>JAOTON010000558.1:52500-2617500 GCA_034440635.1 Lepas anatifera | reverse complement strand
CGCGTGTTAATATCTAATTGTCTGATGGTGAGCGAATAAGTAGCGCCAAAAGTCGGGTCAAAATGTTTTAAACAATCTGTATTACCGATTGACCAATTCAATGGAGCATTTATATAAAACAACAGTTTGTACACGGATCAATAAAAGCGTTTGTACATAGTCTGTATCAAGCAGTGAAGGCTGCAGTAAGAAAAGTACTCGATGAAATAGGAAATCCCCCACATTCCCGTGCCCATTACAATAATCGGGCGAACATACCCTCACATCTTTTAGTTTTCATGCACAATCAAAATGTTTACGGCCCTTTATTGGGAAGTGCTCATAACAGGGAAGTTCAAGGAACAGGGCAGTAGTCGATGCTAATTTTTTGATCCGGTCAACTGGGGCCTGACTTCACACTTCACACATTTGTTTCTGATTATTATTTGCTGTGAGATTGATTTTTTATTGAATCTCCTAGTGACCCAATGACCGGGAAGCTTCGAATTCCATGTTAAGTCCCTCATCACAATAAGATCCAATTGTTAAATACGTTTTTGGTTTGTTTGCTCGCAAGCTGTCATGCTAATCCTGGGTAAATTGAAGGCTAGTTTGGTGAACTAACCCTGATATGTATTTTCCTTCGAACGTCGTAAATGTGTCGGATTGCACAACCAAAACCTTTGCCTTTCCAAATTTGATAATTGTGCATAACTAGTACGGAATATGATATATATATTGCTCCATTTATCAATCCATTACTCCATGCTCTCTGGCAGGCCAACCTCACCAAAAAACTGCGGACAAAATTTGCCAACAAGAGGCGAAACATTCAGCGCACAGAAGGAAAGGCCGATGCCGATGGATCGTCGAAGAAAAAGCCCAAGTGCCCGACAAACTACGCCGGTCTTTCCAACTACCTTCCTCAGAAACCAACCGACCCAGTGGCGATTGAGTTGAACGTGGTTACTTTTAAGCATGGAGGGAGAAGATGCCGGAGAGCTTATGACGGCGACGTTTGCTGACCGGCGAGACCTGGTTGTGAGAAAGAAAGCAGGTGTTGGCATAATACAGGAACGGTACCCGAAACTATTCACGACCTCAGGGGTGAGTTTGGACCGGAGAATATTATCACTTTTCTCAAGATTGGCTGTAATGCACTACTGATGCGCAGTTTTGTAGTACGCAAAATGAACCCGTCAGAAATGAACTTGCATACATTTGAATGCTTATGTAATATGCAAGCTCTATATAAGAGGCCCAAGCTCTAACATTCTTCCCAACCCACCGCCTTATCTCCTCCATTGTGCGAGTATCGGCGCCCCTGCGATATGATTTGACAGCCACCTAATCGGTTTTCCAGTACCGCCAATGATCGGCGATCCGGCATCAAACCAATTTGTAAAAGGAAGCTTGCGATTGTGTGTGTGATTGTGTGTGTGTGTGTGTGTGTGTGTGTGTGTGTGTGTGTGTGTGTGTGTGTGTGTGTGTGTGTGTGTGTGTGTGTGTGTGTGTGTGTGCCTGTGCCTGTGCCTGTGCCTGTGCCTGTGCCTGTGCCTGTGCCTGTGCCTGTGCCTGTGCCTGTGCCTGTGCCTGTGCCTGTGCCTGTGCCTGTGCCTGTGCCTGTGCCTGTGCCTGTGCCTGTGCCTGTGCCTGTGCCTGTGCCTGTGCCTGTGCCTGTGCCTGTGCCTGTGCCTGTGCCTGTGCCTGTGCCTGTGCCTGTGCCTGTGCCTGTGCCTGTGCGTGTGTGTGTGAGGTACTGTTCACAAACGACGTCAGCCACCGAAGAGGGAGGGGTCTAGAATTTTCTGACGAGGTACCTAGTTATTATTTGTGCATGCCCAAACCATTTCTCACCAGTCTGCAATGTAGAAATATGTCAGTTGTCAACGTGATCTTGTTGGAGAAGCCCTCGGCAGTGCTCTTTACATTTTATTTGTTGTATTTTAGGCGTCTTTCCGGGGCATGTATTTCGGTAAGTTATAGGGGGGGTTGCAAAAATTTGAAACTATGTCAATTGCCCTGATTTTAAAAGGGATAGTATAAGGTAATGTGTTCTAGCCTCCTCACAGAACTGCTTCACTCCTGAAAGCAAATTAAAAATATTTGAAAAGGAAGCACGAAAATTTGAAATATATTTCAGTATTAATTCGCCGTTCCATTTGGAGTTACCGGAGACCCCAAAGAGAACATTCCCAAATCCACACCATTGCGCCTTTTACTGCTGTTTTTGAGATGGACCAAATGTATTGCCGGCAAGAGGGGTCTGGGCATTGCTGATGATTTCTGACAAATGGGGAGGGTCCAATCACTCCCAATTTTGGCTGACGTCATATGTTAACAGTCCCTAATGTGCCAGGTAATCAGTACATTAAGTGCCCGCTGTACTAGACTGGTGAATTCATTATACCCGGAGAGGGGTTGGTAGTTTGAGATAAACTAGATTTAACGATCTTAATGTAAAAATGTAATACAAACACATGAAGTGTTCTGTAGCACATATGTTGGACCCCGTAAAATGGGTGAATTTATCGTAAAGGTGCCAAGCGCTGGTCCTAAGTTATTTGCAACCCCTCAAATAATTGAGTAAAAATTTCAGTTCTGGAGAGAGATGACCCTTATGGGCATGGACCCGTCTCAAGAGGAGGCCGAGCAACGGTTGAACAACATCCTCAACCTGGTCGTCGATACTGTTGGATGCGATGAAGGTAAAAATGCATCGAAAGCTGGGATACTAAAGTAATTATTACGGGGGCTGATTACTGTTGCTTTACCTGATTTCATGTACGCTAACTGGCCTCTCGTACTATTTGTATGATAAAACGATGTATGCACTATGTGAAAGGCGAGAGAGAGAGAGAGAGAGAGAGAGAGAGAGAGAGAGAGAGAGAGAGAGAGAGAGAGAGAGAGCTCTTAAGATATTCCGCTCGATTTTCGCAGAAATCATTATAGTTCACGTTTACTTGGAATTGTCTGTAGCTTCTGATATGCTCGAGATTCAGGTGAGTCATTCACGAAAAAGAGGTGGAGAAATACCGTTTGCAATTTTTTTCTGTCTGTGACTACACTGTTGCAATAATATATGGGTATCCGTATGTAGGTGCGTGTGTGTTTCTATGCATGTATGCATTTTCAAACTCTACTTTGTGCCATATCATCTTATCACATGATTTGAATAAACTGGCGAAGGGATGCCTGACGGCGTCCGAGCGCTGACTGCATCCCTTGAACACTCAGCCATTCGGCTCCAAAAACGTTCCCACGATCGTGCATTGAGTGTGCTTAGTGATGTATTTCACTCATTTTCTTTCGGAACATCAATAATATTACCTTTTCCCCTTTCACTCACATGCGCACACCCTAACTCGGAGCTCACTCAATCGTTCACACATATAAAAGTTAACTCACTTACCCACCGGCTTACTTTCAAAAGTATGAAATCATGCGTGTGTACACATGAACACTCAGCCTGGGTTGGAACAGATCGTACAAATGCGTAAGTGTAGGGGGAATAACCTTACAATTGTTAAATTGCCATTTCATCATTCATTTGCCCAGCATTTTGCTTTTAAAGCTTAATAGTGAACATCTCATAGAGTTTGGCTGTCTGGGCAGCCCGCTGTTGCTGGCTAATGCACAAATAGTGGAACGAATTGTCTTCGCGTCCAGTAGTTGGGGAAAGTAATATCATCTTTTATTTCCAGAGAAGGCCCCGAGGTGTCTCACATGGCTCCTGGACAATGGACCCGACATCTTCACCGCGGAACAGCCCGACCATCTCCACGTGAGCCCTGACTTGCATGTGGTGTTGGAGGGCGTGAATGTGGTTAAGGCATCGACGCCAGCAGAAGCGCTGCTCCTCTGGGCGTGTGCTCACTACGTGCTGTCCCTGAAGTACCGAGCGGGAAAGCACACCGCCCTGCTGATCGGGATGAAAGTTTTGCAAGTGGAGTACGACATGAGCAGCAAAGGGCGTAGTGTGTCGCGACAGCTTGGACTGCTGTGATGGTGTGTTGATCAGTGAAGCTACTTAAGCAAGGGCAACGCCTTCGCTTAATGTCAGGGCAGGCGACGAACTTTGTTCGCAATCAAGCCATGAAAGTGTTCCATTTGTTGTGGTAATTCATGACGGGACTGACCACAAATATGTGCCGTGTGCCATATGTGCACTGCACATGTGATCATTCTTAGCTGTCAAATACTGTTGGTAGAAATAGGCTGAGTTCCATTTGTTCTAGTAGTTCCTCATGGAACTGACCGCTAAGATGTGCCGTGTGCCATAGCTGCAATGTACATGTGATGGTTCCTAACAGGCAGATACTGTTGGTAAAAATGGTCAAAGAGTTCAAGCGTTCCATTTGTTGTATTAGTTCCTGACGGAACTGACCGCAAAGATGTGCCGTGTGCCATCGCTGCACTGTACATGTGATGGTTCCTAACAGGCAGATACTGTTGGTAGAAATGGTCAGAGTTCAAGCGTTCCATTTGTTGTATTAGTTCCTCACGCAACTGACCGCAAAGATGTGCCGTGTGCCATAGCTGCACTGTACATGTGATGGTTCCTAACAGGCAGATACTGTTGGTAGAAATGGTCAGAGTTCAAGCGTTCCATTTTTTATTAGTTCCTGACGGAACTGACCGCAAAGATGTGCCGTGTGCCATAGCTGCACTGTACATGTGATGGTTCCTAACAGGCAGATACTGTTGGTATAAATGGTCAAAGAGTTCAAGCGTTCCATTTGTTGTATTAGTTCCTGACGCAACTGACCGCAAAGATGTGCCGTGTGCCATAGCTGCACTGTACATGTGATGGTTCCTAACAGGCAGATACTGTTGGTAGAAATGGTCAGAGTTCAAGCGTTCCATTTGTTGTATTAGTTCCTGACGGAAGTTTCATTTGTTTTAGCACTACTTTGTTGGGGGCGGGGGGCCCTGCAAAGCTGTGTCGAGAGTCACAGCTGCACTGTACATGTAGTGTGATGGTTTCTTAGTGATGCGTTCTTAAGCGAGGTTAACCCGCTTCCTCAGGTCAAGACAACGGGCAAAGGCTGCTCTTGGAAATAATCTGAACAATATTCCATTTGATTTTCAGTATTCCATGTGTTCCGCAAAGCTGTGCCGACTGCAATAGCTGCACTGCACGTGTTATGATTCTGAGGCGTTTGAAATTGGGTTAACCCGTTACCGCAAGGTCAAGGCAACCGGAAAATGACGTTCGTAGAAAAGGGCAGACCAATAAAGTGTCTCATTTGTGTTCTTTGTTCTTGGTGGGATGGAGGAATGTCAAGGAAGCTTCCATAGGCTTACAACAAGGCGTTGTATATTTATAGACAACACCACCACTATTCTCAAGCGACCTCACGTCATCTTTGAGAGGTGAGATGCTCAAAACCTCAACTTTATGGTTAGGAGCGCGCTAAGAATGCTTGGTATGAAGGTGTCCAGGTTGTAATATAATAATTTCTAAAAAGGAGCCCTTTCTATTTTTCACCATAAACTTCCGGCCTATGGTGAAATAAGTTAGGTGTTCTGTGCTATCTGGGAATTTTTTGGCGGGAAGGGGGCGCATTTCGCCCCTTCCCGCGGGGCGCTCGTTAAGGCACTCTCCCAGTCTTGTTTTACCATTGTTAAAGCCTTGCAAGACCCTTGTACCCTCCCCGTTCAGCACTGGTAGAGCGGTTGTGAAACCAAGGTTCTAATGTCGTCATGCTCTTGTAGAAGAGTACGGTTGCGTACAAGGCGGACACAAGGCTTTGTTCTACCCTTGTTATGGGGTAGTTATTACCTAGTAGAAGGCTTGTGGCGACGTTGTCAGCCATTGTCCTTGCCATGTAGTTTAACCATAGTTAAGCAACAAGGTTTGTACAACGTCTTTTAGCAACCATTGTCGTACTATGGTTCTACCATTGTTCTACATGGTTTTTCCTCGTAGTACCCTTGTTTTCGTGGCTAGGATTTTGAACGTACAAGCTTTGCGTTTTACCCTAGTAATTTTCCATGTAAACAAGGGTCTGACAAGCTTTGCCCTTGTAAAAATTTCTTTCTGTGAAGACCCCCACTGTTTCTCTGAGGTGGCCAGAGAACCGTTCTTAGCTAAAAAAAACGATACTTGGCCAAATGTAACAGAATTTAAAGGGAATGTGGCACCTTGGTCGAATCCTGGAATTTAGTTTAATTAGGCGTACTTTTAGCCGAAAATAATGAAACCACTCATGATTTCTCTGAAGGAGCAAGCTGGCTCCCGAGAAACCCTTCCAACAGGGAAAGAGTTGGCGACGCCATATGACCCTGGCAGTTGGTGCGTCGATAAGCCCCCAAAAAAATTATTAAAATATATCCGCTCAACTCATCACGAAATGATGAATGTGTTGGTGGCGGCTTTCTCGGCTCTGCACCCATGTTATAATGTACTGGCAGAGTACTGAACATTGTTAGGTAGCTGCTTTGTTTGATTAGTTTTGAAACTGCCTTTTAAAACCTGTTTAACTTAGTCAAAACCATTATCATGTCAAAAGGGAGTTCTAAAGTCTAACTCTGCCTATGACGTCACAGGATACCTAATATACGTGTTGCTTGATAAGGTCATTTGACCGGAAATGTCCTTGAAAATCCTTGTATGACCGTCATCTGTAACTTTTGACCTTGACAATGATCTTCATGTGAAGTTGGCCTGACATATCATCCCGATTACATCACGTTATGACGTCAATACTCCGTCTATGTACAATGTAGGCGAACTGGCTCAACCCCGCAGTGCGGATCTGAAAATATAGGTCTGAATTTGAAGCCTTTAAGTAAGGAAAAATGTCAGTTTTTCAAGATTATTTCATGAATTGACGCCTTCATAACTTCGCTCCGTTGTAGCCAAGTAGCGATTCTTGTTTGCCAATGGTTCCCTGGCAAATAGTTGCTCGGAAAGAGGCGAGGGAGGGCGCACTTCAGAACCCCTTCCACTGCGCGTGCTGACCCAGCCAGGCGCTAGTCCCGTTCCTTACATTATCGTATCCTCGATACTGACCTGAGTAAAAAAGGCAATATAATTTCGTCATAATTTAAGACAGGCTATGTACCGCCGTTCGCTTTCCTTTGCTATATCACATAAGAGCCAAGATTGAAGAGGGTGTTCGAGCGTCCCCCTCCCCCTCCCACTGGGGCGATTGTGCCGTGTCGGCTCCCAGTTTCCACGTTTCTCGCATTTACTGGGTTTTAAGGGTGTGAAGACGGTGGCATATGGGTGATTTGGGCTGTTTGTTAGAGCGTAGGCGAATAGAGGGGGCGGGGGAGGGAGGCAAGTTGGGGCACTTGCACCTCATCCCCCATAGACCCTCCCAGCACCCCCTGAAATGGTCAATGCGCCCCCCCTCGAAACGTTGATGATGCTCCTCTAAAACACTTCACCACACTAGTATACCCTAAACATAGTGTCTTCGAAGTACTAAGCAAATCAATCCGGTCCCAAGATGATACCATGTATTGCAACTCGGATTTTTCAATCACACTCGTATGCATAAGAGTTAAGTTGCAATCATCTGAACACAGGTCAAGCGCCTTTACAGAGCTTTGCCTGCCTCTTTTCAAGCGATAGCGGCCCCTAGCTAAAAAGACCGGCACTGAGTTCACGTACTCAATCAAATGCGGGGCCGCCCAAAAACAAGCAGCCGCTTAAAATGACTCAGATATCACTGCACATGCATTCACAGATGCGTAATTTAAGTTCACCAGCTGACTCTGAAAGATCATAGGCTTACTTAAGACTTTGCCACGCCAAGCATGCATTTTGAGCACTGCACTCCATATAACATTCGTGGAACATCATTCAAATTGTTAGTTACAGCTACATGGAAAACAAAGAACGTCCTTAAGACACGATTTCATTGGGGTTTCCTTGACACCCTTATGATGCCTTATTATGATGTACAAGATTTCTGAAATCCAATCTTCACCAAAAAGTTGGTAGTAGGGAAAATTTGGAACGCACAAGTCGGAGTCAATCAACCCCTTACACAATACACATGTCGATTGCTAGTCTATTTGCTGGACGACTGCTCTACATGATAGCATAGAGCAGCGCAAAGCAACAGCCGCCTCGCTCTCAGCCAATTGGGTCACTTGCGAAACTAAACTGAGTCACACAGAGTCAAGCTGAGTCACTGAATATCGCGTCACACAGCGAAGGCGGAGTCCGGCCTCGGCGGGCCGGGATGCGGGGACGAGCGCCACCTGCGACCACGGCGAAGTCAATGCCGTGGGCGAACCGAGCAGGGCTGTTGTTGATATACCGCGGCACGTAGCCCTGCAACAGAAGAACTGCTCTCAATAGCGCTCAGAGGTCAGCTGTTCGATTTGGCGGGGATAGTAGAATGTTTTATGGCTAGGAAACTTCAGATCGAACTCGGTCAGTACCCAAAGTTTGATCCATGAATAGAGACTAATTTGTTCGCATGCAACAATAATCCTTACAAATGCAATCTATATCCAAAGACTATCTAGATCCAATCTAGACAATCAAGATCCAAAATAAAAATCACAGATTTATACCCTGTCAACAAGCCTAAATCTGATTCAAGCTAGGCAGCATAACAAAACATATTTGTTTTATTGCTCTGAAGCCATGTCTTCACCTGTACCATACATCCCCATCTTCCAGAATCACCACCTGCATGCTTCCAATCGAAATCACCGTCCCCTTTTCACCTGCTCACACAGCTCCCACGACCCTGTGTTGCCCCTGACCCTGTGCTGCAGCATGGTGGGCTGGAGGGCGGCCTGTGCCGGCGGAGGTCGCCGTCGCGGCACGTCCAGTCTCTCGTCGCTCCAGCCGCGGCCGACGGGACCGCGCAGCCTGCCGCCGCGGAAGTGCAGCTCGTGCTGGGACAGACTGCGCTGGAACACTGGCATCGGCCGCGGCGCCCTGGAACGGCACCGGCTGCCGATCAGCTGGTGTGTGCTGATGGATAGATAGGTTATCATCATATAGGTGATGGAATATATTTGTTTGATAACTGAAGACTGGCCAAACTTGGAGATTGAAAAAATCAGATACACATTTAAATGAAAGCAACCGACGAATTTAGATGTAATGAAATTGTGTGAGCAAGTATGTCTGTGTTTTTCAAGCAAATTTGGTACCGACTTATAGTCAACTCTGAAGAGCACTTAAGTTTCCGAAAATATATGGAATCATTCAGGAAAAGTATTGACCTGTACGAATTCTTCAGATCGGACATTATTCTGAGTTAATGAGAGCCTACATTTACCATAAATATCACGTTACATTATGATCGTTTCCATCTGATGTCCCTCACGGGGCTCGGATCGGCTCTAAAGACCTTTTGTCTCGGCTCCTCTCGCGGCTGGCGATGCTGTGGGGTGTGCGGCAGTCCCTCTCCGGAGGTGCGGCGGCCACCAGCGACGGGTGGGGAGCCGTGCCCCAGGCAAACGCCCTCCGGTAGTTACCGTGGGATGTGTGGGGGCGAGGAGGCGGCGCCTCCCCGCGAGGTCCCACTGCCACTCCTGCGTAAATTGGCGCTCTTTTGTGGAAGACATCAAAACAAGCGGGAATTGGACAAGCATAATTCATGAATTATGTTGCACACATAACGCTTGCAGAAGGCCAGACGTAAGATTTTTAATACTGAACGCTGTGGTGGGAGGGTAATCAAGACAGAACTTCATCACACCGGGGTTCACAAGGCCTTCATAGATATCTTCACTTGTATCCTTCAAATTCTGTTTGATTAAGGAGTAGGTATATTTGTAAAATAATCACTCATGATCTCTCATGATCTCTTTTCTTTATCTGCTTTAAAAAATCAATTGCTTCCCTCGCACATTTTTTTTAATATCTAAATTTTGTCCAAGTTTTTCTCAGTTCGACTGTTGGAGTCGGAGACTCACTTAAGTCATCAATGGACTTGTCACAGAGACCCCGACCCCACCACCCGAGCGAGCAACTCCCACAATGAGGGGTTGATTTAGAAGCCAAAGTTTAACGTCCCACAAAGCACAGGGACGGCCGCCCCGCCCAGGTCAACCTCTCACAAGTCAGTTTCCAGCCGACCTGTACGTCAGGTAAACTATTGAGCGCCGGAGCGCCTCAGGGGAACCGATCCCAAGCCTGGACATGCACTGCCATTGCATGCTTCTGAGCAGTAGGCCGGAGTCCAACGCTCTACCAATTGAGCTACCGAGGCGGCTCAGTTGGACATCATTCGAGTCCCTTTCGCTAGTGACAGCGATATAGTTGTGCCATAGGCGTAGGAACCGGGGGGCCAGGGGGCCACTGGCCCCCACTTTTCAGTGATGGGCCCCCGCAACGGAGATAAGAATATCAAGAACTGTAATATCAAGCAAGAAATTCTAACTGGCCCGATAGCTTGCCCCGGAACTCCGTTAAACTTACCTGTACCCCTAAACTAAGTTGAGGTCCTATGAGTCGATTTTAAGGTCCCCTGAGCTTCTGGGGGCCCCTGAACTGGTCTCTGATGCCATACGAGCTAATCTGGGCCCCTTGAGCTGAACTGAGCGCCCCTGAGGTGGTTTAGGCAGCATAAACTGTTCTAGGATGCCTAAACTGAGCTAGGAGCCGTGACCTTGAACAGGGCCCTGTGAGTTGGCCAGGCCCTATATCCACCGACCTGGGGGCCCCTGAGCTGAGCTGGGACCGTAAAGTTAATATTGTCCCTTATGCTAATCTGGATCCCCTGTGATGCACAGAAGACCCTAAACTTATCTGAGGCCCCTGCACAGTAATAGGGCCCCTGTCTTGAAATTGGGTTGTAAGCTTTAATTGAAACCCTGAACTGTTCTGAAACCCCATATATACCGACAAGGGGCCCCTGGATGATCCGGGCCCTTAAGCTTATCTGGTCATCAGAGCTAATATTGGCCTCTGCGTTGAACTGAGAGCCCCTGAGATGGTCTGGGACCCCTTATAAGACTTTACAGCCACTGACCACTGAGCTTGAATGGGCTCCTTGAGATGTTCTGACAGTGGCGTAGCCAGGGAGAGGGGTCCCTGGGGTCCGCGGACCCCCTTGGGCTGACCTTATGCACTAAAAACACGACCATTGATCTCGGGGCCCCCTGAGCTTGGTCTCGGGGGCCCTCCCGAGCTTGGTCTCAGGAGGCCCCCGATAATCGGTATCGAGGGCTCCAGAATACCGAATATTGATCTTGGGGGACCCTTAGGTTCAGTCTCAGGGGGTTCCGAGCTTGGCCTTAGGGCCCCCGAGCTTGGTCTCACGGGCTTTCTGAGCTTGGTCTCAGGGGGCCCCCGATCATCGGTATCGAGGGCTCTGGAATACCGAACATTGATCTCGGGGGCCCCTGAGCTTGGTCTCAGGGGCCCCCGAACTTTGTCTCAGGGGACAACCGAGCTTGGTCTCATAAGCCTTTCGATGTTTGGTCTCATGGGCCTTTCGATCTTGGTCTCACGGGGTCTCGAGCTTGGTCTCAGGGAACCCCCGAGCTTGGTGTCAGGGGCCCTCGAGCTTGGTCCCAGGGAGCATCCGAGCTTGGTCTCAGGGTCCCCTCAAGCTTGGTCTCAGGGGCCCCCGAGCTTGGTCTCAGGGATTCAGGGCCCCCCTCGGGGTGCACCCGACTATTGATATCGAGGGACTCATGAGTGAGGCACGAGCATTGATCTCATGGACGCAGAGTTTGATCTCAGGGGCCCCCAAGCCTGGGTTCAGGACCCCCGAGTATCGGCATTGAGGGACTCCAGAGTACCGAGCATTAGTCTCGGGTGGGGGGGGGCTCGAAATATTGATCTTGAGGGCCCCGGAACATCGGTGTCAAGTTACTCCGGAGAAAAGCGCGAGCATGGGTCTAAGGGTGCCCCTGAGCCTAATCTAAGTGGGACCCCGAGCTTGGTCTTAGAAGCCCCCGGGCATTAGTATCAAGGGGCTCCGGAGTATTGGTCTGGGGGAGAAATTATTTTAGGGGCCTCCAAATGGTGATTTCGGAGGGCCCCCGAAAGTGTGGATGCAGTGGTGTAGCCAAGGGGGCCCTAGGCGTCTGCAGACCCCCTTGGGCCAATCTGGACCACTGCAAAGAATTCTCTGATCACGGGGCCCCCAGAGTCAGTCTCAGGGGCCCCTGAAGATTTGTTCTCAGGGCGTCCCGAGTCGGCCTCAAGGCCCCCGCCCTGAGAGTCAGTCTCAAGGCCCCCCAAAAGCAGATTTCGGGGGCCACCAGAGGGTTGGTCTCAGAGGCTCCAAAAAGTCGGTATCAGGGACCCCGGGAGTCTGTCTCAGGGAGGTGGGGGGGGGGGCTGAGCTAGTCTCAGGGGCCCCAGAGAGTGGTTCTCAGGGCCTCGCAAAAGTCTATTTCAGGGGGCCTCCGAGAGTCAGTCTCAGGAACGCCAAAGACTCAGTCTCAGAGGTGATTCCACCCCCCCCGGGTGTTTGTCTCAGGGACGCCCTAGAGTAAGTCTCAGAGGGCTGTTGGAAGTCATTCCCAGTCCCCCTCCCCCACCCCAAAGACAGCCTCAGGGGACCCCAAGAGCTAATCTGGATGGTCACGATAGTCAGTCTCAGCCCCCCCTCCAGAGTAAATCTGGGGGGGGCAATAATAGTCTCAGAGGTGCTGCCGAATAACTAATCTCAGGAGCCCCGAGAGATTCTCAGGGGCCCCCAGTTTTGATCAAGAGGCGCCGTGAATCGGTCTCAGAGAGCCCTGAGATCTAATCAGGAGAGCGGCCGAAAATTAGCTTTGTGAGTGCCGCCAAGTGTTGGTCTTAGGTGGCCCCAGAGCTCGAATAAAAATTTTCAAAATCATATGCCTCGGAAAAAATGTATCTACCCCTATTGCGTACTAAAAAAGACAAATTGAAACATGTCCATCAGGCACCATTATCGAAGGAAAGGCAAAAATTAAACTAATTTTACCATAAGAGCAAATCGAACAGGGAATTTGGCACTTCAATCAATTTTTAATCTATTAGCTTAACACCAATAACTACATTCCTAAATGTTCTGAAATAAACAACCTTCAAATATTTTCGTAGGAAACCAGACACACAAGGGTAATGACAGAAATCGATGAGCAAAATCCTCAAAGGAAAAATAGGTATGAAAGGTTGAAAATAACAATGACAGAGAGATCCAAGGCAATAGATATATCAGGCGCCTTTTGTCTTGGTAATTTACTCGTTTACAAGATAGAAAGGGTAAGAAAGTAACTGGATCTCAACAGGATCTATCGACGGAATAGAGGTTATGTAACGTTCGGGACACACTGCATGTCCTTTGTATTTTTTCGTTTTTTCCGTTTCTTTTGAAATTTCCTGATTAAAGAGTTCATGGATTCGACACCGGGAAATAATTGCTGATCATTTCCCGTAGAAGATAATTTCTACGTACTCAAAACGACTGACCTTCAATAACTTCATGTCTGATTACCAGAATGAAGTGAGGTAGACTCGGGTGTAACATCATGTGCGCATCAACATTGAACTTCCCGAAATATGTCACAAAGCTGTTATTATAGCCACGCTACCATATAAGGTATGGGCCATCCTTCATATTTGGTGACCTTAGTTTACCAACATTTGGTCAGATCGAAAAAATCAAGCTATAAACAAAATAAGAATAAATGTTTAAAAAGGCACAACAAAATTTCCTTCGTGTGAATGTTAAAATACTATACAAACGATATAGGAGATGGGCCCCGGTTACTAAGGGGACCCCCGGTCTGGGGCCCCCCGACGGTAGTCGGACCCCTCCTTGGCCGAATCCTGGCTACGGCACTGTGTTATCAGACTCTATATCAGACACCCTGGGACACCCTAAGCCTAGCTGGGGCCCTGAGCTAATCTGGGTACCCCTGTGCTTAACTGGGGCCCCTGATCTGGTATGGGGGCCCTGAACTCTTCTAAGGTCCCTGGGCTAAGCTGGGGGCCGTGAGCTTGAATGGAGCCCCTGAGCTGGTATGAGAGGGGACCCTATATCAGCCGATCTGGGCCCCTGAGCTGAGCTGGCCTGTGCTGAACAAGAGCCCTGAGCTGGTCTGGGGCCCCTGAACTATTCTAGCGTCATTGAGCTAAGCTGGGATCCGTGAGCTTGAACAAGCCCCCTTGAGCTGTTTTGAGACCCTACATAAGTCGACCTGGGGACCCCCGAGCTGAACCGGGCCCCAAGCTAATCTGGCACCCTGTGCGAATCTGGGGGCTCCACTGTGATGAGCTTCTAGGGGTCCTGTGCTTATGTAGGGGCCCTTGATAAGCTGGTCCCGAGGCTAATGCACTGGTCTGGGCCCTTGAGCTGACTGATCTAGGTTCCTGAGCCATGGTCTGGACCTTCGGGCCCTCCGAGATAATTTGGCGGCCCCTGGGCGGCATAGACATAGGAACCGGGGGTCAGGGGGATACTGCCCCCCTTTTGAGGTGGGCCACCGCAACGTATAAGCAAATATCAGCAAGTACGCTGCCTGCAAGCCCCTGGAGGAGGAGCGCTTCGTTAAAAAACCAAGGCACCTACTACCCGAGTGTTTCCAAATGAGTCCCGAGAACTGGTCCCAATCAAACTCCATGCCATATCAATCCCAACACAAAGCATGAATCGGATACGGACCCCGCATCAAATGCCGAGCAACAGTCGTCCCTGAGCCATTGAAAGGCGTGACGTCCTTCGATGCCAGGGTTATATGGCGTCGCCAACTCTTTCCCTGTTGGGAGGGGTTTCTTGGGAGTCAAATTGCTCCTTGCACAAGGAATCTGCCGTGCCTTAAACCCGGGTTGGTCGCGTGGAAAGCAAGGTTGCTAACCACTATATCACCACGCCCACACCTCCACAGCATCACAAAGCTGGCCATCAAGTACCTACATTGCACTTGCAGTCATGCTGGAGCTCTGCATTTTAGGCATCGAAATATAGCTAGACGTATTTATTGTGATCAGCCTTTACCTAAATAAATCTCTAATGATGGAAAGAAGGGATCCGTAACAGCCTAAATAAATGTTCCCATTTTTGTCATTAAATAAGCAAAATGTTGATTAGGCATAGCGAAGTGAGGCTGTTTGGTATCAAAGCATTGTCTGTAGTTTTCTTAACAGTTTTTAATTTTGCAAATGTGATAAAAGGGCCTAAACATCTGTAAATATAAGAAACGCACTCGTGGTAAAAAATGATTGAAATCCTCCAAAAGAGCTTAAAAATGTAATTTGTATTTCAACAGGGTCTAGGTAAAAAAAAAACAAAAAATGTTTTTCGCGTTTTACTATGATTTTTTAGATCATAATAGGTACAAATCAAATTCATAGTACAAAATTTAATTCCTCAATTTTCCATATGTTGGCATCCTAGTGTGCATGCGTGCCTTATTGACACCAAACAAGCTAGCTAATTTTTTTTTTATAATTATGGGCCCCCATGGACTGGGCCCCCCTTGAGGTGGGCCCCCTAAAGTTGGCCCCCCCACTTTTCAAACCGTTCCTACGCCCCTGCCGACAAGGGGCCCCTGGATGATCCGGGCCCTTAAGCTTATCTGGTCATCAGAGCTAATATTGGCCTCTGCGTTGAACTGAGAGCCCCTGAGATGGTCTGGGACCCCCTATAAGACTTTACAGCCACTGACCACTGAGCTTGAATGGGCTCCTTGAGATGTTCTGACAGTGGCGTAGCCAGGGGAGGGGGTCCCTGGGGTCCGCGGACCCCCTTGGGCTGACCTTATGCACTAAAAACACGACCATTGATCTCGGGGCCCCCTGAGCTTGGTCTCGGGGGCCCTCCCGAGCTTGGTCTCAGGAGGCCCCCGATAATCGGTATCGAGGGCTCCAGAATACCGAATATTGATCTTGGGGGACCCTTAGGTTCAGTCTCAGGGGGTTCCGAGCTTGGCCTTAGGGCCCCCGAGCTTGGTCTCACGGGCTTTCTGAGCTTGGTCTCAGGGGGCCCCCGATCATCGGTATCGAGGGCTCTGGAATACCGAACATTGATCTCGGGGGCCCCTGAGCTTGGTCTCAGGGGCCCCCGAACTTTGTCTCAGGGGACAACCGAGCTTGGTCTCATAAGCCTTTCGATGTTTGGTCTCATGGGCCTTTCGATCTTGGTCTCACGGGGTCTCGAGCTTGGTCTCAGGGAACCCCCGAGCTTGGTGTCAGGGGGCCCTCGAGCTTGGTCCCAGGGAGCATCCGAGCTTGGTCTCAGGGTCCCCTCAAGCTTGGTCTCAGGGGCCCCCGAGCTTGGTCTCAGGGATTCAGGGCCCCCCTCGGGGTGCACCCGACTATTGATATCGAGGGACTCATGAGTGAGGCACGAGCATTGATCTCATGGACGCAGAGTTTGATCTCAGGGGCCCCCAAGCCTGGGTTCAGGACCCCCGAGTATCGGCATTGAGGGACTCCAGAGTACCGAGCATTAGTCTCGGGTGGGGGGGGGCTCGAAATATTGATCTTGAGGGCCCCGGAACATCGGTGTCAAGTTACTCCGGAGAAAAGCGCGAGCATGGGTCTAAGGGTGCCCCTGAGCCTAATCTAAGTGGGACCCCGAGCTTGGTCTTAGAAGCCCCCGGGCATTAGTATCAAGGGGCTCCGGAGTATTGGTCTGGGGGAGAAATTATTTTAGGGGCCTCCAAATGGTGATTTCGGAGGGCCCCCGAAAGTGTGGATGCAGTGGTGTAGCCAAGGGGGCCCTAGGCGTCTGCAGACCCCCTTGGGCCAATCTGGACCACTGCAAAGAATTCTCTGATCACGGGGCCCCCAGAGTCAGTCTCAGGGGCCCCTGAAGATTTGTTCTCAGGGCGTCCCGAGTCGGCCTCAAGGCCCCCGCCCTGAGAGTCAGTCTCAAGGCCCCCCCGAAAGCAGATTTCGGGGGCCACCAGAGGGTTGGTCTCAGAGGCTCCAAAAGTCGGTATCAGGGACCCCGGGAGTCTGTCTCAGGGGAGGTGGGGGGGGCTGAGCTAGTCTCAGGGGCCCCAGAGAGTGGTTCTCAGGGCCTCGCAAAAGTCTATTTCAGGGGGCCTCCGAGAGTCAGTCTCAGGAACGCCAAAGACTCAGTCTCAGAGGTGATTCCACCCCCCCCCCGGGTGTTTGTCTCAGGGACGCCCTAGAGTAAGTCTCAGAGGGCTGTTGGAAGTCATTCCCAGTCCCCTCCCCCACCCCAAAGACAGCCTCAGGGGACCCCAAGAGCTAATCTGGATGGTCACGATAGTCAGTCTCAGCCCCCCCCTCCAGAGTAAATCTGGGGGGGGCAATAATTAGTCTCAGAGGTGCTGCCGAATAACTAATCTCAGGAGCCCCGAGAGATTCTCAGGGGCCCCCAGTTTTGATCAAGAGGCGCCGTGAATCGGTCTCAGAGAGCCCTGAGATCTAATCAGGAGAGCGGCCGAAAATTAGCTTTGTGAGTGCCGCCAAGTGTTGGTCTTAGGTGGCCCCAGAGCTCGAATAAAAATTTTCAAAATCATATGCCTCGGAAAAAATGTATCTACCCCTATTGCGTACTAAAAAGACAAATTGAAACATGTCCATCAGGCACCATTATCGAAGGAAAGGCAAAAATTAAACTAATTTTACCATAAGAGCAAATCGAACAGGGAATTTGGCACTTCAATCAATTTTTAATCTATTAGCTTAACACCAATAACTACATTCCTAAATGTTCTGAAATAAACAACCTTCAAATATTTTCGTAGGAAACCAGACACACAAGGGTAATGACAGAAATCGATGAGCAAAATCCTCAAAGGAAAAATAGGTATGAAAGGTTGAAAATAACAATGACAGAGAGATCCAAGGCAATAGATATATCAGGCGCCTTTTGTCTTGGTAATTTACTCGTTTACAAGATAGAAAGGGTAAGAAAGTAACTGGATCTCAACAGGATCTATCGACGGAATAGAGGTTATGTAACGTTCGGGACACACTGCATGTCCTTTGTATTTTTTCGTTTTTTCCGTTTCTTTTGAAATTTCCTGATTAAAGAGTTCATGGATTCGACACCGGGAAATAATTGCTGATCATTTCCCGTAGAAGATAATTTCTACGTACTCAAAACGACTGACCTTCAATAACTTCATGTCTGATTACCAGAATGAAGTGAGGTAGACTCGGGTGTAACATCATGTGCGCATCAACATTGAACTTCCCGAAATATGTCACAAAGCTGTTATTATAGCCACGCTACCATATAAGGTATGGGCCATCCTTCATATTTGGTGACCTTAGTTTACCAACATTTGGTCAGATCGAAAAAAATCAAGCTATAAACAAAATAAGAATAAATGTTTAAAAAGGCACAACAAAATTTCCTTCGTGTGAATGTTAAAATACTATACAAACGATATAGGAGATGGGCCCCGGTTACTAAGGGGACCCCCGGTCTGGGAGCCCCCGACGGTAGTCGGACCCTCCTTGGCCGAATCCTGGCTACGGCACTGTGTTATCAGACTCTATATCAGACACCCTGGGACACCCTAAGCCTAGCTGGGGCCCTGAGCTAATCTGGGTACCCCTGTGCTTAACTGGGGCCCCTGATCTGGTATGGGGGCCCTGAACTCTTCTAAGGTCCCTGGGCTAAGCTGGGGGCCGTGAGCTTGAATGGAGCCCCCTGAGCTGGGTATGAGAGGGGACCCTATATCAGCCGATCTGGGCCCCTGAGCTGAGCTGGCCTGTGCTGAACAAGAGCCCTGAGCTGGTCTGGGGCCCCTGAACTATTCTAGCGTCATTGAGCTAAGCTGGGATCCGTGAGCTTGAACAAGCCCCTTGAGCTGTTTTGAGACCCTACATAAGTCGACCTGGGGACCCCCGAGCTGAACCGGGCCCCAAGCTAATCTGGCACCCTGTGCGAATCTGGGGCTCCACTGTGATGAGCTTCTAGGGGTCCTGTGCTTATGTAGGGGCCCTTGATAAGCTGGTCCCGAGGCTAATGCACTGGTCTGGGCCCTTGAGCTGACTGATCTAGGTTCCTGAGCCATGGTCTGGACCTTCGGGCCCTCCGAGATAATTTGGCGGCCCCTGGGCGGCATAGACATAGGAACCGGGGGTCAGGGGGATACTGCCCCCCTTTTGAGGTGGGCCACCGCAACGTATAAGCAAATATCAGCAAGTACGCTGCCTGCAAGCCCCTGGAGGAGGAGCGCTTCGTTAAAAAACCAAGGCACCTACTACCCGAGTGTTTCCAAATGAGTCCCGAGAACTGGTCCCAATCAAACTCCATGCCATATCAATCCCAACACAAAGCATGAATCGGATACGGACCCCGCATCAAATGCCGAGCAACAGTCGTCCCTGAGCCATTGAAAGGCGTGACGTCCTTCGATGCCAGGGTTATATGGCGTCGCCAACTCTTTCCCTGTTGGGAGGGGTTTCTTGGGAGTCAAATTGCTCCTTGCACAAGGAATCTGCCGTGCCTTAAACCCGGGTTGGTCGCGTGGAAAGCAAGGTTGCTAACCACTATATCACCACGCCCACACCTCCACAGCATCACAAAGCTGGCCATCAAGTACCTACATTGCACTTGCAGTCATGCTGGAGCTCTGCATTTTAGGCATCGAAATATAGCTAGACGTATTTATTGTGATCAGCCTTTACCTAAATAAATCTCTAATGATGGAAAGAAGGGATCCGTAACAGCCTAAATAAATGTTCCCATTTTTGTCATTAAATAAGCAAAATGTTGATTAGGCATAGCGAAGTGAGGCTGTTTGGTATCAAAGCATTGTCTGTAGTTTTCTTAACAGTTTTTAATTTTGCAAATGTGATAAAAGGGCCTAAACATCTGTAAATATAAGAAACGCACTCGTGGTAAAAATGATTGAAATCCTCCAAAAGAGCTTAAAAATGTAATTTGTATTTCAACAGGGTCTAGGTAAAAAAAAACAAAAAATGTTTTTCGCGTTTTACTATGATTTTTTAGATCATAATAGGTACAAATCAAATTCATAGTACAAAATTTAATTCCTCAATTTTCCATATGTTGGCATCCTAGTGTGCATGCGTGCCTTATTGACACCAAACAAGCTAGCTAATTTTTTTTATAATTATGGGCCCCCATGGACTGGGCCCCCCCTTGAGGTGGGCCCCCTCTAAAGTTGGCCCCCCCACTTTTCAAACCGTTCCTACGCCCCTGAGTTGTGCCATACTAAAGAATATCATCGCGATTAATTAGTCTTCATCAATTTTCCGACTTGAAAAATCCCCTAAAGACATCTTACCTCCCTGCTGTTTGAGCCTGTCCTTCCTTTTGATCGGCTGCGCAAAGCACCCAGTCGGTGTTCTAGGCCGCTTGTTGGCAGTGGCTCTTGACCGGCCACTCATTGGGCTCCTAAAAATCACGCAGCCTATGAGATGGGAACACGCAATACGAATCATATCCGGGTAGCAGCTTAGTCACTTAAAACAAGTAGCAAGTTACAGTCACTTAAAACACAGAAGGAAACAAACGACGAATAAATGGGCATAAAGGTCACAAGTGGGCAGTGGACTACAGTGGGCCACACATTCTGTATAGCCCACTTTAGCTAATAAAGACAATCTTAGGATAATGTAATAAAATACTGACGGGCAAGAAAGCCTCTGCAGATGCAGTGCCCTAAAACTCTAATCGTCATCATCAAAGGCCACAAGTGTGCAGTAAATGGCAGCCCACAGCTTTCTAAATCTCCCTGACCTGGAGGTGTGCTGCGTGTGCTTCTGGTACCGTTGCGCGGGTGTCCGGTACTCCCGGTACTCGCGGACCTCCTCCCGGTACTCGTTTATCTCACGCGTCAGCTGCTTGGCAGCGTCGTCATCTTCCACCAGGTCGTCTGTCAGACGCTTCGACGTTTCCAGGCTGGGGGAGGACTCGTATCCGCTACTTAGCTGAGGGTTGGCAGAGTTGGAAGGTGATGGTGCACCGTTTGGAGTACTCCTCGCCGCCTGTTCCTTGACCCCGATGCGGCTGATCTCATCTGTAGCCAGCAGGTCACTGGCGCCATCAACAGAGCGGCTCGACTGCGGAAGGGGGAGACAAGGAGGAGGTGAAATCCAGAAGCTCGGTGCAAAATAGTGCAAGGTGTAATAGCCTCCATGGGGGGTGAAATGAGACCCAGAAAGTCGTTTTCAGCTTGACGCCGATAAGGAATAATATTGCCAGAAATTGTTTGGAAATTACATACAAAAACTTCACAATAACGTGTCATTGGGTTTCCTGGTACCTACCTCCAGTAATGGTCAGCCAGCTTATTATTATGTAATTGATGCTCATACCTCTTACTGCCTCGAACCCTTCCTTCTCACTTGTCAGTGTGCTCACAGCACATAAATTCCTTGACGAGTTTGTCCTTTCAGTGATCACAGAAGCACATCCAAAAGATTGATATAGCGCAGAAGGGAGGGATCCTGTACTTACTGCTTTATATCCTTGTGCCGGACTCTGCCCTCGTCCCCAAACAGAAGTGTTATTGAATTTCCTCTCAGAAGCATCAGGACTTCCGGAAGCTTCTCCCTCTGGCTCCTCCCTCCTCATTTGCGTCATATCCCTCGTTTCCTTTCTACCTCGAAGCCAGTTCTTCATCCCAGAGAGGAATCCTGGCTTCTTTACTGGCGATTCCTGACGCCGCATGGATCCAGGTACAACCTCTGCGGGTGGCAACTGGTCCAGCAGAGGCGGTAAGCTATTGTAGTCGGGTGCTGGACATTCTGGAGGTGGTTCCCAGCTGTTGGCATCGTGAGGAAGCACACGAGCCGGTGCAGGAAGGTGAAACTGTCCTGGCATATCGGACGCACTTCTTGGAGAGGACTGAGGCGATTCTTTGTGGGAGCTGAACCCAAGATCGCTAGCATTTGAGCTAGATGATGTAATATCAGAGCTTGGGATGTTTTCTGGCACTGATTCGACAGGGTTTCCAGCGACAGATTTCGGACTCAGGTCAGATTCAATCTTCACACTTTCAAGTTGTTGGATCCTCTGTTGGTGCTGTTGTAGAACCTGCTGGTTTTCTCGTATTCGCTTTTGTTGAAACTCACGTTCGACACGTTCCATGGTCTCCTGCTCTATTCGCCGTAGTCTCTCCTTTTCCTCCGCCTCCCTGCTCAGTCGCGTTTCCAACTTCTTTTTCTCAATCAGTCTTAGGGTGCTCTGGAACGCAAACTTCCTTCTGCTGCCGGCAGTGGCGGAATTTCTGTCATTTTTATCCAGTGATCCCAATGTTCCGGAACGAGGAGGAGAGGGGTCCCGAAGGTCTTGACGGTGACTGCTCTCGTCGTAAGGTGAAACGGAGCGACCACGTTCTACCCGCATATAATTATACTCGGGAAGGTACATCCCGTGCTGTTTCATCTTTGAAATCCCCTTTTCTAAACGGGTCTCTGTGTTCCGACGGGAAGAGTTAAGATGGAGCTCAGCTTCATTCAAGGAGTTGGGAACGCTTCGGCTTAGCATCCAGTTGTTGTCCAGTGAGGAGCAGCGTGCCCCCGGATGCACAGCGCCGGGCTTCTTTGCTCTCTTTGCCGAGTTCCCAGCGCCTCGATGGACTCGTGAATCTGCCTTTGCGTTGGTTTTTACAGGGACACCACTAAAAAGCCCTCCATCCGCATCAACCTTTTCCTCTCGGTTCCCGAACATGTTATTACGATGTATCAACCTAGGCAGCGTGTTCAGACGCTGCCCTTCAACGTCTAGTGACGCATCATCCCCACTGCTGATGTCCACATCTTGGGCTGGAGTCCACAGACCACCAGGTCGTCCTGGGTCTGGTAAAGACGATGCCAAATTTTGGTCTTCCTTAGCATTATCTTCTGGAACCCTCTGCCTCAATGACTCATCGGGCGAAGAGGGAGGATGAGTAGCTGTTTCTCCCCCGATTCCGGAGTCGGCGGACCGCGTGATGGGGCGGTGCTTGCTTAGCTGTTCGCGAAGGGGTTCCTTGGCTCCAACATGATCCCGCCACTCTCGGCTTGAAGTCTCGTCCACGTGCAGACTCTTCCAAGCAGCTACTGGAGAGAAGCGGGGTATCTGCTGCTGCTTTTTGGGCAGCGTTGGCCTCAGATGCATAGAAATCGAATCTGCACCCATTTTTAGCTCCATATCCAGTTCACTAGCTGTGGGTGAGCTGAGGTCACCCGAGCTGCGAACAGGGGAGTTGGTCAGAATCTCTTCACGATTCACGGAGAGTTGTATTCGTTTGCTGCGTTCTAATGTGGTCATAAAGTCGTTGAATTTTTGTGTTGGGATTCGTTTGATATTTGCAGTCTGATGTGAGGATTTCGAGAGGACAGCTTCACTTTTGGGTGAAGTAATGTGACTAGCAGCTTCCCCACAATCTGCACTATTACGAGTTTCCGAGTTCTTTTCACTGTGCCTTTGGTAGATGACCCGTCTTCCAATTATATCTACCTCTTCGTTGTGTTTCACTTTTGTTAGTGCTGAGACTTTCTTCCCTTGCCCTTCATCCTTCTTGACTGCCTGGTGATCGGCAGATGGCTCCATTCCGAAGAAGAATTGTTTCGGCTTCTGTTCTGCCTCTGTAGGTGCCACGTGGATTGCGTCACTACTGCCACTGAGCGTGATCTTGATCTTATGACTGAGCCGCTCATCCGTCAGAAAGTCCGGCGTGAGCGGTCTGGGATGTGGAATTCGTTTCCCCGGATCTTGGTGCCAGCCTTTCTCCGCATTTTGTAGCGCTCCTTCACTGCGACTAACGGCATGCGACTCCTTCAAACCTCTGCCCGAAGGGATGCCGCTGTTTTGACCCAGCGACCGCTTATTAGCCATTGCATCAGGGACGCGCGCGCCACAAAGGCTAGCAAAACTGCCACCAGGCGTCGTCTCGATCGACTCATTCAGCACTGCGTGTAGACAGTCAATGCTCTGGGTTCGCCAGTGCGCGCCGTCCTCGAGCTCACCCCTCCTGGTCAGGACTCGATCCTCGGACGCTGCCCTCGCGGTTGGGCCGTGCCGAGGACCGCCAGCCGACCTCCGCTGGTTGTTCGGCCGGAAAAGACGCCTCCTAGGGGGTAGCCCGTCTTCTGGCGGCGTTGGAAGCTGAATGATCGGCGGAGGTGGCTCCCCGGGCGGCGGTGGCAACGTCAGCTCTGGTGGTGGCAGCTTCTTCCTCCGCTGCTGCTGCTTCTGTTGGTGGTGGAGGTACTGACGTGAATTTGTGGCGTGCTCGTGAGCCTGTTTGCGGTCAGGCAGGTCTCTCAGGTCTGGCTCGCTGCCGTAAATGCGCCGTAGTTCGCTAGGCGTCCGCCGCACCTGGTAGTTCCTGTCTTCTACCGTCAGATGGCCTGCGCTTCGGTTCTGAGGCGCTGTCCTGCGGGAGAGAGGAGTATATGTCACGAAGCGACGAATATAACATTAATCCACCAAACGGATCGACAAACGTGAATATCATTCAATCCAAATAATGTCAAGCAAATTACTTTAATCAAGCCTTTAATGTCCTCGATTATCCAAGATATAAATGCTTCGGCTGCTCAAATTCATCAGTACTTGAAAATGTAGAAATAAGACCCTTTCTAAATTAATGCACATATTATTGAAATTTCATAACACAAACGCGTCGATCTGCAAACAAAATGCCGAAACCATACCGTAATATCACTCGACAGCTCTACCAAGGCAATACAAAACTGAAATCAGCTATAAATGAGCAGTCGGATGTAACTGAGATACGTGAACTGTTCTTAGTAGTTTTTATTATGACTCCGATGCCTTGATTTAGCTTCCATACTTCATATTACTTATCCATATAATATATACATACATACGTGCCCAGGCTGTGTCATTTATGGAGATATTCGCGTATGACACCATGCATGTATGTAAGCCCGGTGTCTAAGTACTGTTCCTGCCCTCGGATGTTGAGCTGTCTTGTCTAGTAGTTTTGAGAGCTACGCGCTTAATCAGCAACATAATCATCACCATTGGGGTGCCTCGGGCCCCAATGATGATTAATAACCCGTCATCGTCTGGGCTCTTTGCGTACACACAACCGCCCCTGGGGGATTCCGATCGGACCCCCTACGATCTCAGGAACAGGAAGTGGCAAGAAAAAATTAAAAGATGCTGAAAACGTCTTACCGTCTTTTTTGGAGCCGAGTTTGAATCATCTTTGTAGACTCGTGACGTCACAGTGGGGCCAAAAACTGTCAAATTTAGACCCATTTATGAAATACCGTATAATTCAATAACAATTAAACCTAGAACAGAACAAAATGCATCAATATGTTTGTCTTCACCCCAGGATTCAAATGATTTGCGGCATGGCCTTGTAAGATCACAGTAGGATCACATTATGAATCATACTGTGATAACATTATGATATCTTACATCAAATAATGGACTTTAAAGGGTATGTTGCACATTACTCGAATTCTTGGATCATGCCCATCTTTATGATACCAAAGTTAAAGTTGTATATTGTTTCGTTCAAAAGTTATGGACGCGAATAATTTCGAAGACCATGAACATTGGTGACCTCTGGTTGCCTCGGTATTCACTTGACACCAAAATGAACGGAAGCATGCAGACTTTTCAAGAGCTTACGAATTATGCTTAGAAACGACTTAGAAACTCTTCTAGAAGCCGAGTTACACCCTGTTTTTTCAGCCTCATTTTGGAAGAACAGAATCTCCTTACATGGGTTCAGAAATGACGTCATAACTCGTTGGTCTGAACGGACCTGATGCCAACGATTGGTCATAAGTTATGAAATTGATCGTCCTAGCGGCATGCAAAGCGATGCGCGTCTCATTTAAATCGGAATCTTCTTGGAATCATTTGCGAAAAGCCAATGGAGCGGGGATCCAATCAGATCCCAGGCGATGAAGGGTTAGGAACGGGGCTTTTGAAAAACCCTCTCTTCTGGACTGTTGAACGTATCATATGATTGGAGCAATACTCATGCAACAGACCAGACATGCCTGGATGAAGATGACGTCACAGCCATCACGACAGCGTCGTGCATGTCTTTACTGCAGTACGGAGAAGACCTAATGTCGGTCAAATCCCACAGAGATGCCGTTCGACGATGGACGGGTGCATGCAGGTTCCACGCCACCGTTCCATCAGCCACGCACCACGGTTCACCGGTGAAGCCTTCCAAACGGCGCGGCCACGGCTCTCAACAGCCTCCTCAACGGCCAGCTGGTGCTGGGCCGGGTCCAGGAACCAGTGCGATCTGAGTTCGGCGCTGAAGCGTGACTGCCCGGTGACGGGATGGGGTTCTCACGCCTGATACGCGTCCACGAAAGCGATCACGGCCGGTGATGGGGCTGAGAGCGGCCGGCGCGTGAGAGGGGAGGCCCGGGGGTCGTGACGCCGCCGTATACTCCGGTCCGTGGGCTGGAATGGCCGGCACACGTTCAGTGGGGAAGCGGCCCGGTGATTGAGACGTCGTGGGGCAGGCTCTCACACGGCCGAGGGCAGCTGCGTCCGTTCGGTGCTGGCGTCACGTCACAGCGCGTGACGTCGGCACAGCGTCACGGACACTGCACTGGTGACGCGTCACAGGCACACCACGGTAGCCTGAAGGGTGCGATCTTAGAACGCACGTAATCATTTCTAGACGTTGTGATTAGGAGTGGTGTGTTATTAGGGGCCCATCTGTTTTTATAATAAGAGTTTAAGTGACGCTGGCATATTAGTCTGCGCACACTAAATTTTCTTTCTAAGATTTGCCCTATCATACCAAGATGGTAAATGTGTTACGATGGTGTGTGCGTCACTGAAACCTTGATTTTCTATAATTACTCTTTTGATCAAATGTTATGCCATCTCTAAGTTTCAGCTCCGTCTGACAGGATTCCGTCACAATATCATCGAAACAGGTCTGGTCTTTTAAACTCACTGAGGAGAGCTACGCTAACAAATTTGTGAAATTGCTACCGCTACTTCCGCTACCCTGGCCAATTGAAACTGCTACCGTTACTAGCGCTACTTTTTCTAAAATCGTAAAACTGCTACCCGCTATTCCGCTACTCCGCTATCGCTACATTTTTTTGCAAGACACTACTAAATCGCTACTGCCAAAATTTGTTTTCCATTGTTCCTTTTCAAAAAATTTCAAGGAAACTTCTGTTTAAAGGTAGATAGGTTAAGAGCGGAAGAGTACAGGAGATAAGAGTAAGCAGCGGTTGGTTACTAGCAACCACTAAGATGGTGGATACCCGGTATAAAAGCAAAATAAGTGCTAAGTTGCACACCAAAATTCAACGTGCCCTGTTTTCCCGCCGAAGTACAGACAAAATAAGTTCTGGGCACCCTCAAGTAATATTTATTAACGGGTAAACTTGAGATTATGCTTCTGTTATCAAAACTATTGTATTACGGTCTGTCATCAGCAAGATACGAGCTAGGGTGTGCCAGGACCGGAGCTCACGCCAAAACGCCTGCCAACATGTTTATGAAGACTTCTTCCCAAGGGAGCATGTCGGCAAGAGTACGCAGTAGACCATTGGGCAAGAGTGCGCATTCTTAAGAGATAGGAAAATTTAAATTTCGCCGGGACAGAGTCCGTAATTGTATTTGGAAAACCAAACGTTGCAACATAGTTATGTATATTCTGAATGATATCAAATCACATAATCGCCTAGTTTGGCGACAAAAACTGCGACATGGCCTATGCATCAAAGCATAGCGGGGCAGGAATGCATACCAGCCGCCCGCGACCACCGACCCACTCCGCAAGAGTAGGCACGTGCCTTTTATTTTGATGGGCTCGTGGCGAGTTCCTTTCAGAGGCATCGAGCGAAACATGGACCATACATAGCAAATTTTCAGGCTAAACAACCACATACAAATTTTAGCTGTTAGACTAATAGAGAAAAGTGAAAGCCCTAGAAAGTTAAGTGCGTACTCTTCCACGGACTTCCTACATCGCATAACAAAATTGACAGTTTTATTGTAAAATGGCAACCACAATTAGGCATGACGTTTAATTTAGCGCTCTAGCTTGATTAGGTCAAAACTTATCGTCAAAATACTGTTTTGACCCCCGTGGTGACCTGTGATGACCTCAGATAAGTCAAAGGGAAAAAATCGCCCCTGGAATCAGTGACAGGTTGACCAAGAAAGTTTTTCCGACAAATCTGAGCATTTGCAATCATTTCCTGTGACTTTTAGATCACAAGACAGCTTTTCCCATGCTTTTTGTATGGCAGAGGTCACCTCGGGATCTGACCTCAGGTCAGAAAATCGACAAATCCCGGACATAGATTTTTTAGACCCCGGAGGGGCCATTAAGTGAGGCAAGTTTCAAACTGATCGGCTTAGAAATGTAGCTATGGTAGAGCTCAAAAGTTGAAGTAAGGCGAACTTATTTGACCTCGCCTGGTGATCTGACCTAGTATGGCCCGGGGTAAAATATTTCAGGGATGGTGGAAAAGTGATGCAGTGGAAGGTGGACCACTCAACTGCAGTACTGTGCCTTGGCGGTTTTCTGCTATTCTGCAAAAACCTTAGGGGGAGGGCGGTTTTTCTATGGCGCATCAATGGCCCCGGTTGGGCAAGGGTTAAGCATCGCATATTTTAGTGGAAATAGCCTATCATGGCCCAAATTGACCTCTGAAGGTCAAACCATTGACTGAGCGCTTTAACGTGTCAAGTCAATAGTCAATGGCTTTTATGGCGTTCGCGCACCTTGCCCCCCTAAAGGAATTAGAATTAGTGAGGGCAAGCACGTTAGTCGTAGAGCATGAGGTTATTAATGGGTCAAGCATTTAGCTCAAGGGTGCAAGGCAAGCCATGCCAAGGAGGTCTTTAATAAGTTAGACCCGGTGCAGGTTATTTCTGTGGTAAACCTTATAAATTAGAGTTAAATTAATGAATTAGAATGGAATTAGAATAAATTTGTGTCACATGATGTCCGCTATACTTACAAAGCCCCGTTAACCAATAATTTCGTATTTTAGAAAGTGCCTAAACACCGGCCAGGGTGCCGCGAATTTACCCGCAACCCGGAGGTGAAGTTGCAGCTCCCCTCTTCGGCTGGGCAGCCGCCAACGTGTCAAGTACACCTAACCTTTTATCCATCCAAATGCACACAATGTCTCATACACCTATCCACCTCCCTCAGTCTAACAGGCACAACCACCACCACTCTCAACAAAGCGCATGTAGGTTTTGTAATACGCCTTGCGACCCCTCCCCACCGAGGCTTGAACCCGGCGTCAGCGCTGCTCAGCGTGACCTCTCTAACCTCTGTGCCCGCAGGCAATCGGCAGCCAATAGATGGCGGCCTCTGATTGGTGGAGGCGCGTTCACTTGTATTGCGAGAAATTCAGCCGGAATTTATACATGAAAATGATGAACATTAAGCCATAAATTAGGATACATATTACCACTATATTTTTCAAGCATTCCTAGCCATACTTTTCTCTCTACAGGCTTGGTTACCTACTCCACCATCCGAGGCTGCTCCTCGGTAGGTACGGGAAAGACGGAGCCAGAGTCAGCACAGGCTAGCCGGCGGCCGAGTTCGCTGAAGTTAGGGTGTCGCGAGATGGGTTTCTACGGAGTGGAGATGAGTCGAGATGATCTGGCACGAAGGAAAAGAAAGGGAGGGAAGGAGGAGAGTGGCGTACATGAAACTTAAACTTAACCGTCGGACGAGTCATAGAGAGTGAGGACTAATAGCCAGCCAGCACTGCTGAAATACAGTCAGATCATATACCCAAGGAGGGAGGCACGTGCCGATTTGCCAACTTTTGAATCGTGAGAAGTCACAAAACAACTTTATTCGGGATTCAAAACATTGCCGATTTTTTTGTGCATTCCTCCTCTCCGACCTCGTACCGCAAAAACTAAGACTCTTTGACCAGACCCAATGTCAGAACGTTTTTGTCTACTGAATGCACCGTTAATAGATCCATCATACTAACGTGGATTTTTGAAAACGATTGGATGCACCTAAATCCGAAAACATTTAACTCATACAGCGATAAGAGGACCATTGTAAAGTGCCACCCTCTGCCGCCCAGTGGCTCAGTTGGGAGAGCGTTGGGCGCCGGCCCGCTGCTCAGAAACATGCTGTGGCAGTGCATGTCCCGGCTTGGGATCGGTTCCCCTGAGACGCTCCGGCGCTCAATATTTACCCGACGTAGGTTGGGACTGTGCTTTGTGGGACGTTAAACATTGGTTTACAAATCAACCTTTCATTGTGGGAGCTGCTGGTTCGGGTGGTGGGATCGGAAATGGTAATTATCTGTTTTTGCTCTTATGCTGTGGTACATAGCGGGTGATGGGGTTGCAAAAATCTTTACAACTTCTTTCTTAAATTTAGTCGGTGATGTTAAGGTATGGATGACGTCAGGAAAGGCATTTCAAAGTCCTATCGTAAATGAGATGAATAGATTTATATGATAATGTTCCGTGGCCAGGTTCCGTTCGTTTTTCGCCGTTTCGCAGGTCGGTGAAAGGTCAAATTTCGCACGAATGGTCACATTTTGCCAGCATTCGACAAGACAAGAAAATACGAAGTTAAGGGATATTTTACGGTCATTGCTGGGATCGAATCTTTTCTTTTAAGTCATGAATATTTTCTGTTTAGATAAAAACAATCAGACGAAGTCCATAAATAAAACAGTGTTTTAGGCCCTTTGAGCTCTCGAAAGCCGGAAACCTTGCCAACCTGTCCTGACAATCTGGCCTAAAATATATATTCATCAATCCTCTTGTAGGATCTCTTGCACTACATACCAACGCAGGCACAAGCACATACAATTTTCCTGGGTGCTTTTTAAGAAAATCGCTTCCCTTTTCAAAGGAATAAAGAAGAAAAAGTTCTGGGATCTATCAACACAAATCTAAAAGAAATAGGAAAACAAATATCTAACAAAACAGTAAACAGCGAACTGCATTAACAAGTGCCAGTAAAATGTATTAAGATGAAATCCTGCGGTGGTTTACGAAAGGGCTGCTGGTCCGGGCGCCCGGCTGCCCCTCCTGAGGCGCCGGACGCGTCCTTCGGCGCCGCCGGGCGGGTGTCGCGTGTAGCGTCGTCACGGACGTGACGCGCTGACAAACGCACCTGTCCGTTGCCCCGGGCGACGCTGCCGACGTCGGCCGCAGACGACAGCGACGGGTGTTACACTAACGTGTCTGCGACGATGGTGAGAGGCTTTCATGGGTGAAGGTTATGTCGGGGGTCGTGTGTTAATGCATAGGCTTAATGCTCGTCCATCCCGAACGTGGTCGTTAAATGAAAGAGCTCTCGGAGGGTCTCCCAAGAGACGTGCCTAACCTTTCACAGGTTTTTCGCTATTGCCCCTGTCATGTGATTTGGTCTAAATAGTGCAGAAATTTTGCTTTTTAGCGGAGTTTACTAGGTGAAGGACTGAAATGAGTCGCGTTGAACTGTGCTGGGACTAAAAACAAAGATAATCCCAAAAATTCTGGTGCAGTGGGTATTCATAGAGCCCATTGGAACCATTCATATGAATACATGTCATGGAGTGTGTGTTGAAAAATCCCCTATCACCGACGGCTTTTGACAGCAATACCCGACGGCTGTGACGTGTCATTAGTGGCGTATCTAATCCAAGAGTTAACCAAGTAGTGTCATAGGTCAAACACACGTCGATTTCGCCGCGGCTGACAACCGCACCGGGGGTTCGCCGAAGGAATACCGATTACTCTTATTTGGTCACGGCTGAGAAAGAAAGACAAGCCGGGCGGTGATTTCTCACCGCGTCTGTCTTTCCCGAGCAATTCATCCGCGCCGAGTTGTTTCCAGTCGCAATGTTTTATTCATGGCGCGCACTGGCTGAGCACTTACTTTCTCTGTTGGCCACAATCAGAATGCCGCCTCGTACTACATATCTCGAGAATCTCCAAGATCGTTTTAACTAGTCACGTTCGCTCTCTACGAGAAAACGTTTAGCGTTTCTCGTCAGCCACTGTGTGAGCATTGCAGCCTCTTGCAGCTCCCAGCGCCCTTTTGCATGCTGTCAAGGGCCGTTTGGCATGATTGCTTCAAGCGCTTATGGCGGGCCGTCTGGCACAAATGTCCTGAAGCAAACAGAAAGTGAGAGTGGGAAAGTGTTCGCGAGAGCCAGAGTGCATATAGAGGCGGGGTAGGGTTACGCAATCGGTGGGATTTAACAGGCGCCTCCCAGCGCTTCGACACGATCGCTGATTGGGCTGCATAGCAGAGATTAATGGCCCATTGGCACGTGGAGTAACTAACTGTCGAAGAGCACCAACGTTATCTACATCTGTACTATAGTGAGTGATCATCGTGGGAGTGTCGTTTTTCGGACGATGAAAAGTAAGGAGCAGACTGACGAATTAGCTTAGCACCATTTATTCCACGCTCAAACTCCACCTCACGACTTTGGCCTTGTATCGGGCGTCTTCCCAGCATGAAGTCTCACGCATGCATTTGTCCTATAAATAACGGCAAACATGCAGGTTTAACAGGACACACTTTCGCAAAATTACTGAACCAAATGAACACGAACTTTTACTCTGGGTCAGGCAGCAAGCTTACTTTATCTGACCTTAAGCAGACACAGTTCCAGTGATTAAACGGGACAGGTCGGTAGAACAGTAAGAGTTGCCTTCACTGCAAATGTTGCACCTGCAACTCTGTGATTCCTCGTGATTGCGCTCAACCCTTAACCTGCTCGTTCCCCCAACAGGAGCCCCATGCCGGGATTCTTTACCCTTTTTTTAGGCGTCAAACTTGTTCCGCGTGGGCCAGGCAGTACCGTTTAACGCGGCCGGCGGGCTGGACAGCATGGTCAGACGTGACTGCGCCGTATCAGCGGCAGTGACCCGTTAGTCTCTCTGTGTGTCCACCCGTCATTGTTTACCAATCCACGTGTGTCTGACCGTCAAATCGGTCGACTGTGGAATGGTATAACTAGCGAGGAACCTTGTCCTTTGTGATAATACCGCGATCTTGTGCATCTGACCATTGTTGGAGAGAGCTGGAGTATATGGGCTTGTTTGAAGGAGACACGTGAAAGGAAATTTTCGAGGTATTGCAAGGAGATGGCCAAGAGAGATGATTAGTCCAACAGAGAGAGATTGATATAGATGGTGATCATTCTACGTTGAGTTGTAGATCAAAAGCGCTTTCCTCAGTGATTTTTTTCATTTGGTTGGAACGTGCAAAAATAACAAAACACTAGTTGCTATACATATTTTTAGTCAAAGCCTTCCGTCTCCACCAAGGATAAAACTTTCGGGTTTAAAAACGTACCTGGGAAAACACTACGTCAGTTTCACAAGTGCTCCCGCCATTTGACGTGATTGATGAATTGGTGATGACAGCCAAGGATATTGGAATGTATTGTGTGAAGGAGGAAAACTGGACGAGAGCAAAGTCTTTTAACAGTGTGAATTTTGAAAAAAAACTCAGGCAGTTTTTATTGTGGGAGATATCGCATGTTAGAAAAGATGATGAAGTATCGAAGTTGGCTTAGACTTCTATTATTCGGATTTTGGTTTAACCAGGGGGAGATGGCCCCAAGGTTTGGGATAGCAGAAAACGAAGAGGCGCAGCACCGCGGTTGAGGGCCCACTCTCACTGCATCATTGCCACCATCCAAATTTTTACCCGGGTCACCCAAGGTCAGGTCACCATACGAGGTCAACCAAGGTCACCTCACTTCAACTTTAGAACTCTGTAAGAGCTACATTTCGAAGTCGATCGATTTGAAACTTCCACACTCTATGGCCCCTCCAGGGTCTACAAGGTGTATATCCGGGATTTTGTCGATTTTGTGCCTGAGGTCAGGTCACGAGGTGACCTCTCCCATTGAAAAAGCATGGGGAAAAGCTGTCTTATGATCTAAAAGTCACAAAAACGATTGAAAATGCTCAGCTTGATCAGAAAAGCGTTCTTGGACACCCTTTCACGGATTCAGGGGCCATATTTGCCCTTTGACCTCTCAAGGTCATCCAAGGTACCAGGGTCAAAAACAGTATTTTGACAATAACTTTTGACTTGTATAAGCTAGAGCGCTGAAACAAACACCATCGTGTTTGTCTCGTCATTGGCTTCATTTGATATACGGCAAGGTCACTTTCTGACCTTTCGTGACCTCAGGTCATCTTAGGTCACGAGGTGACCTCTGGAGGTCAAACCACTGGCGGAAGGTCCTAACTTTCTACATAGTGGAAAGAGGACTGGCATTTCCTATCAAATGTACTTTGCCAGACCTCAATAGCTCTAATGGCATAAGAGTTATGCCTAATTTGTAAGCATTGCATATTTGAGTGAAAATGGCCGACCTTGACCTAATTTGACCTCTGGAGGTCAAACCATTGACCTGAGCACTAAAACATGTGAAGTAATTTCTTACTGAATTCACGCGAGCTTTCTATTGCACTTTACAATTTGCGCTAACGCCCATATTTTCGGAGTTAGAGGGGGCATCGATGGCCCCAGTGGGGCGAAGGTGGCGCTGACCCCGGTGGGGCGCGGGTTAATGAATTACGCAAAACACATTCATTGATTTTAAATCAGTACATTAATATAAATTCGTACAATACTTTAATCCATCAAAGTATGGCTTTTCATGGAATAAAAATTCCGCAAAAGAGATGGCACAATAAAAATAATTAAGCCATCTGCTGGCAGGTACGAAAAGACTAACAAACCAGGTGAATTTTAGCACAACTGGCATCCATGCCATCCACTGACAACGGCATTTTGTCACAGCAGTCAGAGTAAGTAATCAGGGAAGCAATTTTTGAGAGCAGCACCTGATCCGATGGCGCTCCGGGAAAATGGGAAAGGGTTTGATTCTAGAGTCTAAGCAGTATTCTAAAATCGATGACTCTGTCGCTTATGGTGTTTCACTCATCCTGAAGATAATTGCATGACATTTACAACAAAAATTCCCTCGCTTGCAGCTGCATTCCTGACCTATTCCGTGCTAATCCAGCCAAACGTGTGGGGCTGGACTGCCGGGTTCTGACAGTGGCATCTCGTGTGTGGACTGGCGTGGTGCGGTCAGCCGGGGCGGCTGGTCCAGGCTGGAGTAGGCCCTGGGGTCGCCAGACCGGACGCCGGCCCGTGGTCACAGGTCATGCCAGCCAACAGGAGCCGTGTGCCGTCAGGGACGCACTGCTGCAGCCGCACGACTTAACTGCAGCGCTGCCACGGTCTAGCCGAACATGCTGCCGACTCATTGAGGAGCCAAGGATGCTATAAGTCATAGAGGCAGGTTAGGCCGGTGCTATGGATATTTCTTATTCCTGGAACACTGCAAATATTACCTTACTGAAAGTGCAGCGTTCAGTTTTTGTTTGGTTTTTATTTCGTTCAGGATACTGAAGGCTTAGCCATGGAAAGTTTAGATGTTTCCCAGTCCCCACAGTGGTGTAAACCGAGTTTTTGTCTTACCTAAGGTTAAGGTTATAACCCGACCTTACAAGGCCATGATGTATGTAATGGGATTTTTTGGGTCAATGCAAACACATTACTGGCTTCACTTTTGTTCTAGGTCTAACAGTTTCCGAGTTATAGGGGTTTCCAAAAGGGGTTTAAATTTTACCTTTTCTGGCCCACTGTGATGTCACAAATCAACAGACATAATTCACACCCGGCTCAAGAGTAGGAGACGGTAAGGCACTTTCAGCACCGTATCAATTTTTTCCGTATCACTTCCGGTTCCCAAGATCGTAGGAGGAGGATCCAATTGAGCCCCAATTGGCGATGTGTATGGAAAGAGCTTCAGGTGGTACATCACCTGGAGAGAGCAGACCTGACATTAAGATGGCACCTCACCTGGAGAGAATGGACCTGACACTAAGGTGACACCTCACCGGAGAGGGCAGACCTGACATTGAGATGATACCTCACCTGGAGAGGGTGGACTTTACATTGAGGTGGAACCTCACCTGAAGAGGGTGGACCTGATATCGAGGTGATAGGACCTGACATTGAGTGGGCACCTCACCTGGAGAGGGCAGACCTGGCATTGAGATGGTACCTCACCTGGAGAGGGCGGACTTTACATTGAGGTGGAACCTTACCTGGAGAGGGCGGACCTGCCGCTGGAGTCGACATCCAGTGGTAGGCTGGGCGACAGCTGCAGTTTCTGGCCGGGCACGCGGTGCGGCATCGCCTGTAGAACAGCCGTGACGTCAGACTGGTGGTACAGGGGCTGGGAGGAAATTAGAACTAGTCTGTACTACATTCTTAACAAAATTCTTGATCAAAGCTGCATTTTTAAAATACAAAATGAGTTGATCGAATTACATGTTACATGCTTGCTCAAAGACAATAAATAATGACGCATCTTAATAGTAACTTCACACTATGTTTGGTAGCAGAACGGTAGCATACATTGTTATCTTTCAACAAAGTCTTAGGAAGTTCCATCACGCTCGCAATTTTCATGGTAGCAGACGTGCTTTATCGGCATGACGCCAGGCCCAGGGCGCTGCGGCGGCTGGGAAAACCAAGCAGATGGGGCTCTCGAAACGCGGGCTAGAGGTTATGGGGAGCATAACTACTGTGGCTTGACTAAGCGCTGCTAAAGAAAGCACAACAGTGATAGAGCTAGCTAACGAAAACAACAACAGCAGGCGTATGACGAAGTCGAGCTTGACATCCGAGAGTACAGTGCGGTTCAGTATAGGGTGAATTATACGAAGGCTAGTGAAACCAGCTCCCCGATTGTGCAATTTTCAACATCTTGTTCCTTCCGACCAAAACGATTAAATCGTCACTGAATCGGGATTAATTTCTATTTCGCACTGCCATGGGCGTCGAAAGCGGAGCGAGGGACGTGGGGACGAGTCCTCCACTCGCGAATCAAGAGGGTATGTCCCCTCTCCGAAAAAAACTGAACGTTAATTTAACCTGCGCCCCGGTGGGCCTCCGAGCCACATTCGTCCTGGTGGGGGGGGGGGTGTTTGAACACCCCCTTCGAACTCGGCCCTCGAACTCGGATAGCGAAAAAACGAGACCGCTGATGGGTAACTTGTAAAAATTCATGAAGAAACCATATCAGCCATTTTTTGACTCATGTCAATATTGGGGTCATGGCAGGTCAAATAAAGTGGGATTTGTTTGCATTCTCTCCCTCCCTCCTCTTTACCTGCGTGAAGCTATGTACATAGATTTGATGGTGAACTGCATCGTCGTTACTGTTTCATATGCGACCAAAAGTCCTAGAATTTTCCTCCTCACCCCCCTCCCTCCCACCTCCCCGGTCATGACCAGACCATGGTACGTCCACCCCCCCAGTAAAAAAGTATGTGGCGGCGCCACTGGGCACTACCATCAGAACTGAAGATGGTAAAAAGTCTACACGTGCAGCTGTTCTGGAATTTAGCTCGCTGCCGCTGACCACTCCCTCCCTGCGGGGAGAATTACATCTAAATGGATAACGCATAAAACAATAGGTCCTCATTCCATTTCTCAGATGAGTAGCACAAAACTGATGAGGTTGATGTTTAATATGCATTCGCATTTATACACCAGCATATTTAAAAAACACTCAAATACAATCAATTTTTTACAGCTAGAGCGTGTGCGAAACGTTGTTTTACCTCACTCTCGCCCAAACCACTAAAATTAATATATAATACACGTTGGCCCTGGGACCAGAATCGATGGAATAGCTTTGCCCTTCGGAGGCGCCCTTGCCGGAGGTCCTGTTCCCGTCGTCATTCGTCGAGCTCGTTCGGACTGAAACCAGGACGGCGCGGTTCACATAGTTCACAGCTGGCAGCCGCCGTTGGTGCGCTCGCACGCTGGGCGGCCGCGCACCCATGCAGCGACTCTGCAACCGGCACAGTGGCGGCGGAGTGGTCAGGGGCCCGTCCTGACCGCGACCGGATGACCCAGTAGTCGAGCCTGATCTCCAGTTATGGCCTTAAGTGGCCTGGTCCCGGTGGAAGTTGACTGAGTGGTCTTGGTTGTAAGAGCTTACAAACAGCTGAAAGAAACGGTGTGGTAGAATCGCTCCATGGTGCTGTCATTTGCAAGTTATTTTCGTTTTAAGGCGCCAATACTTTTGTCTTATGAGGCCCATGCGTTGGCCTCTTATTCATTGTTTACCGAGGATTGATGCTGTGGTGGGAAAATGGTGTGGTTTGTGACATTTTAGCTGTCAGTGTGACGCTTTGTCTCCAACTAGCTATTAAAGTCGAATCATTTGTCTCACAAAACCGCGAGGGCACCATGTAGCAACCTGGTTACTGATTATCTACCCATCCATCGGAATCAGGCATACACGTCAAGGTCGAGCACTTAACTAATTTCGTAATCAATTTTGTAGCCTGGGCACTACGTGCTCTAGAATTATATTCTAATCAATGACGGCTTGGTGAATGTCGTATTTCCTGAACAAACGGATAAAACTACTTGGTCGATTCTCTTTGTTTAAGCCCGGTAAAAGTGTGCTCCAATCCAGATAAAAGTGTGGATTCCAACACAGTTTTGGAGAGGCAGTTATACAATGGGGAGAACTTGGGTGCGTGCATCTCGACATCGCGATAAAAAGCCTCCAAATTAGCCTGACGTCAAATGGGCGTATTAACTGGCAACGCCCTGTGTCAGATGAAACCTGTTTCAATTGCGTCAATAGTGAATATGAATTCAAATGACACGTTTTTAATTGGAAGAGGAACATTAGGAACAAAAGTCACACTCATTAATTTATTCTACTTTTCTTCGTCTATTGTAACATTTTTCATGCTTTAAACTAGTCAATCAAACAAGTTATAAGCACTTGTATTTGACCGTACCAAAGCCATGTTTAGCATGTTGGTTTTTAAGAGGTCCACGCAGCACGCGCAGCGCAACTTAGCATGACGTCACTTTCTTATTTATCGTTTTATCCGTCTTTAATTTTTAGGTTTTTTCTTTGTTTTATTTTTACATCTTAAGTTTTTTCATGATAAATTAAATTTGGCATTGGTGATATATTTCGGGAACATTATTCATTTTCGTATTCGTTTGACACATGGTTTCAGGTTGATAAGTGTAGCATTAATTACATGTCTGAGTTGCGTCAAAGGGTTCAAATTTGTTGCGAGTAGTATTAGAGGTTGTTGAAAAATATCGATGCATGGTTTTAATGATTGGTGGGCGATGACAAGCATGACGTCACATCCGGGGAGGACGGGGTCGGTAGGGACTGACGTTTTACCTTTTTCTCCGGGAACGGAAAGTTCTGGGGCAAATTAGATATGGGTTAAGTGGTTTCTCGGCATACCCTATCATATGCCCGGCTCAGCTCAGATCTTATTTTGAAGGTACCACATTCTCTCTAAGCTCACTATAACTTTGATCAGTTAACTTCTTACAGAGAGCTTTAGTATCAGCGCACGTTTCAGTATATTTCTGGTATATTTGTACAGTAGTGCTTGATGTGACCATCTCTCGGCCCATTTCATGTTACCAAGGGGATGAAATTCCCCGAAAAATAATATGTAAAACTAGATGCAGTTGGATGAACTTCTTCTTAATAACATATACATAGGTATTATAGGCACGTTTAAAATATATTTTCTCCTGCAGAAATTTTGCTCCTGCGCTCAGTTTTTTATAAGCCGAATGCGATTACTCAATTCTAAATCATAGAGATTTCTGGTTCATGCTAGTTAATAGTTGTGTCTAAATTTGCATGATAAACATGCAGAATGGATTCAAATTTATTCTTTTTACTCCTTATGCTATCTTGAAGAACAGGTGGCAGCTACAAACTTTTCTCTCGGGAAACCGACCGTAAGCTTTTCCTGGATCGTTCATTGTGACACCGATCCAGATATTAACACAGAATGGGAAAGCTGATATGAACACAAGCTTTCTGCTGTTACTCCCCATCTCTCTCTCTCTCTCTCTCTCTCTCTCTCTCTCTCTCTCTCTCTCTCTCTCTCTCTCTCCTCTCTCTCTCTCTCTGCTCTCTCTTGCTTGGACTGATCTATTTTTTGATGCATAAAGTGAAACATTTTCACTACCGCGAATACCGTAATTTACCGTAATTTACTTCATTTTGACGTGCTGGACAGGTCTTAACTATAAAAAACTAAGGCGATACTTTACCAAAAGAAACCTGATCTAACTTTACCCTTCATTTAAGAAACTAACTCTTTCTCTGAGTGATATATTTTATTAAACATAAAGCGAAACCTTTTTCTCCCGCGCACTAGGCAATTCACTCCATTCTACGTGCTGAAAAGATTTTCACAATCAAAATAAGGTGATACGTAACTAATAAAAAATCTGATGTTGAGTACTTCACCCTTTATATAAGAAACTAATGTTCTTTAAATATGTCTTCTGTGGCTGTATTGATCTCTGATGAGAAAGGAATAGCCACCAACACGTACTTAGGATGGGTGATTCAAGTCTTCACTGCTATAAGTCTACTGTATTTTATTTACATTGTTTAAATCCGTGACCAATGGGCACGCCACAAAACGATTACCGGGGATCTGAACGGTTGTACAGCCACCAGCAGCACACGTGAATCCGTCCACAAGAAACCAAAAGCATGGCAGAACACGAGGCCGTGCCTTTCCAGAAAGGAGACTGACACAGTTTCTCACGCGCTTCTATGGCAGACTCAGAGAACAGATGACCGTTCGTGTCCCAGACGGTTTGACGCGGGCCACGCTCCTGGAGTTCGCCGCCGGAAAATGACCGTTCAGAGGAAGCGCTCGTCCAGATCTAATAACAAGCGGTCAGGCCGGAATTTTCATAAATGAAGTGCTTTCCGATCTTGAATGCCACCACAAATACATCACATACATCATAACTTAAGCGATACGAGCTCACTGGGAAATTCATTGATGAGCTAGCTCGTCTGTAATCTTGTACTTTGTATTGGATGTGGCTATAGAACTTATATATTTTTAAGGTGGTTTCTACAGCACGATTAAAAGTGATCATGGTCGATAGATAACCATTTTTGTCATTGACCGAATAGAACATAATTATGTTTCACCTGAGTTTAACTAAGGAGTTCCCACCTAATCGCAGCACTCACCTGGGTAAATACAAGTTACATTGCGTGATTGGAAGCAAGCCACCTTACCTAGCTAAAAAAAGACCTCACTGATACTGTTGAGAACATAGGTGAAGCATGGTCCAGAACATTAAGGGAGGAAGTGCGTTTTGAAGTAGTTTCTTTCTAGTCAACACCATAGGGCCAATAGTTAACATCTTGAACCTGAAGGTGGGGGGAGGGGGCATAGATCCCCTGTCCCCCACATATACCTACGTCTCTGGTTGAGAATATAGTGGTTCTTGCTTTTCTAGGAAGGAGCAGAACTTATTGGGCTTAAAGGGGCCCAACCCAACTCGGTTGGGAGGATGTAGCTCCAGCTGAGCTGGTCTGTGGCACCTCTTACTTGGTGCAGAAGTGTATCTCCTGGCTGAGAGACGGAAACTACTTCCTGAGTTTGATGGTTCCTAATGCATTCTAAGGTGGAGGCTTTTGCAACTATGTGTGAGGGGAGGGGGTACAGTAGCTCTCGCCTCACCTCAAGGAGACAAAGCTCACTTCTTCAAGAGGATGAGGAAGCTCTCACCTGGCTGGGAGGTGGTAGCGGCAGGGCCCCGCCGTAGCTGAGCAGTCTTCCAGCCCGGTCTCGGGGCAGTGTTCTGGACCAGGCGGGACCCAGCTCCGCCGCTTGCGATTGGTGGTTCCCCATGGCCTGCCTGTCTGCCTCCGGTTCACAGCAGCAGTGAAGGCGACAGCACCTGTGAAGATCCAGTGTCCAGTCAGGAATGTTTCCGCCGCGGGTAGAAAGTCCTCTCCAGGATGTAGAAAGATGGTGGAAATGAATGTATCACTATAATTTTCTCCAAAAAGGTTTGCCCAGAAAACATATGCTGCGTAATGTTCGGCATTTCCTCCGTTATGGCAGTAATCATATCTTGGTACCTTCCGCACCGGGCGTCGATTTTGAGGGCGGTGGTGCGTGCAGCGTGATAAATCGCTCCTAATCATCGCCTGGAAAATTGTTGTTAATCGCCACCCTCAATTACCTGGGCTCCCATGCTGTCTGCGCCAGATGTGGACGTGCCGCGAGTTTCAATGTGTGAAGAAAGCCGGCTCTGTGTTCTTGCTTGCAGCCCAGCTGCCTTCTGTTTCTTTTATCTTTGAAATAACTTAAGAATAAGTTTGTGGTTCAAAGTGCCTGACCGGATATCCTATACAATGTTCCCTGCTGCAATACAGGAGCAAGCAGGCACTGGTCTGATAGCTTTGCAGAAGGCCACTCTTTGTCCCCTTTATATGTTTTCACATAGAAGTCCATTCGTTTTTGTAATATAGTGTGACAAGTGTATGTTACCTAAATGTCCTATATTACGCTATACTGTAATAAGCGGCTTCTCCTAAATTGGTTATTGATCGTTGGAGACTGTAATGTGCTTTGATAGCACTGTATACGCATGTGATTGTAATGAGAACTTCGAGACTATGGATCTCAAGCGTGAAATGAAAAATCACCATCACCTCTATTTAGAATTGCAAGGTGTTTGGAATATTGTATAACGAGGCCTGGGTATATGAAGAAATATCAGGGCATTGTGGTTGATATAAAAAACATTATTATTCAAACTTTACACATAACCGCTTTCCTCTTTCCTCTTCTCTCTGACTCGACATAATCTAATGTCTCTAAAATAGCACATCCATCAGGCCATTTCAACTTTCTGACAGCTCTTCTCTTTCTGACCTGTTATACCATATCCACACTTCATCAATTACTAACTTTGATAAGAATGTGGGCGCCATCTTCCTATAAATAAAAACATTACCAACCACGTTCCACTGCAGATTGCCCTGATTGCTAAGTGTCGAAAACCACGATATTCCATCAGTGCACCAGCAGCATAACACACCCCCACCGCACACTTCTTCGCGCGAAGCAGCGCCTCCGTGTTATGCACTGTAGGAAGCAATGGCGGCCAATGCGCGGTCGCTGCGGTCTCTGTGGCCCAGACAGGTGTTCTTCTGCACAGCTGCCTCTGTCCGGTTTTTGCTGGGATTTAGCACCCCTGCCGTTGAGTCGGGGCCCTCAGGATGAGAACGTCCACACGTTCAGCACCATGCTGATCCACACACTCATCTTCCAGCGGTGATAAATCACCCACAGCTGTGGTAATGTCCTCACATACATCACCGCCTGGTGATAATCACTTCTGCGTGGAGCCGAAATGGTCTTGAACTTGGGTTCGTGTGCCTTTTTGTGTGTAAATGGATTTTGGCCACAGGAAGCTCCACAGGAGGCATGGTTATCACCTCGATGTGCTGCAGCTTGACGATGATTAGGTTAGCATAATCTCACATACAATGGATTCGTTCTCCAGAAAGGTATAAGAACGTATTGAAACGGGAGAAGTAACCGCGAGAGTGATATTTTCTGTTATTTTTAATTAAAATCGAAAGAGGTGCTAATGAGAAAAATCCATTTCATTTTCCTTAGCTCCTGTATCCAATGCATGAGTCGTTAGTTCTTTAGTAAGTCCTTCTGTGCCCTTCAATGGACTTAGATAAGACGTCCCGTATTGAAAGCCTTTTGTTATGTTGTTAGGCAATTAGATTGCACCAATTTATGATGACAAACTGGATCGACGGCCTAGTTTTCTGCTTTATTTGCCCCACGCGGCCAAATCACATATCTTTTGACTGGTTTATTTTTTATCAAAAGTATTTCGACTAATTTCTGCAGGTATATCAACGGAAACACACGCGACTGAAATCATTGAATAAGTCACCGCTAACAGCCCGTTTCTAGAACAATAGCACTAACATTTGTGCTGGCCGTCCGATCTTTGCAGTACACAAGGAGGCCGATGCAAAATACCGCATCACAATATTTTAGAGAGTAGAAACTTCCGCCACAACATGTTCTCCTGCCTTCCCTCTCAGAAGCGTAGTTTGTTGTGGAACGCAATTAACTATGCGCCGGCGGATCAGCTTCATCAAGAGCGACAGGCGCATGCACGTACACATGGTACGCAGATATCTCCCTGTGGCATTCCAGCAGCTTTCGCGCTCCACCAGCTCCACCTCGTAGCTAGTGAAAGTCTGGAAAAAACTTCACTCCAGTCCCCCGCGGCATCGCCCGCATCCATCCCGCGGTGGGAAAGTATGGTCGGATACGAAAAAGCCATGCAACCGCATTCCGTTGCATTGAGACCACCGTAATAAGAGAGTTAGCTTAATTGCTACTCACTTTCGACGGACAATTGAAATTACGACTAAGTTCCTATCCGAGCTTGGAACAGCGCCACTCTGCTCTCTTTCGGATGCACCTTGCGAACACAGTAGATAACCCTTAAGAAGATTACATTAAAAGTTTACTGCAGGTCTCTCCCGTGTGCTGGAGCTCTTCATGGAAAGGTGCGGCACCTTTGCCATCACCATCAATTAGCTCTGGTTATGCCCCCAGGCAAGGTACCCATGAACCGCGCGAAGACTGCTAGTTCTTAGCGGGCAAAAGCGAGTGGCAGTGACCGAAGCGTTATTGCGCACCCACTCTTCCTGCAATCCGAAGCAGGCAGAAGTTCGAAATCCTAAATTCAAGCTGGTGCCTGGAGAAGTAGACATGGGGTTTTGTTTTGCCGGTCCATCTGTGCTGCATACCTGGTATTTTGTTTTTAAACCCCTTAGGACATCATTTCATGAATTTCATATGGTGTGCCTACTCTTCATGTCACCATAATACCAACGTTCAATCAACCTGCCGATTTTTTGACACATTGGATATAATCTTAACACGTGATGTTCCCTTCAGTAAACCCAAAAAATATTTTGTCCCATTGAGCTTGCAATCAATCAACAGGGATTCGCCTTTTAAACTATGAAGCTTTTTCACGTCAACCATTCTGCTGCGACGCATTTCCGGCTTGTTTAGACCACTCAACGTTTCGCTGCGTTCAAAGGCCCCACCGTGCGTTTCACTCGCCCAAGCATGCTCGTGTCGCCCGCATGCCTCATCCTCCGTTTACGATCGGTCTGGGCGCCAGAGTTGACCGACCCTTAGGAAGCGGGTGCAGGTGCGCCGCAGCTCATGAGGGTATCACCCGGGGCGGAACAGCCGCCGCCGACCGCCACCAATCATGATCTTCAGCCGGGTGTGACGTCATGGCACGTGCGCTGCGACCACCGAGCAGGTGTCTGCTAGGAGGTGGCGTCTTTATCGCCGACGCAACCCAACCAGTATGAGTCGAATAGAGTGTTATTTTGGGACAGCTGGAAGAAGTTATGTTTTTATCATTATTTTCGTAAGGCGTTACGAATGCCAACAATACCTATTAGGGTAAGGTCATAGTTATAGCAACGTGCAGCAGTGGCTTGAAGAACATCGCTGAGTTAATTTGATAATATGTCATCTTCTAAAGATAGGGCCAGGATCAGCCCGTTGGTGGCTGTCTATTATATTACGTAACACATATTTTGTATGTTTTACCCGCTTCTCGATCCAACGATTTTTGATGCCCATGTGTAACGTTTGACAATGCTGAGGGTGATTCATCCCTGCCTCTTTGAGTTACGTAATTTATGAAAGGGTCAAAAACACTAAATGGATAAAACGACGGTTAAGGCAGACACGCTTAAATGAGCAGGAAAATTCCGGCACAACTACTCACAACAGTTGCGGCAGCAGAAACATTGCGGAATAGGAAAAGAGAGTAGCGTTTTGGAATGTAGGTCCAACATTTCTCCAAAGGCCAAAAGCTACATTGCTAGAACGTCTATCATAAACGCTCTTGGAATTTCGTAAAAGCCTTTTACTGGAAATAATATGTATTCCTAATCAGTGAGAAAAAAGGACATAACTTGTACGGTGTAAAATTATTTAAAACGGGACAAGCAAAAAAAATAAAGCCCTTATAAAGTAGACAAAATCCTGTTTCACGATTGTGACGATCACAGTGCAGATGCGTAAATGCTAGGGTCAGGATGGGTAGTTTGTATATTAGTGTGATGGGTATCATTTTGTTTGGCATCGGTGGCATTGATTATAAAATTTTGAAACAAACTGTGGGAAAAGTCACATAAACTCATCAGTACACAAACTCTTCGACCAGATATAAATTCACGCATTTTCCTGGTACTAAGAACCTGCTTAAAACTAGTCAGCCGCTTTTTGACATTAAGCCCATATCTAACGCCGTTCTGGGAAAATCACATATTCCTTTAGAATTAGCACAAAAGCTTATTGTCCGAAAACCTAAACCGTACTTTACAATAAGCAGCATGTAGCAGAGCGAATAGCCTACCAAACATGAAACTTCTCGAACGCTCGCTCGTGTCGGGAACGATCCAAAGGATTGCGCTGTTCGCGAAGGTGCTGTTCTGTGCTTGTGAGGAATCGAAGTCGCTGAAGTTCGGGGTCACGACAGAGGCCCTCCTCATGCGCCGGGCACAGAACCCTGCAGCGCGGTGCGTGCGTCACCTTGGTTTTGGGTAGTCATGGTCTATCGCGCTTCGCGGTACTACTGCTAGCGTCACTACACCTGAGATTTCTGAATAGCATATGCATTGAAATTTGAGCCTTCATTCTATGTATTTGTGACTGCCCTTGTCAGGGTTTCAAAGAGCTTTGAAGAAGCACTTTAAAGAGCTGAAGCTTTTAAGAGCTGAAAGAAGAACAGCTCTGTTCTTCTTACAGGCCTGCATCTTATGCAGCTAAGCTCGTTGGCTTCTCTTCCGCTATTCTTAGACATTCTTGCCTCGATGTGCGGCCATTTGAGTGAACTTATTTGCTTGAAGCCTACATGAAACTCGCCTCAGCTGCAACACTAGTCAGGTAAGTTCCCCACTGCACCCGAGACCAGTGACGCATTTAGGACTTTGGGTATGTGGGGCCTCTACAACATGAGGAATGCCTTATGTGCATTGTGAGCCCCCCCCGTGACGGCGGAACGTTCGAATATAAGCGCGGGGGCACTATGGGCTGTTCGAGTCATTTCTGTCCCGTCAACGCCATAGGGTTAGTGTTAAAATTTCTGATTTAAGGGGCACCATGCCCGGTATCCCCCCAGTGCCGCCACCAGTGCCCCCCCCGCGGCGACGCAATTTGTCACGTTTTTCAAGGAGTGAATGTTCGAAAGTCTTGCCGAAAAATAGCGGACCGAATTTGGACAAAGGGGCACGGCTGCTTCGACAGGGGTAGTAAAATAGTCGAACAAGTCTGCAGCTGCCAGTGAACGGGCAAAATAAGGCACTTGAAAATGGGATGCCCCTACCAGTGTTAACAGAGGTCAGTTTTCGACCTCGGGAGGCACAGTTCTCGCATTTTAAGGGCATTCAGGGCAGCTTCAGCGTCCGATATGGGCGTCCGGTGTCCACAAGGGGTAGTTCCACAAACTTTGGGGAGAGACAAGCCTTCAGTGCCTCTTAAATCCTTGCCTGCCCGATACGGCTGCTTGATGCAAATTTATTCGAGTGAATAGATTAGAGCTCGAACCCCACACAAGCCTTACGTCAGCTGCACCACTGGTCAGGTAATTTCCCCGTCTGCACCCAAGAACGTTTATTTATTTGAACCCCATGCTGGTTAAGTGTTTGTTTGCACCCGGGACAGGTTAAAGGCTCAGCACTGGCTCTATATAAACGGCAATGACAAGGAACAGGGTTTGTGTTGCCATCATTTTGATATTAATATTTGAGACTTAACGAAACACTAATGAAGAGGTTAGTCAAAAGGAAAGGGGAGTTAGCTAGTCTTGGGCTGTGGGGCAAGGCACCAAATAATGCCTCTAAGTAGAGTCGAACCTACGATACTCCGGACCAGGCCGAACGCGCACACTAATCGTCTGCGGCACCCAGACGCGCAAAATCGCTCGACACAATAACCATTGTATTAACAGCTGTATTCTCTTTTTCAATTTCCGTTCGCCTATGATCCACATGGACACGCCTATTTGCTAGGAACTTTCATCAAAGCCCAGAAAGACGAAGCGGTGCACTTTCACCGGAAAACTGTGGGAACAACGAGAGCGATCGGACTGATCGTTCTCGCCGACGTCGGATCGACTCTCCTCCAATTGGTCGCGCTGAATGACGTGCCAGTCTCTCTGACGCGAGCCCTCTCACGACGTGCTTATTACCTGCTCAGGCACAGGAAACCGGGGCGGCCACCATCTTCTGCCAATGACACCGCGTCGCCCGCTAAGTGACCCTCTCGGCTGGCTTTTACTGTCACCCCAGACGCGTGCGTGTCGGCTGGCGGTGGGCGCTGTTAGCCCCTGCCACCTTGCCCGGCCTCCGAGTCAGCGGCCAGACACTGAACCGTCCATTTCGTCGACTCGCCAGACATGTTTGACGCATTACAGTAATGGGACTGAGGGAAAATGCACTGCGAACAACAGAGAGACAGCGGCAGCCTACTGGCCCGAATGACACGTTCAGGGTATTGAGCTTACACCGCAACATAGTTGATTCAAAGCGTAGAAGTGAGCGAGATCCCTCTTAAATTTGGTTATTTTTATTCTATCTTATAAGGGATCCCAACCGGCACACGTTTCCCGACTACAGAGAGTATTGACGTATTGACAAGATACTTTCCATCTGGACAGATTTTCACACTGGATGAGCGACAGAGACGCTTCCCTCACGATCGCGCTGCGAGCTTGTGAAACACCTTGCCAATTAGGCAGTCAGAGAGTTTAGTTTTCCTCTCTCCGCCTTTCGCCGGAGAATATAGGACTGATGTCTTGGCGATAACAGATGATAAGCTAGGAAGGATCGGAAACCACAGCCAATTCCAATCGACACTAACTGTCGGATTAATGTCCAATCAAAATGACGACGGGAAGCACAAAAGGGATCCGCGAGATACCGAATCCATTGATTATCCCAACCATTTCTGGTGCTTTCTACCTGGACGGAGTTGTGAGCTAAACATGCATTTCCTCCGTCTTTGTTCCATTCCATCCACTCTCAGTTTGTGCCGTGAATGGACCGCCAGAAATGTGCCCAGATCAGCCACCGCAGCAGCTGGCTAATAGAGCCTGGCATTATGTGCTGATGGAAATCACAGCCTCTTACCACATGTCCACTAATGTTTGAACCATTGAGCAGACCCTGTAGACCAGGTGGCACATGGTTGGAGGCTTCGGCTGGCAGGCCTGCACGTTTATTGTGGTTGATTCCGGTGTCATAACAACAACGGACACTGCAGCGTAACACTGCTAAATGCTAAATACAGCTCTGATACAGTGCTAAGAGAGAAAACGCACTAACATATCCAAATGGGGAATAGGAGTGACTTAACTGTAAGTCAGAAGGTAAGAAAGTCACAGCGTAACAAGCTCCCTTTGCAACACAAAAATTCCTTTGCCCAGTGGGAAATAACAGATTTGACCTAGTACCACCAGAACTTGCTTTCGGCATATAACCAAATAGCTGAGCAGCACATACTCCAACTGCAAAAAACCAAAGAGGTGTTATAAACCACGACCATAAAATACAGTCGAGTACCCGTTCGCGGAACATACGGGCTGTTCCCCGTTTCTGACACCACTGTCGGCTGGGGACGTTAGTTATCGGTACTTTGACCCGCGCTGACTCCGTCCGGCAGCGGCGGCGGCGGTGGCGGCGGCGGCGTCGGTTAGAGTTCAGTGGAGCTGCCTTCCGGCACAGGTCGGGCCGGCGCTGCCGCACTTCCGGTGTCGAGTCGGCGACGACGCCGCGACGCAGCCGCCGCCGGCACACACCCGGGGCGGGCCCGAGAGAAGCGGAGGGAGAATAGAACGAAAGAGAGGGAATATGTGATTTTTTGTAATGCTGCTCCGTCGCTCAAGTTGTTAAATCCTGAACATGATTAGATTGATCGCTTGGAGCACGCAATGGAATCTGTAGAAGCTGATCCAGCATAAACGCATGCTTCCTAACGATCCATTAATGTTACTGACACAAATCCCGCGCTCCATTGGCCCTCGTGTCTATCCCATCACCCCAGGCAATAGGGCAGAAGTGAGACGCATTGTTTATTTTCTCTTTGTGGAGTAGACGTATGTATGTGTGTAAGTAAGTAAATCTTTTGCCACTGCAGAGCACAGGAATCCATATTCCCAGGTTTTATCAGAAACGTTAGAACTTTGTACAGCATTTACTACACACATTCAGACTGGGGCACTCACGCACAAAGTTGAGGGAGCTACATAAGTCGTACAAGCTGGACAAGAGCTACAAGTTGAACTACATGAAAAACGTAGACACAGGGTTTCACCAGACTAAGAAATGCTTCAGAATCGTGAAAATGCGTAGGGCTGAATGGAAATGAGTGTGATAAAATCTAAAAAGGGCAATATCTACTTCTTTGCGGGAAAATTGGCCGGTTGAGGTCATGAAGCTGTAGGAAACAAATGGAAGGTAAAACACGTACTTGCGAAGACTAGGGAGTGGCTTGCAGAGTTGTGCGACTCGCGAGTCGGAGTCGGAGTTTAACTCAAATTTCGACTCGTTCGACTCTGAGGTGAGTTGATTTGAGTCAAGAAAGTTAGACCGGTGAGTTGAGGTGAGTTGAGTCGATTCACACCACGTCAAAAATTGAGTTGAGTTGAGTTGTGAAGACAGCGGTCAACTGAGTTGACGAAAGAAGTACTTAACAGGTTGATATGCTGCTAAATAAAAGTGTTTGAATTTTACTACCTTTTTCAAACCTCCTTTTACCTCCTTTAAATACCTTTTTCCCTCAGTGGTTCAATTAATTCAATCAAATTTATCATTTGTTTCAATTTACCAATTCAATTCTACGTTTTAATTGCCTAGTTTAAAGGCCCATCCGATCTGAAGAAATCCCTGAGCACAAATAATACATGTACTCTAAAAATTAAACAGGCTCCTATCTTTGGCATTATCTTGTATTTCATTGTATTTTATTGTTGCCCTTTACATATGTTTTTTAATGTTTTTAGAGTTTTATTTTATATATTTCTTTCGTTTTATTTCTATCTTGTACTTACTTTTTGTCTTGACTTGTTTTTTAAAATGTGTTTTGGGCGTAATTTTAGAGAATCTGATGATGTTATCCCTGACTTGAGCTTTTCCTGGGGGCAAGCCCCTGTCGCTCATATGAGATGAATAAATAAATAAAATAAATAAATAAATCTCAAACATTTAAAGTAGGTATTGACTAAAAACAAGTGCGTGCCATTGCTATCTTTGTTTCAACCAAGTATAGGATCAAGCTTTAGAAACTCCAGGGCAAAGAAGTGTACAAAACCACGTGATATTTTGTAAGAATTGCATCTATCATTTTACTGCGCATGATATTGTTTCTGTTGTCTTTAATGCGCCATCTGCTGCTGCTTTGTTAATTTTGCCTATTGAAAGCAGATATTGCTATTAGCGTAGAGAAGTCGTTATTGCATGAATAAGAAAAACGCATTCCTGCTACTGGTTTTGCCTGATCAGAGACATTTGCTTGACCTCCGTATTTGGAAAGCCATGCATGAACAATTTTCCTATTGAATAGTGCTGCTATTTTGAACAGCAGCAGGTATTACTGTATTGGAGGTTTTGAAGGGAAAAATTTGATTGGTTTTAAGAATATCCATACATTAAAATACAATACGCTGATCAAATTTCCATTTGTCTTGTCATTTGTCACATATGGTATACTATTTCTCAGGTTTAGCTGTAGTTCTTGGAATTTGCAATTGCAACTACTGCAGCTAAATTGGTTTGGATTGGTTTTAAAAATAATTTGACATGGTGTCTGGCAGTGAAAATCTGGAACAATTAAAAAAAACAATTCATATTTGCTGGCTAATTGTTAGCCAATGTTTGGATGCCAATTAATCAATTTTTTCATCCATTAATTTTTAGTTTCATGTATCACTTTCTGTATGGCTTTTATTTGCAACGTTTTATCTATTCATTAATTATTATTATCATTCTCTATGTAGGGAAGGGGTAGAGTACGCAGGAGATAAGAGTACGCAGCAGCTGTTTGGTTACTTAGCAACCACTGAGATGGTGGATACCCTGGTTAAAAACAAGGTCAGACCTAGGCCACACCAAAGTTCAACGTGCTCCTGTTCTTCCGCGGAGTGCAGAGCAAAAAAGTTTCGGGCACCCTTGAAGTAATATTTCTAAGTGGGAAACTTGAAGACCATGCTTCTATTATCAAAAGCATTGTATTACGGTCTGTCATCAGTAAGAAAGCTGAGCTAGGAGTATGCTCCAGGACCGGAGCTCACGCTAAAATGCCTGCCAACATGTTTATGAAGACTTTCTTCCCAAGGGAGCATGTCCGGCAAGAGTACGTAGTAGACCATTGGGCAAGAGTGCCATGCTTAAGAGATAGGAAAATTTAATTTTCGCTCGGAACAGAGTCTGTTATTCATATTTGGAAAACTAAACGTTGCAACATACTTCTTGTATATTCAGAAACATATAAAATCATACAATCTCCTAGTTTGGTGACAAAAAATTTCGCGACATGGCCTATGCACCTAAAGCACAGCGGGCATCAATGCGTACTCCAGCCTCCTCTCTGCGTACTCTTACCGACCCACACCGGCAAGAGTACGCACGTGACTTTTATTTTTGATGGGCTCGTGGCGAATTCCTTTCAGAGACATCGAGTTGAAACATGGAGCATACATAGACAATTCTTCAGGCTAGGCAACCACATAAAAATTTTAGCTGTTAGACTTATAGGAAAAAAGTGAAAGCCTTTAGAAAGTTAAGTGCGTACTCTTGCACGGACTTCCCTATTTATAATTTACATATTCATTCTATATTGATTCATTTTTTTAGTTTTGAGTCAAAGTTTCAGTTGAGTTGAGTTATGAGTTGAGTCAGTGTTGAGTTGACAGGATTTAATCTTGAGTAGGAGCTGAGTTGGCTTACTGAACTTTAACGATGAGTTCAGTCGGTGTTGAGTCAACCTCTCTCAGCACGCGAGTTGAGTTGAGCCGACTCAACAAAATTCTGAAACGCACAACTCTGGTGGCTTGAGACCTCAGGTATTTTGGCTTGATTAATTATTGATGTAATATATAACCTTTACCATGGTCTTATTTCTATTAGAACAATAGGCTTCGGTAGAATCGTGTTACTTTTCAATATCTGGGGAATTCTAAGAACTGCCAAATTCCAAACCTCCATCCAAAAGGTCAATAACTCATGATGCAGTCATAGGCGGATCCAGGGGGCAATCAGGGAACTTTTCCCTTCCTATCGACCCTTGGCGCCCCTGAAACGGTTACGGCACTCCTGAAAAGTCTATGCCCCCCCATGGAATATCGCTTCCACCTCCCCTTGCCCCAGGATGCAAGTATCAGTGCCCCACGATAGAATTTGGCGCTCATCTGATATGTTTTGCTGTTTAAAAGTGGTACCCCTGGTCCAGACGGCACCCCGACCACGTGCCCCCCATCCGATCAACAAGCTTGAATCCGCCTATGGGTGCAGTTACTATAACGAAGCCTATCTTATTTCCAGATCATTTTCACAAGCCGCGGCAGGTCAAAACCATGCAGCGCATTAACTTTGCCTCTGATGTCAAACCCGCGTTATTATGAACAAAACTTCTGGCACATAAATTCTTAGCTGTACGTATTATCCAATTTTTAAACTTATCTTCTATTTATTAACTTGAGCTCCATGACACCAGCAATCCGAACATTTCTGATTATTAGGCTCCGTACCATACATAATGCATACATGATTGAATTGCCTGATTAGCTGCTAGCAAGTGCTATGAACATACTCGCAAGGTGTGAAAGAGGCCTGTAGTTTATGTTCTATCATGTTCTCACTTCCCGCACGGTTTACGGACCCACCCACCTTCCAATATGATCATTCATCGCGTTAAGGACAATTGAGGACTTTGCCGTTGCACAGGAAGATTGCAGTGCAGTCCTTCTGTGTTGCAAACACTTCCGGTGCCAAACTGACCCGTGCAGTTCCGCATCGCTAGCTTTTACCAGTGGGTACAAATCCCACCAGGGAAAATTACCACACGCTCTCAGCGATTTCGCATTCAACCATCTCAAATTCACATCGTATTTCTTAGCGGGCTCACTTATTTTTCACGCTACAACATTCAGTGCGCATGATTCGCTTGCTGTGGTTACAGATGAGCGGCCAAAATTTACTGCCGTTTTGTCTCAGTGTTCCGGTCAGAGTGTGGTACTCGGGAAGCAGCTTATTCATAAGGCGACTAATTGCGAGGCAACTCCAGGTTATTCGCCTCCTGCGCATTGCGTCGGACACACATGTGGACGTCTACATTCCGCGGCCGAATCACGGCGGCATCCACTCTGCATAAGCCAGTAGCCGCAGAGTTTATTTACCCCAATCTGGGCCCAGCAGTCGTTGTCCGCGGCGATCAGTGACATGGCTGACCGCCAGCGGCCGCGCTCCAGACCTGCTCTGGCCGTATCCAGTCCAGAACTATTTCCTCGTGGCCGCCGCAGCGGTAACTCCGAATCAACCGCGCTGCCTTTTACAATGTTTGATGAGCCGCCAGGGTTAGAGCACCGCCAGGCTGGCATGATCGGCGGCGAATGATGATGAACGGCTTCTGGCGAGTCGCCTGACGCAGCTTCTTCGCTGGCCGAACTGTCGCTCGGTTTAAGGAGGTAAGTGGCTGAAGTGGAGGATCTATGAGGCTAGTTGAGTGCGCGACAGACGAGCTATGGTCTGTTGCGAGAGGCGGGATGGGTGCGCCTGGGCAGAGGAGCCTGCGCGTCCAGTCAAGTTGCGTCACCAGGTAATAGGCACCTTGGTAATGGATCCAGCGTGGGAAAGCATCGCCTGCGATGTCAAAGGTTTATTGACCGTTCATTACATCTCCGCGCACAAAGTCGCATACGCAGGTTTGCGAAACAAGTGAAGCGAGCCCCGTAAGTGCTCATTAATTGCTGGCTGATGCCATTGGTGCGGTTTCATGTATTTTCATCACCATACCCGCAATAGTGAATGTTTTCTGTATCAAACAGCTGGCGCCGTATGATACATATAAAGGATTGTGGCTTTGTTATTGTTTCCAATTGTTATTGTTGTTATTGTTTGTTTTGTTTAAAGGAATGTGAGTATTGCCTCCAATTGAATTAGTTAAATGACCTTGGAACACGGATTTCGTGGCCATCCTTTAGGACACAGGACAATTGTGGCCTATTTTCCGTACATTAGCCTCTAAAGTGCACCCGGAGCGGAAAATTATCGGCTCAGCCATCAGAATGCGTTGGAGACAACTACGGTCGCTCCATTAGATTCGGAGGATTACCCAGGCCTGAAGGCTGGCGACCCGGTATAGCCGGAAGCTGCGGTATAAAACGCGTATATACGTTGTTTCAGTGGTTTTATGTCGGCTGTTCTTGTGCCATCACACACAAACCGGACCTGTCGTCATCTAGTCCTACCTTTGGAACGAGAATCACCTGTCTTTGAGTGACTGGCATTTGATGAATCCCAAATTGCAGCAATTCGTTTGCTACAGGGCTGTGTCGCACACATTGCAGCCCCTTGACTTGCTACATTCCAGCATTGCATTGCACTTGGAGAAAGCGGTGCGCCCGCTCCACTGCCTTTACGGACGTGGTGGCTCATTGGAAATGTATGTGTGCAAGCTTGGAGAATGGCGGCGGGCGTAGTCCCGTCATTGAAAATGACGGGAAGCTTGTTAGGAGATTGACAGCAGGCAAGCCGCCAGCAGGCAAAGAAGTAAACAGGTCAAGGAGGAGGCGGAATGTAACAGCTGGGGCTAGATATATTTGCGTCTAACCTGTTGGACGATGCAGCTGGACTGGTGTATATTTCAACGCTCACTTGGTTGAGCAGAAAAACGACAGGTAGGTGTTTCACGATTTGAAAATGGTTTTCCGCAGGATGATAAAGTGACACCTGGACTATCATTTGCGCCGCTGTTTGGGAGCGGAAACCATCAATTGGGCTGGATGGTTGAACCATCAGGCGAAATTTCTCTGACCTACCGCGATAGCAGAGGGTGGATTGAAAATCGCTGACCATACTCGGTGCTGGGCGTAAAGGAAGCGTTCATTAGTTCAAGCTTTCCTTCCCGTCTTTGTTTTCCTGCCATCATAGACGAGCAGGGCTGTCTGTTTTAAGTTTCACTCGTGCTAGCCTCAGGTACCAGAGGGATGAAAGTGCTAATTTCTGGCTGATACCCGATTCCTACAGGCTATTCGCTAAACAACTGGCTCAATAATCGGAAGCAGACGTTAGTAGCTTCCCTTCTAGCACGCGAGAATACGTCGATGTTAAAGGAAAATGAACATATGGCGATAAAATGTTTGGAATGACAAAGCTTGTTGTAGGCTTTGATGCAAACCACACCCCACCACCCAAAAAAGAAGATGAGTATGTCCCATACAATAGCCACCGTGCCGCCCTTCTTCCAAAGGAGCCACTGGAGTCTCGAAGGTTCAAGGTGGAGTGCCGGGCAACTCCGCAGAGCGTTAGCCCGCCGTGCCTTGTTCTCAGTCCGTGTCAGAGCGGAATGATACGTCAGGTCACGCAATGCCCTCATTAGCTAACGGTTACGCATGCGAGCCGGCGTCATAAGTCTCTGCCCTATGACGTCACGTGTACTCGGAACGTGACAGGCTTCAATTGGTGAGAACGCGTGGGCTGGTCGCTTTAACGCTGACATTTCTGCAGTCTACCTTCACAGAATGTGCAAGTCTACTCTTGTCCCTAATTTTTACAGAGTATTCAGTGAAGATAGGAAAAATGCGACGTTATTTGCACACGTTTAAGTTCAAATAAAGAACTTATACATTGCATTTCGGCTCCTTCCCCTACCTGGTTCACAACAGTTTCTCCAAATTAAGTACCATCGGCGTACCCGTGTACGAAATGCTTGAACGCCACAGCAAATGCCTGTTCATATTTAATGGCAGCGGTCTTACCCTCATGACTTCAAACCTCTGTACGCTGTTCAAGATCACAACACCATTATTGACGGAAGGATATAGAAATTGAGCTCAACTTCGTGTCTTCAAAGAAATTAGCAATTTTAAGGATATTGATGAGCCATGCACCGGCAAAGTATCTAAAAGATTAGAGAAACGTATCAAGATCAATACATCCAGAACTGACGGATACTTTTGCAAAAAAAAACTCGGCAAATTCGTATGCATGTGGCATTCCATTCAACACCATGACACGTGTATATTTCCACGCTTATGATTTGGTCACGTACACGTTTAGTTTTGCAAGCTAGGCACTTGATTCTAACCCTTCCAAGGGATAGAAAATCCAAGCTGTTGCACCCCAGATCCTGAGACCCCTGCCAAAACGACTGTCCTTCAATTTCCGTCTTACTCAATGTGCAGTCATTCTCGCTCTGGTCAGCTCCCCACACAGCCCACGGCGCTACATCGCGCAGGGGTCACGATAACGCGGCAAAGGTCACCCGGCAACATGCCCTCAGGCGGTCCGACTGCCGCTAGACTATCAGCTCAATGTGGGAGGGGAGGGGGAGTAGTGTTTCCTTCATAGCTGCGCAATGCATTTGGGTAGGCTAGATGCAACCAGCTGGTCAAAAGTTGCAGCGTGTTTATTTGCTACTTCTTCTCATCATGATTTCGAAGGAGGGGGAAGATACAGCTTCGTTAAAAGATTGAGAACTTCCGGTATATTATTGCCTGGTATAGCCTGGTAGGCCAGATGTCGAACGCGGTGAGACGTGAAAGGGTGATATCCAAAAACCCTTCACCACTCGCTGACAGGAAACTACTACTGTCTAGATAAAATTCATTTGCATAGAAAATGACAGGAAACTACTACTGTCTAGATAAAATTCATTTGCATAGAAAACCACAAACTCATACTCGAACAAAACATGTATATTAGTGTCCCTAATTCGGCAGAAATTGAAATAGTTTCACAGGGAAGCGGCCACTGGGCCCTCACTCTAGCCAGCTGTTTCGGTGGCTTTGTCTGTTACACCTTCAAGGCTTCAAACAGAGAAGAATGAACCGCCCAGTCATGACAGGCACACCATATGTTGACTCAGTGAATAATGCCGGGACAATGACGTGACTTTGCAATCACTTAGTCTGATGAGTTCTAAAACCCAACAACTGTCCTTGTAATCAGCCCGTTGTTATTCTTAATTCCTGTTTTAATATACCGATTATTACATTTGTTTCCCACAAGTAGCGTGATATAATGCTGAAGAGCAAATAGCGGTGTTATGTCTCGGTACTTTGCGTAATAGCTTGCTGAATGTGTCGCGATGAGTATGGCCTTGTCTTGGACTGGGAGAAAACCTTTTAATAAGCTCTTGAGTACATTGTAAGCCACTGTTCTCACACTCTTTTGGTAAGATGAGCTCATTAAACTGGCACAGGTCATCAAGTAGGGCAAGGTCGAAACGTACTAAACACACGGCGATGGAGCCTGAGAAGTACGAATATTATGGGACCTGGCCATATAATCGTTTCCCCGTTCGTTGCCGTGTTGGCAGACCCGCTTCCAAAATACTTAATTTTCCGCTAATTTGTTATCCAAACAGGGTACTAGTAGTGCAGGCTTGAATGGGATCCAGACATGACACGTTCCAATGCCGAACAAAACATGTTGGGGAAAAGCAGCCTAGAAACAACGCTATGTATGGTAAAAAGTTCATAGAACGCACATTTAAAAAAACTACAGCCTTGTCTCTGTTCCTTGGTTCACCCTGAAATGGAAGCTCAGTGGTTTCTATTGACTATTAAAACAATAATTAATAGAGCCTCCAGCGAAGAAAATAGATGCACAAATATGTTTTTGTGTGTTTGTCCCACAAAGCTCATGTCCAGTTTGCTTAAATAGAAAACATAGCCTAAGAGCTGTTTGCAACAGCTGTGTCACCAATGTGTTGTAAGGGAGGGGGAGCAAACTGAGTAACCCAGAAAAACTTGAGGCTCACGCTGGCAGGAAACACTCTAAACTTTTTCGAATTGTGTGTTTCCTTCGAATAATGCTCCCGAGAGTTTCCCCGAGAGAGTTCCAGTTGTGCAAAAATGGGGAAATTACTTGGTGAAAAAGATAGACATGTCTTACAGCTCTCATCTCCTGTTAGAAACGCGTATACTTACTGAACTGAAAATAGCAAAATAAACAAGAGCTTTTTTGGCCTTAGTTGCAGCTGTTTTCCAATCTGTTTTACAGTTCAATCGTTTGATTCAATACATCTCATGAATCAAGCTGAGAGTTGGCTTACTCGCAACCAATTTTGCCTCATTTGTAAAATAATGCTTAACTTGACATAACCAAGCAGTATAATTGCATTACTCGATCATGTTTATCGTATTTCCCTTGTCTTTATCTCAAATCTTCTCCCGAGAAATGACTCCTGGCGCCGAGTTTCGAGCCGTGATTCTCAAATGACAATCAACTGTGGCGCGGATCGTCTCGAGGCCGGATCAGTCCGCATGTTTTGTTCCTAAGCCCCATAACGACGGCTCCGCCGGTAGGAGGCCAGTCTTTTACAGCGGCGTCGTACCCTCAGGCGGAGACCTTCGCACCTACCACAAGACCAGCTCACGCTTCCTACCAGGCACGACAGGCTTCACAAGTGGGTAGTATGGCGAACTCTGAAGGTCTACGCTGCTCCAGACGCTAAAGAAACCTCGCCGGCGTAGCGATTTCGTGAGACATACACACGTCAAGCTCACACTTACTGGTTACAATGCGACCACCACATCGTGCGGTGACCTCGCTGATAAGCCTGGTTCGAAATAATTGATATTTATGTGATGGATAGTAGAGACGAGGTGTTGGGCTTCCGCGGTTATCAGCTCGCTAAGTAACAGTGATGATACAGCAACTGGACTTCTTCAAGAACGGAAACAAGGACGGTCGCTAACGCTACAACTACGGCTCAGCCTCGGTCAAAGATCGCGTCAAAAGCACATCAAACTCTGCTCATTAACCATCACGGAATGGAGTTCTTGGTAAATTAAAAATTGGACCATGGCTTGAGAAACACACCATATCCTCATTCAATCAAGTCAGCAGCTTTGGAATATCCATCACGGAGACAGGACCCAGTCCACAAGGCTTCGCAAACAGCGAATTCATCAGCCATGTGCTGATTTCTATTTCAACATTGGTTAGCAGTCCGGCCATTATGGGTAGGTTCTGTAGTCATAAAGCACTGTCGTGGCTTCTATGGTTAAACAACTAACTCCTATTCGGTTATTTCAGTGACGTCGGAACAAGATAAGGAGGTTAATTTTACTTGCACTAAGGTCCTGCCTGCAATTTGGACAGCATAGAAAAGTGCAGGTACTTTTAGGCTTACAATCCAGTTTAAAAATTGATCTCAGACCTCTAAACTGGGTGTTATTTTGATCTCGGTACCTTGCCGTCAAAATATACCCCTGTGCCTGCAGCATTAAATTCCCAACAATTTTAAATGAACCTCATTTTAAGGTCTTTCCCATGGATTTGAATTCGTTTAAGGCTTGATGTTCGCTCTCTTACATTTGCAAGCTGTATACGCCGTATGCATGTACATTTCAAGTATCAGATCACACTTTGTTCGTCGATCATTCTTGACGCTGCACCAGCAAATGAGGACTCTTGAAGTCACAAAGCTCAATACGCTCGTCACGATACAAACGCCCGAGCAGGAGGTCCTGTCTGTCATGGACAATAGTGAGCTGCCATCTGTGTAAAGTGGCGGGTCGGAGGTCGAGGGGCGGTCACTGCCGCTCTGGAACAACCAGCGAGTGGCGGGTCAGAGCTGGGGGTCACTGCCAGGTCACGCCGTCGTCGTCGGCAGTGCGTGTGGGGCGTCGGCCGAGCAGGGCGTGAACAACAAGAGCGCTCCTGCCGCGCCTTAACGCCACGCCACAACTGGAACGTACATGCTTACCTATGGAAGCCACCGCGAATACGCCACCGGCATTTAAGACGCCTCCATCAAGGTTCGGTGGCAGTGTCAGGTTTCTCAACCCCGGTGGTCCTATCCTGCCGATCTGAGTCTCTGCGTGTCCGTGACCCCGTCAGTCCGCCCGAAAAAGAAAGCTAGTAATGAGGCGATGGCGGAGCGACTGTAGGTTCGTGTTTTCGATCCCACTGACCGTGAGGCCGCTGAGAGGTGGCGACAGATGCGTTCGACTCGATGTGTAAGGCAACAGGACGTCATCGGGCATGGTAACGAACTATCGTCGATGATTACATTATGGAAACGACTAGTCAGCGTACGCAAGCTTGGGCAACCGCTTTACTGTTTGGCAATGCTGTGGGGCATGTTTACTCTCGGCGTAGAATAGAGCCCTCTCTTATTTTCTCAAGGTTACCGCGGTCAGCTCTATAACAACTACAACTGGGTAGACACTGGCGGACGCAAGGGGGGGCAAAGGGCCATGCCCCCCAAAATGACGAAAGTTTGACCGATTTTCTTAGGGAAGTACTAAGTATGTACCTATGATTTCTCCCGAGTTGCCCCCCCCAATGGCGTTCCTGCGGCCGCCCCTGCGGGCGGAAGACACCGCTACTGCGCTGGAACCACTTAACACTAGCGTGTGACAAACGTAATCGCTGCCGAACTGAAACGGACGGTGCCTGCTGGTCCTTTCTTTATAATCTAGTCTTCCACGGATAGTTCATTGTCTAAATCTTCCTGTTCCTGCGTTCTCTCTCTGATGGTCATCCCAGTTTCTATCATCCAATGACGAGCCTTGAAATCGTGACAGCCATCAGCGTTACACGGCTTGTCGAGGAAGCACCCAGGAAGCACCGCCAGCAACCTTACCAGTCGCTTCCCATGTCCAGCTGGAAAAAGAGCGAGTGTCCGCTACGCTCGGAGTCGGAAAGCGATCACCAGCCAAGAGAAGTCAATGACTGACTGAGACATGTGGCATGCGGCATGATCACATGTGGCGGCGACTGATATTACAACCTTTTGAGAAATAAAATTCGATTTAGCAAGGCATTGTCAATTCCTCACTTCGAAGTAGTTTTGATCATGTTCCATCTAACCATTTCCAACTCAATCCACGATTCAACCTTCAACACAATCTTAAATTCTCAATGCTATTATGTTTGCTTTTTCCTCTTAAACGCGTAGTTAAGGCGGGGAAGCCCCTAACTAGTGAGTAGAGCTTCGTCAAGAGTCGGAAGTTGAGTTTGTCTGAGCAGGGTACTGATCCAGCACGACACCAGTGCGGCGGTAAAAAAACCAAACCCAGCATTTAAAAACCCTAAGATTTTGAAGGTCTTTTTACAGACAAGAATCGACCTGTTAAAAGTGACCGCTTATCTCAGGGCTACAAATAGTGCTAATGTCAAATGCAGAGAAAGAACAATCACACAATTTCAAACATTGCTTCTATGTAGCGGAATAATCTCGCCAGGAAGATTCATATAACTATCGCTTAGAAATGTAGGTTACTGCTGATTAGCCATTCTGATTCTCGTCCTCTCAGCACTGCGGATGTCGACGTTTGAATCAGACAATAGCACGCGTGTTAATAGCTCAGTCACACCGGTTCGCGCGTCGACCCTGGCATCCGGCGCCAGCCGGTGTCGGCCGTGGAACCAAATGGATTCCATCTCCGTGACAAGTCCCACCTCATGCCGCACACAATGGCGCCCATTCTCTACTGGGCGCCCGTACGGCTCTGGAGCGCTGGCCCCGGAAGTCTGCCTCACCCGTCCCCTCCTCCACCAGTTTCCAGGAAGGAGAACGCATCATGCGTTTCGTTTTTATGACGCGCGGTGAGACAGACAAAATCTTAGATGGAGGAAGCGTAAATGCCAAGGATACGTATACCACGAGAATGTGTGATGAGATTGTTGGAGGTCATTAGGGCTCTTGTGGGGGTTGTTAATGTGAAAACAATGGGAGAATGGGTCCGCTCTCATGTTGAATAACAGCGCTACCGCAGATGTGGTCCTCTGACCTTCTGACAAGGATGTGCCGGCAAGAAACTACCAGCAGCTGTGCAGTAAGGATTAAGGGTGGATTACATTCGCGGAGAAAGCCTGCTGCCTGCCCAGCATTTTGCTGAAGCAGTTAGACACTGAACTATTTTGTCTGCAGGTCACAGGCAGAAGGGCTCCCGGAGGTCAGTACTACGCTGAGTGTTCTTGCACACAGCAGCTTCTGGCTGATGATGCTGTTACGCCATAGCACATGCACGGGGTGAAGGTTCCTGTTTATCCTGATGGAAAAACGCGATATCTGTTAAAAAATTCCTTTATGTCATGAACGAATGGTTTTGATCTTAGCAAGTTGAGTATCGATAATCTCCAAAATGTATATCCTGTTCTGAGCTTGGAGACGCCTTCTCTCCTTTACATGCTTTAATCAAAACCAGGTAAGTCACTTACAAATACGATTTCTTGATGAGCAGTCCTGATCATGAAGCATTACATAAACGCTTGCACAACCAAAAAGTGAAAGCATCAAGTGAACTTCGATCCTATGTAAACAAACTTATGTCCCTCAATAAAGATTTCGGCGTCGATTTGAGATTCCTGCTCCCTAAGTTCTGCTTTACGCAAATTTTCATTCAGTCAATTGGGAAAAATTGAAGAACAAACCCCAAGCTTAGAAGTAGCAAGAACATGACTCTGCCGACCAAGCACATTCACACATCTAATGACCACTAGTCCGTAATGGTGCTGAGCACAATAAGCGACAACAAGCAGCGGCCTTCCATGCCAATCACACCCACCAGACAGCGAAAAAACTCTGGCTACGTCATGTGTCGGATCAGCTTTATGAATTAGTATTTTCCTCGCTATTTCTTTAAAATATTTAAAATTAGAGCTTTACGAGTTTTAGTTTATTTCTTACCCAAGGGGCTTCAACGCAGTGAAATATACCTACAATTATAAAACACGACAAATAATCACATGGTTCGGTCGAAAATACTCCTGCGGTGTTACGGACAAACACTTTTATTGTTTAATCATCGTTGACCTTCGCCTACAGGGTATTTTATTTACCGCAAGGTTTATGTATAATGGGGCACCAGATGCTGTAAATGCCGATACTTTTAGTTCCGAAGTTGTTTGTTTTGATCACCATACAGGTTGTCTCCTTAAGGTTTCTATGAATGTGGTTTCCTTCTTGGTCTATGCTATTTGTTTCGTCTCGAACCGACGACACACGCTCTATACATACTTTCTCGTCTGCGTGAGCTGGGCTCCTCGCGTGCGCAGCGAGCATCTGTTATTCTTTCTGCTTGCTGGTACTAAATGCCAGCTGTGATGACGGAAACAGGCAAGGTTAAAGCGACTCGTGGAGGAAGTTGACACGTCTGTCTTTCTAAGCCTCTACTTACGTTAAATCTAATTCATCAGAAAGTGTACAAAGAAATGCATAGGAATGCGTGTTTGCTTTATTCCTGTTCTCGGAATCCAGCCGAAAATGGGCTGAAGAGAGAACAAGTGAATGGTGTGAACACAAATGCACAAATCGCCCATATGTGCCAGTAAATAAAGACGCTGGTGCCATTGAAAACCCCGAGGTATAACAAATACAATGCATGTGCACCGTTACTACGACTCTGTGCGTGCGCGTGTGCGGTGCGCAGGCGTGAAAAAGGCAGCAGCGGTCCGCTCGGACCCCGCAGCGAGCTGCCGAAAATACGGCCCTGCCCCCAGCGCGTGCTTTGCCGGCCCAGTGCGTACGCCGCACGCACAAGGAGCGTGATCACGCGTCAGATGTCGAAACGGCGGCTTGAATAGTGTTCAGAGCACCGCCAGACGTGGGTTCGTGTTTTCCTCTCGAACTGCTCGCTAGACGCTTACCGCACTCTATAAAGCTGCCTTTCAATACGTCGGCTTCAAAATGGAGAAGTGGCCAGCTACCACCAATCCCTCAAAGAGACGCGTGCAGTTGCAGCCTCATCAGTGATCACGACCTCACTCATTACCGAACTCTTTACTGACGTGAGGCAAAAGTCGTAAGCTTTTCCTCAACCCTGCTGGCCTCTGGCCCAGGATCGGTACCGTTGCAGAGCGCGGTCGCGTCAGCACACACAGGAGTTGTTTTTCACGACTTGTCGCCACGCTCCGTAGCAGTCCTTGCGTTTGTTGTGTTTGTTTCACACTGGGGCACGCAGCCAGTTCCCGCCAACCGAGGAAGTACCAAAGTACCAGTCTTAGGAAGCAGAAGCGGCGCCTTCCGATGCAGGCAAGGCATGATGCTCGGCCACTGGTGGATCCAGGGGGGGCAAAAGAGGCCGTAGCCCCTCAAAAGACTAAAATAATATATTTTCCCCCAAAAGGACAGATTTTTAGCCGATTAAAAAAATAACATTACGTTTTCGCAATTTTTTCCTCAATTAAACCCCCGCAAACGTTGGTTAGGCCCCCTCCAAAAGTAGCTTCTGGATCTGCCAATGTGCTAGGCAGACTCATGGTCTCGTGACGGTTGTACAAGAGCATGAATCTTGGACGTTAATCAAAGTGGGTCCAAAGAGGGTGATTTGAGCTCGACGCAATCAAACGAGACATCGGCTCTGTCATAAAGACAGACAATACACAAACACAAGACCTACGAAAACACATACACAGTCTGTCATTCAACTGGCCTGAGACGCTCACCTCTGCTCAAAGAGCGTTGTCAACTGTGGTCTTCTCCTCCGACCCAGTGGCTCTTCAGATCACCAGTCTACGTCGTCGGGATCGCTTTATTCTGGCCATCCAGCGGCTGCTACGGAGTGAACATTGTCCAGCTACTACCACTCAACTAGCTATCTCGTCCAGTCCACACATGCAGCTCTAACTCCTCCACTTCACAGCGGTATCGCACCGCGGGACCTCGCGCGCCTCCAACTCCCCGCGCCGCGGCCAGCGCGCGAGTGGCTAGGCGGCCAGCCGCTGCCTGTGAACTACCCCCGGCGCAGCGCCGCGAGAGACGCGCCTTCCGCCGCGCCGCGAGGCGACGCGAGAGCGCTTCCTGTGCCTGGCCGGCTTGCAGGTGCGGTCGGCACGCCGCTGCCCGCGGCCGTGGTTTCACTCTTGTTGAAGTCGCCGGTGGCCCGCTGGAGAGACGGAGATGTGATGAGACTGTGGCCGAAGTACGGCGGTCACTTTTTACCGGTGCGCCCCCGGGAAGCCGACGGTGTCTCGCACGGGACGCTTTCTCTGAGGGCGCGTCGTTTTCTGAGGCGCGCCGCGTTGGGAGAGCTACCGGGACACATGAGAGCACCCCGCCCAGGCGTTTCTCGTGCTTCATATGACTGCAGTTGTATCAGATATCACGCAATCGTGTGTTGTTTGCTCTGGCCTGGCGGATAGCAAACAAAACAACTGTTTTTAATGAAGCACGAAAGCTGTCTAACCGTATATGGTGCCTAAGGCTCGCTTTCCTGAGATGCTTAATGTGTTCTACGAGAAACTGCGGGACACGTTCATAACAAAATGTAAAAAATTCCTTTTTCAATTATTCAAGACTATGCATGCAAGTATATATATATATATATATATATATATATATATATATATATATATAATACTTGCATGCATAGTCTTGAATATAAATTTTTACATTTTGTTATATTTATACATATGTGTGTGTGTGTGTGTGTGTGTGTGTGTGTGTGTGTGTGTGTGTGTGTGTGTGTGTGTGTGTGTGTGTGTGTGTGTTTATATGCAGCTTTTGATACTCTTCTTGCCAGAGACTCAAAAGTGGTGATGGCGTACATGTAGGGACTTTGTATAGGATCATCATCATGGGGACTTAGTCTGTGCCACTTCCCGTGGGCTATCACTCCTTTCATCAACATTACCTGAATTCTTAGATTTGTTTGATGACACCGGAAAGTTTCTGTTTAATTAACCTTGTAACTGAGAGACTTTCTATTTGATAGAGATTCTCCTGGTAAAATAGCATTAGAAATATCCGACGATAAAGGCAATCCTCTTGCAAGACTTTACAAAACGCATTCAACTCGACTTGGCTGGCAACATTGTCACACATGGACATTTTTGCGATGCATGCTTTAAGCTAACGGCTCCCAATCCGTTTGGGGTGGAGCGAAACTCCACGGACGTAATGAATGGGATACAGCCGTCAGATAGGTTTGAGCCTACAATTGGCCAGATTTCACACATCCCACCAAAAACCGAGCAGTGCGTGAGTCCAGCTTTCTCTAATTATAAGCTAAATTGTTCCCTCTGGTAGACCATGAGTTAATGAAGGGTCACCCAACAAAATGAAGGGCTGCGGCAGAGAGGAGGAGCCGTGATGTGTGGATTCGTCATAACTCTCTCTCTCTCTCCTGGTCCTCTGTTTCACAAATCTAAGGCAGCACAACTGGATTCACATTTCGGCTTTGAACAAATGTTAAACTTGTAGGCCTTTCCGAATCAAATGCTGCACTTAAAAAAACTGGGTGAGTTTCGCACCTAAATTTCAATAAAGGATTGCTTAACCAAACCCACAAAAAAAAACCAAACAACCTAAAAATAAAAAACGATGACAATACACACCAGACAAAACAAACAATAGCAAAAACCACAACCAAACAACAAAACATTCAACCCATAAGCAGATCCCATACAGGCATTCATTTCGCAGGCAAAGCCAGAGCACAGGCACAAATATGGCATATTCGGAATGTCCAAGCCACCCACAAAGGGCGTTTATTTTCCAATACTCAAACCAAACAAATACAGCCAAGTTATGCACCATGCAACCCCGCAAACAAAAGATAAGATAACAGCCAGCAAATAAAATTACCACCCAGGCAACGGTCGACCCAACTACCGGTAAGCAAGTATATCATACTCCAGACAACAAACACTTGGACAAAATAAACCACTATTTATTAAAATTATAAAAAAACACCAAAAACTTATTACCCAAGGACCTTCAAAGGTCACAAGCAAAATGTATCAGCCAAAAGGCAGACAACCACCATGTTAAGGATCCACCATACTACGAAAAACTCATTCATTTCCCCAGCATCAATGGGAGGCACCGCACAGACCTAGCACCAATATAAAAATCCCGAACAAATGGAGCTCCGTGGGCCCAAGATGTGGTAGAGTTCATCTACATCACCCTTCTTTAGTTATGCCGTCCAAGTATTTTGAGGTGAGGTCACTCACCGACCGGACCACCATAGACCTGACAAAAATTTTCAGAAAAAAAAAAAGAACACAACCAAGTTCCCGCCGCCTTTCACTAAACCCAGGCAAAGACCCCCCACCCCGAAGTTAAATAGACTGCAAGAGAGGTATGACATACTCCAGTATCATTTCCAGGTAATTAAGAACAAGGCGGTTATTTACCCCTCCCACTTCAACGACCTCATTCACTTTCAAAGGCTCGGACGAGTGATAACATCCGTGTCAGATGACAAAATGCCATTTTCCGGTGCCAGGACGCCTATCCCAGTCGAAGCCCAGTCATTTAAAACCGTGGCGTGGTATTCCCAGGGCCAGAGATCATGCATACAGTGCATTAAAATGTACGCACTCCCAACCGTCTGTGACAGGTTATGGTCACTTGAAGCATGGGATCCCCCACGGAATTTTTACTGGAGGGGGGGAGCGGACCCGGGCTGGTGCTGACCGGGGAGGCGAATTTCGAGCCTATTTGGTACCTGACAGAATTAATGAAGATCGACCCAAACATTTGGGGTATGTCCCCCCCCTGGTTGGTCAACAAGGGGGGACACGTCCCCTGCCCCTCCCCGTTTTCGGCGCCCATGACTTGAAGGACAAAGGCGATACCACAGCGATCATAAAAATGTGTACCCCACTTCAGAGACACACCATTCACCGTTACCCGGGATCAGGGACGTCCCCAGGAATTTTCCCCGGGGAACAAACTTCGGCCTGGCAATGACTGCGCGTGGGGCGGGGATGAGAGGGAAACATAACTCGAACATATCGACGGTCGTAAACGTTATTGATATCCCTCACCGACACCTATATCGGTAGCAGCTACGCATATCTAATATGAGAAGTCTAGGTTATAACATTCGAGAGCCAACACCCCAATTGCATCCATGGGGTGCCACTCCGTGAGTTCTGGGGGCGGCGAAAGGATGGGAAGTGACGTTTCTGGGGGATACAATTCCTAGGAATGCACACGGATGCATAGTTAGGGGCTGTTCGCATATGACGTCAGTCAAATTTGAGTGTGTACAGACCCCTCCCCCTTGTCAAAAATTGTCAGCAAATGACGGACCTTCTCCCATTTCGTTAGCAATCACCGAAATTTCCAGAATCTCCCCCCACTCCCCCTCTCGACAGCAACGGCAGTCGACATGAGCAATCACGCAGAGGCGCCGCAGAACTGCAATGCTCGAGCTGTACGGGAAACTTATTGTAGTGGACACTGGGTGTGACTACGAAACATTAAAACTCTTCAACCACATTGGGCCTGAGCAATTCTCTCTCAACAAAACAATTGCATGGCAGACGAGGGTCCCCCCCGTCAGAAGTTGTCAAAAAAGCCAAACATCCCTCCCTCCATCCTCAGAAAAAAGTCAGAAATGCCAAACCCCTCCCCTGTTTCGTCACTGAGGTAATTTGTCAACAGCTTCTAGTTAGAATGCAAAGCCAGGAATGCCCTTGGCCGTACGGTGTTATAAGGTGTCAACTGATTGCATATGCCGATCCCCTTATGTCTAATTGATTTGAGCGCGAGTAAAGTATATTTGATACCCAAGAAATGGTGCAATGCAAATTTTACTAGATATATTCAATATTCTTCCACTGCACATGTGTATTCAAGAGCCAATACTCATTCCCATAGATAACTCGCTCTAACAAGAGCCATTCCTCTACCTCAGCCGACACTGGCCTTAAATAAATATGCAAATCCAAAATTTCTCGTAATACTTGCTCAATTCAAACTTCTTTCAGACAGCACTGTTTCTTTATTGGTGCATATGTCCTTCGCTCACAGAAAGTAAAATTCCACCCTTTAGTTTCCTGTATGCCAAAATTTTTCGCCCGGGGTCTCTCATTCTCTCTCTCTCTATCTCTCTCTCTCTCTCCCTCTCTCTCTCTCTCTCTCTCTCTCTCTCTCTCTCTCTCATGGATCAGTCAGTATCATAGATTCACCCGTAAAGCCAAACTTTTGCTCTTATTTTGCGCAGCGTTAAGGTAAAAACTGAGACCTGTCAAGTGTCTGAACAGAGCTCACAAAAAAACAAAACGGTCTTTGGATCTGGTCAGTCTAACATGTGATTGACTGCCTACGTCTCCAAGAATTTCTCTCTGTGTCCGCCCTGCGGAACTGCTGTTTAATCGTCCGTATACAAACTCTTTACCAAACATGCCAAACGCCGGTCATTTTCCGCATACATCAGCGGAGGGTGGGCATTAACGTCCCTATGCATTTTTGTCCGTCCTATTGGCTCCGGCAGACTGACAGAGCGGGCCAGACCTATAATTTCTTGTGAAAAGCCTGTGAACAGCTGAGGGTTTATGGGATAGTCGTTTACCGCCATCCTTACCACAGGCCGACTTGCCATGGTGGCCCCATCTGAAACAGTGGTGACAAACATCAGCTGATTGCTATTGATAGATGCTCACTCTGCACTTGGGCTCAGTGTGCTCGGAGAGGGGCTTTCGCACATTAAGGGTTATTGCGGCAAAGAAGAGAAACGATTGCCTTTCCACAAGCACTCTGAGAATGTGAGAGGATCAGAAAAGTGCAAATATTCTGGCATGTCTGGATGGCCAATCTCACCCGATGGACATATTCCACACAGCCACTCAGCGGCCAGCGAGAGTCTGAGAGAGACATCCTGCAGTGGCTTTGGCAGTTATCTGTGCAATTTAGCGAGAAAGTGAAGCCACATACCGGAGTTTCTCGCGACTGAGCATACGCACAAGACAAGCAGGTATGGTGGTAAAGTGAGGCTAGTGAGCAGACAGGTCTACTGAGATCAACGAGAAAAACCAGCAAAACGTATCCATGCAATACATTAGCAGATAAACAAACCTAAAGACAGATGTAGTAGGGATTGGTTGTTAGCATACCAGTTTATTTTTGTGTTTAATATAAGTGTCAAAATAAGCTGGCATGCTAATGAACAACCTCTACTACATATTTTTCAATAATGCTGACACAAGCAATCCGAATTATCAAAACCTGAAAATATTGACATGGAGATCCAAATAGAGAATAAAGAGAGCGAGAGCGAGGGCGAGGGAAAGGGAGAAGGAGAGGGAGAAGGAGAGGGAGAGAGAGAGAGAGCGAGAGAGAGAGAGAGAGATACAAAGCTCAGATGACGAAGAGTTGAGAGGAATTCAAATGAATCACGAAGAATATACAAAATGTGGAGGCAACGACATTTTGTTACTTGTGGCTAGCGGAAGAACAGCTGACGTGACCGTGGAAAACTGGTGCCGTACTGAAGTTCCTTTGCTGCTTGAGACCTTTCTCGCATGCTTACAGTGCACAACAACCGAAACGTGAGACATTGCAAATGTGTTCGGAATATGCAGTAAAAGGGAAAGCCCTGAAAGTTTCGGCTAGCTGAAAGAATACCGGCAACCCAAGCTTTAGCTTAGGTCGAATAATATAAAATCAGATGTTCGATTACAGAAGGATCGTTTTTACTCGCAGGCATAGCAAGGAGGAATTTTCTAACTGTGCAAAATATTCGGTGCCTAAGGATCAACGTCGTTAGGAGGTAAGTGCACGTGCCAGAGAGGGCAAGGATTTGACTCCTCTTAAAGAGAATACAGTCTTGATTGCAGCTGGAAGCAGCGTATGGAGGCTGTAACAGAGATCACTTAATTCCCAGACAAAATATCAATAGGCACCCGTATGTATATGTTCCCCCCTTACTTTTGTATATGCACTTTTGCACAATAAAGCAAATGAAAGACCGGGGCTGGTTGAACCAGTTTTTTTATTATTGCTCACTGTTGGTAATCTATTATATGCATTGAGTATTCGAGGTTTTCAATTAAAAGAACGGCGTTTTGAACACATTGTGGTATGCTTAATTTTCCTGTACATTGACGTATATAATGGTGGTATTTAAAAACAGCTCTGTGCATAGTCGGATCCAGGGGGCAAGAAAACACGTGCCCCTCCCCCGATCGACCCTCGGCGCCCCCTGAAATGGTCACGGCGCCCCCTGAAAGGTCGATGGCACCCCTTAAAATCTCGCTTCCCACCCCCCTCCTCCCCAGGATGCAAAAATCGGCGCCCACCGAAAGAATTTTGCGCCCATCTGATAGGTTTATAGGTTTTGTCGGTCAAAGGTGGCGACCCCCCGACCGGATGGCGCCTCTCCCCCCGAAGGGCCCCCCGATCGGCATTCTTGTTTCTTTGTTTTTTTTTTTTTTTATCCCCCCCCCGGGGGGGAATTTTTTTCCCCTGGTGGGGGGGGGGGGGGGAAAAAAAAAGAAAAAGAAAAGGGGATGAAAAAACCTGCAATATTTAAGGTGTTTTTACCCAGACATCTGTATTGCACCAGCGTGATATATCCAAGTTCGTCTTTTAACTCTCGCCCCACCGTGGGCCATCGATGGCCATTCCATAAGGTTTTTCCGGGATAGCAGAAAACGACCAGGCGCAGCACCGCAGTTGAGGGCTCTATCCCTCACCACATCATTTTTCCACCATCCCTGAAATTATTTATCCCGGGTCACCCAAGGTCAAGTCACCAGGCGAGGTCAACCAAGGTCACCTTACTTCCACTTCTGAGCTCTATAAGAGCTACATTTCGAATTTGATGGATTTGAAACTTTCTACACTTTATCACCCCTCCAGGTTCTACAAGGTGTATATCCAGGATTTTTCGATTTCGTGACCTGAGGTCTGGTCACGAGGTGACCTCTCCCATTGAAAAAGTATGGGAAAAGATGTCTTATGATCTAAAAGTCAAAAAAAACGATTGAAAATGCTCGGCTTACTCAGAAAAGCGTTCTTTCGCCCTTTCACACCCTTTCACCCTTTCAAACCCTTTCACGGATCCCAGGGGCCATATTTGCCCTTGGACCTCTCCAAGGTCATCCAAGGTCACCAGGGTCAAAAATAGCATTTTGATACTAACTTTTGACCTAATTAAGCTAGAGCGCTGAATCAAACACCATCGTATATGGCTCGTCACTGGCGTTCATTTGATATATGACCTAATATGACCTGAGATCACGAAAAGTCAGAAAGTAACCTTGCCGGAGGTCAAACCACTGGTGGGAGGTCTTTACGCTGCACATAGTGGAAAAAGTTCTGGCATTTTCCTATCAAATGTACTTTACCAGATCTCAATAGTTCTTATGGCATAAGAGTTATGCCCAGTTTGCTTAAGCATTGCACATTTGAGTGAAAATAGCCGATCGTGACCTAATAGCCTATGGTTTGACCTCTGGAGGGCAAACCATTGGCCTGAGTGCTTAAACATGTAAAGTAATTTCTTACTGAATTCACGCGAGCTTTCTAATGCACTTTGCAGATTTGTGCTAACCCCCATATTTTCGGAGTTAGAGGGGTGCCATCGATGGCCCCGGTAGGGCGAAGGTGGCGCCGGACCCCCGGTGGGGCGTGGGTTAATACTTTCAGTTTATAATCCATGTCTAAAATTTGGAATTTAAAACCAGTGCTGCTGCCGGCCCCAAAGAACAATGATCCATTCGGCCCCGGATTACACAAATATCATGAAAATAGCAAATAAAGTAAAATATATACAGCAGGAACTAAGTTGCCGTCAGGGTATGCAATAGAAAGTCACTACGAAGTGTTCCATCATGTTCCAATTTAATTAAAAATAACAGGTCGCACTGCCTGCGTTGATGATTTTGAACGTGCAACACATTTTTAATTGCGCCATATGAAATGTTAAATATAACTCCTGCTCCGGATCCAGGTTCCAACGCCAGATGGCTCATTCTTCTGGTAGGTTTTACACAGCGTCGCCTCTTCTGAGCCTGATTGCATCATTGTTTGATATTTGGCTTTCTGAATGGTTTTCGGGCACGTCAGCTGCTAAGGCTATGTGTGATGCACTGATGTATGACTTTCTGGTTATAGCCATTGATGCGTCCAAGCCGTGATGCAACTACCCCCGCTCTATTGGACCTCATGTGTAACCTTGCAGATGACACTGAGGGATGGGGATGACAAAAATTGAAAGGGGCCGTGGATTGGAGGTTAAGAGGGCCGTGTCCCAATGGTGGCGCAGCTGACATCCTCAGGAAAGGGGGACCTTAAATCTCCGACGTTTCTCTCCTTGAATTGAGTTTTGGGAGCGGATGCGAAGTTCTTCAAAGTCCCCACTGAGCGGCGGAAGACATGGTCGCAGGGACTGCATGGCAGCACCATCCCCTATCACCGGAGGCGGGGAAACAGTAGCATAAAGACAGGCAGATGGAGGCTGGAGGTTGCGGAGCCCGCCATCAAGGGACGCATACATTTCGCAGTATGAATATGCAGGAGAAAAGTGCTCTAATTACGCACGATCGTAAGAAGGCTGTTCTTAGATTACTCTGCAGCCAACCTAAAGTCAGCTGACCTTGTTTTCCACACTCGGTGATGTTTTCTGGTACGTCTTGAGCGCATGTGGACGTTGAAGTATGCAGGGGCGAATATAATGACGATTTTTTTGGAACAACGTTTTTTCTGATTGTAGTGAAAAATGACATCCTGTTAACCCCCGCCCCGGTGGGCCTTTGAGCCACCTTCGCCCTGGTTGGGGAGGGGGTTTCAAATACCCCCTCGAACTCGACTCCTATGCGAGATAGCGAAAAATGCGAAACTGATGGATAGCTCATACAAATTCATGAATAAATTACATTGGCCTGTTTTGCTCAGGTCAATATTGAGGTCATGACAGGTCAAAGAAGGTTACATGTTAGAGTAGTGTTTTTGGGCTCTAGCGTCTGACAGAGTTGAGTTGGAACAATTCTCAGGCATCATTCGCTTCCTCTCGTTACGGAAAATCGAAGAATGTATATGACTATACTAAAAAATTGGACCATGAACCTGGAAAGGGGCCCATGATACTGCGATTTGGAGACTCAACTGTATTTACATAAATAAAGTCCAATGCCTGTTTCCTCATGTATTTCCAATGGAGAGGTCATGATCCGTACCTGACCCTAGGTCATCGATATGAAAAATACGAAGTATTTTTGCAGCACTCGGTGGGACCATTATGTGATATAAGTTTCGGTCCGATAGATTTACCCAATTCTTACTTATGCCACCTTAAAATTTTTGGCGGTGAGGTCACTTGACCTGCACTGGTGACCTGACCTGAGATAACCCAATCTTAATTTTTTTGTAAAGTTGCGAAATTGATCAAGGATAAGGTGTGCCCATTACGGGCGGCGCTTCGCGCCGCCGTTTTTTCGTGCCGCCGGAAAAGCCTGAGGGAATATAACACGCTCGGGGTGAGCCACCCATTGACGGGGGGCCGCCCCAAGATTCGAACCACGGTATGTGCAAAACGGAAACGGCGTGGGTTGCCCATCCACGTCCCATCGAAAACATTAACCATTTTTGTCAGGCACATTTAAGGCACGAGGTCAAAACAGCCGTCATAGGGATAACAAAACAGTTTTCGGCCCTACATCTGAACAAGTAAGATAAAAAAACAACTGAACGATATGAATCATCCGCAAGCCGAACGAATGAAAAATTGACCTGCTAGTCAAATCAAGGATTACCGACCAGGTCAGGTCAGGGTCAAATTATATAAAAGGCATATCATTAGAACCGCAAAGCCCAGGCGAGTAAATGCACAAAATAAATGCTCTATCACCATCTGTTACGAGTTATTCCGTAAAACCATTTTCCCATGTATTTCCAATGGAGAGGTCATGCCTCGTACCTGACCTTAGGTCATCGATATCAAAAATACAAACATATTTTAGAGAACTGGTGGGCATTAGTGATATAATTTCAATCGGATAAGTTCACCCCTCCGACTATGCTATCTTAAACTTTTTGAGGTCGGGTCACTGACCTGTACGGTGCCCACCTACGACCTAACCTACAATTTCACAAAGTTGAAAAGAGAAAAGGATGCCAAGTACGGCGGCGCTACGCGCCGCCGTTTCTGCTGTCTCCGAAAACCCGAGGGGCGGGTACCCGCCCCCGTCAACGCGTGTTAACCCCCACCGGGACGGGGGTTGATATTTAAACATTTTCAAACTTAATCCGGCTTTCCAATTACCTTGGGATCATATTTCCCCACATTTATACCAGCCATCATGTACACACATACGTTACGTCTTGGCAAACCCCAAAAAGACAGAGCCACTTGGATGCAGCGTTCAAGACTATTCAGCGACACATTTGTACTCAATGGTAACGCTTGGCTTTAATGTTGCTTTCTTCTATGCAGTCATGTTATCACAACTCATCCACACAATTTCACGTTGCAAATCAAGGGCATTAGTATTAAAGCTGGCATGACACCTCAACTTTTCCACATATTCCTCCTTTCTGGACAGAATCAATTTGCTCTGTGTATCCATCACAGGAATGGCTTGGCGTGACTTCATGCCTGCCTTCTTCCACCCGTCGTGTCTCTCAAATCCCAACAGCAAATGCGTTGGCGTAGTTGCCAGTATGACGACTCGTTCTGGAGTCTGACTTTAACACTGGCCTTCATTAATAGCGTGCAAACCTTGTATTCCACTGTCAGTGAAGACGGACAGCCCCGTTCCGGCGTTGATACATTCATAAAAGGTCTACAAAAATTCCTCAACAGACCAGTTCGTCCTATCCGAGACAGTTACAGTTGTAAAGATAGGAAAAATCACACACCATCTGATAATTTACAAACGAGGTCTTCCGAGTCTTTATATATGTTTAGCACCCGTAGACAGGACATACCAGCTGCGTGAAACTAAATACGCTCCTATGCAGTTATGTCCTCAGAAATGTCCTCAGCGTGCCTTCATGTGTTTTGATGCAGCTAGAGCTGTTGGAGTCTGGACGAGCTCGTACAAGAGGAAGTCTAATGCAAAACGCGTGTGACGTCCTCCCAGAAAACCTCTTACGGGTAATGACTGCATATGAGGACGATAACGACCACTGTACTACCGTTGACAGCATTTTTTTCTTCTTATTAGCGCTTCTTCCAACAGGCAGACTTGAATGATTACAGGGATTATTGGCGTGGGTGTATAAGGATCCTCCACACCGGGCCAGACAGGGAAGGCGGTTTCCCGCCATCAAGATTGAACCCGCGTTAATCCATGCTGTCCCAGTCTGGATGCAGGCAATGAGGCTAATCCCAGGCCACCCGGCATCAGACCAACCTTCTATCCCTGCTTTGCCCGAAAATAACAATATATCTTGCGGGTAAGGCAGGGATAACACGCAGTGATCCGGCGATGCATCACCTAGTGCCAAAATTGTCTTTGGCGCCTGTATTAACTCAAAGAGGATAGATTGATACAAATGCTCGTCTTGGAAGCAGTTATCAAAGCCGAAATAGGTAATGAGTAGTGAATTGGAAGCGACGAAGAGCAATATTTCATCGATAGTGTAGGCCAGCGAGAAAAGAGCAGAACGAGCTATGAACTGGTGATTGCGACCTCACATTCAGTGCTGGCATTTGAGAGGTAAGACGGGTACATGAAGCAGCCATTCGCACACGCGAAGTGATGCATGGTAGATACAAAGACCAGCCTGGATCTGTCCAGAAAACAATTAAACGTCGTACCAGTCTCATTACTAATGCCCATACTTGCAATGTTCGATTGTTATGAGCTGTGATAAAATGAAGGTATGGAAGAAAGTAGTCCTTAAAGCGAAACTTTACCAATAAAGTAAGCAGTTTCTGTTAGAATATTTTTGCGCGTTGCATTTAAATGAATTTGTATTTTTGTGGTTTGCAGGACCTAGCATATGTATCTCTGTAGGCGAAGATAACTGGAAAGCCTAATTAAGTTAAAATTGATAGAATATGAAGCACACATATGCGACGTTTTGTTGACACCCGGTTATTTTCTCATTTTTTTCGGCTCATTCTGTCCCAAGAAAGCTTATTTTGTATGCCCACTCTCCTTAACCCGCGCCCCGGTGGACTTCCGAGCCACCTTCGCCCTAGTGGGGGGAGGTGTTTGAACACCCCTTCGAACTCGACCCCGAAGCGGGATATCGAAAAAAACACGAAAAACACGCTGGCGGATAGATCAACAAATTCATGAACCAACCAATCAGCCACTTTTTGACTCAGGTCAATATTGAGGTCATGACAGGTCAAAGAAAGTGGGATTTTGAGTAGAGTTTTTGGGCTCTAGTGTCTGACAGAGTTGAGTTGGTATCATTTTTAGGCACCACTCACTTCCTCTCGTCACGGTAAATCGAATTATGTATAATATAACCATACTAGGTCAAAACACAAAAAGAACAGCCAGGTCAAGGCATTTTAAACCAGCATAGTCAATATGTATATCAATTATCGACTCGCAATAGCAATCGAACGCAATTATATCAAAATAAACGTATCATCATCTCACAAAGTTATGACCTAAGTCGAAAACGTCAAATAGCCCCAGATAACCCCAGAGGTAAGGTAAAACACAGAACCGGAAAGGGTCCAGGATACACAATTGAGACTATGAATGTATTGTCAGCAGCATCTACACACACATTTCAGTTACAGCCCAATTCTGTTTCCCATGTATTTCCAATGGAGGGTCATGGTCCGTACTTGACCTTAGGTCGACGATATGAAAAATCCCGAATATATATGCTGTAGCACTCAGTGGGCCCATTATGTGGTATAGGTTTCAATGCAATAGATTCAGCAATTTCTTACTAATACCATCTTTAAAATTTTTAGGTGAGGTCACTTGACCTGCATTGGTGACCTGACCCGAATATCCCAACTTTAACATTTCGGATAGAGTTGTGGAATTGATCAATGATAAGGTGTGCCAAGTACGCCGGCGCTTTACGCCGCCGTTTTTTCGTGCCGCCGGAAAAAAACCTGAGGGGGTGAAACAACACCCCCACCGGGGCGAGGAGTTAATAAGGACTCGTTGGTGAGTCTGGCACATGTCTGATATGCTGCATAAATCTACCTATCTAGAAGCTGGGACAGATTTTCCACCCCCCCACGTGTGTTGTCTCACCTCTCTCCCCTCACAGGCTCCAAATAGCATGTAATAACCTCTCTAACAGCAAGCTCCTGATCCACCGTGCAGTAAGTAGCACCAAGCATTTGTTAGGGGAGGCTGCAACGCCGAAAAGCTTCCCAAACACTTAAGCATAAATGTCAAAATTCGCTCACCTTTCCTTTGTCCAATTTTCGTAAGTCTTTCATCCCTAAGTTAGGTCAAGATGAAGTTAGGTAAGGTCGCGCGCAGGAGAAAAAGCTTGTTAGGGAACGATCCATGCAAATTGTTTTTTTTTCACGCCGACCTAGAGTGCAGTGTTCACAGTACAATGGTTCTCTTTAATGCCCGTCGGAATTGACAGTTTTCAGATTTGGGCGCCCCCGATGGTTTTGTGAAAATCCACGTTAGCATGATGGATCCATTCCTTAGACAAAAAAATCCATCACCCGATACTTTTGAGTTTCTCTACAGTTTTAGTTTTCGTGGTATGACGTCAGAAAGGTGAAATGCGCAAAAAATTGGCAATGTTTTGAGTCCCAAATTAGGTTTTGTGCCTTTTCACTATCCAATACGGAAAAAAAGATCGTGCTTTCCTCTTCTGGTATATTATCTCGTATTTTGGCCGCGCTATCTCGCTCATATAACTCGTCCAACGGTTGTTTTAGTTTTATTTACGTTTCTGTCCTCCTTCTATAGGTTAACTTCGGACCGGGACCCATTCTTCTCCACGCAGCAGAAACCCATCTTGCGACACTCCTGACTTCAGCGAACTCGGCCGCCGCCCCGTCTGTGCCGAAGAGCAGCCTGGGATGGTGGATCAGATAATGAAGTCAATAGAGGGCAAATTAGGGCTGGGAATGTTAGAATAATACAATTTTCATACATCTCCTGGTTTATGACTTGAAGTTCTATCATTTTCAATAATAAATTTCCGCTGAATTTCTCGCAATACAAGTGAACGCGCCTCCACCAATCAGCGGCCGCCATCCGCCGGGTGCCATTTGCCCGCAGGGGACAGAGGTTAGAGAGGTCACGCTTGTCACCGCTGACGCCGAGTTTAAGCGTGGGTGGGGAGGGGTCGCGTGGCGGATTTTAAAACCTGCCTGCGTGGTGTTGAGAATGGTGGTGGTTGTGCCTACAGTAAAACTGAGGGAGGGGGACAGGTGTAGGAGGGTGCACGTGGGTGGGTATATGGGCTAGGAGTTTGTACAGTGTGCTGTGTTGATAGCACTGGAAAACAGGAGTTTACGACATTAATTCGGTATGTGAATGCGCTTGGCCGGACAAATTGCAGTCACCAATTTTGAGTCCTTCGTACTTTTCGGCCTCAGGATGCATGATGTAGCTTTTCGGGACTTCTTAAATGTGACATACACTCCTCGCTGACATTTCATTAGTATTCATCACTACAAATCTAAGATACTAATATGATTATTTGAGGAGGAGGGCATTCTGACCTGACATTCTGACCGTGTAAGCAAGGAGGGTCCAAGGCAAACCACAGGATGCACGAGACAATCAACTGCGTAGGTATGTAGGTATATTCTAATGGCATGGACATCACTGTATTCCTTTAGCATAACCCATTCCACTACCACATCCTTTCGATGCCGCCGTTACTCTGTCTTACGGTAACCGAAAGTCACTGTGCACTGCCGTCTAACCGTGATTGTCGAATTTCTATTTTTAGGCCTAAAAATTTGTTTGTATGCTACAATACTTCGCTATTAATCGCCCTGGTGACATCGCGTTCTTAGTTAGTTACTAAATTTCATTATTATTAGTTTGCGATAGTCTTGGGACGTTGTAAGATCAAGGATTTCAACACTCAGATTTCGAATTATACTTAATTTTCTGAAACTGAGGCAGTGAGTGACCTCACAAGTGGTAACAAGCATTGAAAATGATGAATCCTAGTAAAATAAACAGTTTTTGGTATATGTGGATTTTTAGGCCACATATTTACGAACTGACCGAAACAATACGCGTACTGAAATTTTGGTACGATAACTTATACTCTTTTGGGGTGCCCGGGCACCCTCAATAAAATATCAAGTTTGCATTCAAATATTCTTTAAATTGTATTTTTCATCCCTTTCAGAATTCAAAAGAACCGTGTGATGGCTAAAACAACCATGCTATTATGCTATCTCCTTTCACACGGTGGCCATTTACTTCTTTTCAAATTTTGAAACCCCAATGGTTTGGAAAACGACGCTCCTGATAAAATGTGCTTGAAAACATGATCCCGCTTATGTTAAATGATTCAACCTTAAAACAAGTTTGGGAGGAGATTGGAAGTGTTTTATTGGTGAATATTGATATCAGTAATACAGTTGCAGTAATGACCTTAAGTACACAAATAGGGAAATTTAACGTGCGTGTGAGAAAAATGAAAGGGGGGGGCGAGTAGTGAGTAGTGAGATGCAAAAGTGGAACTTTTTTCCAAACCAAACAGAAATGATGAAAACGAGCTAACAATGCAAAAAAAAACTCGAGCAGGGTCTGGCAGGTATTCACTTGTATTCGGCACCGCAGCGACCTCTCCACTCTGAACGGTTTATAAACGCTTTGACATGAGGGCCTGAGGACTGATCGCTCCTTCGCATATTCATCTTCATTGGAAAGTGATTTGGCGTCGGATGGCATCTCAGGTCAGGGAACACCCTTCACCCGCCTGTGGGCACGTGCCTGAGACTGCATACCACTGCGGGATTAGAGCAGCGCCAACAACTCTCGCCTTCCGCCTGAGTGACCGAGGCCGTCCATTTCTTTGACGCCGCGCTAGAAACGCCGCGCGCCGCGGTGGGCCCCGCCGCCACTGCAGATATTCTGAGTCGGTGAGGCCGCCGGGCATTTGCGCGCTCGATCACAGACATTCAACATTGCACGCTGCAAATTGCAGACTTGCTTCCTGTTGCATAACGCATTAAACGACAGCGCCTCCGCACAACTCGAATGCGGAGGCACACCAATGCAAACATAGCGTTTCATCGCATGCTGATAGCTGGCTCCCGCATATCAAGTAACTCTCGATGTTTTCTCTTTTGCTATGGCGGACAGGGGCTTTGATGTGCTGGCGTATTGTAATTTATTTCCAAAAGCCGCGCGCAACATCAATGCCGGTGTGACTGTTGTCGCGGAATGTTGTTTACGATTGAGTGAAACGCCGGGAATTACGTCCCGTTATTCAACCCTGGAGATCGACGGCAAGTCAAGGCAGAACCAACTTAACACACTCAGTTCTCCTCTCAATTGATAATTGGTATCTAGGTAACACTCATTTAGGTAACGCAATAGGTACGACTCGTTTAGGTTGAGAGACAGGAGACGCGCCCTGAAGGTCATAGCAGAGATGGACGGGGTCATCGGGGGAGCCATGAGCCACCGATGGAGACGGACAACATTGGAAACAACAGGTCCGTGACATTGGCGAACACCTGCCGACTGTGAAACATATCTCACGTAGTCTCCCATGGCTTCGCCTGCTCCAGAGCCCGATTCCCATCGATGGGCGTGTCAGATAGGCCGCCGCGGCCTCAGGGGTCAGTGCGGGGTCACACAAGGTCACGGGGTCAGCGGCGTTGCCGCAACAAGCTTCCGACGCGCGTCGTCGGAGCGTCTCGCAACGCTCCAGCTGATGTAATAACCACGGCGGCTCTCCTCCACTGGGAGGATGTGGTCGCCTTTTTACGCTGCGGGTACGGAACCTAGCACCTGGCATGGGCCTTCGCGCCGGAGCGAGAGCTACCAGCCGACTGTTACAAACAGAAACACCCCCAGCGGGCTCACACGTTTGGAAACCGGAAAAGGCTGCAATCCAGTCTGCTTAGCTAAACGATGCAGTATTTGGCGCAAGACTTTACGAAGGTAAGTCATGGGTGTGCAGGTATGAACCTAGACCTGCGCTTGTGAAGATCTGTGCTGTTACTTCATCGATTTAATTTAGGACCAGAACACTTGCATTCCTAGGAAAATCCTATTTCAAAATGAGAACAGATTACTTTAACACTGAAAGGCATATTTAGCCAAAATTCTGCTTGAACAGTCGGTCAATAAACCAGGAAATTCCCTTACCAGTGATGCATTTAGAAACCAGCTACTGCGCAGGGATTTTGTGATACCGTTAAATTTTGGAGCACACCTCGCCGCTCAGGAGGGAGCATGAAGTGAGGAATAAGATGCATCCAGGGGAGGCTTAGGGGGCGAAAAGGGAGTCAGGCGAATTCAGTTTCATGGGAGTCGCATCGCTTGGTGGGAGTCAAAAAGGGACCATAGGAACTCGCCTTTTCATTTAAAAAATTCATAAAATGTTAGCAAGTGTCGTTCCTCGTACAAAAGTGTGTGGAGAGCTAGGAAAACAATTGGGGGCACAACAGTGATCTTAATCCCACTCCCCATGCACTAGCAGGCTCCATAGCCTATGGTGACCCACACCCAGGACAATGCATTTCGTTCGGTCATGATTTTGTGATAAAAACCATCGCGACAGAAGGCTGAATGGAATGGCATCTAGCACCAGGTGATCAAAGAAAAATAAGGGGAGTCTTGAACCAACTCGGACACTTTCGGGGCCGTTTTGTGACCAAAACGATGGGTGCTCAGGTGTATGTAGCTAACGACTCTAACGCTTCGTACTAATTCCGATACCTAAGCAATACAACACGCTAATGAATAACGCTGTACCATATTTCACTTCAGGTGCCCATGGTCAGAGCAAAGAACGATTGATAAGGGGCTCCCAACCGTATAATCATCCTTAGTCGGGCGAATACAGCAGGCGGAGTAAGTTTATCTGACAGCTTTTCCGTTTAGCAGCACAATCTAAACTTTTCAGTTTCAATCCACGCGGCCGCCACCACGATGCCACTATCTCACAACTCCCATGTTGCGGCCCAGGGGTCAGGTCTGCTTTATGAACTGTACCTCGTGACCCACACAATTACCCATAATTTCGCCTGCAACGCAACTGAAACATACGTTGAAGAAGTGCAAAACATTGCCTAAATGAGGTCAGATGGTAATGATCGTAGGGAGGCTTCACCTCTCATGCATGTTGACCATGAGATTGCAGCCTGTCTGATATTTGTGAAAAAATGTATGGAAGCAGAGGGGTAATCAGACCACACCATGTAGTGCGGGGACACTCGGACGTCAGAGGGCACGGCAGTGTAGCGGTTAGCCAGCTCTCTTTCTAAGCGGTCGACCCGGGTTCAAGGCCCAACGTGTTCCCTGTGCAAGCAGCAATCCGGCTCCCAAGAAACCCCTCGACAGGTTGGCCATAGTTCGTGACGCCACATAATCCTAGCAGTTGGCGTGTCGATAAGCCCCCCCCCCCCCCCAAAAAAATAATATATAATATATATAATATATATATATATATATATATATATATATATATATATATATATATATATATATATATATATATATATATATATATATATATATATCAACGGAGGCCCTGTAAGGCAGGTCTTAAAGGTCAGGTCCCAGGTAAGTCTCGAATGTTTTATGAAATTTTCACGTCTTTTAGGGCAAATGCAGAGGCACTTTTAAAATAGGCTCTGAAATGAGACAGCCATGCCATAAAAGCATACCGGAAAAGCGTCAGTTTAACAATTCATTTGTCGTAGTTCCACCACTCACCGTTTGCAGTGAAATCACGGACCTTTTAGATCGGAACTCAGCTCCGCAACGGGGCTGAGTTCACATCTCTTACTACAGCAGTTCTTCAAATACAACAAACCGAGATAATGCATAAATTTACCTAAATCTAGGATAGCATAAATAATAGACACAAGGGAGACTAGGGTTGACCTCCCAAACTCGAAATGACCCGATAGTAAATGCACACCGGACGTTCGAGGCAATAGTGGGAGGCTGCCCCCAGAAATAAGTCCTGGATCCACCACGCCTAGCATCGCGTTATCCATACGCCAATGCTCCCTATAGTGGGCAAGGGCCGTTGGGAGGACCCTAATAAAACAGTATCCAGTAGCGTACGACGCACGTCAATACAAACCACCATAGAACACGCATTTATCAGAATAGATTTCACGAGCTGAAACCACAGGCCTTTCATTAGTGCCTGGAAAGTAAGTACAATTACCAAAACATCCCCTACCCAAGGCACCCCTCATTCCGACGGAGTGAATGAGAGATGGTAACATAATGCTCAACGCGCGATGTCCGTTTATATAAGCGGCTTCACTACATTGATATCAGAGTCATCGCCGCGCTGAGGCACCAAATGCGCATCTAGCGCCCCCACCTCAGACACGACGCCCCGGCAGCGCCACCTGTCTCAACATCACCATCCGGGGAGACGGAAACCACAAACAACCTTTATGGGAGGTATTTAAAGTGGCCGCCCAGGCCGAGTAGAATATAAACTGCAGGCACGGCTGTTTCCGAACGGTGTTATGTGCAGCGCCTTCGCAGCCTCCCGCGGGCATACCGCGGCAACGACTTCAATGAAACGGACGGCAGTGACAAAAAGAGCGCCGGAATTAATTTCAGGAGACAGGCTATCTAAAAAGAATAAACAATAATCATATGCATTCTAAATTTTCTTAAAAGGCAAATAAATGCAATAAACAGTTGAATATGGATTAATACCTACACTCCAGGGCAAAAAGCGGGTCTTATTGCAGCTATATTGGTCGTGCCAATCCTGAATTACGGACATTTGATGGGACAGATAGGATTACGAGGCAAGAAAAGTCCTTTCAAATAAGTTTGTGTCACAATGATGTTCACGTTCATTCTTCTATGTAAAGCCCCCTTCCTTTTCCACTAGTTGGGACTCGGACCTTACTTTCCTTTTTTTACTGAAAAGGGAGATCAACACAAAAATACCAACTTAGAAATCTGTAGCTTCTCTTCATGTCACGCAATGATGCTTTTACCCTCGCGGTTTATCTAAAAAAAACGTGAATCACAAAGGATAACACAGGACCACTCAATTATAAGCAACCAGCATGATGCTACCACTCCCACTGCGCTCTACATTTCGATTGATCTATTAAACATTCCAGAACGAACTCCACCGACTCCGATCCAAACAAAACCCAATCTATGCGTCCACCCTTCGTGTATTTATCAATTGCTGTCATCTAGATATCGATTCCAGTGAGATGTTTGGCTCCGTCACGGACACAACCGCCTGGCGCACGGCAGCACACGCGGTTACACAACTAACGGGAGAACTGTAGCATATTGACCGCTCCCGCCCGTCAGTATAAAAATACAAATTATATAGCTGTGGTGACGGCGGCGGCGGCGGCGGAGTCCGGCGATGAAGCCAGCACCGTCCTCACCAGATGAATGGGGGTCAGATACAGAAGACCACAGTTACCGATAGCGAGGGAGAGAACTGACGGGGCCGGCGCGGGTCCGCCGGGCGGCCGCGAATTTATCAGCGTGGGCGGCGGCGGCGGGGCGGACTCCACTCAGGCGCGGTCACGGCCGCGGCCGGAGAGACGAGAGACCTTGTACGAGGGCGGGAGCGGCGCGGCCGAGTCGCGACTGCGGCTCCGGACACTGGCGCTGGCTAGTCCTCCTCCTCCTCCTCCGAGTCTGAGGACAGGGGCGCTGGCTAGTCCTCCTCCTCCTCCGAGTCTGAGGACAGGGGCGCTGTCAGAAAACAGCGTCCAGCAGCAGACACAACAACCAGGCATGCGTAGGACACCGCAACCGTTGTCAACTGAAACAACACACGCGCCCCGACACTACTCTCACCAAAACCATAGCGGCACCTTATCTTTCGTCAACAATACAGAGACGCACCTTCACAGCGACCACCACTGCCTCCCCATCCACACAACTCACCCTCCTCCTCGGCGCTCTTGAGCCAATCAACGAAACCTTTCATCTGCTCCAGGAAGACCGTCTTTCCGCGAGCCTTGCCCTCCTGGGTGTCCTGGTACCAGCGCAGGATCACGTCCTCGTGCAGCACGTCCGCTGTCGGGGAGGGCGCCACAGGTCACCACAGCGCAGCAGGTCACCACAGCGCCGCAGGTCACCACAGCGCAGCAGGTCACCACAGCGCAGCAGGTCACCACAGCGCCGCAGGTCACCACAGCGCCACAGGTCACCACAGCGCCGCAGGTCACCACAGCGCCGCAGGTAACCACAGTAGAGAACGCCTCCTCAGGTCATAGGATACTAAGCTGGCCACAGAATACCACGGCACACACACACACACACACAGGCCACAGAATACCCCGGTACATAAAGGCACAGACTACAGAATATCACGGCACACACCAGGGCACAGAATACCACGGCACACACCAAGCCACAGAACACCATGGTACACAGCAGGCCACTTAGTGCATGTCAAACAGTGAGCCACAGAATACCCCGGCACATAGAGACACAGGCCACATAATACCACGGCACACACCAGGCCACAGAATACTACGGCACACAGCAGGACCCAAAGTGCATGGCACTCAGCAGGCCACATAATACCACCGCACACAGCAAGCCGCAGAATACCACGGCACACAGAGACACAGGTCATAGAATACCATAGCAAACATAGTCACAGAATACGGGGTACCACGACACAGCGCTGCCATCTAACAATCCTTTGGGGCCTGCAATGGACAGGCTGAACACAACAGGGAATTCTAGATTCTACGTCACCCGGCGCAGGCGCAGGTCTCCACACGGCAGGGACTGGAGCGGGCGTGGCCTACTGTCAATTCCCAATACAGCTATTTCTTAAACTGCCTCGATTGGGAACAGTTTTTCACAATGTTCGATAACTGTTGGGGTTTAACAACGCACCAACTACCAGGGTCATACGGTGTCGCACCCTGTTGGGAGGGATTTAAGGATCAGATCAACGTCTTCAGAGGCTCTGCCGGGACATGACCTCGCGAACAGTAGCTCAGAAGGAAAGTGCTCTACCACCGAGCCGCACATCCCCTTCTCACAAAGTTTGTCCGCACACAAGAGGGAATACATATTTATAAACATAGGCCACTCTCTTTTAACATGTGGCCCCTCTTGACCTGGTAAATGACGACGCTTTAAGGGGCGCAAAGGGCGTCCTGTAAGAATGGACATTTTTACCTGTGTAACAGACGTAGTCGAGGGGGTCCTAAAGTTCCTCCCACCTATTTTTCCGAGGTGGCCAGAATACTGTTCGCCACCCGAAAACGCTACTTGGCTACATTTTAGAACTCATGTGAACGTCACATGTCACATGTCAAGGTCATTGGTCACAGTATTCCAGTCAGAAGGCATTTTTTCAGTATGACGCGTCATGCCATGACTTCATAGTTAAGCCTACTCAATGTCAAGGTTAAGGCCAAAGATCGTTTTCAAAGGTCGCCTCTTTCAAAGATCTTTTTCAAAGGATCATATCCCGCCCAAAGGCTGCTATAGTGCCATGTATATTGTACGTTATTGGAAATGTCATAAATTTCACAGAACATTGTAGGGGACCTTCTCTCTATGCCCTTATTCCGCTTTTAGCGTATCCCGACTTTTTTGCATTATCACGGCATTTCCCAACAGGTTTCCTCCAGCACGACCCAGATTCGACATTGAAGATATTAACTCAGGTCAATGAAACTCTTAACGGGCCTTTTTCGAACTCTTCTGGTTTTTGAGACCTCAAAGGGGGAGGGGGGACACTTCAGGACCCCTCTCCACTGCGTGTGTTAACGAGCAATTCCTGGGAGTTTACTTTTCAGTGCTCCTAGCATATTAGACGAATACTGCAGTTTCTATCCCAAGCCATTCATTCCTGGTGTCCCTTGATGAGTGTGGTGCAGAAGTTGTAATGAATGAGTGTTTGCATGATACATTGACATGGAAGGTATTCACACTTATGGCCTAAGCAGAAATCTATATTGCATAACTACAACATAAATTCACAAGTTTAAACGTCTCTTAACCCGCGCCCCACCGGGGATCCGGCGCCACCTTCGCCCCACCGGGGGGCATCGATATTTTCGGCCCTCCTCGAAATCCGAAAATATGGGGGTTGGCGCAAATCTGCAAAGTGCATTAGAAAGCTCGCGTGAATTCAGTAAGAAATTACTTTGCATGTTTAAGCGCTCAGGTCAATGGTTTGACCTCCAGAGGTCAAGTTAGGTCAAGATCGGCTATTTTCACTCAAATATGCAATGCTGAAGCAAACTGGACATAACTCTTATGCCATTAGAGCTGTTGAGACCTGGTAAAGTACATTTGATAGGAAAATGCCAGACCCTTTCCGTTATGTGGAACGTAATGAGCTCCCGCCAGTGGTTTAACCTCCAGAGGTCACCTCGTAACATAATATGACCTGAGATCACGAAAGGTCAGAAAGTGACTTTGCCGTATATCAAATTAAAGCCAGTGATGGGACATAGACGATGGTGTTTGATTCAGCGCTCAACTTAAAGGGAGATACGCGAAAAATTTATTGGCTAAATCAAAAGGTCACAAAAAGTTGTTTCAGAAGTCCTATTCTCATTTTTGCGAATTCGGCCTGCAAATGCCTTAAAATTGCTCTCAAAGTCAACATTTCTAGACGACTTTACCGGCACACCTCATATCGATGTATATGACGTACACACGGCTAAGGCTATCAATTTCTCTAAGAATTAGGTCATATCTATGCTAAACAGTCATGTAGAACTTTGGACTACTAAAGAAAAAATTAATTTTTGAAAAAAACAGCATTCCAAAGCACTTTTGAAACAGAAATATAGGGCTTAAAAGAAATCACAATTAACCAATCAGAAGCCTAGGAATTCTCAAACCAGGGTCACGTGACCTATCTGACGCTAAAGTTTTGTCATCTTGGGGCTGAAGCAGAAAATGACTCAAGACCCGAGGTGCGAAACCGCTGAAGACCTGAGTAATTATGTTTTTTCCATTTCTAGGGCAAACTAATTCATTTTGTAGTTTTTAGAAGCTTTTTAAAATTAATTCAAATACAAATACAGGAGAACAGACATTTGCATTACAAAAAAACATTGTCTTTCAACTTTAAATAGTTTTCGAAAAGTAAGTGATGGGTGAAGGTTTCAGCATTTTATCGGAACTGTTAACCTATTTTGATAACAATGTGTGGCCTCCCAAAATTTTGCCGAAGATACAAAAATAATTGATAGTTTCGTAATCAGGATTTTTCAAATAGCAAGAAACCACAATAATAATTTTTTCGCATATCTCCCTTTAATTAGGTAGAAAGTTATGGCCAAGATACTGGTTTTGACCCCTGGTGACCTTGGATGACCTCGGAGAGGTTAAAGGGCAAATACGGCCCCTGGGATCCATGGAAGGGTGTCCAAGAACGCTTTTCTGAGCAAGCCAAGCATTTGCAATAGCTTTTTGTGGCTTTTAGATCATAAAACAGCTTTTCCCATGCTTTTTCAATGGGAGAGGTCACCTCGTGACCTGACCTTAGGTCACGAAATCATAAAATCCCGGATATACACCTTGTAGACCCTGGAGGGGTCATGAAGTGTAGGAAGTTTCATATCGATTGACTTCGAAATGTAGCTCTTATAGAGCTAAAAAGTTGAAGTGAGGTGACCTTGGTTGACCTCGCCTAGTGACCTGACCTTCGGTGACCCGGGGCAAAAATTTCAGGGATGGTGGGAAAATGATGGGGCGAGAGGTAGAGCCCTCAACCGGGGGTGCTGCACCCGGTCGTTTTTCTGCTATCCCGGAAAAACCTTAAGGGGGCCATCGATGCCCCCGGTGGGGCGAGGGTTACAGACCTTAATATTGCATATCCAGGGCCCGACGTTTCACGTGGGCGTGCTTGGTAGCCGAGTATGGTGGGTGCCTCGCGCCATCCATCTGTTCAGTGGAACACCGGGTTTTCCCCTGATTTGTCGATCCCCGAAGCAGCGCCGTCTCTCTCAGAATAGCCCAGTTCCATCACCACGCCCAAAGCAAAGCCACCGGTCCCACAGCGTAGGTAATGTCTGGAGGGCCATTGTCTGGCGGGTGTCTAGGGACCGGCTCAGTCAGACGAGGAGGCGCCAGTGGGACGCCGCTCCACGGGGATAACTCACGTCAGGGTAGTCAATTACAGCCCCCGCGTGATCTCCTGTTTCTTCTAGATGCAACATAGGTGGCTGTGATCTACTCGGCGCGCCAGAGCGGCAGGCATCAGACACGGGCTCAATAACGGGACCCACACCTGCACCTCGGCTCACTCCCAGACCCCCACCTGCACCTCGGCTCACTCCCAGGCCCACACCTGCACCTCGGCTCACTCCCAGACCCCCACCTGCACCTCGGCTCACTCCCAGGCCCACACCTGCACCTAGGCTCACTCCCAGACCCCCAACTGCACCTCGGCTCACTCCCAGGCCCACACCTGCACCTCGGCTCACTCCCAGACCCCCACCTGCACCTCAGCTCACTCCCGACATTGGCGTGAAGGTTATGCTACCACCAGGCCCTCGATATTTCAGGAATTGGTCTGGAACTTAGTATCGAGACATCCTGCCAAGGCTTTAATGAACACATTTCCATAAAGGGTCTGGTAAGCCCAAAATGGTCCCGTTGGTCTAAATGCCAAATTCGACGCCAAATCAACGGCATTAAGTGTCCAACCCAGGGCAGTGAAACACCTCGATTCACCTTATCCATAAATCAAATCAAACGAAGATATGGCGGATAAAAAACATGAATGGCAGGTCAAGTTTTTAGCTTTCAAGGCCGCCTCGTTCACAAGCGTTTCCGCAGTTAATCTTGGATCGTACGGGAGGCAGGAGATACGAACAGCTGACCAACAAAACCACTTCAAAATAGCACAGGCCCAAATATAAGCAATCGGAATCACTTGAAATCCTTTTCCTGTGAAATCCTAGCTTAGCACATCCACTTTATGCCACCGAAAACTTTGATTGATGCTTGTGGCAAGTCTATGATAAAAGCAGGACGCGCATAATGTTCCTAGAGACCGCTGAATACGCTAAATTCGCTTAAGTTGCTGGCAGGCAGTTCACACAGACGGAATGCAAATGCGTTCCGATGATCCGAACAGAAACCCTCCGCGGAAAATTGGACGCGATCCATGCGATTATTTCACCATGTATAGCCATCGCATGCGATTTCCGACACGCGGAACAGCTGTGGACAGGCCTCTAAACTTGCAGGGCCAGGGAGCTGTAAAAGAGACATGGCACGCTTTTCAAACTTCAGCAGCGTCCCCGATCAAAAATTTATCCGCATTTCCGCCGCACCAGATTGAAAAAACGACGGGGTCTGAAGCTACCTCAACACCAATTAAAGTAATGATTCAACTTGCGGATTCTTTGACAAAGTTAAAGTGCTGCGGGGACTGGGTCCACAGGAAGCGACACCAACCACCGCAACAAGCTTATCAAAAGACTACCCACCTTCAAAGGCACATGCTGCGTTTGAAAAACGAAACCAGTCCCAAAGGAAATTGGAAGGAAATACGGCACCCCTAAAGCGGTTTCTGAGCGGAGATGATAGTCTTGTGAGAGTTAAACGTGCATTAAGCCCCGCAAAACTGCGCAGCACACAGACAGCAATGCGAACCACACGACTGCCGACAGTGTACTACCCCCTCCACGCACACACCGATAGACCACTGCGTGTATTACAGCAGACAACAATGTACAACTAATACCATCCATTCCCATCTCACCCTTATAGAAGAGCATGATGATCTTGGTGAAGCACTTCATGAGGTTCATGTTCTCGTAGCAGTACTCCTGCGCACGCTGCATCAGCGTCATCTGGGCGCGCGAGCCGTTCTCCGTGTACACCTTCAGCAGGGGAATGTACTCGCGCAGGTGGCGAATGGCCTGGTCCACGATCAGCTCCTCCTTCTTGTTCCACTCCACCACCGACATGATTGTCGGCCACAGCTGTCGCACGTGAAGAATGACGGGGGAGGGGGGGCGTCACACAGAGCACGGTCATGGACCACGGCTGACAGTGTTCATCATGCCACTATGACACAGTCAGCTTCGAATGGGACCTTCGACAGTCTGTCTTTATGAGAACCGAATGTGCCAATTGCTGACACGGCGTTTGACAACATCCCCTAGTAATAACTACATCATAGAAAACCTGCAACAGGCCGGTTCAAGCGACCAGCTTACTTTCAGCGGCAACTTCGCTGTAACTAGACCTCGCTAATTCAGTCAGAAGTGCTGGACCCGCTGGACCCAGGAGCAGACCCTAGCCCGGGGCGTGGCGACACTCACGATTCCAATGACCTCGGCATCAGCCAGCTGGAGTTTGGAGGTGAGCTCCTTGGTCTGACTGATGAGCGACTCGCGGGGCTCATCGTTGTTCAGCATGTCAGCCACCTTGGTCTGCAGGTCACGGCGCGCCTCCTTGATCGCCTGGGGGCACCGACAGCAGGTCAGCGCTGCCGCGGGGTCACCGACCGCACGGCAAGACAGGGCACGGCGCGGTCACGGCGAACGGACTAGAAGCCGCATTAAATCCTAGCACTGTCCGCTCATGTCTGCTTACAACCAGTGGGGGTAATTATCTGGGCTCGCTAGGTTACCGAGCTAAGCCGTAGCTTATCGAATTTTTTATAAACAGTTGAATATTTTACACATTTGTCGGATAGTGAAAAACGGACATCAGACTTGAAATCAACGCCAAACGTTTAGCTGGTAAGGCACATTCACATATACTCATTTTGTCTGACGATTGAAGGGAACGTGCCACCTTTAACATAGTATTTGAACTGGGATAGCAGTTTGGTAGAATATGTCGAGAAAACATCACTGGTACATTCCATTCCATCCATAGCTCAGTATCAAATTCCTGCACAATTTATGGCTCAAAATAAAGAGCACTTGTGCTCTAACTCAAAACATGAAGGAATTTCTTTTAATCTGGTTGCAAAATGTGATTGGTCAAGCTACTCAACATATTGTATCATGCTAACGAGCATGACATGTTTACAATATGCCTGTTCTACTTCATAATTTAGCAGTTCCGCCTGTTGGCAAACTTCAAAGTGATACAGGATTATTTAAAGTTTGATTGATTGATTGTTGAAGGTTTGATTGTTTAAAGAAAAAAATGAAATGAATTGTCAGGCAACCCCTATCCAATGTTTTGAATTTTCAAGGAAAACATAGCATTGAATAACGATATCAGCCGTATTTGGCTCAAGTTCTAAGCAAGTCTATGTTGTGCCTGTGATCAAAACTATTACCTTCCAGACGCCGGAGCCTGCTGCTTTGATGACATTATAAACTATAGGAAAAACTATTTTTGTTTTGAACGATTTAAGGTGGAAACAAAGTGTGGTCTTATCTTTCAGACTCACTTTGACTAAAACACGGAATAACAGGCGGAGCTAATTATGAAGGTATTAAAATCGACTTCTCTTCCATTATTCTCCACGAACTTCTTAACTGTTTCTCCACAACTTCATTGTACACTATACACTATACACACCTTCACTGATCATAAACAGTCTTTTTAAAATTCTGAAAATAGGCATATTCCCTATTGAAACACCATCAACATATACCCCAAAGCAGGATAAGTGTTTTTATTTGTCGAAGAGAGGTTTATTTCGAAAGCTGAAAAATCATGGTACCGAATTGCTTGTACTGACCAGGGAAAGTTCCAACGAATGTAATTGTTTCTCCGCCCATTATGCAAAAAGAAGAAAAAACAGCCAAACAAACGAAGTTAGCTGAACTGGGGCTCCAACGTTATTATCAGCTATTCGAAATCGCGCTCAGCGACACGACATCAGATATGCGTCGAACGCAGGACAACGAACTCAGATCAGAGGCGGATCCGCAATAATCTAGTAGTTAATAACAATTTTCTCTCACGCTCAAATGCGTAAAACATAAAGACCGGAGACGCTGGGCAGATAACATCCACACACCAGCAAGTCCTGTCCCAACTGGGCGCAATTACAGGCCCCGGCACTGTTCCTCCCGTTTATTACCGTTGTCGCCTAATGAAGCGAGTGCATGATCGCATGCTCCACGAATTGAACGGTACTAATAATTATCGCACTCTCAGTGCCCGGCAACCATAAACAAATGGCCTCCGACAGGATTCGCCATGTTTCACTCACCCAAACGCTGGCAATAATGCATTCACACAGGCGTTGCATAAGCAAAATTCGCTAATTCTGAGGACACAAAGAGCGACGGATGCAGATTAAGACAGGATATTGCGCCACGAACCTGTTGTTTGTGGAAAGAGACGATGTCGCCCAGCCCTTTGCCGTTATAGAAGTCCGTGAAGAACGCCTCAGTCTGTTTGTTGGCAGGCAGGAATTCCATCAGCCTGAAACACAGTATGTTATACTGCTCAACCAGCGGACTGTGGGTACTGAAACCATCACAAAGTTAGAAACACAGCAGGTACAGAGGACAAAACCGAACCTGAAACACAGCATGTGATCCGATGGCCCGCTCAACCAGCTCACAGCGGGTACTGAGATCACCACAAAGTTGGAAACACAGCAGGAACAGAGGGACACACTCGACCTGAAACACAGCACATGCTGAGGTTACCCACCTAGCCAGACGCAGGGCGCACTGGTGTGACCACGCATACATTCATGCGCCGGGTAATTGGCTATGTACTGCAAGTATTCACCCTGATCCTCCTCCCTACTTAGCATTGTTTACAGACTGTAGTCGAGGGATTGTCCGGGCTAAAACGGACGACCTGGAATTAGTCCGAACACTGAACAGCTCTCCTCTTTGATGGCCGAGTCCCTTTCAGAAATTCGTGGATGTCTCCTGATAATACCGAGAATTCCAGTACTTCTGCATTCATCTGTTACCCCTACTACACCCGCCATTGAGAAAGGGTACTTCAGCGAATCGATGCGAGGTTCTCGCGCAGGCCAAGTTCGTAATGACCAAGACAGCAAAACTACCGCTTTTCCATGAAACGTTTAACATCCTTCACAGAAACATTTTCCAAAGATCCATGGAATAAAAAGGCCGCTGAATGATTGAGACGCCGCGTTGAAACTGGGCCAGGAAGACAGGGGAAAAACGGGTGCGGGTAAACACATCATTTCATTTCAGCTATGCCTGGAAATGATTCGGCTGCATCACGGACACCTCAGATGGGACGCATTTGCAGTGCAACAGTGAATCTGGGACGTCCCTAACCTGTGATAAAAACCAGCAGGAGATTAGAACGAACCAAGACTACAAAGTTTTGCGGAAAAATACAATTCACATACAACCAACTACGTAATGAGCTAGTTTTACTCCTTCCAAAATTCACTGCTAAACGGCTACTCGTGCTGGCATGATTATTTCAGCATTGATCCTTTAAAGGCTTCAGCGTTCAAAAGCCAATTAAGAGGCCCGACGCCAGCATCGCGACTATCACTAGCCGTGACTGAACAGCAATCTGATGTTTGAGACAAATCTGGGAGCGCATCACGAATGCTTTCCGCTAATTCTTCACCATTCATAACCAAATCTTCAGTACACCTATGAAAATTGTACATGGTGGCAATGGTAGGATTGACACAGCACGGAAAAGCAGGCGGGACTTCCTGAACACACTTCCATTAAAGCCGAGGATTAAACAGCTCAAGGGGAAGACTCTTGAACGCTGGCACATCACGGACAAAGGATTTTGTAGGTAAAGCGGGCCTCTAAGTGCGGTACTCCCAGTCAACAAAGTGCAGCGTCAGCGTACCCACGTCAATTTAATCCACTAACGCCTGGAATAGTTCAATGGGTGCATTGTGTAGCTCCTGATTAGTCTCCAAAATGGTATCAGGCGTGGGCAGTCACTACCCCGTAGTATCCAATACAGCATTGCTCTTTGAAAGAGCTGCACCACAACAGCCAAGCCGGGCCAACGACCTTTCTCCCGACCCCCACGCGCTACCTTTTACACGGTTAGGATAACACAGTGGGTCCAGAGCGGCCATTTTTTCACGATACACAGCCGCGGCAGCACAGCCTGATTTCTTGACGGCACATTGTGTGTTCTTTCACAACCTGTTTGCCATTAGACACTGACGAATACACCGAAAGGGAGCGCGCAATTTTCCAGCGGGCCTATCCCAGAAAATCCACCCGTACAACTTTTTGTGTTAATTCTGGTGATGTATGGCAGCCGCGCAGGCCAGAGAGAAAAGGAATTATCTATGCGGCTACAATTATTCATTCGTTTTTATCAACTATGATTTCCCAACTTTTTCATCTTAATCTTAGCGTCACCACCACCTCAAACATGCGTCGCCAAGCTTGCAAGACTATTCCCCGTAATCTCCTGTCACTCAAAACCGCAATTCCGAGTCCCCGGCATTACAAAGCTTTAATAAACTAGCGACCTTTCCTCCAACAGCTTTATTCCAATTTTCACACCGCAGAAAAAGCCGTCCCGAGCTCGACAGTTATTTGATACGCGCTTAATAAAGCATGTGCTAACCAAGCAATAAACTTAGCAGGATGTCACAGACGCACACCGTCTCCCTGCAGACGTTGCGAAAGCGACGACATGAATAGCCTGTACCGCGTTCTCCGACTGGAAAATGTTCTGTCGCGTTCTATTCAGGTTATAGATAAGCCATTGGAACCAAACCCATTTCTAGCACAGAACATCAATCATGTCGCACGCACCCAAACTCCATTATGAATAGAGCATTATTCATAATGAAGGCTGGTCCCAGGAGTTCCATCTAGTTTCTCCGTCAAATACGAAACTTCAAGCAATGGAGTTCACGAGGCCACAATTGATTCATATCACTGATTGGATTACCCTGCGCCCAGGCGGGAGAGAGGGGTGGGGGGGGGGTTGAAGCCAGGCACAATTCCCATAAGTTCACTTTCGAAGTGACCTGAGAGCGGCGGCGCGCAGCACCGCAATATTTCACAGTCATTTATATTTTCACATTTTGCTCCGAAAGTCAAAAAACCATCCCAGGTCACGAGCCAGGCTTAGATGACTTCACATCCAAGAAGTATACGCTTACGCTGAAAGCACACATACCAGGGAAAAATTCGAAATGTTTGTCTTTCGGAAAATACAACTCAAATAAACTTGGCAATTTCAAGATAATGATTTCTCGATATATTTCCCAGAGTTGAATCTGTGACTTCTGCAATGCTATCTATGCTCAGGAAAGCATCTCAGGATGTTTAAGCAAGAATCGCATTGGTCAACGAATAAAACTCGAACTTTCGTTTGACCGTCCTTGTATCAATATACTTGCTACTAGTTCATAAAAATTCATGATTGAAGACGACACCATGCCACTTCATGGCACTAATTTGACCAACGATCGGATCATATCTCGATATTCTCTCCCTTCGATTCCTTGTAACGACGGGATTACGGCGATGCATCAATATCTGTCCGATTTTGGAGATATAACAGGAACGGAAACTCGCAAAAACAAGTACTATCTTCGACATCCGGTGACTTCGGCATTCGATCTTTACCTAGAACTGAACGTCGCATGCACCGTATCCCCCTCCCCCTCCCCAGAACTTTCAAATGACCCCAAAAACGACGTGGCATCTCTTTTATGAAAGACAGACCACGTCGAAATCGACACGCATGGAATTTCAGTCGGATAGAAAATTCGAAGTCTTGATGCATGCTGATATCACACCGGGACTTAATTGACCCGGTACCCATCCAACAGAGGAAGCTGACAGGTCGACAGGAACATCGTTTTCCACATCGTTTCAAAACTTATTATATGGTCCATCACGTTGGGTTGACCAGCCGAGGTCACTGCTCCGAGTGTACGTATGAGAGGTGGCGGATGCCAGCCGTGCTCACCCGGCCACAACAAGCCAATCGACCTTTACGGTCACTATTTGGACTTTGGATCTGCAACCAGAACATTAGTTGAACTTAGGAGTTTAAAGTGCTTGATTTGGTGAAGTAAAATAGTTTTGAACGTCTGACAGATATATTCTGAAACTGTACCTACTCAGTGTATCTTTTCTCGATAGGGGTTTCACCTGATGTGACTTGAACATACAATGTTTGAGCTTCTTTATTTTTTCTACCGCCGTCGCACCTTGTTTCTGGTCAGTGATTTTGATGTTAACCTTACATTGAATATTTTATTATGTTTTACTCATTGCTTTTGCTTTTGGTGAAAATGTTTTATTTTCACCAGGGCGGGACTTTTCGTTCCTGGACTTCCGTTGGGGACAAAGACTGTTAAGCCACTATGTGAAGATAACACATTAAGCCTGTTGCGTCATACTTCCGGACTGGAGTTGGAGCCGAAGTCGATGAAATGGAGTTCAGATTTGACACTCGGCGCAAACTCACTATCAAATCATCGACACCGTCTAAATTTTGGCGACAGCGCGCCCACATTTATTCAGCTAAAGATCCCGACTATTTACTCCACTGAGTGTGCTTCTAACCCTACATAAAATCTTACTAAGCAACCCCACTCTTTCAAGTAACTGACCGGTTTTCGAGCGAGCCTTTCTTGATAGCAGCCTTAAGAGAAGACATATCCTTGGTCTTGAGCCAAGTCGCGAAGAACTCGACGATGAAGTTGGCAGCCACCATATCCTTGATTAGATGTTCCTGCAACACGTCACAACACCGTGTAGTGGAGGAGTAAAGAACTGCCTGGGAAAGACTGTGAGCAAGTTTCCAACGCAAGCCACATTCTCCTCCCAGCTGTGGGCTTTGTTTATAGACAGAAAATATAGTTAGAGCAAATCAACATCTAAGCGGGTAGTGGTTGGCACTGTAGGTTTCTATTTGGCATCACAGGTTTAAAAATCGCACCCTACTGATAGCAGTCTCGCTTGCATACGCTGCCAAGTGACAGTTGACTTTGCCCGAGGGTGGGGGAAGGGAGTGTGTGAAGGGGGGGATTGGTGGGTTGAAGCAGACATGGAGCTTAACACTGAAGCCAAATCGGAGTGTGGTGACGGTGCTGCGCCTCCATCTCCATCGGTATTCAGCGTCCACAAAAAGCGGCCATTCGATCCCAGCGCCAGGTCTTCGGCCGCCGACATCAACAACACAATCAGCTAATGTGGCGGCCAGGCGGCTGGGACAGCCACCCCCGCTGTTGGTACAGGCCCAGCTCTGCGCGGGGGCAGCGTCACGCACGGGTGGGAGAACCGTCGGCGGCGGCTACTTCTCAGGGTCAGCCGCCGGGGTCAACCCCGCGGGAAACGCCGCCGGCGATAGTCTCACTGGCAGCGCTGCCCCGCTGTCACGCGGCCTGGCAGGGCGGGCGGCAGCGCACCGCTCCCAATGTGGCGGCTTTGGCGGCATCCTATGGTACCAGTGCTGTACGCGGGACCTAGTTCAGACCGACCTTGACCTAGATCAGTCCGTTCAGGTGACGGCTCGGAAGATACGGCTTCGTTTTAAAAGGTCTCTTGTCCGGTGCTACATCAGTTGACAGTTCTAGTCTTCTCAGACAACCACAGCTGCAAAAGCCACCACATTCCATAAAAAACAAGATAGTGCCATGGACAAAACAACGAGAGGAGAAAATAACTCATATAAAAACGGGTTTGTGCATTTTTGTCCATGAGTTGGCGATTTGCACAACTGAAGGCTCCAATCACAAGTACAAACACCATTTTATGAAATGAAAAGAATGACTTTTATGCCTATCTGCTTTTTCTGACAACCCTGTTCAGTTTTCGGAGAAATATGAAAAGTCAGTTAGCAAACCTTACAGGGAATGTGGCACCACCACGGGCTTTGAAATGAGACATCAGTCAGGTAGAACATATCCGAGACCGACTTAGTTCAATACTTCGTCTGCCCCCCACCAACACAAAACATATTTGGGAAGGGAGCGGCGCTTCCAGAGTGTACTGCTTTCTACGCGCACTACTCCTTGTGCCCGCTCCACCGGCCTAGCGGCCGAGCGAAGGCGGTGGTCGCCGCCTCGGCGGGACCGGCGCGAACCGACTCCGCTTTGAACACGATTACTCCACAAACTGTGGATCTCGAGATATATGAAACATTCCAACTTCTTTTTAGCATGCTAAGCAAGACTGTCATTTCAGTTAAAAAAACACACACTAAGGAAGTGTCACATTTCTTAACTCCCATAATAAAGATCGAATAATCTATGGTGAGTGCGTGGCAAGCCTGGCGCGACACGGTTTAGGTTCGGTAACAGGCCTGTTTACCGTGCCCATGTTTCGGCAGTCATTGACAGTAATGAAACCGACCCGCCAGCGGCGGCCGAAACTTTCACAGTACCAGCAAAACAGGCGGACGAGACGGGCCGGTCAACAGTCGGCGCACACTGTCGGCGGCCACGGAATCTGCCCGCTCGGAGCCCGAAATTCACTGCTGGTTATCACCGACAGAGGAAGCCCACAGCCGCTATGTTTGGACCGGACACCCACAGGATGGCTGGAAGGCCTTCTGTAATGCAGTGGCACCGTGGGCTCGACCGATTATGTTGCAGGTCAGTGATGTTCTAGAGTCTGACTGACGGGTTAACCAGAAAGAATAATGATAACGACGCCCTGGGGCACGTTCAACCCAGAGCTTATCTCGTGCAAGACCTTTTGACCCAGTCGAATCGATCATGGTGGCTGATACATCTCTGGAGCAATGGCACCAGGGCTTAATATTTCAGACAGCCCGAAGGCAGATAGTGGGGGTTCGCGATGGTACTAGGCCATTTTTGACTGGAGAGGTGATTTTCACTAACGATGATAGAAAATAAATTATCAGCAGTTCTTTCGCACTAATCAACATCCCAAAAACAAAGAAATATACGGGGAAATGAGTACCTGATCCTCTATGATAGAGACAAAAAATATATGGTTTAGCAATGAGCACGCAGATCAAACTAAACAATGGCAATCGGTGCTCCACTTCTTTTTAACTCTATTTCTTTCCAAAATATTGATTGATCACAGGCCATTGATCAAATTATTTTCCGTATATATATTTGTATCGAAGTGAAAAATATCCTACACAGGAACAAGCCGATAAAAATATAGGGCTAAAAATGAAAATCTGGAATGAGACCGAATGATATTTGCCATCCGCCTTCAATTCTCGTTTACGAGACAGATAACCGAAAGTCTGCCAAACTTTAAAGCAGGTCTGCCACAAAGAAACTCTAGAGATCCCGAACAGCTGCGCCATCTTTTTTACGCTGGCTCAGTAAACACCTGTCCAGCTATTTCCACTGAAACGGTCAGCTTGGGAAATGTAACTAAAACACTGGTGCAATTTTTTTAACAAGACTATCCTGCTGGCATGCAAAACTATGTCAAACACTGGGGCGTCATCGGCTAAGTGCTTGTTACCCGGCTGGTAGCTCAGACGCCTTCGCCAGGAATTAAGTAATGCACAGGGCGGCGCGCTATTGCCATGAAAGCGAGGCTCGAACACAGCGAAGTACCGCAACTGCTTTGCTACGTGATTAATACTGGTGCTGGACAAATACAAATGCCCTCGTAAATCACCGAATTCTGACGCCCCTGCGGCGCCGCTGACCCACCGAGAGCCGACTCGACGGCCCTGAGCGTGTGAGCGGCGTCCGCTACAGGTGATCCGTCAGCTAGTTTTCGACCGTTGCAATGATAGGGTCATGGGTACAAAATGCATGATTTATGTACTGTATGCAGCATCCGCGTGAATAGGTTTCAGATATTTCTGGCAACTTAAGACGATGGTAGATTTCCAGTTTGGTGTAAATTCGTATGTTCAAAAGCATTTCAGAACAATACCAAAAAAGACGTTCGCATGACTCGTGCTTTAGTATGTTTTCTCATTAAACTACCAAAATCAGACTGGAGCGACTAAATCCCGCTTGTCAAGCAAGCACAGGATAACAAACCTAGAGGTAGCGATTGATCCAGTAGCTTTTGCGCTGCCTCGCGACAATGACAACATCTCCCCAAATGCTCACGTGCCCACGCTGTTGCTCTCACCGAGTAATAAATTACGCTGTCGAGGCCCTCGCAGCATCAACAAGTAGCAACAAAGCGGAGGGGGTTCGTGACGGCGTGCTCCCGCCACGACGTGGAGCCAGTCTGTGGCGTACAAGCGGACACGCCCGAGTCACCATGGCACGCATTTTCAAAGGTGGCAGACCGAAACCGGGGGGGGACTGCGTCGACGCGAGACACAACCGCTTTCTTATCGTCATACATGCTGCTTGGGGGCCGGCGATAAATTACGTCACGCATGTTTAGACCTTTTACCCCTACCCTCCCAAGATGACGTTTTTTGACGTTCCTGTGTAGCGTTTGATGCTGCTGTGGCTGACTCCTCGCTTGTGTTGCGTAATTTATGGGCGGGGCTCATGCTAATAATGATACTGAATTTCGTGTCCGGCATCAATACAGTAAACGTTCAGTGCTTGCATTCATTTCGCCATCCGCGAAAATGGGCCATGTGGAACGCTTCCCGGCTTCCTTTGATAGCCACGTTCATGCGATAAAATTACCAGTCCAGGACCCAATTAAAACGGAGACGTTTCATTCTAGAACCCTGTAAAGCGACTACGGTAGCCGCCATGTCTTTCTTTTCAAAACAACAATATTGTAACTTAACACTTCATTTGGAGACAATGGAGAGCTAAAAATGCATAATGACTACATCGGTAACTGTGCAGCGGCACGAAGGAGAGTTTATGGTTATTCAAAGTGCGCACGTGAAGCAGGGACACACCTCATTGTCTAATGTTCCACTCCTTGAAGGTCCCCTCTCTGACTTCTCATTTAACGCACCAGTAAGGGCATCCACGTGTGCGAAATATTGATGGAGGGAGGATGGTCAATTCTTGACATGCAACACGGTAAGGTTAGTGATAAGGATTCACGTAATATCAACATTTAAGATTCAATACTGGCAGAGTGCCCCCTCTCTCTACGCTCCTCCCTGATCTTAAGCCCAAGGCATCCACCGCAGGCGGGTAAGCCGTGACCTTGCCCTGACCCTGAGCATGAGCTGGAGTGAAATCGGTGCCGCAAATACCAGGTGAAGACGAAAATTCACATAAAACATCCGGTGAGCAAAATATTCCGACCTCAGTTTTAGTATTTGTGATTTGTGTGAGCGCTGAATTTCCGGATCAGAATTTTAAGCCCAACCCAATTTTCTGTCAAATTTGCTGTCGCAGTCAGTACTGTGACCAATCGGATTTCTTGGCTTGACTTGGCCAATGGCCGTGGTAGGACACTCTTCCTCCTAGGTGAGTGTAATGTTAACTTCGAAACTGTAAGCAGCAATTGAGAACCAGCCATGTCCAGGATAAATTATACATCCAGGCCGCCATATTTCGGTAGCGTGTGTTAGGGATGTCCATTGGATAGAGTTTTCGATCGGAAACCAAGTCTGAGTGTGGTTCAGAAGTAGGTCGGACCGACCATGAACATTCGAACACATTTAGGACAATGTAGTTCTAGTTCTAGTTCTTGTAGGACTAGTAGTTCGCACACTGCGCTTTTGCTTCCGAGGCATTGGGTACATCATAGGTAGCTTTCAGGCTAATTACTGCCATACATCCACTTCTGTATCCCCCGGAGGAAGATTCTCCGTCGTAGGTCTGTGGCACTTAAGCCCAGATTATCTAGCAGAGCGGATGGTTGCGAGGCACCAGCGTGTAGTGGGCACACCGAACCAAAGACAGGTCCTAGCTCTGGACGAGAACTGGTTTATTGGTCTAGGTTGTGGGTTGATAAGTAAAGTTAAATATTTATTCACATAACTTTGTTTAACAGGTAGACATAGGTTTCTTCTCGTCAGTGGCATTGTTCTATCAATTTTTCTCTGGTCTCGCAGCCCGAAACGGTATTGCGTCTCTCTCATCGTCTCACTGTCTCATCGGTACCTCATCTCTCTTGACACTTCCTTTACCTTCTTCCCGGCACTTTCCTTTTGTTACTTTACTCGGCCTGTGCTCATGTTTGATCTAAGGAGTTTCGTGCGGCGCCTGCCGCTGGACTTAAACGCTGATGTCTTAATCTCCTGTCGTGCATTTTAACCATACTTATGTGTGCGTGTGTGCGCAAATACATGTCATGGCTACAATCCAGTATTTGTTTTAAAAACGTGGACATTTTCCGAAATCCAATGTTTCTCGGAAAGATAATCCAACCTAACTTTTTTCGGACTCCGAGGACAAAGCGAAATCAAGTCAGTAACTGGCTTGGGAAACACTGGAACCTGGCACCACTCCATCGAGAGCAGTCAGCAGCGGCTTGGCGGGTGACCTTGTAACAAACTTTAACATTGACTGGAGGACGTTGGGAGGCAGAGTGAGTTGTAGCTTTACAGTGCCCTTGAAAATCTGCTGAAAGCCGGTAGGCGGCAGATAATACGGGCGACCGTGAAATTACCTTGGGCACCAGCCGGAGTATAATAGAACGTGGTGAGAAACGGGACATAACACCGGCCTTCAGCATCAGTTGGAAGACGGTGGGCGACAGGATAAAGGCTAATCTAACACTGACCCCGGACATAAGTTGGATGACGGTGGGCGGCAGGATGAGGGGTGACCTTCCATCGACCTTGGACATCAGTTGGAGGGCAGAAGGGGCATACGAGTGAGAGATGACCTTCTACTGACCTTGAGCATCAGCTGGAGGGCGGTAGGGGAGGGAGGGGGCAGAGTGAGGTTGACCTTCCACTGACCTTGAGCATCAGCTGGATGTCAGTGGATGGGTAACCTCGCACTAACGGTGGGCGGCAGGATGAGCAACCTCTCACTAACGGTGGGCGGCAGAATGGGCAATAGGGTGCGTGTTACAACACTTTTTTCGAAATCGAAACTTTTTCACGCGGCTTTAGACGGTAGACACAAATATAAGGACAATCCTGCCAAAAAATTCGTAATTTTCTCGGATTTAAGCAACGGATTTTTCACTTTTTAACCCACCCCCAGTGGGGCACAAGGGTACTGACTAACCACCTAGAGATTTTTCGCCGTCGCGGAGAAACGGCGTCGCCAAGCGCCACCGTACTTGGCACAACTTAACATTAATCAATTTTGCAACTTTCCCTAAACTATTTTACCGCCGGGTCATCTCGTGTAAGGTTACCCGGCCAGGTCGTGTGACCTCACTTCTAAAAATGTTTGGGATTGCATAACTCGGAGTAGGGTTAATTTATCAATGTGAAACCTTTTTATATAATGGGTTCACCGGGGGCTACAAACTATGTTTCGGTATTTAGTATATTATTGACTTAAGGTCAGGTACGAGTCATGACCTCTCCATTTGAAATGCATGAGGAAAGCGAAAATTTGCCGAAAAATGTTTCTTTTTCTGTATATAAAGTTTATAAAGACTTCTTCTTCCCGGGACCGTAGCATCACAGGCCACTCGCAAGTTTCATTTGGCAAGTTTTGACCTTTGACCTCTGAGAGGTCATTTGGGTGTACCTAAGCACCTTTTGAGACTTATGTCAATAACTGCGCAGTAAATTGCAACAGAGCTCTCGTTTGGATACTACTATGTTTGATTTCTCATTACGAGTCGAGTGATATGCATATTGACTATGTTTTGTTACATGATGACCTTGACCTGACCCTATTTTTTTACTTTGATATAGTATGGTCACATTGTACATCATTCGAATCGCCATAAGGAGAGGAATCGAAAGGCTTTTAAATTTTGGCTCTAACTTAACTCAGCCAAACGCTAAAGTGTTCTAAATCGTGCTATTTTTACCTTTAATGAGCTCAATATCATTCTGAGATAAAACGTTATGGGAAATCGATTCAATGGGCTAGAAAACTATGCTTGCGCTTTTTCGCTACCTCGGTCAGGAGCCGAATTTCCGCCACGGTGGCTCCGTTGGTAGAGCGTTGGGCTCCTGCTCGCTGCTCAGAAACAAGCAGTGGCAGTGGATGCCCAGGCTTGGGATCGGCTCCTTTTCAGACACTCCGGTGCTCAATAGTTTATCCGACGTATGTCGGCTGGCAACTGACTGGTGAGAGGGTGACCTGAGCGGGGCGGCCGTCCCGGTGCTTTGTGGGACGTTAACATGCGCCCCGCTGGGGCGGGAACGAAATTCGCCCCCCTCCTCCTGGTTTTCCCCAGATAACACACCAACAAAGAGACGCAGAACAACGAAACTTACAGTACCTTATCCCTGATCAATTTTACACATCTGACAAAATTTTTCAGTTAAGGTCATGTCAGGTCAAGGAGCTATTCAAGGTCAAGTGACCCGACCTCAAAACCTAAAATCACGAGTTTGAAGCGGCGCCAAGGGAATATCAGCGAACCGATCGGTTTGGAACTTCCACAATATGATAAAGTCATTGGGGTCTACAAATCTGCAATCTCACAATTTTGATATTGTTGACCTAAGGTGGGCTCAATTTTTTGGTCACCCCATTATGTCCATGGTAAAAAATAGAATGGGCTCGTTTTCAGTAAATTCTGGATAGATAAAGCTCAAAATCCTCAAACCGTCTATTCTTACCACGATCTTGAGCATAAAGCTGAGTTTTTGAGCATATGACCTCGCAAAATTCATGCCAGGTCACGGGAGCATAGAGTGATTGTTTTGCCAATAACTTCTCACTGAATTGAGATAAAGCTCCCATTTCGCTTGCATTATGTTTATATTGTCACGGGAAGTCGATTGATATGCAACATGACCATACCAGGTCACTCTGTGACCCTGACCTAGCCGAGGTCAGGTCATTTTCACTATTTGACCTAACAAGGTCATATTATACATCATTCGATTCGCCGCCATGAGAGGAATCCAATGATGCATACATATTTGCTCTAGCTTCCCTTATGGCAGATCTAGAGAGACAAACGTACACTACTCTATTGTGAGCCTATGGAACCTTCTTTGACCTATGCTGATCTCAATATTGACCTGACATAAATATTCTTCGTATAAAATATATTCGTCTTGCCAAGAGCTTTCGAGCCCCGTCCGTAATTCTTTAGCTTTCGTGGAAAATGAGATACGGAGGGGGGAGGGGAGAAAAACGCCCCCCAGCGAGGCGCGTCACGCCAGGTCCCCTAGCGGGGCGCGTAAAGAGGCTCCAAAATAGGCAAACTGGCTACAAACAGCCAAGTCACGTCAGGGGCATTCCACGACAAATCGACAAATCGATGGGTCGAAATAACATCCTCATATCTCAGATTTTCATGAAAATTTGGGACTAGGGTTCTCAGTGGCGCTGAAAACGACTGTGGTATTTTTAGTCTCGTCCGGATAATCGTTTCGGAGTTATAGCCTTGGCGGGCCGCGCTGGCGCACGAACCTCACAAAGGTGGGAATCGGGACGTTTGGGAGCTCAGATTTTGCTTTCTATTAAAGTCTCCATTCTTTTTATTACTGAATCTTATAGAGTAAAGTATAAAGAGTAATGTCACCCTTGAAAAGATTAAAATAAGTCATAGGAAAATAGTTTTTATAGTTTTTTTTTAAAAACTGAAGAATGTAAAATATTTTAAATTTATTTTTTTGAATTATATTTCTCATGAGCAAGAATTCGTAATTCGTCCTTAAGATACCTAGATCAAGTTTTTATGGCGTTTGTAGAAACATACAGGTAAACTTTCGTCTTTAAAAAAGACATGCAAGTGGGTATGGTCAAAATGCCTGAGGCTATAATTTTCAGGCCGTAATTCAGAGAGGAAAATGAATACGAAAATCGTCATCAGCTCCATCAATAGCCCCTCTGACAAAAAAACACCGAAATCTGAGACATGAGGGTGTTATCGTCTTGTCAAATTGTCGTGGAGTGCCCCAACTTGGACAAAACAAGATTCGAGAGGGAGGTGGCTGCACTAGCCCAGCTTCTCAAAATCGTGTCCGGTGTCGCTTTGCCTTTTCAGCCTCAGTGATGGAGAGCACTTTGATTTCTTTATTTGTATTGTAATAATTTAATATTGCAACAGATTCGTAGTTTATCTTTTGGAAAAACAGGAAAACGATCTTTAGGCTTTGAACAATTTCCAAGCTAAAAAGTGAGCCCCATCCATATACATAAGTTAGTTGTTAATTGTAATGTTTTATCCAACAGCACATCACACTGTTTGCGTGGCACAGCACTCTCCACGTGCAGCAGTCTCAGAGCCATCCGGACCGGTCCCTCAGACTCGGGTCTGCGGCATTTATTTCTAAAGAACATAAATCCCGCAGCAGCGAGTCTGAAAGGCTGGTCCGGATGGCTCTGAGATTTCTCTATGTGGAGAGCGCGGAGCCACGCACACGAGTGTGATGTGCTGTTGGATAAAACATTACAATAAATTTCCAACTTATGTATGTAGAGATGGCTTTCACTTGCTAGCTTGGAAATTGTTCAACACCTAAAGATCGTTTTCCTGTTCTGCCAAAACGCAAAATACGAATCTGTTGCAATATTGAGTTATTACAATACAAATAAAAAATCACAGAATACACACCATTACTAAGACTGAAAAGCAAGGCGACATCGGACCCAATTTTGAGAAGCTGGGCTAGTACTGCCACCCCCTCTCGAATATTGTTTTTAACTTTCTCCAAGTTGTTCCTGGTACGGCTGCTGGAGTCGGAGTTTCATCAAGGAAAAGTCATCAAGCCATCAAGGAACTTGTCACGGAGATCTCAACCACACCACCCGAACGACCAACTCCCACAATGAAGGGTTAATTTAGAAGCCAAAGTTAAACGTCCCACAAAGCACGGGGACGGCCGCCCCGCTCCGGTCACCCTCTCACCAGTCAGTTGCCAGCCGACCTACGTCGGATAAACTTTTGAGCGCCGAAGCGTCTCAATGGGAACCGATCCCAAGCCTGGACATGCACTGCCACTGCATGCTTCTGAGCAACGAGCCGGAGCCCAAACGCTCTACCAACTGAGCTACCGTGGCGGCAATTCGGCTCCTGAGCGGGGCAGCGAAAAAGCGCAAGAATGGTTTGATAGACCATTGAACCGATTTTCCCATAACGTTTTATCTCAAGAGTAATATTGAGGTCATTGAAGGTCAAAATAACACAATTTAAAACACTTTACTCTAGCGTTTGGCTAAATTAAATTAGAGTAAAAACGTAAACCTCATTCGATCCCTCTCTTTATGGTGATTCGAATGATGTACATTGTGACCATACTATATCAAAGTATAAAACTAGCATGACCTAGGGTCAGGTCAAGGTCATCATCTAACTAAACATAGTCAATATGCATATCACTCGACTCATAATTACAAATCAAACATAATGGTATCCAAACGAGAGCTCTGTTGCAATTTACTGCGCAGTTATTGACATAAATCTCAAAACGTGCTAAGGTAGACCCAAATGACCTCTCAGATGTTACAGGTCAAAACTTGCAAAATGAACCCTGCGAGTGGTCAGTGATACTACGATCCCGGGAATAAGAAGTCCCTATAAGCTTTATGTACAGAAACAAACTTTTTCGGCAAATTTGCGCTTTCCCCATACATTTCCAATGGAGAGGTCATGACTCGTAACCAGTGACCCAAAATATGTTTTGCGCTAGGGTGTCGAGTGGAAAATTCAGCTCGGAATGTATGGCGAGTGAGTGGAAAATTCCCCTCAAAACGTATGGCGGAGAAAAAATTTCCAATTTGGGTACTCAGGTGGTAAATATCAGAGCCCTCGTTTGAACTGAGGGATGGATATTTCCTTTAATTTTCTCAAAGTAAATATTTTAAATCGTCCCCAAGCTGCATTGTTTGACCATTACCATGTGAAAAATTTGGGTTAAGCAGGTAAATATTTACCAACTGAAACCCCTGATGCAGTCTCCAATTTTTAAGGAATTGGTGAATTGCCACAAATAAAAAACATTTTGGGGGCCTCTGAGACCAACCCTCGGGGAAAGAACTCTGGGGGCCACAAAGACTAACATTGTGGGATGAAGATAAACTTTGGGGGCTTCCCTAGACCAACTCTTGTGCCCCTCCTCTCCTCTCCCACACGACCAGCTCCTGGGACCTGAGGGCCCCTGAGACGAAATATCGGGGGCCACCTTAGACCAACTCTGCAGAGGGGGCTCCGAGACCGGCAGGTGGTGAAAAATGAAAAGGGATTTCTTCATGCAATACCTAGTGTCAAAATTAATTATCTAACCACACACTGTACAGTTTTTCTGTCCGGGACAACGCCCCTCCTATAGCTGTAGTTATCGGAATTTTAGAGGCCACTCCTTACCTCAATCACTGCACCTCGCATACACCTATGCTAAGGCCCAGTAGAGCCTTGGTTTACACTTAACTAACCCAGACGAAACTACAAACTTTCTTCATGGCAATAAACTCTTCCAGACTCTTGCTAAAAGTTTCTTTTCTTTACCTGTCAATTCCCCTGCTCTTCTTCATATATCCACTCACCTTCATATGAATATGCTGCTTTCTATCAATCTAATCGAAACTACAGCCTTCTTTCTGTTGTTTCTTCCTTTCGTCTACAATCAGCCAGGCGCGGCGGGTTGCGACAGCGTCAGAGCGACTGCTACTTTAAATTTCTGATCGCCTGCCGCTTGCTGGTCGCATGAGCCACATAATTTGCATTTCAAAAATTGCTCTAAATTAATTTTCTAAATCCTTAAAGACTAGAAAACTATACAACTAAAAGCACACCAAGAGGAAGACTAATAATGTTTTGTCGATAACGAATAAGAAAGCGGGCTTTCAAAAGCCTAAAGATGCCGCTTTTATTTACTAGATGTAAAGACGGCGATTTGGTAAGTCCACGCCGTAGACCAGCCATACAAAAAGTGCCGATGTTTCAAGGGTAACTGGATGCATTCTTGTTGCCCAAAAAATCATTTAATGAAAATGTAGAGTTTCAATGTATTCAAGTACCGTACACTTTCAGTTCAACTTAAATATCAGGGTATTTATGCCTAGGGTGTCGTAGGGTGTCGTGAGTGGATTTGGGTGTCACAGGGCGTGGACGCAGCAATGAAGGGCTGATATGGATACAAAATATTTTCTTCGCAATAAATGGTCAATTTTCTACCATACAATGTCAAAAACATGCTGCTTAGCATACAAATTTCAAGATAATTGCTTTTAACAACAATATGATCAAAAATGGTTTTTCACTATTCTCGGTACCAGAAATGCAAAAACAATTTTTCAAGGACGTAAGCCTAGAAATCATGTGCACAGATAAACTGCTTTCCAGAAATGTATCTTTCAAAGCGGTCAGCTCGTTTTTTGGCAACATAAGGCTAGGGTGTCTAATTTTCCACTCACCAATTTTGTGAGTGGTGGAATTTAGTGGCGGTGTTCACCCATTGGAACTTTCTCCGGTGGGGCGGGGGCACTGAGCATCTTGCCCGCGCCAGAATTTCGATTCAGTTGTTCCACTGAAATCGGTGGAGATAAGGATGCCAGGTATAATTGGCCAGAAAAATAGAAATCGCCAGATTTTCTTCCAGAAAAGCGAAAGAAGCCCATAAAAGCTAATTTTATGAGTTAATTTGGCGATCTTCTAGTCGATTCTACTGCTCTCTTTTTCCAGTGGACGTTGGTAGAGGAGGCAATGGAACTGGCCTTTGTAGTAAGTATTGTTGAGTAAAATTCAATAGTAGTAAGTAGTATTGTTGGAATTGAGTGGAAAATTCAGCAAAAAGAATATAAAAGTGTGTGGAAAATTCTGCTTGACTGGGTGTCGTTCTGCACCCAGCACCCCAGGTTTTGGGACACTGCTCGTAACTGACCTTAGGTCAACAATATACAAAATACCGAAACATAGTTTGTAGCCTCGATGAGCCCATTATATGAAAAGGTTTCACATTGATAAATTAACCCTACTCCGAGTTATGCAATCCCAAAATTTTTTAAAGTAAGGTCACTTAACCTGGCCTGGTGACCTGACCCGACATGATCCGACTTTAAAATTTTTAGGGAAAGTTGCAAAACTGATTAATTATAAGTTGTGTCAAGTACGATGGCGCTTGGCGCCGCCCTTTCTCCGCGACGACAAAAAATCTGTAGGGGAGTTAGCACCCTTCCGCCCCACTGGGGGAGGGTTAAAAAGTGAAAATCCATTGCTTAAATCCGAAAAAATGACGAATTTTTCCAGGACTGTCCTTATATTTGTGTCTACCGTCTAAAACCGCGTGAAAAAGTTTCGATTTCGAAAAAAGTGTCGTAACGCGCACCCTAATGGGCAACCTCTCACTAACCCTGAGCACCAGACCACGCGGTGGCGCAGTTGGTTAAAGCGTCGCCGTTGTATGTGGGAGGTCCTTGGATCAAAGCTGATCTCTGGCAGTATTTTCCTCGACCGCCTCCTACCCAGGAGATGGCAGTAAACTGGGTAGCGCTTGCCCTGACACGGGAGTTTCGCTGACCAACCAGCGCCCTTGTTATTGGAAGCATGGGCCTGATCAGCCTTTAAATAGATCCACCGGTCCGGTGGCGCGCCCCGAGGGCACGGCCTCGCCTAGTGTCACCGGAGCAGTCATCTGCTCCACCGAGCCCAAAAATCGGGATAGTCTCGCCGTATCATACGGTGGGGTATTTGAAAGGGAGCGTGTGGGCACGACGGTCCCGCAAGGGTGCCGATAAATGGAATACATCGGCCGTGTACATAGTGTGACTGAGTGTATGTGATGCAAATGTGTAGAAATGTACCCAGGCCGGGGGCGCAAAAATATTAATGAAAAAAACCCCTAAGCATCACCTGGAGGACGGTGGGCGGCAGGATGGGTAACCTCTCACTAACGGTGGAGGGCAGGATGGTAAACTTCCCACTAACGGTGGGCGGGTGGGGGGGAGCAGGATGGATAACCTCTCACTAACGTTGGGGGGGCGTGATGGGTAACCTCTCACTAACCCTGAGCGTCAGCTGGAGGACGGTGGGCCGCAGGATGGGCAAACTCTCACTAACGGGGGTGGGAATCGCACTAACGGTAGGGGGCAGGATGGGCAACCTCGCACTAAGGGTAGGGGGGCAGGATGGGCAAACTCTCACTAACGGTAGGGGGACAGGATGGGCAACCTCTCACTAACGGTGGGCGGCAGGATGGGCAACCTCTCACTAACGGTAGGGGGGCAGGATGGGCAACCTCTCACTAACCCTGAGCATCAGCTGGAGGACGGTGGGCGGCAGCAATCCTTCGGTGATCCAGAGCACCATCATTCTCGCCAGACGGATCCGGTTTTCCTCGCTAAAGCCGTGAACAAACGACATGATCTTGGCGATCTCCTCCTGGAACATCTTCTCCAGGTACTTAAACCGGCGCATCAGCTTTGTGAACACCTGCGAACAATGGCACAGGTTCAGTGCACGAGCGTGGCGTCCTCATCTATCGCCTGGTACAGGACCAAGACGTTCCGCCATCTTCCGCGTCTCATCGGGGTCCTGAAATTGCTTTCACGCAAGGTGGAGAGTGAGGCCAAAATCCCAAAAAGGCCAAAATCCCCGCTTTCTTAAAATGACTCTTTTTTTGTTTAGTATTTACAGGCTTGCAAGTCCCATCACAGCCTTTTTCCTGGCCCTGTTTATTGCTTCATAACAAACCAATACTTTTTTAGGATAATACTTTGATTTAGGACTGTATTTATGTGCCTTCATAATACAAGCAACAACTACCACCAACTTTATTTGTTTTGACTGACAGTAGATGAAAATATCTGCTGTAGAATGGAAGTGAAGAATTATCATTCTGCTACCTCCTAGTGGAATGAAAACATTCTGACACTCCGCAATTGTAGGTACCTCATATATACATAGGTAGGATCTCATAACCCTGAATCTCTAACCCATTAACATAGAACTAGGAAGCTACATGATTTCTAATGTTTATATATAGTATACATTATTTGACCCTGATGCCATGGTAAATAGCCAACCAGATAAAATCCCTCTTCCCCTTATTTTGATATTCACCAACTTTCCCCCATGCAAGCACCACACAGGCTACCATTATCTAATGCAAGACATGGGGTTTAAACACTCAACCTCTGCCAGGATTATTTTGCTTCAATGTGTGAAAACCACCAGCCTATATAGCCTAAAATAGCAAACATACCCAGCCTTAAAAACCATGAGCCACAAAAGGTACAGTCTGAGCCTTCCTCCGAGCTGTGGAAAACTTTTGCAAGGTATTATGACCTCACCCAGTACTGTACTGAGTAGGTAGGTACCCACCAATCTCCAGTAGATATCTAAGATAGGAGAAATGATTCAATTAATCGTGAATCTCCGGAGAGGTAAGTTGCAGTATCAGGGATAAGAAATGAACCTTCGTCCACAATATCCCTTCCAACAGCAAACTCAAATTCCTTCTACGCACTCACTCAATTTCCAGTCTTCTTTCCAACAACCATACTGACCTCAAAATTCTGTATTCTCTGCCTTGGTGATATTCCCGCCTCAATAAAGGGTTCGCCAAGTTTACCGAAGTAACCAAAAAAACGCACCGCGTGCACTTGCGCACCCATTCATGACACCCGAGATCATTTCGGCCCCCCAAATACCACAAAGTGACGTCACTGTTCTGAATGAACGAAATCCAGCTGCGGTCTTTTCACCGAGGCCAATTCGGTACTTAGATGTCTTTGGAATCCCATTTCTCATTAATAAACACACGGTTGAGGGCAATCGAACGGTAGAAATGTTGCTAAAATATGTTTCAACTTGAAATAACCAACAAAAAGAAAAATAAATAAGTCTGTATTTTACGTGTATTTTACGAAATATACTGAAAGGTGGAATCGGCCTCACTTAAAGTGGAGATTTTTACCGAAATCACGATGTTGTTCTGAGCGCTTTGAAAATTTCAAGAAAGCTCTTAAACCACATAATAAAAATACCTAAAAATTGCCCATTTATTTTTCTTAATGAAAAAATGTATTACTTTCCAACTTTTGTTCAGTAAAATATTATATATCCTAATTTATTCCTCAATGTCACCAACACTAAAAAATAGTCAAAAAATCAGGATTGACTTTGGCAGCCTCCCTGGAAATTCTAAGATTACTTTCACATTATTGGTGGTCTTGATAGGAATCTACGTTTCATTTTGAACCTTTCCAATGCGACTTGTATCCTATTCTAATGCGAATAATTGCCGAAAATTAAAAGTGGACGAAAACGAATGCGCCTCGATCCAATCGGCCTCACTGAACAAATACCCACGTGAAGTGTTTCCTTCGCCTGAAAATCTGGTAGCAGCCAATCCCAAGCCGGCTTAGGCAAAAAGTATGCGCCATCTTTTGTATTTGAAAGGGCCAGAAACTTCTGTGACATGACAAAGTTTGTTAAACCTCCAGAAAGCCTTTGTTAGCTCACTTTTGCCATGTCACCGTTGGTGTTTTTTTCTGTGGGTTTTATATTTTAGTTTGGGGCAGTCCGGGATTGTGTTGTGTTTTGTGCGGCGTTAACATGTTGTCATATCGTTCTTGGTGTATGTAGGAGGAGTAGTATTGGCGTTTGAGATTGGCGAGGGGACGTAATCAGGCAAGGTATTACATCAATGGTGGTTGGGAATTATACTTATATGGTTTGGGTATTCACTGCCATAATTTAGATGTGTATTATACCGGTTTTCATGCCCGGGATTCCTCTGCCAAGTGAGGTCAAAACAAGTCCCTGGTGAGCCCTAAATAAGTCTGAAAAAGATAAGTTTTCCACTTAAAATTGTGAATTTCAGGACACTGCGTCTCATTGTTTGAAGCTTGCACATGGGCCCGTTTGCCGACTATAAATCCGAACTTGTGAACCCCCGGTATTGATAGCGATCATGCACAGGTACAGGATTCGGGTCAGAGGACACAGCCCAAGCCGAAGATGGAGCGTCCCCAGTCATCCCTATTTCGCCGGCATGTGATGACACCCCTCATTCATCGGGAAAATTTGCACCCACTTAAATACGGAAAACACGACCCACCATCAAACAAGGCCGTGCCTCCCGTATCCTGCGCCCCACTAGCCTACTTCTGCCTTCAACCTTTACACACAGGCAAAAACCAGCCATCCATCATCGCTGGCGGCAGCGGCGCTTGCCGGCGGCCCCAGTCACACCCACCTGCGACCACTTGGTGAGGGCGGCCATCTCGCTGTCCGACTGGAACACGCACAGATCTGTCTTGAACGGTTTCCCCTCCTCCGCCTCCTCCAGCACGGAGCCGCCCGGGGCTGGAAACGGTCACAACACAACATCACGGCTGGAAATGGAGCATTCCAGCCACAACACGGCAGGGACACTGGAACTGCAAATGGAAGATTTCGCCACAACGTAGCAGAGTCACGAGGGAGCCACTGAGAAATAAGCACGACGACGGCACGGAGCCAGCCATAGCTGCAGATTGGCCGTGATAACCCCAGAAGCTACGCTAAAGCATATGTTGATATGAAATAGATTAAGCAGGATGGAATATCTGCGCCTTTCTTACAATTCGAAATGGCGATCTATAGGATCAAGAAGCATATCAGCACTTCAATTTAACGCTTCCCAAAACGTGGAACACGGCAATCAAGTAATTGAAGAGCCCAACGCGACCATGCGTAAGTACCACATCACCATCTCTAACACAGGGCATGGTCACGCACAAAGACTTGTGCGTGACCGCTTCCGGAAGTGCGGCCCATTTGCGAAATACAGCATATACCCCAGGGAGAAGCTTGAAAAAACACCTCAACACAATAGACCCCTGTCCGCAGCGAAAGGCTGACCGCCTTCGTGCCGGACCAGCGACAGATAACACCACTTACACATCAACGAACAAGCGAGAGCCGTGTCATAGACGCCTCGGTATGTCACCTCGTCACCAAAACGGCACAGCATGAGACACGATTCACATTAATCCACGCGCGGCGGATGCTTATTGCATTACGCAAAGGCCAGACAGAGCGTAGTGCCACTAATCAGGCAAGCACCGGGTATCTTAATTACTTAATTAAGCATAGTGCGGATAGATTACCACACAGCGCTGCCCAGGCCTGCACTAACTTTACTGAGTTCCGTCGGCGGCCGCTCAATGTGGTGCAACTCGCAAAACTTTTCGGAAAATAGTATTTTTACAAATATTATAATCCGGCTCCTGGCAAACTAGTCCTGGCACCTAATTCGCGTTTCGCAACTGACCATCCGTCTCGAGCCTCCGGGATAAATTTTTGCGCCGGTAAGCAACCACCCAGACCGCACCACGCAACATCCGCTTGTCACATCCAATCTGCAGTTTGCGCCAGTTTAACACACGCCGTTAGGGGGTTCCGCGTCACCTCACAGGCATGGGGGGGGGTAGGTTCCCAATCCCTCCCCTACCGTCTCGGCAACCATGCTAGGCAGCGTACAGCGTATGGAGGTGTTAGATAGCCCGTCTTGTATATCTACCAAGAATACCGTATGCCTTTCTTAGTCAGGGACATTTTTGGGGCCACTTAGAGGTCAAAATCTGTTATCACAGGTATGGCATGGAAACCTAAGTGGAATGGAAACCTTTTGTGCGGTATCGGCTGACAGAGCAGAGCCATTGAAAATATATCAGCAACATTGGAATCCTCTCGTCAAGCCAGATGGAATAATGAATATGTGAATTTGACGGACAAAATCCTAAAACTGACCTCACGCACGATGAAGATCATATGTGTATCACTCGAACGGCAACGGCAAGCCAAACACGATAACATCGTCCGAATAAACTTGTTCTCTATTATCTGCGAAGTTATCCAAGGTAAACCAATTTCTCTATACAGCTCCATGGTCCTGACCTGACCCCAGGTCATCGATACAAACAATCCCGTTGCCAGAAGCCGTTTCCTCGGTGACATTATGTAATGTGAATCTCATACAAAAACATTAAGTCCGCTCTTACTGCTGATCCTCTAAATCTGATCGAGGTAATTTGACCTGGGCCCTATAAATAAAAGCGTGTTTTACACCACATTCACCCAAAGTTACGCCGTACTCAGAATCACGTTTCACAAAAGCGTGACATCACAAAGCGCGAGATATCAAAGCAGCGGAATACGCCCAATTCAGAATGGAATACCCCTCAAATATGGCTTAACGCTTATTAAGAAAAACCATATATATATTTCAATAAATTATTGAATGAGAATATTGACTAATTCCTATGATGTTAATTCAATGTACTTTAAAGTACGCGGCGGAACGGACATCAGCGATGCAATAAAAACACGATTTGTTTTGGCCGACCCATTTAGTTACCCAAGAAGGTCCTAATAAGGTTATTGTCTTGTGTGCAGTGTAGTAGTAGAATTAGGGAATGTGTACTTACAAGTGAACGGAAAGGTCGAACCATAATTTCGGAAATGAAAGGAATAGTAGTAAACATCTTGAAGAATAACAAGACAAGATGCGTACTAGGTACCAGGTATACATCATTTCCAAGGCCCAGTAGAGATACTGGATTTTGTTGGACAATACCTAAATGAATTACCCTCTACAGACTCCATATAACACTTTGTCAGTGTCAGCCTATCTAGGGTTCGTCCTCGCTAGACTGTAAAATAACAGTAACGGCAGAAAGTCAAAGTAAAAATCAATGTCAGCTTCCGGATTTGCATCAATAGCTATCACATTTTGGCATACCAAATGGTCATATACCTACATATCAGCTCAATTTGGCGTGCATCTTGCACTATACCGTGCAAGGAAAACTCACACCTTTTATTTAAGTTTATTTTACATTCATGACTCTTTTGTCCTTCACTACACTACCAATTTTGCTTCAGATTCAGAATTCCATAAGAAATTATATATTTTTCATGTTTTGCTTCATTGTCTGATAAATGTTACGCTGCTATATCTTGCGTAGCTTTTCAGGCGTGTTTGACATATTCAACGTACCTGTTGTCTTCTATATGAAACAATATTGGCAATATTCTACGCTGAATTCCAGTACAGCGTAGTTTAGAGCAGCGTAACTTTGCAAGAAGTTGTATTTTACGCTGCATTTTTGTGAAACAAGATTGTGGTGTATTATCCACTTTCTACGCTGCATTATGCTACTTCTACGCTATAAGCATAAGTTACGCCTTTATGAAATGGGGCCCTGGACTGGTGACTCGACCTGAACCTACAATTTTGCCAGAGACTGAAAAAGACGACGAAATGTATAAGTACGGTGTCGCGTACGCGGCCATTTTTTGGTCGTTTGCTCACAGTGTTGCAGATCCTAAGGTGTCGGGTGGAGAGCGACACCCAGGCAAGCTGAATTTTCCACTCCTGAGGTTTTACTCAATTCTCTACTCGTTTCGCAAGTATATATTTACGGCACAGTTTTATCATTCTCTTGCGTATGAACTTATTAAAGGTATGGTAGTAAGGGAATTCGGATGAAAGACTTCATCCTAAACTTTAAAAAAGAAAATGGGTTTAATTAGCTTTCAAAATATTCTCACTTTTGTTTTTTATTAGCCGACTATATTATCTTCCAATACGAATTCTACACTCGACACCCTAGCGCAAAAACATTTATGGGACACTGTTAGCGAAAAACCTTACGGGGAGGGGACAGTTACCCACCCCCGTACCGGCACAGTGATGTATAACGAAATCTTTCGGGCCGGGAGCACGCAGCCCGCAGTATTCTACGGAAAAGTACGAAATGTAAGAGTCTACGACAAAATGATATTGACGGGACATGTGGCGGCCCCTTACTGGAAAAGGCACGGTATAAAAAACCTCTGTGAACAGCTGAGCACTGGCGGGTAATGCCCAGTGCCTCCTCTAGTCACCCGTGTGCGCGGCGGGACCATTTCGCCTGTATCGTGGAGGATGGGTAGTTCACCGGTACGGTGCGTGCAAGCGGGGAAAAGTATCCAGAGTTCAGAGCCCGGCGGGTATCCTAGATAAGGGGCGACCTGGTACCAAAAATAACAACAACCAATCACATTCGACGCTGCCCCTTGTAGAGGGAATGACGTGATTTTATGTAATTTGGATGTCAATGACACTGCAGAAACACGTTCAAGGTCATACGTCATCGACCAAGGTCATGCTAGCATTGTCAAGGTCATCAGTCTTGGTGTATGTTCAGGACTCTATGCAGAGACATGTTCCCATGGTTTCGGAGGCCCCCGGGGAGTATGTGTCCCCTCCATTCCAGCAGTGACTGTCACTTCCGGAACTCTCTCCATTGTGGCTACCAAGAATAGGAAACGTTTTTCCTCCCTTTATGGTGATTTTATTTTTGATTAACAAAATAAGCAAAATAGTCTCAAGTTAACAAAAAAACCGATTGCGGAAAAACGAGCGTGTCCACAACGGAAATCCATAACTCCACTCCAGTCACCAGGGGCTTGACGTGACACGCCAATTAGTCACGAAACGAGCCAACAGAATCCGGCTTTGTAAAAATATTTCCAGGCAAACGTTGAGATTCCTGCCCAATGAAAACAACTCAGAATTTTTGCGGCATGGTCTGCAAGTCAGTTATTTCCCTTCACAACCATTATGCAGATGTCACATTCCCTTTAAGCTGAGAGCAGAGCAAAGGGCGTGACGAATCGATACCTATAAAATAATGAAAGTTGTAGTGTGAAAGATCGTGAGCAAAAGCCTTGTCATCGTGCCAAAAGCTCAAAAATATGTCAAACAGACAAATCTAAAATAGTATTACTCCGACCATTCGTTAGCCTAAAAACGACGACAAAACGTTTTTCATGCACGCTAAAGAAATACAATACTTATAAAACGGTACAAGCACATTCAGGACGTAATGCAGCCGGCAATAGTAATCGCGGCTACGGAGAACTTTCACGGTCATGAGATGACAAAGTGTTCAATCCACTACACACGTCTAGCGTAGTCTAGTTTAGCGCTTCAAACTAAATCAGCAGACTTTGTAGGCTGGAAACGAGGAAATTCTCGGATAACGTAATTAAAATGGGACTACAGTGCACAAACACGGCATTCTAGAGCAGTAATTTTACAAAGAACTACGAAGTTTCTAGCCAGTTAGTACATAAATGGAAATTGTTGTGAGTATGCTCGTGTTGGCAGCTAGCCACATCATAAGTTTGCGCTAATTATTTCTAAAGTTTTGTGTCAACTGTCGGTAATACAACAATGCGGACGCAAACATTACTCTTCCGAAAATAGGAAAACACGCCACCCGGCTAATGGACGTGCCAACAGTGAAAGGCAGTCATTAGCCCATCAATGGGTGTAAACTAATGTTATTCTCAGGGAATAATAAAAAAACCCGCCACCACAAAAGGCTGTGGGCGACAGCAGAATAGTGGCTCAGCAACGTTCATATCAGGGAAAGACAGGAAGTTAAGCAGCCGGTTTACAAGCGAGTTAAGGAGACTATAGCGCAGAGGCGGATCCAGGATAATATTTCGGGGGGAGGGGGTTTGGGGGCTCGAACCTCTCCGCCATTGCCTCGAAACAGCCTCCGGCTATGCATTAAATATAGACACTCTCGACATTTCGGGGAGGGAGGACGGTATAGACCCGCGGTATCTGCCTCTGGTATAGAGTATTATCTCTTTAGATTTTGTGTCGGGTTTACATGAATTTATAAAACAAACAGAATCCAAACTAAGAGTTTCTACAATTTCAAGCTGTCTTACCATCCCGTGGTTGATGAACCGGTTTTAAAACAATGCTGCTTCAAAAAAAGAAAATCAAACTTCCATAAAAACCTTTACTTCAATTAGGGGCCACTCAGCAGACGCCAGGCCCCTGATGCGGCTCGAGAAACTCATACGGCTCGATAACTTGATGAAGTTGAAGAAACGACAGCAACTTGATAATTAAGTTAAAAATTAGTTGAAAGCCTGGAAAGTCTGGATTGGTTTTAAGACGTTGCCATGTCCACATACTTCAATCCCACGCCACAAACTCAATGACGAAACTGGAACGGAATTTGCGTCTGTTTTTGGTAAAATATAAGCGGTGCCTGGTCGATTCGTTCTGGAGCGCCCTAAAAGTGGCTCTTGAAAGTAAACTTAGTCATTTCAGCTCTTTAAATCCGATATTGGCACTTAGCCAAAGTGATTGTTTAGAAGAGATGCTTCAAACGCCAATGTCAGGTGCGGAATACACATGTACAGCGTTTTTAATACTGGCATACTTTCAGCCGCAGGACTGACGCGGCCTCACGGTGCGGTACCGATTCCAGGACTCTTGCAGGTTGTCAGCTCAAGTCTTAACAGTTCGGAACAATTTCCCCGCGTCAAAAGAAGCAACAAATGCAAACAGAGTGTACACCTTGCAACAAAGGGATGGTGAAAACCCCGCAAAACTCCCCACCACCACGTGCGTCCACTCACCGAGAATGCCTCCGGCGATGAGTACGTCGAAGAGTGTTTCGCCATAGTGTTTGTAGTCGAGTTTGTTTCCGGCCTGGTCCAGGTACTTGCTGAGAGCGTCTAGGTCAGATCCAGCCTCGTTGAAGCCGACCAGCAGGCTATCACGGAAAGCCAACGGGTCGTGTTTGACCTTCTCATCTGGCAAACACCAATAGACAAGTTTACAAAACGGCCTGCCTGATCTCCAGATGACCATGACAAGGTTGTTTTGTTTGTTTTTGAGGGATTTTTTCTCGATGGAAGCCTTGATTGAGTGACCTACTCTGAACTAGTCTAAATGAAAAAATTTTTAGCAGGATACATTTGTATTCTTTGGATGACCCAAATCATACAAAGACTGAGGCAACACCGTTCACCTGAAGCTTACATCATTAGGAAACTAGCACAATTTCGGACAACGGGGAGCAAGGAACACTTCAATATACTATTACAGTTCACTCACGGTAACATTTGTTTACATGCCAAGTTACTTATTGACGGGTGACAAAGAATATGCATGATAGGAAAACTTTTGTGGGAATACGGCTGGCTTTATCACATGTCTTGTTTAGATTCAAAGTGAGCATGAAAAGCCAGTTTAAGGTCCTCTCCACTACCATGAAGTGTATAATATGGAAAAATTTGGTAATTAGCAAATACATCATTAAAAAAACTTTCAATAATGCAGATCAAACATCTACAGTACACCACTGGTAGCGCACCATATATCCGCTGTCCACACAGCTAAGCACTGTGTGTCTGGACCCACAGACGTAATTAACCTACAGAGTTTGCAATTGATTGCAACTTCTAATAAATGCTAAACATGCATTACAAAACTCCGCCTTAGCAGCAAAGCTGTTGACTTACCTCTTTTTCTGGTCTTGATCCGCTGACCTTGAATCACAGGTTTCTGTACTTTAGTACTCATACAACGTTCTGCAATTGAGAGAAAAACACGAAGTTAATTTTACGACCAATTCGCAACCCATCAGGATCGGTTGCTTCTCTTGCATACTAAAGCTCTTGAGATACTTACAGCAAAATGCAGAGACAGTGCCCCACTGTACCCACTCACATAAACACACATCTGCACAGCATTTCCTAATATCCGCGGACATCAGTAAGAATGATGCTTTAAATCAACATGAGCTGTAGAATCATGTAGCCCTTTGACATGACAGTATTAAAAAGAAAACAACATGAGTATAGAAACCAAATACATGTAAGTTCGTCTATGAGCAGTCTGGACCTCTTTCATTATGATCTGCCTGCATCACAGTACAGCCTGAAAACTGGTGGCCATGGTCAAACCCAAATCAAACAGTTAAGAAGGATAAACGGGAACTAAGTCATTCTTTAAAAAAAAGCTGATAAGGTATATACTCGGCAGGCTGTCTCCTCGAATCCTGGATATAAAATGCAATATCATACATTTGGGCACAGCCCTTCGTCGGAATCAGGTAGTTCAAATCTCGAAATATCAGTCACCTCTGGCTACACTGACTTTAGACTTCAGCCAGGTCTGGGTACACTATGAATGAGGATTTGAGATTTGAACTTCCTGATTCTGACGAAGGGCTGTGCCCAAATAAATAATATTGCATTTTATATCCAGGATTCGAGGAGACGGGCCAGTATAGGTACACCTTGGATCCATACATATATATTAGCAGTGAAAATGCAGTAGATGGTAAAACATACTCTAACACTAAGCAAAAATACTAGACAGTCTGCACCTAGAGCTGTGTTTTCGGCGATCCGGCAGGATAAAGGCTGAGAGGCTCGGCACGAACGTCGAGAAAATACGATAAAAAAGCCGGATCAACTTATCAACTTATAAGTATAATCACGCTCCTTGCCTCAGCACTCCAAAACCTATCAACATACACACAGAAAGAATAACAGACAAAAACAGCAGATAGACAATTCCCATCTCCTAACCCTCTTGCTCCTCTCAAATAATATGTCCGACTAGCCAGACACCCGAACGAAGAACCAGTCTTTTTGCTTTTAATATTTTCTATTGCAGTATAGGCATTATAAAAATTAAAAATTGCGCCTTAGCTCCATCTCACCATCTAAATTACTTGGCCAGTTTTCAAAAATGCAAGGCGATGCCTAACACGCCCAATGCTGTCAGACAAAATGGCCTAAAGCTCAAGAAATCCCTCAGTATCAGGTGAGCAGGAAGTATGTAAGTTGTATTTGAATTCGTACATATATAGGTATTTCATGATATAGTGGAGCACACTTGTTAAACAAGCTGCAAAGTAAAATCACAGTGAAGACAATGGGTTGACGTAAAGACAGATGATGCCCACCCTACCGAAACTCAAGGTCTAAGACCGTGAATAAAATACATGTGTATCATCCATAATCAAGGGAAACAATTTGAGACACCAACGCCCACCCTGACACCCGCAAAGCCTGCACATGGCAAAAGGGAGCTGACCTGCAAGTGATGGGGTGGTGGTGGCGCCGAACAGCCAATGGATACCACAGCAGGGAGTGCCCCACTGTTTTCATGGGTTTTGAACTGCGATAGCAGTTTTGTAGCATGTCCAGAAACCACTGTAGGCATATTTAATTGCACCTAAGCTCTCTGTATAAATTTTCCGCACACTTTAAAGTTCAAAGTACAGGGCTTTCTACCTTATTTCAAACCATGTAATACATGTTAACAAAGGCATGGCCACACAGCCTTACATGTTGCAAGTCACTGCAAGCTGCCAGATTCCTAACAACATGTGATACCTGTGTCAACCCAGAGCAGTAAGACAATAGACAACATCTTCGTTTTGAGTGCTTTTGAAGGTTGAAACAAAATGTGGTTTCCTGATTTTCAGACCTGATATTTTCATTCATTGCCAAAAGCTGCCCCAAACTGGCAGGTCTACCCCAATGAGGTTTTGTCTAAACCTACAGTGTTCAGCAGACTGGGTCAGAGCTACATCATTTCCACTTTACAGCATTGCTTCAGCTGATAACCCCTAAACCAACATGTGTTCCTGTGCATTCACCTGCACTGGCTATGCACACAGCACTACCTGTTTGGAAATAAATAACAAATTTGACATTTTGCTTTTCCTAATACTATTTTGGATAATTTTTCTAAAAAATTATGGCCAAGAATTGTTATAAAATATTGTTTTAATCCTATTTCTTTTGCTGCTAATTACAGATGGAGCAAGCTTTGCAGTTCAAAGGGAATATGGCACCTTGGTCGAATCCTGGAATTTAGTGTAATTAGGAGTACTTTTAGTAAAAAATAATGAAACCACTCATGATTTCTCTGAAAAATGTACAATAAGCTCAATATTTGGTTTTTAAAAATACTCCTCCAGAAAAAGAAATAAATATCAGCCTGTGGATGATGTCACGATCTGGCAACCATTACCATACTTAAAACGCTTCAAGGGCTTCAATTGGCTGATGCTCATCGTGACGTCAGCATATGTCGTCACACCAGTAGCTTACAACAATGGCCGCCGGCGACGGGGGCTGAGGGGGCTGGTGTTAGGTGAGTTTTGGCTTTTTTCTACGGAAATATAGAGTTCCAAGACAAATGAAATATGGAGTACCGGGTTTTCCGACCTGCTTTACAACTTGGCTATCTCAGTTAATATCACGTTGTGAAGGTACCACATTCCCTTTAATATAAATACATAACATTCCATATAAGATCTAGAATTAAATGGTTGAGCAGCTTAAAACTTAAAATCCCTAAAGAACAGGAATGCATTCCGGAGGTGGACCTGTACTTTGGTACCATTTGATTGAGAATGTTGTTGAGGCAGGTGCTTCTCCCTATTCTCTTAGGAACTATTTACGAGTTCTGATACAACTAGAAGAATATCCTGTGACATATTTTACCCTTTTATTTTACCCTTTGAATGGCTCATCGAAAATTTCACCAGCTTCACACCTCGCTCTGTGGGATCGTTGACCACTGTAAGTTCTAGAGTACCAATCATCATCATTTATTATTTGTGTTTTACATGAAGACAGGAGTGAATGAAAGCAGAAAGATAAAAGCAAAGGAGCGGGCCAGTCTGCAGAACGTGGCAGATTTCGATGAGATCTTGTTGGGGCCGCCTCAGGGCAGACCTACCAATTTGGGGCAGCTTTTAGCCGACCTTATAGCAAGGGGGGTTCTTGGGGCAGGAACAAGTACTTGGGGCAGCAGTCAGTCTGGGTAACCACAGAAGGAAGAAGAAAAATAAAGAAAAGAAAAACAATCATTAGTTAAACTTGTGCTGGAACAGCTAATTTGTCTCAAAAGTGTCATATCTGTCATCAGGCGAAACATGGTTTAAAAGATACCAGATGAAGGAAATTCTGAATAGACAAAGTTACTGGAAGTGAATGAGTAAATCAGGCAATGGATGCCTTTCAAAAGCCTAATTTAGAATTATTTTCTTAATCTGTAATTCAAACCTAATTCTAGTCCCATAAAACAGCTTTAGAACTCCAAATAAAATTTCCCGGTATGTAGTTTTTTTTGGCATTTCCCCCGCGTGGGCGGTTCTTTCACCCCCGCCTGCTCCGCATCTTTTGATTGCCAAATCAAGGCAGGCAAATCAGGCCCCCCAGAGCAAATATTGGTTCATGGTGTAATGTCACAGGGGCATAAAGGGATCTTTCTTCTGTTGTGTCTTTTGAAAACATTTAAAATTGTAATGCTTTCATGCAAATGTAAGAAAACAAAAGGAAGCAAAATGCTATAGCTCTGGAAACAAATTATTTTATGTGAATATAATTGTCTTTTGAAATATCTTTAATAGTATTGACTGATACAGCTTGAAAGCAGGGGAAAATGATGTCATCAAGGAAAAAATAAATTGCTCTCAAATATACCTTTGAATAAAGGTATCCTTGAAATTGTGCATCATGATTGCAAGATAGCTGCTGTATGTGAGTTTCTATTGCTTTGGTATGTGGAGGAGGGTCATAAGTATGTTGTTGTTGGGTCGAGTGCACAGTTTAATTTTTCTTTCTGGGCGTCTCATTTAATCCGAAGAAAATAAGACTTGTATTGGTAAAAAATTATCCCCCCCATTGGAGGAGGCCTGCCCCAGCAAGCAAATTTCTTCCCCCAATTGGAGCAGGGTTTGGGCTGCAGCAAGCACCTCATCAAGTCGCCTGCCACATTATGCACACTGGGAAGCAGGCACAAGAAAGAAGGAAATAAAGAGCAACAGAACTGAAAGCAGTTGTGGACAACTGGAACATTTAGAATCACAGAGCAGATGAGCAAAATAGAATGTAGCCTGTTAGCAGAACAAAGCCAAAACAAAACAAAGCAATGAATTTGTATAAAAAGGAAAAAGGAAAACATAAAAGACCAGACAACCATACAAAACAGAAAAAAAACAAAAATACTGGGCAATTAGCAAAAATCAAGTCAACACAAGGAAATATTTTTTACATAAATCTAATATTTCTATAACATAAATGTGATTAGCAACACACAATGAAAAACTTAAGTTCAAGGGTATTATCGCGATAGGCGGATCACATCTCACTGTTCAAAAGGACCACATCAGAAGGTCCACGGCTCAAAGGGTCTACCGTTCAAAATGTCTAACTTTCAAAAAGTCGAACGTTCAAAAGGTCCAAAGAGGCGTGCTCAGATGCAAGGGTGTGGTGCATGATGCCGCAGAAGCGTGCTAAGACACCTGATAATAGGAGGCAATGAGGGTTAGGTTAGGTTAGGTTAGGTAAGGTACAGTAAGATTAGGTTAGGTTAGGTCAGCTTAGGTTAAGTTAGGTTAGGTTAGGTCAGGTCAGGTCAGTTGTGTATGCCCTTGGTCCCTATTTCCTAGTCTGGGATATAACCCTTCTTTCCAGAATCTGACTGCGCCTTGGTCTGGGTACCACTTTACACTACTCAAACCCTCCCTCCTTCTGTCTGTTTCACCTCTAAGGATTTTATGGCAGAATGTGGGGATATTCCTAAGCATTTCCCAAAGTGGTACCCAGACCAAAGGCGCAGTCAGACTCTGGAAAGAGGGGTTATATCCCCAGACTAGGGAATCGGGACCAAGGGCATACACACCTGACCTGACCTGACCTGACATAACCTAACTTAACCCTCATTGCCTCCTATTATCAGGTGTCTTAGCACGCCTCTGCGGCATCATGCACCCCACTCATGCATCTGAGCATGCCTCTTTGGGCCTTTTGAACGTTGCACTTTTTGAAAGTTAGACATTTTGAGCGGTTGACCCTTTGAACCGTGGACCTTCTGATATAATCATTTTGAACAGCGAGATGTGATCCACCTATTGTGATAATACCAAGTTCAAGTAGGTAACAAACATAAGAACTAAATCATCAAAGTCTAGATCAATCTTCACAGCCCACACATGCAACAGGACTCTAGAGCTAGTAGACAAGGTTGGCCATGAGCCAAATAAACAATAATAATAAGGTACCTAGATTTATACTAGCAGCTAAATTGGGACTGCAAAACAAACAATCCATCACACAGACAATCAGGATACCTTGCACAGTTAAGTTCATCAAGTGCTGTTTTTCCAGCACTTTAGAACAGACAGGGCTAGAGTGCTGGGGGAAAAAACTAAGACTCCATCGCAATTTGGTCATGGAGCCCCGATCAATGTTGAGGTCACTGTGAGTGACCTCGAGAGAAAAACGAGTTGTTAAGCCAAACTATAAGCAGAGGCTAGGTTAGTGTCTATATGATAAAACACTTCCTTAAAATAAGTGCAAACTCTGATCTAGCCTTACAAAAATAATAACAAACAGAAAGCAAACAAGAGATTCTGATTGGAATTGGTTCCGCAGCTCAGGCCACCATCATTCGCCAGTTCTAGGTTTTATCCGTTTCGACAAGCACCCCAGCAAACCAATGCGAAATTACATCGCAAAATTTTGGTACTTACAGGTAAAGGAGCGGTTAAAACAAAGACTTCCGACCTTGTAGTCCAAATTACAGTCCGGCGCCCCAGCACTTCCTGAGAATGGCAGCCCCTGAAGAAAGAACGTGCGGCGACAAGGACGTCTCTGATTCAGGAAGTAGGCATTTGTGGTGCGGCTTCCACATGCTTCTGTACGCCAGCATTAATTTAAAAATCTTCCCGTACACCAGAAGCTAGATTTTTATAATGCAATGTTAATACAAAAAATGCATTTAATTGATATCTAAAATAAATGCATAAAACAAAGTATTTTTATAATAATATCTAAGGGAAACAAAATCCAGGTGACATGCGCAACAAGACTAGGCAGAAGAAGAAGAAGAGATGTAAGAGAAGTGCAAGTTTAGTTATGGGGCTGTACCAACGCCTTTCACGAACAAAGGTTGATGTGAGACTGCCAGATGTCCTAGCCACAAGCAGTCAACTAGTCAACTCCATAGAGCCTGCCTAGGGCGGCTGGACTCAGTATCTCGCTGGCAAGGTCCAACGATGCCCAGGCCCTTCTCTCCGCTTTCTCGGACAGCAAGATCGATGTGTGGTGGGTCTGCGCGATGTGCAACCTCTCTCTCTTCCCTTTCGCCGACTGAGACAGATTTTCGGGCGGGCAGTGGGAGTCTGGGACTATCCGGGCACCTGGGGCAGGATGATCAAGGTGTTTAACCCGCGCCCCACCGGGGATCTGGCGCTACCTTCGCCCCACCGCCGGGGGTCATCGATGGCTCCCTCTAACTCCGAAAATATGTGGGTTAGCGCAAATCTGCACAGTGCATTAAAAGGCTCGCGTGAATTCAGTAAGATAATTACTTCACATGTTTAACACGCGCATTGACGGGGGTACCCGCCCACCTTCGGGTTTTTCGGAGGTAGCAAAAAAAAAACGGCGGCGCTAGGCGCCGCCGTACTTGGCATACCTTTTTCCTCATCCTTTTTACAACTGCTGTGAAAATTTTAAGGCTAGGTCATCTCAGGTCAGGTCACCAGTACAGGTCAAGTGACCTGACCCAAAAAAGTTTAAGATAGCATAAGTCGGAGCAGAATGAACTTATCCTATTGAAACTCATATCACATAATGGACCCACCGAGTTCTCTAAAATAGGGGAGACTGGGGTCAATTGTAACAAATTTCACATTTCTGGTTCTGGAGAAATAGTGCTTTGATTTGGGGCACTTCTAATTATATTTTCATCAACTTTGAAGATTTTGCAATGTGCCATGCGTAGAAAGATATCAAAATAATAAAAACTAGGGGTCAAAATTTTACTTCTAAAAATTTACTTCATCTGTTACAATTGACCCCAGGACAGGGGCAATTGTAACAGCACCGGGGGTCAATTGTACCATGTTAAAGCAATAGGAATTTCGGTGATTTATTTTTACCATAAAACACATCCTTATGCGAACACTTCTGCATCTTTGGCCTGCTACACTCAGGCGTCGGCATGTACTTAGTCTGAACCACAGTTTTCACAAATGTATCCCGGATATCTCTCAACGGCAGTGCAAGGCATTGCAAATGTAAGAAGTGTATGTATAATTTGACTAAAAGCTCGTTAATGTTTCAAACGGGGCACGTATAGCCTTAGTAGCTGACGTGCCCTTGAACCCCAATTATCATCGTGAATTTTTCAATATAAGAGCTATTATATAGGGAAGCCCAGATTGCCACTTTTCCGAAACATATACCAACGTACGAACAAACATACCATTGGAAAGCAATGTGATTATCATAAACAGTAGCGCACCGGGGGCAGCGGGCCGCACTCCACCCTCCCCCTCCCCACTGTAGGATCCAGTGGGGCAGACAGGGCAATCCCCCCAAAATCGCCCGATTTGTGTCGATTTTCTTCGAAATCCATGTTTTCCCGATTTCAGGCCACTTTGTCCCCCCCCTCCCTCCCCCAACGGTCGGCCTGGATCCAGGCCTGCCCCCCTCCCCAACGTGTTAAGTGCCTCCTCCCAAACACAGTTGACACTAGGTCTACGAAGGAAAAAATTCATCGCTTCTCCGCCGTCCCCCCCCAGGATATGAAGATTGGCCCCTTTGAGTGAACAAGTGCGACCCCTTCATCGGCTTGACGTTCCCTTGTCAGCTTCCCCCAAACGAACATCCTGGGTACGCGCCTTATCATAAAATCACTAACCTAGTTTCTGCATTTGCGCAGTAGAAGCAAGTTTAATACGTTGTAAGGCCATAGGGGTCAATTGTAACATTGTTACATTTGACCCCAAGAGAAATGTTACAATTGTCCCCATCGCAACCCGCAATTTTTTAAACCAAATTGCCGCTCAACGAGCTGGGCCGAGGCGGCAGATTCTGTGCTCATTTAGTAGCTTAATAAACACTCTTTATGCACTGAAACTGTTTCCGCTGTACATACATGGCGAACATCAAGGGCGCTAAAAGCGCACCTTCCGGTACTCCCGATGTCACATTTCTCCAGTCTGAGGTTTGCCCATTCACGATGATTCTCTGTACCCTGCCGGATAGGTACGAAACGAACCAATCGATACTTCTTCCGTTCAAATGATACGAGTTTCTTAGTTTATGTACAATAATTCATGATTCACGCTCTGAAATGCGGCCGAGAAGTCCGTGTAAGTGGTGTCTGTCTGGCAACCGTCCGATATAGCACTCCAAACATCATGGAGGTATGTCGCTAGGTTCGAAACGCACGATCGACGCGGTAAAAATCCGTGTTGTGAATCGAAGAGGACGGGAGAAACACACATAGGTATACACATTTTTTGAAACTATTGCTTCCAAGACTTTCCCGAAGATCGGTAAAAGCAAAACAGAGCGATAGTTTCGGGGGATTTTTCTGTCTCCCTTTTTGTTAATGGGAACAATGTTTTCCTTTTTCCGTTTTTCTGGGAATACTCCCTCCCACAGGGACCTCTAAAACAGTTTAGTGAGAGGTACACTCAGCTCAGCAGCACATTCACGGACAATTCGAGCGCTCATGTTCTCCGGACCACACGCTTTAGCGGCATTTATCGAAAGCACCTGTGCATGGACCTCACCCTGACCCATAGCTATCTCGCTCAGCACAGGCTTGTGAAAGCTGGGTGCGTTAGGATACAGGCGATAAACACGATCATGACGACATTTGGGTGAGAACGCTTCATTCAATAATGCTGCCCTCTAGGCATCACCAGACACTAGCCCGTTGACACTGGGTAAAACAGGAGAAACGCTACCTTTACCATTAGAACATTTTAAAAATGACCAGTACCTCTTCGGGTTAGTTTTGAAGGACTCGACGAGTTTGTATAAATAGTCAAAATAAGACAGATATCCTTGACGATTTTCCTTTTTTCTTCAAATAGGCCTCTGTTTTCCGGAACGGAGTTTCGGCGAAGCCTACGGAAAGCCTGCTCTTTCCCTCGTAGTGCGTGGCGTGCGGCTGTACTGAACCACGGCGATATCTGCGTCGGAGTGTCGTCGTTGGTATGTAGTCGGTTATTGCAGCCTCGAGCATGCTGTAGAACGAGTCGATGGCTGTGTTTAGCTCCATCTCGTCCAGGATGGTCCATGGAAGAAGAGAGAGAGAGCGCACGACGAAGTCCGGCAAACTCAGCTTCTTTATAGTTGAAAGCCGTTGCGCGAGTTACAAGAGTCCACTCCGGTATCTCGAGAATGGCCGTAACCTCCTTGTGGTCAGAATCCAACCAGCCATCTCCAACCACGGTTCGGCAGATCAGCCCGCGCGAGAACACCAGGTCCAGTGTGTTGTTGCCTCTGGTAGGGTCGCATACCCACTGGTGCAGCCCGAATATGTTGCAGTTGTCCAGGAATCGGCACGCTCGGGCTGTACCATGGATCAGAGTGGGGACCACTCGGCCCGTCTCCAGCTTCCAACTGACCTCCGACAGTCTGAAATCCCCTACTGCAATCAGTCTGTCGCCGCCGTTGAATCTTTCCAGTACAAACGACAGACAGAGGAGGGCTGCATCGTCATCTGGAGGCCTATAGCAGACTACCAGTGTAACTGAGATCGCTCGGAGACGAATTAGCAGCGTCTCGCTACCAGCTGGGTCAGAGAGTCTGACCGACTCCAGCGCTGAGCGGACTCCACACGCCACTCCACCACCCAGGGAACCACGATCGCGACGAAACCACGTGTGGTTGGCGGTTCCGGCACTCAGTTCCGCGTCCGCTACACCCTTGTCTAACCACGTCTCGGTAATGGCGACGATGTCGATTGTGTCGAGTTCTGGTGCAGGGGCTCTGAGGTTACCCAACTTGGCATTGAGGCTTCTGGCATTTTGCAAGCTCAGCACAAGAGAGGGCCGGCCATTCCGGGAAACTGGGTCGGGTCCCGGGTTGATTTCGATGTCGCCAGAAAGAGCGTTTCGCGATACGTTCCATCGTGATGAACGATTTAGTGTAGTCAGGCACCCATCAAGTATCTGGATGCTTTGCCTTGGCGGACCATCCCAAACACAGTGGCAGTAGTTGGCGCCCAGATAGTTCGTGGCGGCCAGAGGTTGTCTGTACTTCCAGAAAGAAGCATGAACATCAACATCCACCCCAGCCTAAAAGCCGAAGGATTGTTGTTGCCAGTCGATTGATGTATGTACATTAGGCCATGTCGTGATCACCATTTTTCACAGTACCTTTGATTATCGGGTGTTTTCTGATGTATTGCTAGTCGCTGATTACGATTTTCTGGTCAGAAATGACAAATTCGAAAAAATTTGCCCGCGCAAGCCGTTTGAAGTTCTTCTGGTTTGTCAAAATTTCAAGGTTTTGACATCTCACGAGGAAGAAAATGCAATACATGTATTCAAGTGGTCCCAGAAGTTTGAAACCATTCAGTATCAACAATCTGAAACCACTTTCGGCTTTTTCAAATAAAAAATTACCATCAAAAGTGTATTGAAAAGACTGGGATGTTCGAGCTTATAAAGATGCTGATAGATGGCGCGCATGACGCGACCATCAACTACCGTCCCGCCATCGCCAATGTCAAGAGGTTATCTGCCAGTGGAGCTGGATATATGATTTTAACTTTTCATGAGATCGATAAATAAGCATTTACCCTAGCACGATTATGTTCATTTCTCTCGTTTGAACATTTGAAACATTCTTGGTAATGATGGTTTTTAAAGCAGAAGGTGTAATTACGATCACCGACCCATATGTAGACATCATCATGTAGCCACTCTGGGTCAATTTCAAGCATTGCATTACAGGCAACAGCAAACTACTTATATTTAGGTTAGTCGTGCTGTCACTAACATGGAGGGTACCGTATTTCGGAAAAAACGGAAGCTACACCACACCCAGCTTGCCGTCAAACCATGCATGCTCCCGCGCAACCAGCTCCCGACGGGGCTGACGTTGTCGGTCGCATCATGATGCTGCGGGTTGAAGAGATGGAGGCCAGGGAAGTGGATGAATTTCACGTGTCAATAAATTCAATCATCGAGCAGACCGCTGATGAAGTTACCGAGATTTGGAAAAGAGCATCGGTACCAACAAAAAATAAGTACAAAATCCGCTGTGAAATAAGAAAACTTTGGAACCTGAAGGAAGCAATCAGAAAGCGCCCTCAAGAAATGAAGATATTGTTAAGCACTGGTAAGCGCATGACAACGTTGCTTGACGTATCAAGCAGTGCACAACCACCAAAAGCATCGGCAGACCGCACATTCCTGGAAGACCAGCGAGGAGCACGTATGTTGTTTATTGGTGGGTTGGATACAGTCATGACGCGCCATTGGAGACGGCAGGAGCTGCGACAAGCCACTGCTGCTGCAGTTGCGGCTACCAGGAGCTCTCCATCCGCACCTGAAGCTGCGTCAGAACGTAACGGCACTATGGCAGCGACCGCGGCCGCTGGTCACAAATGCATCGGCGAGCTTCCTAGTTGTATCACACCAGCTTCTGACAGACGCTGCACGCGAACAGGCTCTGGTACGTATAAATTCATATCGAAAATAGTTTTCTGTTTAAATCTTAGACTGAGGTCGTTTTTATACCTGTTCTGGTGATTGCCAAATGTTGTGACCGGATACGGACCAGGTGGCATCTGTCATCGGCCGTCCTCCTGGGAAAATCGTTACTACAATTATATTCAAAATAATGGAAATTTGTCTGGTTACTTTTGAACCCGATATTTGTGTTTATCAGCCTGAATCTCACACTAGATTAAAACAAAATTTAATATCCCTCTGCAGGTGTTTTTCTTCGAGGAACGCACCGGACACTAGCGCCTCTACAAGCAGCAGCTCCTGCACTGCAGCGGACATTACCATGCCGTCACGGCCGGCTGAGGTCAACAGCGATGACAGCGATGACGACTATATGCCGCATTGGCGTCACAGAAAGAGTACCGCTTTGCGTCTGACTTCAGGCCCGTGGCAGAGGCTCTCGATGGCTGTGGAATCGGGCCAGAGAAAGGTTCTAAGCTCCTCTCAGTGTGCTCCAACGTCACCGGTGTAGGACCAATCACAATGGGACAACTTCGATGGGGCCTAAACAAAACCAGAGAAGAAAAATCAAATCACTTGGTGATTCAGCATCTCAATGTTCTGCGGTATTTTGTGACGGACGCAATGACCCCACAACAGTGGAAGTAGTAAAGGACGGGATCAAAACGCGAGAGGTAAGGTCTGTGCACAACATCTCCATTAATATGCACCCTGGAGACCTATATATGGGCCATTTCAGCTGTGCCGACCGACACACAGGACAGGCTGTGGCTCAGAACCTCGTCGATTTTCTCCGTGCGCGTGGCGTAGACCTCAATGAGCTGAAGTTTGCAGGAGGTGACGGTACAAACTCTGTGGTGGGGTATCGGGGTGGGTGGATGGCACGTATGGAGCAGATGTTAGGTCGGCCCCTCAGCAGAGTGGTGTGTCTCTGCCACCAAGCGGAGCTGCCGTTCTGAACGCTGTTTAAGGCACTTGACGGCCAAAGCAAAGGACCAAACACTTGGGCTGGCCCAATCGGACAACAAATCGCTGGTCCCATTCATACGAGACCGGTCGTAGATTTCACAAAGATACCCTGCGAAGACTTCCTGATATGCCAGCTGGCGTGGAGGCAAATCTCAGCAAAGATCTACAGCTCCTTTACCAATGTGCCAGGGGCGTGAGATCCGGAGATGGCTCCGCGGTGGCCAACCGCATACATGCAAAGTTGAACTTAGCACGGTGGTACACAGCTCAGAGCCGTGTGTTACGGCTCTACATGGCCGAACCGCAGCCAACTGTCAATCTGAAAACCTTGGTTCGATACATAGTCTGTGTATACGTACCATCTGTGATAGAGATAAAATCGCAGAGTGATCTTGTAGACGCCCCCGTCACATCTTCCAACAGTTGAGGCGTCAGCGGGAAGTGATGAGTGGTGATAGTCTGGACACAGTACAGACCAGCCTCCAAAAAATTCATACATGGCCCATCCAGAAAACATTCTGCTTGGCATGCTTGGTGAGCCCGAGCAAAGCGTACGGGCTGAGGCAGTTGACTTGATTAAGGTCTGCCGGAAGCACCACCGGCCTCAGGGAAAGGTGAGAGAGTTCCGGCGCCCGTGTATGAACTTGCAGGCAACAAACTACACAGAGTTGGTCAACATTCACGGTGTCGTAGCAGAGACGGATATAGAGCCACCGTGCGTAAAAGCCATGTCAGAGGAACAGCTATGTGAGCTGATCCGAACGCCACTCAAGACCCATGTTCCAAACCACACCCAGTCGACTGAGCGGGCAGTCAAACTGACAACAGAAGCGGCGGCACGGTGATGGGCCCGGAACGCCAGGATGGCGTATCCTGAACAAAATCGCCTTCAGACGCCGATTCGAATAATGCAAAGATTGTGATTCAAATGAAAAATGTATTCAGGACCGCCATCTATCTGTTGTACATGGTATGCATAGGTAACAGTATTTTGTCACATGGAAAGTGAGAAATGTACCTACTAAGGATATGCATATGTCGACTTGAGCACTTCCAATAAATACAGGCAGAGTGGTCACTACATATTTCTTCAGTTTGTAAAACTGTCGCATATTGTATTTCTTGCTTTACTGATCGATAACTGCGTTACAGCAGCAAGACTGGAAGCATACGCTGCGGTTGCGTCATGCGCGCCATCTATTATCATATTTATAAGCTTGAACATCCCAGTCTTTACAGTGCACTTTTTATGGTAACTTTTTACTTGAAAATGCCGAAAGTGGTTTCAGATTGTTCAGACTGAATTGTTTCAAACTTCTGGTACCACTTGACGGCATGTATTGAATTGTTTTGCCCGTGAGATGTCAATACCTTGAAATTTTGACAAACCAGAAGAATTTCAAACGGCTTGCGCGGGCAAATTTTTTCGAATTCGTCATTTCTGACCAGAAAATCGTAATCAGCGACTAGCAATACATCAGAAAACACCCGGTAATCAAAGGACCTGTGAAAAAATGGTGATCACGACATGGCCTAATGTACATATTGACTATGCTAGATCAGATAGCGACCTTAACCTGACCTGAGGTGACCTTGACATCTAGGTAACTTGAACTGGCATGAGGTCAGGTCAAGGTCACTATCTAATCCTGCACAGTCAATAGTCAAGTAGAAATGACTGCAGTGGTCTGTTCTGAGTAGAAATGACTGCAGTGGTCCATCCTGAGTAGAAACGACTGCAGTGGTCCGTTCTGAGTAGAAATGACTGCAGTGGTCTGTCCTGAGTAGAAATGACTGTTGAATTTACTGATTATGAAGGATGTATACAACGATTTACTTCATACTTCCAGCAAAACCCAGTGTGAACACTTATCACTAAATACCACAACAATACCCGTAAGACCGAAGTTTGACAGTTGGACGGGGATTCGGTATATCTATGTTTACCGTTTTATCAGAATAACGTGGCCTACGTGCTGGCAAATATGATCTGAGAACCTCGTTGAGAAGCCGTACGCCGTTGACTTGCCACCCATAATTTGGCGGCAGCGCTTATGATCCGCGCTCGTCGTGATCAACCGAGAGCAGTACCACTGGCCAATTCAAAAAAGATATTCAAGATTTGAATATAACTACCTAGAGGTGACGTCGCTGAACCCGAGGGCGGTACCGCAGACCCGAGCTCGAAGGGCAACGCCGATGATCTGAGAGCAGTTAATTATTTACCAGAGCCCGGAACCGATACGGGTCATCTGTGGCACATCGTCAGCAAGGCTTTCACCGATCATCTATGAGGGGGAGGAGCTGGGGAGGTGGCACCAAAGATGTTAGGGCAGCAATGTTTAGCTGGAGCAAGAATTATCTGAAATAGAAAAAAATTGTTTCGGGTGCCTTTTGTGCACAGCATGCGGCACTAACACACCAGGGGGCGGCACCGAAGGCAGGTGGGACACCACAGGGTCGATATTGGCATGCTCAGACCGGTAACAATCACCTGTAACTGCTCGAACGATCTAGGGATAGTCCCAAACACCTGAAACAGCATCGATAAGCCTAACAGACCGTTGCCCCGATGATCCGGAGGGGGCATTGACCAGGAACGGTGCTGAGGATATAGGGGAACCACCAGAGAGATAAATGCAGCACAGCTGACCCGAGAGTGATATTGATATGCCAGAAGAAGGGAGCAGCTTTGATTTAAATCGGTATTGATGTCTTGCAGCTCATACACAAGTCCAGGGGACAAGGGGGCAGGTGCCCCCCATCGACCCTAGGCACCCCCTGAAATGGTCACAGTGTCTCCCTGAAAAGGTCAGGTCGATGGCGCCCCCCTGAAATGTCGCTTCCCAACCCCCCTCGATGCAAAAATCGGCGCCCACCTGATAGGTTTTTACGGTCAAAAGTGTCGCCCCTGGTCCGGATGCCCCCCCTCCCCCCGGAAGGTGTCCCCCATTGGTAATCCTGGATCCACCTATGTTGCAGCTTGACCATTCACCTATAGGGGTAAAACAATCGTCGCACAGCGAGCAATAACGACGATCTTGGACGTGTTACCAAAGTATGTAGACAGCACCAATAAGATGTGGCCCAGTTTCTTAACGCGAGCGGACACTTACAATCTGGGGGTGGCCCCTAGATTGGGGTGGCAAGTTTGAACCAGAGGGTGGCACCGAAATATCGGAGGGGTATTTAAGATCCAGTGGTGTCACCAATAAATCAAGGGCGCAATTCGTGAGTAAGGGTGCGGCGCAGTTGGAAAGGGGGACATTTTCAAGCGCGAGGACGGTGCCGATTAGGAGTTCGCCCCCTTCACTATTGGCGCTGGTTACGCTCTTCTGTGTCTTCCTAACGGTATGACAGTACATGAAGCTGTAGTATGTTTTAAATAATGACTGTAAAGCTGACTTTTAAGGTGGCTTCAAGATTAAATATCTCTTGGACAAAGTCGCGGTGTTTCCAAAACGTTTGGCTTCTACCCTGGTCCTGCCTTCGATGCCTCCAGCTCTGAGTGGGCGCACCGGAACGGTGGAATAGGGGATCTGCGTGCAGGCTCCGATTTAGCTCAGATAGATTTGGACAACCGTGGTTGTCTCCATCCACATCTGAATTGCTGATGACAGCCATCTGCACCCACACCAACGAAACGCCGCGATATTCTGGTGAGGCGCATCACCGCCCCCGCCTCCGCAAGATGCCACAAAGGTCTTCGTCCGCGCTCTCGCGCCGTTTTCAGCCAATCGTACAAGAGCGCGCGCTGACGCCGGCGGCTGATTGGTGTTGGCGCTTTGTCGGCGCCGGTGGGAGCTTGGGTGAAGACGCCGGCGGCAGGTGACTCGAGCAGCTAGTGTCGCGGAGTGAGGTGGGGGGCAGAAGGCGCGCGGACTCACCATCGCAGCGCACACCAGCGCCTCAGGCTATGCCCCGCTCCTGACGACACAGCTCCGCGTAAGTACCTCCCGCTCAATTCGCTGTTTTCTCTCCGTCATTGCTATTATTATTAGGGTTTTAGAGCGTGTGGGCTGCGATGGTCATTTTGCGCCAATCTGCTGTTTTGTGTCGATCGTAGATTTGCTAAGGTAGATATCTGACTGAAACCGTCTGGTGTACAAACCATATTTATAACTTTTTGCGGCCACCTTCAGTTTGCTTCGAGGAAACGAGATGACCCCGGAGCTTGCTTAAGTCGGCGGTGGGGTACACGGTCAGAAATTGGGGCGCTTGGATTTTTACGTGTTCACTGCCATTCAAACGAGGAAAAGTCAAATTATTTACTTATGGAAAAATCGGTTAATGTCTAGCTTTTTCATGCGAGCTTAAAGAAAAACATTTCGAACATTGTTTACCCGGAAACTACTTCTTGACAATCTTTGTTTCTCTAGCTTTATGTAATTATCGACAAGTTTTTGACTTGCACCATTTTGTTCGAGTCAATTTCCAAGTCAGAAGGTACATTAACCAGAATAAAAAAGTCTTTTCTTGGCATCAGCAAACCACCCAAGAAGATGGCGTAAGCCGAAACTTGTCGAATATTAAATTAAAATAAAACCATATATCAATACCTTCCTGCTAAGCTGAGTTCCTTAAGTTTTACTCTATGTTTTATGCTATCAGGAAAAATTAAGAGTTCATTCATGAAAATTACCATCCGACAAACTAGAAAAGTGAACCTGACTAAAACGGAAATGTATCCTTGGAGCGGAAATGTATCCGGGATGTCCAATAAGACGTATACAAATGGGACAAATGGACAAACCCAGTAGTTGGCCCATCCCGCACAAAATCTCGGAAATAACAAGTGGAAATACTGAGGCACATGGTTTTATGATCACTCAAATCGCAAAAGTATACGACTGAAGCTCTCACATTTGCAATGTGCCGCCCTCGTTTTCTGCAAACTGTCTGAAATTGTTATTGCCTTAATTTTTTGCGGTTGGCAAGGTGTATACTGGTGTGTCTCCTCGAATCCTGGATATAAAATAAACTTTGATTATATATTCGGGCACAACGTATTTTGCATGCAGGATTCGAGGAAACAGGCCAGTAAACACTTTGTCAACTTATGATCTTGCTCATCGCCTCAGCACTCCGAAAGCTATCAAAGTTTTGTTTTTCCTAAGACTTTTCGTAAAAGCTACCGCGCGGGCAGCAGCCATGCGATTTTTGCCTTGCTATTTCTCGCATTCCAGTTACAGCTCTTTGTAATAAACGCGTAAACTACACCAGTAAAATGGCAAAAAAACGGCTATAAAATTTGTGTCCTGGTGCTCTTTCCTTATGTTTGCGGACAGAAGTTTGAAGCTTATTCGTGTATTGCCTCCACTGCACGAAAATAAAAATGAGTAAATACGTACAGCTTTTCTAAAAAAGCAGCGGGTGTTTCTACACCATTTGACCTAAATTAGTTCTTGGCCGTCGATTATGTATGGCCCCATATATTTATAGTCCGTTATTTTCACTGTCATGCATATTGCACCCCAACTTCATAACCATGGAAACAACCGTCATATGGTATGGTTTTCTGCTGAGTCTTGTTTTGCTCGTATCAGACGTTCCAATGACCTAGTCTACCACTTTTTAAATATATCTACGCGATGAAGTGCGAAGCAACTAATATCTCAACGAGGGATTCGCTGCTATAGCCAGGGCTTCACATCATTAAACATCACCCAGGGTTATGGCGTCATCTGGCAACCGCTGAGACTGGCAGCAAATGCAGCTCACCGCGAGTCCCGCGTCGTGCTAAACGGGCATAAGGTAGCGCTGACGTCAACGTTAAACACTGCTCCGGCAATCGTCGTCAGAGAGATATAAGCCCTGTTTACATGGTGTTTTGAGGATTAGTGCTTGTCCCAGATAGCGCGCGGAAAGGGGGATGACGGCCCACTTCCGGTGTGACAAATGCAACACTGGGCTGTAGAACCAACAGCTGCTGTTAGAGGTTGGCATGGAATGCAACAAGTCATTCGTGCTGCAGCCAAGGGCAGAATTTTCCCCATTGAAACTCGACCCTGGCATCACTATCCCCTTTAACGCGGGGGCCACCCACCGGGGGCAGATGGCCCCCTCAACGAAAATATGGGCGTTAGCGCAAATCGCAAAGTGCAAAAAGCGCGGAATAGAAGAAATACCATGTTTAGTGCCAGGAATGGTTTGACCAGAGGTCAAATAGGTCAAGATGGCTATTTTCACAAATACAAATACAAACCAAACCTATGTCATTAAGCTATAGGCCGGTAAAGACATTATAGCAAATGCCAGTCTTTCCGCAGGAACGTAAAGACCCCCCCAGTGGTACCCAGAGGACCGGACCTAATAACCAGTCACGAAAGGTCAGAAAGACCTCCGTATATCAAAGAAAGCCAGTGACAAGACAAACACGATGGTGTTTGTTTCACCGCTCAGCTAATTAGGTCAAAAGTTATCCAAAATACTTTTTGCCTCGGTGACCTTGGATGACCTTGGAAAAGTTAAAGGGCAAATATGACCCCTGGGATCCGTGAAAGGGTGTCCAAAAACGTTCTTCTGAGCAGTCTGAGTATTTGCAATCATTTTTGTGGCTTTTATATCATGAAACAACTTTTCCCTATGCTTTTCCAATGGGAGAGGTCGCCTCGTGACCTGACCTCAGGCACGAAATCGAAAAATCCCGGATATACACCTTATAGACCCTGGAGGGGTTATGAAGTGTGGAAGTTTCAAATCGATCGACTTTGAAATGTAGCTCTTACAGAGCTCTAAAGTGAAGTGAGGTGACCTTGGTTGACCTCGTCTGGTGACCTGACCTTGGGTGACCCGGGGTAAAAATTTCAGGGATGATGGGAAAATGATGCAGTGAGAGGTAGAGCCCTCAACTGCGGTGCTGCGCCTCGTCGTTTTCTGCTATCCCGGAAAAACCTTAGGGGGCCATCGATGGCCCCCGGTGGGGCAGGGTTAATGCACATTATCTGGGACAAACAGTAAGATAGGCGCAGGAGCGTGTTTTAAGATGGGGCGGGGGCAAAAGTCACCGCTGGTGGGGTCAAACACGTTCCAGCATATCACTTAATTTTTTTTGGGGGAGGCACTGCCCCACAGTTTGAAAGTGGGGGTGATAGTCGCCCCTCCTGCCCCACAGTTTGAAAGTGAGGGCGATAGTCGCCCATCCTGCCCCACAGTTTAAAAGTGAGGGCGATAGTCACCCCTCCTGCTCTACAGTTTGAAAGTGAGGGCGATAGTCGCCCCTCCTGCCCCACAGTTTGAAAGTGAGGGCAATAATCGCCCCTCCTGCCCCACAGTTTGAAATTGAGGGCGATAGTCGCCCTTTCTGCCCCACAGTTGGAAAGTGAGGGCGATAGTCGCCCCTCCTGCCCCACAGTTGGAACGTGAGGGCGATAGTCGCCCCTCCTGCCCCACAGTTGGAAAGTAAGGGCGATAGTCGCCCCTCCTGCCCCCCGATTCATGCGCTAATGAGTTGTAGTCCTTAAATCACCGTGGAAGCAGGGCTATAGAGAAAGTCCTCTTTAGCTCTGGACGAGCCTCTTCTGAGGCCTTCAGCGACTCAACGCTCTCGTGGCCGTTTCACGGGAGCTAACGGGCGGCCAATGCCAATCATCCGCTTATTCCTGATTATTATTTTATTTATTTATTTGACTACATCAGGCCCCTCCACAAAATACATGTGGCTATTCTTAGCGTGGAAGGCATCTGTACATAAGAGCATTCGGCTAGATCGACCGAATATTAATGGTAGGTGTATATCATCGTTTTCTATCGTAATTCTGAAGTATGCCGTACCCACGCTTGCGCAGGGGGCTGTCCCTTCGTTTTGCTTTCCGGTTCGCTGGGATAGCTGTTTTCGGATCAGGGTCAGCAACCATTTTGAAGTTAAAAGTTTTTTTTTTTTTTGAAGTTTTTTTGAAGCATCCTTGACCGAAATCACTAAACAGCTGAGTGCATAAGTAGACGGCCCGCGGGATGTGAAACCAGGTAGAATGCAGCAGATGTTGCACTGTCCGGAAATAGCACTGTTTTTCACTCTTTTGCCTGAATAGGCAAAATAGTGTAGCTTTCTAGCTGCTTTTAGCTTTTTCCTGCCAGATATTGCAGACGACAAACATGTTTTTTATAGATCTGATCAATTTTCCCCTAAACAGTACATTTGCAAGGCGGAATTCTGCAGGGGCTCGAACACTTGGTATTTGTGTTCCTCGAAATATATGGGAACTACACCAAACTGGTGCATACTGGATGGCTCATTCGTTGCACTTCTTGAAAGCATGATGTTCAACATTCTCGGTTCCATTTGTTTATCATATATTCAACTGGACATGGAGCCCGGCATTCAACTGGCCCTCCGGCGCAAGGTTAAATGAATTATGGTGGTTGTCTTGCAATCATGTAAAGCGCCGATGTTGTGCCTATTTAGGCAAGTTGTCTCGGTAGTAAGAATGGATTTTGATACGCAGCCCAATGTGATGGTCCACCTTCTTTTGTTCGGCCTCGTAGGCCTCTTTTCTGATTGAGTACATAGTGCTAAGGAGTCATTGTTACAATTATCGTTTCGGGGTAACCTTGGGTACGGTAGTGGAGACTTGGTAAAGTGCAACAGTTATCGGCTATAGTTAATTGCACGGCATCTAAATGTTAAAGACGTGTTTTATACAGTACAAGTGGGTTTTTAACTTGAGGAGAAGGCCCAGTGGATGGCCTCCCTACATGGTCCAGGGTGGGCAAGACGTGGCAACTGTTACTCAGTGCGGTGACTTGATGGACGAGGATGCCGTACTGGAATTTCTCACCAATTTGGACACCATGGAGCTTCCAGACTAGATCGAGGAGGTCAACGCTCAACTCCTGGACAAGACCGTGCAGGAGCAGAATTACTTTGCCTTGTTATTCTACACATTTAACTACACAATTCTACACAATAAACGTTTGAATAACCTAGCTTGAGGGGTACTGATTTGATATTCAATGCATTGTTTAAAAGTATTCTGATCGCTGCTGAAACATTTGGCAAATCAATTCTGAAAAAGTGCAGGTGCCTAAAAAAGTCTAGGCTCCATGTTCAAGGCATCTTACTTGTAGTTTGTTTTAGCCTCATGCGTGCTCCCTCAAATTGATCCAGCCCCTGGGCATTTTTACCATATGCTTCTCTTTAAGCCCATGTTTGATGTATCGTACTTTTTCTTCCTTAAATCTTCGATTTCCTGGGCATTAAAACATAATGCTGAGTAAATCTAGGGGGGTTTGTCATCTATGCTGACATAGATTGGAGGCCATGATTGGATAGTGTGAAATCAATTCCCTTACTCTGCTGCGAGAAAAACCAAGGGGGTAGGGGAAATGATATTATACAGTAAAATAATCAATTTCATCATTTCACTGTCAGTCATCCTAAAGCTGTTTCTCGGGTCTGAATAGAGATTAAAAGCCTGCATATGGGGTAACTTGCTACAAAATCTGATAAGGTATGCAAAGAAATCAGATCAGGCCAGGTCACTGCCTCGTGACGTCGTTCTTAACGTGATATACAATGCTCTGCTTTTCCCCTCATTGGAAGGCCTAAACCCAGCTCAGCTCGGTACCTGGAAGAGCTATATCGAACTTTGGAATATCATTAGGGGGTCTTCTGCAAGAAAAATGGGTGTCTCATCAAACCTTTTGATGTCATGCTAACGATGAGACCACCAGCGCTCACCGAGGGTCACACATTACGTTACTGTAATGGCTGTTGCATGGAAAGGTATAACTTTAGCACCATAGTGGTTGTTCGGTCATGCAAATGAGGTGTTGTCGCGATTAACATGTTTGCATTCCACGCGACGGGCCCGGGTTCAAGACCCGTTGGATTCCCTGAGCAAGGAGCAATTTGAGTTCCCAGAAACCTTTGGCGATGCCGTTAGACCTGGGCACTTGATGCGTCGACAAACCCCAAAAATGAGCATTATAATGATCTTACAAACAGAGTGACCTACATGACCTTATCGGGGTTTTATTTGAACTTGACCTTATATCAAGGTCATCCTGTGATTGGAAAATATAATACTTTACCGGTATCTAAGACCAGCAGAAGTATGGATGTCTCTAGATTTTTAAACAGGACGCCGAATAAGTTCTGACCTAGTGTGCATAGGTGTAGATGGCTGAGCGACTTACTTCTGTCCTGTTTTATTAGCTGCCGCCGTATAAAATACGAGCTGCATCCTCAGTCCTTGGGTAATAAGTTGCTCCCTGGCGAGAACGTAATGAAGTCGTTTCTATTTCAATGTGCCCGTAGAGATACACTTGACTTACCATTGCTCACGCCCCCGAACAGATGAAAGGAACGCTAACTCATAATGCTCGCCGAAGTTTTTATTTTGTAGTTTTGCTTTCCGCTGTCTTAGTAGAAATTCAAATGGACACAAATAACGCGAAAACCTAGTATGTTATAAAACAGTTTCAAAGCAGGCTAGCTGCACACCCGGGCCATAAATTACCCTACCGGCATAGCAGAAGTCTAAAACGTCAATGAACCATTGGACGATTTTCCGCTGATGTTCATCCCACGATTAACATAAAACTTCATGAAGCACGAAACAAAGTTTCCGTCCGAGGGGTCACCAGCTCTAGGGTTGTCCCCACTCAAAAAAAGAGTATTGACTTGAACACTTAGAGCCCAGGCACTGATGTGCTTTTTACCCCATGCAGACCATCATAGCGCCCGACCTTGTGCTTATGCCGCCTTGTGGCTTGGGTCATCCCAGACGTGTTGGTGCGACCCAATGGCAGTAACGGATTTAAGATATCGTCAAGCAGGATGGGGGGAGGCGAAGACCCAGCTGGGTGGCCTTTACCCCGGGGAGCGGGGCCTGGGCGTGGTGTGCATTTGAAAGGGTAGCCCTCCCGAAAAGAAGATCTTGAGTAAGTGGGTGATTTAAAAATATGACCCGAAAGTAGGGGAGAAAGTTTGGCTTCAGTAGCGCCGCTGTCCGGAGAGGGCAGCGTAATAGTGGAACGGAGTCGGTGGCTGCCACTGAACGGGTGGAAATAATACAATGCACCGGAAGATAGGGCGCCACTACCAGTGTCGCCTTCTAAAGCCAATAAAGTACACTCCGCGATTGGATCATCATCGTCCTGTTCAAGGATAGGGGCGAATCTAGATCAAAATTGGGACGGGAGGGGAAGCAAGGTAAAATCCTCACAAGCAGTGTTGCAAAGGCAATCGGTCAAAACCAGCTAAAAATATACAATTTGGCCGAATCGTGGCGAGAGCAGGGCTGGAATGGCCCCTGGATTCGCTCCTGCTTAAGAATATTGAGAATGTAATTGGCAGTCAATCTAAAAAAAACTAGAAAACTAAACCCAAATTCAGATCGTGGGCTAATTGTCCAAAACAATTCCAATAATTTCGTAATACTTTCTCTGCTTTAAAAATCAGTTGCGTACACATATTTGCATAATGGGTCAGTTCGATGTCAAAGAGATTTTAAAAATCGAAAAATTCACTTAGTATATTTTGAATATGTCAAAAGCAAACCAGTCCTTTCAAATGAAAAAAAACTGGACTAAGAAGCTGGATGCATAATTATTTATAAATTATCTTTCCCTTTACCTCGGCAGGGCACGTATATGGAAACCAATCGGAATACATCAACCGGCCCTGGAAGTGACCCATACGTAAATGATAACTTCAGCAGCCCTAGTTTTTATCAGTTTTGGTAAAAAAGTTTGTGAGGATTGCAGTGGCGTGCCTTTCCAGGCGTTCATCTTCTATCCGAACGTTCAATCAGTATGAATATGCGCAGGATGTTTATATTTTTTTGGCATTTATGACCCGACGGGCACGAATGGGTCCGAAAGTATCATCGGAGGCTCCCTAGACAATCTTGTTAGAACGGGAATGGTGAAACGATGCAATAGATAAGACCGTGATGTGTACCCCTAAAACCCTCGTGCAAAGACAGGGGACGTGGTAATGTAGGTGGTAAGCGTGCTCATCTTCTACGAGGTCATACCGGGTTCAAGGCCCGGCGGGTCCCTGAGCAAGGAACAATCTGCCTCCTGAGATCCCTTCCATCAGGAAGAAGTTGGCGAAGCCCTATACCTTTGGCAGTTGGTGCGTTGAAAAGCCCAAAAATTACGCAAAACTAACACACCAAACCGGTCGCGCCTTGTTTCTAGTGGTAGAATATCAGATGAGTTCAATAACTGGTAAAAGTTGAAAGGTGGACGGGGGACCCAGCACGGTGAGAGGGCAGCATACTAAACTTATGTTGGATTCTCCCAACCCAAAGACGATCTTTATTGTTGCAGCCCAGATGGTAGAGCAGCATTCCAAAACAGGTCTTACATCTGCGATATACGCTTAGGTACTACAGCCTGCAGGTTCAGCTTGCAGCGAAGGGAGGAGGGGACTGGAATGGTTGAGTGAGCAATACGGGAGCCCTGCTTGCATTAAATCCATTATTTAGGCACGGAGAAAATAGTTGCTTTTTCGTTTTCTGTTAAAGTTGAAAACTTAAACATATTTGGACTTTTTACAGTAAAAATGTTGATTATGTTGAATACAATACGCAACAAGTTTCGGCTTACGCCATCTTCTTCGAGTAAATCTTCAAAAAGATGGCGTTGAGACAAAGATGGCGTCGAGAAAAGAAGAGTTGATGTCGTTCAACACACTACGAATGACAACTTACGACTGAAAATATTTCTGCTCTTTCCGCTACACCCAAAGTTTGGCATCTTACAGTGTTTATTGCTTTGTCAATTTGAAGCCATATCATAAAGTTTGCTCTTCAGAAAATACAATGTTAAATTACAAAACGTGAGCTACAAAAGTATAACTTTATTTCCCTGTTCACAAATTTATGGGCTATATGCAGGCTTCAATGCAAATTGAGCTTTTCAGAACTGCAAAGCAGCTTCAGCGCTGTCAATGCCATTTAGAAAATGAAGATGTCACGTTTTTGAGGGTCTGCCTCGTGGAAGATTAGTTCATTATAACTTTACCTTCAAATTGTTTATATTAGGTGCCCGTTAGGTTTTCTTTCACACGGGTGGTTCACTGGTATAAGTATTTGTTCCAAACTTTTCTAGACAAGTACAGCGATTTCAAGTGATGTTTTGGTTGATTTCAAGTGATCAAGACCATGGAAGAAGACGGTAAGGTTCCTCGTGGGTTCGGTCTCGGTGGGGCTCATGACTCTAGCAATGGTCATCCTGAGCCCCTGGTGTAGAACTGTGGACATCAGCAGGTGCCCACGTCCTGTAAAGGTCGCCGAATGTTGCCTCGAAGCTGGTGTTGCGCACTACACTATCCAGCTCGTCATAGGCTGTTAGGCTAGACAAATTAAGTTAGGCTGTTAGGTTAGGCAAATTTGGTTGGATTGCTACGTCAGGTAACTTAGGTTAGGTCGTTAGGTTAGAAGAATAAGGTTAGGTTGTTAGGCTGAGAAAGTTGGTTAGGCTGTTAGGTGAGCCAAATTAGAATAGGTTAGGCAAATTATGTTGTTTTACATGACAATAGACATGACACGCCGCCACAGTGACTCAGTTGGTAGAGCGTTTGGCTCCGGCCCGCTGCTCAGAAACATGCAGTGGCAGTGCATATCCAGGCTTGGGATCGGTTCCCCTGAGACGCTCCGGCGCTCAATAGTTTATCCGACGTAGGTCGGCGGGCAACTGAGTGGTGAGAGGGTGACCTGAGCGGAGCGGCCGTCCCTGTGCTTTGTGGGACGTTAAACTTTGGCTTCTAAATCAACCCTTTATTGCGGGAGTTGCTCGTTCGGGTGGTGGGGTCGGGGTCTCCGTGACAAGTCCCTTGCTGACTTTGGTGAGGCTCAGACTCCGAAAACCGAACTGGGAACAACTTGGACAACATTAAAAAAAAAAAAATATATATATATATATAATAAATAAATATCACCTCACGCTATGAACCCATGTGAAAAGAAAAAATTACAACATAAATTTTCTCTCATTTCGTGATGATTGATTATCCCGCGCACTGGAGGGGGTCTCGGAGGCCCCCCACCTGTTTTTCCAAGGTGGCCAGAGAACCGCTTGTAGCCGAAAAACGAAACGTGGCCACATTTAACAGAATTTAATAGCGCGTCGATTGGTGAAGACTTTTTGAAAATCGGCCAAACATTTTTTGACTTATAGGCTTTCAAAAGTAGACCTGCATTTTGAGATCGCCGTAAACGCGCGGTCGGACCAGTTAGCTTGCATTGATGACCGAGTGGTGACGTCATAACGTCATATAAGCGGGACTATATGTCAAGGTCACTTCACATGAAAGTCAAGGTCAAGGTCAAAGGTCACAGGTCAAGGTCATATCTGCACTTTCAAGGTCACTGACCACTGTGCGTCCGGCCAAATGACGTTACCCCGTCTGACATATGTTATGCTATGACGTCATCGGTAGGGTACCCCAATACAAAGGTCAAGGTCAAAGGTTAAGGTCAAAAGTCATTGGGAAAGGTCAATCCTCATTTCCCGCCAAACAGTGGCTACAGTGTTAGTCAAAGTGTAAATAATAAGTAGTATACCATATGGTGACCTTAAAGGTCAATGACCTTGAATGACCTAGACCCAAAAGTTGTGGGAAGCCTGTTTGAGACCTCTTCTCTATGAACATTGTCCGCCTTTGGCTTATTCCCGCCATTTTCTTGCATAATCACAGCATTTACCAATCGATCCCAGCATGGCCAATATTTGACCTTTACTACCTCGTTTGACCTTGAAGATATTGACCTAGGTCAATGAAAATTGGTCATCATGTAGATCACCATAGCCTCCACCCACCTACCAAGTGGCGTTTTTCTAACCCTCTTATTTTTTGAGATCTTAGGGGGCCTACCAGGCCCCCCTCCAGTGCGCGTTAGTGCCAGACCCCCCTCCAGTGCGGGTGTTAAGGTTTGCGCGGCCAGAAATTGTTTGAAGCGCGTCTCATTCTTGAGCAACACGTAATTTCTAGCTGAGTTGGACATATTACCTTATGGGTTGTAGAAAGTCAGAAAAATCACCATTATAGGCTGGCCAAAGAACGAATTCGATGACGTGGTTTTGATAACACGTTATTGATGATCGCATAACGGAAAAGCATTACCGTCGATACCGTGGTCGATATTCGTTACTGATGGGAGTTTCCGAAGAGCTCACTGCTGGTCTTCATGTGATTTCGAGGCTTACACATTTAAATGCCTTCAGTTTCAACCTCCGACCAGATGTCAGCTGCCCACTGCGTCACCCATTCGAGGTGGCTTCACAATGTAAAAACGCAGTTATAAGGTTGCATGTAATTAAATCGCCGGCAGGTGGTGTGGAGATTGACAAAAAATCATGCCTTCAAGTCTTTTAACTTCAGCTTCTACTGCAATTAAACGAATGTCGTGCAATTTTGTCGTTTTTACGCAGAACATTTTAAGCAAGAATATAAAACATGTTTTTCACTGAATCAGTCAGAAAAAGTGTAAATGCATGTTTAGAGGATAGGATACTTATTTTTCATTGCTCGTCAGCAATGAAAAAAACACATTGGATAGTGTAGGTACAGATAATCTGCAAAAAAACCGGACACTGAGATGATACCAGCCAAGTCATTTCAAGAAAATGGTCATAATTTTGACCCTGACTGCTGCCTATTGCAAACTGGGCAGCGATTGTCGTTATTACTGTATAATGAACTGATATGGTCTAGGTCGTAGCTAGAGTATTTGTTTTGTAGTTGTAGCTACAGCACTGGTTATGTAACCTATATCTTTGTATGCTAACTGTGGTAATCACCCCACGCGCATCAGGTAACTTCACTCAAGAACGTTCGGGGCCGAGATACAGGTTTGCTACTGTGGAACTTAACGATGAAATAGTTTGGAAAAGATCATTCAGTAATTCTGCGGCCGACGGTTCCATATAATTTTAGATCAATCCATCGGCATGTTTGTGAGTTTTGGCCACACCGACAGCCCAGATCTTATGTCGCCGAGAAATCGATACTGATTTTTTTCAAAGGAAATAATCGGGTATTGCGTTGGAGAAAATCTATGTTACAGCGAGAACTAAAATGTGTGATGCTGTAGATCACCGAAAATTACGCACCACTATTCAAAAGAGCAGTTTTTACGTAACGAAACCATTAGCGTAGCGAGATTCCTTGACGCAACCATAACGTAAGTGAACTATAATGGTGCGTTAAAGGGAATGTGGCACCTTAATAACGTGATTTTATTTGAGATAGCCAAGTTGTAAAGCAAATCGGAAAACCCGGTACTCAATATGTGATTTGTCTTGGAACTCGAGGTTTCCGTAGAAAAAAGCTAAAACCTACCTGCAATGTACCCATCATGTACCCTTAGCAGCAGGCCACAGTTGCCATGGCTGTTGGTGTGACGAAATATGCTGCAGTCAATCGAAGACCTTGAAGCGTTTCGAGTATGGTAGTGGTTGCCAGCTCATAACATCATCCACAGGCATATATTTATTTATTTTCCTTGAGGAGCATTTTAAAAGTCAAAATATTGAGCTTATTGTACATTTTTCAGAGAAATCATGAGTGGTTTCATTATTTTCGGCTAAAAGTACGCATAATTACACTAAATTCCAGGATTCGACCAAGGTGCCACACTCCTTTTAAGCATAGCAACGGACAGAGCACACAGATAACATTGTTTTGTGCGCGGAACGTTATTATTGGTTCCACTACACCGGAAAATAGGATCAAAGAAGGCTGAGATGCGCATTACATTCAATCGTTGCTAGGCACTTTCATTCAATGTTGAATCAGGGAAAACAACATGGTAATCTGGTTTAGAGATCTCAAAGTATTGAATTAGCTTGCCAAATTGAACGAGAATTGAGGCGTTGGATTGAAACACGTCTGATATGTTTTGAAAGCCTTTTTTGATAGCTGTTACCCTTGGCAGGATGGTACCAGATCGGGTTGGTCTGGAAACCAGAAATTTGTAAAATATATGTTTTAAAAAGTGACAAACTTTATTAAGGGATGCCATGTAAAAGGTGTTTTGTTGTTAGAGAAATAAATATAAGAGAACATCAGGAATCACTATCCAAGCAATGTTTCTTGTTACCTCATTAGTTTTCTTGCAGGTGTATTAGCCCACGGAGCTCTCTTTGTAATATGATTTCCCAGTCGCGTGAGTTGCTCATTTCCCAGCACAAAGGCTAGTTACGCCCTCACAATATAAAAAAACCTCGGGGGCGTTTATGGGCGGCGTATAGACGAGTAGCGTGTTCAGTGTCAGACTGAGATTGTTACTCCCGGTTTGCCACTTTCTCACCATCGACTACTTTCAAGAGAGGTTAGCAATAACCAGGTCGCCGTGCTTATGCTTCAACATCTCACATATATGAATCTTTTGAATAATTATCGGACGATAACTTCTGGTGCGCTTCATACGCTTACATACGCTTACACTAGTTATAATCGGATCGACCGGAAACAGTGCGCTTCCGTACAACTTTGAAGCCAATGTCATCTACCCACTGATCCGGCCAACATCAAACAGACCAGGCAGCATTGAGAGTACCGATGAGTACTCTCAATGCTGCCTGGCAACAGTTTACTCAAGCTGCTGCACCACGTATTTCTTGGCGATTGGAAGATTTACATTTGCAGGAGCACATCTGATTATGCTTGCACAAACAAATGGATGGTCCTACGTCTGAGTGACTTTCCTGGATAAGTCTCCTTCTTTCGTGTCCACCTCATACATCCACCGCCCACCGGCAATTAGCCTTCTCTTCACTTCTGAGCGTCTCCCGGGTCAATGGTTTGAACTCTCAGCTTTGGCATCCCCCAGCTGTATGGAATTTAAAATGCAGATCAAATGGCAAGGAACTTTGCAGCCAAGTAGCGAGGAAAATTAAATGGTCGTTCAGACTCACTGAGAAAAACTGCAGGCCGATGATGGTTTTGAAACGCGTGTGGCGTCTAAGACTAAAAAGGAAAGAAGTACAAACTGTAGATGTACGCAGGGGGGCCCAAATTTTGATCTAGTGGGACCAGGTAAACAATCTACTAACAAAAGTGACGTAGTTTGGGCGACAGAATAATGCTGTTGCAAGCGTTATGAGCAATAAAAACAAAACTCACGTGCTTAACTCATCAGCGCTACCTGCTTTGTATAATATAACTCAAAGAAGCAGATATCTAAAAAACTATTACTATAGAAAATATACAATCTGAATGCATCCCATCACAGTAGGTAATATCTGCCTTCGACACGTACCTAACACTACAAAACAGAGGTGCTCACTACGCATATGCGAGTGAAGTGAAGTCAGAAGTCAAAGTCGACGAATTATAGCTTGGGCATGGAATAAATTCCATGGCTGGGTGAAAATTGTTGCTATGTGAGTGATTTATTTAGTTCATGCAAGGGTTCTGTAGCAAAAACCTGTCAAGCAACAAAATATTCACCCATGGCTCTACATTTATTTATTCCATATCGGGCATGAAAGTCAAATTGCAACAATACACAGAGACACAGTAAATAAAAATAATTCAATTCCTTGCTTAGTAGAATCTACCAGTGCTTTAGTAGTTTCAATCGAATCTAGTGGGAACGCTGACGTCACGCCCAAGAAAATTTTCCCCACCTTATATATTTAGGAACCGTGGATGTACGTATGTTTGTATTATACTTTTATGTATCTTAAAATTTCATGACTTCTTAACTTGAACAGTTTAGTAGTTTTTTTCAATATTTGAAGTCCAAAAATAGTAATATTTAAATGTTAGCAATAACAGGGACCCAATTAAGTGGATAATCATGGCTGTAACAGTGTTCTGATTTTTATTTAAATCTTATGCTCGGGCGATATGAATCGGTTTACTACCTTTAAAGTACTCTTTTATGCCCCTAGCATATTTTTTTTACTTCAGCCCGATACACACATACTTTTTGCAGCAGCATACAACAAAATAAAAAAGTAGTTCGGACTAGAACAGATCCGACATATTTAGAGGCAGCAAGTGAGCCCCGTGAGTTCCTCCTTGAAGAATGCCACAAATCACACGCTGTGGCAATGCTGTTAATAATAGAAAATAAAGAAAAACAGCTGGTGTCCGAGGGTGGGCGGCCAGTTTTGGAGACTTGAAAGAGGGGAATTTCGGCTATAGGGCCGGTGGCCACGGGTAGCCCCGGAGGAGGCACGCCGTCAATACAGTTAATCAGTCCTGTGACGAACCGACCTACCACTAGATAGAAGCCGGTGAGACGCCGTGGACGCTGTGTCGCGACGACGCTCCGATCGACGACGTCAGTTGCTCCAGATACATGAGCAGCTTCAGTACGCTCCATTACCGTACCGAGTACGGGCATGGACTCGTCGGCTCATGTGATCGGGAGCCTGGCTTTGGGACTACTATTTTCATGAGTCGATAGAGTCCGTTCCCATAGCAAGTACGTAAAAGGATCGTAATTAAGCTGCTCGTGTATCCGGGGTAAGCAAAAGCGGGTATAACCTATACAGACCGACTACGGATTAGGGTGAGTCAATATCATCCAGGCTTCCTACGGTACGCGATCGAGAAACAAAGTCTTAAAATACCATAGAAAATGTGGCATGTAATGGGACGGAATCTCGCACTAGATACATTTTTTTCGAACTGGGATAAAACAGACTAGACAATGTGATAGCACAGGATAGCGTAACGGTGGCTAGGATGAGCCACGACGAACGCAGGCAACGGCGCAGTGGAGGACGAGCGGTATGAGGGCAGGCGCATAGCACAGCGATGCCAGGGGCGCCACCGATGTAGCGGAAGCGGCGAAGGTGCAGCCGTGCAGAGTATCCGATCGAACGTGATAGCGCATCACATTTTTGTATACGCCTAACGAGGTTGATGCGCAAGTTGAAGTAGCGATTGACGTCACCAACTCAATGTGATGTCATTAGCCGTCTTGCGCCCGGCTTACACGCCAAATCCGTTCGTCGGAAGGCTATTGGTGGAATGGTAAGTCTGTTTTCGCTTGTTTTCCTAGAGACATTAATTTTTTAGTGCACGCCCAAAACCACGAAGTTCACCTCCAGTGGAGGCAGGTTCGTCTAGGACAATATTTCAGCATCCAGCCCATTGCATTCCACCTAAGTCTTTTTTATCCCATTTCGAAAAACGTATCTAGTGAGAGATCCCGTCCCATTACATGCCACTTTTTCTGTGAAGTTTTAGGACTTTGTTTTCTGTTCGATCGCGTACCGTAGGAAACCTAGACGATATTAGCTCAACCTGTTCCAAAATTCCTACCGTTTTTCCTGTCCCATACGGAAATATTGCTGTATTGCTTGCTATTTCCTGTCCCATGTAATATTACTGCGAGGAGCATGATTATAAGATCTTAGTGCAGGGTGTCTGGAGGTGTATCTATCTACCTTGCCCCAGTTGCGGTCTTTTTAGCGTAGGAGGTAACCAAATACAGTGTAAAAATGTTGCAACAAAACCCTGCATCCGGATATTCCAAAGTGAAAGTTAATCATGTGACTTTGTTGCTTGAATTACCCATCAGTTTTGTGCTGAATTAATTTCATGACCGTTTTCAGTTTAATCATTTCCGGCACGAATTCCTCTGGCAAAGCAATGTCATAAATCATGCGGCCCAGTGTATCATCAAAAGATAGGGGTTTTTGGAATGATGTCATAACTCAAATTATCAGTGGCGGATCTAGCCGGGTGGTTTGGGAGGGGCAAACCAAAGTCGAAAAGCAAAAAGCAAAAAAAACAACGTGGAGTGAAAAATTGCGTTACAATATGCCTTTTCGGTAGGATTTTGGGAACTGGAGACGAAAAGCAAAAAAAAAAACGACAGGGTAAAAATATGGACTCAAGATATAGTAAACATAGTTTTGCCCCGAGCTTTTCCGTTTGGGGGGGAATTGCCTTTTTTGCCCCCCCTGGATCCGCCACTGATATATATATATATATATATATATATATATATATATATATATATAATAATATATATATAATATTTATTTATTGAAATAATGCCGCCTAATCGATCACATTATCGGCGCCCGATACCGACAAATTCTTGGAGAAAAGGCTCAAAATAATGCACGAAATATCGGATGGGGTCCAATTAGCCCCTGGAAGATAAGGATAACATGAAACATTTCATGCATGCTTCGAATTAATCTCTAAATGTGGGACGCTCAACACCCCAAGTTCGGAAATTATATTCGGCTGTTAGGTTTCTTTGCCGTCAACACTTGTAAGGTAGGTACCGTGCCCGGACCAAACATCTATGACCCGGCAGGTTCTCGCCAGCGCAGATAATCAGAATCTATACCCGTCTCCCGGCGTCCTCCCTCAGCGTCGTTAAGGTCGCACTCGACTCGGCTCGCCGGGTACTTCCCGGGCCGCGGACCCATTGGGCAGGCGAGGTGGACAGCGCCTGACGACACCCGGGATCGACTGACCCTCCCCGCCTGAAGGCCTGTCCGGAGACACAGGTCGGGTCGCTAGAGCGTCAGTCTTCACTGTGTTTGAAGTAGCCGATGATTGCTGGCGGATGCAGATGGGGGGCATGGGGTTGTGCCCCCAAAATGGCGTCATTTTGTCTGATTTTATAAAAAAAGAACACTGTGTTTTTACGATTTTCCCGAGTCCCCCAAACGGCGCCCCTGCGTCCGCCCCTGCCGATGATTGGTGATCCCATGCGCGGATGGTGTTTGGTTGATATACACAGCAAAGCAGGTTTGCCGTGTGAGAGCGATTTCGAAACATTCGGTCGTATTATTTCCCAGGTTTCAGAAATGGAAGGCTGCCAGTGACCGGGCTTTTGAGGATCTCACATATCACCCGAGCTTCTCAGTACCTCTCTTGGGCTTTTGTAGACCCACTGACACTCGTTCTCCGCGGATCTATTGGCATGTTTGTGGAACGGCGTGCTTTTGAAGAGGTCTAGCTGCTGCGGACAGCATGCCCACAGCCCCTTGAAAGCTACCCGCATCGGCCAAAGCCAGGAAATCGGCTAAAACGCTCACCACGTATCTATTGTAGCTTAGAAACTGCAGCCACGCGTGACATTTTCCCGCACATCTTTTCCTACCATAGCAATAAAGAATAGAGAAATGAGGTGTTAGGATTCTATATACCAGCAGTAACGGAAATGTATTACGACGTTTGACTTTCTAAAAGTAGCTTTTCGATAAATGTATTACCTTCAGCGCGTAGAAGCGTAACTATTCCCTTAGATTGGTTTTAGAAGTTATTAAACTAGGGGTTTTGGATATTTAGAACTTGTATTTCGCCCACAGGTCGAAAAAATAATTTTCCCGAAACGCAGAACAATGCTTGCCCCATAATAAGACAAGTTTCTGTAAAGAAAAAGGCGTCCATGTTTCCAGATTTTTCTTCGATCTTTCTCTGTTAATGGGCACGCTCATATCCAGGTCGGCCATAGCTAAGGTGTCAGAGCCGCATGACGAAATCCATGGAGCGAAGCGGATTGGGATTTCTCAAGAGGCTCTATTCTGGCCGCTTGGCGGTTCTGACAAATGATGCAAGGTCTCTGCAATTGTGTAGGGTGATAGCCCTTTTACGCTAGACGCCCAAACTAAAGCTTCCGAATCTAAATTCAAAATAGTTTTTGAGACATTTTGGAACAAATGTTTTCAATTTTGCATTTTTCTCATTTTTATTTCTTAAGCGACGAGCTTGAAATTTGGCTCTTTTTGAATAGGCAACAGGTGCCACCTGAGAAAAAATTTCGAACTGCTCCGACAATATTTATTACGCCAAAACGCAGGATTTCTGATCAGAGGCTTTTTGACGGCCGACTTATAAGCTCGAAATGTCAGAAAGCACGCTTCACTTAGTTTAAAGACAGACACCTGGAGGCAGCTAGATCAATTTTATTGTGCTTAGGCATAGTTTCCAGTGGAAAACGTAAAATTCTTACCTAGTTTTTGTCATTCTGCCGGAGGACTGCATTTTTGCACATTTCATTCAAATCTTAATATCTCGCTACCTAATGCGCCGATTTGACTTTTCATTTTAGATCATGAAAGAACATTGCTTACGCCTGATGATATATGGAGATGGATATCGTGATATTGAAATTCATTGTTTTATATGTATAAATATAATTTTAGAAGAAAACCTTTTATTTGTAGCTTCTCGGTTCCGAGCATATGTCACTCACAAGCTCAGAATTAACATGGCTGCATAGGAAAATCGATTGCGGTCATTCCATTCATTTACACTACCCACTTATCTCCAACGGCTTTCGAATAATTCGCCCGAAAGGGTATTTCAAGGAGCTAAATTTCTCGGAACATGTTTGCTTCTCACCATGGTTTCAAGTTCTTAAAATGAATGGATGTGCATGAAATTTGGCATGAAGCTAGCTCAGGGTCCTGGGTTACCGATATAAGTAATTCTAGGTCAATATGATGTTTAGTTCGTCTTCTAGGAACAGCTTTATACCATGCCTTTTCTGTATGAACACAGCACCCGGCGCCACGATCACGGCATCGTTTTGGTTGAGCGATACCGCCCAGTGACCTCCTGACGGTTCACAGGCGTAGGGCTAGTGGGAGCTGGAAAGATCATGGCGCGGTGGTCTAGTGGTTAGAGGCACTGAATCGTGAGCAGGGGGTGGCCGGTTCAAATCCGGGGTTGACCGTGAGCTATTTATTGTTTATTTCAAAGAAAAGAATGACAACACTGACCTACAGGCTTATGAAGAGATACATTGAAAACGAAAGATGGTTTGATTTCAGCACATTGTCATGCGGCTCTCCTGCGCCGGTGGGGCGTTAGCCCAGGTCGCAGACCGGGGTTTGTTAATGCGGGGTTCGAGAGGTAGTTTTGTTTTGCAAATATGTTTACTTTGCCGCAAGAGCAAATCACTTCATAAAAAGCCGACAAGAACAATTATAAGTGTTAAAACTATATTCATCAATAGAGATATGATGATTTTATACAATGGCAAATTTTATTTTCTAGGAAATCTGAAGCTAAGCCTCTGGACGTTAAAAGTTATGCAGGTAACCTGCGATTTCCCGAATTAGCTCCCACTCATTTCGAACAATCTCCACCGCTGCTAAAAGTCTCAAGCTGAGCCTGATCGGGGCTATTCGGTGCCACGTTAGACTTCTCTTTGTGTCACATTAAGTGGCGCTCAGCTCATTAGCCCCACAATGCGATTCCCATGCGGCTGCTTATACCGTTCAATACCGGTCCCTCCGCACGTTGTGGTGTCAGGCCAAAGATGCCAGTATGTACTAGCTCCTTGGAGACGGCGCTCGCCGACGCCCATTAGACACAGCGATGTTGGATTTTACGGCATATGCCCGTGAGACAATGTGCATCAAATACCTAAATTCTAAAGTAGCTTATACAGGTATGTGTGCGAGCCTTTAAACACGTTTGCAACTAATTGACGCTCCTGGTGTGCGGTTTTCCAAGAAAACCGTATTGTCAATTATAATGGCGGCCACCGCGATCTTCGTTTTTAACTTTGTTTAGGAATATCCAGATCCCTTAAGGATAAGTTGCCACGAAACCTGATATCTTTTATCAATTAGTCTGATCGTCATTCAGAGAAAACAGAAGCATAGGCTGCTATTTCTGCCAAGTAGCCTCTATAGCGATCGTTCTCAGCTCTCCCAACATCACGGCTGCTTTTGAATAGCGAAGGGAGCCGTTTGCTCACCTACAAAAATTAGGTGTTCATTCATAGAAAGATAGCACCAAGCGTTGAAACAGCGTGCTGGGCGCACCTGTTTGTACGATATCATCAGGGCGGTGCGACTCCGAATAAAATTATGAAAGGGCTTATGTATCATTCAGTAATTTTTCAGTTCTGGTCTCCATTGCCGAGCAAGAGCATCACATTGTTTTTTGGCTCGGCCATGTATAAACACCTCCGTTGTAAAAAAACAATATTGTTTTAAAAGATCAACGATGAGCTGATTCGTGAATTATGTGTCTTGAAATATTTTTCAAATAGGCAACTTTCGGTTCCATGAGTTAAAAGGAGCAGGTAAGAAAAAGCCACACTCTGTAGCTGCAGTTCTGTTGATTATTTCCTAGATGAGAGCTGGAACCAAGTTGTCTTTGTCTCTTGATAAGTTGTTAATTGGCTTGTCTCCTCAAATCCTGGATGCCGAATTGACCAAATTCACTGTGGTTATATGTTCGGGCATTCGGCCCTGCATCAGAAGATAAATTCCGGGTCAAAGCGAAAGCCGTGACCTTAAGTTTAGTTTCTTACAAACGCTCTTTAGCATTACACATACAGGTCTAGTTAATTTTCCTATCTTTATATCCTAGTATACAGGTCTCTACCTTTCCAACAAGGAGGCGGGGACCTGACCAAAATGCAAAATGCAGAAATTTTTAATCAGTCGGTTGGGTCCTAGAATTTCGCACGAGGCTCAGCCCTTCTTAGCCAGAACCCTTCTTAATTTGGTGAGTCGAGTGGCTGTCCCCTGGCGCCCCATTTCTTACATTTTTGTGTCTATTGATGACCTTGAGTCAGGTAAGATCATGACCACTGACATGATGAGTGATGTATTTTCACTGAGTGGAGAAACCCCTTCATTTTCACCGTAGTTGGAAATGCATAGAGAAAATAGGATAATATTTTTTATTATTAATACCATTAAGGTCGATATTAGAAAATAAGTATACCTGAGGGAATAGAGATCGGGCTTATTTTCAATTCTTAACTTCCTGCAATCATGTGTCACTTTCGGGGATAGAGCAAATAATTTGGATCTGTAACCTCTGATAAGTCATTTGGGGTCAGTCAAGTGCCTTCCCCCGCCTTAATCATCAACTTTGTGAGGAATCGGGATGGAGTTTTGATCAGGGATGGACGCAGACCCGAGTTTTGGGGGCCAAACCCATGCCTGCCTCTCCTCCTAGGGGGGGGGGTGGGACGTGCAATTTGGGCGCCCGACAGACCTAGTAGGTATAAGCTAGCTCTCCAAATACATGATCGCCCTCCTGGGGGAGGGATCGAATATTGTTTGCCCTACAAGACCGAGTGTAAACACTTTTTTCAAAAAATTCTCCGGCATTTGGGGGGGCAAAAGATAGTTTGCCCCCTCCTCTAGCGCTTGGGGGCATGGCCGGAATGACCCCCCTTGCGTCCACCTATGGTTTTGATGTCGTTGACACTGTTGGTGCTATCACTGGGAGTCGATTGGTATGCATGGTGATTTTATGTGGGGACCTATTTTGACCTAACCCTGATTCTTTTCATTTTTTGCATGTTTCTGCGCGTTTATTTCACCTGTATCATTTGATTCGCCTTGACGAAAGGATTCGATGATGTCTAAAGCATTGCACTGACTTAAATAATGTAGGAAACATCAATCACAGGGAGACAGTTTAGAGATCACAATCTGAAACGATATATTTTAAAACAGCCGACACCTTTTTAGTCGGCACAGGGAAATGTAACTGATTTGAAAGGTGCTCAAATACTTCTCCCGCGAGCTCGAGTTCGCACGGTGACAGGGTTGAGTTTTTGGCTGTAGGAAGTGGAGGTTGGCGTATAGCGGGAACTTGTGTCAATTCCCACAGCTTCCATATTTTAAAAAACACAAAATCGAGTGTTGTCTCCATACCCCTTCGCTCTCCTCTCCCCTCCCTCTCTCCCTCCGCTCTCCATAGCCCGCCCTCCTCGTCGCTTGACGTGCGCCTGCGAGTATATTGCCCGGGGAGGAAACTAAAGGCCGCAGTAGGTCAGTGGCGCAAGTGAGGTTACAGATCACGTGGTAGCACACTATGCCTGAATTGGGTACTATGGTGCCACCATGGCAACTTACTCCAGTGTCCAATCACAGTGAGACACTTAACACGGCAGTAAATATGAAAAACAAATGGGGGATTACCACAATAAAATGGGGGGGATAGAAGGGACTATACCCTGAATTGATGTAGAGGTGAATGATGATTCAGCCGTTTTATAAATACTTCACAACCCGAACAGCAGATGTTTAAATAGAAACATGAAAATTGTAAGCGATTAGGCTTCTAAGTTCGATTTAAACACCCCACCTCCAATCTTGGATCATTGTCGTATGTCAAACTGACCTTGGTCAGCAACACGCCGTCATGAAGAGAAGAGACAGCTGGCCGATACATCCTCCAGTAAATCTTTATATTTTCACATGTATTAAATGGGTATGAATGTATCTACATAGGTACCGAGGTCTATCCTTCCGGTTGGTCAGATTCCCCAGTGACTCCTGGAACCCTCTGTCGTCTAGCCCTTGTCAATCCCCCGCTTGCACTTCTGAACTTTTTTATAATTTTTGTCCAAGTTGTTGCAAGTTTGGCTATTGGAGTCGGAGTCTAACGAAAGTCATCAATGGACTTGTCACGGAGACCCCGACCACACCACCCGAACGAGCAACTCTCGCCATGAAGGGTCAATTTATAAGCCAAAGTTTAAAGTCCCACAAAGACTGGCACATGGGGCCGGGGTGGCCTAGTGACTTCATTGCCAGTCTTCGGATCAGATAGCATGGACTGACGTGGGTTCAATCCCCACGACGGGTAACCACCTTCCGTGTCCGATCTGACCCGGTGGAGAGGGTCCTTAAACACCCACGCCAATGCTCCCTGTAATTGGGCTAGTGTGCCTATTGGGAGTGGCCCTAATAAAAAATAAAACAAAAAGCACATGGACGGCCGCGCCGCTCAGGTCACCCTTTCACTAATCAGTTCCCAGCCGATCTTCGTTGGGTAAACTATTGCGCGAGGAGCGTCTCAGGGGAACCGATCTCAAGCCTGGACATGCACTGCCACTGTATGTTCCTGAGCAGCGGGCCGGAGCCCAGCACTCTACCAACTGATCTACCGGGGCGCCATCTTTCGCGGTGCTGCCTCGCTACCTTCCAAGGGGGTTTGGATCCCACTCCCTCCTGCCCACTTGGGCTAAAGTAGATCAAATGTGGCGGAGGTAACTGGCTACTCTACATTGGCCGTTTCTATTTAGATAAGGTCATATTTAAGTGTTCGCATAACGGCACCGATCTTGGTCAACCTTTTGAATCTCAAAAGTTAATCGCATGTTAATAGGCAGCATAGGTACATACATACATACATAGGTCAGCCCACACGCACCAGCCAATTCTATCCAGATTGTTTCTAATTCAGGAATTTGTTGCCGTTGAATCAGGTCTACTAAAGCTCGAGACAGTCTCTCGACTCTTGGCGGCCCCCTCTCACGTTGTTTGGCACGTGCACGTTAGTGACGTCAGCGATGTACGCCGTAAGCGATTTTATAGCTTGAGCCTATTGGGTGTTAAAGTGTTTTGGGGCGAAGGTGGAAGAAATAGAGTTTCAATGTCCTTGAAAGAGACTCTGTCTCAAAGGTCTCTTACTGTACTCCACGAAACAGGCTAAGCTTTTATTTTTTAGAAGACTTGAAAATTTCATAGAATTGGGAACCAGGCTTTCCTGTAGAATCTTGGACTATTGGGAGTTCTCCGCTAAGGCAGGGCCACCTGTCTAGACGTGTCCGCTGTACTTGGATGAGTGGCAAAGGCCTCAGCGCCGCCAGTCAGTCTGGAGCACTGCACTGGTGTGGCCGGGAGTTCAGTGTCTAACAAGGCCGAGTGCCGAAAAAAGCGGCCAGAGCCAGACAATCGATCCACACGCAGCTTACCACCGCGCATTTCTCCTCCACATACAATATAAGCAGGCAAAGCAGAAGCTCTTGACGAATAGATACAATGGCGGCATTTGTATCATTGCGAGCAAGTTGTCTCATTTTTCAAGCAAAAGAATATAGTTCTTAACTGGAACACTGCTTTTAATACATATCGGGTATTTAAAACACTCATGGGAAAGAGCAGTTCTTTCCCACACTTGATTCATAGTGTTTTGTTGGACATCGAGGCATCTAATGATAATAATTTCCAACAAAAATATTTCCATAGCTGAAAAATAGATTGGCCTATAATGACCTCAAAAGTAATCTGATCAAAACATTGTATTTCACATTTTGGGTAGAGACAGTCTAGCAACGTTGCACCGTCTGCCGTCTGCTTTTCACTGCCTAGCAAGGATACTGAGGCCGTGGGGGTTATTGCGGGCATACAACCCCTCCCCCATGATGACGAAGGTGGAGTGGACCCCTGTTCCAACGCAAGTCAATCAGAAGTTTTTATTTTTGCTTTCGAGTTTGAAGAGGTTAGGTTAGGCCAAGAGTTTTTTTCGCACTTCCATCCCCTAACACTTTTTCGCGGATTTTCTATATTCACAAGTCTGAAGATGAGTACATAGTATTGAGCAGCCAAACGATTCAAATTGTTACAAAACAACATCTCATCGTTGGTTATTTCGACATGACTAATATTCATTATTTATATTTCATGTTCAATAAAGATAAGAAATAGGATTTTTATTTACAGCTCAAATTATTATAAAGGAATTTACGTATATTATACACATGGTGTTGAAACAGCTAATCTCAAATAAGTGCTGAATAAATGCAAAAACCGCATCATATTCGATAAACGAATGTAACTCACCACATGAAAATAGAGCAAAACGTTGCATGAAACCTGTAAGCAGAAAATATTTTCGAAAGCACAATAAAGTTAAGATCCGTTGATAGGTTTTGGAGTGCTGAAGCGGGAGGCATGATTGTATGTTGACAAGGTATATACTGACCAGTCTCCTGAAATCCTAGATGTAAAATTTACTTAGATTATATATTCAAGCACAGCCCTTCGTCAGATCAGGTTGATCAAATTTCAAATTCTCAGTCATAGTGTAAGCAGACCTCGAATTGAGCTTTCTTACAAACGCCTTTTAGAAATAATTATATTTGTTTTCAAAATACGAGCAGTCTTAAATTGCAGTATCAAGACACACTAACATTATAAAATATACACTTTTAAAAAGCGTAATCCTCTTCCTCCTCCTTTGCCATATATTTACTTCCCATAGGTTTTCAGAGTTTTTTTTCTCTGGGAGACTCGCGGCCTGAGGTACCTTGCCAGCTCAGGGTCTGACATGGGGTCCCGTGAGCACTCGGAAGCCAACTCTGATGCCGGCTCACTCTCCTTCCTCGGGGACCTACCGGCCATGTCCTTGAACATGGCACGGTATCTAGCCAGGCTGTTTGCAGGGGCCGAAGATACTGTGATGTTTTTTAGTTTGGAAGGCGGATCTGCACCTTCCTTTCCAGCTAGGGTTATGGAGGTGGAGTTGCCTCGTATGACAGCTACGGAGATTCGCTGCATCAGCTATCCCGACTCGCGCTTGTCGCCCGTTTCACGGACAAGACGGCGCCCCAGTTCTCGAAGGAAGGCTGCTCCTGCCTTACCGATCGTACCACCCGTTTCAACGGCAAGTGGCACAAAGTGATATCGGTAGCTGATGCTGGCGTACTGTCGAATTTTGCGGCTCTCGGCAGCGGCTGCGGCAGCCCCAGCCTCAGAGGCTGAAATGCTGATGATGGAGGGGGCGTATGTATCAACACACGTCGCGTCCCATATTAAACATTTCCCCTCCGAAAAAGGGAAGGTGGTCAGCCCGTCTGGTCTTCTGCCGTCACCACGGTCGAGCCCTTGGCAGTTCCAGCACAGATGGAGTCCCTGCACTCGTCAGCGATCGCTTGATGACGTCAATGATGGCTGCATGCCTCGGATGACGTCCAGCGCTGCGCATGCATGACAGGGCATGGTGTCCGTTTTCTTCTATGTGTGCACCACAGCGGCAGCGGTGAGGCACACAGACTGGAGCACCAACTCTGAGGGCGATGGCCGTCCGAAGTGTCTGGCTGGATGAGAGTGCCAACACTGGCCACTGGAAAAGCGTTCAGCCATGCCCCCGAGTGTGGTTGCGCAGCCACTCGGAGTCGAGCCCTGTCTGCATCGGATGTGCTGTTTTGGAGCAGCTTGTCTGCGATGGCCATAGCTCCTGCTCGGTCCCACTTTCACTGAATGTCCCGGCGAGCTTCTAGTGGTGGTGTTAGGCCTGTGAGCTGCTGCCATTCCGTGAACAGATTTCGTGCAATCTCGATGATACACGCTGCAGCAGGACGATGAATGATCTCAGCCACAGGTGCAGATGCTGCGAGAGATGCCATGTAGGCAGGAAGAGCCAGGTCGACGGTTATCCTGATAGCGAGCCCACCAAGACTTACTGGCAGCGTTGCCTTTCGCCACGCGGCACCTTCCAGCTGTACATTTGTAATGCTCTCTGTTCCTCGTCGAACTGCTTCGTCGATTTCAGCGAGAAAAGCCGGGTGGTTGTGAGCAGGAGCACTGCGTAGTAGATATAAGTGGCGAGGCGATAACACGTAATTCTTCAGAAGGAAGAATGCTTGGTGAGATTCACCAAGTGCCTCAAGACGAGTGATCAGTTTTTCCACCAGTTGACAGCCACGAGTGAGGTGGTTTTTGAGCTGGAATGACCGGATAGGTGCGCCGAGCAGCTCGAGTTCCTCTGCGGAGATCTCACGAATGTCGGTAACACTGTACGAAGTGACTTTGTAACCTCATCCCTCCATGCGTGCGCATCCATTCCTAGAAACACTACTTCGCATTTGAAAGAGTTAATGGTTAGGTTCAGTTTTTCAAGCTCATTCTTCACTCGTCGCACACTGTTGACTACTTGCAAGTAGGGGCCTGCCAGGGTACCATCATCCAGGTACCAGACGTTTATGTCTGTATCTGCACTGCGAGTAGCTTTGTCGATGACAAGGGAGAACATCAAGGAGCTCCGGGGATCCCCCTGTTGAATCCCCTGTCTGCGACAGAATCACGTTGTCTCCCATGAACAGTAGAGCAGCCTCACTGTACCCTTGCCAAACGAAGGGGTAGATCTTGGGCGCTCGTTCCCGGATCACTTCCAGCATGGAGTCTCTTCTGACCGAGTTGAAGGCATTGGCCACATCCAATTTGACCAGCATGCATTTTTCTTCGGAGCCTTCCGATGTATTAACGTACTGTCTCACTGTGTGGACAGCCGCCTCACAGCCGTTCCGGGTGGCGACGCCCAGTTGCACTGGCCGCAGCTCGGTACCAAGCCCCACGGATGCACTGGTCGCTGCGATTTTCGTAGCGATGCGTCGATAGACGCTGCCGACAGCAATGGGTCGGAGTCCACCATCCTTCTTGCGCAACGCGATGAGGCGTGCACCAAAAAAGCTCCGTATTGCAAAGCTTGGTAGCCGTCCGCTCAGTGCTAGGTTGATCAGCGCCGTCAGTGCAGTGATAAGGCGTTGTCCCGCCTCAGCTGTCTTGTCAGACAGGAGTTCGCGCAAATGGGCCGGTCTGATGCCGTCCAAACCAGAGCTTGAAGCAGGTGGGAACGATTGAATGACGTGACGCACCTCTTCCCTGGTTGCCGAGATGTATGAGCTGTTTTCTCCGGGAGGTGATAGTTCGCGCAGATCGGGAGGCGCATCTGGGTGCTTTTCTTTCATGCTGACTACCACTTCGTTAGTTGGCGACGTGAATGTGTCGTCAGATGTGAGCACGCGCAGTGCGCCCCGAACGTCGCCGTCATTCAGTTTGTAAGAGACTCGACGTGCCATGGCCGTGTTCTCATTGACTTTACCACATTGGCTGCGCTTGTTAGGCCCCACTAAACAGGTTGACCTGTGGTTGTCTTTTTTAACAAGGTTTTCGCGGATTTGAGTTGTCAATGACACCCTCTTCCCATTCTTAGGAAGGTCACTGACTCTGAGGGCAACATAGGCAAAGCGCATCAGTTCTAGCCAAACCACTTCTGTTCTGTCTGTCACAGCCTTAGTTATGGTCGTGGCGAGCTGATCAGCAACAGCATTCCGTGCTCCCTTAGGAATACGGGGAAGCACCCGGCTTGTATGTCTAAGTGATGCTATTTTATCTACTACATCGCCATCATGGTGACCTTGGGAGGCATCGCTGCTCTCGGCAAAACTGCTGCATGTTGGACACTGCCAATGGTTGAGTGAGTTGGCCTGTGATTTGGTGATGCCGACACAAGATCTCCCTGAACTCAGAAGAACTCTCCCTGAACTCTCCCTGAACTCAGTAGAGTTATGCGGCAAATGAATTCATCGGGGGCGGAAGGCATTGATGGTGTTCCTCTGAAGGCCTTAAAACGCTGTTTTGCTGTCGTAGGACCCTACCTGTTGCGAATCGTCAATACCTCAATATCGACGAGCATTTTCCCGGAGAGCTGGAAAATTGCTGCGGTCGTGCCCATATACAAAAATAAGGGTGACATCAACACTGCCGCTAACTTCAGGCCCATATCCTTGCTTTCGCACATGTCAAAGCTACTTGAGAAGGTTGTGTGCAACCAACTATCAGCATATCTGACTCGATGTAACGTCCTCTATCCTCAGCAATATGCCTACAGGCCGAAGCACGGCACGGAAGATGCGCTGTTAGATGTCGCTGACTGGATCACCCAGAACTCCGAGCGAGGTGAAGTCTCATCTGTCACAGCGGTAGACTTGAGCAAAGCCTTTGACAGTGTGGACCACAGCGTACTTCTAAATAAGCTTGGATGGTATGGCATAGATGATGCATGGTTTCGGAGTTATCTGACCGGGCGAAAGCAGATCGTAAGAGGTGGTTCGCGGACCATTTCCGTCAGCTGTGGCGTACCACAGGGGTCGATCGCTGGGCCAGTCCTTTTCAGCCTTTTTACCAACGACATGCACTGCCATCTGCTGAAAAGTAGAATTATTTGTTATGCTGACGATACCCAGCTTTTAGACCACTCGGATCTAGACAGCATAAGTCTGAACTCATTGAAAATACGGATCGAAACAGCGCTCAACACACTGCAGTGCTGGTTCAGATCAAACTCACTAAAGATGAACAAAGAAAAAACGGACTTCATTCTAGTTGGAACTCGCAACGCTATTGAAAAGACAAAAGAACTCAAACTAAGTGTAGCAGGCTGCATCATCAAGCCTTCTAAGACCGTTCGCCTTCTTGGTGTTGACATTGACCCGTATCTGTCTTGGGAAGCTCATATCACGCAAGTCGTTAAAAGATGCAACTCTCTGCTCATCCCGCTCCGCCGCTTTCAACATCACTTCACTCAGGATGCCCTCAAGGTCCTGGTAGAGGCGCATGTGCAACCACACATTCTATATGGTCTATCGGTTTGGGGAGGAACTACGAAAAAACAGCTGACTCGTGTTCAGAAAGTTATTAACTTTAGTGCGCGAGTAGTGACGGATGAAAAGAAGAGACAGAGTGGGACCAGTACTTGAGTCACTTTGCTGGAGACGGATTGAGGATCAAGTGCGGGAAAGAGATCTTCTAAAGATCCACAAGTCCATTCACTCAGAAGGTGGTCCAAAAGCCATCCGAGGAATGTTTGTGATGCGGCATGAAGTTTCACGACGAACGACCCGATCGACCGAGACATACTCCATCGAGCTGCCTGTCTGCCATCTAACGAACTCTCAACGACAATTCCGATACCGAGCTACAAAATCCTGGAACGACCTACCCTACCGAACGATGAACGAGCCTTCTCCTGCACGATTTGAAAGATTAATTAGGTCCACGCAGTAAATGACGGAATTATAATATTTGATTGTGTGCTTTGATGTGCAAATGTGTGCTCTGCTTTTCTGCTGACCTTGTAACGCCGCAAACCTGAAAACCCACTCGTGGATGGTCCGGTGAAGCTTGCTGCTGCACGTGTAATATGCTACAAATACATACATACATACATACATCTGTGCCACTCAAGACCGCAGCGGTGGCATAATATTACTTTTTTGCGTTTGTTCCGCGTGCTGCACCCGGGGCAACAAGAAACCACTTCTTGGCTACCATGTTCAGAAGGTTCATTTTGCGATTGGCTCATCCTGGACTGGATGAAGTGGATTCTTGCTTTTAAAATCTTGCGCACGAGGTAAACACGAATTCTGAACTGGAAAAATCGCAGTTTTGTAAAATCTCTTTCTGCGAGGTTGTTTTCCGGAAAAGCTTCCAATGTTATTTTTTATCTGGTGGATCGTTGCTAAGAAAGTCACGTTTTTTGTTTTAATAAAATGAAAGGGCAGGGTTCAGTTTTGATTCAAACGCCGAGTTAGTCGCACCGGTTTCGCAATTGTCTTATAGAAAAATTACCTTGAGTCCAAGTCTTCTGATCCTTCTTGCTCGCCACCCAATTCACTGGAAGACTTCTCATTTGCAGGATGGGGACCATGCACCTTGAGGTATGTTTTGAGCACATACACCTTAGTTAACGCGATAGATGTATAATTTAGAAGAAGCAAAAACACGGAGCCTCCATTTTTGCGACCGACCAGCTGGCAATCAGCTGGCCAGCCCAAGGCCTTTAAATGTAGAGGTAGAACGCTCCCCTCTCAAAAAATGGCAACCTCTATTTCTAGAGACTTTTACGTTTGTGACGTCAGCAGTTGCTCTCAAGGTGGAGCCGCCCATTCATTCAATGAGAATCGACTCCGGATCGTGGAGTGTTTTACGGTTTCAAGATGCATCTGGCGAGGGGTAGACCCAAGATTTATTACGCCACGTCCTCAAAAAACAGTATTATTGCCCCTAACACGCAACTTATCTCCTGATAGCCCCGTCTTGTACAATGCTCAGCGACAATGCGTTGCTAAGCAACTCTAGGCGATCGCTGACGTCATCACCATGGTGAATGCCAGATTTGAGGTTGCCATTTTTGGCATAGGCTAAAAAGCCGGAGCGCAACCCCCTGGGCCAGCCCAATTTTAGAATGAATTCTTAAAAATTGGATATCGTGATAATGATAATCGAGGTACCTCTAACCTCTTGGCGATTTAATTAAATGAAGTCTGCCACGCAACTAATGGTCTAGTTTTGCTGCATTGTAGACATAATCCTTAGGTTAGAGGTACTCTGATTTTTATTGCCATAACATCCTATTTTTAAGGACTCATTCTAAAAGGCATTTGTATGAAGCTCAATTCAAGATCTTGCTACAATATGACTGAGAATTTGAGATTTGACCTCCCTGATACTGACAAAGGGCCGTGCCCGAATATATATATCTAAGTGTATTTTATATCCAGAATTCAAGAAGACAGACTGGTATATACCTTGTCAACAAATTTAAAACGCGCATTGACGGGGGGCGGGTACCCGACCCCCTCGGGCTTTTTCGGAGATAGCAGTAAAACGGCGGCGCACAGCGCCGCCGTACTTGGCATACCTTTTCCCTCATCATTTTTACAACTTCTGTGAAAATTTTAAGGTTAGGTCATCTCAGGTCAGGTCACCAGTGCAGGTCAAGTGACTTGACCTCAAAAAAAGGTTTTAGATAGCATAAGTCGGAGCAGGGTGAACTTGTCCGAATGAAACTCATATCACATAATGGGCCCACCGAGTTCTCTAAAATATGTTCCGGTATTTTTTATATCGATGACCTAAGGTCAGGTACGAGGCATGACCTCTCCATTGGAAATACATTGGAAAATAGTTTTTACTGTATAACTCAGTAACGGATAGTGATAAAGCGTTTATTTTAGCTGCATTAGACTCGCCTTAACTTTGCAGTTCTAATGATATGCATTTTATATAATTTGACCTTGACATGACCTCAGGTCGAGTCAAATCCTTGATTTGACCTAGCACGTTGAAATTATATTTCATTCGATTCAGCTTGCTGCGAGGATTCATACAGTTTAAGTCGTTTTGCTCTATCTTAAATTGTTCAGATGCAATGGCCGAAAAACTTAATTTGCATGTTATCCCTATTACGGCATGTTTTGACCTCTCGTGACCTTAAATGTGACCTGACAAAAAAATGGCACAAATATTTTCGATGGAGAAGTGGATGGGCTACCCAACACCTTTTGCCGTTTTTCGCTACCTACCGTGGTTCTTGAGATCTTAGGGGGCGGGGCGGGTACCCGCCCCTCTCGTCAAATCGAAGGTGGCTCAGACCCCCGTCAGTGCGCGTGTTAAGAGCCGTTATACCTAATCTCAGTGCACAGAGACATAATAAAACAATAGGCATGAACAAAATTCCTAACTAACTGTAAACAAGGCATATCAAGCAACACAGTAAGTCTCATCAGTAACCAACACAGTATCCATGCATCACACAAACACATAATTGTGCATTGAATTGGCTACAGCAGCAGCTAAGGGGCTCTGACCACCGGCAAGCTTCTAGGCATCAGTTCATCTCACTCACCGAGCATCAATATACCGTTCAAATAGACATTACATTCTGGATAGCCAACCCAAGTGTTCTGAAGATAAAAACAGAGGTGCAGAAACTTGCCAACTCGGCTACTGGGGTTTGTGACACATTTATGAAAATTGAGGTGCATAAGTGTGACAAAATAGCGATCTTGACAGTATGGTTTAAAATCAAACCGCATATTTTCGAAATACAGAATGAAGCGTGTAGCGATAAATTTAATTTAGCAACTCTGTTCTTCAATTGCACAGCGTACCATCAGTGATACAATATTGGTACTGTGTTCAGTTTCTACTAAAACGAGGGACCCCGCTGCAGAAAACCCGAAAACCGCTGTCACAGTTGCCAGATTTTAACATGCAGCCCAATGGTGCCAATTGTTAGTAGTTGCCAGAAAGTTGCCGCCTAGATGCCCGAAATGTGACAATCAATTTTTCGAGAAATACATGATTGTGGCCATATTTAAGGCATTAAAGATAACGCAAATACGTTATCAAGTATTTCCCTGTCCATTTTGTCAGGTTAAATAATATTTAAAGTTTGAGTCTCTTCGATTTAGCGGTCCCTATTTCTTTGAATTTAGTATTAAGTACGCCTAAAAGCTACTAAGAAAAGTACTAAATGATTGAAAGAAATAAACATTGCTGGGCAGCAATTCTACCTAAACTACGCAACAGCGACAAAAAAGTTCGTAATGTTTATTTGATGAAGAGCCTGCCAAAAAATGTACACAGGTGGGAAGCCACTTTTTAGGGCATGTTTTTGGGGTATATCTGAGATAAGTGCAGGCTAAAACTGGCTGGAATAAATAGTGCTGTCCATGGCTAATCTAAGATGAATGTAGGCTACTTTGAGACTGATGCACTTTCACATATCAAACTTGGTTTTTCATTCCTTAGCTTGCTTGTGCCTTACCTTATTTGTGCCCTAGATCAAGATTGGTTAGGTAGATTTGGAGCTGGAGGAAGTTGGGAGAGTTGGCGCCAGCAACAGACTGGCAAAAACAGTAATTCAGGTGAGATTTCATGATCAAATTATCATGTCAATATTGTACAGATAGCAAATGTGTGCCAATGCAGTCCTTCACAAAGTGTTAAAACACACACTAACGTGCACTGGAGGGGCCTAGTAGACCCCCTTCTCATCTCAGGAAATCGCAGAAAATCTCAGAAAGAAAGAGACTTTGAAAAACGCTGGTTGGGGGTGTTGCTTACTACCAGTGGTGGTAAGCAACACACAGGACCTGAACTGCATGGAGTTAAAGCAGGACTTTGACTACACTGGATCTTTCTTTGGTGTGAGACTTCCAATACCTCTGTAGGTACCTATTAGGCCAATAGACATAATTTTACATCTATGCAGGGTAGTTGCCTCAGAGTTTTTACTGCAAGAAGGAATGAACAGGCAGGTGATAATCAGGTGTTGGGGGAAATTTTAAGCATTTGATCTGTCTATAAAAATGCTACCTACGGTCCACTTTACCAACACATTTTAGGTAGATCCAAATCCTATGTTGGCATTGACATTTTTGTCCCTTTTGTTGATATGTGAGATAGAAGTTCAGTGGGGGGAAGCTGTGATCAGGGTTCCCAATTGTGTGTAGGTGCCCATTCATAGATTAGTTCCCAATAATAATTATTTTCATGATAATTGCCACATTTAATCATGGGGAAATGTACCATAATTGGAAACACTCCTTCCAAAAATGGAAACTTTTTCAAAAGGAAATGCATGTCATTAGGGAAACTGCAGTCAGAGTTGCCAATAAAAGTTATGATCCCAATACTGGAAACAATGATCCATAATTGGAAATTTTCCTTCCAAAACATAAACATGATCTAAAAATGAAAACACAGTTTAATACTTTCATGCAGTAATGGCTTGGTGCTTGAACCTTGTCTGTTGCAAAAAGTAAGAGACAGGTAGATGACATTCAGCATTTTGGAAATAGTATTCAAGTATACAATTATCATTTCCAGCTTTTTGTGACAAAGGAGGCATATGTCGCATTGAGTTTGTGACAGCCAGCATACTTTCTGCACCTCTGGATAAAAATTTGGGTCTGCATTGTCAAACAATTCGCGAATTCACATCACCATCTAGAATCGCCTGAGCAGCTTGAACAAAATGCGTCGAAGTTCAACGAGATGCCGCCACCTCTTTCCGAACATGCCACCTCACTGCTTTGAAATATCTGTTTGCAGTTTATTTTTTATTAATTCCGATCAGTAATTCGTGCTCAATTTTATGGTATACCCAAACGAGGCTCTGTCAAAATACACGACAGAATGCATATTTTAACACGCGCTTTGACGGGTGTCTGAGCCACCTTCGCTTTGACGGGGGGGGGTGTCGGGTACCCGCCTCCCCCTAAGATCTCGAGAACCACACGCTAGGTAGTGAAAAACGGTAAACGGCGTTGGGTAGCCCATCCACTTCTCCAGCGAAAATTTTTGAGCCAATTTTTGGCAGGTCACATTTAAGGTCACTAGAGGTTAAAACATACCGTCATAGGGATAACATGTAAATGAAGGGTTTCGGTCATTATATGTGAACAAGTAAAGATAGAGCAAAACAACTTAAGCCATATGAATCCTTGCAGCAAGCCGAATCGAATGATATATAAAATGACCTTGCTAGGTAAAATCAAGGATTTGACCTGACCTTAGGTCAGGTCAAGGTAAAGTTATATAAAATGCATATCAGTAGAACCGCAGAGACAAGGCAAATCTAATGCAACTAAAATAAACGCTCTATCACCATCTGTTACTAAGTTATTCAGTTAAAACCATTTTTCCCATGTATTTCCAACGGAGAGGTCATGGCTCGTACCTTAGGTCATCGATATAAAAAATACCGGAACCTATTTTAGAGAACTCGGTGGGCCCATTATGTGATATGAGTTTCAATGGGAAAGTTTCAAAGTTTCAAAGTTCACCCTGTTCCAACTTATGCTATCTCAAACTTCTTTTAGGTCAGGTCACTTGGCCTGTACTGGTGACCTGACCTGAAATGACCTGACCTTTAAATTTTGACAAAAGTTGTAAAATTATCAGAGAAAAGCTAGAATAAGTACGGCGGCGCTACGCGCCGCCGTCTTTATGCTATCTCCGAAAAACCCTAGGGGGGCGGGTACCCGCCCACCGTCAATGCGCGTGTTAAGATTTGATCTTGCTACTCTTTCACCTCGAAGTTTTGTGGCATTGCTTTTGAGCCATGCGAATATATTTTGGATACAAAACACACATTCCAATCGTTGTATGGCTAAAGCTATGATATGTAATGGACGGTCCAGAAGTCAAAACAATTCATCGTTTGGGATGATGAGGACAATAAACTCATATGAGTATAAACATGAGGCTAAAACCGACTGGATACAGAAAAACAACCCCAGCCAAGGGTAATGCCGATATCTTCATTGCGAATATTGCAGTGGAATTCAGGACTAATTACTTTCTAGCAAAACACAAAATGACCACTTTGGTGAAGGCTTTAACCAACCACGATATTTGATGACTAGTGATCGAGCAGAGTACCCTGTCTATTTTGGAGTACAAAACTTGCACTGGTTCTTACTGCATCGAGATTGATCACAGTCCTCAAAAGAGACCAAGATGCCAGCCACTGTTAGAGCACGCTCTGCCTGCAACCGTTCGGTGGTATGCGAGTGGTAATATCGCTGTGCTCCCACACTCACGCCCCATAGGTAAAAAATGTTTGCCTCCAACAAAAATCGATATTTGACCAATTTTCACCCAAAAAAGAACCGTTCAAAAAAATAATAAAAGGAATCTAACGACTTGGTGACATGGCTAACGGATATGAGGAAGTCACCTCAAAGTGTAATATCATTGCGATATTGTTTTGATTCAAAGCCTGACCATATATGAAATTGGCCAAACTTGGAGAATGAAACATTAAATCCCTCTCACAAAATTGTCTCCAAAATTCTTGACAGGTTTGGATCTTTACCGACTCCTATCATATCTGCTGCATACCTTGCGTTGGTGGATAGAAAAACACCAATTGTGAATTGTAGCGGTCCAGCCAGGTGACTTGAAGTATCTGCTGAGGATTGGTGATATCTGGCAGCTGGGGCTTGCAACAATAATTCCACAGCCCGTCCATACCCTCATGCCCAGAATATTTACAGAACTTTGCCTTCAGATTTATTGGCATCCTTGACCATGCCTGTAATATTCTTAGTCATTTTCCATAAAGGGTTTAATATAATTTGAAAGAAATTATGTTGTTTACTTCCTCAATTGGCTGTAACATACTAACATGAAAGGAATGTTTCACCCTCTGAATTCCTTCCGAAAGCATCCATAGAACTATAGATTTTGGAGTGATTCACTGAGAGCCAGTATTCGAAGAGATAGGCTAGGTAACAGCCTACCAACTTATTAAGAGCTATGGTTATTTGGTTTAATACGTGTGTAAACAGTACTCGAGAACCCAAGCTGTTTGACAGTGTTCTTCCCCGTCTCACTGCATCGACGATACATACGCGCATGCGCAGACCTGGCGCTCGGCCAAAGGGCTGAGCGGCGCGGCATCTGTGGTTTTCACGTACTTCTATGGTTATTATAGCTTCTAACCTACACTTGTTATAAGAAAGTTTCTATTTTCATCAAGGAATGAGTAGGCTCCCTGAATTTATTACGTTTCCCAAGACATTTGAGGAAGCCAACAAGCTAAAATACTTCTAATTTAGCTCGAGGCTTGTTTTGAAGGAAAATATAATTTATATATTTACTAGATACGCTTATATTGGGAAAGTTTATTTCTCCAAATTATATATTATATTTTACATATGCCGTATGTTTTTATGACATATTTAACCAAAAATATCACTGCATACTGGTATTGTGAGACTGTTTGTGACTCTAATCTGGAAACCGCTGTACAGAGAGGACTGAGATTGTGACTGGTGGTTTTAAGGGTACCAGTACACTCAAAGGCATGGTTCGGTAAAATCTGTGAGATGGGGGTGTTCGTATGTATGTACATACATTTCATCACTCACCGCCCCGCGTGTCGATTTGATGTGGAATGTCCCATCTGTTTTTCTCTTAGGAAGTGGACGCAGCCCAGATAAGTCTGTCTCCTTTTATGAATTATGCATTGTCTGTTTTTGAGGAGGCCAAAGAAATAAATTATGTTTATATTGATGTTGATAGGAACCAAAAAATTAATCAAAGTTACGACTGCTCTGGTAACCTAAAAAGCCAGGGCACTGATAACAAAATACTATTTGTTTCTCCACCTGAAAAATGTAAGGATATTAAAAGGTTGGACTTAATTTTAGTGAAAGTTCATGTAATGCAAAAGATCCCCCTGCCCCTCTTTCACCAGAATACTTCCACTGCCCTCGAAATAAGTGCGTGTGAGGGTTAGAATCGATACGTTGGTACCTGAAGGTCGCTCAGTAAAGTGTACCCTTCAGCGCCTTAACCTCATAGAGGGAGAATGATAACAGAAAACCTGCCCTGCGGACGGGCAATGGAATGTGCTTCAGGGATTATAATGCACCTATCTAGCTTTGCGAACATCCAACTTGTTCTTCAGTCATCGAAGAGGCAAAGAAGGGGCTTACTCTACATACTTTGCTGCTTACGGCCCCAGTCGTATGAAACATATTGTTTTTGAACTCATTTCCAACCTGGGATTAGGGCATACAACACGGAAAGTTAAATAAAAATATCAGCGTGGCTAAGCCGAATCCAGTAGCAAGCATCATGCGACATGCTTTGGCCCCGGAAAAATCCCAGCTGGAAACAGTATTGGAAGCGGTGCTGGGCTGCCGGGACCAAAAGCGGCATCTTTATTGGGAAAAGCGACTGGATGGTATGAAGCAATACAATTATATATGGAAACCTGTAGATGCAGTGTGCTGTTTACTAGGCCGTCCATTGGCAATGAATTTACCAACCCAGGTTTCAACTGTGTATGTTTTGACTTTTTGGCAGACTAGAGCTAACAACTGTTTTGTGCAATTGTCGCAGTTGCAAACTGTCAAACGATTCGACAATCGAGAAGTAATGGTGGATAAATACTGCGCAGAAGCTCGCCCACTGCCGAGTGGTATTCATTACCACTGTTCAGCCCAAAGTCTGCATTCCTGCAAAGCCCAATGTCATTCAAACCAGGAACAATATATGATGGGGAGTGGAACGATAGCTACATGCACTGTGATCTTATTTCATTCATTTTGTCATGTACCGGTTCATTTATTTTATTTCTTTCCATTTGTACATGTCCAGAATGCAGCAATCGCCTTTGGCAGTGAAGAATGATGCCGTATCTTCTCAAGAGCAGGATTCAGCATTCAAGTGAAGGGATCATTGATTCAAGGCTTTGAACACAATTAATTTTGTACAATCAGACAGCGGAAGTGGCCATAGCAGCATGTGTACGCGTGTTCGAGCCAGAAAGCTGCAAATGAGCACCCGATGAGACAGAACTAAAATGCTTTAAAGGGAATGTGACACCTTCACGGGAACTGACCTATCCGTCACGTAGAGCATAGCGAAAACCCCCTGGTTGCATATTTCGTTTCTCTCAGAACTTTTCTTTTATGAAAAAAGCAGTGCCTCCAGGCAAAGGTGACGTAGACATCGTGGTGGGACCACGCAGCGGAGTTTGTTGTCGATGGAAACGATACCTGCTGTAAATACCTGTTACTTCTCATCAAACGGGGAGTTTTGCGACCAATAAAACGTCAATCCAGGGGTTTTGCGGTATGCCCTACCGTATCGTAATCTCAATTCAAATTCTCTATGATAATGCAAGAATCATCTTCTTCGACTGGGATGCGAGCAGTAGCAGATCCAGATTAGGTGGCTTTTGAGTGTTGAAAAAGGTTAACATTTTTGGGAGGAAGCTGGAGGGTTCGGGCAGTGGAGGGTCCAAGACAAAATATCCAAGGGGGGGCTAGGCGTTGGAGCCTCTCCCGCCGTTGCATTGGAATAGTCTTTGGCTTTGCGTTAACTATAGACACTCCGACATTGGGGGGGGGCTTGAGCACCCTGTCCCTCCTTGTATCCGCCACTGGTTCGGGAATAAATGATCTGAGCAGTTGATGTGTCATTAACCGCTTCCCCCTTGAAAATTGTTTAAAGACCACAGCTTATACGATTTATCTGGAGAGTTGGTGCAGTGAAGGTATGGAATGGAACCCGGAAGCCCTGTGCCTCCATGCTATGCATATTATATCAATTGATAGGAGATGGAGAATCAAGAGCGTCTGAGGAATCCATTTTCATTACAGAATCACAGGCAAGTCTTGCAGGGGCGCAGAAATGACACAGTCGTCTGTTCAGGTGCCTGGTTCATTCTGATGCTTTCGGTAACGGATGAGAATGCAATTGAGACTGACAAGTGGCAAATTTCTAACTTCATGACGCTGACAGCAGGCTCCATGATCTAGCGGTAACTTTACCAGACCTGGCAAGCAATTGGCGAAAAGATACACTATGAGAGCGGGAATGATCGCAAGAAAGCTCAAATGTTCTCCTCAAATGTTTTCAAGCTCTTTTTAACGGAACTGTGTGTGTGTGTAATAATAAACGTGTATGGCTTCAAACTGCAACCAGGTTATCTGCATAAGCCCGGCACCGCCTGGGCTCTTTTCGTGCCCAAGACCGCCTGTGGAGGGATCCGACCGGACACCCCCTACGATCTCAGGAACCGTTGGTGAGACGGGAAAAGATCAGAACGGCGCAGAAAGCAAAAGACGGAGGCATTCTGCCGTTGAGTCAAGCTTGAACCATGTCCAACTGTGATATCACCAGAGGCGAAATGGGTCAAATTTAGGCTGATTTAGGAAATGCCTTGTAACTCGGGAACAATTGTCTCTAAAACGTCATTGTAGACGTCTCCAAAGACGTCAGTGTATTTGTCCTAACCCATGTTTTCAACCCGAAGTCATGAAATCGATCGCCTGAGAGGTATGAAAAGTGATGCGTATGTTTTTCTAATCGGCTCAGAATTATCGGTCAAAATCCAATCGGACCACCCAGGCGGCGAAGGATTGGCAGTACGACTAACATTGACTGTTTTTGGACCATCCACGCCGCCTGCATCATCAGGATCAGCAGTTTCGGAAAATATTTAACCTGGAATATTGAAGCCAGCTCGGGCATTCAGCTGGAGCCCAGATAGAGACCTTAACGAAATGCACGGTCTCATCGTCACCAGAGTCTTCGTCTGTGCCACCACCGTGGTTGAAGGGCGGCGGATGAAGACAGATATGACATCACCGTCCTCTCCGAGATCATCGACCTTGTCACTCTCCCACAGCGTCTCCGAATCCTCCAAACGCTCCACCAGATTCTGGTCCCTGAAATAAAGGTAGAGGATACTGAAACACTAGCTCTGAACGGTCATACGGCGTCGCCGATTCCCAATCTGTGCTGAAGGTGCTGAAACACTAGCTGAACGTTCATAGGGCAGCGGCCACCCTGTTGACAGGGATTTTGGGGATCCAATTACACTTGTTTAGACTCCGTTGGGACTTGAACCCGGGACCTATGACTTAGGATACCTGGTGTAGGCATCCTGCTATTCACTGATCCACGACATCCCCTTGAAATTCTAAAAATATAATCCGAAGGGAGCATCCACAAACAACGGTTGTATTCACCTATCGCTCCAACTCGCACATCGATGAATTCATTGTTGCGTTATCGCTGCTTTCCTAAGGCACGGAAGTGTCCGCGTTGCGTTCGCGGAACACACTTTTAGGCACATTTTGAAACACAGTTTGATTATAGATAGGTGGACGGCGAGTTTGGGTAGCGTTGCCGTCTAACACGCGCGCTCGCTCGATCATGCGACCGTTACAGTGAGCAAACAGTCGCGGGATCGAACCCGCTCAGATGCAGATTTTGGCGCCCTGTCCTAGCTTCGGCCGTTAGCTTCCCTTCTTCTAAACACCAAACGCCTCAACGGCTTGTAGTTGGAGTTCCAGGAACCACCCCCCCCAAAAAAAACCAAACAACCAAAAACAGCTCAAGTCAATGGATGAACTCGGGTCAGCATACTTAAAAATCGCTACGTACCCAATAATTTGAGAACGATAACCCATAATTGGGAGCGCTCGTTCCAAAAATGTGAATGGTGTGGACCATCTTTTCAACAAACATAAAAAACAAACAGGTGGCTAGAAAACAAAATGAGCTGCCCTCTACCTATTCGATTCGCGCTCCTTGCAAATTTCTTGGGAGTTTTTTTTAATTAAGAGATCCACCATTGAATTTAAGCTCAAATATCCGTTCGAAAATCACGATCTCTCTCGTTCAAAAATAACGATGCAAATTACAATGAAATTATTTTTCCGACCCTACATTAGATTCTTTGCTCTTCTTTGTTCAGAAAAATACGTTCTAAACAGTCGAAGTAAACACAATTTTAGTCGCGAAAATACATCATATTGTTTTCATTTTTACCATGCAAGTGCCACCAAGCACATGGCCAATGAGTGCTAAAGGTAAAACATTGTTTTCGTGGGTTATCAGTTAAAATCCTGCTTAAATGTGGTAATTATGTGGTTTTGACACTGTTTTACTCTGTCAAGCATCAGACAACCCTCAGTTAGTACAGCATTCTACCTTTAAGCGGTGTGCTTTGTTCCGATAATTTAAGGAAAGATGGTGCGCAACTTTGGGAACCCAAGCATTATATAGCCATTATTTCAATCCAATAGGAATTATTCAACAATGAAGTCTCCGGAACGAACAAAGAAAGGTAAAATTATTGTAAATGTAAAGTTTTTCTAGAAGACACTTGTGATTCATCAGAGCTTTACAAAGTCCAGCAATACCACAGCGTTCTTCAGGCGGCGGATCCGGCTGTTTAATTTGGGGAAACTAAACCGATGTCGGCAGTGGCGGATCCAGGACTTCATTTCGGGAGGAGGGGGCTAGGGAGCTCGAACCTCCCCCGCCATTGCCTCGGAACATCTTCCCGTAAGGCATTCACTATAGGCACTCGGACATTTCGGGGGCTTGAGCCCCTAGCCCGGCTGTTATCCGCCACTGCACTTAGGCCTCGAGTCCTAAAAAAGGCCGAAAGGTGGAGGCGGCAGCCGGTAGATTAAAATGGTGCAGTGAATATTGTTTCATTTCATCTACAACAAGGGCTGCTTCTGCGCCCTGCATGAAAAAGGATTGAGGTGGCGTTGCCTGATTCATTGGTTAAAAAGCCAATATCAACTTCTAAAAAACCAAATTAGTGTATCCTTAAGAAATAAATGGACATTCCTTGGCTTTTTTAACAATTTTGTTTTTCAGTTCCTATGCAGTCAAATTATGTCTGGTATCCAATGGCGGATCCAGGAAATCATTTCTGAGCGGCAGGGTTGACCGGCCCATACCTCCCTCGTCATACGGCTACTATGGGTACTGTGGTGCAGCGTATTATGGTATATACCGCTGCTTCTACCGTATATTAACAATTTAAATAGCATCGAATTCTTACACCAACAGTTACAGAGCATTTCCTGGGGGAATCATATCACAAGATGAAGCATATCTGTTATTGCATTCAGTATTTCAGGTAAATGGAACTCGGAGGAGAGGAGATGGAGAGCGCTCAAACGCCACCCCCTTCCATCATTCGGGCACACGCCAGTCTAGCACACTTAGATGGCAATTTTGCGCTCCGACGGGGGCTTTGTTCGGGGCGTTCGCTGAGGCGGGGCGGTGCCGGTGGTGAAGGTGTTGACGCCCATGCACACGCATCGGCGGTGTCACCTGCAGTGCTTTCGCGGCATAGTCGGGTGCACCTGCCTGAGCGGTAGTGACGATCAATAAGGCCAATAAAACGTGTCTTTTGGTAGGCCGAGTAGGACAACTGTTGGGTGTTGGAAGTCAGAATATGAACTTGTGGCGTAATACTACGGTGAAAATAAAAATAATTGTGCTGAATACAGTTCCACGACGAGAAGTCTGACTAATACGCATGATGGCGACATGCAACAGTCAAAGCATCGCAGAACCGTGGCAGGCAATGTCTCTGACCATTGTCACAGTGGTCGCGCCATGCGGTGGCAGCGTGTGTGTCCTTTCCCATGCTTGAGTCATTTGTGGTGCATACTAGATTGGCGCTGTGGCCGATCGTGATTATTTTTTTGCAAGCAGGTTGGAGATCATCAGTACGTGGGATTGGCACGCTTTTCACCCCATTACTGACATACTGTCTCTATAAAATGTGCTGGAAATTCGTGACTGTCGTCTACTTGATTAGTGACATAAACGCCTTGACTGCTGCGCTACTTAGCATGCCCTTAGCAGACGTGGAGGCTCCAAAATTACTGTTCGGTGGAGAAAACAAATGAAGAGGACTCAGTGAAGTCCTAAACGGGATCGTATTGATAGAAGCATAAAATCGAGAGAGAGAGAGAGAGAGAGAGAGAGAGAGAGAGAGAGAGAGAGAGGGAGGGAGGGAGAGAGAGAGAGAGCTTTCTGCGGACACAGGTGGACCGTGAATCGGAAATTAGTGTGGCGAGCAGAAACACTGTCATGGTCTGCCAGATTACACCCATCCAGGCACGGGACCGAGCGGCGCGGCTTCGTGGCCAGCCAATCACGGCGGCCACTGGTGCAAGTCAGGGATGGACGGGCTGGACTTATTAGTCCCCGGGCTAGGCTGGGTTGAGTTAGCCGTATTTGAGGATCAACCGAGCTGGGCTGGGCCGGGCTGGGTCGGGCTGAGCCGAGCTACACCGGGCTAGATCGGGCTGGGCCGGGCGGCTGGAGGGACCATTGTCGGGGCTGAGAACCCTCATTCTAAAAATAGCGCAAATACCAGAAACACTCTTGTCACAGAGTTGTTTGCCTTTTATAAGTAATGTGACAAAAATCATGCTCTAATTTCCTCGCAATAGATATGGGTTTGCTAAAAAGATTTGAATGAAGACGTAGGTGGATCCAGGTTTAGGAGGAGCCAGCCCAGGCGCCCACAACAAAATCCTGTCTTTGAGCCTCTTACCACTACAAATGCCGAGAACAATGCTCTTCTTGGGCAATTCATGTAAGACGAAGACAATTTAACTACCTGGAGTGGGAAACTAGAGGTCCTTAGCAAGCATGAAGACATCGAATTTACAGACAGTTTTCTACAACTAACGATGACATGAAATTTGGAGACCGAAACAGCCACCATGTATCTGGCGGATTCCGAGGGAGAGGCAAACGAGGCAATTACCTCCCAGATCTCCCAATTTTTGTATATTTTCTTTAAAAAAAACATGTTTTTTTACGATTGGAGGCCCCGTTGTCCCTCCCCCCAACGGTCGGGCTGGATCCGGTCCTGAATACTTTTGAGATTGAATATTTTCGGAAAGCATACAAAAATTGCGTTCTTTCCCCCAGACCTAGAAGCACCAGGGTAGACTGGCCTGGAGGAGTGACGAGTTTTCGAGCTGGCAGTTCTTATTCCCAATAAACATACTTTCATACGTCACATACACTCTTTTAACCCACAGGGTAATGTCATGAAGCATGTTTAACCGCCCACCGGGGTCCGCGCCACCTCCCCACCGGGGGCCACGATGGCCCCCCCTAACTCCGAAAATAGGCGTTAGCCAAATCGCAACGCAATGGAAAGCCGCTAATTCAGTAAGAAATTACTCGCATGTTTTAGTGCTCAGGCAATGGTTTGACCTCCAGAGGTCGAATTAGGTCAAGATCGGCTATTTCACTCAAATATGTAATGATTAACAAACTGGCATAACTCTATGTCATTAGAGCTATTGAGGCCTGATAAAGTACATTTGATAGCAAATTGCCAGTACTTTTCCGCTATGAACGAAAGACCCCCGCCAGTGGTTTGACCGCCGAGGCACCTCGGACCTAATATGACCTGAGGTCACGAAAGGCAAAAGTACCGCTGTATATCAAATGAAAGCCAGTACAAGACAAACACGATGGTGTTTGTTCACTGCCTAGCTCAATTAGGTCAAAATTATGCCAAAATACTGTTTTGACCTCGACCGATGACCTTGAAAGGTCAAAGGCAAATATGACCCCGGATCCGGGAAAGGCCAAAACGTTGTTCTGACAGTCGAGTATTGCAATCATTTTTGGCTTTATATCATAAATACTTTCCCCATGCTTTCCAATGGGAGCGCCCGGACCGACCCAGGCACGAAATCAAAACCCGGATATACACCTGAGACCCGGAGGGCAAAGTGAGGAAGTTTCAAATCGATCGACTTAGAAATGACCTTACAGAGCTCTAAAGGTAAGAGGGACCTGGTACCTCGCTGGGACCGACCTGTGACCCAAAAATTTCAGGATGATGAAAATGAGCAGGAGGACCCCAACCGCGGTCCCCTCGTCGTTTTCTGCTATCCCGAAAAACCTTAGGGGCCATCGATGGCCCCCCGGGGGCGAGGGTTAATCTCTCAAAGACGAATGGACCGACCAACCAAGAGTACAACAGCCTGCTGAACCTAGGCACCGGACTGGAACCGGTCATTTATAATTATTTCCGGGTGTTGGTCAGGCGCAGCACAAGATTCAATCGGGGCGGTGCGGTTTCCGGTGCGCCGTCCTTCCCTGGTGCCGGCGACGAGGCAGGCTGCTGCCCCACTCAGAGCATGGTCTGCCGGCGCCTCTGCACCTCAGTCTGGTTGAGCGTATGGCCTGTTGCATAGGTATCGTTCCTATCCACGGGTATTGAAGCGTCAAATCTAGAAGGTTTGAGATCTTCACGCCTAATCATCAATATAATCATCATCACTGGAGTATTCTCAAGCCCCAATAAGATGATTAGGACGAGGCTCCCAAATTTCTATATTCGGTACTGTTCAACACTGCATGATTGGAACGGTAATCGTCCCACAGCGTTGTTAGATTAACGTTTAACGATTAAGGAGCATCTTTCAACAATACTTATGCAACAGGCTATACGCAGGGCAATTCACCATCTGAACCACAGAGAGAAGGAAGTCGGGTGTCGACACGAACTGAAATAGGACAAATTAATACAAGGTTTGACAGTAGTTTCAGGTGTAATTCATCACATTCAGCGCTGCTTAATTCATCCCACACGTCTCTTACTCAAACAAGCCAAAGCTCAATCAAAGCAACTACACGAAATTATATAAACCAGAATCCATTGAAGCTCAGCCACCACACTGTCAGCTTTCTTGTGGGACAAGCATATCAAATCACCATTCTCCTCCCAAACTATGGCATCAGTGTACTCTGCTTTGCTGAAACGCAACGCAATGATATCGTCAAAAGCTAGTTAAATACACTAGTCTTTCCCCGGATACAATTTCTATCGTTAGAACAGGGCTGTTCCTATACAGGCATCGTTCGCAGTGGTGGAACCTGTGTATATTGCTCTTCACCTGTCTAGGTCAGCCCTGTGCCATCCAGTGGGGGGGGGTATCTGTCCGGCCATGCCCGATTCGCCACGGCAAAGCAGAAGGGGATCAAACCCCCTTTGTTCCCCGCAGAGAAAATTAGTGTTTCATCATTGATCATCAGTAAAAATGTTTTCAAGCGTTTTTGTTCTTTGAGCGTGAAAGAAATTCCCCTGAAGGGGAAAAAATTGAAGGTTTTTTCCTCGTTTCCACGTGATTGTTTAGAAGAAGTTTACGCGCAAATTGATTCACTGCACCAGTTCAAACCAGCCAGCCGCTGCATCCACCTTCCAATTTTTGTTTAGCCCGAGAACGACATGGGCTCGCTTCCCACCCAGACCAACCGGCTTGATGCGCCCCGGTCATACAAAGTCCTCTATCTCGTGAATGCATTGCGGCATTATCCAGCTCAAACCCTATACTGGAGACCACCACTGGCGGACGCAGGAGCGCCGTTTGGAGGGAGGGGGGCAACTCAGAACAAACTCTAAAAGCATAGTTTTTTTTAAGAAAATCGGCCAAAACTTCGCCATTTCGGGAGGGGGCATGACCTCTTTTGCCCCCCCCCCCCTCTGGATCCGCTAGAAGACCACATTACTCGCCGTTTCTGGAAAACAGTCAGTCATCATTGGCGCAGCCTAGCGGTCTCCAGACGCACCTGTAGTTCCCTGCAGTGACGGCGGAACGTCCGAATTTAAGGGGGTAGGGGGTACAATGATTTTTTCAGCCCATTTCTTTTTAGTCAACGCCATAGGGTTAGTGTGAAAATTTCTGATTTAAGGGGGTGCCCTCCCTCCCCCAGTTCGGCCGCTAGTGGTTTCCGGTATGGAGCGCTCTATCGACTCCTCGTGGCAAGATAGACACAATAAAACAAACATGGAAAAATATCAATTTAGTACGAAGTGATTAGCAAAATAATCATCACAGTCTGCTCTAGTGACCTCCCGTGAACTTAAAGAGGTCAGAAGACCCTCAACTTGATAGGAAAATGCTAAGACTAAATCGTATATAGGCTTTCAAGTTGATCTATCGCTTACTTACTATAGAAGAGCCCTTTCCATATTTCATTATAAGGGGACACAAATTGACCCACCTCATGTCAGTATTTCAGATGGCAGATTTGTACACCCCAATGACTTCATCATATAATACAATTTTAAAAAATGATTAATTGACAGATTTCCCTTTGGTTCCGCTTCAAACTCGTAATTTTGAGTTTTGAGGCCGGGTCCGGTTAACCCTGAACAGGTTTTTGACTTGAACTGATGTGACCAATGACCATGCCTAAAAGAATTGGCATACGTAAAATTGATCTTGGATAAAATAAGGAAGTTTCATAGTCCTGCGTCTCTTGATTTCCCCTTTATTGAAGAAAAACAGGAGGGGCGAACTTCTCCCTCCCCCTTTTAGGGTGCGTGTAAACACGTATACCTGGCCCAGACCTACCTACACCTCCCGGCAATTGAATTTGTATGTACACAACAGGTTCAGTCAGTTTTGGCCTCGTTTCCCGCGAACTGAAGGTTTCCCGTGATGACTCCACCGGCATCGTGTGTGTTTTATCACTAGTTTTCGATTACACGCCAATACACATCTGGCATCCTTTTTATTTGCAAATGATGAGCAAACCACGCTTTCTGCCACCCTCCGGCGGGGCACTGGTGGCTGGCCTTGGCGACGCCCATGAGAATACGACCCTTCCGGATCACGTGACTACTACGCTATAGTGGTTTGCACACGATACAACATGAAAGGTTGTGTGAATGGGACGGTTTGACGTACAGATACGTTAGGGGTGTGCCGAGCCGCGGGACGACGGACCGCACCTCCAACACAGTGGCTGCTCATTTGGTTAATTGAAAGAACACTTAACGTTGTTTTAACACGTTGATAGATTTTCCGAAATTAAACCGGGGAAAATCATGCTCTGACTTAGCAGTGTGGAGGATGAAATTTGAAAACATGTAATGTATTATTCTCTCTGTATTCAAGGGAAGAATTTCATTAACCATGCGTGTCATTCCGTGTGACATTGATCTAGGCTCCATGGCCAAATTGCGATATGTATCGGACTGCCAATCCATTCCATCACGGGCTAAATCCCCAGCACGATCTGTGCTAAAGTGCTGGTGAACTTTAAGGCAGTCAATGACTCCATCATTATCCTGATCAGTGGTTCTATCCGGATCGTATTTTTCCCATCCAAGTCAAGCCACTGGGAGAGCCGGTGGCGTTACATAGAGCTATTATTAGGCCAGCTGACGCGACTGCTAGCACCTCCTCAGGCATCGTCTCGACATTTTCAATGTCAGGTCGACCGTCGGGCAGAGGTCGAATGCCCGACCAGCAGCCCGTGTTACGTCAGAGAGGCTCTGAGATACATTTTAATTTGCTTAAAACCTCGCCACAAGGCATTCAGAACTCCAAAGCTCGTGTTCTAACTGTATGATTCATTAGCAAGCATGGATCATTTCTAAGCCTCTCGAAGCATCTCTAGAATAAATATCAGCTCAGCAGCTTCTTGAATTATATTTAAATTTATGAAACTGAGTGTCCCTAGTAATAGCTCATGCTCGAAAACCCTTAAACTTAGGAGCATGATAACTCAGTGGACACCGAAAATTATAACAAAAATGTCAGAAATATTCCTATGCGTCGACACTTCTTTTCCTTTTAAAATCCCCACCGCGTCGATTTAGCTCTGATGCGCGACTTCCTGCCCTAGTACCTACCCTCCCCCAGTATCAGCGAAGGTGACGCGAAGCTCCATGCACGCACCCTGTTAATCTCCAACCTTGCCAAAGATAGGCACGACTGGGTACGACCATTATCTCCCATCTGTTTATTTTGGGGGCTGCTTATATCGGGACGCACAGCACCAAATCAATCAGCGGGGGTGGAGGCCGGACAGCAGATTACACAGCCGGCCACGCAACCGGATGATGTCCCAGCTCAACGGACTTTCGTCACCACAAAAGTGGTCACATTCTAACAGTGCTGTCAAAGTTTGCACAGACTGCAACAATCTGAAATGTGATCTCTTGTGTGTTAAAGCAAAGTGCCGCACGGCGGCATCAGTGGACTCGCTGGAAGTGTGGCTGATGGCGGTTGGCGCAATGGTTTTGTTTTCCTCCTCTGTTCACCTGGAGGACTATCAGACAGATTGGTGGCACCCTGTGTAATCACTGCGGTGTTGAAACCGCGGGGAAGGCCCCTGTTCTTCTGGCCAGCAGCTGAGGCAGCAGTCAGAATCCTGAAACTGCAGGATCCTGGCGGGATGCTGCGGGATGCTGCGGGATGCATTGCAGCAGCCTGCTAGCGTGGCCTGGAGTCCCCAGCCAGACTTGACGAGTTGCGACTGCGTATTAGCCCAGTTCCTGTCAAGCTCATAGCAAGAGGTCAGAACAAGTAATTTGGTTCTTCAATGCAGACCAGTTGATGCCCCGAGATGAGAGGAATCTTCCCCAAAGGCAATTATAGCTTGTGAAGCAGAAGCCTGAGAACATGGCCTTTATTTGCCACATTCAGGTATTACAAATATGGCATTTATTAGTTGTTAGTTAGTATTCAGTTTATTAGTTAGTATTCAGAATTAGTTTATATGATCTCCAGGCCATGACAAATATCTTTAAAGTGTGAAATAATCCAGAATTTCATAATACTTTTAAATTCATGGGGGTTAAATTGTTTTCTATATACATTAGCCTGGTCCGGATTTAGGTTTTTTTCTTCAGAAAGTAACGGATCGTTGTGCATTAGATGCATTTTTTGGTGCTGATTACGATGCACTCATCAGAAATGCAATTTTCGAAAAACTTTTGGTGGCCCACTCGAGTTGAAGATTTTTCATTTTGCCCAATTTTCCACTTTTGGCTCACCATCAACCCTTACTACCAACGAGGTGCAAAAATTGCACTGGGTTGGTAGTTTGGTTCATTGGTGTTCCATTCGCTTTGTTTTTGTTGTTATAACTTGCACACATAACGGTTATTTTTTGCTTATTATCTCCGCTTTTAGTTGAGTTTGCACTGGCTCTCCATAGATGGCGCTAGCGGCGTGACATGATAAGTGAATACTGATTTCCTCGGGGACCGGGAATGTGAACAGCAACGTGAAAGGTGAGAAACAATTACGAATTGGATTGTATAAACGCACTTAAAGAGCTGTTTTCAAGCAGCACTGAAGTTGTTAACACTGTTTCTCAGGTATTTTAAGCATGCCATGTCCAAATATGCTGCTGCTGCTGCTGAAGTCCCGACCATAACCCTTTATCAATAGACGCAGGAACCGTGGGGGCTGTGGTGGTGGCTGTTGCACCCAACTTTCAGAGTGTGGCAGCAGCTCCAACCCCTCCCCCAGTTTCTCTATTAACATTTAAGTGATATGCCTAATCACCCCCGGCCATACCAACGCGGAAGTCCCTTCCTCCAACTTACACCTTTCCTCCGACTAAAATAGTCTCTCCGCCTATGCCTTCACCGACTGAATTCTTCCGTATTTGCGCCAAAAGACTCTGCAGTAACCCTACTTTGACTAAAGAGAGAGGGCATAAGTTTTGAGGCTAGTGACGTCTAGCCCAGTCTCCTCTGACATATTTAGAGGTCGTTGTGGCCCAGAGGAGAATTATATGTTTTACGTATACGGATAGGATTGATAATTTTTAACGTTGTGGTCCAGCAGAAAAAATCGACCGGTTTGGCATAGTGCAAACAATTTATTACAAACATGACATTGGTCACCAGGTTTTAAGGACCGAAGAAAACATGTTGTATGAAATCCTAAAATATCCAACGATTTCCAACGACTAGACATCTAGCACTAGTTGCATTGAATAATTCACATACCGGCATAATCCAACTTCTACGTTATGTTCTCCTTGCAGTTTCATGTTTCCTCTCAACAAAATTCAACATGGACGGACGGTAATATTTGCAAAAAACAAAAGAGCCTGACCGTGAGTTGGTATGTCATAGGGCACCTTGTTATGACAAGAATTAGACTCATGGAGGAGCAGAGCAAAGATGAGTGCCATATTCCTATGAAAGTATCAATAACAGGGTAACGGCTGAGATTATGGATGTATGTGCAAGCGTATCACTGCCTACACTTGCAAAACAGGCCGTGCTGAAGGAACTAAGAGGGCTTTAGAAAGAAAGAGAGACAAAAAAGAAGCATGTAAACAGGTTTGGCAAGCGAGCTGCTACGTCAACTGCTGCGATGGATTCGCTGATTGATATCAGCAGCCGAGAACGTGAGCCTGAACTAGTAGAAGACAGTGTATCTGGCCGACCAGCCAAGTGCCAGACGTATTCAGACAGGCAGCCTCGATCAGGAAACCACAGCGAGATGGCAGAGGAGAGCTCAGCGAGCGGGTCGAGCAGTCATAAGAGGAGCAGCCGTCACCTCCCCCGAGTCAACAGGCGACGGCCGAGACAGCAAACACGCCTGTGGAAACTGGTGTTTCAGGTAGCACTATCATCTGCTAAGCTATAATGACTTGGTAATCCTGATCAAAGGGATATTATCTGTGTATGAACAATGCTATTATCAGAAACCAGTCTGCTCATAAATCCTATCAGAACACCCACAAGCTATATATTTATATATTTTTCAAACACTGCCCAAGTCGTTCACAGTTCATAACTCACAAACCACAAGGAAGGATAGGCCGTAGAAGAACGACAAGTAATGCCTACCATTTTTTATGTTTTATGAGTTATGGAACCGTAAGGAAGGATAAGAGGAGGACAAGCAATACGTACCATGTCTTATGGTTTATGAGCTATTGACAGTGAACGACTTGGACAGTGTTTTGAAAAATATATATGCATATAGCTTGTGGGTGTTTTGTTAGAATTGATGAGCAGACTGGTTTTTGAAAATAGCATTGCTCATACACAGATAATATCCCTTTGATCGGGATTACCGAATCATTATAGCTTAGCAGATGATAGCGTTACCTGAAACACCAGTTTCCACAGGCGTGTTTGCTGTCTCAGCCGTCGCCTGTTGACTCGGGGAGGTGACGGCTGCTCCTCTCATGACTGCTCGACCCGCTCGCTGAGCTCTCCTCTGCCATCGTGCTGTGGTTTCCTGATCGAGGCTGTCTGTCTGAAGACGTTTGGCACTTGGCTGGTCGGCCAGAAACACTGTCTTCTGCTAGTCCAGGCTCAAGTTCTCGGCTGCTGGTATCAAACAGCGAATCCATCGCAGCAGTTGGTATAGCAGCTCGCTTGCCAAACTTGTTTGCATGCTTCTTTTTGTACTCTTTCTTTCCAAAGCCCTTTTAGTTCCTTCAGTATGGCCTGATTTGCACGTGTATGGAGTGATACGCTGGCACACACATCCATAACCCCTGCTGTTACCCTGTTCTTCCATTCTTCCATAGGAATATGACACTCATCTTTGCTCCGCTCCTCCATGAGTTAGATTCTTGTCATAAGAAGGCGCCCTATGATATACAAAACTCACGGTAAGACTCCTTTATTTCTTGCAGATATAACCGTCCCTCCATTTTCAATTTCGATCAGAGAACTGAAAGGAAAAGATAACGTAAGCACTTAGATTATGCCGATGATTATCGATTATCATATGATTATAGATTATTATCCAATGCAGCTAGTGCAAGGTGCGGAAACGTTGGAAAGCTTATTTTGTGATTTCATACAACATGTTTCCTTCAGTCCTTAAAACCTGGTGACCAATGCTGATACCCTCGCACTTCAGTCAAAGTAGGGTTGCTGCAGCGTGTTTTTGGCGCAAATACGGAAGAATTCAGTCGGTGAAGGCATAGGTGGAGAGACTATTTTAGTCGGAGGAAAGGTGTAAGTTGGAGGAAGGGGCTTCCACGTTGGTATGGCCGGGGGTGATTAGGCATATCACTTAAATGTTAATAGAGAAGTTCCAGAATCGGCTCAAACTGAGGGGCGGGGTTAGAGCTGCTGCCACACTCTGAAAGTTGGGTGCAACAGCCACCACCACAGCCCCCACGGTTCCTGCGTCTATTGGTAAAGGGTTATGGTCGGAACTTTAGCAGCAGCAGCATATTTGGACATGGCATGCTTAAAATACCTGAGAAACAGTGTTAACAACTTCAGTGCTGCTTGAAAACAGCTCTTTAAGTGCGTTTATACAATCCAATTCGCAGTTGTTTCTCACCTTTCACGTTGCTATTCACATTCCCGGTCCCCGAGGAAATCAGTGTTCACTTACCATGTCACGCCGCTAGCGCCATCTATGGAGAGCCAGTGCAAGCTCAACTAAAAGCGGATATGATAAGCAAAAATAACCGTTATGTGTGCAAGTTATAACAACAAAAACAAAGCGAATGGGACACCAATGAACCAAACTACCAACCCAGTGCAATTTTTTGCACCTCGTTGGTAATATGGGTTGATGGTGAGACAAAAAGTGGAAAATTGGGCAAAATGAAAAACTTCAACTCGAGTGGGCCACCAAAAGTTTTTCGAAAATTGCATTTCTGATGAGCACATCGTTATCAGCATCAAAAAATGCATCTAATGAACAACGATCCGTTACTTTCTGAAGAAAAAACCTAAATCCGGACCAGGCTAATATACATATTCATATGTAGCCTGGGACACTGATTCCAAAAAAATCGAAATATGTTGGCAAATTCAAAAGTTATGGGCATATGAATGTTTGACGCACTCGTAAAGGCCTTCATGTATAACCTAACATCTCAAGTTTACGCTCAATTGCTTCCAAAGTTTGTTTTTATATGTTTTCCGACATTTACGTTCAAAATCTGTGCTTGAAAAACAATTTGATAAGAAATTTAAAAATTATAAAAACAATTGTACCATATATTTTCCAAATTTCATTTTCGTCCAAGGATTTCAAAGGTGGTAGAAAACAAATGAAAACACCACAAAAATGTTTAAAATCCCCAAATAGCCTTAAAAATTATAGGTCGATAACATGTTTCGTCCCGACAAGAGTAAGAGGGAATCATTAATTTCTTTAAAACACACTGTACAATTGCAAAGTTAAGTTTATTTTTCCAAAATATAGAACTAAGCTGGCTGGTTTAAAAGTTTGCCAGGTTTCAGCTAGATGATATATGGTGAGTGAAAGACCAAGGAAAATTTGACCATACATGTACTTCCTACACACAGCATGAGATGCTGACTGTAAAAATTACAACTGTGTCCATTGAAACATTTAAGCTATCAATGCAAACTTGAGTCTTACTCGCAGGAAGGTAGGTAGGTACCTGGAGTACTGCATACTTATTTACTACAATACATACTTATATATGATAATTATATAAGTAATACATACTTATATACATTTTACAGGTTCTCCACCTCAGCCAAACTGGAAAAATAAATGGAACTACATATGAAACCAGTATGTGGCAAAGCATGCGCCCCCAGCCAGTCCCAGTTTCCTTACTCTATTACCTTGCTCCTTTGGAATACATCTTCTTCGCCGGAAGATTCAAATATCCACAACCTAACAACTAGGTAGACGATTCCGGCGCGCTATTTTTGCATTGTGCTCTATAATAGTTTGCAATGTGTGCACCAGCATGTCAGCTCGGCTCCAACGGATGCCAGCAGCCTTCACCGAATGCGAACGGATTCACTTAAACAGAGTCCTGGGGACCCCGGCCCGACCGCCCCCGAAATGTGCCCCAGCTCCTGATTCGTTTAGAATGGCTGAAAACTGATTTTTTGCTAGTGCTAGCCAGGGGCGAACTCAGACCCGAGTTTTGGGGGGGTGGGCAAACCCATGTTTGCCTCTCCTCGTGGGGGAGAGAGGAGGGGGTGGGACGTGCGATTTGGGTGCTCGACAGACCTAGTATAAGCTACCTCTCCAAGAACATGATCGCTCTCTTGGGGGAGGGGGTGGGGTGGGGTGGGAGCGAATATTTTTTTGCTCAACAGACCTAGTGCAAACACCTTTTTTAACATTTATCCGGCCTTTGGGGGGCCAAAAGATAGTTTGGCCCCCTCCAGCGGTTTGGGGGCCATGGCCGGAATGCCCCCCTGCGTCCGCCAATGATGCTAGCTAATAAAGCAGAAAGACTACAGATATATGAATTCACGCGATGTACAAATAGGCAACTGGTCAAATAGTCCACATTTTAATTCGACCTCAAGAACAAAGAATCATAGCAAGAAGGTCCCAATGAATAACTTTCCAAATGTCCAGTGGTCAAACAGTCCACAAAGTGGGAAAATCAACAGCTCAAAAGTACCTAAGACATAATGGTCACATGTTAGAAGACTAGATATTACTGCAGTGGAGGAAGAATGACAAATGTACGGATTACTCGGGGGCTGAAGATCTTCCCCAACTATATCGGCACGTTCGGACTTTTTCTGACCTCTGCTCATAGCTACCCCTGTACCTGGCAAGGGGGGCAGATTCGCACTGCCCCCTCCTAATATCTCGAAATCTACCGGGCCGATTTAATAAATTTAGAGTGGGATCGGTTTGCTTTACTCTAAACCCCATTTGAAAAGAATATAAATATAAAAACGTGGGAAGTGGTGCGTAAAATATACTGCTTTATTACTCTTGGCCCCGTCGCTTACAATTCAAATCTAGTACGTTTATGGAAATGTTTGATGGGAAATAACCATTGCCTTTCATTTATATGAAAATTAAAAACTAATAACTGTTCGGGGCCAGAGTAAAGTGGTGAAATATTTCCATATTGCAAGTTTTCTGTTCCATAGATAAGTAAGGGTAAGATACTGTGATCGGGTCAAATGAAGTAATACAAAAAGTAATCAGATGAGGAAGCAGCAAAGGAAAATACTATGGAAGGATGCTTATTGCGAATGTCTAAAGGGCATGAACAAATTACGTTCCCCAGCTATTGATACTTCTTATATTGTCAGTTTTCTACTTATACGAAACACAGAACTGCCGTAAGGCCGAAACTCGCCGGAGGGCAAATCTGGCAGGGGCGGATATAGCCGGGGGGAGGGGGCGAGTCACACCAGCACACCTCCTCCCTCGAAGTAGGGAGAACGCGGGTTTAACTACACTGTAAAAAATTTGTACACCTTTGGTGCAACAACGCACCTTTAAAGCGTGGAGGGAGAACAGACCTTTTAAACGGACATACGTTCGCCTAAAAGGTGTAACATGCACTGGTATCCAGTGTACCGACGCTCCTTAACCGTGCCTTGTAACACCTTTGGTGCGTTACCGTTGGTCAAAAGAGTGTAACGTAGCACTTCTCCAGTGCTAGCTTGCTCTGCTTATCAGTGTATCGTAAAACCTTTCGTACTTTACTGGTCACCTATGAAGTGTAACGTTGCACTGCTCCAGTGCTGCCCTGAGCTTCTTTTTAAGTGTATCATCATACCTTTCGTGCGTTTCTGCTCGCTCTAGAGTGTGACGTAACACTTCCAGTGCTGACCTGCACTGTTTCCAGCAACGACCATGATTTTTGTTCTGCAGAACTAAAATTCGTTACATGTAACGAATCTCTGAATTCGGAGATGGAATAACATTCCCCGGTAGAAAGCAAGATTTGTACAATCACGCGCGCTTCCAAAACCATATGCTTTGTTTCAGGCCTTTACATGACCTTTCCGAAACTGTCTTGCATGGAACGACTCGGAGGTAACACTGCAAATAACGGCAGTCTTGTATTAGCGATAATACGACAAAACTCGAAGCAAATACTCCAACCACACTGATCACATAACCCAAACACGTATCCGGCCCGTTTCTGTCCTGCTATTCGGCCTCTGCACCGCACCGCAGGCCTCGTGGAATGCCCTCCACTGGGCCTATAGCCTCATTATCAGCTTCACCACGTGGACCTGAACAGCCACCGCTAAACCTTGGTTAACCTTCCGTCAAAAAACTTGCTGATGCAGGAATAGCGCCACTTTTCCCGCCCCAACGCGGTTTAGGGGCGGAAACTTCTGATGAAGTACCGGGAATTTGGATCTCCTCTTGCCTTTGCGCTGCCACCTGAAACAAAGAAGGATTAAAATAAGCAATCAGTACTATTTCAGTTATAATATTAAGACCCTTTTTTGAATAAATGAACAAGTGAGGTGAAATGGATATGTAGAATAATGAAGGACTCCAGCCACAAGCATAATACAGATCGCAGAATAAAAAATTGCAGAGTTTTTATTTAAATTTAAACAAATATTCCACGATCGTGGAACGTCATTTTTCTATCGCGGAATAGCGATAGCAAACCACTTATTTTTGGATCGCGTGCCCGGCACTGGAAGGGGCAAAGGGTTTTTCTAAAGCATTTATCTCATACAATGCCATGAGGATAGGGGCTAAGTATCTAAACTGGGGGGGCAAAGAGCTAATAAAATTATGTTTGAAAATAACATCTCAGCATGCCATCAATGTGTGCATGTGTCTGTGCCCTATTTTTGGTTCGTTTAACCAATCTGCAGCATATGTCAGGAGACTTGACCAGATGGTTGGGGCAGCTTAAATTCTAGATTGCAAACTATTACAGGTTTTGACCTTTGGTAAATTTGAGGCAGCTTGTTCAGAATTTCAGGTAGAGGGAGGGAGATTGGGAGAAACGCATACACTTTGGGCATAGCATGATATGCCAAGAAGTGTAAGGGCAGCTGGGGGATAAAAGTGGCCTTCATTAGCCGTGATGTATACGACAATGGTGATCTTACAAAAATACACATGCAGCTGCTGCAAACTGCCCTGGCTGCGGGGCAGGCAAAATTATATCTTGGGGCAGGCTGCTATACACAAGAGGTGCATGAAAATTCAGGTGGTGGCAAAGTTAAATATTGGGTATTTTACGTTTCCGCTAAAAGATATTTACCGAGCATGGTAATTATTGTGCACAGCAGGAACCAAAAGCCCCTTTCTACTAATGAAACATACCCCCTTGAGTCCTGATATTTCCCCTTCCCTTCTTCGGTCCCTAATTAAAATTTGAGAAAATATGCATTGCATAGAAGTGTCCAATCTGGGATGCAACCAGCCCCGGTCTTCCCAATGTATTGTAGTTTGTCGTACATATTTTTGAAGGTCTCACGTGCCCCCATGATCACGTGCCCCAGATGGATCTGCGTATGCGCTGAGGCCTTTCGGGAATGCCACGAAGCAGCATGGGTGCCAGATGCTTGATCGCTCTTTGTAGGAAAAGAAGCAGGAAAAATTAATATCCTACCCGAAACTATTTTATTTTTTGTTTGTTGAGGAGAGCATAGTTTTCTATCGGCTATTTTTCAAAACGTACATGAGCCCCACCATCCCCCCGTCCACTCAAACCCGTAATGACCTCTGGCCGATCCAGGGGGGGCGGAGGGAGGCAAAACGGCAATCTCCCTGCAAACCACAGTTTTGCCAGAATTTCTTCAAAAATATTTTTTACACGATTTGGGGACATTTCCACCCCTCAAATAACCAGTCTAGATCCGCCACTGGTGAAGACCGTCCTGGTAAGACGATCTAAACAATTGGGGAAAGTAGGTAATTCAGAGTCAATTATTTTCCTGCACTGCCATGGTGTTAGTGGTCAAGTACCGTAGGTTCAGGTTGCCTTACCTTATTTCCTCCTCTTGGTAAGGCAGAATACCTGCCAATGTCCTCGTGGTCACTTGGCAGGTAAAATGCGCAAAATTACTCGGTGGTGTTGGGCTCTCTTGCTCAGTAAGGCGCCAAGGCTTAAGTCCAAGCAGCTCTACTAAATAAATCGATGATCCGCCACCCGAAATCCCTACAACAGGGTTGGAGCTTGCGTTGTTAAACCCCAATCAATAACTGGTCGAAAAAAATATAATAGCAGTACAGCTCAGAGCCCATCCGCTCCGTGTCGCGTCCTGAACCAAAGTGGGGAGACGCGAGTGGAAGTGATGCACGTGCAGTAAAACCGACGGCGCGCGTGAGCCTAACCGTGACGCGTTGCACCCTTAAAAGGTGCAACGTTACACGCCTCGCTTTTAGGCGATCGTTTATAATAGTTCACAATACAACTCGAGCGTTTTAGGTTGCACTTTTAAGTTATCTCGCCTGCACTCTGGTAAATATTCGTTGATGTTGTTCGGGTGAAGGGTGCAGCCTTACTCCCGATAGATGTATGAGGCGTAGCTGTGCCTTTTAAAGCGCTGGGACAGCACCAAGCATACCACATGACTCGGAACATCCCGACAACATGGTGCTGCTATGATTTCTTGACACTTGATATCCGTCTGTGCTTGCACCAACGGTGTACAAATTTTTTACAGTGTAGACAAAGAGAAAGTACCGAATCAACAAATCGAACACAACCTCTGGTGAGTAGGGGAATCGAGCCCCCCCCCACCCAATGTCCGACTGCCTATAGTTAATACATAGTCGGGGTTGATCCGAGGCAATGACCGGGGAGCCTCGAGCCCTAACCCCCCTGAAATGAAGTCCTGGGTCCGCCACTGAGAACGGCTCAGGCCGCTGCGCCTGGTCCGTGTTTAGTGGACCAATTTTCACCCGGAGGAGAATAGATGCATCTAGTCCCTGCTACCACAAGAAAGTTTCTCATACCTAAACAGGCACCCTTGAACTTAACACCCGCACTGGAAAGGAGTCTGGCACAAACGCGCGCTGGAGGGGTCCCGGTAGGCTCCCCCGACGATCTCAGAAACTAAGAGGCGTATAAAAACGTCAGTGGGGGGGGAGGTGAGGGAGGGCTTTGGTGATATACATCATGGCTAATTTGCATTGACCTAGGTCAATACAAACGAGGTCATAAAGGTCAAATATTGGCCGTGCTAGGGACCTATTGGGAAATATCATGATTATGCGGCAATAAGCTAAAGGTGGACCAGGGTCTTAGAGGAAAGGTCGCAAAGGTATCTTCCTTGCAATTTTGGGGTCGAGGTCATTCAAGGTCATTTGCCTATGAGGTCACAATATGGTATACTACCTATAATGTGCACTATGAATAGCACTATAGCAACTATTTGGCGGGAAATGAGGATTGACCTTTACCCACGACCTTTGACCTTGACCTTGAGTTACCTTAACTATGACGTCCTAACATAATATACGTCAGACCGGGTAACACCATTTGACCGGAAGCACTGGGGTCAAGACCTTGGAAGTGCTGATATGACCTTGACCTGTGGCCTTTGACTTTTACGATGACCTTCATGGAAGGTGACCTTGTCATATCATCCCGGTTATATCGCGTTATGACGTAACCACCCGGTCCCTAATGCAAGCGAACAGGTCCGACAGCGCGATTGTGACTTTGAGAGCCTATATATAAGTAAAACAATTCGTGACCGATTTTCAAAATTACTTCACCAAACGACGCACCATTAAATTATTTCAAAAATGGCTTAGTATCGTTTTTTCGGCTATGAGTGGTTCTCCGGTCAGCCCGGAAAAATAGGTAGGGGCCTCTGAGCCCACTCCAGGGCGCATGTGAATACCTAAGGAGTGGACAGTAAATCCCAAGGAAATACGGCGAGTCTCTTCAGAGGTGATGGGGTCTGAGGAAAGTGCTAATCAGACTTGTTGATGGCTCACATTTTATTGAGTCGACTCAACTCTGACTCACAGCTTAAAGGCTGACTGATTCCGACTCGACTTGCTGTGTTAAAAATGGTGAGCCGACTAGACTCAGCCCAAATTCAGAAGTGAGTCGACTCAACTCTGACTCAAATCAGTGTTGAGTAGGAGTCGACTCCGACTGAGAATGGTGGCGAAGTATGCACACAAAAAATGCACATTTCCTTTAATTATATGCAAATTACAGTACATTTATTCATGCCATTAACTATTTACTAACTGCACATTTCCTTTAATAAAATGTCAATTGAAATACACTAATTCTGAGGGCTTTATTCTGAAGGTATGTCCTTCATGAGCAAAGCCATAATTGAGGCAATAAGCGATGTTTCAAACGCAAAGAATAGGAATCAATGCTTTGATATATACAATTTTGAGTAGAAATTCCTGCCCCAGTGCATTCTGAACAATCCTGTGAAAAATCTAGCTTAGAAATAAATACTACAGTGCCGCATTGACCGACCCTATGCAGCACCTCAAAAACAAACAAACAATGAACGCTCGCCTCGTCCTCTCCAGAAAGTTGTAGTAATACTACAGATGGCACACTGAAGACATTACGCAAAGCTAGCCTCGGATGGTACAAAAGATGATGATGAATAGTAATTCAAAAGTCACGTGACTTTCAAAACCTAGAAAAATATGCAGGCCAAAGAAAAACAATATTACCCTCGGGCTACTAAAGCAGAAATCGCTAATATTCTGTTGCGCACATTTAACACGCGCATTGACAGGGGGGCGGGTACCCGCACCCCCGTCGGGTTTTTCAGAGACAGTAGAAAAACGGTGGCGCGTAGCGCCGCCGTACTTGGCATACCTTTTCCCTCATAATTTTTACAATTTCTGTGAAAATTTTAAGGTTAGGTCATCCAAGGTCAGGTCACCAGTACAGGTCAAGTGACCCGGACCTCAAAAAAGTTTAAGATAGCATAAGTCAGAGCAGGGCGAATTTATCCGATTGAAACTCATATCACATAATAGCCCCACCGAGTTCTCTAAAATATGTTCCGGTATTTTTGATAGCGATGACCTAAGGTCAGGTACGAGGCATGACCTCTCCATTGGAAATACATGGGAAAAATTGTTTTTATGGAATAACTCAGTAACGGATGGTGATAGAGCATTTATTTTAGCTGCATTAGACTCGCCTGGGCTTTACAGTTTTAATGAGATGCATTTTATATAATTTGACCCTGACCTGACCTCAGGTCAGGTCAAATCCTCGATTTGACCTAGCAAGGTCAAATTATATATCATTCGATTCGGCTTGCTGAGAGGATTCATACCGTTTCGGTCGTTTTGCTCTATCTTTACTTGTTCAGATGAAATGGCCGAAAAACTGAATCTACATGTTATCCCTATGACGGCATGTTTTGACCTCTCGTGACCTTAAATGTGACCTGACAAAAAAAATGGTTCAAATGTTTTCGATGGAAAAGTGGATGGGAAACCCAGCGCCGTTTACCGTTTTTCGCTACCTACCGTGGTTCTCGAGATCTTAGGGGGCGGGTATCCGCCCCCCGTCAATGCGAAGGTGGCTCAGACCCCCGTCAATGCGCGTGTTAAAGGGAATGTCACATTTAGTCAGAGTTCCAAAAATGACTATTTATGACCCATAATAAGTCTGGAAATCTGAGAGTTTCATTTTGATTCCACCTTTTGTCCGCCAGAAAATAGTAATTTTTGTTATAAGTTATGATGTCATGAAACGTCATGTTTGTGGCATCTGCAAAACGGTGACCTTGAGCGGAAGCAAAGGATTGACTCGCGGATCCAATGAATATTCCATATTCAGTGCTTATTTTCCTTCAAATTGTAAAACCAACAATACAAATAGCATGCAAATGAATTTTGGTCATTTATTCAAACACAATCAATATTTTGTCTATTATTTTTATATTGTATTTTATCTCTTACAAAGTCTAGCGAGTTGTGAAGCTGCTGAATTAAAACAGTAGATCAGGCATACAGTAAAGCCGACTAACTCGTTAGCATGACATTTTCAATAAATTGGAGGGGTTTAGAATTTAGACCAAGAAAATTGTTACAGCTGGGTGGAAACAGATTCCTTCATCGTTTGAATTAGGGCTTTAGTTCCCTTTGTTTTGAAACATACATTGCGCGGGAATTGAATACATGGAGCTTTGGGTAAAACGAAGTATGCCAGCAGTGGTTTCGGGACATGCAATATCCAACAGCTATCTCATTTTAAAATTTATAATTATAATAAAAGTGGAACATCCCGGTAATGTGTTTCGTCAAGCACCGCTGAGCCAAACATGTTCCCATCGCAGAAAAATGTTCACTGCAGCGAAAGTGAGGAGTAATTTGTTTTCAGGAATATAAAATATGCACCAACGATCCACGCTATCTCCATGTGCCACGTTGAAATACAATGAGTCGATTAGCTCGCACTGAGAACTCATTGAATAGTCAAAACAAATCCCAAGCTATGGCTGGCCTGTTGCCGATGGATGACCGACCCATTGCCTACAAGAACCAGCCAAGGAAGCTCTTACGTTGTCCTGAACTATGCTAGCTTTCAAATTCAAAGAAAGTATATCATTGTGCATTTTGTGATAATGGAAAATTTGCAAGACATTTGCACCGGTTGCAACAAAGTGACTAGTCGAGCCACTTTCTGCATTTATAGGGAAGTGCTGCAAAACTGAAATTGCTTAAACATGAAGACAAACAAGGCTAACCAAGTAAGTCACCAACCAGTGGCGGATCCAAGGGGGCTAGGGGAGGGGCTCAAACCCCCCCAAATGTCCGAGCCCCTATAGTTACAACATAGGCGTGGGGCTGCTTGAGGTACTGGCGGGTGAGACTCAAGCCTCCTAGCCCCCCCGAATGAAGTGCTGGATCCGCCACTGTCACCAACCATTGTCTTTTGACCAAGTGAGTTGGTTGAGGGCATCGCTTCAACTGGCACGGCTATAAAGTGTAAGTACGGAACACTAGCCTGGACGGGTTGGCCTCCCTATCGTGGTTAAAAGCTATATATTGAGTTCCCGTCAACCGCCAGGCAACCTTTTGTACTTCTCGAGTCCCTACAGACCAGCTGGGTGATTCATACTCTCTATTAATCTAGGTGCATTAGAGCCAACACGTATAAGTCGCTGATGGTATATTTACAAAGTTTAACGAGGTACTTTCATTTCTTCAAAAGCACCTCCATTTTCTCCAACGTCCTCACACCGACCAGGCCTGGAACCAGGGGGAGAACCGGTCCCGTATTTGGTGAGTGGGCGGAGTGGGATCATTCAATCGGGGTGGTGATGGAAAGTGCAAGTGACAGAATACAGCAAAAGTCGTGATTTCTTAAAAATTATACTATATTCCCCTTTTATCGGACTGTTCCAGAGACAGGGGGAGGGGTGGGTTTAACGACGCACTAACTGCCAAGTTTATACGGCGAGAGGCAGGAGGTGTAAAGAAACACCTTGAACACGGGCTTTTAGTAGCGGGGGTTGGCACCTTCTACCCTTTGAATTTTCCAGTGGCATCAATAGCTACCCCTGTTCTTGGCTATAAAATGGCAAGGTAGGTTAAACTTTGTACGCCAAGTAGAAAAAAATGTCAGAGCGGAATATGAAGGCTTCAATCCACAATACCCCTTGTGGAGCAGCTAACCATGATTAAACCCGCACCGTTGATTGAAGGCGCGAAGGATGAATAAAAAGAAAACAAGGTCAGTGATACGTACCGATAAGATGTGATTTGCTTTCTACTACAAAGTAGTTTTCACTTCTATTGATGGTTTGCCTTCCTATTCAACATATATTTAACCTATTAAAACATGCATATTTGTATATTATGGATTAGATACCATGCCTCAATTTTGACGTTATTAATGCTGCTCGTCTTTAGTGCAAGATCGGTCCGTTATGTCGCATGCAAAATTTGAAATATCAATATTGGTAAAATATCGAAATGCTTAATACCACATAGCATGTAATACCTCAGATCTCACTTTCGCCGAAACATTGCACTTTTAGCGACACTCTGACTGTCCTTCCTCTGATAGATATGCCCATTCACGCGAGACATTGGTGGATCAGGTGAAACCCTTTGAATTAGGGTACCGGTAGCCACGCGAGCTGGTCGATAGGCAAAATTACTCAGTTTGAAACTTCGCATGTTTTCCAGCCCTCCAAAGTGATGGATATCTCTTTTAAGTTACAGCTCTGCGTCATTATGAATGTTTCAGTCTTACTCAGCTAATCGTGCTAATAGCTGGAGTGATGGATGGAAGTGACTTGAACGCTAGGAGGGGCATTGACGCTCATTACTACTGAGCCCTCTAGCCACGGCACAAAGGCAACTGGATACAGGTATAAACTGATGTTTGTAAATAGTAGTAGCAGATGGCCTGCGTGTATTTTCCTCGGATTGATATTTATAAACGAGTAGATATGCCAATTTTTCCCTGAAAATATTGCCGACCACCTCCTGGAGCGGCTCTAGATGTAAAAATAAACTTCCCAATCTTGCGCAAAACGTTTTTGGATCCCAACCCGGTGTTTGTGCCAACCATGATATCACTAGCCTTCGCGCTCCGGGACCAGAGGGCCCAGTAGGGGCCCAAACGGGACGCTCCGGCGTGACGCGTGAATTCCGTGGGAAAATATTTGGTTATTGGGGAAGCGAGACCATGCATAAGTCACGCCACCTCCTAAATTTGAACACGGAATGCCTGCCTCGGCAGACACACGCCCAAAACCACTGCCCCCTGCTCTGGTGGAGGTCAGGCAGTTGTGTTCAGTGGCGGATCCAGGACTTCATTTGGGGGAGAGCTAGGGGCTCCAGCCTTCTTCACCATCGCCTCTCGGTCAGCCTTCGCCTATGTATAAACTTACGGCACTGAGCCATTTCGGAGGGAGCTTGAACTCCCCAAGGCCCCCCCTTTATCCTGCCACTGGTTAATGGAACTGCCACTGAATAATAGAACCCTGTAATTTGAAGAAAACAATTGGGGGATTTTCTGTCATTTTTCATGTTTTTTTCTTCTTCTAAAATGAGCGGACATTTCAGAACGATTACGGGTGTCAAAATTAGAAACCTTGTCAGTCACCACAATATAACGGGAGGAATATTGCATTATAAAGGTTATTTTATCACTATAATAGTCCTTCTCCACCAAAGGAAGCAGCTAAGATGGAAGTAATACACTTCCAAATGTGTCGTTCGTATTGTTCTCGTATGGTTAGAAATGATTATCATAATACACAATAACCTTTTAACATAACATGCATAATAAATACGTTTAGTAACAAACTCATAAATCGAACCTAAGATTATGTTCTGTACTGCCATGCACATCGATTACAGTACAACACGTTCGTGTACTTGTCGAACTATACCAGACAATTCACACGGACGTCACAATCTTACACCATCTCATCATTTTGCCGCGGGTGCCGGGACACCTCCAGGGAGATGGAAATCCGCATCCCGGTCTCCTCCCCAAACAGTCTCCGCCTTATCGTAGACCGTGTCGTATGGTATCACCTATCGTCGTATTTATATATGCGTGTCGTACGGGAGGCGCGCGCTGCCGTCAACATCCGCATGTGCAGGGGGCCAGACGTCAGGACGCCGGTATCGTACCGGAGTGATTGGCTGGTTATGATGACACAGTCAGTCATCCTGGGGGAGGGGTGGCGGCCGTGCCGGTGTCGGCTATATGAGCCGGGGGCGGCAGAGGCGCGCTCATTAGCTGGCCGGTGACTGGACGAACAGTGCATGTGTAGCGCGAGCGAGTACACCGGTGCAGCATTAGCGTCGACAGCCAACACAACGCCAGCCAGCCAGCCACATGGGAGGTGGGTGGGCAGGAGAGGGGGAGACTTGCATCACCCCGGATACGCTGAGAGCGTCTTCGGCGCCGCGAGGGCTACAGTTAGGTGGCGGGTTTAGGACAACCACCGGCTCTTGTTGACGTCTGGATAAGAGGAATGTGAATTCGTGGTCCTTGAAAGGAGTGTACTGATGTGGTGTATTGTACTGACGTGGTGTGCGTGGTGTATTGTACTGACGTGGTGTGCGTGGTCTATTGTACTGACGTGGTGTACATGGTGTATTGTACTTAAGTGGTGTACATGGTGTATTGTACTGAAGTGGTGTACATGGTGTATTGTACAGACGTGATGCCTGCTTGCAATGAATAGCTGAAGGGAAGTGCACACCATCTGCAATTGTAAAAATGGTATCATCTGAAATGGTTTACTTTAAAAGTCAACTCGTGATCAATCAATGTTCCAAAACTTCACATTTTGCATAAGCCGCCGGAACCATATTCTTCGGTCAGTCTCAAAGTCATCGATTAGCTGGACCCCGTGATATGACCTTATGACACGACATGATCCCCCTGGCCTAAACTCTAAAGTTAGTATTTTTCCGGCACTGTGGGTACACCGAAAACAATCAATTATAGAGGCCTTTCTACATATTGAAAAACCCATCCATCAAATGCTACGGAGTTGCGAATGTTCTGACCTCTGGCGTGACACTCTGTAATATGATAAGTTTTTGGTGGAGTCGGTTACTGACCTCTGGCGTGACACTCTGTAATATGATAAGTTTTTGGTGGAGTCGGTTAACTATATGGATATCATAAAATTTTGATACACCCGCCATTTCAGTTTTTTCCTCCATATTGCCCTTTTTCATGTCCTTGTTTTTGTTTAATTTATTATAAATTTGAGCCCGACAGCGCCTGATCACTTTCCTTCCCCCAGCAGCACTATCTTCAGTGGTGGAGGTATATTGGGCTACAGGCACATTTTTACCATACTTTTCCTGCCTATTTTTATTCGTCTTTTGCCTAACCTTACCTCATCTTGCCACTTTTGCCTTTACCTTACCTATGCACCGAGTATTGAATTCATGTGGCGTCACTAACTCTTTCCCTGCTTGAAGGTGGATCGAATTGTACCTCTTGCAGGGAACTCGCGGGGACATGAACCAGAGTCCACAGTTCCCTGGCAGGGAACTCGCGGGGACATTAACCAGAGTCCACAGTTCCCTGGCAATAGAGGAACTCGCGGGGACATTAAAGGGAATGTGGCACCTAATTCGAATCGTGGAATTTAGTGTAATTAGGAGTATTTTAGACGAAAATCATGAAAATATATGTGGTTTTTTTCTGAAAAAATGTTCAGTAAGCTCAATATTTTATATTTTAATTGCTCCTATATGGTAATAAATAAACCTCTGCCAGTGCATGATGCCATGATCTGGCAACTGCTACCTTATTCAATAGGCTTCAATAGGCTGATTACTCAGCATTACGTCAGCATGACATTACGCCAACAGCTGACAACTGTGACCGGCTCCTTGGGTACATTTTGGATACATTTCAGATAGGTTTTTAGCTTTTCTATACGGAAATTTCAATTTTTCAAGACAAATGATATGTTGAGTACCGGGTTTTCCGGCATGCTTTACAAATTTGCTATCTCAGTTGAAATCACGTTATAACGGTGTCACATTCCCTTTAATCAGAGCCTGCAGTTCCCTAGCATGTAACTCGCGGGGACAATAACCAGAGTAAGCAGTTCCCTAGCAGGGAGCTCACGGGGACATTAACCAGAGTCCGCAGTTCCCTGGATAATGTGCCATCCCCACTGAATTACTATGTGACGTAAAAGTGATCTATGATCAGTTAAAAAGTGATCACTGATCAATAATGCCTCCCCTTAAGCACCCAGGGGCATTCACATGGGAACAGGCCATCTCTGAGGGATTGGCGCGCAGCGTTTCCTGAATAATAGCGTCAAAGTGTGACGCCGAATATTTTCAATGGTGAGCAAACTGCACTGGAGAGGCGATATGTGTTACCAGAGGTTAAACAAATCATTTATTTTCCTAATGGTTATTTGTCTGTAACCCAAAATGAGGCATTAAAAAAACCCTTTCGGTATCATACAAGAGAGAAAATGAGACCCCAACGAATTCTTCCACTTTGACATAAAAATCCTCCTTCGGGTCATATGAAATGTTGGCAGCATTGGAATGAGAATCGAGCAAGCTCACTTATCTGGCTACTGCTCTATATTTTCCTGTCCCCCACCCACCATCCACCCATTATTATTTCAATGTTTCCGTGTCTTCCATCCTTCCCCACATATCGTTATGGGTATTTTTTGTCTGGACTCAGGATCACCTCGGTCCCTGTGGCGTGCATCACACAACTTGAACCACTGGTAAGGACATCGATGAACTGCAGAGGGCAGTCTCGGTTGAAGTGGCTGTTCTAGGTCTGTTACTGGACTTGGGGTGAGTTCTCGTTTGTGCCATTTTCTCTCGTTCAGGTCAGCAGTGTGATCGCCCCTGGCCAGGTAGCGGAATTCTGTTATGCTTACCCTTACACGAAGTCATAAGCAGATCAGGGGAGGTACCCGGTAAAGGGGCACCAGCCGGAACAAAGGGAATGCCAGTTTTTGGGTGGCAAAGCATATTTTATGCTTTCTCCGTTAACCTTCGCCCGGGTGGGGGGCCTTATTAGACCCCTCTCGGGTTTTTCCAAAGTGACCAAAATACGGCGGCGCGCAGCGCCTCCAAACTTGGTCTAGCTGTTCCTTCATCATTTTACATCTTCCCTGAAAATTTTAGCTCAAGGTCATAGCAGGTCAGGTCACCAGGCCAGGTGAAATGACCTCACCTAAAAAAATGCTTAGAACTGCATAACTAAAAGGAGGGTTAATTGATCAAGTTGAAACTCATACCACATATTGGGCCCACCAGGAGCTACAACATTTGTTCCGGGATTTTTGATATTGGTGACCTAAGGTCATGTTCAGAGCATGGCCTCCTCTTTGTAAACACATGGGGAAAATCACGAACTGAGCTTTTCTCAGTAAGTATGGATGGAATCAACTTCAAACATCGGTTACAACTTGCTCTTAGCCCATTTCTGAAGTTGATGCCAAACATATTGACTTGTGATGTTTGAAAGGTCACCTTAGGTCAAATAAGCATTTTTTGGTGTTTTACTCTATACATTTTGGATAAACAAAGATAGGACTTTTATTTTGTCACCAAAGTGTTTGTATAGTCAATGCAAGTCAAATGATATACATCATGACTATACCAGGTCAAGTTGGGTCAGACCGTTGACCTGGGTCAGGTTGATTTTTTTAAATTTGACCTGACATAGCAATATTATGTATTATTCGATTTGTATTGATGAGAGGATTGCAATGGTGCATCAACTATGGCTGTGTCTTGCTTGGTTTGGAAGTTATTAGCGAAAAAGGAAACGCCCTTATGCATGGGTGGCTATGGACATTCCAAAGAATATTCCCAATATCCAGTGACCTGTAGCTCACTAGGCTTTGACCTGACACGAAAATCATTTCTACTGCAATGAAAGAGAAACCCAAGAGCTTTTGAAAGGTGTTAAATGTTTCTAGCTGTCATAGTTTCTGAAATATATGAGGTTTTCTTAGTCTACCTCATTTTAGCGATTTTGACCTATTTTGACCTCTGGTGACCTTGATATTGACCTGACGAGAAGAATGACTGAAATATTTTCGATATCATTTTTGAAGGGCTTTGGATTGTTGTTTTGCAATTTTTCTAGCACTCTTAGTTTTTTAGATCGTGGGGGTCTTTTTTAGCCCTCCACCAGGGCGAAGGTGGCTCGTACCCGCCACCGACCGGGGCAAGGTTTAAAGGAAGCAAGTTGTTTGTGCTTCCATTTGGTTTGGTCTGCTCACTGTGTTTCACTATGTTTTCTCAATTTATTTACTCGCTTGTCATTATCTCGGTTTTTGTTCTTTTATAGATGCCTTCTCCGTTAACACGCGCATTGACGGGGGCGGGTATTGACGGGGCCCCCCCTCGGATTTTTCAGAGATAGCAGAAAAACGGCGGCGCGTAGCGCCGCCGTACTTAGTATACCTTTTCCCTCATCATTTTTACAACTTCTGTGAAAATTTTAAGGTTAGGTCATCTCAGGTCAGGTCACCAGTACAGGTCAAGTGACCCGACCTCAAAAAACGTTTAAGATAGCATAAGTCGGAGCAGGGTGAACTCATCCGATTGAAACTCATATCACATAATGGCCCCACCGAGTTCTCTAAAATATGTTCCGGTATTTTTTATATCGATGACCTAAGGTCAGGTACGAGGCATGACCTCTACATTGGAAATACATGGGAAAATGTTTTTTACGGAATAACTCAGTAACGGACGGTGATAAAGCATTTATTTTAGCTGCATTACACTCGCCTGGGCTTTGCAGTTCTAATGATATGCATTTTATATAATTTGACCATGACCTGAACTCAGGTCAGGTCAAATCCTTGATTTGACCTAGCAAGGTCAAATTATATATCATTCGATTCGGCTTGCTAAGAGGATTCATATAGTTCAAGTCGTTTTGCTCTATCTTTGCTTGTTCAGATGTAATGGCCGAAAAACTGAATTTACATGTTATCCCTATGACGGGCATGTTTTGACCTCTCGTGACCTTAAATGCGACCTGAAAAAAAGGTACAAATGTTTTCGATGGAGAAGTGGATGGGCAGCCCAACGCCGTTTACTGTTTTTCGCTACCTACCGTGGTTCTCGAGATCTTGGGGGGGGCGGGTACCCGCCCCCTCCGTCAATGCGAAGGTGGCTCAGACCCCCGTCAATGCGCGTGTTAAAACGCGCATTGACGGGGAGGGCGGTACCCGCCCCCCCTCGGCTTTTTCGGAGACAGCAGAAAAACGGCGGCGCGTAGCGCCGCCGTACTTGGCATACCTTCTCCCTCATCATTTTTACAACTTCTGTGAAAATTTTAAGGTTAGGTCATCTCAGGTCAGGTTACCAATACAGGTCAAGTGTCCCGACCTCAAAAAAGTTTAACCCGCGCCCCACCGGGGGTCCGGCGCCACCCTCGCCCCACCGGAAGGGGGCCATCGATGGCCCCCCTCTAACTCCGAAAATATGGGCGTTAGCGCAAATCTGTAAAGTGCAATAGAAAGCTCGCGTGAATTCAGTAAGAAATTACTTCGCATGTTTTAGTGCTCAGGTCAATGGTTTGACCTCCAGAGGTCAAATTAGGTCAAGATCGGCTATTTTCACTCAAATATGCAATGATTAAGCAAACTGGGCATAACTCTTATGTCATTAGAGCTATTGAGGCCTGGTAAAGTACATTTGATAGCAAATGGCCAGTACTTTTTCCGCTATGTGGAACGTAAAGACCTTCCGCCAGTGGTTTGACCGCCAGAGGTCACCTCGTGACCTAATATGACCTGAGGTCACGAAAGGTCAAAAAGTGACCTTGCCGTATATCAAATGAAAGCCAGTGACAAGACAAACACGATGGTGTTTGTTTCACCGCTCTAGCTCAATTAGGTCAAAAGTTATTGTCAATATACTGTTTTTGACCTCTGGTGACCTTGGATGACCTTGGAAAAGTCAAAGGGCAAATATGACCCCTGGGATCCGTGAAAGGGTGTCCAAAAACGTTGTTCTGAGCAGTCTGAGTATTTGCAATCATTTTTGTGGCTTTTATATCATGAAATAGCTTTTCCCCATGCTTTTCCAATGGGAGAGGTCGCCTCGTGACCTGACCTCAGGGCACGAAATCGAAAAATCCCGGATATACACCTTGTAGACCCTGAAGGGTTCATGAAGTGTAGGAAGTTTCAAATCGATCGACTTTGAAATGTAGCTCTTACAGAGCTCTAAAGGTGAAGTGAGGTGACCTTGGTTGACCTCGTCTGGTGACCTGACCTTGGGTGACCCTGGGTAAAAAATTTCAGGGATGATGGGAAAATGATGCAAGGAGAGGTAGAGCCCTCAACCGCGGTGCTGCGCCTCGTCGTTTTTCTGCTATTCCGGAAAAACCTTAGGGGGCATCGATGGCCCCCCCGGTGGGGCGAGGGTTAAGATAGCATAAGTCAGAGCAGGGTGAACTTATCCGATTGGAACTCATATCACATAATGGCCTCACCGAGTTCTCTAAAATATGTTCCGGTATTTTTTATATCGATGACCTATGGTCAGGTACGAGGCATGACCTCTCCATCGGAAATACATATGAAAAATGGTTTTTACTGTATAACTCATTAACGGATAGTGATAGAGAGTTTATTTTAGCTGCATTAGACTCACCTGGGCTTTGCAGTTCTAATGATGTGCATTTTATATAATTTGACCTTGACCTGACTTCAGGTCAGGTCAAATCCTTGATTTGACCTAGCAAGATCAAATTATATATCATTCGATTCGGCTTGCTGAGAGGATTCATATAGTTTAAGTCGTTTTGCTCTATCTTTACTTGTTCAGATGTAATGGCCGAAAAACTGAATTTACATGTTATCCCTATGACGGGCATGTTTTGACCTCTCATGACCTTAAATGTGAACTGGTAAAAAAATGGTCCAAATGTTTTCGGTGGAGAAGTGGATGGGCAGCCCAACGCCGTTTACCGTTTTTCGCTACCAACCGTGGTTCTCGAGATCTTAGGGTGGGGCGGGTACCCGCCCCCTCCGTCAATGCGAAGGTGGCTCAGACCCCCGTCAATGTGCGTATTAAAGGAGGCAAGTTTGTGCTTCCATTTGGTATACTCACTATTTCTATTGATGTCGTGTCGTATCCTGTCCCTGAGATTCAGTATTGAGTATGACTGAGACAGTGGCGAATACAAGGGAGGCTAGGCGGCTGTGGCCCCCACCCACGAAATATCAGAGTGCGTATAGTAGCTGCATAGCCCGAGTCTGTTCTGAGGCTATGGCGAGGGAGAATCAGAGACTCAGCAAAAAACACTTACGGGTAGGGTCAGTATTAATTCAACCGGAAATACAGTCACTCCATTGCGCTATATGACCTCGCAGGTTGGCGCGCCCCTAAAACCCAATAATAAATCAACAGTCACTCCATTAATTTTCTAATTTTCCTGGCCCCCTTTGAAACGGAGTCTTAGACTCGCCTTTGCTTTGGGAGGAGTATTAATCTTCTCCTGTGCCTGATCCAACCAGAAATCCCGTGAACCAATTCTGCCTAATATAATATCCTGGGCTTAAATGCATGCTGAAAAATGCCCGCTTGCGAGCTGTATCTTTGCTCAGACTGATGAATGGAGACTCATTTGCAAAAAACACTTACGGGTAGGGTCAGTATTAATTCAACCGGAAATACAGTCACTCCAATAATTTTCTTTCTACAAAAGGCAGCCATGCGCTGCCGTGTTCACGTGACCAGGCATGGGTATGCTGCTTTGCTATTTTTCTCCATCGTGTCCATCTGCGTTTGATTGTTGTATTTTTCATTTGTGATCTGAACTGCTCGTAAAGCTGTGATCAATTTTTTTCTTCATTCGCTAGAAATGATGTCAGCTCCTTCCATTAGATGGAGTTTCTTTATTCAACGGGAAGTGAGAGGGTGGGGGCTTTCAAGCCTCCTTTTCCGTCTAAACTCAGAAATACGTTTGCATTAAAAATCATCACCTTAAGTTTCTTTAGGCTATAAAAAACTCAACCTTGTTTAGACTTGTTGCTATGTCTTACATTATGTAGTGTCCGTCAGAATTATTTACGGTGAAGACAAAGTTCCTCGAGTTGTCAGTCGACACTTTCGCACCACATCTACCTATATTTTATGACACATTACCATTAACTTGGGCTTAATCAGAACATTTGACAGAATGGAAGACATTGGTGGCTAATGTCAAATTCACCAGCAAGAAACTAAAGTGTATTGTCAGTGTCTGCGAATAGCCCGTACATAGCCCTAACAAGAACACCCAATTTTTTCCAGCACGGTCCACCTTGATGTCCCAAAATGCAGGCATCGGTGATATTGGATTTCAGGACAACGAAATCCTAGATTGTTCATCGAACTGAGGATTCGATTCGGATTTGCAAACGTTTGTCAGGGAGAGGATTTTGGATTTGATCTAAATCCTCTTTAGGCATAGGATTGCAGATTTTAATTAAAATCATTATTTTGGGATCGCACCTTTTGCGTGTAATGATCAACCATTACACATGTTGAATTTTGTATTTTGTCGTGTTCGAATAAACTTAGCCAGACACTACCGGCAGTTCTACAGAGGTGAGCACCGCCAGGAACGTTGGAACTATGTTCAAGCTGGGGGACAGTCGTGGATTCAGCCGGTAGGTTTGGGGCCCAAGTCGGTAAAAAAAGTTGCGTGGCAGATGAAAGTTTTTACCTTCAACGAAGTACATACCTTCCAAACAGAGAAAACGCTGAAACTGTTTCATCATGGACACCCTCTTCCAAGTTATTTCTTTATGAACAACTCGTTTCTTTTGGAGGGTCTCAAAGAGGTTTTGCCCCCCTCTTTTCGCTTTGGGGGAGTGGCCATATTACCCCCTGTATCTACCCTTAGAGTTGCAAGACCACTAACCGCTACCACTACTTCTCAAAAGAAACCGCAACTAAATACTGCCAAAAAAGTTTTATTGCTCTCTTGTTATATGTTTCACGGGAAGCTACTGTTTTTGGCTATGGTATGCAAAATTGCCATGTTATTATGATATGTGGAAATAAAATTACGCCACAAAACCTTACTCTAATCTGCTTCTGTTTTTCTTGAGAATGAAACCCTTTCTTCAATATCCACCTCCAAATCATCTCCATCTCGGGGGAGGGGATCCGATTGGACCCCTCCCCCAGGCGGGGAAGGGTTAATAACAGCGAGAAGGAAAAACTTTGGGTCGGCACGAATCTGTAGTAAATCGAAATTCACCATTAAAAGTTTTGCTTTGAGTATCACGTTTTATTCTGGGTCTGGATCTAGCCTCCCTTCTATAATATGTGAACCATATTTTCAACCCACTATATTAGCGTGTGGATTACCGCGTTAAGCCTTATACAGGCCAGAAGCTCCGTCGTTGTGTACGCTCTCTGTACTTTTTGGATGCAGGAAGGCGAAGCGCAAGCCCCTCGCCGTTTAAATTGGCTCTCATCGAAGAAACGTGATGGAGTAGGTTTGAAAGTCTTCGCATAACAAGCCTTATTAAAAGTTCCGCATTCAGACGCAGGTACCCTCCTTAAAATGCACAACAAAGGTAAAAACATCTCACAGGACCGCAGTGTGTCTAAATAGATTGTTTACTACTCTGCGGTGCGTCATTGATATCAATTTTTATATAATTTATATAGAATTTGAATATATTATACGTTTATGTAATTGGTAGTGCTCGTCAGTAAAACTTCAATCAACAGCTATTCACATGAATTTTCTCACAATTTCTATGAAGGTATTGAACATTTTCAACTGATTACTCGAGACTATCCTTTACGGAAGCTTAGCTTTGACAGCTAAAATTGTCAAGGATGCGTAGGACTGCTGTCTGTGACGCATGTGCGAATGTTGAGACTGCGTGTATCTGAAATGAGTTTTTCTATCTTTTTAATAGATGAAATGGAGGGGCTTAACCTGATGGTCGCCTGTTCAAAGTTACTCAACCTGAAATGATTGTATCTCCATTGTATCTATCAATCAGATGAAGTAGTGGTATGGCCTCGATAATGAATCAATTAACACGCGCCCCACTGGGGGGTGGTGAAATTCGCCCCCTCCCCCTCCTGGTTTTCCCCAGATAACGCAAAAATGAACAGACGTGGAACAACAAAACTTCAGTATCTTATCCCTGATCAATTTTACGCATCTTATCAATTTTTTTATTTTTTTAGGTGCTTGATTTTCAAGGTGAAAAATAGCATGACTAATCGGAAAAACGAAACTCCACTATCTCCCCATTACCTGAATTCAAACCTGAACATAATTTAGTGGTAACTAATATCACCACCATAGCAAACATTTCCAGGCTGAGGGAGGCCGCAAAATCGGCGGTGTTTTTTATTGGCAAGCTCAAACCTTCCTGCCGTCCAAACCATACCCACCCCTTCCCTCTTACTACTCCATGCCCTATTTATCTTCTCGAATGACCCAACCGGCAGGGAAAAGTAAACGAAAATCAGAGCCGGGTTGCGTGCTGCTGATTTCATCAGTGAGACATCGTTTTTAATTAGGTGGCCCAGCCCCTCCTTTATCGATTTAGGGAGGATTTGGCCGGATGTCACGCGCTGGTCGGGTCCAACGCAGTGCCAGACCGCCAATCCTGCTTATTCAGTATCGATGTACTAACGCGAGAGTTGTCTGAGCTACCCGACGTTTCCTACGTATGTGGATGATTGAAGTTTGTGGCGCTTACATGAAATGTAATGAAAAAGTCCCCGGGCTTGCAAATGCGGTCTTCTGAGATTATTCCTCCTAGTTGTTATGTCTGTGGTCTATTCCTTTTGCTTTTCTTGAGATCTTTGTGCGGCATCCTCCTTTTCCATACTAGGAACGTTCTCCTATTCCACACTAACACTATTAAAAAATTGCTTCTTCTCTTTATGGCGATTTGATTATGTGCTTGTCTTTTCATTGTATTTGATTATTTTGCCCGTTTCTGGACCACACATGATGAATACATAAAACATGGATACAGAAAAGACTAAGTTATAACAGACCGTGGATGGAGGAAGTTATGCAGAATGCAGAATTGCATTTCACGCACTGCACGCTCAATAGGCGGGAATTTTCCTCCTAGCTTCCATTTCCCAACTGAGGGTACACGAGTCGCGAGTGACCATCAATGGAAACCATTTCCGCCAACAACAATATTGGTTACCGCTTGCGAACACATTTTACCTTACCGCTGTATTTTAATATAGATGAGTATCCCAGTTCAGTTTTGGAAGCGGACACACTACAACTGAGCGGTCGTGTTTAAATCAGCACGTGCGCATATGAGACACGAATAACGCGGGATTCAGGGAGCACCAGGCCAAGCGCATTACGAGGGTGATAACTCGGCAACGGCGCACCTCATGTGAGGCAGCGGCGGCGGCATGCAAATGCCAACGGCATGCGCTTAGATTGGGGCCTCTGTCCTGCATAGCGAGTTCAAGCACCAAGTAACAGCGAGTGCTTCAATACAGGCTGGGTGACATATCTGATGCAACGGTATCACATAAGAATCGACCCCATGCCGAACGAGCCGTTGCGACTGCTGAATTGCCAACCACCACCAACGAGCCGCTATAAAACGATCATAATCCTGGCTTGTGAATTTGGACAAAGGCATACGCCATACCTTTTGTTGGCAGTATTTGGAGAAGTGCTAACTGGAGTGGAGTAGTCGCTTATTATATGTTGGAGCTTACGTTCTACAGGTGACACTATTCCGGTGGTATTATCCACTTTGCATATTATGCCGAGAGATGCTACTCTATTCTGCTGATCCTCCCAGTGAGCTGTCTCCACGTCTGACGGATTGAGGCGGCTCAGCAGCCTGTCCACAGATTAGGTGCGCGCCCTCCCGCCTCTGCCGAAGGATGTGCACGCCCCATTAGGCCCGGGGAGTGTTTGTATTCATTACGATATTACAATTGCTATCACTTTTAATTCAGTGTTAATATCTTAAGTGGGTGCAGTGTGCACTGGCGACCTAAAATGTGGAGCAGAGTGGAGGCGAGACTGTTTGTTCCGAAAAAAACACATATGTTACACGTTTCCTCATACATTTGCATTATCCATAATGCTAGAGCTTCCGGGCCCATCGAGTCTTGAGCTTTTACAAAAAAACTTTATTACGAAGGTTTTTTTACATCACAATCTTATTTTACATCAATGTCTTGTCAGAAATGTATCCTTCAGTAGTTTTAGTGAAGCATTAACGTAGCAAAGGATTTGGCAATGTCGTTTCCATGCATTTTCGAATGAAAGTGTCAGGGAAGGAGGGCAAATCCAGAGATTGAAAACTAGTTCACTTTTTCGTCAGTCTAGTTGACCAGAGATGACACTGAAAATCCTGCGTTTTATTTGATAGCTGTATTAGGGTAAGGGCGGGTAAGAGTACGCAGGAGATAAGAGTACGCAGCAGCTGTTTTGGTTACGTAGCAACCACTGAGATGGCTGATACTCTGGCATAAAAAAGCGAGGCCAGTGCCTAGGCTGCACACCAAAATTCAACGTGCTCCTGTTCTTCCCGCGGGAGTACAGAGCAAAATAAGTTTCTGGGCACCCTTGAAGTAATATGTCTTAACTGGGTAAACTTGTAGACCTTGCTTCTATTGTCAAAACTATTGCATTACGGTCTGTCATCAGTAAGAAAGCTGAGCTAGGAGTGTGCTCAAGGACCGGAGCTCAAGCTAAAACGCCTGCCAACATGTTTATGAAGACTTTCTTCCCAAGGGAGCATGTCCGGCAAGAGTACGCAGTAGACCTTTGGGCAAGAGTGTGCATGCTTAAGAGATAGGAAAATGTAATTTTCACTCGGGAGAGAGTCCGTAATCCCTCTTTGGAAAACCAAATGCTGCAACATAGTTTTTGTATATTCAGAACGATATAAAATCATACAATCGCCTAGTTTGGCGACAAAAACTTCGCGACATGGCCTATGCACCTAAAGCACAGCGGGGCATCAATGCGTACTCAGCCGCCTCTCTGCGTACTCTTACCGACCCACTCCGGCAAGAGTACGCACGTGACGTTTTATTTTGGATGGTCTCGTGGCGAGTTCCTTCCAGAGACATCGAGTTGAAACATGGACCATACATAGACAATTCTTCAGGCTAAACAACTACATACAAATTTTAGCTGTTAGACTTATAGGAGAAAAGTGAAAGCCTTTAGAAAGTTAAGTGCGTACTCTTGCACGGACTTCCCTAATATTTAATGATAAAAGGGGTGCTTCAGCGGAAAGTGTTGTTTCCAGTTATACATTTTGTACCGATGCCAATGCAATCATTTTAGGAAGTTGATCGGGGAAACAAAACCGGAAGCCTTTGCTAAAGCATAAAGAAAGCAACAGCCTCCCGAACAGCTCTCTTCTCCCCTTCCCGGGAATAACACTTTTCGGCTTTCGAAATTCCTCTTTAAGGAATCAGAATAGCTGTCCTGTTCATGTGTATTGATTTGGAACGCACGACTCTGGGACTGCACCAACCGACCACATCTGTGCGACACGCACCAGAAACCCAGGCACGCCTGTCACGTCGTCCCCGACCGATTAGATCATCACGGATGTGTTTCGACGGCGGTGATTGGCACGTGCCTAGAAAAGTGTGCTCTGATTGGCTGTTTGTGAACGACTTGACGTGAGCGGGCTTCTGATATCGAGTAAAGCCACTAGCTTTTGTTTGGGTAGTAAGAGATCAGACCAGAGCAATATTTGTCACTCTTCAAGTTTGATACGGGTAGATGGTGAAGTGAAACATTCTTCAACGCTTCTCTATTGTGTTTATGTCCTTCATGAGGGTATTTATATATTCTTCATGTCTCATGCTAATGCGCGCAGTGAATAAGATCCCAACGCTGCTGGATTATATTTGAGAGAACGCATGTGAGCATCGATTGGTGAAATAATTTTGACATCGGTGTTTAATTTTTTACATATATGCTTTCAAAGCCAGACCTATATTTCGAAACCGTCGCAATCGCGCGGTCGCAACAGTTCACCTGGAGTTTAGACCGACTGGTGACGTCATAACGGCATGAGTAACGGTGCTTTCCGGCAATAACGGTAATATCGGCATTATGTATCAAGGTCACATCGCATTGAGATCACATCGCATTGAGGTCACAGCTAAGGTAAAAGGTCATAGGTCAAGGTCATACAACATTTTCAAGGTCATTGACTCCAGTGTTCTTGCCAGATGGCATTAATTAATTAGACCTAAATTATGCTATGACTTCATAAAGTTATTCAATGTCAAAGTCAAGATCATGGGTCACGGTCAAAGGTTTTTTTGTCAAGATCACACCATCATTTCCCACCTTAAGTTCTAGTTATATTGAACATTATTGGGAAAATGTCATACTGTTGTCATAGGTCACCTTTAATGACGTTGACCTCAATACTTGTGCATACATACGCAAATAATTCCTCGATTTGGTTAAATCAGATCCAGTTGCCTATATCATAGGGTCAATAATACATTTGAGTCGAAGTTGGGTCAGAGTTGGGGGTGCCAAACCTTACTCAAATATATGTTTGACTCTGTAGCATAACTTATAGAACGAACACAAGGAACCTTGGGATTATTTGGCCAAACCATACCATCTATCGGTACAAGCTGGTTTACTGTAGACTCACCCAGCTGATTCAGGGAAGCAGAGTTTACAATTTTCAGTTTAAGGCAAACGTGGGTCACCCACATATCTGGATTTGTGGCGATGGACTCATACCCGGCTTGTGGGAGGTGGATGCAACGCCCATCCAATGTCAAATCCCTACAACTACAAGTTCTCTGGACAAAAGTATGACTTAAACCTACGGAATGTCTTCCATCAGGGAGAGAGTTGGTGACATCATATGACCCCAGTACTTTTGTGTCAAGTCCCAAGTACACTCAGGATTGGTTTCATAATACCTGAGTGTTCTACTTTTCTGTTTTCATACACCTCGCTACTTCAGCTTTGTTCCTGTCATTAGGAAATGATAGCACAGGGATGTAGTCACTGTCGATTATACACGCATAACAATTGTACAGTACGGTACGAACCACAGAAAACACCCAACACTAACAGACAGTATTTTTCCCGGGACCATGCATTGTTGTTTAGGTAGCTCTGATTCGACCACGAGTCACGTTTCAGCTTTTGTACGTGCTTTTCAGACTTTTACGTACTTTTAATTGCAAAAATACTGGCGCCCACCACACCATTGAAGGGAACTTGGACTTGCTTGCAACTATTCCGAGTGTCCGCGTAATCACCCTACAATATTTGCAAAAATCTGGTCAATTGCGGGCGTTTTTTACCAATTAGGGCCGTTAAAAACACCCGGATTTTATATCCACTTTGTATTTTGAAGCTGCTATATTTGTCACATTAACAGTGGTTACCTCAGATCCAGCAACTCGTTTGTCTGGAGCTCCCCAACATCCAAACAGTGTGAAACATGGACGTTGAAAGCAGGAGGGGGGACAGGGCACGTGTCCCCCAACTCACAAATCAGGGAGGAAATCCCCCAAGAATTTAGGGTCTTGACCCGGATTTATCGTATTTTCCGCTATTACCTGAGGTAACCTACGTAAATGTGTCGATGAAATGCACCATCGGTAGAGTTTTCCGAACCAGCCAATTTACTCGAAATCACCCCGCCCCCTCCACCGACGCCTCTGGTGTGAGGGTTAGCGGTACCGTACCGCCACCGCAGTTAGTGTGTGGTAACGTTAGCTCTGAGTCGTGTGGTACAAACCTGCAGCCTGCATGTCTGACCCGCCGATGTGTCTGCTTGCAGTGGCACAGCGTGCTTCTGTCCGCTGGAATAAAATGCTCCAGCTGGTCTCCAATCTGACTGGACTACTCATTATCTGCTTGTCAACGCCAGGAGGTGAGAGCCATCATGTGAACTCCGCCGTGCAATATGAACAGAGATATTGTTATAGTTTTCAAGGAAATATGTCCTTTATGTGAGGTCTTAAACTGGAATAATTTTTTTTAAAGGGCGTCTGAATAACCCAATTAAAACATGTATAATATCTGTAAAAGCTCCGTGAACTTAATTTCCAAGTAGGGCTCAGAAATTCGGAATGTTTCCTAATGCATCAAAAATAAAGACTATGAGAGAATCAATAAATAGGATCACAAAAACCTCCTTTGTCAGCATTGTAGATACCTACGTTTGTCATGCAACAATACTGTGTGAACTTCTATGGCTATGATAACAAGTACAGGCCACGGATATTATTTCGAAATGTACTGCCGCAGAGTTTTATCACAAAGCTACTACATGCCGATCAATTAAACCATCTTATAGCCCTAGAAGCTGTTGATTCGCTACCTCCAGCCCATGTTTTTCAGAATATTGTCCTTCTGAAATTTTGGAAAGGTGGAATGTTATCTTAGATTGAGGTATATTGAGCGCCTGAAGATGCTCGATAATATTAAAAACATTAATTTCCTGTTCCATTCCCTTGGTTTTTAGCAAAGACTAAGGAAAAAGTGACAAATCAATCAAACAACTACTATGACGAGTATCAGATCCAAACCATTACTCTAGCACTCTGCATAAGTAACTTTAAATTTTCTTAAATTGTTTTCATCAATAATCACGATTAAAATATGATGTCGGCGTAGAAAGCTTGCATCAAACGCATGCTGCGCACGGGTGTAATCGATATGATCGATGATTTTGTTTTTTAATAGTGTCTGCCCGGCTAACGGTCTCGATGGAATGCCTGCATAAATATTGAGTGATTAAAACATTTGAAGTGTAGTATTTATTCGGGAATTCAGGAAGCCCCATTGATGATAAACTTGAGCTTTCAAGGCTGTATTTAGATTTTTGAAATCGAGGGAATCTTCGCTTCGAAACACAACGCAATCAAGATGTCTTGGAGCTCAAGAGTAGAAGACGGGAATTCCCCTGGTATCGTTAGCCATAGCCCAAAAACCCCGATGTATCTGGCGTACCTGTTCCCAAGCCATTTTGCATTTCTGATATTTTAGGTTCAGGTCATATCATATTAGGTCAGCAGTTCAGATCAAATGACCCAAGCTAAAACATTGTTTAGAGGTGCAGCCCTAAGAGCAGGATTAATCCATCAATTTGGGATTTACATCTCATGGTGAGTTCAACAAGTGAAACAACGCATGATATATTTATATCGGTCACCTGGACCTGGATCATCTGGACATTAAGCAGAATTATAATTTCATATTATAAACTCTGTGGCGATTACAAGAGAGGGAGATTGCGCCACCCTGCCTCCTAGCCGAACTTTCCCGTGTATAAGTAGCTATACGAGGCGTTAGCGTTCCATGTCAATGGACATGGTTCGGACCGTTAGTTGAAACCTCTAATGCTCTTTTTCAATATATCTCCAGTCCTATTCTGATTCTGGCAACTTGCGAAAATGCCAGCGAAGAAACAGGTACCATGGTTACGCGCTAACAATGTTAAAAGGCGTCATGTTGCGACCAATGACGTCACTCACGACTCTTAAAAATATGTATTTAAAAGCTGACTGGTTTCAAACTAAATACGCATCATATTGAGCAAATACATGACAACACTGTAAGACGGAATATATTTCCAGTATCACAAATTTAACATGAATTATAAAATTAAGAGTTACCTATTTCAAGCCTCGGTAATGACTATCAAAACGTAGGTACCTATGTATATAATCTAGGTATTGCATATTGCAGAATCACATTAGTAGTAGCATGAAATAGATACCTGGGTACCATGTATATATAGATGCCTCTTATCTATAGATAACTCTTTATTAGAGGAATTCAATTCATTGGGCAGGAAAGGAGGGATTGACCTTGAAAAAGCCTTGACTTGTGACCAGGGGCGGAGCCAGAGCTTGGATATGGGGGCACACCACCTTTGAGGGTCACCGCGGGAGAAAAAGGGCACTTCTTAACGAAACCTAAAACGTACTTTATCTTAGCTTATATCAACTTTTGGGTACCTTTGGTTAAAAAAATTGTAATCAAGCATTGACTGAGAAGGAAAACTCGATACAATCCGGAAAAAATATCACAGAAATCTCATGGAAGTAGCCAAAACACGACTGTTTTGGATATATTTGAGGACAAATCAGCCAACTCATCCAAGAACTTGACATCAGGTAAATCAGTGGGGCCTGTGAGATATGTCACTATGTGCAAGCTAAGACATATTTGAGTCGAAAATTCATTTGTTATGCCCACCGGTTTTGTCGTGACGAGTGAGCCCTGGTTGAACGCGAATTAAGTACTTCGGCTCCAACAATGGCCGTGGGAGGAGGAGTGGCAAAGTGATATTGGAAGAATAACATTTTTGCTGCCGGAATAATTTGGAAGATACCTTTTTAACGCGTTTATAAGTTCCATATTTTCAAGGATCGGTCTCAGTTGGAGTAAAGAAGAAGTGAACAGGCTGGTGGTTTGGATAGAGATTGTGTGACAGGGCTGAAAATTGTGAAAACTAGTTCTTCATTTGAATTAATTCCTAGAAATCTTGGTTTAGGAGTATTGTGCTCTGAGCTCAGGGGCACATGCCTTTTTATCACCCCCTCCCCAGAATCCACCAGCATAATAAACACAGTATATAAACAGGAGTGCCTAGCCATCACAAGCCGTTTTAGCGATGGCTCATTCCTCGTTAGCTCCATTTTACAAGGAGATTTTGCATTGTGTTCTTATTCCCCAACTATTGAAGACCAGCTCAGGGGGGCCCCTAGTATGGATTAGAGCCCTCCAGAGCAGCTGCCCCCCATCCCCCACAGTTGTGCCCCCAGGGACTAGACTAGCTCAGTGACCCCCCGAAACCATGGAAGTTGGCCTTGTAGTCTTATTCACTGTCCATTTGAGACCAGCTCAGGAGGCCCCTTATGTAGACCAGTGCCCCTGTGACCCCCCTGGCTGCGCCCCTGCCTGTGACCTTGACCTTGAGTAACCTTAACAATGAATTCATAGCATAACATGTATGTTATACATTACATGTTAGTATAACGTATACTTCATACTGAATAATGCCATCTGACCGGATCACTGGGCTCAATGACCTTGACCCGTGATCTTTGGCCTTGGCCTTTATATGGGTTGACCTTGAAATTTAACCCGATTACTTGATGCTATGACGTCACTACTCGGTCTACAAAGCACGCGAACTGGTGCGACCGTGCGACTGCGACGGCCTCAAAATATAGGGCGGAATTTGAAAGCCTATAAGTAAAACTATTATTTATCGATTTTCAAAGGGTCTTCACCAATCGACGCGCCCATTAATTCTCCCAAATTTATTTAAGTATCTATTCCCAACGGTGAACGGTTCTCCGACCAACGTGGAAAAATAGGTGGGGGTACTTAAGAACCTCCTCTACTGTGCGTGTTAATAGCGGCCATCTTGAACAATGGCCGCCATCTTGGAATTTCATCGTGGCTAACGGTTTGTTTAAACGGGCAGTCCTTAAAGAGCATGTGTGCCAATTTTGGTGCTTGTATCCAGATTTGAACGATTCGTACAGTTATCTGCTCCACTAACTCTGTCAGTTGTTAACCCTATTTCCGGCAAGGGGCAAATCGCCCCTAAGATCTCGTAATCTATCTGGCCGATTTGAAAATTCAAGGTGCTACAGATTACCTGACGCTAAACTTAATTTTGAAAAGAAATTTTCAAAATGTTTATTTCTAAGGGAAAGCCGTGCAAAATATACAATTTTGTGTTTTTAGATTGTCCATAACCCTTGTCTCTGTTGTACGATTTTCACAAAACTAGTTCGGATTTACAAATAATTGACTCAAAATTGTCATATACTCGAATTACGCACAAATTCAAAATTCAGTGGTAGTTCCAGGACCAGGACTATGAGGGAAATATATACAATCTAAAAGTTTTTGTTTCGCGGATTATAAGCCGTCATATACTGTTTGGCATCTTTGACACATAAATTAATAAAAAAACGAAAAACTCATCAGGGGCGGATGCAGTAAGGTAAAACAGTGGGGTAAAATGCATACCAACAAGATGCGAGTGGTATGCATGATTATATTAGTCCCTCGGCTAGTTGAAATTTATTTCTGATAATTTTTACCCTCCCGTGCCAGCTCTGGGAAAGGGGGTGACAGGCGGATCAAGGACTTTCGTCGTGGGTGGTGGGGGTGATTGGAAACACATTTCAATATACGACGATATTGAGTCGCGGTGCCGATACTGGCTGGGAAGATATATTTTGAAAATGTAATGTTACCCCTCAAATACTGACACTTTTCCGCCATTGGTAACACGTTCCGTATGCTCTTGTCTCCGTGATCTGCCTACGGACGAAATATTTCCTTAGTCGTTCCTAAAACTGAATACATGCAGAGCATGCTAGTCTCGCACAAAACTCTAAGTGAACAAACAAATGCTTTTATATTTGTGATTTACTCTACATTATAGTGACTTGACCTACCTCGGAAATCTAAAGTTGGGTTATAACTATTTTGCATTTTCATATGCTCAACTGTATTCGCCCTGGCACGACTGTAAGCGATCTTCTAACTTACTAACGTTTAGTCCTTCTTGATTACATTCCCCCATTTTGAACTGCTGTAACCGCCCCAGATGAATATGAATAGTGACAATGTGAATGTACTATCATTTCACATATCAAAGAATATAATAAAACCATATCACTGGCATCAGGATCAGCAGAGACGGCTTCCTTTTACAAAGAACCCACCGCATACGATAATACTTGGTTTGTGGATAGAACCTCCCCAAAAACCCAGCCATAGCTCCGCCCCCGGTAAATATATAATCTTGAAAATTTCAGAAAACTTGCCTGTGCTGGTTTTAGGAAAAGTCAGGAAGCTTCAAAGTTCTGCCGCAAGCCGTCTTGGAGACATTCTTAAAAACCTGAAGGGGCAACATTAGACCCCCTGCCGGAAATAGGGTTAAGACACAAACCTTAAGTTTCTCTAGTATTTCTAAAAGGAGATACTTTGACCTCGAGTGATATCAATATTGACCTGACGAAACCAATTTGTATAAAATTTTTGTACAGATCAAAACGGGCTATCTAACGCCGTCTTTCGTGTTTAACTACTTATTATTGCTGCTGAGATGGTTGGGAAGGGGGGGGGTGGGTACCCTTCTCCCCACCGTACGGGCGGAGTTGGTGCGTACCCCGGTACCAGTTCGTGTTAAGTAATGCTCCCATTGTCATAAGCATTTGACCTTGTCAAGAAGAGGCTCTTTTTTGCTACGAGAATGACATAAGGACGTGGGTGGGCCGGAAACTAGTCTTTGCCACCACTTTAAAACCGAGAATGACGACTGCGAGAGAGACTATTCACTGTTTTGCCCTCTCACTGTGAAATGAAGCGCAAGCTGGGAGCCCAGATGAACTGTCTCGCTCGCGTTTTGTGAAGTGGGCTGATGTACTGAGGAAGTGAAGTTTTTATATTTTGAAGTCCAGTTGCATATGTGACTGCACAATTTCCAGGAACGAGAGAGAGAGAGAGAGAGAGAGAGAGAGAGAGAGAGAGAGAGAGAGAGAGAGACAGAGACAGAGACAGAGACAGAGACAGAGACAGAGACAGAGACAGAGGCAGAGGCAGAGACAGAGAGAGAGAGAGAGAGAGAGAGAGAGAGAGAGAGAGAGAGAGAGAGAGAGAGAGAGAGAGAGACATGTCGGCAGATCTCATAGCTTAGAGTAGTGTGTGTAATTTTAGGAATAACTTCGACTGTAATAAACCAATTAGAATATGAACTACACCGGAACCACCACACCTACGCACTATAGTTACGCACGTTCTCCACACTTCACCAGTTACAGTCTGATGCTGTTTATTAACACCATGACGGGGGGACGCCCCCTCGGGTTTTTCGGAGACAGTAGAAAAACGGCGGCGCGTAGCGCCGCCTACTGTAACCTTTTCCCTCATCTTTTTACAACTTCTGTGAAAATTTTAAGGTTAGGTCATCTCAGGTCAGGTCACCAGTACAGGTCAAGTGACCCGACCTCAAAAAAGTTTAAGATAGCATAAGTCGGAGCAGGGTGAACTTATCCGATTGAAACTCATATCACATAATGGCCCCACCGAATTCTCTAACATATGTTCCGGTATTTTTGATATCGATGACCTAAGGTCAGGTACGAGGCATGACCTCTCCATTGGAAATACATGGGAAAAATGGTTTTTACGGAATAACTCAGTAACGGATGGTGATAGAGCATTTATTTTAGCTGCATTAGACTCGCCTGGGCTTTGCGGTTCTAATGATATGCATTTTATATAATTTGACCCTGACCTGACCTCAGGTCAGGTCAAATCCTTGATTTGACCTAGCAAGGTCAAATTATATATCATTCGATTCGGCTTGCTAAGAGGATTCATATAGTTCAAGTCGTTTTGCTCTATCTTTACTTGTTCAGATGTAATGCCCGAAAAACTGAATTTTACATGTTATCCCTATGACGGGCATGTTTTGACCTCTCGTGACCTTAAATGTGACCTGACAAAAAATGGTTCAAATGTTTTCGATGGAGAAGTGGATGGGCAGCCCAACGCCGTTTACCGTTTTTCGCTACCTACCGTGGTTCTCGAGATCTTAGGGGGCGGGTACCGCCCCCGTCAATGCGAAGGTGGCTCAGACCCCGTCAATGCGCGTGTTAATAGAATCGCTCCAGATGGCGATTGGGATGGTAGGAAATTTAAACTAAATAATTTGTTCTGGGTCGCACGGGTTGTTTCAATCAATGATTTTGTCCTGAGCGCCATGACAGACGCCATACATAGCGCAGGGGCCCGACCGCTCTCGGTCACGTCACAAAACAATCAGTCCCTCATCCACTTTGCGACGGCAGACTCTGATGTCCTGTCCTAATGTCGTGCAGCCATATCACACATTCCGCCTCTGATGAATTGCTCAGGCCCTGTCATATGGGACCATTTGGCCACATCAAAGTATAACATGATGTTCACCATGACCGAAGGTGGTTGCAAATGCCAAAAAGATATATTTCTTGGAATTGAGATAAACGTAGGGAACTCTCAGTATATATATATATATATATATATATATATATATATATATAATAGTGATATACATGCTATGCAGTATATGTAGTAGTGGTATAAGATGCTACTTGTCCGTCATGTTTAAATGGTAACATGTTGTTCGGCCCTGCAGAAAAGTTGTTGGTTTTTATCTTTCCTCTTATTTGAATGGTTAATCATGTGTTGTAAATATCAACCCCATCCCATTTGGCTTAAGATCAACCTTTACCCCAATGGGGGGTTGAATTCTCATTGATCTCGGCTCCTGTGAAGGAGATTGAAAATGCGAATGGTGGTATAAAGGTTATAAGAAAGGATGACGAAACAGTATGGCTACTTTTTGGCTCAGACCAATATCGAAGTCATGATAGAGCAAAGAAGGAAACTGGTTAGATATTGTTTGGCTCAAGCGTCTGCCTGGGTTCAGTTAGAGTTAGCTGTCAGGCATCATGCGATTGATAACATGACATATGATAACATGATATGTATATAACATGTGAACCATATAAGGTCAAAATAAAAAAAACATCTGACCTAAGGTCACCTCAATATCAGCATCTGACCTAACAGCCAATATGCATATCAATAGACCTGCGATGATATCGAAACGTAATGGTATCAGACCAGAATCTCTGTCACCATTTCCTGCCATATTATTCACCCAAGCCATTCAGGCTGTCAGATAACCTCTTAGAGGTCACAAGTCCAAACTTGCAGTATGACCATAGATAATGGCCTAATCTACTATAGTTTTGGGAATAATAAGTTATTCTATGACCTTTTTACAGAAATAGAGACATTTTTCGGTGAATTTCTGTTTTCGAATGCATTTCCAACAGAGAAGTCATGACCCTTACTTGACCCCAGATCATCAATATATGTAAAAATACCGTTACTACAACGAGTGGTATTCGCGTGAGTATTATGTGATGTGAACATCAGATCAATAACCTGTTTTTACTGGAACTACTTGATAAATTTTTGGAGATGAGATCACTTGACCTGGCCTGGTGACCTGACCCCAAATGGCACATACTTTTTTGTGGGGAAAAGCTGCGCATTTAATCAAGGATAAATATGCCAGTACGATGGCGCTTGGTACTGCTACTTCATGGCATCGTTAGAAAAGTCATGGGGAGGTGTGTTCAAACAATCCCCACTGGGGCCAGGGTTAAAAGTTGGCCTCCCCTACTAGGGACGATACATGAGAAGGGGAGGTCATGCGTCTTCATCTTCTTCATCTTCTTCAAGTATCGGACCTTCTATTAATAAGCAGATCCAGACAAGCTAATAACCTGCCTTGGAGTACGGCAATGCCGACGGCGAAAAATCGATATATATATATATATATATATATATATATATATATATATACACTTCAGGTTGTGACGTCTGGCCACTTTCTCGGTAAATGAAGAGGCGGGGAGGGGGGAGGTATCGCAGAGTAGGGGCACCACGGCTGCAGCGCGGAAGTACTCGCTTACCCAGTGGCATGCAGGACTCCAGCCTTCCATAGCTGGTTTGATTTTCTTATTTTATTTAAGTTACCTATCTTACTTGCTTACTTATCTATAAAATATGCTTTCGTTGTTCGGAAATATGGCTGAATTCAGGGCATCCCTATTTATTTCAGAAGAATGTTTATATCTTCTAGAAAGATGACAGAAAATCAGGTCATCCATACATATCTTTCACATAAGAAAATGCGAAACCCCTTGAAGAAAATGCGAGCAAATCAGGTAATCTAGTGAAGCTCGGGTCATACCTGTTCCTGAACCAGTCAGTGTTTCCACGTTGCAGCAGTGGTACCGCTACCCTGCCATATTGCACCCACCCCCTCGTTTACTGAGAGTGGTAGAACGCCGCAACCACTTCATTCTTCGTGAAATATGGCATACATGTGTTTTTGGACATGCGGAATCCGGTCATTACACGAGGGCCGGCCGAAGTTTTGTTCATATGAGTTTGATACACCTTTACCTGCACTCTTCCCACTGACAACCCCAAACCAGTCTGTGCACTGAGCGATGTCACGTGATTGCTGTTTTAGTGGCGGGTTGTGCACTGAGCGATGTCACGTGATGGCTGTTTCAGTGGCGGGTCGCCGCGGCGTGCCTTGGTTTTCTCTGGTACCGCAGACGCCGCCAGATGCCACATCACCGACGCTGTGGAGGTCGAGTCGCTTTCCAGCTGATGCCGCCTCCGACTCATCCAAAGCATGGTGAGGCGACAGAACAGGTCTGAACGCTGGGGCTAGGTTTGAACCACTTAGCAATACAAGTCCTGCGTCCCACAAATCGCATCAATCGTCACGTTTTAGGAGTGCTTGGTCCTTCGCATTATTATTTAAAGGGCTGTGCAATTTCGCTGCTTTAACCAATCTGTAGCCGCCTTTACTATGACCTCACGCGGGCAGTGAAATTTTCATTTACTCATAAAGTCCTTTGTTAAAACGTACTCAAGTCTTTGACAGGTACAGAATGCTTAGAGGCATTCACTTTTTCTTTCACAATAATTACACATTAAATTTAATTGCAAAACCTGTCCTCTCAAGAATGTTTTATCTTAATTAATTTAGAATATATGTTTCTAAAATCAGCTCTGCAGCCTCCATAAAAGTTTTGCCTTAGTTACTGCAGCTATATAGCTGCCATATCGCTGTGTGACGTCACCGTGGGGACAGAACGTCTTTAAAGGGTCGACCTTATGTAAAGTAATCTTGCATCTAAACGACATGGCTAGGTGGTTTCAGCCACTACACATAAAATACCTCAAAGTTAGCAAATGAAAATGGAGGGCTTAGTGAGTTCTGTTTCGTATTGGTGCAGCTATGCTTTCTGTTGTATAGGTCCTAATGGATTAGAAGCACATGCGTTGCCCCATTTCTCTTACAGTTTCTGGAAATGTCTCGTTATTCTAATGCTAAGTAACAATGTGAAAACAGTGTAAGACTTTGTTAGAGTTACATATTTTTATGTATTTTTGCAAGGACACTTACTTTTATTTCCTAAAGTAAATCTAGCAAACCCATATGCTGAATGGTTTCCCCCTCTGAGCTGCTGCGTTAATATTTTTCGATTTGATCTGATCCTCTTTCAGAGCTCACTCCCCAGTATCATTGATACCTACTGGGGATAACTGAATCATTGAACTTTTGAACTTCTCTCTGTGGCTGGATTATGAGACGCATTACCTGAAATTTGTATTAAATCACAAGTGTCTCAGTTTCATCCACTTGAAATGGTTGCGGAGTGCTGCTGCGATCACATTTAGTTGGAGTGAAATTTGGCCTTATCCTCATTAATGGGACATATAGATAAAGGTTTTCTTATTAATGTTTGTCATTTAACGTTTTGCTTAACAATTGAGAAAAGTGAACCCCTTATATTTCCATAAAACAGGAAGAGCATTCCATATATTATTACAAGTGTTATGTCAAGATTACTGAGTCGATTGACGTCTGATATAAACTCGCTTGTAGTTGTTTTCAGCTTGGATGGCATTGATTTTACAAACCGTACATGAAGTATAATGGGTTTTATGTTGCACTTCTTTGCCCATGGCTTTAATAATAATCATATGGTTAACAGGCTCTCCTTAAATAGGCTCTTTTTGGGCGAGTCTAAGACAAGAAAACAATTACTAATGAGCTTTGAGATTGAGACCGAGATGTTTTACTTGAAAACATCCTAATGGGAAATTTTGCTATCGGTGGAAAATACTGGGGAATGAATATCTTGTTTTTGATCAGCACCCATAACCCGCACCGGCTAATAAAAATACTGGTCGGGTATTGGATATGATGCCAAATTAGCACCGGGCCAACATTTAAATCAGCGATAAATATAATATGTATCTGTATTCAATTCCATCTAAATAACACTGTATTTCACGTATTGGTTCACATTACACATAAGAACAGAAGCGTACCAAAGGGGCAGTGCCTCGGGCGACAGCCCCCCCCTACGGACACAAGCCACCCGAAGCACGGCCCACCCACACTATGCTCAGTGGCCAACCGTGGAACTTCAAACACGACGGGGCCTTCTTAACCCTCGCCCCGGTGGGGGTGTTTGAACACCTCCGTAAGTTTTTTTCCGGCAGCACAAAAAAACAGCAGCGTGAAACGCCGCCGTACTTAGCACACCTTATCCTTGATTAATTCCTCAACTTTCTCGAAAATTTTAAGATTGAATCATCTCTGATCAGGTCACCAGTGCAGGACAAGTGAACTCACCTCCAAAAATGTTTTAGGTGGCATAAGTAAGAAAATGGCGAATCTATCAAATTCAAACTTATACCACAACATGGACCGACCGAGTACTACAAAATATATTCCGGGATTTTTCATATCTATGACCTAGAGCTAGGTACGGAGCATTACCTCTCTATTGAAATTTTGTAAATAAAGTTTTTCCAAGATATTCCCAGTACAACTGCTGGAGTCGCAGTCTCACTAAAGTTATCAATGGACTTGTCACGGAAACCCCAACCCCGCCACCCGAACGAGGAACTCCCACAATGAAGGGTTAATTTAGAAGCCAAAGTTTAACGTCCCACAAAGCACAGGGACGGCTGCCCCGCTCAGGTCACCCTCTCACCAGTCAGTTGCCTGTCGACCTACGTCGGGTAAATATAGAGCGCCGGAGCATCTCAGAGGAACCGATCCCAAGCCTGGACGTGCGCTGCCACTGCATGTTTCCGAGCAGCGGGCCGGAGCCCAACACTATACCAACTGAGCTACCGGGGCGGCTGGGGAAAACGGAAATTGGCCGAAAAAATGTTCTACTTCTGTAGATACCGCTTGGAATACCGTTGCATTCTCCAAACCATAGACTCCTAGGCCCCTGTATAGGTTAGTATTGCAAGTTTGGACCTGTGACCTCTGAAAGGTCGTATGGGGCTACTTAAGCAGGTTTTCTGACTTGGGTCAATAACTTTGCAGGAAGTGAGGATAAAGTTTGTATTTTGATACCATTACGTTTGAATTGTTATTGCAAGTCGACTGATATGCATATTTGTATGCCAGCAGGGCCTACTGTGACTATAAGAAAAAGTCTCTGTAACTGTAGGACTCTTTGTTTGAAACCAGTTGCCACACAATTGACCGTAAACCCCACTATCCATCGAAAGGCCGTTTCTAGTCAGCTGGACAGTTGGTAAGCAGATTCATAGCGCCCTGGTGGTCCTCTGCATCCAGCATGGTTCCCTGTGACTGGTTATAGGGCTCTCTGATACCAGCAGAACATTTTGGAACCATTTGGCAGTGAAGTCACGTATCACAGCCAAGTCGACGCGTCGGGACTTTGAAAAGGAAAGGCGTCGATACATCGTGACAGTTACGGATTTTTTAGACCTAATCTGCAGAGTTTATTGTCTTATCATGTTTTCAACTTAGGGGTTTTCAGAAACAGAGTTTCATTGTATGGAAACGAAATCTCACTTATTTCAATGGAAGTGAAGACAATGCCGAATCTATATTCAGTCCAAAAAATAATGATGAAAAAGTGCATGCTGATTTTTCTGATTAACGAGCAAACCTTTCTGGTTAAGTTCAAGTTATGAAATGTCCCGATGACACTTATGCGCAATGATAACTTCTGGGATTCCAAAGTCCTTCTTGTCTGAGAATATTAAACCGCGCATTGGCGGGAGGGGCGGGTACCCACCCCCCTTCGGCTTTTTCGGAGACAGCTGAAAAACGGCGGCGCTAGCGCCGCCGTACTTGTCATACCTTTTCCCTCATCATTTTTACAACTTCTGTGAAAATTTTAAGGTGTGGTCATCTAAGGACAGGTCACCAGTACAGGTCAAGTGTCCTGACCTCAAAAAAGTTTTAGATAACATAAATCGGAGCAGGGTGAACTTATCCAATTGAAACTCATATGACATAATGGACCCACCGAGTTCTCTAAAATATGTTCCGGTATTTTTGATATCGATGACCTAAGGTCAGGTACGAGGCATGACCTCTCCATTGGAAATACATGGAAGAGGGTTTTTACTGAATAACTCAGTAAGGGATGGTGATAGAGCGTTTATTTTAGCTGCATTAGACTCGCCTTGGCTTTGCGGTTCTAATGATGTGCATTTATATAATTTGACCATGACCTGAACTCAGGTCAGGTCAAATCCTTGATTTGACCTAGCAAGGTCAAATTATATGTATATATCATTCGATTCGGCTTGCTGCGAGGATTCATATAGGTCAAGTAGTTTTGCTGTATCCTTACTTGTTCAGAAATAATGGCCGAAAAACTTAATTTACAGGTTATCCCTATGACGGCATGTTTTGACCTCTCGTGACCTTCAATGTGACCTGAAAAAAATGGTTCAAATATTTTCAATGGAAAAGTGGATGGGCTACCCAACGCCATTTACTGTTTTTCGCTACCTACCGTGGTTCTCGAGATCTTAGGGGGGGGCGGGTACCCGCCTCCCCCGTCAAAGCGAAGGTGGCTCAGACCCCCGTCAATGCGTGTTTTAAGGAACTTGTCGAGGTCTGGCGCATTTTGCATTTTATTCACCTTGGGAAACTCTGTACAAGGCCGAAGCGGGCCGTGCCTCCTCAAAAAGACAGATTTTAGAGCATTTACAAAGGAAAGATTCATGACACTGGTACCATATCAGAAAAACATTGGCCTTGAATTTAAGAATTCGAGATTTCAGCTCACACCATGACCAAAAAGTTGTCTCATCAATTGCCTTTATGAAGATTCTGAGGAAGGGCTGCGCCCGAATATATAATCATTGTATTTTGGTTGTATTGTGGATCCAGGATTCGAGTATATAGACTAATGAACAACTTATCTACCAACAATCATGCTCCTTGGTGTTGCACTCTGCAAGGTGCAGTCAAAAAGTAAAGTTCGGAGAGCCATTGCTTTTAACACACGAGGTAAGTGCACGTGCTTTTTTACTAAATTAAGTAGACTAAAATGGTAAAACTAAAATACATTTTATCTCCCAATACATGTCTTATTTTCACTTTTAGGTCTCTTACTTTGGTCCCAATCGAGATTCTCTCATGGATATTTTTGAGAGTGGCCTAAAATGGCCAAAGCCACTAGGATCGAGCAATGCTCTATCGGAAGATATTTGACGCTGCAAAGTACACCGACCCAGAAAATTCATCTGGAGCTGGAGAAGGTGTACGGGAATCAGGCTTCCTCAGATAGTGTAGTACGCAGGTGGGTGAGAGAGTTTAAGCAGGGCCGTGACACGGTAACAAACAAATCACGTGCTTGAAGGCCCACCACGGCGTACGACCCTGACCATATCGCACGCGTGAAAAAAACTGATAATGACAGACAGGCGTAGAACCATCGAACGGATCACTGAAACCCAAAAGTTATTAAGGTGTTCACTGGCCTGTCCCCTCGAATCCAGAAATGTAAAAAACACTGAAGATTATATATTCGGGCACAGCCCCTCATCAGAATCATGTAGTAAATATCAAAAATTCTCAGTCATAGTGTAGCCAGACCTCGAATTCGAGGTCTGGCTACACTATGACTGAGAATTTGTGATATTTACTACATGATTCTGATTAAGGGCTGTGCCCGAATATATAATCTTCAGTGTTTTTTACATTTCCGGATTCGAGGGGACAGGCCAGTGAACACCTTATCAACTTATCATCATGCTCCTCGCCGCAGCACTTCAAAACCTATCAACCAAAAAGTTATTCATGGAACGAAATCGAGCATCATTTAGGATAAGCTGAATATGTCTAAAGTCTGTTCCAGATGGGTCCCGCCATATCTCACGGACGGCCGCCCGACAGACCATCGCTACAAATTGTCTGGATAGATACCTACGAGAAGGCGAGAGCTTCCCGAGGAAGGTAGTAACGGAGGATGATAACTATTTTCTTCTCTTTAACACAGAGACAACAATGCAGTCACTCCAGTGGAAACATGCCAGTTCTCCAACCTCCCCCCCAACAAAAAGATGCACGTGCAAGCCTCAGCAGAGAGGGTCCTCTACGCTGTGTTTTGGGATGCTGATCACATTATTCTTGCCTACCCAGTGCCCAAAGAAACAATTGTGACCGGCCCCTGTCATATAGGAGCATCCTCCGCGATCACCTTCTCCCTACCGTCGCCACCTGTCCTCCGGACAAAGCGGGATGAGAATGTATTCTACACCAGGACAACGCCCCTCCACACCGCGCTACCGTTGTGGCAGAGTTTTCTGCGGCAGAACGAAATCGAACAGCTGCAGCACGCACCCTATTGCCCAGATTTGGTGCCCGGTGACTTCTGGCTGTTTTCACGGATTATCTGGGACGACGGCGTGTTCTCACTCGATAGGCCCTGGGAAGCTCCATCTACCAGTATGGAAGACATACTAGTGAACAAAGCTTCGTCAAGGCCATAGGAGGACTGATTCGCCGCCGGGAACGCTGTTTAGAGAAACCAGTGAGGTTATGTTGAAGAATGAGTTGTTAAAACAATTTCGATGAATCAATAAATGCGATGGATCACTGTAGAGCCCAGGAACTTATTTTTGACTGCACTGGAATATCTACCTTTGAAAGGAGTTCCTCCTGAAGAAGAACAAATACTTTAGGCCTTCTTTGCTCTTCAAGCACGATTGGTTTCTACAGTAATGTGGTAGATGCACACATATATTGTCATGACGCAATTGAGATACTTCAAGAGCACTCTGGTTTAAAGCTCTTTTCTGTGATTAGCTGATGTAAAAATAATGATTTACTGGACTAGTTTAATCTAGAGAGTCGCCACTCCACCACCGAAAAAGTTTTTTTCTTGCCCGCCAACATTTTGCGTTCCAGAACACACTGGCTGCGCATGCGGGGAAGTTTTGAGCTGGCGGTGCAGTTATCCCCGGAGAATGTCTAAGCTCCACCATCTTTAGTGTTAGGACAGCTGAGACAAGTGCTTGAAAGCGGGGTAAGTTTAGGACTGTTTGCTTTCAGACTCCCAAGTTTGGCACGGGGCGATGCTACGCACGCTGCTGTTGCAATTTAGTGCTATTTCCGAAAAGGAAAACAGGAAGAAGTGTAGGAAAACAAAAACGATTCAGTCAAAAAGAAGTAAGACGAACAAAAATTCGTTTCGATAACCTTGTAAATCACCAATTTTTTCTGTTTGTTAAAACTCATCGGCTCCGAATTCCGGGACCGTTTAAATATGAATTTGGATCAGCTCTCCTTCTGCCGCTTCGTGACTTCAATCTAGGAACTTGGCTCCCGGACGTTACAGGTAGCTTGCCGAACTGCGCTGCGCCAGACGCCCGTCTGTACACGCAAATCCAATGATCTAATACTTTCAACGCCCCGGATACTCGGCCTGTAAAGCCTTTCGGAAGCCGGTATTTTTCGTGCATATGTGATATGCCAAGCATCCTTGCAACTTGCTTCAGACTGGATAAGGACCTCGAGTTCATAATTTGCTGAGGTCTCAAGGTCCTTAGCCCTCTCGTATCCTGTGTACTTACCGAAGGCCGGGAGACCTTGTAGATGTGGAGGCAAACGCCAGATAGAAATCGCATGGTTCAATGCCGCTTCAATTCCACAATGGGAGACCGCTCTAGATGACCCATCTTGCCTGGTGGAAATTTCACTTCAATGGCCGAGTAAATCCTCCCTGCATGTGAACACAGACACTAACTATCAAAAATAAAACAAGATATATACGATGCGCTCTTTACATTGACGTTCAATTGAGCACCATCTAAGACACCGGTGAGTTGCTTTCATTAGGTGTATTTATATCTACGATAAATACATTTGCATTATTATTGCCTTACATCTCAAAAAGTATCAATCTCCACTGCCTTCCTTATATTTCCTTTACCGTCTTGCATTACAATCAATAGCTGCGATTTGTTATTTAAGTCATATATATATATATATATATATATATATATATATATATATATATATATGTATGTATATACTTGATTACTTGATACTTGATTATATACTTGATTATATATATATATATATATACTTGATTTATATATATATATATATATATATATATATATATATATATATATATATATTATCGGCTGTTATAGTTTTGCAGCTTTTGGAAAATTGCTCCTAAGCTGGGACTCGAACCCAGGTCTCCGGATTTCTGGCCCGGCATGCTAACCACTACGTCACTCAGGAAGCCTGAACTTTCCTTTCAAGCTTGCGTATTTTTACTTGATTTATCGGCAGTTGTTGCCAGTCAGGTTTCTATGTATGTACCTCCAGTATAGATATATATCTTATCAGCTGTTATAGTTTTGCAGCTTTTGGAAAATTGCTCCTAAACTGGGACTCGAACCCAGGCCTCCGGACTTCCGGCCCGGCATGCTAACCACTACACCACTCAGGACCCTGAACTTTCCTTTCAAGCTTGCGTATCTATACTTGATTTATCCGCAGTTGTTTTACTGGGGCATTCTCATACCAGTCAGGTCTCTATGTACCTCCAGTATTGATATATCTCTTATCGGCTGTTATAGTTTTGCAGCTTTTGGAAAATTGCTCCTAATCTGGGACTCGAACCCAGGCACTCGCATATTCTAGAATGGGACGTACATACATATACATTGTACGCAGCTTCTTTGATCTTCCGGTATATATGGCAGGTATAATATATATATATATATATATATATATATATATATATATATATATATATATATATATATAATAAATGCTATATATAATATATGTATATATAATGCTATAATATATATATATATATATATATATATATATATATATATATATAGATATGTATATATAGTATGTATATATGACAATTGTCTATTGGTAAAACGGTAAAACGGCTGGTGGTAATGCGCCGGGAGCCTGACCAGGAGCGAAGCAGAGGCTGCCGGTTCAGCTGCTGATGTGACTGGGCCAACTGACACGTAATAATCGTTGAGTGCGTCTGGTGTTATATTTAACGGCTGTAACTTTGCTTGTCGGCAACCAAGAACAGGCTGTAAAATCTGTCATAACCGATTCGTGCCTTTATCCCTTATCTCACGATTAAAAAGTCACGACTATCCGCGCGCATCGATGCACGGCAATCCCGGTTGAGCCGCCTATACTCTTCCCTGTTATCTAATGCGATATAATTATCACTGAACTGGACAGGTTCGCGTGTGTGAGGTGATAAAAGAAAGAAGGCGCCAAGTGTTTGGCCGGTTCAAATTAAGTATCAGATGAGCACATATCATCGGCATGATTTTGTTGACAAGACTGTCAAAGCAGTGTTGATCAATTGCCAATGCATTGATTGACAGGAGTGGTATGATCGACACCAAGATTATTAGTAATGACATGAGTGGTCACTGGCGCCCCCCAAAAACCAGATGACTCACCTCTGGTTCTGAGAGCAGCCAACGTGTTGCGGTCGGGTCTAATTTCATACGTGGTTTCAGTCTGGTTTCATGCTTGGACAAGCAGCGGATCAATATCGACAGCAAAGAGCAATAAGGTGTGATATGGTTGGGACGTGGGAGGAGGTGTGATTGAATTTCAGGCGATATTATGCGTGAATGAAATCCATAATGGATTAAGGGATCATTTTGACAGATAGACAATTAAAAACAGTATTGGGCGCTCGTGAAAATATAACTCCATAGGGGAGCTGGCCACGAAACTCCCTCGTGTTGAGGGCGGCACCGTCCTGTCGTTTCCTGTTGGACACAAAAGCGAAAGCCTCCGCTGTGAGCTTTACTGCTCTCTCCCACTGCGGAGGGGACCAATCTCGACCAGCTGCTTTGCAAGTCAAAATTGCGTTTGGGGTGTAACGCGCCCGCAGCCCCATCCAGCTTTCGGCAGTGGGGCAGGTACCGTTACCGCATGACTGCGGCCACATTACTTCTGGCTTCTCGACGCCCATTGCTTCTTTTAGCCCATGAGCGGAGGATTCAACTTGCTGTTTCTCACGCTGAAATATGTATTATTATGGTTTCTGCATTAAGACAGTCATTACCAAGATTCCTTTACTTTATAAGGTTAGTCAATTAGAGAATTTTAGGTGCCCCAGTCGACGTCATCACGTGGCAGCAAATATGGTATCATATTTACTGCGACATATTAAACGCAAACAATACATTAAAAAGGTATCAAATCAATCACTTTATACAAGAAAGGCAGCATAAGAACTGTGATCGGTAATGGATCTATCAATCGTTAATTTGTTTATATTTGTTACAAATGTTACAAACTTTACTTCTCCCTCATCTGGAGTATGGGAATATAATAAAGAGGCCTTTCTCTCGTGAAGATCGGAAGCGGGTATAAAAGGTACAGAGCAGGGAAACTAAGCTCATTCCAGAACTCAGTCACCATACTGTTCAAGACTGAAGAAATTGAAAATCCCACCACTCTACTATCGAATATGACGTGGGGACATTATTCGTGTCTGTGAGCTGCTGCATGACTTTATGGACATAAGAGCTAATAAAATCCCGTATTGGACACCAGAAGACATACCCGTGGATACCAATGGAATCTCGCCAAATCATCTCCATCATCAAGGGCATGAAGAAGCGTATTTGGAGTGAGGGTAGTAAATGATTGGAACAGTTTGCCAGATGACGGGTTCAGCATTTTCGGTCTTTCTGACAACGGAATTGGACCTTTCTGGCAATTTATGACGGGGGTCAAAATACCATCGGCTGTTTAGGAATCGTGTTATTGAGTGAGAGCAACGCACGCCCACTGCAAGAAGAATAGGCAGCTTTAATGTGTGCATTGAAGCTTATTATAATCACAATATGGTACTACTCTAATAGTATTTTTAAAGTGCCCGACCGGTGTCCGTATCTCTCCTCTTCCTAAACATACTTAGACATGCATTGGACGCCATCGTGGTTACACTGTCAGCAACTGCGGTGAACAAAATGCAATATATTGAATAGCTGCTTTACGTAATACCGATAAAACATCTATATAAACATCCATGCAATGACCTTACGAAGTCGATTTTGAGAAAAAGAAAACAGATTGCCTCTTTGTACCCTTTTAAGAACATTATATAAAATTTAGCGAGCTTATCGAACCCGACATGACCCTTCGACCAACGCGCACCAAAAATAAGTGTAGTCTATGCCTTTCCCGGTCGCGGTGCCGTCAGTTCGTCCCATACAGGGGATATCCGTCTTTCCCACGGTGTCCGTGTTTCCCCGGTTTCCCCTACTCTATTTTTACAACCTTCAGACATACTGGGGAGGTTGTTGCGATCCCCCTCGCGATTGGCCTCTTATTGATGTAGAGTTCCGCAGTAAAACTAGCGTGCTGCTCGCCACGAGAGTTCGCGATTGATGATTTTTACCTCAGGTCATCGGGTCATCTTCAAGATAAGGTGGAAGTCATAATTTTTTACTTTACGGCGTAGTGATCAGTTTTTATTTCAGACATTAGGGATTTCACGCTAAAAAGATGCAGTGCGTCTAATTTCTTCAATGAACCAGGATAATTTACCAAATCCCAACTCAATAGTAATAAAAAAATAAAAATTCCGACGGGAAAGGCCCGCCCCGTATAATAGCACGTTACCTTCGGTCAACTCCCCCTTCTCCACGTCACGACACGTCACGTTTCGGCCGACCCCTCCCCCTCGGAGCGTGACGTAATTTTTGAACGGCCCCTAATCCAGTAAAAGTAAACACCAAACAACAAAGCGAATCAAAGTGGGAATGGTGCTGAGAGGCTTAAAATATTTCTTTGAATTTCTTGTTTTTCAGAACCATGCCAGAATGTGTGGTCTTAGGATGGTAGAACCGCACAGGGAGATAAATACTAAATGTTCAGTGGTTTCCTTTTCCCAAAGAACGGGCCTTGGCACGTGCATGGTGGCACACCATAAAAAAATGGGTGCCAGGAAAATGTGAAAGATGCGCGTGTATGTTCTGCACATGAGGCTCCCTCAGACTTTAAACGAAACATACAACATGAGGCAGTGGCGGATCCAGGGAGGGGGCAAAAAGGCAATTGCCCCCCAAACGGAAAACCTCGGGGCAAAACTATGTTTCCCCCTCCCCCAAGCGATCGACCTCCTTTTTCCCCGACTCCTTTTTGGCTTGTAAGCAAGATTTTGGTGCTTCAACTCTCAACTTCAAACAGAATTAGTGAAGTTCTGTGTAAATATTGGGGCTTGGATAGGAAAAAGTTTTTTGAGTCCATATTTTTCACCCGTGTCTTTTTTTGCTTTTCGTCTGCAGTTCCCAAAATCCTTCCGAAAAGGCATATTGTAACGCAATTTTTCACTGCGCGACGTTTTTTTGCTTTTCGACTTTGGTTTGCCCCTCCCAAACCACCCGGCTAGATCCGCCACTGACATGAGGTCTTCAAACCTGGTATTGCACAGCCACTATCGGAGTGAAAGCTCAATTTTCTGCCTGCCCCACCCGAAATATTAATTCTGATCATCCTGATCATTCCTTCTCGGATGAATGTTTCAGATTGTTTACAAAGAACTGATCCTTCCGTCAAGTCTCAATTCTAGGGGGCGTCGGCCAAGCACACGGCGTAACCATGACGACGAAGTCAGTTTTCCCCAGGTGACGTCATCGCCAGAGAGACTCAGGAGTCGTTGACCCCCCTGAGTCATTACAGCCCACCAGTGACACCTGCAGCAATACTCAATGAAAGCGTATTATACACATGAAGCTACCGCATTGGTACCACACAGTTAAGTGCATTACTCCACTTTACAATTTACTCCAGTTGCTCGGCGCTGTACAGCCGATGGAGTTCGAGGTGCTCTTCGTCGAGCCTGGTAATGATGCCCGCCAGGAGATTGTTGAATACAATACTGGTCCTTTGTTACCCGGCAGGTAACAGTATTGGACCATATCAGCTTTTTCCTACAACTTCCAATACGCAGCTTCAGTTTGTTTTCATTCATTACTCTGTCGATTGCTTCTTGGTCCTGACCTCTTATGATATCTTATTTTTGACCTCAATAACTTGTCTTCTACATATGTGTGGGTGTAAAGCGTCCACTCCAGCCCTATCCCGAGCTCCGGTGCCGAGGCTGACGGGATATTGCAGCGAAGATGAGCTGGGGCTCCCCACGTACCGAGCTCATGCGAGTGGATTCTATCACGCCCCCTTTGGCCTAGATATATGACTCTAATTGGTGGTAGTCCGCCCGATTGATCCCGTTCTCAGCAATGCGCAGTGTACATAAATCAGGTTTTTGACCTGACCTGAAGAGTGACCTATTGACCTAAGGCTATAAAATTGGCATCAATGGAAAGCTATCGTGACGAACAACACATTGGTTCCCGTAGCGAGGCTTCAGGTTAATTAGGAGCAATTTGCTAGGAGAGTCGCAACAACCCTCGCCCTGCATAGGTGAAGGTGAGGAAGATCAATAAAGGTGGTAGCTAAGAATGGCAGGGCCACCTCTTCTACACACCAAGTCGTAACTCTTCTTGTTTTGCGTGCCATCACCGTTTCAAAGTCAAAGGACACAAGTGAGGCCGCCTTTGAAACAAGCTGGACACCTCAAACAAAGCAAGGGAAAGAAAAAAACAAGAAAAAAAGTTTCCAAAGTACCCCATACACCAAATTGGTGGACAGTAGCCACCACTGAGCACAACAAGGTGGTTTAGTGGTTAGCGCGCTCGCGTTCCACGCGGCCGACCCGGGTTGAATGCCCGGTGAATTCCTTGAACAATAAGTCATCTGGCTCCCGAAAAACATTTTAAACAGATAAAGAGTTGGCGACGCCATATCACCCTGGCAGTTGGTGCGTCGATAAGCCCCTCCTCCGCAAAAAAAAACTTTACCAGCTTTCCATCAACCTCTTCCTTGATGAGCACGTTTGTTCTGCCATCTCTGCCGTCCAATCCTACACACTTACAGTTCCCAGTAAACCATGCCTCAAGGTTTACTCTCTTTTCTTCGGTTATTTCCCTCGTCCAGCGCATTTAACCATCATCGATTACCATAGCGCTACCCGATGCCGTCGGGAGGTCGAGGTCTGTCAGCACAGGTCTTCCAAGGGCAGCAGCAGCTCGGTCGCTTGTTCGGAACTGAAGGTTAAAATTACTACTATGTGCCAGACTTCATCAGACTGTGTTCATTTTTCAGTGACTTGGTAGCGTGCATCAGTGTCGGTGTCTCAGAAGGATCGCGGTCACCAGCGTCTTGTATGGAAGCGCCGTTGGCGATGTTGGACTCACTGATTCTCATCGTTCCATACCCTGGTCACCGTCAGTTTCTTCGTAGACACTTGTTTTATATAAAGTTGGTCCAGGTTGCTCCCAGTACGGCTGTTGGAGTCAGAGTCTCAAAAGTCATCCAGGGATTTGTCACGGAGACCCGGCCCCACCATCCGATCGAGCAACTCCCACAATCAGGGGTTAATTGAGAAGCCAAAGTTTAACGTCCCACAAAGCACAGGGACGGCCGCCCCGCTTAGTTCACCCTCTCACCAGTCAGTTGTCAGCCTACCTACGTCGGGTAAACTATTGAGCACCAGAGCGTCTCGGGGGAAACGATCCCAAGCTTGGACATGCACTGCCACTGCATGTTTCTGAGCAGCAGGAACGCTCTACCAACTGAGCTACCGGGGCGGCGCTTTCCCTGTTTCCTGTGTTTCGAACACTTTCCAGTGTTCGATCATCCCTGCTTCTAATCTGTTTGGTCTTGAAGGATTTTCTGTCCCTGTGCAATTACTTTGTTCTCCTTAGGACACGTATAACCACTATGGTAAGCACAGCTGGATACAAGTTTTCCGATGGGAGAGGACGCTTTGGTGAAAGAAAGCCATTTAGGTCCGGACGGATTGCCTTTTAGACCGGGGACGCCGATTTTTAAGGAGTGGCCCATCAGAGAAGTGTGAATTCGCATTGTGGGGGCGCCGATACTTGTACTCTGGGAAGGTCCAGTGGGAGGCATTGGCGGACGCAGGGGGAGGCATTCCGGCCATGGCCCCCCAAAGCGCTGGAGGGGGGGCAAACTATCTTTTGGCCCCCAAACGCCGGGAAATTTTTCGAAAAAGGTGTTTACACTAGGTCTGTAGAGCAAAATAAAATCTTCACTCCCACCCCCCCCCCGGAGAGCGATCATGTACTTGGAGAGGTAGCTTATACTAGGTCTGTCGACCACTGAAAAAATGTGTTTACACTAGGTCTGTAGAGCAAAAAAATCTTCGCTCCCCCTCCCGGAGGAGAGGCATACTTGGGTTTGGCCCCTCCCAAAACCCGGGTCTGCGTCCGCCCCTGGTGGGAGGCGTTGTTTAAAATGGGCGCCTGGGTGCACTAGGGGGTGTGCCGGATAGGGTGGTAGGGAGGGGGCAAGATACCTTTACTTAAGGCGAGGGGGCACCTGCACTCCTCTCCTGAACCAACAGTGGTGGTAAGTGCAACAGTAGAAACAAAGTCGAATGAGCTCTGTGGGTTTCTTGGTTGCAATTTCCTGGGATTGTTTTCCGTTTTCCTATCGGTACTTTCGAAATTTTTCTCGCCCCTTTGCTACCTATTCAAACGATATTCAAACGATTCCATGGAGGGATGGCACCAGGTATGATTCCCTTCTCTTTCGAAAGATCAGGAAACTACTTGGCGGCCTCTGGTCACAAGCGATCTACCTGCTTTGCTGCCGATCAGTTAATAGCGTCGGGATTTATGTCTGCAAAAGCTGGCCTACTTACTTTAGGCGGTACCTGATTGGTGGCTAATGCTCCTGGTTGCTGCAGGGCGTGCTGAGGTGTTATTGCTTAACGTTTAGCTGGCATTAAAACTTATAAATTGTGCCCAAGCTGGTGTGTCAGGTTTTAAGTGCACATTAGCTCTAAGGGACTCAATATCGTGCCCGAATAGAGTCCAACCAGCCAGCGAGATTTTTAAGGTCTGGTACTCAGAATACGCTTATACTACGTCGGATGTTCGAATTGCTCTAGTTGTCCGGCTGTGGGCCACATCCTCCCGTCCGAGTGAAGTACCCGACCACTGATCCGCGGCGCCGCGGTGACTTTAATGCTGTTTGGGCGCGCAACGTGACCGCGAACGTGGCCAAGGCGCCCGCACTAGAGTTTCTCCTATCGAATTAAAAAGTTACATGTGATTAGCATAAGTCTGGGTAAAAGTTATTAAAATTGGGATGGAAATTAAAAAAAAAACTTTGGCTAATGTAGACACTCCTGCGAGCAGCTGCGTTATGCCTTATGGTACGGGCAGAAAATGATTTCTGGCTGTAGTTCGTCGGCGTAAATAAATTTACATGAGCTTATCTGGAGTCTAATGGGAGTTACCCTGTAAATATAATTTATCTTTCGGGATATATTAGCCAGTTTTTCAGGCAGGACTATATTGAAACTATATTGCATATCTATTAGACTCTGGTGTCCCTCTTATATTCTCCTAACAATTTTCTCTTTTGGCAGCTTCTCCAGGCTCCTTTTCTTTCTGAGACACCTTATTTTGTTAGCACTCTGGTCGGGCGTTGCCCCGCGTTGGAGAAAAACATTGTCTTTCCTGACCTCTGACTAGGTCTCCCCCTGACGGGGCATTGCGAGAACTGTTGCTTGTCGTGGCAGACAATAAACCTGCGAATATCTATTCGCCCGGATATTACTTTGGCGTGGGCGGGTCTTCTATACGGTGCGTGGAGACTGCTGTGACATGGCCAGCTCAGCAAGCAGTCCTCGTGAGGAAAACAATAAACATTTTCCAGTGTTCTTAGCCTTTTTGTTTCGGTCAATCAGTGCATGTTTTTTCGTCTGGGATTGGTTTATTGGTATCGTTATGGATTTATGGTGTTATTGCGAATTACCAACTAATGTACCGCTGTTGATTCCTTACAATCCCCTGTCAGCGGTAAACGTACTCAGTTTATAAATTAGAGTTTGACTTTTGCATTTAAACTCGGCAATTGTGGCTGAACTGGAAGTCATTGCATGTTTCAATATTCAGCTGTTTGGTATTGAACTTTATCTTCCTTTGTTAAATTAAGTTTTTGAAAATTGAAACCAACTATCCAGTAAGAATAACATATGAACAAAATCGACGCAGCGTTCATCTTCGATGACAGCGCGCATTTGGGCGACCGACAAGGACACCGCTCCCAGCCCAAGGCTGAATATGGGACACCTTGTGACGCATTGACGCCCGCAGAAGCCCGGAGGCGCCATCTGGGTCAGCCGGCATCACCGGCGACAAAGTCGACGTCAGCCGTCATTTGGTGCTGCTGTTTATTTACAGTAGGGAGCGGGGGTCGTGCGGCCCGAGTCACGGTGTCACGCGAGCCCAGCCGTCCCGCGCGTCACGTGCGCCGTGACGGGGGACGGGGGGAGGGGCGCGTCGGCAGCGACGGTCTCAGTTAGACGAGCCGTGTCGGCGCCGCACGGGACGCGTGCCCAATTAATGTGTTCTGAATTATTCAGGCTTGTTTGGGGCGCGTTTGTGGAGCAGCACGACCTTTACCCTAATGGTGGGCCAACGCCATGCGTGCAAATGCGCGGGCGGTCGAATCGCAGGCTGCTATTGAAGCCCAGATTTATTACCTGATGTATTGGGAAAATAACTTAGTGATTTCTCGAGCCATTTTTCTGTGAAAATATGGTGAAAACAATAACCATTTTCCAGGCTGGTTTCAGCGTTTTATGGGGCATATCCATGGTTTTTGCGGGCGCACTACTAATAACAGGCACACTACTACTAAGCACACTACTAATAACTCTTCGGGAGATATTTATAAAATATGGGTATTGTTTTAGAACCAAATGATAAGAGTATTCTGAACGCACTATCACAGAGTGAGCCTGATGGTTAGCTTTTTTACAGGAGCTAGGGTGAAAGTGGGTGGATTCTGGAATCATTGGATGCTATATGTTCCCCTGATCTTTAGTTCAAGCCTTTCTGTAACATTCAAAGCCTCGCTTGGCATTTCGGGTTATGGGACTCCTCAGCTCCCGTCTCGTCAGCAATTAACTGATCTCGGCAATTCGGTGGATGATAATTGGATAATCCCACTCAGCTGCGTTCTCTGAAAGTGGCGTCACCCTGGATAATGTGCCACTGGTCAGGTCCCACACCATTCCGCCGCCGTATCCGGCCAGACAGCCCGCGGCCCTGCTCTGATTTCGTGGGCCCACCGGAATTGGCATGAGTACAATCCGCGATTGGGTATTTGATTCTACGCACAAAATTGCGTGCATATCGCAACGTTTACTCAAGGTTTGTGTATGCCAGATAAGTGTCATGCAATTGTACGTGGCACTTACAAATATCAATCAAATTCTTTGAACGCAAAATAATCATTGCTGAAGGTGATAGCACTATTTAGTCTTTATGTGGGCATGCAGCCCCAGCATGGATGGAACTACCACCAAGCGGCACCCTGGAGATAAAGAACATATAAAGTTTTCCCAAAACCTTTTTCAATTTTATAGAATATGAACGTTTGTGTACATCTGCTCATCAGTCTTCAAAATAATACAATTCAATTTGAAATTGTGTGATGGAGTCAGACAATTAATGAATATAATTGGTTCTAGGGGCGTTTGGTAAATCGAATGAGTGAAATGTGCCATCCTCCTTTTAAAGATGCCCTCTAAGACATTTACAAGCTTTACCCCGAACGTTGTCATGGGGCGTGTTCCGATAAGTTTCCGGCACCAGCAACTCTCAGAACAACGCCAGAGTTTGGTAAAGGTAGCTGTAATTAAGAGCATATGACACATTAATAGTCAAGACCATGATCGCCAATTCCTAGACTAGGCCAGCGCAGCTGTCGCAACTAGAGCTGGTATTCGGGCAGTTCAGCTCAATGCACATACACTGTCTTAAAGCCCACGATAATCAGACAAACTGCCATAGCTGAACGAATAAGCAACACTGGAAGATACATATCCTAGGCTCTATTACGCGAATATGATAACACATTTCCCTTTATAAGTGGTCAAATTTGTGTTTAATTAAAGTTCAAACAAATCACGATTTTGCTCATGAAAAGTGCCACCGAGTTTCGTTTATTTTGTATCCAAACGTGGTTTCATATATTCAAAACTAACTTCAGCTCTGTTCACCAGGTTCGTAAGTCCTGCATCCAGTTCACCCACATCACAAAGTCTTGGAGAGGAGTCGGATGCCTGCGGAGGAGCTCTGGACTGTCTGCTGCGCTCGCTGCTTTACGCACCAGACACCAGGCCACAGCAGCAGATGCAGCAGCAGACACAGCAGCTGCAGCTCACAGAACAGAGGCGGCCCCGGCATCAGAACCGGCCGCGGCAGCTGCAGGACCTGTTTAACCAGCAACAGCAGCAGCAGCAGCAAGCATCACAACGGCAGCGGTTACTGCTGCCTGATTTATACCGGGAGTACCGAGACCGGCAGCAGCCTGAGCTGCAGCAACAAGAAAGAAGAGACAGCTTATTTTCAAGCCGTCCAAGTTTAGAAACGTCCGTGCACGTGCCTCCTTGGCGACAGTCTTGGTCAAAATCTTCTAACGAGATCAGTGAGTGTCCTTAGGTCAGAGTTAATTTTGTGAGTGTTTCTCGTAAATTTTAACTTGCAGAATAATTTTCCCCCTCCATGGTATGCATGCCTTTAATTTTCTTACCTTTGGCTCGTAGCGGGGGCGGTAGTGTAGTGCTAACTATCCACGCGCCGACGCGGTTTAAAGGCCAGGTGGATTCCCAGAGCAATGAGTAATCTGGCTCCCGAGAAATCCATCGAATAGGAAAAAAGTTGGCGACACCATATAACCCTGAACGTTGGTGCTCTGATAAGCCCCAAAATTGGCTCACCTTTGACTCATACATTGCTAGGGATGAGGGAGGAATGTGCAGTCCTGAAAAAACAATTGACCTCCCCTTTGTGCATTAGCTACGGTTAGAAGAGAGTAGGATGTTTGGCTGCCTGGATTGCATACTTTAACGTCTCAACCTCTTGCACAGCCTTACGATTATATACATTTTACAGTTGCTGTTTCACGACTGATTAAATATTTCAGGATTTGTTTAATGCCAAACTAGCATATATTCAGAGACTACACTGTTATTTACACCTTGCTTCAGATATAATTTGTCATGAGGTTCAAGCTGCACCTTTTTCCTTATTTTGGAGTCTAAACTGGGGTGCGTTTGACCTGTGTTTGGAAACATTAACCATATCTAGGTGGAATTGTTTATGTGCTCACTTGCTGTACACATTTGAATTGTTTTAGTCCTTAGTATTTGAAATGAAACCAGCAAAATAGCCTGATTTAAATACGTATTTTCTCTTGTGTCTTCAAATTATCCGCCAATATATATTCAATTCATGAGCAATGCTTTCATAGAAGATTGCAGCATAAAGCAATAGCATTCCGCGTTGAACCATAACTGGGCGGTTCTTTTTCAGTGGATGCGCGTGCCAAGAAGAAAAGCCCCAGCTGTATGCGGCGGTGCATGATGCAAGGCTTGCTCCATCCAGCACAGTGTCACTCACTATGCTGAGACCTTCTAGACCCATCTCGTTTTTCTGCAAATTCTGGTTTAATCAGCCGGTGAGTTATCGCGGTAAAGACCGAGCAGCATGCTAAGCAGGCCGTATTTATCGGTGGGGTGTGGTGCGTATTTCACGGCGCTTCCAACTGCTCTCGCCTCCTAATTTTCTAGGCAGAATTATTGCGCTGTGCTACTGCGAGTCCCGGGCCGTGTGGCGCTTTGAAGTCATCATTCTTCCGAGTAGCTTCCGGGGAGTTCTCAGAGATCCTCAGCACCTTAGCGGAGGGCACTGAGTTCCCAGCATGTGCTTTGTACCCGCTCTTCCTTAGTAAATCGGACTTTATCAACACTCGAGGATCTGTGCCAGTATTCGGCAACCCCTAAGATCAACACTTGGGGGGGGGGCGGTGTATGCATAGGCTGGTCTCCGGGGTTTATAACATCAATTTTCGGGAGACTTCATACAATAATTTGAAGGATCCCTTCAGGTCGCTCTCGCTCTCTCGCTCTCGCTCTCTCGCTCTCTCGCTCTCTCACTCTCTCGCTCTCTCACTCTCTCGCTCTCTCACTCTCTCGCTCTCTCACTCTGCTCTCTCACTCTCTCACTCTCTCGCTCTCTCACTCTCTCGCTCTCTCGCTCTCTCGCTCTCTCACTCTCTCGCTCTCTCACTCTCTCGCTCTCTCGCTCTCTCTCTCTCTCTCTCTCGCTCTCTCGCTCTCTCGCTCTCTCGCTCTCTCTCTCTCTCTCTCTCTCTCTCTCTCTCTCTCTCTCTCCTTTGGATTCTCCCTAGAAGTGGCTATTCGAAGAGAGGTATATGATCAAATGCCATATACCTCAGTAAGAACTCTTTTGACCCAGCTCCTTTTTTCCTTAACTGTGATTGCACAGCACTATTAAAAGTTCCCGGAGAAAGAAAGTTTCTGGAAGTTCTGAAGGAGATAGAGAACAATGGGAGAGTAGAGGGATAATAAAATGGAAGACAAATAAGAATGTTCATCTGTATTTTAGTTTCTCCTCTGCCTCTATTATTTGTGGACAAACTCCGGGAACAAAAGTTTCTTGAATGCATTGTAGCTTGGCTTTTAATTAGATATAATGCACGATAAATGTGCGACCCCGTGTTACAAGTCTCCTCGCGTCTCATCTGAAATCAGTGGACCAGGCTATGTTTGTTTGGGCCAATCGTATAGAGGAGTATTAGCGTTTACCATAGCTGTATTTACCAATGCGTCATCGTGAAGTTGTTCTACCGAGATGACTAAGCACAAATACATATTTAATAAGAAGCATTTGAGCTATCCTGATGTCTGGTTTCCGACGTTTCGGGGACACTTACAACGGCTGTGACTGCTCGTTTACTGGGCACTTTTAGCCAAAGCAGCTGACGTGCTCTAAAACCCCAATCGTCATCATCTGCCTGTTTAGCTCATTCGGTGTCTTGTTACAAAGCCGCATCTATTCGGGGATTGTTGTTTCGAGCTTTTCACAATTTGAGCGGCGCCTCATAAATTCCCATAGGTATGGAGCATAGACCTATGAGATCGGTTAACACGCGCATTGGGTCTGAGCCACCTTCGCTTTGACGGGGGTATCCGCTCCTCCCCTAAGATCTCAAGAACCAGGTTAGGTAGCGAAAAACGGTAAACGGCGCTGGGTAGTCCATCCACTTCTCAATCGAAAATAATTGAACCATTTGTTTCAGGTCACATTTAAGGTCACGAGAGGTCAAACACATGCCGTCATAGGGATAACGTGTAAATGAAGGTTTTCGGCCATTTCATCTGAACAAGTAAAGATAGAGCAAAACGACCTCAACCACATAAATCCTTCGCAGCAAGCCGAATTGAATGATATATAATTTGACCTTGCTAGGTCAAATCAAGGATTTGACCTGACCTGATGTCAGGTCAAGGTCAAATTATATAAGATGCATATCATTAAAACTGCAACGATAAAAAATCTAATGCAGCTAAAATAAACGCTCTTTCACCATCCTCTACTGAGTTATTCAGTCAAAACCATTTTTTCATGTATTTGCAATGGGGAGGTCATGGCTCGTACCTGACCTTAGGTCATCGATATCGAAAATACCGGAACATATTTTAGAGAACTCGGTGGGGCCATTATGTGATTTGAGTTTCAATCGGGTAAGTTCACCCTGTTCCGACTTATATTATCTTAAACGTTTTGAAGTCAGGTCACTTGACCTGTACTGGTGACCTGACCTGAAGTGACCTAACCTTAAAATTTGTACAGAAGTTGTAAACATGATGAGAGAAAAGGTATGCCAAGTACAGCGGCGCTACGCGCCGCCATTTTTATGCTATCTCCGAAAAACCCAAGGGGGACGGGTACCCGCCCTCGTCAATGCGCGTGTTAAAAGCTTTGACTGACTGATCTTCCAAATCAAACCTTTGAAAATAATGCGCTTCTACACAGGGATATTGAGTAAAAATTTTGGAGACATCAGGAACGTGAAATTTTTAGCGTTATGTATCATTATAACAGCCCTGTTTTACAGATTTGCACTAATCGTCGAACATTTATTTGCGTAAAACGTTTACTCTTGCTCTTGGAGCTTATTAGCAGAGTTGAGCACTTCATTTCTAGTTTTAAAGGGAATTAGGCACCTTTATAACGTGATTTTAACTGAGATATTTAAGTTTTAAAGCATGCCGGAAAACCCGGTACTTATATCATTCGTCTTGAAACTCAAATTTTCCGTAGATAAAAGCTAAAAACCTACTAAGTGTACCTACCCAAAATGTGCCCAAGCGGCCGGCCACAGTTGTTAGCTGTTGGCGTGACGACATGCTGACGTCACGGTGAGTAGTCAGCCAAGTGAAAACCCTTGAAGGCGATTGAATATAGTAGTAGTTGCCAGATCATGACGTCACCCACAGGCAGAAGTTTATTTCTTACCCTAGAGGAGCATTTAGAAAATCAAAATATTGAGATTTTTGTTAATTTTTCAGAAAAATCACGGACGTTTTCATGATTTTTGGCTAAGAGTACCCCTAATTACACGAAATTCCGGGATTCGACCAAGGTGCCAAATTCCCTTTAACACGCGCACTGGAGGGGGCCTCGGAGGCCCCCCACCTGTTTTCCCCAGGTGGCCGGAGAACCGCCCGTAGCCGAAAAACGATACTTGGCCACATTTAACAAAATTTAATAGCGCGTCGATTGGTGAAGACTTGTTGAAAATCGGTCGAAAATTTTTTGACTTATAGGCTTTCAAAGTCAGACCTGCATTTTGAGATCGCCGTAAACGTGCGGTCGGACCAGTTAGCTTGCATTGGAGACCGAGTGGTGACGTCATAACGTCATATAAGCGGGATTATATGTCAAGGTCACTTCACATGAAATTCAAGGTTAAGTTCAAAGGTCACAGGTCAAGGTCATTCTGCATTTTCAAGGTCACTGACCACTGTGCGTCCAGCCAAATGACGTTACCCGGTCTGACATATATTATGCTATGACGTCATCGGTAGGGTACCCCAATACAAAGCTCAAGGTTAAAGGGCAAGGTCAAAGGTCACTTGGAAAGGTCAATCCTCATTTTCTGCCAAACAGTGGCTATAGTGCTAGTCAAAGTGTACATTATAAGTAGTATACTATATTGTGACCTTACAGGTCAATGACCTTGAATGACCTTGACCCCAAAATTGAAGGGAAGAGTCTTTGAGACCTTCTCTATATGACCCTGGTGTGTCTTTAGCTTATTCCCGCCATTTTTCCGCATAATCCCGGCATTTACCTGTCGATCCCCAGCATGGCCAATATTTGACCTTTACGACCTCGTTTGACCTTGAAGATATTGACCTAGGTCAATAAAAATTGATCATCATGTAGATCACCATAGCCCTCACCCACCTACCAAGTAGCGTTTTTCTAACCCTCTTAGTTTCCGAGATCTTAGGGGGCCTACCAGGCCCCCCTCCAGTGCGCGTTAGTGCCAGACCCCCTCCAGTGCCGGGTGTTAATGAGGTATTAGACTGAAGCGTTTAACCCTCAAAAGTTCGGAGTCATTCATCCATTAACATTCATGACTCCGCAGTCTTGTAAATGTAATATTATATGTTACATATAAAAAATTAACTTCGTAAACTAAATTTTTCTTTTTATATGTGATTATATGTTCGTTAAAAAGAAAAAAATCAAATTTGCTTATGTATTCAAATAGATCATATGTTTCCTGAAAATTATCTTTCAAGCTCATGATAAAACGTAAGCTCCCATATTGGCACATCGAGGTTAAGTCTAAATAGCTATGCTAGCGTTCCGGAAAAAAATATCTGGATGAGTATATGAAAGTGTGTGTGTGGGGAGCGGGTTGGGGGTTTTCCGTTCATCAGTCTACCACTCACATTGAAAAATGTGAATGAGCTTCCCTCACAGTCGCCTGCAGAATATACAGTTGCCTGGACAAAACTTTTTGTATCAAATCCAGGGAGAACACTCTGTAACTCAATACCTTTTAGAGCTTGCTTGACGTATGCAAGTTACAGGTATGAATGACGAATCTCGGCTTAGATCAATTCCGCAACATGTTTCCCCGAAATTGGCGTACTGGCTCTACCTCCCACTCAGTCTGCTGTAGTCCATTCCATCGAGAAGCCCCGGTTCAGCCACTTTGGCTGGGACCTGTTGAGTGAGACCCCGGCGGCGGCGGTCCGGCTCTCTGCCGCGCTGACCAGGAGGGCGGCCAGGGAGAGGCGTGTCTCCTTCAGCGTCGAGGTGCAGCACGGCGCGGTTCGGTGCCGCCGGCGCCTGTCACGAGACTGCCGATCACTGGCTCGCGTGACGGCTCTCATTCAGTACCGCCCGCTCAGTTGAGGCCAATCGCTCTTGTTGGCAATCATTGTGTCGACTGCCTGTGTGTGGGCGCGCCGGCGTGGCGATATGTGCCTTGTCAGAGTCGAGACTGCTCCGCCGGAAATGTAGGAAATGGTGCCGCTCCAGAAGCAGACCACCTGGGATGTTCTTGGTTAGATTTATATTTGTCTAGACAGCCGCAGAGCTATTGTTTGGTGTAGTGATCAAATAGCTCAGGCTTTGATGTCATGCTCAGTTAACTTCTACTTCTGATGCGATTTGTGATTGAAGGCAAAATTATTGAGTGCGTTATAAGTCTCACAAAAGTGGATGCCCGCGCTTTAAGCGATATACTTCCGAGGATAACATCTGTTGATTTCAATCTAGCAGCACATTTAGCAATTATTTTGGCTATGCAAGCAGAATCCAATTGTTGGTTCGGCGATTCGGCTGAAACCTAGAGATCACCTATAAACTATTTCAATTTTGTTGAAGCTTCTAACGACCAAAGTTGTGCGCTTCTAGGAATGAGTTTGGTGATATCCGTTTCGGCAGCAGCACCTGCATTAACTCCAACTAGCGCTCGTTAGGGCGTGCCATTGTTGTTGCTGAGGCGCTGCTACTCTAAAAAAACATTACAAGAATGAGCATACAAGAATACGGCGGTACAGGATTACAATCAGTGAATACTAAAAAAGAACTGGTGATAGTGAATACCCAGAGTAACGGCTTAGTCTCTCTCTGAAGTAGGCAAATACGACTGTTTTTTATCGAAAACCGATAATTTGTTCATGAGGGAGTGGTAGTGGATTGGTCACGCGGCCGGTTTCCGTGGCTAGCTTTCACGCAGCGAACCCGAGTTCAAGGCCCGGCGCATTCCCTGAACCAGGAGTAAGCCGGCTCCCGAGAAACCCCTCCAACAGGAAAAGAGTTGGCGACGCCATATGACTCCAGCAGCTGGTACGTCGATAAGCCCGAAGAATTATGAAGTGAATTTGCTCATATTTCTGCTGAAAAAAACTAAAATGATATATTTTGTATGTCCTTCAAGAGGAACTAAAATGATATATTTTGTATGTCCTCCAAGAGGAAAAAGATTCTCTCCCTACAGGCGTGCCATCAACATTTGGAGACGCTTCTTGCCGCCACACTGTTGCCATGAGGCCCACACACATATGCGAGTATATCACTCATTTTTAACCCGACACCGCCTGGGCTCTTTCCGTACCCACCACCGCTTTGGGGTGGGGCCCGATCAAAACCCCCTACGATCTCGGGAACCGGAGGTGATATGGAAGAAATCCAAACGGCACTGGAAGCGCCTAACTGTCCTCTACTTTGAAACCGAGCTTGAACTTTATCCGTTGACCCGTGACGACACAGTGTGACAAAATTGTTCAAATTTAGGTCCATTGTGTCGTCACGGGTCAACGGATAAAGTTCAAGCTCGGGTTCAAAGTAGAAGACAGTAAGGATATTAACTTGGACACCAATATACCTTGAACAAAGCCAAGGGCACCAATGTGCTCGTCTTGGCCGAAGGATTTATAGGATATGCAGCATTACCTTATAAGGTTACATTGTGATCTTTACCTGACCTTGACCTTAGTTCAAGGTAAAAAAATCACCTTTCAAGGCTATGTTGCATGTCTTTGAAATCCTGGGATCATGCTCATCACTGTGTTACTAAATGTATTGCTAAATCCTGTCTCGTTCAGATTTTATAGGCATACACTTCTTACAACTGTAATCTTTGGTAACCTCTAATGACCTTGCTGTTGACCTGGCTTCAAAATGGATGGCAAAGTGCAGAGTTTCCTATTCAAAACCTTGCGAAAGATGCTCAAAAACGTGATTAGGCTCTCCTAAAAGCAGAGTTACACCTTGGTTTTGTCAGCCTCATTTTAAACGAACAGAATCGCATTACAGGAGTTTAATAACGCCGTCATAACCCATTGACCCTACTTGATGCAAATTTTTGGTCATATATTTTTTAATTGATCACCTGGAGGTATGCAAGCGACGCATCTCTAATTTGAATCGGATCAGCATAATTCGCGAAAAATCGAATGGGTCCAGTCAGACCCCTTCCCTGGGCGGTAAAGGGTTAAATAAATTATCGTTACCTGGGTTAGGCGCGTTTTAGCTTTAGTCTTAAATCACTCAATATGCTCCGTAATACCGGTATGATGAGGAAGCAACACCAAGGGAGACCTGGACTACCTGGACAACCATAAAACAGTTAGAACTTTAACACGCGCCCCGGTGGGGGCGAAATTCGCCCCCATCCCCCCTCCTGGTTTTCCCAGATAACGCAAAGACGAAGAGACGCAAAACAACGAAACTTACAACACCTTATCCCTGATAAATTTTACGTATCTGACCAAATTTTTTAGGTTAGGTCATGTCAGGTCCAGGAGCTATTCAAGGTCAAGTGACCCGACCTCAAAACCTAAAATCACGAGTTTGAAGCAGTGCCTCAGGAACATCTGTCCACCGATCAGTTTAAAACTTTCACCACATGATAAGGTCATTAGGGTCTACAAATCTGCAATCTCGGAATTTCCATACTATTGACCTAAGGTGGGGTCAATTTTTTGGTCACCCCATTATATGTCTATGGGGAACAATTGAAAGGGCTGGTTTTCAGTAAAAACCGGATAGATAAAGCTAAAAACCGTCAAAACGTGTATTCTTACTACGATCCTGACGAGATAGTTGAGTTTTTGATCACCTGACTTCTCAAAGGTCATGTCGGGTCACAAGAGCATACAGTGATTGTTTTGCCAATAACTTGTCACTGAATTGAGATAAAGGTCCCATTTTGCTTGCATTGTGCTTATATTGTCACGAGGAGTCGATTGATATGCAACATGACCATACCAGGTCAGCATGTGACCTTGACCTACCTCAATGTGAGGTCATCCTCAAAATTTGACCTAGCAAGGTCATATTATACATAATTATATTTGCCACAATGAGAGTAACTCAATTATGCATACATATTTGCTCTAGCTCTACTGAGTAAAACTCTAGAGGGGTAAGCGTACACCGTCCTGTTGTAAGCCTATGGAACCTTCTTTGACCTTTGCTGACCTCAATATTGACCTGACATAAAAATACTTCATATAATTTATCTTCGTCTCGTCAAAATATTTCGAACGCCGTCCTTAATTTTCCTTTAGCTGTCCTGGGAAATGAGATACGCAGGGGGCGAAAAACGCCCCCAGCGGGGCGCGTCATGCTAGGGACCCCATCGGGGCGCGTGTTAACCTTTTTATGTCATTACACCGATTTGGGACGTTGGAGGTAAAACAAATTTCTCCACTCATTCCAGCAGCAGTCACGATGAGGGGGCAAAACTTTCTTGAGTACACGGATTATTGGACATCATCATGATTACCAATGACCCCGTGACTACTTAGAGAGGTCAAGGCTGGGATGGGGTTACATTCCAAATCTGTTTTGGGTTGATTTATTAGTGAGAGATGATTTTTAGGAGGCATTAAGTTTTGAACATAAGTATTTCAGTATACTTTGTCACGTAAGCTTCTTCAGTTTGACCCCATTATAAAGGTGCCAGATTCCTTTTAATTTTTTCTGAAGCGCACCCCCATTGCATGTGGCAAACATGTTTTGAACGCATCTACGACTGATGGTATTCTTCTGCATTACGGGTAAAAATTGAAAGTTCGGTATCAACACGAAATGGAATTAACCGAATTAATTATTTTGTATACGCATGCTTCGCCTGCACTCTGTAGCATGACTTGATAATGCAAAACTTGGTGGATATGCTTCTGCGTGGCATCCCACTTCACGTGAGTTTTCATTTCAGCTTTTAATTGAGTTGACTCAAGAATTAGGCATGTTGAGCCGCCAGTGTTGGCCAGGCACGTTGCAGCATTTCTGCTGCAGCTAACGCGCTTTAGCCTCACATATCTAGGCCGCCCTGAGCGCAGGTGCAACAGGTCCTACGAGGTGGGCGGCATCATTGCTTACCATGTTAGGGCCGGTGACACGGGCTGCGCCACGTTGTATGCCAAAGTGATGATTTGTTGCGTTCACAAGGGCGCCTGTCCGACGCGCGTAAATCGGCCTATCTAAGTGAGGGCGGACGTGGCGCCCCGTAGGCGGCGCGTTAGACGCGATGACGACCGTCCAGGGACATATCATAATCCTACGCCGCACGCTACACGCCAGGTTATGGCTTTGGCGGAACCTAATGGGCCCCAGTGGCTTGGAAAGCCGCCGGACCAGCACAAGGACCGGCCTCCAACCAGCGGGTCCATTTTTAGCAGTCGTTTGAGTATGGAGATTGTTGCCATTTGTCTTCATTCGTCTAAGATTCGTCAAGCGCCGCGCGTGTTACGTCCAGAGCACAATAACGTGAGCCATTTTGTAGTACTTTGCTTGCAAACGCAGGCTGTAATAAAGAGGGCATAAATGTGTCGTGAAATCCGCTTGCTATCGACCTTTGGATATGAGGACCAGATGTCACCGACGGCTTCTGGGAATAGGGGCTACACGAGTGCACACCCACCAGCCACTATGAACGAAAATAGAATACCTGACGGAATGGCTTAATATGTAAGGAGGAACGTGATTTGTTCGTGACTTCGTAGTTTTCCGTGTTATTCTATCACTTCTAGCTTGTTTTTGATTCCATCGATTTACTTGAATTTGTCTCCTCCGTCGTTCTAAGTCGCTGATCCTGACAGCCAGTCTTCCGTGTATCTTGTAGACACTCCCTTCTGTCACTATCCCCTCCAAACAAGCTGACACTCTGCACGACTTTTCCGAGTGTTGTGCGGGAGGCGCGCAATTATCCTGATGAAGTTGTTACATCGATCAAAGGAGACCGCTGGAAACATTTTGTTTGATGATGGAAACAATGTTTTAGGATTGAAATGTGTAGAACACGAGAATTCTGGCATCAAAGGGAAAATATTTGGAGTCTAAATACTAGACACCGGTATTGACTTCATAACAGTAAGATCTGTTTATATGGGCTCCAAAAGTGAGGTGGTAGGGTATGTATCCCCCACGGTGGAAGGAATCTGCCCCATCCCCCTAGAAAAAGTCAGTGTCAATGCCCCTAGCTGTTTGTCCCTTTTACTTGCCTTTGGTTTTAAAGCCGATCTTGCAATGCACAAACTTCAACAAAGCAACTATCATGACAAAATATGTAAAATCATCTATGTGAGAAATGAATTAATAAACATAAATGTCTGCAAAAGTTCTTTCTTGAACGCCCCTCAAATGTACAAGAGACCCAATTTGACTGAGGCTGGCTGTCACCCGCTATTCGTGATGAAAGTTGTTTGTAGCTCAGGGCTTTATTATGCTGAAAAAGCCGTTGTTATACTACCAGCATAAATGAGGCGTCAGACGAGTTTGTTCCGTGATCGCCTACCAGACACATGCAAGCCAAACAGAGGAGCGATGGGCAATGTGGACACGGCACTGATAAAACAAGGCATATCAGTGTAATCACGTCAGGAGTAATTGGCTATCCTGTCAATGAGCCATCGGTCATGTGTGTTTTAGCATCAGAGCTAGTCTTTTCTCTTGTTTTTCACTTAAAATGAGTGTTTCGCTGCAGGTGATATGGCTTTATGGTTTCATTTATGGTCCATAAAAAATGAAGTGCCGTCACGCCACTGCGAGAAAGAACTTTGATGAGTTCACCAACTTGTAGGCAAGGCTTGATGTAAGAAATTCTCTGGTTGGCGAAAATGCAGCTCAATTTTGCCGGCTCCGAGCTTTTTCTTTTTTGCGGATGCTTCTCCCCCTCCCTCCAGCTTTCATAAACAATTCCAGAATTCCATGGAATTGGGCAGCATCGAAGGTTTTTTACCCAATGTATGGAAAAGTTAACATGGAGCCCCCATCCAACAAGCTTTTGCTTTTAGATGTAAAGGTTGCTAAAGTGCAGAGGGTTCAGGACTGACTGGTACCTCAGTTTTTGTCGGTGATGACGCTTATGCATACAGTGATAGATAAAGATGTATTTTGTGCAAATTTTTGTCTCACTGGAGCAAACCCTATTAGTGGTACTGGACTTATTCCAAAGATAAGAAATATTTGCAACTTTCACATGTGTTTTCTAACTTCTTCCAGCGCTTTTCTCTGTCCAATTTATTATCTCGCAGTCTCTGCAGACCTGCAAAGGGATCCCCATTAACCTGCACCCCATCGGGGGTCCGGTGCCACCTTCGCCCCACTGGGGGGCATCGACTCCGAAAATTATGGGTGTTAGCGCAAGTATGCAAAGTGTGTTGGAAAGCTCGTATGAATTAAGTACGATTTTAATTAGGGGCCGGGGTGGCCTAGTGGCTTCGTTGCCAGTCTTCAGATCGGATAGCATGGATTAACGTAGGTTCAATCCCTACGTCGGGAAACCACCTTCCGTGTCCGATCTGACCCGGTGGAGAGGATCATTAAACATCCACGCCAATACTCCCTGTAATTGGGCAAGTGTGCCTGTTGGGAGTGGCCCTAATAAAAAATCCACATCTTGAAGTGCTCAGGTCAATGGTTTGCCCTCCAGAGGTCATGCTGGGTCAAAATAGGCTATTTCCACTAAAATATGCAATGCTTAAGAAACCTGGAGAAACCTATAATGCCATTAGAGCTATTGAGATCTGGTAAAGTAAATTTGATAGGTAAATGCCAGGGACTCCTCTGCTATGAGAAGCATAATGACCTCCCGCCAGTGGTTTGACTTCCAGAGGCGCTTCTTGACTTGTCATGAACTGAGGTCACAAAAGGTCAGAAAGTGACCTTGTTGTATATCAAATAAGATCTCGTGACGAGACATACACAATGATAATTGGTTAAGTGCTCTAGCTTGATTAGGTCAACAGTAATCGTCTAAATACTGTTTTTGAGCCCTGGTGACCTGTAATAACCTCAGATAGATCAATATGTAAATATCGCCCTTGAAATCCGTGAAAGGGTGGCCAAGAATGATTGTTTAAGACATCGGAACATTTTTGATATTTTTTGTGACTTTTAGATCATAAACATATTTTCCCCATGCTTTTTCTACGGGAGAGGTCACCTCGTGACCTGACCGCTAGTCACAAAGTCCAAAAATCCCGGATATATTTTTTTAGATCCTGGAGAGTTCATTAAGTGTACACAGTTTCAAATCTATCAGCTTATAAATGTAGCTGTGGTAGAGCTCAAAAAGTGAAGTGAGATGACCTTGGTTGACCTCGCCTGGTGACCTGACCTAGTGTGGCCCGGGATAAAATAATTTTAGGGATGGTGGAAAAATGACGTGGTGAGAGGAGGACCACTCAACCGCAGCACTGCTCCTCGTCGTTTTCCGGTAATTCTGAAAAAAACCTGGGAGGTCATCGATGCCCCCGGTGTTTCGAAGCCGAAGAATCAAACATTTTCACCTTCATATTGTTTTAGTTTAGATGTTCGAAGTGTGTGTGGGATTGTGTCTGTGGTGTTTTTTTAACTGGTACCTAATCCGTATCCTTACACTACCTGGAGGCTGTGAACGCTTGCGCCTGTGGCTGCAGCGACCCCTACAGGTAGAATCCCATCCTCTTTATCCTCACCTCTCCTCATCCTTACCATCTCCTTCCATTGTTTATAATCACTTCATACTCATCGTGACAACACTTTAAAAGCCACCTCATTAGTGTGGAAGTGTGAGTAATACATGATGATACATGATGGTGGGGCGAGGGTTAATATTTCTAATGTCATGCGAAAAAACGTCCCATTCCTCAAACGATCCTTCATATTGAAACATTATCCACGTGACTTTCAGCTATCAAAGTAGATGCCAGATTGGTTTTCATCGCTACAGCACATTGCCCTAAATGATGTATACAAAATTCGGAACGTGACGGGCCCGCACGGGTTCTCTTTTCTGGTACAGTTTCATGCGTATATTTCAAATAGATAACCCGAAAAATGTTTGTTTAACGCTCTTTTTTGCAATTTGAAACTTTTCACGACACTTTAAGTATCTTAGCATGTGGTGTGCATGTGATCTAGCAGTTACAATAACATCAAATCTTAAACCATCTGAACATTGCAAAAAAAGCTGCAAACCGAGCGAGTGGGGCACTCAGACTGATAAAAACAACATTTGACAGCTGACACTGCAAAACTTCAAACCACTTTTCAATGTGTATGTCAGGCTACATCTTGAATATTGTGTTCAGGCTGTTGGTCCCTATTGGATTCAAGACTTGAATGTACTTGAAAAGGTTCAACGGAGGGGTATAAAGTCGGTCCAGGGTATAACTCAATTATCCATGAAGACTCCCTTAAGAAGCTGGAGATGATAACCATCAGGGACAGGATGAATCGCGGAAACATGGTAGAGACATTCAATATATTAACAGAGAAATTGAGAACAAACCCTGACAACTTCTTCGCTTTGAACCCAATACGTACCAATAATAATAATTTTTGGGGCTTATCGACGCACCAACTGCCAGGGTCATAGCGTCGCCAACTATTTCCCTGTTGGAAGGGTTTCTCGGGAGCCAGCCAGCCTCCCAATACGTACCAGAGGCCATTATCTCAAGATAAAGAAGCAGAGGGCAACACATTTCAAAAGAGCTAAGTTCTTCTCTAACGGAGGTTATAAACATGTGGAACTCTTTACCTGAACATGTGATAAGTGCGCCATCTACTAGTGCAGTGCATTCGGAGCAAGGCTGGCAAAACATTATCGTGTCCTGAATACGTCCTTACCATGAAGTGGGCATTCAAATAGACTCTGCCTAATCTCAGCCCATAATACCTTGACCTTCCACGCATCGCTGCATCCAAATTGATATATTTTGATAGATACTTCCACAGACAATGTGATTTTCAAATATGTTTAACTTTGACGGGGTTCCAATGCTTGAAAATCGCAATTTAAATATCTCACAAAACCACGCTTTTAGTCGGTCAGTGAGTCCCCAGCTAAGCTTCAGCTGTGATAAAAAGGACTCTAGTCAACGATAAAGGTACACAGTGACAAATTGGATATTACATATACTAAAACAAATCAAACATACGGACGCGTTTCGATACTTCCCAAGCGTATGTTTGAAGAGTGCATTCTTCAAACATACGCTGAGGAAGTATCAAAACGCGTCCGTATTTGTTTTAATATATTCAATATCCAATTTTTCAGTGTGTACCTTTATCGTTAACCTGTAAAATGGCTCTTCAACATTCTCCTAGTCAGCCCGTAAACGCTACATGGTAATATAATTGGCTATTTCAGTCGACGACCCAGCCTTGACGTAATGTTGTTCTGGCTTCCTCTTTAAAAGTAGTGGAAATACAAATTTATAAGAAAATAATTATGGGTTCAGGTGGCTCTGTCGAGTGGTCAACTGTTGACAATGACATCTACTGATGGCAGTGACTGCGTCTGCCCCAAATCGTCACCCTGCTTAAATGCCCCGGTCGGCCGGCCGAGCAAAGCATCTTGTCGTTTGTCAACTGCCGCAAGCTATTGACATCCTAGGTGAAGAGTACCATTTTGTAAGTTTCTGTCTCGACTTGTCATGAAATATCCTAGTTAAGCAATGATCATTCCTTAGAGGGCGTAAGCAGTGGCGGGGGATCCCCGAGTTAGGGGATATGTCGACATGTCCCCCAACTCGTGAGCCAGAAGGACGTCCCCTTAAATTTCCAGACTCGATATAGGTTTTTGCCGTTCTTACCTCTATCAGCGCGGGCCCACATACATTTTACCGCTTTTGGTTTTGTTGAAATGCCTCGGCAGCGATCTTCAAAATAGCTATCCAATTCGGATTTCGCCCCATAACACCCCGCTCCCCGTCCCCCTGTCATCCACAAGTCCCTCACCATTAAAAACTTCATGTTGAGATACCTGGCTACAGCTTCGGGAATGCAAGAAACTTGAATCCCTCAGAGCACGAGGGGCGCCACAGGGAAGGGGGTTAAGGAACTGCCCCCCCCCTTCGCTGAAATGGGAAATTCAAACACTACCCCTATGAAGTTGAGTGATAAAAATGGGTTGAAAAGTCAATCTTGCATCCCTACCCTGAAATTCTGACGCCCCACCACCACTGTCTTATAAGGCAGCGACGTTGGTAGATACAATTAAAATTCCGTTTTCTTTCGAGTAGTTCGCTGCGGTAAAGGATGGCCTCAAGCAAGGTTACTTTACATAAGGTTGGCCCATCAAAGACGTTAGGTCCCCAGGGTGACGTCACACAGCGATACGACAGCGACATGACGGCAGTAAATAAGATACAACATTTATGGAGGTTGCAGACCTAACTTTGAATGCAGATATATTCACCTAATTGGAATTAAGTCCAGAGAGAGGATAGTTTTTGGAGTTCATAATAATAATTGTTGGGGCTTACCGACCCACCAACTGCAGGGGTCATATGGCATAACCAACTCTTTCCCTGTTAAAAGGGTTTCTAAGGAGCCAACTTGCTTCTTGTTCAGGGAAGACGCCGGGCCTTGAACCGGGGTCGGCTGCGTGGAAGCTAGCTGCGCTGACCACTCCACTACCGCGCTCGCCCTCAGATATTTTTGAATTGAACATAATTTTGTATTATGATGAAAGCAGAATTGAGTCATTCTAAGGCAAACTGTAGATGTTAAAGATGCTCAAAGTAGATCGATTCTAACATTGGACCCTATAGGTAAAGGAAAATTGTATTGCCAGCGTGACGTTATAGTAAGGGGCGGCTTCGGATCCGTGGCTTCGGGCTGGAGCTGTCTTGCGGGTTTGCGGGTTATCACGGGGCCCGCCGTTACCAAGGTAGGTAGGCTGTTCCGCAGCGCGCAACTGCGCTGCGCGACAGCGGTTTCTCTCTTTGTGACTACCTGCGGGGTAGCCTGTTCTGCTTGACAGTCAAACCCTGCGGGTCACAGTTCTGTTGAACAAGAAAAATATGGTTGTAAAATGTATACGCGGTTTTAGGGGACAAGGGCACTTCGAATCCCCGACCAAGCACTCCCCGTCTCGCACCTCTAAGCCATACGCTGACGCCCCCTGAAATCACCCTGTTGTCCCCTGAATTATTGTTTCCACTCCTCTCTTCCCAGAAGGCAGGAATTGGCGCCCACACTACGCGGTTTTTGTACTTCCTGACATTCTACATTGTCTCGCAAAACGTCTTGCATGTTCTAGATATCTCATCGGTTTGAATTTGCTTTACTTCGTTGCCTGTGAAAGTATAATCGGTCTAAAACTGAAAGATTATGCGTATTGATTGATAATTATCAATCAATACGCATTATCTTTACGCATACGATTGATTATAATAAATCTTTATGTGTAATTTTTCCTGTACTGTATCACTTTTTGACTGAGCCCTGACCTACACTTAAAGACCCTGGCTTGTGTGAGAACGAAGTGCAGGTTGATATAGAGACCGGGAGGTGGTCGCGTGGGCACCGTAACGCTCACAGGTCCAGCAGTCCATAATCATTTATGTTGGCCGGTGATTGCGCCTAATTCGGTGGTTCGCATAAACACCTCCGTTACGCTTGCTGCGCTGTTGCCCAAACAGCCTCAGTGGCAGATCAAAAGCAGTGCATCTTCTTCCTCTGAAACGGCTAGATTTTTTTAAGAAAAAGAAGAAAAACTAGTGCTGGCGCTCCCGCTCCGCCATCCGACACCCCCTTATCTATGTATTTGGTGCCCCCTCTCCTTTCTCCTCTAGAGCTGTCAACCCCAAATCAATCGAATATAGTCTCTCTCTCTCTCTCTCTCTCTCTCTCTCTCTCTCTCTCTCTCTCTCTCTCTCTCTCTCTCTCCTCTCTCTCTGCCCTTTTGTTCCTCTGTTTCATATTCTTGAAGTTTCACACGCTCCATTTCATCAAAACAAGTGAAAACATTCTTGATTGTACAAGGTCGGTGAAACCTGAGTTTTGACCTGCAGCGCTGTGAGAGATTGCCACTGTGCGTGGGGTAAAGGGTAGGGGCGCTGCTGTTGATGGAGCACTCTTCTGGACTGATGTGGGTGATTAGGCAGCGGTAATGAATGCGGCGCACTAGCGCCCACGGTGTTTATATGGTGGTGGGCAACAGCAAATGTGTCCCGCAAATATCCGCCACTACTCCGGAGGCGGGCGTCGGCCTGCGATCGATAAAGTTGTCGCACGTCGGGTCATGGTACCGATAGTGTCGCTATCGGAAATACTCCCCGGCAAACACATTCGTCAACATCGACTGCTAATGTCATTCGCACTATTTCATATTTGCGAAGCCATTTCCAGAGCCGGACAGAGAAAACAGGTGTAATCGGAGATGGAAAGGCAGATTCGAGGGGCGGGAGCACCTGTGTGCCGGCCTTTCAGGCGGGAGTGTGATAAGGATGTTGAGTTATGTGCTCGAGACTCAAAACAAAAATATACATTTTTGGCGATTTGATCTGTTCAGATATATTATATATTTCAAAGTTTTGCGTCTTCAGGTGTTGAACATCTTCTTTCTAGGGATGAAACGTACTCTCTATAAATAATTTTGAGGTAATCAGTTATTGCAAGCATTTCATCATTACATAAACGATCTCCGTGATCATATCTGTGAGAATTCTCTGTGCTTTCACCTGTGCTGAATGCTTTGCCTGACCTCCAGTCGCATTTGTTTCAACACAGTCAGTTTTATGTCCAGAAAGCATTGAACTGCCAACCGTATCGATTATCTCATCCGCTTAAGTACACTGTTGGCTCGTCCCGTCGGGCGCTGTTGCGCGATCCTTGACATGTCTGACGCCCTTCTCGGTCTGTTACAGATTAATCGGCAAACAACCCGCAGTCCGCGTGCAGGTGCCCTGCGAGTCCGGCAGAAGACATTTGGAAAGGGTAGCTGGTCGCACCGGTGAATTAAACGCCAAAAAACGTCCATAGGCGGGAAGGTGGCCAGATGTAGCGCCCCTAGGCTGGGGGGCGCCAGCATCTGCGCTCTTCTTGCCAGACAGACCTTATTACGAAGCCTACCTACTACGTTGAATGCTTCGTTGGTGACAACTACTACTGTGTTATTAGCCTTGAGAGTCTGAGATAAATAATGATATATGGATGTTGTTGTGACCCTTCCGGTGACCAATATGACTCACTATATTGGACATGCTCCTCAATAATTGTAATAAGCTTTTTGTTTCATTTGCGACTGTTCTTATTGGGGAAGCTGATATCCACCAGACGCTGCTACGAATAAATCGAGGTGATTCTGAAATTCCAAGATACCTCGAAAGGAATTTCTAGAGATATGACTTTATGCCGGAACTTAATCAGCTGTAAATCTTTGAGCGGTGTATGTCTGGATGCAGAAGTAATTGGCATAACATCTTAGCATTTCTAAGAAGATTCCATAGCGAGAGTAAAATGCCTTGAAGTCATGTAAATGGAACCTCTATGACAGGGTAAACGTGAAACAGGTTTGTAGCGGAATATATGCGTTATTCCCAAAATCATGCGAATCCAGAACGTACGCAGTTGTTGTATCTGCACTACGCCCAAAAAGTGTAAGCTATTAGATTCGGTAGCATACTTAAGTGCAAATTCAGTCCAAATCAGCATACATTGACCCTTACTCCAGAGAAGCAAAGCAACGCCTCAAAAGTAACAACGACGTATTTATACAGTTATATTTTACCCATGATGTATCACGGATTATGAACGTTATGAAATTATAATTTGTTTGCGCTCCTATAAACTGTTTGACGTCGGAATTATTCCTCGCGAAGAAGGACTTGGGAGTAGCAATTTAGAGGGAAATTGCGCTCTTAATAAGAAATCACTTTTGCATTGGCAGAAACACTTGTTTTGAAGTGCTGTGAACGCAGGAATAATCAATTCGCGGCATGATTTTTCGGTGATTATAATCCCTTTTCTGCGAGTATCTTCTCTGTAACTGCCATCCATTTAAAAGTCAACAGCAAATACGTACGCATAATGTTCGCTACCGTTTCATTCCCATTAATGTGTCTCACATGTAAATTTGACGGCCGGTGTCGTGCCCTCGTTATGATATACCAGTCCCATCAGGGATGTACTGGTGTTGTCATCAGCCGGGATAGGAAAACCGATGAGGGAAATGAAGATGAGGGTGCAAGCAGTGGAGATTGTCACCTTTTGTAAGCCGAGGATACAGCTGGCGTTTTGAGAGTTCACTGTCCTGCCGAAACTGTGGCATATCGAGAAATTGGATAAGCCGTGCATCGGTGTTGTGAACACGACAATCCTACCGATGGAATCACCGTGACAAGGTCAGCCATAAGGCTGGTGACTGACATTGCCACCATGCATTCTTTCGTGCAAAGCATTTAGCTTTGAAAGACCAACTATTTTGAATCCAACTCAAATGAGTACCGCTACTGCTGGCCATATTTTTGACTGAGTGTTGTTGTGCTGTAAAGTCAGATTCCTGGCACGAATCCCAGCGTGTTCAAAAAATAAACTTTTACGGGCAAGCCAACTTCAGTGTTTTTGATGAATGGGAGCATACCAGGCGTCAGAGAAGATATCTGGTGGTGCGCCAGGACTCAGGTGTCCTCAAACTGTTTGTCAACCAGTTTAACCTTCGTTGGCGTTCTCTCTCTCTCTCTCTCTCTCTCTCTCTCTCTCTCTCTCTCTCTCTCTCTCTCTCTCTCTCTCTCTCTCTTTCTCTCTCTCTCTCTTTCTCTCTCTCTCTCTCTCTCTCTCTCTCTCTCTCTCTCTCTCTCTCTCTCTCTCTCTCTCTCTCTCTCTTTTAGAAACACTTGATTTCGAAGACAAGTTGGTTTAAAATCGAAGCGCATTGCAGGCGAAATGTATTGAAATATGTTGTATAAAACGGGCGATACCTAGAAGAAGACATCTACGTCCAGCTGCCACAGGAAGCATCCACAGTTAAGCGATAATAGTTTTTTGGGGCTTATCAACGCACCAACTGCCAGGTTTGTATGGTGTCGCTAACTGCTTCCCTGTTGGAAGGGCTTCTCGGGAGCCAGATGGCTCCTTGTTCAGAGAATCCATATGCAAAACTTTATCTTTCCTGAGCTTAATCTTCCCTGGCATATTATATCCGACCATATTGATACCTTTTAACTGTGATTAGCATGTGCAGTGAAAGGGGAAGGAGAATCCTCCCACCGAGTTACACCCCACCGGGCCAGCTGAGACCACCTATTCTCCGCCCCTCTTAAATAATTAATCAAGCTTCCAGCACCAATATTGCCTGTGACATTCCTGGAAATGTAGAAAACAAGGACGAATAGATCTCATTTTAACATTCAAAATGTTTAAGTTCTGTGCTGTGAATGAACCGGTTTGCCCTGCCCTCACTTTTACGTTCTCGTTATGACGGGTGAATTAAAACTTCAGTTTGAATGTCCACGGAGTACAGGTACAGCCGCCCTGCTCCGGCCGCTCTCACAAGCCGGTTGCCTGTAGACCTGTGTCGGATGGCCTATCGAGCGTCAAAGCGTCTCAAGAGGATCGATCCTAGGCCTTATCCACGCACTAGCGCTCCCTGGATTCGGAGCAGTGAACCAGAGCTCTATACCCCACCAACTGTGGTATCGAGCCGGCAGCATAGATCACTTGAATCGATGACTGTTACGCTCTGTTCTACACTCAAAGCGTTCCACCTTTCGAATGAAATATCTACACAACAAAAACAAATGGACACATAAATGCACGATATACATGGCAAACGAAAAATCCCCTTATTGGTCCCTGACTCAGAAAGGGTTGTTTGAACCCAATCGGATTTTCCAAAATAGCCGAAAAAGTCCCCACGCTCATCGCCATCATATTTGATTAGCTTTGTTCTTGATCATGTGCGCAGCGCATCTAAAATTTTACATGTGGGCCATCTTAGGCCAGGTCATGAGGCCAGGTTAAACGACCTCACCTAAAAAACTATTTCAAGTGGCAGCAGTGAGGATAGGTTCAATCTATCCATCTAGCATTCATACCAGAAAATAATATGTAGATACAATTAACAAAGACTTTTTCTTCTCAAAATCGTAGAATCCTAAACCTCTCTTCAGGATCAAGTTAAAAGGCCACTGTGACTTCTGAGAGATCATTTGGGGCTACTTACGCTGGTTTTCAAGCTGGAGTCAATAGTTTTATAAGGACTTGTAATAGAGTTTTATTGTGGTGTCATGGTGATTGCAGTGACTGGTCTTTACACGTTGACCTAGAATGATCATATCATACATCATATTTTCCATACTAGAATAAATCTAATGATGCGTATACATTGCTTTAGAACAACTCAGACAGAAGCTGGAGCCAAAAAAACTATCACTACATTTTGCCTTCTTTGACCTGCCATGACCTATATATTGACCGCAGTAAAAAAGTGGCTGATAAAGTTTCGTTAAAATTTAGTATAGACAATCTACCACTGTTTGCAATGTTTTCTTATTACTTTCTCCTGTAGAAAATCAAGTAGGATTTTGCCTTCTCCCACCGGGAAGAAGGTTCACCGAAGGCACACTGGACTGAGCGTCAAGCCATAGGTAAAGCTCGCCGACTGCTGTAGTACGTACGCCTACGTGAGGCCCATGGCGGCGCGGGTCCGGGGTTCATCAGTTCAATGGTGCCGACGACGGGCGTGATTAGGCCGAGAACAGCTGACCCACTGAACACCGGGCCGTCTAACTAGATTCCGTTATCGCTGGCGGAAACAACACTCGTCTGTCGCCCCAAATGCGTCACATTCGTCTGCACCGGCACACCATTAATTAACAGATAGCTGAGTGCACGATGGCTCCCAGAATCGGATTACTCCGGGGCCCATGTTGCTGAAGATCTCTCAAAGTCATTGCCGGGAATCGTTACTGAAATGACGTCCATTATTTTCTCCCTGGAATCCTATTGAGAGATCGTTATTCGAGACATGAGTTACTCCTTATTTTAAGATTAAATGATGTCTACGTATGATTGTGATGTAAATTTAGAAAACTTGTTTTTATAAGAGCATGCAATGAGTTCAGCAGTCCACTAATTCAACAACTAATTCCACAATTTTACATAAATTACCTTTCTACAATGTCTGATAACAATTCCGCAATCGAATCGGTTTTCACATCCGGATCCTATTTCGCTTAACAACACTGCCATGCTATTTTTCCCTGGCCATCCAGATGGTTTGTTTGAGGCGGGGACTTCCATCAGTTTATACGCTAGGATTGGGTCAATCGTGTGCTAAAATTTGCCGTAACATGGACTCGGATGCTAGCTTTAGAATGGCGAGATGCCAAAAAAGGGTGTTTATTTTTCATAATGAGTGAGTACCAATGTGGCCGCATCAATATTTTTTTAGATATTTGCCTATACAAATCATATATAAATATATAAATATATAAATATATATATATATATATATATATATATATATATATATATATATATAAAATCTCAGGAAAATAAGAATGCTTCTTTCTTTCTGCGTGCTGCATGAACAGACAAAAAAGCGTTAGTGAAACGGAACTCCTCTTGCATGACCACCTCTTTATCTTTGGGCACTCATATCAAAATCTTACTGATTAGACTCACAGAGATTGGTAAACCTATGAACGAAATATATAAAATGCTTAGCTAAGCCCATTTAAATATGGGAAAATCGTTGTATTTCTTGGGTTTCAGAAGGGTTTAGAAATAAAAAATGTGTTCAATGTTGTTTCCCGAAGAACATAAATTTACGTTGCTTTATTTACATTCAATATTCAAAAGTTTCGGCCAACACTATTTTCTTGGAGCAAGTTTACTGTGTAGGATTCCAAGAAGGTGGCGTACGCCGACATTTGTCGATTTTTGAATATAACTGGAAATATAAACTTATATCTTCCGATAAACCAAGTTTAAACAATTTATTTAGGTTTAAACTCTCGTTCTCGCCCTATTTATCTCAAAACAAGTTCGGACCCGACTGTAAGGGGTGAGGGGATTTTTACCGAAGGTGATTTATCCTTTTGCAAGGAAATGCCATATGGAGACGCACTGATGGACGCAGAGGGGGAACAAGGGGCCCTGCTGCCCCAAAAAATTCCGAAATTTGGGCCGATTTTCTTTTAACAAAACATTCTTTTTACGATTTCTTCCGAGTTGCTCCCCCAAACGGTGCTCCTTCATCCGCCCGTGGAGACATGAATTCAAAATTATGGCAGCGAGTGGAACTTTAAACTCGAAAGGTAGTTTCCTTCATTCAGTACATTTGAAACCTCCCCATGGTTCTTAATTGGTGGTGTTACGTTTAACCAAATACGATACCATTAAATCAGCACGAAGCCCAGAGGGTTTTCTAAAACCATTGGGGGTGCCCGAATCTGAAAGCTGTCAACTACGAAAGCGCCAAAATATATTGTTGTATCAGTAGAACTCTTTCCAAATCGCCACAGCCCCTTGAAAAAAACATAAAGCCAAGTAGCAGTATACAGGGACGGTTCCAGGGCCCTGATCGGCAACTAAGATTCTTAGATAAGACTGTCTTAGCTAAGACAGAGCATGCGCAGTACGTCTCACGCCACCCAGCCAGCCACCTAGCGGTAAAACTGTCGTTAGCTTGTACATGACGTCACGAAAGTATGACGTCAGCGCTAAGTCTGCCTTACTTGGCAGCTAAGACAGAAAATAGTGACTGCGCGCAGACTGAAATATCGGCATATCTGGCGCACATGGGATGATTAGAGCAGGTTGCGTTTTGCGGTGCGGCAATCTGGTGCGAGTGGTTCTCAGTCGTGGATAACGATGTATGTCTGTACCTTTTACTCACCGTCTAAAGGTAGAAGAACGCGCAAACACTACAAGGGCGTGCTAGCTGCCCTCTAGTGCTAATAATATGAACCAACAAATCAACTTGCCTGCCACCTGGCGCTAAGACTGGCGTTACACCGAAGCCGTCACTGTTCATGACGTCGATTATGACGCGTCTAAGCCTAAGAATATTCTTAGATGCCGATTAGGGCCCAGGAATTGCCCAATCGCGAGGGGGAGGGGCAAACCCTGACAGAGGGGCCTGACCTCCCTCGAAGGGGGCCCGGAAAAGCTTTGTGGGCCTGATCGTGCAAGGCATGAGTTGTCAGAAAAACGTAGTTACACCTAGAAATACGCCGGCAAGCAAAAAAAAAAACACCAACAACAAACGTTTACCTCAGTTTTTTTTTGGGGGGAGAATTCCAAGAACTCAAGTAGCCCACAAAACTATGGACTTGCCCTAAAATCGCTTATGTCCGCACGACATTGGATTGGATCTCTTAAAATTCAGGGACTGACCAAAGGATCACTGATCGGGACCATCTCAGATTGCATATAATATTATGTAGCCTGCTTGAATGAAGAGTTCAAGATATTATAGCTACTGCTCCCAAGCAGGGATGGATGTTGCAATTAGTTGATCTGATCCCCAAAATCCCTTCCAACAGGGTGAAAGTTGGCGACGCCGTATTCCCCTGGCAGTTGGTGCGTCGTTAAACCTCAACATCACCATGGATGATGCAGCTACAGAGGGCCGAGACTAAAGGAGTCCCGCAAGAAAAACAGGAGGCTCGATATAGTCGCAGAAGGTCAAGGTAGACCACGGGGGGGCATGAATGCTAGAAGTAGGGGACTGCCTTCAGCCACAATATGTCTGAGATTATCGTGAGGGGCTTGGTCTCAAGTGGACCACAGGGGCCCTGGAAGCATTCCAGGGGGCTACAGCTACAGGAGGCCTGAGTGAACCGCAGTGGACTCGGCTGAGATCACAGAGGGCCTGGGTGGATTACAGGGGAATTATCTGTAGCTGCTGAGAATAGGGCCTGGATTCGGCAGCAGTGAGCCCAAGATATTATAAGGGGCCGGTTCGCAGACTCAGAGGTTCCAAGTGGACTACAAGGGGCCCGAAAGCATGTCAGGGGACCCAGATAGCCACAAGGGGCTCGGTTGAACCCCAGGAGGCCTAGGCCCCGAGACGATTGTTAGGGGCCCAGTCGCGAGGCTCGTGAGACCTCCGAGGCAAGGGCCCCTAGGTCAAATCTGGCAGCGGGAACCGGCGGCTGCGACGGGAGGCGTTTCTTTCCAGTACTTAAGGTCATTATCAAAAAGTAAATATAACATTAAGCAGTCTACCCTTGGAAAGTTTCTCCCAAGAACAATCTTAAATCAAATCTATACGACTTATGTAAGGCTTGCGGCATACAAAGAGGATACACCCACTACTTCTAACTGTCAACTATTTAACCAGCGAGAATGGCTATGTTTCAAGAAATAGATTCTGTAACCGGTATGAATATGAGCAACATAGATAAACAATCAAAACTAAACATCATTCTTCATGGTTCTTTATTAAATAAGTCAAACTCTAGCAAAGTAACCCCAATCATATTCAAATATATTCATAAAACAAAACGCTCGATTAACTGCTTCGACCAGCGGGCCGGCAATGGCGCTGCGTGGTCGGCACTCGGCGGCTTATGTACTTTGAGTGGCGGCACTGGGTGGTTCCCTCCGTGGTGGTGCGGCATGTCAGGAACCAAACGTGCGAGCGGCGCCTTGTTTAAGCATTCGTGCTTTTGCGCCAATCGCGTACCATGTCTTATGTGTTTAAGTGTCAAATATGAAAATACACGTCTGTCTGTCTGTCTGTGTCTGTCAGCCCAAGGGGGACCACCCCCTTGCTCCCCCTTGGATCTGCCCCTAGCAGTATTAAATATGAAAATAACAAATACTGTGTGACCACCTATTGTGTAGACCCCATACAGATAGAGAAATCCTCACGTCAGTCCTGGTAACTTTTAAGGTCTGTGTTAAGTGTAAATTGGAGCTAGGAGCTGGGCACCTACCTAGGAGTCATCCTCCTTCACATAAAAATGGTAAATGAATAAGTATCAATGGAGGAATGGTACACTCACCAGTCAGAGCTTCCCGTCCAGTAGCAAGATTCACCTAGTGTTATAGACATCCCATGGCCCTGGTATTGTTCATACACATCTATACCAGTGCCAAAGACTTTTCATGAGGCCAGCTGTGATCCGAGCCATTCGGGCCCTTCCACTGACTATTATCTTGCCTCGCGAGTTTCGTTTCAAATCTTACAAATGAACTTGGAATTAACTTTTCATTTTTCAATTCTCATTTTCAACGCATGTCCATCATCCGCACTCAATCCTCCTACGTATAAATATTTGGTTGCGCCCAACGAGGGTCATACGTCGCCAACTCTCACCCTTTTGGAAGGGTTCTTGGGGATCAGATCAACTTATTCAGAGGCTCTGCCGGGACTGGAACCCGGAACCGGTGGCTTAGAAGACAAGGGTGCTATCCACTAAGCCACCTCATCCCCTGCGTATTGAATACACAACAGGAAAGTGTGTCTGTTTTGTTTTGTATCTGGAGCGCTGCTATATTTGTAGCATGAAATGTGGCATTGGTGCAAATGTAGTACTTATCAGTACTGTCTCTATAGGGCCTTGCATAATATTTCACCGTGGGAATGATTGCAAGGAGTTTGCTACTTCATGAAAATATCAAAAACGTCACTTAGTTCTTGTAAACTTAATAAGGATTTAAAGGAGTTCCTTATTAAAAACATTCATGCATTTCTTTTCATTTTCGAAAATAATGTAAAGAGCTCATTTCCTGTGCATTTTCTTCATTGACTAGGGCCTTTTTATTGTGTTGTGTCCGTGCATGCAAACAACGACGGCAGAGGGAATAGTCTGGAACATTAGAGGAGTAGACGATAAGGCTTGTTGGAAAGTTCAAGCAGGCTATAAACCATGGAGGCGAAATTGAATAAGTTAAGGACCTCAAAGGGAAGGTGTCGGGTGGTTATGAAGTGTTTTTTCTTTTTCAGGCACAGCTAGGGTTGCATTGAGCTCTTACGAGTCAGCGTTTATGCTCGCAATGATGCTATCTCGGATTCTGAATTTACAATTGGTGAGTAGTGCAATGAATATTCATGCAGCCAACATCTTCATTTTATGTTCCGGATAATATCATTGTCTATTAGCACGCGCACTGAAGCCCCTTCCACACCCCCCACCTACTTTTCCAAGGCGGCTGGAGAACCGCTCGTAGCCAGCTCACGAGACTTGGTCACATGTGGGAGAATTTAACAGCGCGTCGATTGGTGAAGAAATTTTGAAAAAACGGTCAATTCTTTTACTTATAGGCTTTGAAAAATAAAATCTGCATTTTGAGATCGTCACAATCGTGCGGTCGGAACTCTGGACGAAATAACGGCCGCAAGCCGCCCGGCAACGGAAGCGACGGCTGCAAGCCTCCCGGCAACGGAAGCGACGACTGCGGGCCTAACGGCGATAGCAGTGCTGACGACTGCAGGCATCCCGGCGGCGACAGCGATGACGGCTGCAGGCCTCCCGGCGGCAGCAGCGATAGCTGCAGGCCACCCGGCGACGGAAGCGACGGCTGCAGGCCTAACGGCGCCGGCGGCGATGACGGCTGCAGGCTTTCCGGCGACCGCAGTGCTGACGGCTGCAGGTCTCCCGGCGGCGGAAACGATGACGGCTGCAGGTCTCCCGGCAGCGGCAGCAACGGCTGCAGGCCTCCTTGGCCGCGGCAGCGATGATGATGACCGGCTACCCGGCAGCAGCAGCGACGGTGCGTTCTCACACATCGAGGACAACACTTCAGTCACTGAGCGTGGGGCTGGAATCTCGTCGCAGGCCCCTGGGCGCCCCGTGCTGCCTCGAGCCTGCTGTCGTTTCCCCACTGACTTCGGCAGACTTGACCCAGGTGTCCACGCCTTCCACAGGCGCCACAAACATCATTTCTAAACGGAGAAGTTCGCCTGAAATATTATTACTGAAATTAAATTGCTTACAATTTCGTGATTTCCCTCATGGGTTCGCCCTCACAGCCAAGAGTCCAGCTTAGATCCGCATTCGATATATCAACCTTCGCAAAGCGATCTCGTTCCAACTCCCCGCCGGTTCCACCCCCACAGCGACTCCCCGTCACAGCCCAGTCAGGTGACCGGCGGCCAGCCAATCAGGGCGAGCACAGCAGTGGTGTGACCTCTGACTAGGTCATCCCGCCTCAAACCATCCGCCCAAGGCACCATTGACACGCAATTGTATACCATGTCTCAACCTGCAACATTACTCCCTCTTTACAAGTTGTCACCCCGACAATAAACGACACTCTATAACCATCATAACGTGCGCACCGTTGTCTATCGCACCCTTACCAAAACACCTGTTACACCCTAGCTGAATTCATAAATCATGCCATTATCCTACAACGTACATAAAAACTTAATGTTCTGCACGCGGGAAACTCAGGCCGGGCTAAGCAAAAACATTAACACGCGCCCCGCTGGGGGGGGCCAAATTCGCCCCCTCCTGGTTTTCCCCCAGATAGTTCAAAGACGAAGAAACGCAGAACAACGAAACTTACAGTACCTTATCCCCGATCAATTCTACACATCTGACCAAAGTTTTGAGTTAAGGTAATGTCAGGTCAAGGAGCTATTCAGGGTCAAGTGACCCGACCTCAAAACCTAAAATTTCGAGTTTGAATCAGCGCCCAGGGAACATTAGCAAACCGATAAGTTTGAAACTTCCACAATATGATAAGGTCATTAGGGTCTACTAATCTGCTATCTCGGAATTTCGATATTGGTGACCTAAGGTGGGGTAAATTTTTTGGTCACCCCATTATAAGTCTATGGTGAAAAATAGAATGGATTTGTTTTCAGGAAATACTGGATAGATAAGGCTGAAAATCCTCAAACTGTCTATTCTTACCACGATCTTGACCATAAAGTTGTGTTTTTGAGCATCTGACCTCTCAAAGGTCATATCAGGTCACAGGAGCAGAGAGTGATTGTTTTGCCAATAACTTCTCACTGAATTGAGATAAAGCTCTCGTTTTGCTTGCATTGTGATTATATTGTCACGGGGAGTCGATTGATATGCAGCATGGCCATACCAGGTGATTCTGTGACCCTGACCTAGCTCGAGGTCAGGTCATTTTCACTATTTGACCTAGCAAGGTCATATTATACGTCATTCAATTTGCTGCGATGAGAGGAATCCAATGATGCATAAATATTTGCTCTAGCTTTACTGAATACAGATCTAGAGAGAGAAACGTACACTGATCTGTTGTAAGCCTATGGAACCTGCTTTGACCTATGCTGACCTCAATATTGACCTGACATAAAAATTATACATATGAATTCTCTTCGTCTTGTCAAGAACTTTCGAACGCCGCCTGTAATTTTCCTTTAGCTTTCGTGGGGAACGAGATACGGAGGGGGGGCGAAAAACGCCAGCGGGGCGCGTCATGCAAGGGACCCCAGCGGGGCGCGTGTTAACCCTCACCCTTCTCAGTTTATTCCGTACCCTTTCCGACCTACGCACACCCACGCACAGGAGTAGGCGGTGGGGTCAGAGAATCTGTTACAGTTTTCAGTGGAGCTTCTCTACAACCTGTCTGAGACTGATGGTCAGCTGGCGGCAAAGGAGTTGGTTGCGTCCAACTTCCATTCAAAGGGTCCCGTGCTGTCTGAACCCCCGGCGGAAGCCAATCCACTTGACCAGAATCAGGGGGAGGTCTGCCCCTGGTGTCGCGTGGGAGCTGAGAGGAGCCCGTCGGTTCTCAAAATTCAGTCGAGAGGGTCACCCAGCTGAATATTTCAATTCATAGAGAGCAGCAGGCTGGACGCTTATTTTACGTGAGGATCACTCAGAGAGAGAAACAGGTACAGAGTTACAGGGTTCCAAGCGGTTGTGATGTACCGTCGTTTGACGGACACCTTCCTCCTTTTGGATGCGATAGTTCCAGCCAGTTAACTGTTTTGTTAAGAATTCATCATTTTCGTAATATTTTCAACATTTTAATTTCTTCCTTTTCTCAAGTTCCTCACTCTTTTTATTTAATTGTTGATCTTGAAAGGTCCTTTTTCAGTTTAGTTCCTCGAGGTGTTTCTCGCGAATTTCGGTTTTCTGCTGGATGCCTGGATTTTGTTGTTTTTCGGCAGACGTAAAAATATTTTTCATTGCTTAGTTTTGCTACCAATTGTCGTGTGTAATATAAACAGATAATGAGAAAAATGCGTCTCACGTTGCATCGCAATATGTTGTACTATTTTAAAAGGCCCTTCTCATCCTGCTGACAGTTTCCGGCACTCTCCTTTTTGCACGCCTGTTTTTTTAAGCCAGAACCGGTTGTGTACATTCTTGCATACTTGGGCATCATGACACGCCATACTTTACTCGTGTGCAGACACACTGGTCTGTCGGGCCATCTCGCCCTGAGAGTTTGCTGCAGACCTCGGACATAGTCAAGGGTGCTCGCAGACACCGCGCCAGTGATGGCCGGACGCGAGTTCTCCCCAACGTACCTAAAATCAGCGGACAAGTTGGGAGGCCTGCCGAAAACACTCGTAAGGAGAGAAGCCAATAGATCGGTTGCCATAGTTGTTACAGGCCAAACCAGCAGCTGGGAGGTAGCGTGACCATTGTTTTGGATGCTCTGTGCACAGCTTAGCCATCGCATCTTTGAGGAAACGATGGTCACGCTCTGAATAGGCGTTACCAGCAGGGCGCTACGGAGTGGTGGTGGACTGACGAATTTCCAGGGTCTGATAGAACAGCTGCATTACATTTCCAGTCAAGTTTCGACCCAGGTCGATATGAATACATTTGTGTATTCCCACCACACTAATGACGTGATCCATCATGGCCTCCACAATAGTTTCAGCCTCCTGATCACGAATAGGGATGACCCAGGTAAACCGAGTGAAGGAATCAGTACAGGTAAAAGTGTAGCAAAACTGCTCCGGCTCAGTTACCGGCAGACCGCACACTAAATCAACATCTAATCTATCAAGAAACGCCTCAGCCTGAAGTGAACCCAATGGAGCACGTGGACTGGTTTGCGGATCTCGGCATTTATCACACAGCACACTCCTAGCAGTAAGATTTTACATCTTTTTTAAAACTTGCGCCGTCGTTTGGTCGCAACACGCGCTGCGAAGTGAATATTTTTTTGCGCACGATATATTTTGACTTTTCCGCACAAGTTCCACACGATGTTTCCCCTGGATCCCTCGCAATCCAATTGGGGGTTGACGTTTAGCTGACATGGCACAGCACTCCTATCAAGGCCACCTATGTTTTCACAAACATTGACAAACATTGGGAGACAAACATTGGGAGTTTCCATCTCGCTGGAAGCGTGCGAACATTGTCCCAATATTAAGAAGGGTGCGAAGTCATGTGCATCAACTATAGGAGTGTGAGTTTGACCCCACTTTTTAGTAAAGTACTCGAAAAAGTGGTTTTTAATTCATTGCTGTCTCATGTGCGCCCTGTTTTAGCTGATCAATAGCATGGTTTTATGTCGGACGTTCGTGCGTTACGAACCTGGGATCGATGTTGAGCGTGGCCTGGAGCAACATATCCGCTGGCTCACAAACGATATAATTTATACAGACTTTAGTTCAGCCTTTCAAAGCGTAAGTCACAAACTTCTGGTTCATAAAATGGAAAAATCATTTAATATCACCGGGACATCATTGTCATGGCTAAAATCATACCTTCTGGAAGAGAGCAGCGGGTAGTTGTGAATGGCCAATGCTCTTCGTGGATCTCGGTTACCTCAGGCACACTGAGGGGGACATCTCTCGCCCCTCCTCTTCGCCTGTTTTATTAACGACCACCGACTGCGTCCACTCGGATTGTATAATTTTCGCCGACGACTGTAAACTGTATCGCAGAGTTGACAGTACAGCTGATGCCACACAACTGCAGGGAGACGTAGATCGATTATGCGCGTGGTCAATGAAGTGGCAACTGTCACTAATCCTTCAAAGTGTAAATATTTAACTCTGACACTCGTACAAAGCCCATTTAGAAACGTACCACATAGGCAACTCGGAGCTGAGAGAGTGAGTGAGATGCGCGATCTTGGAGTGATCATAGACTCGAAATTAACGTTTCAGTCCCACATCGATGACATGGTGCGAAAGGCCAACAGGGCTCTAGGGCTTTTAATAAGGTCTTTCCAGACAGGAAGAATGGTCCATCACTACAGGATAGATCATAAAAGTATGATTGTGACTTTTGCGCCAACGTTCGGAGTATTTTGGAATATGGCTGTGTGATATGGGGAGGAGCTGCCGACACACATCTGAAACGTGCGGACAAAATTCAGCACAAGTTTCTTATTTGGCTCTGCGCAAGGTGTCGTGTTCAAAACGTTTCACTGGAGTATGCTGACCTTCTCCGTCATTTTGGGTTGGCATCCTTATCCGCGAGAAGGTTACAGTATGATATTATGTTCATCAGAAACATTCATAATCACAAAATTGATTCACATTTTCTTTTGGAATGCTTCCCATTGGCAGCGCCTCTGCACTTCGAAACTGGTTGCTTTTCAACGTTCCCTACGCCAGAACTAACACTGTAAGGTCGAGCATGTTTACCAGAATTCCCCGTGTCTGTAACAGGTTTTAAATGCAAATAGGGACGTTGATATCGCACACGAGCTTAGAGATTTTAAGAAGCAGTGATCGCCTTTTCCTTTACGTCTAAGGTGTATACAGTGTGCTCGACGAGAGTGGATGTTTTTAGCGTTATTTACATTTTATCGTTTTGGTTGTTTGATCCAGTGTACTGCTTTTATCTTATCGACTTCATCTATAAGTGGGTTTTACTGACCCGTTGGTGATATGTTTAATAAACTAAACTAAACTAAACTAAACATCGGTTGCTAATATTTCGAGCTGGTGGTACCCATCCCTCACCACGCCGGACAAATTTCGCAACCAGACAGTTCAAACTTTTGCGCTTGCTTCCCACGCCACCCGTCTGAAGGTTCAGTCCTCTCCAATAAAATCAGTCCGGAAAATGAGGAACGTGTGGTTATGCATATGTTTCCCAATAAAAACACTTCAAACTGTCGTACTTAGAAAACATGATAAAATACAGTCCTTTTAAACTGGTAAAAAACTATTTCAACATTGTTTGTGTAGGGGAAATTGTCCCTTTCCCTGACGGTTTTTCTCGTGCTATGGTTAAAGCAAACAAAGATGGCCCTTTTTCACTTATTTATTTTTCCTAGAAATTCATTCTAAATAAAATTATATTAAAAAATTCTAGCTGGCCTATGATTGCGGCTCTAGGGACATATCATGGAGCGCATGTTAATGGGATACCAGCCTACACCAGTTCAGTCATATCTGAAAACAGGGTTTGGTGTCTGAATGCTGTACAATCGGAATGGTTTGTAAGTCAACTCACATGAGGGTCAAGGCCAAAAGCAATAGGTCAGTCATACCAGAATTTTCAAGGTCATTGGCGCAATTGCTTCCCGTTAGATGACGTCACCCAGTATTATGTATGTTGTGCTATGACGCCATAGCGAAGGCTGCTCATTGTTCAGGTCCATGTTGCGGGTCCATATCAAATGTTGTGGGTTACGTTTAGGCCCTCATTTTCAGCTCAATGGCTGCTACAAAGTTAGTTACAGTGTTATTATGAGGAATATCTGATGCTATCACTGGATATGTCAATAACGTGGAATGACCCAGGCCCCAAAATTTCAGGGAATATTGCAGAAGGCTTCCCTTTATGCTCTTAGCCCTTTTCCAACGTATTCGTGAGTTCTCTCCGCTAGATCGCGGCATTTCCCAATCGACTTCCAGCACGACCCAGATTCGACCATTATGGCCTTACTTATGTTTCAAGGTGTTGACCTAGATCAATGAATATCGTCCAAAATGTAGATAACTACAGCCTTCGCTACATCGCAAATTGGCGTTTTTCTGACTTTGTTATTTTCTGAGATTTAAAGGGGGCGAGTAGCCCCCTCACTTTACCAATTCTGGCATATTACAGGGGTGGATAATAAGGGTGAAGGTGAAGAAAAGCCGGTTAGGTCCAAATTTTCAGAAAACTGATCGAAGCTCCAGACCAAAACACCCGATCTTTATAACTACTTCGAACATACCTGGCCATAGCCAGTGTGCCCTCCTTGCAGGATATTTTGAGTTATGGCTGCATGTTTCAGCGTCTGGGTCATTATGTTGCCGCGGAGACATGATGGACGGTGTCAGGCGGGTAAGACCTAGCTACCCGGGATCAAAGGGCGTCTTCACTGGGACGACGGAGGCTCAGCGGAACCGCTATTGGATTATCCAGCACCAGCTTCAAGAAGTGCACACGACGGCGGCCGCATTTCAAGACATAAAGCTGCTGGTTAGGACTCGAAAAGAAACGATGTTTTAAATGGTTCATCGGCCATGACACTCCGCAATGGTTTCAGATTTAAGCGATACAGATGAGTTACTTGTTGTACGGTTATCCGACTACCTCAGGAAATCAGGTGGCGAGCTGGCAGGGCCAATCTTTCAGTGCACGGCCAATACTCGTAAATTAGACCATGGTATGGTTCCAAGAACGATGCCACCTGAGCTTTGGTACGATTTCCCCACATCTGTTGCGTGGTGGTCTGACCTAATTTGCTATTGATTTGCCCTCGGATGCCGTATGTGATCATTTACAATTGCTAAACTTTTGCTAAACTATCTAAAATACTGAGAATGCAGGAAGGTAGGTTGGTACAATCTCATCTGGTTCGACGTTTAGAACAGAAATTGAACTGTGGATTGATCACTGATCTCGTCAAACCTTTATCCCAGCTGCTTGGCAAGTCACACTGTTTTGATTTAGAGCCTGTACTCTAACATTGTGATATATTGCTCGGCCTACCTGTCCTCCGGGACATGCTTCATACTGTTGTTTTTGCTGCTTCCCAATACATGTGTATGGATCTAACAACCTGCTCCAGCGAGCCTTGGATGCAGTGTTTATGACCTCAGATATCGCGCTCGATTTAACGCATCCGGTGGAAGTAGGACCCAAGTAATACCAATCAGCGGGATATGAAAGCCCCTGTCTTTGTTCTCACCAACCTCCTTGCTAAAGGGTCATATAATTGTTTATCAACCAACTGTTAACACTTTGTTGCAAAAATATGCGCAGTTGATTTTACGACGCTGAGGAAATCATTAAAGCTATTCAGATTTTGAAAAGCATTAATATACATATATCCCCAGTGGAAACCATGGAAACTGAAAAATACTAATTAGCTGCTAGTTGTTTACCCCCTCCTCCCCAGTGGGCCTCGGATTATTTTTTGCCACAGTAGACGTGGTTCCTAACACCCCCTCGATCTCAACTCCTGTGCAAGATAATAAAAAAAAACAGGAACGATGGTAGATAGCCCGTGAGATATGGCTACGAAACTATACCCGCCACTTTTTGGCTCAAGTCAACATTGAGGTCATAACAGGTCAAAGAAGGTGGTTCAGAGAGAGAGACTTCAGAGCGAGAGCTTAGATGCTCTCTCTAACCTGATTTTTGGCTCTATATAGCGTCTGACCGGGTTGAGTTAGAGAGAGCAGGTTTAGGCATTAGCTAGAGTTAGGTTTAGGTTAGATTTACAGAGTTAGGATTAAGCATCATTCAATTCCTCTGTTTACGGTAAATCGAACGGTATGTTAAATGATCATGCTAGGTCAACATGTAAGAATGAAGTGACCCAGGAAGTTGTGGCAATGACAGCGGTACTCCAAGCCGCCGTTTTCTGGCACCATCAGAAAACCCCGGTGGGGAGTATTTACCCCCTCCCCTCACACGGGGACGAGGCTCCACTACAAGCCTTGACTCCTATTTCGGCTACGAATACTTCGATATTTCAAGCTGAAAATGTTTAACTACCTTCTTCTCCTTTGTAGCATCGAAGAACATCCGGTTTACGCTCTTATTCTATGATAAAAACAGGCAAAAACGTTATGCAATATTTCGAAAAGGATTCTTAATCAAGCTGATAAAAGAAGTAATAGATATCAGGTCAGGTTTTCAAACTGCACTTTAAAATTGTATACGGTTGTACAGTCACGTAGACACCCAGGAAACAATCTTGACATACAGAATATGCAACATGATACAGGTACACAGCATGACAAATAAAGAGGATTCGGCTTCTCTAATTTGAAGCCATTGTCGGCGATTTGAGAGCCTGGATGGGCTGATTAAGTTTCATTTCCTTTCAGCTCAACAAAGAATACTTTTTCGAGATATCGCATATATTTTTAACCTATTTTATCATATATGAAGCAGGTTTTGCCATTTTTTTTCATAATGACTGCGTTCAAAATATCCATTTTCCATCTAAAGAAAATCGAGCCTTCTAATTTTATAAACTTTTACACTTCTAACACTTTTATACATATATTGTTAAGCAGAAGTCAGATTTCAACCATTGTTCCCAAAATGGTGTGCCAGATGTATGTATGTACCTGTTTCAAAAGCAGGTTTTGCCCGGTTAATTTGTTCCCCCGTCGAAGTCGCGACTTTTGAGTGCAAAAGACCTGTGTTTCATGGGAAAGCAAACGGGCAGGCAATGGGTTCCCCGTTCACCCTAATGCCGGCTTGTCTGTTTATGGAGGCTTTCGAGACTGACAGCTTTCTCAATATTGTGGGGATTCAGGCCATATGGCTGAGATATGTCTATGACGTATTAGGCGCAGTCAATAAACGCTTGAATTTGAAGGAAGAGCTAAAAATAGCAGAACAAGTGCACGATAAGATAAGGCTGACAACTGAGGTTGAGTCAAAAGGAAAACTTTAGGCAGTGAAACTCGGAATTGGAAGGATGCGAGGACCAGGGCTAAAAAAGGCTCCCACAAAAAGGCTCACCGGCGACCCACAAAACCTTGTTATTACTTGTCGGGGCGACCACATCAAGCTCCGTTGGAAGATGAATACTCAGATGACACCTGTCAGAACGGATTGGTTCAAAAACATTGGCCCTTGCCTTTTGATCTCGTCTGTTGCACCCATCTTTCATTTACTGATTTATTGTACCTCTGTTTTGGGTACCAAAAGCACCATGCTTCAGACCTGGTACATACGTCACCATTCTGCTCTGCCACCTGGGTACGCTGCCATACCCCGTGTATGGCTACGCTGGTTGTCCGGGAGTCATCGGCGCAGATCTGCAGTCGACACCAAATCGTACACAAATAACGTACCATTGCCCAACGGAAAAATCGAAAGAGAGCTATAATACGATCAGAACTGCTGTTATTGTTGTTATTTTATTCAGAAATATTTATTCTATATCTTCAGGGATATCAGTCTTACCAAGTATCATATGTAAAAAAAATACCATTTCGTTATTGTCAAATCCTGCGTTTGAGTAGCCTGGTTGGTTGTCGGGTTGTCGGACGGTGGTGTAGACGGGTGAAGTGCTAACTCCTGCCGCCAGGGCAATTCCTTCAGAATTTAAATGTGAAATATTGACGGCTGGAGACGCTGGACATTTATTGAGGACGGTGCTTTTAGATATAGCGGGTGGGCAATGAGACAGCGCATACCGGAGGTTAATTTTTCCGGCTCGCGCCCTTTTAAAGTAGGTGAGAAAATAGTGTCAGCCTGGGCATTGTGGCTGAATGAGCACCTACAAACATTCCACGACCAGGCATCCTAGGAAAGCAGTGCTCAAGATCTTCCCAGAGAGCCAGTTTGGAACAGGACTACGTTTTGGTTGGACAATACGTGATGAGCCAGTGCTTGTCTGCTCCGTATTATTCAAATTTGTCGAACAGATTTGCAGACTTTTAACATGCAAGCTGCATGGTATGTCTGTTTTGTAAGTTTGATGTATGACGTATGCTTGATTTATGTGCAATAGAGACCGCTTCACAGCGCTTGTTTTACTTTCCAGGCTGTGCAGTTTACCAGTAAACAATTCTTATCTGGAATATTTGTTCGGACAACCAGCAGTCGATATTTGTATTTGGTCGGTGACCACCGAACTACTTCTTTGAGCCCTGGCGAGGACTTGATTTCTATTACAGAGGAACTAGGGATGTTTGGGCTCTATTTTTAATCACTATGTGTCGAACCACCATTCCAAAGGAACCCGCATTTATTTCGGGCTATCCCTGACGAAATTGTAGACATGTAATAAAACAGACATTTCTAAAACCCTGGTAGCCTCACTGCTAACTTCCAGAAGCCTTGAAAATAGGCAGGAATGTGATGAGAAAACCAGGTTGTCAATGTTTAACCAGCCAATGAATTTATTGTGTTTGCTACGGCATCGTTGGGGAGTGATTATTTGCACTTCTGCCAAACATGAAGCAGCATTTGTAAGACGACGTTCCAAAGCTAAGAAATTGGGCAGAACTGCTCTTCAAATTAATATGGGCTTGTTCCGCTTGTGCCGGGTGTAGGTAGACGAGTTACCAATGATAAAGGGCAAGTGGGGGTATTTCCCCGAAACCGACCCTCCGTCAGAACATTTCACAAAAAATCAGGGTCATTCCCTAATTCCCGAAATAACCTATCTTGAGACAGTAAGCGAGCGAAGAAAACGAAGCGCATAGGGGCGTCATGAATGAAGAGGCTTGAAGAGGAGCACAAATAAGGAGTACAGTAGAAATAGACTCCGGATACACAACAGACTGACCCAAGTTCTTTCCAGGCACGCTTACTGCGCTAATCCCTTCCAAAGCATTTCCAAAATATGGCAATGCAATGCGTTCGTGGGTATGCACCTAACCAATAGGGATAACATGCACACTCACAGGTTGAATCGCAAACAAGTAAGCAATTAAAAAAAAACGAGCCAAAAGCCGCTGAGCTGAATGCGTGCAGTGTCAATGGCAGGGGCTGTACCTGTCTGCAAGCACTGGTGGGTACAGAACTGGTGTCTTGAGGGGATGATCTGACTTTGGCTACCAGGGGCGAGGGAGGGTGGGACGCCAACTGATTACCGCCTGCGCCATCCCATTTCCAATAGATATGTCAGAAAAGAATGACAGAACTGGTCCATTAAGTCAGAATAATTCAGCATTTCTAGATATTTAACCTATTGTCTTCCAATAGGGCAAACGCTGTCACCTATACCAACATATCTAACTACCTGTAGACATCCACTGAAGATGATCAAAGTGCACAGACTGTCATTAAAGATAAGTGCCCACACTGCGGCTGAGTCAGATTTTCCCGAATCGTATCACTCTTTACCAGCTCCATTGCACTCAACGAACCGCAGGAAAATTATAACTGTCGATAATATATCACAATGTGGGAGTTCCAAAAATCATTATTCTAACATTCCTAATGGTGCATCAATAGAAAGGGCGAGAATGCACAATCGTTAAGCGGAATTATTTGATACAATCTAGATATAACAAAGCTCTCATATACTGAAAGCTAACAGTATGCGGTCAAACGGCGTTGGTACCGCAGGAGCGAGAGCGGGCGCGGCGGCCCCCTACAGCTGAATATGACAATGGGCTCAAATCAGTGCAGGTGAACTAAAGCCACCGCGCGATTGTAGCGATCGAAAATATAGGGATAGCTCTGAAAGTCGGAAAAATTCGCCTGATTTTCACAATTCTTTCGTCAATCGACTACGCCCTTTCATTCTCTTAAATTTGGCAAAGTGGCGTCCTCCGGCTACGAACGGTTGTCAGGCTATCTTTGAGAAGTAGATGGGAGGAGAGCAGTTTAGGACCTCCTCCACTGGTCGCGTCAACGTCAGTTCAATCCCCACAGAAGGAAGCCGCCTTAAGTGTCCCATCTGTACTGGTGGAGAGGATCCTTAAACACCCTCCAACCGTTCCGGTAGTTAGTCAGGTGCGCCTGTTGGGAGTGGCCCTAATACCATATTCAAGCGTGCATCTTTTGGCAGACAAGCTGTGTGTCAGATGTAGCCCGGTCACTCCCTAGCCCGGCTCATTATTTCTACTATCCTCTCCAGTTTTTAAAGAGCCAAACAAGACAGAAGCAGACCCTGTATATTCTTCCAGATCAAGGCTGCCTCTCAATTGGACCACTCGCGAAAGGCTTATATAGTGATGAAAATGTTTCAAAGATTAAATTTGCGGTTTCCAGCACTTTCTACATTGCGCGCCGGTCAGCCTTACGAAGTCAGATGTCCCGGATGTCGCTAATCTGGACAACAGTACAAACTCGGGGCTTCGAGATCGTCGCACCAACTAATCAAAAGACAACATGCCCGGCCTAAATATGTCGTTTTCCACATGTGGGAGGCTACTGTTCAGGGTTCAGTTGCCTTCCCCCTCCGTCCCTCTGCCAGACACTTTGAGGCCAGTGACGAAACCCATGCTACCTTCGCACAAATATGTTTCAATAATCCAAACGTATATTATTCCGTCATTTAGCATTCCTTGCTTTGTGTGAAACTGAGCCTAAAACATGTCTAGAATTAATTACCTGGTCTTAGCTCACGGCTACATCGACTAAATCTTAGCTCAATCTTCTCCTCTCTCAGGCTATATTTGACTATCCATTTACGCAGCAGAAGCAAATGAGATAGTCTCTGAGAGTCGGCAAAAAAAAACTGTCGTCCAATCTCGGAGACATAGCGATCCGTGGCTGGCACAGCGTTGCCAATAATTGTTTGCCAAATGATGCACACGCCTACTTTCGCTCCATGTTTGATGTGCACATGTGTCATTACCCTCACCCACGCCGTCCAGCTGCACCCATCGCCGCCGCTCGGCTGCTCGCGCCAATACCAGGAATTTTCGCACGTCCAACCTATGCTTAATAAAACTATAGCGAGGTGTGATTTGGTATATCTGAACTGAGCACACAATCAAGCAGAAGCATGATTAGAATATTTCGCGATCCATACTAACGATCTGAGCAAATATAAAGGACACTTCTCAGACATTGTTTTGCAGTCTGCGTAGCCATATTGTCTACCTCCAGAGGTTTTGTCATGTGTGTATTGGCGACTGTATTACTGGCCCATGGCTGAGAAGAGCCGCCCGGTAGCCTGACTGAGCCGTTGATTACGCATCGGGTCCGCATTTTGCACACGCCTCATGTATCTCCAATCGCCTTATTGCCCAGCCGCGTCATGGACTGCTGCATCGGCAGATATATTAATACTGTGATTCAGCAGAGACCTTGCCAGTTGTTCCTACACCAATCAAGCATATGGCGCAGTCGAAAATAAAGCTGAAACGTAGGCGGTTCCGGGGGCAATGGAGGGATGGGCTCCCCTCGATTGTCCCACCCTGCGCTCTCCCCACCGAGTCTCGACGCCCCTTGAAACGTCGCTCCCCCTCAGGATGCGAGAATCGGTGCCAAATGATGCTATTTCGCGTTCCTCTTACAGGTTAAAGCCTAATAATTGACGACCTTGGCCAATATGGCGACCCCTCCGAACCTAAATGGCCCCTCCCACCGGAAATCAGGAAACATCTTTTAAATATTAATACATTTTAGGCTTATTGACGCACCAACCCCCAAAATCATATTGCGCAGCCAACTCTTTCCCTGTTGAGAGCGCGTCTCGAAATCCACATTCCCCCTTGTTCGGGGAATCCGCCGGGCCTTGAACCCGCGTAGGCCGCGTGGAAACCAAGTGTGTTATCCACTACACTACCGCGGCCCCGATTCATATATCAGCTGGAGGCGGGTGGCATGCGCAGAATGTCCTTCATGTGCAAAGTAATCATAATAATAGTTTTGGGTTTAAGACCACAACGGTCAAGGCGTGCCAACTTCACCCTGTTGGAAGGGATTTGGGGATCAGATCGACTTATTCAGAGGCTCCGCCGGGACGAACCCGGACCGGTGGCTTAGAAGACAAGGTGCTATCCATAGCCACCTCATCCCCGCAAAGTAATCATCATACGCAACATACGAGACATTGAGTTATACATAAGAAGGCTGGTCAGGGGCGTGGATTTATATATTTTTGGAGTGCCCCGGCGCCCCCAATGATTAACCTTCACCCGGGTAGGGGTCTCTTTAGATCTCCTCCCTCGGGTTTTTCCAAAGCGGCCGAAAAACGGCGGCGCGCAGTGCCGCCAAACTTAGTCTAGCTGTTCCTTCATCATTTTTAAATATTTTTTAAAAAATTTTAGCTCAAAATCATATCAGGTTAGGTCACCAGGCCAGATGAAGTGACCTCACCTAAAAAAAGCTTAGGACTGCATAACTGAAAGCAGGTTAATCGATCAAGTTGAAACTCATACCACATATTGGGCCTACTAAGAACTACAACATATTTTCAGGGATTTTTATATTGGTGACCTAAGGTCATGTACAGAGCATGACCTCCCCATTGCAAATGCATGGGGAAAATCATGGAATGAGCTTTTCTCAGTAAGGATCGATGGCATCAACTTCAAACATCGTTTACAACTTGCTCTTATCCCATTTCGGAATTTGATACAACACATTTTGGCCTATGACCTTTGAAAGGTCACCTTAGGTCAAATAAGCATTTTTCGATGTTTTACGCTATAAATTTTGATTAATCAAAAATAGAGGTTGTATTTTGTGACCAAAGTGTTTGTATGGTCACTGCAAGTCCAATGATATACATCATGACTATACCAGGTCAAGGTGGGTCAAACCGTTGACCTGGGTCAGTTTAAAGTTTAAATGGAACCTGACAAACAAACATCATATATCATTCAATTCGTATTGACGAGAGGATTGCAATGGTTCATCAACTATGGCTGTATCTTGCTTGGCTTGGAAGTTATTAGCGAAAAAGGAAACGCCCCTATACATGGGTGGCTGTGGCAATGCCCAAGCACATTCCCAATGTTCAATGACCTGTAGTCCCTGAGCGTTGCCCTAACCCGAACAGCATTGCCACTGTAATGAAAGAGGAACTCAAGAAATTTCGAATGGTGTTCAGAAATTGTTTCTAACTATCATAGTTTCTGAGCTATATGAGGTTTTCTTAGTGCACCTCATATTAGTGATTTTTACCTATTTTGACCTCTGGTGACCTTGATATTGACCTGACGAGAAAAATGACCGAAGTATTTTTGATATCATTTTTGAAGAGCAGCTTTCGATTGACGTTTTGCGCTTTTCTAGCTCTCTAATTTTTTTTGAGATCGTGGAGGGGTCTTTTGTAGCCCCCCCCCCACCAGGGCGAAGGTGGCTCGTACCCGCCACCGGGGCTAGGGTTAACTGGGCACCCCCAATGGTCATTTGAGCACTCCCCAACCAAACATTGCAGCAAAGTACTAATGAATTGCTTAAAGAAGGGGAAATTTTCAACAAATACGTGTTACAGTGTTATAATGACATTCTGCATCTGACCTACAGCCTAATATTTTATCAAGCGACGGAAATTCTCAGGCATAATGGACAGTGGCGGATCTGGCCGGTAGGTCTGAGGGACATGCCAAAGTCGATAAAAAATGTAACGCGGTGAGAGTATGACACAATTGGTAAACACAAGAGTCGATAAGCCAAAAACAAAACGTCGCGGGGACAAACATGTGGCCACAGGTTGCTTCTGTGCTGTATATTGCTTGTGTTCTTGTTTTGCCCAAAGTTTACACTGAAGTTGACTGGTTTTATTTGAGGTTGAGGAATGAAGCACCAAAACCTTGCTATTAAACTAAAAAGGAGTCGAGACAAAAGGGAAGTCGACAGCTTTAGGGGGGGGCAAAAACAGTTTTGCCAAGAGCTTTTTCGTTTGGGGACAAATGCCTTTTTCCCCCTGGATCCGCCACTGATAAATAAAATTAATAATAAACGTACATACCTGCAATAGAATTTATTGCATACTCCATACTAAGTAGATATGCAGTCCATAAGATAGAACAAAGTAGAAGTTATTCACAATAGCTGAATTATGAGCATATTTTTGCACTACACAATTCGTTCACACCTTGAAAAAGTATTCGAAATAAATAAGACGCAGCATCATGGGGACTTTTGGTCTGTGGTGCCAGGTGTTTTCAAACGTTTGTACATATGTGTAAATATTTGTATGAATCGACATATCAGGTACTGCTCGATGTTTTTAAGCAGCGTCTCTTCTGTTGCATTTCTGCTGCCTGACATCATGCCATGACGTGACAGTCCGAGGGCCTACTGTATATTGTATTGATATGCAATAGTGTTAGCACACATGTAAAATGGGAATCTGGCTGCACGACTACTCTTTGTACCACTCATGGAGAGCAAATAAAAATCCAGGACGGCATCTCTCCCAATATAAAACACTGGTTCTTTATTACTCCTATACTGATCCCACCTATCACCCTGGATCCCACCTGCTCCTGAAAAACAGTTCCATGAATCAGCCAATAAACTCACTTTGAAGCCTTTAGGCAATATAATTCAGACATTAGCCTTCACACAAGCTATATCCTCTGTTCGCCTGATGTTTCAGAAACGTTTTACCCGATCGCTTTGTCGATTTCTTTCTACACCAATTATAGTAAAAAAATGAAAGAGGGTGAGCAAAACTAAGCACGACCACAAGAAATGACAATAAAACACAACAATAAATATATATTTGAGATTGTTTCGCCGTGTGTCCGAATAATTATTAGGAATAGGTCTATACATATTCTTGGTAAGCATGTTTTTTGCTTCCTCCGACGTGTCAAAATCAAGCCTGCCCACAAAAAGCCTGCACACGATATATCGTTCCTCTACTGTCTTTTATCCTATTTTTTCTTTTTCAAAATAAGTTACGCTTTAGGAGTGTTTCCTAAGTATATGCTCAGTGCTTAGCCAACTGAAGCTTTGAAAAATTAAGTATATGGCTGGGGTATTAATTTCTATATCTGGATGTGGAGAGCCAAGTCATCTCTTATTTTTCATATTAGGCAGTGCAGCATAGTTTTATGTATTTAAGGGGTGTATTTTACAGTGTTTCTAATACAATGGTTCTCTTAACGCTGTCGTAGTTGACAGTTTTCTTGACAGCCGGATTTGGGCGCCCCAAATGGATTTTGAAAATCCAAGTTAGTATGGTATATTGATTAAGAGCTCCATCATTAGACAAAAACATTCCGTTGCTTGTAACTATCGGGTTTCACCATATAATTTTAGATGACGTGGTATGACGTCTAAAAGGTGAAATGCGCTAAGCCCTCGGCAATGTTTTGAGTTCAAAATTAAGTTTAGTGTCTTTTAACCATCCAACATGTTTCAAAGCAGCACGTCCTTCCCTCTTCTGGTATATCCTCTGGTTTTACTTCGGCAGGGCTCTCATTAGTTCACACTCGCTATAACTCGTCCGACGGTTTTATGTACCTACATCCTCTCCCCTTTTCTCTTGCTTACCTTCGGGCCGGGTCCCACTCCTTTCCACTCAGCACAAACCTATCTTGCGACTCTCCTGACTTCAGCGAACTCGGCCGACGACTAGCCAGTGCTGACTCTGCCGCTGTCTCGCCTGTTCTAAAGTGTATCGGACGATAGGGAAGATAATCAAGCCAATGTGGGGCAAAACATGAATAGTAATGCTTCAAAAGACAATGTTAACACATCTCCTCGTTTATGGTTTAAGCTCCAGTACTCTCATGGAGAAAATCACGCTCAATTTCGCGCTATACAAGTGAACGCACCTCCGCCAATCAGCAGCCGTCATCCGCTGGATGCTGATTGCCCGCGGGGCACAGAGATTAGAAAGGTCACGCACACTGGTCACCGCTGACGCCAAGTTCAAGGCTCGGTGGGGAGGGGTCGCATGGCAAGTTACAAAACGTACACGTGTGGTGTTGAGAATGGTGGTCGTTCTACCTGCTACTGGACAGAGGGAGGAGGACAGATGTAGACTTTCTGTATCCATGGGTGAATGTTTGGGTTAGGTGCGTGTGCCGTGCACGGTGTAAAAAGGAACCCCATCCCGGCAATCTACAAAATTCGAAACACACCTCTGGAGCACATGGACAAAGTTCGCGACCTCGGCATTTGGAAAGATTCCAAATTGAACTTTTCAGAGCATATAAACATCATCGTCAGCAAGGCAAACAAGATGTTGGGTCTGTTAATGCGCTCTCTTCAGACTGGCCGAGGTGGTGGAAGACATAAGGAAGGACCAATCTTGGCTGCATATTTTGGCAATGTTCAATCAATTCTGGAATACTGATGTGTCATCTGGGACGGAGCTGAAAGATGTCATTTGGACAGATTAGACAGGGTTCAACATAAATGTTTGATTTGGCTCGCATCCAACATTCACACATCTCGACCATCTCAGTCCTTGTCATACCATGATCTCTTAAAGCTCTTCAAAATTAGCAGTCTGTCCCAGAGGAGACTCCAGTACGACATTTACTTCGTACTCAAAATCATAACCGGGAAGGTGGACTCCGCCTGTCTGCTCGGGAGCTTCCCACTCCATGTACCTCAGCGGCGAACCAGGGGGATGCAAAGCCACCTTTTACATGTTTCCCTGCCTCGTGTGGAGACCGTCAAAAGAGGCTTATTTCGCAGGACAGCGATTGCTTTTAATGGCCATCTTGGACGCTGTCCCGAGGCAGACCCCTACGCTTCGACCTTTAGTAGTTTTAGAGCCAGGGTGAGGAAATATGTTAAAGATCATCCATTCTAGGCTTCTTATCTTATTTTATGCCGTTTTTCATGTCTTAAGGTATTGCAGTGTTTCTGATGTAATTTAATTTGCTTCATATTCATAACTTCGTGTATATTCTATATCGAGTGTTTTATATTACTGTTGCAGGAATAGGTTGCATTACATTGTTACACGGTTGCATTGTAAAATATTCATTGGTGTGCTGTTTTATTGCTTGACTTCAGCTGTAATTGGGTTTCCACATACCTGTTGCTGATCAGCCTGAATAAATGAAATGAAATGAAATGTGTCAATATCACTGGAAAACATGCACATCAGTTGATTAAATGAGTTCGGTATATTTATACGCTTGGCGGGTAAGATTGCAGGTCCCGATTTCGTATCCTTAGTATTGTTTGGCATCAGGGTAAATGTTACAACTTTTCTTTTTCATTGACAAATCCTTATTGACTAAGCAATACACACGGTACAGGTGACATACACGGCTAGCTGACTTTTCATGTGTGTGCATGAGTAGAATTTGAAGTTGATACAATAGTTATTTGAGGCGGAGGGTTCTGACCGTTCAAACAAGGAGGGTCCAAGGTAAATCACAGGATGCACGAGGCAATTGACTGGTATGTATATTTCTATGGAATTAACATCACTGTATTCCTTAAGCATGGGGCACTCCCCTAACATATCCTTTCGATGCCGCAGCCACCCGGCCTACAGGCAGCCAGAAGTCACTGTGCACTGCCGTCTAACCATGATTGTCCAGCTTTCTATTTTGAGGCACACAAATTAGCTTGTATGCTACAATACTGCGCTGCTTATCTCCCTGATGACGTCACGTTCCTAGTTAGTTATTGTTTATGAATGCTATTTGTTACACCGATATCAGATTAAGACGTTCAGCTCCCAGCTCTCGAAATATGCCTAATTTGTCAGAACTGGGGCAGTAAGAGACCTCACAAGTCATGTCAAGTATTGCAAATGGTGAACCGTAACAAAATAAGCTCTTATATTTTTATTTTTCAGTCCAGACATTCCGTATTGACCGAAACAATACAGCACACGGACATTTCGGTACGAGGATGGGAGACGACACTTATGAACATCAAACTATCTAAAACACATTATTTAACACGCACATTGACGGGGGCGGGTACCCGCCCCCCTCGGGTTTTTCGGAGAGAGCACAAAAACGACAGCGCGTAGCGCCACCGTAGTTGGCATACCTTTTCCCTCATTATTTTTACAACTTCTGTGAAAATTTTAAGGTTAGGTCATCTCAAGTCAGGTCACCAGTACAGGTCAAGTGATCTGACCTCAAAAAAGTTTAAGATAGCATAAGGTGGAGCAGGGTGAACTTATCCGATTGAAACTCATACCACATAATGGCCCCACCGAGTTCTCTAAAATATGTTCCGATATTTTTAATATCGGTGACCTAAGGTCAGGTACGAGGCACGACCTCTCCATTGGAAATACATGGGATAAATGTTTTTTTGCTGTATAACTCAGTAACGGATAGTGATAGAGCGTTTATTTTAGCTTCATTAGAATCGCCTTGGCTTTGCGGTTCTAATGATATGCATTTTACATAATTTGACCCTGACCTGACCTCAAGTCAGGTCAAATCTTTTATTTGACCTAGCAAGGTCAAGTTATATATCATTCGATTTGGCTTGCTGCGAGGATTCATATAATTGAAATCGTTTTGCTCTATCTTTATTTGTTCAGATTTAATGGCCGAAAAACGTAATTTACATGTTATCCCTATTACGGCATGTTTTGACCTCTCGTGACCTTAAATGTGACCTGACAAAAAATGGTTCAAATATCTTCGATGGAGAAGTGGATGGGCAGCCCAACGCCCTTTACCGTTTTTCGCTACCTATCGTGGTTCTCGAGATCTTAGGGGGGTACCCGCCCCCTCGTCAAAGCGAAGGTGGCTCAGACCCCCGTCAATGCGCGTGTTAAAGTGGAGGTAGTTTTTGAACAGCTAGGTGTTCAATATATTTATGTAAACCAGTTTCATTGTGAAATCTGGCTAGTAGGACACATGTCAGTGGAAACGATAGCTGAGCGGTCTCGAATAGTGATCGGTTGTTGCTTGAACCTTAACCTATCACCGTCTGGGGGTCCGACCGAACCCCCTAGGTTTTTTGAAAATGATTCTGAGTCGTCGCTTTGCAGACCTCTAGGGAGATCAATTGGATAACTTATGATCAAACATTGACATTAGGTAGGTCAGGTCGACGAGTTATGACGGCATTGCTAGGACCGTGTAAGGCAATTCCGTTCTTCTGAAATGAGGCTGACCATACCAGGGTGTAACTCGGCTCCTACAAAAGCTAGTAAAGTTTCTAAACATCCTTCGAAGGCTCTTCAAAAACATGCATGCTGCCATCCATTTTGAGGTCAGATCAATACCAAGGTCGCCGGAGGTCACAGATGTCACGGTTTGCGAAGTTGTTTGTGTCTATAGCTTTTGAAGCAAACAAGATACAGTCTTAAATTTGGTATCATAGTAATGCGCATGTCTCAAAGGTTTACACAATATGCAGTATGGCTTTGAAAGGTTATTATTTAACCTTGAACTAAGGTCAATGGCATAATGTGATCTTACAAGGCCATGCCGCAAAGAATTTAAACCTGAGGTAAAGACGAACAATTGATGACTTTGCCATTCTAGACCTCTAGCTCCCGAGGTGTAAAAGATTTGGTAAATTGGTCTCAATTTGGCCCATTTTGACCCACTGTAACGCCACGGGTCCACGGATACGCTTCAAACTGGGATCCAGAGTAGAAAAGGTAAAGCATTTCTAGCGCCGTTTTAGATTGTCCGTATCACCTCCGGTTCCCGAGATCGTAGGTGTCCCATCACACCCCAGGCGGTGGTGTGTATCAAAAGAGCCCAGGTGGTGCCGGGGTAATGAACAGTACTGTATAAGGCTGTGAATTTATATCCCTTTGGGAATGCCCGGTCACCTGCATTGAAGATTCGCTTGGTATCAAAATACAGTTTCAATTGTATAGCAGTGGATGAAATTATTATCACTTAAACCAACACAGCAGACAGATGAACGCGTTTTGACAAATAGCCTTCTTCAACATCTATGGCATGAGGGATAAGGGATATTCCTTACAGAGGTGCAGAAAGTATGCTGGCTGTCACAAACTCAACGCGACGTATGCCTCCTCTGTCACACAGATCTGGAAATAATAATTGTATACTTGAATACTATTTCCAATATGCTGAATGTGCTCTACCTGTCCCTTACTCTTTGCAGCAGACAAGATTCTCGCACCAAACCATTATAGCATGAAAGTAGTAAACTGAGATTTCATTTATAGGTCATGTTTTTGTTTATGGAAGAAAACCAATTATGGGCATTTTCCAGTATTGGGGTCATAACTATTATTGGCAACTCTGACCCAGTTTCCCATAATGACATGCATTTCCCTTTGAAGAAGTTTCCATTTTGGAAGGAGTGTTTCCAATTATGGTACTTTTCCACATGATTAAATGTAGCAATTATCATGAAAATAGTCATTATGGGAACATACCTATCTATTAATGGGAGCGTACATGTACACACGATTGGGAACCATAACCACAGCTTCCCCCCCACTAAACTTCTATCTCACTTATCAACAAAAGGGAAAACATGTCAATGTCAACATAGTATTTGGATCTACCTAAAATGTGTTGGTAAAGTGGACCTTAGGTAGCATTTTTATAAACACATCAAATGCTTAAAATTTGCATCCCACTCACGATCATCACCTGCCTAGTCATTCCTTCTTGCAGTAAAAACTCTGAGGCAACTAGCCTGCATAGATGTAAAATTATGTCTATTGGCCTAATAGGTAGAGAGGTATTGGAATTCACATACCAAAGAAAGATCCAGTGTAGTCAAAATCCTGCTTTAACTCCATGCAATTCAGGTCCTGTGCGTTGCTTACCACCACTGGTAGTAAGCAACACACCCTAACCAGCGTTTTTCGAAGTCTATTTCTTTCTGAGATTTGCTGTGATTTTCTGAGATAAGAAGGGGGTCTACTCGGCCCCCTCCAGTGCACATCAGTTCCAGGCCCTTCTCCAGTGTGGGTGTTAACACTTTGTGGAGGACTGCATTAGCACACATTTGCTATCTGTACAATATTGATATGATAATTTGATCATGAAAACTCACTTGAATCACTGTTGTTGCCAGCCTGTTGCTGGCGCCAACTCTCCCAACTTCCTCCAGCTCCAAATCTATCTAACCAATCTAGGGCACAAATAAGCTAAGGCACAAGCAGGCTAAAGAATGAAAAACCAAACTTGATATGGGAAAGTGCATCAGTCTTACAATAGCCTACATTCATCTTAGATTAGCCATGGGGAGCAATATTTATTCTAGCTAGTTTTAGCCTGCACTTATCTCAAATATACCCAATGAATATGCCCTCAAAATAAGTGGCTTCCCGCCTGTTTAAATTTTTGGCAGGCTCTCTCTACATCACATAAACATTTCTAACTTGTCTTGTCGCTGTTGTGCAGTTTAAAGTAGAATTGCTGCCTAGCTATGTTTATTTTTTCACTCACTTAGTACTTTTATTAGTAGCTTTTAGGCGTATTTAATACTAAATTCGAAGAAATAGGGGCCGCTAAATCGAAGAGACTCAAATTTTAAATCTGATTTAACCTGAAAGAAATGGACAGAGAAGTACTTGATACAGTATCTGCGTTATCGTTAATGCCTTAGATACCTATGCCGACAATCGTGTATTTCCCGAAAAAAATGACTGTCACATTTCCGGTATTTAGGCGCAAACTTTCTGCAAACTACTAACAATCGGCACCATTGGGCTGTAGGTTAAAATCTGGGAACTGTGACAGCGGTTTGCGGGTTTTCTGCAGCGGGGGTCCCTCGTTTTAGTTGAAACTGAGCACAGGACCAATATTGTATCACTAATGGTACGCTGTGCAATTGAAGAACAGAGCTGCTAAGTTAAAATATTCCCTACACGCTTCATTCTCTATTTCGAAAATATGTGGTTTGATTTTGAGCCATACAGTCAGGATCGCTATTTTGTCACAATTATGCACCTCAATTTTCGTAAATGTGTCACAAACTCCGGTAGCCGAGTTGGCAAGTTTCTGCACCTCTGATTCCTTATCCCTCATGCTATAAGATGTTGAAGAAGACTATTTGTCGAAATGCGATCATCTGTCTGCTGTGTTGGTTTAAGTGATAACAGTTTCAAGTTTATTGTTAATCCTTGCTGGAATTTAAAAGAACAGAGTGATGGCTAAAATAAAAATACAATTATGCTCTCTCTTTTCATATGGCGGCCATTTACTTTGTATTCAAATTTGGGCACCCCTAATGAGTTTTGGAAATCCACACCACTGAGGCTGGTATATGTTACCATGAGGTGACATACCGTGCATCTGATTGTTTGGCGTCACGCGCCTCTGGAGCTGGGGAGAGGTCAACTCTGCTTGCTGTCTATCGCAGCTTCTGGAAGAGCTGCATAAAATGTCTGGCTCTATTTGAAGGTTTTCAGCAGTACTGATCGGAATGACGCCGCTGTGACAGATCCAGAGCTCAAGTTTGGAGGGGGTTCAGTGGTCCCAGACTTTGGTAAGCAGGGGAGGGAGGTGGGATGGGGCGCGATATACTTGTTGCGTCCGAAAGTACTACAACAGGGGGAGAAGATAATATTGTGGAATTATTTTCATTAGCTAGTGGGCCTTATCAGTGTTTTAAAGCTGCCCTTTTGTTATACATTTTGTATCATTTGTTGTTATTGACTATGTTAGGAGATTTGTCCTTCATACCATCTCAGTGACCCTGATGTCATCCCCATTGATTCGCGTGTGATTGGGCTGAGTTTTGTATAATTTTGGGGGGCTACGTGCACTACTTCATCACATTCAAACATCTAAATCCTCCTCAACTCGACCAATTTACAAAACGCTGAGCGCTCTTTTTCCCCAGTGGTCCCCTAGTTGACACAATGCGCGGCGGGGTAAGTCAATCACCGAAAAGAAATGAGAGGCTAAGCAGCCAATGTGCGAGTAAATAAACGTTTAACCAGAATAATTGAACATGGGCCCCGAACTCATCATGTCACTTCACTGTTCCACCAAAAGAACTTTTTTGGTAAGGCCAACAAGTTTGAATTTGTCACCGAGAGACCAATTCTAGAAAATTATAACACAAATACGCAAAAAAGGACAGACATAGAGGCAAAAATATTTGTTAGCTACTTACTCAAGGCGAAATATCGAACAACCAGCTCGGGCCCACTTTGGCACTCTGGACCAAACTCTGGACTAAGCCATGGATTATATTAAAATTCCAGATCAATATCAAATTCTCCGTACACCCTGCTACCAGAAAAGAGGCAGGTTAGATCTGTCAGCGACAGCTTAACACGCGCATTGACGGGGGTCTGAGCCACCTTCGCCTTGACGGGGGAGGGCGGGTACCCGCCCCCCTAAGATCTCGAGAACCACGGTAGGTAGCGAAAAACGGTAAACGGCGTTGGGTTTTCCATCCACTTCTCCATCGAAAACATGAGAACCATTCTTTGTCAGGTCACATTTAAGGTCACGAGAGGTCAAAACATGCCGTCATAGGGATAAAATGTGAATTCAGTTTTTCGGTCATTACATCTGAACAAGTAAAGATAGAGCAAAACGACTTAAACCATATGAACAAGATAAAATAAAACCCAGGTCAAATCAAGATACCGACCAAGTCAGGTCAGGGTCAAATTATATAAAATGCATACCATTAGAACCGCAAAGCCCAGGGGAGTTTAATGCAGCTAAAATAAATGCTCTATCACCATCCGTTACTGCGTTACTCCGTAAAAACCATTTTTCTAATGTATTTCCAATGGAGAGGTCATGCCTCGTACCTGACCTCAGGTCACCGATATCAAAAATACCAGAACATATTTTAGAGAACTCGGTGGGGCCATTATGTGATATGAGTTTCAATCGGATAAGTTCACCCTGCTCCGACTTATGCTATCTTAAACTTTTTTTAGGTCGGGTCACTTGACCTGTACTAGTGACCTGACCTGAGATGACCTAACCTTAAAATTTTAACAGCAGTTGTAAAAACGATGAGGGAAAAGGTATGCCAAGTACGGCGGCGCTACGCGCCTTTTCAGCAATCTCTGAAAAACCAGAGGAGCGCGTACGCGTCCCCAGTCAATGCGCTTGTTAATGTTGTTATTTTAACCTTCGCCCCGGTGGGGGCCTTTTTAGACCCCCTCGGGTTTTTCCAAGGTGACCGTAAAACGGCGGCGCAGCGCCCCCAAACCTGGTATAGCTGTTTGTTCAATACTTTTACATATTTCCTGAACATTTTAACTCAAGGTCACATCAGATCAGGTCACCAGGCCAGGTGAAGTGACCGCACCTCAAAAATTCTTAGGACTGCTTATCTAAAAGGATAGTTAATCGGTCAAATTGAAACTCATACCAAATATTGGGCCAAGGAGCTACAACATATGTTCATTTTATATGGGAACAGGTCATGTACAGGACATGACCACCCCATTGCATATGTACATGGGGACAATCAAGAAATTAGCTTTCCTCAGTAAGTATGGATGGAATCAACTTCATACATCGGTTACGACTTGGTCTTAGCCTATTTTTGAAGTTCGATACAAAACGATGTGACTTGTGAACTTTGAAAGGTCACCTTAGGTCAAATAAACATTTTTCGGTGTTTTACTCTATAAATTTTGAATAAACAAGGATAGCACTTTTATTTTGTCACCAAAGTGTTGGTATGGTCACTGCAAGTCAAATGATATACATTATAACTATACCAGGTCAAGTTGGGTCAAGCCGTTTACCTGGGTCAGGTCAAATTTTAAATTGGACAAGGCATATCAATATCATATATATCATTCGATTTCTATTGACGAGAGGATTGCAATGGTGCATCAACTATGGCTGTATCTTGTTTGGTTTGGAAGCTATTAGCGAAATAAGTAAACGCCCTTATGCATGGGTGGCTATCGAAATTCCCAAGAATATGCCCAATATTTAGTGGCCTGTAGCTCCCTAGGCTTTGACCTGACACGAAAATGAATGCCACTGTAATGAAAGAGCAACTCAAGGACTTTTGAATGGTGTTAGAAAAATGTTTCTAGCTATCATAATTGCTGAGATAAATGAGGCTTACTTAGTACACCTCATATTGGAGATCTTGACCTATTTTGACTCTTGGTGACCTTGATATTGACTTGGAGAGAAAAATGACCGAATTATTTTGGATACCATTTTTGAAGAGCTGTCGATTGCCGTTTTGCGTTTTTTTCTAGCTCTCTTATTTTTTTAGATCGTGGGGGTATTTTTAACACCCCCTCCCCATCAGGGCGAAGGTGGCTCGTACCCGCCATCGGGGCAAGGGTTAAAGTAACAACACTCCCTGGCAGTAACGCCGTAGTCCAGCGCCGAGTCGGGACCTAGTGGCTTGCAAGTGACATCTAGTGTCTCACTCGTATACTTAGCCTTTGTGGATTGGCCACCCTGCCGATGCGGCGCTACTATCTGCGTTTACACGAGTGGCGGTATTATCACGCGCATTGACGGGAGTTTGAGCCAACTTCGCTTTGATGGGAGGGGGCAGGTGTCTACCCCCTAAAGATCTCGAGAACCACGCTGGATAGCGAAAATCGGTAAAGGGCGTTGGGTAGCCCATCCACCTCTTTATCGAAAATGTTTGAACCATTTTGTCAGGTCACATTCAAGATCACTAGAGGTCAAGACATGCCATCCTAGGGATAACATGTAAATTAAGGTTTACGGTAACATTACATCTGAACAAGTAAAGATGAGCAAAATAATTTGGACCATTGGAATCATCGCTGCAAGCCGAATCGACCGCTCTATAATATGACCTTGCTAGGTGAAATCAGGTCAAATATGTGATTTTCAGGTCAAGTCGAGGTCAAATTAGGTGAAAATACATATTGTTAGAATACCAAAGACCAGGAAAATTTAATGCAGTTAAAATAAACCCTCTATTACCATCCATTACTAAGTTATTCAGTTAAAACCATTTTCCCACGTATTTCCAATGGAGAAGTCATGGCTCGCACCTGACCTTAGGTCATCGATATAAAACAATACTGGAATGTATTTTAGAGAACCCGGCGGGTCCATTATGTGATATAAGTTTAAATCAGATAAGTTTATCCTGTTCTGACTTATGTATGCTATCTTAAACTTTTTTAAGGTCAGGTCACTTGACCTGTATTGGTGACCTGACCTGAAATGGCCGTAACTTAAAATTTTGACTTAAGTTGCAAAAATATTCAGAGAAAAGGTATGCCAAGTACGGCGACACGTCGCGCCGCCGTTCTTATGCTGTCTGCAAAAAAGCCGAGAGGGTGGGTACACCCGCCCCCGTCAATGCGCGTGTTATCGGCCAACCGGTCAGCCCAGCCGACTGGCTGACATGCACGGTGCCAGGGCTGACCTCTGGGGGGTGAGGGGGGCGAACTGGAAGTCTGTTCTACAGCACAAGGAGCTGATGTTTTCGTTTAGACTCAACTTCCATCTTTTTAGAACACCAGATCGAGTGTCGTTTTTGAAGAGAGTATTCCACTATATTGAAGTTATTAACACGCGCATTGACGGGGGCGGGTATCCCCCCTTGGGTTTTTTGGAGACAGTACAAAAACGGCGGCGCGTAGCGGCGCTGTATTTAGCATACCTTTTGCCTCATCATTTTTACAACTTTTGACAAAATTTTAACATTATTGGAACTCAATTATGAGGCTCCTACCAGCGCATCATGATTTACAAAAGTGCAATGATGGAGGGAATGTCTGATATAAGTGGAGTTATTTCCACCCAATTATTATAGCTACCATGTGTATATCTATCTATCTAGAATGCCCAGTGTTTTTATGAGGTGATGCTGGTCATTACCTGAAGTCAGCTCGCACCATAAGCAAGCCATGTTTCATACCGTGTGCTTTATCCCAGGCTCCAGGTGCCATAGAGGGTTGCTGATGGAACATGTGGGCGGAAATCGCCAAAATACATTAGGGAAAGGGCGGGTAAGAGTACGCAGGAGATAAGAGTACGCAGCAGCTGTTTTGGTTACTTAGCAACCACTGAGATGGTGGATACCCTGGTATAAAAAAGCAAGGTCAGTGCCTAAGCTGCACACCAAAATTCAACGTCCTCCTATTCTTCCCGCGGGAGTACAGAGCAAAATAAATTTTTGGGCACCCTTGAAGTAATATTTCTTAACTGGGTAAACTTGTAGACTATGCTTCTATTATCAAAAGTATTGTGTTGCGGTCTGTCATCAGTAAGGAAGTTGAGCTAGGAGTGTGCTCCAGGACCGGAGCTCACGCTAAAATGCCTGCCAACATGTTTATGAAGACTTTCTTCCCAAGGGAGCATGTCCGGCAAGAGTACGCAGTAGACCATTGGGCAAGAGTAGGCATGCTTAAGAGATAGGAAAATTTAATTTTCACTCGGACCAGAGTCTGTAACTCATATTTGGAAAGCTAAACGTTGCAACATAATTCTTTTATATTCAGAACGATATAAAATCATGCAATCGCCTAGATTGGCGACAAAAGAACTTCGCGACATGGCCTATGCACCTAAAGCACAGCGGGGTATCAATGCGTACTCCAGCTTCCTTTCTTGCGTACTCTTACCGACCCACTCCGGCAAGGGTACGCACGTGACATTTTATTTTGGATGGGCTCATGGCAAGTTCCTTTCAGAGACGTCGAGTTGAAACATGGACCATACATAGACAATTCTTCAGGCTAAACAACCACATGAAAAATTTAGTTGTTAGACTTATAGGTGAAAAGTGAAAGCCCGTAGAAAGTTAAGTGCGTACTCTTGCACGGACTTCCACTATTTTTGTATCATTTTTGCCGCATTTTTACCCCTGATTCAGTGATTGAAATTACTATTTTGAAATTGTAAGCATAAAGTTTAACAGCTGGGCTCATGAAAACGTATTTTCCAGCGTTTATCTAAAAAGTGACTCTACCACATGAACGGAACGGCTCAGAGTAATGAGATTATGGCCGAAAACTGTAGGTCTTTGTTTGAAAGCGCATTACAACTCACGCAAGAGAACGACCCACAAAAATATATAAGAGCTCTACTGAAACGATTAGATCTAACAGGCAGTGGACAGACAGTGGATTTGCATTTGTGGAGTCTCGTTTAGCGTTCCAATTATTTTTCATTTTTTCTCTCACTCGCTCGTACTGCGAACTGCGCTGTAGTCTGCCCCGTTGTATGTACATACATACGCTCACTCGGCGACGGCCCATGTGGTGGCATAACCATTACAAAAATGCACATTTGGGCGTCCCAAAATTAGCAAAGTTTTAAAAGTTGGTGTTTACCTTTCTTTTTCCCGTTGAGTGTGACCTGAAACGAAATTGTGCAAAAAATCAGGCATTTAAATTAATATTTGACCCCAGCGCAAATCGCTTGAAGTTTTACCCATAGCTCCCTATGGAGACTGCAACGCTTGAACATGAAGTATTTCGGTATTTCCATCGTAATGCGGGACTACAGATTAGTGTGTCTTATATTTTCTTCTTTTTTTGGCTATGTTTTGTAAGAATTATCTTTTATCTATTGTTTACATGGCATTCCGACTTATTTCCACTACAATTAGGAACTTCACGTTCTTCGTTTTACATAGAACCATATTGTGTTATAAGGTACACAACCCTGATCCGAATAACTGGCTGTTTTCCTTGTGTGGTCAGGCAAAACACTGTTTTATAAACATTATCATTGATCCTTAGACTAGAAAGACACAGTTTCAAGACATATACACGTTATTCAATATGGAACAAAAAGTCCATTGCTACATATAAACATCCTTCTGGAGGGCCCCTGGCCAGAGGTGTACGCCAGAACGGATTTCCTAGTGCCGGGAAACGGCATGTGGTAATGCTTTACAACTTGCAGTAGGTGCTGCTGGTGAGTGGTGGCTGGGGGTGGGGGAAATACATTCCCCGAAAACAGAAAATCTAGGGGCAATACTATGGTTTCACCCCCCCTCCCCAAAGCTGTCGGCCTCGTTTTTGCCCGGACTCATTTTTAGTATACAAGCAAGGTTTTGGTGCTTGAACTCTCAACTTTAAACACAACCACCCAACTTCAGTGCAAAAATTGAGCCCTGGATGGCAAAACAAGCATCTTGTGGCTACAACTTTGACCCGGCGACGTTTTTTATTCTGCTTATCGACTCTTCAGCTTACCCCCACAGCTTACTGTTTAAATTGTGGTATGCTATCACCGCGTGACGTTTTTTCCCCATTGACTTTGGCTTGTCCCCAAACCTGCCGGCTAAATCCGCCACTGCTGCCGGCTCTCCTCATTCTTAGTAAGGCAGCCGATATAGTAATTTATCAGCCTAGCCCCTCTCTCTGCTGGGTTGTTCGCCAACTGCAGGTTTCGTATGAAGGCCTCCAGCCTATTGTAACCTGGGATACCGTCCCATGGCGGGCACTCAGCCAGAAATGACGTGTCAACCGACAGGCTTTTCAAACATGGGATGGGACTGCGCGCCAACAAACTTTTCCAGCGACAGATCCTCCATGCCTTAAGGGGAATGTGCCACCTTCATAACGTGATTTTAACTGAGATAGCTAAGTTGTAAAGCAAGTCGGAAAACCCGGTACTCAATATATCATTTGTCCTGGAACTCAAAATTTCCGTTGAGAAAAGCTAAAAACTACCGGAAATGTACCCCTCAAGGACAATGTCCAGGTGATTTCCTTTGATACAACAGCGTCCAACACCGGGTGGCAGTACCGGGTTTTCCGACTTGCTTTACAACTTGGCTATCTCAGTTAAAATCACGTTATGAAGGTGCCACATTCCCTTTAAGGCATGGAGGATCTGACTCTGGATAAGTTTGTGGGCGCGCAGTCCCATCCCATGTTTGAAAAGCCTGTCGGTTGACACGTCATTTCTGGCTGAGTGCCCGCCATGGGACGGTATCCCAGGTTACGATAGGCTGGAGGCCTTCATACGAAACCTGCAGTTGGCGAACAACCCAGCAGAGAGAGGGGCTAGGCTGATAAATTACTATATCGGCTGCATTACTAAGAATGAGGAGAGCCGACAGCAGTGGTGGATTTAGCCGGCAGGTTTGGGGACAAGCCAAAGTCGATGAGAAAAAAACATCACGCGGTGATTGCATACCACAATTTAACTAAGCGGTAAGCTGTGGGGATAAGCTGAAGAGTCGATAAGCAGAATAAAAAAACGTCGCCGGGTCAAAGCTGTAGCCACAAGATGCTTGTTTTGCTATCCAGGGTTCAATTTTTGCTCTGAAGTTGGGTGGCTGTGTTTAAAGTTGAGAGTTTAAGCACCAAAACCTTGCTTGTAGACTAAAAATGAGTCCGGGCTAAAAAAGGTCGACAACTTTGGGGAGGGGGTGCAACCATAGTATTGCCCATAGATTTTTCTGTTTTGGGGGAATGTATTCCCCCAACCACCACTGGCCAACAGCACCTACTGCAAGTTGTAGAGCATTGCCACCAGCCGTTTCCCGACACTAGGAAATCAGTTCTGGCGTACACCTCTGGGCAGGTACCTACCCTCCAGAAGGATGTTTATATGTAGCAATGAACTTTTGTTCCATATTGAATATCGTGTATGTGTCTTAAAACTGTGTCTTTCTAGTCTAGGGATCAATAATAATGTTATAAAACAGTGTTTTGCCTGACCATACAGGGAAAAACAACCAGATATTCGGATCAGGGTTGTGTACCTTATAACACAATATGGGTCTATGTAAAACGAAGAACGTGAAGTACCTAATTGTAGTGGAAATAAGTCGGAATGCCATGTAAACAATAGATAAAAGATAGTTCTTACAAAACATAGCCAAAAAGAGAAGAAAATATAAGACACACAACGCTGTAGTCCCGCATTACGATGGAAATACCTAAATAGTTCGTGTTCAAGCGTTGCAGTCTCCATAGGGAGCTATAATGAGTAAAACTTCAAGGGATTTGCGCTGGGGTCAAATATTAATTTAAATGCCTGATTTTTTGCACAATTTCGTTTCAGGTCACACTTAACGGGAAAAAGAAAGGTAAACACCAACTTTTAAAACTTCGTTAATTTTGGGACACCCTAAATTGCACATACATTTATCGACCGTCTGACCAAATGCCAAGCTCGCGAGAACCGCAGTGTCTGTCGCTGCAGCCTACACGCTCAGATCTTTGTTCTAGCGTACAGGCGCAGCTGCCGTCTTTGCCCTACATTAGAGATGGGACTTTCGTGCAATTTTGTAGGCCCAGGCTCGGGCCCGGTCTGCTGCTGCTTTTAAAAGCCCGTCACAAGCCCGGGTTGTGAAAGAAATGGTTTAATAAGCCCAGGCAGGCGCGGCAGCATGAAATGTCATAAAATACTATATACAACATGTATTTGGTTTCAAGCTATTTTGAATACATGTTTTAAGCAAATTAAATCGGGAAACATTTTTCACTGCACCCAAAACCATATAAAAGGGGGCAAGCAGCATCAGTATCCTCAGCTATCTTAATAAGTCTGCAGAAAATGATGCTGCAAAAAAGCACCCAGTATGAAACACGGCTTGCTTATGATGCAAGGTGACTTCAGGTAATGACCAGCATTACCTTATAAAAACACTAGGCATTCTAGACAAATATATATGCACATGGTAGCTATAATAATTGGGATGAAATAACCCCACTCATATCAGACATTCCCTCCATCTTTTGTAAATCTTTTGTAAATCATTATGCGCTGGCAGGAGCCTCATAATTGAGTTCCAATAATGTTAATGAATAGGGGAGAGAGAGCAGTGAAAATTTTTCAGCTAAACCATTTTATAATATTATGGCACACATTCATGAACCCGTCTGCATGCATTTTTCTGGCTCCCTGACACTGATTTTGCTCTTACTATGGGCTGTTTCCAGTACTGTTAAGTTTCCCAGTTACACTTCCTGTTCTCCATGTTTTACCACCAGCCAAATTGCAAATAAAGGTCTTTCAGATGAGAATCAGTGTATTGTCAAATGTTTAGTTTCCGGTGGTCATGCCAAGCACATTGATTAAATGACTTCCTTTGAAATGGTATACTGGCAATGTGGGGGTAACAAATCGGCTGAGCTTCATGCTTTTATATTCCTGATGTATGTCTAAAAACCCATGTCTTAACATTAATCCAAATGCATTTGCAAAACCTGCTGGTGCATGAATAAGATTATGTTTCACTGTAAAAAAACTAGGTTTGTCCTGAAGAAGATTTATTTAACCTACCGAAAAATGACTGTTAAATCTCCGTTTAAATGAAGCCCGGAATGAGCCTGAGTGAAGCCCGTTATCAGCCCGGCATTGGCCTAAATCAGGCCTTCAGGCCCAGTCCAAGACCGCCGGTCTGGGCCGGGCTTTTGCTCCGGAGCCCCGGGCCTAGGAAGTCCCGCATCTACTCTATATTCTTGCCACACTTGAATAGGTTTTCTACACATAAATTGGATCCCATTTGGATTCAGAATAGCAGATTCGCGGTTCCAGACACTAGGTTTGACACCTCTGTTTTCAGCTACTGCACTGAGTACGACCTGGAAAGTAGAGGTGAATTCTGTCAGTCATGTTCACAGTACATTATCAGTGATATGTCATTCTTTATTCTGCTACACTCCACGAAATTCGGTATCATTCGCTGTAAGTCATTATCCGGTGTTCTGATGAATGTGTGGGAGCTAATGAGGGATTACCCTCCGGATTTTTCAACATCTCCGGTTATGTATCAGATAAGCCCGAGTTACCGGAGCGCTGTGTCGGTTAAAACGTAATACCGCCGGCCCTCTAGACTAGCTTATCACGCTCCACTCAACCTGACTATGCTTCTCTGTACCACGATTTTCAACTGCCATTCTAGGACTTACGCTCTGGCTGTCTTCCGTGCTTCATCTTCAATTTATCTGTTGTGATTCTGCGTGGTGGGCGATCTTTATCGTCACATAAGGATCGTCGGTAATTGTTGGTACGTTGTTTGCAAGACCAAGCTTAATATAGGGAAATATGAAGATAATAATTTCATGGCTCCTGCTGGTGGTGTGAGAGAGAGAGAGAGAGAGAGAGAGAGAGAGAGAGGGAGAGAGAGAGCGCGAAGAGAACGAGAAGGAAGAGCGAGACGATTACGAGACTGATATTGGACACAACGACGTCACATCGTAAATTAAAGGATTAGACGTAGAAAACAAAGAAACGTTACACTCCAAAGAAACGTTACACTCCCGCCAGTTCCCTACGTGTTTCGTGAAGCACGTTAACACGTTTCCCTTAGCAGTGTTTATAACGATATAAGCGATTATACTTCAGTCATGTTTTGCCTTAGTTGACGAGGGCTGGGCATATCACTACCCTCCCCTACCCTCGTGGGAAGGGGACATTTTCCAAACCACGCTCGAGAATTTCACTCTGCTGTCTTTGCCGCTAGTCTTAGGTCCAGATTCGTCTTCACAGAGCAGTCTCTACCAATGTCTCCAGCAGCAATTTCACGGCGATATTCTCTCAGGCTGGAAATGTCCAAATTGCCGGCAAAATCATGAAGTCTACAAGAAGTGTAGCATCTGGCGATTGCCATCCGTGTTGATAATTCATCTTAAGCGGCTCACGTACACCGCTAGCACATTGCATAAGGCACACAATCATATCTCCTTCCCCCTTAGTAGCATGTATCTCAGCTGGATGGCCAATGGGCCTCCGCAGATCTCAGGTAGCCTTGTGTACGACTTGTACGCAGTGGTCGAACACCATGGCGACGCCCAGACGGGCCACTACACTGCCTTCTGCTGGAACAAGTCGGAAGATCGATGGTACTACGTCAACGACACCTCGGTCAAGGAAGTGTCGGCAACAAAAGTGAGGGAGGCATCGGCATACATGCTCTGCTACACCACTAAAAATGATGGATAAACAATCAAGTGGAATCATTGTGATTTGTGTACCATGATCTTTTGGCTTCATTCAAAATAAACAGCCACAGTATCCCCTTTTCCAAATCCCAAACCTGAAACCTTTGCCGCGGAACCTCGTCGTTCCTATAATAGTGAGTTGCGACGTTAAATGTTACTTCTGAAAAGATGAGACAAGTGTTACAGCCTACAAATTGTAAGGTTACTTTCACTTAAAGTTGGTTCCGAAAACACCTCAGGACGCTAAGTTGGGGTTCGCGATGTTTGGAATTGCGAGTTTGGGTGTTGAGGTGGAAGGGGAATAAAGAAAGATAGGTTTTGGTGCAGTAATTGAAACAATTAAGTGCTACACAGTTCTGTCCACACTGTTCATCAGCATCCCTTCAGAAAAATGTATACTTCCACTACCGGTTTTGACAAATGCAATACACTTAGGATGGCCCAGCAGCCCAACGTAGAAGTGTATATCATAGTGTTTCTGACAAGTGAAGAGAAGTTGTAAAGCGGATTTTAAAATCAAATTGATTAACATCATTGTGCCAGCCCAAGCAGAAAAGATTAGTAGATTGGTTAGTCATGTCAGCAGCGCATTGGCAATGATGAAGCCAGAGTGAATCCCTCCTGTCTGCCGTCTAGGACAATTAGCTCAGCGGAGAGGCTTTGACGTTTTTGGCAATCTAAGCCGGACATTAAGCCCGAATGTTTAGATATATCGTCTCTAAAGAGAAGGACCACAAACCAGATTCCAAGCTTAAGCAGATAATCGGAAGGGTGACACTATACGATAAAAACAGAAGCACCACAGCTATGTGGGAATTTTCCACCTTCTTACATTAATAGCTAACCATATGTCAGGATGAGAGAAATGCTCTTCTGCGTAAACTTGTGAGGGGTGATGAGGTAGTTATGCTCGTGTGACAGAATGCTGCAATATATGATCGCAGGGGTAGGAACGGATGGTTAGTGACATATATGGGGCCACTTGAAGGTGACATATAACATTTTCTACATGCACAGATACTCTCTTGATAAGTGGATAACTAATTCGTTTATTGACGGTGATATTTTGCGCTAAATGGCCACTAGTCACGACGCCTATAATGCGTGCTGTATTTCTTACGAACAACAATAATGTCGACATGTCGACAGCTGGTCTGGGTTAGCTTGTTTTTGCGCTATTCGGGAAAAACTTGTAGGGGAACCCCCCTCCTCAGTAGGGCGCATGTTAAAATAAACGAAAGTTGAAGGTTAGAGTTATATTATGAGTTATTGTATTCTTTGAAGGTCATCTCTGAAAATTTAATTCCCATACCATGCCCATCGAGGGCTGTTAGGATTGATATCATACACTGCTTGAGCACATTGCGTTTGCATCACGAATGTAAAAACGGCATTAATCCGCGCCCCACCGGGTGTCCGACGCCACCTTCGCCCCACCGGGGGACCATCGATGCCCCCCTTTAACTCCAAAAATATGGGGGTTAGTGAAAGTTTTCAAAATGCATTAAAAAGCTCGTGTTAAATTCAGTAAGAAATTATCTCAAATTTTTAAGCTCTCAGGGCAATGGTTGGACCTCCAGAGGTCAAGTTAGGTCACGATAGGCTGTTTCCACTAAAATATGCAATGGTTAAGCAAACTGGGCATAGCTGTCATGGCGTTAGAGCTATTTAAATCTGGTAAAGTACATTTGATAGGAAAATGCCAGACCTTTTCCCGCTATGTGGAACATAATGACCTCCCGACAGTGGTTTAACCTTCAGAGATCACCTCTTGATCTAATATGAACTGAGGTCACTGAAGATCAGAAAATGACCTTGCCGTATATCAAATGAAAGCCAGTGACGAGATATAGACAATGTCGTTTATTTCAGCGCTTTGGCTTGCTTGGGTCAAAATTTATTGTCAAAATACTGTTTTTGATCCCGGGTGACCTGTGATAACCTGATAGGTCAAAGGGAAAATATCGACCCTGTGATCCGTGAAAACGTGTTCAGGAACACTTTTCTGAGCAATCTAAGTATTTTCCATCATTTTGTGACTTTTATATCATAGACTATTATATCCTGTGCTTTTTCAATGGGAGAGGTCACCTTGTGAGCTGATCTCAGGTCACGAAATCGAAAAATACCGGATATACTTTGTGTAGACCCTGGAGGGGTCATGAAGTGTAGGAAGTTTCAAATTGATCGGCTTAGAAATGGAGCTCTTATAGAGCTCAAAAGTTAAAGTGAGGTGACCTTGGTTGACCTCGCCTGGTGATCTGACCTTGCGTGACCCCGGGTAAAAAAATCAGAGATGGTGGGAAAATGATGGATTGAGAGACAGAGCCCTCAACTGCGATGCTGCGTCTCATCGTTTTTCTGCTATCGCGACAAAATATTGGGGCCGTGGGGCCATCGATAGCCCACGGCAGGGCGAAGGTTAACCCACGCCCCACCGGGGGTCCGGCGCCACCTTCATTGCACCGGGGGCCATCGATGCTACCCTCTAACTCCGAAAATATGGGGGTTAGCAAAAATCTGCAAAGTGCATTAGAGAGCTCGCGTGAATTCAATAAGAAGTTACTTCACATGTTTAAGCGGTCAGGGTAATGGTTTGACCTCCAGAGGCCCAGTTAGGTCACAATAGGCTATTTTCACTCAAATATGCAATGCTTAAGCAAACAGAGCATAAGTCTTATGACATTAGAGCCATTGAGATCTGGTAAAGAACATTTGATAGGAAAATACGCCTACATCAATGGACAGCGCAAGGTGCACAGCGTCAACTTCATCAACGACTGCGCTGAGCGTGGTAACCGAAGGCTTGTCAATGGTCAAAATCGCTATGCTTTAGCATTGTGATATTCCATTGAAAATCGACTGAGCTACATCTCCAGGGGTGCATTTCGTACGTGTTGGAAATAACCGCAACTTGGTTCCAGCCCAAACGGCTCGTACGATTTTGGTGATTTTTTTCTAGAGTTGGGGTTCTGGTGCTGGCCTATCAAACTGACATCCGACTTTTTGACCGTCGGGCAGGGCGAGGAGCTCTTACAGAATGTTTTGCGTATGGCTGGGCACGACCGAAAGTGAAAATCGAACCTCTGGAATTAAATGAAACTTTGCGTGTATTGTAAAAGTCTTATCTTGTTTGTACGGGGTATCGAATTTCACGAAATACCTATTGTGATTTTTGGGGTAGACGTAGAATTTTTGCAGACCTCTGGATGAAGTCAGAAACATTTCAGAATTAGTGTTTTAGATGGTTGTAGGATGGAAATTGAATGCATTTGTAGTATAACAGGAATTTTGACTTGTTGTTGTTTTTGAATTTTTTGAATTTTTTGAATTTTGAGTCGTTGTTGTGACGCCAATGTAGAAATCTGCTTGAGGTCTGCAACCCTCAAGTGGGCATGTGAATTTATATACTACATTGGTGCACTTCAACGGCTCCGCCTCGACTGGCTTGTTGGACATGACTAGGTTGCGTGTCTTTTTTGTCGTGTAGTAGATGTGGAGTTCTCAAGCAGATTACTACATTGGCGTCACAACAACGACTCTGTCTCGACGGCTCACTATGCATCTACAACACGGAGCAATCAAACAACACATGCATGATGAACACAACACTGAGCTAACACGCAAAATACTAGTCCAGAACACATGCATTATCACATCCACAGATGACACACGCAAACTAGCAGTTCTCGAGGCACTCCACATCCACGAACATAAGCCCTCACTAAACATGCAGATTAACACGCATCAAGCACTCACATTGTGGGGGGTAAATTGATAGCATCGCATTGAACTTGATTTTGCAAGCAATGTGTACTGTTATCTGTATTGTATTTATGCATCGTCAGTGTTAATTGTGTTGTGAATCTGCTTAAAATGCTTCATGTATAGCTGAGTAAAACAGTCTCTTGTATGAAATGTCTGATTTAAAATGACTTGTACCTATTTAGTAAATGATTGTTTAAAGCATTATTATTTTATGATTCCATTGTGACCTGTTAACGTTTGCCATTGCCTCATGGAAGTGTCCTAGTTTTTTAGCTCATTCTAATCAATCTAATTTTCAAATATGAATATTTGAACTGTGAGCAGCGACGTCCAGTCCTTGAAAATAATTGTTTGAATACAGTTGGAACTAGTCGAAATTGCATGAATTTTGGATCATTGATTTACCAAACACCACCTGATATAAGACTCTTGATACGAAAAATAGAAAAACAACAAAAGAAGCTCTCAAAATGTGACTCATCTATTAATTTTAATCGTCATTGTCTAAACGAAGATATATTGCCGAAGTACTCGCATATATATATATATATATATATATATATATTCTCAGGTCACCTCAGCCTTGCTCACCTCCGAACCGGAAATAAGGGGGAACGGTCAAAACAGGGAGAACTTCCCACTCACTGTGAGGACTGTCATGCACCATGGAGTATCCCAAAGAGCGCTGGTCAACATACTCTCTCATATATGAGCATAAATGGGCGATCTGAAACTACTTCAGCAAAGCCATTTCACTCGCAGAGTTACACAATTGGCGCTGCCATTCTGCTGCGTTCTGCTTGCCTCTCCTCGCGGGCTCTAGCGCTCTCCTGCCTATTCCTCTTCTCCTCTGCTTGCCGTTGCACCCTCTTTTCTAATCTGGCTGAAGTTGTTTTGCCGTTTCCTCCAACCTGAAGCTTTCCACGTTTTCCCTTTTTTGTTCGCCGGTCCCGGATGAATCCCAACTTCCTCATCGGGATTTTCATTTCTCTTGGGTAGCTGCAGGTAGCTTGGCATGCTTGCTTGCGCGCAGCTTGATGAGCTACCACAGTCAGTATTTTTGTGTGGAATTGGTGCGTTCTCAGTGCTGGAAATAGGATAGATGAATGGCTTTGAAGTGCTTTATCCACGAAAGTGACATTCTGAACCGTGGTGCTACACCTTGTGTTATTTTCGAAGATATTATTGTCGGCTTGTTTCTGTCTCGATGCACAAGTTCACCGGATGGGCGGGGCCTCGCCGCTCCGTTTTCCGTTCTTCCGCTTCTGGTGGAACCAAACCGACCAATTACACACGAAGAAATTACTGAGGGCAGCATCCACCGTACTCCACCGATCTCAACAGCGGACTTGTCTCCGTGACCTTGTGGCGGGTCAGTCCCGGCGGCCGCTGCTGCGCCCGGGATGGCAGGTCATAGCCCGGCTCCGGTCCTGGTTAGCTGGTGCCCGCCGTACCCGCGACCGACCTTCTCTACCGGGCGGCTGCGCCGCCGTTCCAGCTGCACCCGTCACCACTCTTTGGGGAGTTAGGGCCGGCCACCGTCTCCAGCCGCGGAGGCACCGCGGTGTGGCTGCGGACGGTGGCTACCGTGCGCCGCGAACCGCTGCTGTCACTGTCGCTGCCACTCACCGCATTCTGAGCGTTCCGGACCGACTCACAGCCCGACAGACGGCACGATTCCGCGACGGCCAGGTCACTCAACAACAGACCGGCCAGCGCTTACGAGCTGCTCACCTAAACGTCAATCACCTGATGCCGTCAATTGATTATGTGAATCTCTTGTTGAGTGAACACAATCTCGACATGCTATGCCATAGCGAGACATTTTTAAACAGTGACATAGATAGCCGATTTCTGATGTTTCCCGGTTATGTCGTAGATAAATTAGATCGCAAGACACACGGAAGGGGAGTCTGTGTTATTTATAGACACTCGATGCATACCGGAACCCTAACTGTACCGTCAACCAAATCCCCCTTAGAACTATTGTGGGTGCAATTCAAGGAAAAGTCACCCTTCATTCTCGGGATTATCTACCGCCCTCTGAGATCACCTGTCGAATTCGTATTGGATGATTTACACCACCAGCTAACATATGTCCTCACCAAAAACCAGCCGGTGTACGTTCTGGGTGACGTCAACCTAAGTCTTCTACCACCGAGCCCTGCTTGTGTCGAGAAGTATAGGGACATGCTGCATGATCTCGGATTCCAGCAGCTCATCAATTCGCCGACTCGCACAAGTACTTCAACAGCCACTTCGATTGATCACATTTTTACATTCAGACCCGATTTAACTTCAGACTCACGCGTTATTAGTTGTTCAATCAGCGACCACGATCTTATCGCTGTAAACATCTATACAAAACGTGAGCGGCGCAGAGCCCAATTTATGACAGTGCGATCCACCAGGAGGGTCAACAAAGACGCACTCTGTCTCGACCTCCTGCAGGCTGACTGGCAACGAGTTTACGACGCCGAAACTACCCAGGAGAAATGGCAAGCTTGGAGAGCGGTGTGGCAGCCCAACATAGACCATCACATCCCGCTCAGAAACATCAAACTTAGACATCCGGCATGCCCCTGGCTCACAGACAATGACCAGCTGAAAAACTGTATGGAAAATCACGATCGAGCACGAGAAAACAGGACCCGACCAACCCAGAGATACAGCAGGTTTTCCAGAATTGGAAGAAATGCTGTCAAAAAGGCTCAATACAGGGCCTGCTCTGAATACTACTCTCTCTTGTACCGAAACTCAAGACCTGGAATCTAGACCGACATCAGAAGATATCTACTGGCATCAAAGAAACCTCAATCGATAGCGAAACCACCGGAACATATTGATCCTGCGTGGGCCCATAAGCTTAACCGGCAGCACTTTGTTTCGGCCGGCGCAGATGTCGCTACTGCACTATCCGCCGCTCATCAGGGTGAGGCGCTTAATCCCCGACCGCCCAGGGTATGCAGTGATGCATTCCGTGTACAGACTGTTACGTTGTCAGAACTGTCTTTGGCACTGAGAGGCATGGGTAACTCTCGCGCAAGTGGCAGTGATGTTATAACTTTGGAGATGCTTAGACTGACTTTTGCTGTCGTGGCCCCCTACCTGTTGCATGTTATTACCTTCGCCCGGGTGGGGGGTCTTTTTAGACCTCCCCCTCGCGTTTTTCCGAAGCGACCAAAAAACGGCGGCGCGCAGCGCCGCCAACCTTGGTCTAGCTGTTCCTTCATCATTTTTACATCTTTCCTGAAAATTTCAGCTCAAGGTCATATTAGGTCAGGTCACCAGGCCAGGTGAAGTGACCTCACCTAAAAAAATGCTTAGAACCGCATAACTAAAAGAAGGGTAAATCGATCAAGTTCAAACTCATACCACATATTGGGCTCACCAGGAGCTACAACATATGTTCCGGGATTTTTGATACTAGTGACCTAAGGTTATGTGCAGAGCATGACCTCCCCATTGTAAATACATGGGGAAAATCACGAAATGAGCTTTTCTCAGTAAGTATCAATGGAATCAACTTCAAACATCGGTTACGACTTGCTGTTAGGCCATTTCTGAAGTTGATGCTAAAAATTTTGACTTGTGACCTTTAAAGGGTCACCTTAGGTCAAATAAGCATTTTTGGTGTTTTACTCTATAAATTTTAAATAAAATAAGATAGAACTTTTATTTTGTCACCAAAGTGTTTTTATAGTCACTGGAAGTCAAATGATATACATCATGACTATACCAGGTCAAGTTGGGTCAGACCGCTGACCTGGGTCAGGTCAAATTCTTAAATTTGACCTGGCATAGCAATATCATATATCATTCGATTTGTATTGACGAGACGATTGCAATGGTGCATAAACTATGGCTGCATCATGTTTGGTTTGGAAGCTATTAGCGAAAAAGTAAACGCCCTTGTGCATGGGTGGCTATGGACATTTCCAAGAATATGCCCAATATTCAGTGACCTGTAGCTCCCTAGGCTTTGACCTGACACCAAAATGATTGCCACCGTAATGAAAGCACATATCAAGAGCTTTCGAATGGTGTTAGAAAAATGTTTCTAGCTATCATAATTTCTGAGATATATGAGGTTTTCTTAGTACACCTCATATTAGCGATTTTGAACTATTTTGGCCTCTGGTGACCTTGATATTGACCTGACAAGAAAAATGACCGAAGTATTTTCGATATCATTTTCGAAGAGCTTTCGATTACCGTTTTGCGCTTTTTTCTAGCTCTCTTAGTTTTTGAGATCGTGGGGGTCTTTTTTAGCCCCCCACACCAGGGCGAAGGTGGCTCGTACCCGCCACCGGGGCAAGAGTTTTAACAGCTCACTCCGAACAGGGGACGTGCCAGCTGAATGGAATGAGGCTTGCGTTCTCCCACTGTTTAAGAAAGGTGACCGTTCAAATCCTGCAAATTTCAGGCCAATCTCGATCATAAGCGTTGTTGGAAAGCTATGCGAAAAATTAGTGAGTTTTCAACTTCCATCATATCTGGAAAGAAATCACATTTGGTGCAACAGTCAGCACGGTTTTCGCTCTGGCCACTCAACAGAAACGGCAATGCTCGAAACAGTAAGTTACCTCACAGAAAACCGTGATTTGGGCAAAGTTTCTACCCTCCTGACCGCGGACACCTCCCGCGCCTTCGAAAATGTGGAGCATGAGCGATTGCTGACTAAATTCGGCTGGTACGGAATTGAGGACCACTGGTTCAGAGACTGGTTGCGTGGCCGATCACAGAAAATCCAGGGAAGCAGTTCAGAACCGCTACCTGTGACTCACGGTGTAATCCAAGGATCCTTGCTTGGCCCAATTTTTTATATTCTCAAACGACCTCACAACTCACTTGCCTTTCGGAAAACAAGTCATCTTCGCTGATGATGTTCAGTGTTTGAATTCCGAAGCCCCTACAGACCTAATCATTCTCAAACAACGGGTCGAGCGGACACTTGAAACAGCCCTCAGTTGGTTCACTCAAAACCGCCTCAAAATTAACCCTACCAAAACTGAGCTTCTAGTGATTAAGCCTCTGCGTCTAAGAATGGGAGAAGATTTTGCAGTAACTTTTGGCACGAACACGATCAAACCAGCGCCATTTGCAAAAAATCCTTGGAATTTACTTGGATTCCGCCCTTTCATGTGAGAAGCAAATATCACAAGTGACCTGTCGGTGTTATAGCATACTCATTGGACTTTCGAAATTGAGACATAAAATTTCCGGCGAAAGAAAACAGCTTCTAATTCAGTCACTCGTCTTTAACCATATTCAGTATTGTCTTCCTGTTTGGGGAGGATGCTACATTACCCAGAAAAACAGAATTAAAAAAATCATTAATTTTGGAGCGCGCATCGCTTCTGGGTTGCACTGCCGCGAACACGTATCGTCTACCTTGCACAGTGATGCAGCAGGCCTAAAAAACGGGACGAAAATGCCAAAAATGACTTTCTAGAATTGATATCAAATGTATGTGATGCGTTTGAGAATTGTTTGGAACCCGGAAAACCATAATTATGTTCTTCCTCTAGCGTACCACATTGGTTTCACAGGAGCTGAAACTTGAAACTTATTCTGCCTTTCTAACTACGAGTATCTGGTCAGAAATAATAGAGTGATCTAAAACGTTAGTAACAGGTGCTCACACCTCGCCATCCATAAATAACGTATACTTCCGCAAAGCTTGGGATATTTGCGACCTTCTGGTTACAAAAATACGGTTCTAGCTGCTCCAGAGAATGCAGTGAGTTCATTTTAATAAACATATGTTTCGGAACTAATTTTTTTTAAATTTTGTTCCTTGTAAGCAAAACGGTCATTCGATAGCAAGGAACAAAATTAAAAAACTAATCTTTACGCTGGCAAGCCTCTTCACGTACCCTTTTAAGTCCTACCTGTGCCCCAGGCTCGGCATCTCTGCCGTAGCAATCCCCTTCCCTCGCTAGTGTTGCTACACTTCGCGACCCATTCCTTGAAATAAGATTCGTCCCTTTGTTCTGCGACATTAAAGTGAACACCCATCCCGAAAAATTCTCCCCCCACACTTTAGAGGCGGGCAAAGGTGCCTTGCACAGAACGCCTTATAAAAAGCCCTTAACTAACTAACTAACTAAAATTTATAACATACATCATATTTCCTGAGACTGGCAAAAAAGGCACAATCAGGATCAGTTAGACAATCATACCATGTATTCTGGGAAGTGTCTTCTTAAATTGGTGGAATCCGTAGGTCGGCAACCGACGGCCGAAAAAAGTTATGACAGTTTTAGTGAGCTTATGTTCTACCCGTAGTCGGCGGGTGGTTGTGGCAATGACGCGCGCGGCATCCACCAATCGCCGTGTATTATTTCCTTTCTTCAATCAAATGACACATTTAAATGGGGGAAGGGGGTAACAAATCACAAAATATGCGTAACGTTATCGATGGACGGCCTCTTATTGAAGGAGGCAATAAAGTTGTGAAGCAGGAGGGTAAATTGAGATAACGAAAGCATGTATTAGTGTCAATTCAGGAAGTATTAGGGTCAGTTCAATACTTATTGGGGCATAGCGGGATCAGGCCCTTAATAAGGAAATTCAGATTTCAACTTTGGCTCACATTCTTCCCTTTGTAAAATGTTATTTTAAACCGATTTTACGTTAATCTTTGGCCTCGGCCCCCTGTTATAACTGACTGTCATGTATGTATATACATACAGCCGGTTCCCCAGTGATTGGTAAGTATTAGTGTCAGTTCGTTTAAGAAATATCTTTAAAACGATTACTCTTCTCATAAACATTTCGGCTCTAGCAATGAATTTTGACGAGCTCTTTAAATTTGGGACCCTGCAAACTGGATGAGACGTAAATGTGGAAAATTATGGACAAAAAACTTTTCACCGATCCCGATGATTATCTGTGTCTTTTCTCAATTACTTCCAAATTTTGGACATGATGAAGTATTTCGCACGTCAGTTCATGCATCCAGTTAAAACGCAGCAGGTGAGGCAACAATGGTCTCTGTAAAGACGATCTCTTGAGAGATATTTTGCAAAAACGACCGCAGCCTAATACCTACCAATCAGTATCGAACCAGCTGTACATACTACCTCTCTTGGATTTTGAAGATAGTCGCTTGTCGCACATTTTGTTGCGTTTGCCGGCTGTTAAAGCTTAACCGTGGTTATCTTCTGATGATGTTTTATTACCCGGATCTACCCTAAATGTGTTCACAATGCTAATAAATACGAGGTGAGAATGCATTTTTCACTTCCAATGTTTGCCGGCTAACAACTGGGGAAATCCAATCATTCAATCAAATTATTAATCATATGAATTGATTCTCTTACTATTACCTTTTTTCAGCCTACCGCATGGTCAGATTTGCGACTAAGTAATTATTTCATAAAGCTACTGCCACTGTCAGAACCGTTAAAAACCCTGGATAGCCTCTGCATAAAGTAGCGCACCCAATGGGTCCCAAGGAGTGCTCTGGTGCCTTCGTTATGGACCTGACCTCAAAATGGATGTCCGCCCTATATTTTTCTTTACAAAAGCTTTCGAATAGTGTGTAGAAACTCGATGTAACTCCTCTAGAAGCTGAGGTATTCCCAGCTTTTGCCAACCTTGTTTTGAGAACCAACATTGCCTTACATTGGTTTAGAAATGACATCATAACTCGGTGACCTGACCTGACCTTGGATTGATATTTCGTCAAGATTTATCAAATTAATGTTGGTTCGCACTTGCCACGCAGCATTGCGCTAAGCCGAGCAGTTTTTCTCCCATCGCGAAAAAATTAAGAGGGGGTTAGAATGGACCCCCTGGCAAAATGAGAGTTAAGAGGAAAATCAAAATTTGGTGTGCTTGTTTAAACTGCCTGATGGAGAGCTTCAAATTGAACCCAAAATCATTGTTCTATCATTATTATTTATTGAGTTAAGAATTTCGTTCCGCTTTTCAGGCCTCCTGCATCACTGTGCCTTGGAGGCACCGGGATGGATGAGGTTTGATGACATTTTGGAGCAGCGTGATGTAGCCACACTGAGAGAAAAATTGAGTCCTTTTGGCTAAACTGAGTCGGTGCTGAAAGTGAGTCTGGATTCTGGTGTCAATCTCGGTTGGAATCAGGCAGAATCAGGCTCATTGTATTCCCTTCGCAGACTAAATGTAATCTGTTGGACTGGATTGAGTCTAGCACGTAGTGTTTTCTGAAGCTCATAGAATGATCACCGTAAGCTCGGGAATAAAATGTCTGATGCCTGGTTTCAAATGATTCTTCGCTCGGTATAGGAAAACTCCACGGCATCAATGTATTCCATCAGCAAAATCGTCATGGAATCATTATATTCCAGCTCTCCACGAGACACGGTTTAGAAAAACATGCCCCTCCACTCAACACGACAACTGAACTCGATGCAAGCCTCAAACGAAACCGCCTCTTTTGAGTCTGCATTGGGCATAAAATTAGTCTAGTAGCAAAACTGATACTAGTATAATTTTAGTCTGTGTGACATACTTTGAGCCGTGCCTAGAGTTTCATTGGGTTCACTAGATGTTCCTCGTTAGTCTTCGTGTTTTTTCTTAAATTGACACTTTCTGTAAAGATGTTACTTATCGTGCTGTTGTGGCCTTGCTATTACATTAACTTTGTCTGATGATAATGAGGGTAATCCAATTTGTTTGCCGCAGTCCACTTCAGCCTCGAGAAACGATAACATAATCGTAACGTTGTATTAGGACACAAACATTAAACAACAATCACGTTCACCATTTTTCGGACACACATGAAATGCCTTTAATGAACAGTCCTCTCCCATATCGCCCAGGAGCGGTCCAGGCTTACACTTCAAGCACATACCGCTGTCGTCAGAGATAGCAGCCCTCGTTGACTTTGGACATATAGATATAATTGTAGACATGTTTGCTTCAAAGTATCACGTCATGGCTGAAAATTCTCATTCTGTGCACGATATTGTACAAAACTCTGTCCAGTGATGGACGTGCGTTCAGAGGCTCCTGTGAAAATCCTTCCAATGATTTTTAAGCGCCCCTAATCTGAGCTCAAAGTGAGCTTAAAACAATCTTTAGAACACGTGGGTGACTGTATCCAACAGTAACAGATGCTTCTCACTACTTCATCAACTTTACATAGCAAGGGCTGTTCTGCGCGGCCAAACTTGGGGCTTCAGTCCATGTTGCCGTCATCTATCTGACACACATGGACTCCTGTTTTGGCCACCAGTACAATGAATGCCTGAACCTTCGCAGCCCCAGTATGCTTCTTCACTCAGAAGACTTTTGGATGCGGGGGTGAGGTGCAAGCCACGACACCGCAATGCCAGCGCTGGATTGCCGCCGATACGCTCTGAGGTCGGTCGCCGCCGTTTGTGTTACAGAGGCGTATCTATACTCAACCAAATTGAATACGACCTGTGACCACTTGAAAGATCAACGGTGCTGATACGCTGTCTAATAGAGAAGTCGCTTGATTTCTGGTTGCAAATGATGCAAGTGTGATCGATATTGAATGTTTATCGCCATGCATGTGTGTATTTTAGGTTGTGATCTTTTTCCTCTTTATTTACAGTTTGACGTGGACAAGTGAAAAGCCCTTGAAGTGGATCTTGTTTGAATAAATCTGAATCTGAATCTGAATTGAATCTGAATCTGAATCACTCTCGCTAGCTCTCAGCGGAGTCTGTCGGTCATCAGACTCAGCTTAAGCTTCTCCTCTTGATCCGTTATCACCGCTAGGTCTGTCGATGTGGCTTCTCCCGTAAACCATGCCAAATGCAGCGTGGCTTCTTCAGGCCCTTCAGCGTAAAACCTGAGTTGGATCGATGTAGAAGCACGTGTCAACGTAAAGTGAAAAGGGTCAGCTATTCCCCTCAAATTTTGCTCGGATCACGACGCCAAAGCTTTGTGGCCAGCTCTGCGTGCAATGGCAGGAACACTGAAGATGGCGCGAGACGATGAGTAAGTTTTCTCAATTGCGGGTCGAGCACGCGCATGCAATCTCCGGATACGCTTTGACGTGAGGTCAAAATACACTGGGGTTTCGAATGATTCTGCAGCTAAAGCTCCCATATTCCTGGTTATTTCTGGCGACAGAATATATTGATTCCAAGTATAAAATGAAACTTTGATGAGGATATCAATGGCTCTTTGAATTTCGTGGCTAGAATAGGTCGAGCACCTATGGTAAAATTATGCTTTGTGGTGTAAAAAAGATCCCACTTGTAATACCATATTGGTATCAAATTAAGCTTCTTCCCACCATGTTTAGAAGCCGAGAATCATTTTAGGCTGTCAGGGCCTACAAAAACACTTCCTGTGCTGGAATTATGCTGGGAAGAGGATCTAATGAGAGCAAGCATGCTCAAATGTTCCTTTAATAAGGTTTGATGGCATCATTTTATGTTCGAGCAGACCGTGATTCCGGATTAGATAGAGCACATAGGAATAAAAATTCCTCTCAGTGTGAGCTGTAATTATGCTGGGAAGAGGATCTAATGAGAGCAAGCATGCTCAAATGTTCCTTCAATACGGTTTCATGGCATCATTTATGCTCGAGCAGACCGTGATTCCGGATTAGATAGAGCACATAGGAATAAAAATTCCTCTCAGTGTGAGCTGGAATTATGCTGGGAAGAGGATCTAATGAGAGCAGGCATGCTCAAATGTTCCTTTAACCCGCGCCCTGCCGGCGGTGCTGTTTTTTCCTCCTCTCGCCGTTTCAATGCGAATATCTACATCCAACTAAACGTCCCGATGATAATGCTCGGGGTAGCTGTTCCTATGTTAATTCTGCATCATTCCCGACGAACAGAAAGTAGATACCTTTTCAACTTTTTGCGTAAAGCGAAAGTTATTGAGATGATGTTCGCGCTTTTTTACTCACGCCGGGCAGTGGCGGCCCGTGCCGCGGCCCGCTGGGGCCCGCGACAGCCTCTGACACACACCGGGCTCGTCAGCGCAGGCGGCAGGTAGAAGAGGGACAAGTTTCGTGGTTTGGTCAGCTGATAGCGATCGAAGGGACGATAAGGACACACGTGAAAATACGGAACAATGGCCCAGCCAGCATCTCTAACGCTTGCTTCCTGGAAAACGTCCCCAGACGGCATGGCGACAGCGCCAGGGGGCTCGACAACATCAGCAGGGGCTAATGGGGTGAGAGGGGTGGTCTCAGGCCACCCTCCTTGTATCATGGTTACCCAGGGGAGATTTTCACGCCAAACTTGACATTGTGCCAGGTTCACAGCTGATGGCAAAGGGGCAATTTGCCGTGTAAAAGGGTAGTCAACGGATGGGGATGTAAAAAGATCCATGGGTAGTAATGGTGCAATTATCCCTAGCCTTTTAGTTCCTTGAATTTTCCTGTACATCTTATTGAATACTCATGTGATTAAAACAAAATGACGAAAAACATACACACCCTTTCTTCATGCATGCCTAGATTATAACATTTCCTTTTTATTTAGCTATTTCTGACACCACGTCACTCTGTGAAAACTCGTGTCCGAATTCCCCGAAACATCCCTTTCCTATGGATGCCATTTTCTTTCATCTACAGCCAGGTAGAGCGCATGTCAGTACGGCTAGGTTTAGCGAACCGAGGTGCGATCTCTCCGTCAGTATCCAAGACAAGACTATTCACGAAAAATCTAACTATGTCAAATTAATTCCCCAAAAATCCATATGATCACAATGTGTATAAGCACAATATAGAGGGGACTGCGACAGTTGTTTGCTAGGATATATCCGACAGGTCACTAGTGGTTTATGCAGATGGCATATTAAACGTCAAAAAGTGTCTTTTCCGCTTTTGAAATGGTCCCATATAATTGTTTCGCCGTTGGGGCGTCATCACACAGCGAATGCACATTGCCGTCGGCCCGGCCGCCACACTCAGCGGGCAGGCACCGGCGCCAGGTGCCTAACGGCGCCGGTCTGAGGCTGTACCCGGGACACGGGAGAAGCGGCAGCGCGCCGCGCGTGGCGGCCACTGTGGTCGGGATGATACTGCAAGGTTTGGTTAAAAGGACTAATTTAGGCACATTTGATAGGAATTCATGTGTGAAACATATACGATCAAGGTGAAAAATTATTGAGGTTTCTTTTGAGTCCCTGTAAGGCACATACGACCGCCTACAATTCGAGCTCTCTATCAGTAAACCAGAGGAGGTTTTTTCAGCCATGCCAGCAGGGCGCGTAACTCCCGGGGTGCCGGCAGAGCGCGGATTAATAAGGTTTCATGGCATCATTTTATGCTTGAGCAGACCGTGATTCCGGATTAGATAGAGCACATAGGAATACAAATTTCTCTCAGTGCATGGTGAGAAGGCTTTTATGCACATCTGTCCCACCCTCACTGAGATAAATTTTTATTACTATGTGCTCTATCGAATCCGGAATCACGGTCTGCTTGAGCATAAAATGACCCCATGAAACCTTATTAAAGGAACACTTGAGCATGCTTGCTCCATTAGATCCTCTTCCCAGCATAATTCCAGCACAGGAAGTGTTTTTGTAGGCCTTGACAGCCTAAAATGATTCTCGGCTCCTAAACATGGTGGGAAGGAGCTTAATATGATACTAATATGTATTACAAGTGGGATCTTTTTTACACCACAAAGCATCATTTTACCATAGGTGCTCGACCTATTCTAGCCACGAAATTCAAAGAGCTATTAATATCCTCATCAAAGTTTCATTTTATACTAGGAATCAATATATTCTGTCACCAGAAATAACCAGGAATATGAGAGCTTTAGCTGCAGAATCATTCGAAACCCCAGTGTATTTTGATCCCACGTCAAAGCGTAGGTGGAGATTGCGTGCGCGTGCTCGACCCGCGATTGAGAAAACTTACCCGCCGTTTCGCGCCATCTTCAGTGTTCCTGCCATTGCACGCAGGGCCTGGCCACAAGGCTTTGGCGTCGTGATCCGAGCGAAATTTGAGAGGAATAGCTGACCCTTTTCACTTTACGTTGACACGTGCTTCTACATCGATCCAACTCAGGTTTTGACCGGAGGGGCGTGAAGAAGCCACGCTGCATTTGGCATGGATTACGGGAGAAGCCACATCGACAGACCTAGCGGTGATAACGGATCAAGAGGAGAAGCTTAAGCTGAGTCTGATGACCGACAGACTCCGCTGAGAGCTAGCGAGAGTGAAGAAGCATACTGGGGCTGCGAAGGTTCGGGCATTCATTGTACTGGTGGCCAAAACCAGGAGTCCATGTGTGTCAGCTAGATGACGGCAACATGCACTGAAGCCCCAAGTTTGGCCGCCCAGAACAGCCCTTGCTATGCAAAGTTGATGAATTAGTGAGAAGCATCTGTTACTGTTGAATACAGTCACCCACGTGTTCAGAGGTCAAGAACATCTCAGGTTGGCTACCCACACATCCTTGATGCGACCAACATGGCTACCTGAAGTGAAATAAACTTTTGTGTGAACTGTGGCTTTAAATTGCTCCCAGAAAATATGTCTTAGCGAGTAAAAATTTACTCTGAAAAAGTGGAAGTATGAAAGGAATTAAATTTACTGTGATTTGGAGACTAATGAATTAAATATAATATACTTTTAATACCAAACAGCGAAAGGTTAAGTATATGTGCAGTGATTACAAGTTGTGTGTGCCGTAATACAAGCATGTGTCCTTTAGCTGCGCATATTAATCCGTCAAAAATGTTTTCAAATACCTAATACAAAAAGACATGAAAAAATAATATGTGCTGTCAGAGTCTAGTATCCTCACTGCAACTGCTTGCTATGATCAATAATTGCTTAGATCATCATCACTAAGATAGCAGACAACCACCATTTGACTGTAGCAGTCAGCATGCTGAGACTTAAGCTGCTTGAAGGATGCATTTAATTCACATTTTGTTAAAAGAATACACAAAATTTAAATATGTCCAATGCCTGCAACGAAAAATAGGTACTCAGCCAAAGGACAAATACCTGCCAATACCACAACCATGATCCAGCAAATCCTAGAAAGATTGAAGCAGATTAATGAGCATCACCACATTCACCTGCTCAATGGAAACTTTTATGGAGTCATCACAATTTTGTTAAACTTGATTTGATAAAACTGACTTAGGTAGGCACCAAAGAAAGCTACCTGTAGTTCACCAGACTTCATGGGCACCAAACAGCATATAATTTTCTATGTGCAAAGCCAGAACTTGCAACACTCATCTTGATCTCTACAAATCTACAGTTTGGATATCACGCCTGCACTTGATTAAAATGTGTGCTCTAATTGACACCCTCAAATCACACTACTCTCCTGGGCTTTTGAGATCTGGCAGACTTCACTTTGTCCTACGTTTCTCTGGCTGAGACATGATATATAAGAATTGGCAGTGGGTTTACCACTGACGACAAAACCTCCTATTTTGATTTAGGTCAAAATTTACAGCCTCATAGTAAGATAACCACACAGCAGCTTTACCACGTATTTCTGACTGTTTTCTTCTCGCTACTCCCGCGCCAGAACCGCAACATTTTGTGGTTACCCAAGTGGCTACCTGTGGTCCCTAATCGTAAATTTCGTTGCCGGCCTGGCTACCAGACCATCTCTAATTCCGCAAAACGAGTCCTCAAGTACAACGTAAGCAGTGGAGTTACTATCTTATGCGGAGTAATTTCACTATGAATCCTGATATAGACTTTAAACTTTTCTCTTTATATTCAAAATAAATGGTCAAATTCATATAAGGGAATGAATATTACCGTTCTCATGGCATCGCAATTTAGAGTACCTTTTTCTCATGGCTTTATATGGGTCAATTTCGTTGCCGATGTGGTTACCTACTCATCTCTAACTTAGCTGTGAAATAACGTGAATGAGTAAGGATACATTATTTGTCACTAATTTGTATCGTCTATCACTAGAATTATAATGGTACCTAAAATCAGTCAAGGTAGCATTGTATGTTATGGACCGTTCTTTTTACGTTGCGGTAAGATCGTGGAAATACTTGTTTTGTGCTGGTAAGTGCAATTCTTGATCTCTGTCAATTCTCCGTGATTGGCTACCTAAGTTCTGGTCCTAGAACCTCATTTGGCTACCCAACGAGCGTGGGCGAGTTGGTGAGATTCTTGACCTCTGCACGTGTTCTAAAGATCGTTTTAAGCTCACTTTGAGCACAGATTAGGGACGCTTAAAAATCATTGGAAGGATTTTCACAGGAGCCTCTGAACGTACGTTCATCGCTGGACAGAGGTAAGTCTCATTCTGTACAATATCGTGCACAGAATGATATTTTTTCAGCCATGACGGGATAATTTGAAGGAAACATGTCTTCAATCATATCTATATATCCAAAGTATACGAGGGCTGCTCTGACGACAGCGGTATGTGCTTGAAGTGTAAGCCTGGACCGCTCCTGGGCGATATGGGAGAGGACTGTTCATTAAAGGCATTTCATGTGTGTCCGAAAAATGGTGAACGTGATTGTTGTTTAATATTTGTGTCCTAATACAAAGTTATGATTATGTTATCTTTTCTTGAGGCTGAAGTAGACTATTGTAGACAAATTGGATTACCCTCATTATCATCAGACAAAGTTAATGTAATAGCAAGGCCACAACAGCACGATAAATAGCATCTTTACAGAAAGTATCAATTTAAGAAAAAAACACGAAGACTAACGAGGAACATCTAGTAAACCCAATGAAACTCCAGGCACGACTCAATGTATGCCACACAGACTACAATTATACTAGCATCAGTTTTGCTACTAGACTAAATTATGTCAAATGCAGACTCAAAAGAGGCGGTTTCGTTTGAGGCTTGCATCGAATTCAGTTGTCGTGTTGAGTGGTGGGGCATATTTTTCTAAACCATGTCTCGTGGAGAGCTGGAATATAATGATTCCATGACGATTTTGCTGATGGAATACATTGATGCCGTGGAGTTGTTCTATACCGAGCTAAGAATCATTTAAAGCCAGTCATCAGACATTTTATTCCCGAGCTTACGGTGATCATTCTATGAGCTTCAGAAAACACTACGTGCTAGACTCAATCCAGTCCAAGAGATTACATTGAGTCTGCGACGGGAATACAATGAGCCTGATTCTGCGTGATTCCAACCGAGTTTGACACCAGAATCTAGAGTCGCTTTCAGCACCGACTCAGTTTATCCAAAAAGACTCAATTTTTCTCTCAGTGCTTGCTGGCCGAGAGCATGGTGCGTCGCTCTGACGTATCAAGAAGGAACACGCGGGGAGCAGAGGCGGGCATGCTCGAGCTGCCCAGAGTAAGAAAGGAGGCGGCCAGGCGAGGTTTTCGCTTCCGGGCAGTAAGCTCATGGAATAACAGAATAGGAGCAGGTTAACTCACACTGAGGGACGATGGGAGGAATTTGTAGTTTTTTTAGCGTGTTTAGCTGTCTATTTTTTAGATGCCTTCTTCGTTTGACTTTTACTGTGTTCTGCTCTTTTATACCCTGTATTTGACGCGAGGACTGAAAAGCCATGTAATGGAGACCTCAGCAAAGCACTATGACTACTATGAGTCAGCACACGAACGAATCGGGCAGTGACGTATGTCAGACAGCTTGTCCAGACTAACTTTCGGGGGCTCGGTCGTGGAGTGGTCAGCATAGCTGGATGCCGCGCATCCGATCCGGGTGCAAGGCCTCCCTGAACAAGGAGGCTGGCTCTCGAGAAACCCTTCCAACAGGGAGCAGAGTTGGCGACACCATATGGCTCTGACAGCCGGTGCGTCGTGGAGCCCCAAAATTATTATAGACTAGCTTTCAAATTTTCCTTGGACTGTTTATTCTGGCCATACTGCCTTTAAGTTTACTTAACTTCCCTGCCATAGGTGACTTCCTTAAGCTGTTGGCAAAGCTTCATCACCCTATTTGCGACTCCGAGATCTTTCACGATGGCTGGTTGCATGCACTCGCTTACCGTCAGCCAAACTTCCATCACCATTCGCCCAATGATGTACACGACTTTCCATGCAAATGAAGCTCCTGTGCTTTGCGTGTTTCAATAACATATTATCCGAGGCTGTCTGGGGACGCCCCTGTTAGTGGGAAGGTCAGCTAGCGGCAGATCCTCCGCCGTGCCAATTACTTCCATTAACGACAAATGCTGGCATGCTCTTGCAGTAGTCGCCATTTGTGGTCAAGAGTCATGTGAGCAAAACAACGTTCCCTTTCAGTTAACCCTCGCCCCACCGGAGGGCCATCAATGGCCCCTCTAAGGTTTTTTCGAGATAGCAGAAAAACGACGAGGCGCAGCACCACAGTTGAGGACTCTATCTCTCACTCTATCATTTTCCCATCATCCCTGAAATTTTTACCCCGGGTTACCCAAGGTCAGGTCACAGGACACCAGGCGAGGTCAACCAATGTCATCTCACTTAAACTTCTGAGCTCTATAAGAGCTACATTTCTCAGTCGATCAATTCTAAATTTCCTACACTTCATGACCTCTCCAGGGTCTACACGATGTACCTCCGGGATTTTTCGATTTCGTGACCTGAGGTCAGGTCACAAGGCGACCTCTCCCATTGAAAAGCATGGGGAAAAATTGTCTTATGATCTAAAAGTCACAAAAATGATTGCAAATGCTCAGCGTGCTCAGAAAAGCGTTCTTCGACATCCTTTCACGGATCACAGGGGCCATACTTTCCCTTTGACCTCTTCAACGTTATCCAAGGTCACCAGGGGTCAAAAACAGCTTTTTGACAAAAACTTTTGACCTGATTAAGCTAGAGTGCTGGATCAAACACCATCGTGTAAGTCTCATCACTGTATTTCATTTGATATACGGCAAGGCCACTTTCTGACCTTTCGTGACCTCAGGTCACTTTAGGTCACGAGGTGACCTCTGGAGGTCAAACTACTGGTGGGAGGTCATGACGTTCCACATAGCGGAAAAATGTCTGACATTTTCCTATCAAATGTACCTTATCAGATCTCAATAGCTCTAATTGCATAAGAGTTATGCCCAATTTTCTTAAGCACTGCATATTTTAGTGAAAATAGCCTATCGCAACCTAACTTGACCTCTGGGGGTCAAACCATTGACATGAGCGATTAAACATGCAAAGTAACTTCTTACTGAATTCACGCAAGCTTTCTAATGCACTTTGCAGATTTTTGCTAACCCCCATTATTTTCGGAGTTATAGGGGCCATCGATGGCCCACCGTGGGGCGAAGGTGGCGCCGGACCCCTGTTGGAGCGCGGTTTTTTTCTACCCTTGTTATGGGTTTTTTTAACTTTATTTTAAAAAATGTTCAGGCATAGCACACACATCCGAAAACACGTCAAATCAATAGCTTGGGCGACGTAAACGTGTCAACAACTCCCCTCCTAAACACCGGAGAACGTGGTCTTGAGGTAGGAACGTCTCCAATCCATAAAGGCTTCCATTTTTCAATATGTTTTGGCAAATTGTTTCTTTTTTTGGCAATGGCACCTTCAGTATAACAAAAGCTCGATATTTCCTCTCTAAGATGATTTAGACTAGGCTGTGGGCTATCTTTATACCCCAATTTTTCTTTAATTATATACTGCTTTGTTAAAAGCAAGATCAGATTTACAATCGGTGGGGCCTTAGGATTCCCAATAAGCACAGTTTTACTGCTGACAAAATCGTTGGCTAAATTGAATTTGGATTTCAGTAACGGCAATACTCTGTCCCAAAGTGGTTTAACTAAGTCACAGTTAAAGAAGAAATGATCGAGATCATCTACCTGGAAACAGTGGGGACAAAGTTGGCTCCCAGTTATCCCACGAGTCGAAAGAAATTTTCTTGTGGGAATGTATCGGTGAATAATGCGGAAGTGTAGGGATTGAAGCTTTGTTGAGATACAACATTTATAGGGAATTTCAAAGATTTGGCGCCAGCTTCCTGGTTGGAGCCCTCTTTGCTCCCATTTATGTACGGCTGAAGGAGTTTTGTTTTCAACCTGTTTATTGTAGAAATGTCTAGTCTTGCAATGTCTTATGGGGAGTATTTTCTTATTTGAATCGATAAATATTACCTCATTTTCAAAATTCTGGTCAATATTATTTCCTATATTTCACAAAGCCACCCTCCAATCCACGGGAATAGCAGTTTTAAGTGCTTGTAACCTCAGGAAATTTGTCCTTAGTTGGGGATAGTTTTGTCTTATTTCATCCAAACTCATAAAATTTCCGTCCTCTTGAACAACATGGTCAATGAGTTTGATCCCGGCTGCATAGAAATTTCGGTAAAATATGGGATTTTTATTAATAATGAGCTGGTCGTTATGCCACAAAGGTTGTAACCGGATTTCGGTCCCACTAGTAGTGTCAAACTTGTTCAACATTTGGAAGGTTCGGATCGCTTCTTTATAGAGCTTCGGTATTCGCTGCTTTTGAAGGAAAGACGAGCATTTATGAATCCGTAAAAGGTCATTTAAATCAAAATCTCTAAGTCTGGATTGGAGCAAGCGCCTCCAGTCTGATTCCGGATTGGTAGACATACGTTTTACCCAGTTCATCCTAAGTGCAGCGCAAAATTTTGAAACATCCACCGCATTCAGACCTCCGTGTTCAATACTCTGACACAGAACTTGCTTTGCTACTTTCGGAGGTCTGCCACGCCAAATAAACTTCATTATGAGACTTTGTATGCGGCACAAATCTTTCTCGGCGATAGAACAGTAAGATGCAATGTAGACAAGTTGCGAAGTCAGAAGGGATTTTGTTACAACTATCTTTCCTTTGATTGTTAAATTCCGTTGAGACCACATGTTTGTTAAGCTTGTTATCTTTTTGACCACGGGTGACACGTTATCCTCCTGGCACTGGGCTGTGGCGCTAAACCACGCCCCAAGAATCTTGACCTTAGTCACAGCAGAGATGCCGGCGATAGAGTCCCCCCTTGCAGCGTAAAGGTCCCAACCACATTATATTACTTTTACTAAAATTCAGTTCTAGTCCGGAAATATCTTTGAATTTTGACAGCAAATAGAGAAGGTTTCGAACCGAATGTTCATCAGACAAGAATACGTTCGTATCATCGCAGTATTGAGTCATTTTTATCTCTACATCATTGATGGTAATTCCTTTAATTGTTTGAGAGTTCCGAATTTTAATAGCCAGTAGCTCAACAGCAATGTTAAAGAGTAGACTTGAAATAGGAGACCCTTGGAAGGTACCTCTCGAACATGGAAACCATTCCGAGGTAAAACCATTATTGATAACTATGAGGTAAGCATCATTATAAAGCATACGTATCCAAGATATAAAATCTGGGCCAAAGTTAAATGATTCTAGGGAGTAGAATATTAGGCTATGCTCAAGGGAATCAAAGGCGTGCTGGTAATCCAGTGCCAGTAGGACACCAGGGATGCAATCCATATCACAGTATTCAATCACGTCGTTTATTAACCTCAGATTATCGCCAATAAGCCTTCCTTTTATGCTTCCAGACTGGTTTCTGTGGACAATTTTATCAATGACTCTTGCAAGCCTCAGGGCCATAACCTTGGATATAAGCTTGTAAACGACGTCGAGTAAACAATTAGGTCTTTTGTTCTTGAGTAACAGTTGATCGCCCTTTTTTGGAATGAGGGTGATTATTCCACGTCGGTGCGTAATGAATAATTTCCCTTTTTGCCTAGATTCATTAATGTACTCGATTATTATCTCTCCCAAATCGTTCCAAAAGAAACAGAAAAATTCAGCGGTAAATCCTGATATGCCAGCTGTTTTGTTTTTGGCCATTCCGTCAAGTGCGAATTTTGCTTCTTCCATCGTTATCGGCCCTTCACACGAACGTCTTTCATTTTCCGATAAACGTGGGTCATTTTGAGCCAATGAAAACTGTGAAAAATTAGGGGACGCTGTGTATTTTGATTCGTAAATATTTCCGAAGTATGATGTGCACTCATCGAGAACACGTTTATTCCCATGGATAATGGTACCGTTATTAGCTTCCAATGAGGATATGAGCTTTTGCGAAGCCCTGGTCTTCTCACAATTAAAAAATATGAAGAAGGCTTTTCGCCTAGTTCGGTCCAATCAAGCTGAGATCTGGCAATAGCGGCTTTACCACGCGATTCCTTTAGGGCATTAAGTTGTGATCGAACCGCCTCGTATTTAGCAATTTGGTTTGGCGAGGCATCTACGGCAAGCTTGATTTCAAGTTGGTTTAACTCATGGTGCAAATTCTTTTCTTCTTTGCGCATTTCGAATTTTATCTGCTTTGATCTTTTAATAGATAGGACACGAATGTTACTGAGGAGTAGCTCAACTAAGATACCCTTATCATGGACATCGTTGTATACACCTACGCGGTCTTTCGCGAAACTTATTTCTCTGTGAACGTCGTTCAAATGATCTTCATTACTTAGCAAACTGTTATTGTAACGCCAAATTCCGGGGCCTCTCTGGTTATTGCTGAGCTCTGCACTAAAAACGACACAACTATGATCACTTAAAATTCCTGCCTCGATTGTAGAGTTTGTTAAGTTATTCAGTAGTATGTTTCGGCTCACAAAAACGAAATCAATACGTGACTGCTGCATGGAGTTAGTACGACGCCAGGTATACTGCCTAGATTTAGGATGCTTAAAACGCCACGAATCTTCGAGCGAAAATTCATCTAAAGATGTTAGATAACTTAATAGAAGCTCTAGTGTTTCTATAATTGTTGTTGCTAGTGTCCAAAGCGTCAATTTTTATATTGAAATCCCCCATTAGAAGGGTTTTAGGAGTTCCAAAACAGGTGAGAATATCTCTAACCTCTTCCAAGAACTGACATTTGGTATTCTGATCATCTACTTCTGGAACATAAACTCCTATCAAAATAAATGGATCAGGGATTGCTGATTGTTTTAAGCATACGATGCGCCCTGAATCGCAATATGTTAGTTCGCTGAACTGATGATTCAAATCCGGCGATATTAATACCGCTACGCCCGACTGACCCCGTCCCGGATCATGGGAGAAAAATATTTTACCACTCCATTCGCATTTCCAGGTGCTTTCGTCATTAGGCTTCGAATGAGTTTCTTGCAGACAAATTATACTCTGTTTATAATTAATTCGCAGATGCCGGAATATGCTCCTGCGCTTCACTCGTCTGGTCCCTTTAACCCGCGGAGCGCGGGTTAAAGGGCCAAATACTTTTTGCTTGTGAGAAGTTCATCTTAATGTTAGCTAATGATATGCTATTAACGCTGTGCAAGGACAAACTGCCCCTCTGCGCCAAAGAAAAGCTGAAGTGTTCCCCATGATTTTAAATGAAAGATCAGCTGTATATGAGAGTCCTAAATGTCTCCTAAACCCCAATTTTATGTACATAAAATGAGCATAGCCATGTTCAGAAAGGTCTGACACAAGAAAAAATGTACAGTCTTGATGTGAAATAATTTTTCAGATTCACTACACCCTATTGTACAGCCCTGAAGAAGGAGGTCAGTTGGCGCACAGTTCCGCCGATTTACTATAGGCCATCGAGGGGGCCCATCCAAAGACCTACTGGTGCTCCATCATCAGGAGAACCAATGAGAGTTACGCCCCTGGTTCGGTACCTCTTGAGTTGAGTAAGCTTACACCTCTTAGTGGGTTTAGATGAAAGTTACAGGCCTACGAGGACACTCTGTTCGGTGACCTGGGAAAAATTCCCGGGACCGTAACTCAGTGATGGTACTTCAGATCCAGTAAAAAACTAGACACTTTAACTATGCGCCCAAGAAAACAACACGTTTAATCTTTATCAAAATCATGAGCGATATGAAAGGCTATGTTTGTAACTCGTTAGTCAGCCTCTCGTGCAGTGCTCCAGACAGGCTGATTATATCATTTGTTTATCAAGTGATGGATCACGCATTAATCCGTTATGATTGACATCACCTTTCTAAAGTATAGATAAACTCCCCTGACTTTACAGCTACTGGAACTTCCAGCTTTTTTCAGCGGTGTAGCATTGCTTAAATTCACCCGCTGGGCCGATGCGTAGTGCAGTTCCATGGCGCTTCACTGGGGTCACTTCTGGGTTGCTCAACATCCGCTTTTGCTGCTGTGCAAATGTTTACAAAAATAGCACAGCGGCAGCATCACGTGACGTCGCGTCCCTATCGCACGTTATGGGACTGCTCTGGGCGGATGGCCGCCGGGGTGGCATCATGCTCGATGGTCTAATGTAAGCAGAACTGCGTCGGCGGCCACCTGATCCGGCCGTTTCCTGGGTGCTGTGGCAATATGAGCTGAGTGCAGAGGGTGGTATCGCGTTCGTGGAGAGGTGTCCAGAGCCACTGCATTTGTGAGCAAACGCCTAATCCAGAATTCAGTCCTTCGAGTGAAGTAATAACGCTCCAAATCGCATTAGCTGTAATAAGGTTTTGAGCTTGCGAGAAATCGACGGGCCCTTCCCTTGAACGAAGTCAGCGCTTTAAAACGTCACGTGACAGGAAGGGATCTCACCAGAGAATCTGATTGGATTTCAGAAACTGAAGCCTCTGTCAGTCATTGGAGGAGCTGCCAGCTACTTTAAATAACCTTACATCAGCTTTTTTGACACCAGTGGCAGACAGGAAGTCGTCAGTGCAACGTCAGGGAGAAAATATGTCCCAGTGAAGCTGCTGAGGCTCAGAGACAACCTTCATTTCTGCTCTTAAGATACATTATGTGGGATAAAGGGCAACTTCGACAGGCGATGGTGACATTTGCAGGTAGGTTCTTACAAAATACTTGCGATTTCCACCATATTTTGTTCCTGTGTATAGTTTAGGTTTATTTAAAGGAGCGCTTGAAATGAGATAATTTTTCTGTGTCATTGCATAGTTTCAATTTTGCTTACTTGGACAATTATCCTCGTCATTCAGTACGGGACTTTAGCACCCACCCCCATGGCTCCACATTTACGCCGTTGCTATGAGGTGGAGTGGACCAAATATCACATATCCGAACGGAAATCCGAACCGTTATTTGGTTGAATCAAATTTTCCAGAAAATTTATGAATCTAGAATGAGGATGCAGATTCAGATTACCTTGCGTGGGTGAATGGTCGTGCTTTCTGGTTACCAATCGGATGTAGAATGATAAACATTATATACGTGGTTTCCTTTTTCCAAATTCGGTGACTCGGATTTGTCGAGAAAACTTCGGAGCGGACCAGACCGAATCCGAGCTTCATTCACGGATTCGCACTCGTCTGGGTGGGGAGGAGTCTCAAACAGTGTTAACGATTTACATCGCTTTGGGGCCGCCTGGGCACCCCCATTGAAACATCGAATTGGTGTAAAAATTCCTTCCAATTTAACACGCGCCCCGCTGGGGGGCGAAATTCGCCCACCCCCGCCTGTTTTTTTCCCAGATAGCTCAAAAACGAAGAGACGCGGAACAACACAACTTACAGTACCTTATTCCCAATCGATTTTACACATCTGACCAAATTTTGAGTAAAGGTCATGTAAGGTCAAGGAGATATTCAGGGTCAAGTGACCGGGCCTCAAAACCTAAAATTACGAGTTTGAAGCAGCGCCCAGGGAACATTAGCAAACCGATCAGTTTGAAACTTCCACAAGATAATAACGTCATTAGAGTCTACCAAACTGCTATCTCGGAATTTTGACATTGTTGACCTAAAGTGGGGTCAATTTTTTGGTCACCCCATTATAAGTCCATGGTGAAAAGTAGAATGGGCTTGTTTTCAGTAAGTACTGGATAGATAAAGCTAAAAATCCTCAAACCGTCTATTCTCACCACGATCTTGATCGTAAAGTTGAGTTTTTGAGCATCTGACCTCTTAAAGGCCATATCAGGTCACGGGAGCAGAGAGTGATTGTTTTGTCAATAGCTTCTCACTGAATTGAGATAAAGCTTCCATTGTGCTTGCATTGTGCTTATATTGGCACGGGGAGTCGATTGATATGCAACATGACCATATCAGGTCACTCTGTGACACTGACCTAGCTCGAGGTCAGGTCATTTTGACTATTTGACCTAGCAAGGTCATATATACATCATTTGATTTGCCGCGATAAGGGGAATCCAATAATACATAAAAATTTGCTCTAGCTCCCCTGAGAGCGGATCTAGAGAGGGAAACATACACTGCTCTGTTGTAAGCCTAATAAAAATTAATAATAATTTTTGGGGCTTATCGACGCACCAACTGCCAGGGTCATATGGCGTCGCCAACTCTTTCCCTGTTGGAAGGGTTTCTCGGGAGCCAGCTTGCTCCTTGTTCAGGGAAGCCGCCGGGCCTTGAACCCGGGTCGGCTGCGTGGAAGCCAGCTACGCGACCACCCCTACCGCGCCCCTGTTGTAAGCCTACGAGGCCTTCTGTGACCTATGCTGACCTCAATATTGACCTGACATAAAAATTATGATAATAAAATTTCTTTGTCTTGTCAAGAGCTTTCGAACACCGTCAGTAATTTTACTTTAGCTTTCGTGGGGAACAAGATACGGAGGGCGGGGGCGAAAAACGCCCCCAGCGGGGCGCGTCATGCAAGGGACCCCAGCGGGGCGCGTGTTAATTAGTCGTTCTAAAAATCGATGATCCTTTTAAATCGATGATCCTTTTAAAGTTTTTTTTCAGAATCAAGGAAAAATCACGAGGCGCAGCACCTTGGTTGATCGGCCCATCTCTTGCCCCATCATTTTCCCACCCTCCCTGAAATTTTTACCCCGGGCCACATTAGGCTAGGTTACCAGGTGAGGTCAAACAAAGTCAACTCACTTCAATTTTTGACTCTATAACAGCTACATTTTTAGGAAGATCGGTTTGAAACTTTCTAGATTTGATGATTTCTCTAGAGTCTACAAGATGTATATCAGAATTTTTGGATTTGGTGACTTGAGGTCAGGTCACGAGGTGATCTCTCTCATTGAAAAGGCATGGGAAAAGCTGTCTTGTGATCTAAAAGTCACAAAAGAGATGGAAAATGCTAAGATTTCTTAGACGGGCATTCTTGGTCACCTTTCACGGATTCCAGTCCCCATAATTTCCCTTTGACCTACCTGAGGTCATCACAGTTCACCAGGGATCAAAACAGTATTTTGCGATAAGTTTTGGTCTAATCCAGCTAGAGCACTAAAAAGCGACATCGCGTATGTCTCGCCACTCGCTTTCATTTCATATACGGCAAGGTCACTTTCTGACCTTTCTTGACATCAGGTTAAAATAGGTCAAGAAGTGCCCCCTGTAGGTCAAATCACTCCCGGGAGGTCATTATGGTGCACATAGGGAAGAAAGCCCGGAAATTTTCCTATCAAATGGACTTAACCAAATCTCAATAGCTCTAATGGCATGAGAGCTATGCCCAGGTTTCTTAAGCATTGCATATTTTAATGGAAATAACCTGTCGTGACCCACCTTGACCTCTGTAGGTCGAACCATTGACCTGAGCGCTTAAACATGCGATGTAAAGTCATACTGATTTCACACAAGCTTTCCAAAACACTTTGCAGATATGCACTAACACTCATAATCTCGGAGTTAGAGGGGAGAGTCATCGATGGCCCCCGGTGGGGCGAAGATGGCACCGGACCCCGGTGGGGCGTGGGTTAAGGGGTCTCCAATTTCCTGAAAGTCCCTGGGAAGTGGCTTCATATATATATATATATATATATATATATATATATATATATATATATATATCTATCTCTATCTCTCTCTCTCTCTTTCTATATATATATATATATATATATATATATATATATATATATATATATATATATATATATATATATAACCTAATAATAACTAATGTGTGTGTGTATATATAAATATTTATATATATATATATATATATATATATATATATATATATATCTTATAATGTTTTATAATGTTTAACATGATGACGTTTTATGAATCTTTTTAGTTGATGAGGTGAGAGTGACCAAAGATGTGAGCATGATTTTGTGCGTCCCATGTGGGAACACCACGATGAGGACTGACACCGGGTGCGGATATGCATGTTAACTTAATATTTGAACTTGACCTGATCTCAAGTCTGGTCAAATTCCATATTTGACCTGGTTTGACCTAGCAAGGTCATATTATGTATCATTCAATTTGATTTGTTGCGAGAATTCTAATGGTCTATATTGTTTTGTCCCACCTTTACTTGTTTAGATATAATGGCCGAAACCCTTCATTTACATTTTATCTCTATGACGGCATGTCTTGACCTCTAGTGAACTAAATGTGACCTGACAGAAAATGGTTAAGATATTTTCTAGAGAGACGTGGATGGGCCACCCAACGCCGTTTACTGTTTTTTGGCTATCTAGCGTGGTTCTGGAGATCTTGGGGGGGCGGGGGGGGGCGGGTGCCCGCCCCCGTCAAAGTGAAGGTGGCTCAGATCCCCGCCAATGCGCGTGTTAAGCAGCCGTCAGCTATTTCAGCTTGCATGACCATATTGCCCAAAATAAAATAGAACAATTTGGGGCACTGTTGGTTAAAAATTGAAGTTCCGCACTGAAGTCAACCTTAAAGGAATAAAGAATGAGAAACATCCAAAGGTACCAAATGGTGCCCGTGGCCGTAGGCCCTACAAATTTCCTTTTTCACCTTAACACACACCCAAATTTGCTATGCTCATATTACCTTATCAATATCCTTTACTTACAAGTTTAATTTTTATGACGTCGTCAATGATGCTTGCTGGAAAATGAGTTACAAAATTATGTTTTGTTAAAAAACGCGGCATTTTGTATGAGTCAACATGACATCGCTTGCGTTTGGCGGAGCTTTTTTAGTTTTAAGCCACCCTAACCGAAGCAGTTGTTCATGGTAAGTCCATTTATGGTGGTTTGAGAAGTATGGAATAGCTCTTAACACTCACGCTGGCGAGGGAAGGGTTTAAGACGTCCCCGCTTAAGATCTTTAAACCAAGAGCACGGACTCTGTGAGCTCTGCACGTTGAAGTTAAAACTGTTTCTTGTTTGTGCATCGCCGAATGCTGCCTCATACCTAACCTGACTTGATGTTCTGTTGCAGCCACATTGGGCGGTATCACAGTGGGTCTGACGCTCGCCTACACCGGAAGTGCTATACCGCAGTGGCAGCATGCACCGCTGGGTCTCTCTGACCTGGAAATCGCCGTGGCCGGGGCCGCCATGCCGTTTGGAGCCATGCTCGCCGGGCCCTTGGCGGGCTGGTGTCTCTCCAAGCTGGGCCGAAGACTGACGATGGCCGTGGCAGCTATTCCAGCTGGAACTGGATGGGTACTGCTCGGCGTTGGGGCCACACTAGCGGCGTTGATACCTGGACGGCTCCTGACCGGGGTCGGAGCGGGGTTCGCCACCGTGGTGGGACCCATGTACGTGGGCGAGGTCTCTGACGCCAAAGTCCGGGGTGTCATGGGAGCTGTGTTCGAGTTCCAGTTGACTCTGGGCCTGTTGATATCATTCATAGCCGGCAAGTACTTGACCTGGCAATGGCAGGCCTTGGTGTCCGGATCCTTCTCCGCCGCCTGGCTCCTGTCCGTCATCATAGTTGTCGAGTCACCAGTCTGGCTCGTAGACAAGGGACGAATGGAGAACGCCCGCAAGGTTTTGTCCTGGTTGAAAGCCGTGGATGGTGGGGCAGAGGATTCCAACGTCAATGAAGAGCTCACGAGACTGCAGGACGAGTCCGAAAGGCGCCGCGTCCAGCAAGGTACCTACAGAGATCTGCTGAGGCCGCAGAACAGACACGCCTTTGGGATATCCGTGCTATGTCTGGCTTTGCAGCAGCTTTGTGGAATCAACGCGGTAACGTTCTACGCAACACCGATATTCCAGGAAACAGGAGACGCACTTGACTCTACAACTGCACCTATCATCATGGCGACCACCCAGCTCATCGGAATGATAATCGGCGTGGCAGTGATTCATTACGTGGGTCGCAGAATTCTACTTATAGGATCATCACTGACAATAGCCCTCAGTAACATAGCTCTCGGCGTCTTCTTCCACTTGAAGGACGGCAGTTACGACGTCAGCAACATCACCTGGCTACCTTTGCTAGCGATCGTGGTCTTCGTTTTCGCATTCTCCATTGGAATGGGTCCTGTGCCCTTTCTCATTATGGGTAAGTAAGGTTCTAGAGAAACTGAAGTTACAGCTTTAACACGCGCGTTGAAGGCGGTCTGAGCCACTTCGCTTTGACGGGGGAGGTAGCGGGTACCCGCCCCCTAACATCTCGAGAACCATGCTAGATAGCAAACAACGGCAAACGGCGTTGGATAGTCCATACAATTCTCTATGGAAAAACGTGCACCATTTTTTCAGGTCACATTTAAGGGCACTAGAGGTTAAGGTATGCAACCATAGGGATAGCATGTAAATTCAGGGTTTTAGTCGTTACATCTGAACTAGTAAGGGTAGAGCAAAACAATCTGAAACATTGGACTCCTCGCAGAAGGTTGAATCGAATGATGCATAATATGACCTTGCTAGGACAAATCAGGTCAAATGTAGTATTTGACCCGACCTGAGATCAGGTCAAGGTCAAATAAGATCAAAATACATATAATTAGAACTGCAGAATTAGCCGAACCTAATGCCGTTCAAATTAGTTTTCTACCACCATCCATTACTAAGTTATTCAGTTAAAACCATTTTCCTATGTATTTCCAATGGAGAGGTCATAACTCGTACATGACCCTAGGTCATCGATACAAAAAATACCGGAATACGGTTTGTAGAACTCGGTAGGCCCATTATGTGATATGAGTTTCGATCGGATAGGCTCACCCTGTTCTGACTTAAGCTATCTTAACCTTTTTTAGGTGAGGTCACTTGACCTACATTGGTGACTTGACCTGAGATGACTCAATGTTAAAATGTTGGCCTAAGCTGTAAAAATGATCAGAGAAAAGGTATACCAAGTACTATATGGGATAATAGTTTAATAGTACTCTAAAAATCCCGAGGGAGCAGATACCGACCCCCCCCGTCAATACGCGTGTTAAAAATGTTGGCTGTCTCACAAAATCACCTCACACCCATTTGATTTACAAATATTCGTATGAAAATTCAAAAACAGTAATTAGGTACTGATATAAAGTCAGCACAGAATGAACGTATTTGTTTGGAGCTCATATCACGTAATGGGCCCACCGAGCTCTCTCAAACTTGTTCTGGTATTTTTTTATATCGATGACCTAAGGTCAGGTACGAGCCACCAGCTCTCCGTTGGAAATACATGGGGAAATGGTTTTAGCAGAATAACTTTGTAATAGATGGTGATAGAGGGTTTATTTTAACTGCACTAGATTTGCCTCGTGTTTGCAGTTCTAATGATGTGCATTTTGACTTAATTCGACCTTGACCTGACCTCATACCTCATGTCAGGTCAAATCCCATATTTGATCTGATTTGACCTGTCGAGGACATATTACATGTAATTCAATTCCACTTGCTACGAAGATTCCAAGGTCTTAAATTATTTTGCTCTATCTTTACTTATTCAGATGTAATGACCGAAAACCTTCATTTACATGTTATCTCTATGATGGCATGTCTTGACCTCTAATGACCTTAAATGTGACCTGAAAATATGGTCCAAATATTTCGATAGAGAAGTGGATGAGCTACCCAGCGCCGTTTAACGTCTTTTGCTATCAAGTGTCGTTCTTTAGATCTTAGAGGGGCGGTTACCCGCCCCCTTTTCAAAGCGAAGGTAGCTCAGACCCCCGTCAATGCACGTGTCAAACCTTATACAACATAATGGGCCGAACGAGTACTAAAATTTATTTTCCGGGATTTTTCATATCGATGACTTAGGGTCAGATACCGATCATGTATGTCCTTTTCATTTGAAATGAATGGATAAAACGGAAATTGGCCGAAAAAGTTATATATTTCTGTATATATCGCTTGGAACACCTTCGTATTCTTCAAATCGTAGCATCCTTGGCCCCTTTATATGTTCATCTTGCAAGTTCGGACCTGTGATCTCTGAGATATCATCTGGGGCTACTTAAACAGGTTTTCAGACTTGGGTCAATACCTTTGCAGGAAATTCTCATAAATATTTTTTTAATACCATCACGTTTTGATTGTTATTGCGAATCGATTGATATGCTTAGTGACCATGCTAGGTTAGTCGGTGACTTTGACCTGATCTTAGGCCAAGTCATTTTATTTTTTTACTTAGTATGTTGATACACATGGTTCGATTTTCCGTAACGAGAGGTAGCAAATGGTGTCTAAGAAATGATTTTAACTGAACATTGTCAGACGCTAGAGCCCAGAAATTATTATCTAATATGCCACCTTCTTCCACCTGGTCTGACCTCAATATTGACCTGAGCCTAAAAGCAACCAATGCAGTTTCTTCATTAATTTTTATGGGCCATCCGCCTGCGCGTTTTTTTCGCTATCTTGCTTAGGACCCGAGTTCGAGGGGGTGTTAACCCGCGCCCCACCGGGGGTCCAGCGCCACCCTCGCCCCACCGGGGGCCATCGATGGCCCCCTCTAACTCCGCAAATATGGGCGTTAGCGCAAATCTGCGAAGTGCAATAGAAAGGTCACGTGAATTTAGTAAGAAATTACTTCACATGTTTTAGTGCTCAGGTCAATGGTTTGGCCTCCAGAGGTCAAACTAGGTCAAGATCGGCTATTTTCACTCAAATATGCAATGCTTAAGCAAACTGGGCATAACTCTCATGCCATTAGATCTATTGAAGTCTGATAAACACATTTGATAGGAAATTGTCAGTCCTTTTTCCGCTATGTGAAACGTAAAGATCTCCCGCCAGTGGTTTGACATCCAGAGGTCACCTCGTGACCTAAGGTGACCTTAGGTCACAAAAGGTCAGAAAGTGACCTTGCCGTATATCAAATGAAAGCCAGTGACAAGACAAACACGATGGTGTTTGTTTGAGCGCTCTAGCTTAATTAGGTCAAAAGTTATTGTCATGACCCCTGGTGACCTTGGATGACCTTGGAGAGGTCAAAGAGCAAATATGGCCCCTGGAATCCGTGAAAGGGTGTCCAAGAACCATTTTCTGATCAATCTGAACATTTTCAATCGCTTTTGTGACTTTTAGATCATAAGACAGCTTTTCCCCATGCTTTTTCGATGGGAGAGGTCACCTCGTTACCTGACCTCAGGGCACGAAACCGAAAAATCCCAGATATACACCTTGTAGACCCTGGAGGGGCCATAAAGTATAGGAAGTTTCAAATTGATCGAATTCGAAATGTAGCTCTTACAGAGCTCTAAAGTTGAAGTGAGGTGACCTTGGTTGACCTCGACTGGTGACATGACCTTGGGTGAACCGGGGTAAAAAATTTCAGGGATGGTGGGAAAATGATGCAGTGAGAGGTAGAGCCCTCAACCGCGGTGCTCCGCCTCTTCGTTTTTCTGCTATCCCGGAAAAACCTTAGGGGCCATCGATGGCCCCCCGGTGGGGCGAGGGTTAAGCCCCCGGGCGAAGCGGGCTTGGAGGCTCAACAGGGTAGGTGTTAAACAATTTTTCATTACGTGATCGAAGACCGATTTGTAAGTTTGAATCCTTGAGGAAAAAGAAAATGAAAGGGCTAGAGCGAGTGAGTGAGAGAGAGAGAGAGAGAGAGAGAGAGAGCGAGAGAGCGAGAGAGCGAGAGAGCGAGAGAGAGAAAGAGAGAGAGAGAGAGAGAGAGAGAGAGAGAGAGAGAGAGAGAGAGAGAGAGATGAACCAGGGGCATGGGTTTCGATCTCCTCTAGGTGCCCCGCCACGCCAAGTAATGATTTCGAGACCCTAATCAAATTGTGAATGCCCTTCTGAAGTGCTTCGAAAAAAGCTAAGTATTAAAAAATACGTATATTCAATGTGCTAGTGATATTCTGCATCTGACCATCAACTTACATTTTACCATGGAAGGTAAATCCTTAGATATCGTAGAGAAGGAGCAGTTTGCCTACGACACAAGTTAATGCGTGCTTCATATATAAGCAGTGGTGCAGTCAGGGGCGTAGCCAAGGGGAACGGTAGGGACAGCCACCCCCCCCTGAGAGCCCGAAGGGGCCCCCTGAGGACACGGGCCGCGCGAAGCGCGGCTCACCCGCACTAAGCTCTGTGGCGAAATTTGAAATTTTTATACCAGACAGGGCCCTCTTAAGCCTTTTTCAGCACTCTATTCTGTAACAAGCAGCGCCCTTTTAACCCATCAGGGCCCTTTTGACGCTGTCGCAGGGGCCCTTTTCGGGGCGCCACCTGAGTGAAATCCTGGCTACGCTCCTGGGTGCAGTCCATAATAAAAAGCAAAGCCAAAGTCAAACACAATGGAGTAATGAAGTGCATATTTTCAACTTAACAATGTGTCCTCAGTGAGAACGCCTCATTGCGGAAATCATTTGCAATAAATAGTAATACAAAGTTTCAGCATCATCAGCACCTTTCGATCCATGCTGCCAAACGTTCTCAGGCATTTATATACATTGCCAGATTATCTTTTGTTTTAATGGCAAGCAGCGTCCATCCTGTTTAGTGGATGCTAGCTGATCCTATTCCTGTCAGGCTCTTGTCTAGTCCTATTCCTGTCAGAGGGAGGCGGATTCACCACCGCCCATACTATATCCAAATGTATACGTCCAACATTAAACAAAAATACTTCGCATTATGCCCTCAGCCTGTTCGATTTTCACAAAACTGGTACGCATCGACAGAGAATTGATGCAAAATTGTCATCTATTTCAGCTAAGTGAAAATTCAAAGTGCAATGGCGATGCAAGGGATAAGACTATATGGTTAAGTGAATATATTTTACCTGTTTTTTTTCGTCTAGATTAGCCAACGTCAGATACTGTGAGACATCTTTGTCATCGAGATCTATGGTCTAATGTCAAAAATGAATGTCATCAGAGGCGGATTCAGGAAAGCAAAAGTGTGTGGCTAGATGCATGTTGTTAGTGCCTAAACGGCATGTAGGTTCCTCAGCTGTTGATATTTTTATATTGTCTAACCTTTATCCGGCGATGGAAAACCGGGGGGAAATTTGAAATATTTTCTTTCTCCTTGATCCACATATGGATAATTTTCTCTATTCGGTCTTGGAACCAAATGCATGTCCAAGATGCTTGTCGCGTTGCTTGAACTTGAATGTAGTTTTTTTAAGAGCGTGTAGAGAAACCACTGTTGGTATATTTAATTTCCCCAAAGCTCTCTGTATAAAACTTCTGCAGCTTTAAAGTTCAAAGTAGGTTAGGTTAGGTTAGGTAGATTAGGTAAGGTTAGGTTAGGTTAGACTAGGTACCTTATTTTGAACCTTGAAAGAATCCCGTTCCATCTGGCATTGCATGTCATGTGATAAATGTTACCAATTGGGACGATCACACAACCTTACATGCTGCAAGCCGCCGCAAGCTGCCAGATTAGTGATTACACGCGATGCTTGGGTCAACCCAGTTTAGTAAGACAAGAGGCCATATCTTTGTTTTGAGCAATTGGAGGTTGAAACAAAATGTGGTTTCCTGGTTTTTGGACCTATTTTGTTCATAAATTGTCCTTTTGAGGACTTCGACAAAGTGGTCTATTCCCTTTAAGCTAAAATTGTAAAAGAATACCATTGCAAGACATTTATGTCTGTCGGTTATAGCTATCTTAGGTCCTGGGATAAACGAGGATTCATAAATGTACCCCAGTTCAACAATTTTTCCCTATGACCTCGAATTATTACTTCACATTTTAAATTAATGGTTGCTCATTGGACAAAAAAATTTGATATACAAAAAGGAGTGGGTTAAAAGTCTTAGTATTTTACTAATCACTTCGGTCATTACTGCTATTATTTCTACAATTTATTGTTCAGGATCCTTGTTCTTGGGTCCGTATGTAAACACATTTTTATTGCATGACGTCGAAAAAAACATTATTCTATTGATTCGGTCCAAGTTGTTGCAAGTCCGGTTTTTGGACTTGTAGCCTCACTAAAATCGTCAAGGGACTTGCCACGGAGATCCCGATCCACCATTCCAAAGAGAAACTCCCGCTATTAAGAGTTAATTCAGAAGCCAAAGTTTTAACGTCCCACGAATCGCCCCGCTCAGGTCACTGTCTCACCAGTCAGTTGTCAGCCGACCTATGTGGGGTAAAGACTGAGAGCCGGAGCGCCTCAAGGGAATCGATCCCAAGCCTGCACATGCAATGTCACTGCATGTTACTGTACTGGGCAGCGGACTGGAGCCCAACGCTTTACCAACTGAGCTACCGGGGCGGTGTTCCATCATGTGATTGCTTTCCATCATGCCCTCTGCCAGTTTTTGGTGGTGAGAAGTAAAAAGAGGTAAAAATAGATTAAAAGAAAAACATATATTTTCTGGAGAAAATATTTTTATAGAAAAAATATAACCAGGAGCTATTGTGACGGCAAGATAAGAGCGTTTCCCCAAATAAACGAGTTCGTGAGGCCACACCAGGGAGCTGTCTCAACCCCAAACCACATAATGGGCAGACTGAGAGCCAGGATGTGACGCCTTGTCAGATTGAAGGGATTATTTACGCATTAAGCTACTTTACTATTATATCTACTATCTATGGATTTAATAAACCTACGTTCCCCGATGAAATCCTCCTCTGGGGCGAAACGAAAGTATAAACTAAAGGGAACACAAGGCGTATTTCCAATGAAACGTCTTCCAATGAAACCAAAATAACGTCTTGGTCTCCATCATTTTTCGTCTCCAGTTTTCGGCATTTTGAAGAATGATCGCGTAGGAAACAAAACGGCGCGTTTCAGGGGTAGTAAAATCCCGATCCTGCCACCTTAGCTGGAGACAAGCCCGGACCACCAGAACACTGGTTATTTTCAACACTGGGACTGGTACCCATTAAACCCCATCAGCCTAATATTCAACGAAATATCACAAGCGATATTCAGTCTACATATCGATGTTCACTTACCGCACTTACCGCAAACCAAGCGATACAAGTAAGGGACTTGCTTACGTAGCGCCGCTTGTTTGCATTACCATGGAATTCGTCCGAACTGGTCGTATGTTTATAAGTGCAAATGCACCAAATGCGCCTGCCCTCCCGGCGGCGCACTGTGGTCCTGTGGTTGCTAAGCTGTCTCACACTTTTAAAACCACGTCTAAGCTGCCTTACACTTTTAACACCACGCATAAGCTGCCTCACACCCACCTAAGCTGCTTCACATCACACTCGCTGGACCTGGCGATCCAAGACAACATTTCGGGGGGCCTGGGGGCTCGAGCCTCCTCCCCTCCCCCTATTGCCGCGGATCAGTCCCCGCCTATGTATTAACTATAGGCACTCGTACATTTCGGGGAGGGGTAAGCCCTCTAGCCCCCATGTATCCGCTACTGCCTGCCGGATATCTATTGCTTTGCAACTTTCCTTTTTATCAAACAACCTACCCATTTCTAAGTTTTGGTCAATTTATCTCAATTTTAATGATAATTTATTATAGTATTTAACGATTGAAAGCTGTGTACGTCTTGAGAAAACAAATCCATAGTGTTGAAATTCAGATCGGTTAGATCTCTTTTTTGTGCTTAGATATTGTACTAGATATCCGATTCTTCGTATTTCAAGTAAGGACGTCGGACGGTGAGCCTGGAGGCCTTGTGACCTCTCCAGTATATATTTTTGAGTGAAAGGGAATGTCCCACTTTTATAATGAGTTCTGAACTACAAGAGCAGGTTTGTAAAGCGCGTCGAGAAACCAGTATCGTTTACGATACCCAAAGCTCTTTATATTAACCTACGCCCCACGGGGGGCATCGATACCCCCTTAAGTTTTTTCCGAATGCCAGAAAAAAATCCAAGGCCTAACACCGCGGATCAGGGGTCTACCTCTTACCCTATCGTTTTCCCACCATTCCTGAAATATTTATCCCGGGCCACTCTAGGTCAGGTCGCCAGGCGAGGCCAAACAAGGTCACCATAACTTCAACTTTTGAGCTCTAACATGCTACATTTCTGCAGATCGATTTAAAACTTTCCACACTTGTTCATCCCTCCAGTACCTATGCAATGTATATCCAGGATTTTTTTTCAATTTGGTGACCTGAGGTCAGTTCACGAGGTGATCTCTCCTACAGAAAAGCATGGGAAAATCTGTTTTATGATCTAAAAGTCACAAAAATTATTGAAAATGCTCAGATTTCTCAGAAAAAAACATTCTTGTCCACCCTTTACGGATTTCAGATATTTGCCCTTTCACTTATCTAAGGTCATCACAGACCACCAGGGGTAAAAAAACAGTATCTTGTTGATAATGTTTTGCCTAAGTAAGCTAGAGCGCTGAATTAAACGTCATCGTGTATGTCTTGTCGCTGGTTTTCCATTGATGTATGGCAAGATCTTTTTATGACCTTCCGTGACCTCGGGTCATGTTAGGGCAACAGGTGCCCGCTGGAGGTCAAATTACTGGCAGGAGGTCATTATGTTCCACGTAGCCGAGAAAGCCCTGGCATTTTCCTATACAAATTTACTTTATCAGAGCTCAATATTTCTGAGAGCATGAGAGCTATGCTGATATGTTATAATCACTGCATTTTTCGTGGAAATGGCCCGACGCAGTATAAATTGACGTCTGGAGGTCAAACCGTTGACCTAAGCGCTTAAACGTAAAATGAATCCATTCTGAATTCACTCGAGCTTTCCAGCGTACTTTGCAGTTTTGCGCTAACTCCCATATTTTCGGAGTTAGAGGGGGGCATCGTTAGGTTAAATTTTGCACAGTGCAACACGGGCCCCGCTGGGGGACGAAATAATGTCCCTTCTGGATTTTCCCAAATAACGCAGAAACCAAGAAAGACAGAACGATGTAACTTACAGTACCTTATACCAGATTGATTTCACGCATCTGACCAATTTCTTAGGTTAGGCCATGTCAGCTCGGGGAGGTATTTAGGGATAAGAAACCCGACTTCAAAACCAACACCACGAGCTTGAGCGGCGCCAAAGGAACATCTGCCAATCGATCAGTTCCAAACTTTCATAATATGATGAGGTCATTAGGGTCTAAAAATCTGCAATCTCCGAATTTTCATATTCTTGACCTAACGTGAGGTCAACCTTCTAGTCACCCCATTATAGGTCTATGGTGAAAAATATAAAAGCCTCTTTGTCATTTGATATTGGATAAATCAACTTGAAAGTCCTTATACTATGTATTCTTATCATTATTTTAAACAATAATTTGTGTGTTTGAGAATCTGAACCCTCAAAGGTCATGTGAGATCACATTAGCATACAGTTTGCGTATAACCTCGCACTGAATTAACACGCACATTGACGGGGGTTACCCGCCCCCTCAGGTTTTCGGAGACAGCATGAAAACGGCAGCGCGTAACGCCGCCATACTTGGCATATCTTTTTCTCATCATTTTTACAACTTTTGTCAAAATTTTAAGGTTAGGACATCTCAAGTCAGGTCATCAGTACAGTCAAGTGACCTGACCTCAAACAAATGTTTAAGACAGCATAAGTAGGAACAGGATGAATTTATCCCACTGAAGCTCATATCACACGATGGCCCCACCGAGTTCTCTAAAATATATTCCGGTATTTTTGACATCGATGACCTAAGGTCAGGTACGAGCCATGAATCTCCATTGGAAATACATGGGAAAATGGTTTTAAGTGAATAACTTAGTAACGTATGGTGATAGAGCGTTTATTTTACTGCATTAGATTTGCCCTGTCTTTGCGGTTATGATAATATAAATTTTATCTAATTTAACCTTGACCTGACCTCAGGTCAGGTCAAATCCTTCACTTGACCCAGCAAGGTCATATAATATATAACCTTCCCGAAAAATTAGATTCGACTTGATGCGAGCATTCATGTAGTTCGAGTTGTTTTGCTTTATCTTTACTTGTTTAGATAAAATGGCCGAAAACCTTACTTTACATGTTATCCCTATGACGGCCTGTTTTGACCTCTAGTGACCTTAAATGTGATCTGACAAAAAATAGTTTGAATATTTTCGATGGAGAAGTGGATAGGCTACCAAACGTCTTTTACCGTTTTTCGGTACCTAGCGTGGTTCTCGAGATCTTGGGGGGGGCGGGTACCCGCCACCCCCGTCAAAGCGAAGGTGGCTCAGACTCCCAGGTGGCTCAGTCAATGCGCGTGTTAAGAAAGAGCTTCCATTCTGCTTTAAGGCGCTTATCCTGTCACGGAGAATTGATTAATATCAAACTTGACTATACCAGGTCACCATGTGGTCATGACCTAGCTTGAGGGCAGACTATTTTCCCATTTGCCTAGCATCGTCATATTACAAAGCACCCAATTTCCCGCGATGAGAAGACTCAAATGATTTCTAAAGATTCGATCTAACTCGGCTCAGTAAAAATATATGGAGGAAAATCTGCAATGCCCAGCCGTAAGCACATGGAACCTTCCTTAGTCTCTGGTGGCCTCAATATTGAACTGACAAAAATGATCCGTATAATTTCCCTTCGTCTTGCCAAGGGCTTTCGAACACCGTACATAATTTGGCTTTGGCTTTTCCAAGGAATAAGATACGATGGACGGCGAAATACCCCCCCAGCGGGGTGCGGTTAACACGCACCCCGCTGGGGTCCCTTGCATGACGCGCCCCGCTGGGGGGGCGTTTTTCGCCCCCCTCCATATCTCGTTCCCCACGAAAGCTAAAGGAAAATTACGGGCGGCGTTCGAAAGCTCTTGACAAGACAAAGAGAATTTATAAGTACAATTTTTATGTCAGGTCAATATTGAGGTCAGCATAGGTCAAAGAATGCTCCATAGGCTTACAACAGAACAGTGTACGTTTCCCTCTCTAGATCTGCCTATAGGGGAGCTAGAGCAAATCTTTATGCATCATTGGATTCCCCTCATCGCGACAAATCGAATGATGTATAATATGACCTTGCTAGTTCAAATAGTCAAAATGACCTGACCTCGACCTAGGTCATGGTCACAGAGTGATCTGGTATGATCACGTTGCATATCAATCAACTCCCCGTGACAATAAAAACACAATGCAAGCAAAATGGGACCTTTATCTCAATTCAGTGAGAAGTTATTGGCAAAACAATCACTCTCTGCTCCCGTGACCTGATATGACTTTTGAGAGGTCACATACTCAAAAACTCAAGTTTATGGTCAAGATCGTGGTAAGAATAGACAGTTTGAGGATTTTCAGCCTTATCTATCCAGCATTTCCTGAAAACGAGTTCATTCTAGTTTTCCACCATAGATTTATAATGAGGGTGACCAAAAAATTAACCCCACCTTAGGTCACCAATATCAAAATTTAGAGATAGCAGATTTGTAGACCCTAATAACCTTATCATATTGTGGAAGTTTCAAATTGATCGGTTTGCTACTGTTCCAGAGGTGCAGAAAGTATGCTGGCTGTCACAAACTCAATGCGACGTATGCCTCCTCTGTCACACAGAGCTGGAAATAATAATTGTATACTTGAATACTATTTCCAATTTGCTGAATGTCCTCTACCTGTCCCTTAATTTTTGCAGCAGACAAGGTTCTAGCACCAAATCATTACAGCATGAAAGTAGTAAACTGGTTTTTCATTTATAGATCATGTTTTTGTTTTTGGAAGGAAAATTTCCAATTATGGGTCATTTTTTCCAGCATTGGGGTCATAACTATTATTGGCAGCTCTGACCGTAGTTTCCCCCAATGACATGCATTTCCCTTTTTGAAGAAGTTTCCATTTTTGGAAGGAGTGTTACCAATTATGGTACTTTTCCACATGATTAAATGTAGCAATTATCATGAAGATAGTTATTATTGGGAACATACCTATCTATTAATGGGAGCGTACATGTACACACGATTGGGAATCATAACCACAGCTTTCCCCCCCACTAAACTTCTATCTCACATATCAACAAAAGGGAAAAAATGTCAATGTCAACATAGTATTTGGATCTACCTAAAATGTGTTGGTAAAGTGGACCTTAGGTAGCATTTTTATAAACACATCAAATGCTTAAAATTTGCATCCCACTCACGATCATCACCTGCCTGGTCATTCCTTCTTGCAGTAAAAACTCTGAGGCAACTAGCCTGCATAGATGTAAAATTATGTCTATTGGCCTAATAGGTACAGAGGTATTGGAATTCACATACCAAAGAAAGATCCAGTGTAGTCAAAATCCTGCTTTAACACCCACGGAGGGGGTCTGGCATAAGCGCATGGAGGGGGCCTGGTAGGCCCCCAAGATCTCGGAAACTAAGAGGGTTAGAAAAATGCCACTTGGTAGGTGGATGGGGGCTATAGTGATCTACATGATGACCAATTGTCATTGACCTAGGTCAATATCTTCAAGGTCAAACGAGGTCGTAAAGGTCAAATATTGGCCATGCTGGGATCGATTGGTAAATGCGTGATTATGCAGGAAAATGGCGGGAATAAGCTAAAGACGTACAAGGTTCATAGAGAAGAGGTCTCAAGAGGCTCCCCCACAACTTTTGGGTCAAGGTCATTCAAGGTCATTGACCTTTAAGGTCACCATATGGTATACTACTATTATTTACACTTTGACTAACACTGTAGCCACTGTTTGGCGGGAAATGAGGATTGACCTTTCCCAATGACCTTGACCTGACCTTGACCTGAACTTTGTATTGGGGTACCCTACCGATGACGTCATAGCATAATATATGTCAGACGGGGTAACGTCATTTGGCCGGACGCACAGTGGTCAGTGACCTTGAAAGTGCAGATATGACCTTGACATGGACCTTGACCTGACCTGACTTCATGTGAAGTGACCTTGACATATAGTCCCGCTTATATGACGTTATGACGTCACCACTCGGTCTTCAATGCAAGCTAACTGGTCCGACCGCGCGTTTACGGCGATCCCAAAATGCAGGTCTGACTTGAAAGCCTATAAGTCAAAAATTTTCGGCCGATTTTCGAAAAGTCTTTACCAATCAACGCGCTATTAAATTCTGTTAAATGTGGCCACGTTTTGTTTTTCGGCTACAAGCGGTTCTCCGGCCACCTTGGAAAAACAGGTGGGGGGCCTCGAGGCCCCCTCCAGTGCGCTGTTAACTCCATGCAGTTCAGGTCCTGTGCGTTGCTTACCACCACTGGTAGTAAGCAACACACCCCCAACCAGCGTTTTTCGAAGTCTATCTCAGTCTGAGATTTGCTGTGATTTTCTGAGATAAGAAGGGGTCTACTCGGCCCCCTCCAGTGCACGTTAGTGCCAGGCCCCTCTCCAGTGTGGGTGTTAACACTTTGTGGAGGACTGCATTAGCACACATTTGCTATCTGTACAATATTGATATGATAATTTGATCATGAAAACTCACCTGAATTACTGTTGTTGCCAGCCTGTTGCTGGCGCCAACTCTCCCAACTTCCTCCAGCTCCAAATCTATCTAACCAATCTAGGGCACAAATAAGCTAAGGCACAAGCAGGCTAAGGAATGAAAAACCAAGCTTGATATGGGAAAGTGCACCAGTCTTACAATAGCCTACATTCATCTTAGATTAGCCATGGGCAGCAATATTTATTCTAGCTAGTTTTAGCCTGCACTTATCTCAAATATACGCCCTCAAAAATATGCCCTCAAAATAAGTGGCTTCCCGCCTGTTTAAATTTTTGACAGGCTCTACATCACATAAACATTTCTAACTTGTCTTGTCGCTGTTGCGCAGTTTAAGTAGAATTGCTGCCCAGCTATGTTTATTTTTTCACTCACTTAGTACTTTTATTAGTAGCTTTTAGGCGTCCTTAATACTAAATTCGAAGAAATAGGGGCCGCTAAATCGAAGAGACTCAAACTGTAAATCTGATTTAACGTGAAAAAACGGACAGAGAAGTACTTGATACAGTACCTGCGTTATCCTTAATGCCTTAAATATGCCCACAATCGTGTATTTCTCGAAAAAATTGACTGTCACATTTGGGTATCTAGGCGCAAACTTTCTGCAAACTACTAACAATCGGCACCATCGGGCTCCATGTTAAAATCTGGCAACTGTGACAGCGGTTTGCGGGTTTTCTGCAGCGGGGGTCCCTCGTTTTAGTTGAAACTGAACACAGTACCAATATTGTATCACTAATGGTACGCTGTGCAATTGAAGAACAGAGCTGCTAAGTTAAAATATTTCCTACACGCTTCATTCTCTATTTCGAAAATATGTGGTTTGATTTTGAGCCATACAGTGAGGATCGCTATTTTGTCACAATTATGCACCTCAATTTTCGTAAATGTGTCACAAACTCCGGTAGCCGAATTGGCAAGTTTCTGCACCTCTGCTGTTCCCTGGGCGCTGCTTCAAACTCGTAATTTTAGGTTTTGAGGTCGGGTCACCTTACCCTGAATAGCTCCTTGACCTGACATGACTTTAACTCAAAAATTTGGTCAGATGTGTAAAATTGATCAGGAATAAGGTACCGTAAGTTTCATTGTTCTGCGTTTCTTTGTTTTTGAGCTATCTGGGAAAACCAGGAGGGGGCGAATTTTGCCCCCAGTAGGGCGCGTGTTAAAGCTAAAAGCTAAGGGCACAATGCCCAGAATTCAAAACATAAAGGAATCACTTTCAATATTGCAACGAATATCACGTGATAAATTTTAACAAATGACATGATTTTTGTGACGTCACATGCCGTAAGCAGCTCTCTCAGCCGAGCTTTGTAATTAAACGCAATTAGGTCAACTCTAAGTAGTAAGAAAATAAGGGATATTTTTGTTTTAAGCGATTGAGGGCAGAAACAAAATATGATTTCCTTAGATGCATATAGATACTGTCTATAAATAGACCTTTCTAGAATTTTAACAATGATCCTTTCCCTTTACGAACCAAATATATAGCTATTCATAGTGGAATAAACACCTGAACCCCCAATAATAAATAAACTTTAAACTTTAACAATAAAGAATAACTTTAAACACATCCCAGGCATTCTGCATATTTCTAACATCGTCAACGTGTGCTTGCTCCTATCCTGGCCGCTTCACCGTCGTCTGCTCATTTTTTGCAAACAACATTAACTGGAGCCGGGATACGTCCCATGCGATAAACAAACATTCCGCTGTCGAACTTCAGTGTCACACAAGGGACGACCCAGGCGTTTTAACCATCTCTGGGTGGCCCACTGAGCCGCTGAGTCGTGTCAGGACCAGCAGAATAGATGATATATTATGATAGAGTGCTGTGCTTTGCAGCGCAGAGCAAACATCTAGCGAGAGTTCATTCTTCAAAGGCTTATGTAGTTCCTTTGTTATTTATGGTATTTATGTGACAAAATGTCTTTCACTGCGCTTAAAGTACCGAAACTAGCCCTGATGCCGTGCAATAAGCCTAGTTCCATTACTCCTCCCTCTACTAGATGTGCACGTTCCGCATAAAATAACCATATTTTCCGCACCAGGAAATTATAATTGTGCTTCGTAAATGCAATGTATTCCTAATTCAATTTAAATGAAGCCTTGTGATATATGCTGAGAAGGGCACTGTTTTATGTGTTCAGATCTTTACGTAAAGGCACGGGGATTGCGAGGAATATGACGTGGGCGGATCTGGGCGAGTATTGCACGTGTGTATGCAGGAACTTGTGCGCGGCATGGAGTGCAGTCACACCAAATAGCCAGCGACGGCGCACCATGCTGTCTCCAATGCACACACGACATGTTACCCCGCAAAACAGGAATTGGGGCTCAGATTAGCAACGACAGGACAAGGACTGTTCGTGAAGCATTACAAATTTGGGAAAGTGGGTATAAAATGAACCGGGGAGTGGAAACATTTACTATCGGCACGACCTGGGACATTGTCGTGGGGGTGGTGAGCCATGTGTGATATGATTGTGATTTGCAATGACTTTGTAGTGACATGCGATCAAGACAAATGTTTAAGCTTTTGATTATGAAGATTTTAGCTATTTTTTCCATTCAACTAGTTCACTTCCTTGTCTGGAACTTTTTCCACGTTTATGTAGATGAATCTGTTTTCCCGTTTTATTTGGCCACATGGTTGCTATTTTGAGTATCAATCTTATGTAAGGGGGAGACGAAATGAAACGTGTCAAACGACAATAAATAATGTTTCTAGTACAATTATATATCACCAATAGCAATCATATTGCAGCGGTAATATTCTTTCACGAAATTAGCACTTTTGAGCGGAGTTGCTGACAAATGCGAGCATACACTTATTTCTCCCCCGCACTGGATTCCGATACATCTCTAATGGACCCCTACAAAACTACTTCTTGATTTCTTCAAATTGTTCTCCATTATCAGCGTGCTCTTGAGACTTTTGGACTTAAAACCATCGGCAAGGTTAAAAAACGAACAATACATTCGACAGAATCATCATTGCAATCATCATCGAATATTATCATCATCTTTGCAATCACCAGATCATCAGTATCATCATCGCAATTATATATCAGTACTCAAGAGGTAGTAAAATAGCTAAAAATATATGGCTTTTATATTGTATTTTTAAATCTCAGTCCTTATCCGTAAAGTTCTAAAAACATTTAACTGAAATCGTTTCGTACATATACTCCATTTAATTGATGCACCTTTATGTTTGTCGCATTGGGGATGCTGCAGCGCAGTAGTATTATGCTTCCATGCCGGTGATCCCGGGACAGATCTCGGTCGGGAGCACTGAATAAGGACTTCCTGGTCTCCAATATCAAGTATACTCCAATGTATGTCCATACCTTCCACAAGGAGGAGAGTTGGCGACGCCATATAACCTCTACAGCTCGTGTGTCGTAAAATCGTAAGGGCCAGGTTTTTCGCTCGATCTCACATAGGCATTGTATATTGTTTAGATTAAAGACGCGTTTTCACGCCTGCAGTTTCTTGAAAGTTTTGCCCCGACAGCATTTGAAATTGGTTTAAGCTTACAAATACGGAACAAGGAATTGAGCTATCTTATCCTCTTAGGCAGTTTCAATATCAAGAAAAGTTTATTTAAATCTGGCCTGTCACCAGACGTATGGTACAATAAAATGATTTATCAACGGTATTTTTCCATTAGCTTACAAGTTGAGCACCATGCTGCCCAATGTACTGGCATCTGTCAAGGCCGAGACATTCAGATCCAATTGTAGCGCCGTAAAATTGTCTCCTGACAGTCAATTGGGAAAACAAATAAAAAGTAGAAGCCAAAGTTTCAAACGGGTCACTTCACCACTTAATCGACAACGAATATGTATGACCTTGACCTGATGTTAACATGCGCAGTGAAGAGGGGCCTGGCGTCAACGCACAGTGGAGGGTCCTAAAGTGCCCCCCTGAGTCTCGGAAACCAAGAGGGTTAGAAAAACGCTGATTGGAGGTGTGGGGTGATGGTGATCGACCTGTGGTCAAGTCTAATTGACTTAGGTCAATATCTTCAAGCTCAAACAAGGTCGTAAAGGTCGAATCTCGGCAGTGCTGGAAATTGGAAAATGCCGTGATTGTGCGGAAAACCGGAAATACACCAAACGTGGACTAAGGGCATAGAGGGAAGGTCTCATACAATTTTAAGAAAACTTTAAGGTCAAAGACATTCACGGTCAATGACCTATGACCTAACAATATGACATATTCCCAATAATCTTCAATATAACTACTAACTAATAAAGTCAGCATAAGGTCATAATGTGCACCATTCGAAGCGCACTGGCACGACCCAGTAAACATAAATGCTCTATCGTCATTCCTGGCCCCGCTATTAAACATATACCAAGTTCGCCATCCATTTCCAACGGCGAGGTATCGACCCTTACCTGACCCAAGTCACAGATATAAGCAATCCCGTTTCCACAACTTTATTTTTGCTCGGTAACCTTTTAATAAAATGAAAGTCTGAGATCGATCGAGTAAGCCCGCCGCCCTCACAGAACCTATAAAACATTTTTGGGTTTATGTGATTTACCATGCTTAAGAGACATCCCTTGAACACGTGAAATGATTGGACCTAAAATTTCAGCTTCGCCAAGAAGTTAGAGCAGTGTTTTAACGCTATTATATTTGTTTTCGCTGGTGTGATAGATGGTGAACTCATCTACAACATGCGTATCTCTATTAAAACATTACCTATTCTCAAAATATCAAAGATGCAACTAACTACTACTTATGGCTTTTTATTAGGCGTTCTGTATAGCACCTTGCCCGCCTCTAAAGGAGTGTGGGAGAATTTTAGAATTTAGTGTGAGGGCAAGCTACGTTAGTCTGTTAAAGCAATGGGAGTTATTTCAAGTAATGGGTTGCAAGATGTTTTAGCTTGCAAATGGACGTCGTGGCAATGGCATAGCCATGCCAAGGGAGGTCTTTTAATAAGTTTAGACCGCAGAGTGCGAAGGTTATTTCTGTGGTTGAAGACCTTATAAATTTAGAGTTTGAAATTTAGAATTTGAAATTTAGAATTTGGAATTTAGAATTTGGAATTTAGAATTTTGTGTGTCAGCTATTGATGTCCGCTGTATACGTTACTCGAAAGCCTCCGTTAACTCAATAATTTCGTATTTTAGAAAGTGCGCTAAACACCTGGCCAGGTGCCGCGATGCAACTAATGGCTATCAACCAATTTAGCCGACACATTCACCCAGCTTCAGTATCATCTGTGCGCTGTCCTCAGGTGAAGTCTTTTCTGACGAGGTGCGAGGCGTGGGCAGTGGCGTCTCCATCTTCGCCAACTGGGCCTGCGCTGTGCTGGTCACCGTGACATTCTCGCCTCTGATCAACGCCATCACCAATGCCGGCGTGTTCTGGGTCTTCGCCATCCTCTGCGTGATGGGCGCCGTCGCCCTGTACTTCACTCTGACGGAGACTAAGGGCAAGACGCTGGCGCAGATTCAGCGAGAGATGCGAGGAGAGATTCCAACCGAGTCGGATCTGACCTCTCCGGTAGAGGACAAATAATGCTCACGTATAACTGGTGTGACGCTGTTTGAAGTGTACATAGGTATCTGTGACTTTGTGCAGATAGATGTTTAAGCTTCTTGTTGCGACTAGCATATGCAAGAGCATATACGGGCCACAGGCGCTAGAGGTGTTAGTACACGGCTCGATCGGACACTGAGAAATGGTCCAGCCTGATTAGCAAATCGGTCAGACACACCCTTAACCCTCGCCCCACCCGGGGACCATCGATGGCCCCCTAAGGTTTTTCCTGGATAGCAGAAAAACGACGAGGTGCAGCACCGCGGTTGAGGGCTCTACCTCTCACTGCATCATTTTCCCACCATCCCTGAAATTTTTTTATCCCGGGTCACCCAAGGTCAGGTCACCAGACGAGGTCAACCAAGGTCACCTCACTTCAACTTTAGAGCTCTGTAAGAGCTACATTTCGAATTCGATCAATTTGAAACTTCCCACATTTCATGCCCCCTTCAGGGTCTACAAGGTGTATATCCGGGATTTTTCGATTTCGTGACCTGAGGTCAGGTCACGAGGTGACCTCTTCCATTGAAAAAGCATGGAAAAAGCTGTCCTATGATCTAAAAGTCACAAAACCTATTGCAAATGCTCAGCTTGCTCAGAGAAGTGTTCTTGGACACCCTTTCATGGATCCCAGGTGCCGTATTTTCCCTTTGACCTCTGCGAGGTCATACAAGGTAACCAGGGTCAAAACAGTATTTTGACAATAACTTTTGACCTAATTAACCCTCGCCCCACCGGGGGCATCGATGGCCCCCTAAGGTTTTTCCTGGATAGCAGAAAAACGACGAGGCGCAGTACCGCGGTTGAGGGCTCTACCTCTCACCCTATCATTTTTCCACCGTCTCTGATTTTTGTACTCCGGGTCACCCAAGGTCAGGTTACCAGACGAGGTCAACCAAGGTCACCTCACTTCAACTTTAGAGCTCTGTAAGAGCTACATTTCAAAGTCGATCGATTTGAAACTTCCTACACTTCTTGACCCCTCCAGGGTCTACAAGGTGTATATCCGGGGTTTTTCGATTTCGTGCCCTGAGGTCAGGTCACGAGGCGACCTCTCCCATTGGAAAAGCACGGGGAAAAACTGTTTCATGATATAAAAGCCACAAAAATGATTGCAAATACTCAGACTGCTCAGATCAGCGTTTTTGGACACCCTTTCACGGATCCCAGGGGTCATATTTGCCCTTTGACTTTTCTAAGGTCATCCAAGGTCACCAGAGGTCAAAAACAGTATTTTGACAATAACTTTTGACCTAATTAAGCTAAAGCGGGGAAACAAACACCATCGTGTTTGTTTCACTGTCACTGGCTTTCATTTGGTATTTGTCTTGTACTGCTTGCATTTTAATACGGCAAGGTCACTTTTTGACCTTTCGTGACCTCAGGTCATATTAGGTCACGAGGTGACCTCTGGAGGTCAAACCACTGGCGGGAGGTCTTTACGTTCCACATAGCGGAAAAATTACTGGCAATTTGCTATCAAATGTACTTTACCAGGCTTTAATAGCTCTAATGACATAAGAGTTATGCCCAGTTTGCGCAATCATTGCATATTTGAGAAAAAATAGCCGATCTTGACCTAATTTGACCTCTGGAGGTCAAACCATTGACCTGAGCACTAAAACATGTTAAGTAATTTCGTACTGAATTCAGGCGAGCTTTCTATTGCACTTTGCAGATTTGCGCTAACGCCCATATTTTTGGAGTTAGAGGGGGCCATTGATGGCCCCCGTGGGGCGAAGGTGGCGCCGGACCCCCCGGTGGGGTGCGGGTTAAGCTAGAGCGCTGTATCAAACACCATCGTGTATGTCTCGTCACTGGCTTTCATTTTCTGTACAACAAGGTCACTTTCTGATCTTTCGTGACCTCAGGTCAAATTAGGTCACGAGGTGACCTATAGAGGTCAAACCATTGGCGGGAGGTTATGACGTTTCACATAGCGGAAAAAGGTCTGGCATTTTCCTATCAAATGTACTTTACCAGATCTCAATCGCTCTAATGGTATAAGGGTTATGCCCAGTTTGCTCAAGCACGTTTATATCATTATTCCATAATTTATCAGACACATCATTCCTTTGGGATTTGTATTGGACCCAGGAGGTACGAAAAAACTATGAACAGGATCAGAAATAGGTTTGGAAATAACGCAACTTGACACCATTAATACCTATATTCATAAGGCATGCATGCACTGCTACTGCCCATGTAGATTTATACACGTCAAGCAGATGAAACGATATATATATATATATATATATATATATATATAATATATATATATATATATATATAGCGAGAGCGCTGATGTAGATATATTATTATATATGAGATGTTAGATTAGATATTAGATGTGCATATATATATATATATATATATATCTAAAGATGTATATATACACACATATATATATTTTTTTCAAATGGCGTGACCTATCGATGGAGCACCGCTTAGTTTTCTCGCGTGATGTCGGATCCAGGATAAGGGCTCATCCGAGTGCGCAGGAGCAGATGAAGACCAGTAAAGACCAATAAAGAAATAGCTAGTCTAAGTCTCTAAAAGGAATAGACTGTTAAAAAAGTGGCACCAAAGTTAATAATTTCGGTGTGCAAGAAAGGCTCGTACACTTATCTTAATGAGCGCACCGATTCTTGAAATATATTACGGCTGGCCGCATGTGAGCGTCGGGGTCGAAGTGGCAACACAAATAAGGCTTCCACATTCTGTTGTTTGAAGTTTTGTGTTGCTCTTCGTTTAATGGGACCATTTACAGGTGAAATGCATATTTATACGGCTGAGGATCTGAGAGATAACAGGTCTGAAGGTGATGGCAGGAATGGATCCAAGTGGAGGTGGCCGCCTCTCCCCCTTTAGATCCGTTTTTAAAAGATATACCAATTTTGAAACTTTGAGATAGGGCAGGGCGCCAAATGTTGTCCCTGGGTGGGCCTACACTCACGACACCCTGTATGTACATACAGAAGGTCATCGGCCGAGCCGGGCGCGCGCGCCAACCGACTGCGCCACCCAGACACCTCAAAAAGTACCTGCTTATTCTGGGAGGCCCTGCATTATTATGTTCGTAATGGTAGAGCTATTGTCTTTTAAAAAAACAGCGTCGTGGCATTTAAGTGTCTCCGTTTTAAATGGAAGATGAACGTGAGCTCACCATGCTAGTCCCAAAGTAGACACCTAATGTTTTAACGAATTCATTAGGGATCATCGTGAGGACCACAATTTGATGTGATGGAAATCATCTTTGCTTTCGTAATTTAAAGTTCCTTTACATCTTGATGGGGCACTGTTGCCTCAATGTGTGTTTCCACTACTCGTTGTAACTGAGTACTTAAGTACTTACTCCACACTGCACCTTGGTCTATCAAATGTATAACAAAAGCTACCTTAAATGTAGCAATGTAGGGAAACGTTGGGTGTGCCCGTTCTCTACTATCCTGGTATTTCACACCGGCAGGTGTGTAACTGCAAAGGGCACTGATACGCGGTATCCGATAACAAACACGCATTAAGCCACGTGACCTTCGGAGAGGCAGCATTATGTGCGAAGAATAACACATGAACAAATATTGAGTCACGAAACGCACATTTCTAGTCCTATATAATTGTTATCCTGTCTGAATAACACATGTCTTTTGGGACAGAAGAACCATATGAACAGTGTGGAGCTATCGCTTATGGGAGACTCACCTCAGGGGGCCCCACCCAAGGAAGCCCATTATTGGAATCCCATCGCCATAGGAACCAGTCATTGTATTCTCCCACACAAGCTATAGGCACTCACATGTCCATCTTGTCCCACAGGTGGTGTCCGTCTTACCCCACTTCGCTCCTCCTGAGCAAACTCGTGTATGAATCGGACGCTGTCGCGATTACATGTTCAGCGACTACGGTGAACGTAATGCATCCTATTCAACACGCGCATTGACAGGGGTCTGAGCCACCTTCGTCTTGACGGGGGGCTGGGTACCCGCACCCCCCCCCTAAGATCTCGAGGACCGTGCTAGGTAGCGAAAAACGGTAAACGGCGTTAGATAGCCCATCCACTTCCCCATCGAAAATATTTAGACCATTTTTTTCGGGTCACATTTAAGGTCAATAGAGGTCAAAACATGCCGTCATAGGGATAACATGTAAATTAAGTTTTTCGGCCATTACATCTGAACAAGTAAAGATCTAGCAAAACAATTTGAACCATATGAATCCTCGCAGCAAGCCGAATCTAATGATATATAATTTGACCTTGCTAGGTGAAATCAAGGATGTGACCTGACCTGAAGTCAGGTCAAGGTAAAAATGCATATCATTAGAACCGCAATGGCGAGGCAAATCTAATGCAGTTAAAATAAACGCTCTATCTGTATTCACCACCAAGTTATTCAGTTAAAACCATTTTTGCCATGTATTTCCAACGGAGAGGTCATAGCTCGTACCTGACCTTAGGTCATCGATTTCAAAAATACCGGAACAAATTTTATAGAACTCGGTGGGGCCATTATGTGATATGAGTTTCGATCGGATAAGTTTACCCTGTTTCGACTTATGCTATCTTAAACATTTTTTTGAGGTCAAGTCACTTGACCTGTACTGGTGAACTGACCTGAGATGACCTAACCTGAAAATTTTGACAAAAGTTGTAAGAATGATGAGGGAAAAGGCATACCAAGTACGGCGCGCTACGCGCCGCCGTTTTTATGTTATCTCCGAAAAACTACCCGCCCCCCTTGTCAATGCGCGTGTTAAGATCCGTTTAACGCAATTCCAATAAGATGTATAAAATGAAACAAGCGATGGCCTTATGAAGTTGAAAAATCAAATAAGTGCCGGGCTTTACTTTTATCAATTTTCTTATAACATTTGTCGAGCCTCCCAGACCTGACGTGTTCCTCCAACCCACTCACGCCAAAAGGAAGTGTAGTCAGTGGCGTAGCCAGGATTCGGCCATGGGGGGTCCGACTACCGTCGGGGGGCCCTCCAGGTCGGGGGGCCGCCTTAGTAGTCGGGGCCCATCTCCTATATGTGTCGTATAATATTTTGGCATTATAACATTTACACGACGGAAATTTGTTATTCCTTTTTAAGTGTTTGTTCTTATTTTGTTTATAGTTTGATTTTTCTTGATCCGACCAAATGCTGGTAAATTTAGGTCACCAAATATTAAGGCTGGACCATACCTATATGACAGCGTGGCTATAATAACCATTTTGTGGCACATTTCGGGAAATCAAATGTTGCTGCCTGCATGATGGTAAACCAGATTTTACCTCAATTCACTCTGGTAATCAGGCATGACGTTATTGAAGGCCAGTCGTTTTGAGTACGAAGAAATGGTCTTCTACGGGAAATGATTACCAATTCTTTCCGGGTGTCGAATTCATGAACTCTTTAATCAGAAAATTTCCAAAGAAATGGAAAAAATGAATAAGAGTACAAGGAATATGGTGGATGGTGGTGTGTTCCGGACGTCGTATAACGTCTATTCCGCGGAAAGATCCTGATGAATTCACCACAGTTACTTTCGTACCCTTGCTATGTTGTAAATGAGAAAATTACCAAAACAATAGGTGCCTGAGATAACTATCGCCTTGGATAACTCTGTCATTATTATTTTAAATCATTCATACCAATTTTTCTTTTTGGGATTATGCTCATCAATGTGTGTCATTGCCCTTTTTTGTCTGGTTTCCTACCAACATATTTGTAAGTTGTTTATTTCAGAATGTTTAGGACGGTAGTTATTGGGACTAAGCTAATATTGAAAATCAGCTGAAGTTCCAAATTCCCTGTTCGATTTGCTATTATGGATGCTAATATTAGATTAATTTTTGCCTTTCCTTCAGTAATGGTGCCTGATCCACATGTTTCAATTTGTCTTTTTGGTATGCAATGGGAATAGAAACATTTTTCCGAGGCATATGATTTTCGAAAATCTTCTTTGAGCCTAGGATCTCAAGCGATATCTCTGGATTGTTAAAATCTAAAAGAAATGGAAAAGAAAAAGGACGCTCAATAAAAAGGATATATGAGTGTGCCCCAGATGCTATATAAAACCTATTCCATGGACGGTCCTACTGATGAAACCGCTCACTTACTCCTCCCTAGCCATTGGTTGGATATCCCGGGGGCTTGGGGAGGTGAGTACTTCCTTGGACTTTAGGTCTCTGATAGGCTTTGTACAGGGCTTGTATTGCTATGCCAGTTTTAAGCCATCCAGGACCATCACCCACCGCCCCCGCCCCCCTGACCCATGGGTTGAGCAAAGATCTCCAGGGGCCTAGCACTTGACATGGCGCCGAAATCAGTATCTGGGACCCCCGAAAACAACACTTTTCCCGGAAATCAGTACTTACATTCCCCAAAGCCAGAATTTGGGGTACCGTGAGACTACCTACTGGGACCCCCTAGAACTTACTCCCGTAGGGCCCTGAGGATAACTTTGAGGGGAGGGGAGAAATGCTCGCTGAGACTGGCTTTTGGGGACACCTGAGGGCAGCTTCAGATGACCCCTGAGACTAACTCCTGGAGACCTCGTGAGACTAATTATCGGATCTCTGAGATTAGCTCTCCGGCCCTCCTTACACTAGAACTGAAAGGTCCCCTGAAAATAACTCGGGCTTCTGAGATCAGTTCTTGGGGGACCTGAGACTAGCTTTGGGCCGCCTAAGACCAACACTTGGCGCTACTCACAAGGTTAATTTCCGGCCCCTCTCCCGATTAGATCTCAGGGAGTCTCTGATACTGATTTACGGCGCCTCTTGACTAAAATTAAGGACTCCTGAGAATCTCTCGGTGCTCCTTAGGTTAGTTATCAGCAGCACCTCTGGGCCTATTTATCGGGCCCGCCAGATTTGCTCTGGGGGAGGGGGGCTGAGATTGACTCGGGGCCATCCAGATTAGCTCTTGGGATCCCCTGAGGCTGTCTCTGAGGTGGGGCGGGGGGCTGGGAATGACTTCCGACAGCCCTCTGAGACCAACCCTGGGGCGCCCCTTGAGACTGAGACTCGAGGAGGGAGGCGTGGAAGCACCCCTGAGACTGAGCATTTGGCACGGCACTCCTGAGACTTCCTCGAAAGCCCAGATTAACCCTCAGAGGCCTAAAGCTAACTCGGGGCCCGTGAGACCAAAATTCGGGAGCACCTCTGGGAATTACTCTCAAAGGCCCAAAATTAGCTCTTGGACGAACCGGAGACAAGCTCCCGGGAGCACTCTGAGGCTAACTTTTAGGTGCTCCCTGAGATTGACTCTCGGGGCCCCTTATGCAACAACTAAGGGGGCATAGCCTCAGGCTAAATCTCGAGGGTTCCCAAGATTACCCCTCGGGGGCCTCCTGAGACCAGCACTCTGCGGATCAAATGAGACTAACTCTCGGACCCCCAGATTAACTCGGGGCCACCTGAAAGTAAATATTGACTCTTGAGAAAGACGCCCGTAAGACTATGGGACCGAATATCGAGTGTCCTCTAAGACTGACCCTCGGGGTCCCCTTGACCGACTCTTGGGGTTCTCTGAGACTGACTCTCATGGAGCCCCTGAAATAGACTGTCGCGGGACCCTGAGAACCACTCTCTGGAGGACCCTGGGACGAGCTCGGCCCCCTGGGACCGACTCTGGGGGCCCCTGAGACCGACTTTCGGGATCCCCTAAAACTAACTCTCAGGGACCCCCGAAATCTACTTTCGGGGGGTCTTGAGACTGACCCTCAGGGCGGGGCCCTGAGGCCGACTCCGGGACGCCCTGAGAACGAATCTTCAGGGGCTTCCGAGGCTAATTCTGGGGGCCCCGTGATCAGAGAATGCTTTGCAGTAGTTCAGATTGGCCCAAAGGGGGTCCTCGGACTCCTAGAACCTCTCGGCTACGCTACTGCATCCACACATTTTGGAGCCCGCGGAGATCAGCATTTGGAGGCCCCTGAAATCCTTGCTTCCCCCCATACCAATATTCCGGAGCCCCTGGATACTGATGCGCGGGGCTCCTAAGACCAAGCTCGGGGTTCCACTTAGATCAGGTTCGGGGCACCCTCATGCTTGCGCTTTTCTCAGGAGTAACTCGACACTGATGTTCGGGGGACCCCCAGATCAACATTCGGAGCCCCCCCGAGACTAATGCTCAGAACTCTGGAGCCTCTCGATACCAATGCTCCGGGGTCCAAGCCTGGGACCCTGAGACCAAACTCTGGGTCCCACGGGGCCAATTCTCGTGACTCGCTCATAAGTCCCCTCGATATCGATAGTCAGGGGACACCCCGAGATCAATATTGCCCCCCCCCCACTTCCCGAGATCAATGTTCGCTGCTCCGGAGCCATCGATACCAATGCTCGGGGGATCCCTGAGACCAGCTCTGGGGCCCCTAAGACCAAGATCGAAAGGCCCGTGAGACTCAAGCTCAGGGGGTGTCCTGAGACCAAGCTCGGAAGGCCCGTGAGACCAAGCTCGGGCCCCCTGCTGCCAAGCTTGGGGCCCCTGAGACCAAGCTTGGGGGACCTGAGACCAAGCTCGAGGAGCCCCCTGAGACCAAGCTCTGGGGCCCCTGAGACCAAGCTTGGGGGACCCGAGACCAAGCTCGAGGAACTCTCTGAGACCAAGCTCGGGGGCCGGAGACCAAGCTCGGGGGTCCCCTGGTACCAAACTCGGAGGGCCCCGTGACACCAAGCTTGGGGCCCCCTTAGACCCAGACCAAAAGGCCCGTGAGACTCAAGCTCAGGGGGGTGTCCTGAGACCAAGCTCGGGGGTCCTTGAGACCAAGCTCGGGGGCCCCTGAGACCATGTTCGGGGGTCCCCTGAGACCAAACTCGGGGTCCCCTGAGACCAAGCTCGGAGGCCCCCTGAGACCAAACTCGGAGGGCCCCCTGAGACCAAGACAGAAAGGCTCCTGAGACTAAGCTCAGGGGTCCCTGAGACCAAGCTAAGGGACCCTGAGACCAAGATCGAAAGGCCGGTGAGTTTAAAGCTCGGGGGCCCCTGGCACCAAGCTCGGAGGGCCCCTGAGACCAAGCTTGGAGGCCCCCTGAGACGAAGTTCGGATTTCCCTTGAGACCAAGCTCAGGGCCCCTGAGTCCAAGATAGAAAAACCCCTGAGACTAAGCTCAGGGGTCCCTGAGACCAAGCTAGGGGGACCCTGAGACCAAGATCCAAAGGCCCGTGAGACTAAAGCTAGGGGCCCCTGAGACCAAGCTCGGGGCCCCTGAGACCGAGCTCAGGGGCCCCCGAGATCAATGTCCGGTTCCCTAGAGTCTCGATACCGATGATCAGGGGCCCCCTGAGACCAAGTTTGGGGGTCCCCTGAGACCGACCTGGGGGCCCTAAGACCGAGCTCGGGGGCCCCCTGAGACTGAGCTCGGGGGACGCCTGAGACCAAGCTCGGGGGCCTCTGAGACCAAGATAGAAAGGCCCGTGAGATTAAGCTCGGGGCCCCTGAGACCCAGCTCAGGGGCCCTGAGATCCATGTTCGGTACTCTGGAGCCCTCGATACCGATGATCGGGGACCCCCCTGAGACCAGGCTCGAAAAGCCCGTGAGACCAAGCTCGGGGGCCCCTGAGACCAAGCTTGAGAGGCCCCTTAGACCAAGTCCGAAGGTCCCTTGAGACCAAGCTCAGGGGCCCCTGAGACCAAACTCGGGGCCCCCTGAGACCGAGCTAGGAGCCCCCTGAGACCAAGCTCAGGAGGCCCGTGAGACCAAGCTCGGGGGCCTTCTGAGACCAAGCTCGGGGGCCCCTGAGACCAAGTTCGGAGGTCCCTTGAAACCAAGCTTGGGCGCTCCCTGAGACCAAGCTCGGGGACCTCTGAGACCGAGCTCGGGGGGCCCCTGAGACTAAGCTCTCGGGGCCCGTAAGACCAAGCTTGGGGGCCCCTGACATCAAGCTCGGAGGTCCCTTGAGACCAACCTCGAGGGGGGCCTGAGATCGAGCTCGGAGGGCCCCCTGAGACCAAGATCGAAAGGCCCGTGAGATTAAGCTCGGGGCCCCTGAGACCAAGCTTGGGGGCCCATGAGACCAAGTCCGGAGGTCCCTTGAGACCAAGCTCGGGGGCCCCTGAGACCAAGCTCGGGGCCCTCTGAGACCGAGCTAGGGGCCCCTGAGACCAAGCTCAGGAGGCCCGTGAGACCAAGCTCGGGGCCCCTGAGACCAAGTTCGGAGGTCCTTTGAGACCAAGCTCGGCGGCCCCTGAGACAAAGCTCGGGGGGCCCTCTGAGACCGAGCTCGGAAAGCCCGTGAGACCAAGTTCGGAGGTCCCTTGAGACCAAGCTTGGGCGCTCCCTGAGACCAAGCTCGGGGACCTCTGAGACCGAGCTCGGGGGCCCCTTGAGACTAAGCTCACGGGTCCCGTAAGACCAAGCTTGGGGGCCCCTGACACTAAGCTCAGAGGTCCCTTGAGACCAGCCTCGGGGGGGGCTGAGATTGAGCTCGGAGGGCCCCCTGAGACCAGGCTCAGGGGCCCCCGAGACCAATGCTCGTGTTTTCCAGTACGTAAGGTCAGCCCAAGGGGGGTCCGCGGACCCCAAGGACCCCCTTGGCTACGCCACTGAGTGTAGTACACATTTTTCCCGGTCTTGGCGCTGTCAGTTCATCCCAAAGAGGGGGTGTCTGTCTAACCAACGATGTCCGTGTTGCCCCACTTCCCCTGCCATATGGCCGAAAGTACCAGGGCTAGTAACCTTGAAAGTGTTCGCATGACCTTTGACGTCAATCTTGACCTCCATGTATGTTGACAAATCATCTAAACTAGAAAATTAATGAAGTCATCATTTATTCTACAGTGCAAGTAAAATGGTGTGGCAATATTAGGTAAGATATCTCACTTCAAAAGCCTATGCGTCAAAAACTATGAACATATTTTCAAAAACATTTCTCTGATCGGCACACTCATCTCTCTTCCAAATGCCAGCACGCAGTGTGCGTGCAAATGTGTTTTTCTTCTTATTTTGCTCTCCGTACTGCTCTCTGGTCACCTTGCGATAAATTGCAGAGGCACATCTTCTAAGGACCTCCTCCACTGCACAATCACATGACATCACATGACCATTATTTACAACACTCTATTAACATTCCAAATATGGTAACAATGTTTCCGAACCATACAGTCTGCAATCCAAACAAATAGCCGATGGATGGACCTTAACGAAATGTTTCGGCAATAAAAGCTGCAGATATCTTCTGAACCAAGGGGGTGCTGGACTGGCACGGCAATACGAGCACTATACAAACAAATCCTATGGGAGACTTAACCCGCGCCCCGGTGGGCCTCCGAGCCACCTTCACCTTGATGGGGGTGTTTGAGCACCCCCTGGAACTCGGCCCCTATGCGAAATAGTAGAAAAAAACGCGAACGCTAGTGGATAGCTTGTCCAAATTCATGAAGAAAATATATCTGTCTTTTTTGGCCCAGGTCTATATTGAGGTAATGCCAGGTCAAATAAAGTGGGATTTTGAGTAGAGTTTTTTGGTTCTAGCGTCTAACAAGTTGTGTTAGAATCATTGCGCAGGCACCATTCGCTTCCTTTCGTCACGGTAAATCGAATGATGTATGATATGACCATACTAGGTCAAAACATTAATATGACCTGCCCTCAGGTTAAGTCAAGGTCACTTTTCAACCTAGCATAGTTAATATGCATCTCAATCGGCTCGCAATAGCAATCTGAACACAATGATACCAAAATAAAAGTTACATCATCATTTGATGGGAAGTTATTGACCAAGTCTGAAAATAGCTTAAATAGCCCCAAATTACCTCGCAGATGTCACAGGTCAAAAATTGCGACATGAATCTGGAAAGGACCCAGGATACTACGTTTTGGAGAATATTTTTAAGTAATGGTGACATAAATTTGGACAGGCGCAGTTTTTTTTCAAGAAGGTCAGGCGCAGCCGCCCCAGATGGCGAAAAATTTAACCCCCTTTCCCTTACCGCCCGAGGCCTCCGACCGGCACCGGCAGCAGGCACCCAAGACCTAGGCACGGGAGATGCGAGCCATATCACCATCCACGCTCCAGCGCCATCCAGCCAACACGTTCAACTAACTTAGGCTAAGCACACATATGCAGGCATGCAGCGCCGGGTTCACGACCATCGCGAAGCAGCCTCCAACGTCAGCGCTGAGTGAGAACGTCAGCACTGAATATTAGCCCATGGTAGTATACCCGTCCCTATCCTCACGCCGGTGCCTAAGTTGAGCCCAAATGAAAGAAGAGAAAAAAACAGGTCGGTCCCGCTTTGGCAGTCGGCAGGGGCCAGGGACGCCCGGCAGGGGACAGAGCTGAGAAGTGTCGACCCATCCCAGCAATGCCCCCAGCCAACATAGTCCCGACACCCGCCAACAATATTGATGTACGTGTCCATTATAGGTTTTGGCTGACATCCACATCCAAAAAAGGTTTCAGTTCACTGGAGGGTTTCAAAACGCAGGGAAGACTGCCACATCACAGCCAATCACTTATCACCCCGCCTAAGCCTTCGCCCCTGGGGGCCACAGACGGAACCAAACTCGCCACTCACTCCTCCATAGTAAGATCAGCTCATCCCAGCGGCGGCACCTGGAACCAGCGCACCCCCGCCGCGGTGACCGAAGCCAACACATCTCAGCAGTCCTTACAGCAGTGTGAATGAATGCAACAACAGCGTATCACTCCCTAACGGGAATGCTTAGTCATCTTTAATCGTATGGGGCGCACCCCAGGCCCGTCAGGGCGCAGACGATAGGGCAGGCCATGCTGCCACCTCACAATCGATCACTTATTAGTCAGCCTAAAACCTCACCCTGGCGGCCCCAGACGGAACCAAGCTCGCCACCCTCAATGCTCCAGCAATATTAGCCTACCACAGCGGCAGCGCCCGGAACCAGCGCATCCCGCGGCAGCCACCGGAACCAACTCAGCAGTCCTTACAGCAGTGTGAATGAATGTATCTTTTCAACGAATAAAGCGTGTCACTATCTGAACGTGGATGGTCAGCCACCGAAGTCGCACAGTGTGCGCTCCCGGTGCACCAGCGACGATGTTCAGTTCAGTTCAGTATATTAAGAAACAATCCACACGAGTTAAAAACAATGGGGTGGCTATTCGTGTTTCCACGTCAGTCATTAAAAGAAGGCAACACTTAAGATAAGATAAAAACTTGGGATAAAAGACAGAAAAAAATCATGCATACAGAGTAAAGTCACACATAAAATAATACGTAAAACAAATACGATTACTGCAGCTCTCTCATCTGTCTCTCCAGCAGCATACATCTTAGAGTTTCCTTGAAAAGCACGTCTTCTCCTATATCCAGCTCGTTCAGCAGAGCTGCCCCCCGGTATGCCAGCCTACGCCGCCCGGCTTCAGTACGGATCCGCGGGAGGGACAGCTCCGCTGACCGGCGTGTCGCGTGGTTGTGAATGGTGTTGCGTGGTGGGCCTATGGTGTTAGCTATGTATGGTGGAGTGCCAGTGCGAATGGTTTTGTGAAGTGAGGAAAGTGTGTAATAGTGAATGAGGCTGTTGGCGTCCAGCCACTTCAGCCGCTCAACAACATCGGAAATGTGGTCGTGTTTCCGACGTCCGCTGATAACCCGGGCGCAGAAGTTGATGTTTTTTTTAATTTTGCGAATCTGAGTAGGGTTACATGAGCCGTAAACGCACAGACAGTAACGAACAACAGACAAAACTAGAGATTGGACGATTTGGGGCATCAGCTGAGCCGGCACAACAATGACGAACGTGAGTCAATGCAATTAGAAGGCCGTTACGTTTTTTTTACCGAGTTTACGTGTTGTTCAAAATTTAGATGACGATCAAGCAATACTCCTAGACTTCTCACTACTTTTGAGTCGTTGATAGTCGAGTTTCCGAATTTAAGAGTAACTGGGGGAAAATTTCGTAGCATCGCTTTTGTTCCTAGAATCATCATCTGAGTTTTGGCGGTGTTCACTTTCATTCCGTTGGCACAGAACCATTGAAGAAGAGAATCGAGTGCAATTTCCGCTCGCCGAATAAGATTTTGCAAGTCTTGCTTTTTTACCAGTTATTAAAACTGATGTGTCATCTGCGAACTGTGTGATGACCACGTCGTCTTCGACGTGGAGAGAGAGGTCGTTGGTGAAGAGGAGGCATAGCACGCAAGAGAGGCTCCCACCTTGAAAAATTCCCATGCTATTGTTTTTTTAGCCAGATCTTATTACTGCACCACTGACGGAAGATTTGAGCTGAAGTTGTTGGGTATGACCTCTCAGGTAGTTTTCGAACCAAAGTGTATCAATGCCATAGAGGTCTAGTTTTTTAAGTAATATTTGGTGTGGAATGACATCGAACATCTTGGATAAGTCCAAAAGAATTAGAATTGTAATTTCGCCAGAATCCATCGCCCTGAAAACGTGGTCGGTGATGACGTTTAGGGCGGATTCAGTAGAAACATTTTGTCTATAACCATGCTGAGCATCCGAAAATAGTTGGTTGTTTCAAAGGTAGTTGACTAATTGATTTTGAACGATTTTTTCTACCAGTTTCATCGGTGGTGGCAATATAGTAATTGGTCTCGTGTCAGCCGGTCCAGCTGGAGCTTTAACTTTTGGAATGGGGGTTATCAGCGCACGTTTTCATTCGGAGGGAATTTGGCCAGTGACAAGACTCGAGTTAATGATGTCCAAAAGCAAAAATCCAATAGAAGAAAAGAATTTTGAGAACATAACTATGCTCAGACCATCACCTCCGGTGTTGTTGGACGGCTTCATGCTGAGAAGTGTGGCGTGCAGAGTCTGTATGTCGATGGGCTGGACGGTGAATGTGGACGTGGTAACTCGAGGCAGTCGCACTGGAACGGGGGTCGGCGGAGTGGGAATAGAGGCCACGATGTTTGGTCCAACCGAAACGTAATAGTCGTTGAGTGCGTCCGGGGTCATATCAAAGGGTTGAGTGCTCGTCTGTTTTTTGCCCAAGACGGGTCGCAAAAGCTGCCAAAACCTACCGCGACCCTTTTGTAGAATTTCATTCTGAAAAAAACTGGCGCGAGTCACGGCGAATAGTGGCTTTGCTCAAACGGTTCAGATTTTTGTACTCGAGACGGGACCCCCGCACCAGTGCTACTTGTCTCTGGTGAATGATGCGGCGTGTATGGTGTGAGAGTGGCAACACAACCGGTTTACGAGCTGGAACGGAGCGGAGTGGTGCAACACGATCGAGTTCTAGCAAGAATGTTTGCTTAAAAATATCCCACTTGCCTTCGGTGGAGGCACATACCAGCATAGGCGACCAGTCTATTGAAGCGATCTGGAGATGAAAAAGGTTTACATCGATGCGCCCTAAACAACGCTTCTGAAGCCTGCAAGTAACCGGTATACTCTGAATGTCAGGACCGCGCAGTACTATGCGGGTTATATCGTGCGGCCCGCCAAAATGGCACCGGGTAACACCACTCCTACGGACACGGTCGGCACAGTTGGTAGCGACAACATCAAGAACAGTGTTGGCAGGCCGGTAAGTTGCACATGTTCGGTTAACGACATCAAATCCATAGTTGCTGAGTAACTGGCTTAGTTCAGGACGACATTCGCGTTGCTCTTTGAGCAGACAGTGGTTGAAATCTCCGGTAAGAATAATCTTGTGATCAACATATTTTGCCAACATGGCCTGAAGCTGTGACTCGAAACAATACAGATCTTTTGACAGCTGATTTTGTGAGTTATTTGGAACGCGATAAGCAGAGCAAACGACGTACTTTAAACTGTTGCTTACTTTCACGGCAGTCCAGATGGATTCTAAGTTGCTACCTTGTACGGCTGTAAGAGGCGTTGGCAGCAGCTCACACTGAAGGGAATCGCGAAAATAGATTGCAACACCGCCTTTTCCTTTTGGAAGCTTCAGCTTGGCTGGCCGGTCTCTTCGCAGTATGCTGTAGCCGTCGATTTGCAGAAGTCGATCCGGAATTTCAGGCGTCAGCCAGGTTTCGTTGAGACAGAGTAGGTCGAATCCATAGGTTTTCTGAATGTCGGTGCGAAGCTCAGGTAGGTGACCTCGAAGAGACTGAATGTTTAAATGGCCAATGAAAAGGTCTCGTCCTGTCGTTTCGGCATGCCGTCGCCAGTTGACACCTCCACGTCGGCCTCGTTGCCTGGACCCGCCTCTGCGAGTGCGCCGAGGGGGCGCGGCCGACCGCGGACCGGGCTCCGCTGGCACGGCAGGCCGCGCGCCAGTGGGGTTAAGCGGTGGTATTCTGGCAGCGGCGGCCCTCTGTTGTGTATTCTACTGGGGCCACGGTCTTGTTGCAGGGGCTGAAGCACGTATAAGTGCTTGCAGCAGGTGCATAAAGGTGACTGCTCGCACCAGCATCACAATTGGACGGGACTGCACTGGTGAGTCCATGGCTGCCTTGACCTTTCACTTTCAACTCAATGATTGGCTTATCAAACTGGTTGGTGGCGGGGACTGGTTGGTGGCGAGGACTGGTTGGTGGCGGGGACTGGTTTGTGACGGGTACTGGTTGGTCGCGGGTGCTGGTTGGTAGCGGGGACTGGTTAGTGACGGGTACTGGTTGGTGGCGGGGACTGGTTGGTGACGAGTGCTAGTTAATAACGCGGACTGGTTGGCAACAGGTACTGGTTGGTAACGCGTGCTGGTTGGTAGCGCGTACTGGTTAGTGACGAGTACTGGTTGGTGGTGGGTGCTGGCTAGTGACGGATACTGTTTGGTGGTGGGTGCTGGTTGGTAGCGAAGCTGGTCGGTGGCTGGTACTGGTCGGTGACGGGTATTGGTTAGTAACGGGTACTGGTCGGTGGCTGGTACTGGTCGGTAGCGGGTACTGGTCGGTGGCGGGTACTGGTCAGTGGCTGGTACTGGTCGGTGGCGGGTACTGGTCAGTGGCGGGTACTGGTCAGTGGCTGGTACTGGTCGGTGGCTGGTACTGGTCAGTGGCTGGTACTGGTCAGTGGATGGTACTGGTCGGTGGCGGGTACTGGTCGGTGGCGGGTACTGGTAGGTGGCGGGTTCTGGTTGGTAGCGGGTACGGTCGCACGATACTGTCTGGCAGTAGAAGCCTGGCACCACAGCCCTGGGGACGCGCCGCATGGCGGCACGTGCGGCTGGGGCTTGAACTGACTCTGTGCCGTCCCCAGTGGGATGCTGGAGCGACACTGCCGATACAAATGCAATCCGAAGCCTTTCGGCACTGTTCCATCGGGCGATGGGTAGTCTCAGTGACCCCTGCGGCTGCGAATAGCCCGTCCCCTGCGATTCTACAGTAAACATGACTCCTCACGAATGTTTCTCAGGATTTGATGCTCTGAGTGCAGGGGAAGGTTGCTTTGTTTCGTACCGTCCACTTCACTGCGCGGAGTTGTTCTTTGTGGCTTATAGCAGGGCACAGTAAAATGCACAGTATTCTCGGGTTTTATTAAGAAGATAGGTCGCCTGCTTCACACATGTTCTATCTTGTGTGGCAGGAGTGCTAGGTTCAGTCACAAAATTACTCACCGAAATCATCGAGCTTAATCAGCGATCTGTGTGCAATGGTATGGCTTGTTTTTGTTCTGTGGAGGACGGTGAAACGCGTCCACCCCTGTGCTCCCGAGAAAAGGAGCGACAGATGGATCCTTGCAGCCCAGAATTGTCAAAATTACCAAATAACCGCACTTCTGCAGCTGAGTCACATAGGGACCAGTTTAGTAGCAGGTGTCATTAAGGCAATTTCACTCATTTTCCCCCTAGGGGCGGGGCTGGTCAGGTGTGCATAGGTCATGTATCTTGCAACAGCACATGAAGAGACATTGGCTGAAGAGCACACCAGCTGCTGGATAGCCGCCACCATTGAACCCGGCAGTCTGCTGTGGTCGCTTCGACGTGCAACAACGGAGGCTTTCATTTACCGGTAGTCGCACTCTTAGGAGCCGATGTAACTGGTAGTAGCGCTGTTGGGAGCCGATGTTGCCGGTAGTAGCGCTGTTAGGAGCCGATGTTACCGGTAGCCGCGTTGTGTTACCGGTAGCCACGCTGTTGGGAGCCAATGTTATCGGTAGCTGCGCTGTTAGGAGCCGATGTTGCCAGTAGTAGCGCTGTTGGGAGCCGATGTTACCGGTAGTAGCGCTGTTAGGAGCCGTGTTATCGGTAGCTGCACTGTTAGAGCCGATGTTGCCAGTAGTAGCGCTGTTGGGAGCCGATGTTACCGGTAGTAGCGCTGTTGGGAGCCGGTTTTACCGGTAGTCACACTGTTAGGAGCCGATGTTACTGGTAGTAGCGCTGTTGGGAGCCGATATTACTGGTAGTAGCGCTGTTGGGAGCGGATGTTGCCAGTAGTAGCACTGTTGGGAGCCGATGTTACCACTGGTCGCGCTGTTGGGAGCCGGTTTTACCGATAGTCACACTGCTAGGAGCTGATTTTACCGGCAGAAGGGGCTCGTGATGTGCATCTCGTCGGGGATTAGACCCAGCTCAATGCCAGCCGTGGCTAGTAAGGCTAGAGCCAGTGTACCAGTGAGGTGTGCACTGTGCAGGCTACGTCACGTGCAATGTACATATGTAATACTGAAAAAAGATAGCGGAAGCCGAAAGCTCCCGAGTTTTGTAATAAAACTAAACGAGTATAAACCTATTTTTCCTGGTCAATAGGTTCATAATACTCTTATACTGAGATACATTTCGTTACGCTCAATGTCGAGGTGACTGTCTCTGCTGCGGCGTCTTCGGCTTCAGCTTTAGTGGTCGACCCCCGTCTAGAGCGTCGCTGGTCTTACACAAGGGTCAGTGCCCCATAAATGGTGTCGCTTCTGAGGTGTCCGTATACACCAAATTCGTCCATTGTTATTTTGAGGTGACACATCCGTTTTGAGCGTGCTTAGATACCGTCAGAACCACTGCCTGATTCTACAAAGGAATAATTTCCACTCTTATGGGAGTCATTAGCTATCATTTCGAGCAACTGACACTTTAAAAAAAAACAGCGACTAACTGTTCTAAGAGTTGAATGAATCCCTACAGTGATCGTCACTCCCTAACGCATGCCATCCGACACTCAAAGAAGGTGTCAAATATGTCCGGAATGTAGAGTCTGACTGCTTTCGGATTCGTGAACGTGCGTTTCTTTTTTACTGAAAGACAAACCACGCCACCGTTGAAGCAGCCATATTGAATTGGTCGGCCACAAGGTACGGTGACTTTCTGGTTGTGATCTCCGTGAATAATCGGCAACACGATTATCGCCTACAAGACAATGCAAACCCGCAAAGGAGCATAAGGAGCTACTATGTAAGGAGCCGCAAGTGCCAAATACACGAGGCCATCACTTCAAGGTCGTCCATCCTCGTACAACTACCCGTGCTCTGCGGAACCACCTGTGTTACAGGGCCGTGGCAGACTGGAACAGCCCTGGGTTATCGAGTGCGAAACAGTAAACCATTCCTAGAACAGCCTGGAAGTGCAGTGGGCAAATATACGGTATAATCATCTGAACTCGTAATATGTTGTCGCTAAGAGTGTGCACTGTAAGTGGCAGGCCCGAGTGATATGGTAATTTTAGACAGCATATAAATATTCGGCTTTCATAAAGATAGTAAAGAATATGAAATGACTTTTTATAAACTTTGTCCAAGTTGTTTCCTGTACGGCTGTTGGAGTCGGAGCCTCACTTAAGTCATCAGGGGACTTGTCACGGAGACCCCGACCCCACCAACCGAACGAGCAACCCCGACAATGAAGGGTTGATTTAGAAGCCAAAGTTTAACGTCCCACAAAGCACAGGGACGGCCGCCAGGCTCAGGTCACCCTCTCGCCAGTCAGTTGCCAGCCAACCTACGTCAGGCAACTATTGAGCGCCGGAGCTTCTCAGGGGAACCGATCCCAGGCCTCGACATGCACTGCCACTGCATGCTTCTCAGCAGCGGGCCGTAACCCACTTAAAGGGAGATACGCGAAAAAATTATTATTGTGGTTTCTTGCTATTTGACAAATCCTGATTACGAAACTGTCGATTATTTTTATATCTTCGGCAAAATTTTGGGAGGCCACTCACTTATTATCGAAATAGGTTAACAGTTCCGATAAAATACTGAAACCTTCACCCATCACTTACTTTTCGAAAACTATTTAAAGTGTAAAAGTAATGATTTTTTGTAATAAAAATGTCTGTTCTCCTGTATTTGAATTTGAATCAATTTTATAAAGCCTTTAAAAACTACAAAATGAATTAGTTTGCCCTAGAAACGGAAAAAAACATAATTACTCAAGTCTTCAGCCGTTTCGTACCTCGGGTCTTGAGGAGTTTTCTGCTTCAGCCCCAGGATGACGAAACTTTTGCGTCAGATAGGTCACGTGACCCCGGTATGAGAACTCCTAGGCTTCTGATTGGTTAATTGTGATTTCTTTTAAGCCCTATATTTCAGTTTCAAAAGAGTTTTGGAATGCTTTTTCCGAAGTAATCTTTTTCTGTAGTAGTCCAAAGTTCTACATCGCTGTTTAGGATAGATGTGACCTAATTCTTAGAGAAATTGATAGCCTTATCCGTGGGTACGTCATATAAATCGATAAGAGGTGTACCGGTAAAGTCGTCTAGAAATGTTGACTTTGAGAGAAATTTTAAGGCATTTGTAGGCCGAATTCGCAAAAAATGAGAATAGGACTTCTGAAACAACTTGTGTGACCTTTTGATCTAGCCAATAAATTTTTTTCGCGTATCTCCCTTTAAGAGGTAAGTCATGACAATTCAGCCTGCTGTTGGTTTGTTTTCAAGTGTATATATGAGGTGAATATATGTATATATTCAAGATATATCCGACCTTAGCAGGCTGACAAATATATCCTTAAACCTCGAGTTGTCCAATACCTGGTCACCGCAAGATTCTATCCACATTTAGTTTATATTGATACCATTGGTGAGGTGGCACATGGCATTGATGTTAGGGAGGAAAAACAGGAAAAACAAAGGAAAGACGTAGAGCCCCTGATTTTATATGGCACTACTTCCGAAGTGCCCCTACCCGATCAAAACCCTGGATCCACTCATGGAAAGTGTGAGGTAGATGTGATGGACCGATCAACATACCTATGGATATTCGAGAAGAAATGGTAAGAAGTGTATGTGCGCCGTGTTAGTAATTGCCCAATGAAACAAAAATAGCCACCAAAAATCCGCAGGATACCGGGTGGTAAGTATGGATTCACAGCCCAGCACTGTGCGAGCCTCTTTAAAAAGTTGGATGGATATTTAATTCACTGTCATTCCTTATTCCCTTAGGAACGCGACCACCTATACCGGATGGCACAGACTGTCAGACGTTCTGAAGGCACCGAGCGTTTAACATGTGTGCACCCCTCAGCGTTGCCACTGCAGGAGCGCGATACGGTGGTGGCCGAGAGGCCTACGGATTTATACGAGCGCTAACACAGGCTCGCCAGCTCTCTCGTCGGTACCACCAGAATTAATGTCCGTCGTGCAAACCAACGGCAAGGCCATAGCCGCACAAAATATGACACCGGCGGCGGTCTGGGGATGCCATGAATCCCAATAACGCGTCGAAGACGACGCCGGCCGCCGGGCCGGCGGGGCGATCTGACGGCCGTCTCTGGTGATGAGTCGGCCGCGTGCTGTGACGTCGATTGCGACGTTTATTGGCGCGCCGGGGCCGGCGGAGCCGCTCAGCAGCCCAGCTCTGCTGTCCGCCACAGCCAACCGAACCGCGCTGAATCGATGTGGCAATTGCGGCGGTGTGCTGACCGCTGACCCAGGCAAGCCAGCCATGGGCAATCAGCGGCTCTGGACCAGCTGGCTAACTGCACCTTGTGTCCCTACTCCCCAGTGGCCACTCGGGATGGAATTGTAGCCAATGTAAATGACTGATGAGGTGCAGGGCGAGCGCTACATCACCATCTTGAACAAGGTCAGATCGAACTCGCTCCCCCTGCTCTCAGCGAGCGAATCAGATTTGTCGGTCTCAGACGAGCCATTCTCATGCAATGCCTCACAATGCACGTTATCGGAAAACAACTCCCAGGACGCTGATTCATGCAGAAGCTTTGACCCGCCGGTACGGAGTTCTGCGTCGCTTCGCCGGTAGGGGGAAGCGAGTACCCCCCCCCCGACCCCCGCCCTTCCCGCTTGAGATCTCGGAAAACCTGCGAGTTAATGAAAGTACGGAGTGACAGAAAATACCTATAGGAAATCCGAGCCAATTAAGTCGTTTAAATCAACAAAAAAGTATCAGAAAACAGTGGCGGATCCAGGGGGGGAGACGCATTCCCAAAATTCAAAATCTCAGGGCAAAACGATGTTTTTGCACCCCAAACAAATGTCGCCTACTTTCTTGCCCCGGCTCCATTTTAGTTTATAAACAAGGTTTTGGATATCCATCCGTAAAAGCAAGGCTAAGAGGATATCCGTCCAATGTCTATTTTATACAAGAAAAGGCCCAGTGTCATTTCCGTATGGGTTTTTAAGCTATAGGCGACCCAGGATTGCCGATCGGGGATGGGAGCAATGCTCTCGGAGCGTGGTCGGAGGGCACCATCCAGACCAGGGAGAGTGGCGCCGCTTTTGGACGGCAAAACGTATTCGATGGGCGAAAAATCCTTTCATGGGGAGGGAAGAATCCTAGTCGAGGTCCGATTTTTTTGGCGGGACGTCCCCTGATTCACGAGTAGGGAGGGGAGTAGAAGTAGCACGTGAAAAAACTCATCCTCCCACCGCAACACACGATGAAACCACAGTGCGAACACCGCCGGCACTGCGTGGTCGGGGCTCGCCGCGGTTGCAAGCACCCAGGGCCATAAAGGGGAATGAGGCTGTTTTATACGTTGTTTTCGCGCGAGTGCCATGATTTCCTCACTACAACTGTTACAGTTATCAGCAGTGTTAGAGCAGCATGAAAGTACGGCCTTGGTGGTAAATTGTTTCCGGTTGATAAGCTGATATTTGGGGTAACCATGCAGCGTGCGTTGCAAGACTAGAGTTGGAAATAGCGTAGCTCCAACCAAATCACGCAGAACATAGCGCGGGTCAAATAAGCTAATAGATAAGTACCACGCAAGGTCGGTATGACTTCAGGTAATATACCCAACATATTCGAAGCACCATGAACCTGTCAAGTCTTGAAATGAAGCCGGTAACGACGTGTTTGCGTACATTTCTTTTGAACGACATTTAAGGTCAAGTTAGGTCATTTGGTCAGGTTAAATGGTTTGTTTCAGATCCAAGGCACAAATAATGGAGCGAAGGCTGTATCAGATAAGTATTCAGCTTTAATTTGACATCCATATTAAGCCATGGTATATCCGCACAAAAGTTACTTCCAATGAGCGTTTTGCCCTAGTTGATGAACTCTGTGACCTGTTACCAAATTTGAGTTACAAAAAATGACCTTGACGATCTCTATCTAGCGAACTCTTTGACCTTGAGACCTGGAATTGGGCCCAAATTGTTATTTTGTATAGGAGACCTTGGGTACAACATTTGACGGAAATCTGAGGGGTCATAATGAGCTTTTTGGTGCCTACCTTTTTTGTGATTTCTCCTGGAACGATCAAATTATAATTGTAAGATGAGACGGATATCCGCCCCCTACCCCTTCCCCAGTGCCGGCACGTGTTAAAGCAGCATTAATAAAAGCGAGACTGATAAAGAGCTAGAATAAAATACGCTCTGGGAAGTACTTTAACGCTTCCCTACATTCATTTCGGCAGCTGGTTGTGCTACTGCTATAATTCACCAACTAAAAACAATTCGAAACCTAGCAATAGTTCCAACATTGTTGAGATTCGACTAACTCAGCATATATATGTAGAATGTGGGATCAGGGGACCTGTTCACCTACTTGTTAAAAAAATCCCGATCTCAGCAAAATTGGAGACAAATCAGACAATGTTGTAGCCAGCCAGTCCGGTGGGTTTTTCGTTCTAGAGAACATTCTTGTCAGAAGCAGGTTGAAGATTTACTGGCCGCTGTACCTTTTTACCGGTAGAAACGCGTATGTAGCTCGGTACAACATGTGCCGTCGCCGTGCTCAATGTTGGTCTGACGAAAGTCGGCCGGCCCTGGAGAACATCTGGAGAAGATCTGGCCGTTTCCGCGTCTTTTGGGTATCGGCGGAGCTAGGATCTCCGAGCCCGGTGAGACATTTCGGCCAGGGGGCGCCATTCCGGCCAGGGGAGCCACTCAGGGTACGGGGGCGGCCGTTCGTAACGACGCAACCTTACAGAGGGGAGGAGGGTGCCAGATCGCAGCGCAGAGCGCCAACATTTGCAGGCCGAGAAGTGTTGTTGGAGACGGCATTTCAGGGAGACACCGGGCTGTTTCAGGGAGACACCGGGCTGTTTCAGGGAGACACCGGGCTGTTTCAGAGGAGACACTGGGCTGTTTCAGGGAGACACCGGGCTGTTTCAGGGAGACACCGGGCTGTTTCAGGGAGACACCGGGCTGTTTCAGGGAGACACCGGACTGTTTCAGGGAGACACTGGATTGTTTCAGGGAGACACCGGGCTGTTTCAGGGAGACACCGGGCTGTTTCAGGGAGACACCGGGCTGTTTCAGGGAGACACCGGGCTGTTTCAGGGGGACACCGGGCTGTTTCAGGGAGACACCGGGCTGTTTCAGGCAGTACCAGAGTGCGATGTGGAGGACCGAATGTTTCATCAGGGAGGGCACATGTCCCCAGGGACAGAAAGCGCTTTCCCTACCCCTGGAATCGCCAATGGTTTTGGGATATAAAATAAACGTGTTTTCTGAGGCCGAGCTCCCCCACCCCACTGCCGTCTGCATTAAGTTCCTCGGTATGCATTGCCCCGAAGATAGCCTATCTTGCAAATGTTCGCTCTCGATCGGGTTTGATAGCACTTACCGTGAGCTATTGACCGCACATCTCCTTCAAGTGATCCAATTCAATGCTATCTTTAGCGACAGCAGACGGATTCAAGTGGGTGATATAGCTGTATGTGTTACTGAGCATGGAAAAAAGGCGGACTCTCAGATAGAGTGAATATTTCACACCCTGCCAGTTTCCGCAGCGCAGAGGTGCAGAAAGTATGCTCGCTGTCACAAACTTAATGCGACATATGCCTGCTCTTGTCATACGGAACTGGAAAGTGTAATAGTATGCTTGTATGCTCTAAAAAACGGTCATGGTCAGTGGTTGATCCAGGGGAGCAAATATGCATTTGGTCCCCACACTAAAAACTCCAGCAAAATTATATTTCCTCCCCAAACCTATCGAGAAGTATCAAAATTTTCCTGTCTACACTTCGTCAAAAAGACTAAAAATTCAGCTCCCCACCAGAGGATGCATTCTGAGACAAAGTATACATCAGGTCTACCGGGCTGAAACACTTCAACCCCCGATTTTGTGGTGTGATAATTGATCTCCCTAAAGATATACTGAATGTGTTTTTCCTATCTCTTCCTTTTCGCGGCAGACATGGTTCAAACACAATAGCAACACAGCATGGAAGTGCCATCACATGTTTCCATTTTTGGAAGGACCGTTTCCAATTATGGGTCATTGTTCCCAGTTTTGGGAATGTAACCATTATTGAAAACTCTGCCCACACTTTCCACCACTGGCATCCATTTCCATTTGTTTAAAGTAGTATTCCACTTTTGGATGTGTATTTCCAAGGCTGGGTCATTTTTCTAATGATTGGGAACGTAGCTATTATTGTGAAAATACATGTTATTGGGAGCGTAGCTATTATTGGTAACTCTTCACCACAGTCCCCCCTTCCCCCCCCCCCACTGACTTACTATCCCACAAATTACCAAAAGCGATATAAATGCGAAAAAATTTCTGGGACCATGGACGCATAGCCGTCAAATGGGGGTGGGGGGGCAGGGGTTACTCTCACACCTCTCAAATCAAAAAGGGATGTCCCTACGAAAATTGTGGGATTTTTCCCAGGTTTTTTTGCATTTTCTCAACATTACCTGCATGGAGCTGGCCCTACGTAAATGTCATGGTAAAGTGTGCGTTAGGTACCGTTTTCAGAGAGAGCCCAAATTCGCCTCCCACGCCCCTCCCCCTCTCTCTCCCCGCTTATCATCTATCGTGGGTCCGTCACCCAGTAAAAATTATGTGGTGACGACCCTGCATATACGTGATATTGTATCTATGGGCCCAATAGGTACAGAGTTACTGAAATTTGAATAAGGTCAAAGTCCATATTTAACTCCATGCAGTTCAGGTTCCTGTGTGTTGCTTCCTACGCTTCAAAGACTTTGAGTCAGCAGACTCCACGTTAGCATATCGACATACTCAATGCACGCTTGCTATTTATTTTGTTGCGCAGTTTACATAAATATCCTGTCCAGCTATTTTTGGAAATATTAGGCGTACGTTGGGCGTACCGGATACTAAATTCAGGGCAATAGGCGCCGATAAATTGGAGATACTAAAACTGTAACTGTGACTTTACTTGGAAAGTAACAACTGGTTAGCAGAAAACTACTTATGGAAATATTTGTATTGCTTTTATTACCCTACATATGCTTAAAATCATGTTTTGTTTAAAAATGTATCGGTCACATTTCGGGTTTCTGACCTACTAACAACTGCCCTCTGCTGCCAACCACTAGTATTCGATCGTATGTTAAAAGCTGGCAACTGTGACCAGACTTGTTGAGTCGCGACTCAGAGTCAGAGTCGACTTTGCGTCGACTCTGAGTCGACTCAAAATTTCATTGAGTCAGAGTTGAGTCGACTCACTTCCAGATTTGAGTTGAGTCTGAGTCGATTCAACTGCTCGACCAGTTGAGTCGAGTCAGAATCGGAGTCAGCCCCTAAGCTGTGAGTCGGGAGTTGAGTCGACCCAGCGCTCTTTTTCCTTAACATATGTGATCACATAGCTGACATTTGAGAAATGTTTGCAAACAATTTTGAAGGATTTCGTATTGAAATTTGCTAATAATAGGGAACCTATTATTATTCATATCAACACTACACCAATCCCGGGATCAGACATTAACAAAAATAAGTTGTGTAAATTATACAGTTTCAAAAGCGCACACACTTCCTAGTATTTCCATTTAATGTTAGCAATAGCATTAAAAATCATACAGAAAAATTAAACTTGGCACACATTTAAACTTTTCGACTTTGAGGGTGCACACCATAAAAAGTCCTAGGCTAATAATCACACAATAATTCACCCTTAGGAAGAGACATCTTTATTTTCTATTTTCTTCCTTTGGTTAACAGAAAACACTAAAAAAAACTCCGTAATATAAACACCCACATAAAACTTGGAATGGGTCAAAACGGAAACTAAAAGCTTCAATTAGCTGTTTTTTTAACCCTCGCCCCACCGGAGGGCCATCGATGGCCCCCTAAGGTTTTTCCGGGATAGCAGAAAAACGACGAGGCGCAGCACCGCGGTTGACGGCTCTACCTCTAACTGCATCATTTTCCCACCATCCCTGAATTTGTTTACCCCGGGTCACCCAAGGTCAGGTCACCAGACGAGGTCAACCAAGGTCACCTCACTTCAACTTTGGAGCTCTGTAAGGGCTACATTTCAAAGTCGATCGATTTGAAACTTCCTACACTTTATGGCCCTTCCAGGGTCTACAGAGGTGTATATCCGGGATTTTTCGATTTCGTGACCTGAGGTCATGTCCTTATGTCCTTATGAGGTCACGTAATGAGGTGACCTATCGCATTAACAAAGCATGGGGAAAAGCTGTCTTATGATCTAAAAGTCACAAAAACGATTGAAAATGCTCGGCTTGGTCAGAAAAGCGTTCTTGGACACCCTTTCACGGATTCCAAGGGCCATATTTTCCCTTTGACCTCTCCAAGGTCACCAGGGGTCAAAAACAGTATTTTGACAATAACGTTTGACCTAATTAAGCTAGAGCGCTGAAACAAACACCATCGTGTTTGTCTTGTCACTGGTTTTCATGTGATATACGGCAAGGTCATTTTCTGACCTTTCGTGACCTCAGGTCATCGTAGGTCACGAGGTGACCTCTGTTGGTCAAACCACTGGCGGGAGGTCTTTACATTTCACATAGCGGAAAAAGGACTGACAATTTCCTATCAAATGTACTTAACCAGGTCCCAATAGCTCTAATGGCATAAGAGTTATGCCCAGTTTGCTTAAACATTGCATATTTGAGTGAAAATAGCCGATCTTGACCTAATTTGACCTTTGGAGGTCAAACCATTGACCTGAGCACTAAAACATGCGTAGTAATTTCTTATTGAATTCACGCGAGCTTTCTATTGCACTTTGCAGATTTGCGCTAACGCCCATATTTTCGGAGTTAGAGGGGGGCCATCGATGGCCCCGCGGTGGGGCGAAGGTGGCGCTGGTTCCCCGGTGGGGCGCGGGTTAAAGTACTTACTTGATTTGTCATGGTTTGAGGACATCCCCTGGTAGATAATATAAACACCGACGACACAACACTGTACCTACTGTTCTCTGTATACGGAAAGTAAAACCCAGCCTATCTCTGGCATTCCCTACACATCAAGTTTCTCACAAACCACCACTCTTTAAATTATGTTGATTATCATTTACCTATTTAGCGCCCACTGTCTGCACACAAAATAGCACTGCACCCCACGCGCGCCACACCAGTCACGAAACCATCATTGTGCGCCACAATATTTGATCTTTACTTTTTAGCCTCAGGGCAAGGTATGCAGATTTTCTTAGGTTTTTATGTCACGTGACGTTTTCAAACTGCTATTTATCGTTACTTAATTGCTATGATCGTCACCTCTTTGTCTTATCGGAGGTTAGGTACGCGTAATGTCTTCAGTGCGCCATCTGTAGTATTTACCACATCTTTATCGGGATGACAACGCGAGCGCCCATTGTTTTGTTTTTGATTGAGGCAGTGCACAGGTTCGGTTTGACGCGGCTTAGTATGTTTTTCTAAGCTTAATTTGTCACAGGATTGTTCAAAATGCACTGGGACAGGAATTGCCACTCAAAATGTCAAAATTTAAAATATTGAGTCCCGTTCCTTGTGTTTGAAACCTCGGTTATTGCCTCAATTCTGACTTTACTCATGAAGGACATACCTTCAAAATGAAAAGTTTTCAGGCCCTTCATCTCAATCATACCTATCTTCGCATTTAGCACCTATCCTTCATTCCTATGCAAACATAATTTATGTCGTGAATTAATGCATTGCAATTGACATTATATAGAAAGAAATATGCAGTTATTAAATAATTAATACCATGAATAAATGTATTGAAATTTGTGTACTATTAAAGGAAACGTGCATTTTTTGTACATACTTGGTCACTATTCTGAGTCGGAGTCGACTCTGACACAATGTTTCTTTGAGTCAGAGTTGAGTCGACTCACTTCTGAATTTCAGTTGTGTCGAGTCGGCTCACCATTTTCAACACATCGAGTCGAGTCAGAATCAGAGTCAGCCTTTAAGCTGTGAGTCAGAGTTGAGTCGACTAAAAAAATTGAGTCATCAACAAGTCTGACCGTGACAGTGGAATCGAGGTGTCCTGCAGAGGGGTGGGGGGCGAGGGCCATCAATCCCTCCCCTAAGGTTTTTCCGAATAACAGAAAGACGACAAGGCGCAGCACCGTGGTTGAGGGGTCTACCTCTCACTCCATCATTTTCCCACCATCCCCGAATTGTTTCCCCCGGGCCACACAAGTCAGGTCACCAGATGAGGTCAACCAAGGCCACCTCACTTCCAATTTTTAGATCTACCATGGCTACATCTCCAAACCGATCGATTTGTAACTTTCAAGGTCTACGAAATGTGTATTTAAATTTTGTGACATGCGGTCAGTTCACAAAGTGACCTTTCCCAAAGAAAAAGCATGGGGAAAAGCTGTCTTATGATCTTAAAGTCACAAAAATGATTGCAAATGCTCAGATTTCTCAGAAATACATCCTTGGCCATCCTTTCACGGATTTCAAGGTCAATATTTCCCCTCGACTTATCTGACTTATCTGAGGTCATCACAGGTCACCAGGGGTCAAAAACAGTATTTTGATAACTTTTGACCTAATAATCAAGCTAGAGCGCTGAGATAAACGTCATCGTGTATGTCTCGTCACTGGCTTTCATTTGATATACTGAAAGGCCACTTTTTGACCCTCCGTGACCTCAGGTCATGTCAGGTTAACCCGCGCCCCACTGGGGGTCCGGCGCCACCTTCACCCCACCGGGGCCATCGATGGCCCCCCTCTAACTCCAAAAATATGGGGGTTAGCGCAAATCTGCAAAGTGCATTAGAAAGCTCGCGTGAATTCAGTAAGAAATTACTTCACATTTTTTAGCGCTCAGGTCAATGGTTTGACCTCCAGAGGTCAAATTAGGTCAAGATAGGCTATTTTCACTTAAATATGCAATGCTTAAGCAAACAGGGCATAACTCCTATGCCATTAGAGATATTGAGACCTGGTTAAGTACATTTGATAGAAAATTGCCAGACCTTTTTCCACTATGTGGAACGTTAAGACTTCTTCACCAGTGGTTTGACCTCTAGAGGTCACCTCGTGACCTAATATGACCTGAGGTCACGGAAGGTCAGAAAGTGACCTTGCTGTATATCAAATGAAAGCCAGTGACAAGACAAACACGATGGTGTTTGTTTCAGCGCTCTACCTTAATTAGGTCAAACGTTATTGTCAAAATACTGTTTTGACCCCTGGTGACCTTGGATGACCTTGGAAAAGTCAATGGGCAAATATGGCCCCTGGGATCCGTGAAAGGGTGTCCAAAAACGCTGTTCTCAGCAGTCTGAGTATTTTCAATCATTTCTGTGGCTTTTATGATTATGAGACAGCTTTTCCCCATGCTTTTCCAATGGGAGAGGTCGCCTCGTGGCCTGACCTCAGGTCACGAAATAAAAAAATCCACGGATATACACGTTGTAGACGTGGGAAAGTTCATGAAGTGTAGCAAGTTTCAAATTGATCAACTAAGAAATGTAGCTCTTATAGAGTTTCAAAGTTGAAGTGAGGTGACCTTGGTTGACCTCGCCTGGTGACCTGACCTTGGGTGACCCGGAGTAAAAATTTTCGGTGATGGTGGAAAAATGATGAGGTGAGAGATTGAGCCCTCAACCACGGTGCTTCGTTTCGTCGTTTTTCTGCTATCTTGAAAAAAACCTTAGGGGGCCATCGATGTCCCCCCGGTGGGCGAGGGTTAAGAAGTATCCTCTTGGAGGTCAAACCATTGGCGGGAGTTCATTATACTATGTTTTACATAGCGGAGAAAGCCCTGGCAATTTCCTATCAAATGTATCTCAATAGCTTTAATGGCATGAGAGCTATGCCCAGGTTTCTTTAAGCGTTGCAAATTTTAGTGGAAGTAGCCTATCCTGGCCCAGCCTCTGGAGGTCAAACCATTGACCTGAGCGCCTAAATATTTGAAGTAAAATCATACTGAAATCACATGAACTTTCCAATGCACCTTGCAGATTTGCGCTAACCCCCATATTTTTCGAGTTAGAGGGGCATCGATGCCCCGGTCGGTGGGGCGAAGTTGGCGCCGGACCCCGGTGGGGCGCGGGTTAAATCACTAATAACACGCTGTGTAATTAAAGAAAAGAGTTACTAAATCCAGATACTTGTTACTCGCTTATTGCTGTATTTCGAAAACATGTATTTTGTGTTTGGGTCATGCAGCCCCAATCTCGAAAACATTCGGTAGGATGGCGTTTCTCAGTATGATATACTTTACGTCATACGTTACGCCACGACGTCATAGTCAAGGTTACTCAATGCTAAGGTGAAGGTCACAGGTGAGGGTCAAAGGATCAAGGGCAAAGTCTCATGGCCTACCCAATGGCTACTATAGTACCAGTTAAAGTATACATTGTTGGGAATATGTCATATTGTAGCGTCATATGTCAATAGCCTTGAAAAAATTGGACCTCAAAATTTCCGAGATATTTTGTTTAGTCTTACCTCCATGTATTTAGTCCGCTTTTAATGTATTCCCGCCTTTTTCTGCATAATAATGACATTTTCTAATAGGTCCTTAGCGCGACCCAGATTTGACATTTACGACCTCGTTTGACATGGAAGGTATTGGCATTGGCCAATAAAATCGGTTACAGTATAGATTACCATGGCCCCATAAGTCCACCAAAACGGGCGCTTTTCTAGCCCTCCTGGTTTTTGAGATCTCAGAGGCGGGACACTTTAGGATCCCCTCCCTCCCCCGACCTCCACTGCACGTTGACGTCAGATTCCTCTCCATTTCCCGTGTGAATTTATTTTGCTCCCTTAGTTCAAAAGACAGCCTTCATGATATTGTAGTTTTTATGGCTATGAGAAGTTGCGTGAATTCAGGTTGTCGTGTTCATACTCGTTGATCGAACCTTTTAAAAACTATTTGGCAGGGCCTTGTATTGCCAAAGTCAACCAATGTACCATTTCTTCGGCCGTGCTTCGGCGTCGTTGCATCCCGACAGATACTTCAATTTCATTGCCCATTAGATAGACGCCCATGAAGAGGCCAGGTAGATGGCAGAGCAATTCATGAGCAGGGGAGCCATCGTCACGGCAAGTGAATCAACGCTCGGTATTTAGTGTTCTTAGTATTTACACATAAGTTTTTGTAGAAAAAAGTTAACTTATCTAAAAGCTTGGCTCAGGCTAAGTGGGCGTTTGAAGCGCGAGGCATTGTGTCCAATGAAGAGACCACACACACGTAAAACCTGCAAGGGGTTCCGAAATGCGGTCGTTTATTCCTGCTGCAGTAGGAAATATTTAAAAGATGAAAATATCTTTGTTCGACATCACATAAATACATATGCTTCGAAAAATAGATTACCTGTAACAGAAAACCAACAAACTACAAACATGCTAGGAGTAAATATCCGCGTTACCTTCATTTTTTTAATACACCAATCAGCTTTCGTTGCGATGACTTTAATGCATGGTTTTGACGAGTTCTTTTTACCTCAGAACTTACTCTCTTCAGCTTTTTTCTGGGAAGATGATAATATCCTCTAAAATGGGCATGAAACAGTGGCGGGGTATGAAACACTCCGTGTACACTTTGTGAGGGATCCGTTAAAATAATTAGCGCCATTCTAAGTAACCACTTAAAATCGACCAGGAAAGTTGACAAAATAATTGAATGCAACCTATGGCCCAGTTCTGCACATTTATGACAGAGAGCTAATAAAGGAATCATCATCGCCTTGATGCCGCTGGCCAGTAATGGTGAAACGTCTTGTTGGATGTCGTTTTTTCTTCTTTCCAATGGGTGACGCTAAAGTTGACTTTCTAACCGTGAGGGGTTTCGAATTAAGACTAGTGTAATCAAACTTAGCTTGTGACTTACCAATAATTGTTTCTTTATTAAATTATTATTAGGTATTATTGTTATTATCATTATTGTTATTATTAATATTATTATTATTATCATCATTATCATTATTATTATCATTATTATCAATTTTATCATTTTTAATACATTTTCAATGTCAATAATAATCCCACATTGTAAAAAAAACGTTTCACACAATGGGGGGCATCTTGCAACACCTAAAAAAACATTCATCGTGAAATAAAAGAAATCGACTCAAGCATGCCAACAGTCATCGCAACTAAGACTAATTTTGAATTCAGTAACATGAAGATATCATAGAAACAATGCTTTTTCAGCAGCATACTAGCCTTTGGCTTTTATCTGCCACAGCTCCAAGCCTCACATATTCTTCCAGTCACTTCTCTTCTGAATCGTGTAAGAATTTCATTTTTGGTGATAACAACCTTTTTACTAAATGTGAACCATGTCTTTGAACACCCTGCATAAGTCAATAATATAAACAAAACGGTAATAGTTCTATCGCATTCACCTCTCAGTGTTCACCCTTCCACGAGCTGCAGTCCCAGTCTCAACGCTCTCCGCTCCCTATCGCTACACAAGTGGCCACAACAAAGAGAAAACTCAGACATGTCGGGGGCAGTGGCGGATACAAGGGGGTTGGCTAGAGGGCTCAAGCCTCCACTTCAAATGTCAGAGTGCCTATAGTTAATACATGGCCGAAAATTATTCCAATGCAATGGTGGGGGAAGCTCAAGCCCCTAGCCCTTCCACCACATGAAGTCCTGGATGCGCCACTGGTCAGGGGTGTCTTGGTCACCAATCTGACCCCACTAAAATATCACTCTTCTTCGGTCGCCCGTCACGGACAGGCGTCGATGCATTCAGTCCTATACGCGGTCTGGAGTTTGCCCCGCGGCAGGTTTCAGCAACGCAGCGTCGAGTGGTGTGTAGACTGATAGTCCCTCTTGTGAGGGAGCAAATACCGGATCCAAATCTCCGTCGATAGCATGCAGCGGTGTCGGGATGACCGTGTGTCGCGTGTCGGGCTCTTCTGTAACTGTGCCTGCCGACAGCGCGCGCAGTTCTCTTCCTTCCGGAGGTAGAGAGTCGGCCGTACTCTTCTTGTTTCTGTCCCCTGAAGCTGCATTTTGACGTCGACGGAAGCACGGTAATATCTCTTTAAATTCCCTACGAAAATTTTCGTTGAGCCAGGCATAGAGAAATGGATTGTAGCAGGTGCTACTCATTGCAGCAGCATGGGCAATGAAGAAAAGTAAATGAAAATAGGGCCACATGCTCCATTCTAGGTCGAGACTAGATGATATATCATCTATGAGATTCATCAGGTTCAAGGGTAGCCAGCTAAGACCAAATACAGCTACCATTAAAATCAGCATCCTGTTTGTTCGCCTCTTCCTCTCCCTGTCTGCCTGCTCTTTCTTGGCGCTCTTCCATCCTGATTTGACACTGGTCCGGGAAGATAACCTCAGCGAGATCAAAGAATACATCACAGTCATAATGAAGAAGGGCGCCACGAACTGCAGCACTGAAGTGATGCTCCCGAACGTTAGTCTCGCCACCTCGGGAAATGTCTCCATGCATACGTACGTGTCAGCGTCGTACTTCAGATGCTGCACAAACACGGCGTACGGTAGAGTCGCCCCGATAGAGAATACCCAGGTTCCGAGAATCAACAATAGACTGGTGGATGGTTGCATTCTCGGTCGAAACGGATATATGATGACAATGAACCTGTCAATGGCGATGATGGTCAGCGTGATGGACGAGAGGTAGATGCAGATACCTTGCGTGCAGGTCACCAGATGGCAGAGCACCTCGCCGAAGATCCATCTCTGGAGGAAGGTGTAGAGAGGCGTAAACGGTACGCAAAGTACACACAGGAGAATGTCCGAGAGCGCCAGGTTCAATATGAAATAGTTGGTGACTGTGTGCATGGCTCTGTTATGGAGCACAGCATACAGCACTAAGCAGTTTCCAGTCACTCCAACGAGGAAAATTATGCAGTAGATCATGTAAAACATGACCTGCACTTGCAATCTGTGAACGATGTTAATGTGGTCCACATCAGTTCCGTTTCCTTCAGAATGTGAGGAGTTGCCTACATCCCCACTTAGGCGACTTGATACCTGAAATTGGCTGGAGGTATTGTAGCTCATTTTAAGACGATGCCGTTGTGAACTGATCTGTTTTCTTATGCATCACCTTCCACTTCGCCAGGAATTTTGCATTTATGTTTTATCATCAGTGACCCGCAGAATCCGAGACGATGTTTCCCGAAAGTGAAGCTCAGAACAAAATCTGATAAAAGCTTTCCATTCTCGGGTTCGAGCCTATGACCCTTTGTTCGGAAACTTGAAAGCACTCCTCTTCTCTTCTGACAATCTCTCTTCCACCTTTTTTTGCTTGTAAATAGCACGTCATTCTGCATGCACACTGCGCAAGTCCCGTCCCAAAAGCTGCTGCCGAGACGCCGAGAACTAACCACCCAAAGGCAGACGGAAGTCGGAGAGCCGGCACCTTCAGCTCCACATCACCTCCCACTACGTCGTCGCCCTGGGGTGGTCCTGCCGGCTGCGTCGGTCACGGCCGACTGCTGCGGTCTGCGTCTCGGCTCTGGGCGCTCGTAGCACCTGTTGGTCGCCAAGGAGACCGTCGGCAGGAAAGTTAGACGGCTGACGAGCCCAGCTCCGCCTGACTGATGACGGTATTGATCCTAGCAGGGCAGACTGCCAGAACGATGCCACTTGTGACGAGTTCGATCTTCCGAGAATATCAATAGAAAACGCGAAGCCACCGTCACAAATTGAGTGGTTGATATGGTTTCTTATTTTACACCGACCCCAGATTGGCAAATCTTGTGATCCAATTTCGCATCGTCTTAAGAAAGTCGCTCATGAATACCCACCTACCTTTTTTAGACGTCTGAACTGGGGAAGAGGGGATGAGGTGGCTTAGCGGATAGCACCCTTGTTTTCTAAGTCACCGGTCCCGGGTTCAAGTCCCAGCGGAGCCTCTGAATAAGTCGATCTGATCCCCAAAATCCCTTCCAACAGGGTGAGAGTTGGCGACGCCGTATGACCCTGGCAGTTGGTGCGTCGTTAAACCCCAACAATTATTATGAACTGGGGAAGAGACAAAGCAGGCACTGTTTGGTCTTCATCGCTCAGCTCAAACCCCTCTTTAAACTCAAAGCTGATAAATGAATTGTTCTGCCGTTGTCCTTTATCCTCCATCCTCCTCTGATGTCCTCCATATACCTTCAGTGCGCGAAATCTACCGTCGTCTTTTTCCGGGGCCACAACAGTTGTTTCTAGCCACCACTCTGATAAAAATGGTTCTTACCCCAATCAATGGTGACACAAAAATCGTGCAGCATTTTGGATAAGGATGATTATTAAATACTACCTACTCTTCCTAAGATGGCCTAGAAAAACAGTAAATAATTGTTTTGAATTGGAGTGAAGTAAGTCTAAGCACCAGTGACCATCAGTTCTGATCATCACACTCGCATCTGTGGCCTCTGTACAGATACGATATCTCAAGCCGTATCGAAATGTCAGCCCATATGTTGATTGTGCACTATGCGAAAGCATTGATGGTTTTAGGTGTAATACGCTCAGACAACTACTCACACAAGTTGTGTTTGTTGATTTTAGTTGTGTTTAGTCGCCAACAGGGCACAGTTCAGCTGCATAGTCTGTACCTGACCCTACGTCGAGATAAACATCCCCGTCACCCCATTTTGTGGTACTGGTGGACTAAACCTGTGCAATAAATCAGATCGACAGCTTGGACCTACTCTCACTGCTCTGCTTGGAACATTTTTGGAGATGGGATCACTTGACCTGGCCTGGTGACCTGACCTGCCGTAATGAACCTTACTGACATGACCTTGCATTGGGCTAACAGAAAATGAAGCGGGCAAATACACTCCCCTGGGTGATATACCCAGAGGGAAACAGTACCAAATGAAAGAATAATTGCAGACTCAGGTTTGTGTTGATCAGTACTTGAGGAAGATTCATCGATAAAAGCTTTCACACTTCACTGGTCGAAGGAAAGGCCTCTGTACAAATGCGATATCTCAAGCGGCACTGAAATGGCAGCCCATGTGTTGATTGTGCACCATGCTTGATGCTCATCACCATGCTCACCACCATTGATGTTTATGTGCAACACGTTAAGACAACGACCCACACAAGTTGTGTTTGTTGTTTTTAGTTGTGTTTAGTCGCCAACAGAGCACAGTTCAACTGACAAGCGTAGTCGATGTATGCGAGGACATATATTCACGCCCAATTGAAAAAAATACGCTTAAGATGTTACAGTCCCAGACAACGCATGAAAAACTCCCAGAAAAAGAATGAAAATAAAGCTGACCAAACACAAGCCACTGGTCACGAGCCGCAATGTTGTCTCTTCGTATGGGCGCCAGAAAATCCCTTTAACACCCGCACGGAGGGGGTCTGGCACTAACGCACTGGAGGGGCTGATAGGCCCCCTAAGATCTCGGAAACTAAGAGGGTTAGAAAACGCCACTGGTAGGTGGGTGAGGGCTATGGTGATCTACATGATGACCGATTTTCATTGGCCTAGGTCAATATCTTCAAGGTCAAACAAGGTCGTAAAGGTCAAATATTGGCCATGCTGGGATCGATTGGTAAATGCTGTGATTATGCAGGAAATGGCGGGAATAAGCTAAAGGCAGACAAGGTTCATAAAAGAGGTCTCAAAGAGGCTTCCCACAACTTTGGGTCAAGGTCATTCAATGTCATTGACCTTTAAGGTCACCATATGGTATACTACTTATTATTTACACTTTGACTAACACTGTAGCCACTGTTTGGCGGGAAATGAGGATTGACCTGACCTTGACCTGACCTTTGTATTGGGGTACCCTACCGATGACGTCATAGCATAATATATGTCAGACGGGGTAACGTCATATTTCCGGACGCACAGTGGTCAGTGACCTTGAAGTGCAGATATGACCTTGACTTGGACCTTGACCTGACTTTGACTTTTATGTAGTGACCTTGACATATAGTCCCCTTATAGACGTTATGACGTCACCACTCGGTCTTCAATGCAAGCTAACTGGTCCGACCGCGCGTTTACGGCGATCTCAAAATGCAGGTCTGACTTTGAAAGCCTATAAGTCAAAAAATTTTCGGCCGATTTTCAAAAGTCTTCACCAATCGACGCGCTATTCAATTCTGTTAAATGTGGCCGCGTTTCGTTTTCGGCTACAAACGGTTCTCCGGCCACCTCGGAAAAACAGGTGGGGTCCGAGGCCCCCTCCGTCGCGTGTTAACTACCTTCAACATTTAAAACTTTACGAAGTTTGGGAGTGTTTCCCCAGCCCTCAAAGCGTGAAAAACGTGTTGGGCACAAATGTGCAGCCTTTAGTTATGGTTATTTTTGTTGTAAATGACCGGTAACTTGTCGAGTTTTGATTCGCTTAACATTTTATGTCCCCGAAAAAGGCAATGTAAAGTAGAAAAGGCGGATATCATATATGTCTGTTCATGTCTGTTCTGATGTGGATCTCATATGCGGACGTCTGCTATCATATCAATATAGATACAAGAGGCATTAAAACCAAACAAATCCAAGTTGATAATTTCGCAATTAAAGCTTGGTAGAAATAAGGCAAGGATTTGTGAATGCTTTCTATCTTTGAAGCCTAAATATTACATAGCGTGGGCGTATCTTTCTCGTGGACGTACACACCTTGTGTTGAGGAAATTTTAAACTTAGCAAACAAACATCAGCACATAAATCCCAAGAATATTGGACGAGTCATTTAACAAAATAAATTTATCTGACATAGAAACGTGTTTACTTATCTTGGCACCCTCAGCAGAAAACTTTAGCAGATGGTGCTGACACGTCCACAGCGCTGGCGAGGAGCTTCAGCTACTAATGTACAAACAAAATGTATCTCTAGCGTGCATTGTGGTATTTTCCCGTTCACTCGCATCGATCTAATACTTTAATCGGAGTCAACATCATCAACGGCTTCCTCCAAACATGTTCTGCACACCTGGGGGCGTATAGAAGGCTTATACTCCAGTATTTCTGGGTTTGTTGACTGTCAGGCAGATATCAGTCTCGCAAACGTCAGCACATCCCATTTCCAAGCACAGCTGACAAAGGACAGAGATTGCCGTTGCAGTTGGGCCGATTTCACGCCCGAGAGTAGCCGCCTAAGTTCAGCGTGCAATCAGCATGGGTGTGGGGTCAGGGCGGTAAGGGGCACTGTCCCTCCCCTCCTTCCAAACATTGCATTTCAACCATTAGTGCCGTGATATTACACGATAGAAACTATTACACAATATTATTTTCCCTCCAACGCAACTCACTGAACTTCCCGCGCTTATGGCGATCAAATCACGACGAGGCCATATTAGCGAAGTTTGTGGAGGGTGCGAGTCCGCAGTTCTGCAGCACCGGTTTCTGAATTAACGAGCGGTGGGCTTTTTCAGCTATATGCGAGGGCTCAAGTGTTTGACCATGTCCACCTGTGCCGGACCCGGGGGGGTATTTGCACAGTTCAATACGTTTTGGTTACGTCTCTCTCTCTCTCTCTCTCTCTCTCTCTCTCTCTCTCTCTCTCTCTCTCTCTCTCTCTCTCTCTCTCTCTCTCTCTCTCTCTCTCTCTCTCTCTCTCTCTCTCTCTCTCTCTCTCTCTCTCTCTCTCTCTCTCTCTCTCTCTCTCTCTCTCTCTCTCTCTCTCTCTCTCTCTCTCTCTCTCTCTCTCTCTCTCTCTCTCTCTCTCTCTCTCTCTCTCTCTCTCTCTCTCTCTCTCTCTCTCTCTCTCTCTCTCTCTCTCTCTCTCTCTCTCTCTCTCTCTCTCTCTCTCTCTCTCTCTCTCTCTCTCTCTCTCTCTCTCTCTCTCTCTCTCTCTCTCTCTCTCTCTCTCTCTCTCTCTCTCTCTCTCTCTCTCTCTCTCTCTCTCTCTCTCTCTCTCTCTCTCTCTCTCTCTCTCTCTCTCTCTCTCTCTCTCTCTCTCTCTCTCTCTCTCTCTCTCTCTCTCTCTCTCTCTCTCTCTCTCTCTCTCTCTCTCTCTCTCTCTCTCTCTCTCTCTCTCTCTCTCTCTCTCTCTCTCTCTCTCTCTCTCTCTCTCTCTCTCTCTCTCTCTCTCTCTCTCTCTCTCTCTCTCTCTCTCTCTCTCTCTCTCTCTCTCTCTCTCTCTCTCTCTCTCTCTCTCTCTCTCTCTCTCTCTCTCTCTCTCTCTCTCTCTCTCTCTCTCTCTCTCTCTCTCTCTCTCTCTCTCTCTCTCTCTCTCTCTCTCTCTCTCTCTCTCTCTCTCTCTCTCTCTCTCTCTCTCTCTCTCTCTCTCTCTCTCTCTCTCTCTCTCTCTCTCTCTCTCTCTCTCTCTCTCTCTCTCTCTCTCTCTCTCTCTCTCTCTCTCTCTCTCTCTCTCTCTCTCTCTCTCCCTCTCCCTCTCCCTCTCCCTCTCTCTCTCTCCCTCTCCCTCTCCCTCTCCCTCTCCCTCTCCCTCTCCCTCTCTCTCATGCTCGCCGACGTGTTTGTCCGGGTATATGCTTGTCTTGTGGTTTATTCAACCCATATTTTTTCACACATTTTCGAAGCAGCAATTTATCTAGGCTAAGCAATCTTGTGCATTTTGAAAATCAATCAGCACAATTTTTAACTCGAGCACAACTCTCGAGACAAAATATTCCAGATGACCCATAAACAAAGAAGTGATGATGTTAGAAGTTCAATGAACTTCGAGACAATTTATTTTCCTCAGACCTGTGACACAATAGAATATATTAAATGGCCGATACTGCGTGGAATTTGTATATTTATGCTAAAAGCAACTCTCCCGTACAATGCACGGGTGGACGCGCATACCTTGACAAAACAACTGTCTAAAATAAACATATTTCTAGTTTTTCTATCGGGCCAATGATAATTGTTTTGTTTCTTGAGAGAACTATAAAATATTGTTACCACACTTATTCCTAAAAAATGATTTATTGTGTGTCTTTTTACTCTTTCCTTTCAAAAAGGAACTATCTTATTTACGCAACCACGATCACTGTCGCACTTGCCCCGCCAGGCACATGTTAATACTTCGTCGTCCTTCAACGTCTCCATCATATATGTTTGTAGGACGCATATTTCTTTGACCATTTTTTAAAATGTAGGTACTCACCATAAGCACTTGCGATACTGCCTCTGTTGGATGTTTTCGCGCACTTGCAATATTTTTCAGCTGATCTCTCACTCTCAGTGAGTCTGCATTTGCTGCAGGCCGCTCTGCTGATGCAACCCGCTGCTTTGCGGATCTTGGGAAGGCCAATAAAAATGGTTCAGATAACTAGCATCCGACTTTCGCATGTATAACTATTTCGGTCATTACGTTGTCGATTCATTTTAGTTCTGCTGCAGATTAGAGAATAAAGGCAAACTCGTCTGTCTTGCAGACATTTGAAAATGTTCTGCGTTCCCTTTTCCGGCACCGGTTTCCTCTCTCCGATGTTTAGGAATAGATAATTAAAGGCTGTTTGTGGGTATTTGGTACGCGTATGTTCCAAGAATAGGCTATTTGACCTAGAAAGATAAACAAGGAGACGTTTTACGGGAATTAAGGACTGCATGGTGAGCTGATAGATCCGTCACTTTCTCCTATCCAGGATTCAACAGGGGCGGTGAAACTCAGGCCCTAACAAGCCTTAAAACAATTCACGCGTGAACCTAAAGTGGGTAGTTAATTCGCTAAGGTTATCCAGAATAGGGGAAACATGAATTAACATGGTCTGAAGTCCTGCACCGGTAGGCACGTTCTGTAAAGATACAGATACATTTATTGACATACAAAGACATTACAGAAATAACGTTAAGATTGGCGCAAAAACCGCAATGGGTGAAGTCTTGGCGCCGCTCTCACGAGCATTTAAAAAATATATATATGTATATATATATATATATATATATATATATATATATATATATATGTTGTGTTCATAGTGACAAATATAAGTTACAATGATGTTTAGGCGAATTTCAAAACCTAAATTTATAAAAACATTATATTGCACCACATAAACGCGTTTCGTATTCACTTCATTACAACATAACACAACCTTACAATAAATTTTATAAATTAGTTAACCAAACACATGAACTACAATATATATATATATACATTTATTAATTTACTTATTTATTCTATTCATTCATACACACTCAAAAGAAACAAATCAACTAACCACACCATTCAAAGCATACGTTCAATATAGAATAGTTTCGGACCAGTCGATTTCAGGGCGCTCCTCGGATGGTGGCAGCCATGGGCAGAAGCCTACATACCGGACGCGCCCACCAACTGGCCGGCACACGCGACCGAGACAGCTGGCGTCCTGTTACCGCTCCGAAAGTCTCAAGAGAATCGTCTTGTTTTGTTAAGAAGGTTATGAATTACTTTGAGCATTGCTCGTGTGAGCCGGTGATATAGGCTTCCTGAATGGGCTAAAATGTTGAGTAGATATTTTACTTCCAGACGTATCAGTACTGGGATCCGATACTAGTCTAGGCCGAGACAGGCAGCTGGGTTTATCTCACGTAAATCTAAAGCCTCTTGATACTCAACTGGCGCCATTTAGAGGCCTTCTCAATCCAACATACAGTCTGTGCTCGCTGCAATACTTTTATTTTTCTTTAGGATCAGTGCCGAGACGAAGGTACATGTTGCCGGGGCCAGTCTAGCCTGGTGGTGCCGGAGTCAGAATTTTGAAAAACAGGAGAGCTTTCTCTTCATTACTCTTTTCAGGCTCCTTGCAAATGAGTAGCGGGGTGGCTGGAAATCACCCAAGTAAATGTCACACATGTCAAATAATCACACATATATGCCAGGTTAGCCCCAGTCTTTGAAATCCGCAGACAATTGAATTGCTGGTTGAAAACAAGATCTGGTTTTTTCATAACATTGTCATCAATCCTCCAGATGCAACCATGTCCCTGCATTTAATTATCTTTCGTAAGTAACAGAGCTATTAAGGAGCAAAAGGAAAGGACAGACGAGTGCAATTTCAGGGCATACAAGGGAATGGATGGTAGATACGAAGAAAGGGCAGGTGAGGAGGATCCTAGAGTGGATGAATAGATGACGGGGTAAATAGAAGTGGAGGGAGATCAGGTAAATGAAGTGGAAACCAGGGAAAGGGCAGGACAGATAGGGAAGGTCCAGGAGAAACAAGGTCAAGAAAAAGGCAAACAAAGCAAGTACAGGTCAAAAGAACGTGATTGTACGGAATATACCTATAATGAGGACAGGGTCGGCAAGAAGGGCAGGACAGACGATGGAGGCGTAGTGTAGTCCAGGAGGAGGCAGAGCAGACGAGACGCAGGGCAGGCGAGGCGCATGGCATTGTGGAAAAGAAGAGGGCCAACAGATTGGAAGAAGAACAGCGGGATAAAGGAGTTTATAGTAGGGGTCAGGAAGGAAATGATTGGTCAGGATAGAAGTATTTTAGGACACGGCAATGGGAGGGAGCGGCTCGAGCTTTGTTCGTAAACTGAGCTGGGTGCTATCAACGGAAAGTATTGGTTGACACAGTTGTCATAGAAACCACAACTCTACGACTAGAAGCTTTTGTCTGAAAACCAATTGTTTTCAATTTTTCGAAAAATAAGAAATGAATAAACCCCACATTTCCTTGAAAGAATTATCCAAAAGATAACGTTCACGAGCGACTGCGGCTCATTTAAAAAAGCCAGGTTTCAGCTTCCATTGGTCACAACTTCTGTATAGGCAGTTCCTCTCTAGCAGTAGTGGCTAATCTCTATGGATACAGCAGCAGAACGCCGGCAAGAAAATCTGCCGTCTTAACAGTTAAAGAGCACAAATCACGTGTATTAGCAAATTTCGCCACTTTGGAGGATGGTTGTCTTGGATTAAACGGACTATAACGTATTTTCGTCTGGGCCAAATTCTAAGGAGGTCTCTTATCCATGATCCAAAAAGGGGCCTCCACACTGAAACAGGACAGATATTTAGTTTTTCCATGTATCAAATTGTAGCTCATTTCTTTGCGCAGTGGAACATCCTACTTTATCATTCAAGTGCCGCCTCTGTATGTCAACGGCCTTGAACATGAATACATTTTGTATCAATGACGCTAGGGGCCATCCTCTATCATCGAAGGGGCCTCTGTGGGCCACTTACTTCATTGTATCAGGTCTCCATGAACTGTGCAGTGGTCTGACCTTGAAATAGGGAAGCGGTTAGCTCCTGTTGCTGAAATTTGGTCTTGTTTCCCCTTAGTGTGAAAAAAGCATCACCCACCATTTTGGAGGCATCCTTTGGCAGTTAACTGCTCTTATCGGCATGCCGGGGACCTGAAAAATAAACATAGTACTTAGTAATGAAAATGGGACGCACAGGTACCGTTCATGGGTCCGCTCATGCCACCTACGTCGTCAGATGGGGTATTTGGCCTGTTGGCTTGTTCAGGGATTTCAGTCGCTGGCAAGGGGTTCTCTACATACCGGCCAAGAGGACTCCAGCGTCAGGCGTGCACTCTTGTAACCCGCCTGCAGATAACGCGCGCAGGGTTTACCACACTTCTGAGCCAATGACAGGCTTCCAGCATCGAAGGGGAAGCGGTGGCGTGGGGAAAGAGCGTTGAATTTCACGCCGCTGACCCGTGTTCAAATCCCCGGGTGGGTGTTCTTGCTAAGTGTTTCCGATCACCCAACAATACACTCCCAACAGGGTGAGAATTGTGATACTATGACCTCAACAATCGGTGTGCTGTGAAACCCCAAAGTTCCTTTTTCCAGCATCGAATCGATATCGTTCGTATATTCGATTCCATCCAAATATCATTGGGCATTTCAGGCATCGATTGACAGTATGCACATACTCACACGCGCAACTAACCAGCACACAGGCAAGAAAGCAAGACACACGATACACCTACGTTGAAGCGACACGGGACCGATAACACTGGTCAACAGCCAAAATGGATCCGGCACGTAAACATCTGTTTCTGCCTATTTCGATACCGCTGATTTCAAATTTAGTAACCGTTTTTTTGCCATCGGACCTGGTTTCTTCTGCAGAGCATACCTGGTGTATAGCCCCTACGCTTTCCACACACTGTCATCAGCCTAGCCTTTTGTGGAAAAATATAGATCAAGGATGTCGAGAATCCGGATTATCTGCACCCAGACAATGCAACTTATCAATATACATGTGAATTTATTGCAACGGAAGACTACCATCCAAGTGCATGAACATTGTACATTGAACAAGGTTTGCGCTCGGTCGCACAAGCTCGCCGGTATTGTAGACCGAGAGGTGACGTCGCAACATTATATGATGAGGATTTTATGTCAGAGTCACCTCCCTTGAAGTTCCGAGTCTAAGTAAAAAGTCACAGGTCAAGGTCATACCACCATTTCAAGATCATTGACCCTAGTGCCTCTGGTCGGATGATGCCGCTTAATATGACGTATATCATGCTATGACATCATACGCTAGGTCACTCAATCTTGAGCTCAAAGTCGCAGGTTTAGGACAAAGGTCATGGGTCAAGGTTAAACCTTATTTTCCGCCCGACGGTTGCCATAGTGCTAGTTGCAGTACACGTTATAGGCAAAATGTAATATTTTGACGTCAAAGATCAATGGCCTTCAACGAACTTGGCCTAAAAGTTTCAGAGAACATTGCCTCGGACCTTTCCTTTGTTACTTTAGGCCATTTTCTCTCCATATCCGGCTTCTCATCGCATAATCACAGCATTTTCCAATGGCTACCCAGCACAGAGAGAATTGAACCTGTATGGCCTCGTTTTACCTTGAATATATTGACCTAGGTCTATGAAAATCGGGTCTAAGGTAGAATACCCTAGCCTCCACAAACACCTAAACGTTCATTTTCCTAGACCTCTTGTGTTTTGCACTGTCAATGTCACTGATACCAAGTAGGTTTGCACAAAGACGACACACAGACACACTGGATCTCAAAATTCTGATCTGATACGGCATTATTTTTGCTGCCAGATTCGTGTTCAGCGCCACAAATTACCTAAGAAACGGACTATTTTACATTGGATCCACGACAAAAAAATATAAATTTTGTTGACCAGTGTTTTTTAGTTTATTTGAGTTTATTTGACCGACGGGCCAATAGAGCCCATTTACGGATGACGCCAATCGATAAAACACTGCAACATACAAGGGAGCGCAATCAGATAAGTGCCAACAAGCAGGCATTCAGTAAAAGCACTAAAACACAATAATAACACTCACCTCTATACGCCCATAGAATACGCTATAACTCGTTTCCTAAAATCTCTGAAATTAGTATTCCATACGTCCATGTCTCTGTTGACATTTAAAAACAAGTTGCATACACGAGGGACTCCTACAAATAATCCCAATCTTACTGTGTTACTCCTGGCATAAGAAACATCGAAAAGTGCCCAGATACGGAGCGCACGGGGAGGAGCCGCCAACGGAAATGATTCCAGAAGAAAAGATGAATCGATTTTGTGATTGTGAATGTTTCTAATGAACATGATGTACTGCAGTCTTTGACATCAGATGTCGAACTACAGATGTCGTACTGGAGTCAGTGTAATTAATGACTGACAGCTGGTTGTTCTCGGACCACCTTTCTAAAGTTGGCTAGTGATATGCGTTTACGGCGGCAGGTGGCAACCCATTCCAGATCTTCGCCCCATTCCAGAATGGGCCTCCTGACTTGAGCGGAAGACCTAAAATTCCATGGGCCATGGCCTCACATGGTTGCGACGCCCCTGCTTTGAGGAAATCTTAGAAGATTTGAGGATGCATTTACGTGTATTCAACGTCATCGACCGCATCAAGCTGGCCAATCCAAAATCACAATTTGCATCAAACACTTTTTCAGTGAAGACTTTCATTACTAGCAACTGAATAATGTGTATTTCCCTCGAATTTGTTGCGTGAGAATTTATTTATCATAATCTGTCATTTTCTACAGATAATCTTTAGCAAAGTCACAATGAATACTTTCTCAGTCAATCTTTTAACCCTCGCCCCACCGGGGGCCATCGATGGCCCCCTAAGGTTTTTCTGGGATAGCAGAAAAACGACGAGGTGCAGCACCGCGATTGAGGGCTCTACCTCTTACTGCATCATTTTCCCACCATCCCTGAAATTCTTTACTCCGGGTCACCCAAGGTCAGGTCACCAGGCGAGGTCAACCAAGGTCACTTCACTTCAAATTTAGAGCTCTGTAAGAGCTACATTTCAAAGTCGATCGATTTGAAACTTCCTACACTTTATGGCCCTTCCAGGGTCTACAAGGTGTATATCCGGGATTTTCCGATTTCGTGACCTGAGGTTATGTCACGAGGTGACCTCTCCCATTAACAAAACATGGGGAAAAGCTGTCTTATGATCTAAAAGTCACAAAAACGATTGAAAATGCTCGGCTTCGTCAGAAAAGCGTTCTTGGACACCCTTTCACGGATTCCAGGGGCCATATTTGCTCTTTGATCTATCCAAGGTCATCCAAGGTCACCAGGGGTCAAAAACAGTATTTTGACAATAACTTTTGACCTATATAAGCTAGAGACCTGAATCAAACACCATCGTGTATGTCTTGTCACTGGTTTTCGTTTGATATACAGCAAGGTCACTTTCTGACCTTTTGTGACCTCAGGTCATCTTAGGTCACTAGGTGACCTCTGGCGGTCAAACCACTGGCGGGAGGTCATTACGTTCAACATAGCGGGAAAAGGTCCGAGATTTTCCTATCCAATGTACTTTACCACATCTCAGTAGCTCTAATGGCACAAGAGTAATGCCCAGTTTGCTTAAGCATTGCATATTTGAGTGAAAACAGCCGATCTTGACCTAATTTGACCTCTGGAGGTCAAACCATTGAACTGAGCGCTAAAACATGTAAAGTAATTTCTTGCCGAATTCACGCGATCTTTCTAATGCACTTTGCAGATTTGCGCTAACGCCCATACTTTCCGAGTTAGATGGGGAGGCCATCGATGCCCCCCGGTGGGGCGAAGGTGGCGCCGGACGCCCGGTGGGGCGCGGGTTAAAATTATATTCGAGTTCGACCCTATTCATCATGCAATATATTACTATATTATAATAATATTATAATATAGAAGAAGTTACAAGAAGATTGTCATGTATTTTCACTCCTTTTGCAAATCAACGAGAAACAATACTGATAGGCTAATGCTGCCTAGTGCAAACAAAACTTCAAGATAAAACTAACGATTCGAAGGGGCAGGAATAGTGACATCACCAATTGTGTTGATCCAACAGAGTCAATTCCCTGGTTTTCTTCAGCCGGCACCAAAATCTTTTGGATGCTAACTTTTGGCATCACATAAAGTACAGGCTCCACAGCTGACCACCAGAGAGACAATATCGCATAGCTACATGGGCCAATCTGCATGCGCAAGAGGGTGCGGCGGGGCGCAAATAGGATTGTTTAGTCGATAGCGGGGAGCGGAAGGTGGCCGGCCTCCGGCAGTGACCCATCGCAGAACCATGGGGTCTCGCCACGTCTCTGCAGATGGCGATACACCTCTGGACCCCGCTCGGGCCACAACCTCCAGCTATGGAAGTCTGCTGGAGAATTCGCGGACTGGTGCAGACAACAGACGGAAGGGTAAGCACATCTGTGGCACGTAGGGCAGACTTAAGACAACAGTTGACGTGACGCTTCCTTTTATCAGCGATGGCAACGACGAGATTGATGGTGTAGAAGGTGTGGATACACGAGAGCTGGAATTTTTAATTTTGCTGCGCAACTTTCTCTCTGCATCGTTATCAGTCAGGAAAATACATGGCATGAAATAATGTACAATTTTAAAAGAGCTATATTAATAGCTAAAGATTTCAGCACATTTGTTCCAACCGGTATCGATTTGAAACAATGCGATTTTGTGTTCATATCCAGAAGTCTAGTCAGAAATGTTTTATACGCATTGCAGCACAAGCCAGCATTTTATTTCGCTGCCACAGAGGCTGGCAGCAGCGAGTCTTCGCCGAGACTGACCAACTGGCAACGGATAGACCTCTTCGGTCCCCTGATCTGTATTACACTCTGTACCTCCCTATCGAGGTGTATCTTCGTGCCGTTTTACCCCAAATTGGTGAGTTAATACAAATGTGGCCTGAATGATTTGCCTGTCTTAGATTTATTGAAGGGAATATTTAATAATGATTGTTCGGGTTTAACCATGCACCAACTGTCAAGGGTACGTGGCGTCACCAAGTCTCACCCTGTTGAAGGATCATATATACTTATTGAGAGACTCTATCGGGACTTGAACCCGGAACATATCGCTCAAAAGACAGGAACGCTATCTACTGAGCAACGCATCCCCTCTGCAGGGAATAATTATATATATATATATATATATATATATATATATATATATATATATTTACTATTACGGAGATAAGCTGAAAATAAGTTATAAATAGATCGCTATGGGAAGAGTTTTTGTATCGAAATTAACCTCCAGTGATGTTATGTCTAGGGTTTTTATGCTGTTAGAAAGCTAAATAAGATAAAGGCTTACAATGTGAGATTCAGGTCACATCTGTTTTGCCGGAGAACACAATGTCACCTTAATGCTAGTTATAGTACGTATTGTTAGTTTCGGTTCGTTCTTACGTTCGTATTGTACGTTCTGTTCTCTGTTACTTTCTGAGTTTTAATGTCCCGGTGATATCATCGTTAAAAACAGTTTTCGAACACTAAAGTGATTTGACTAAGTCCAGCCTCCAATAGTTTTGCATGGATTCTTTGATCAGCACTCAAGGAATATTATAACTCGAGTGCAAAATACCGAACACCCAGACACCGAAAACTTAATTTTTGCAATGTATCTAAAAGAAGAACACACAGGATAGACTGTCACAAGAAAATCAACAATACCGCAGTGAAAGCACATACGTCTCTGTAGGCAGAAAGCAAAGGCCTCCGTGCATCAGTCTATGGAGCCATTATGGGTGTGGAAAATCTGGTGCACTTCTTTGCCACGCTGCTGCTAGGGAAAGAAGTAAGTTATCGCTTAGAAGATTTTAATTGCGAACAGCATAGAGTTGTTCACTTTCCGTTTTAGTCCATTACTGGCAATGCACTTTTGACAGAATATTTCACTGTTTTTGTAGCGAGATTTTAGACTGAGCAGTACTAGCTAGCACTAGCTCTGTTAGTACCATGTATTTTAGCAGCTTATTGGGAACCAGTCAATAAAAATGGTGTCAGACAGACAGACAAATCGATAGGCAGATAGATATTAGATAGATGTATGGATATATAAATAGATTGGTCGATAGGTAGATAGATAGATAGATAGATTGATTGGTTGATTGACTGATTGATCCATTGATTGGTTGATTGATAGATAAATAGATCTCTATCAATAGGCAGGTAGATAGATGAAAGGCTTGCCTCTGTTTTTTAACAATCAAATGGAACAGTTTCAATCTGAGGAATTGGCTTAAATCAGGTAAGCTTCACCATATCAACTAAGACTAAACATCTTATGCCCCTGTATAACTTAAAAACTCCGACTAATGTCATGTTTGCACCCAACGTGATTGAAGTTTCCTGTGTGCTCCCCAATGTTTGTAGCTGTTTCCTGCTCGAAGACAGATGGTTCACTGGCGTGTTTCAGGCAGAAGTGATCGGGGTGAGGTTGCTGCTGCTGTGTAGCGTATGGACTGGGGGCGCCGCCTGCATGCTCTGCGGGTGAGACCCACTCAGCCCCCTTTTTCAATTGCAATTCAATTCAATACAATTACAATTCAATACAATACAATTACAATTGACGGGAATTTCAGAACATCCTCAAACAACAAGGGTTTCATAACTCTGCTACAAATGGATAAAGAAGATGAAAAGAGATAAAGCGTAACAATTACCTAGATGGTTAACTAAAAGTACGAGGCCTTTCATGAGAGCGTAGCTAAGAATACACAATGAAAACAGTGCTTGCCAAACAATTGAAAGTGATGCCTTTCATGCGCACGCTTACAGGTCTAGTATATTTTGTATATACATTTTAACTCTTGCCCGGGTGGCGGTTGCGAGCCACCTTAGCCTGGGTGGGGGAGGTGAAAAGGCCCCCACGATCTCGACAACTAAGCGGGCTAGAAAGGAGCGGAAAAAACAATCGCAATCTCTTCCAAGATGATATCGAAGATAGTTCAGGCATTTTTCGTCAGGTCAATATCAAGGCCACCAGAGGTCAAAATAGGTAAACAATTGTTAATATGCGGTGTACTAAGGAAACCTGGATTATCCCAAACCAAGAAGCATTTTGTGGACATCATTCGAAAGCCTTAGAATTTTTATTTCATTGCAGTGACATTCATTTCACTTTCAAGTCAAATGTTGCAGCGCAAAGGTTGAAGCGCTGCAATTTTGAAACCATTGTAATCCTCCCGTTAATACGAATCGAATGATATATCATTTCACTATCCTTTATAAAATTTAGAGTTCGACCTGACCTTAGGTCAACGAATAGACCCGAAGTGACCGGGTATGATTATGACGTAGCTCATCATTCAACTCACAGTGACAAAACAAACACAATAATGGTAAAATAAAGTTCTTTTCATGATTTACTAAAAATTACATTGTAACCCATGCAAAATTACCTATCTATTTGACCTCAGATTACCTCGAGAAGGTTACGGGTCACAATTATTAATGTCAACCTTAGAAATGGGTCACGAACACATGATCCTGAAGTTTTGAAGCTGATCTGTGCAGTGCAGATTGAAATACAGGCATTTCAAAATTTTCTCATATGATTATAATGGGGAGGCCAAAAAGTTTCTGCGCCAATGCCCGTACATGACCCTAGGTCAACGATATGAAAAAATCTTGTTACCACATATTGTTGTACGTGGTGACCTTATTATGTGCTTTGAAGCTCAGAACAATATATTAAACACACTCTCACTGGTACCACCTTGAATATTTTAAGAGGTGTGGTCACTTTACCTGACCTGGTGGCCTGACCTAATATGACCAGGACCTAAAATGTTTAGGAAATGTGCAAAAACAGAGCATCAACCAGTTACGCAAAGTACGGCGGCGCTGCGCCAGACTGTTTGCCAGCCATCCTGGAAAAAAACCTTAGGAAGGTAAAAAAATACACCCGCTCGGGCGAGGGTTCAAGCAGGGTACTTTAACTACGGGTAAAACCAAGTGTCCTACTAAATGTAGTCCTCCCCTGATGACGTCACCGCCCTTTCCTACTAAGTTCTAAAAGATTCTACTAAGTTTTTGGAAGGATCAGCTGGAACATACCAAGTTTTGGCGTATTTGGCATCAATATATTATAAATCGAAATCAACTTGTTTCACCCATTTGACAGTAACCTTGATCTCAACGGCGAGCAGCGTATTTTACGTAAATCTAATGATAAAATCATAACACTTCAAAGAATTTATTGAAAGGGCCAGCACCGCCGGCGGACACGGTGGACGGTAACCGGGGGCGGCCGGAAAGGCGGCAATTTACTATTGTAACCAAGAACCGTCGAGAGGTGCACAATTAAGCGCATTTCAGCGCTTGCACCAATCGTGATATTTGTGTTGTAAATGATATGTTCGAACAGAAATATATGTTGTTGTTGTTGTTGTTGTTGTATGTATTTATTTGATCAACTCAGGCCTACTTAATAGCCGAGAGAAACAAGTTTACCTTCGCTCAAGAGATTACCGGTGTTTATTGTCTTCTGCTGCAGGTGCCACCAACAGTCAATCAAAGGTCAGAAATCAACAGCCAATCAAAATCGAGATTAGTCTTACTGCAAACAGCTGCTAGTGCTGAAGCTGCCCTTATTTTGACAGGCTCTAGGAAATTCGTAAAAATAATATTCTTCGCTGGAGTTTTTGCAAAACGTTTGATGGTTTCACAAATAAAAATCTTTCAGCTTTCTGTTCTACCATAAAGTTTCGTTGATACAGTTCTTAAACAGGTTATTTAGAGCTTTGAAAAAGTAAAATTTCTCCAATGCCCTGCATAGTAACTGTTGTGCCTCTCCAGCCCTGATGACGTAATGCTGCCAAACAACTTGAACGGGGTCTGGGTTAAAGCTATCCAGACTGACACTGTTCTTTAACACCCACACTGGAGAGGGGTCTGGTACTAACGTGCACTTGAGAGGGGCCTGGTAGCCCCCTAAGATATCAGAAACGAAGAGGCGTAGAAATCCGCCGGTTGGAGGGGGGGTGAGTGAAGGCTAGGATGATCTATACCATAGCCAATTTTCACCGACCTAGGTCAATATCTTTAAGGTCAAACCAGGTCATAAATGTCAAATCTTGGCTGTGCTGAAGACCTATCGGAAATGTCGTGATTATGTGCGATAAAGACGGGAATAAACAAAAGGCGGACCAGGGTCATAGCGGGAAGGTCACAAGGAATCTTTCCTACAATTTTTGGGTCATTCAAGGTCATTGACCCATGATGTCACAATATGGTGTACTACCTATAATGTATGTACATTAGGGTGCATCAAACGCCCCGAATTTTGAAATTAGCTACGCGGCCCGGCCCAATTTTTTGCCTTGTACCTAGTGAGTCCAAATGTGAAATATTTTGAAATTTCGAAAGGGGCTAGGGGTGCCACCTAGCGGCCAAAGTTTTCAATTTTGACCATTTTTGGATATACTTTGGATTGGCCGCAGAAGTCGTCTCATTTTATTAGTGGACTGTTTTGTGACCAAACACTGTTGCGCTGGCCTAAAAGCACATGCATGCCCAATTTCATGGATTTTAGACATCTTTTAGGGGTGCCCCTAGCGGTGAAAAAATCAATTTTGACAGTTTTTTACAATTTGTTTCAATAAATATGTGGATAGAATCATTGTGTATTTTGGTCCAGCTCAAACGAGATTTTGCCGAATCGACTTCACGGTACTTGCGAGACGGATTTCATGCCTTTTGGTTTTTTATATGGCACTACCTGGCGGCCGAAGTTAAAAATTTACAATGGTTTCTGTCCATCCGTTTTATTTATTGAAGACACTGGTCATGCTTGCAGCTAATATTTTGGGTGATAAACTACCGTTTTACTGTAATTTGATGCCTTCTCGTACACACAAGGCTAAGAACGAAGAAAGACGGAAACAAGTTGTGGGGAGCGGACATGGAAACTAATTGCTGGTTACACCGTGGTAGAGCAAGACAACGAATGGAAAATACGGCTCCCCCATATCGAATTTGACGGTTGAGCTTCTTGAACGGCAGGAGTGCTCAGACGCAGTGGTGAACATGGTGTTTGCCACAACAGGGTCGAACACAGGTCATCGATCAGCCGCCTGCATCCAAATCCAAGATCGGCTGAACAAGGCTCTGCTCTGGTCTGCGGACAGGCGCTAAGTCGGGGGAAAAGTCCACGTCAGTGTTTTCAACAGACTCGATATTGAGAAATTCTCCTTACCTAACCAATAATTCTAACAAAAACCGACTTACGTTCATTATACACTGAAGAAGAACGGGCCAAAAAAATGAGGAATATTTCGAAATTGATTATTTATCAAGATAAGCGAAATATGGAAAGACAGTTGAGTTTACCTTTCAAATAAGCTCAACTTCACCAGAAAGTCGCCCGTTCCTGACGGAACTCAAAGAGAACCTCCTTCAAACTGTCTGTCCGAAACAAAGCCGTGATGACCACGAGGAGTTCAGAGAACTAGGAATTACTTTCCTTGGCTCCAATAATCCAGATTATTTTCGACGCTCAGGAGCAATGCGTAGAGCTAGATGGATGAGCAGCCTGCCTTATGCGATGAAGATGGATACGTCCGAGCACCACATTCCTAACGTTCAAGACGAAAAAGCCCCAACGCAGGAACTAATGTCAAAGCTTTGGCGGTTCGGGACCTTCATCACCTCCGTCTATGGCTTGTAATGCATGATATGCCAGGACGCAGTGGATTCCCCATGGCATGATCTGAATCTTAATTAACACTTGTCCTGTTATGGGGACTGGGTGAACGAAGTTGTTGGCACCGGCGCACTGCTGGCTTTCAGCCATCAGCGATACTTCACCTTAGAGATGGTTCCCTTTACTCTTTTCAGCCTGTGCGAAGTCAGCTTGCAAAACGTTTTCTGGTGGTGAAGCTCAAGATCATACCCAAGGCACCTCTCAGTCGTGAAGGAAGTGGGTCCGGGAAACCATGTTTTTATTTTTATTTTTATTTTTATTAGGGCCACTCCCAACAGGCACTCTTGCCCAATTACAGGGAGTATTGGCGTGGGTGTTTAAGGATCCTCTCCACCGGGCCAAATCGGACACGGAAGGTGGTTTCCCGCCGTGGGAATTGAACCCACGTTAGTCCATGCTATCCGATACGAAGACTGGCAACAAAGGCACTAGGCCACCCGGCCCCTGAGTTTGCAGAGATTGAGCAAAGCGCCTAAGTTGGTAGACCTGGCTGAACCTGAATCGTGGTCTAAATTCAGACTCCAGAAGCTGGACACCGGGCTCCTAGAGCTGGATGTCAGTGACGGGCCTGACTCATCTACCTACCAGGCATCAAGGGTAAAGCCCAGGGCCATACATGTTCCCAATGATACCGCCGTAAGGGCAGGGAAGATGGCCTCGGACTTTCAAACGACAGCGTAGTCTAAGCGACACTTGCAGAACATTCTGCAAGCGGTCGGAAAAAAACGAAAAGGCAACCTGCTCTACGCTCAAGGAAACCGAAACACGAGTAATCTGTGTGCTCAAGAAAGAGAGGTTTGTGTGAATAGTAGAAAGAGAAACAGTCAAGTGTGACTATCAGTGGTCAAAACTAGCGCAACTGAACATGACGTCTTGTCGAGGCCATGAGTTGTGAGCGCGGCAGTGGAGTGGTCAGCGCAGCTGGCTTCCACGCAGCCGACCCGGGTTCAAGGCCCGGCGACTTACTTGAACGAGGAGCAAGCTGGCGCCCCAGAAACCCTTCCAAAAGGGAAAGAGTAGGCGACGCCGTATGACCCTGGCAGTTGGTGCGTCGATAGGCCCCAAAAATCAATCAAACAGGCCGTGAGCTGTGCTATGAATGTCTCTTACAAACCTCGTATTTGTTATCGAAAGATCGGTGTTAAGTTAACTACAATAATAACATAAGCCATAACCTAGAATTAACATGGTTACAATAATCTAAGACATTTCGTGTCAATTTGGAAACATCGGCTCTTGGCGTTAATCATCGTGCATGAGGTTAGCTCCCACAACGGTGCTTTTCATGCAAGGTACTTAAGCTGGAACCTTCAAGCATTTGATAGATTGATGAATCAAGATGTTTTGTTCTCAGCATTGTATAACTGGCCTTGTATTGTAATAGGAATAATACCTCAAATCGATGAACGATTGGGTTCTTTCCCGAAATATCCCAACTTAGCTGCCCACTGTGCTCCGGTGGATTACTGAAATGAGAGGACGTCGTGCGAGAACTCCCAAAAACTATGAAACAGTATGGAAGAAAATGGATGATTTGTTGAAAAACAGCGAAAAAGGAAGATGAAATATTGGTCCGGAAATTTTGAAGGTGATATCCGACACTTGTGAGGAATTTGCAACACAAATTATCGTTGGAGCTCAACCAAAACTTCTTACTCATTTTTGTCATAGTCATTAATTTATTAAAAACTTAAATTAATTTCGGCCACCAGATGTCACTCATTGCCAAAAATTGTAAATGCCTTTAACAGATATTTTGGACCTACAGGAGTAGTTCGTAATTACAACAAAGTTCAAATCCAGGATGGTTCAACAATTATGTTCGATAAAACTCACCAAAACGCCAAACGTTGCAAACTTCTACCGTCAGGTGGCACCCTTAGCTGGCGTCCAAAATGCGCCAAAGTGACTGCACAGGTAATTTGGAGCTTTGAAAACAGTATTTGACCACTGCTGGCTCCGATTTTAATACAATACAATACAATTTCAATACATTACAATATAATACAATTTCCACGGGCGATCCAATGAATATTAAAAATTGAAAAAATTTGAAACTTTGAGCGCTGGGTGGCACCCCTAGCCCAACATAGATTTTCCAAACAATTGGGATTTGAGGTTTTCATGTCTGAAACAACAAAAACTGACGGGCTGCTAAGCTACTTTATCAAAAAATGGAAATCATGGAACGTTTGATGCACCCTAATGTACATCTCCAGCCACCTCGGGAAAATAGGTGTGGGGCCTCCGAGGCCCCCTCCAGTGCACGTGCTAAGGCGCGTAGTGGAGGGCGGCACGGTCTCAATCCGCAGTGAAGGGGGTTACTTAACACGCGCATTGACGGGGGCGGGTACACGCCCCCCTCGGGTTTTTCGAAGAAAGCAGAAAAACGGCGGCGCGTAGCGCCGCCGTACTTGGCATACTTTTCCCTCATCATTTTTACAACTTCTGTGAAAATTTTAAGGTTAGGTCATCTCAGGTCAGGTCACCAGTATAGGTCAAGTGACCCGACCTAAAAAAAGTTTAAGATAGCATAAGTCGGAGCAGGGTGATCTTATCCGATTGAAACTCATATCACATAATGGCCCCACCGAGTTCTCTAAAATATGTTCCGGTATGAATCGCCACACGGACAATAGAGCTCTTTAGCAAAACACGTACTTTATTAACTTTGTGTACGTGTTTTGCTAAAGTGCTCTATTGTCCGTGTGGGGATTCAAACCGTCAACAGAAAACATGTTCCGGTATTTTTGACATCGATGACCTAAGGTCAGGTACGAGGCATGACCTCTCCATTGGAAATACATGGGAAAAAATGTTTTTTAGGGAATAACTCAGTAACGGATGGTGATAGATCATTTATTTTAGCTGCATTAGACTCGTCTGGGCTTTGCGGTTCTAATGATATGCATTTTATATCATTTGACCCTGACCTGACCTCAGGTCAGGTCAAATCCTTTATTTTTGGTACCTAGCAGGGTCAAATTATACATCATTCGATTCGGCTTGCTGAGAGGATTCATACAGTTTAAGTCGTTTTGTTCTATCTTTACTTTCTCAGATGTAATGGCCGAAAAACTGAATTTACATGTTATCCCTATGACGGCATGTTCTGACCTCTCGTGACTTTAAATGTGACCTGACAAAAAAATGGTTCAAATGTTTTCGATGGAGAAGTAGATGGGCAGCCCAGCGCCGTTTACTGTTTTTCGCTACCTACCGTGGTTCTCGAGATCTTAGGGGAGCGGGTACCCGCCCCTCCCCGTCAATGCGAAGGTGGCTCAGACCCCCGTCAATGCGCGTGTTAAGTGCCCCTCCTGATGTCTCGGGAACCAAGAGAGCTAAAAAAACGCCCGTTCGGGGATAATGGCGATCTACATCATAACCATTGATTTCATTGACCTAGACTGAGCTAGCCGCCCCGGTAGCTCAGTTGGTAGAGCGATGGGCTCCGGCCCGCTGCTCAGAAGCATGTAGTGGCAGTGCATGTCCAGGCTTGGGATCGGTTCCCCTGAGACGCTCCGGCGCTCAATAGTTTACCCGACGTACCGGTCGGCTGGCAACTGACTGGTGAGAGGGTGACCTGAGCGGGACGGCCGTCCCTGTGCTTTGAAACTCTGTCACTCAAGGTCACTGGCCTATATCATTACAATATGACATGTTCCCAATAACGCACATCATTAATGATACTTTAGCAGCCTTGGAGCAGGAAACGAGGGTTTCACCTTGACAAAATACATTTGATCTTAAATTGTGACCTTGGCATTGAGCAACCTTAACTGTAAAGTCATTGCACAGTATGCGTCATTTGCCTAGGAACGGAAGAACTGAGTTAGAGAGCAGGCTGTAGGCCAGCAATTTTGGACGGGCTGAAGTCTTAGGCAGGTCTGGGCGTAGTTTGAAGAGTTGTTTCATTGCCGGACAAAACCAGCCCGCGCCCAGACTTCTGCCCTACAAGTTTTGCGGATATAGCCCACCCACAGCCGGCGTCATTTGATCCGGCACCGGACTAACTTGTTTGCTGGGGAAAACGTCTTCAAAAACGTCATTTCCTTATATACAGTGCAGCAACTGCTTTATCTTGGAAATCCAGATATAGTTTAGATAAATGCGGAACAAAGACGACAACGTATGTCACTAGGATAGAGCCTATCGATGCCTTTATCTTCCATCCTCAATTTACTCCATTAACACCCGCACTGGAGGGGGTCTGGCACTAACGCGCACTGGAGGGGGGGCCTGGTAGGCCCCCTAAGATCTCGGAAACTAAGAGGTATAGAAAAACCAAATTTGAGAGCTGGGTGGGGGTTACGGTGATCTACATCATGACCAATTTTTATTGACCTAGGTCATTATCTTCAAGGCCAAACGAGGTCATAAAAAGTCAAAACTTTGCCATGCTGGGGACCGACCGGTAAATGCCGTGATTATGCGGGAAAATGGCGGGAATAAGCTAAAGGTGGAGCAGGGTCATATAGAGAAGGTCTCAAAGAGCCTTCCCTTCAATTTTGGGGTCAAGGTCATTCAAGGTCATTGACCTGTAATGTCACAATATAGTATACTACTTATAATGTACACTTTGACTAACACTATAGCCACTGTTTGGCGGGAAATGAGGATTGACCTTTTCAAATGACCTTTGCACTTGACCTTGATATTGGGGTACCTTATCGATGACGTCATAGCACAATGTACGTCAGACTGGGTAACGTCACTTAACCGGAAGCACTGTGGTCAGTGACCTTGAAAGTTCAGATATGACCTTGACCTGTGACCTTTGACCTTGACCTTGACCTTCACATGAGGTTACCTTGACATATAATCCCGGTTATATGGTGTTATGACTTCACCACTCGGTTTCGAATGCAAGCTAACTGGTCCAACCGCGCGATTACGACGATCTCAAAAAGAGGTCTGACTTTAAAAGCCTATAAGTCAAAAAATTGTCCACCGATTTTCAATAAATCTTCACCAATCGACGCACTATTAAATTCTGTTTAATGTAGAAAAGTATTGTGTTTCGGCTACGAGCGGTTCTCGGGCCACTTTAGAAAAACAGGTGGGGGTGCCTCCGAGGCCCCCTCCAGTGCGCGTGTTAAGGCATATTATTTCTGAAAAACAATAATTCTCGGCGAAAGAAACATGCCCAGATCAACGTGCGTGTTATCAGAAGCACCCATCCAGAGAGAGGAGAGAGAGAGAGAGAGAGAGAGAGAGAGAGAGAGAGAGAGACAGAGAGACAGAGAGACAGAGAGACAGAGAGACAGAGAGACAGAGGGTCAGAGAGACAGAGAGACAGAGAGACAGAGAGACAGAGAGACAGAGAGAGAGAGAGTGAGAGTGAGAGTGAGAGTGAGAGTGAGAGAGAGAGAGAGAGAGAGAGAGAGAGAGAGAGAGAGAGAGAGAGAGAGAGAGAAAGAGAGAGAGAGAGAGAGAAAGAGAGAGAGAGAGAGAGAAAGAGAGAAAGAGAGAAAGAGAGAGAGAGACAGAGAGATAGATATAGATATAGAGATAGATATACATATATATATATATATATATATATATATATATATATATATATATATATATTATAATCTCATAAATGAATATAAATCTATAATAAATATTAAAGAGAGACAGAGAAAGAGTGAGAGTGAGAGATAGAGATAGAGTGAGAGATGATATATATATATATATATATATATATATATATATATATATATATATATACATATATATATATATATCACAATATAGATAGAAGCATATACATATAAGGTTCTCTGCACGTGCGTCGCTGCTGCCTGTTGCCTTATTATAGCAAGCTAAGCTCTGAAATGCGGCCAGGAGGCACGAAGAATTTATGGCGATTCGGAACAGTCCGGGTGCATAGGCGCAGGAACTTTTCCCAAGTTCGGGGTAACCAAAGTTATCACCGCTGGTGGGTCCGATGAGATTAGGCCTATCACTTGATTTGTTAGCGGAAAAGCTCCGGAATCGGCTCAAAGTTGGGGGGCACTGCCCCTCCACTCCAAAAGTTGGAGGGGGTAGCCGCCTTCCATCCCCCTCCCCCTCCGTTCCTGTGCCTATGTCCGGTGTATCTTGTTCTGAATTGGATAAACCGTAGACCGTAGAATAAAGCCTTTGGTTAGAAGCGGTGGAGCCATAAACAGCTAAATTAGCGTTACACTCAACACAGACCAGGGTTGAGAGGCACTGGCATCTCCCATTCCAGACATCAAGGCGATGCTGAGGTGCAGCCCGCTTATTTCCAGAACGCTGGAGATCGTTACCGCCGGAGCGGCGTTCGTGTTCTTCTCCGCGACTATCCGGGTCGTGCAGGTGACGGCTGCGGCCGGCACGCTGGTGTCATCGTTCGGCTTTGCCAACAGTCGTCTTCCGGGATGCACCGGGGCCATATTTGTGAGTAGCATATCTGGCTCACTCTTTAGTCTGGCACTTTGCATGAGGGATGGCGTTTTTATATTGAATGAAGTCAGAGCACCCCGTGAATTCGTGAAAAACGTTTCCTTCTAATTATCATCGAAAGACACCTGGATATGCTGTAAGAAACGCTCATGACGAGCAGACCAGCGCTGACTTTAAAGGGAATGTGGCACCTTTATAACGTGATTTTAACCCTCGCCCCACCGGGGGCCATCGATGGCCCCCCTAAGGTTTTTCCGGGATAGCAGAAAAACGAAGGGGCGCAGCAGCGCGGTTGAGGGCTCTACCTCTCACTGCATCATTTTCCCACCATCCCTGAAATTTTTTACCCCGGGTCACCTAAGGTCATGTCACCAGACGAGGTCAGCCAAGGTCACCTCACTTCAACTTTAGAGCTCTGTAAGAGCTACATTTCGAATTCGATCAATTTGAAACTTCCTACACTTTATGGCCCCTCTAGGGTCTACAAGGTGTATATCCGGGATTTTTCGATTTCGTGCCCCTGAGGTCAGGTCACGAGGTGACCTCTCCCATTGAAAAAGCATGGGGAAAAGCTGTCTTATGATCTAAAAGTCACAAAAGCGATTGAAAATGCTCAGCTTGATCAGAAAAGCGTTCTTGGACACACTTTCACGGATTCCAGGGGCTGTATTTGCCCTTTGACCTCTCCAAGGTCATCCAAGGTCACCAGGGGTCAAAAACAGTATTTTGACAATAACTTTTGACCTAAGCAAGAGCGCTGAAACAAACACCATCGTGTTTGTCTTGTCACTGGCTTTCATTTGTTATACGGCAAGGTCACTTTCTGACCTTTCGTTACCTCAGGTCATCTTAGGTCACGAGGTGACCTCTGGAGGTCAAACCAATGGCGGGAGGTCTTTACGTTTCACATAGCGGAAAAAGGACTGACAATTTCCTATCAAATTTACTTTACCAGACTTCAATAGCTCTAATGGCATGAGAGTTATGCCCAGTTTGCTTAAGCATTGCATATTTGAGTGAAAATAGCCGATCTTGACCTAATTTGACCTCTGGAGGTCAAACCATTGACCTGAGCACTAAAACATGCGAAGTAATTTCTTACTGAATTCACGCGAGCTTTCTAATGCACATTGCAGATTTGCGCTAACGCCCATATTTTCGGAGTTAGAGGGGGGCCATCGATGCCCCCGGTGGGGCGAAGGTGGCGCTGGACCCCGGTGGGGCGCGGGTTAACTGAGATATCCAAGTTGTAAAGCATGCCGGAAAACCCGGTACTCAATATATCATTTGTGTTAAAACTCGAAGTTTCCGTAGATAAAAGCTAAAACCTACCTGAAGTGTACCCCTCATGTACCCTAAGCAGCAGGCCTCAGTTGTCAGTTGCTGGTGTGACGACATGTGCTGACGTCACGGCGAGTATCAGCCAATCGAAACCCTTGAAGCCTATTGAATATGGTAGAGGTTGCCAGATCATGACATCACCCACGGGCAGATATTTATTTTTTCCTAGAGGCGCATTTAAAAAATCAAAATGGTTATGCATGGTTATGAGCGTCATCACTTATCTTAGAATTTCGTCTTTTGTTTTTGTTTCGTGGTGATCTCTCTTAGTAAATCCCCGCTTCCTTGTCATTCGCCTTACAACTATCACTTTCCCCCGCAAATCCCCCTCAGTCAACCCTTGTTTTCTAGTAGATGTTACTAGTTCGTCTACTTGTCTGCTAGATTCCAGGGAATTACTAACTTAAATCCGCATGGGGTAGTCTGCATGGAAATGAGCACTAACACTAAACGATTAGGTGTGACCAGTCTCTCTTTTATTAACAGTGGGTTAATGGTCGAGGCTTTTGTGACATTTTACAGAAGCCTTCTTTCTGCAACCTTTTTTATAACAATTACTTAAATAGTAACACAGTCGTTTTTTCTTGCTATCTTATGTTTTTGCTTCATTTCCTAGCAGGGCGTGCCGCGACTCGTTTAAATTTATGTTTCTGGTGGTAACGTAAGGGTGCTGTTGTCGTTGGGATCGCGGTGGGGGCACGCCTGGCTGCCTTTTAAAATGGGGTGGCGGACCTTTTAGAAAAAAATATTGAGCTTATTGTACATTTTTCAAAGAGAAAATGGACGGTCCCATGATTTTCAGCTTAAAGTACCTCTAATAACACTAAATTAAAGGATTTGACCATGGTGTCACATTCCCTTTAACAATGCAAGGCTATATGCATACTTGACTACATTATTTGGTAAAACCTACAAAACTATCATCTATACCTGCTTTGCTACACACTTGGCTTTTGCCTGGAGCACCTGCATTAATGCACGCCAATGTCCGCCTCTCCTTATATCCGATACGACTTTTCTTTTTTGTTTCATATGGAATCAGACGTACTCCATTGGGCTACGTAGAAGAAGGTTCACTGGATGCAAATCGCCGCAAAGAAACAGAAACCCACAAGAGTGTACGTAGTGTGCATCTAAGAAATCTGAAATTCACTGTTCATAAATGCAGAAGATTTAAACCCACTTCAAGAATACCTCGAAATTCTTTATAATTGGTCAAATGAGTGAAAATTTTACCTAAACCATACTAAATAAATGCAAATGTTTTACGATGACCACAGGATGGTGGTCTATTTTGACAGCTTACAAAATAAAAAAGATACCCATCGAAAAAGCTACAACGATTAGCAATCTCAGAGCCAGAGCTGCAGAAAGTATGCTGGCTGTCACAAACTCGATGCGACGTATGCCTCCTCTGTCACACAGAGCTGGAAATTATAATTGTATTCTTGAATATTATTTCCAATATGCTGAATGTCCTCTACCTGTCTCTTACTTTTTGCAGCAGACAAGGTTCAAGCACCATACCATTATAGCATGAGAGTAGTAAACTGTGTTTTCATTTTTAGATTTTTTTTTTTGCAAGGAAAATTTCCAATTATGGATCATTGTTTCCAGTATTGGGATCATAACTATTATTGGCAACTCTGACCGCAGTTTCCCTCAATGACATGCGTTTCCCTTTTTGAAGAAGTTTCCATTTTTGGAAGGAGTGTTTCCAATTATGGTACATTTCACCATGATTAAATGTAGCAATTGTCATGAAAATAATTATTATTGGGAATATATCTATTAATGGGAATGTACACACAATTGGGAAACCTAATTACAGCTTCCCCCACCCCACTTAACTTCTATCTCACATATCAACAAAAGGGACAAAAATGTCAATGTTAACATAGGATTTGGATCTACCTAAACAAATTTTGGTAAAGTGTACCTTAGGTACCATTTTTATAAATATATAAAATGCTTAAAATTTGCCTCCAACCCACGATTATCACCTGCCTGGTCATTTTTTCTTGCAGTAAAATCTCTGAGGCAACTAGCCTGCATAGATGTAAAATTATGTCTATTGGCCTAATAGGTACAGAGGTATTGGAATTCACATACTAAAGAAAGATCCAGTGTAGTCATAATCCTGCTTTAACTCCATGCAGTTCAGGTCCTGTGTGTTGCTTACTACCGATGGTAGTAAGCAACACACCCTCAACCAGAGTTTTTCGAAGTCTCTTTCTTTCTGAGATTTGCTGTGATTTTCTGAGATGAGAAGGAAGTCTACTAGGCCCTCCTCCAGTGCACGTTAGTGCCACTGCCAGGCCCCTCTCCAGTGTGGGTGTTAACACTTTGTGGAGGACTGCATTGGCACACATTTCCTATCTGTACAATATTGATATGATAATTTGATCATGAAATCTCGCCTGAATCCCTGTTGTTGCCAGCCTGTTGCTAGCACCAACTCTCCCATCTTCCTCCAGCTCCAAATCGATCTAACCAAGCTAGAGCACAAATAAGCTAAGGCACAAGAAAGCCAAGGAATGAAAAACCAAGTTTGATATGTGAAAGTGCATCAGTCTAGCAGCAGCCTACATTCATCTTGGATTAGCCGTGGGTAGCAATATTTATTCTAGCTAGTTTTAGCCTGCAGATACACCTAATAAATATGCCCTCAAAATAAGTGGCTTCCCACCTGTTTGAATTTTTGGCAGGCTCTACATCACATAAAAATTCCGAACTTGTCTTGTCGCTGTTGCGCAGTTTAAGTAGAATTTCTGCCCAGCTATGTTTATTTTTTCATTCATTTAGTACTTTTCTTAGTAGCTTTTAGGCGTACTTAATACTAAATTCGAAGAAATAGGGGCAAATAAACCGAAGACACTCAAACTGTAAATAAGATTTAACCTGAAAAAATGGACAGAGAAGTACTTGATAAAGTGTCTGCGTTATCGTTAAGCCTTAAATATGCCCACAATCGTGTATTTCTCGAAAAAATTGACTGTCACATTTCGGGTATCTAGGCGACAACTTTCTGCTAACTACCAACAATCGGCACCATTGGGCTGCATGTTAAAATCTGGCAACTGTGACAGCGGTTTGCGGGTTTCCTGCAGCGGGGGTCCCTCGTTTTAGAAGAAACTGAAAACAGTACCAATATTGTGTCACTAATGGTATGCTGTGCAATTAAAAAACAGAGCTGCTAAATTAAAATATTTGCTACACGCTTCTTTCTGTATTTCGAAAATATGTGGTTTGATTTTTGAACCATATAGTCAGGATCGCTATTTTGTCACAATTATGCACCTCGATTGTCGTAAATGTGTCACAAACTCCAGTAGCCGAGTTGGCAAGTTTCTGCACCTCTGCTCAGAGCATGGCTTGACTCAAAATTAGCTTTTGCTTATCACATGAATTGCGCTGTTAGAAAGGCAAGCAGGATATTGGAAACGCTAGTTAGATCGTTTAACTCAAGCAAAATTCCGGGTCGACGTAAATGCGAACCAATAATTCCTGCAGCTTATATTGGAAACATTTGGCCCTTTTAGAATACAGTTAAGTCACTTGGAGTGGTGCCTCCAAAACTCAACTAAGAAGTCTAGATGAAAATCAATTTTTCTCATTTGACTAGTTTCTCACACACACCCTACTCTCGACCGTCAGGATTTCTGTTTTATTCTTCTATTCTTGTGAACTTTAAGGTCTCGAGCATGCCAAGCAGGCACGTCCAGTACAACTTTCTATTCTTCCGCAACATTATAATTGGAAAGTTGACTGCGCCTATCTACTCGGAAGGTTTTTTTACATACCTAAGGCCGCAGTGCGAGAGCAAGAGCAAGCTATTTACCTCATTAATTTGCAAGAGTTCAAAACCGTTTAGAGCGAGTTGTTTTTTGAGCTGTGGCAAACACTAACACACTTTTTTCACCCTCAGCCTCAGTCTGACCTCTTTCACAATTCTTCTTCTGTTTTTAAATTTTAAGTCAAAACATATGTGAAACAGCTGATGATTTCGGTTTGTGTTGTGTTATGTATATACTTGTGTGTTGAACGATGTCAAAAAACGAGATAAGCTATAATTTGGTGCCACATAGTACAATCGCCCTGTTGTTCATCGGCAACCTATAAATAAATACTATCAATGCCACATATATTTTTCTATAAAGCAGTGCCAGATAAAATTATTACTCATACATTTAGTGTACCTAACAACGTGTTCAATGATGTTTCTTTGATACTATCATCCATGACATAACCAGTTTTTACCATTGTAGATTAGCTGCTGTAATTTTATGTAGGGGGATCAGTAATGACTCCTAAAATTACAGGCGGTCAACCGAAGCGTCACCAGCCTGGCCAAAATGTTTGGCCCCGCCCTCGGCGGTGTTTTCATCGAATGGGGAGGCTTTTCGGCACCCTTCATCATTTTTGGAATGCTCTCAATTCTCAGTAGCTTCCTACTGCGCTGCAATATTTCGACCGAGGAAGGTGAGACCGTAGGCAGATCCAGGATTTCCGCTTGGGGGAGGGACGTGGTCGGGAGGACGTCATCCGGACCAGAGAGTGCCACTTTCGGGCGGCAAAACCTATCAGGTGTGAGCCAAATAATCCTATCGCGTGGGCACCGATACTCGGATCCTGGGGGAAGCAGCATTTCAGAGAAGCGCCATCAACCTTTAAGTGAGCTTCCTGCCCATTTCAGGGGGCACCAAGGGTTTATGGGAGGAGGAAAGTGCCCCCACTTGCCCCTCCCCTGGATTCATCTATGGAAGAGACACAAAGTGCCATAGGCACTCACAGGCAATTGGAAAAAATTTACCCCAACGGTGGCCCTCACTTCTTAATTTTTCGTGATAGTTGTCTCTTCCCCATCGAAAAGGAAGAGAAAATGAGGAGGACGGCTTTTTTCATGCATGACGGCAGTTTACCAATGAATAACATTAGTGAAGATAAAAGGCTGTTGCAATTAGATTGAACAGGGATTGTCGTCTACTGTAACTCAGCAGGCGAGCTCCCGGCGGTTCCAGAACACTGGTACCGCCCCGGATACCACTGCAGCGGGTCTAGCGCTCTGGAACAAAGGACAAGCCGGCCTTACTTATTTTACACGCGCCCCGCTGGGGTCCCTTACATGACGCGCCCCGCTGGGGGGCGTTTTTCACCCCCTCCGTATCTCGTTCCCCACAAAAGCTAAAGGTAAATTAAGGGCGGCGTTCGAAAGTTCTTGACAAGACGAAGATAATTTATAAGGATAACTTTTATGTCAGGTCAATATTGAGGTCAGCATAGGTCAAAGAATGCTCCATAGGTTTACAACAGAGCAGTGTACGTTTCCCCCTCTAGATCTGCCCTCAGGGGAGCTAAAGCACATCTTTATGCATCATTGGATTCCTCCCATCGCGGCAAATTGAATGATGTATAATATGACCTTGCTAGGTCAAATAGTAAAAATGATTTGACCTCGACCTAGGTCAGGGTCACAGAGTGACCTGGTATGGTCATGCTAAATCAGCCGGCTCGTTTAAAACGGATTCGAGTAAAATGCATTCGTACACAGGAGCTTCCGTTGCACGCGTTTACTGATCTAATTTCATGAAAAGTAGCTCCAAATCGCATCATGCCTAATTGTTTCCACTTCTGGACCGAAGCGCATTGGATAAATCCCGCCCACTCCACCTTCTGGGCAATCTACCACAATCACCTCCTCCATAAATCTGGACAATTCACCTCCTTCATGAATTGATTGCAAACTGATTGGGACTGGTAGGTCTATCAGAGAAAGTCCGCCTTTTTAGTTTAATGAATCTATTTTTTTCATTTTCATGAATCTATTTTATTTCCAATGATTTTGAAAACATGTGACCTGACCTGACGCCGCAAGACCAAGCGTTGTACATCCTCTTTTATCTGTGAAGTGCAGGGGTGGTTGGACCGGCTCGTAGTCTTGACATCTGCTGAATCTCTGATAAGTACTATGCATAGTATCCTACCTACGTTTAAGAATATTGCGTCATCCCTGGATTGAACCCTAATTATAGTCATCATAGATTTACTACCTTCGATTTCAGGTCATTCTCTATTTCTGGTTTGGTGACAGGTCAGGTCCATATCACAATATTCATTTTTGAGTCATGGATTTAAGAATTTGATAAATATCTAGTACCACCCAATTTGCATTTACAATCACATCTGGTCAGGAGAATTCGATTATAGGCTATGCCAGCGCCCCCCCCTCCCCCATCATGGAGGTTTAGGTAAGGCTGCCATATTTTGTAGGTAAAGGAAATTCAGTAGCTGAAATGAAATTCAAAAATAATTTTCAATTTCATGCTACAGTCTACCTTCCTCTGCTTTACTGAATCCAAATTGGCTGCTTCGGGGCCTTTCTAGCCAAATTATCCCAGATGACATTACCTCCACCTTTTGCTGAGTGCCGGAACATCTTAGCTTCGGAACTGGATGAGCATTTGTAACGAAAATGTATTAACTACTTCACTTTAATTGCTAAATGACGCGATAATTAATGGTCCTCTAGTATGCATATTCATTTCCCGTCCCCCTCCCGTTATAAGTGAAGTCGCACTCAGACAAAGAGCTCTGCATGTTACTGCGCAGTAGCCTGTCGGTTCATGACCACCGGTCCGTCGTACGATGCACCCCAGCCAACGCCATACGACGTATCGAACGTTCATTGGCTCACGAGATCTGACGCTGTGTCACGCTACTGTCTGGCCTTGGATTGCATCAGCATTTCATCAGCTTCCAGACCAGTGCATCGAATCATACTATGTCGCCTATGACGTATTGTGTTGTAATTGGTCGGCATTTGTAACCAAGCCTGCCGACTCGGCGTATGTAAGGAGCGCTGAGCTAGCGTCCCTCAACTTTAGAGGCGGGCAAAGGTGCCTTGCACAGAACTCCTTATAAAAAGCCCTTAACTAATTAAGCGTCCCTCAGTTGTAGCAGAGACAGACATTGCATTGTAGCAGAGCATTCAAGTGAGACAGAGAGTGCAGTGTAAGACATTCTTGCATTGTAGTACTAGGCAGTACCATGCCGAGTCAGCTCAGAGCAGCTGAGACAGTTCAGTGGACAGATTAGACTTGAACAGCGAGATACCAGTGTGTGTATGTGTGTGTGTGTGTGTGTGTGTGTGTGTGTGTGTGTGTGTGTGTGTGTGTGTGTGTGTGTGTGTGTGTGTGTGTGTGCGTGTGTGTGCGTGTGTGTGCGTGTGCCTGTGCCTGTGCCTGTGCGTGTGTGTGTGTGTGTGTGTGTGTGTGTGTGTGTGTGTGTGTGTGTGTGTGTGTGTGTGTGTGTGTGTGTGTGTGTGTGTGTGTGTGTGTGTGTGTGTGTGTGTGTGTGTGTGTGTGTGTGTGTGTGGCAAGGACAGCCACAGATCAGCAGATGTGAGTACAGACTGATGAGCTCAGCTCACAGTGAGGCAGACGCCCACAGTGCTGCAGAAGATGTATGTCAGTAGAGTGAGGAAGGACTCGTAAGGTCAAGTACAGACAAGAGAGTGTTGGAGCTTTGTCTAAGTTGCATCACCTGTTCACAACGCCAGCTGCAAATAAATCAGCAATTAAGGAAAAAGCGTATCTTCGTTGAAATACGATAAGAGGTCCTACCAACTTGAAAACCATCATTCACAGCCATACCTAAGAGCACTTCTAGGTAACATAAAAATTTGGTGCCGTGACCCGGATTGAATTACATTGGATCGAGTTACACTTCAAAAATTGCAATTTTGGATCTTAGTGACCAGAGGTGCAGAAAGTATGCTGGCTGTCACAAACTCAATGAGACGTATGCGTCTTCTGTCACACAGAGCTGGAAATCATAATTGTATACTTGAATACTATTTCCAATAAGTTTGGGCGTAAGCGATTTGGACGGATGTTCAGAAGAGAGCAACCGCGCGGAGCTCCGCGCCCGCGGGAGTTAGCGCGGTGCATCGAGGGCAATCCGAGGCGGCGGTGAATACCTCTGGCGACCTTAGTAGATAGACGTTAAGGCTCAAATTCCCATAGTATACGGTACATTTCTGGCCGTAGTAAACTCGCGTCATAGGTTACAGCCTGCTGACTGCTGAACGGTGTCGGATTTCCTGGCCGACTGTAGGGGGAGGGGATGAGAGGAAGACACGGCCCCGCGCTAAGAGGTGAAGTGATGATAAAAGTGCTCGGATCGGACAAAGGAAAAACTTTAGCCGGAAACGACAAGTATACTTAAATAGTGACCATTATAAAGTGTGATTTCCACATAAAGGAGACATACATCTGAAAACGATGTAATTTGCCTTAATTCAAATGTGTTTTATGTTAAACCTACCTCAAGTCAATTTATATGGGCAGGACACTGGCCTCACGAAATTGGATTAGTCAGAGCAATGTGGGAGAGATGAACCGGGCAGGAAGCCTGGCTCGGCGAGTGCAGCGAAATTAAGTTTGAAATTTATTCACGAATCGAACCGTTATTCGGTGAATTTTCTCAAACCTATTCAAGTCATGTTCCCTAGCGGATCTAGGGGAGGGGTTTGGGCACAACAGTCAATTGCCCCCTGTTATCATCTATCGGCTCCGACGGGGGTTCTTTAGCCTGTCACGCGTATTTTAAGACTGATCTTTTTGACAGTGGCCGTCAAGTCACGCCAAAGATGTTGCAAGTGGTTGGGTGACTTTCTATGGACACGGGGACATTTCTATGGATATCCTCACGCTCACAGTTCTCAGGGTGAACTGGGTTATCGCTGGCGTTCCATGTAATCCTCGACGAGACCGCTCGGGGACGGTGAGTGGTACGAAACGTGAGATACGTCTTGGTCCGAAAAACAAGTTGTATTGGAGGGCAGTTAGCATTGCGGCTGGTGGTCCACTGGCACATCTGCAGTGATCTATGTTTCTCTTCGCCTGTGTCTCTTCTGAGGATTTCCCAGCGAGATGCTGGGAGTTGGTGGGCCTCGATTATTATTATAAATACATGTTTTGTCGATTGCAAGTCATATAACTTGGATTCATTGACATTTCCAATACATTTTCGTTGCTTTAAAAGGATCATACAGGCTTCCGCGCTGTCTTCCGCGCTGTTGAGAAGATGCGGAAAGTTAGCGCGTAAGACAGCGAGTTACGACACTACTTCCGCCACAACTTAGCTGCGCGCTGATGGACCCCTCCAAAAGCCGCTCCGTGTTAACTTACGCCCCCGCGCAGCTGCGCGCTGTCTACCGCGCGTCCGGATCCCCCCAGCCATAGTCGTATAATTATTGTTTTCTATGACAAATCAATTAGCTTATGTAAAATTATAGAAATATATATCTAAATGATTAGCTTGATGAATTATATTTATTACACTGTTTTTCCTACCGTCACAATCGTCACACACTAGTTTGAAAGACCATTGCACACTAGTTTGTCTGCATTGTAGAACGAGTGGTGACGTAATAATAATAATAATTTTTGGGGCTTATAGACGCACCTACCGCTAGGGTCATATGGCGTCGCCATCTCTTTCCCTGTTGGAAGGGTTTCTCGGGAGCCAGCCTGCTCCATGTTCAGAGAACGAGTGGTGACTTAATGAAGTCACATAATCCTGACGAACATGATGCAAAGGTCCCTAGAACTCAGAGATAGCACCTCTCAGGCGGCCTACAGGTGTTAGCAAAGCTCTCCACCAGAACCACATCCGGAAGCAAATCGGATAACCAGCCACAGCGACCAGGTGTTATACATAAGCCTAACATCGGCTTCTGGCCCAGTTCAAACCAACACAGTCGTGGGGGGTGGGAGATTATCCGCACCAGACTTAGGAATGGACACTCCAAATGAAATCCTATGAGCGTGCGGGTACCTGTGGTACCTGTGACGCCATGGAAAACCCATATCACGTACTGATGAAATGTCCCAAAACCCTACTCGGCAATGATCACCTCGAGCTGCTTGACAAGCTCGTCACCTTTTTGAGGGATGTTAGGCTAGAGCAGCTTATCTTAAAAACATCAATGATGACCGGCATACCCTATAGCTCAAAACTGATAGCAGCCCCGCCTCTTTTAACAAACATTTATGCCATAGCCATCCCCCTGCAAAATTATACTAATTGGTGCTGAAAACTTGGTTAAAATAGGCTATGATAGGTTAGAACTAGAACATGATAGGCGGGTCATTCCACCATAAATCGACCAAAAATTTCGTAAAATAAAACCCTTCTATTTTTATTCTCTCTGAAATTGGTTTCAAGTGGGTTTCAAAGGTGTAGAATCTAACCATGGCGTCAAAATATTATTTGAAAATTTGGTTTGGCCGATATAGCCTCCGGCATTTTTCGGGGGTCACCATGTAGGCATTGTTTTGAAAGCCTATAGTTCTGCCATTTTTTAATGATTGTGACGATATTTTACATTTTTGTTTACCATTTAACATATTTCAATTTGGCTTTCTTCGATTCTTATATTTCTGCAAAATTGACGTCATGACCTCGTGACCTAGTTTTTGAACGGTGACCTTGACCCGCAGTACAGTGAAATTTATAAATTCGTGTAAAAGCATTTTTACCTTTGGAAATACTCTTCTAGGTAAAGTAATAAAAATATGGCTTTTGCACTAAATATACTACTTTTTGCTTCCGAAACATGACACTAAGTGTCACTATGGAGCTGTACCATCGTAACTCGCGGTATGGTTAATGCCAGTGAAGACGGAACGTCCGATTTTAAGAGGGGCGCCATGGAATTTTCACCAATTTATTTCCCGTCAACGCCATAGAGGGTGTTAACCCTTACACGTAGAGGGGGGGTGTTGCAATCCCCTCAGGTTTTTCAAGAATTGAAAACAAGCTTCTTAAGTTAGAGTCTTGAAATGTTGTATAGCCTCTGACGCATTCATTGCGGACATCTTGCAAATAATTTTTCCTACCCTTCAAGGTCACGGAGTTATGACCTCAAGAGTGGAGGCATGTTGGGTCATTTCGGCGCCTGTAACCGTTTTTCCGTGAATGCTCCAGACTCTTATCGTTCTTTTGCATCATTTTCTCATGAACTGTCCCAGAATATTTTCTTCCAGCCTTCGAGGTTCATTTTTATCATGTTAGTCCTTTTATGACCTTTTTGACATTCAATGGCCTTTATTTGACCTTGCATCACCTCAGTGATAAGTAGGGGAAGTCCGTGCAAGAGTACGCACTTAACTTTCTACGGGCTTTCACATTTCTCCTATAAATCCAACAGCTAAAATTTGTATGTGGTTGTTTAGCCTGAAGAATTGTCTATGTATGGTCCATGTTTCAACTGGATGTCTCTGAAAGGAACTTGCCACGAGCCCATCCAAAATAAAATGTCACGTGCGTACTCTTGTCGGAGTGGATCGGTAAGAGTACGCAAGAAAGGAAGCTGGAGTACGCATTGATACCCCGCTGTGCTTTAGGTGCATAGGCCATGTCGCGAAGTTTTTTGTCGCCAAACTAGGCGATTGCATGATTTTATGTCGTTCTGAATATACAAGAACTATGTTGCAATGTTTGGCTTTCCAAATATGAGTTACGGACCCTGGTCCGAGTGAAAATTAAATTTTCCTATCTCTTAAGCATGCGCACTCTTGCCCAATGGTCTACTGCGTACTCTTGCCGGACATGCTCCCTTGGGAAGAAAGTCTTCATAAACATGTTGGCAGGCATTTTAGCGTGAGCTCCGGTCCTGGACCACACTCCTAGCTCAGCCTTCTTACTGATGACAGACCGCAATACAATACTTTTGATAATAGAAGCATGGTCTACAAGTTTACCCAGTCAAGAAATATTACTTCAAGGGTGCCCAAAAATGTATTTTGCTCTGTACTCCCGCGGAAAAACAGGAGCACGTTGAATTTTGGTGTGCAGCCTAGGCACTGACCATGCTTTTTTATACCATGGTATCCACCATCTCAGTGGTTGCTAAGTAACCAAAACAGCTGCTGCGTACTCTTTATCTCCTGCGTACTCTTACCCGCCCTTACCCTAACTCTGTGTCGAATAACGACTACAGATGCGCGTTTCAATTCGGTATTTCTAAATGAGATGAACACCGAATTATTTGACTTGCGTCCGATACGGGCCTAACCTTTTTCGACCTGTGACCTTTTTTACCTTGAAAGGGGGTAAGCAATGACAAATGAAGAAGCAAACTTACTTGGAGTAAATGATGCAGAATGGTTTATGAATAGTCAATTAAGATGATATGGACACTAAACTAGTTGGTTTGCATGTTAAATGGACTTGACCTTTTTCGAAATTTGACCTCATTTGACCTTGTAAGCAATAGCAAATGATGAAGCAGGCACTTGGCGTAACTGATGCAAAATGTCTTATGAATTGTCAATTTGCATGAAAATGACACTAAACAAGACGTTTTCCTTCCAAAACTGACTTAACCTTTCCAACCTTTGAACTAATTTGACCTTGAAGGGGGTGTAAGCAGTGACAGATGATTATAAACTCACTAAATTGGCATAAATGATTCAGAATGGCTTGTGAATAGTCCATTTAAATGATGTGGACTCTGAACTAGTTACTTCCACTTCTAAGGAGTACTTTTGAGCTCTGAACCAGTCCTATGCAATGCAATGCACCACTAAAAATCACCAATGATTTGTTTTTAGTGCCTAAAAATTGTTCATTATAAAAGAGCTAAAATAATGAGAATGCTGAGCAGAATTCACTACGAGATTACCATAGGTCAAGTTTAAACAAGTTTGAAAATGCCACAAGGGATTACCAAACGCTATAAAAGCCGAACTGAGGCATAACATGTTTTAAATTCAAGCTACGTCCGGGGGAACGCGACACAAAGCCTCAAAATCCAAAAATATTCCTTAACCCTCGCCCCACCTAGAATAATGAAATCAATGGCCCCAAAGGTTTTTTTGGAACAACAGACAAACAACGAGGGGCAGCACCACGGTTGAGGGTTCTACCTCTTACCCCATTATTTTCCCATCACCCCTGAAATTTATTACCCCGGCTCACTCTAGGTCAGGTCACCAGGCGAGGTCAACCAAGGTCACCTCACATTAACTTTTGAGCTCTACCACAGCTACATTTCTAAGCCGATCGATTTAAACTTTCAACACTTCATGACCACTCCGGAGTCTACAAAATTTATCTTCGGGATTTTCCGATTTAGTCACCAGGTAACCTCTTCCATAGAAAAAAGCATGGAAAAGCTGTCTTATGAGCTAAAAGTCACAAAATAATCGTAAATGCTCAATTTGCTCAGACAAGCGTTTTTGGACACCCTTTCATGGATCCCAGAGACGATATTGCCCTTTGAGCTATCTGAGATCATCAGAGGTCACCAGAGGTCAAAAACAGCATTTTAACGATCACTTTTGACCTAGTTAAGCTACAACACTGAATCAAAGGTCATCGTGTATGTCTCGACACAGTTTTCATTTGATATACAACACGGTCACTTTCTTACCTTTCGAGACCTCAGGTCATATTAAGTCACGAGGTACCCTCTGGAGGTCAAATCACTGGCGGGAGTCCATTATGTTCCACATAGTGGAGAAAGTCCTGGTATTTTCCTATCAAATGATTTTTGCTAGATCTCAATAGCTCTAATGGCGTGAGAGCTATGCTCAGGTTTCTTAAGGATTGCATGTCTTACTGGAAATAGCCTATCGTGACATAACTTGACCTCTGGAGGTCAAAACATAGACCTGAGCGCTTAAACGTGCTAATAAAATCTTACTGAATTAACATGAGCTTTCTAATGCCTTTTGCAGTTTTGCGCTAACTTCCATATTTTCGGAGTTAGGGGGGCAATGATGGCCCACCAGTGGGGCGAAGGTGGCGCCGGACCCCCTGTGGGGCGCGGGTTAAATGCTTCTGGAAATGACATCACAGTTCGGTGATTCAATGTGACGGGAACACATTTATTTTCAAAAGATGTACAATGATCCAAACAACCATACATGAAATTTACAACAGCCAAGTTCATTCCCAAAGGGACAATAATGTGAATTCAAAATAGGGGAGGGTAACCCCTATTCCTGTGCTTGTGTTAAAATGCTTCAACTCAAGGTTGACTCCTTGATTTTGACTCTTCAAATGTTTTTTGTCTTAAAGTTGCAAGTTAATAAGAACATGAGATACGATAGCATAGCTCCACAGTGACACCTAGCGTTATATATAGGAAGCTAAAAGTAGTATATGCATTTCGAAAGCCATTTTGTTCTGTATTTGATATGAAAGACTACTTCCATATGTCAAAACGCTTTCAAAGGAATTTTTGAATTTCACTGTACTACGGGTCAAGGTCACCGTTATAAAACTAGGTCATGAGGTCATCAAACATTTTTTGTTTAAATTTCAAAACTGAAGATCGCCAAAATGTTTCCCGTAGAATTTAAATCCTAAAACAATACAATTTTCAGAAATCACTTGAAAACTTTTGGAGCTATAGGCATTCTAATCAATGCCTGTATAATGACCTTCAGAAATTGCCGGAGGCCATTTCTCTCAAACCAATTTTTAAATAATTTTTGGGTACCATGGGTGGATTCTACGCCCTTGTGGGTCCCCATATACCAATTTTGGAGGAAATCAAAAATAGTAGGGTTTTATGCCTTGGTCGATTTATGGTGGTATGACCCAGGCTTAGAAGTGCCACAGACACTGGCCTGTTCTGGCTTAGAAGTGGATAGGCTTGGAAGTGGCATTGCCCCATTCCTGTATTCCCCATGATTTCCAATTGAGAGGTCATGATTCGTACCTGACCTTAGGTCATCGATATTAAAATCCCGCAATTTATGTTGTAGTACTCGGTGGGTGCATTATGTGGTATAAGTTTAAATTAATTATGCCACCTTAAACATTTTTGAAAGTAAGGTCACTTGACCTGCACTGGTGACCTGACCTGAGATGACCAGCCTTAAAATTTTGTAAAACGTTTCGTAATTGATCAAGGATAAGGTGGACCAAGAACAGCGGCGCTTCGCGCCACCGTTGTATCGTGACGCCAGAAAAGCCCGAGGGGGTGTTCAACCCCCCACCGGAGCGAGGGTTATTCTCACTAACAATCCATCTGTTTTCTTATACTTGTCTTTTCCTCTTTGCGGCGGCTGCCCAGCCGGAGAGGGGCGCTGTAACCTTACCTCCTGGTTGCAGGGTTAAGAGCCCGCGTAACCCTAGCCAGGTGTTCAGCGGCAGTTTCTTGATGACCAAACGTTCTTGCTTAAATGGAGGAACTGAAGTAACGTAAGCAAAGTTGTCACTAGGTTAACTTGCAACAAAATTATAAATTCTAAATAATACATTTCAAGGTCCCCAGCTTTGGCGGTGGCAGGCAGTCTTGTTCACGCACTCTATGAGTTCAATATTCTAAACTAACACCTTTGGCTCAACCTCTGTCGTTGCTAAAGCCATTCGCTTGCATGTTCAAAAACATCTTGCGACCCATTACTTGAAATAACCTCCCCATTGCTTCGAGAGATTGACGTTACTCACCCTCACCCTCAAATTCGTACCGCCGGAAAACCCGAGGGGGTGTTCAAACACCCCCCACGGGGCGAAGGTTAAAGGGCTCTCACAAGCTCAGCGCTCAGACCAGCTCAGGATGCCCTCAGGGCCCATACCAGCTCAGGGCACCCCCAGAACCCAGATCCGCTCTTAGGCCCCAGATCAGTTCAGGGGCCTCAAGTCAGGCCAAGGGGCAAGATCAAGTCAGAGGCACTATATCAGCTCAGGGATCCCTAACTAGGCCGGGGCCCATTCAGTCTAGGAGCCCCAGAGCTGCCCAGGGGACACCAGGTCGGCCAATAGGACACCAGATTAGCCCAAAGGGCACCAGCTATTAGCTCAGGGGCCACCACGCTAGCTCAGAGGGCATTTGAGGGGTTGAGGAGGCAAAATGATGATTCATGAGGCACCAGATCAATCAAGGGGGCCTTAGTTCAACTCAGGGAGGAATATATCTGCTCCAGGAGGCATGAGATCAGTCCAGGGGGCCAGATCAGCTCAAAGGGCACTAAAACAGTCAATAGGGCACCATGCTAGCTCGGAGGCATCAGACTAGCTCAGAGAGCATAATATACGTTGCAGAGGCACACTTATTTGCTCAGTGTTCAACAGATTGACTCAGGGGGCACCAGATTGGAGATCACGTGATCAGCTCAAGGGGCCAAAACCAGCTCAGTTGGCACCAGATGAGCTCAAGGGGCACTAAAACAGCTAATAGGGCATCAGGCAATCTCGGAGGCCTCAGACTAGCTCAGAGAGCATAATATACGTTCAAGAGACACACAGATTTTTTCAGGGCCATCAGATTGACTTAGGGGGCACCAGATTACCTTAGAGGACACGTGATTAGCTCAGGGAACACAAGATCAGCTCAGGGTGCACAGAATCATCTAAGGAGACATCAACAAACAGCTCAGGAGACACCTGATCAGCTCAAGAGGCACCATATTGGCTCAGGGGGCAGTAGATCAACTCTGGGAGGTATGAGATCAGTTCAGTGGGTCAAGATCAGCTCAAGGGGCACTAAAACAGTTAATAGGGCACCAGGCAAGTTCGAAGGCATCAGACTAGCTCACATTGCATAATATGGATTCAAGAGGCACAATAATTTGCTCAGTGGGCATCAGATTGAATCAGGGGCCACCAAATTAGCTTAGAGGGCACATAATCAGCTCAAGGGGCCAAGACCAGCTCAGTGGGCACCAGGTGAGCTCAAGGGGCACCAGATTAGCTTCGCCCGTACGATTATGAGCGACAATGAGGCAATAGCTGGAAACAGATTACGTTCCTATACTGTTCCCGGGTGCTTGTAAAGGCGACAGAATGCCTTAGCTGACCGAAAAGGCACCAAACTGTCAAACAACAGTTTTATCGCAAAGTGCCCCCCCCTGACTGCGCCCCTGGATGGAGCCTTAACACGCGCATTGACGGGGGCGGGTACCCGCCCCCCCTCGGGTTTTTTGGAGACAGCAGAAAAACGGCGGCGCGCAGCGCCGCCGTACTTGGTATACCTTTTCCCTCATCATTTTTACAACTTCTGTGAAAATTTTAAGGATAAGTCATCTCAGGTCAGGTCACCAGTACAGGTCAAGTGACCCGACCTCAAAAAAAGTTTAAGATAGCATAAGTCGGAGCAGGGTGAATTTATCCAATTGAAACTTATTGCACATAATGGGCTCACCGATTTCTCTAAAATATGTTCCGGTATTTTTGATATTAATGACCTAAGGTCAGGTACGAAGCATGTCCTCTCCATTGGTAATATATGGGAAATATGGTTTTTACTGAATAACTCAGTAACAGATGGTGATAGAGCGTTTAGTTTAGCTTCATTAGACTTGCCTTGGCTTTGCGGTTCTAATGATATGCATTTTATATAATTTGACCCTGACCTGACCTCAGGTCAGGTCAAATCTTTGATTTGACCTAGCAAGGTCAAATCATATATCATTCGATTCGGCTTGCTGCGAGGATTCATAGAGTTCAAGTCGTTTTGCTCTATCTTTACTTGTTCAGATGTAATGGCCGAAAAACTTAATTTACATGTTATCCCTATGACGGCATGTGACGGCATGTTTTTGACCTCTGGTGACCTTAAATGTGACCTGACAAAAAATGGTCCAAATATTTTGGATGGAGAAACGGATGGGCTACCCAACGCCGTTTACCGTTTTTTGCTACCTACCGTGGTTCTCGAGATCTTAGGGGGGGCGGGTACCCGGCCCCCTCGTCAATCCGAAGGTGGCTCAGACCCCCGTCAATGCGCGTGTTAACTGGCAAAATACCTTCAGCACGCGAGTGAAATAAACCAAGGGTTGTCGACAGTCGCGACCCAAAGATTGGTGTAACAATTCGGTGCAGAGAACGAATTGAGAATCCACGATGCCAAAAAAATTAATTTAATAGTTGGAAATTGACTTTTTTATAGCGAAGAAGCGCTGTCCGGTTCGGGCATACCTCGAGTTTGAGAGAAGGAGGCCGGAAATGATGAAGGAAGAAGGTAGCCCCTTCTACTTGGCTGTTAACGCAAGGAGGAGGCAGGAAGAAATTTGGTACCAATGTGCTCCTCTAAGAAAAAACTCGATCGCACGCTTCATGAAAACAGCCTGTGAGGTTGCAGGGATCGGCGGAAGGATGACGAACCACTCAGCCCGCAAAACATGCGTCAAGCGTGCTGTGGAGTCAGGCTGTCCTCGGGAGTATGTGGCCCAGCTTACGGGCCACAAATCAGTAGCAAGCCTACAAAACTACGTGGACGCGGAAATAAACATCCAGAAAGCTCTCTCAGTGAGGTTTGTCGTTCTCCGTGAACAGCAAATCAAGAAATGTAGAATCTGCGCCTGCAGTTACCCTGAAAATCAGCGGATATCAGAATGTCACTTTCGTGCACGAGTATTGAAACTTGAAAGCTGCAGCAAGCTTAGAATGGCCCAAAGACTGCTCAGTCGGATGTGATATTCGTGGTCTCTGTATGATTGTGATATCCTGTGATATTTGTGAACATTGTGTTGAATTGTTTTGCTTCAGCAGGTACCTATCTTTCTCATCCAGTTATGGTTAATGTTCTCGTAATGCTCGCAAACAAGGCAGACGTGTTATAACTGGAGATCGTGCCCAATACAATCTTATTCCGAAATGGTGTCGCCAATGTTTTAATTTACACGAAAGAATAGTTAAGGATCTTCTTGTTCTGAAGTTTTGGTAAAATATACCTTACCTATTACATTTTATTCCAATTATTTTTTATTTTAATTAAATTCACCTAAAAATAAAACAGTAATAACTTACATCAACATCTTCACATATACTTTTTATTATTACTTTCTATTCTTTAGTTAATTTAATCTAAAATATTAATTCATTGTCATTCAACACCACTATATCACTCTTCTCCCACTACCACCTATTATACACGATGCATCTAGGTATGCCTATTAAAACATTTACATAGTTTGAACGTATAACACTTACATTTACTATATTTCAAAACACGAATTACACAAGACAGTAACATTTTGCATCAGTTGCATGTGACATATATTTCGTAACAGTGAACATTAATCATCATCTCAACCCACCAAAGCATAAGTGTTCGGTGTGTGTTAATCTGCATGTTGAGTGAGGGCTTTTGTTCGTGTGTGGAGTGCTTCAAGGACTGCTAGTTTTCGTGTGTCATTGGTGGAAGCGATAATGTGTGTGTTCTGGACTAGTGTTTGCCTCGTGAGTTCTGTGTTATGTGTAGTTATCATATGCTGCTTGATGGCTCCATCTTGTAAATGCATGGTGAGCCATCGAGATAATGTCGTTGTAGTCACAACAATGTAGCGTTCCGCATGAGGTCTACAACCCTCATGTTGACATGATAATTTGTACACCAAATTGGTGCGCTTCAACGACACGGTCTCGACTCGCTTGTTAGTCATGACAAGGTTGCGTGTTTTCTGTATTTGGTAGTATATGTGAATTTGGAGTCTTTCTTTGTTTTTGCACTCTACGTTGCGTCTAGTGATATCCTTAAAGGGAGTGTGGCACCTTCACAACGTGATTTTAACTGAGATAGCCAAGTTGTAAAGCAAGTCGGAAAACCCGGTACTCCATATGTCATTTGTCTTGGAACTCGATATTTCCGTAGAAAAAAAAGCTAAAACCTACCTGACACCAGCCCCCTCATCAGCCCGTCGCCGGGCGGCCATTGTTGTGAGCTGCTGGTGTGACAACATATGCTGACGTCACGATGAGCATCAGCCAATTGAAGCCCTTGAAGCGTTTCAAGTATGGTAGTGGCTGCCAGATCGTGACATCATCCACAGGCTGATATTTATTTTTCTTGATGAGTCTTTTAAGCTGTCATGGAAACTGTCTCTAAATCCATCCAAATGCAAGGTCTTGACTTTGACGCTGCGCCGCACTCCGGTTCTTAAAACTTATTTTGTTGACGGCGTAGCAATCGAAAGAGTGACTGTAATGAGGGATCTCGGCGTTCTTCTGGATGAGAAGCTTACTTTTGTAAATCACGTAGATAATATTGTTTCAAGAGCAAATAGGGCATTAGGAATGTTAACCCGATCTTTCCAAACAGGTAGAAATGACAGAGCTTTGAGCCATCGTGACAGTAAAGCTGTGATCCCGGCATACTATGCAAATGTCAGATCAGTTATGTAATACTGCAGCGTTGTCTGGGGTGGAGCAGCCACCTGTCATCTCAGGCGTCTGGAAAGAATACAGCACAAATTTGTCGCATGCCCAATTTGCCTCTAGATTACCCCAGTTTGTCTCAACATTTTGGCATAGCAACAATCGAAACTCGACTAAAGCAGCACGACCTCATGTTCATTAGAAACATTCTTACAAATTGCATCGATTCTTCGTTTCTTCTCCAAAGCTTCCCCCTGGCTGTTCGACCTCGGACGTTTTGCTGCAGAGCCTAACTGTACGTACCATATGCTCGGGTGAATACGATCAAGTCGAGTCTTTTTGTCAGGGTTCCGAAACTGTGCAATACTTTTTTAGATAACTTTCGCGAAGTTGATATTTGGAACTCCTCAACTGGGCAGTATAAACTGAAAGTGATAAAATTTCTTACGCCGCCAAGAATATAGTTTGATGGCTTCAGTACGGTGATTCTTGGATTTTTATGTTTTTTGCTATATTCTATAGTCTTACATTTTAGGATGTTTTTTTACTTTATGCGATTTTATATCGTGACAATGTTTTTAGGCTCTTTTAGCCTCTTGGTATTTGACTTTATTATCTGCTAGTCATATCTTGGGAATTTTACCTATCAATGTGTGTGTATATTGGACCTGTATGATTTTGTTTTATATCCGATGACTTTATCTTTAAGTGGGCCTCTGGCCCGTTGGTGATACAATGAATAAACTGAAACTGAAACTAAAAATAAAAATATTGAGCTGATTGTAAATTTTCAGAGAAATCATGAGTGGTTTCATTATTTTCGGCTAAAGTATGCCTAATTACACTAAATTCCAGGATTCGACCAAGGTGCCACATTCCCTTTAAGTATTCTCTCATCTGTTTTGTGTGCGCTGCTCATGTTGTTTCTGAAATAGATGAGGTGTGTCTGTGTCACGGTTGTCGGTGTTTTTTTCTGTTTTCGATAGTTGTCTGTTTATTTCAGTGTCAATGTCATGATTTGTGTAACTGTTGGATACTAAACTATCAAACTATAACTATCGTTAGTTGTATATCGGAATATACAACTAGCCTTACTTATTTGGGCTGCACAGCTATGTCTTGAGACCTGTATCTTTCACTAAAATCAGGAAAACCTGAGCAGCCCAAGATAATGAAGGTCGGCTTATATATATATATATATATATATATATATATATATATATATATATATATATATATATATATATATATATTTGCATGTAAGTTAACTTATGCAGTTTCATTGTGACTGCAGTTCTTTTTAATACAATAAAGGTTGTTTGCTATCCTATCTGGCCGACTAAAAATTCGGAAAAGTGTATAGGGCTTGCATATTTGGTATCCCCCTCCACCCACCCCACGCCGCTTAACCCGCGCCCCACCGGGGGTCCGGCGCTACCTTCGCCCCACCGGGGGCCATCGATGCCCCCTCCAACTCCGAAAATGCGGGCGTTAGCGCAAATCTGCAAAGTGCATTAGAAAACTCGCAGGAATTCAGTAAGAAATTACTTCACATGTTTTAGTGCTCAGGTCAGTGGTTTGACCTCCAGAGGTCAAATTAGGTCAAGATCGGCTATTATCACTCAAATATGCAATGCTTAAGCAAACTGGGCACAACTCTTATGCCATTAGAGCTATTGAGGTCTGGTAAAGTACATTTGATAGAAAATTGTCAGTTCCTTTTTCTCTATGTGAAACCTAAAGACCTCCTGCCAGTGGTTTGACCTGCAGAGGTCACCTCGTGACCTAAGATGACCTGAGGTCACGAAAGGTCAACGAGTAACCTTGCCGTATATCAAATGAAAGCCAGTGACGAGACAAATACGATGGTGTTTATTTCAGCGCTCTAGCTTAATTAGGGCAAAAGCTATTGTCAAAATACTGTTTTTGACCCCTGGTGACCTTGGATGACCTTGGAGAAATCAAGGGGCAAATATGGCTCCTGGAATCCGTGAAAGGGTGTCCAAGAACGCTTTTCTGACGAAACCGAGCATTTTCAATCGTTTTTGTGACTTTTAGATCATAAGACAGCTTTTGCCCATGCTTTTTCAATGGGAGAGGTTACCTCGTGACCTGACCTCAGGGCACAAAATTGAAAAATCCCGGATATACACCTTGTAGACCCTGGAGGGGTCATAAAATGTAGGAAGTTTCAAGTTGATCAACTTCGAAATGTAGCTCTTACAGAGCTCTAAAATTGAAGTGAGGTGACCTTGGTTGACCTCGTCTGGTGACCTGACCTTGGGTGACCCGGGGTAAAAAATTTCAGGGATGGTGGGAAAATGATGCAGTGAGAGGTATAGCCCTCAACCGCGATGTTGCGCCTCTTCGTTTTTCTGCTATCACGGAAAAACCTTAGGGGGCCATCGATGGTCCGGTGGGGCGAGGGTTAATGATGTCTATGGTGACGCCGTTGAGTACACTTGTACATGCTGATAACCAGCATTTTAAAAATGTGAAGTGCTGTGTCCAATAGAGGCTCCGGGGACGGAACAGAGGCAGCGTCAGCAGGCGAGAAAGCCCAGCGCCGTGTTCTCCTCGGTCGGCCACCTGCTAACGGTGTCAGGAACATGGGTGGCGTTCACAGCCTTCTTTGTCTCCACCATGAGCACCGGCTTTCTCTCAGTGACCTTGGAGGCACAGATTCTGCGCAAGGTAACTTGCACGACTTAGCGTGCTTAATTTAAGTTGGCGTTGACCTGATAGATAACATTTTAGCCACAGACCAGTCGGATCACCTTTTCTGCAATCTCTCACTGCGTGGTGTAAATGGTCGCGACAAGCACCAATTATCAATTCAGCCTAGCAGAAGTTAATACGTGGCAGTATTACAGCCACAAGAGTTAATACGACGCAGTATCTCAGTGGGCAACATGGTTCCACGGATGTATTTCTATTGTTGTAAAAATGAGTCGGTAGCAGATAAAATCAGAATGGCACAAATATGTGACGTCAAAATGTAATTTTTCACTGTTTCAATTGATAGTGAGCATCCAGCGTTACAGCTGTAAAATACCCTGGCATCCAATCGGGAACACAAGTGCTTACGACAGACGCTGAGGAAGACTAGCATGTGCAGTAGACATCAGTTATACTACTTCCATGACAGTGGCGTAGCCAGGATTTCGCTCAGGGGGAGGGGCGCCCCGAAAAGGGCCCTGTGACAGCGCCAAAAGGGCCCTGATGGCTAAAAATGACCCTGCTTTTTACAGAATCGTGTCCTCAGGGGACACTTCGGGCCCTCAGGGGAGGGGGGCGGCTGTCCCTGCCGCCTCTCCCCTTGGCTACGCCCATGTTCCATGATATATCAGTCACGCCACCCCAATGTCTAACACTCGAGTCAATGCCTATTGCCCGTTTTTTTCGTTCAAATCAGTGAAAAAATCGGCACATGCCGTCATGAAAATATATGTATGTCAGTACGTAACCATGAGAAAAGCAGACCGGTGTTCAAAACCGATCCCTGGGGTCCCCAGTACGACCTGTCGCCGACTCAGATGGGGCTGATGTTCGGACTGAAGGATGCCATGGTCACCGTCTTCTCTCCTGTCTGGGGCATCCTCTGCGATCGCTCCAGTGACGTCAAACCCTTCATCTGGATGACGTCACTGGCGGCGGCCGGCGCGTACGCCGCGCTGGGTCCGGTGGTGCTGATGCCCATTAAACAGTAGGTATTTCGGAATTCAGTGTTCTGTGTACAATGCGTGAGCTGGTTGAAAGCAAAGTGATGAAGGGAAGATAAGAAACATAAAATATACCTGTCCCTTCTTGAAAAAAACATGGAATTCAGACAAATAGTCCCATCAGAAACTGAAACAGTTTTAGAGCTAAAATCTCATTTTCCAATGTAAGATTCTTATTAGAGAAATAACATGTATAACAGAAGGTGGAGAAATCAAAGAGGCAACTCTCTGTACTCACTGTCAATAGCGGTGAACCTCTGTTAATGGGGTGACATCTGACAGTCAGGCCTGCTCTGCAGGGAACTGCGGCAGGTAGCGATGGCCCTGTTAATGGCGTGACATCTGACAGTCTACCGTGCCCTGCAGGGAACTATGACAGGTAGCGGTGACACTCTGTCAATGGCGTGACATCTGACAGTCTACCGTGCCCTGCAGGGAACTATGACGGGTAGCGATGGCCCTGTTAATGGCGTGACATCTGACAGTCTACCGTGCCCTGCAGGGAACTATGGCAGAAAGCGGTGACCCTCTGTCAATGGCGTGACATCTGACAGTCAGGCCTGCTCTGCAGGGAACTATGACAGGTAGCGATGGCCCTGTTAATGGCGTGACATCTGACAGTCAGGCCTGCTCTGCAGGGAACTATGGCAGAAAGCGGTGACCCTCTGTCAATGGCGTGACATCTGACAGTCAGGCCTGCTCTGCAGGGAACTATGACAGGTAGCGATGGCCCTGTTAATGGCGTGACATCTGACAGTCAGGCCTGCTCTGCAGGGAACTATGGCAGAAAGCGGTGACCCTCTGTCAATGGCGTGACATCTGACAGTCAGGCCTGCTCTGCAGGGAACTATGACAGGTAGCGATGGCCCTGTTAATGGCGTGACATCTGACAGTCAGGCCTGCTCTGCAGGGAACTATGGCAGAAAGCGGTGACCCTCTGTCAATGGCGTGACATCTGACAGTCAGGCCTGCTCTGCAGGGAACTATGACAGGTATCGATGGCCCTGTCAATGGCGTGACATCTGACAGTCAGGCCTGCTCTGCAGGGAACTATGGCAGAAAGCGGTGACCCTCTGTCAATGGCGTGACATCTGACAGTCAGGCCTGCTCTGCAGGGAACTATGACAGGTACCGATGGCCCTGTTAATGGCGTGACATCTGACAGTCTACCGTGCCCTGCAGGGAACTATGACAGGTAGCGGTGACCCTGTTAATGGCGTGACATCTGACAGTCTACCGTGCCCTGCAGGGAACTATGGCAGAAAGCAGTGACCCTCTGCCAATGGCGTGACATCTGACAGTCAGGCCTGCTCTGCAGGGAACTATGGCAGAAAGCGGTGACCCTCTGTCAATGGCGTGACATCTGACAGTCAGGCCTGCTCTGCAGGGAACTATGACAGGTACCGATGGCCCTGTTAATGGCGTGACATCTGACAGTCTACCGTGCCCTGCAGGAACTATGACAGGTAGCGGTGGCCCTGTTAATGGCGTGACATCTGACAGTCTACCGTGCCCTGCAGGGAACTATGGCAGAAAGCGGTGACCCTCTGCCAATGGCGTGACATCTGACAGTCAGGCCTGCTCTGCAGGAAACTGTGGCAGGTAGCGATGGCCCTGTTATGGCGTGACACCTGACAGTCTACCGTTCCCTGCAGGGAACTATGGCAGAAAGCGGTGACCCTCTGTCAATGGCGTGACATCTGACAGTGAGGCCTGCTCTGCAGGGAACTGCGGCAGGTAGCGGTGGCCCTGTTAATGGCAGGGGTCTAAAAACTTGCCGATCTACCTACGCCGTCGGCGACCCTATCATCTTTTGGTTGGCGACCCAGCAACCGTCTCAAACTCTGATTCCATCTGTTTTCCTATGATTTTAGCTTCCACCATCCGCTCCTGCTACTAAATATGCTTACCCTCTCCACTGTATCCACCCGTCATCGTAATACATACAGTGCCCATCAAAATCTATTGGATGAAGTCTGCCAGTTCCTTTGGCCAAGAATGGGCAGAATCTACTTCGACAAAGAGCCAAGTTAGCCTTCGTTTCCCGGCTTGTTTGGCGTTTCTGAAAGACAGCTTGGCTACAACGGGGCATCTTTGGCCGATTACATCTGGTATCATCACCGCCCTTAGTTGCTGCTAGTCTATGCTAGTTATGTTTCTTCTTATTACAATTTTTGGTTCCAATTTTATGAAAAACGACTGAAATCACCTGGTACTTTATATGATGCATCTCCCGGTACCGTATTTATGTACTATTTTTAAGTTCAAACTAGAATGTACTAGAATCTGTCACGAGTCGGTACCAAGTCGGTGATTTTCTTTTTTTTCAATAGGCGACCAATGGGCGACCTAGTCGGCCGAAACCGCCGACTTGCGTGGTCGCCTGGTCGCAGGTGGTCGCCCTGGTACATTTTCGGTGTCTGCGGCCTTCAGAACGAGCGCGGCGCGGGCTGCCGCTAATATTTTTGTATTTTTGTTGGAAGCAGTGCGCGCCGTTTTTGACGACTGGTGTTCAATTTGTTAAATCCAAGGGGCTAAATCAAGATGTGCGTTTATCATAGACGGTCCGTGCAATCTAGGTGGGTTTTGGAGTCTACTTGCAATGATGTTTCCTTGTTTTGCTTTATCGCGAAAAGTCTCAGAAGGAAAAAAACTTCCTACAAGTGGTGCATGTTTAAACCCTTTTCAACCACAATCACGCTAAAATATCATCGTAAACATTGTTATATAGTCACACATTCCCAAGGGCGTGGATTTCCTAAGTGATTTTTGGGGTGCCTAATTATGAGACTATCCATAACAAGTATACTGTTTTTCATACCACCATGTTCTTGCCTTATACCAGTGTGCAAAGTACGGCATTTTCGTCGAGATCTTGTCTGTGCGAGTGCCCTTTGAGACAGGACAGACTGGTGCAAATTTTATCAACCTGGTGCGAACTTGCCAGGTTAGTGACACTTAAACTAAACAAATAATGGCTGAATGGCTATGAAGACATAGGAGGGGGCCTTATAAAAATTCCTTAACTAAGTGACTAATGATTGAGATAGCATTGCTTTGTAGGGGTAGGAATGGGTGAATTTTTTCCCTGGTATGTGCCAGATTGGTGTGTATTTTTGGAGGCTGGTGGTGCAAGAATTTTAGATGGCTGGTGCGACTCATCTGGCATGCTGCCGTACTTTGCAGACTGGGCCTTATAGCTGGACATATAACTGGGTGACCAAGTAGGCCTGTTATTTATAAATTTTAAGTCCCTGAAATGAGAAATAGGAAAATTTTAAGGATGCTCTTAGAAGCACAGAAAATAACTTGAGTTTTCATTTGGGGTGCCACAGCAGTGACAGGTCCAAGGTATCCCTGAACTCGAGTTCAGGACCCCTTAAGTTTGAAAGGATTAAGGGCGGCCTGAGGAAAAGGGTACCCCAAAACTGATTAAACCAGGTCTGTGAGGCAGAAAATACCTTGCTACTGCCCCCACCACTAGAATACAAATGATGGGGCTACAGATGGAGCTTTGAAGTTTAGAAGTTGTGAAAAATGGCATTAAAGGTGCTGAAAACAGGTTTTGTTGGGCTAGGTTGGCTCACATCATGTTCTGTATGGCCATATATCTTGGTCTGTATATATTATTATCTCAAGTGGCAATAGAAATTAAATATTAAAAAACTTTTATTGTTTCACTAGGTATCTATTAATTGATTTTGTATATGACTAGTGTTTTATTTACACAGATGCACCAAGACATGTGAATGATCATAATAAACATGTTGAGCTTCAATATTTGAAGCAGGGTATAAAGTATGATTTCCTGTTTCTGCTTCAAAGATAAATGCCGTCTAAAATTTTAAGAACAGAAATAAGCCAGGTAGAAAGAACAAAAGTTTGTTTCATGGCCTAAAATATTGTTATGGAAAATGGTCTCAAGCATTCCCATAATTGAGAATGGGTGTTCCCATCTATGGGTCAAGCATTCCCATTTATGGCACTGTTACCATTTTTAAGTCACACCAACCACAGTTTTCTCGCACTGATTGATGATGATAGCCACCCTTTTGGGTGAAGTGTGCTCTTTTGGTTGACAGCATGCAATCTCAGAGGGCTGCCCCTTACTAAAATCCTAGATCCATCTCTGTGCATTGGTACCCCATAAGGGATATAAATGTGCATTCCTGCACAGCACAAAGATGTGATAAAACATTTCCAATTGCCAGAAGACTCCACTGCAAGGACAATGGTCCAATCCAAGTCTGCCAAACATAGAATAAGCTGTGCCTTTTGCACAGATGGATGCACACTGGGTTATCAGGGTGTGTGTGTATGTTTTTTAACTGACTGATTATTGCATCCAAGTTTCTGATAATATCTTGTATTTTTGTCATAAGAAAGTTGAATCGTTTTGTTTTCTCTAGTATGGATGAAATATGGAAGCACTGCTACAGAGATACAGCAGAAATATCATAGAGAGATTGTGTCCACCACAAAAGAACAGTTTGCTGAAATGCAAACTGTTCTTCTCAGTACCCAGTCCTGGTCCAAATGGGTCATCAGCAACTATTCTGGAAACTTTTCAGTCCTGATTATTAATGCTAAAATGCATCAATTAAGAGCTTTGGAAATAGTTTTCATGGGAATGATGTCATGCAAAGAAAATAAGGTTATTCCCAAGAGACAGCATTGCTATTGCTTTGAGTAGAACCATATTCAACAATGGAGCAAAATTGGGCCTCATCTTAGCAATGGTTGATATTTTCCACTGCACTTCTGAGGAAATGTTGCCAATGAATAATGTTTGAATTATTTATTTGAAATGTTACAGAAATTTATCTGATTTGTGGCACCTCAAGGTGAAGAATCCCAAGTATTTCACGACGCATGTATATACATGAAAAATTTTTCTCTAGTTAAATGAAACATCGGAACTGTTTCTGAGGCTCTTTTTAAGGTGCTGCAAACCCTTTTATTTGTCTCTAAAATAAGGTCTAACAATTTTTCACATGGATGGACACAAAATAAAACCATTATTGATGAGAGAACAACAATGGTGCATCAATCATGGTTATATCTTGCTTGGTATAGAAGTGATGGGCGAAAATGTTAATGCCCAAGGGCGCTGCCACGGAATTTTTACAGGGGAACGGACCCGGGCTGGTGCTGACCGGGGCAGGGGAATTGTGAGCATATTCGGTACCTGACAGCATTAATGATGATGAACCGAAAATTTCGGGGAGACGTCCTCCCTGGTTGGCCAACAGGAGGATGCGTAGGTACCCCGTCCCACCGCTTTCGGCGCCCATTTAATTGCCCTTGTGTACGGGCAGTGTATCATAATTGACCTCGATTGACCTCCAAACAGACTTAGCCTAACATTAGTGGGCACTATCGATACGTATTCATTACTGCGTAGTGCGTATAAATGACTGATCACTATCCAACATTGGCTTTTAGGTCCGACATATCACGCCCAATGCGAGCGTTCTTCCTATTATAACTTGAAGCTACGTGATAACATCCTCAATATTCAGTGTCCTGTTGCGCCCCAGCCTTTGAACCGATATGAAAATGGATGTTGCCTTAGTGAAAGAGCTAGTCCGGCTCTGTCGAATAGCGTTGAGAAAGTGGTTCCGGCTATTTTGCGTACGGAGATAAGCAAGGTTTTATAGAGCACTGCATTTGATACATTTTGACGTATATGAATTATTCCCTTCTGGTGACCACAGTATTGACCTTCCGCAAAAATTCCGGGAGTAACGCCGATTGCATTTCCGACGACCTTTCGATCGCCTTTTCCGCTTCTATCTTTCTTTGTTTCCGAGATCGAGGGTGTCATTTTTAACCCCCTCCCACCAGGGGGGTTCATAGGTGATTCATGCTGGTCACCGGGGCAAGGGTTAAGGGCCAGCATGTATAATTTTGTTGCTTTCAGATAATAACTTTGATTTTAATACTGAATTATAATATCATGAAATCACTTAGGTAATGACTTGATTCTGGCTTAGGTCATCGATATCGAGAAACCCGATCTATATTTTATAGGTTTTTTATATCTATATTTTATCGGAACCCTCCCCTTGCACTCGCCAGTGCTTCCCTATAGCCATATTTATACCACTTTTAAGACCGATTTTGTAATACATGTAGTATTAGGTTCGGCGACCATCGAAGAAACTTGGATTTTAGTCGGCGACCACAAGCTCACTTTTTTAGACCCCTGGTTAATGGCGTGACATCTGATAGTCTACCGTTCTCTGCAGGAAGTTGTGGCAGGTAGCGGTGGCCCTCTGCGTTTACGGAACTGCAGTGAGTGGAGCACAAGTGTCAGCAATGGTGGATGCTGTCAAGCAAGTCAAGTGAGTGCCGCAAGATAGCGAAAGCTGTCTTTACTTATTCGTTGTTCACTTCGATCGTTCTTAGGGCTGACGGACGGTTGAAGCAATTTGGCAGCACTTGGAATTTATGGGCAGGTTCCTTTAACAGTTTTAAGAGGACGTATGTACGTACATACATCCATGTCAATTTTTGGAAAGGCTAACATTGAAACCGAGTGCGAAGACAAGTCCCATCAATGTACTCAGCACTGCTCGTCCCTCAATCTGTCGACAGCAGTAGTCTTCGCAGGCAACTTTAAGCGCAGACTGAGACGTCTACGTGTGGGAGGCGTACGGAACCGTTCGTTTTGACCTAGTCGCCTACGGAGGCGAAGCGTACGGCACCGTTCGTTTTCACTGAGTCGTCTTCGCAGGTGAAGCGTACGGTACCGTTCATTTTGACTGAGTCGTCTTCGCAGGTGAAGCGTACGCAACGGTTCATCTTGACTGAATTATCTGCGCAGGCCAAGCTTATGTACGGAGCCGTTAGCTTTGACTGAATCATCTGTGCAGGCGGAGCGGGCTGCCTGACGACGTCACCACGCAGGGTGGAGTGACAGCGGTCTGGGTGTGTGTGACCGGGGTGGCCCGCTTCGTCTCGCGCTGCGGCGCCGGCCTGCTGGTGGACTGGGTCCAGTTCAGGTCGGCCGCCTCCCTGGTCCTGCTGATGCACCTGCTCATGGTCAGTGGCACCTTCAGTCAGCCCAACAAGCTGGAGGTAAGGGGGCGCGGTAGTGGAGTGGTCAGCGTAGCTGGCTGCCACGCAGCCGACCCGGGTTCAAGGCCCGGCGGCTTCCCTGAACAAGGTGCAGGCTGGCTGCCGGGAAACTCTTCCAACAGGGAAAGAGTTGGCCATGCCATGTGACCCTGGTAGTTGGTGCGTCGATAAGCCCCAAAACTTATTGAGCTGGAGGTAACGCGAAACGTCATACCGGTGTAATGATGAGTAAGCTTGGAGCGACGTCGCACTTGTGGGGCTTTGGATAATGCTGCGTTCTCAGATTACGTAGGACGCAGTCCCTAAACACGAATCCGCAGTCAACTTTGTTGCTGTGACGTCACGCTGGCGATGAAATTTTCCAACAACCATAAGGTCCCACATTGAAGTTGATCAAATTCAAACATTCAAACTTTTCATAATAATCGTACGTTGAATGTGTTTCCAGACCCAATTCTCACAAGACAATAGCACTCCAATTGATAAAAAATATAAGCGTCTAAGCTTATCTCCACAAAACTTCATGAAAGATATGCCTAAACTGTTGCAGCCATATTTCTGTCAAATTGTGTGATGTCCACTTGGCGACGAGAATCCTTCAATGAGCTCACCTGATTAAACATGAATATTACCTGAGAAATTTAAGACGGTGTCATAACGAGTCGAAGTGTGCTAAAATTATACGACATCGTAAACAAGGCATATCGCAACGCAGCTTTAGATTATGTGATCGCTTCGATATTCACATCGTTGTAAGGCTCTGTTTGCATTTACTTCCGATCGACAGCTTTAATATGTGAGTGCTTGTGGATAACGCATCCTCATCACCGCTGACAGTCTGCAAGGGAATATGGCACGCTGACAATCTGAAAGGGAATATGGCACGCTGACAATCTGCAAGGGAATATGGCACGCTGACAATCTGAAAGGGAATATGACACGCTGACAATCTGCAAGGGAATATGGCACGCTGACAATCTGCAAGGGAATATGGCACGCACACAATCTGAAAGGGAATATGACACGCTACAATCTAAAGAATACACAACTGAAAGGAATAGCGTCAATCTGAAAGGGAATATGGCACACTGACAATCTGAAAGGGAATATGGCACGCTGACAATCTGCAAGGGAATATGACACGCTGACAATCTGAAAGGGAATATGACACGCTGACAATCTGAAAGGGAATATGGCTCGCTGAAAATCTGAAAGAGAATATGGCACGCTGACAGTTTAAAAGGGAATATGGCACGCTGATTGTCTGAAAGGGAATATGGCACGCTGACTGTCTAAAAGGTTATATGGCACGCTGAAAATCTGAAAGGGAATATGGCTCGCTGAAAATCTGAAAGGGAATATGGCGCACTGACAGCCTGAAAGGGAATATGGCACGCACAAAATCTGAAAGGGAATATGGCACGCTGACAATCTGAAAGGGAATATGGAACGCACAAAATCTGAAAGGGAATATGGCACGCTGACAATCTGAAAGGGAATATGGCACGCTGACAATCTGAAAGGGAATATGGCACGCTGACAATCTGAAAGGGAATATGGCGCGCTGACAGTCTGAAAGGGAATATGGCACGCACAAAATCTGAAAGGGAATATGGCACGCTGTTTGTCTGAAAAGGAATATGGCACGCTGACAATCTGAAAGGTTATATGGCACGCTGACAGTCTGAAAGGGAATATGGCATGCTGACAATCTGAAAGGGAATATAGCACCTTCATGGCATTGGGCCTGTAAACCCTTTCAACGGGGGAAAGAGATGGCAAAGCCCAATGGCCATGGCAGTTGGTGCGTCGATATATCCAAATGGGCCCAATGATTCAATTAGAGCTATCAGTCGTGAGGAACATGCCGAAAAAGAAACTGGCTTCGGTGTTTTTCCCTCAGAACTCGCCTTTTACGGAATAGCACCCTTCCATGTGTGAGCTTTCTAAAGCACACGGATGCTTAGCCCCGCCCCATGGGCCCGACGGCTGAAACCGGCTGCCCGGTGACGGCTTGGGCCCACTGGGGCCGAACCCCGCTCTAAACAGGTGGTCTTTTATAGCAAACGGTGACTACTTGGACAAATGAAATATTGAACCGATAGTTGTTCGCATGCTCTATGACATAGCTATCCCAGTTCAAACCTCATTGTGAGAGTGCCGCATTCCGTCCAATCTCGAGGCTGCAAGTCGACAACAAAACGCACAGTCTCGAGGAATTTCGTTAATATGGGGTGCGTTTTCAGACGACATCAAAGGCCTTGCTGTAATAAAACAGAAAAGCGCCAGGGCAGCCGAGCCTATTTCTTTGTGGGATGCTGGAAACTATGTGGTTATGAGAGATGCAGAGTACACAAAGTCGCTGGCTGTGGAACTTAGTGATGCAAGGAAAGGATGAGCTACTTTCTAGATGTGTGCGTTGGAGTTGGCAAACAATGTGTTCGATGGTTTTACTGAAGATTGAAGCAATAATAATGGCTCTTTTGGTGAATGAATTATTTCTACGTCCCTCTTGAAACGGGCTGTACACTTCTTGGTACCTATATTGTTCCTTCCCACCAAAGACTATAGTTTTAGAGGCTGAGCCTTCCACCCATTTTAAAATTGTTTAGCGTTTAACAACGCACCAACTGCTGATATCATATCACCTCGAAGGAGGAAGGGGAATCAACTAAATTTGGGTGCAAATCCAGCCCATGGGCGGGCCCGAACCCACGCCACCCAACTAATACAGAAGGTCACAAGTCGAGCCGGGCGCTCACGCGCGCTAACCGACTGCGCCACCACGAACCCATCCACTCCGCTTGAAACATGAAGTCAATACTTATCAAACAAATGGCATAATGATCCACAGTCACGAACGTGCATAGGGGGCACGGTGGTGCAGTGGTTAGCACCCTAGCCTTTCACGCGGCCGACCCGGGCTGAAGGCCCGGCGGATTCCCTGAACAAGGAGCAATCTGGCTCCAGAGAAACTCTTCCAATAGGGAAAGAGTGGGATCTGTCATACAGCCCTGATAGTAGGTGCGTCGATAAAACCCAAAAAGTGTTATTATTAGTATTATGCATTGATCTTTTTCTATCTGGTTCTTTTCCAACGGCAGAGAGGAGAGACGGTTGTGTGCAACTCTCGTCCGGGCCCCATTTCATAAAAGTTGTAGAAATGCGGCGTGTTTTACACCACATTCACCTGCAAAGTTACGCCGTACTCAGAATCACGTTTCACAAAGAGCGGTGACATTCACGCGAAAGCGGCGTAGATATCAAATGCAGCGTGAATTACGCCCAATTCCAGAATGGAATTAACCCTTTCAAATATGGCATATAGCTGCTTTATTAAGATCAAAAAGGGCATATATGTTTTTAAATGAATTATTTTAATGAAAATTATTGTACTTATTTGCTCTTATTCAATTTTTAAGTTTCTAATGCACTTTTACAAATACTGCGGAGGAAGATGTACTAACAGCTGACGCAATAAAAATACGACGTAGTTGTTTTTGACCGTACCCCATTTTTTTAGGTAGTTACTGTCAAGAAGGCCCCAAAAAGGTTATTGTACCTATTGCTGTGCGAGTGTAGTTCAGTGGAATTTGAATAATAATGTTTGGGGTTTAACGACGCACCAACTGACAGGGTCATACGGCGTCGCCAACTCTCACCCTGTTGGAAGGGATTTTGGGGATCAGATCGACTTATTCAGAGGCTCCACCGGGACTTGAGCCCGGGACCGGTGGCTTAGAAGACAAGGGTGCTATCCACTAAGCCACCTCATCCCCTCAGTGGAATTTGAGGTAAATTGTGTTTACTAATCATGAGTCAACTGTGAATGGTCTGTGAACCTTATAATTTCGTGAAACTGGGAAAGGAATAGTGAGTAAACATCTTTAAAGAATAACAAGATCAAGATGCTGGTACTTAGGTACCTAGGTATATCATCATTTTCGCCAAAGGCCTCAGTAGATATACTTGGATTTTGTTGGTGATAGATACCTTAAATTGAATTTTTACCCTCCATAGACTCCATATAACACTTTGTCAGGGTCAGCCTATCTAGGGTTCTGTCCTCACTAGACTCTAAAATAACAGTAACGGCAGAAAGTCTAAAGTAAAAATATCAATGTCAGCTTTCCTGTGTATTTGCATCAATAGCCATCATCATTTTTGGCATACCAAATGGTCATATTACTCTACATATCAGCTCAATTTGGCATGTGCATCTTACACTTCATACCTGTGCAAGGAAGAACTTGCACACCTTTTTTATTTAAGTTTATTTTACATTCATGAATCTTTTTGTCCTTCACTACACTACCTAATTTTGCCTCAGATTCAGAATTTCATAAGAAATTATATATTTTTCATTTTTGCTTCATTGTCGGATAAATGTTACGCTGCTATATCTTGCATAGCTTCTCAGGAGTGTTTTACATGTTCAACGTACATGTTGTCTGCTATATGAAACAATATTGGCAATATTCTACGCTGCATTCCAGTACAGCGTAGTTTAGAACAGCGTAACTTTGCAGGTAGTTGTATTTTAGGCTGCATTTTTGTGAAACAAGATTGTGGTGTATTATTCACTTTCTACGCTGCATTATGCTACTTCTACGCTATAAGCATAAGTTACGCCTTTTATGAAATGGGGCCCTGGTGGGGTGTGTCACTCTCGCGTCAGGTCTCTTGCTAGCTGCTCCTCATCAAGAGGTTTCCTTCTATGTAACATCTGTGCAAAACACTTGAGATACTAAGGACTGATCTTAATGTTCGTGGGGCAAGTTGATACAGTCATTCTCAATTTAAGAAAACAATATCATTGTAATACCTTATGATCTTGTCTTTATCAAATAGACACGCCAAAACTATTGACCCTTCCATTCGGGAGAAGCACAATGCTTTAAGCCAAAAGGGGACCTGCATCTGCATTGCCGTTGTTTACGGGTTGTTACGGTGAAAATTTAATTAACACGCGCATTGACGGGGTCTGAGCCACCTTCGGATTGACGAGGGGGCGGGTACCCGCCCCCTATGATCTCGAGAACCACGGTAGGTAGCAAAAACGGTAAACGGCGTTGGGTAGCCCATCCGCTTCTCTATCGAAAATATTTGAACCATTTTTTGTCAGGTCACATTTAAGGTCACCAGAGGTCAAAAACTTGCCGTCACATGCCGTCATAGGGATAACATGTAAATTAAGTTTTTTCGGCCATTACATCTGAACAAGTAAAGATAGAGCAAAACGACTTAAACTTTATGAATCCTCGCAGCAAGCCGAATCGAATGATATATGATTTGACCTTGCTAGGTCAAATCAAAGATTTGACCTGACCTGAGGTCAGGTCAGGGTCAAATTATATAAAATGCATATCATTAGAACCGCAAAGCCAAGGCAAGTCTAATGAAGCTAAAATAAATGCTCTATCACCATCTGTTACTGAGTTATTCAGTAAAAACCATATTTCCCATGTATTACCAATGGAGAGGTCATGCTTCGTACCTGACCTTAGGTCATCGATATCAAAAATACCGGAACATATTTTAGAGAACTCGGTGAGCCCATTATGTGATATAAGTTTCAATTGGATAAGTTCACCCTGCTCCGACTTATGTTATCTTAAACTTTTTTTGAGGTCGGGTCACTTGACCTGTACTGGTGACCTGCCCTGAGATGACCTATCCTTAAAATTTTCACAGAAGTTGCAAAAATGATGAGGAAAAAGGTATGCCAAGTACGGCGGCGCTGCGCGCCGCCGTTTTTCTGCTGTCTCCGAAAAACCCGAGGGGGCGGCTACCCGGCCCCCGTCAATGCGCGTGTTAATCATTGATCAACAGTGCTAGTTTTCAAGTGTTTAAAGTGTTTAGAAACACAAATAAAAACCGAACCATCAGTTCTGGCTGAAAAAAGCGTGTCAAATACTTAGCAAAGCAGACATTGTGGTACATCAATCTGCCCCACACTTGCATCAGGCTACGCCACCGGTAGGGCCAGTTGATACAGTTGACATGCTCGCACATTCCAGCTCGTGAAGGCCGACATGGTCAAAAGTAAGCTGTGTATTCCAAAGCAATTGAATGACCTCTACATTGGTATCAATTGATAAATCTCGTGACAGAACTGAAGGAGTAATGGCCCCTTCACTGCAAAGAGCATCAATACGCCCCACTCGCCCCTATTTTCGAACTAGTTAAACCAATTCAAAGTACCGAAATTAAAAACAATAATATTTAAGGGATTTTTTGACGCTCATTCGACTTTTTTATTAGGGGTGCCCCGAATACCCCCTTAGAAAATATAAATGCACTTCCCTGCTAGAGATGCAAAATTGCAATACTCAAATACAGTTGCTAAACAGAAAAACTGCAGTGCTGAAATAGGTACAGGTGCACAATGCAGAACTACAAAAGCAACCACAGGCGTTGCCACGGAATTTTTTCATGGGGGCCAGGAACGAAGGGGCCTCATATCCCTGGTCCTGCGGGGACCTCCTAACTTTTGGGGGCCTTCATTTTGTAGGTAATTGGGGGACTTTCTGTATAAGTGGCCTGCGAGGTTGCCCGTTTGGGGGCCTACTTATAAGCATAAGCGCCTCCACGTGGGTCATTTGGAGCGCATCTTTTGCGAATAAGTAGCCGTTTAGGATAGGAAGGATAGGTCGTTTGGGGAACTTTCTTCATAAGTAAAGGGGCCGCCTATGTGGGATGATTAGAGGCTTCCTTTTTGAGTAAAGAGGGTCTCCTAGGTAGAACGTTCTAGGGTTAGGGCCTCCTGCACAGGTCAATTAGGCCTCATTTATAAACAAGGCGGCCAGGTTCTTTGATACTCAATAGGCTCTTTCAGACTCCAGAAAAGTTGCAGAAAGACCAGACTCCAGAAAGACTTCCAGAAAAGTTGCAAAGTGGGCCTCCTGAGTCAGGTGGATGCCCCCCAAAAATCCAGGCGGGCCATTGCCCACATGGCCCCAATGGTGGCGATTACCCTGGAAACACCCTCAGCCTAATGATGCCGCTGACCTTGAAACATGGCCTTATTTTCCGCTCACTCTTGCCGCCCAACAACCTTGATTTAAAACTGCGAAGGAGTAGATGCAAACAGTTCAGTGCTAAAATTCCCAACGTTAGCAATTCTGCATCCGGTCAAATGCCAACATATGTTCAAAGTTATTTGCGACCCTTTGCCAGCAAATGCCATCGCTGGAAACAGCCGTGCTTGATGAAGAGCAACCTCCAGCAAGGTCCCGAGCTGTAATTGAGAGCCGAGGCCCAGAGCAGCGCCTTGGCCATCCATCCCATGGTCCTGGAGGTACAAACAACGCCTGAGGGATCTGGAGTTCATCTTCCCGGGTATAAAATAGAGATCCAGGAACCTGGGTGCGTGGTCCGGAACAGCGAAAAAGACGCATCAATGCTGGGGCGGAAGGGAGAATGGAGAGGCGCCAGCCCTGAATCTTCCTCGGGCTGGTATCATATCTATTCTTCTTAGCTCTGTAAAACATGGTTCTGAGCATTTTTGCACATACATCGACTCTCGGAACAGAACAATAGTGTTAACCCTCGCCCCGGTGGGGGTGTTTGAACACTCCCTCGGGTGTGTCCGGCGACAAGAAAAAACGGCGGCGCGAAGCACCGCTGTACTTGGCACACCTTACCCTTGGTCAATGCCGCAACTTTCCCAAATAATTTTGAGTTTATGTCATCTCAGGTCAGGTCACCAGTGCAGGTTAAGTGACATCACCTAAAAAATGTTTAAGGTGGCATAAGTAAGAAATGGGCGAATCTATCAGATTGAAACCTATACCACATAAAAGGCCCACCGAGTGCTTCAAAATATATTCCAGGGAAATAAATGGGAAAAACAGAAATTGGGCTCTATGTATGTAGATACAGCTGAGAATGCCTTCATATTGTCCAACTCGTAGTATCCTGGGCCTCTTTCCAGGTTCATGTTGCAATTTTTGACCTGTGACCTCTGAGAGGTCATCTGGGGCTACTTAAGCAGTTTTCAGACTTAGGTCAATAACTTTGCACGAAATAATGATATAGCTTTTATTTTGATATCATTGCGTCTGGATTGTTATTGCGAGTCCATTGCTACGCATACTGACTATGCTAGGTTAAAAAGTGACCTTGACGTGACCTGAGGTCGTCATTTTTGTCATATTATACATCATTCGATTCGCCGTGACGAGAGGAATCGAATGGTGCCTAAAAATGATTCTAACTCAACTATCTCTCTCTGTCAGATGCTAGAGCCCAAAAACTCTACTTAAATTGCCTTCTTTGACCTGTCATGACCTTAAAATTGATCTGATCCCAAAAGTGACTGATATAGATTCTTTATGAATTTGTATGAGCTATCCACCCGTGTTCGCGTTTTTTTTTTGCTATCTCGCATAGGGGCCGAGTCAGGGGGGGTTCAAACATCCTCCACCAGGGCGAAGGTGGCTCGGAGGCCCACCGGGGTTGCAGGTTAAAGGGAATGTGGAACCTTGCTGCAATTTCTGACTGAAGTCATTGTAGGGCCATTTTTATTGAAGAAAAATTGAATTCGGCCTTATCTATGCCGAAAAATGACCAAAAAGTACAATGCTTCGTATTCTTCAATTGTGCTCTCCTAGAGGCAAAAAGTATCCATATCCGCTTGTCGTCATGATGTGGCAATACTTAGCACCATATTAAATCACTGATTTGCGCCACCGTTTTACCGACCGATCGTTGAATACCGACGCTTCGTTTTACACGTAGGTTATAATGACGTCCAAGGAAAAAGGTGTCCGCGCAGCCGGGTTTGAGCATTACGTCACGCTTCCAAGGTCACCCAATAGCACGGAACAGCCCGGGAAGGATGGGAACGATCGGGGGGGCTCAAAGTTTTTCCTACTAAACGGCTGGCATTTTCGGCTAGTCCATAGGAAACACATGTTAAAAGCTCGCAATCTAGAGCCTCGGGAGAGGCTCTTAGACCACGCGCAGGTTCACAAAAAGCAATTCAAATGAAAGGCAAAACATTTTTATTTTCATTTGATGGGTCAAAACCGCCAGCCGTGATATTAACCAGCGAGCTGGACGGCGAAAACCGGGCCCATGTTTTGGTTCCCTTTTTAAGCGTGGGTTCGAATCCTAGCAGCAGCCAAACTTTTCATGGAGTCCGAATGTAGAAAACACAATGTATTCGCTTAAAGTTCATGAGACTATGCGCCCTTCATACTTTTAACTCTCAGGAAAGCTTCTGTCTAATGCAGAGGCGGATCCAAGAGTAAATACAGTCATGTTCCAGGGGTGGATCCAGGGAAATGGGTGGCGATGGGGGCGACCGTGTACCCTTAGCCCGGTCTTAAGCACGGCAAAAGGCCCTCCGCAGGGGGCTGCTTTTATGTTCAATGGGCGTTTCTAAGGTAAACTCAGGGAGCCCAAACGCCACAGATATTTGTCTCGGAGTCACCAATACCTGGTCTGGGGTCCCTCAAAAGTATCCAGCTTTATTTAATAAGCACACTTAAATACACACCACACAGATTTGTTCACAATTTCACGCTCCATAAATGAAAAAGGGACCACAAGCGGGGGCTCCTACGATTTAAACCCGAACCTCTTGTTGAGGAAATGCTGGATACGCCCCTGCCATGGTCCCCAAAGTGGCTGAATTGTCTCCACTTTCCGCCGATTGTCATTTAAATGACACCACGTTGTTCACAATGTTCTCTAAGATTGCCCTCCTACAAACGTATAGCCTAGATCCGCCCCTGTCCTAATAAAAACGAATAAGCCGACCCGATAGCAGGGAGCAGCGGCCATGAGGCGGTGCGACGAGACCGTACAGGGTCTGTTGTCTTTATACAACGTGAGAAGGTCAGATTACAACTTGACAACAATGAAGCGCGTATTTCCTACAATTTGCATCGCACGCATTTTAACTTGCAAACCTAACGCTTGGTGCATTAGCGGTTTGGTTTCATAGGAGGAACTATGATTTACGATAGTGGCATATTCCCATAGGAGAGCGTTGCACAGTGTTGCACGGTTTAAGACGGAGAGCAAGTGTTGGCGGAAAGACCCGAGGAGATTTCGGACGGGGGAGCAGTGAGGATGGGGCTGGTACGGGACTGGAGCCTTCCCGCCATTGCCTCGGAACAGCTTCTGTGTTTGTATTAACCATAGATATTCTGACATTGGGGGAGTTCAGCCCAAGCTCCGCCCATTGTAGCTACCACCATTTGAATAGCCACCATGTATGTAGGTATATAAGCATATGAAAGATTGAAGATTTCGTTGCACTCCGTACCAAATTACCGAACAATATCAATGAGAGGCAATCGACCATGCATATTTCGAATGTGGTATTCAGGTCAACAAAGGTCACTGCGCATGCCACTGGAACTAATGGTAACAGAGGCTATCTCGGCAACCTACGGGTCGATTTTCTTGAAATTTTGTGAACAGAAGAATATCACAAAATGTAAGTCAAAAATGTCATTGAAGCTGCACTGCTCTGCGCATGCGCAGCAGAAATTATGAAAATAGGCCTAAAAGGCGAGGATATTTCAGAGGACCTGAACAGAGGGAAAGCCAACGTGCTTAAAGTTAGCATGAGTGTTTTGTCACCCTTGGTAACAACAAAGGTCAGTGCGCATGCGCATTAGAACTTATGGTCATGGAGGCTATCTCGGGAGCCAATAGACCGATTTCGCTCAAATTTTTGCGAGTAAAAGCAGAATAGCATCTGCTAATCCTAATTGATGGCATTATGACGCTGCACTATTATGCGCATGTGCAGTAGGAATTCTAAGGAATAATAAGCTCTAAGGGATCATTTAGACCAGGAGACAAACAAACGGCATATTAACATGCTTCAGTCAACTATAACGGTATCTTTGCTCTCATTCACTGCAGACGTTACTGCGCATGCGGACTGGGAGTAGGGTAACCGAAGCTAACTCGTTAACAAATTGGCTGAATTGGGTGAAAATCTGCAGGTATAGGTGAAATACGGTCGGCAAACCCATCATATTTTATAATGTATCTCCTTTCTTCTGGTCATGCCCAGTCTTTACTTAACAAAACAACCATTATACGTGTGTTTATCTATGTGATGACATGAACAGAGGGCAAACGTGACGCAGTGTGCAGAGACATGCTAATGTAGGAAAACATGGGCTTACACAGGGTTGAATGGAGCTATAATGAGAACACAAAACCTAAAACTCCAACATTGCGTTGTTATAAGTATCAAACTGCTGAAAACACTCGCCTGTCAATCGAACTGTTTGGCTAACGTACATTGTCACCGGCTTCTCCTGCGCCGGGCGGCACCTGCCGAGGCCGCAGGCCGAGGTATGTATGTATGTATGTATGTATGTATGTATGTATGTATGTATATATATATATATATATATATATATATATATATATATATATATATATAAAGTTCCCTGCGTTGTGCTCGGGCAGGCGTAAGACATCCAGTTTCATCTACGCCCGCGTTGGGCTGCTAAACGAATAAATTTGTTTCGCAACATTTGTTCCCATACCAGCCGATATCACACCGATACTCACAAGCAGCTCAATCCTGCCAGCCGATATGGCATCAGAGCTCGCCAGTAGCGCACCCCTACATCAGCCGACGTGGCAAATGTCTTCATCTGTAGCCTACCCACTATCAGCCTGCTACCATAGGCGGATCCAGGGGAGAGTGGTAGAGGTAGGTGCCCCCGATCAACCCTCGGCACCCCCTTAAATGGCCTTGACGCTCCTCTGAAGGTTCGATGGTGTCCCCCTGAAATGTCGGCTCTCCCGATGCGAAAATCGGCGCGCAGCTATAGAATTTGGCACCCACCTGAAAGGTTTGTCCACCAAAAGTTGTGTCCCCTTGATCCGGATGGCACCACCCCCTCGCAAGGTGCCCCCTCCGATTTGTAATCCTGGATCTGCTTATGCCCGCTACGCAGTCGTATGTACCGGTCGCGTACGCTGCTGGCCGACGTCGCACCTCTGCTCACTACCTACATGGCAAAACTAAATGAAAAATAATTCAAATAGTATATGGGCGCCTTTGAAAACATTCAAAAGTGAAGGAAAGGACATCAACAATATCAACATTCAAATATTCAATCGTACCCACGCACTGCTCCTCCATCTTGTTTTACCTCCTTCTTGCTCCTCCTTCTTGGGTACAAATAAATACTGCAGTCACCAGCTGCAGCCATTTGTGTTTACCTTATAGGAATGTACTAAACTAGTATTATTTCTGGCATATTTCTAGTATGCTATACTAAAACTGGTACTAAACTAGGATTCTGATCACTTTGAGTACAAAAATTGGAAGTACCCGTTATTCAACTGCCCTGGGGACGATAGGGTTGTATTTGTACCCGTTTTCCTCCGCGAACGGTAAATTCTGAGACAAATCATAACGTTCAAATTTTATCACGAAGCTACCACATTCTTTTGAAGCAAAGAGGCTTGACGGTCTCAGTTGAATCATGGCGTCGAAATTGTATAACGCTCTGCTTTAACCAACCTGTGCAGCTGCAGTGCCTAAACTGAGTGATCCAGAGCTGCCGTAAAAAAATGGATGTACTGCGCTGGATAAGTGTTTTTTTATTAGGCACACCACGTACATATCTATGCCCATCCTAAGATGACACTTGTGGGGGCGGTTGACTGGGGAGGACGTTTGCCCCAACATTCAAACGAAGTCTATCATAAATGAAAATATATGATAAAGCAGACTCAGCGGCACAATTCAGACCATCATCACACCTAATTAATACTCGATTCTTCACCCAGCAACAACAGCATGGCTCACCGCCCCCCCCTCCCCCACCGCCAGATTTCTGGGCCCCGTCCAGACTAACCTGATGCTGCGACGATCACGACGATTGAATGTTTGTTTTTCCAGAGAGGGCTCCATATTTTGCAGCAGTGCTGATGGTCGCACAGGTAGCAGGACCTCAACACCTTTTTTGTTGGACGTTTGCATGTGAGCATGATTCGAAGTGTTAATGTCAATGTATGTATGATGTTTTGTATTGCTATTGATGACAGCGGTGCCAAGAATTAAGCCTTTTGGCCTTTGAGCTAATCTCGAAGTGTATGTGGCCTTACGAAGTGTGAGAATGGAAGAAAAAATATTTATAATCTAATCGACACCACGGACTTTAAGTGGGAATCAATGGGGCATAGAAAACCCTCGTTTGTTTGTATATGATGTTTTTCGAATCAAACGCAAAATGTGTAATGCTGCTATTTCTTAACCTTTTCTAGATGTTGGGAGCGGACTTTAATTTAATGAGTGTACTTGCCTAGACTGCAATAGACTGCAATACCAACACAATCAATTCATCAAAGCCAAACTAGAAAAAACGGTGGTGCAGCCAGTATTTGAATCAACACTGAACAAAGCCAAGGCTCTCGAGATTCAAAGATTTCGGGTTTTAGCTTGATAATGAATCACCATTTTGGAAAATTAAATCATGTCGAAAATGAGAATCCAGCTCCCGTTTTTCTTGAGTGGTTACCCCGCCCTGCGAGGTCGTTCATCCCGTGGTGACATCGCTGTCTGGTAGCACAAAAATCTGAACTTCTATCCGCCATTGCTGTCTTCAAAGCAATTTGATTGCGGTGCTTACTTGCGTTAGGATTTTGTTCTCTTGCTCTTGTATTTTCAGGATTTTGCTCTCTTGCTCTTGTATTTTCACCCTGTGAATATCGAGAAGTTGAGTTACTTTTCATTTTTGGGACTGCAGAGGCTACAGCTCATTCCGCATTAGATATAGAAAAGTGCAAGGCATTTGTTAAGGCATTGAAAAGGAATTATTAAAATATTTTCAGCTAAAAGAGCGTTTACATTTTTCATAAACTATATCATTCATGGGGAGAACTAAGTAAAACTATCAGATAAACCGATATATGTACGGTGAATAACTGGAATAGAAAGCACAAAACAAAACGCGAAACCTTACCTTTGCATGCAGGAGTTAAAGTCTAAAAGATCTTCTCAATTGTTCGATGCGATACATATCACTCGACGCAAGCTTTTGAATTACAGCCATTAAATCGAACTAGCTCACTAGGAACTTCCCATACCTTTGAACAGAATTAGCGAATTACCACCACCCTACCGGCGCTGCGTCCCTCTCGTCACTCAAACCGGGCGCCGCGACGACAGCTGACCGTAAACGCCGAAGCCAATCCAGCCAATCAGAGCGAAGCCGTCCCGCCATCCATGCAGTGCCTGAGGCGGCTCGGGCACGCGCAAGCTGAACTTTGACCTTGGAGTCAGCGTCATATTGTTTGTGGCAAAGGGCTCCTCCACTTTTTGGAGCGGGCGGCACCGGTAGAAAACTATCGCTTGGGCAGGAAATGACGTCTTTATTGTTATGGCTGTGATTGTGAATGGCACTGAAGCGGTCATGTTTTTGCCAAGCCTATACGTAGTTCCCTGTGCTGTTCTTGACATGTGACTTTAAAATGTTCCCAATTGATAAGTCAATAACAACAAATGGGGGATGCAGTGGTGCAGAGGCTGGCGGGTCCGCTTTCCATGTGGCTGACCCGGGCTCAAGGAAGGCTGGATTCCCTCAGCAAGAGGCAAAACGACTTCCCGGAAGTCAGGAAGAGACAGGGGCAGAGTTGAGCAGGCCATATAACCTTGACATTTGGAGTATCGACAAGGCCCCTCCTTCCCCAAAAATACCAAATATAGTTTCGTTGCCTTCCTCGTGGTTAGATATGTTTCACTTATCACATATATGCCTGATATTTTATGTTGCTTAGATGGGCTGCGTTTCAAAATGAATATCTAAGCAATTTGTCAATTCATCATGAAATAATGAAGCTGTTTATCAGAGAGTGGCTCTTTGTGGGAAAAGGGTTGGTTGCAACAATGACCACAGTCTTTGGTCACAGCATTTGAATCAGTTATTATTTTTAGTTTTGGGGTTTATCGATGCACCAACTGCCATGATCATATGGCGTCACCAGCTCTTTCCCTGTTGGAAGGGTTTCTCGGGAGCCAGCTTGCTCTTTGTTCAGGGAAGCCGCCGGCCCTTGAACCCGGGTCGGCTGCGTGGCAGACAGCTACGCTGACCACTCCACTACCGCACCCCCCCATTTAAATCAGTTAGAGATGCTCCGAATCAAGTAAAGTTCCCGAGCAGTTAATACAGCGATATACAGCACAAGCGGGCCAAAGACAGGAGTTTCAGGGAGAGAAATGAGTTTGAGATTTCTGTAAACATATGAAGGGCTACCTGTCTGTCACTGTCTTTAAGCGCTTATCAAATAATTAAACAAAACGAGGTCCAGAGAGTTTCAGTAACACTTAAACCAGGCCGTGCGTTCAAGTCAAGCATGTGTATATTTCTATATAAATTTTGTCCAAGCTGTTCCCACGGCTGATAGAGTCGGAGTCTCACTTAAGTCATCAAGGGACTTGTCACGGAGACCCCGACCCCACCACCCGAACGAGCAACTCTCACAATGAAGGGTAATTTAGAAGCCAAAGTTTAACGTCCCACAAAGCACAGGGACGGCCGCCCCGCTCAGATCACCCTCTCACCAGTCAGTTGCCAGCCGACCTGCACGTCGGGTAAACTATTGAGTGCTACAGCGTGTCAGGGGAACCGATCCCAAGCCTGGACATGCACTGCCACTGCATGCTTCTGAGCAGCGGGCCGGGGCCCACCGCTCTATCAACTGAGCTACCGGAGTTCAATTCATTTTTCTATTCTCTTTTTCATGGCTGTGACACCCACTCTTCAATGCCGCTGTATCGCAGCTGCAACAATAATAGCTCAGCATAAGTAGGAAACAGTATATAATTATCACTAGCAGAATTTCAGACCAAACACGGAAACCAAGAACACCGAGTTTTGGCACCAGAAAGGGATTATTTGCCAGACCCTTTGAGTCTTCTTTAAATCTTAAATATGGTATTGGAAGATTGAGCGTCAACTTGTCAGGCTGAAGTCTGCACAATCTTGCCTATTTTGTCACATCTACTTGTGTCACCAACATGGTTGGCGAGTTGGCAGATTTTTCGACCTAAGCAACTCAATTCGATGCACACACACCTCTATCTTCAATTAGGTGAAATCCCGACTTAGCTCACCAATGAGCAAAGTCTGTAAGCAGAATGAATTCGGTAACCTGTGGTCCATTGCAGGCCGGGCTGGCGTCTCGATCCTTCAGCTTCGGTTCCAGAAGCTGCAGCAACGACCAGTCTGAGGAAAAATGGCCCCGGGCCACATCTGAGTACCACCGGCTGGGCTCGGCACAGCGCCCCTCTGATGGCACCGGGGCTGCGGCTGTTGAAGAATAAACGGATCCAAAAGACACCTCTGTGTTGTCGATCAACTTCTCAGGGCAAACGCGTTATATGTATGCGTGAAGAAAAGATTCCTGGTAATTTATGTAGCCTAGCGCCTCAGTTTATAGGCATTCAATATTTTGGACAAGTCAAAGAAGGGACCACGTCAACGTTTTTTAGGGTGTCCGTATGCCATCTCTGAATCTTGATATTGAAATACATAATTATTTTAGTTCTGTGCTAGTAATAGACCGGGGAATACATAGAGCACCTGTACCAGCACAATGCCAGATGATTTAAATATACTGTGATGTCGTACGAGCATGTTTGTTTTCAATAACGGACAACGTGTAGCCCAGTGGCGGATCTAGCCGGTCGGTTTTGGAGGGGCAAACCAAAGTCAAAAGTCGAAAAAAACGTCACGCCGTGAAAGCTGGGCTACAATATCACTTGCCGGTAGAATTTTGGGTATTTGAGAACAAAAGCAAAAAAAGTCACGGGAAGAAAAATATGGGCTCGAGATACTTTTTCAAGTCGAAGGCCCAATATTTACACTGAACTTAACTGGTTCTGTTTAAAGTTGAGAGTTGAAGCACCAAAACTTGCTTGTAAAATAAGAAGAGTCTGAGAAAAAAGGAGGTCGATCACTTTTGGGGGCCCCGAGCTTTTCCGTTTGCCGGGGGATGGGGCAAATGCCTTTTTTGCCCCCTTGGATTCGCCACTGGTGTAGCCAGAGCCCAGACCACCGGTTTTGAGTGAAAACAGAAAGTAAAGTGTCATGCAGCCCTGAGAACCGAGAAAACGAAGTCACAGTTAGCACAGTGACGAGACAAGCAACTATGTTCTAGGTTCACGATCACGGTAAACTTAGATAGGTACAGCTCAGAGTTGTGAAAGTTCATACCCATGAGCAGTGGCGGATCCAGGACTTTATTTCGGGGTGGGCGGGGGCTAGGGAGCTCGAGCCTCCTCCGCTATTATATCTGAACAGCCTCCGGCGACACATTTTCTATAGGCAATCTGAGGTTTCGGGGAGGTGGGGCCTTGAGCCCCCAGTCTCGCCTTGTACCTGCCACTTCCCATGAGCTATAAAGCATTAATACTTGTATGGATCATCCCTGTTAGATTGGTATTGGGTTACCCGTCTTGCTAGAAACAGGACAGAGTTCGATGTGTCACAACTTGCAACAGTTCTATCTAAGCTTATGTTCTATACAAGAAAGTACTTGGGTCTCTAGACGAATCCAGGATTTTCAATCCAGGGGGCAGCACATGGCTAAGGTGCCGCTTCTTTTGGATTGCGAAGCCTATCAGGAAAGCACAAAATCCTATCGTAGGGAGTGCCGATACTCTCGCATCCTGAAGGGGCGGGGTGAGACGCAGAATTTCAGGGGAATGATAACATCTGACGGGCATATGGAAGAGATGAATAACGGAGATATTTTACTAGCAAATCCGAAAGTTGTCTAAGAGCACCAAGAAAGACCTATAGCTAGTGTGATCCGTCGAACACCGCTTTAATAAAGAAAGCTTAGGTGTCTTGAAGCCATATGTGTAAGAACATCCAGATCATTGGGAAGACCAAGGTCCATTGTGAAATATTTATTTACAGCCAGCCGCATAGGGTAAAGGGTTATGAATAATCAATATTTGGGAAAGGGCTTCCCTGGCTCCCCCCCGTTTCCTACGCCTAGGCTCGCAGCACAAGGTTGTGCCACGTACCGAAGTTCGGATTACCTGAACCGCTAAAAACGAAATAAACTTAAGTACAGCAACGAAGCTCAGATAAGAATGGGCGCCGAGCCATGTTTATCATTCAAGGGCTAAAACCACCAACCTAGTGGAGGCCCCTATATTGGTAGCAAAAATGTAATCGGCAATAGCGTCGGCTGCGCCGCCGCAGAAGAGCTTACACAAAGATCATGACGTGAATGGCATGTTCCGAGTTACACCACCGCGGAGAAGTTTACACCAAAGAGCATAATGTAGGCGGCATTCTCCCAGTCACATAGCGGTGGAATATGCCCGCGTCCCGGTGGGCCTCCGAGCCACCTTCGCCCTGGTAGGGGGTGTTTGAACACCCCCTTGAACTCGGCCCCTTGCGGGATAATGAAAACACGTGAACACTGGCGGAAAGCTCATACAAATTCATGACGAAACTATATCGGTCACTATTTGGCTCAGATCAATATTGAGGTCATCACAGGTCAAAGAAAGTGGGATTTTGAGTAGAGTTTTTGGGCTCTAGCGCCTGACAGAGTTGAGTTAGAATCATTTTTAGGCACCATTCGCTTCACCTCGTCACGGAAAATCAAATGCTGTAAAACAAGGCCATACTAGGTCAAAAAACAAGAAATAGCCTGACCTCAGGTCAAGTCAAGGTAGCTTTTTAACCTAGCATAGTCAATGTGCATATCAATCGAATCGCAATAGCAATCTGAACGCAATGACGCCAAAATAAAAGCTATATCATCATTTCATGCAAAGTAATTGACCTAAGGCTGAAAACTGCCTAAATAACTCCCGATGACCTGCACTGGTGACCTGACCTGAGAAGGCCCAAACTTAAAATTTTGGAGAAAGTTGCGCAATTGATCAAAGATAAGGTGTGCCAAGTACGGCGTTGCTGCGCTCCGCCGTTTTTTTCGTGCCGCCGGAAAAACCCCAGGGGGTGTTCAAACACCCCACCGGTGCGAGGGTTAGCACCAAAGATCATTTTGTGAGTGAAATGTTCCGAGCGTGCAGCCAGGAAGCTTTTCCTCATATTTGGCTCGATTGGCTCTGTTTTTTACCCTCATGCTCATAGCCATGGCATTGCAATAGCCGCAATGGCTTATATTATAACGTGGAAACGTGTTCGACAAATACTTAAAATAATAATACGCTGCGCTCCATGAATTTCGTCATGTGGTTCTGACAAAATTCATATGCTATTTCATCGTTTGGCAGGTTTTCAAACAAGCATAGGAGTCGTTTGATGCCAAATCACGGGCATATGAAGCTTGCGGTCCCCAAATACTCTTTTAAACTGAAACGCAGGTCAATAAGATGCTCCGATTGGCTTGACACCGGCCCAACCAAGTGTGAATCGATATAGCTTTGGGGTTGCTCGGGCACTCCCAATAAAACGTGAAGGAAGTGTTAGAATATCATTTAATTTTTGTGTTCTGAATTCTAATAACTTAAAATTAGTTTTATACAGTTCTGCACGCATGCGGGGAAAGTTAAAACACACTTTATTATACATCTCGTGTAATTTTGTGGCTATTGACCTTAATCCGAATTTGGGAAGCCCCAGTCAGTGGCGGATCTAGCCGTTAGGTTTGGGGGTGTGGGGAAGTCCAAGTAGGGGAAAGTGGGGGTCACGGACACCGTAACGATGGTGTGAGTTTTCGATGACTTAATGAGCTTGTTTCGCCCTATTTTGGCCGTAGAGATACTTCAGACATTTATCTACCACTGTGCAAGCAGCCATGTGTCTGTAATTATCATATAAAAATTTGCGCAAAGTTTAGAAAAAGTAGCAAAAGTCCATTTCGCCCATTTAATGGGGTAACATGGTCACCCCATGGGAAAGATGGACAAGATGAACAAAGTGATCGAACCAGGCCTAGAATATTTCCATCTGCATCCACCCACTAGGCGACTGTCGTCCGCCGCGGGAAGGGGTATTTTCTTAGTTTTTCCGTCAAAGGGTCAAAGGGGTCATGCCTTTTCTTAATTGTTTAATGACGGTGGATAAAAGTATCAAGGGCTGTCGTGGAACTGTGCATAGGTTGATCCAGGATCGCCGATCAGGGGCGGGGTATCTTGCGGGGGGCGCCATCCGGATCGGGGGCGGGCGCGCACCCAGGGGAGGCAGCGGGCCCGGTCCCCCAAACGCTTTGGCTCCAAGGTGCCGCTCCCATCCATGAGGAGCGCCGAAGGCGCCCATCGAGGGAAGGATGAGCCTTCACTTGACTTTTAGAGGCAGTGCTACACTGACTGCCGCCCCCACCCAACATGCCGCCCCTTACACCGACTTTGCTGCCCCGCACCCAACAAGCCGCCCCTAAAAATTAAACTAGGTCTGTGGAGCAAACAATCACCGCTCTCACCCCCCCAGGATGCGAAAATTGGCCGCGATTTGGGCGAAGAAGTGCGTCCCCGAGGCAAATACCGCCCCTCTACCGGCCTGCTGCCCCCTCTCGTCAGCCGCCCCAACCCCCCCCCCCCGCCCTCCAAAAATCCTAAGTGCGAAATTCCCTCGCAGAGGTTAAGAGCGTTCGGTCTCCGGCTGTGCTCGTTACGTGGGGTCCCATCAGGTCACGTAGAAAGTACGGTCTCTGACAAACGGAGATATAAGCCCAGTAGCTAGACTCACTCCAATGTAACAAGCCCACTGCCCACAATGCAAGGCACCAGCGGGCGTACCCGACGGCTGTAAGCTGCGATGCCTGGTGACCGACCGGCCCAGCACAGCCGGACGGGTAGGGGAGGATGAAATGTCAGCGCAGTTTGGGATTGCAATAAATATGTTTTGCCGTCTCAGGGCACCTCACCTATGAGGAGGTTCAGAAAAAATTGCTGTAATACAAAAACACCATTTAGAGTTTTCCTGTGTGCTTCCCTGCTCCATTCGGTGGCGGCAACCAAATAATTCATAAGTCGCGATGTTACTTTGCTTGTACACTGCCAAAGTGAAGAACGTCATCACGCTCCTGAGGGAGGGGTTGGAAGTGACACTTTAGGGGCCATCAATTTCAGGGGCACCATGACCATTTCAGGGGCAATGATGGTCGACGGGGACACCTGCCCCTGGATGACCCCCAAATTTAATTATATGTTCTCCAGCATTTCGGGCCATGTGTCCCTGGCCCCCAGCCATCAGCCTTTACTTATTTAAGCTTATATTATATGAAATCAAATATACTCGTGCGGGATAACATGGACACCATGTCCATATTGCCCCACACGTGATGTCCGTCTTACCCCACTTTGCTCTTCCTAAACAAACTTGGATATGAATCGGACGTTATTGCGATTACACAGTCAGCGACTGCGGTGAACAAAATGTAACATCTTGAAGAACTTTATTACGTAGTACCAATAAAGTAACTATAGAAACATCTGTGCAATGACCTTACGAATTCCATTGTGAAAAAACACAAATGAGTTGCAGTTTTTACTATTATGAAAATTGTATAAAACCTAGAGAGCTCACCGGACCCAACGTTGCTATGCGACCGACGCGCCTAAAAGGAAGCGTATTACGCGCTTTCCCGGTCGTGACGCTGTCAGTTCGTCCCAAACAGGGGTGTCCGTCTTACCCGCGGTGTCCATGACCCCCACTTTCCCCTATTTAAGTTGGGGCTTTAAACTGGGGAGAGCAAACCCAAGTGAAAAAGAAAAAAGAAACGTCACGGGATGAAATATGTGGCGAAAACATAGGCGGATCCAGGGGGGCAAGGGGGCACGTGCCCCCCCGATCGACCCTCGGCGCCCCCTGAAAGGTCGATGGCGCCCCCTGAAATGTCGCTTCCCACCCCCGCCAGGATGCGAAAGTCGGCGCTCACCGATAGGATTTGGCGCCCACCTGATAGCTTTTGCCGGTCATAAGCGGCGCCCCACTGGTCCGGATGGCGCCCCCCGGTCCGGATGGCGCCCCCCGGGAAGGTGCCCCCCCGATCGGCAATCCTGGATCCGCCTATGGGCGACAAAACGCTTGTTCTTGCTATCCAAGGATCATTCACTCAAAAGCGATTTTAAATATCAAGGGGAAAGGTCCAGTGTTCTGAAGATCACTGGTTCTGTTTGGAGTTGACTCGTTGAGTTGAAGCACCAAAACCTTGCTTATAAACTTAAAAGGAGCCGGTGCAAAAGGTCGAAAGCTTTGGGGGAGGCAAAATCATGGTTTTTGCCAGCTATGTTTCGTTCTAAGGGCAAATGCCCGTTAACCCTCCTCCCTGGATCCACCACTGCCCCAATTATTTCCAAAACTTCACGTCCCTGGGCCAAACTATCATTGTTAATTCTCAAATTTTGATACATCCTATCGTCCCATGACTTGTATTATGTGATTTATAACTGAGGAACAATGTAAGCAAACCAAAAGTCGAAAGCTCGTGTATCTTGATAATAAATGGCTGTACTTAAACCGCGTCTGCTTGTTTTCATAAGAGGCCCAAGCCGTGGTCAGTGGAAGCATCGGGCTGAAAAACTGTTCCAGGAGCAGTACGCTCTAATTTTTATTCTTCTTTAAGATATGAAACTTAAGCTTAAATGTTGCAAACTACTCACCTCTTTATCTAGCTTTTAGATAGACACACAATAGAATATTTCATACAAAATGTGTACTCCACGAGTCCGCCGCTTTCGCAAAAATTGTTTGACTCGTTTCAAAGCGGGATTCAGCTACCTTCAGCCAAGCTTACGATGGTGAATTAGTTCTTAGTGATCACAACCGCATAAATGGACATGCATCAGGCCAAAAGTGAGTAATTTTCTCTTTAAGCCAAGGTATACTTAGTTTTCTTTCAGAGAATGTAATTTCAGCAATTCATTTCGCCTCCTAATCCATTCGAACATTTTATTTTGATCTGCCGCTCAAGGTCAGTCCATGATACGAGCGAACACCAGCTGAATAGCACACTGCTAACCTCTCACGAGAGTGAACTAGTCGCTGATTGGCGGCTGGGTCACGTGATATTCCGCCTGGAGGTGTGGTCCGCCGGGTCAGGCCACCGGCGTGCGGGCCAAGCCCTTTCGCAGTGTGCGGCCGTGTCGGAAGGGGGGTGGCGATGCCGTGCGAGCAGGCGGGCATGGAGAAGGCGACTGTGCCGAACGTGGATAGCCTGGAGAGGACGCCGCTGCTGGCCGGGGGATCTCCCGGCTCCGACTGTTACGGCGCCTGCACGGATGACGATGCGGGAGCACAGGCTGACGCTGAGACGGGCAGCTCCAGCGAGGACCTCTACTTCAAACCAGGCAGGTAGTCAGCGAGGACCTCTTCTTCAAACCAGGCAGTGAGGCGGAGCATGCGCATGGGAATTAGTACGGATGTGAACGGTAGTCATTTCGCATTGCAGAAACTGCGTCATTCTCCGAGCCTCAGCTTCTGAAACAATTTTAGATCGGCCAATACGTAGTAACTCGACATTGACATGCTCCAGCAGCCACCATTCAAATGGTGGAGGCAAGGATGACCTATATAAGTTGAATAATTCCAGCAGCCGAGTAATGTCAATCTAATCTTTGATTTGAATGGAGTAAAAGGCAAAATCTTGACGTTTTTTTCATGGTGGGTGTTGGGACAGTGCACAATAAATCTAGGGCAATATTCATGTATAAGCTAATCATGTATCCTCCCATCTAGAGTGCCTCTAAACTTGGCAAAGCTCATTAAAAATTACCTTAGTCAAAATCCTCAACCAAGACTGCATCTGAAGCATAGGTGGATCCAGGAGGTAATTGAGGGAATTTCATCCCCCACTCTTCCCGATCGACCCTCCAGGCCCTGCTGAAATGGTGACGGCGCCCCCTGAAGTCTATGGAGCCCATAAAATTGCGCCTCCCGCTCCCCTGGCAATGATGCGATGGGGGATCCTCCACGATCTAAGGGTAACTAAAATCGTCCGGAACGGCGGACGACGCACGGACGAGGCATTTTCATGGCGTTTCGGCAACCCGGCTGCACAGTAGTGTCTAGAATCTTTCCCAAAATTCGTCTGCAGGTTATTGACATCTCCAAACACGCTGGACATCTTCGACACTCTATGGTAAATGGTGTGGAAATAACGGCCCCCACTGAAACACTATCCGCACGAAGTCGCATGTTTTATTGCAGTTTTCTATTGAAACTAGGGCCCCATTTCATAAAAGTTGTAGAAATGCGGCGTGTTTTACACCACATTCACCTGCAAAGTTACGCCGTACTCAGAATCGCGTTTCACAAAGAGCTGTGACATTCACGCGAAAGCGGCGTAGATATCAAATGCAGCGTGAATTACACTCAATTCAGAATGGAATTACCCTTTCAAATATGACATATAACTGCTTTATTAACATTAAAAAGGGCATTTATATTTTTCAATAAATAACTGAATGAAAATTATCGTACTTATTTGCTCTTATTCCATTTTTTAATTTCTAATACACTTTTACAAATACTGCGGAGGAAGATGCACTAACAGCTGACACAATAAAAATACGACGTATTTGTTTTGGCAGTACCCCATTTTTAGGTAGTTACTGTCAAAGAAAGCCCTAAAAAGCAAGATACCTTTACTTAAAAGGTACAAGGTAAAAGGTGCCTTTGCCTAAAAAGGTTATTGTATTGTTGTGCGAGTGTAGTTTAGTGGAATTCGAGGTGAATTGTGTTTACTAATCATGAGTGAACGTTGAAAGGTCTGTGAACCTTATAATTTCGTGAAACTGGGAAAGGAATAGTGAGTAAACACCTTTGAAGAATAACTGTATCAAGATGCCGGTACTTAGGTACCTAGGTATATCATCATTTTCGCCAGAGGACTCAGTAGAGATACTTGGATTTTGTTGGTGACAGGCACCTTAAATTGAATTTTTACCCTCTATAGACTCCATATAACACTGTCAGTGTCAGTCTATCTAGGGTTCTGTCCTCACTAGACTGTAAAATAACAGTAACGGCAGAAAGTCAAAGTAAAACTCAATGTCAGCTTTCCTGTGTATTTGCATCAATAGCTATCATCATTTTTGGCATACCAAATGGCCATAGAACTCTACATATCAGCTCAATTTGGCATGTGCAACTTGCACTTCATACCTGTGCAAGGAAGAATTTGCACACCTTTTTTATTTAAGTTTATTTTACATTCATGACTCCTTTTGTCCTTCACTACACTACCTAATTTTGCCTCAGATTCAGAATTTCAAAAGAAATTATATACTTTTCATGTTTTGCTTCATTGTCTGATAAATGTTACGCTGCTATATCTTGCATAGCTTTTAAGGAGTGTTTTACATATTCAACGTACATGTTGTCTGCTATATGAAACAATATTGGCAATATTCTACGCTGCATTCCAGTACAGCGTAGTTTAGAGCAGCGTAACTTTGCAAGTAGTTGTATTTTACGCTGCATTTTTGTGAAACAAGATTGTGGTGTATTATTCACTTCCTACGCTGCATTATGCTACTTCTACGCTATAAGCATAAGTTACGCCTTTTATGAAATGGGGCCCTGGCAGTGGCGGATCCAGGGGGGGCAAAAAAGGCAATTGCCCCCCAAACGGAAAAGCTCGGGGCAAAACTATGTTTTTGCCCCCCCCCAAAGCGATCGACCTCCTTTTTTCCCCGACTCATTTTAAGTTTATAGGCAACATTTTGGTGCTTTAACTCTCAACTTCTAACGGAACCAATTATGTTCAGTGAAAATATCGGGCCTTGGATAGGAAAAAAGGATCTTGAGCTCATATTTTTCAGCCCGTGACGTTTTTTTTGCTTCTTGCCTGAAACACCCATACCGGGAAGTCATATTTTAGCGCAATTTTGCGTTGCGCGACGTTTTTTTTTTTTGCTTTCCGACTTTGGTTTGCCCCTCCCAAAGCGACCGGCTAGATCCGCCACTGGGCCCAGGAGGCTTATGCCAACTATTATGCATCATTTGATTGGAGAAACCATGAGAAAAGCATAGGAAGGATTTTGATAAATAAACCTTTTCTGGAACATATTTGTCTCCAAAAATAATTTGGAAGTGTTCTTGTTAGCATCTTTACTTAACCCTCGCCCCGGTGGGGGTGTTTGAACACCATTCCTCAAGCTTTTCCGGCGGCACGAAAAAACGGCGGCGAGAAGCGCCGCCGTACTTGGCACACCTTATCCTTGATCCATTCCGCAGCGTGCCCCAAAATTTTAAGGTTAAGTCAGCTCAGGTCAGGTCATCAGTGCAGGTCAAGTGACCTCACCTCAAAAAATGTTTAAAGTGGCATAGGTAAGAAATGGGTGAATCTGTCGTTATAATGGGGCCACCGAGTGTTACAACATACATTCCGGGATTTTTTCATATTTTTCATATTCAAATTCTTCGAATGGTGCCTAAAAAATTATTGTAGCTTAACTCTGTCAGATGCTAGAGCCCAAAAACTCTAATCAAAATGCCACCTTCTTTGACGTTGTGACGTCAATATTGATCTGAGCCAAAAAGTGACTGATATATTTTCTTCATGAATTTTTATGAGCTATCCACCAGCTTTTGTGCTTTTTCGCTCTCCTGTATAGGGGCCGAGTTCGCGGGGGGTGTTCAAACACCCCCACCAGGGCGAAGGTGGCTCGGAGACCCACCGGGGCGCTGATTAACTAAGAAACATCCTTGTGTAAGGTCATTTTTCAGCGGTCGAATTCCTTAAAAAAACATACTTATTTTATTTTCAATTTATGTAAACGGGGCTTAAGTGGAACCTTGCACCCACTAGCGGATACGAAGAGGACTAGGGGTGCAAGCCCCCCCAATGTCCAAGTAATAATAGTTAATGCATAGCCGGAGGGTGTCCCGCGGCATTGGCGAGGGTAGCTCGAACCCCCCAGCCCCTCCCCCGAGATAAATCCCTGGATCCGCCACTGCCTGCACCGTTGGAGCCTTCCGCCAGTGCCCATTCTAAACCCAGTTCACTGCAATGCTCCGACGGCGCCTCCTCCCGCGCGGATCTGGTGCCGGACCAACGGGTCGGGCGGCTCCTCGCCGATGTCTCGTACGGACTTCTACGTCCTAAATGCCTTCTTGTAATAAATTAATCACTTTTTTATAAACGAACAAGAAAGTTAAAATGAGGTTCTTTGAGAGAAGCGGCTGTGTAATTACGAGCAGAAACAGCTTATGGAATGAGTTTCGTTTGTTTATCCTGTTAAAACTGTGCAAGTGGAAAAATAAACTGTTGATGCTCGTGTAGGTTTCTTTAACAGGGCCTTTTCCAAAAATGGGGTATAAACGTTGTTGCGTATTCCGCGTGTCTTTATGAGAAAAATAATAATCACAAATAAAACTGTATGTTAGTGTCGTATAGTTGCCGGTGGCTCCAATTTTGAAGCCACTTACTGGGGAGTACGGAAATTGTCGCAAGTATCATCAGGAGGGGATCAAGCGTGTACTGAGCCCTGTGTCCAGCTCCACCTTTTTGGAATTTTGAGCAAGAGCCCTCGTTCTTTAACCATATATAATGTTTTAGTTACTGGAATCGGCTAAATTATCACTTATTCTTATGTCATTATTTATAAGCCATAGTTATATTAACTGCTAGGCTTTAAAAACTTAGTAGACATATTTGCTGGAAAACAATTTCGAGCCTATGTCGTCTCAGAAACAATAGTGCGGAAATCGGGATGCTAATTATTTCAGCTACCCAGATTATTATTATACCGTCAGTTAGTTAAGGGCTTTCTATAAGGCGTTCTGTGCAAGGCACCTTTGCCCGCCTCTAAAGTATTATTATGTCGTTTGGGCCAGGTACTTTTGAATCCTTTTCAATTGATGGAACATACGGGAAATCGGGAACAGACAGGAATATGGCTGAAGGGGCGGATGGGAGATAGAGGGAGAGAAAGGAAGCGGTAACACACTCGTTTTTTATGTAGTTAGTCGTGGAACAGCACGTCACAACAGTTTGAGCTATCATTTGAGGGAATAATATAACTATTTCTATCAGCGTTGCCGCTGACTCGATTGCTGTGCTTGTATCTGGGTCGAACCTACCCAGTCACTTGCAGTGCTGTGATGTCTCAGAGAGTGACCAGGAGTTTTCTGCGAAGAAAAGATCCAAGCGCTTCACCTGCAAACAGCTAGTGTTCCTTGGAACCCTGGCCACCATCACGATGACGGCGTCCCTTACACTCTGCATCTTCCCACCCTTCTTCCCGAAAATCGTGAGTATAATCTGCTATAGTCACGGAGGGTGTTGTTTTTGTACTTTGTAGATAGTTTTATCAGTTTCATTTTTGTAACTTCAATCAGCATGAATATGGACGTCTGAAGCTTTTGCATCGAGAAAGCTGGCGGGGAATTTTCATTGGTCTTTCCACCTGTAGTATCAACAGTTTCGTTACCAATCAATCTTGAATTCACTTGCTTAACTTGGATGATTACTTCAAAGAGTTCTGAGAAGTGTCTGCAGAAAAAATAACTGCCAGCTTATGGTGAACAGTGTATTGATGACAAACGTTAGACGAATTAATTCATTTCGGAAGTACATTTTGAAGAGTGCTGCAGATCGACATGAAATTGTTTTGAATCTTTAGAATGAGCCCCGAGAACCAAACACACTTTATTTTTCAAATACTTCAAATGGCACTCGGTCACGGCATCCTCTGAATGTGTGTTAAACTATCAACGTATCGGATGTGTGATAACCAATCTACTTTTTGTCGGTCTGGGAACTTGTCATAAACAGATCATAAACAGACTAAAACGTTCCGAAGTGAGGAGTTTTTATCGTAAACATACTGTGGTGTCTACTGCAGTCGAATCAGCTGATGTTTGGCAATGCCTTTGTCAGGGCGGAGGAATTCAGGCTAAAATCTGGCAAAGATACACCACAACTATTGGTCCCCAGTATTCAACATCAAGAAAAAATCAACATTAATGTACCATCGAAACTGGTTAAAGGGAGTGTCCCATTTTTTATAATGGGCCTCGAACTGAGAAAGGAGTTTTGTAGACGTGTCAAGAATCCACTATTGGACATTTCATTTCACCCAAAGCTCTTTGTATAACTTTCCCGCACGTTTTAATGTCCAAAGTAGGGGTCTTACTAACTTATTTTTAACCATGAAAGAATGCTTGCTATCTGGCAGTGAATTTCACGAGATAAATGTAAATCGCATAGCCAAGCAAACTGACATGCTGCAGGCCGCCGCAAGCTGCCAGATTCGTAATTACACGCTATGCTTTGGGCAATTGTAGTAAGACAAAAGGCGATATATTTGTCTTGAGCGATTGGAGGTAAAAACAAGATGTGGTTTCCTGACTTTCAGAACTATTTTGTCCATAAATTGTCTTTTTTTAGAATTTCGACAAAGTGAGCTGTTCTCTTTAATGGGACTGTATTGCTGTTCGCAAGATGAGATACCATTAATATTTGTCTCCTGCAGGCGGAGGACAAAGGCTTCAGCGTGTCCGTGTACGGTGTCATCATTGGAACCAACTGCCTCGTCTCCTTCATTGTCACCCCCTTCCTCGGCCGCCACGTGAGTGCCCTGACTTACTAAGCGCACATAACGCACTGACTTATTAAGCGCACATTATATATCAATCCTGTTTATCACCATTTGGTAGTTTGGACTCGCGGTGTGGAGCGATTGCAGGGTATATTTCCATTTGTTCGTGCGACCATCTCTTGTCCTGCCCGATACTAGTGTACTTGATCGTCATGTACTATCAAAACACGTGTACGAATTCTCATACGTTAGCGCACACTACCAAACTCCGAGTCATAAACACAACATAAATTGTTTAAAGTCTCTAGTGTAATAAAGTCAAAGTCTTCAAAGTTCAAAGACTTCCGGTGCGGTTACAGGTATTTTCATGCAGCACAAAGACTGGAAATCTGCTAGTTCGCGAACAATGTTGGTGACAAAATATTTCAAGTCGGTGACAAAGCCAGTAAAACTATGCTCTATGCTAACATTTCGACTGATTTTCAAAATTATTTCACCAATCTACGCGTTATTTAATTTGGTTAAATTTGGTCAGGTATCGTTTCTCGGCTACGAGCGGTTCTCCGGCCACCTTGAAAAAACAGGTGTGGGGGCCTCTGAGCCCCCCCTCCTCCAGTGCGCGTTTTAATCTATAATTGAATGCAGGATAAGTTAATGAAAACAGTTACCAGGGTGGGAGAAGTCATGGGTGGTGTAAAGAATTGAAACTAGAAAAAAACAACGGTGGTACGGCATAAATTTTTATGATACAGAACAGTTATAAAGATAAGTCCTGAACAACTTGTTCAGCTTATTCTTACCGCCTCAAGTAATTGCAGGTCTGCTTTTTGTCTCTAGATGACTGATAAAATAACGCTGCCATTCATATGAACTGTTTTTTCCTAACCCACTGTATTTGGTCAATCTATTTGTAATCTGGATGAAAAGTATGAAACAAAAACACGGTCACGAAATAAGTTTAAATGAAATTAATTATTGACTGAATAAACTCACTGTCGTGTTTAATTTCCAATCTGATTTCAAGCCAAATAGAATATTGTTCGAAATCATAATCAGTACAGACTATACAATCTTTCTATTCCAGAATTTTGCTCCACTAGAGATTCCTCAAAATATTGAGGAACAAGTTTGTCACTAAAAGTGGGATGGGCTGAAAAAGTTGATATTATTCCCGACTGTTATATTTGTGCTACAGCAATCTCTGAAGAACTTTCCGTAACAAGTGTTAAACTATGTTTCAGATAGAATCCCTGGGGCTCGGTTTCACCCTGGTCAGCGGTACCTTTGCCAGCGGAATCGCCTGCGTCCTTTGCGGGTAAGTACCCAGGCTTATCTCCAAATCATCATGAAAACACATTTGGACCAGTAGTTTGATTCGGTACGGGCAGAGAAATTGCAGCACGGCATCTATTTGTTGGCAGATAACTCTAGATTTTTTCATTCCGATAGTTAAGCAAGTTTCCATTTACTCACTTATATCAATCTTGAAAATATGCAAATATGCACTTAAAACTATATTTCTAAATAGCTTATTAACTTACACATCGACTTAGTCTTTCTGCCTAAAGCTATAAGACGATGATTAATTTTCACTGTTAACCCATTAAGCCCAGCGGATTTTTGTCCTCGACTTACAGGTTGCAGAATCGGTACCAGTGAAGAAATCCATGTTTATGATATGGATGTGCGTTTCAGACGTGGAGAACCGGAAATGCATTGAAAATTCTAGGTTTCATGGGATGATTTTGGTGGAACTTATTTTGGCGAGGTTTTTGTCAACGTGAGATAGCTCAAATTTTATTTCCCACAATAACATATGGAAAGCCGAAAACAGTTTCTATGCTGACATTAAGCCAAGACCACTAGAGTCAGATGGTGAAGAAATAGTAAGATTTTCTTGAACAGCTTGCCAGAGACATCATCAAATAGAAGCGGACAAAAATACCGCTGGGCGTTGCGGACATCGCGGGCGACGAGAAGGAGGAAAAGATGTGTCCTGTTCTCGTCGGAGGGTTAGGTATGCAGTGTTACCCAAAGGGAAGGGGGCATGGTGGACTGAGAATTCAGGGTTGCCAGTTTAGAGGTTTTCATCAAATCTGAAGGTGTTTAGTGCAATTTCATACGTTTGGAAACTTGAAGCTCAGAAATGATTCCAACGTTTTCGGGTCAGTCTTATTTTAAAATGATTATCAAGTATTTTTAACGAAAACATGACGGATGGTTCGTGTTTTCTGAAGGCGTTATCAAAGACAATTTATAGGGGTTTGAACACTTATCAAAATATATACAATGACTTCACGTTAAACTAGCAGAGCCTGTCTTTTCCCCTGATGGATTGTGTATGGTGGATAGAGGATAGGAACAGTGGTGGATTGAGGACTTCATTGGGTAGGAGGAGGGGTTAGCGGTCTCGAGCCTCCCGCCATTGCCCAGAACAGCCCTCAGCTATGCATTTACTATAGGCACACGAAATCGGTGGGGGTGGGCTGAGCCTCAGACCTTGTCCACCACGATGAAAGCCAATGACGAGCTGAAAATGAGTTTGGAATTATCGAAGCCGCCGCGCTGGTTTGTTGGACAAGATGGTGCAGTGTAAAAGTCCAGTGCAGTATAAAGGACGAAAGCGTGGAAGTTTTATAACTTCTGTCAAAAGCAATAGTAGTCGCGGCTGGTACTAGTGAAGGAAACAACATAGTGAACATCCGGGGTTAGGGGAGATCAGAATAGGGCCCCTGGATTTTGGTCTCCCAGAGACTGTCAGGGCTTGTATTGCAGTGCCAGCGTTAAACCATCAGAACCACGGATGAGAAGAAATCTCAGCCTTGGAAACTAAATATATCAAACAAGTTGTTACAATGCCAGATCAAATGTCTTTTGCAAAAAAAAAAAAAAAATAGGTTGTATTAAAGGCGAGATAGCAGAGCGGATCAGGTGGATATCATAATTATTCCATCACAAAAGTATATTAGTCAAGGATGAAAAAAATGCGCTGACCGGCGTTACAAGACCAGTGGCGTGCCGGAAATATGGAGGTTCACTTGATGCAAAAGCACGCTACTCCCAAAAAAATATGGAAGATGGAAATGGACCCGTTGGAGATCTGAAGATTAATCAAGCTAATGTTCACCGCGTGGGGAGCTAACGGATTGTGTTTCCAAAATCTTACATCTGTATGCTAAATATTACGATTTCTCGTTGAAATCTCTGTGAGCATGAGCCACAAAGTCCTGGAGACGGAGGAGGAAGTGGTAGTGACAAATGAAACGGTTTTCCAAAACCTTTGATATTCACCAATATTCTTAAAATACTATGATTTTCACAATTTTAGTCCATCCCCCGCAAGCCATCAGTCTAGGTTAACCACTATTGTATACTATAAGCAAATATGCCGTTATTGTTGTCTATAATTAAACCTGGAGAGAATAAAACTGTCTAATCATTAAACTATGGCCAATATACAAGAGGAAATAAAAACACTGCACGAAACTGCAGTAAAAGTGATGCGCATCGGGCCGCTGAGTGCGGTGACTGCGCCGCCGGAGCCGGCCGCGCAGTGCCAGCCGATGTCCCAAACGCCCAGCGGGTCATTTTTGTCCGGTGTCATATCTCAGAATCTAAAAGTGGTATCGGTTTAAAACTTTTGGAACATCTTATTTGACATCATCCAAATATAAGAAAAGATTTGTTTCACTAATCTGAAAGTTGGAAGTAGGTGCGGGCGTTAATGGGTTAAGCCATATGTAAAAACATGAAAATGGATGCAAAACAAACGTTCTTTTTCAAATTTCGATTCCACTCCACCATCAACGACGATCTTCAGGTCAATGTTTCTGCGCCTAGAGTGAGGGACAGGCGCGCATGCGCAGCGCACCGCGCGGGATGCACAACTAGCGCTTACCTGTTACGCATCCGGCTGAGGTTTTCATGTGTGCAGTGGCGGATCCAGGGGGGCATAAAAAGGCATTTCCCCCAAACGGAAAAGCTCGGGGCAAAATTAGTTTTTGCCCCCCCCCAAAGCGATCGACCTCCTTTTTCCCCGACTCCTTTTTAGTTTGAAAGCAAGATTTTGGTGCTTCAACACTCAACTTCAAATAGAACCAGTTAAGTTCAGTGGAAATTTGGGGCCTTGGAGGGGGAAAAAGTGTCTTGAGCCCATATTTTTCCACCCGGTGGCGTTTTTTTTTGCTTTTCGCCTCACACATACCCAAAATTCTACTGGGAAGTAATATTGTAGCGCTGTTTTGCACTGCGTGCCGTTTTTTTTTGCTTTTTGACTTTGGTTTGCCCCTCCCAAACCGACCGGCTAGATCCGCCACTGCATGTGTGTAATGTTGTCTATGTTGTAACTTGTGGCCTCATGAACTCTCTAGACAGCTGGATAAATTTAGAGTTCATTTAAGTTGTCTGGCCCAAGTTTTACCGGGCCTTCTGCCTTGCTGCTTTTTACGCCTCAAATAAGCGTCCGGCTCGAGCTTAGGCCGTCACTGGTGGAGACCAGGGGTCGAAAAACCTACCATTTTGGCATTCTAAATGGTGACAACCCAAGGCAGGCAAGGTAAAAAACTATTCCGACATACTTCCTCCAGAAAAATACCCGAACAAATCACCTAAATTGGGACCTATAATGTGAGCTCGCAATGTTTTTCAACCAACCAGAATAGTCCAGGAGTGTCCATCGGTATCCTACTAAGGAAAAACGTGCCAAATTTTGCAGCCTGGGATGTTGACACATATGATTTGACATTTACAATGGTGACACACTGAACAATTTTTGGCCCCTGGACTGGAAGCTTTGCTGAACTGGGGTACCGCTGGTCAGCTCAGCCCCCTACAGGGCTCTCCTCTGCTCCCACCGGACGCACCACTTATCACGATGTAAGTGTTCTTGGTCACTGCCGGTTTCCAGGGGTTCCCGTCCCCTCGTTCTGCTCGTGACGTTGTATGATCTCTGTTTTTTACGTTTTGTGTTTCGCAAATACATGCTTCGGTTTCAAAAGCCTGGTGGCCATATTCATGATATTTGTATTCAATAAATTGATTATATTTTTCGAACAATAATACATTTAGGAATGCTTTTCTAATGCAATTTGCTCTACACTCGGAGTAGTTCAGTATGGAAGCTGAAAGTGAAGTTTCCGGAAAAAACATATGGCTTAAAAGGAATGTGGTACCTTAGTCGAATCCTAGAATTTAGTCTAATTAGGGGTACTTTTGGCTGAAAATCATGGAATCGTCCATGATTTCTATGAAAAATGTGCAATAAGCTCAATATTTTTTAAATGCACCTCTAGGGAAAAATGGTTTTATCTGCCTGTGGATGATGTTATGATCTGGCAACCACTACCATTACATAAATATAAAGGACTTCTCCACTAGTGAAAATTAAAAACGTCCGGAGCTTTCGACTATATTTTATCAGCCTTCGTCAGCGAATGGTCGGATCAATCGGTGGACATCGGAAGACAAGACACGTTACCAAAATGATATAAGAAGTGTAAAAAGGATTCCTGGAAACGTGCACGATTAATAAAGCTACCTACCTGAAGAACATTTTAGTAACAAGGCAAATTCTCATATTTTGATATTCAACGATTAAAGATAGCTTACACAGTACAGCATAACAATGGTAAGTACTTAACACGCGCCCCGCTGGGGTCCCTTGCATGACGCGCCCCGCTGGGGGGCGTTTTTCGCCCCCTCCGTATCTCGTTCCCCACGAAAGCTTAAAGAAAAATTACGGACGGTGTTCGAAAGGTCTTGACAAGACGAAGAGATTCTATAGGAAGAATTATGTCCAGTCAATATTGAGGTCAGCATAGGTCAAAGAATGCTCCATAGGCTTACAACAGAGCAGTGTACGTTTCCCTCTCTAGCTCTGCCCTCAGGGGAGCTAGAGAAACGATTTATGCATCATTGGATTCCTCTTATCGCGGCAAATCGAATGATGTATAATATGACCTATGACCTTGCTAGGCCAAATAGTCGAAATGACCTGACCTCGACCTAGGTCAGGGTTACAGAGTGACCTGGTATGGTCATGTTGCATATCAATCGACTCCCCGTGACAATATAAACACAATGCAAAATGGGATGCATATATAAACACAATGCACAATGCATATTATCATGCAAGCAAAATGGGAGCTTTATCTCAATTCAGTGAGAAGTTATTGGCGAAACAATCACTCTCTGCTCCCGTGACCTGATATGACCTTTGAGAGGTCAGATGCTCAAATACTTCAACTTTATGGTCAAGATCAGGGTAAGAATAGACAGTTTGAGGATTTTCAGCCTTATCTATCCGGTATTTCCTGAAAACGAGTCCATTCTATTTTTCACCATAGACTTATAATGGGGTGACCAAAAAATTGACCTCACTATGGGTCACCAATATCAAAATTCCGAGACAGCAGATTTGTAGACCCTAATGACCTTATCATATTGTGGAAGTTTCAAACTGATCGGTTTGCTAATGTTCCCTGGGCGCTGATTCAAACTCGAAATTTTAGGTTTTGAGGTCGGGTCACTTGACCCTGAATAGCTCCTTGACCTGACATGACCTTAACTAAAAAATTTGGTCAGATGTGTACAATTGATCAGGAATAAGGTAATGAAAGTTTCGTTGTTCTTCCTGTCTTGGTTTTTTAGCTATCTGGGAAAAACCAGGATGGGAGCGAATTTCGCCCCCCCCAGCTGGGCGCGTGTTAACACACATTATATGCTAGTATAAAAATGCTTATGGTTAGTAAAGACTTAAAAAAGAGCATATAAAATTCATTGCAACATCATAGTTAATAAAACCAACAAGTATCTAATAATAAAGGTAGGTACTCCACACATTAAATACTAGTACACATGTCAATATTAAGTAAAAAGGTACAAAAGCTACAAAAATATATAAAGATTAAGAACCACATCCTGCGATCCTATTTAACAATACAAATAAAAATATAAAATATACAATACAAATACAATATATGACGATCCTATAACAATAATATAAAAACGAGCTGATGTTCTTGTTCTTCAGGTAGGTAGCTTTATTAATCGTGCACGTCTCCAGGAATCTTTTTTGCACTTGTTATATAATTTGTGTAACGTGTCTTGTCTTCCGATGTCCACCGATCGATCCGACCACTCGCCGACGAATGCTGATAAAATATAGCTGAAAGCTCCGAACGTTTTTCATTTTCACTACAGGAGAAGTCCTTTATATTCATGTACTTCATTCACATCCACTTATCATGTCAATTCGAGAACCACTACCATATTCCATAGGGCTCAAGGGCTTCGATTGGCTGATACTCACCGTGACGTCAGCATATGCCATCACAGCAACAACCTGACAACTGTGGCCTGCTGCTTGAGGTACATGAGGGGTACATTTCAGTTAGTTTTTAGCTTTTATCTACGGAAATTTTGAGTTTCAAGACAAATGATGTATAGATTACCGGGTTCTCCGGCATTCTTTACAGCTTGGCTATCTCAGTTAAAATCACCTTATAAAGGTGCCACATTCCCTTTAAACACTGGTCGATGTAGGAAGCGTGTGGAGTCCCATTAGTTGAGTGGTCTCGGGTATAATAGAACATAATGTTTTATTTGCCTTCACTCAGTCTGCGTTGTCCCAGAGTCCCCCATCCGGGCCAGACGAGGGGGTGGGGAGGGGGGTGTAGGAAACTGGTGTATCTGAGACTTCGATGGAGGCATATGTTTTTAGCAAAAGCAAAGTAGTCTGTGTTTAATCTCCCGGCTGAAAATATCTGGCAATGAAGGGTCTCTCCCAATGAAGCCGGAGCCTGACTAGATAACTGACAATTAAGGCCTTCTCCCAAGGAAGCGTGGCCCTGACGCGTTGCGCTGGCAGGATGCTGGAGATGTTTCCTGCCGGGATGCCTTTCGTGTACACAGCGATCGCCATTCGCACGGTGCAGTCTATCGGCAACGCGGGCATCATCATCACCACCTTCGCCTACACCAATATGCTTTTTCCCACCAGTACGGGCGTCATTTTCGTGAGTGAAACCAGCCAATGTGATAAATTAAGTTTGAAATATTTTGCTGTTCACTTTGGCTTCTCTGTACCACTACCAGTAGTGTTTAGAAATATGTTGTTTTATTTCGAGCTGTTGCTGAAAATATTGGTATTATAAACCACGTACAGGTGAATATGATTAATGTAAAAAAACTTGTAACCTCACAGAACATCCGGTATTTTTTACCAACTAAAAACCAGCTGGTGTTTTAGCACTTTCCAGAATTGCATCGTGATGCAAAATTATAATTATTAACAGTAGCTGAAATTGAAATGTGTCACGCCCAAAAGGAAGTATGCCCAATTTGTTTTCACCTTGGTTGTTGTGCCCTATCCAGACAATAAGCCATGAAAGTGAATTATGTGTTTTTTGTTAGCTGGTACATACGTTCTGAGAATGGATCGCTTTGTTCATTTCCAGGCATTAAACCGAACTGTGATGAGTGTCGCACAAATGTTCGGTCCTGCGCTCGGCGGCATCTTCTACGAGTTGGGTGGCTACTACACCCCGTTCGTAGTCTTCGGTATCCTTCACTTGTTGTCAACCTTTCCGTTGTGGTGCGTGCTGCCCCCACAGCCTCAAGGTGAGACTCATCAGCGCATAGCCAGATCCAGAGGGCTTAGTTCGGCAGGGTGATCTCCCACTCCCCTCAGCTCGAGCGCTGAGCGCCTCCACTTTGCCATCGGCTCCTATAACATGTCGCCCCCACCCCTCATCTCCCTTCAGCTAGTTTTGACTTCCCCACCATCTGATTTAGCACCCCTTGATAGGTGGCAACATTAAGTCCCCCTGGTCCAAATGGAGCCTCCTGGCCAAGGTGCCCCGTTCCCGTCGATCGGAAAGCCTGAATATGTCTGTGCTGCAGCGAGAGCTGCTTCAACAGAACCATAGATTCGTGCGACGAGATGTCGTGACTTGGCTGGTCGTATAAGTTTGGTTTATGGGGTGATTTTACAATTCCATGTTCATGGAGCGGATTCTCAAGCAGGCACTGGGTCGCGGTAAAATTCCTGTATTAGAAAGAATCGAATCCCACACGACATCACGCTGTTTCTTGATACTATTGATCGTCTGAGATTCAGGTCACGGAAACCACTTAAAGTGGTCGACTATCTCGCACTGCTTTAGAAGGCAGTACTTAGTTTATTAGTATATCACGGTGTCAGTAAACAAAGCTGCGGCAGAACAGCTGAAATTCGATATCAGATGAAATTAGCACATATTTTCTCAAAGCAAGTAACACATTTTTCACTGATGTCACATTCTCAGGGTCCAAGAAGAAGCATGCTTCTGCGCCTTCCAAGCCCGGAGAGCCTACCGTTTCGGCCTGGGGCATGCTCAAGATGCACAGCATCTGGGTGGCCTTCACCACCTTCTTCGTCTCCACTATGAGCACTGGCTTTCTCTCCGTTACCCTCGAGGCACAGATTCTGCGAAAGGTGGGTGTGCATTGATAGTTCAGGCGGGGTTTCGATGCGGTACCGTGCGGTACTTGGCGAGCGAAATCACAAGTGCCGTGACTCTTCGGCCTTCAACTGGAACCCGGATCGATTTTCGTCGTCTCTTGCCGTCTGCGAAGTTTTCCCTGTTACAATACCAGCTTTTCACGGCCTAGTGGGTATGTTCACGTTCTACTGGGCACGCATCAAAGTTTTCCCTCGTTGCAGTGCAAGCTCTCTTATGTCCTACTGGGAATGCTCACGTTCTACTGGGCATGTATCAAAGTTTGTTTCTGGTTTCAGTGCGAACTCTCGCAAGTCCTTCTGAGCATGTTAAAAAGTACTTCCTCGTTGCAGTACGAGCTCTCGCATGTCTTCCTGGGCATGATGTTTGGCCTGAAGGACGGAGCCAGCACCATTGCCTCCCCCATCTGGGGCATACTGTGTGACAAGTTCTACTGCGTCAAGTCCTACATTGCCGTCGTCTCGTTGACGGCTGCCATCTGTTTCGCACTGTTCGGGCCTATACCGGGCTTGCCCTTCCATCAGGTACAGAAGCACGCCGAGCCTCTCCCTACCAAGGGATGTTTACACCCTCGTCTTACTGGGGGTAAAATTGACCCTCCTCCCTAGCCGTTTGGAAGCTATAGCAGTCAAAAAGACACGGAAAGTTCCGGCCTGTTGTTTTTGACCTAAGATCTTTGATGGCTTATAATTTTCAGACTTACTCAATTAGTAATTTTGAGAGGTCATATATATGACCTGAATAGGCGGATACTTCATCAACGTAGTCAAGGCGCGCTTTTGCCGCAACTTCTAAGTCTTAGTAGCAAAACATCATAGAAGCATGTTTTGAGAAATTTTCAGTATTCTGCACGTGCAGTGACATTACAGATCAATAAGTATGACCCTTGCAGCTCATTTAACTTCCAGCGACCTTGTTTGACGCGCAGGAGCTGTGGATGATCATTCTGGGACTAAGCCTGTACGGCATCGCCATCGGAGGAATGCAGGTGTCAGCCGTAGTGGACGCTCTCCGAGAAGCGATGTGAGAAGTCACGTCTCGGGGGGGGCAGGGGGGCTCTCTTGCCTATTTTAAAACGATATGTCAAGGATCCTTGTCCTTGAATCTTTGGACTTATGTCCTAGGACATGAATCCGGTTCAGGAGGAAGCAGAGTCCTCTGCGAGTAGGCTAATTGTCCCCCTTTTATTAGGCGCTATAAAGGTACAGCGGGCCCAGATCGCATGTAAATCAAACAAATTAACCAACACGGCAGATGGACGCGTTTCGACCGGAGTCTTTATCGGCATCTAATAACAGGACGAGAGATTAAAACACGACACCGGTGTCGTGTTTTAATAGGACGAGGGATTAAAACACGACATCGTTTTCGTGTTTTATTCCCTCGTCCATAAGTGCGCCACCGGCAAAAAGTGGGGGCCAGCCAAACTTCAACCTGATGCTGACAGAAAACTTTCAACGTCAGGACCAAAAACTGTTCGAATTTGGGCTCTTCGTCGCCTCCCGCAGCGGCTGGATATAAGAATGTCCGGTTTTGTCTCATTTTGACTGAGATCAGGAAATTTTTGGCCAAAAAGTGGGGGCCAGGCCCCCGCCCCCCTTTTCCGACGCGTATGCCCTCGTCCTTTATTAGACGCTGACAGACTTCGGTCGAAACGCGCCCATCTGCTGTGTTGGTTCAAATGTAAATACCTGTCAATCACTGTAATACAAATCGAGCAAGGCTGCTATTTTCATAGCTAGATCACAAAATGTCCGGAGCTCTTTCAATGTTAGGCTAACCAAGCCCGTGAAAACTGTAACGCATGTGATGTCTTAAGAGTTCTAGGACAAGAAAAGGATATATTTGCAGTCATGTCCATCGAATAGCGTTTTCTCTCTAGTCTGTAGTAATTGTGGTTTGCTTCAGGGGCGGACGCAGACCCTAGTTTTCGGTGGGAGGGGGGGCAAGTCCATGACCGCTGCTCCTCCTAATGGGGGGAGGGGGTGGGACGTGCGATTTGGGTGCTCGAAAGACCTAGTATAAGCTACCTCTCCAAGTACGTGATCGCTCTTCTGGGGGGGGCGAAGATTTAATTGCTCGACAGTAGGGGAGAGCGGGGAGAGTTGTATCATGGACAAGTTGTATCAGAGCGATTTTTCCAAAACTATCCAAGAGATAGCGCTCCCGACACGACCAGATGATGCGGCAAGCGGTCCGCCATCTTTCTTTATACTGCCGTCTGCTTGGCTTGGCACGTTTCGCGGTGAGTGCAGAAAATGTGTTTTCGGGGTGTCATTCTGTAAAATTTCGTCGTAAGGAAATGTGTGTTTTTGTCATTCAGATGATCACGAATTGGAAGGATCGCTGTAGCAGTGGCAAGGGTAGATTCCAAGGCTTCGTGCGTGAGAAGGATTTTCTCGGCTGGCCACTGGTTGTTGAGCACGAGGACGTTTTTCCAAAGTGGGAGGGTGGTACATGTTGTATCAAGGCCAGGTGGGGTATGTAGTAACATTGATACAACTCACCCCAATGTTCATGCAGCTCATTAGGGGTGTCGCCACAGATTCGTTTTTGCCAAAAACACTACATTGTCACATCTAGCCACAACGAAAAATTAGGCAAAATATTTTGATGCAAACAGTGCGGGTCAGGATAAGTGCAAGACGGACCACGCTGATGGAATGATAGCAAAAGCAAAAATTAAAGTCTAACAAGTCCAGTGGCGAATCTAGGATTTCGTTCGCAGGCTCTGAGGGGGCGCCGAACCCGGGGAGCGGAATCTGAGGGGCGCCAATTTACCACCCAATAGGCGGCCAGTTTCGAAGAAAAAACGCGTTTAAAAAGCGTATTTGTATATGTTTATCTTCATGAAAGCTACCTTTCAGTGAAACATGTTCACGTTTACCATCAAACATATTTCGGGCCGGCAAAGTTTCGCCCGGAACTTAATGACTGGTACATTGTTAGAAGACGCTGGACGCCCCCACGGATGCTAACTGAAGCACCATGAGCAAAGAATACAGCTAACTTCGATCTGGAAGAAAACTGAGATGTGGTAACGACCACATCCACATATCATAGTTGTCTTGGCTAACGCTGGGTCCCTACAGAAACCCCGATTGACGCACAATAAGCGCAATTAACAATGAATACAGTGAACTTTGTTGAACTTAAGTCATGGCGAAAGCTAAGGTGCCGTATCGACCACCTCCACATATCACAGTTGTTTTGACTAACGCTGAGTCCCTACTGAAATCTCCGATTGACGCTAACCTAAGCATCAGAGGCCGCAGAGCCTCTGCGGGCCTGGGTCTCTGAGTTTTTGGTGGCTGCTCTGAGCTGATATTGAGTCCCCTCAGTTGATCTGGGACCGCTTTAGATAACCAGGCCCTCACACTGAACTTGAATGTGTCACCACTGGAGCCTTCTGAGCTTTCGGGGTTCCTTAATGGTGTAGGCCCCCTCAACAGATCCTGGGCCCTCTGAGTTAATTGTTAGCTATCTGAGAGCGAGTTTTCAGGTTGCCCCCTGGGCTGTTCTGGGACCGTGAAAGAGTATTGCACAGGAGCTTACTGGCTTGGCCTTAGATCCTTCGCTGCTTGGGCCCCCTAAGGTAAAAATAACCCTGTAGGTGAAATCATTGTGGCAGCCATGAGCTGATCTAGGGCCCGTGATAGGATTTACTTAAGGGGCCTCTGGTTTGATCATAGGGCCCCTAGCTGGATTAGTCTCCCTGAGCTGGCAAGGGTCCCCTGGGCTGGTATCGTGTTCGTTTAACTGATATAGACCCCTTCAGCTTGTATGGGGCCCGTTGTGCGTATCTGGGCCCCATGAGTTCGTCGAGACACCCAGCTAGTCTGGCCATCTTAGTTTGTATGGGCCTCCTGAGCTGCTTTGGGCCCCCTCAGCGTGTCTAGGCCCCATGAGTTGAAGGTTGGCCCCTGGGCTAGTTTTGCCCCTGAGCTTATTTGGGACCCGTTTAAGTGGGTAGGCACCCCACGCTGCCTATACAGCTCATTAGGGATGTCGCCACAGATTCATTTTTTCCAAAAAACACTATATCATCACAGGTAGCCACAACGAAAAATTTGGTAAAAATATATTTGCTGCAAAAAGTGCAGGCCAGGATAAGTACAAGACCGGCCGCGCTGATGGAATGAAAGCAAAAACAAAAATTAAAGTCTAACAAGTCCCGAGAAGTTATGGCCACATCCCCACCTTCGCTTCACAAATTCGAGGGACACCCCTGCTCGCCCCCCGCCTCCTACTTCCCACGCCCATGCAATTCATCCATATCCCTGATACAACCCTTAACTATTAAGAGATGATTACTTAGTAAGTCCATAACTAATACGTTTAGGCTGTTCAGATTGAACAGTTGCAGATTGAACAGACTTTAGCCCTGGCTTAAGTCTGCTGGTACCTTGTCAAGAATTTGCCCGTTTCGACGCATTGTGTTGGCTTCCTTTTTCTAAACGGGTCACTTTTACACTTGGACGGTTGATGTTTCGTTTGCGCTTTTGTCGCCATGAATTTCGTACTGTATTGGCCATAGTTGGGTTCAATAAAATGCAAGTTAAGTTTACAATTAAATTATAAATTCGTTGTAGGCTGTTCCCAGGCCATGATCGGTAGCAGGCACATTCTCCAAAACGTGACACACTGTTACAACTTAACCCACCATGTGATACAACTCACCCAACCGGTGGGGTAAGTTGTATCGAGTGAAAACGTCCATTCGCCGGGCAGTAGGAGACAAACCAGTAAAGATTAAGAAAAATATATCGGCAAAAGGAAGCCAAAGGATGCAGCTACGAGATGGTATTGAAATCACGGGGCCATCCCAAGTAGTTACGAAATTAATGAACCTGGAGTAAAAACTGATACAACCCACCCCACCCTCCCCTATTCCCATTTCAAACTGCAAGCGATATCTGGTGATGCAGCCGCACTGTTCTCCGCTACTCATGGTATCAATCATATATGCTACCAAAAAATGTAGGTATGTGCGTTTTTAGCTCCAGTGCGTCTGCAGCACCTCTCTATGCTTGATAACATCGCTCTGGACTGTTCTATAAGCATCGATCTGTGCTGAAGCAGCATCAGTGTTCTGTATCGGCTTTTCTACATTGCTCCGTCCTGCTGCAGCAATAACGGTTTACCGGACGAGCCAGCCACACATGGCGTGGTGACCGGCATGTGGAGCTCACTGAGCGGCGGAGGTCGCTTCATCTCCCGCTGCGGCGCCGGCATCGTCGTCGACACCATCGGCTTCCCCATGTCGGCCGGCGTGATAGTTATCCTCCACCTGGTCATGGTGAGAGATATGTTGTGCTGTACAGCGCCATTGCACAATGGTGCGCCATTTTGTGTTTTTTTTTTTGTTGACGGTCAGAAATGGTCCTATGTTAGCTGTGCAACGAGGCGAATGTTAGGAGGCATGCCTCCGCTCTAGCGATTAGCTGGGATGTGTTCTTTGATTCTCTCCCATGGATGTATTGTTGTTTTTTTAAATGTTTCTTGACCTGCCACTGCATTGGCACTCTCAGTACTTTCGTCGGCCAAAAGTTTTCAAATTGATCACTTGGAAGGCATGCAAAGCTATAGTATTTTATCCAAATCTGCTCTGAAGCAATCGCGAAAAACTGAGGAAGGTGATAAAGTTGATCCCCAGTGGGTTCTGGATTAGGAGATAGGCTTTTTACCACGTATTCGTGAAGGAGTATCCTACTGTAGTTGATTCGCCTTTCGACTGACTTTCAGTCATCTGTTTTGCTGTTAAATACGGCATAGATACAGAAATTACTAGTTATGTCCTACATCAGGCCTGACATTTGAGGACCATGTGAAAGCGCAGCCGTTTTTCATCCTGCAGGCTGCATACGCGGCAGCCTACTCCTGCTTGGCGGGCGGCCGCAGCAGGCGCTCCAAGACGAAGAAGTCCCGCCGCCGCCACGCACCGTCGATGGGCGACTCTGAGGAGTGCTGCGGCTCCCCGGCTAGCAGCGATGACCTGGAGAGCTCACCAAACCAGTCTGGGGCGCTCCAGGTGCCGGGCAGGCGCTCGCGACACGGCAGCGACGGTCGCTCGCTGACTTATCTGACCGCCTCCGTCCCAGATTGCGCCAGAAGCTACAACGAGCTGATGGGCGAGTAAAGTGGACCTGTGGTGATCCGTTGTTGTTGCATAATGCGGCGTGTTGGCTGCTTGTCCGACCCAGTTGACAAATATACATGTGAGTGTCGTGGAGCAGAATTCAGACTTTACAGTGCAACGGCTCTTAATCATCGGGTGAATAATATTTATGCTCGTGAGGGAGCCCCAGCTGTCTATTTCCCAGCAGCATGTTAGTAGTAAATGCTGGATTTTCCATGGCGGTGTGATGTTTCCGGAGGAAGCTGCGTGCGAATTTGCGCCGATCAGATTACACGTTCCGTGCGTAGGATTAATCTATAGAGAAACCAGAGTGTCAAGGATTCTCCTGATAACTCTGTTTACCGGCAACTATTAAACTCTGTCGCCCTGCTTGTTGACTCCCATTGCTGAGAGAGCTGGAGCCAGGGAGGTTATAAAACTCTATATTGACGTGTCCGCTACAAATATCTTTCTGCGAGAGTTCATGGAACAGACTGTTAATGCTGAGAAGTGACTGCTGCAGTGCTGGTCTGCTGTTGTGCTGGTTTAGAAATACAACGACCTCACCACGTTCCCGGTTTTAGCTTCCCGAAATGAAGCAAACACTTTACCACGAGGCTGCCTGAAAGGTTCATAACGCGAAGTCGATAACATGACAATGTTTGGTTCTATAGGTACTCTTTCTAATTAAGGGTTTATGTAGTTCGTCTTGTTTTCATATTGCACAAATTTTCAACTTTCGACACCCTTCGCCTAAAAGGATTATTATCCCTCGGTATTTTATACGATTTCATAACCTACATAACTGCAAAAGAATGGCTCAATCCAGTTTTTATCAAGTCCGTATCACAGAGACGCCGTTTTGCCTTACTGTGCAACGGATATCGACTCTGAGACCGTCTATAAGAGTAAATGATGCCATTGCGCCCTCCCCCGGATGTGGGATGACCGACTATTAAGATCTTCACAGAATAGCACGATCGCCTTTCTCTAACGAGGGTTATTGTCCTGTGACCGTGCTAAAAATGTCTGCCTTTATCTCTGAGCACCATGCCCCGATGGATGCCTAGTTAGACGCGCCGTTGAGAGGGGTCTGGTGTCGCCGTGAAGTAGAGGGGTTCTAAAGTGCCCCGCTGAGATTTCGAAAACCAAGAGTGTTAGAAAAACGCGCCTTCAGGGTCATGCAGGGACTATAGTGATTTACACAATAGCCAAATTCCATTGACCTAGGTCAATCTCTTCAAGGTGGTACGAAGTCGCAAAAATCAAATCTGGGTCGCGCTATAGACCTATTGAGGAGATGCCGTGATTATGCGGTATTGGTGGCCCCTGGGCCCAATTCCGATACGGCGTCGCCAACTCTCACCCTGTTGGGAGGGATTTAGGGGATCAGATCGACTTATTCAGAGGCTCTGCCAAGACTTCAACCTGGGACCGGTGACTTAATAGACAGACGCACTATCCATCAAGCCACCCATCCCCTGCTTGAGGGATCTTGCTTCAGGAGGCCGGCTCCCACTAGGATATTCTTTCCCTAGGGGTCCCTATCCCTAAAACCAACTGCCATTACAGGCCCCTGTCCCATGCCGACTGCAGCAGCCCCCCCCGACCTTGGACCCTGACTGGGGTCCCTGGCCCTGAAACCGACTGAGGTTACGCACCCCCTGTTCCTGAAGTTCACTTCTACTAGGACCCCTTACCAGGGCATTTTTTAAGGAAAAGTCAGTGGGGAGGGGGCATTTCTTGTGCTGGCCATTATAGTGTCTTCAAGGGAGCAAGACCCCATTTTGAGGGGGTTTAATAAAACTTAGACGCGTTAGTGTTTAAAAATGTTTCTCAATTTTTGTGTTATTCCATGTCTAGAGATTATAGATGCTGTCCAGGGCTGTCAAGTTTTTTCAGCGAAAAATATCAAACCGAGTTAGAAAAAGGACAAAAGAGGGGCAAAGTTTTATTTCCACTAAAATAGCCAAATAAACAATACAAAATCCAGATTTGAGGCTAAAAATGAGTTATAGCGGTAGTCATAAAACCACAGAAAAAGCGACTTGTATCACTGTTTAAGACTAATTGTTTTAACACACTAAAAATGCTAAGCACTTCATACCGCCACACCAGCAACCAGTCTTACGCACTTTGATTACACCGTGTCCCGTCTCATCCAGGAACGAGCTCTTAGCGCTGACAACTGACTGTGTGTGAAATGAGAACATCATGCAATGTCACGGTACTGGCTGAGATGTGGGCAGGGGCGCAGCCAGGGGGAGGGGCACAGGGGGCACGTGCTCCCCCATCGGTGCTGGAGTGCCCTTATGATCGCTAGGCGGTGTACCCCGTTTGTGTCGTGCCGCTCGAAATTTGGTGCCCTCCGCCGTTGAACCTAGGTGCAACTAGACCGCATTTAGCGGTTAAAACTATTGTTTGATAATTTAGAGGCTTTTTTCGTCAGCTAGGGCATTCTGTCGCCTTTTCAAGCATCCGGTAGGAGTAAAAGCACATAATCCGTTTCCAGCTAATGCCTCATCGTCGCCAATAATCGTACGGGCGGAGCTAATCTGGTGCCCCTTGAGCTCATCTGGTGCCCATTGAGCTGGTTTTGGCCCCTTGAGCTGATCACGTGCCCTCTAAGCTAATCTGGTGCCCCTGAGTCAATCTGGTGCCCCCTGAGTCATAATTGTGCCTCCTGAGCCCATCCCATGCCCTCTGACCTAGTCTGGTGCCCCCTGATATAGTTTGGCGCACCCTGAGCCTCTTTGGTACCCTTTAAGCTGATCTGGGCCTCCTGAGTTGATTAAACAATCTCCTTAGCAGCTCTGGGGCCCTGAGCTGAGCTGGGCCCACTGAGGATGATGAGGGTCCCTGAGCTGGTATGGGGCTCCTGGACTGATTAAGTGCCTCCTGTTTTGATCTGGTACCCCACGAGCTGATCTGGTTCCCGAGCTGGTCGGGAAAGACTAAGCTGATCCCTTGTCCTTTGAGCTGATATAGTGCTCCCTGAGCTGATTATACCCCTGCTCTGGTCTGGGGACTAAGAATTTATTTGGGCTCTCGAGCTGATCGATCTGGTGCCCCCTGATCATTAATATTGCTCCTTGAGCTGAACTGATGCCCACTTAGCTGATCTGGTGCCTCCTGAGCCTCCTGAGCCCAGCTGATGCCCTATGAGTTAGTCTGGTGCCACCTGAGCTAATATGGTGCCCTTTAAGCTGACCTGGGCCTCCTGGGTTGATTAAGTGATTTCCTGAGCAGCTGTAAAGTCCTGAGCTGAGCTGAACCCACAGAGGCTGATGAGGCCCCTGAGTTGGTATGGGGCTCCTGAGCTGATTAAGTTCCTCCTGACTTGATGTGGTACCCCCGAGCTGATCAGAGCCCCGAGCTGGTCGGGGACCACTGATCTGATTTTTGTCCCCAAAGCTGGTCTGGTGCCCTATGGGCCGATCTGCTGTCCCCTGAACAGCTCTGAGGCTTTTGAACTGATTGGGCCCAGAGCTGGCGAGGATCCCTGAGCTAATTTGGTGCCCCTGACTTGATCTTGCCCCTTGACCTGACTTGATCTTGCCCCTGACCTGACTTGGAGCCCCTGAAATTATATTGGGTCCCAAGAGCTGATCTGGGCCCCAAGAGTGGATCTGGGTTCTGGGGGTACCCTAAGCTGGTTTGGGCGCTGAGCCTGTGATAGCCCCTTAAGTCGGCCTGAGGCCCCTTGAGGTGATCTGGCGCCTTAAACTGTTCGGGGGCTTCTTGAACTGGTTTTAAGGCCCTATGAGCCTATCTGGGCTCCATTGAGCTAGTCTGATGACCTAATCTCTGGGGCCACTGAGCTAGTCTAATGCCTGGGTGAAGCATGAGCTGCTCTGGGGGCCCTGATCTACACCAGGGGCCCCTGAGGTGGTCTTGAGTAGATAGAGAATAATAACACTAGGCCAACTCCCATCATCTCGGGGCGGGGTCACTGAGCTAGTCTAGTCCCTGAAGGCACAACTGGGGGGATGGGGGAAGCTGCTCTGGAGGGCTCTGATCCACACCTGGGGGCCTCAGAGCTGGTCTTGAAATGATGGGGAGTAAGAACACAATGGAAACTCCCCTTGTAAAAGGAGCTAACGAGGAATGAGGCATCGCTAAAACGGCTTGTGATGGCTACGCATCCCTGGTTAGTGGTTATATAAAGTATTATACTGGTGGTTTCTGGGAAGGGATGATAAAAAGACATGTCCCCTGAGATCAGAGCACAGTCCTCTAATCCAGGATTTCTATTAATTTATTTAAATTAAGAACTAGTGTTCACAATTTTCAACCCTGTCACACCATACCCATCCAAACCACCGGCCTGTTCACCTTTTCAATACTCTTAATTGGGACCGATCCTTGAGAATATGGAACTTAATAAACGCGTTCACAAGGTATCTCCCAAATTATTCCTGCAGCAGAAATTGTATTCTTCCAAAATCACTATGCCACTCCTCGTCCCACGGCGATTCTGGGAGGCGAGGAACTTAATCTACGTTCAACCAGCGCTCAGTCGTCACGACAAAACCAGCGAGCATAACAAATGAATTAGAATTTTCGACTCCAATATTTCTTAACTTGCACATGATAACAGATATCACAGGCTCCGCTGATCTCTCTGATGTTAAGTATTTGCATGAGTTGGCTGATTTGCCCTTAAATCTATTCAAAACAGTCGTGTTTTGGCTACTTCCATGAAATTTTGGTGATTTTTTAATCTAGTTTTTCTTCTCCGTCAATGCTTGATTTGCATTTTTATTGAACCATAGACGCCCAAAAAATGACATAAACAAAGATAAAGTAAGTTTTTTAGGGTACGTTAAAAAGTGCCCTTTATCTCCCGGGGTGCCCCTCAAAGTTGGTGTGCCCCCACACTAAAGCTCTGGCTGCGCCCCTAGATATGGGCTTCTAGTCGGGTAGAACAGGATGTTTGGTTGTATGTCAGCGCTCATCTCCAGCGTTGTGATTAGTTGATGCTGCTTTGCCGGGATTTCCTGTAACTACGCGCTTTGTTTCGTCTTCGCACGATGTAGTAGACAGCCACGGGTGGATATTTTTTAACACAATTTTTGTGGATTGGCAATTTGGGACCAGAAATAGAACAAAGTTATGATAATCGGGTGGTGTTCTGTCCTATTTTCGTTAGGTGAGTCTTCATTTGGTCAATTTTAAGTCATCTGTCTATTTCACTGGGGGGGGCAATTTCCGGGCACTGGGGGGCATTTCGGCTGACTGGGGGGGCATTCCAGGACAGATCGACCAAGGCTTGACACCACCATGTCTAGAAAAAATCTGAAACTTTGTCTCCGGGGTAGTTTTGGGCCAGAAATACGCCTGTGAGAATCTTAGCCCCCTCCGACTAACGGTGACCGAGTTATAGCCCGAGGCATTTTCGGGAGGTCACGTTGTAGACTCATGTTTGATGCTTCATAACTCAACAACGCATCACCTGATTAACAAGTTTTGTATATCATTGAACTCGTCTTGAATTAAAGTTTATTTTGAAAAAGAAAATGTTAAAATTTGAAAATTTTTGACTTTTAATTTGTTTGACCTTTTCCTTTTGACCTAGCTTGACCTTTTCCCAGTTGAAATTGCCCTTTTAGACACCTCAAAAATGTTTCTTCATAAAATATCTTTCGATAGCAAAAATAAAAAAATGCGTTCTTGCTATAAGTTCCGAATATTTAGCACCTAAGGTAGGTATGTACACGGTTTTTTACCATTGCGGTAGTACAGCCTTATGTTTAACGCCGCAAATATAGCGATTGCTTTTGTAATCGGTCGCTGGAAATCATACTCCATTGTCTTTACGAAATTTTAATCGTACAAGTATCCGAATTTATGACAATTAACACGCGCCCACCCGAGGGGGTGGGCAACCGGCCTCCTCAGGTTTCCACAGGTAGTAAAAAAAACACCTTCGCGCAGCGCCACCGTACTTCATGTACCTCTAACTCAAAATTTTTGCAGCTTCTGGCAAAATTTTAGGTCTGGGTCATACCAGGTCAGACCGCCAACCCAGGTCAAGAGACCTAACCTCAAACTTTGGGAGGTGCATAAATCATATCAAATTTAGCCTATCGTGGTTAGAATCGCATTACATAGTAAGATCGCCTAGCAAGATAATTTTTCTTAGCAGCATTTCTATATCGATAATCGGGAGCAGGGCAAAGGTCATGATCTTTCCATTATAAATGCATGGGGCGATTGGTAAATTTTGATAACTTGCGAGAATTGAGAATTGTCGAGAATTGCGATGGAGGTTGTATTTTTACATTGTCGTGTCTGACTTGCCACTGCAGTTTGATTAATATTCTTTTTACCATACAGACCTAAGCCTGGCTCTAGGTCAAAGCAGGTTAATTTTGACATTTGATAAGGCAATATTATAAGATACATAATCCGTTTGGGCTCAACAAGAGTGTTCCAATGGTGCTGAACTTTTCTTTCTACGGCTCTTCTCTGTCACCTATTATGCCACAAAATTTAGGTTTCCACTTAGTTCCCGTAAGAAATACTGTGACCTTGAGCAACCTCAAAGGCGACACGACCAAACAATTGTATGTAACATATTCGGTAATGATTAAAACTGGCTATTTAGCGGCATCACTCCCAGTGCACTGTGTCATTATTTATCTGGGATTCTCGGATCCGTGTCAGCTAGGAAATGATCACCTTGTAAAAATATCATGAGGCAACCTGTTCAAGCGACCAAGTCGAATGCGTTACAATTTCAGGACATTTTTTCGAATATATGAGCAGATTCAAATTACTTTTTGGGAATGAAAGCCTTTCAGACACGTTTGTTTACATTGCATGAATCCTCTCAAACATATGCTGTGCTGCACTGGATCAGCTTGCATCGATACTATTTTCCATCTCCGGGAACGATGTAATTGTGTGAGTTAGTGGTGCTCATAGGATAAGTTATACTTGTTTCAATTATTGATAAGGTCGCGACATCTTTGTAAATTTTCGTTTAAGGCTGAAAGGCTCATTATTAATAAGTTCATTTGCCCTCGTCTCCCTCGAAACAAGGAATCCCTTTTTATCACTTTTAATGGCTGCAGTTTTTCTGTTTATAAATATTGCCCAAGTTGTTGCCAGTTCAGTTTTTTTATACATTTTTTACAAGTTGTTCTCAGTTCGATTGTTGGAGTCGGGGTCTCACTAAAGTCATCAATGGACTTGTCACGGAGACCCCGACCCCACCATCCGAACGAGCAACTCCCACAATGAAGGGTTGATTTTAGAAGCCAACGTTTAACGTCCCACACAGCACAGGGACGGCCGCCCCGCTCAGGTCACCCTCTCACCAGTCAGTTGCCAGCCGACCTGTACGTCGGGTAAGCTATTGAGCGCCGGAGCGTCTCAGCGGAACCGATATCAAGCCTGGACATGCAATGCCACTGCATGCTTCTGAGCCGCGGGCCGGAGCCCAACGCTCTACCAACTGAGCTACCGGGGCGGCAAGGAGGCGGTTTTAGGAGTAGGTGTCTCACTAGAGTCATCAAGGGACTTTTTACGGAGACCCTGACCCCACCACCTATACGAGCAACTCCCACGATAAAGTGTTAATCAAGGAAACAAAGTTGAAAGTCCCACAAGGCATAACGACGACCGTCTACCTCAGGTCACCCCCTCACCACTGAGTTGCCTGCTGGCCTTCAGCATTTACGGTACCTACCACCTCCCAGTTGACCTAAATTATTTTTCCAGAAGTTGCAAAATGTGTTAGAGGTAGATGGAGTCCGGTGGCGCTGCGCGAAGGTATTTTTTTACTACCTGTAGAGACCTGAGGAGGCCGGTTGCCCACCCCCTCGGGTGGGCGCGTGTTAATTGTCATAAATTTGGATACTTGTACGATTAAAATTTCGTAAAGACATTGGAGTATGATTTCCAGCGACCGATTACAAAAGCAATCGCTATATTTGCGGCGTTAAACATAAGGCTGTACTACCGCAATGGTAAAAAACCGTGTACATACCTACCTTAGGTGCTAAATATTCGGAACTTATAGCAAGAACGCATTTTTTTATTTTTGCTATCGAAAGATATGTTATGAAGAAACATTTTTGAGGTGTCTAAAAGGGCAATTTCAACTGGGAAAAGGTCAAGCTAGGTCAAAAAGGAAAAGGTCAAACAAATTAAAAGTCAAAAATTTTCAAATTTTAACATTTTCTTTTTTCAAAATAAACTTTAATTCAAGACGAGTTCAATGATATACAAAACTTGTTAATCAGGTGATGCGTTGTTGAGTTATGAAGCATCAAACATGAGTCTACAACGTGACCTCCCGAAAATGCCTCGGGCTATAACTCGGTCACCGTTGGTCGGAGGGGGCTAAGATTCTCACAGGCGTGTTTCTGGCCCAAAACTACCCCGGAGACAAAGTTTCAGATTTTTCTAGACATGGTGGTGTCAAATTGAAATATTTTTGGTCGTTTTGTCCTGGAATGCCCCTGGGGGCAAATGGCCCCCAGTTAATATGTTAAAAAATGGCCTGCCTCTTACCCTGGCCCCCAGCCAGTGAAGCTAACTGCCGTGTGTCGCCCTCTGGCTGTGAGGGCCCCTGCTCGCTGATTTTGACTGCCAATAGGAGCCAATTATTCCTCTGCCAACGGGACCATACTTCTGAGCACTCTCCGCCCTATGGGCCTACTTCCACTAGGGGCTTCTTCCCCTGGGACCCCTGCTTTTGAAACCGACTACCACTAGAGGGCCCCCAAAGGACCAAATGTTACTAGATGGCCACCTGCCTCCTGGGGCCCCTTGCCCTTGAAGGCTGCCGCTATAGAGTCCCTCCATCAGGGGTATTCCTGTTCCTGGGGCTCCCATCTCGTACAGCCCCCTGCTCTTGGGCCCCCTTTTCGTGTGGGCCTTTTGCTTGCAGAGTTCCAAATGCATGGAACTGACTATAGCTTGGGGACCCTCTGTCTCTGAATGCCCCTACTCGCTGAATCTGATTGCCAATAAGGGCCTTTGCTTCTGGGCCCACTGACCCTGGGGCAGAATCCGCTAGGAGCTTCTTCCCGTGGGGCCCCCTGCTTTTGAATCTCACTAACACCAACTCGCGGGAGCCCAACGCCTTTGTCCGACTGCAGCTAGTGGGGTTCTTTGGCTCTGAAAGCCCCTGTTCGCTTATTTTGACTGCCAATAAAGGCCTCTCTTTCTGGGCCACTGCCCATGGGGCCGACTTCCACTAGGGGCTTCTTAACCTGGGGGTCCCTGCTTCTGAAACTGACTACCACCAGAAATTCCCCTGCCGCAAGGGCCGATTGGAATCAGATGGTCCTTGCCCCAGGGCCGCCTGCCTCTGGGACCCCCTGCCCCTGAAGACTGCTACATGGGTCCCTACTCCAGGGGATTCCTGCTCCTGGAGTTCACTACCCGTGGAGGCCTCGTCTTCATGGGGCCTTCTGATCATGGGGACTCCCTGTTCACGAGGGCCTCAACTTCTGGGGCCCAATGTATATCGGGGACCCAGTGCCACTGGGGTCCAATTTCCCTAGGGACCCAGCTACTGGGGCCCCTGCTCATGGAAGCCCTCTACTCGTGCCAACGTGTGGGGCCCACTGCCAATAGGGATCAACTTTCCCTAGGGACCCCAGCTTCTGGGGACCTCCTGCTTAGGGGGCCCTCTGCTCAATCGGGCCTCAACATCTGGGGCCCATTGCATCTAGGTGGCCTACTGCAAGGAGGATCAGTTTCCCTAGGGACCCCAGCTGCTGGGGGGGGGGCTATTTCATTTCAATTGACGAAACCCGACGTTAAAGAAAATGGGTGCGTATTGTACAGACCTGCAAAAGCAAGTCAGTTAATGCACAGCTCCGCCCATTCACTATAGGCCATCGCGGGGGCCCACCCAAAAACCTGCTGGTGCTCTGGCACGAGGAGCACCAATGAGAGTTACGCCCCTGTCTGCGAGTCAGGGTGTGGGTTGATGAACTGATTGATCAGATAATCAGATAATTTTTAAGCTGATGAGCACCTGTCCATTGGGTTCGTGTGGAGGTTTGTGTGTCAGTTTATTGAAATCGAATACAATGGTTGTGCTTTTCCTCTGTGAATTTCATGAAATGCTCAGGCAAGTCCTGTGGTTGGATTCGCGTTAGAGGATCGGAGTATACTAAAGCATTGACCCCCAAAAATACAAACAAGTGACACTCTTTTAAGGGAGAAGAGCCCATATTGGGGGGCCACGACTTTTCTCATGACACCTAACAGGGGGTGACGAGGGTAAGATAGGGGCCTTTAATAACCCCTAGGCTCTGACCAGAGGTGTCAATTGACTCCTTTCCACATATCGTGACTTCTTTAAGGGAGTTGGCTGACTCTTTATTGGGTGTCAAATGAAACCTTATGCGGGGTCGGATGACACTGTAAGTGATGTCAGATAATTATTTTTGATTCCTAAATGAAGAGTCGAGACTGCGAAGTTAGGAGTCTGACACCCCTGATGCCAGGTTTTGGAGGAAAAAATCCCCAAAGGGCAGTATTCCAGATACCCCAAAAGAGTGGACTGTTTTACGGCATCAGAAGATACCCCAATCAGGTGTCGTTTTTTCCCTCAGTGCGAAGAGGGAAAAGTGGTCATCAGTCCCATTTGGATTTGGCCTTAGAGCAGTAATACCTAAGAGGTATGAATAAGATCAGCAGATAGTATGATAAAGTGGATATAAAGAGGATAAAATAACTCGCAATACGTGAACATTAGTCTTCGCTGTTTTTAGAAGGCAACAAAGAGTACAAACCATTCCATAAGCTTGTAGTGAAATAAACGTGTTATTGTTTTAAACACTATCTTTCCTGCATTCCAAAAAAGTGCACGATCTATGCTTTTCTATTTGTCTGTTCTAGTCATTTCAATTTCTATTGACAAAACTGTTAATAACCTTGCGACAAAAAGCTAAAATAATTGAAATACTTTGCCCTTTTTATCACTCAGCGCTGTCAAAAAACACCATCATCACCATTCATGTGTATCAGTTTGGTGCCTGGTTTCAGCTCTGCATTACTCTTCCAGTGACTGTGGGACTTCAATGTCGCTGTACTCGCAGAAGTCGCGGACCATCTTCTGAAGCACCCAAGGTCCGTAGCAGACCTTCTGTCTGGGCCACTCGTCATCTTCAAAAAGGCGGAATGACATGTTGGCGGAGTACTTCGGCTCCAAGAAGAACGGAACTGAGTACCTGTGACAACCGTACACAGAGAAGCACTGCTTACTTCTTAAACAGGCTTGCACAGTCTGGTTGTACTAATCGTAATGAGAAAGGCAAAACATGCAGATGAGTTTCAGAAACCAAATGGAAACACAACCGCGGAATTTCAATTTAACAGCAATGGTAATGTCAAAATGTAAAAAAGGTAAGCTATTGCAGTCAATGCACCATGGAAAACTGAACATACAATGATAAAAATATGACGGATAATTTCCTCTAACTTTAGAAACACATTTGTCCAAAGTTGTATCTGAAAATGTCTCATATAACAATAGAGCGAAATGCTTAAGCACACACAAGGGGGTATCGCCATCGGGTCGCGAACGAAACTACGCAAGGAAACAGTTCGTATGACTGAAGTATTTACGCAAAAGTACGTATGGCTAGAGTACATCTCGCTTTGAGTATGTAGGGTAAAATGTTGGTACTGGAAAAGTACGTATGAAAAGTTAGAGCGATATATAGTACAAAAGTAAAATGCTCGTTATTAAAAATTGCGTAAGGTTAAAAGTATATTTCTACCGTATATATGAAATACGGTAAAAATAATATAAATATACGGTATAAGGCATGCAAAATGTTCGTAATGTGAAAAGTCAATAAGGCCAGAAGTTCTAGTACGTAATAAAACTCATCGCTTTATCTTTTTCAATCTAAATTAAATTGATGGGTGACATCTGAGAGGAAACTGATAATGCAAGAGAGTAGAATAGTGGAACAAGATCGCATATTGCAAATGTCTAAGAAGGAAATACACATGTGTTTACGTTATTGACATTTTGATCTTGCCAAATCTCGTCCGCCCATTCCAACTCCGGGGGCCAAGGAGAGGGGGTTTGAAAATTCGTACCCTTGATCCACCTATGGAGGCGCTGGACCAAATGCATACCCATGATGCATTGCAGGAGCAAATACATGCTCCATCGCCCAATTGGATCTTACAAGCTAAAATATGCTAGTACATGCGTGAAATCCTCTTTTAACCTAAGCACGCATGGGGCATAACGTAATTAGAGTATCAGTTTGTGAGCATGATAACATTTCTTTTTCTCCTTGTTTTGCGCAAAATTAAGTTGGTACTGATTGAATTGCTCTCTTACGGGCCTATACATGTCCCCAACGTAAATATCCCAGCATCGGCTACATTCTGACCGGTCGCCCCGGTGGCTTATTTGGTAGAGCGTTGGGCTCCGGGCCGCTGCTCAGGAACATGCAGTGGCAGTGCATGTGCACTAGGGTGTCCCACTTTTCAAAGAAGTTTATGTAGGCACGCGGGGACTTCGGAATCTCGTTTCTTATTCCATGAGGGCTATTTCAACCAATTTTTAGAATTCTTGACCGGTAAACTCTCTTCGCCCCGAGCGCTTGAAGTTTAAGCCTAAATTTGGTGTTATCGGCACTGCCACGTTGAAGTCTCCTCAAGGAGATTCCATTATATTTCTGGTATTGGTGAATATTTAAGGCCGAAATTTAATAAATTTGGGGAAATAAACGTGTGTGATGCTTTCTTCAGTATCATTAAAAGCATTTCTGGGCTGGCAGAACCCAAAATAGATAGTTTCTGCTTATTTGTCATCGTCATGCGGCTAAATTCTAGATTTTACTTTTTGAAAAGACCTTCTTTTCCTGATCATCTGCAGTTCTAATCTGATTATATGGCGTAGCACCCAGCAGCCATTCCGAATGAAAAACGTACCTCCATAATTGCAAAGACATGAAAATTTCCTCATAAACACATATCAGCTTTCCTGAAGCGCCATGTCATTACGCCTCCGGCAGTTCTGACATACATCCTTCGTGCAAAGTCTATCCCTCATAATTTAGAAGGCAAAACACAGATTGTTTGAGCAAACAGCGCTACCACTATTCATACGTGCTACGTGTTTCACTAAAGGCGCGAGTAAGCCTCTTTGGTATGGTCACTGGCTTGCCTGTGCCAGCTAACAACCTGCGCCAGAGCCCTCAGTTGCTCTTCAACTTGGATCTTGTCTATGAGCTCTTGCAGGAGCCGTATGTCACGTTTGGGGCCATCGTTGACAACTGCAAGGTCACGAACAAAGTTCCTCACGTGTCAGTAGCCAGCTGAAACTGGCCATTCCTTGACATCAAAATGACTCTGAAATCTCTGAAAATGACATCCTTGTCATCCCCCCTGTGACTGAAACCGGGCCCCCTGTGACTGCAACTGGGCCATCTGTGACCCACCTGGGCCCCCTGTGACTGCAACCGGACCCCATGTGATCCACCCGGGCCTCCCTGTGATTACAACCAGGCCAGTTATGATCCACTCGGGCCATCTGTGATCCACCCGGGTCCCCTGTGACTGCAACCGGGCCCTCTGTGTGCCACCCGGGCCCCTTGTGACTGCAACCGGAACCCCCGTAATCCACCCGGGCCTCCCGGGACTGCAACCGGCCCCTATGATCCACCCGGGCCCCCTGTAATTACAACCGGGCACTCTGTGACTGCAACCGGACCCCTGTGGCTGCAACCGGGCCCTTTGTGATCCACCCGGGCCAACCATGATCCACATGGGCCCCTGTGACTGCAATCGGGCCCTCCGTGATCCAACCGGGCCCCCCTGTGACTGCAACCGGACACCCTCTGATCCACCCGGGCCTCCCTGTGATTACAACCAGGCACTCTGTGACTACAACCGGGCCCCCTGTGACTGCAACCGGGCCCTTTGTGATCCACCCGGGCACCCTGTGACTGCAATCGGGCCTCCTGTAATCCACCTGGGGCCCCCTGTGATCCACCCGGGGCCCCATGTGATCCATCCTGGGCCCCCTGTGATCCACACGGGCCCTCTTTGACTGCAACCGGGCCCCTGGAATCCACCCAGTCCCCTGTTATCCACCCGGGCCCCGAGGCTCCCTGTGACTGCAACCGGGCCCTCTGTGATCTGCCCGAGCCTCTGTCACCGCAACCGGGCGCCTGTGATTCATCCGGGCCCCCTGTGACTGCAACCGGGACCTGTGACTGCAACCGGGCTCCCTGTGGTCCAGGAAGCGCGGGTCCTCTAATGCCACGGACGGGCCCTTGCCATGAGTGCGAGGCCCCGTGGTCTATCTGGGCTTGCTGTGGCTGCGGACGGGCTCCCTGGCATGCTTGCCTGGCATGCTTGCTTGGGTGCGGTCCCCTTTAGGGCCACCCATAATCGCTGTGTCTGCAAACGGGCTCCTAACAATATTCTCAGGTCCATTTTTACTGCATCCGGGCCCCTATTTCAGGCAGTCTCGGGACCTTTTTGGTTCAGCCGTACCCTCTGTGACTGCAACCGGGCTCCTTGTATTCTGCCTTGGCCCCTTTTAGTCTGCCCGGGCCCCTGTGGTCTGCCCGGGCCCTTTGTAGGTGGTCTGGGCTTTTTGTAGTGTGCCTGGGTCCTGTGTGGTCGGCCCGGGCCCCCATGGTCTGCCCGGGCCCCTTGTGGGCGGTCTGGGCTCCTTTTAGTCTTCCCGGGGTCCTTGTGGTCTTCCCGCGCCCCTATGGTCTGCCCGGGCCCCCGTGGTCTGCCCCGGCCCCTGTGGTCTGCCCGGCCCCATTTGGTCTGTACGGACCCCTTGTCTGCTAGTGCCCATTTTGGTTTGATCGAGCCCCTTGTGGTCTGCCCGGGCCTCCTGTGGTTTTCCCGGAACCCTTTTGGTCTGTCTGGGCCTCCGTGTGGCCTCTGCGGGCCCCCTTTTGTCCGTCCGGGGGCCCCTTTTTGTCTGTACGGGCCCTCTGTGGTTTGCCCGGCCCCTCCCAGTCTGCAAAGTATGGCACTTTCGACGAGATCTCGTGGTGTGGACACCCTTCAGGTGGTGCGAACTTTGGAGCAAACAAATGCCCACTTTTCCCGTCTGGTGCGAGGGAGCTCAAATCAAACACCCACAGAGTTCTAAGAAGGGAGAAACTGGTAAAAACATCGAAATTTCCGGGTCAGTGAAATTTCTCACCAGTATTTGGCAGGGCATATTTTAAGCTACAAAGTGGTGGGCATTTTGCCCACCAGTCCCCCATGCTATGCCCACCAGTAAACGGCCCTGGACGGCCCAGTGCCCACCAGTCACCAGTCATTTGATGCTGTAGGAGTGCCCTTTTAGTGGGAATTTGTGCCCTTTTCAGCCGAATGCCCACCAGTCCCAATTCCTTAAAATATACCCTGGTATTTGGTGTGAATTTTAGGCTGCTGGTGGTGCGAAAAAATCTACAAGGCTGGTGCGGACTCGTCGGGTCTGCTGCCATACTTTGCAGACTGGGACCCCTCTGTGGTTAGGCCGGCCCCTGTGTTCTGCTCGGGTCCCTGTGGTCTGCCCGAGTCATTTCATCTGTCGGCCCCGTGTGGTCTGCCCGGGCCCGCTGCCCAGCCAGTAATTCCGACCGGGCCCAGAGCGGGCTGGGCCGGACTCTGCTCGAGCCATAAGACTCATAGCTGAGCCACATAGACTCGGGCTGAGCCCGACATTAGGTCGGGGGATGACAACTTGCCCGAGCGGTAGAGCCCGGTCTTGCTTGACCATGGGCTCTGCCCAGGCGGAGCGGAGCCGGACCTGGGCTGAACCCATGTACTAGGGCTCTGCCCAGTCAAAGCCCAGCATATATCGGGCAGAGCTCAGCCAAATTGCTGGCTGTGTGTGGTCTGCTCGGGCCCCTTGTGGGATTACCGGGCTCCTATGGTTTTCTGGGTTCATGTGGTCTGCCCAGTCCCTTTCGTGTGCTCAGGCCCTTTGTGGTCTGTCCGGGCTCCTAGTGGTCTACGAATATCCTGCAGAAACTGAATCTGTTGTGTTAGTCGCGTATTTGCAGGAGTTCCTTATTTTTAAGCAGTGTCGCGCCCCAGGTGGTGTATCCGTGCTCCCTGTTGCCGAAACCGTCCCCCTGCCATGCTTACGGGCCCCCTGTGGTTTCCCCGCGCAACCTGTGGCCGGTCCCATGCCTCCTGGAACATTCGGGGAGAGGTGGATGGGGCGTGAGAAAGGTTAGGCCCCCATTCCTTTTGTACTGATCATATATGAGGATTGTAAAGGGAAATAGGCATTACCACCTATTCATAGTACCCCTTGACCGGTACCCAGTATTGTAAAATGTCATTGAACTGGCAAGGTGAATGGATCAGAAAAAGGTGTCTTGATCATGTTACATAAATATCAGTAGGTTCGATTTCCTTGCTGATAAAAGAATTTCGCACTTCGATCTCTACCTTCCATTTGTATCAAATTATTCGTGATAATGCGATTTCGTTTCAGGTGTGAATTTTAAAATGGTTGGACAGTATTAACGTAAGGCGGGTGCACAAAAGCGTAAAACAGAGAACGTTCAAGACCGAGAGGCTGCTCTGGCAAAACTACCAAAACTTTCTTCATTTTTCAGGTAACCTATGAATCTAGAATGGTCTTGCTAATTTTGCAAACTGTTATAAAATGACCCCGATCATATTTGCATTTAATCTCTAGCAACGTACGCGTCCACTTAAAGTAGTTCATATCACTAATATTTTTAGTACTATGCAAGCTACCTTCATATATCGACCGCAAAAAATTAAAACCCTAATTTAAAACTAACTCGGAAAAGTGCAATGTATATAGTTTCCAGCAGAACGACAAAGTAAGGCTGGAATTCCAATCCTTCTTTTCCTGATCATTGCCTTCCTCGGCCAGGCCACCAGCCGGATCCCGTTTGCTAAAAGACCCTCCAGCATCCATCCCTCCTGCGTCGTGCGGGGCTGATCCCGTTGTACCTCCGGAGGAGAGCATCCGCGGGGACGACGAAGACGGTACGTAGACACCTTCTTGTCCAATATCTTTACATACTTTGGCAGCTCGTTGAAATGATTAGGTCTTCTGACTGCTTTTTGGGCTAAATAGTATAGTGCAAATCATGAAGAGTGACGAATAGCGGGCTAAAAATTGTTTTTTAACCTTTGCAGTCAGTTTTCGACAACAAACGGTCAAAAATACGTTTTTTCGGTCCCAACTTCATAAAAAATACGGGCCTCCATCATGTAAGGGCCCCTTTCGAGCCGGGTGCCCCCCAATCGAAAACATAAAGTTGCGCCCCTGCTTAAAAGTCTGCTTATATGGTGGATACAGTTTTAACACATGCTCTATGCAGCGCGTAGCCATGGATTTCTCTCCATGGGGGCTAGGATTGATGGGGCCTCCTATCTCTGTTCCTTAAAGAAGCTCCTAGGTTTTGGGGGCCTCCATTGTGCTTTTCATTTTGGGGCTTTCTTTATAAGAAAGGGACCTCTTATGTTGAGCGTTAATGGGCATCATTCCTGAATCAAGTTGAGGTCTTCCAAAAATCAGCCAGGGGCATTGCCCCCATGCGTTGCGACGCCCCTGACTGTATGGGCGATGGATTCTGCGGGATCCAATTTTATCCCGCACTTTAGTATGTAATTGTTTACTGAGCGTCGCTAGGATTATTTACAATTACAATCTAATATGATGGATTTCAAGGCATGTATCGTGCCCATCAAAGTGTATGCGGTTCAGACCCCAGTCAATACGCGTGTTAAGGCTGCAGCAATCGGCTATTGGTTTTGGCTGCAGTCATGCGTCGAAAACTCACAGCTTCCATGCCCTGTAATCATTCACGTCCCTTACCCATTTACCGTGCATTTGACCCCCATTTCTCTTCAGAACCCTGTGTCATTACGCACCATGTGCTATACGAGCCCCACATGCGAACTTTTACGATGCATTTCCAAAATTTGATTTAACTAATTCCATTCTTTCCAGGGCGTAGACCGAACCTGTTTGTAATTGTTAACGTTGAACACCAGCACGATGTTTTTTGTAACATTCTGTGTAAGCAGCCTGAACGTGCTGTCTTTGCCAAATATTTTGTTTTTTTTTCAAATCATGAGCAAGATATTCCATTCAACATTGTGAGTACCTCCTATCGCAGGTGTTGAAAAGGCATCAGAGGATTCAGCGATTACGTGCGGGAGTGTTCTGAGTCACTAGCTCGAGACACTTTTGCGTGGTTTCTCGAGCCCGAGGTCTCTCGACCCGAAGTGCCGAAAATGATGTAGAAGCTAGTAAGAGCGCTGTGCATTTTGTCACTACGTGTATATCACGATAATGCAAAGATTTTTTCCAACACAAAGCCCACTTGTTTATATCTGAATGTAGCGGCTGCATAATAACTCAGAAAACTTTTGATATGGGTGCAGCATTTCGGCATCCATGTTTAAAATGATTGCTGATAGAATGGGTGGAAAAAGGGGTCGCAAAAAATGACGCTAAGATACGGGGTCACGAGTGGTGAGTCAATCTAGACTAACACCATAAGACGGCATCAATACATGTGCATTGACACCCTGATTTAGAGTACTTCGCAAGAAATACACCGTAAAGCAGAGTCAGGTACCCTTGAAATGGTGGTCAGGTAAGGAGTCAGATGGGTGCCGTGACTCCTTTTGATGAGGGTCGTGACTCCTTTCGATGGGAGTCACCTCTTCTCCCAAACCTACAAAAACTCTTAAATACGGTGTCTGACCCTGTATTGACACTGGATTCGGGGGTAGTGACGCTGCTTAGCGGGGTTGGCCGAACTCCCCTCCAGCGGGGACTTTTTGACGGTGTCACCAAATGACAAAAAGGTGTCATTTTTTCTATCAGTGCATAGCAATGAAGATGATGAAAAATATTTGCTCGGACGCTGGGGAGGTATTAGCGTTTTTAGCCATAGGGATACAAAAATTTGCGGCGTGTTAATCCTAATCAGACCTAATTCGGGGTTTACCATTGATAACGTGCTTAACGATAGGGACGGCCGGTTCATTATTCTCCAGGTAATAGATAAGGGTACCGCCATTAGCGTTGGAAATGTTACGGTCCAGACCCATGTTTTAGTCACTGACAGACAGGAAGTCAACTTCAGGCACGGCTGTTGCGAGAACTCAACAACACCGTCAGGCGAGGCTCGAAAGTCGAGCCGTTTATAAGGGGAACACTTATCTGTGATCCCATGGAAAGGATCCCATGGACACAGTCTCCTAACCCTGAAAGGACATGCTGATAGCTGGCGACACTGATAGATGACGCTGCAACTCCTGAAAGGTGACGCTGACGTTTCCACTCGGTGTCTAGCACACTGCCAAAATCTAGAGCTACTCTCTTTGTAGCTATCCAAAGACGTGGCCGTGTAACTGGAATACGGATTCTTATGAAACACTGGGGACAGAGCAGGGCTGATACTAAGCTGCGAAACAATATATTTTGTTCATTTAATTCATTTATACCGTCGGAAATTGTCTCATCTGAACTGAATGTGACCGACTGCAGGCAAATTTTCCACCGCGGTTTGAGGGCATGCTGAAGCGTGCAAAACAGTGTGGTAACCAAGTAAGTAGCATGATTTACGGGCCAAAGTTCGTATGGCTAAAGTACGTATAGATTAACTTCGTACGCAAAAGTTCGTAAGCAAATGTACGTTGGGTATAAAACTCGTATGCCAAAAGTACGTACGCAAAGTACGTACGCCAAAGTTCGTAAGCAAATGTACGTAGGGTATAAAACTCGTATGCCAAAGTACGTACGCAAAAATACGTACGCAAAGTTCGTAAGCAAATGTACGTAGGGTATAAAACTCGTATGCCAAAAGCACGTACGCAAAAATACGTACGCAAAAGTTCGTAAGCGAATGTACGTAGGGTATAAAAATCGTATTCCAAAAGAACGTACGCAAAAGTACATACGCAAAAGTTCGTAAGCAAATTTACGTAGGGTATAAAACTCGTATGCCAAAATACGTACGCAAAAGTACGTATGCAAAAATACGTAAGCAAATGTACATACATAATAAATGCATGAAGGGAGGCTCAAGCCCCTAGGCCACCTGAAATGCGACCATAGACAGGGCGTCGCCACAGATTTTCGGGTGGGAGGGCCGGCGCCAGGGGAGGGGGCTGGCGCTCGTGATGAATGCCTATGTTTACTCTAACGTGACATTTTCAATAGTATTTCCAACCAAAAGCGGGGACTGGCCCCTCCCCGCCACTTTCTAAGAGCGGGAGGGTCCGGTCTCCGAGGCCCCCGGTGGCGACGCCCCTGGCCAGTGGTCTTAGATATCCGCCACTGCGCTCAAGCTATTTGAAAGCCCGGCGAGATGTGGGCAGGTGATGATTACCTCTGTACTTCGTGCCATGTAATTTTCCATGCATTTTTTCATGGCGAATATTTTACCCCATGAGCTTTACTCATACGAATTTGTGTCATTATGAAACATGTTATCCTTTCGAACATTTTGATCATATGTACTTTATCCCGTACGAACTTTTCCATACGAACTTTTTACATTACGAAAATTTTACCCCTACGTACTTTGCCGTACGTACTTTATCCATACGAACTTTTTACGTCACGAGCATTTTACCCCTACGTACTTTAAACCGTACGAACCTTATCCATACGAACTTTTACATTACGAACATTTTACCCCTACGTACTTGAACCCGTACGAAGTTTTCCATACGAACTTTTCCATTACGATTATTATCCACGTACGTACTTTATCGATACGTACTTTAGCCATACGTACTTTTGCGTACGTACTTTAGGCATACGAACTTCTTCCTTACGTACTTTGGTCCGCAACCCAAGTAGCATTGACCGTAAACATATGAAAACATATAATAACTTCCAAATTGTGTTGTCAACAAAGTGGTGACTTCTGTATCTGTATTACAATTCCTCTCACATGATTCTTATGAAAAACCGCACTAGAGAAGGGTCTGGCACTAATGCACGCTGCAGGGGGGCCTGGTAGGTCCCCGTAAGATCTCGGAAACTAAGAAGCGTAGAAAAGCCTGGTTGGTGGGTGGGTGGGTGGGGGTTAGGGTGATCTACGTCATATCCAATGTCCATTGACCTAGGTCAACATCTTCAAGGTTAAATGAGGTCATAAAGAGCAAATTTTGGCCATGCTGGGAACCTATTGGGAAATGCCGTGATTATGCAAGAAAGGGACGGAAATAAGCAAAAGGCGGACTAGTATCATAGAGGAAAGGCCACAAAGAATACTTTCTACAATTTTGAGGCTAAGGTCATTTAAGGTCATTGACCCATGAGGTCACAATATGGTATACGACCTATAATGTATTATAATACAATATTACAATACGACCACTATAACTAGCACTATAGCAACTGTTTTTTGGTTGCAAATGAGCTTTGACCTTTATCCATGACCTTTTACCTTGACCTTTGGCCTTGACCTTAACATTGAGTTATATTTAGTATAATGTCATAGCATAATATACAACAGACCGGGTAACGCCATTTGACCCGAAGCACTTTGGGTCAATGACCGTGAAAGTGCTGATATGACCTTTACATGTGACCTTTGACCTTAACCTTCATGTTAAGTGCCCTTGACACATCATCCCGGTTAAATAGCGTTGTGACGTCACCACTCCATTTTCAATGCAAGCAAACTGGTCCGAGTGCGCGATTGTGGCGATCTCAAAATGAAGACCTGACTTTGAAAGCCTATAAGTCGAAAATCGACCGATTTTCAATTTTTTTGCACCACTCAACGTGCCATTGAATTCTATTTAAACGTGGCGGAGTATCGTGTTTTCGGCTAGAAGTGGTTCTCTGGCCACCTTGAAAAATAGGTAGGGGGCCTCAGAGCCCCCTCCCGTCTCCAGTGCGAGTGTTAAAGTAGACTTTTTAAATTTAAGTTCTTCCAAACAAAATAAGGGGGCCTTCGGACCAAATGACCCGAACCGTTTCTAACCTATTAAAAATGTGGCATCCTCTTTGTGCGGCGTTAAAACAAGCACTGTTATGGAAATGCGCTGTCTAATTGCCCCATCCTCAGTCCTCCCTAGCCTGCTTCCTTCCCACCCACCTGTCGCACCCCCCGTCGATGACGCGGTGGTAGGTGGCCTTCCAGCGCCCGCCGGATATGGTGGCGAGCATCTCGCCGATGTTGACGACGACTGCACCGGGTCGGCAGGGCACTGGCCGCCAAGACCCTGCCGGCAGAGCAGACACATCATTCAGGCGCTCAAGCCAGTGGCGGATCCAGGATAGCATTTCGGTGGGTTTCGAGCCTACCCTACTGTTGCCTCTGGACAGCCTTCGACTATGCATTAGCTATAGGCACTCTGACTTTTCAGGGGGGGGCTTTAGGCCACCTAGCCACCCTCTTGTTTCCGCCACTGGCTCTCATCTTCGATATTCTACAGTGATATTCTTCGTAGTCAAAATGTGTTATTATGTATATAATCACGTGACCAGGCTGCAACGCAGCCCATCAGTATAAACGGTAATATGAGATATTTAGCCTTGACCATACTACGTTTGGCAGATAAATAATCATGCTGGGTCAGTTTGGTGGAAGTCTGCGTGCAAGAGAGGGTTGGGCAGTGGGGGGGGGTCTGTTCTGTTGGTGACTGCTAGAGGACGTATACATTCTGTCAGATCGGTCACCTTCGGGGCATGCACTCGTCGGGCACTCTTCCCCAGGTCGCTTTGTCTTGCCTATGCAGGCTAGTAGTGCCGGGTGGGGGCTGGAGATGCTGGGGGCTTGTTACGTGTATGTGTTCACTTTTGCCTTCACCAGAAAAATGCAAAAAGTGAAGCGGAAAATATACATAATAACACATTTTGACCACGAAGCCAGCCAGGGGCCGATTCGAGGGAGGGCCAGTCCGGCCACCTCCTCCAAAGCAAAATAGAGGGGAAACCCTGTTTGTCACCCCCCCCCCCGCCACGTCATCCCAAAGTAAGCAATTGTTTCATAATTTATCGATTTGGGAGGACTTGTCCTGTAGTTAAACGCATTTCTATAGTTTTTGTCCGTTTGCAGGGATACACATAGCCGTCTGAAGGTGAAAAATTGATTCACTGCATCAGATGGATGCTGCCGGCCGCTGCCTCTACCGATCAAAAGTATTTGCTTTCTGTTTTTCCTCGCCGATATAGGATTACCCCCCCCTCCAAAACCGGCCTGATCCGCCCCTGAAGCCAGACCGTAACAGCCCCGAACCAGCACGCAGGGTAACTTTGCATTCGACGCTATTTAAACACAATTTAAACACACTTCAACGGCTATTTTTTGCGCCGTTCCAGGTTTTCATCGGAGACCGTGTTACGACTGAAACTCATCGCTGAAATTACTTCCTATTTCACCCATGTTTCATAACCCCACACCAGATCTGCAATATGCGCTACGTTGTCTTTGGCATTGGCACCAGAAATAGGCCCAGACCATTCTCACCCGAACAGCGGGGCGTGCTCCGGGGTCAAAGGTCAGGGCCGCCGCTGCAGTTGACGCCCTTAGCCGCCTGACGACCGAGAGTGGGGGAGGGGAGGGGCAGGGGGTGGCGCTGCTTATTCACCGCCGTGCAATGTTACGGTACATGTCAGTATTCTTTCGAAATCACTCGTTTGCCAGTGCTCTGACAATCTGTTTTGTAAGAATAGCCATAGAAACGACATTGAAACAGAACGATATGCCGTATCAATAAGTGGAGAGCACGAAATTTTCCCCAAAAGGGGTAAAAGTGGACATTTTCATCATATTCAAACGCCCATACACAATACAGAGAATGGTGTCGTGAAAGGTTACTGTTATCTACCTATAAGTTTTTTAGCGACGCATTCAGTGAAAGTGTATCAGACACTGAATTTCAATATTGCAAAAGGCGGCTGCTGTGATGACATTATCCCTTTTGAAACTGAACCAAAGCACTGGCTGAACTGAAATGTTCATGTTGTTTTCGCAACGTTTTCTGTACATGCATATTACCTCGGTTCTATTTACCTTGGCTCTGCTAGTAGCTGGTCAGCCAACATGTTCTATGTGGTTTTGAAGGAAGGAGGCGTCACTGATTATTTGTTCATGGTCCATTTTCGTCAATGTTATCTCTCTGCATCTTGAAATGTCCGGTTTTCGCCATGTTTTGCTATGCAGCTTGGATTGTGACCACACTGTGAACTTTGATAAATGTACAAAGCGTGTTTTAGCCTTCCCGCAGGTCCCATCACCTGTCCAGCACCATTGTCAAATATACAAAATGAAAAACACAAGAGTCTAAATAATATTTAACACTTCAACGTTTCATTGGAGGTGGCCGGATCCCTCCAAAGAGATATAAATCCACACCCATGCCTCGAGCGGTCACGAGGCGTGAAACGATCTTTAAAACGTGACGCAATGCTCAAGCTTGGCTGCATGGCCAATTTTGTCTTGCTTTGACCTCCTATGTGCTAAACGTGACTTTGGCTAAATGCCTAAAACTTTCTTCAGTTTAAAACGTAAATATGTTTTGATATCACAGGAAAAATAACAGATATTGATATATATTTTTGGGTCCTAGTAATGGCATCTTTACGGTAAAAATGCTTAATGCGTATTCATATTTATTTGAGTCGCAAATGGACAGGCTTAATCTGGCACAAAACATATCCAGACCATAAGGAGACGCGGATATGGGAATTTTTCCTTCTGCAAAGGACATTTGAGTATAATATAGCACTTCGAGCTTTTCAGACATTGCTCACCCAAAATAAGGCCAAATTAATTATTATGAATAAAAACCCATTAAAACCACCCCAGTCTGGAATTACACCAAGGTACCACATCCCTTTCAAGGCTGGAATTAAGCCTGTACAACATTTTCAACAAAGTGCCATTTTGCTTCATCCAGCCCAGGCTAAAATTTTCCATACAGGGAATTGGCGAAATCTTTAAAGGGAATGTGGCACCTTTATATCGTGATTTTAGCTGAGGTAGCCAAGTTGTAAAGCATGCCGGAAAACCCCGTACTCAATATATCATTTGTCTTGAAACTCACAATTTCCTTGGAGAAAAGCCAAAAACCTACCTGAAATGCACCCCAAATATACCCCAGCCAGGCGGCCACAGCTGTCAGCAGTTGGTGTGACGACAGCACAGACATCACGGTGAGTAATCAACCAATTGAAGTCCTTGAAGCCTTTTAAATATGGTAGGTTTGGTAGTATATGCCAGATCATGACGTCATCCTCAGGCAGAGGCTTATTTTTCACCCTAGAGGAGCATTTTTAAATCAAAATATTGAGCTCGTTGTACTTTTTTCAGAGAAATCATGGACGTTTTCATGATTTTCGGCTAAAAATACCCCTAATTACACTAAATTCCTTGATTCGACCGAGGCCACATTCCCTTTAAAGCCGGCACGGCATCCGAGCGCGACTCTTTACCGTCGGGCCGCCGCAGTTCCAGCCCGCCGTAGTGGAAGGTGGAGAGCAAGGTGAGGAAGCCGGAGTCGTGGTGACCTCCGCACAGCAGCAGTGCGCCTGTGGGAACCAGCCTCACGTCAAGCTAAAGCTCGATCAATGGGGAAGCACGCATTTGCGGATCCAGGAGCAACTTTTGAAGGAGGCCAAACCAGCGTTGTAGGAGGTTTAAATAGAGGAAAATAGCAAAAACAGTATTTTTAATGAAAAGCGTCAACATTGGGGCTTTGGGAAGGGGGTCAAAATATATTATTTTAGGCTTTAGTGGGGGCCACGGCCCCTTTACCCCTCCCCCTTGGATCCACCAGTGGAAGCACAACAAGCCAGTGGAAGCACTCTTCTCCCTGGATTCGCGTCTTGTGCTGAGTGTTCAACCACAGGTATGCTGCACCGCACAACAGTGTCGTACTGCGGCACGGCGGCCAGGCCACCGGCCTCTACACCTCACCGTCATGGGGGTCCCGTGCTGAGGCCGGTTCCGGGCCCCGCCGCGGAGGGTAGTGCAGGTAACGCAGGGTAGACATGGGATCCGGCTGGAACAGGCTTATCAGGGTGTCGGCCGACCGCGCCGCACCCCTCAGCAGCCAGCCGCAGCAGCGTCAGGCCCGCCTCCGTCATGGCCGTGAAGAATCTGCTGCTGAACTCCTGGACACGCAGCGCAAGCGCACCCACGCACGCAGCGTTGTCTAAGCTTTAAACTAAACTAAACTAACTAAACTAAACTAAAACTCTAAACTAAGCGTCTTTAAATGTTCTCCTTGAAACTTGGCACGATGGTTGCTTCTATGATGAGCCCGCTTTTGCGTATAGTTGTGACTGCCGCACGCTGAGTCGTTTTCGCTTCTGCAGCGGTGGCTCATTGATCCTACTCAAACGGAGATTTACGGGAACTTCGGAGCGCGCTATGAGTGGTAGCAAGGCTGGAGGCAGTTAACTCTTCAAATGAAATAATTATTTCCTCCACGGTTTCGAATTTGTGGGAAAGAACTGTTCTAACGTATGCTCTTGATGCTTTAGGCCAAAACATAATTCACAATTAAAATATCAATGCATTATCCTTACATTTCAAGGCCAAAAATACTCGTCAGGGCATCATAGTCAAATCAATCAAGTTCTTCTGAGAGATACAGTTCATGATTTGCCTGTGGAAATATCCTTATCACCAAACCTCTACATATGTACACATCTATGGATGTGCACGGTTTATCATTTTCAGGATCATTCATCTTTGTTTGCCAACGAGCGAGTCATGATCAATGACGAGCTGTATTATTCGTGGTATCTTGATTCGTGACGGCTCTTTAGCCAGGGGTGGCAGGCTATGTCTGCCTGAACCTACGGCACTGACCTTGAACATTTGGAGCTGTTTAAGGTCTGACTGGACATCTGGCCAGGGTGTAGTCTCATAAAAAAAGTTTCCGGCGTTTCTCTCTGGCTCAGCCAGTGGGTTCGGTGACCCCAGCTCGTAGCCTGAAGGAGGCACAAAACAAGTGTTAATAGGGCTTTGATGGAAATAGCAATGCGTGAGCATTGGGTGGATTCAATTTGTTATTAATGTTAAGCATTGTTTGGGCAGCTTTAACACGATGCATGAAGCTCAAGACATTAATTAGAAGCAGTGGCGGATCCAAGGGGGAGGGATTAAAAGGCTCAAGCCCCACCAAATGTCCGAGCCTTTGTAGTTAATACATAGGCGAGGGGCTGCCCGAGGTATTGGTGGGGCATGCTCGAGCCCCCTAGCCCCCTCACCCCATGAATTACTGGATCTGCCACTGTTTAAGGAAATTCACTTGCTCTTGAATCTGCTAATGCTAAGATTAGAGGCACTGAAGGCAAAATTCGAGGCAAGATTCGATTATTGTTGAAAGAGGATACGTACTAAGTTTATCTCACAAAGAGAAGAACCCCAGAATCAAAAGGCAGATGGTTGCAACATTTCTGGTCTCGGTCGCATTTGCCATGCTAAGGTTCAGCTTCAGCTTAACCGGTATCCCATTTAATCAAGAGGCATTTATCTCCTCAATCACAACTTAAATAACATATCATCTTTTCTTTCCCCAAAATGACTTCAGCGGCGGAAGAACAGTTAATTGTCGAGCACGATGACTTTCACAGGCCTTCTATTTTGGGTACCCACCGTGTTTTGCATTATCGACTAGCCCACCTCCGCTATTGATGTTTAGAATTGGAGTGGAGACAAGATAGAAAGCCTAAGCTGTGGTTAGATTGCTGGAGGGTGAAATCATTTAACCCCGTACGTTTTTGTAGCCATGACATGTATTTGCCTCACACACACAATACACACACACACACACACACACACACACACACACACACACACACACACACACACACACACACACACACACACACACACACACACAAAAAAAAAAAACACAACAAAAAAAAACACACACAACACACACACACACACACACACACACACACACACACCACACACACACACACACACACACACACACACACACACACAAAGTATGGTTAAAATGCACGACAGGAGATTAAGACATCAGCGTTTAAGTCCAGCGGCAAGCGCCGCATGAAACTCCTAGATTAAACATGAGCACAGGCCGAGTAAAGTAACAAAGGAAAGTGACGGGAAGAAGGTAAAGGAAGTGTCAAGAGAGATGAGGTACCGATGAGACAGTGAGACGGTGAGAGAGACGCAATACCGTGTCGGGCTGCGAGACCAGAAAACCAGCTCGGGCGGCGAAGCGAGCAACGCGGCGGCGACGGGTCCGCAGCGGTGGGGTGGGAGGGAGGAGGGGGTGGGGACGCAGGCGAGCTCGCCGGGATGCACTAGTAAGCGATTGAATCGACCACAAATTCATTCATCGACAGAGACCACCAACTGGAAACTACGCCTAAACGCTGAAGCTAGTGACCTTAAGAGTGAAATTTTGCTAATTATGGAATAAAAAGCTCTAACAATACCCAGGTAAGTGACCGGTAGGAGCGTGAATACTAGAGGGTAAGTGGGACGCCACCGCAGAGCTGCATCCATATCCCTTCAGCGCCCATGGAGGCTTGGCTCCAAGAAAATGCAAAGGAATTGTCCCACCTCTATAACGGATTCTGAACTGAGGTACCAGTTTGTGTAGAGCGCATCGAGAAATAATTATCATCATATTTCATTTCGCTTAAGCATTTCTGCATGTAATTTCCACCGGGGTCGGAGCCAGACTGACGGGTTGGGGGGCCACAGGGTCCAACATCGTGAAAAGCATATGTTCTTGAACAAAATCGGCGCAAATGGGGGCAGGGGATGCAGGGGCAATTGCCTGGTTTGCTCTTCGAATCCGCCAGTGATTTCTGCACACTTTAAAGTTCAAAATAAAGGTCCCGAGTCACGAGTTCACACCGGAAATGAATCCCATTCCATTTGGCAACGCATGCCAAGTGATGAATACTAACAAATGACATCGCTTTTTCATCGTTACATATCACAAGCAGGCAGCTCAAATGAGCTCCGCAAATACACGCGATGCTTAGGTCAGCCCAGGGTAGTAAGAAAAAAGGCAATATTTTGTTCTGAGTGATTGAAGATGCAAACCAAATTTTGCTTCCTGATTTTCAGACCTATTTTGTCCATAAATAGTCCTTTTATAATTTCGGAAAAGAAATATATTTCCTTTTAATGAAGTATAACTAAAACGCTGAGAAAGAATGGTGATGTGTAGCGGGAGATTTGGGCGACCCCAGCCACGCCCAGTAAAATTAGAACACACTGTTCAAACGTCCCATTGGCGTTGCAATTTCTATCCCAGTAGCTTCAGACAGGCTTATCGTATTCAGGAGAGGCAATGGTTATGTAAACAGATATTTATATTTCAATATCACTTTCATTCATACATTGGCTGTTCATACGTTTTTATTTGGTCATTCCAAGTCAGTAAAAAAGTCATGTCCCGGAGAATCGGCGGATCCAGGGTGACGACTGGGGTACTTCCCCATCCCCGATCGACCCTTCGGCGCCCCCTGAAATGGTGATGGCGCTCCCTGACAGGGCAATGCCCCCTCCCCTAGAATTTCGCTCAACTTCCAGGCCACGAGCCGATATGATTTGGCGCCCCCCCTTGGTCCGGATGGCGCCCCCTTCTGACCATCTGCCTCCGCCGCGATTGGGAATCCTGGATCCGCCTCTGGCCCTTGAATATGGCATGTGGTAAAGCAGGTGTAAGTCGTTGGGGCCTTTCTATCGATGAGGCTATAGCAGCATATATGGTGTTGTGCAATGTGCTGGCCCACCGTTAATTCTGATGCTGACAAAAGCAAAACAAGAACAGAGCGAACAGGAACATAATCGCTTTCCAGTTTTTCTTTTTTGCTGGGCCAGGAATAATGGGAGTAAAACCACTCACCTTCCTTATGAGATGCATTTGTTTCGTTCAGGGGAAAGAAGCCTCTGTAGCGATATGGTGAGCTAGGGTTAAAACAGCTTCGAGCTATTCCCATTTTCACTGGTTCCGGCAGATTGAAGAACCTGTAAAAAAGAAAGAAAGAGGTACGTGAGCATATATGAGCCCTTCGTGAAGAAAAATATCAAGGAGATATTAGGCGAAAATTGTCTGGCCCCTTTCACGTAACTGCCATTATATTATTATGGGATCGGGTGTACTCTGGGCTGAAATGAGTCGTAAGGAGTCTTACGGCGATAAAAACGTTATAGTTGTTACGGGCAGTATGGGATTTCAGGCATTTGGCGAACTGCCCGGGCATTTTGCAAACTGCCCAGAAAGCTGGGCAGTTTGCGAACTGCCCAGCCATTTGGTCAGTTTGCAAATTACCCAAGAATTTTGCATAGTGCCCGGTTCTCCGGTCATTTCACGAACTGCCCGGGTAGTATACAAATTGGCCGGGCACTTCACAAACTACCCAGTGTTTATACTCACGGGCAGTATGAGAACTTGGGCAGTTTGCAAATTGCCTGGGCAGTTTGCAAACTGACTGGACAATTTACAAACATTCAAGCCGACTTCGCACACTGGTTGAAAAATGCCATCTGTGAACAAGGCTACCTTGCGTTTGCGTTCAGTCTTCTCTTGAGTGAAAAGAGTATAACTTCTCAGCACGCAGGCGCGTAGCCAAGGGAGGGGGCTATGAGCGAATGTCCCTTCCCCTTGGACTCAGTTGAAACACTGAAAAGGGCCTCCCGCAATGCCCTCGTCCATTTCTGGTTAACCCTTCGCCCGGTGGGGTGTGTTTGAACACCCCCCTCAGGTTTTTTTCGGTGGTGCGAAAACACGGCGGCGCGAAGCGCCGCCATACCTGCCACACCTGATCCTTGATCGGTGCCGAAATTCTCACCCAAATTTTGAGGTTGTGTCCAGACTTGTTGATGACTCAATTTTTTTTAGTCGACTCAACTCTGACTCACAGCTTTAAGGCTGACTCTGATTCTGACTCAACTCGATGTGTTGAAAATGGTGAGCTGGCTCGACTCAACTCAAATCCAGAAGTGAGTCGACTCAACTCTGACTCAAATAAACACTGAGTCAGAGTCGACTCCGACTCAGAATGGTGGACAAGTATGTACATAAAAATGCACATTTCCTTTCATAGTACACACATTCCAGTACATTTAATCATGGGATTAACTATTTTATAACTTCATATTTCTTTCCATAAAGTGTCAATTGTAATGCATTGCTTATGACATGAATTATGTCTACATACGAATGAAGAAAGGTGCTAAATGCAAACATGTGAGTGAGATGAAGGGTCTGAGGGCTTTTCATTTTGAAGGTATGTTCCTCATGACTAGTCAAAATTGAGGCAATAAGCGAGGTTACAAACACAAAGAACAGGACTCAATGTTTGAAAATTTGACATTTTGAGTGGCAATTCCTGCCCCAGTGCATTCTGAACAATCCTGTGACAAATTAAGCTTCGCAATAAATACCACGCTGAGTCGACCCGACGACGCCCCAGTGCTGCACCACCTCAATAAAAAAACAAAACAAGCAATGGACAATCGCCTCCTCCTCATCCTCCTCCCGAAAAAGCTTTAGTGAATACTGCAGATGGCGCCCTAAAGACATTACGCAAACCTAATCTCCAATGACACAAAAGATGAAGATAAATAGCACTTTAAATCACGTGACGCTCAAAAACTAAGAAAATCATCCTACCCTCAGGGTACAATCAGGCTACAAAACAAAGAATTGCTAACAAATTATGGCGCACAATGATGGTTTTTTGAGAGGCGTGGCGCGCATGGTTTGTGTGACGTCACACCTCGTAGCATATACCATAGGGAAGTTAAAAGATTAAATATTCGAATTTTTGCAAAAAGAGGCCCATAATCTAAGACTAAAGGAATATTCATTACATTTTGGATAAACTTGATTGCTGTGTATTCTCACAAATTTGTAAGCGGGCAATGCCATTAGCAGCATTTTGACACACGGCCCAATAGTGAAGGAATTCCTCCACGTCCATGTGACGTCACGTAGACGTAAAGGAATCCCTCTTGAACGTACCTTTAGGTAAAGGTATCTTGTGATGGCGCAGCTGCAGTGGTATGTTATGCAGTGGGCGGGCGGGATGTGGTAAATAAGTAAATAATCATCAACATGATTTAAAGAGTGGTGGTTTGTGACAGACTTGATGTGTAGGGAATGCCAGGGATAGGACTATGTCTTACTTTCCGTATACAGGGGACTGTAGGTACAGTGCTGGGTCGTCAATGTTGATATTATCTATCTACCTGGTGATGTGCTTAAACCATGACCAATCAAGAAAGTACTTTGAAAAAAACAGCTAATTTAGGCTTTCTGTTTCCGTTTTGATCCATTTCAAGGCTTATGTGCAAAACAAGATTTTTGGTATCCTCTATCTGGCGCTTATATTACTTTTTTCAGTCAACCAAAGCAAGAAAATAGAAAATAAAGATGTGGCTTCCTAAGAGTGAGTTATTGGATGATTGTCAGCTTAGGACTTTGTCTGGTGTGCACCCTCAAAGTGAAAGAAGTCTGAATGTGTGCCAAAAATCAAGTTTTTGTATGATTTTGCACGCTATTGCTAATATTAAATGGAAAATAAGTAACAATTGTGTGTGGTTTTGAAACTGTATATTTTACACAATTTATTGTTGTTAATGACTGATCCCGGGATGAGTGTAGTGGGGATATGAAAATGATAAATTACCTACTATTAGAGAATTGCAATATGAAGTCTTCAAAACTTGTCATGAAAATTTCTTAAGTGTCAGCCATGTGATCACATATGTTAAGAAATAGAGTGTTGAGTCGACTCAACTCCTGACTCACAGCTCAGAGGCTGACTCCAATTCTGACACGACTCACCTGGTCGAACACTTGAGTCGACTCAGACTCAATCCAAATCTGGAAGTGAGTCGACTCAACTCTGACTCAAGGAAAATTTGAGCAGACTCAGAGTCGACTCCGACTCTGAGTCACGACTCAACAAGTCTGGTTGTGTCATCTTAGGTCAGGTTACCAGTGCATGCCAAGTGACCTCACCTCCAAAAATGTTTAAAGTGGCATAAGTAAGAAATGGGTGAATATCGGATTAGAACTTATACCACATAATGGGCCCAGCGAGTACTACAAAAAATACTCAGAAATATTTCATATCGATGACCTAGAGTCAGGTATGGACGATGACCCCTCTATTGGAAGGAATGGGGAAACAGAAATTGGGCTGTATTTGTGTAGATACAGCTGCAAAGACCTTCATATTCTCCAAATCGTAGTATCTTGGGCTCCTTTCCAGCTTCATGCTGCAATTTTTTACCTGAGACCTTTCAGAGGTCATCTGGGGCTACTTAAGCCGGTTTCAGACTTGGATCGATAACTTTGCATGACATGATGATAGAGCTTTTATTTTGATACAATTACGTTTGTTTTGTTATTGCGAGTCGATTGATATGCATACCTATTGACTATGCTAGGTTGAATAGTGACCTCAACCCGACCTAAGATCAGGTCATTTTTGTTTTGACCTAGTGCAGTCATACAAAACAGCATTCGATTCACCGTAACGAGAGGAAGCGAAAGTTGCCTAAACAGACATTCTAACTCCACTCTATCAGAGCTAGAACCCGGAAACTCTTCTCTAACATGCCACATTCTTTGACCTGTAATGACCTCAATATTGGCCTGAGCCAAAAAGTGACCAATGTAGTTTCCTCATGAATTTGTATGAGCTATCCAACAGCGTTTGTGTTTTTTCGCTATCCTGCATAGGATCCAAGTTCGGGAGGGGGGTGCTTGAACACCTCCCATCCCCACCAGGGCAAAGGTGGCTTGGAGCACTGGCGGTAGAAATGACTGGGGGGAAGGGGACACCGGGGCACGGTGCCCCCGTTAAAATAGAAATTTTATCACTAACCCTATGGCGTTGAATTGAAAGAGATGGGTTGAAAAGCCCATGGTGCCCCCCCTCCCTATATTTGAGCGTTCCACCATCACTGACTCGGAGGCCCACCGCGGCGGGTGTTAATGCTCCAAAAGTTGATTAGGTAAGCTCAGACATCATCGGAATCTTTGTCTCGGAGGGTCTTAATAGTTCGTCTTTGGGGTTTCCAGAGTTGGTCTCTGGGGTCTCAATATTTTTCTCGGAGGGGGAGGGGCAAGAGTTGGTCTCGGGGGCCTTTAACCCGCGCCCCAGTGGGCCTCAGATCTACCTTGGTCCCAGTGGAGGGGAGCTGTCAACCTTCCCCCGAACTAGGCTCTCGAGCGGGGTAACGAAAAAACGTGAAAAGTGGTTAGCTGCCCATAACAAATGCTGAAACTATATCCCTAACATTTTTCTCAGGCTATTATTGAGGTCAAGAGACGTTAAATAATTTTTTATAATACTTTGTTTTCTTTCTAGCGTATGACTGGATCAGTTTATTTCATTGTATTATGTTTATTCATATATTTCAGTTAGGGTCATTCGATTCTTCTCATTACGGCAATTCGGATGATGTATACCATAACCATACTAGGAAAAAAGAAATAACATGATCTAGGGTCAGGTCAATGCTATTATCTGACTAAAAATAGTCAACATGCATATCAATCGAGTCATAGTGACGACCCAGAAGTATCAGTATCAAACTGAACACTCTGTCACCATTTCCTGCGATGATATTATAGCCTCAAAACCTGCTCAAGTATTCCCAAATGACCTCTCAAAGGTCACACGTCAAACATGTAAAATGAGCCTTGCGTGTGGCCTAAGAAAAAACGATCCCAAGAATAAGAAGTCTTCTAAGCCGTATCGACAGAAATGGAGATAATTTTTAACCAATTTGCGTTTTTCCCATGCATTTACAATGGGAAATCACGACTCGTACCTCGCACCTGACACCATGACCCTTGCAACGAAATGAAAAAGAATACCGGAATATGTTTTTTGGCGTCCGGTGGGCCCATTATGTGATAACTTTCAGATCGATAGACTTATCCTGCCTTGGCTAATGCAATCCGAAACATTTTAGGGGAGTTCACTTGACCTGGCCCAATGACCTTAGCCGAGATGACCTAAGTTTAAAATGTTCAGAATAGCTGCGGAATCTATCAGGGATAGGCTACGGCAGGTATGGCAGCGTTCACAGCACCATTTGTCCGTGCCACCGGAAAATCCGAGGGGAGTTCTCAATGTTCAATTAAATGTTCTGGCCTATAGTCGCGAATAATTAGCCGCCCAATTTTCAACCCCGCCAGAGTGCTGCCTTCATACCGCTTCTTGGACGGCCACCGTCTGCTGTCGTGAGCGGCAAAACGTCTGGATTTAAGAGGGCAGCATGGACTGTTCAATGCATTTATTTTCATTTAATGCAATAGGAATAGTTTTTAAGCTTCTATTTAAGGGGGTTAATGTGTCCCCGGTGCCCCTAGTTCCACCACCAGTCCTATTGTCACGTGGCTCAAACCAATACCACTTGGGTCAAATCATTTCCTTTTGTTTTATTTTTTAAAATAAATTTTGTCCAAGTTGTCCTCAGTTCTACTGTTGGGGTCGGAGTCTCACTAAAGTTATCAAGGGACTTGTCACGGAGACCCCGACCCCACCACCCAAACGAGCAACTCCCACAATGAAGGGTTGATTTAGAAGCCAAAGTTTAACGTCCCACAAAGCACAGGGACGGCCGCCCCGCTCAGGTCACCCTCTCACCATTCAGTTGCCAGCCGACCTGTACGTCGGGTAAACTATTGGGCGCCGGAGCGTTTCAGGGGAACCGATCCCAAGCCTGGACATGCACTGCCACTGCATGCTTCTGAGCAGCGGGCCGGAGCCCAACGCTCCACCAACTGAGCTACCGGGGCGGCTAATTTCAATGTAAACCTACAGCCATTCCGATTCATGTGAACACCGGCCATTTTGCAAACTGCCCGCCGGGTGGGCAGTTTGTAAAATGACCGGAGAGCCGGGCACTATGCAAAATGCCCAGGTAGTTTACAAACTGACCAGATGGCTGGGCAGTTCTCAAACTGCCCTGCTTTCTGGGCAGTTTGCAAAATGACTGGGCAGTTCGCAAAATGCCTGAAATCCCATACTGCCCGTAACATAGCTATCATGGGTTTTCGAAAGGAAAAAACTGCTGCCTAATAATTGCACCCGCATCGCCAGGATATCTCATGGATATCTTATGAACTCTTGGTCTTGAGGATTCGCTTTTCAGAAGTTAAAAGACTAATCATGTTTACACGCGGTAACATTTACTATATAGCTCCTCGCCAATACCCGCGTTATAACGCGGGCGTTGCCAACTGTGCCTATAAACACAGTTCGACTGTTCTCGGATGTGACGGCATAGCCAGACGAGGTCCAGCACTCGATCGTTTATTTACTCGCCGGTCCCCAGGGGTCCTTCAGTTGAGTTTGCAGTCTCTTTCTTAGGAAGCAAACGCGTGCTTAGCTTTGGGATGAGTGGGGTATGAGGATCACACTCGATTTCGTGTTCTAAAAAAGACAAATTGAAACCAGAAAAAGAAACAGCTTTTATGTTAAAGGGAATGTGGCACCTTCGTCGAATCCTAGAATTTAGTGTAATTAGGGGTACTTTTAGCCGAAAATCATGGAATCCTCCATGATTTCTCTGAAAAAATGTACAATAAGCTCAATATTTTGATTTTTTAAAAGCGCCTCTAGGGAAAAATTAATTATCTGCCTGTGGATGATGTCATGATCTGGCAACCACTACCATATTCAATAGGCTTCAAGGGCTTCGATTGGCTGATACTCACTGTAACGTCAGCATATGTCGTCACACCAACAGTCTGACAACTGTGGCCTGCTGCTTGAGGTACATGAGGGGTACATTTCAGGTAGTTTTTAGTTTTTCTCTACGGAAATTTTGAGTTTCAAGACAAATGATATATGGAGTACCGGGTTTTCCGGCATGCTTTACAACTTGGCTATCTGAGTTAAAATCACGTTATAAAGGTGCCACATTCCCTTTAAGGTTCAATCTTACAGCATGCCCCCCCCCAAAGGCAGGCATGGCACCGTTCATGCACGCTGCTTCTGCTGCGTGGGAGCTCTAGAAACATCACATCGGCCGGCTTCACCCAAGCGTGGGAATCACGTCTGGCTAATGTCATTACGTATAAACAGGACTACTGTACAGTGCTTCAGCAAGGGGTTGCGGACCAAAGTACGTAAGGAAGAAGTTCGTATGCCTAAAGTACGTACGCAAATCTACATATGGCTAAAGTACGTATAGATAAAGTACGAACGTGTATAATAATTGTAATGGAAAAAGTTCGTATGGAAAAAGTTCGCACGTGTTAAAGTACGTAGGGGTAAATGTTCGTAATGTAAAAAGGCTCGTATGGAAAAAGTTCGTACGGGTTAAAGTACGTAGGGGTGAAATGTTCGTAATGTAAAAAGTTCGTATAGAAAACGTTCGTACGGGTTAAAGTACGTAGGGGTAAAATGTTCGTAATTTAAAAAGTTCGTGGGGAAAAGGTTCGTACGGGTTAAAATTCGTAGGGGTAAAATGTTCGTAATGGAAAAAGTTCGTATGGAAAAAGTTCGTACGGGTTAAAGTACGTAGGGGTAAAATGTTCGTAATGTAAAAAGTGTATAGAAAAAGTTGTACGGGTTAAAGTACGTAGGGGTAACATGTTCGTAATGTAAAAAGTCGTACGGGATGAAGTACATAGAAGCAAAATGTTCGTAGGGATAAAATGTCTCGTAATGACACAAATTCGTATGAGTAAACATCCTAGAGGTAAAATATTCGTCATGGAAAAATCGTATGGAAAATTACACGGCATCAAATACAGAGGTAATCAATCACTTGCCCGCATCTCGCCAGACTTTCGAATACTTGCGCGCAGTGGCGGGTATCTATGACCACTGGCCAGGGGCGTCGCCACCGGGGTCCTGGGGGACCGGGCCCTCCCGCTCTCGGAAAGTGGCGGGGTGGGGCCAGCCCCCGCTTATGGATGGAAATACTTTTAAAATGCCACGTTTGAGTGGACATAGGGCTTCATCACGACCCAGCCCCCCTAGCGCCGGCCCTCCCACCCGAAAATCTGTGGCGACGCCTCTGTCTATGAACACATTTCAGGGGCCTAGAGGGCTTGAGCCCCCCACAATACCGCCTTGAACATATCCCAGCCTATGCATTTAGTATGTGGTCCAGGGCCTATCGGGGAGTTTGAGCCCCTTAGCCCTTTGGATCCGCCGCTGCTTACGCGCCGATTTCCGCGGAAACCAGCGCGGGCGTAATAAAGTCCGGGCGTTGCACGGATTTGAGGGCTGGGGCTGGTGATGAAACTCCATGACGACTTAGCTTTGGCATCTTTAATGACATTTCTGGACAAAGGTAGAGGGTGGGGCAGGCGATTTATCCAGCCTTTGGGGGCCGAAAGAGTTTTCCCCCTCCAGCGCTTTGGGGGGGCGCCATGGCCGGAATGCCCCCCCCCTGCGTCCGCCAATGTGGTTGAGCAAAAGTGACAACTTCAAAAATGAGATACGTACTTTTGAAATACAAACTTTGTACCCTACGTACATACATTTGCTTACGTACTTTTGCTTACGTACTTTTGCTTACGTACTTTTGGCATACGAGTTTTATACCCTACGTACATTTGCTTACGAACTTTTGTATACGTACTTTTGCGTGCGTACTTTTGGCATACGAGTTTTATACCCTACGTAAATTTGCTTACGAACTTTTGCGTACGTACTTTTGCGTACGCACTTTTTTCATACGAGTTTCATACCCTACGTACATTTGCTTACGAACTTTGCCGTACGAAGTTTATCTTTACGTACTTTAGCCATACGAACTTTGGTCCGTAAATCTTCAGCAAGGAGTATGACTGATATAAAATATAATCGAATAGTATGAATATTACGTTGTCTATCTGTTCGAGCCCGAGATGGAACCTTAATCAAAATCAATGACTAGGTGCTCGGGCCTTCTTCTGAATCGTAGAGATGCAATGGGTGGAAAATCAAGCGCAGGTCATTGCATGCTCGCTCACCTCGAATGTATGCCATCTTGAATTCGAAATCGTCTACGAATTAGGAAAAAATGTAAAATATTATCTCACTAAACCTTATTCAAGCTGTCGCTGATGTTTGTTTTCCTTTCCAAAAAGCTCTAAGTGAGACTGAAATAACAGTGCTATACCCTGGCGGGTGTCAAAACAAAGCCAGTTCAAGCCTTCACCTACGTCCCTCTCCAAACATATCCAATCGCATGCTCAGCACCCACCAGCGAGTGTGCATCAGCAGCTCCTCCTCATCATATCCGGCAATACCCTCCACGTAGAAGAAGCCCGCCGTCTCCAGTGCCTCGTTGAGTCGACGAGCCAGAGCCGGGCGGGAGGCACCTCCTGCCTCCCTTAGGTCTATCACTGGCAGAGTCGAGTCCAGCGCCATCTCGTAACAGCGACCGCACTCGTCTGGCGAGCAATCCTCTCTGCCACACGCCGAAACGGAAAGGAGTGGTTTGGTTTGGTTCCAAAGGGCAGAGTACGTTTTGATGTTTGGGTGTCACTTGAGGATGACTGGCAAAAATATGTGATTAGCCATAGGGGCGTTCCAGGACAAATCGACCAGGCACCACCTGGATTTTAGATACATAGCATAGTCTCAGATTTCGTTCCAACTTCGTACACGGGGTTAACAGTGGCCTAGAACTCAGATTTGAGAATATTTCTTTTCTAAAAATACGGGTTTGGGAGTTAGAGCTTGCTGAAAATAATAAAAAATCCGTTTTCTTTTTGCAAAACATGGTACAATCATGGGGGGGGGGGCCCCCCCCCCCCTTTTTTTTAAAATTTTTTTTTTTTAAAAAAAAGGAAAAAAAGGGTGATTTTTTTTTTTTTCCGCCGGGGGGGGGGGAAGGGGAGAAAAAAATTTTATTTTTTTTTTTTTTTTTTTTTTTTTTTTTTTTTTTGTTTTGGGTTGAGGGTTGGCTGGCCCCCCTTTTTTTACCGGTGGCGACACTTTTGGGTACAATCATTATTTTCTGTGTAGCTCTTTGTTGTGGATGCTCATTTAAATCCTGATTGTATTCAACAGTCTATTATTCAGCTTTGATAATTAAGTTTTTCAAAAGAAATTATTTTAAAGCTTTTGGAAACTTGTATTCAATTTTGGAAATAATGTTTTCTAAGTGTGGCCAGTGATTCACTTTAAAATAACTTACAGAAAAATGTTACCCTGTGCCTGTGCTTTCTAATAACATCAATAAAATTTTGCGTTCTTAAATTTAACGATGTCTAATCAGCCAAAGAGTGACGCCATGCGCGCGAAAATCGGCCGGCCGGCGCGCCCCACCGATAGCTGACTGGCACTCCCGCCAACCGACGACACGCAAACGTGTGGTGCTCAGCGGAGACTAGGGGTTAAAAGTTTGTTGCTAGGGAAACATGCATCTACATAGGCTCATGGTATTGTGAAAATTTGCATAAGGTAAGGGCGTGCCGTTGACAAAAAATATTGGTAATAAGTATATGGTTTGAAGCAAGGTGGAATCAATATTATTCAGGTCCTGGGTGGAAGCGAATTCATAGCTAAAGGGCTGTGCTATTACAGAAGTGTTTTAGATTTAGTGGCATTTGGTTCGGTTCACCAGCAAAGGAGGCAGAGGGGACGACTGAATCAATGTGTATCAGTGTACCAAAAGACAGTTTTAATTTCCATTGAGGCATGAAAGTGACCTACTTCGGTTCACAGTTTGGATGGACGTTCCCCTTGACGTTTACCACTTCGGTTCTGAAATAAAATGACAAACCCCAAGCACATCCTACTATGTTTCGAAAACGGTAATGAGACATGTTAAGCACACAGCGAATAATAAACCAACTTCAAATGATCAATTAAACCAAAAGCCTATCTGTTCTGACAGAAGTCCCGTACAGCAGCGGCAATACATGGCAAACATCGACTTCAGCTGAAACTGTTGGAACGCCCAGTGAGTCAGTCGATGATGATTGTGTCTCCGCAGCGAGCAACTCTTAAGTTATTGCCTCCTGCTGCTGTCTGGTTCTTCTTGAGCAATTGTGACATTTTCCGAATTTAAATTTACTCTGTTTTGTAAGAACGCGTCTTTTGCGGAGAACACTCGGCGGGGTCAGCACCAGAGGTTCTATTTTTGGTCCCGGCGTCCCGGAACCGGGACCGGATGCTGGGCCCGGCCGGGATCAACTGGGTTTGTACCGGGGCCTATGAGGATTTGAGAGCGTAATAATCTTTACTAGGACCTTTGTTCCTTCGGGCCCATATCAGATTGAGATTAGTTAATTTTTAACCAATATACTTAGTTTTCCCTTAGCATTTGACGAATAACCAACCTAATATGGCTAACTACGCACACATAAAATGTCTTACTTAAACCTGATGGGGCTGTTGATAAATGGCGTCACTGGGGGGAGGGGGCGGGGGTGTCGGGCCGAAAAGTGACATACCATGGCCAGAGCTGGAGATATTTTCTCAATCCAGGGGATATTGGGTGGGTTAACGCTGGCACGGCAAAACAAGCCCTAATTTAGTTGTACTAAGCTCCATTCAAAAATGAAATGAAATAACACAATTACACATAATTCATGGCTGAATTAGAACATCAAAGTCACTGGTTGAAATGCATAATACAAGGCTGCAAGTTTTTTTCCTATTAACCCGACTTCTTTGCTGGGACCAATGCCAGGACCACGTTGGGCCTTGCCGGGACCAGTCGAGGCCTGCCGGCGCCGGGATTGACACCGGGACCAAGAATCTAGAAAAAGTAAATCCTTTTCAATGATGATAAATCCCGCTCAATGATGGTAAATTCCACTCAAAGAATTCTCATCAACAAATAGCATAGCATCCTCTAGTCAGCACAATAAGTCCTCTTATCCCGTGGCATTCTACCACTCCTATGTCGCACAAAGTGTGAACACCAACACCGACAGCAGAAAACTGGCGTCCGAAACGAAGTAGCCACCTTGAAGCCATGCCTTATCTCCATTTTGACACCCTACTGCCCAAGTAAAAATGTCATATTAACTGTGGAGGATGTGCCCCCACCTTCATGAGCTGCGCACTGGACATCTGCCACCTCGCGCGTGTCATAAGGGCACTGACGCACAAACAGGGGCGCAGCCAGGGGGGCACAGGGGGCACGTGCCCCCCCATCGGTGCCGGGGTGCCCTTTTGATTGCCAGGTGGTGTGCCCTCTTTGGGCCGTGCCGCTCGAAATTTAGTACCCTACGTCGTTGAGCCTAGATGGAACTAGACTGCATTTAGTGATTTAAGCTATTGTTTGACAATTAAGTGCCTTTTTGGTCAGTTAGGGCATTCTGTCGCCTTTCCAAACACCCGGGAAGAGTAAAGGCACGTAATCCGTTTCCAGATAATGCCTCATCGTCGCCAATAATCGTATGGGCAGAGCAAATCTGGTGCCCCTTGACCTCATCTGGTGCCCCCTGAGCGCTGGTCTTGAACCCTGGAGCTGATCATGTGCCCTCTGAGCTGATCTGATGCCCTTGTAGTCAATCTGGTGCCCCCCTGAGAAAATAATTGTGCCTTCTGAATCTATATAATGTTCTCTGAGTTAGTCTGATGCCTCCGAGCTTGCCTGGTGCCCTATTAGCTGTTTTAGTGCCCCTTGAGCTGATCCGGGCCCTCTGAGCTTATTTAATGCCTCCCGGAGTTTATCTACTGTCCAGGGGGGCACAGGGGGCACGTGCCCCCATCGGTGCCGGGTGCCCTTTTGATTGCCAGGTGGTGTACCCCCTTTGGGCCGTGCCGCTCGAAATTTGGTGCCCTACGCCGTTGAACCTAGACGGAACTAGGCCGCATTTAGCGATTTCAACTATTGTTTGACAGTTAAGTGCCTTTTTGGTCACCTAAAACATTCTGTCGCCTTTCCAAGCACCCGGGAATAGTATAGGCACGTAATCCGTTTCCAGATAATGCCTCATCGTCGCCAATAATCGTACGGGTGGAGCTCATCTGGTGCCCCCCTGGAGGTGATCAGGTGCCTTCTGAGCTGATCTGATGCCCTCGTAGTCAATCTGGTGCCCCCCCTCCCTGAATAAATAATTGTGCCTTCTGAACCTATAAAATACTCTCTGAGTTAGTTTGATGCCTCCGAGCTTGCCTGGAGTCCTTTTAGCTGTTTTAGTGCCCCTTGAGCTGATCCGGGCCCTCTGAGCTTATTTGATGCCTCCCGGAGTTGATCTACTGTCCAGGGGTGCAGCCAGGAAGGCACAGGGGGCACGTGCCCCCATCACTGCAGGGGTGCCCTTTTGATTGCCAGGTGGTGTACCCAATTTGGGCCGTGCCGCTCGAAATTTAGTGCCCTAGCCGTTGAACCTAGATGTAACTGGACCGCATGTAGCGATTGAAACTATTGTTGGACAACTTAATACCTTTCTCGGTCAGCTAGGGTATTCTATCGCCTTTCCAAGCACCCGGGAAGAGTATGGGCACCTAGTATGTGTCCACCTAATGCCTCATTGTCGCCAATAATCGTACGGGTAAAGCCGATGTGGTGCTCCTTGAGCTCATCTCGTGGCATCTCAGCTAGTCTTGGCCCCTTGAGCTGATTACTTGCCCTCTAAGCTGATCTGGTGCCCCTGAGTCAATTGAGTGTCCCACGGAGCAAATAATTGTGCCTCCTGAACCTATATAATGCTCTCTGAGTTAGTGTAATGCTTCCGAGCTTGTTTGGTGCCCTAATAGCTGATTTAGTGCCCCTTGAGCTGATTCGGGCCCCCGAGCTGATCTCATGCCTCCCCAAGTTAATTCCGTCTCCTAAGTCAATATGGTGCCTCTTCAGCTGATTAGGTGCCCCCCTCAGCTGATTATTGATGTCTCCTTAGATAGCCTGGTGCCCCCCTGAGCTGGTTTGGTGGGCCCTGAGCCCACCTTGTGTCCCCTGAGCTGTTATGTTGCTCCCTGAGCTGATTTAGGCTCCTGCCATAGTCCGGGGGCTGGAAGCTGATCTGAGCCCCCGAGCGGATCGATCTGGTGCCACCTGAGATGCAATAATGCCCCTGAGTCGATCTGGTACCTCCTGAGTCCATCTGGTGCCCTCTGAGCTAATCTGGTGCCTGAGCTAAGCTGACCTGGGCCTCCTTACGTGATTTCATGAGCAGCTCTAAAGCCCTGGGCTGAGCTGGGCCCACAGAGGCTGATGAGGCTTGAGATTGTATGGGGCTCCTGAGCTGATTAAGTACCTCCTGACTTGATCTGGTATTCCCGAGCTGGTCGTGGACCACTGATCTGATTGTTTGTACCCTAAGCTAATCTGGTGCCCTATGGGCATCTGGTGTCCCCTGAGCAGCTCTGGGGCTTTTGAACTGATTGGGCCCCGAGCTGGTGAGGGATCCCTGAGCTGATTTAGTACCCCTGACTTGAACTTGCCCCCTGGGCTGATCGATCTGGTGCACCCTGAGCAGATATACTGCCCCCTGAACTTAACTAATGCCCCCCTGAGTCGATCTGGTGCCTGCTGAGTCATCAGTGTGTCTCCTGAGCCCATCTGATTCCCTCTGAGCTAGTCTGGTGCTACATTGCTAGTATGGTGCCCTTTAAGCTGACCTGGACCTCCTGGTGTGATTACGTGATTTCCTGAGCAGCTCCCAGGCCCTGGGCTGAGCTGGGCCCACAGGGGTTGGTGAGGGCCCCTGAGATGGTATGGGGCTCCTCAGCTGATTAAGTGCCTCCTGACTTGATCTGGTATTCCCGAGCTGATCTGGGCCCCGAGCTGGTCGGGGACCACTGATCTGATTATTTGTCCCCGAGGCTGATCTGGTGCCCTATGGACCGATCTGGTGTTCCCTGAGCAGCTCTGGGGCTTTTGAACTGCTTGGGCCCCGAGCTGGTGAGGGATTCCTGAGCTGATTTAGTGGCCCTGACTTGATCCTGTCCCCTGACCTGACTTGAGGCCCCTGAACTGATCTGGGGCCCCAAGAGCTGATCTGGGGCCCAAGAGTGGGTCTAGGTTCTGAGTGTACCCTGAGCTGGTCTGGGCGCTGAGCTTGTGAGAGCCCCTAAGTTGGCTTGAGGTCCCCTGAGGTGATCTGGCGCCTTAAACTGTTCTGGGGCTTCTTGAACTGGTTTAAGGCCCTATGAGCCTATCTGTGGCCCATGAGCTAGTCTGATGACCACATCTCTGGGACCAATGAGCTAGTCTAGTCCCTGGGTGAAGAATGAGCTGCTCTGTGGCCTGATCTACATCAGGGGCCCCTGAGATGGTCTTGAATAGAGAGATAATAATAACACAAGGCCAACTCCCATCATTTCGGGGCGGGTTCGCTGAGCTAGTTTAGTCCCTGGAGGCACAACTGGGGGATGGGGAAAGCTGCTCTGGGGGCCTCTGATCCACATTTGGGGGCCCCAGAGCTGGTCTTGAATAGATGGGGAATAAGAACACAATGGAAACTCCCCTTGTAAAACGGAGCTAACGAGGAATGAGGAATCTCTAAAACGGCTTGTGATACCTAGGCACCCCAGGTTATATAAATTGCTAATTATACTGGTGGATTCTGGGAAGGGATGATGAAAAGGCATGTGCCCCTGAGCTCAGAGCACAGTCCCCTAAACCAGGATTTCTACAAATTAATTTAAATGAAGAACTAGTTGTTACAATTTTCAGCCCTGTCACACCATCCCCATCTAAACCACCGGCCTGCTCACCTTTTATTTACTATTAACTGGGACCGATCCTTGAGAATATGGAACTTAATAAACGAGTTCAAAAGGTATCTCCCAAGTTTTTCCGGCAGCAAAAATGTGTTCTTCCAAAGACACTATGCCACTCCTCGTCCCACGGCGATTGTGGGAGGCAAGGAACTTAATCCGTGTTCAGCCAGGGCTCACTCGTCACGACAAAACCAGTGGGCATAACAAAAAATTGTCGACTCCAATATGCCTTAACCTGCACATTGTAATAGATATCACATGCTCCGCTGATGTTAAGTATTTGCATTAGTTGGCTGTCCTTAAATCTATCCCAAAAAAGTAGTGTTTTGGCTACTTCCATGGCATTTTGGTGATATTTTGTTCCTTTTTTCGGTTTTAATCGAATTTTCGTTCTCCGTGAATGATTTCTTTGCATTTTTATTGAACCAAAGATGCCCAAAAAATGATATAAACAAAGATATAGTAAGTTTTTTAGGTTACGCTAAAAAGTGCCCTTTTTCCCCGGGGTGCCCCTCGAAGTTGGTGTGCCCCCCCATACGAAAGCTCTGGCTGCGCCCCTGCTAGTATAGTCACATCATACATGATTAGATTCGTCGTGACTAAAGGAAGCGAATGGTGTCTATAAAAGGTTAGGTTAGGTTCCTCATTCCTCATTCTGCTCCTGACCTGTCCGGACGTGCCTGGTGCTCTCCGCGATTCAGCCTCCGCCACTGCGACGACCCTGGTATTATAGCTCCTTGTGTAAATATTGTTAGGAAACCTTTGCTACAATTAGTGGACTTTTACTTTCAATTAGGCTTTTGGCCAAAATTCCTGAACTGTATCTTGTGCGTTTATTATTTATTTACCAATCTAGGTTGTCCGTTGAGATACTTGCTGAACTTTGACCATCACTAATTTGAACTATGAATGCTTAGTGCTGTAACCAGTGACTTAGAATTTAAACCTAAGTAGATTCAAGCCTTAGTCTTTCTTTTATTTTACTTCTGATTTCCATTCACCCTGTAATTTCCGAAATACTTTGTGTATTCCAGTACGCTTGAAAGTACCTATTCATTGAAATTCACCCGCACTACATCCGCCATTTTCAATTGCCTCGTCAGTTGTCATTTAGTAGGCCGCCGGTCGTGGAGGGTGTAGTGGGTGGGTTGCGGTGCGAGATCTCTGTCCGTAAAATTTGCTTGCATGCGGTTCTTTCCGAAGTAAGTAGAATTATAGAAAAATTAGATAAAAATTCCTCTCAGTCTTTCTTCTTTCGTCCTCCCCTGTTAGCTTACTTTGCTATATTTGTATTTCTGATAGGCTTCCGTTGGTCAATGTGGCGCAGATGAGATAAAAACCTTGGTGTAGTTAGGTTTATTGGAGTTTATTTCCATCCGTTTTTTTCCGACTTAGCCTGGGCAAGGAAGGAGAGAAAGTATGTTGCTTTGACTGTCTGTGGATAGGCAAGGGAGATAGCCTACCTCGTTAAACTTAAAGGATACATTTTTGGGAGCTGGTGTTGGTTTTGGTGTGGTGCATCCCTGCTCTTTCCTGTGTCTGGGTAATATTTGTTTATTCCTGTAAATTTTTCCCAGTATCAAATTTGTTCTCCAACACTTATCTTCAAACTCGATTCCAGACTTGTACTTGGCCGCAACAATGCCTTCTAAAAATAACCTTAAAGAGAACATTGATGATTTACAGCTAAAGTATGCTGCACTTGAGGCCAGAAATACGGTAATTGAGACAGAGCTGCAGGAACTTCGTAAAGGACAGGAAAATCTTAAGCAAGAACTTCTCTCGGCTCACTTGCTTCATGAGGAGGCAGTCTCTGCACAACTTCATGTGGAAAAACTCTTAGAGTCGGTTCTAGCAGATCATGAAGTCCTCATCAAAAAGGAACAAGCCACAACAAAAAAACTAGAGAGCCTAGAACAGTATGGAAGAAAATTCACGCTTGTACTTTCCGGTAGAGCTATTCCGAATCAATCAGACAACGAAAATGTGAGGCACATTGTGCTTAAACTACTCCTGGTTCATCTTGGCATCAATCTGGGAAGAGATGCTTTCACATCCTGCCATCGGTTACAAAAAAAGAACACCATTTTGGTCAGATTTAGAGAGCTAGATGACAGGATGACGGTCTACAAGAAGAGGACAAAGCCACTACGCCATGGCCTCCTGATTTTTTAATCTCTTACTAAGGATAGGATGGAAGTAGTCCAAATCCTCAGCAGCATGAGGAAGGATAGGAGTTGTCCCTTCAAATCGTACTTTACATTCAGGGGGGACATATTCATAAAAGTCAAAGACGGTGACAAACCTACAGAGATACCTGTAGGGGTTACCAGGGATCAAATCGCCCAGATCTGCAGGGGGGAGCGGGGGGTCGAATCCTGGTTCTAGCACCCTAGGTGCCACCTGTGGGGTAGTGAGAGGGAGGGACAGGAGGACATGGAAGACTGTCCAAGGTAGGCAAACCTATCGCAGACCAAGTGCGCCTCCTCTGTCCAGGGGTGGCCAGGTTGTGTCACAGAACCCTGATACAGGGGTGAGCTCAGTGGCATGTCCCGCCATAAACTCCTCTGTGAGCGGGTGTGTGAATAGGAGCCATCAGCCAACCGAGCGTGAATCTCAGTTTGACTCTAGTGCTTCAGGTAGCTCTGAGGGCTGTGACGACACAGCTCTTTTGAGCACTGTAACAACTCCCCCTGCCCAGGATATTGATGCCGAAACAGTGCCTAAATCTGTGATTGGGTAAAACCAGCCTCCCCCTCTCAGTGTGCTCTATTGGACTGGAAAGCTGATGGCTCAGTGTGTGTGGAGTGCCTTAGCTGGCGTCCGGCACTGTGCGGCAGTTACGCCAGGCCTCCGCTCCACCGGGCCCCCCTGGGTCCGGGGGTTGCCGGAGTAGGCGCCAGGACAAGAGCCTGGCGCCGGGGGCGGGCGCTCCCTCTTGCGACACAGTTCGTTTGGTGGTGGGCGTCCGCCTCTGAAGACTCTCTGCCGCCCTTCGCCTCCTCAGACTTTGTTTGGGGAGGCGGGGAGGGCGCCGGGATTGGGGCCCCGGCGCCCGGTGCCGGTCGCACAGCGGGCTTATCTGGACTCTGTGCAGACATAATTTAATTGATCTGAACACCTCTTGGCCAATGTCGGCTGCCCTGGAAGTTTGCTAGTTTTGGACTTGGCTCTCCCTTGTGCAATCCCCCTATATTGTGAGCAATCCGGAGCCCAGTTCATTTCAGTTCATTTCAGTTCATTTCAAGTTTTTTTTGTGCCTGCTTTTTGCCTCTGATAGTGTCTTCTTTCTTCCTCCCCTTTCTGCATGCCTGACTTGCATGCTGACCTTGCACATCTTGGAAGAATATACTCGACTGTCTTTTGATACTTACATCTTAAATGATGAGGGTTACACTTTTGAGGATGAATTTGCTCACATTGCAGGTCAATGTAGATACAACAAAACTCAAACTCTTCAACTTCAGAACTCAAATATTTCAATGATCCATATAAATGTGAGGTCGCTGCCCAAAAATTTTGATAAAGTCATTACCCTCCTAGAAAACTGCCCAGCTAAATTTGATGTCATCTGTGTCTCAGAAACTTGGCTAGATGATAACCTAACTAGTTCCTTCCAAATACCAGGATATAATTTCCTTAATAATTGCCCAGAGGCTCATACCCGTGGCAAGGGATCTGCACTATATATTAAAGAGCATTTGAAACATATTGCTAGGTCTGACCTGTCCTGCAATGTGACTGAATTTCAGTCAACATTTATAGAAATTACTTCACCTGTATCATCTAGCATAATCATCGGTACAATGTATAGGTCCCCTTCATTTGACTGTACACCTTTTCTAAATTTCCTTGATATGATTACTGACAATATTTCCAAGTCAAATAAAAAATGTGTCATTGCAGGTGATTTCAATATTGACCTGTTACAAGTAAACAATTCCTCAATTGCAGACACTTTCATGTCGTCCATGGCATCAGCTGGATTCATCCCCACTATTACACTTCCAACCAGAATTACAAATTCATCTGCGACCCTAATTGATAACCTATTTATGAATTTCCCTCGATGTTTCCAAAAGTCTGGGCTTCTTATTGATGACACCAGCGATCATCTTCCAATCTTTATTAATTTTGAGCATGTCAAGCAAAAACAACCCAAAAATCTCAGTCAAACCACGTATTTTGACCTAGCCTTAGTAGATACACTGGCCCGACGTGTTAAACATAAACTAGACCAAACCCCTGCCACTAGCGACCCTAACTTCTATGCTGATACATTAACTAATACAATTAAAAATGAAATAGACAATTTATCTAAATCACAAAAAAATATCAAGAATGAACCAATTCAACCTTGGGTAACTACTGGTATGGTGAAATGTATAAATAATAAGAATAAATTGTATCGAAAATTCTTAAAAAACAGAACAACACATAATAGACTTGTCTTTACACGATACAGAAATAGGTTAAATTCAATAATTAAGCAATCTAAGCAAACTTTCTATAGAAATAAGCTTGAACAAAACCGCAGCAACTCTCGCAAGCTCTGGCAAACCATGAACGAAATAATAAAGCGAAAAAGAAAAGAAGGAGTCAAACTGCCTGATTCCTTCACAGTCAACAATCAGAAAGTAAGTGACCCACAGGAAATAGCTGATCAATTTAATAACTTCTTCGCTACAATAGGGAAATCTCTTGAATCCCATTTATCCCCTTCAAACATAGACCCCCTCTCATACTTAATTGATGTTCAAAGTGATAATTTTATGAACCTTAGGCCAGTGACCTCTGAATATGTCTTGCATATCACTAAAGAACTCAATAACACTGGTGCTGGTTGTGATAATATCACTGCCAAGATACTTAAAAAGCTCACACCCTACTTACTCACTGAAATTACCTTTCTCATGAATCTTTGCATTGATAAACATACATTTCCTGACATTTTTAAAATAGCTCTAGTAAAACCACTGTTCAAATCAGGAAACCATGATCATTTCACAAACTATCGCCCAATATCGATCCTACCAGTTCTTTCAAAATTACTTGAACGAATAATTTATAATCAGTTATCAGATTTCTTGAAACAAATAACATCCTCTACAGTTATCAATTTGGCTTTCGAAAGCAACACTCAAGTTTCATGCCATTATCTCTCATCTATGATAATCTTACATCCTGCATCTCTAATCGCAAATCATGTGTAGGCATATATTTGGACCTAAAAAAAGCATTTGATACAGTTCCTCACTCCATACTTCTTAAAAAATGGAAAAATACGGAATTAGGAATGAATCTCTTAAAATATTTAAATCCTATCTAGAAAACAGAGTACAAATAACAAAACTTAACATTTCAGGTAAGGAAGTTCAGTCTTTGCCCAAAGTTTCTGGAATTGGCGTACCACAGGGGGTCAATTTTGGGCCCCATCCTCTTCTTAATCTACATAAACGATATCTATAAAGCTTCCTCGGCTCCAAATTACTACCTCTTTGCAGACGACACTTCTCTTTTCTTTTCAGGAAATAGCTTGAAAGATGTTGAAGCCGAGATCAACAAAGAATCACCGAAAATCTACAACTGGTTATGTTCCAATCGACTTACTCTTAACATCACTAAAACTTTTTATCAGATATACTGCATAAATGAAATCAAGCCCGATATCAATATCTCCCTTAACAATCAGCAAATTAACCGAAGTCACTCTATAAAATATTTAGGCGTACATATTGATGAAAACCTCAAATGGAAAACTCATATCTCCATGACTTGTAACACTCTGAGACGTAATATTGGAGTAATATCTAGGGCAAAGTTCATGCTAACAGATAAAACCCTGCTTATGCTCTACAATGCTCTAATCCTCCCATATCTGGGGTACTGTGCTCTGGTTTGGGGGTCAAATTATGAAACAAGCTTAACCAAATTAATCAACTTGCAAAAAGAATAATAAGAATTATTGACTTTGCTGATCCAAGGTCACCTTCAAGTCCAATCTTTAAGAAGCTTAACTTTCTAAAGCTACCCGATCTGATAAAACAGCAAAAATTACTAGTCCTACATGGTTTCATGCATGGAAGGCTGCCTCCTGTGTTTGCAAACTCATTCGAATTGAATCACACCACTAGATTATCACGACGGAGAATGCACTTCAAAAGAACCCCCAGGAGAAACTGTATATAGAACATTTGCAGTATCAATCAGCTGTCCTAAGGTGTGGAATAATGTTGTCGCTATTAAAATACCTGAAATTAGTGATATACCTCCTTCTAAGTCATTCTTTAAAACAGTTACTAAGAAGCTGTTCATAGAAGATTACTAGGATTCATTTGTAAATCTGTAAAACCTAGAAACTAATGTATAGAGACTGGCCAATTTAAAATAAACCTTGATGTGCAGTATTTTTTGTTATTATATCGTATGCCCTCACCCACTCCAGTTTGAGCTCATCTGAGCAATAGTCAGAACCTTTCTCTATTTCTGTAATATGACCGAATTATAAGACAAGGAGCTATGTCAAGGGTTTAACCTTACCTGCTCCTTTTGTCCTGTTCAACTTTCCCTTGCAAACTGCAACCGCACATCTCTTCTTCTTCCCCTATCATAATCTCTCTCCCCTCTCTCTCTCTCTCTCTCTCTTCCCACTCTCTCTCTCTCTTTCTCTCTTCCCACTCTCTCTCTCTCTCTTTCTCTCTTCCCCTCTCTCTTTCTCTCTTCCCTCTCTCTCGCTCTCTCGCTCTCTCTCTCTCGTTTTGTCTTTTATTGTCATTCTTAACCGCCTCATTCTAAATTACTTGGGGTCCACATATGTTGCATGTAGTTTGTTAGGCCACTATGTTCGATAGTTGGCCCATAAAATAGCTGACCTCCTGTCAGTCGTCTGCTTGCTGTTTTGCTTTGTTTCATGATGGATCTGATCTACAAGAATCTGCGGAAGCCTGGCTGACAGAATCCAGATCAGACTGCGGACGCCCACCTCGGCTGACGCGCTCATTGGGAGGCCTCATGAAACTCCGAACCGGCCTTGTTTTTGTTTTCGCTTCACAGTCTGCCACTCTCCATCAGCAGTAGACTGGAGGCGGCTACCAGCGAAATCTGGAGGCACCTGATGCCTCTGCCCGGCCCTTTTCGGACCATACCTACATTAAAGTGCCGGCGCCGCGGGCGGGGCGTCGGTGGGACTGTGCGACGGGAACCTTCAGCCGACTGGCTGGGGGACTCGGGACCAGCTGGACATCGTCGCCTCAAGAACGCGTCCGTGACCGCCCTCACCCAGCGGCATTCTGGGGGCAGCTACTGGCGATGCTGGAGACACCTGGTGCCTCCGCCCGACCTCCGGATTCTCTGCCGGCACATGCCGACCTGAATGTAACGTGCCGGCCTACAGTACGTACAGTACGTACAGACAGTACTATATCCTCAGCTCCAGCCGGCTATGTCGTCGCATCAGGAGCTGCCTCCGCTGCCGCCTGCACTCCAGCAATGTACAGGGGGCGGCCACCAGCGACAACTGGAGGCACCTGGCTGCACTGCCGGCCCTCTTGAAATCTCTCTGTCAGCCCACCTGCATAACGTGCCGACCTACAGACAGTGTGCCAACCTACAGTTAGCGTGCCGGCCTCGCACAGCAGTATGCAGGCGGCGGCCACCAGTGATGACTGGATGCACCTAGCTTCTTCTGCCCGGCCCTGCTCGGACTCTCTCTGTATATGTGGCACCTACAAGAGTGTGTCGACACTCAGCAACGTGCTGATTCTGTGGACGTTGAGTCAGCAGTCGACCAGCACCGTCCAATATGCAAACAGGGCTGTTAACTCAAGAAGCATTGGTAGCTCGCAAAATCTCAGCGCCAACTGGCCATATCGTTGCCTCAAGAACTGCTTCCGTGACCGCCCTCAACCAGCGGCATGCTGGGGGGCAGCTACTGGCGATGCTGGAGACACCTGGTGCCTCCGCCCGACCCTCCAGACTCTCTGCTGCCACGTGCCGGCCTACAGTACTCACCGTCGCCGCTGCCGCGATATAGGCGAGTCCACCAGCACTATTCAAAGTGCAGACAGGACTAGAAGTCTCAGGGAGTGGTTGTGGCGGTTTTCGTGTTTCCAACTAGCTGGACATGTCACTTCAGGAACTGTCCTCACTCAGCAGTATGCTGGATGCAGACATCAGCGCCGAACGGTGCCTCCGGCGACGACTAGAGGCACTTGAATGCCCCCCGCCTGGCTCTCTACGGTCTCTCGGCCAGCCCAACTGCACGCACGTGCTGAGCTACTGGAACGTGCCAGCGCTGCGGCCTCAGCGGGTTCCGCTCGAGCGACCGGTGCGCTCTGCCCCCATTGCTGTCCTCACTGAGCAGTGTGCTGGGTGCAGATATCGGCGACGAGCGGAGCCTTCGGCGACGACTGGAGGCACCTGACTGCCCCCCGCCTGGCTCTCCGCGGACTCTCGACCAGCCCACCTTTCTGCTTACTTGTTTTGTTCTTTGCGTTTTTGGTTCGTTTCCGCTAGTACCTTAATTTGGTCTCACCAAAGCGCATCTTTTTGTTTGCCTGCTTAGATGTGACTTTGCTTTGCTTGTGTTTTTAGCCTGTTTTGCTTGTTTTTCGTTCTGGTTTGTTTCCTTTTTGTTCGCACTGATCACATGCTTTGATTTAATGTCTCATAGGTCCCTGCTCTGATTGGGTGCTTGTACTTACTTACTGTTTTTCTTACTTTTACTAATGTTTTTTTAAGATTTAATATGTTCAACATATGTGGGCCCTATACTTATAACTACTTATTACTTAGCTTTGCTTATTTTGTTGCGTCCCCTGTTTTTGTTCGCTTGTTGTTTTGCTGCTTTGTTTTATTTTACTTCTTCTTCTTCGAGTATGTTTTTGGCGTTATTTTTCTGTCCAGTTCGTTCCTTAATGCTCTTCTCGTTTTGTTATGACATGTCAGTCTCTGTTTTGTGACACTTTTTCTGTTCGTTCCCGCTCCATGACTACTGCTTCATGCCAGGAACTTATGTCTTGTTCATTCTATGTTAAACATTTGCTCTAATCTGATTCTGTTCGCTTACTTCCTTTTGTTTTATACTGCATGCCTGTACAGTTCTATTCTGTTGTTCCTTATTGCTTTGCTTTGCCTTGTTCATGTCTTCTTTTGCTGGTCTCTTTATTTACTTCTATCCCCTGTCTGTATATAAGAAATGAAATAAAAAAAGTTGATGTTGATGATGATGATGAAAACTATTCTAACTAAACTCAGTCAGTCACCTGGAAGTCCAAAAACTGCTGAAAATCCCACTCTCTCTTACCTGTCATGACCTCATTATTGACCTGAGCCAAGAAGTGACTAATAAAGTTTCTTCATGAATGTGTACGAACTATCCACCCGCGTTCACACTTTTTCGCTATTCCGCATAGGGGCCGATTTCGAGGGGAGTGTTCAAACACTCCCCACCAGAGCAAAGGTGTCTCGGAGGCCCACCGTGGCGCGGGTTAAAATTTTGGGGAAATATGCGGAAATGATCAAGGGTAAAGTTTGCTTAGTGCGGAGGGGCTTCGCGGCACCGTTTTTTTGTGCCGCCGGAAAAAAAACTCACGGGGTGTTGAAACACCCACCCACCGGATGTTCAAACACCCTCGCCCTACCGGGGCCATCGATGGCCCCCTTAAGGTTTTTCCGGGATAGCAGAAAAACGACGAGGCGCAGCACCGCAGTTGAGAGCTCTACCTCTCACCCCATCATAAAGACATTGCTGATTGCTGCAAGACACCATAAAGACATTGCTGATTGTCCATTATGCCTGAAGATTTCCCTAGCTTTGCAGCAAATTAAATTGTATTAGGTCAGATGCAAAATGTCACTATAGCGCATTGAACACGTACTTAATTATATAATTTTTTTCTTTTGATGATAATTTCTATGATGATCTATTAATTATTATTTCTTTTAATTTATTTCTGATAATTTCTTCTTTAAGTTCTTTATTAGGATTTTGCTTCAAATTTTGGTTCGGGGTGCCCATATCACCATTGGGGGTGCTCCACACATCATTTGGGATACCGGGACGCCCTGAAAAAGATAATTCACACCCCTGCTAAGGTCACTCCAAGAATTTCGGAACAGAACATAGGAGATTTTCCGATGTACAGAAAGTGCCCTGCTGACAGCTCGGTAAAGAAAAACAATGGTACATCGCTGACCTCTGCCAAGCCGGCGCATGTCCTTGAATGCGCAAGAGTCTGCAGCTGTATCCAGCAGAATTGCCGAATGAAATTCGGTATTCCGGTATTTCGGTACTACCAGCGGTAGATTTATCTACCGCTACCGAATCTTCGGTACCGAACCTCTACCGATATTGATACTGAATGGATCTACCGAAAATCAATTCGGTACACCTACAAAGAATCTTCTTAACACGCGCCCCACTGAGGTCCCTGGCATGACGCGCCCCGCTGGGGGCGTTTTTCGCCCCCTCCGTATCTCATTTCCAAGGAAAGCTAAAGGAAAATTGCGGAAAGCGTTCGAAAGCTCTTGACGTGACGAAGAGAAATTATACGAATCATTTTTATGTCAGGTAAATATCGAGGTCATTATAGGTCAAAGAGGGTTCCATAGGCTTACAACAGGGCAGTGTACGTTTCCACCTCTAGACCTGTCCTCAGGGGAGCTACAACAAATTTTGATGCACCATTTGATTCCTCTCATCTCGGATAATGGAATGATGTATAATATGACCTTGCTAGGTCAAATAGTGAAAACGACCTGACCTCGAGCTAGGTCAGGGTCACAGAGTGACCTGGTATGATCATGTTGCATATCGATCGACTCCCCGTGACAATATGAGCACAATACAATCAAAATGGGAGCTTTATCTCAATTCAGTGAGAAGTTATTGGTAAAACAATCACTCTATGCTCCTGTGACCTGACATGACCTTTGAGAGGTCAGATGGTCAAAAACTCAACTTTATGGTCAAGATCGTGGTAAAAATAGACGGTTTGAGGATTTTCAGCTTTATCTATCCAGTATTTACTGAAAACGAGCCCATTCTATTCTTCACCATAGACTTATAATGGGGTGACCAAAAATTGACCCCACCTTAGGTCAACAATATAGAAATTTGGAGACAGCAGATTTGTAGACCCTAATGACATTATCATATTGTGAAAGTTTCAAACTGATCAGTTTGCTGATGTTCCCTGGGCGCCGCTTCAAACTCGTGATTTTAGGTTTTGAGGTCGGTTCACCTGACCTTTAATATCTCCTTAACCTGACATGACCTTACCTTGAAAATTTGGTCAAGTATGTAACATTAATCAGGGATAAGGTACTGTAAGTTTCGCTGTTCCGCGTTTCTTGGTGTTTGCGTTATCTGGGCAAAACCAGGAGAAGAGGGGCGAATTTCGCCTCCCCCAGCAGGGCGCGTGTTAACAGCTGCAAGTCTGGATTTACCCCCGCTGCAGTCAATCACAGGCCGTACCGGCTCGTACAGCCAATCAGCATCGAGCCTCGAGTCCGCTGATAACGCTGGCTTTGGCGGCAAGCCCACTCTCTTCTGATCTTTCGAGCAAAATTGACCCACGCCCCTCAGCTCTCGAATTGCGCCCAAAACGTTTCAGTGATTTACAGCTTTGTGTTTAGTTTTTTGTAACATAGACGCATCACTCATTGAGAGTTCACAGACCTATTTTTGTGTTGATTTTTTGTTGCTTTTTAAATGTTTAATTGTAATAAAACCTACTGTAATAATGTAGGACTTTAACGTCATTTTTTCCAGAACTAATATTATGTCAACTTTAAGATTTTATTCGGGATTTAGTTTCTGGTAGGTATATATGAAAGTTATTAATCGGATATTTCGTATCGATTTGACGATTCTTTATCCGCGAATATTATGATGAATATTATATGAATATTATTATCATCATAATATTCGCGGATAAAGAATCGTCAAATAGATTCGAAATATCCGATTAATAACTTCCCTATATACTTACCAGAAACTAAATCCCGAAAAACCTTAAAGTTGAACTACTATAATAAATGAATTAACAAAGCCTTACTGCTAACCTTTTTCAGCTGCATAGCTACATAAAAGTGTTGCCGAAAATAGTTAATTAGTTTGTTAACGTTTAAAAGGACTTTATAAGCTTTAATACGGGCATTGACGGGGATGCGTGCCCCCTCGCGTTTTTTTGTAGACAGCTTAAAAATGGCTGCGTGTAGCGCCGTCGTACTTGGCATACATTTTCCCTGCTCATTTCTAAAACTTTTGTCCAAATCTTAAGGTTAGGTCATGTCAAGTCAGGTCACCAGTACAAGTCAAGTGACCTGACCTCAAAAAAGTTTAAGATAGCATAAGTCAGAACAGGGTACACTTATCCGATTAAAACTCATATCACATAATGAGTCTATGCTTGCTTGTTCTCCTTTCTCCACGAGGGATTTACCCAGGTATCTCGCGTTTAATAATCTACTTGAATTAGGGAATCGAAGGGACTAAGATAAGAGATTGGTAACTAAGCAAGGCAGACTATAATCAATATTCATAGGGTTGGGAGTATTGACAAGGATCTGCTTCCTTTACGTTCCTCACCCTGTCGTGTGACTAACCCACCTCGCTCTTGCCTTGACGACCACCCTAATCTTGGATTCCCATTCCAGCTCGGAGAGCGGTACCAGGCACCTGACAGGCGATGGAGTCGCCTGGACCAGACGCTGCAGCGACCAGACGCTGCAGCGACCAGCGTCTGGACCGGACGCTGCAGTCATACAAGTGGCAGCAGCTGCACTCCCTTATGCTCGGTGGGCGTCTCGGGGCGTGCAGATGCGGGGGCTGTCCCAGCAGGCGGTCGCCATCGGCAACCTAGTGAGGAGACGGGGAGAGCGCTGACACTCTCAGTATGGGGCCGGGAAATGGTGATGACGACGTATGATAACGACGAAGGATCGGCCAGCGAAAGCAGATCTCGGATGTCCTTCAGGCGGCGGCAACAGCCAAGAGATCTCGTACATCATGACGGCGACGCATGTGGAAATGGAGGTCTCAGTGAAGCCAGATCTGAGTGGAGGTGCGGCTTTGGAGGTTCTGCAGAACGTTCACACTGGGACAGGAAATCGACAGCACCACAAGAAACGGCTTGAAAAAACAACCCTCGAGGCACCTGTTTTTTTTTCGTATACGTAAGACGTGGGCTATGTGACTTAGAGGGTGTTGTCGATGCAGCCATTGCTAGTCAGTGTTGGAAGATTAACGGTTTTTTGTTATCTCTGGGGGATCTTTGGAGATCTCAGCCCTGTTTGATAGAATGCCCCACTATATAACGCATTGCAGTGTTGCTCCGAGGATTTGTTATTTCTATATGTTTAGAGCTAATCAGTGAATTGTGTTCAGTTGCGTAAGAAATATTATATTTCATTCTAACATACTGTATCAATTCAATTAGCCCTTCTCTCAAACCTTAACATGGCAGAAACATTGAGAACATGAACGCCTTGAGTCTATTAACCAACCACTGTGCTAGTGTTGCATGCATGTGGTGTGTGCCCCGGTGGAACGGGGGCAATAATTGTCACATATCCTAACGTTTAAGAATGATATCAAAGCCGCGGCCTCGGCGGCCGACGGTGTGTACTACATTGCGCCGTCACAGGAAGCTGTGTTTCCTGCTTCTGCCGCTAGATGTGCTCGGATGCCCACTGATCGAATCTCGATAATGATAAGGGCTCCCATAGACTATCACTGTGCTGATACGAAGTACTTACCGATCTACACTCATAAACATTGTCATGCTTCTTTCGCGATTCTCCTAACAGTGCCTGAATGTAACGGGGCCAATGGCGGATAGAGTGACAGCCTTACATTTTGACTGCCATACATTTATATTTGATTACCGCACTCAGCCGGGAACGATCGCGTTAGTAACTGAGTTTCGGTGGGGGTCATGGGCTGCATTCGCTGGTGGTTGGGCTGATGTGAGTCGACGCATTATCAGCCTAGTAACCTTCGGTGCGTCCTTGACCCCTGCCGAGTGTAAAACGTGGTCTTTCCCGGTCCCACCCGTCACCTGCTTCGATTCGGCTACCTACCTGCTTGCGCTTGTTTTGGGCGGTAACGATCTCAGAAGGTTGGAATTTTGTGCGTTGAAAGTGTCCCTCTCCTGCTGTGTACGGGCCTAGATCGTCTCCATCATTAACGATTCTGTCAGACAAACCGATTTATTGTGCCTCGATCGGCGTCCGTCGGTCTGTCATCTTGTATTGTCATGTTTGAATGGTGTGTGAAATATAGGACATTCTCTCTCTCAAAAAAAAAAAAAAAAATCCGAGACTATGCTATGTAAGGGCCTGGTCAATCTGTGCTGGAACGCCCCCATAAAGTCAGTCGTGTTGCAAGGCAGGGGCGAATCCAGGAGGCGGAATTTCGACCATGTCCCCAAAGCTCCTAAATTTTACTCACTTTTAGCAGGTTTTGGCCGATTTTCTGTAGAACACTATGCTTTCATGGTTTTACTCGGGTTTTCTTTTCCCTAAACATGTCGTCTAGTTCCGCCTCTCCACAAGAAAATGGCATATCCATGCCAGATGTCACGAGAATTAAGTACCCATGTTCCCAAATGTAGACCAATTTTTAACCCAAGATTAAGGAAGCTTCCCCAAGAAGGGCATGACCTGTGGATTCGCATGCTAGCTTTATGAAACTTCTGACCCCTAACCCAAAGTACCACCCCTCCGTGTGTTGTGCCACCTCCCAGTTTGAAGATCAATTGCACCGAAGTACTCATGCTGACTATACCTAGTGCTCCGCCCCCCCCTCAAAGTGTTACTCCTGCACCTATCGTGCTGCCCCCTTGCTTGTAAAAGTATCCGCTCCGTCACCAAAAATACCAGCCCTGCCTATAACATACAGCCTCCTTGCGTAAGGAGTCGGCCACCTCATACATAATTTATATCGGCCCTGTGCCGTAAATTCCAGGCTCATATTTATATCCCAACTCATTCAATGAATTGAGAGAGAATGCCCTATATTTCACACACCATTCAAACATGACAATACAAGATGACAGACCGACGGACGCCGATCGAGGCACAATAAATCGGTTTGTCTGACAGAATCGTTAATGATGGAGACGATCTAGGCCCGTACACAGCAGGAGAGGGACACTTTCAACGCACAAAATTCCAACCTTCTGAGATCGTTACCGCCCAAAACAAGCGCAAGCAGGTAGCCGAATCGAAGCAGGTGACGGGTGGGACCGGGAAAGACCACGTTTTACATTCGGCAGGGGTCAAGGACGCACCGAAGGTGACTAGGCTGATAATGCGTCGACTCACATCAGCCCAACCACCAGCGAATGCTGCCCATGACCCCCACCGAAACTCAGTTACTAACGCGATCGTTCCCGGCTGAGTGCGGTAATCAAATGTAAATGTATGGCAATCAAAATGTAAGGCTGTCACTCTATCCGCCATTGGTCCCGTTACATTCAGGCACTGTTAGGAGAATCGCGAAAGAAGCATGACAATGTTTATGAGTGTAGATCGGTAAGTACTTCGTATCAGCACAGTGATAGTCTATGGGAGCCCTTATCATTATCGAGATTCGATCAGTGGGCATCCGAGCACATCTAGCGGCAGAAGCAGGAAACACAGCTTCCTGTGACGGCGCAATGTAGTACACACCGTCGGCCGCCGAGGCCGCGGCTTTGATATCATTCTTAAACGTTAGGATATGTGACAATTATTGCCCCCCGTTCCACCGGGGCACACACCACATGCATGCAACACTAGCACAGTGGTTGGTTAATAGACTCAAGGCGTTCATGTTCTCAATGTTTCTGCCATGTTAAGGTTTGAGAGAAGGGCTAATTGAATTGATACAGTATGTTAGAATGGAATATAATATTTCTTACGCAACTGAACACAATTCACTGATTAGCTCTAAACATATAGAAATAACAAATCCTCGGAGCAACACTGCAATGCGTTATATAGTGGGGCATTCTATCAAACAGGGCTGAGATCTCCAAAGATCCCCCAGAGATAACAAAAAACCGTTAATCGTCCAACATTGACTAGCAATGGCTGCATCGACAACACCCTCTAAGTCATATAGCCCACGTCTTACGTATACGAAAAAACAGGTGCCTCGAGGGTTGTTTTCTCAAGCCGTTTCTTGTGGTGCTGTCGATTTCCTGTCCCAGTGTGAACGTTCTGCAGAACCTCCAAAGCCGCACCTCCACTCAGATCTGGCTTCACTGAGACCTCCATTTCCACATGCGTCGCCGTCATGATGTACGAGATCTCTTGGCTGTTGCCGCCGCCTGAAGGACATCCGAGATCTGCTTTCGCTGGCCGATCCTTCGTCGTTATCATACGTCGTCATCACCATTTCCCGGCCCCATACTGAGAGTGTCAGCGCTCTCCCCGTCTCCTCACTAGGTTGCCGATGGCGACCGCCTGCTGGGACAGCCCCGCATCTGCACGCCCCGAGACGCCCACCGAGCATAAGGGAGTGCAGCTGCTGCCACTTGTATGACTGCAGCGTCCGGTCCAGACGCTGGTCGCTGCAGCGTCTGGTCGCTGCAGCGTCTGGACGCTGCAGCGTCTGGTCCAGGCGACTCCATCGCCTGTCAGGTGCCTGGTACCGCTCTCCGAGCTGGAATGGGAATCCAAGGTTAGGGTGGTCGTCAAGGCAAGAGCGAGGTGGGTTAGTCACATGACTGGGTGAGGAAGGTAAAGGAAGCAGATCCTTGTCAATACTCCCAACCCTATGAATATTGATTATAATCTGCCTTGCTTAGTTACCAATCTCTTATCTTAGTCCCTTCGATTCCCTAATTCAAGTAGATTATTAAACGCGAGAAACCTAGGTAAATCCCTCGTGGAGAAAGGAGAACAAGCAAGCAAAACAAGGCCTAAAGTAAGATGATAACCTAAAATAACATGAAATATGAAAAAAATAAACGAACCCATCCCTTTTACCCGTGTGACACCCCGACTACACAGGTGACCAAATCAGAGACATGGAAGCGTTTCTACTTATTTGCTATTAGTTTTTTTTATAGAATTTCTAGTCTCTGTAAGAATGGGTTTAATTCTCTAGAATAGGTCAAAGTCTCTTTGGTTCTATTCTAGTAGCCCTCCAGGAACAGTTTATCAACTATTTGTTTGAAAAATTTCTTTGACATGGGAATATCTGATAGGTTGGGAATTTTGATTGCAATGATGTCATTCCATGTTTTTGGACAAGAAATAGCGGAAGAGTACGTTCTGTAAAGTGTTTCAGCCGGTGGTTGCTTAAAGTGTCGAGTTTGCCTAGTATTTCTATTAGGCTCATGAAGTTCAAAACACTGACTGTAGATTTCTGTTAGGCTGCCAGTCAAGAAGTTGTGCAGGACAATTAATTGCTGTTTTTTAACTATATCTTCGATTTTTAAGATTTTTAAGCTTTTAAACAAGGGGGAACTGGGTGCTTTGTGATGAGCCCCTTCAATGATTCGTATTATTCGCTTTTGCAAGTTGAATAGTTTGGTGATGTTGGTCCTGTAATTATTAGCCCAAATGAATGCATTATAATTGATATGTGGGAGCACAAGAGCGTTATATAACATGAGCATCTGTTTTGTATTAAGTATATGTTTGACTCTGACTATTACACTGATGTTTCGACAGATTGTATTACATATCTTTGATATATGTGTTTTGAATTTCAAATTTTCGTCCAAATATAATCCTAAATATTTAACAGTTTTTGCTCTCTCTATCAAGGTCGAATTAAAGCGAATATCTATATTTTGCTTATCGCTAGACACTGAATATATCTGATAAAAGGTTTTAGCTGCATTTAAAGTTAATCGATTACATATTAACCAGTCAGAAATCAAGGCAATCACCTCATTTATGCGGAAACTGACCTCCACCATTGATTTAGCTTCAAAGAGAATTGCGGTGTCATCAGCAAACAGATAGAATTGAGCCTGGTTAGAAGTATTGAAAATGTCATTGATATAGATGTTAAACAATAATGGGCCGAGTATAGAACCTTGTGGAATGCCCATTGTTATGCTTTCAGAGTCTGATTTCTCCCCCAATACTTTAGTTTTTTTGACATCTTTTTCTAAATATGACTCATACAGTTTAAATTCATTATTTCTTACCCCATATTTCCATAATTTGTGCAAAAGAATTTTGTGATCCACTGTATCGAATGCCTTTTTTAAGTCCAAGAATAGAGCTACAGCAGTTTGATTTTGAGAGAGCCGAGAAGTTATACGATCACACAGAAGGGAGATGGGCATGTAGGTAGAATGCCTCTTTCTAAAGCCAAATTGATAGTCGAATAGTATGTTGTTATTCTCCAAAAGTCGCGAAAGATCATTGTACATTATTCTTTCAAGAATCTTTGATAGAACAGGAAGCACCGAAACTGGTCTATAATTTGTAAAGTGCTTTCTAGAGCCCGATTTATAAATTGGCTTAATAAGCGCTATTTTCAGACAGTCGGGAAAAGTTCTTTTTGATATAGATAACTTCATTAAGTAGGTAATATGTTCAATGATTAAGGGTGCTATTTTTTTAAAGGGAGATACGCGAAAAAATTTTTATTGTGGTTTCTTGATATTTGAAAAATCCTGATCCTGAAACCAATAATCATTTTGGCATCTTCGCCCAATTTTTGGGAGGCCACATCACAATTATCGAAATATTTATCAATAGCAGTTAGAGTATTAAACCCAGCACTCCATCACTAGCCAGGGACAGTCTTCTCTCGTTGCCATGGTTACTAAAATTGTGTTTTGATGTTTCTCATATTATGTATTTGTATTCAGAATGTATTTTTACACTTTTTTAGTCATTAATTTTACAAATTTATCCCACAAGGAAGATTTGAAAAAAGATTTAAACCTCTACCTACGGTCCGACCCGAACTAACTGGAAATGTGTTCGGCTGCAGGCGGACTGGCAGGTTTTTCTGCAACGCGCACGCGCAATATCGTATTTTATAGAATGCAGACGGCAGCGAGCCCGTAATATGCAGAATTGCTCCTGCGCACCACAAAAGAGTTTGTAGGTTGCCAGCAGTCCAACACACCTCTGTTCGAGTTTTGCAAAACAAACCCAGGAGCCGGCCGGGAGTAATGCAAATTGCCGTTGAGTCACTTTAGAACACAACTAGAGATGAAAATCTGTCCGGCGGTACCCCGAAGGCTGTAATGGGCTCGGCTTGGTAAAGTAAGGACATTGAAGACATAAGTGTCGCCACCGGCAAAAAGTGGGGGGGGCAGCCAAACTTCAACCTGATGCTGACAAAAAACTTTCAACATCAGGACCAAAAACTCTTCGAATTTGGGCTCCTCGTAGCCTTCCGCAGCGGCTGGATATAAGAATGTCCGGTTTTCCCTAATTTTTACTGAGATCAGGAAACTTTTGGCCGAAAAGTGGGGGCCAGGTCCCCCTGGCCCCCCTTTTTCCGACGCGTATGAGTGAAGACCCGTTTTTAGTGTTTCAAGTGTGTAGACTATGGTGCTCTGAACAGAAACATACAATGGCTGATCCAGGTTTTCTATTGTAGGGGGGGGAAAAAGGTGCATTTAGATCAGAATCTATGAGCGCCGAGGATGGCCAGGGGTTGTGCTGTAGAGTTGATGTGTATCGGAGGGACCATCGCCCCCCAAAGCGTTGGAGGGGGACCAAACTATCTTTTGGCCCCTAAACGCCGGAGAAATTTTTGAAAAGTGTTTACCCTAGGTCTGTAGAGTAAAAAATATTCGCTCCCCCTCGCCCCGGAGAGCGATCATGTACTTGGAGATGTAGCTTTATACTAGGTCTGACAAGCACTGAAAGAGATGTTTACACAAGGTCTGTAGAGCAAAAAAATATTCGTTCCCACCTAGGAGAGGCAGAAATGGGTTTGCCCCCCCCTAATTATAGGTGCCGTGGCGGCGCTCATTGGCACAAGTGTTCTGTCGTTGGAGCATCTTACCCTCTAGCCCCCAGCGGAAATGAAAATGACCTTGCGGGAAATTTTCACTACAATTTTAATGTCTCCTAATTTAACACGCGCTTTGACGAGGGTCTGAGCCACCTTCACCTTGACGAGGGGGGTGGGTACCTGCCCCCTAAGATCTCGAGAACCACGGTAGGTAGCGAAAAACGGTAAAGCGTTGGGTAGCCCATCTATTTCTTTATCGAAAATATTTGAACCATTTTTTGTCAGGTCACATTTAAGGTCACGAGAGGTTCTCTCTTATTAGTTAGTTAGTTAGTTGAGGACTTTTCATAAGGCCCCCTCCTGTATCTTTATAACCACCTAGCCATTATTTGTTTGGTTTTCAGTGTCACCTTCCTTGCACCAGTCTCACAAATTCGCACCAGGTTGGTAAAATTCGCACACTCGCTCCTGTCCCCAAGTGCACTCGCACCAACGAGATCTCGTCAAAAATGTCATACTTTGCACACTGGCCGTCCTAGGGATAACATATAAATTAAGGTTTTCGGCCATTACATCTGAACAAGTAAAGATAGAGCAAAACTACTTTTAAACTATAGGAATCCTCGTAGCAAGCCGAATCGAATGATATATGATTTGACCTTGCTAGGTCAAATCAAGGATTTGACCTGACCTGAGGTCAGGTCAAGGTCAAATTATATAAAATTTATATTATTAGAACCGCAAAGACAAGGTGAGTCTAATGCAACTAGAATGAACGCTTTATCACCATCCCTTACTGATTTATTCAGTAAAAAACATTTTTCCCATGTATTTTCAACGGAGAGGTCATGCCTTGTACCTGACCTTAGGTCATCGATATAAAAAATACCGGAAAATATTTTAGAGAACTCGGTGGGCCCATTATGTGATGAGTTTCAATCGGATAAGTTCACCCTGCTCCGACTTATACTATCTTAAACTTTTTTGAGGTCAGGTCACGACCTGTACTGGTGATCTGACCTGAGATGACCTAACCTTAAAATTTTCACAGAAGTTGTAAAAATGATGAGGGAAAATGTATGCCAAGTACGGCGGCGCGTAGCGCCGCCGTTTTTCTACTGTCTCCGAAAAACCCGAGGGGGGCGGGTACCCGCCCCCCCGTCAATGCGCGTGTTAACATAACTACCAGCCATATGTTCAGCGGGAACATTTTTCAATGGATATTTATTTTCAGGCATTTTCTCAAATTTGTCAAGCTAAATCAGGGCACAACACAACAAACGTGGGAGGCATTTTCTTTCGAAGATCTAGCAACTTCACCAGAAAACGATATAATTTGTGTTAAAATGCTTAGGTAAATACCGTGGAACAAAATTTATGTACCAATGCAGTGATTTATATTCATCACGGCAGCGAAGAAGCTCCTTTGACATCACATTGAGCGCAATTTTTCGGAAAGACTATTTAATTCAGCACCATCTCGGCAGACATTTCCAAATGAAATATCGCAATCCATAATCATACATTTAATCATGATATAGGTGAGCAGAGAATTGACGGTATACAAATGCTAAACGAAATCGTAACGCCGTGCACATGTTTTGTGTGGTGTCGCGTTCATTTCCACACGTATTCTTTCATGGTTTGCGCACTAACGCAGTCTCAGCCACTGAGCCGTTCGTCACGATAAATATATGACGAATACTTCACTTCTTGTTCAGATGCACCAAAAATAAGACACTGTGTACAAAGGTCACACTACTATACATAACAGGGAAGCCAACAGTTTGATTTGACTAGCATACATAACTGATAAGTTTACGGCGGCAACAAACTACGCAACACAAAATGTACAGATCACGCATAAAATTTTGCCCCTGCCCATTGTTGGGTATGCAGGAGTGCCCTTCCCTTTCCCATGTGCCCATTTACTTTACGAAGAAAAACAAAGAAGAAAAATGTATAGCAAATATTATGGGCCACACCACTCCCCGCTATTTTTTAAGTTTTTAAATGTTTTTGCGCAAGGGACATCCAAATCACAAAAAACACATGTAAAAAACCAAACGTACACACAACTGTTATCACTTCTATCATAGATATATAGATCAATGCACGTTCCTAAAATATATAAATAATCCTTTATCAATCACCGACTCGTACCTCTGACGCGGCGCTACAGCGGGTAAACGCCCGATTAGTATACGAACTGGGTGCAGATACAGTATTATCAATAATAGCTGGCTACCTGAGGATACTACTCAATCACTTTTACTAAATGTAGTAACGCATTCTCTTCATTTCCCGACGACTTTTCTGTTCTGCCCTTGCCTTTCGCTTCCCCTCCGCATACAACCGTTGCAGCCACTTCACCCGCATGTGTGTTCTCGTCACCGCGTACTTTCGCGCTACCTTTTCGTGAAGGTCCGGGAATTTAACCAGCACATCAGAAGTCAAACGGCGAATGAATCCTGGTTTCCTATCGATGTCGCTTGGTCCATGCATATCACAAACTAAAACCTCTAGCTCCCCTACTTGCCTAAGCCACTTTTCACTTGGTATTGTGAGACCACCCCGATTGAGACGTTGCAACCACTCCAGTTTCCCACTTTCATCTACTACAGGCACGGTCGATGATATGTATCAGAGAGAGCTGTCCACAGGTTTGCATTTTGCACAGGGTTGGAAAAAAGCCGGCTTAAATTGAATTTATGCCAGCCAGTGGCTTTTATTAATTTAAGCCGGTTTAAACCGGCTTAAATTAATAAAAGCCGGCTTAAATTCAGAATCAATGAAAGACCCATTTAATCCAAGAACACCCTTTCATATCAAAGAAAGATAGGTGAGAACTGCACAATACTATCAATTTGCATATTGTTTGAAGAATTTGAGTTGAGCATGTCATCCATCAAGTTGGCTGAGCACAAAGTCAATGTTGATTAATACTGGCAAGCTGCAGCATACTGTTACGAACAGGAGCATGTGATACTGTTTCAACAGTTCACGTAATCACAGCGTTTTACTTGGATGTGGAGATAGGTCACATATTCCTTCGCTATTATGGTTGGTTAGATATATGGACTTTACATAGTCATTAAACCAATTCCAAAACAAGGCAAAATTGTATTGGTCTCACACAAAGCGTGACAAATTACTATACAAAAAAACATTCATTGGGCAGCAACATATCACATTGCTCGACTGCATCATGTCGGCTTAATGACGGCCGCGCAGGGCCCTGTGCCAGAAAGACAGCTTTGCATTTGAAAGCTGGTGGTTAGAATTTTGGCCCTGTTCAAACTTAGGCCATTTACTCTATCGTGCTTTTTTGGTGGTCTTTTAGTGGATGTTGGCCAATATTATTTGGTGCATGGTTATTGGAATGCAAAGGTATTTTTTTAAAATGTTAATGATAGGTTAGTTTGTGCTAGGGTTTTTGTTGGCGTTTGTGACACTCCAAAAATATATGTTTAAGATCAGTAAGCACTTGAACATGAATATGGTATTTATACTTTAAGTTCCATATTATTTTTTGAAAATATGAAAAACAGTTCTCGCGAGAACTTAACGTGAGTGGCTTTTATTATTGTCATGATAAGTGGTTTAAACCAGGGTGGCATAAATTAATTTATGCCAGCCGGTTTAATCCATGGTTTAAACCGGTTTAAACCAGAACGTGGCTTAAATTTGCCAACCCTGATTTTGCAGCAACAAAGCCCGCCACGTAGGCCGGTGCCTGCTTACAAAGTTTTTGGTTCGCGTCCCCTGCTGACGGAGCAGCTCGTTCCGCGGCGTCGTCCTGGTCATCCTCGTCCAGCCAGTCCTGCTCCGGGTTGTCCGGTACCGGTGGAGCGGGGCACGGCTGCACCCTCTCCATCTGATCACACAGCAGCGATGTCATCCAGCTCTTCAGTAATGACTGTCGGGGGGGGTGTCCAGTTGCAGGGTAGCCGCACTCAGGTATGTTGATTCTTCTTCTTCCAGCGAGACTGGGGCTCCATCAGCATGTGGTCTAGCATGAGAACACGAGTCTTGGCCTCCACCGCCGTTGGGTGGGTGCTGCCTGCTCCCAAGCACCTGACCTGAGAGAAGAAGTTTGTTACCATGTCCTGATTCACCCGGGACGTCAGAAAGTACTTGACACCGTAGATGTTCTGAAGCATGCTGTGAAGACCTCGCAGGGCTGTTAAGGACATGATGAACCCGTTCTGGAATGGTACCTGCTCTGGCATCCGACTCGGGAGTCCCGAATCAGTCGCATGAACTCGAGCAGAGAAGTATACTGAGCATTGATGGTGTGCTCCAAGCCGAATGCTGACCGATGAGCCTTGCCGTCCAGGAAGCACCGAAAGTTGCAGGTGTCGAACATCTCGTCGCAGGTGATGACGAACTGAGCCTGCTTGACGAAGCGCTGACCGAATAGGTGGAGTAGACACTTTCCCACGCGCTCGCTGAGCATCTGGGCCGCTGGACGTACTCGCTGTCGCTCCTGGCCAGTCACCTGACGGAAATTTTTTGGTATAAACTTCATCTGACAATCATCAACTGATGGGCGATTGTCAAAACGAACAGTTTTATTGGATATTTTGCTATATCGAGCGAATAACTAACACTTAGCCAAATATTTACAATCTAGTCATTTATCATGATTGGTCAACTTAACAGATATTAGAAGATGAAACATGTTCAGCTCTCACACATTTATAGATTTGTTTTAAATCTATTTTCACCTATCAGGGAAGGTTCATAATGTCCTTTTATTCAAAAGAGGACCACTAAAATTATTGCTATGTTCCCGTTGCCAGTGAAAAATATATTGATATGTTCATTCGAATGAGTGACCTGAGATTCATTTGATAGCAATGCAATCCATTTTGCCTCTGCAAATACAATTGTACACAGTATATTAATAAAAATGGTACAAACCAAATGGAAAGGTGCACTCCCGAGCACTGAATAATTTAAAATCCTATACAAATGATTTAAATTTCACGTCCAGCACATATAAAAAGAACGCAAGTAAAAGTTTGATGCACAAAACTGATGGCCCATACCTTTATATGCTTCAACTGAAGGGCATGGCAAAGCAGAAGCTTGGCATTGTCCTTTGCCAAAAGCTGCTGGGGAGGCCCTTGTCTACTACCGGTGCCTCTGGACCCGGTAGCCTCAGACCCTGGTCCAAGATGTGGTTCCTCAGCAGCTTCAGGAAGTGAGGGACCATCCACAGATCTTAAGCCACTGGCAGCACCTGAAAAATTCATACAAGCATGAGGAAAGGACAGGCAAAAAATATGGAATGGAAGACTTCAATTCCCAGGACTTAAATGTGAGCACAAACTTGGCTTAGGGCCAAAATGTTTTATAAGAATGCTATCCATCACATTACTATATTTCAAGTTATTACACAAAAGTGACAGCAGAAAAAGAAGCAACAGAATAATTGTTTGCTACAAGTATGGTACTTTTGACAAGGCCTAGTCAATGTGAGTGCCCCTGGAGACAGGAACAAGTGGTGCAAATTTTATTAACCTGGTGCAAATTTGAGACTGGTGCAAGGGAGGTAACGCTGAAAACCAAACAAATAATGGAAAAATGGTTATAAAGACACAAGGAAAATTGCATCATGTGGGTAGGGACCTGTCTGCAAAGTATGGCAGCAGGCCAGACAAGCTGCACCAGCCATCTGAAATTCTTGCACCGACAGCCACCAAAAATTGACACTAACCTGTCATATTACCAGGGAAAAACGCTCTCATTCCTACCCACACAATGCAATGCTGTCTCTCTTATTAGTGAGATAGTTAAGGACTTTTTCAAGCCCCCTCCTCAGTCTTTATAACCATTCAGTCAATATTTGTTTGGTTTTCAGTGTCACCTTTCTTGCACCAGTCTCACAAATTCACACAAGGTTGATTGAATTTGCACCACTTGATCCTGTCTCCAAGTACACTCGCACGAACAAGATCTTGAAGAAAATGCCATACTTTGCACACTAGGGTAGGGATGGGTGCTTTCTCCCTGGTATACTGCAGATTGGTGTGAATTTAGGTGGCTGGCTGTGCAAATTTGTGCCAGAGTTTTAGATGGCTGGTGCGACTCTTCTGACCAGCTGCCATACTTTCCACAATGGTGAATATATATAAAACATATATCATGTTTGCTACAAAGCAATGAAAAGGAGAACAGAGAAAATGGCAATTATTGATAAGCGACCTCCCCACACACCAAAATGGATATGTGCACCGGTTGGAAACAAAAGTTTCTTCTGGAAATCAAGTTTATGCCTCCAGATATATGCAGGATCTGCGCTGCCCCAAATGCCTCAAGAAACCAGCCACATTCTCCAGACAGAATATCATTGAGGACAGAAAATAGAGTTGTTGTTACCCACATCATACATCTCCAACATAGAGGAAGGATAAGACTTCTAAATTTACCCCACCTAGCATACGGGAGAAAAAAGAGATGAGCTTGCCATAGTACCTAAACATGTATAGATCAAGGCATGTTAAGCTCTAATTTGAGCTATCTGAATGCTCTGTTTAATCTTTAATTTAAAAGGTTCAAGGGCCACATAGGTTGCCAAAACCCAAAAAATGTCTTGCTTATCTTTTAAGAATGACAAATATTAAAGAACATCTATCTTTAAAAGTTAGCATACCCACAGAGTTCACTTACAGTTGGTACAAAAATATTTCATCCATCATCAGCCTTAGCACAATATCATAGTTTCTCCAGAACCTACATGTATGATCGCACACCAACATCCCACAATCTCCTTCCCTTATGCTTTCTGACTAAAAACAATGTTTTATGGCACTTGCTCAGAGTACTGTTGTAACTAACTATGGTGTCTCTATTGGTTTGCTAACTATGATAGCACGGCGGATGGGCCGATGGGCTTTATTTTTCTGAAGCCATTCACATACTTTCGGTGGTTCAAAGAAAAAAACAGGCACAAAACAGAAGATTTCTTCTGCATCAGCTCTGCAAAATACCATTTGTACTATTACCTGTGGAAGATAACATCAGAATACAAGAACAACTCTCACTAAAATCTTCGAAACCCCCCATATAACTATGCTTTTGTTTCCCTTCCCTCAATACAGGTTAAATATGTCTCTTTTCGTTCATATATGTCTCACTGTGTCCTCGGGTCTTCAACCGTTTTCTGCAATATCCCCAGAATGACGAAACTTTTGCGTCAGATAGGTCACGTGACCCCCCTTTGAGGTGGCTATGCCTTCTGATTGGTCAGTTGTGATTACTTAAAAATCCTATATTTCTATTATAATATTATTTTGAGCTGTGGATTTTCTGAAATAATTTTTTACTTTATCGGTTCAAAACTTTCAAGTCAATGCTTGGGAAAAATACGACCATTTTTTAGTGAAATTGATAGCTCTAGCCGTGTGTACGTCATATACATCGATATGAGGTGTACCGGTAAAGTCGTCTAGAAATGTTGACTTTGAGAGCAATTTTAAGGCATTTGCAGGCCGAATTCGCAAAAATGAGAATATGACTTCTGAAACAACTTTTTGTGACCTTTTGATCTAGCCAATAAAAATTTTTTCGCGTATCTCCCTTTAAGGAGCATAGTTGAGATTCCATCAATGCCAGGACCAGTATTTTTTCAAGTTTTTAATTATTTCCATTACATAATCTTGAGTTACTTCTGTTGATGCATAGTGTTCTTCTGGTTCGAATTGTTGAAGATAGATCAAAGGATCGGTTGATGTCCTAGGCAATTGTTTCTCTAGTGAAGGACCAATTGTACAAAAAAATTTATTGAATTCATTTGCAATCATTTTTGGTTCATCTAAAGTATTTCCTTTATCCTCAAAACTCTTTGGAAAAGATTCATCTTTCTTCTTTCTGAAGAATAATTTCATTGAGAGTCTTCCATAGCCTTTTAGGATCATGCTGAAATTCTTCAAGCTTATTCCTAATATACATAATCTGAGCTCTTTTAATAATTGCATTTAGGTGATTCCTATATTGCTTGTATCTATTTTCTTTGGCTATGTTGCTCTTGTCTCTGATAAACTTTTTGTGCAATCTATTTTTCCTATTTATACTTTGAACTATTGCAGGTGTTATCCAAGGTTGCACAGGATCCCGCCTGAGGCTTTTCTCGTTCATGGACAAATGGTCTAATTCTTTGTTTATAACTGAAATAATCAAGTTGGCACAGTGATTTGGATCACTTGGAGGAGGCACATTATCAAGTTCATACTGCACTTTTTCACCCAGTTGATTTACCAATCTCATGTTAAATGAAGATGTTAAGGGTTCCTTGTTAATCATACTATAATTTGAGCTGTGAATAGAGAAAAATATGGGCAAATGGTCTGTGGAGTCATCTAAGATTGCTCCAGTTGAGGCAATTGATTGCGGATTATTTGCAAAGATATTATCAATTAATGTGCTTGACTGGTTTGTTATTCTTGTTGGGACTGAGATACAGGGTAAAAAGCCGCCACTTGCCATACAAGACAAAAGTTCTGCGCCCACACCATAGTCTGAATTCATCAAGTCAATGTTGTAGTCACCAAGAATGAAACATCTTTTGTGTTTCTGGATAATTTTTGGAATGATAGAAGTATTTATGTACTCAAAGAATACTTCTGGGTAAAAAGAAGGGGACCTATACATTGTCCCAACTATTATTTTCTCAGAAGAGGCTAATTTCACTTCAATAAACAAAGATTGAATCTCAATTGTTTTTATAGATAAATCATCCATAATAGTGTAGTTTAGATATTCCTTGACATACATTGCTGCCCCTTTTCCCCTGTGGTTGGAGTCTAAACTTGAGCAAAGAAGTTTACATGGTGAGAAATCATAGTTATTGTCCATGAGATTGTTAAGCCATGTTTCAGACAGACAGATGATGTCGTGCTCAATCTTGGATAATTTTAGAAATGTGATACCAGGACTAGCTACACGCACGATGACCATGAGCTCGTCAAGAACGAAACCTGCAGGCCAAAGTTGGCCTCTAAATTTCGACAACTTCAAGGTGAAGGTGAAGGTGAAGGTGAAGGTGATAAGTTTATCAAAATTTTTCGATAAAGACCTTATATTCAGGTGAATCACTGAAAAACTCTTGGAAATCAGGTTGTCAAAGTCCTTGTTTAAGTCATGGTATTTACATTTATTAGAGAGTTCAATTAATTCATTGGTATGTAGTTCTAAGTCATCCTCACTATCATCTACACCATGAATCCATTGGGGCTTTACGTTTGCATATTTGGAATTCCGAGATGGGTTTACTTGCATACACAAGAAGAGCAATGCTAGTGATTGAAGACAAAAAGAAAAAGAAAAGAAAAAACCTATATACCAAAGCTGAATGCACCAGGCAGGTAGAGCAAATATAAGCAAGAGTAATTGAGGTCAATCACTCTCATCTGGGAAAGCCTAATAAGGTTTTTGTTAACAGAGATCAAAGCATAGATATATATTGAAAAAAAACTGACTTAAGCTGCTTAGTTCAGTCACACCCTCTTAGGGATCGTCTCAGCCTCTGACGGGTCAACAGTGACCACAGTGTCCGTCCCACCCACCTCAGATCCAGGTAACCTATTTGTTGCTAAATTTATGTCAGTTCCATCACTGCTGATAGAGCTTGTGGGACTGTTCCTTTGGGTCCAAGCCTCCCCCTCCTGGGCTGGAGCAATCCTTGGAGTATTGGCCGCAACAGAGGTAGTGCCCTCCTGTTCCTCACTCTGACTCAGAGGGACAGAAAGCCCCCTTTCCTGCATGTGGTAGAGGTGGGGTGCCCTTCCTTTCACCCACCCGAGGGCAGTGGCGGATCCAGGGGGGCAAAAAGGCAATTGCCCCCCAAACGGAAAAGCTCGGGGCAAAACTATGTTTTTGCCCCCCCAAAGCGATCGACCTCCTTTTTCCCCCGACTCCTTTTTTAGCTTGTAAGCAAAATTTTGGTGCTTCAACTCTCAACTTCAAACAGAATTAGAGAAGTTCAGTGTAAATATTGGGGCTTGGATTGGAAAAAATGTATGTTGAGCCGATATTTTTCACCCCGTGACGTTTTTTTTGCTTTTCGTCTGCAGTTCCCAAAATCCTACCGAAAAGGCATATTGTAGCGCAATTTTTCACTGCGCGAAGTTTTTTTTTTTTTTTTTTTTTTTGCTTTTCGACTTTGGTTTGCCCCTCCCAAACCAACCGGCTAGATCCGCCACTGCCCGAGGGCTTGGGATATGTTCAGGCTGGAGAGATCCAGGGAGAGCTTTGGATCTGGTCCTGTCAGAGCTAGGGGAGCCTTCCCCTTCCTCCTACCAGCCTCTCTCCATCCCAACCCGCCCATGTTTCCCCCACTCTGGTGAGTCCGAGTTTGGGTACCTGGTTGCGGGTCTGACCTCCCTCCTCGGGCACCTGGTTGCGGGTCTGACATCCCTCCCCTGGCACCTGGTTGCGGGTCTGACATCCCTCCTCGCACACTGACCTCTCTTCTGCAAAGAGCCAGGATATCATCCCTTGTTGCACCCACCCGTACTTCTATGGGACGTGACCACTCCCCTACTTTTATGAAGATAGCACCATTCGATGTAAAGAAGGACCTGAATGGGCAGGACTGGTCCCTTCTCAAGCTCCTTAGCAGCTCCACCACCTGCATGCGCTGCTTGGTGAGCGACTCAAAAACTAAGAGGCCCTGCTTAAGTGGTCTTGTTCTTTTGTGGTAGATTCTTTGCCGGAGAGATAGGTCCCTGAACCTGACAAAGATTGAACTCCTTTTCTCAAGTCTGTGACAGGCAGTAATATCCTTTCGATCTAGGTTGATGCCGATGAAGACTCTCAAGAGCCAGATCGTGATGTCATAGACATCATCAGCTGGGCAAAGATCAGGTACAGCCCTGCCTGTTAGGACTAGCTGATATTTCCGTCCATACTGGTCAAGCTGCTCTAAGTTTTTGGACATCTCGGTAGCCTCCTCCTTAAGCTTCTGGTTTTCAGCTCTGACAGCTGCTATGTTTTCCTCAATTCCTGCAGCACCTGCAGATGATTCGGCCTGGATCAGCCGATTTGTCTGCTGCTCTTCCTTTAGCTTATGAACCTCCTCTCGTAACTCAACAACTTCTTCCTCCATAGCAGCAAATTTTGCACAGAGTTCATCCATTTGGTCTTTGAGGTTATTTTTAGGAGCTATTTCGCAATAGAAAGCAAACGTTTCTAAAATCTAGATACCACCGAATTTGATTCAACCAGGGTAGGCACCCATCCAATCCAGCTTAAACTCAATCTACTTATTTTGGTTCAACCAGAGTAGCTAGGTACCTACCTATCCAACCCAGCTTAAGCTCAAACCTATCAATTGCGGTCTCAAAAAGTAGCCAGAATCAAGAAAATCTTCATTCATCAGGCTTTCCCATCAGAGGTGACAGACACCAAGGTTACAGAATACGGACTCGTTCTATGGATCTTACCATTTCTAGAAATAAATCGCAGTTTCACAAGTGGCACCGCCGCCTACCAGCCGGGAAACAGGAGGAAATTCATGTTTTTCAGTGTTAGCGATACCGCACATTGCACGAATACCTAACCTATATATCCGCCCACGTACACAAAATGTATCCAATACATTTTACCCCTCCCTCAGTCTAATTCCAAGCACAACCATCACCATTCTCAAAACCACGCATGCATGTTTTATAATCCGCCACGCGACCCCTCCCCACCGAGGTTTGAACTCGGCGTGACCTCTCTAACCTCTGTGCCCCGCAGGCAATCGGCAGCCAGCGGATGGCGGCCTCTGATTGGTGGAGGCGCGTTCACTTGTATTCCGAGAAATCCAGCTGAAATTCCTCAATGAAAATGATAGAGCTTTAATCCAGAAGCCAGGAAATGTATTGACATGATTTTTCAAACATTCTTGTCCATACATTGGCCTGTATCGGCTTGATTATCTGCTCCACCATCCGAGGCTGCTTTTTTATACAGGCGAGACGGCGGCAGAGTCAGCACAGTCTAGCCGGCAACCGAGTTTACTGAAGTCAAGAGTGTCGCGAGGTGGGGTTCTGCTGAGTTTGGAGGAATAAGGCCTGACCCAAAGATAACCGAGGGAAAGAGGAGAGAAAAGTGCATAAAACTAAAACTCAACCGTCGGACGAGTTATAGAGAGTGGGGACTAATAGAGAGCGTTGTCGCAATACAACTAGATAATATACCAAAAGAGGGAAGTACGTGCTGCTTTACTCTTATTGGATGGCGAAAAGGCACGAAACCTAATTCGGGACTTAAAACATTGTCGATGTAATAGCGCATTCCACCTTTCTTACGTCATACCGCGAAAACTAAATCTCTATGGCAAAACCCACGAGGCATAGTCGACGGAATTATATATCTAAGGAGTTCACTCTTAATAGATCCATCATACTAACGAGGATTTTCAAAACCTACTGGCAGTGCCGAAATCCGAAAACTGTCAATTACAACAGCGTCAAAAGAAGCATTGTATTACAAACACTCTACTCTGCAGTCTGATGTGGTGACGGAAACGCAGCCCGAAACACGTGCGATGTTATACAGCTGCCTCAGGGACAGGATATGGACCAGACGAGGTGTGTGTTTTGTGAGTGTTTTTTAGATGTGTATTGTATGTATATCAGTGGATATAAGTACGACTGTGATGTAAAAGAAGCCAAGCAGTTCAGCATTCGGCGTCCCTCCGGTACAATATCGCAGCAGCCCCCATGAAACCAAGTTGCACTGCCTAATATGAAAAAAACACAAGATGACTAGGCACCCCACATCCAGAGATAAAAATCCATGCGCCAGCCCTGTAGGTCATTTCAAAGTTTCATCTGATTGTGCACTGAGCAGTGAGCTTATATATATATATATATATATATGCTCACTGTTTTCATTCTTTCCCAGGTATACCTGGGAAAGATAGTGCTAAAGCAGCACATATTTCGTAAAGAGAGGTAGACTAGGTGCGATGTGGAGGAATGATATACCGACCAGTCAGTTAGAGTTTCCGCCCAGTGGGGAGACTCATAGCGGCAGCGGGGGACTGAGGGGCTCGAGACACTCCTGCCATTGCCTCGGAACAGCCTCCGGCTATGTATTCACTATAGGCACTCTGACATTTCGCAGGGGGCTTGAGCCGCCTCTCCAGCCCTGGGCGAGTTACACCACTCTCCCCAAATGCTGGCGTTAAGCCCAGTTTCATTTCATTTATTCAGTTAGATGAGCAACAGAATCTGGTGGCCAGTCAACGCGGTGCATAGAGCATATAAAAACTCATCCTTCCATCATGATTGGCCTCTTAGATAAAGAATGTATGTATGTACAGCCCCCTGCAATTGAATCTGTACACACTAGGCTCAGCAGTTTTTGGCTAAATTCTGGACAACTGTTACTCCCTTAGCCGTGATGAAATACACAGCATGTGTGTGTTGCCCTTGACTTCATATATTGTCCCAAAAACTGGACTCCAGGTTCGTAGTTTGAAAATGATTTGCAGAAAACATTTTTGATTGCTGTCCTGGGACAATTTAGTTTTTCACTATTAATTTCTAAAAAAAATGAGGCTGCCCAGTATAAGTGGGTACATATTCGATAGCTGGGAGCAAAACACACAAGCTGCATATTGAATCACGACTTTGCAGGCAGTAGTTTGCTCACAATATAACAAAAACTTCTGAGCCTAGTGTGTACAGACTCAATTGCAGGGGGCTGTACATACATACATCTATATGATTGTAACTTAAATTCATATGATTAAAAAGTAAAATATATAAAATAAGTGTAAAAAGAACGCCTAAAACTGGAGCCTAATACAGCAGCGAAGTGACACAAGAAAATACGGTGATGAAATATCAAATAGGATGCTGTCTCGCATCATGATATCGTCTGTCATCATATCTGTCTCAAATAAATAGGATGCTGTCACACATAGGCGGGTCTAATATCACCCGCCTTAAAACAAGGATCTGTGATTAAAAGCGTTAAAGGGACATTGTCGCAAAAATTTTTATTGTGGTTTCTTAATATTTGAAAAATCCTGATTCTGGTACTGTCAATCATTTCTTTATCTTCAGCTAAATTTTTGGAGGCCACTCAACAATTTTTCAAATTTGCTAACAATATCAATAATAGGCTGTAACCTGCTCTTCACCTCTATTCTATCAATCAAAGTTTTAAGTTCTATACATGATTTTTTTTAGGTAGAAAATATTCTTATGCTGTATTCGTATTCAATTTACTTTAATTGAGCCTCAAAAATACGAATATTAGATTAGTTTGGCCAAAACATTCGGCTTGAGAAAACTAATCGGGAAAGTTTTAAAATCGGGCAGGTGTCGTACAGCGGGGATGGTATAGTGGCCTCCATTCCCGACTCTCACACGGGTGATACGGGTTCGAATCTAGGTCGTGGAAGTTTTTACTGTAAAAACAATTTTTTCTGATTTTCTTCTTCAGAGGTGCAGAAACTTCCCAACTCGGCTACTGGAGTTTGTGTCACATTTATGATAGTCGAGGTGTATAAGTGTGACAAAATAGCGATCGTGACAGTATGGTTCAAAATCAAACCACACATTTTCGAAATACAGAATGAAGCGTGTAGCGAATATTTTAATTTAGCAACTCTGTCCTTCAATTGCACAGCGTACCATCAGTGAGACAATATTGGTACTGTGTTCAGTTTCTACTAAAACGAGAGACCCCCGCTGCAGAAAACCCGGAAACCGCTGTCACAGTTGCCAGATTTTAACATGCAGCCCAATGGTGCCGATTGTTAGTAGTTGCCAGAAAGTTGCCGCCTAGATGCCCGAAATGTGACAGTCAATTTTTTCGAGAAATACATGATTGTGGGCATATTTAAGGCATTAAAGATAACGCAGATACGTTATCAAGTACTTCTCTGTCCATTTTGTCAGGTTAAATAATATTTAAAGTTTGAGTATCTTCGATTTAGCGGTCCATATTTCTTTGAATTTAGTATCAAGTACGGCTAAAAGCTACTAGGAAAAGTACTAAATGGGTGAAACAAATAAACATAGCTGGGCAGCAATTCTACCTAAACTACGCAACAGCGACAAGACAAGTTCGCAATGTTTGTGTGATGTAGAGCCTGCCAAAACATTTGAACAAGTGGGAAGCTACTTCTGTTGAGGGCATATTTATTAGGTATATCTGAGATAAGTGCAGGCTAAAACTAGCTGGAATAAATAGTGCTGCCCATGGCTAATCTAAGATGAATGTAGGCTACTTTGATACTGATGCACTTTCACACATCAAACTTGGTTTTTCATTCCTTAGCTTGCTTGTGCCTTACCTTATTTGTGCCCTAGATCAAGATTGGTTAGGTAGATTTGGAGCTGGAGGAAGTTGGGAGAGTTGGCGCCAGCAACAGACTGGCAACAACAGTAATTCAGGTGAGATTTCATGATCAAATTATCATGTCAATATTGTACAGATAGCAAATGTGTGCCAATGCAGTCCTCCACAAAGTGTTAAAACACACACTGGAGAGGGGCCTGGCACTAACGTGCACTAGAGGGGGGGCCTAGTAGACCCCTTTCTCATCTCAGAAAATCACAGAAAATCTCAGAAAGAAAGAGACTTTGAAAAATGCTGGTTGGGGGTGTGTTGCTTACTACCAAGTGGTAGTAAGCAACACACAGGACCTGAACTGCCTGGAGTTAAAGCAGGATTTTGACTTATACACTGGATCTTTCTTTGGTATGAGACTTCCAATACCTCTGTACCTATTAGGCCAATAGACATAATTTTACATCTATGCAGGGTAGTTGCCTCAGAGTTTTTACTGCAAGAAGGAACGACCAGGCAGGTGATAATCAGGTGTTGGGGGAAAATTTTAAGCATTTGATCTGGCTATAAAAATGCTACCTAAGGTCCACTTTACCAACACATTTTAGGTAGATCCAAATCCTATGTTGACATGGACGTTTTTGTCCCTTTTGTTGATATGTGAGATAGAAGTTCAGTGGGGGTGGGGGGGGAAACTGTGATCAGGGTTCCCAATTGTGTGTAGGTGTACGCTCCCATTTATAGATTAGTTCCCAATAATAATTTTCATGATAATTGCCACATTTAATCATGGGGAAATGTACCATAATTGGAAGCACTCTTTCCAAAAATGGAAACTTCTTCAAAAAGGGAAATGCATGTCATTGGGGGAAACTGCAGTCAGAGTTGCCAATAATAGTTATGATCCCAATACTGAAAACAATGATCCATAATTGGAAATTTTCCTTCCAAATCATAAACATGATCTAAAAATGAAAACACAGTTTACTACTTTCATGCGGTAATGGCTTGGTGCTTGAACCTTGTCCGTTGCAAAAAGTAAGACAGGTAGATGACATTCAGCATATTGGAAATAGTATTCAAGTATAAAATTATCGTTTCCAGCTTTGTGTGACAGAGGAGGCATACGTCGCATTGAGTTTGTGACAGCCAGTATACTTTCTGCACCTCTGTTCTTCTTGTTTGTTCATGCGTACTAATGGATGAAGCATAGTCGGATCCATGATTCGGTTTTCAATTCATTGTGGAGCTTTCTCCCTGTTCATATGGTCCTCAGGCAGTTGCAGGAATGCTCGGCCAGTGTGCGATTTGAGCATCTTCTGTATACTGTCGAGTAAATGTGTGTATGAATGAGTGAGTGGGTACTATAATTAGTACCTGTTTTATCCGTTTTAAACCTGGGCACTGAGGACTATAAATGAAATAATTGTTATGTCTATATATGGTACGTGCAGATGAGCGTACTTCACCGTCCGCTGGCTGAGAGTCTAAGCTCTACAGGCATGAATCAAACTATGTTCATGGAGCTGTTTGGAGTGCTGGCTCACAATCAGCTGTAGGAGACATGGGCTACAAATGTGGTGAGAAAGAGACACATGCTGACCCTAATGGAATGCTGTACGGTTCGGCTTACTCATAGGTGTATACCATTGTTTAGCCTCTTGGTCAGGAAGTCTCCCACACTCCCTCAGTGAATCTCTTCCTTACTTCCTTCCACCCTCTCTCCCTGCTCCTCCTTCTTAATTCTTTCCATCTTCTTCCTCCCTGCTTCTCTCCCCCTCTCTCTCTTGCGCGCTCTCTCCCCCTTCCCTTCTAAACTCCCTTTCTCCCTTGCCTCCTTCTTTTTTCTTGCTCTTTATGATAAATTATAGATATTTTTGTGACAACCAGCCTCAAATGTTTTTGTGTGTGTGAAATATTGGTTGATATCTAGGCCAAGATTATATTTATGTAAACTTGACCATAAAAATTGTTCTTATGTCAGCTTAGGAGGCGGGTGCGCCACCTTGAATTTTTGCGGGATGGGGACAGAAGAAATGGTGTTATGGTACATGTGTTATCACCTTCATTTTGATACAAGTAGCATTACCAGCAAGCATCAGTGGTTGTTCGAGGAAAAAAGGTCTTCATGTGAAATTGTTTTTTTCTCTTTTGTTTTGCCCTGGCTGCTTATTGGGGGCTGGCGCCGCCGCAGCTTGCCGGCGGCTGGCCGTCCGGCCGTGGGCGGGTGACGTCCGCTCTGAGGTTGCGTGGTTTCGTATCCGCCGGTCGCTGTACCGGGACGGCCTCCCGCCGCCCGCCGCGGCGGCCACTCTGCGGCTCCGGGTCTTCGGTCGCCGCGGTCGATTAGCCGTGGCGACCGAATCTTCGCGTTTAATCTGACCTTTATCTTAGTATTTAATAATTCTTTCTAGTATCATTAGTATTTATAGTATTGTTCTAGATTCCCCAGATGTGGGACAGAAAAAGCTTAAGGTATATTTAGTAGTTTTTTTCAGTTTGTACGTATGAATCTTAGACAGGACGTCGTTGCTCCTTATCAAGCGTTGGTCGTTCGGGGTTGCCTTAACTGCATTTTCAATTCTGATAAAACTGAACACCAAACAAAGCTATATACACACAGCGATACATTGACAGGTGCAAGCCAAGACCTAGAAGATATCTGTCGTGATGTTCTCTGAAATGTTTGATAATCCTTTTAAAGATATAGTACTTGAAGATACTTCTGATTTAAACCAGCAATTTATTGAAATAACAAATAAATGTGAATACTATGTACCTCCCATTAAAATGAATATATCAAATAGTTTTCAAATTATCCATATAAATGCGCGATCAATCAAAAACAAGTTTGATGAAATCAAAACCTTTCTATCACAATCTGGCATAACTTGGTCTATTATTTGCATCGCGGAGACATGGCTGAAAAAAGAAATCGAAAAATATTTTGATATAGATGAATATGAACTATATTCATCGAGTCGGGAAAATAATCAGGGGGAGGAACAGCAATATATGTGAACAAAAAATATACCTCTAGAAGAAGGGCAGATCTAGAGTTTGAACAAATAGAATCCACTTTTGTAGAAGTTGAGAACGCAGGAGATAAACATGGGAAACATTTCGTGGTTGGTGAGGTTTATAAACCTCCAAACCAGGATAGCAATAGCTTTCTGGAACATTTTGAAAAGGTTTTGGACTCAATAAATCCGTGTAAAAATGACTATGTATTGGCAGGGGACTTCAACTATGATTTATTAAAGACTAAAGATGACAAAAACGCACATAAGTTTCTAACCCTGATGTTATCATACAACCTTTTGCCTCTGGTCTCAAGGGCAACTAGGTTTGCATCAAATTCTCATACCTTATTGGATAACTTTTTTGTCAGTAATACAGATCAAGTTGCACATTCAGGTATAATTGTAACTGATATATCTGATCATTTACCTATATATATAACTTTAAAAAAAAGATTAGTTAATACAAAAACGACAATTATGATAAAGACTTTAGACTGGTCCAAAGAAAAAGAACTCAATGACTATATTGTTTCGGAATTAGCCAATTTTCAAAACATCAATGATCCTGATGAGGCTTGTGAAGTTCTTATAAATACTTATAAAACTGGAATTGATAAATTTTCGAAATCATTTAAACCATGTAGAAGGAAAACTCCAATTAAACCGTGGATTTCTCCAGGGATACTAGCGTCTATAAATTATAAGAACAAGCTGTATCATAGGTATATTTCACACAAAAATAGGAAAAAAACAAATAGTGAAAATGATCCTGTGCTGAGACAACATGAAAATAAATATAAACTTTATAGAAACTACCTGACTAAAATTATTAAGGAAAGTAAGAGGAAATGCTATATGTCTGAGTTTGAAGCTCATAAGGGGGATGGAAAACAAACGTGGAAACTTTTGGATGAAATTATGAATCGAAACACTGTGAAAAGTACATCATATCCCTCTGTGTTTTTTGATAATAGTTCCGGGGAGCACAAAGATGATGACATAGCGAATGGATTTAACGATTTTTTTGCTACAATTGGATCAACACTTGAAAAAGACATTCCTGTTTCGAACATAAATCCTATAGAATATCTCGAAGATTACTCACACCCACCATTTACGGCTGAACTTTCAACAAACCAACAACAGATAGAAAATATCATCAAATCACTAAAACAAGTGGGTGGTGGCATTGATGGAATTAGCACAAAGATTCTGCATCGTACATATAAAAGTTGTCTTTGTAATTTGACATATTTTTTCAACCTATGTCTTAAGAAAGGTATATTCCCAAAGATGTTAAAAGAAGCAGTAGTGGTCCCTATATTTAAATCAGGTGAAAAAGATAGATTTACGAACTATAGACTCATTTCATTGTTACCCATCTTCTCCAAAATTTTGGAACGGGTACTATACCAATATATCTCTGATTATTTGATCGAAAATAACATCTTATATTCATTTCAGTTCGGCTTTAGAAAAAAGCATAGTACGTACATGCCTCTGGTACATCTTTACGAGAGCGTAACAAAATCTTTAGAAAAGGGTAACACATCATGTGGAATTTATTTAGACTTGAAAAAAGCATTCGATACGGTTAGTCTAGGCATACTATTGCAAAAATTAAATCACATTGGTATTAAGGGTAAATTGTATAATATTATTTCTTCATATCTAACTAACAGATTTCAGAGGACTAAAATTAAGGGGGTCATCTCTCATGCAAAACAATTAAGGACGGGAGTACCACAGGGATCAATACTAGGACCACTATTATTTATTATATACATTAATGATCTGTATCGAGTGTCCATTGAAACTAGATTTTACTTATTTGCAGATGATACTGCTATTATAATCTCGGGGGATGATGTGAGAAGTGTACAGTCAAAAATCCATAAAGTTCTTCCAGAAGTGTCAAAATGGTTTCAGTCCAATCGTTTGTCTCTAAATGCTTCAAAATCTCATTATCAGCTTCATTCTAGCGCTAACATTAGAAATTTTGATGTAAGACTAAATGGAATGCAGCTTAAACGTGAAGAAACTGTAAAGTATCTTGGCGTTTATATTGACGAAAAGCTTAAGTGGAATTCGCACATCCTTCATGTGTCTTCGATTATAAGTAGAAATTTAGGAATCATGAGCAGAGCCAAGTATTTCCTATCATCGCACGAACTCACTCGTTTGTATAACGCCTTTATATTGCCCCATCTAAATTATTGTGCAATGGTTTGGGGTAGTAATTACGAATCCACTCTCGATAAGATCATCAAATTACAGAAACGTGCTATTCGAATCATCGACAAAAAACCCTATTATTACCACACAAATGAACTGTTTCTAAAATTAAAAATACTTAAATTCCCTGAACTAGTCTCAGAACAAAAAGTTATTATATTGTCGAAAGTATTGGATGGTACAATGCCAGATGTGATATCGTCTCTTTTTCAGAAATACAGAACAACTAATACGAGATTGATTAGACACTTTGAAATACCTCAGGCTACAACAAATTATAGGAAATTTGCTCAGGCATGCTCTGCACCTGAAATTTGGAACAAAACTATATGTCCAACCTTTAAATGTATAACGGAAGTTCCTCTAAACAAACATGTGCTTAAAAATATATCAGAGAAGTATTCTTTTGCAATTATAGAATTCTTAATAATGAGCCTCGATGACCGGCGCTGATGGTGGTGATGATGCACCGGAGCACAATGTGTGTGGGTGTGGGCGTGCGTGTATGTGAGTGGGATAGTGTGCTTGTAGGTGGGCGAGAGGGAGTACTTGTGGGTGGGAAGGTGGATGTCTGCCGTGCGTGGGTGGGTGACTGCGGTACTCGGTGTGTGTGGGTGTGTACGTGCGCGTGTGTGTGGATGTGTAGGCAGGCGTGCGTGCGTGGATTCGGATGTGTGTGTGTGTGTGTGTGTGTGTGTGTGTGTGTGTGTGTGTGTGTGTGTGTGTGTGTGTGTGTGTGTGTGTGTGTGTGTGTGTGTGCGTGTGCGTGCGTGCGTGCGTGCGTGCGTGCGTGCGTATGTCTGACTCCCTGCTGCGCTTGCTTGCTAATTTGCCTGCTTGCTTGCTTGCTTGCCTATGCCTGCATGTCTGCCCTAATTTGCTTTCTGTCTTCCGAGTTCTCTGGCGAATGTTACTAGGCCTCTATCTTTTCGCCAGAATCTCAGAGGGGCTAACACGAATCTCCAGTTTTGGGTAGTCCCGTTTGGAAAAAGACTAACAATCTAACCGGTAATGAGCTAAATTATTGTGCATTTAACCTAAATAGACCTGTATTCCTGCTCCCTGTATATTTACAGGGAGCTACTACTAGCAGTTTTTTCTAATAGTATGATATGTATTATGCTTTCTTTAAGTTACTTTCTTTTTCCTAGCAGGGCGTGCCGCGACTTGTAATATTTTATGTTCTGGTGGTGTTAACGTAAGGGTACTGTTGTCGTTGGGATCGCGGAGGGGGCACGCCTGGCTACCCGTTTAAATGGATGGCGGACCTTAAAAAAAAATGATTGCCGATCGGGGGGTAACTTCCGGGGAGGGCACCATCCGGACCAGGGAGGGGCGCCACCTTTGACCGGCAAAACCTATCAGATGGACGCTAAATCCTATCAGTGTGCGCCGATTTTCGCATCCTGGGGGAGGGGATGGGACGCGACATTTTAGGGTTCACCGAGAGTTGATCAGAGAGGGGAGGGGGGCACGTGCCCCCTTTGCCCTCCTGGATCCTCCTATAGGATGAAGTAAATATTCCAAGGACAATTTCTTCAGGTTATCCCTCCGTCCGGGTAGTTGAGGGAAAGGCAGTATTAGCCCCAAATATTTTTCTAATCTGACCGGCGTACCATACTGGGACCGGCTTGTCTCCAGCTCCCTGCAATGGTTCTCAATCCGTCGGATTTCCCTCTATTGGAGACCAGTTCCCCTGTTTTCTGACCACCGGGACACGCTGTTCGCCGTTCGAAAATGTCTTTTGTGTCCTTTGCTGCAGGCCATTCTTGAAGGCTGACCGGTTTTCGTGCAAACCAAGAACCAGAAACCGACCCAATAAAAAGCAAGTGTGGCTCTTTGAGATTATATGTGTTAATCTCGAGATTAATGTGCCTCGAGATTAATTAATCGTTTAACCCTCGCCCCACCGGGGCCATCGATGGCCCCCCTAAGGTTTTTCCGGGATAGCAGAAAGACGATGAGGCGCAGCACCGTGGTTGAGGGCTCTACCTATCACTGCATCATTTTCCCACCATCCCTGAAATTTTTTACCCCGGGTCACCCAAGGTCAGGGTCACCAGACGAGGTCAACCAAGGTCACCTCACTTCAGCTTTAGAGCTCTGAGAAAGAGCTACATTTCGGAGTCGATAGATTTGAAACTTCCTACACTTTATGACCACTCCAGGGTTTACAAGGTGTATATCCGGGATTTTTCGATTTCGTGCCCTGAGGTCAGGTCACGAGGTGATCTCTCCCATTGAAAAAGCATGCGGAAAAGCTGTCTTATGATCTTAAAGTCACAAAAACAATTGAAAATGCTCAGCTTGATCAGAAAAGCGTTTTTGGACACCCTTTCACGGATTATAGGGGCCATATTTGCCCTTTGACATCCCCAAGGTCATCCAAGGTCACCAGGGGTCAAAACTGTATTTTGACAATAACTTTTGACCTGTATAAGCTAGAGCGCTGAAACAAACACCATCGTGTTTGTCTCGTAATTGGCTTTCATTTGATTTATTTCGTGACCTCAGGTCATACTAGGTCACGAGGTGACCTCTGGAGGTCAAAATACTGGCGGGAGGTCTTTAAGTTTCCATAGCGGAAAAAGTACTGGCAATTTCCTATCAAATGTACTTTGCCAGGCCTCAATAGCTCTAAGGGCATAAGAGTTATGCCCAGTTTGCTTAAGCATTGCATATTTGAGTGAAAATAGCCGATCTTGACCTAATTTGACCTCTGGAGGTCAAACAATTGACCTGAACACTAAAACATGTGAAGTAATTTCTTACTGAATTCACGCGAGCTTTCTAGTGCACTTTGCAGATTTGCGCTAACGCCCATATTTTCGGAGTTAGAGGGGGCCATCGATGGCCCCCCGGTGGGGCGAAGGTGGCGCCGGACCCCCGGTGGGGCGCGGGTTAACACGCGCATTGACGGGAGGCGGGTACCCGCCCCTCCCCCGTCTGGTTTTTCGGACAGAACATAAAAACGGCGGCGCGTAGCGCCGCCGCACTTGTATTCATACGCGTATATCAACAGTAAAAACGCAGTACATGGTAAAACATACACTCCTAACACTAGGCAAAGAAAACTAGGCAGGGGCGCCGCCACGGAATTTAAGCCATCACACATTTATTAGGTAGGTACTCAACACACTCGGGTTAAAAATAAACTCGGGTTAAAAAACTTGACATACCTTCTCTCATCATTTTTACAACTTTTGTCAAAATTTTAAGGTTAGGTCTTCTCAGGTCAGGTCACCAGTACAGGTCAAGTGAACTGACCTCAAAGTTTAAGACAACATAAGTCGGAACAAAGTGAACTCATCCGATTGAAGTGACCTGATAAAATGGTTAAAATATTTCGATGGAGAAGCGTATGGGCTACCCAACGCCGTTTACCATTTTTCACTACCTACCGTGGTTCTGAAGATTTTAGGGGGTACCCGCGCCCCCTGTCAAAGCGAAGGTGGCTCAGAGCCCCGTCAATGCACGTGTTAATCTGGTAAAACAATGAGATAAAACGTTAATCCGTATGAGATAAAACGTGTTCGAGATTAAATGTGGCGGTCTCCCAGGGCGGACCACCCTGAAAGACCGCCTGGGCCTTTCACGGCAGGAGAGTGTGGAGGTGGAGCGCCTGCGCACTGGCCACTCCCTTCTCCTGTGCAGCTACCGAAAGAGGATCGGCCTGGACCCGGAGGCCACGTTACAGGAATGCGACGATGGAGAGGACGAGATCCTCCACCACCTTCTGACCCGGTGCCCTGCGTGCGCTGACCTGCGCTGGGACATATTTGGACGGGACGACCCGCCCATCCGGGAGGCGCTGGCGGACCCACGACGGCTGACGATGTTCCTGCGGCGGTTGGGGCCCCTTCAGGGCGCCCCCCCATACGGCCGGAACACTCAATTAATCAATCCAGATTAAGTGTGTCCGTCGACATCTACATCTTTGATATAATTGTAATTCTTTGGTCTCCGGAGAATATAAAAACACGTAGTCTAGAGAACCGGAGAATAGCTGAATGTGATACGGAAGAATAACTCTTGATATGCGTCAGAACTGGGGAACCAGAGAGCAGCCACCACGATCCTTGGATGAACTAACAAAAATATATGTAGCCACCAAGTGTGGAAGGCACCACGAACCCAAACCTGACCACTTTTTTGTTTCAGGAGGAACGTTTGTTGTGTGTTGCAGGTTGGAGATGGACTGGCCGCTTCACTCCTCTGTCCGTGGTGGTAGCTCTTTCTAATTTTTTTCGTAATTAGATATACAAGATTTAAGAATACATTGTTTTTTACTTTAAGTTGAGTTAGGTTCTGATCAGGGCACATCAAGAAAATATACCTCAAAATTATACCCTGGAACAGTTCGTATTAAATAAAAAGGATTCTATAATTCATCTTAACATTGGTAGTCAGAGTCTAAACCTAAGAAGACGCATCGCGGCTTTAAGACAAGCAAGCTGCTAGCCTCATGAGTGACATTTGTTTATGAAAATGATAAGCTTTTATTTTTAATACTTCGGAGTTCGGAAACGGTCCTTTCTCATAATAGAACAAACAATTCCAGAAGCACTTCATATAACATCATATCATTATATAAAATAGTATATTAACCGCTATTTTTATTAGATTGTTTATTAGATTATCTACGTTGATAAGATATTTCATGACCAGCCTCCTCGAATCATAGTTGCAAAATGGGGCAAATACACTGATAAATATTCAGGTACATCCCTTCACCAAAATTCTCATAATATAATAGGTGAACACATACATTTTTAGTCAGAGTGCTAGGATAACCTCGAATCGAGTTCCAATATTTGAATATTCCAGTACTGAAATGCATTATTCCAGCATTCGATTTCCATATCAGATCTAAATTTCAAGCCTTGGTCACACTATGACCAAAAGTTTTCGCTTATTGTATTATGAGGATTCTGACGAGGGGCTGTGCCCGAATATGTGATCACAGTGTGATCACAGGCTCCATTTTGCGTCAAGAATTCGAGAGGCAAAGCCATGACACATCTTACCAATTTATAATCATGCTCCTCGGCTACGCAATGCAAAATTCATCTACTTTTAAAAACCAACAGATATCAGTTGATCAATGAGGCTTATATTCAATCTAAAAAAACATGAAAAAATATAACCTACCAGAAAATTACAAGCGAGTGATCACCCTCGGCAGGTGAGAAACGCGTGCAACAATCAGGTCTGCGAGTCCCCAACGAGCAATCTTCCGAGTGCAACGTGGACTAGAGGATATAACTCAGTACGTCAGTGACAGATCCAGGCCAATGTTTTTTGTGGGGAGGGGAGGGGAGGACAGGGTCCAAAATCGTAAATACATATTTTTTTAAAGGTCGGTGAAAATCGCAGAGTTTGGGAGGAAAGTAAATTTTCCCTGAACCCACCAGTGGGTATGCAGCTCCTAGCTTCCAGTCCTTGAAGTGCACTCTAAGAAGGATGGGAGCGAACCAAATACTGAGTGTACATCAAAAGCATAACAGATTTTGCATCTGTCCACAATAAGTGCTACACGGTTTGATAAAATGTTCACCGCAATAGTCTGAGCACAGAGGTGTCACTTATTATTTTCGCCGACTTTCGCACGTACGACCACCAACAAAATCTGACCACTTGATTTTTTACTATAAAGACCCTTCACATTACTAGTTTTCTTACCTTTAGGCTAAGAATACTTTTAATGGCATGTTTTACTGAGGTCCTCAGAGGATTTTCCTTAATATATCGCGATAAACACCACTTACGCACATACATGAACGTATACTGCGGGCACACAGGCAGACGATCGAGGTGCACTCAGGCAGGTTCGTGTTCAATGCAGAAAACTGCTGGCTGTGGTACTCTGCCAACTCTGGGATTCCATTGTTCGTCCTCTGAAGCTTGTCTTCCAGCAGCAGGCGTAATTTGCGATAGTCACTGTCGAGGGGCAGCACCTGATTATTTCTGTTTTGCGTTCAGCTTGCTGGGGTAGGCTCTTCTTAAATTAGAAGATATTTTCACAGCAGGAACAAATGGGACTAAATAAAGGGTACAAATAAAATATCACAAGCCGACAATGAAAGCAAACAAGATATCACTGAATCTTGTTTTAAACATATGAAAAATATATATATTCAAGAACAAAGACATCCCCAAAGACGATCTATAGTCTAGATCATGGGTTTGTGGAGGGGTCAGGTGTAACCATGCAAAATCATGTTTTTTTATAAATGACAATACATTATTTCAACACTGGCCCACAATAGGAAACAAATATTCCAAATTTCAGGTCTATGGGAGAATCGGTCTGATTGGGTTCATCCCATTCAACCTAACAAACAAAATGATCATACACAAGCTGGTCCATTGGGACGATAGCTTGATGATACACAGCAGCTACAAAAGACAGGTTTTCTAGTAAACAAATTTTCTCTTTGAAGTGACCCGCCTAATCTTTCATATATTCTTCCAGGAAAACACAAAAAATTGCATCACCCAAGACTGCCCCCTGTCATTCCTACATGACTATCCATACTCTTTGTTCACAATTATATTGTTGTATTGGGTACACTTCTAGTGTTTCAAATCATAATACATCTTATCCTAGTTTTCCTTCAGTTCATTTTTAATATCAATTATAAAAAGCATGCAGATGGGCATTTTCAGAGGGCAGATGGATGAATTCATCTGCAGATGGGCACAAATGCAGATGTGCATTTTCAGAGGGCAGATGGAAGAATTCATGCTACAGTCACTTTCATGTCTGGAAACAAACAGTAGCACTTGAAATATGAGTAAATTGATCTGATAAGTAGATAGGAGTACACTGACTACTATGTACTGTATGATACCAAAATAAATGGAAAATCTGTTTCAATCTGTAAAATTAATCAAATACATTTTCATACTTAAAAGAAGGTAAGCTAAGCAGCAAATGCACTAGCATGCACACATTGTGCAGAGCCAGTATTTGTAACAGGTAGAAATTTGTCATTCAAATTACAAGCTTGATATAGACTTTTACTAGAGTGCACAAATGTTGTAAATATAAAGTTAGACCAAAAGAGAGAGGGAATATGGGCAATTCAAAAATAATATGCTTAAATAATCATTGGAGAATTGCCATCACCAAATAATTTCCACCTATTTTGGTACACAAGTTGACCTGTGCAACAATAAAATGAGGACTTTTCGGCATTGACACTGCTCATAAGCCTTGTTCCGTCTGCCAGCACAGCCTTGTCCGTGAGCCCTCGAGCCTCTCCTCTAGAAAAGAAATACCACAACTGCCTCTAGTATGGCTATGGCTAATCAGACAAAAATGAACCAGAATAGTTATCTACCAATCACAAAAAGTATGCTACCACTGTTGTGCTGTTACTGTTTTTCCAGCAGCCTCACAGCAGGTAACAAGCCTGTAAATCTAAGATTGGTTCTAAGATTGGTTCTCAGGGGGAGAGGCTATAGCCATGTGACATAGACTCAATCCAGTGTGCAAAGTATGGCATTTTCGATGAGATCATGTCAGGGTGAGAGCCCTAGGAGACAAGAGTGAGTGGTGTGAAGTTCATCAGCCTGGTGTGAATTTCCCAGACTGGTGCAAGGAAGGTGACACTGAAAACCAAACAAATAATGGCTGAATGGTTATAAAGACACAGGAGGGGACCTTATAACAAGTATTTAACTAACTAATACAAGAGGTAGCATTGCATTGTGTGGGTAGGAAAGGGTGCATTTTTCTCTATGGTATATAGCAGTTTGGTGTGAACTTTTGGTGTCTAGCAGTGCAATGATTTTAGGTGGCTGGTGTGACTCGTCTAGTCGGCTGCCATACTTTGCAGACTGGGACTCAATGCTGCTCGCTGATTGGTGTTGACAGACGAAACGAGACCACAGCTATAACAGTGGGCCAAAATGGATAGTTATCAATTAAGCATACAATTTGCTTTTTGGCAACTTCATGAACCTAATTAATGCAGAACAGAAACATTAAATGCATTGTCCATACTTGATAGGATTAGTGTTTGACTAACTCACTACACTCACTACACAAAACCTCAATTAGCATTGGTGGCCAGCAAAGATGGATGGCAAAAATTCAAATTGTTTCAATAACTTTTCACGCATATATTTTTACCTCTAAGAAAATCTCAATTGACCACATCAAAGGCTCAAAATATTCTACGTGCAGATTACCGACGATATGTTGATCCACGAGACCGGAGAGGCGACAATCTCCTCGTCCGAAAAACCACCAAAAGCTTTCTTCATGCCTTAAAGGAGGCTCTTCTGGATCGCGCTACCCGTATCTTTTTATAGTATCATTTTAGCTGCAATGCAATCATGCAATAACGAACAATTATTAATTATAATCTTTGGGGTATTCGGGCCTGACCGCAGCGCTAAAATTAGTGTTATAGAATTTGTATTTATATTTCCGCGTTTGCCGCAGTTTTTGAAATGGTGAATATCGATAGTTCCTCGGTAGCCGTGATGACATCACATTGATGTAAGATAAGCCCACGTGACCAGATCCTATAAGGACTGGGCTTCTGATTGGTGGATGGTATTTCTTTATAGTCCTATATTTCCTATTCAAAAGCGTTTTCGAAATTTATTTTTGTAGAATAATTTTTGATGTTATAGGTTTTAGCTACTGAACTGCTTCAAAAGAAATGTTTGACATTCTTTCATATATAAATTGATAGCTGTAGCCGGGTCTACGTCACTTTATCGTTACCATAAGGACTCGGTAAAGTCGTCTATAAATGTTGACTTTGAGGCCGATTTTCAGGCATTTTGAGCCTGAATTTGCAAAAATGAGAATATGACTTCTGAAACAACTTTTTGTAACCTTTTGATCTAGCCAATAAAAATTTTTGCGACAATGTCCCTTTAAAAGTGAGTTTTTGGGCCGATGCATAAAAACTCGTCGAAAGAGCGTACAGCTCTACAGAAAACCCAAATTTTAAAGCTACAATTCTGGCGTACGGAACGTAGAGCAGCTGCTGCTCTGCCCCCTGGTCCGGCGCCGAGGAACATGAAGTGGAAGATTTTCAAGCATTTGGGTGGAGTTAACTGTGCCATATAAGGTTTTGTGAACGAAACAAATGTCATACTGGAGCCGCCTGCGCGCAAGGCTTAATATTTTGAAGAGTTTTAATTGGTTTGGATAAGCAATTGAAGAAGATGGTTGAGTCGTGGGATTGTGGGCAGCTAACCACATAAAGCAATTAATGTAAATCCTTTCGAGTTTTTCCAAGCGAGTTTAAATCCTCCCCAATAAACATCCGTATTCTAAAATTGGTCTAACGTTACTAAAATAAGCTGCAAGTATAGGTCCCGTCTAAAGCCCTCCGCTGATCTTCCGGTCTGGAGAGAGCGTGTCAAAACTCCAAGCATTCTATTTGCTTTTGCCTACTTACCCATTTAAATGTCGCTGAAAAGTTTTCGGCGTGTTTTTCGAATTTTGGGGATGTTTTCCAAACTTTTAAGGATGCTCGCGCGTCCTTAAAAGTATACAAAGTTGTATCCCTGGTCGTGCCTCTTGGTAGCCAGTCCACTTGATCTGATTGGACCCGCTGACAAAGATCTGTATAATAAAGACCGAAAGCCCCGACCCAACAAATACTTGGTAATATATGTAAGTCCGAAAGAAAATTATCCAAATATCCTCGATTCACCTGAACTCATGCTCAAACAGGAACAACTCCAATCAATTTGTGGGACATAGCGACAGAGGTGGGCGCCGCTATCAAGTTTTTTTTAAACCGCTACCGCTATTTCTGCCATCTTGGCTACGTGAAAACGCTCCTGCTACTAGCGCTACCTTTTCGAAATCACAAAACCGCTACCCACTTTTCCGCTGCTTTGCTATCATTACTTGTGATTATAAAGCGCTACTAAACCCAAACATTCCTTTGTATTGTTCGTAAACAAATTTGGATGAAAACTACGGATTATACTTACACTACATCACAATCAGTGGTCTTATTGGAAGATATGAGAACCAAACCACAAGGCTAGAACATTCACTCAATGGGCCTTTTTTATAAAGGAAACATTTTCTCAGTCTCCTTCTCCTTTTTTGGTGGCGGTCTTTTAACAGATCGACGTTAGCAGTAGTGCGTTTCAATTTTTGTGAATCTTTTATACCCGCTACTCCGCTAAATGTAACAACAGCGAAGACGCTAATTGTCAGTTAGTGACGGGAGCGAGGTACAGCAGCAGAGAAGGTAAGGTAAATAGTGGCGGAGCGCAGTGGGCGGTGGACAGGGGCACGCAATGACGTCAGCGTCTCGGTGAAAGGCGGACGTAGAGTCACCACCCGCTCACCCAACATAAAACAACCTCTTCAATCCTCACTCCACTTCCGTGGCCTTATGTCGGTCCGGCTTGGGCGTGTTTGTTTAAGGATGCTCGGGACGTGACCCGACATAAGGTCACACACTTTACAGACAAATCGAGTCAACGGGTTAAGGAGCGAACAAGGCACTAATTTTGGGTTATAGTTCACAACCACTAATCTGTTGCCATTTAGTTAGTTAGTTAAGGGCTTTTTATTAGGCGTTCTGTGCAAAGCACCTTTGCCCGCCTCTAAAGTGTGAGGGAGAATTTTCCGGGAGGGGTGTTTACTTTACTGTCGCAGAACAAAGGGACGAATCTTATTTTAAAGAATGGGTCGCGAAGTGTAGCAACACCTGCGAGGGAAGGGGATTGCTACGGCAGAGATGCCGAGCCTGGGGCACAGGTAGGATTTAAAAGGGTACGTGAAGAGGCTTGCCAGCGTAATTTTTTTAAATTTTGTTCCTTGTTATCGAATGACCGTTTTGCTTACGTTACTCGAGTTCCTCCATTGAAAAAGAATAATTTTGGGTTATTAGAAACACCCGCAAGCACCATGACGTGATGCCGCGGGTCTTTATCCTGCAACCAGGAGGTGAGGTTACAGCACCCTCTCTGGCTAGGTAGCCGCCGCATAGAGGAAGAAAGAAGGGTAATAGAACAGATAGTGTTAGGGAGGGGTGTGAGTTGGTTAGTTGTTAGTCTTAGATGTGGTTAGTATAGTTAGTAGTCCTTAAGTTATGGTTAGTTGGTTAGCAAACATGAACGGATGGTTAGATAGGGTTAGTTGGTTAGTTGAACTTTTTGTTTTGTTTTGTTTTTGGTTTTGGCTTTTGTTTTGTTTTTTTCCTATCGTGGGAGCTATTCTGAGTCTACCCTACCTTAGGACCAGACAGTTTAAACATAGTTTGAAGCACCTACTGTTAAAATTTGTCAGAGGGACGTTTATAGTGTAATTGTTATTTCTAATATGAGGGGTGCTCTTCGGATGCAGGTATTTTTCATACCTGCCACCATAGACGTTCAGATAAAGCTCTCGAGCTTAGTAGCCTTCAGGAATGTAAAGAGCTTGTCCAGCAGCTCAGGGTGATCATTGCCGAGAAGAGTGGAAAGGTTTACTGGGATATTTCTGATGCGGCAATAATCTAGCATGGGCTGCCTATGGGCATCGTGCTGGGGACAGTCGATGAGGATATGGTAGGGATTTTCCATGGCAGAGCAGGTACCACAGGTACCTACACGCCCATAGGCATTTAATTTGGTGTGTCCGCTTCTTAGTCTGGTCAGGATGACCTCACGCCGGCGACTATTTTGGTTGGAGCTGGGCCAGTAGCCGATGTTAGGCTTTATATGGAATAAATGGGCGCTGTGGTTAGTGGTCCAGTCATTCTGGATGTACTTCCGGATATGGTTCTGGAGGAGAGCTTTGCTATCGTCGCCAGACCATTAAAGAGCTGTTATGTCTCTGAGTTCTAGAGATTTTTTGGCCTGTTCGTTGGCTTTTTCATTTCCGAGAATTCTGCAGTGGCCCGGGATCCAAAGAAAAGAGACATCTGGGATATTGTCGATACGCTTCTGGATGTCTGCTACTACGTGATGGCTGGGGTTGACAACGTTAGTGATAGCTTGCAAAACAGATTTAGAGTCTGAACAGATGACGGCTGAATTAATATTTAGGGTTCTAATCAGGACTAGTGTATCTAGAATGGCGACAGCCTCGGCAGTAAAGATAGAGCAGTTTCCCGGAAGTCTATTTTGGAGGCAAATATTTTGCCCCCAGATGCCGAGGCCTACTTTCTCGCCTATTTTAGAGCCGTCTGTGAAGATGAAGGTTTTGCCAGTGTTGTTAGACTGGAAATCTAAGGAATTTCTGAGAGATGTCCTCTGTGGTGAGGTTGTCTTTGCGTGTGGTGAAAAGAAACTCGACTTTCAGCTGTTTGCGAGACCAAAAGCGGGAGAGTGGGGGTTTGCCTATGGCTTCTGGGATCGCAAGGTTCAGAGCTTCCAGGGTCTTAGCTACTCTATTCTTAAATGGAGGCCAGGTTGTCCGATTAGTTTTTGATACACGTCCGGGGTGGGCAAAACATTGTTTCGCCGGGTGATTTTCGGTAGATTGGACCTTGATATAGTAAGAGATAAGCTGGGAGTGGCGTCTTGTTTGGAGAGGGCACAGCCCACTGTCCACTAACAAGCTGGTGATGGGGGATTCTCTGAGCGCGCCTGTGGCTGCCCGGATACTTGCGTTATGGATGCGCTCTAGCTTTAGCTTATTAGTGTTGTTTGTTGAGTCAAACACGAACGAATTATATTCAAGTATGGGCCGAATCAAGGACTTGTAGAGTATGAGCAGAGTCTTTCGATCCCCACCGTACTCTGTTCCGCCGAGCATGCGAAGGATATTGACTCGTTTTTGACAGCTAGAGACGACTTTGGTAATATGCTCGTTAAAACTAAGACGGGTATCAAGGATGACGCCTAAGAATTTGAAGCTTTTCGCGCATTCAATGGGTTTGCCTGAGATTTGGAGCTGAGGAACTGCGTGTCGCACACCTGGCTTGGCAAGGACTACGACTGATGACTTTTTGGCCGAGAGTGATAGACCCATTGAATTGCAACAAGTATGGATGTCGTCGAGACTACCCTGCAATTCGGTAGTTGAGGTTTTGAATTCTAGTTGACTGCGCCGCCTGGTGTCGACCGGAGTGGATTTCCAAATAGCGACATCATCTGCAAATAGGGAGTACTTAACTCCAGGCGGTAGCTTTTTGAAAAAAATGTCATTGATCATGACTAGGAAGAGGGTCGGAGATAAAACGCTACCCTGGGGTGTGCCCTGGTCTTGAGATGTCAGGTAGGAAAAGGTGGTGCCGCAGCGCACTTTGAATTTTCTGTCCCTGAGAAAGTTTTCAATGAATCTAGCAAGGTGGCCATGGACTCCCAGTTTAGAGAGTTTATACAAAAGGACGTCTTTTTGTACACGATCGAAGGCCGACTTGATATCTAAGAATGCAGCAATTGTGACTTGCTTCTTGTAGAAGCCATTTTGGACGTCACTGATCAGTTTGATCAGATTGTCAGTGTTGGCTCGCCCGCGCCGGAAACCCGATTGCATAGCATCTTTTTTTCTTTTTTTTAACCCACTACCCATTTAAAAGGTAGGCAGGAGTGCCCTTCCGTACCCATGCGACCAAACTACAAATTTTCCAGTTGTAAATTTGGGACATGTATGTTAATATCTTAATTGAAGGTCGCACCACTCCCCGCTCCATTTATTCTAAAGTTGTTTACAGAGTAGTTCCCCAAGTCTCTCCCGAAAATAATAGTAGAACTAGTAACATTCGAGAGAAACTTGGGTACTCTAAAGTTGGTATTAGTGGATTAAAGTTTTTCAGGGTTAAATAAGAAACTCATAAAAAGGAAAAAATTGGTCAGTCAATGGCTATGAGAAAACTAGGCAGCGAGATGAAAAATAATCACAAAAAAAGAAAGTATTTGATAGCATTGATTCCCCTCCTGGGATCGATATTGGTTCCTAAAATGTTTTCTGATAATTTTCTTTAATGTATATTTCTGCAATGGAACATCATCAAGATTTGGAAAAATCGGACATATTATCTGGTTCCACGCTGTTGGAGCTGAACATGATATTGAAAATGATCTGTAGTTCGTTGTTGCTAAAGGAACATGAAAATGTTGTACTAGGCGAGTGTTTGCAGGACGATGATATTGAAAGAGTGATGAGATGGCAAATGGTAGTGATTGACTTTAAATTTTGATAGAATTATAATTTTCTGTTCAGTAATAATATCATTGAGTTTTAACAAGTTCAGTTCAACAAAAAGTCCATTTGTTGGATGGTAAAAAGGTTTCTTCATAATTATTCGAACTGCCCTTTTTTGAAGTTTCATTAGCTTATCTAAATGCGTTTGATAATTGCTTCCCCATACAACTGCGCAGTAATTGAAGTATGGTAGCACAAGAGTGTTATATAGACAGATAAGTTCTCGTAATTCTAAGTAATAATATTTTGCTCTATTCATTACTCCCAGATTTCTACTGATCAGAGCTGCCATGTTGGCCACATGAGCATCCCATTTCAAATTATCATCTACCAGGACACCTAAATACCTAACCACTTTTTCTTTTCCTATTTCGACTCCATTCAGTTTTATTTTTGTCAGTAAAGTCGCTTTTAGAATAAACTTGGCAGTGTGATTTCTCGGCGTTAAGCGATAGACGGTTTGATTGAAACCACTGCGTTACTTTTGGTAGAAGAGTGTTTATTTTTTGTTGCAAAAGGTTTTGATTTTCCGCTTTTACTACAATGGCTGTAATAATAATTTTTGGTGCTTATCGACGCACCAACTGCCAGGGTCATATGGCGTCGCCAACTCTTTCCCTGTTGGAAGGTTTTCTCGGGAGCCAGCTTGCTCCTTGTTCAGGGAAGCCGCCGGGCCTTGAACCCGGGTCGGCTGAATGGAACCCAGCTACGCTGACCACTCCACTACCGCGCCCCCACTACAATGGCTGTATCGTCGGCAAAATGATAAAGGACGGCCTGTTTCGAAACACGATATAAATCATTCACATATAGAATAAACAAAAGTGGGCCCAATATCAAGCCCTGTGGTACTCCCGTGGTGACTTTTTCCGATCTGAGAATATATCTTTAAATTTAGTCCATTGACACCTATTTTTCAGGTATTAACACACAATGTCATAAAGTTTTCCACGAACTCCAAGAAAGTGTAATTTTACTAAGAGTATTCTGAAACTAACAGTATCAAATAATTTTTTAGATCTAGAAAAATTCCACAAGAAATCTCACCTCTTTCTAAACATTCCGTAACAGTGTCATATAAATGGGCAATTGGCATGTAGGAGCTATGTAGCTTACGAAATCCAAATTGTAATTTGTAAAGAATGTTGTTTGCGTCTAAATATTCAACTATGTATTGATGTAATATCTTCTCCAGAATTTTAGAGAAGATTGGAAGTAAAGATATAGGTCGATAATTGTTGAACCTATCCTTGTCTCCAGATTTATGAATCGGAATAATCACCACAATCTTTAGCAAATCTGGAAATATTCCAGTTGATAAACAGAGATTAAAGAAGTGTGCCAAATTACTTAAACAACATTGGTATGTCGATTTAAGATCCTAGAACTTATCCTATCTATTCCTCCTTCAACAGCATTTAAAGACTTTATTATATTTTCGAGAAATTTTCGAGTTTATTTTCGAGTTTATCGACTTTATCGAGTTTCTTTTCGAGAAATTCGTGCAGTCTTACGTTGACCATGCGCTCTACAAGCTTGCTAGCACATCTAGTAAGCGAAATGGGGCGATAACCTTTAGGGTCTGTTTTTTCTTTGCCAGGTTTTGGAATGGGAATGATGACACTCTCCCGCCACATAGTGGGGAACGAGTCGCTAAGAAACATGTTGTTAATGGCCGAGAGAAGGTATTTTAGTGCTGTCTGGCTGAGGTGCCTGAAGAAAGAGTAGTGAATTTCATCCGGGCCCACTGCAGTGTTTCCACGCTTGCTAATGGAGTAATTTAGTTCGGTCATTGTAAAAGGTACGTTATAGTACTCCTGATTACTAGAATTGAAGAATGTGCGGCGTTTGCACCATTCGGCCTAGTCTTTTGAGCGCTGGTTGTAGGAATTGTTGGCTGCAACGCCATTGTAATGATCAACAAAGGCGTCCATGACTTTCCTTGGGTGCCGGGATGTTTTGGCCGGAGATTGTCAGTTGAGGGAAAGGTTCACGGGGCGGTCGTTTCGCAGAGAAAGCTCCAATGGTTTTCCAGATTTGAGAAATGGGTGTGAAGCGGTTGAATTTAGAAACGAAAGCGTTGAAATTATCTTTTTTGGACCCGCTTGCACGTGTTTTGAAAGTGGGCTTTGGCTGCCCGGAAGGCATTGCGAGTAGGGTTGTGTGCCCTCCTCTCATAGGCTTTCCTGGCTCTAATCATTTGAGCTTTGGCGTGTGCCGTCTCTGCATTCCACCATGGGGCTCCTTTTTTCTGTCGGGGGCCTTGACTTTTTAGTATTGCTAAATGTGCTGCTGAGCTGATGGCTTTTAGTACCGAGTCAATGTCTGCCGAGTCGGGGCCACCTCCGGTGACAAGTGTGAGGTCGACCTCTGCCTCAAACTGGTTCCAGTCGGCACGTTTTAGATTCCATGAGGGTGTAAAAAGAGTAACATGGTCGATTGAGCCTGTGGGAATACCAATTTTTATTGGGAGGTGATCGCTCATTCCTGGGTTGTCTTCGACTTCCCAGGTGAACAGTGACGCAATTCTAGGAGAGCAGCACGAGATGTCAATGACAGTGTCAGAATGGCCACCGCGCATTGCTTGGTGGGTAGGAGCGCCGTTATTTAAGATAACTAGATTTTGAAAGTCTATTGCGTCATTGATGATTTCGCCTCTGCGAGTGGTGGTGGCGCTGCCCCATGAGGGATGATGACCGTTCAAGTCTCCAAGTAGTAGCAAAGGGCCGGGAATTTGTGCCAAAAGTTGGGCGAGGTCCCGAGCCGACGGGTCAGGATCGCTTGGAGAGATGTACAGTGAAATCACCGTCAATTTGACGTGCTGAATTTCTACATTAATAGCGACACAGTCGAGTGGCGTAACCAAAGGCACTTGGCTGTGAGGGATGCTATTTTCAATAAGGATGGCAGTGCCTCCTTTACGGACAGTAGCGTTTACATTATGGCGGTACCAAGAGTAACCCGAGATTTTGAATTTGTTATTATCATTATCATTTAAAGAGGGTTTCTTGGAGTGCTGCTACTGCCGGCTTTTTCTCAGCAAAGATTGATTTAAATAAGGGGAATTTCCCAATTAGACTGTTTGTGTTCCATCGGAGAATTGAACCCACGGTGGTTTAATGTCTTAGATGCTGGGGGGGGTTGCGGGGGGGGGGCGGAGGTGATAGGAATGTGTGCTACTCGTGTCGCTGGTAGTGGAAACGGGGGATGAGTGCCGGGTGTACCGGAGTTTCCTCGGCACCGGGGGGCTGCCGGGCCTGAGGGATTTGGAGGAGACTGAACTGGTGGGGGAGGCAGACATGAGATAACTATTTTCTACAGAGTCTGTGACCGAGATCTTCTTTTTTAAGGGAGGCAGGAGATTTGCTGCTGTCCGTGAGAGAGGTTTCAGTTTGGGTGGCTACACTGACTTTTTCTTTTTGAGTGGCAGCTGTCTTACTGGAAGGGGGAGCTGCCATCCTGGTGTTTCCGTCCCGGCGCCCGCCGTAGGCGGCGCCTGGGAGGGGGTGCACCGGTGACTTTTGGGTGGGAGGGGGCTGGGAGCGGGGGAAACTCGGTACAGCTAGGCACCTGCTGAGGGCTGCTTTGCCGCCCTTCGGTTGGGGTCCAGGTCTTCCTGATGACATGTGAGGGACGGGGGGCGGCGGTACTTTTGGGCGGAAGACCCGGAGTGGAACAGGCTGGGTTGGCTGGGGGATCCGTCCAGCCCGTGTTGGGAGTTCACTTGCGCCAAAAGGTGTTTGTGCTGTGGTGCGTGTTTTGCATGACATGGGGGATGGCCAGCCGAAGGGGTACCATGACTAGCGGCTCCATCAGGGGGCGAAGGGGACGCTTTTGGCAGGCGGTGAGCTGAGGAGTGGCCTGGCCAGCTGTGCTGGGGGCTGCCGCGGTGGCCTTGCCACCACGTGCCTGGGTTAGGGAGTGGCGTTTTTTGCACTCACGCACTTTTTTGCGGGCCAGGTCGAAGGGGAGCTTTTCGTCTTCAGCCACCATATTTACATGTTTTTCACGGAGCCAGGCTGGGCACTTAGGATCGGTAGCCCCATGGGCGCCGCCACAGGCAGCACACAGGAGGCTAAGGGAGGTGCAGTCTTTGGTTCGGTGTGCAGCACTGCACTTGCCACAGCGGGGGCGGGGTTTTTACAGCTGGACTCAACATGGCCGTACCTTTGACAGATTTGACACTTGATGGGGTTGGGGTAGAACGGCTTCACTGGGTAGACACAGTCGCCCAGTTTGACACGGCCACAGTCATCTCGGCACTTTGTGTCGAAGGTGACGAGGAAGCGATTGTCTTTACGGTGAGGGGCTTTTTCGGTGGTGGGCTTGGGGAGAGTGAGTCTTTGAATGGTGATCACACTTTGGCCATCAAAATCAAAGTTGCGCTCGATTTCGTCTTCAGAGAGGTGAGAAGCCTCTAGCGCACGAATTGTGCCCCGGTAGAAGTTCAGAGACTTGTGAATGGCGAAACTCACCGGTTTCGATCCGAAAGTTTTGGTATGAAGCAGGGCTTTGGTTGAGGCAGTGTTGCTGGTTTTAACAAGGACGTCTTTTTGGTGCCGGATAATTTCATAGCTGCCTGTCACCTTTCGGCTGATGGCCTTGTCCAGACTGAAGGTAGATTCCTTTGCAAGATTTTGGTGGATGGAGTCGTAACTACCAATCAGCCAAGCTCCGCTTGGCAGGTTTGCATTGTTAAGGCGATCCATGAGAATGGCTGGCTATATTAACTTACGTTATATCGTGCAGAACCGCTCGAGTATAGGGTTCAGTTTTATGGCTGCGCGCGCTTTCTGCGTAGCGTGAGGAAGTTCTGGAGGCTGTGGCGTCAGAGCGTGTGTGTGACGTCAGAGCGTGTGCGTGACGTCAGAGCGTCGGGTGGTTTTCCTCACGCGGCCGGGTGAGTGCTTGTGCAGTAGAGAATTTTGAGGAGACGCTAACTGACTGGCTCTTTAGGGTGAATTTGAAGGTTAGGCAAGAGAGCTTTAACTAATGGGAAGTTAACTTATATACAGCGTGGTGTGGGATTTTATCCTATCTGGAGTATCGGCTGAAATTTCCTAATTACAGTGGGCTGTTACAGTCACTAGAAGGTTACTGAGCGGAGGGGAGGCAGGGGCCTCTTCAGGACCTATCACTAATCGGAGGGGAGGCAGGGGGGCCTCTTCAGGACCTATCAGGGACCTAGGTGGCTTTTAGCCTCGAAAGGGATCTAACTGGGACCTACGTTATTTTAAGGTAGTGTTTTATGGGCAGGTACCGTGACACCTTTGCATAGATGCAGCCCGTGGAGGGTATGTGTGGGACCTCACTGCTAATTAGCGAGGGTGAAAGACAGTCTACTGGCCGTACGTTTAGGGATTTTGGCAATGAAGGACCGATAGGTCCAGTCAAAGCCCCTCACCCAAGAACCAGAGGTTCAACAAGTGAGGTCACCCAGGCTAAACCACCGCTCGGGTTTCAGGCCGAAGAGAGAAATGATAGTTGAGAAAGATGTGGGACGGGACTGAGCGGAAGTGGAACAAGGTGGCCGGAATCCTAGAAACCAACACCACCTAGTCCGATAGAGAGTATATTTACAGGTCAGCTGTGGAAACAGCGATAGGCAGGGCTGGTACCAGCAACAGCGCTCGGAGCAGGCGGTCGCAGGAGCTCCAGAAGCCGCCAGCAGCTGTTGCAATAGGCAGCCGGGCGAAGGACGCCAGACAACCAGACCTGTCGGCAGAGCTCAGAACGTAGTGTTAGCGTCTCCGTGTAGGTGGCAATACTGTGTCTGTTGCCATTTTGGAGAGTCCGCAATTAGCGGAGTAGCGGAGAAGTGGACTGAAGTAGCGGAGCGCCCGACTATGCCTAGCGACGAACAAACTGCAGGCGTTGTACAGCGTCAGAGGACAGTGGCGAATCCAGGACTTCATTTGGGGGAGGGGGGCTAGGGTGCTCGAGCCTCCCCGCCATTGCATCGGATCAGCATCCGCTTATGTATTAATTATAGGCACTATGACATTTCCAGGGGGGCTTGGGCTCCTACCCCCCCCAGTGGCGGATCTAGCCAGTTGGTTTGGGAGGGGCAAACTAAAGTCGAAAAGCAAAAAAGAAAAACGTCACGCAGTGAAAAATTGCGCTGCAATATGCCTTTTCGGTAGGATTTTGGGAACTGGAGACGAAAAGCAAAAAAAACGTCACGGGGTGAAAAATATGGGCTCAAGATACTTTTTTCTATCCAAGCCCCAATATGTACACTGAACTCCACTAATTCTGTTTGAAGTTGAGAGTTGAAGCACCAAAATCTTGTTTACAAGCTAAAAAGGAGTCGGGGAAAAAGAAGGTCGATCGCTTCGGGGGGGCAAAAACATAGTTTTGCCCCGAGCTTTTCTGTTTGGGGGACAATTGCCTTCTTTGCCCCCCCTGGATCCGCCACTGCCCCCTCTGTGTCCGCCACTGTCGGAGGGGGATGGGACTTGACTTGAGCAAGGGCAGGGCGCCATATCCTGTCTCTATAGGTGGGCTCGTACACGCGACACTATGCACATACATACCGAATGCCACGGGCCGACTCACATACAAAGTGCCACGGGCCGACCCAAGTGTGCGCGCTAACCGACTGCGCCACCCAGACCCCAGGGCAGCTCCTGTAATAACCGGTTGCTGAAACTATATTAAAAAAATGACATTTTTCCTTACCTTCCACCTCAAAGTATTGATGCAAAAGTGGTTGCAAACACAAATCATAACCATTTTTTTAGGATTTGTTAAGATCATAGGCGGATCCAGGATTACCGATCGGGGGCATCTTCCCGGGGGGCGCCATCCGGACCGGGGGGCGCCAGAACGCGGATCCATTTCGAGAAGTGGTGCAAGATTTTCTGGAGGGGCGCCTTCCTCCCAGGGGCGCCATCATCTGGGGGCGCCTTTGCTATCAATGGCGTTCTGCAGAAACTCTTGGACTCGGCGTGCAGGCCACTTGGGGTGGTTTATTTCTAATATTCCGAAAAATAGGTATTTTAGATTTCGCGTAAACTCAGTCATATCGGATTGGCATCAGCAACAGAGTAGCATATCCCAGGATTCTACGATATTCATAGCCTTGTTTGCAGTTAGACCAATGATATTGATCTTCCCGCAAACTTACGTCACGTGTTTTTCGTTGAAGACTTCACAATATGTGTGACAGTGTCTACTACAGCAGCTGCGCAGAGGCGGCTGCAGCTGCCGACATATTGCAGCAATGGATCACACGCAATGGACTGAAATTTTCAAGTTCAAAGACATAGTGCATGCACTTTTATAATAGACATTGAGACCGAATACCCGATTTTGTAAATTCCGGAAATCCGAGCGACGTTGTAGCAGAAACCAGATTTATCAGGCCACACTCAATAAGCTTCATATCGCCACAGAAGGATTTCCGCAAAAAATGTTTCGATACGCTGAAAATACTGAAGGTGTTGACGAAGATGAGATACCGTGCAGATAGAGAAATGTTTCTCATGCTATACACGTTATACGCTTATCGCCTATATATATACGTTATGCGCACGTTATACGCTCATTGTTATACGCTACGTTATAAGCTTCTATGCTGTATAGATCACTTATTCGTCCGAAGATCGAGTACTGCTGTGTCAGAGCCGCATGACGAAATCCATGGAGCGAAGCGGATTGAGATATCTCAAGAGGCTCTATTCGGCCGTTTGGCGGTTCTGACAGTTGATACCAGGGCTCTGCAATTGTGTAGGGTGATTGCCCTTTACGCTAGACGCCCAAACTAAGGCCCCGAATATAAATTCAAAATAGTTTTTGAGAAATTTTAGAACAAATGTTTTCAATTTTGCATTTTTATCATTTTTATTTCTTAAGCGACGAACTTGAAATTTGCCTCCTTGAATAAGCAACAAGGCCACCTAAGAAAAAAGTTCGAACTGGTCCGACAATATTTATTACGCCAAAACGTAGTATTTCTAGTACAAGCAAAAAGATATTGAAATTTGACAGCCGACTGTAAGCTCGAAATGTCAGAAGGCACGCTTCAGTTAGTTTAAAGACAGCCACGTGGAGGCACTACGTCAATTTTCTTGTGCTTAGGCATAGTTTCCAGTGGAAAACGTAAAATTCTGACCTAGTTTTGCCATTTTGCCGGAGGACTACATTTTTGCTCATTTCATTTAAATATTAATCTCGCGATCTAATGCGCCGATTTGACTTTTCATTTCAAATAATGAAAGAACATTGCTTCCGCCTGATAATATTCGGAGATGGATATCGTGATAATAAAATTCATTGTCTTATATGTATAAATATAATTTTAGTAGAAAACCTTTTATTAGCTTTTCGGTTCAGAGCACATGTCATTCACAAGCTCAGAATTGACATGGCTGAATAGGAAAATTAATTGCAGTCATTCAATTCGTTTACACTACCCACTTATCTCCAACGGCTTTCGAGTAATTTGTCCGAAAGGGTATTTCAAGGAGCTAAATTTCTCGGAACATGTTTGCTTCTCACCATGGTTTCAAGTCCTCAAAATGAATGGAAGTGGATGCAATTTGGCATAAAGCTAGCTTAGGGTCTGGGTCGCCGATACAAGTGATTCTAGGCGAATCTAATGTCTGGTTCGTCTTTAGAAGCAGCTTTATACCATGCCTTTCTGTACGAACACAACACCCGGCGCCACGATCACGGCATCGTTTTGATTGCGTGATACCGGCCAGTGACCTGACGGGTCACAGGTGTAGGGTTAGTGGGGTCGGTACAGTGTGGCGCAGTGGTCTAGTGGTTAGAGGTCCTGTCTGTGATGAGGGGTGCGCGGGTCGAATCCGGGTTGACTGCGGATATTTACTATTTATTTCAAAGAAAAGAATGATGGCACTGACCTACAGGCTTATGAAGAGATACATTGAGAATGAAATATGGTTGATTTCAGCACATTGTCATGCGGCTCTCCTGCGCCGGTGGGGGTTATCCCAGGTCGCAGACCGGGGTTGCGTATGAGGCCACTCCTTAGTCCGCGAAAAAGATTATCGATATGTCCGTCATCTCGCTATCAGAATAGTAACAGGAGCGTTCCAAGCTTCACCCATAATAAGCATGCTAGTGGAAATTAGTGAAATACCGCTACAAATGCGCAGTAAGATACTCGCTTTGCATTAAGCCATTAAAAGGAATGTGGCACCTTTAGAACGTGATTTTAACTGAGATAGCCAAGTTGTAAAGCAAATCGGAAAACCAGGTGCTCTATATATCATTTGTCTTGGAACTCGATTTTTCCGTAGAAAAACTAAAACATACCGAAATGTACCTCTCATGTACCTCTCGCCAGGCGGCCATTGTTGTGAGCTGCTGGTGGACGACATATGCTGACATCACGATGAGCATCAGCCAATCGAAGCCCTTGAAGTGTTTCGAGTATGGTAGTGGTTGCCAGATCATGACATCATCCAGAGGCAGATATTTATTCATTTTTCTAGAGGAGTATTTTAAAAATAAAAGCATTGAGATTGTTGTACATTTTCAGAGAAATCATGAGTGGTTTCATTATTTTCGGCTAAAAGTACGCCTAATTACACAAAATTCCAGGATTTTACCAAGGTGCCACGTTCCCTTTAAAATAAGTCACCAACACGCCCCACGTACCAAACATTTTTTTTGGCGACGCCTACCTCAGTCAGATAGACAGTGGCTCGCGTTTTGCAACCCGTCACCAGGAGTCTGTGCCTGGCTGGCACAGGCTGGTATCGACAGCAATCTCGTCGAACCAATGAAGCAGCTGTTATTGAACCATAGCTCATCTCGACAGTTAACACGAACACAACCTACGCCAACAAAGCAAAAATTTGCCTCCTGAACCGACGCGCCAGTATTTTATGAACTTGCTTGCGGAGCCGTTCGAAAACCATGTCTGTTCCTATATAGACGGTTGCAAAAGAAAGTGACAATGGCACAGGGCGTGCATTTGTTGGTGACGATGTTGAGAAGTTTTCTAGTTTGCCTTACGAAGGATCCATTTTACTTCAGAGCTGTACTCCATTTTTTTGCTGTTTGGACCCGGTGTCTAAGCTGATGGTGAGGAAGTTTGCGATTTTTACCGATTCGCTGTCTTATCTGCAGACATTGAAGCCATTTTATTTCTATAATGCGTCGTCACCTTGGCAGGCCATGCTGAAGATGACTGGATCTTCTGTGTGCACTGATTAGTCCAGTAGGAAGACACAGGCAGTTTGGATGGCTACCATCTCAGCCTGAAAACTCGAGCAGAGCGAGCCTGCTGGTCGCCTGAGCTCATGCTGGGCTCTGTCTGGTGACTCGATGAAGACCCAGCTCCCCGCTCGTGACCCCCTCCGTGCACTAACCCGTCGGTCCACACCCATGTGGCACATTGAGTCAGGGAAGCGAAGTGGGGGAGAGCTACTCGCTTCTTCCGGACAGGTGGCGCTCCTGATGTCAGTGGGCCCACGTCTAGTTGAAATGTAACTCACTCTCCTGATACCCACAGTGGAAGACGTCGAGGAAGGAAAGACTCGATGGGGAGGGAGATGCCTGCTTGATCCCACATGTCTTTGCCCACCTGCCGCCACCCGGTCACCGAGGAGAGTCGAGAGGGCGCTGTCGCCTCCGCACGTCTTCACAGAGGGTTTTCAGGCGGCAGGGTATGGAATTTCACCAGCAGTCGGGTCGCGAGTACCCTCCTTCTGAGCGCTACGCGGGGAGTCTTAACTCGGCTGGGAGTGGAGTGGGTGCATCCTGTGATGATACGCGCCGACGCTCTCATTTTGCGTTCCAGCAGCTCGACATGAAATGGCGTGGAGCCACGCTGCGGCCGCTTACTCCATCGCTCCTCTCACGTAACCAGTAGCGACGGTTCCGGAGGTGCTGTTCGTGCAGCCCCCAGTTGCAGCCGGACAGTTGACGTAGGTGGGAGATGCGGGGTGGACCTTCTCCCACAGTCTCTTACAGTGTGGACCGAAATGGAGGAGCCGATCGATGGTGACGCCAAGTAGCTGTAGGGTGTCTCCAGCAGTGACAGACTTCCCGTCGACCTTAAAATTGAAGGGATCGGCGTCTCTGGCCCACTGGGACATCACCAGTACTTGGATCTTGGCTCCTGATACCACCATTTTGTGCTGTCGGGTCCACTTCATGAGGGTGCCAGCAGCAGCTTTATTGCGCCCGGTCCTTGGCGACTTGGATGTTGTTGCCCGTGCAGAGAGCCGCCGTATCATCAGCGTACATGTAGGGGAGCATCCGGGAACCGCGCAGAGTGCGTCTACCAGCCGAGCCACCCATACAAAATAAAACTGGCGATAAGACACTTCCTTACGGCAGGCCAGTTCGGAAAATGCGCTCACTGGAAAGCACACCATTTAGTTCCACCTGGACTCTTCGGTCCCGGAGTCACTGTCAAATCCAGGCCACCGTGCAATTTGACAGCCCCATCTACAGCAGGCGAACGCGTAGCAGGTGGTGGTCCACTACGTCGTACGCGTGCGCGAAATCAAACGCGACGAGGACGTATTTCTGCGCGGTCTGTCCATCGCGAGGGCGGCTGTGTCTCGATTTGGGCATGCACAGTGCACGCTCACCTCTTCTCTTAAATGAGTCCTGAACTTGACCTGAAGGCGATGGTTGATGGTATAAGTGGATGGTCAGTGACAAAATATACTCGTTTTATCAATCTGAATGGTCTTTTCACTTCGATCTGAACACTGCACATGATCATTAAACGTGCAAATTACAGCCAATAAACGAAAAAAAGTTATCAATTTATCAAGAGAGTACTTGGACACGTTGAAACTGTTTTCTTTTTATTCAAGTAGGGCCCATTTATGTCACAAATCACACATGCCTATGGCATGATCTATTTCAGCATTCAATCACATGGCTACCGAAATTCTCTTAACACCTCCGAAATTTCACGCACAAGAGCAATTCTCCCATGCTGATGAATTGAAGAATATAGATAAAGGTCGATGGAAAATGCCCACATACTTCATTCTGTGTTTATCTTAACGTTTCAATTTCCCTTATATCTCCTTGAGTCTGCCATCTGGTTCAAACATTATTTTTAGGAGTAATTAATAAGGTGGGTTAAAGTCCGGTTTGTGTTTCCTACAACTTAAAGCTTTTCCGCTGAGGTAATTTTTTGGACAGCGCACAGGCCAGGTTCACACTCGCTGCGATTATTTTCAATGTCCTCTCACCATTATCTTACGAATCTTGGCCACGTGGAAAGGCAAAATGATGCTTATCATATTTGATATTAAAATAAACTTAACCCCTCTTCACTAATAGAAAAATCCTCAGATATATACCTTTATGTTCAGCTGTTGCATCTTCCCAAGTGTCTTGAATTTATCCATGACCTAGTGGCAGTTACAGATTTTTCAAGAGGTGCCGAAAAAGTGTGGACTGAACTGTTTAGCAATTCATTGTTTCAAATATCACGCCAAATAGGCATCTTGCTTGGCTGGTACAAACTGTTATGGCTGGGAGAGGGTGGGATAGGACGTTGTTAAAAATACGATCCACCAAAATGACGGCAACCGAAAACCGAATACCATAGGCGCCCTTTGGGTGAAAAGTTGATGGTAAAGTGCCCACTTTAAGGCTCCGCGTTTCCCCCACCTTACTAAAATTCTAGATCCGCCCATACGCGGATCCAGGGGGCAAAGGGGAGGGCAGATGCAGCCCCGATCGATCCTCGGCGCCCCTGAAATGGTCACGGCGCCCCCTGAAAGGTCGATGGCACTCGTCTGAAGTGGCGCTTCCCACCCTCCCCCAGGATGCGAAAATCGGTGCTCACCGATAGGATTTTACGCCCACCTGGTAGGTTTTTCCGGTCAAAAGTGGCGCCCCCTGCTCCGGATGGCGCCCCCGGGAAGGTGCTCCCTCCGATTGGCAATCCTGGATCTGCCTATGGATCCGTCACTGTTCAAGAGCAAACAATTCACAGAAATAGCAGGAAGATATCAAATGTTAGCGGGGAGTGGTGCGGCCAAGATAATTGATGATGCTAACAAATTGTTTAGTTATGTGGATAAAATAATTGGCTCGCCACACGGGATTGGAAGGGGACTCCTGCCTTCTTATGAGATGGGCAGTGTGCTAAAAATATATCGTCAAGTCAATATCAAATTATCAACATTTAGTTTTATACAGTGCACTGTTCACTGCAGTGATACAAGAGTGCTCTGTCCTTTTTCTGTGGGTTTATGACATCCGGTAGGGTTCGTTTTAGCCTCAAATATGGCTTTTGTGGTATTTATTTGGCCATTTGGCCGCCCCGGTTGCTCGGTTGGTAGAGCGTCGGGCTCCGGCCCGCTGCTGAGAAGCATGCAGTGGCAGTGCATGTCCAGGCTTGAGATCGGTTCCCCTGAGACGCTCCGGCGCTCAATCGTTGCCCGACGTAGGTCGGCTGGCAACTGACTGATGAGAGGGTGACCTGAGCGAGGCGGCCATCCCTGTGCTTTGTGGGAGGTTAAACTTTGGCTTCTAAATCAACCCTTCATTGTGGGCGTTACTCGTTCGGGTGGTGGGGTCGGGGTCTCCGTGACAAGTCCCTTGAGGACTTTAATGAGACTCAGACTCCAACAGCCGTACTGGGAAGAACTTGACGAAATTTATAATACAAAACAATATTTTTTAGTGCAAATACAATTTGAACCTTTTGGCCTTTTCGCAAACCCGGTTTGGCCTTTTCCGTTGAAAAAACCCGCAGTCCTGGGCAGCATCTCTAATCTTTAGAATATGGAATAACAAAAATTAGGAGACATTTTTTTAACACTAGCACGTCTAAATTTTATTAACGCCCCTCCAAATGGGGGTTTGATCCCCGAAGACATTATAATGGCCAGCACAAGAAAATCTCCACCGCCCCCCTCCACTGAGTTTTCCTTAAAAAATGTTCTGCTGTCCTTTCCAGGGGGCGCCTTCCTATCCATGGGTGCTTATTCTTTCCAGAGGGGGCGCCTTTGCTCTCGGGGGGCGCCTTTTGCTATCCAGGGATGCCTGTGCTAACTAGGGGTGCATATGATATCAAGGGGCGCCGGTGATCTTCTTCGGAGGCGTCTCTGCTGTCCAGGAGGCGCCTGCGCTATCCAGGGGCACTTATGCTATCCAGAGACCCGGATCCTTTACTCAGGGGGCGGGGGCCGCCTTTTGCTGTCCAGGGGTGCCTGTGCTAACCAGGGGCGCATATGCTGTCCCGGGGTGCCGTTGCTCTTCTTTAGGGGCGTCTCTGCCGTCCAGGGGTGCCTATGCTATCCAGAGGGTGTGTTCTGTCCATGGGGCGCTTTTGGTATCAAAGGGCGTATTTGCTGTTTTGGGGGCGCCTATCCCATCCAGAGGGCGCCCCTGCTGTCCAGGGAGCGCGATTGCTATTAAAGGGAGCTTATGATATCCAGAGGGGTGCCTTTGCTCTATGGGGAAGGGGGCGCTCTTAGTGTACAGGAGTGCCTGTGCTAACCAGAGGGCGCCTATGCTATTCAGGGGCGTCGTTACTCCTCAATTGGGGGTGCCTTTTTCTGTCCAGGGGCGCCTCTGCTGTCTAGAGGTCGCCTTTGCTATCCAGAGGGCGCTTTTACTCAAGGGGTGGGCACCTTTTGCTGTCCAGGGTGCAGCTTTGATGTCAGGGGCGCCATTCATATTTGAAAGTGTATTTTATTTTACACAGAGGGTACTACCCCTTCAGACAAACGATGTGTCTGATTTTCTCTTGACCGGCCGGGGCGCCGGCAAAATCCGGGGTGCCACCCAAATCCGTGAGGGCCTCCCCGTACGAGGTCAAAATCAGGTGTGCAAAAATATACTATTGTACACCATCATTTTTTCAAGGTGTGCAACTGCACACCCTGTCCTGCGGAATCCGCCGTCCCTGCCGCCGTTGTTCTCGGGAGGGGGTTTCTTTATCTCTCCAGGGGGCGCCTTTCTTATCAAAGGGCGCCTATGTTGTCCAGGGGGCGCCTTTTCTCTGCGGGGGCGCCTTTGCTGTCAAGGGGTGCCTGGCTAACCAGGGGCGCATGTGATATCTAGGGGCGCCGTTTCTCTTCTTCGGAGGCGCCTCAGCTGTCCAGGAGGCGCCTACGCTTTTCAAGGGCGCCTATGCTATCCAGAGGGGCGCCTTTACTCAAGGGGGGCGCCTTTTGCTTTCCAGGGCGCAGTTTTGATGTCAAGGTGCGTCATTCATGTATGAAATTGTCTTTTCACAGAGGATCCTACCTCTTCAGGTAGGCGGTAATTAGGCTTGATTTTCTCTGACCGGCCGGGGCGCCGGCTGAGGCCTGGGGGCGCCTCCTGGACAAAGCCAAAACAAGTGGTGCAAAAAGATACTTTTGCACCACTTGAAAAATCGAGTGGTGCAACTGCACCACTTGCACCCTGGAATCCGCCGTCCCTGGGGGCGCCATCCGGACCAGGGGGCGCCACTTATGACCGGCAAAAGCTATCAGGTGGGCGCCAAATCCTATCGGTGGGCGCCGACTTTCGCATCCTGGGGGGAGGTGGGAAGCGACCTTTCAGGGGGCGCCATCGACCTTTCAGGGGGGCGCCGAGGGTCGATCGGGGGCACGTGCCCCCCTGCCCCCTGGATCCGCCTATGGTTAAGATCTAAGATTTGGCAAATTCGATCGCGAACCGTTTACCTAATGATATGAAAAGGGGGGGTGGAGAAAACGTTTCATTCATTCAGTAGCATTCATCTAGCATTCATCATAATATTTGAATATCTGCGACACGGTCTATTAGTTCCACAATGGAGGACGCTGCGGCGTGGCTGTCGAACCCTCAATCTGGTTGCCATGGTGATGCCCCGGGCCGACCGCGCCGTGAGAGCGGCACCAGCGGCTGGAATTTAGCGGACAACGCGAGAGGGCAGCGTGCCACGTCGTGAGCCTCACGCATGTTGGCGGACAGTGCATAGATGAAGCGAGGACACGCAGCGAGCGGACACTGAGCGATCCCATAGACTCGGCGTAGCCTCGGGACATTTCCCAGTGGTCTGTGTGGCGACAGGTTTTCGGAGCAGCGGCGCGGCGGAGGGGAGGGGACACCTCATATGGCACCTGTACCTGATGCGCCCAGATCTTATCTCACAGTAAGTGAAATGACCGGGAGCTGATCGAACTTTCACAGTAACATTGTATTCGGAAATATTTGCGAATGAATTTTTTAATACATTAGGCCCAGGCCATATCGTATTGTCATGACACGGCCAGACACATTGACATGAGGTTGCTGGAGATACCTAAGGTCACTGGTTCATGTCACATGCTGAAGAGGTCAAGTGTCACCATGTCAATTGTATTGAAACCTGGAATCTAATTTAGGACCTAGTCCATACCATATGATTTTCTCTACACCAAACGCAGCGAGGAAGACGGCTAATACCTTGTGTAAATATTCGGGACGACCTCATATCTCTGTGACCTGACATGAACAAGACTTAAAATTTGATCAAAATGCGTGAAATCACATTGGATTCACCTAGCCCGGGAAGCCTCGTGCTAAATCCGTTTTTTTACAGTTCCGAAAAACATGGTGAGAGGGATAATTGACCCCACCCCCCTTCCCGCCAATTGGGCATGGATGAAACACGATTGATCGTTATTTACAATAAGTTGCTTAACACATCATTGGCGGATGCAAGCGGGGTGGTTTGGGGGAGGACAAAACGGTCAGAATTGTGGGGAATATATTGGGTTTTTAAAAAGAAAATGCACTTGTTTGAGATAGATAGATCTTCTCAGTTCCACCCGTCCTGGATCCGATAACAAAATTAGTAAGCTAAACAGTATTTATTTATTTTTTTGGGATTTTGCTAAGGTCAAAGGAAGCCAGAGACAGGGGGATGTTTGGCTTAGTGGATAACATTCCTGTCCTCTAAGCCACCGGTCCCGGGTTCAAGTCCCGGCGGAGCCTCGAGCCTCTGAATAAGTGGACCTGGTCCCCCAATGCCCTCCCATGGGGAGAGAGGTGGTGACGCCGTATTACCTTCATAGTTGGTGCGTCGTTAAACCCCGACAATCATCAAGCCAGAGATAAGAGCGTATCTCCTTAGAGCTTATCTTAAGAGTAGCTCTATTATTGAGCAAAGGTAGGGTACTTATATCTGGGTGGGCTCCAACTCATGGCATTCTGCAGAACATTCAGCGTACCACGCATTGGCGGATCCTATAGCATATTTTGGAGTGTGCCAAACCAACGTTTTGGGGGCTAAATCGAGAAGAAAAAAAACTGCGAAAACATGGTATTTTTAAAAGACGAACCGAACGCGCGCACTTACGGACCCCTCCATCCAGCTACCCACCAGTGATTATTCAAGACTACTGGGCGTCTGTTCAATACTGCATAAATAAACAAATTATACCAGATAGTTTATGGAGCAGTAGCGCCAGGACTAAACACGCATCTGGGGCCAGAATTGGGGCTCCGTGAACTGGGTGCTCCCCTAAGGACATCACTAGGCTTACCACTTGATAATAAAGTATCCAATGTATCGAGTGCTAAAACAAACAAGGAACCCAAGGGTGCACTACAGGCTAGAAGGCACCGCGCCCATCGGTGTAGAGACGTGACGGACTGGGACCCGTCACTTGATATGCAAAAACACTCTTAAACGCTAAGGATTGTCTAAGGTCAGCAAAGGTGATCCTATGGGCTGGGTACATTCATAAGCTTAAACCCAGCATATGGCGTTTTCTTCTATACCTGATGAGAGGCGCCCTCCAAGATCTCTAGCAGAACCATTTACAGACGAGCAAACACGCAGAGCTCCTTCTGTAGAGCTACGTACATACATACATAAGCTCTTATACATGCACCTCCAGGACCATGATGTGGCTCACCATGTCTCGAAAACTTATTTCTTCGGGTGTTTCTCGCAGAAATAACAAGTTCCGTGCTGAAATAAGATGTCACGTTACCGATCACACTCTTTTAATTCGTGCTTTATTGATTTGATCACGCTGCGTTTCATTTCTCTATATCGTGGTCTTATTAAGCTCTATTTATTATTTTTGAGTGTCGTGCCTTGTTTACTTGTTTTTATTTATTGCCTCCCTTTCGATTATATGTTCTCTCTCTCTCCCTCTTTCTCTCTCTCTCTCTCTCTCTCTCTCTCTCTCTCTCTCTTTTTATCTGTCGTTCGCAAATGATGAAACACAAAAATTGATGATAATGAAGATGATTATGATGATGATGATATTGATGATGGCAATGATGAAATTTGAAAACAAGTAATGAGTAATTAAGGGCATACTGACACCTAAATAAATGAAATACAAAATGAGAGATTTTCTATTCTGCCCCGATACACAGCACTCCGTATATATAAGTAGGTACTCCTGAAGCAATTTGCAGGTTGTTCCATAGACACTTTTGTAATTGAAAGAAAAGCCCACGAAACTGGAAGTGGCTTCTAAGTTTCTAGGATTGCCCCTAAATAAACTAAAACTGACAGTGGTCTCTGGCCCCGAGACGTGTCAACCCATAAGAACCAGGAGACGCCCATGAAGAACCAGAAGAGATATGTTGCCGGGCGTTCGGTAGAGGTACTCCCGAAATCAAAAGAATAGTATTTGAAATTGAGGGCGCCTTTCAAACTTGCAGGGGCGTCACCTAAATAAATTAAAAACTGGCAAACCTTTCTCGCTTGGCGAGGTGTTGCACTCCATAAAAACCAAGAGACGCCCCTGGCTTTTTTTGCGGGTGTTCCATAGAGACACTCTTGGAATTGAATGCTAATTATTTGACTTGGAGCATCTTTAGAACTTTGGGTGGTGGAGAGGTGCCATTGAGCAAAAAAATCGCCCTCTTCGCTTTCGACGCCAATGTAGGGGCCTAGGGCATGACACGAACGCCACCCCCCCTTCGGTATGCCACTGCATGTGGTGGTATGGCTATGCAGTATGATTTTCATAACGTAATTTATTTCATTGCATTATTTTGCATTGTTTTGCTCGTAAATGTTGATTATCAACACTCCAAATAATCGTTAGAATGCGGTTATTTGGCCCTGCTTTATGACCTAGCTGTTCTTGATGAAAAGTGAGAAAGGAAAAGTGCAAAACGAACAGGGCGATGACTTTATGAAGCACGGCTGTGCGAACTGCAGCGGTTTTGAGAACCGTTCTTTTTCGCTCAGTCCTAAAATTGTTAGCCGCAGGGACTACACTCCCTGTAGCGACGGGCTGCAACTTACCCTTAGCCTTTAACTGTCTTCTGATAAAGTGATTTCGTAAAAAACGGAAACATTGCCGGAGCAAATGCTCCACAGAAACACAAGAACTATATAAATGCACCAGGGTATTCAATTCGATTATAATCCCATATATTTTACACTTGAAGGAGAAGTCGAAAAAAATAATGATAGAACGGTGGATTGGCTAAATATATATGATCATATGTTTCATGATTCCGACTGAGGGACAGGGGCGTAGCCAGGATTTCGCTCGGGGGGGTGGCGGCCAAAAAGGGCCCCTGAAATTCCGCCAAAAGGGTCCCAAAAAATGTCGGCAAGCAAAAAAAACGTTCAGCGCGGCTTTTGTGTCAATTTATCTAAAGAACGCCGCTTTAAGCCAGAGCGTCCCTAAGATATCGCCATGGCAAGTCGTTTGTGTGCCTACCAAATTGCTTCAGAGCCAATCGTGCTCGAAGAGCGAAAAAGGCAGTGAGTATTTCTTCCTCTTCGGGAGAAACTTCTTTCAATGATGATAGATGTCGAGGTGTTGCACTGAAGAGCATAATTATGCATAGAAAAGTTGGTCATTAACCTATCTCCTCAAATCCGGAGTTCATAATAAAGCGAAACCACAAAGATTATTCTGAAATTAGGAGAAATCTGAAATTTTAGGTCTCAGCTCACATCATGATCAAGAGCTTCTCCAGTTAATAAATTTCATGAAAATTCTGAGGAAGGGTTGTGTTTGAATATATTCTTTCTTACTATTTTTGCTATATCCAGGATTCGAGGAGACAGGCCAATTGGCAACTTAAGTTTGATGTCTGGCGCCTGCCATATATGGTGATTATGCAACTTCAGCGTTGTACCTACAGCGGCAGCACATCGCTCAAAGCACTCGCTCACGGCACTTTTCCCCTTTCGGATCTGGACCTCAGTTGAAAAGCTCTCGGGAATCCGCAGATATCTGACAGCGTTGTGTTTGACCTGTGTGGAGCGGTAGCACACCATGGTAGCCCCAGATCGGCCACTACACTGAATTCTGCTGAAACCAGTCGGAGGCTTGTTGGTGCCATATTAACGATGTCTGTGTCAAAGAAGTACCGACCGAGGAATGAATTAAATGAATTAAAATTTTGCAATACAATGAGACCAAGGTATGGTATAATATAGGTTGGTAATGAACAACTTTTCTAGGAGCTTCTTTCACCTTCAAAGCGAATCCTTTTGAACGAGGACAACGCTTAAAATGGTATTTAGTGGCGGACAAAGGGAGCTCAGCTGATCATTATGGGCCCAGCTGGTCAGAGAGGGCTCTGCTGGTTCTAGAGAGCCTAATGGTCGCAAAGTGTTCTGCTGGTATCTGCAGGCCCTCTGTAACTTGTTACAGAGAACCATGCTGGATGCAGAGGGCCACCAGGACGCTTCGAATCTGTTTACGAAGTGCCAGCTGATTAAAAAGGGTCCTCCCATTGATAGCGGGGTATACGATCAATTGTGGGTCCAACTGGTTTCAAAGAGTCCTATAGTTACCTTTGCTTCTTCTGACAGTCTCAGTAGGCCCTGCTGGCTACAACGGGAGTTGAGTTATAAACGGTGGCCGGTGGGACTGCAAGCCTCCTTCTTCCTGGTGGGAGGTTTCAAACACCCCCTCGAACATGGCTCCTATGCGGGCTAGCGAAAAAAGCGATCGTAGGTGGATGACCTATAAAATCCCATTAAGATACTGCATTGGCCACTTTTTTGGGTCAGGTCAATATTGAGATCCTCACAGGTCAAGAATGTGCCATGTTAAAGAAGAGTTTTTGAACTCTCGCGTCTGACAACGTTCAGTTATAATCATTTTTAAGCACCATTTTGTAAATGCACCTCGTTACAGCCAGTCGAATGATCTATAATATGACTATACTGGGTCAAAACATAAAAATGGCCCGACCTAAGGTCAGATCAAGGTCACCATCTAACGTAGCATTATTAACATTCACATTTCAACAAACTCAGCAGATTTTGAAATGTAAATACCTATCAATCACTGTTATGCAATAGTCAATGTGCATATCAGTCGATTCAAAATAACACTTCAAACGTAATGACATTAAAATATTAGCTTTATCATAATGTCCTGCGAAGTTATTGATCCAAGTCTGAAAACTTGCAAAGTCCCCAGATGACCTCTCATAGGTCTCAGGTCCAAACTTGCAACATGAACCAATAAAAGGCCTGGGATGCTTTGATTTGGAGAATACCAAGGTATTCCAAGCAGCATCTACAGAAATAGAGCAATTTTTCCGCCAATTTCTGTTCTCCCATGCACTTTAAATGAAGAGGTCATGATCTGTGTCTGGCCCTAGGTTATCCTTATGAAAAATCCCGGAATATGTTTCGTAAACCTCGATGGGCTCAATATGTGGATATGTTTCAATTTGATACATTCGCCCTTTTCTTACTTATGCCACCTGAAGCATTTTTGGAGGTGAGGTCGATTGACCTGTACTGGTGAACTGACCTGAGATGGCCCAGCCTTGCTTCGCACCGCCGTTTATTCGTGCCGCCGGAAAAACCCGTGGGGATGTTGAGCCCCCACCCCCACTGGGGCGAGGGTTGGAAGGAGGGATCAGCTGATTCTGCTGGTTGTGGACAGTCGTGTGGGTTACAGTAGACTGTGCTGGCTATAGGTTATGGGTGCTATAGGTTATGCTCTAGGTTATGGCTGTGCTATAGGTTATAGGCTGTGCTATAGGTTATGGGTTATAGAGGCATTTTAACCACAAAATATCTTGTGGGTCACAAATTGTCTGCTGTTTTAACCTTATTAGTGTAGGGGGTCCAGAGCCCCCCCCCGATGACTTTTCTCGTGGCGTGGTTAAACCTGAAGAGATATTGCTTTCATACTTGGTGAATTTTCCTAACTATAAATTTTGCATCAAGCAGAACTTTAAAGAAAATTCTAAGTGGTCCATGGGCGAGTCCAGGGACATGTTTTGGGGGCCATGTTAACCGGCTATGAGAAGAACTAGCTCAGCTGTTACTTGCTCTATTTCTGGTACAAAATCCCTTGTTTTTTGTGCAGTGCAATGATTGCTTTGTTACTTTATCAATGTGGTCATATCCGTGCTACTTTGCGGTTTTGTGTTCCAAGGGCGGTTCCAGGACTATATGATTGGGAACATTATATATCAGTTGCACAGTGCTCTTGATCAGAAGTAATTCTTTTAGCAATGAGAAAGTTCTTGATGTATAGTTGCAAAAGATCTCGTGTTTCGTTCCGTTTTTATCAGTGGCGGTGGCAGAGTGAGGTTTGGGTGGGGCACGATAATGACTCGTGACCGTATTATTCTGTTGAAATTATTGACTCGAGGTACAGAAATAATAAAGATGTATGATGGATGTTGATACTATATTTCACTTACATTCAGTTTCCACCAAAGGCGGATCCAGGAGAAAGAACTGGGGGTATAATTTTCATATTTTACGAGACATGTAGATATATAGTGTGATTTCAGTCGAACTTTTGAGATTATTTGGCCACTGTTTTGTATCAATATATATTATTTGCTGATGGTTTTCATGCCAGTGGCGACGTTAGGCCATAATTTGAGTCGGGTAACCGGAACAAAATTCCTACTAAGTAGAATATCGTATTAAAACAGCTGATTATGAATTCATGAGGATGTTGAGCCAAGTTAACCACCGTGTGGATACATCTTACTGTCCGTACTTCCAGACGCTTGATGTAGCTTACATTGTCATATTGGACATATTGAAGTACATAGAGTTACCGCGGCGCTGTTATCGCACTGAGACAGTATTGGCAGTGGTGCCATGGGACCGGGCATTGTCTTATCTCACGCCGGCCCACTAACCCTTTGAAGATGTTATCTTCCCCTCCCAACGTACGCACGCCGGAAGTGTTGACACTCAGTGGCGGATCCAGGAAAACATTTCGGGGAGAGAGGGGCTAAGGGCGTGGGAGCAGTAATTTATAACGATATACATAACAACTAATGTTTATGATTTCTTGAGTTTACTTCGTTTTTCTGCTCCTGGAACCACCTATGAATTAGCATCAATATACGTACAAACTTTCAGTTTGTATCAGAATAAACATTTGGCAGGTAAAATTTGGAGAACCAAGCCTCTCAATACGAAAAAAACGGTAATAAGCAACAACTTTGTTACATGCCCCCTTTTTGAATCTCCTACATCCGCCCGTGGGAACAAAACAGCAAAAATAGGCTCCTAACATCTCTCATTACAAGTCACAAACGTCAAGTCACGTCAGATAAGAAGACAGGGTCAAAAGCATATATCCGAAAATTTCTGATATTTACCCCTCCTGACTCCGCCCTTGAATTTCGAATTTTAACAAACCCGAACTATATGTGTATCAGCATACAATTATGAAACTTCTTACGAAAGTTTCATACATATCCAATAATAAATGGAGGCGCAGTAACCAGTTGAAAAAAGTTCAAAATATCCTACTGTTTTGCCCCCCCCTGACCCCCCCTTCTAAAATTTTTGAAAATATGTATAGCTAAACAGAGAGTTCACATCAAAACAAACAAAATGGTTCATTGAAATCGGTCGAGAACTTTCGGAGATACCACGGGGAGCCGATGGAGCCCCCCTACCGATTCTGACTTTTTACAGGGGTGGCGTAATAGGGTTAAAGATAAGCCTACAGGCTACACAGGTCTTCGGTGGATTTAGAGGGCCAACCGTGCCCTCGGTATCGTCTGTAGAAGGCCCAGATAACCAGAGAGGCTCTTCTGGAGATATAGAGCCCTACGGAGAACAGTCGGTCCTACTGGCTCAGAGGCTCCTCTGTTAACGAGGGTCCTGATAGTAAGAGTGGGCCCTGCAGGCTAAAAACGTCCGTGCATGCCACAATCGTATTCTTATTTAAAGAGGGACCAGCTGTTCAGAAAGCCCTTGTCTGCTGCTCAGGGTCAGCTATAGCGCTGCTGGCTATTGCTGGCCCTGCAAGTCGCAGCGGGCCGTGGTGCCCAAAGCGCCCTGCTGACTATGGTGGCTTTATCGGTTGAAGAGGACTCAGCTGACCAGAGCGGGTCCTACTGACGACAGGAGGACCCTGGGGGCCACAGTGGTTCAGAGGGCCCTCTTTCAGAGAGTTCAGATGGTCAAAAGATCACCGCTTATCATAGAATGGAGAACTAGAGAGAGCTTGAGAGTGCCCTGTCTAACATGAAGTTCCACGGCGGGATACAGAGAATAGTGCAGCTGGGCAGTGCGTCCTCCAGGGGGCCGCCGCCCCAACGTCCTCTCTTTGGCTATGTCTCTGTAGGGTCTCCAGCTGACCAGAGAGGTCCCTGATGACGATAGAGAGTCCTGTGGAGAGCAGCCAGTCTTGCTAGTTCAAAAGCATTTGTAGTTAAATAGGGTCCTGATAGTCAGAGTGGGCGCTGTGGACCAGTGGTCACAATGACACTGGTTTGAGTGGTTCCTGCTAGCCACATGTCTTTCTCGCCTTAAGAGGGCCCAGCTGGTCCGACAGGGCCCTGACGGTTTTAGCTAACTCAGGGACTCGCATTGGGCCCTGCGGCCCATACAAAACCTGCTGGCTATAGTGGTATTATCTGGTTAAAGAGGGTCCACCTGACCAGACAGGGCCCTAATGTTGACACAGGGCCCTGGGGACCACAGGGGTTCAGAGGACCATCTTTTAAACGAGTTTCGATGGTCAAAAGGGCCTGTCTTGTCACAGAATGGGGTGCTGTGGTGGGCTTGAGATGGCCCCGTCTGACATGAAGTTCCACGTCAGGTCACAGAGTATGATGCAGTAGGGGCAGCGTGTCCTCGAGGGGACCCTCAGGGTGGCCTCCGTCCCAATCGCCTCTCCTCGGTTAAGCCTCTGAAGGGGGCCAGCTGACAAGAGAGGGCCCTGCTCGCGATAGAGAGCCCTGCGGAAAATAGTCGGTTTTACTAGTTCAGAGGCTTCGCTAGTTAAAGAGGGTCCTCACAGTCAGGGCTGAAACGATCCCTATAAGCCGCTGTGGCCCCTTTACTTAAAGAGGGCCTAGCTGGTCCGATAGGGCCCTGAAGGTTTTAGCTGACGCTGCGATTCGCAGTGGGCCCCGTGGCCCAAAAAAGTCCTGCTGGCCATAGCGGTCTTATCGGTCGAAGAGGGCCTGGCTGAGCAGAGAGGGGCCTACTGTCGACGAGGGCCTTGGGAGGTGACAGTGGTTTAGAGGACTGGTTGGTAAAAAACCCTGCTTGCCACAGAAATGGAGTACTGGAGAGGGCCTAAGAGGGCCCTTTTGGGCATGTAGTTCCACGGCGGGTCACAGAGTATAATGTGGGCGGGCCGCGCTTCTCACTATGCTCGAAGGGTCCACCGGGCCCTCAAGGGAGCCACCGCACCAACCGCTTCTACTTGGTTACTCCTATGTAGAGGGCCCAGCTGACCAGAGGGCCCTGCGGAGAATAGACGGTTACACCAGTTCAGAGGCTTATCTAGTTAAACAGGGTACTGACTGTCAGACTGGGACCTGTGGGCTGAAATGGTCCCTACTAACCACACAACCTCCTCACTGAAAGAGGATCCAGCTAGTCAGACAGGTCCCTGGCGGCTATAGACCGGGCTCTGACAGCCTTCAAGTCGGACTGAGCCCTGTTGCCCAAAAAAGTCCCACTGGCCATCGTGGATTTATCGGTTAAAGAGGGCCCAGCTGACCGAAATGGGCCCTTCTTTGGATAGGGGGCCCTGGCCACCAGTCGTTCAAAGGGCACATTTTACAGACGGTTTTGATGGGTAAAAAGCCCTGCTTGTCATAGAAAAGAGTGCTAGAGAGGGCTTAAGAGGGCCCTGTCTGTTATGAAGTCCCACATTTGAGCACAGTGCGAGCGGGCCGCGCGAAGCGCGGCCCGTATCCTCAGGGGGTCCCTTCAGGCCCTCAAGGGGGAGGGGCGGCCGCCCTAGCCGCCTCCTCCCCATGGCTATGCCCCTGCTGAGGGATGTATCTTGCAGAGTTGCAGGGTTATGGTGCATGAGGCTGAAGTGACAAAATTACTGTTTTCACTATCTAGCTTGCATCAGCCAAGGCAACACTCAGTTGTTCAGGCCAGCTCCGGTTATCTAAACACAGTGACGTCCCAAGAATGGTATTTAATCGATACCAGCACACGATGTGGTACACTGGACGTATATTAAATCGATGCATCAGACGCATAAAGGTCGTCCTGCTGAAGAAATCTTGCGTGCCAGCGTTTCAGAAATCCGGCAATGGCTCGCGACGGCTTTCTCTGTTAGCCGTCGTGTTCGCACGCAACTCCGCTATTTTACAAGGCCGGCACGAAACAGCTTCGTGGAACGAAGTTGGCGAGTGAGGAATGGCGGACATTGTCCCATCGCTCCTTCATTCACGACATCCAGGAAGCTAGTAGTCGAACACGCGGTGGTTCAGGCACACCTAATTAGGACCAAACACTTGTCAAAAGGGCCTTTCGAAGACACACTGGATATTATCATATGCTATGATCAAAATAGTCTTTGGCTCATTGGTCGTTTCCATGTGAGTATTCTTTTTCATTGTTCTCACTTTGGGTCATGCACTGACGAAATGTTTAGTGGCTGAATGGCACATCTCTTGTGATTTTATGCGAGTGCTTTTAACACAAGTTATGCCGTAGTCATTTCCATAATTTCCAAGGTTAACTGCGCCGATGGCACACAATGTTTAAGAGCTGGCCATTTTGTCGGAAGTTGCTGGCTGACGCCGGTTTTATTTGGTTTATTTTATACACAAACGCTACGTTCCCTGAACGCGGAGGCAGCACAGGCCGGAATTTACGCCTACTGTTATTTTGTTTAAATGCTGTTGACCACAGTTGCTGCTGACGGCTTGCCTCAAATATCTTTGAATTTTCCAGTGGAAAACTCTAGAAACATCTAAGACTTAAATGAATCCCCTAGAACGCTCTGAACCGTCGACTACGGCGCTGTTCATGCCGGTAATGTCCGTTGAGATGAGAACACTCATAGGTATATGGACGTCCAGAATGCTTGCAAAGGGGGCAAGGTACATTTTCGAGTTATTTCTCTCCAGCCAACGCAATAGGGTTGACTGAATCAAGAATGTTGAGGGGGACCGTGACTCACCTGCCCTCCCTGCTCTTACGTCTGTGAGAACACTTATTCTCAGTTCGGAGCACCACATTTTCAAAGAGGTGAAATCATACTATCCAGCGAGGAATGGCCAAATGGCGTGTAGTTGTCACGAAGGTAGCCTCCAATAAACACACCGCTGGCCTCTTGCATGTGTTCCTACTGTCGCAAACCAGGGATGGATATAATTGAATCATCTTCGCGGCAGAAACCCAAGTAATTATTCTATAGAATAGATTCGTGTTTTTATATTCGTACTGAACTGGAAGCTCTTCCTTAGCTGCTATGGCTTTTTCGAAAATTTCAAAGTAGAGAGCTTGGTGACATTATGTAACTCTAGCTGGTAACGAGTCTCTAGTTTCCAATAACTGCGGTGTTACTAATGAAATATCGGACGTCCAACTTTTGTTGGTATGTCTCCCCGGTTCATAAAAGGATTTGGAGAGATATAATTGGGGGGGGGTGGCTTAATGACACATAAACCTACAGGATAATATAGCGTGGCCAGCTATTTCTCTCTTGGAAGGGTTTCTCTTGAGCCAGATTTCTCCTTGTCCATGGAATTCTTCGGGAACTGAACCTCCGGTTAGCCGAATGGAAAACGATTTTTCTAACGAATACACCTTCGCACCCTTATTAATTAAGCGAACGATTTTTACCACCCAAACTGATTTTAATGATTAAAAATTTCGGTACAAGCTCCAGCCTACCTTAGCGTGGTTGATAAGAAAAGTCCCCCATGGATATGCGCCAAGGCAACAAGTATTGATTTTGTCATGCTGGCTTAGAGAGGCCCGCTTTCCTCGCTGAATAGTCGAACTTACCTAGCTGAGATACATACCGTGTTTACAATTCTTGAGATGTATGGTGAGTTTGAAAGTATAATTTAAGTCAATTTCTGTCTATTTCCAGATATGAGCGCTTGCAAACGGAAGGCGAAGTATCATAAAGTGTTTCAAGTGGCAGCATACGACCTGCCCCACAATAGGCTCAATCTGAATCTGGATGTGATCAGAAGCGTTTTGCAAATTAGAGTGCTACAAAATGGTGTCCCGAATTCCAGTAAAAATATCATAAAACAAGTTGCGGATGAAACCATCTCGGTGTGGGACTGGGCTTCTATCCAAGGGAAAAGACAAGGTCCTAGTTCAGATAAACAGCCTGTGGAAGGAGATGGACTACACTAGAAAAGGTGGGCCACACAGCTGGAAGATGGCCGCTGAGGGCCGGTAAGCACTATGCTCTGTGGCCAGCCGCGGAACTTTATGTCAGATAGTGCCTTCTTGAGCCCTCTCCAGAAATATATTCTGTGACAAAAATTTATAATCATTCTAATTCGAAAATGTATGTAAAAGAGCGTCACTAAAACCACTGCTGGGGCCCATAAGGCCCTTTGTCGACAATAAGGTCCTCTCTGGTCAGCTGGGCCCTCTTTGAGCGAGAAAATCACGATGGTCAGCGGGGTTTTTGGGCAGCAGGGCCCACTGCGACTCTCAGGGCTAGCTGTAGCCATCAGGGTCCTGTCTGACTTACTGGGTCCTATTTAAGTGAGAAGGCTATTGTGGCTAGCAGGGACCTTTTTAGCCTGCAGGGCCCACTCTGACCATCAGGACCCCCTTTAACTAGAGGAGCCTCTGAACCAGTAGGACCGACTTTTCTCCGCAGGGTCCTTTCTGGTCAGCTTGGTCCTCTGACGGGGCGTAGCTAAGGGGGTAGCTAGGGCGGCGGTCCCTCTATGGGCACGGGGGTCTCCTGGAGGAGGCAGGCCGTGCGAAGCGTGGCCGCCTGCACTAATCTGTATGACCCGGCATATAAATTCATGTCAGAAAGAGCCGTCCTAACTTAGGACCTAAGCCCTCTCCAGCACTACATTCTGGGACAATCAGGGCTCTATTCGACCATCGGAATCATCCGAAAAAGAGGACCGTCTGAACTACTGTGGTCCCAGGGACCTCTGTCCACAGTAGGACCCTCTTTTGTCAGCTGGACCCTCTTTTACCGATAAAGCCACTATGGCCAGCAGAACGATTTGTGCAGCAGAGCCGCGTGCGACTCGCGGGGTCGCTATAACCTAGCTATAACCGTCAGGGCCCTGTCTGACCTTCTGAGCCTTCTTTAGGTGAGATGACCATTGTGCAAGCAGGGACCTTTCTAACCTGCAGGGCCCACTCTGACTATCAGCATCCTCGTTAACAGATGAACCTCTGAACCAGTATGGATTGACGATTCTCCGTAGGGCTCTCTATCGTCAGCAGGGCCCTCGTCAGCTGGGCCCTCTAAAAGCAGGACTCAGGGTCCTCGTGACAGGAAATATCGCTTAAGATTATGTGGTGCAGATTTACCTATTTTAAGAATTATGTAGCCTTTGCTGATCGAGCAGACACCCACTACTTACTTTTACTGAGAGCCATACGCAATTAGCTTTTTAAGGCGACAGATTTCAATATTTAAAAAGTGATGCAAGAGGATAATATCAAACCAGAGCCAACCAAGTATCCCGTACAAATTACTGGATACTTGTTTGGTCCTGGTTTGAGCTTCTTGCCTCTCGCGGTGGATCCTTTCCCACCCCAAAAACCTTTCCCCATAAAATATTTCCAGGGGGTAGTTTTTTCTAATTTAGAAAATCTAAATATAGTTTTTAGATAGTTTTCACTATTTCCAGAGGGATAGTGTCGCCCCTGACACTGCAGCGGTTGTCGGATGTTTCCAGGCGATGTGAGCCGCTGGCCAGCTCGATGGCGGACCCGGTGCTAGCATGGGCCAGCTGCAGAGCTCCAGGTCGGTCTGGAAGGACCCGGGCGTCGCACTAGACCAGGTCATCTCCCAGTCGCACGAGGAGGGACAGTGTCTACTCTACAAGCTGGCCAACTACAAGAAAGGTCGGTGCTAAACGTGGTGAATAAAGAGTAGTTTCTGATTTTTGTTGTCGGTAGGTAAGGGTGGCCCAGATGCATACAATGCGTCTACAAATACAAAATCTCTTTAAAATGGATGGTGGATAAAGTGACAAAAAAGTGCACAGGTCCCGCTCTCCCTGTTTCAAAAATTGGTTGTTGACCATCATCTGTTCGAAGGAGGAGTCCGGGAGCAGAGACTTGGTTACCTTTATCTTCAGCTCAGATATTCCCGATATTTGCGGGGTCATTGCTGATAACGACCGCACTCCTCTCTCCCAGATACCTTATTCACAGAGAAAATAATTGAAGACCCTTACCAAAAATTTCTCCAACAGAAGCAAATACGTGTCTGGGCTGTGTATGGTACGTGTCTGGATTAACAGAAGCACGGAGAGTCTCTGAGACTCTAGGCCTCTCAGAGCTAATCCAGAACATTTCAAAGATTTTTTTATAACCCATCCCAAACTATCGAGCAAAAAACTCATTCCAACTCTAACTGAGAACTCCTGGATACCAGAGCTGGGATTCGGTAGATCGTTTCTACCGATGGTATCGGTATTCGGCAGATGAAAATGGGCCATCCGGTTCGGTATATCGGTATATTTCCAAAGATCTACCGAGTGATTTGGTATTTTGGCATTTCGATTCGGTAGATAAAAGCTATATATATATATATATATATAAAAAAAAATATATATAAAATTTACGAAACCAGTCGCATAATGGATATTTTTTACTTTCATAACAATGACTAGAATTGGAGATATACTTGAAAAACTTTCAGAAATACCTAAAACATTTAGAGACTCAGAAAAAGTTAACAAGAGACTTGTTAATTCCAAAAACGCGGTCATATTCAATCATACCTCTATACTTAACACGCATACGGGGGTCGAGCCACCTTCGATTGACGAGGGGCGGACCCGCCCCTAAGATCTCGAAACCACGGTAGGTAGCAAAACCGAAACGGCGTTGGAGCCCATCCGCTTCTCCATCGAAAATATTTGAACCATTTTTTGTCAGTCACATTTAAGGTCACCAGAGGTCAAAAACATGCCGTCACATGCCGTCATAGGGATAACATGTAAATTAAGTTTTTCGGCCATTACATCTGAACAAGTAAAGATAGACAAAACGACTTGAACTATATGAATCCTCGCAGCAAGCCAAATCGAATGATATATGATTTGACCTTGCTAGGTCAAATCAAGATTTGACCTACCTGAGGTCAGGTCAGGGTCAAATTATATAAAATGCATATCATTAGAACCGCAAAGCCAAGGCGAGTCTAATGAAGCTAAAATACATGCTCTATCACCATCTGTTCCTGAGTTATTCAGTAAAAACCATATTTCCCATGTATTACCAACGGAGAGGTCATGCTTCGTACCTGACCTTAGGTCATCGATATCAAAAATACCGAACAAATTTTAGAGAACTCGGTGAGCCCATTATGTGATATGAGTTTCAATTGGATAAGTTCACCCTACTCCGACTTATGCTATCTTAAACTTTTTTTGAGGTCGGGTCACTTGACCTGTACTGGTGACCTGACCTGAATGACCTACCCTTAAAATTTTCACAGAAGTTGCAAAAATGATAGGAAAAGGTATACCAGTACGGCAGGCGCTGCGCGCCGCCGTTTTCTGCTGTTTCCGAAAACCCGAGGGGACGGGTACCCGCCCCCTCCCGTCAATGTCGTGTTAATAACTTACTGCCAGCCTTCACAAATATATATATATATATATATATATATATATATATATATATATATAAAAACATATATATATATATATACATATAGATAGATAAAACGTTTAAAAAATATTAATACATTCTGGAAACAGTAAAACCCATACTTTAAGCCTTTGACTACATTTTAGAAACTTTAAAGCATTTAATCTAGTATTTCTGAGCCTTTTGCAACCATTTTAACACGAGCATTGACGGGGGTGTGAGCCACCTTCGCCTTGACGGGAGGCGGGTACCCGCCCCTTTAAGATCCTTTATTTTTATTCTATTTTATTTTATTAGGGCCACTCCCAACGGGCACACTTGCTCAATTACAGGAAATATTGGCGTGGGTGTTGAAGGATCCTCTCCACCGGGTCAGATCGGACACGGAAGGCGGTTACCCGCCGTGGGGATTGCACCCACGCTAATACGTGCTGTCCAATCCGTAGACTGGCAACGAAGCCACTAGGCCACCCCGGCCCTCGATAACCACGCTAGATAGGGAAAAACGGTAAACGGCGCTGTGTAGCCCATCTACTTTTCTATCGAAAATAGTTAGACAATTTTATTCAGGTCACATTTGAGGTGAACTAAGGGATTACATGTAAATTAAGGTTTTCGGTCATTACATCTGAATAAGTTCAGATAGAGCAAAAAAATGAACTATATGAATCTTTACAGCAAGCCGAATCGAATGATATATAATATGACCTTGCTAGGTCACATCAAGAATTTGACCTGACATGAGGTCAGTTCAAAGTCAAATTAGGCAGAGTGCATATCATTAGAATTGCAATGACAAGGCAAATCTAATGCAGTTAGAATAAAAGCTCTAGCGCTATCCATTACTTAGCTATTCAGTTCCAACCATTTTTCCCATGCATTTCCAATCGAGAGGTCATGGCTCGTACCTGACCTCAGGTCGTCGATATCACGAATACTGGACCATATTTTAGAGAACTCGGTGGACTCATTATGTGATATGAGTTTTAATCGGATAAGTTCACCCTGTTCTGACTTATGCTATCTTAAACTTTTTTGAGGTCAGGTCACTTGACTTGTACTGGTGACCTGACTTGACATGACCTAACCTTAAGATTTGGACAAAAGTTTTAGAAATGATCAGGGAAAATGTATGCCAAGTACGACGGCGCTACGCGCAGCCATTTTTAAGCTGTCTACAAAAAACGCGAGGGGCCACGCATCCCCGTCAATGCGCGTATTAAAGCTTATAAAGTCCTTTTAAACGTTAACAAACTAATTAACTATTTTCGACAACACTTTTATGTAGCTATGCAGCTGAAAAAGGTTAGCAGTAAGGCTTTGTTAATTCATTTATTATAGTAGTTCAACTTTAAGGTTTTTTCGGGATTTAGTTTCTGGTAAGTATATAGGGAAGTTATTAATCGGATATTTCGAATCTATTTGACGATTCTTTATCCGCGAATATTATGATGATCATAATATTCATATAATATTCATCATAATATTCGCGGATAAAGAATCGTCAAATCGATACGAAATATCCGATTAATAACTTTCATATATACCTACCAGAAACTAAATCCCGAATAAATCTTAAAGTTGACGTAATATTAGTTCTGGAAAAAATGACGTTAAAGTCCTAAATTATTACAGTAGGTTTTATTACAATTAAACATTTAAAAAGCAACAAAAAATCAACACAAACAATAAGTCTGTGAACTCTCAATGAGTGATGCGTCTATGTTATAAAAAACTAAACACAAAGCTGTAAATCACTGAAACGTTTTGGGCGCAATTCGAGAGCTGAGGGGCGTGGGTCAATTTTGCTCGAAAGATCAGAAGAGAGTGGGCTTGCCGCCAAAGCCAGCGTTATCAGCGGACTCGAGGCTCGATGCTGATTGGCTGTACGAGCCGGTACGGCCTGTGATTGGCTGCAGCGGGGGTAAATCCAGACTTGCAGCTGTTAACACGCGCCCCGCTGGGGGAGACGAAATTCGCCCCCTTCTCCTGGTTTTGCCCAGATAACGCAAACACCAAGAAACGCGGAACATCGAAACTTACAGTACCTTATCCCTGATTAATGTTACATACTTGACCAAATTTTCAAGGTAAGGTCATGTCAGGTTAAGGAGATATTAAAGGTCAGGTGACCCGACCTCAAAACCTAAAATCACGAGTTTGAAGCGGCGCCCAGGGAACATCAGCAAACTGATCAGTTTGAAACTTTCACAATATGATAATGTCATTAGGGTCTACAAATCTGCTATCTCCAAATTTCTATATTGTTGACCTAAGGTGGGGTCAATTTTTGGTCACCCCATTATAAGTATATGGTGAAGAATAGAATGGGCTCGTTTTCAGTAAATACTGGATAGATAAAGCTGAAAATCCTCAAACCGTCTATTTTTACCACGATCTTGACCATAAAGTTGAGTTTTTGAGCATCTGACCTCTCAAAGGTCATGTCAGGTCACAGGAGCATAGAGTGATTGTTTTACCAATAACTTCTCACTGAATTGAGATAAAGCTCCCATTTTGCTTGTATTGTGCTTATATTGTCACGGGGAGTCGATCGATATGCAACATGATCATACCAGGTCACTCTGTGACCCTGACCTAGCTCGAGGTCAGGTCGTTTTCACTATTTGACCTAGCAAGGTCATATTATACATCATTCCATTATCCGAGATGAGAGGAATCAAATGGTGCATCAAAATTTGTTGTAGCTCCCCTGAGGACAGGTCTAGAGGTGGAAACGTACACTGCCCTGTTGTAAGCCTATGGAACCCTCTTTGACCTATAATGACCTCGATATTTACCTGACATAAAAATGATTCGTATAATTTCTCTTCGTCACGTCAAGAGCTTTCGAACGCTTTCCGCAATTTTCCTTTAGCTTTCCTTGGAAATGAGATACGGAGGGGCGAAAAACGCCCCCCAGCGGGGCGCGTCATGCCAGAGACCCCAGTGGGGCGCGTGTTAAGAAGATTCTTTGTCGGTGTACCGAATTGATTTTCGGTAGATCCATTCAGTATCAATATCGGTAGAGGTTCGGTACCGAAGATTCGGTAGCGGTAGATAAATCTACCGCTGGTAGTACCGAAATACCGGAATACCGAATTTCATTCGGCAATTCTGCTGGATACAGCTGCAGACTCTTGCGCATTCAAGGACATGCGCCGGCTTGGCAGAGGTCAGCGATGTACCATTGTTTTTCTTTACCGAGCTGTCAGCAGGGCACTTTCTGTACATCGGAAAATCTCCTATGTTCTGTTCCGAAATTCTTAGAGTGACCTTAGCAGGGGTGTGAATTTTTATCTTTTTCAGGGCGCCCCGGTATTCCAAATGATGGCAAATGATGTGTGGAGCACCCCCAATGGTGATATGGGCACCCCGAACCAAAATTTGAAGCAAAATCCTAATAAAGAACTTAAAGAAGAAATTATCAGAAAAAAATTATAAGAAATAATAATTAATAGATTATCATAGAAATTATCATCAAAAGAAAAAACATTATATAATTAAGTACGTGTTCAATGCGCTATAGTGACATTTTGCATCTGACCTAATACAATTTAATTTGCTGCCAAGCTAGGGAAATCTTCAGGCATAATGGACAATCAGCAATGTCTTTATGGTGTCTTGCAGCAATCAGCAATGTCTTTATGATGGGGTGAGAGGTAAAGCTCTCAACTGTGGTGCTGCGCCTCGTCGTTTTTCTGCTATCCCGGAAAAACCTTAAGGGGGCCATCGATGGCCCCGGTAGGGCGAGGGTGTTTGAACATCCGGTGGGTGGGTGTTTCAACACCCCGTGAGTTTTTTTCCGGCGGCACAAAAAATGGTGCCGCGAAGCCCCTCCGCACTAAGCAAACTTTACCCTTGATCATTTCCGCATATTTCCCCAAAATTTTAACCCGCGCCACGGTGGGCCTCCGAGACACCTTTGCTCTGGTGGGGAGTGTTTGAACACTCCCCTCGAAATCGGCCCCTATGCGGAATAGCGAAAAAGTGTGAACGCTGGTGGATAGTTCGTACACATTCATGAAGAAACTTTATTAGTCACGTCTTGGCTCAGGTCAATAATGAGGTCATGACAGGTAAGAGAGAGTGGGATTTTCAGCAGTTTTTGGACTTCCAGGTGACTGACTGAGTTTAGTTAGAATAGTTTTATAGAAACCATTCGCTTCCTTTAGTCACGACGAATCTAATCATGTATGATGTGACTATACTAGGTTAAAACACAAAAATGACCTGAACTCACTTCAGGTCAGGGTCACTTTTTGACCCAGCATTGTCAATATGCATATCAATCGACTTGCAAAAGTAATCCGAATGCAATGATATCAAAATAAAAGTTTGATCATCATTCCATGCAAAGTTATTGAAATAAGTTTGAAAACTGCTTCAGTAGCCCCAGATGACTTCTCAGAAGACACAGGTAAAAAACTGCAACAAGAACATGAAACAGGACTCAAAATACTACGATTTGGAGAATATGTTTTCCAATTTGTTTTCCCCATGTGTTTCAAACGGAAAGATCATGATCCATACTTGACCTTAGGTCATCGATGTGAAAAGTCCCGGAATATGTTATTTAGCACTCGATGAGCCCATTATGTGGTATAAGCTTAAATCCAACATATTCACCCATTCCTTACTTATTGCACCTTTAAAATTTTTTAGGTGGGGTCACTTGATCTACACTGGTGACCTGACCTGAGATGATCCAACCATAAAATTTTGGGGAAAGCTGCTGAATTGATCACGAATAAGGTGTGTCAAGTACGGCGGCGCTTTGCGCCGTCGTTTTTTCGTGCCGCCGGAAAAACCCGAGGGGGTGTGAAAACGCCCCCCACCGGGAGTGAGGGTTAAACTTGGGTTATCTCAGGTCCGTCTGGGTGACTTGAGTACCAGATATCCTGCAGGATGCAGATCACCTTGAAGTTTTTGTTTTTGTTTTTGCGCAAGACTTACACACAACCTGTAAAAGGTGTGTAGCATAAGGGGTAAATTGAAAATTTCGTTTATTACAAGATGCCTTGAATATCTTAGGTATATTGATAACATATCACAACGCTAGTGATGACAACATGCAGAAAAGGTAATGCTTAAAGTTATGCCTACTGAACGGGCAGGTGCTTATTAATCTGGCAAACCTGAAATCACAAAAAAATGGTAGAAAAATAGATCAAGCCCATCTTTAAAGAGTGAAAATATTGTGTGTGATATGAATGCCAACCAAGGAGTTTCTGACTGAAATTGTATGTTTTTGGATGCGGGACAGTTTTCTGATTTCCTTTCAAAAGCTACCTCAATATGAATATAGAAATTCTAGGAAAATTGGTTTCGAGTTTTCAGTTTTTTTTCAACCTTTTACAGTGTATTTTTGTGTTTTTGTATGTTCAGAGTACAAGAGGGTCGATTTCAAGTTTGAAACAATTTCCGGCATTTTGGATTTCAGCTCATTTCCATTGAGTCTGTCAAGTAACAGAATGCCACCCTTAAACTAAACGGGATACAGTGTGTGTGTGTGTGTGTTAAGGTTTTTGGGCGCTGCTGCTGCTAGGGCCATATAGCGCGCCTAACTATACAGTGAAATCAAAGCTACAAAACAGCCCTGGTTAGGTTACGGGTGCTATGCTACAATCAGTTAGAAAAAAGAACGAAAGGGCTATTCCGTGTCTGTCTGCTTAATCTAGTTGCTCCTGTGTCACTCGGTTTGCGTCATATACTATATCAAATCCTATTTCTGTCAAGTACGATAAAACTCTACTGAAATCAACAGCTGGCCTGTCTCCTAATAAACTCGTAAGGGGCATGGGTGAAAATAATCAAGCGTGGGCTGCTCTCAGTTCATTTCATCCCGTGTCTGATAGCACATGTTCAACGGTAAGCCTGCTTCTGCAACGTGGGCAGAGGTTTGGTTCTCAACCCAAAAAATAGTGTCCGTGGGTCACATATGTAGGACCGATGCGGAGTCGTGTAAGGCAGACCTCCTCCCTTCTCTCCTCCTGCTGCTGGACTCCCATGGTTCTATGGTTGGTTTGATCTGTTTGAAAGTGCAGGCCGACTCGATGTCCCATCTGGCTTGCCACTCTGTTCTTAGAAGATGGTTAATTTCTGCTTTTAAGTCCGACGCCGGGACTCTAAAAGTCCCTACTCAACGTGTCTCAGAAGCCCTTCTGGCCGCCGAGTCAGCTCTCTCATTACCTAGTATCCCTACATGACTAGGGACCCATAAAAACTGTATCCTGGCTCTAGCAGAGGAAGCAGTATTCAGAAGTCTTTGTATGGTGGGCACTAGCCAAGATATTGGCGGGTGACTAGTCTGGAGTGCAGCTAAGGAGCTAGCTGAGTCTGTAACGATTAAAAACTGTCCATCGGGGTCTCGGAGGATGTGAGGTAAGACTTGGATAATAGCACATAGTTCCGTAGTAAAAACAGATACCGATGTCGGGAGCCTGAAACCTCGACTTATGTCGTTCCCCACGAAAGCACATCCAGCACCTGAGGTGCTTTTGGAGCCATCAGTGTAAAAGACGAAGTAACCTATGTATGTTGCGATATTTTCCAGGGCGGATTATTGCAATAACATCGGTTGAGTAGTTGATTTCCCTAGTGCGAGAAGCTCTTGGTCGCATTTCATGGGAACGTCACGCCAGGGCTCAGCTTCCTATGGTCGCTTCTTTGCGATCGTTCTTAACGATATACCGGAACCGTCCAACCATCGCGAGACTCGCACACACAATGCTTGGGAGGAGCTCGGGCGGACGGATGAGAAAACGTTAGTCACGGAGAGATCAAATAACTACTTGTGTGTTGGGTGTTTGGGATTCTGTTTGATTTTGCTCGTGTAAATCAGTGAAAGTCGCTTACGTCAGAGGTCCAGAGGGGGCTCATTGGCATCTACGAGCAGACTCGCTCTGCGCAGACTCGCTCTGCGAGATGTACGAAATGCGCCTGTCGCCACTCGGATGCACGCATTGTGTACCGCGTCCAGTGGCTGCTGGTGGCTGCTGTGGCTGCTAGTCCTGCAGTGCTTGTCCAGTGGCTGCTAGTCAGAGCTCCATTGTAAGCAATGCACGAGTGGTCCAGAACAGACCTGATGAGGGTGTGATAAAAGCGTAAAAGTGAGGACCTGTCAGCGCCATATGAAGTGCATTATACCATTTTGATAATGTTAATGCGTTTCATACACTTGTTCCTAACATCGCGAATGTGGGAGAGGTAGGTCAGACGTTTGTCAAATGTAACACAATCATCAATTAAAACGCAATACAGAATGGGCTGTCCTTCACTTATCCGAGCACGCTAATTCAGATATATTGCTTTGCTATGTTGAATAAAAGTGATCGAAGGGCCCAGGTTATACATGTCTAGTAAATTAATTGAATCATTATTAACTGCAAGACATGCTGGAATCCCTTGCTGCATCCTTCCATGCAATTTTTGCGAAGCTTCTGTCCAATAATTGCATAAAAACCGAAAAGTTGCAGATGGTTGACAGATTGAAAACCCGATGAGAAGAAAACAGATAGATAGTGTATCTAATAAGTGTGTGTATTGGTGTTTTAGGGCGCTTTCAGCGACTTGGCCATACAGCGCCCTTCATTACAAGAACTTCTAATGAAGGACGCTATATGACCAAGTCGCCCTTCAATAGAAGTTCTTATAATGAAGGGCTTCAATCTAATGATTGATAAGCTGTTAGTAGGCTGGATTCTAATCAAAATAAAAATTCTTAAATTATTGTTTGAATGCTTAGTGCACTTTGATTTTAATGTTTCAATCTTGCACTACACGCTCCCTTCATAACTGAGCTTTATTGAGCTATGTAATAATTTTGTTCCATGTTGTGAGAACGCCCACCATATTTGTGTCGTTCAGATTTGTAACGGAAAATGACGTCACCACTGATACCTATGACGTCACCAGGGGGTGAGCTGCTGGACGCCTACCGGATAGGCGGCGGCCGCGAGGTGGAGAAACTGATCAGGGAGACGTTCAGCGTGTTCATGTACAACGAGGGGCGAGGCCGCGAGATCACGCGCACCGAGTATCTCAAATGGAAGCTGAGGGGCAAAACACGCGACGAGGTGGGTAGACGTACTGTCTGAAAAGTGGGTGTTCAATGGCTTTGGAGTTGGGTGTGAATTACGTGCATTTCTTTGCAAAAGGACGACACTGGGATGAATGCCTATCATTTTTGAGGATACAAGCATAAGCGTCGCCACCGGCAAAAGAGTGAGGCAGCCAGTGAATCCTCAGCCTCCTGCTGACACGACAATTTACACTCTAGAAAAGACTCGTAGAATATAGACTCATTGTTACCTTTCCCACGTACTGGCTTCAAATATTTTAGTTTTTTATTCCCCAATCTTGCTGAAATCAAGAAGGTTTTCAGAACACGTATGGGGCCCCATTCACTTCCTTTCCCATCGGTATGTATGCAAAAATTCCTTACACGATTAATGTGGGTTTTCCATAGAGAAAAGCACGCACGTGAATAGTGGGCATATCGTGAATTAACAAAAGGTTTCGCAGGCAGCCACCCAACAATAATTGAGTATTTCTATTTCAGTAGGTAATGTCCATCCAATCTTAATTTTATCTTACCAAGTGAGTGTCGGGGATTTTCGAAAATAACTGAAATGTCCAAATTTGAAACAGTGCCAGTAACAATAACATTGAATGTATAACAGTAGTTGACAGGTATATTGTCCCTTCAACCAACACAGCAGATGAAAGCGTTTCGACAAGCAGTCTTTTTCAACATCTATGGCATGAGGGATTAGGTAGGAAGTCACCAAAGCTTGCTGCAGTTTCATCGTTTGAATTTTTGTGCAAAATTATCATGCGACGACAGAAATATAAAAGTACCGCTCTTGAGAAAATTCAAATAATGTTTCTTGAATTATTCTATAATGTATACAAGCAAGCTTTGATATGTGAAATGCTAAACCTATAATTTTTTATAAATATTATCATATTTTTATTTTATAATAATTATTGTTGTATTATTATAATTACTATTATTATTATTATTCTCTCCTATCTCTAACTAACTCCTAATACAGCCGCAGATTTTGCTAATTTCATAAAACCCGGCCTAAGGTTAAAAGTCTCATTTTAGCTATATGTGCTACTTCTCTGGCCATTCTATTATCTTTGTTTTTACAAACAAAGATGGGCAAAATCTTGGTGACGTGTTCCTAATCCCTCATGCCTTAGATGTTGAAAAAGACTGCTTTCGAAACGCGTTCATCTGGTGTGTTGGTTGAAGGGATAATACTGAATGTAGTGTAATAGTACAATAAGTATTTTGAGTTTTTTACAGGCCTTTAGAATCGTATAGAGCCAGCTTTAAGTTCTTTAGATGAACAGCACCATAGTGTAAATCATATTTTACCACTACTTTGAAATTTCCTTCGCGATGCCTGGGCACTCCAAATAGATATAAATCCACGCCCCTACCACTAGTCGAGCCGAGGCACTAGACGATCACTTCCGTCGGCCTCACAGGTGGATCCAGAGTTTCTGATGGGCGGGGGAGGGCGCGTGGATCAGGCACGAAATGACCAAGTAGTTGAAGCGCCCTAAACCCCCAAACAATGACAACAGAGGGTGCATGGTCGGGGGAGGGCGCTATACGCACCAGGGGGGGCTTTTGGGCGACAAATGCTATCAGGTGGGCGCCAAATCTTATTTTGGGGGCGCCGATACTCACATCCTGGGAGGATGGAAGGTGACATTTTAGGGGCACGCCATCGATCATTCAGGAGGTGCCGCAACGTTTTCAGGGGGCGCCAGGAGTGGATCGAGAGGACGTGTGCCTCCTTGCCCTCCCCGTGGATCCGCCTATAGTTCACCTGCCTTGGACAAACTCCTGTTCTACTTTCCAAATATGGTACTAAGTAGCAGCCCTCCTCCAACAGCAAGCGCAGACCACCGGATATGACGTCACACTTCGTAGCATATAACAGGAAAAAAATTAAATAATTAAATGTCCAAAATTTTGAAAAAAGACGCCCAGAAACGAAAATGAATTGATTATTCATTGCATTTGGGATAAAAGTGATTACCATGTATTCTCACAAATTTATAAGCGGGAAGTGCCATTAGCAGCAGTTAAACACACGGCTCAATGGTGAAGGAATTCCTTCACGCCCGTGTGACGTCGCTCGGGCGTGGAGGAATCCCTTCTTGAACATACCTTTAAGTAAAGGTATCTTGGTAAGTAGAAGACAATAAAAGAGAAAATAAAATAAATGACACTTGACCCGCTTTGATACTGATTCCATGCAACTGCGGTTAAGAGCAGTGCTCTGGCGAGGATTAAAAGCTTGTAGGTATAATGATCGAGCAGGCCTGAGCATACATGCTGAAAGAAGATATGATTCGACCCAAGTGAGTGAATTTGAAAGAGCTTCATTTTGCCCTGCTTCATATGTCTGATCAGCATGAAATGGCCTAGACCATTTCTAGTATGTAAGACCCCGCTGCAGTTGTGTATGATTTGATAGCTGGTATACATTTCGATGATTATGCAACCATCAGATTCCCATTTTGCACCAAGTACATGCAAAATGTAAAAACAGCTAGGGCTGCTGCATAGTTTTCGAGTATTTAAACAATCCAGTATATAGTTTCCAAACACACTAGGGTTCCCAGGGAAAACCAAATCGTTCGAGATGCTCAAGCTTCCGTACCGTCAAAACTTTCGCACAACTCAAAACTTTGTAGCCCACTGGAGCGACCCAGTGTATGCGGGAGTACTTGTGGCCTGGACTGCCACCTGTGCGTGACCGTGTGCCGCCTTTCCACACGAGGGCCGTTGGTGCCACCCAGTGTCATCCCCTGCCACGTCACTGAGCCAGCCGGCGGGCGTGCGAGATAGACTGCCCTGCTCAGGAGCAGGGACTGTGACGCTGCTATGTCTATGTCTGACAGCATGCATAAGCGCGTGGGAGGCCGACCGGCGCGCGTCATTCGGATTGTTCGATTTGCATTTGCTGGCCTTAATGCATTCCAAAGATTCAGAATAATTTTCCACCGGTAAACGGATTTGAGGCTGAATGAGAGAGAGAGAGAGAGAGAGAGAGAGAGAGAGAGAGAGAGAGACGGCAAAATCGATAGATTCTGGATCATAATAGTTCGCCAGTCTCTCCTCATTCTCTACGCATATTCCACGCAAAAAGCGTCTACCGGTTTTGCCGGCTACCTCCCATTTCAGCATCAAGTCCGTTTGCCGATGGAAAATCTTCGAATATTGACGAACCTATTTTGAAAAATAAGACTTCGGACTACAACGCCCCTGGCTGAATTATGTTGCACGTAGCGACGAACAGTTATAGACTGCACGGTGTATAATGGATAGGCTGAGAACCCACTAGTCCGGCTACATCAGAAGCCGCACCAAACAGTGAAGCTGAACTAACACTCTCTTGTGCATGCAGAGACTTTCGTCTGCATGGGCCCGCAGCCTATGTAAATTACAACCGAAGTTTCTTTCTCTTTCTGCCCAAAATTAAACAGTTCGTAAATTTCTTGTGAATTCCTTCAGCAGAAGGCAATCCGCTGTGAGATGAAGAATGCAGTGTGCGAGCCGCTGTGTGGCTGAGGCTGTGAATAATTTACATCGCCGGGACAGGACAGCGGACTTATCACGACCCGTGTCACCCAGCGCCTCCTATTTTTAGGAAGCTAGCTTGTTTGATAGCACAGATTGTGCAGTCAAAATACTGTATAGAACCAAGATGGGAAAACTGCACCCACGCGACTGCCACCTCAGAACTGCACCATAGGTCGAAGGGTCACGCTGGCTTATGGGTTTTAAACATGTGAGACATACCCACGGCCTGGCTTTACATATTGTTGTGTGCCGGACTGAGAGAAGAAGTTTGCTGAACCCTTGTTTATTAGACATGCACTATTTCTTTATATACGCTCACACACAGCAACAGATGCCAAGTCACTCACACAAAAACTACACAAAAACCATACTGCGCCATCGAGGGGCGTACCGCTCGGTGCGGCGGTGTCAGCACACCACACCTCCCCCTTTTACAAAAGTTAGAGCTATACATTCACACAATTCATATATTTACATTGGTTCAGGTTTTTTTTAAAGTCTGCTAAATCAATCTACATACTTGTCCACAGAATACCATTGTGGAAATTATTTATCATCATTGAACACTTGTCTCTTTTCACTTTCTCATCATAGATCGTATTGAAATATTGATCATATAACATATCATCATTCGTCACACTAAAACACACTTACTCCTTCCCTCTCTGCAAAATTGCACGTCTGCACGAATGGGCTGACTGGTCTGACGATCGGTAAAAAGGTGGAACAAGAAATTGGTCAAATCTCTGAGCAAGGGAGAATGGTCTGGCATGAGAGGTCCCGTTGGCGTTGTGGCAGGTGGTTATCCGCTGGTGTAAACGGCTTCCAGGGCAGGGCGTCTGTTGAAATCGCAAGCTTGTGTCCGAGCGAAATCAGTTTCAATAACTTCCAGATGCGACGGTGAGTGCTGACTTCCAGCCGCTAGCGGAGACGGGCGGCGGTTAAGATGACTAATGAGAGGCCAGAAACCGAGGGCTGTTTGAAGGTGGTCATCCGAAGTCAGCGAAGTGGAAAGGCTGTAGACGTGCGCGGTTGTCCTGGTAACGATTGCCGAAAACGCGGGGAGGTTTCAGTGTCCGGGTGACGTTGTCTATCCGACGGGGATCAAGCGTCCGGTAGAGAACGTGATGCGGACAGAGTCGCAGTTGTTTGTGATTGCAGGCCACCACTGTCACCGCGGTGTCCATATGTAGCGGGACACCGCTAGGGGAACTCTCAGGCACCACCAGTGTCTCGGCTCAGAGACGGTGGGGAAATTTTCAGTTCACTCGATCAGCTCAGTCAGTTGCAGAGAGGTCTGGAAGTGAAGCCATTGGTCAGTAAGGAATAACCTGTACAATATAAACAGGGGAACACGGGACTGCCGGGGCAGCCCAGCCGGGGCGTAAACAATATCGTCGGTCAGATTCGTCAAATTACAAGCGATAACAATGATTAAAACACATGGCAAAGGCGAACAAAGAATAAAATAAACAATATCGACATGAACGCAGATAGGTATATACATTAGTGCGAAATGAACAGAATGGCCTGTGTCGGGCGGCTTAAAAACAGGCCGCAAAAACGATTTGAAGCCTCTTCTGTAAACCGAGAGGCCGTGGCTGGCAGTTGAGGCGGGCCGTGTTTTTGCACACAGCAGCAGCAGTATTGGTGGCAAAAACGACGGCGGCGTGCGAAGGGGGTCCTGAGCTTTTCTGGGGTCCTCACATCCGACGCCGTCTCAGCACGTATTCAGTTGCCAGGACGTGCGAATTCAAGCCGACCGTGATAAGACCTTCAGGGCGGCGGTAGTACGGGGTGAGCCGGCCGATGTTGATGACGGGAGCGCCAGTAGAGATCAGGAACCGTAGATGTAGTAACATGGAGTAACAGACCTAGTTGACACTAAATAAGAAAGGCAAGAAAAGGGAACGGATTATTTACTTTGAATTGCCATAAGTCCATAAGGGAGTACATGGAGGTGCCAGCAAAGCAAGGGGATGATTCACATAATTTAAACAAGACAGCAAGACCTGGGCCAAAAGGTCAGGTGAATCGGGGGAGGGGGGGTTGGGCCAGTGTAATGGTAAAAGTAGCAGGTGGTGAAAAAAACAGAGCGTTACCGTTACTCGAATCCTGCTGTGAAATCATAAGAGGGGGAATTGGAGGGAGGGGAGCAGGGCTGGTGAACGGGGAGACTGTCACGGAGATAACAAAAAGCCAGGAGACAGTCAGCCGTTGTTTATTCCAATACTGCAGAGATGCACTCTGGGTTTTGATGATGCACTCAGAGAGAACTCTGGGTTTTGTCGTTTTTTTGTGACGGTGCCGCGGCGCGCGATGTATACACATCGGGTGCCTCAGTTGCCGGGTAGGTGCGCCGAGGCAAGGGGCACAGTGTGCTGAGCGTTATACCCGTTTTTTGTGGGCTCATTTAGCGTTTGAGGAGAGTTAGGAGCAGTGACATAGCAAACAGAGCAACCAAGCCGATTCCAAAATAATAGAAGAGTTTTGACAGAGAAAAAGGCTCCAAACGTGGTGGATTTCAAGTTTTCCAAGAAGTTTGGAGAAGAAGCAATTCCGCCGGCAGTAGCAATAGAGACATTTCGATCGATAAGATCGATGTTGGGATTGTCCAAGCAGAAATTCACGGATTCACAGCTACGAAGCTCATGGAATACTAAGCAAAGCGTCTCCTGATGACAATCCTGGGAGGTTTTGAATTCTACTGTGATGTCTGTGTCAGCCGTTAATAAAAACACTGACCTCGTGCTTAACGGGATTGAAGTCAAAGAAACATCGACAAGACCATCGGAACAGGTGGAGCGGGCCTTAAATTTGAACGTCGCCGGAACAGCACAAGAATGACAGCCTTGAACTGCGACTGAGCTAGAAATTTTAGGACAGACGGAAATTTTCCTTACAGTGACCTCAAGATCCTTTATCGTGAGATAAGCGATTGCGGGGCTAGACGATATGAGCTGAGATTTAAGTGTGCCAGCCTGGTCAACGTAAAACTTATGGTTGGCGTATACGCGGGGCAGAATGTGGGATTTGTGCGTGGTGAGGGTAGTGACAAAACTTTCTTGTGCCTCACAAGAAATACGTTCCTCATAAGTGTGACACGATACTAAGTCATGGGGAAAGAGAAATGTGGTATCATAAGGACTTTTGCTCTGAATATCCCCAAGTGTGCCTTTTACGGGTTGATTTTGCGCGGAACTACGGGCTAGATACGCCTCCTGTGGGTTACGAATGTTGCGGACGAAGCTATCCAAAATTTGCACGGAGGGCTGGTCGTAATTTCCGAGAACAGTTATTTTGATACCACTAGGAGTGACGGCAGTTCCGGTGGTGGCCAGTTCAACAGCAGTATTGTTAACAATTTCGGTGAGTGTGACGACGGGTTGGCAGGTCCCGCCAGTAATGCGGTGAACTTCAAAGGTATGATTATACTGGCCGATGAGATACCAGGTGTAGAAAAAGCACGGTTGGGCATGAATGATTGCACACATAGCATTAGGAGAACCAAAACAATGTGTCTGGCCGGGCCAAAACGCGGCATCTTTGTGCCGAGAGGGAAAGTTCGTCACGCCTGGCTTACACCAGAGACCAAATGCGCAGTACCGATCATTAGCACATCTGACATCACCGACTGTCTTCAGGTGGGTAGCAAAGGTATAAATCGGAGTGCCAGTGGCACTCGGCACGGTGGTGTTTGATCTGGAGATGGGAAATATTGGAACCGTTTTCATCTTGGAGCCAGAGACATGTGGTAGAGCGCAAAGTTTTCAACGTAGTCTGGATAACGGCGCTGATTTGACAGGTTTTGACGTCATTAATATTTTTGCAGCCTTTGACATGAGAGTAAATAATTTCGTGTTCATTACAAGCAAAAATAATGAGGGGAAGCATAACTGCGATGATGACTAACGAATACCTTACCTGTGTGGTCGGGGAGAGGGGTTGCCGGGTCGAAGAATGGAGAGAAGGATCTTGGGCGTGCACTCGCAAGGTTTGAAATTTAGCTCTTGCCTTAAAGCCGGTCGTAGCACCGAGTCGCATGACAAAATGAAAGAGCCATTTTAAGCTACGGAAAATGATGAGAAGAGACCAAACGATATAACGAAGTATAAAATAGGTCGATTTGCAGATAAAACGAAGGTAAATAAGTACAATCAGTGAGATAAAAGCAGTCGTTGTGTAAACGATATACTGAGCAAGTGGCGGCAGGCAGCTAAGATTATAGAAAAGGTCGAGACACAAGAGACATTTAATACGTTGACAATGAGTTGCACCAGTGATGTGAACAGAGCCTTCCGTCAGTGACCCGTTCAGCGAAACGAATTTGAATTCAAGGAGGCCTGATGTGTAATGAAAATGAATAGGGATGTGGAACTGGTGAGATGTGTGGTCGAACTGATTAATAATTTCATGTCCTTCCTTGTTAAGAATCATTAGACCAGGTGTATTTACCGTAAAAATGGGATCGTGAAAGGTGATGAGATCAGCTGTATTTGAAAAAGAGCCGTTTCTTCACTCAGGAGGTGACGTGAGTTTCTCGAGGAGCGGAGATCACTTTCAGAAAACACACAAGTTTTAAAAGAAAAAAGGCTGGGGTCAATGGTGAAGTCCTGGGAGTTAATTTGAAGTCGATAAGTTGTATATCCTGAGCGGGTATGGCAAGCACAGGGAGCACCTTCAATGCAACAAATTTGTGCACAGAACTGTTCGTCCCCGTAACAAGAGTCAGTGGGTTCGCATTCGCAGCTTTGATTTCGGCGATAATTCCAACATTCGTAAAATTGTGCAGAACCTTTGTGGTGCGGCTGAATGGTGGAGTAAAACCAGGAAGGTTCGATCCATTCATGATGGTGAAGGACAAAAAGTCGACCAACTGACCACATCGCAGGCCGAACCAGGATAACAGGTAGGACAATCATCTTCGGAACAGACACGCGGGGGGAGCTGGCCATCAAACGTCCGGATGCTGCAGGTTTCAACGCCGTCGGTGTTGGTGCAGACCGTGTATCGCGGCTGAGAGACTGGTGCCGCTGCCGCCTGGGCCAGCTCAGGTGGACCGGCGAGAAGAAACATATACAAAAAGAGCCATAACGTGAACATCTGAAACACGCGAGAGGGTTAAGAATAGTTCAGACGGTCTGGTGCTCTCATGGTCTGACGGGGCCTGAGGCCATACGGTATGGGGGGCGCGGGAGGGGGGTGTATTTCCGGGATAAACAGGGCCTCAAAATCGGCGGCTGGTAGTAGTTCTGGTGCGTCCTCACGGTCGCGAATTTCGGGCTCTGAGCCTGGGATAAGGGGCTCTGCCGGTGTCTGTGGTGGATCCTCCGAGCCCCTGCGTAAATAATCAATGTAGGGCCGAAGTCGAGAGATATGTACACTTTGTACATCGCCGGGTTTATGTATATGGGTGATCTTTGCAGTTACTGGAGAAGGCATCTCTGTGATGCGATAGGGTCCATAATTCTTCTTCACCAATTTGGCTGATACCCCGGGAGGGCTACGGGGTACATACAGATATACAAGGTCATTGACCTTAAGCCCTTTGGTTCGCGCCTTGTTCTTTTGGTATGCTTCCTGACGCTCTGCGGCGTCCGACACATACTTAACTACTTGTTCATGGGCCTTCTTCATGCGCTTAAGCATTTCGACTTTATAATCATCAATTGATGAATAGAGAATATCGTCGGCTTCAAATATATCGCTGTTAGGCACTCTCAAATCCTTACCATACATGAGGAAAGCAGCAGTCTCATGCGTTGTTGAATGAATGCGGGTCCGTAATGAGAGCAGAACGAAAGGCAAGTTCTCATCCCAATCTTTCGCACTACTGTCAACTAAGTGACTGAGCATGGCAGCGATAGTGGCATGAGAGCGTTCGAGCCTGCCATTGGAGCTGGGATGGTAAGCCGAAGTTTGAATTTTTTGGACGTCGAGAAGGTCACAGATCGATTCCAAAGTTTGGATGTAAAGTTTCGGCCTTGATCGGTGAGTAAACTTTCTGGGCAACCAAATCGGCAAACAATATCCTTGACGAAAATTTTTGAGATAGTATCTGCGCTTTGATCAGGGATGGGAAACAATTCTGTCCACTTGGTGAATTCATCAATGCAGCTCAAAATGTAACGATTGCCGTGGTGAGTTTCCGTGAGGGGGCCCACGATATCAAGAGACCACATTTGACCGGGACGAGTGATAGGGGTGAATCGCTCAAAAGGGGGGTTCTCAGTGTACCGATGGCTTTTACGCTCAAAACAAGAGGTACAGGAAAGAACATATTGTCTCACATCATTGTACATACCACGCCAATAGTATTGTCTTCTGATTTTGTCAAAGGTCTGAGCAATGCCCAAATGGGCACTAAACTTGGCGTCATGAGCATGGTACAGTACATACGGAATCATGGGGGCTGGCACAACAAGTTCTTCCACAACATCACGCGTTTGATCCTTAGGGCTGGTGGTGACATGATACAACAATTTGTCCGAGCTAAGGAAAAACTCATGAAGAGGAGGATAGCCTGATTTCTTACGGGGTGGATGATGGTCACCATTCAGTTGGTCCATGATATCCTTCAGGTCTTTGTCAGCGCACTGAGCGTCTCGTATCCGAGTCCGGGTCCAATTGTCATCAGGGCGGGCGGTGACGGCCTGAATTCCTCCGAGAAATTCTGTGGACGGTTGGTTTACAATAGGAATTCGAGATAAGGTATCTGCCTTGACATGATTTGCGCCTTTGACATATTGCATCGTAAAGTTATACTGGGAAAGTTTCAGTGCCCATCGTGTAAGCCTGCCACCAGCATGGTTGGACTCATGAAGAGGAGGATAGCCTGATTTCTTACGGGGTGGATGATGGTCACCATTCAGTTGGTCCATGATATCCTTCAGGTCTTTGTCAGCGCACTGAGCGTCTCGTATCCGAGTCCGGGTCCAATTGTCATCAGGGCGGGCGGTGACGGCCTGAATTCCTCCGAGAAATTCTGTGGACGGTTGGTTTACAATAGGAATTCGAGATAAGGTATCTGCCTTGACATGATTTGCGCCTTTGACATATTGCATCGTAAAGTTATACTGGGAAAGTTTCAGTGCCCATCGTGTAAGCCTGCCACCAGCATGGTTGGACTCATGAAGAGGAGGATAGCCTGATTTCTTACGGGGTGGATGATGGTCACCATTCAGTTGGTCCATGATATCCTTCAGGTCTTTGTCAGCGCACTGAGCGTCTCGTATCCGAGTCCGGGTCCAATTGTCATCAGGGCGGGCGGTGACGGCCCGAATTCCTCCGAGAAATTCTGTGGACGGTTGGTTTACAATAGGAATTCGAGATAAGGTATCTGCCTTGACATGATTTGCGCCTTTGACATATTGCATCGTAAAGTTATACTGGGAAAGTTTCAGTGCCCATCGTGTAAGCCTGCCACCAGCATGGTTGGACTTGAAAAGAGAGGTCAAAGGCAGATGATCGGTCAGAACCACAACGGGATGTCCGAGCAAATACGTGTGCAATTTCTTAAAACCAAAAACAATGGCTAACGCTTCTTTCTCAGTAACGGAGTAATTCCGTTCAGCTTTGTTGAGGTTGCGACTTAGGTAAGCTATCGGATGAAAAACATTGTGGAATTTTTGTTCCAGGATTGCCGAAATAGAATGTTCACTGGCGTCTGTCGATAGGTAAAATTCACGGTCGAAAGAGGGTAATCGTAGTATAGGGTAAGATGTTAATGCAGTTTTGATGCTTTCAAACGCCTCCTCACATTCGGGAGACCAGATAAAAGGCGTATCATCCCTGTTCAAACATCGTGAGGTTGCTGCCATGTTGGAAATGAATTTGCGGAAGAAGTTAACAAAGCCAAGAAACTGTTTCACTTGTTTGACATTTTGGGGTCTAGGGTAGTCTTTCACAGCTGCAATCTTTTCTGGGTCAGGTGAAATACCTTCAGAACTGATATGGAAACCAAGATATTTTATGGTGTTCTTCATGAATGAACATTTAGAGGGTCGCAAAACGAAGTGATGTTTCTGAAGACGTTGAAGGACAGTCTCTAGTTTCTGAAAATGTGATTCAACATCTTTGCTAGCTACGATTAAGTCATAAACGTAACACAAAACAGTGTCTGCGTCAAGGCCAGATAACGCAATCTGTAATGCTCGGTTGAGTCCAGCCGTGGCAGTGGTCAAACCAAATGGAACTCTCCGATATTGATATTTCTGGTTGTCTACCGAAAACGCAGTCAGGGGACGTGAAGAGGGTTCAAGTTCCACCTGGTGGAAAGATCGTAAGAGATCGAGGGTGGAAAACAATGTAGAGCCTGATAGTTGACAAATGGTGTCCTCTAAGTGAGGATTGGGATACTGATCCTGTAACACCCGGGAGTTCAAACGACGAAGATCCAGGACAAAGCGAGGCTGTTAGGCTGGATCTTTTTGGACTAGCAGCGTAGGAGAGTTGTACGGCGATATAGATGGTTCAATCACGCCTGCGTCAGCTAGTTCAGCCACCTGGGATCGTAATTCAGCGCGATGAGCAAAGGGAATGGGATACGGGCGCTGGTAGACGGGTGCAGGGTCTGTTACTTCAATTTTGTGCTGGTAAACATCCGTGGCCGTCAAAGCCGAGAGTGTTTTTCCAAAAACAGACCGGTATTTCATTAAAAGGTTTTCTAAGCGCGGTCGATATTCCGGATGAACATCGGTCAAGTCAAAGTCAGCTAATGTGATCTCGTGGTGGGTGGGTTGCGCCCTGGTGGCGCAAACCGGGACAGAATCACCTTCTGTCATGTCTGGCACAGTGGTGTCGGCCGAACATACCGCGGAATCAGGCAAGCGACTGAGGGTGGCAATAGAGCTTAATTTGGTGAGAGTCAGATCCACGGGAGAGGCATTGCAAACCCGAACAAACACGGTGCGGGACTTCTTGCCGTTAACTTTGTTAACGGATCTGGCCATGAAAATATCGTTTTTATATTGCTGATGTGGATGGGGTTCTAAAAGATATGACTCCGCAGCAGAAGTATTGGGTAGGGTGTGGGATACTTTTGCGACAATGATTTTCTCAGTCAGTCTAGGAATGATTGTGTCTTTCGGGACGTAAGCCGAATAGCACACGTCGGCAGTATGATGATCAGGTGTTTGCTGAGGAGGGTTGTCGGGGGCCGGGGCTGGTCCTGGACCAAGGGACCAGCTGGGGAACAGCGGCTTTTGTTGGGCCGCCGGAGGTTAGATGACACTGGTGCTGGCTGTCGATGGCCTGGATAGACAACACGGTCGTTGATCTGAAAGCGAACAGACTGGGGCAGCTTTTTGTGCCAGGTGAGGACCGAAACCTGGGGCATAGCCTCAGAAAAGAAAGGTCGCTGAGTGGAGGAATCATATGAAAGTTTGTGGTCGTGAATGAAGTCTGCACCAAGGATCAAATCACATTGTGATGAAAGCGAACTGGTGGTGATGAAGACGGGGTGATGAATAGTGCGGCCAAATAAGGTCAACGGGAGTACGAAACGACCAAACAACTTCAGAGGGGAACCGGTGACACCAACGACTTCGACAGGGACGGGTGAAGGTTGAGTCCTGCACTTAAGTCGATCAAAAGAGGATTTAGTCAAAATAGTGACGGAGGATCCCGTATCATATAAAGTGCGAAATTGTTGTGCGTTAATCTGGACGGAAGTGAGAATTGGTGGTACACCAATGGGGTCAGGCGTAATGACGCTCATGACATCGGCGGCTAGTCAATTACGGCGATAAGAGGATCGGCTGGACTCGGGGAACGACTAGATGCCGAACGGTCAGAGAAACGATCACGGCTAGATGCCGAACGATCAGAGAAACGATCACGGCTAGATGCCGAACGTTCAGAGAAACGATCACGGCTAGATGCCGAACGATCAGAGAAACGATCACGGCGGGGTGACCGAGAGCGTGACTCAATCCTGGAGCGAGAGCGTCTGTCACCAGAATGGTCTGAGGAGCGGTCGGACTGTCGATCTCGTCGGTCAAGACTGTCTCGGCGATATCGTGTGTCGGAGTCAGAACGGGAGCACTCCCTAGGTTGGTGGCGGTACGGGGTGGCGCGGCGGGGCGGACGCGGGGTGCGGTTACGAAAGCTAAATGAAGGCTGTGAACGCGAAGGGGATCGGTTTTGAGGATTGTAGAAACAATCCCGCCAAAGATGGTTGGTCCGCTTACAGTGGTAGTAACGGGGGTGGGTTAGACGGAGGTCGAGGTTGGGCAGGGCGAGCGTTGATGTTTTGAGCATGGGCCACTTCCAGGGCAGCCAACCGAGCACTAATATCGTGAAGGGGGTTGGATTCGGTCATAGTGTTGACGCTAGTGGGGGGCAGTTGGGGGCCGGAAACAAAGTTTTCATGCTGCTCCTCAGAACGGGCCAGACTGATGGCGCTGGAAAAGTCAGGTGGGTTATTAGACATAACCAACCGGCGAACCATGGGAGTGCAAAGTCCTCTGACAAATTGTGCCGTCAGCGTCTGGTCTTTGATTTTTTGTCGTTTGGTCCAGGTCCCATTCCGTCAGACGTTTTCCGAAAGTGCGGAGGCGGTCGGCGTAGGAAGATACGGTTTCGTCGGAATGTTGTACACACGTCATTATGTCCTGTAGTCGAAGAGTCATGGGACGAGATTCCTTCGTAAAAATGTCAAGAGCTTTGATTTTGAATTCTGAAAGGGTCGTGCAGCCGCGGAGATCAGCATTTTCCTTCAGAATTTTGTTGGGTCGTCCCGTAAACTTCGATTTTGCCACGCGCAGGGAAATATCATCGCTCCATTCGGCCAATTTGGCAGTCTCATCTAGGTCGTCGAAAAAATCCTGAATGGGGTGCGTACCATCAAAAGGAGTGAGAAAGTTCGCGAAAATGTAAATGTTACTAGAGTTGTAATCAGGCATGGTTCTGATAATTGAACAGGAAATATTCAGGAGGCGAAACAAAGACTAAGTTAAATTTTAAGAAGACAGGACTTACCGTGGGTCGGATACCGCTGCCAACAGTGTTGTGTACCGGACTGAGAGAAGAAGTTCGCTGAACCCTTGTTTATTAGACATGCACTCTTTCTTTATATACGCTCACACACAGCAACAGATGCCAAGTCACTCACACAAAAACTACACAAAAACCATACTGCGCCATCGAGGGGCGTACCGCTCGGTGCGGCGGTGTCAGCACACCACAATATCTCCAGCCACAGAAATAAAAATGTTTGCATTTCAGAACAGATCAATGACGATCAAATGGACAGAAATTACCACAATTAGTGTCATTACTTGTAAACCTATCACGCATATAAATTTACATATGAGTGAGCCTTGTTACCTGCAGGCCCATGGGTAATCCTATGATTAAATGTAATGAATGAATGAATGAAACCATCTGCGAGATCTGTGGCCTTGGGTCTGATGAAACCTGATCTGATCTGAATGTAATAGAACTCGTTTGCCATCTGTGGTACTGCAGTGAGCAGCGGGCCGGCGTGACCGGAGCGTTGCGCATCAAGGAACTGTGTTGGCTGACACCGCCCGGGTGTGACCCGCAGTGCGCTCTGAGCATGGAGCCGGGCGAGAAGAGCCGCTTCGACCCCCTCAACTTCTGGCAGGACCACGAGGCCTGCTGGCAGATGCAGTACCGTGGTAACCTCGGCGAAACGCTGCTGCACGTTCTCATCATCTGCAACACGCGCGCTCACTCGCGCATCGCCAAAATACTGCTCAAGTGCTTCCCCAAGCTGGCTATAGACGTGGTAGAGGGGCAGGAGTACCTAGGTTCGTACCTTGAGGTAGCACAGAATCGATTATTTTTTTAGGATTTTCCATGGCCAGGTTCATGCATTAGTTGAGGGGGTCATGATTTAAGGGGAAACTATGAATATTTCAATCGATTTTTGTTAATATACATCATAGAGTAAGTGCTAAAATGTATGACATATAAGCGGAAACCGTGCCCCGGTGGCTCCGCCCAGTTCCGCCATCTATCGTGTCATGTGAGTTGGTTATGGTTTGGGTATATATGATGTATTCGTGTGAAATAATGCCACGGACGTCACCTGCAGGTTTTTACTGTCTTCACCATGTTGATAATCCCTGCAGCTTAAGTTTACCGAGAGAATTTCACATTCCCGTATGATCTCTACCGGCACTCCCTATTGTCCGGTTGAAACGTATTTAATCACTGGCATTGTGTCATTTTCAGGTGCGAGCTGTCTACATTTAGCAATAGCGTACAACAATAACGATTTTGCAACACAACTTATCGAGGCTAACGCCAGCGTGGAGGCGAGGGCCATGGGTGAGTGGTCTGATTTAACCGCTTCAATACGGTAAGCTTAGAAGGCATAGACAAGGTAAGTAGTTAGGGTGCCTCGTGATCCCAATGATAAAGAAGCGACATTTGGCCCGGAGAGAGGTGTTGTTAAGATTATTAGCGATATCGAACAAAAACAATCACCGATACAAGCCAGGCGTTATGAATGCAGTTATCCATGTAGATTGATTTCCAAAATGCATTAAGCTAAAAGCCTACACGTTAAGGAAGGGTAAAACGATCAGAAAGCTCTTGCTTCACCCTTGGACCGTCTTCAGGCCAGCTGCAGTGAAAAGACGAAAGGTGAGTGTTCAGAAGCAGAAAAGAAAAACAGCTCGTAGATAAAAATAGTGATGTAGTTTTTACTGCCTATTTTCAGTCATATTTACCTTTAAAATCAATGTTGCGCCAACTCAATCAGCCGTGACCATCTGTGCGGCCCGGCAGGCAGCTTCTTCCTGCCCCGGGACCAGCAGAGGGAGGTGCCGCGACCTCACACCGACTACGAGGGTCTGGCCTACTTCGGCGAGACGCTGCTCAACTGGTCGGCCTGCTGTAACAACGAGTCCTGCTACAACATGCTGGTGGAGCGGGGCGCCGACCCGAGCGCTCAGGACTCGTTCGGAAATATGGTGTTGCACATGATCGTCGTCTGTGATAAAATGGTGAGTTTTTGGGAGGGGGAGTTTGCTGGTGAGGTGTTAGTAGAGAAATTGAAAATTAGTGACTTGCGGTTTATTTGGGGAAAATAGGAAGGGGCAGAGAGGTGCCGGAGGACGGCCTGTATCAACACCTACAGATGCCTAAATTATATATATTAAACCGCTGGTTTTATTTTAAATTCACAACATGTTACTAAAAAATCGCAATACGGTACAAAGGGCACAAGGAATTGAACAGATGGACTGCTTTATAATCTGCCAACGGTAATATTCCTATCTAACGATAACTGTTTGAGCTGAGATCATATTCAATAGTTATCTACGTACAGTTTGGTTACCAGAGTTTTAAAGAGCTCTTACTTAGTGGCACGTCTGCCAGGTCTCTAATATTACTAGCTATAATTTTGTTCCATGCCTTAGGGGCTGATACAAAAGGAGAATTTTCGGTACATTGTCTGGGCGTATGGGACTACAAAATGTTGGGCGTTTCTGGTACGTGCCTGATTGATCCATGTGGTCCAAGTCAGCCTTCGACAATGCTGCGGGAAGTGAATTTGAGCAAGTTTATAAGAATTTCTAATGTAGACTTGTACAGATCTTTTAATTTAAAATTTTGTATTTTTAAATAGGGGACTTGTGTGAGCCAGGAGGTCGGCTTGATCTATCATGCGAATTATTTTCTTTGGAGCACTGTTAGCTTGTTTAGTTGTAATCGAACGTACTCCAAAATGGGAAGGCAATATCGAATGAAGGGCAAGATGAAAGAATTATACAGCAGGAGGGTATGACCTGGGTTTAGAATATGTTGAGATCTTCTTATCAGTCCTGTGTTCCGCGCGATTGTGTTTCACATTTCTAATGTGATCCGTCCACCTTAGATCCTCATTTATAATGATTCCAAGATATTTGTAGAAAATTACGCTGAAGGTAGTTGCCATCAACGGTGAGAGCAGGTCAGGTTTTGGGGTGGGAAAATAGTTGGTAATTTGACTTTTGACGTTTAGGGACAGCCGATTACAGCAGAGCCAGCTCTTGATTTCGGTCAGGCTATTGTTAATGATTCTTTGGAGAGAGTTTCATTTTCGGCGGTAAAGAAGAGGGCTGTATCATCAGCGAAAAGATAGAATTTTGGTATATTAGACTCCTGTGCATATCATTGACATATAGTAGAAATAGAGCGGGCCAAGCACCTTCCCGCGGTACTCCCAAGGGAGTTGCCTAGGGAGCTTAAAATAATTCCATTACATTAACATATTAGTACGATTTTCAAGGTAAGTCCGAAAGAAATTTAAAGAGGTTCCACGGATGCCGTAACAACGGTGATGCCGTTCTGTCTCTTCCTTGTTTGTTTAGGAACCAAGTCCGTTTGCAGGAATTTTCACTCACTCGATGTTTCAAGCTGTATCTGATGTTACAGAATGTTCAAGATGGCTGGGTCAAACGCTTATCGATCTCAGGAAAAGCATTAAACGTTTTGATAATGGTTTAACACAGTAGCGGATATTTCGTCTATCTTTGGTGCCAATCGAATGAATAAGTCATATCATATTTGCGGCTCATTGTATGTAGATCCAAAAGTCACAAGATGTAATAGGATGGAATATTATGACCTGAACCTAAAGCTGTTAAAGATCCTCCACAGCCTTCCGGTCCTCACTGCTCACTGTTGAATTAAATAAGTGGGCTATGTCTGTGCCTCATATTGCAGCGCGGACCCGGCACGTGGATTTAATAACTCGCATGGTTGTTGAAGTCACAGAGGCGGATTTAGCCCCGTTCCCTTCCTGTAGCGAAACTGACGGCAAACGCATGCGCTGCTCCAGGGCGAGAGTAAGTCAGAGGAGATGTTTGGCTACGCTCTGCGCCACCCCAAGCACCCTGCGCAGAACGGCATCTTGAACAGGGCGAACCTAACGCCGCTGACGCTGGCCTGTCGGCTGGCGCGCTCCGAGATCTTCCGCGAGATGCTGGAGCTGACGGCTATAGAGTTCTGGCGTTACTCCAACATCACCTGCTCGGCCTATCCGCTCAACGCGCTGGATACCATTGGACCCGACGGAAAGATCAGTGGGTGATGGGGAGCGCTGATGGGTCTTCGTTAGCTTCCTTTTCCTGAAAGCTTGTCGCTGAGTGATGGCGAAGTCTATATCTCAAGTTCTACGGTGTATGATGTTGAAGGTTGCCAGCGATATCAATCTTTTGCGACGACAGATCTGCAGGTCGGGGAGGGTCTTGGGGTTTTACGACGCACCAACTGCTGAGGCCACATGGTGCCGCTAACTCTTATTCTGTCTGAAAGGTAAATTGGGAATCAGGAAGTTGTTACTCGGTATTCCCGCCGGGAATTTGAACGCGGGTCAGTGACGTCGAAACCCAACGCGCTACCACTGTACCACCGAAATTAAATGTTATCTGAGCTTTTATCTTTGGAGTTAAGCTATCTTTGTTGAGAAATGTAGGCATTCTGAAAATACTGACATCCCTCTAAAGCACTCCTCGTCAAGATCCAAACTTGAACAATACCACGAATGCGACGCCCGTAAGTACGATTTCGACGTTTCATATCCCCAAATGCTGGCCAGACCTGTGCTTTGGCTGTGCTGCCGAGGGGGCAAACCATAACGTTCATTGGCCGCACCGTCAGACTGGAACTCAGCTCTAATGATGATCCTGAACGGAAAGAAAGAGGAGCACCTGAACATGCTGGAGGGAGGAATCATCCAGCGACTTCTGGAGGAAAAGTGGCAGACCTTTGCCAGGGTGGGTAATGAACTACGAATATATTATTTTCGGACTTAAATTTTTTCATGAATCTGCTGGATCAACTATAACCTCAGAATCGCGTATCTTCGTTACAATGGTAGGTTGCAGGTATATGCACCGAGATAATGTTTAAAGAGTATGAACACAACTTCCAGTGGCATTATGGAGCAATGTTGATTAGTCTCGAGCACAAAAAGATTCGGGCTGGGCGGTTTGCTACTGAAGTCCGTTACTCCACTACTGAAGTTCGTTACTTCCACTACTGAAGTCCGTTACTCCACTACTGAAGTTCGTTACTCCACTACTTGAGTCTGTTTCTTCGCTACTTGAGTCTGTTACTCCGCTACTTGAGTCCGTTTCTCCGCTACTTGAGTCCGTTACTCCGCTACTTGAGTCTTACACTAATCCGTTACACCGCTACTTGAGTCCGTTACTCCGCTACTCACCAAGCGGTAGCGGAGTAGCGGTGGTGGTTTCTATCACAAGCAGCGGAGTAGCGGGTATCGGACTAAAAGAATTCAAAATCGCTACAGCTACTGATAGCCTGTTATGAGGCCCACCAACCCAAAAACATTTGATGGAAATTACAAAAAAAAAATTATCCGAAAAATACATATTGAGTGAATAATTTTTTGTGTGATTTGTCTGCATATCTTGAAATAAAATTGTCAATATTCTGTTCGCATACAGATAAGCAGTAGAGTTTTTACAAATTTATTCAGAAAAATGATGAACATACTTTCCGGTTAGGGCGTCACTAGCGTTTTGCAATACAAACTGGGGATATCAGAGTAGCGGGTGGCAGTTTCGCGATTATGAAAAATAGCGAGAGTAGCGGTAGTTTTCAACCAGCCAAAATAGCGGAAGTGGCGGAAGCGGTTCAAATTTTAAAAAAATTAGTAGCCGCATCTACCTTCGAAAAATTATCACTGCTGGCTGCTTTAGTAAAGACAGCGAGTTCATGGACTTCAAAACGGTAAACATATTAGCGTAGGACGCAGAAAAAAATGTACGATTTGACCTGCTATAAACTCATTTGTTTTTAAACTTTAGACTGCATGCCCCTGATCCCATTTTACTTTACCGTTATTATATAGTGCTGTGAATTTGTTCTGTCATGGTTGGGACATGTGCATGATTCTAACAATCATCATGCATCATGCATCACGATTCTAACAAAACACTAAGAACATGTGTGACACAGAGATGTTAGATCGGCAGGCGGCACGAGTCGCACCCGTGCCAGGTAAGGCGCGACTCTCGTGGAAGTAACTGCGGTGCTAGCATAAAGCACGCATACAGGAGAAAGGGTGTACAGTTCACGCAGCCGTGAGCTAAGTCGTGAAAATATTGCAACCAACGTACCGATTCGGTGATTGGAGCTATTCCTGAGCCTATCTGCTCCCGTCTTGCTCTTCTTGTTGATTTGATAAAAATGTGTGTCCGAAAAAATACTGCCGCAGTTTCCCGAGTATCTCACAGCATACAAGTCGTCTGAGCGCACCTGTCTAACTTCCAGGCCGAATTTCTTCGCAAGCTGTTCATCATGATGCTGCACCTGCTGTCAATTTCTGTGGCGATGTACCTACGTCCCGACCTGGGCCAGTCCTTGCTGGGTACCACCACCATGGACATCGTGCGCAACTGCTTCGAGGCCACCACCATCATTGGCTGCCTCTACTACATGGTGATGCAGTCCGGAAAGGAGATCCGCAACCAAGGCTTTCTCCCGTTTCTCATTCAGCTGGTGAGATGTGCGATGTTTATGCAGACTTAATGTCTAGAACTGCTTAGCTATTGCTCACGTTAGCACGCGCATTGACGGGGCGGGGGTGGGTACCCGCCCCTTCCTCGGGTTTTTCGGAGATATAATAAAAACGGCGGTACGTAGCGCCGCTGTATTTAGTATGCCTTTTTTCTGATCATTTGTACAATTTTTTTCTCGAAATTTTGGACTCGTCATTTAAGGCCAGGTTACCACTACAGGTAAGTGACCTCACCTCTAATTTCTTAAGACAGTATAAGTAAGAACAGTAACCCTTGCATCTGAATTTTTCAGGTCAGGTCACCACTACAAGCTAGGTGACCTCACCTCTAAAAATATTTGATATGGTACAAGAAAGAACAGGGGTAATCCTTGGATCTGAAGTTCATATCATATAATGGGCCTACTGGGCACTACAAAACATTCCGGAATTTTGTATATCGATGATCGAAGGTCAGTTACCAACCATGGTCTCTCCATTGGAAATGCATGAGACAAATGGTTTAAAATGAATCACTTCGTAATGGATGACGGAAAATTATTTCTTTAAGGACATTTGGTTCTTTTTATCCTTGAGGTTTTAATCAATTCCATTGTGACCTGATTTTACCTTGATCTGACCTCAGGTAAGGTGAAATCCTAGATTTGACCTAGCAAGGTCTTATTATATATTATTCGATCGGTTTGCTGCGCGGATTCCAACCGTCTAGTTTCTTAAAAGCCTGAAAGGGGAAAGAAGGGGACACCCGTCCTGCGTGACGGCCAGACCGATATAGCCGATGATACAGCAAAGCCAATCTGCTGAACCGTACTTTTGCCGCAAAGTTTACTGAGCCCGAAGTGACGTTCTTCCCTCAGGGTCCGGCATATAACATACCGGTGCTGTCCGCCATAGAGTGCAATCCGGAAATCGTGAAAACAATATTAGAAAGTATTCCTGTGAACAAAGCATGCGGACCCGATGGAATCAGCGCTCGCATTATTCACGAATGTTGCAACGAACTTGTCACACCGTTGTTTAAGATTTGTATGATGTCATTGACGCAGGGAACATTTCCCAAGCGGTGGAAGGAGGCGAACGTTGTACCCATTTTCAAAAAGGAAACTCCAAAGACCCGAAAAACTACCGATCGGTGTCCCTCATTCCACTGTTTGGGAAAGTTTTAGAAAAAGTGACGTACTCGTGTTTATTTCAGCATGTTAGCCCAGTTTTATCTTTATCACAACATGGTTTCGTGCCCAAACGATCATGCGCTACAAACCTGGCAACTATGCTAAGCACTGCCTGGGACTCTATTTCGGAAGGCTTTCAAACAGACTGCATATATACCGATTACACTGCGGCCTTTCAAAGTGGAACCACTCACTCCTGATATACAAACTGAAAAACTCCTTCAACGTTTCTGGCTCAGCTCTCAATTGGTTTTCTTCTTACTTACAAAACAGACATCAGCGTGTGATTCTGAACAGCAAGTGCTCAGACTGGTGTCGGGTTGCCTCAGGCACTCCTGAAGGAGGGCAGTTATCTCCGCTGCTTTTCTCGCTCTTCATCAACGATCTCCCTGATAACATGACCTCCTCTTGCCTGATGTTTGCCGACGACGTGAAGTTATTCCGAAAGGTCACCTGCGCAGCTGATGCCTCTCTCCTTCAGGCTGACTTGCAAAGGCTGTGCGAGTGGTCGAACTCCTGAAACTAAATTTGAATCCGGCCAAGTGCAAAACCTTTACCATGACGCTAAAAACCAGGCCTCTAAAATCAACCTATTTCATCGGAAGTACAAGTTTGGAGCAAGTAGAAACTATTCGAGATTTGGGAGTTGTTTTGGACAGAAAACTCACTTTCGGACCTCACGTCGACGGCATTATCATGCGAGCCAATAGGGCCCTCGGTGTACTGATAAGATCATTTCAAATCATTAAGAGTAGAAGATATTTCAACGTCAAATCAGTGTTTGTATCCTACAATGCTCATGTTCGATCTGTGCTGGAATACTGCAGCACCATTTGGGGAGGGGCAGCTGCGGTGCACACAGATCGTATTGAGCGGATGCAACACAAATTTTTACTGTGGATCAACTCATACATCCAGACACAATCACTATCACTATCATACTGCGATTTGCTCAGGCACTTTAACCTCGTTACACTTCGAGCGCGAAGGACACAACACGATCTCATGTTCATTCGCAGTATTTTCAATGGTAGGATAAACTCACCGTTTTACTTCACTCATTTTACCTGTGCACCCCAGCGCGGGCTTTTAGACATCAGACACTTCTACACGTTCCATATGCACGGGTGAACACCATTAAGGAAGGACTGTTTGTGAGACTTCCCCGGGTGGTAAATGCTTTTATTCAACAACGCCCGGGAACTGACCTGTTTTACGACACCCTGAACTCGTATCGCCAAAGTGTCATATCTTATGTCTCGTCATTGTAGTGGTTTAAGCTGTGAGATGACCGAATGTGCTGTTACTGTTTTTGCAGTGTTTTACCCACAGCTTTCTTTTATTTTAGCACGCTGACTTTATCCTTAAATGGGGTGTCCCGTGGATGATTGAGCAAATAAATGAAATGAAATGAAATTATTTTGCTCCATCTCTACCAGTTCAGATGTAATGACTGAAAGCCCTTCATTTACATGTTACCCCTATAGTGACATGCCTTGGCATCTAGTGACCTTAAATGTGACCTGATAAGAAATTATAAAAGTATTTTCCTTAAAGTTTGCAAGGGCCATCCAACGCCGTTTAATGTATCTAGCGTGGTTCCCAAGATGTTAGGAGGGGGTGCCCCTGTCAAAGCGAAGGTGGCTCAGATCCCTGTCAATGTACGTGTTAATACTTTCCGAAAGTAACCTCGGTACAAGGAAGGAATAAAACTCCATAACAGGCATCTCACGATTTCAGCGCAAATGCCAACCAAGGATGCGAATAATCATCGTGTGATAATTCAATGACAAAACGTTTGGAAGCCAGCTAATTTAATATCTCATGGTATCAGGGAGCCCTATTAACCCGGCTAGTTCAGGTTTAATGAAGATTTGAAGTTTTCTGAAGAGTAAAACTGTCCCAGTCCCACAAAGAACAGAAAAAAACGGTTTCTAAGAACACTTAAATCAGAGCTGTAGCATTTCCTTGCACACCCATCCAAATACACTTCTAACTACCCATAGACTAAATCTGTCAAACGCAGGCGGCATATACTCGGCGAAGTCGCTGGGTCCGCGCGCCAGCACCGTGACCCCCCGCCGCTGTGTCGCAGCTCCACGACCCGGTGCAGCTCATGTTCAACGTCTCCAGCGTGGTAATCATCGGCTGCATCCCGCTCCGGCTGCTGCAGCTGCGCTCGCTGGAGGAGCTGGCGCTGACGCTCGCCGTGCCCTGCGCCTGGTTCCACCTCATGTTCTTCGCTGGGTGAGATGATAAACGCCATGTTTGCTGGTCTATACTGTTGTGCAGTGGATGGTGGAAGCTTTCAGGCGTATGCCTGTCGTTTTGTGCTGTGTGTCAAATTAAGACGTTATTATTATTTCAGGGCGATTCAACTCACGGGTCCCTTCGTCACGATGGTGTTCAAGATAATCACCAACGACATGGTCACCTTCTTTATCATCTACTCCATATTTCTTCTGGCCTTTACCCAAGCTTTCTTTTTCCTCTATAAAGGTTCTCCAAAACAGTCGACGTCCAAGTTTGCTTCGTACGTGGACACGTGGATGGCGTTATTTCATATGACGCTCGGTGATTTCGACGTAAGTAAATCCATCACCATGAACTTGGTTACCATATATGCTGTCCACCCTGGATCGCTGGTTTACTGTTACATTTATAGGTGGCTTATCGCGTCAACGCTTGGTGTTGTCTCCTTAAGGTTATTCATGATCTGTGAAGCTCTCGGCTGAAATGGAAAAGGCTGCAAAAGCAAGCGGTCATAAATATATATCGCTGGCTCTTTCTTTTTAATCTTTTCATATGTCTATTTCACCTCGCAAGTTAGCATTTTAGTCCTTAAAAAACCGCATAAAATATTTTTGCAATCACATAGCCAAGTAATGTGCCAATTCAGCGGTCAACCCCCACCCCCCTACCATGTTGCTTCTCAGTAGTTTGGGGCCGCCATTCATTTATCCCTAAATATTTACAAAGGTATTGAAATATTATTTCCCAGTCTATGCTTCTAAACATGCTTTCATCGGATCCTAGCAACTCGCAAGAAAAACGAAGGTTGAAATAGAGCAAATCTATAAATTATATTTTTCAATAATTTGTAAATTATAGTCTTCTTTGCCGTCCAGATACACAAAAATATTTTCCAATATCATTAAGTCTGTTTTGTTTCGGCGATGTGCGAAGACATCAAACCTTTCACCCGGATACGTTGTCGGGAACGGCGTCAACTTTTCAGGCCATGGCTAAAAGTGACTGGAAATCACTCTAAACATTGTTTAAAATGATCCCAGTTGCATCAAAGTTGTCTCCAGCGGATCTAATACTTGGGAACTACTGCGCTGGGTCGTGACGTCATCCGACTGTTGTCGCTCATTTTTGTCGCACGCCCGCCTCGTGCCGTGACCTTTGACCACCGGACGTGTTGACAGTTCAGCGAGCTCTCGCGGAACGTGTACGCACCGGCGCTGTTGGTCACGTTCGTGCTCTTCATGGTGCTGGTGCCCATCCTGCTACTCAACATGCTGATCGCCATGATGGGCAACACGTACGCCACGGTCGTGCAACAGTCCGAGAAGGAATGGGTCAAACAGGTGAACACTGGGACAGTGGGTACTGGTGCTTAGCACAGGTAGTCGGTGATAAAGAGGTGTTCAATGCAGTATGTGTCACAACGTAATTGGTTACTTCTCCCTGGATCAAGGGCTTCCAAAGTGCCGGATAGCATCTTGAAAACAGTTTTGCGAACACACGTTGAATTACTTCGGCGCGACATAAAAGACAACATTGTAGCTTTGAAGCACTGTCGCCTGAGCTGAGGCTTGTTTCAGTGGGCCAACATAGTCATCACCCTGGAGCGTGGCATGGGCAGCGTCAAGTGCAAGGAGTTTCTGGAGTCGTACTCACTCCCCCTGCCTGGAGGGGAGCCCGCGCGCCGAGGCGTGGTGGTTATCAAATCAAAATCCAAGACACGGGCTCGCCAGCGCAAAGGAGCACTCATCAACTGGAAGGTGGGAGCGAATGTTTTGGGCTGGGCTGTAGAGTGCAAGGGTCATCAATAAGTATAAAATAAGGGTCATAATAAGGTCATGAAATAAGTGCGATGTACGGCCGAATTCTAGTTGGAGGGGACATTATCTCTCCTTTGTCCTCAACTCCTGATTTATCAATTCAATTGCGGTTCCTTCGGCAAAAATGCGCAGGTAGAAATCATCAACCTTCTGTTAATAAAATATTGTTTACAGTATGGGTACATTAGTGGGCGTATTCAGCCTTCGTGATCTTTGTTAGTGAAGTTTGATTCAGCCTTAGCATTGGCGGACGCGGGGGGCCATTCCCGCCATGCCCCCAAAAGCGCTGAAAGGGGGCCAAACTATCTCTTGGCCCCCAAAGGCGGGAGAGATTTTTGAAAAAGGTGTTTACACTAGGTTTGTCGAGCAATTAAATTTTCGTCCCCCCCAGAGAGCGATCATGTACTTGGAGAGGTAGCTTATACTAGGTTTGTCGAGCACCCAAATCGCACGTCTCACCCCCTCCCCTTCCCCCAGGAGGAGAGACAGACATGGGTTTGCCCCCCAAAACTCGGGCCTGCCCCTGAGCCTTAGCAACACAATAATGCAACTTTACCATTTCACGCGAGAGCACCGGTTGCCGTGCTCTAGAATCCAGTTACGCCACCGTCGACAGCTGACCTGTCCACTTTGCAGAGAGTGGGACGAGTCACTATGCGTGCGCTGAAGCGACGCAAGATCTCGGGAGAAATGCTGCGGAAGGAGATGTGGGGTCTGGAGTCTATACACACCACACCTGTCAAAGGGTGAGTACTGGGTACCAGGCCTCTTCCCCTATCGCGAACTTTTGGAACCAGTAGTACAGCTCGGAGAACAAACAGTTTTATGGTTTGTGTCACTCCTGTTGAAATATCTTGCTGATTTTATTTTCCGTTTGGAAGGTGAGATTTGGCAGGATTCATTTCGAGAATAATGACCGGTAAAAGCATAAGCTGACCTGAGTTCATCCCCAGGGCGAAGGGGCGAAACAAGCGCACACCGGCCGGGGTCACCTCCGCCGACGCCAATGTCCTGCAGTCGTTGGCTGGACTGGCGCCACCTCCAGCCGGGGAGCTGACGACCGCGCTCAACAAATTGTCGGTGATGCCGACCACTACCAGGTCCGAGTCACCCACCTCTTCTGTACACTCCGGCGTACAGAACGGCGCCCCCTCAGCCAACACCATGCTCAGCGGCGCCCTCGGACAGCTCAGTCTCCCAGCTGCCTCAACAGATGGCGCGCCGAACACGGGCGCCGCCCAGCTCACTGGACCTCCGAGAAGCGCCGGGGGACCGCTGGGTGGAGCGATCAGTCAGCTGAGTAGCAAAGGTCAGCTGAATGCTCCCGTCATCGATTCGCCTGGAAACAACCACGTGAAGGAGCCATTCAGTCAGCCCGCAGAAACACAAGCCAGTCTTCAGCCAGCCAGCCAGCATCAGCGAGGCGTTGGCCACGACAACCCAGTGTTCACCCTGGACGCCAGCTCCGATGACGAGCTGCCAGCCTTGTTCGCTCGTGAGCTGGCGCGTGCTTCCACCAGCGGAGCGGGTGCGTCCCCCCACCTGCTGACAGTGCCGGAGGACCCGTTTGATGGCCAGGTACTGGAGAGCTACCGTCAGCTGAGGTCGGAGCGGCAGCAGCAGCAGCAGCAGCAGGCGTCGCCACAGCAGCAGCTGGGGTCAGTGCGTCTGCCGCCGATCGGAGCGCCAGGACAGAGCCGAGTAGCTGATGGACGTCCAGCGCTGGTGGAGGAGCAGGTGCCAGCGCCGCTGGATCCAGACCGGGCGGCGCTGCTGCAGCCGCCGCCGCCGCTGCTCGTGCCGCCCATGCCGACGGCGCCGCCGTCAGCCGCCTTCAGCCAGTCTTCGCTGGCTGATCTGCCACCGGTGTACTCGCAGGCTGTCCGGCAGCCGCCTCAGTACCCGCCCCAGCAGCCGGCGGAGCAGCAGCGCCCCATCACCGCCCCGGCCGCGGAGCCCTCCCCCAGGAGGCGGCGTGGGCGAAGGGCGCGCCACCGCCGTCCCAGACGGCGGCGCCACCGGCGGGCGAAGAGGGCACGCGTAAACGGCAGCGCCCCCGTACTGCAGCCTTCGACAGGGAGCGGGGGCGCGTGCGAAATATAAACGCCATTGTTCCTTGGGAGGACGACAAGATGTGAGTTACGAGTGAAATGTGTGCGTTAGAGGTGGACTGGGCGACAGCAACTGGGGCGTCGCAGGCGAAATCAAAATGGTGACGAACATTGAGAATGATGACGTACGCTCCAGACTGTTCAATCACTGTTTGACGCGAATTATTGGTGTAACTGTCTGATGATAAGATAAGAACCACCGTTGGGTTCTTCGTTCCAGAGTACTTCCTTCTCTAGATGTTGTTCAGGAGTTTGGCTAGAGGTAGGACAATGCGAATATCACGAACATACCCCACCAGTGCATTAAATCAGTTCACTTTTAGCATAGGTCACAAGATAAGCAGTTCGTAAGCAGACTTGTTAGCGATTTAAGGGCGTTGTTAAGACGTCTTACCGGGCGATAGGGTAATGGAAACATCACGAATATTTCATGAAGCGCAGAAAATCCATGGGATTTTGGCAAATGAGGCCCCCAAATAGACAGGAGTTTCAGGAAGCGGATCTAAAATGTCTCGCAAAGGGTCGTTAAAGTTGACCTTTTAGTACACTTTAGCTAGAGTGGAGAACGGAACGTTCACTTGTCTGAATTGGATTTGTTTTAGTATTGCTCGCCAGAGAGTATAACCAGAGGCCGCGTTAAATCCCGAATGTTTGACTACCTGCTGTCAAACTAAGCCTCTTCTGCTGCCCTGGCAGTCAGCCTGCTACCGGCCACCATGTCCTGTGTATGTACATTGAGTGAAGCTCGGACAGCAGCGTCGTCACCTGTACAAAGTGGAGGAACGGAGGTTGTCAATGACATTTAACTCGCCGCTGATAAAACATCCCCTGCAAAACAGAAATCACCCCGATTTGGGCCTCTACCTACGCCCCTCTCATGATCCGTACGAAACTTACCAATTTTATCGAACTGAAAATGGCTGAAACGTTTCCAAGTGAAAACTGCGGGGATGCAGCCACTGCTCCCGCCTTCGACGTCCAGAGCACTTTGCCCACTGGTGGGTCTAGAGTTTTCCTACTTCAGTCACCAGGTCTTTAAGAATAAATAAAAAAACATCAGCACAGTAGCTGAGGTATCTGACGTCATGCCTTATCCTTCTCAACGGCTCGGCCGATTTTGACCTATGACGTCACAGCTGTCCGTTACCAGATAGTCGAGATGAAAAGTGACCAGAGCCAAGAAACCAACAAAAACATGCAGGCTAGAAGGTTACCCAAACACATAGCAGGCAACGCAGCAGTAGCTTTCCAAGAGTGTTGATGGCACTGTCGGATATGGTCCTGAACACGATCCTGGCCATGCCATATGGAGGCTTTGGGGGGATTGGGCAATACTTAAATATCAGAGCCGTGGCGCTGTCTGCATCCACTTACAAGTAGATTGCCGACATTTTTTAGTATTGGTGAGAATTTGTCTCCTTGCTTGCCTTAGAAAGTCGCAGATATCGCGCGACACAGCGAATCTAGCATGCTGGAATTTGGCAAGTAGAAGTGTTCTAGCATCATTTATCTCCACTGGGTAGCCAGTGGACCAGTCCACTTCATCATTCCTCTACAAAATTACTACCCAAGCTGTACAAACTACAGTCACATAGTTTTCATAAGATCGATGATAAATCCCGCATTAGTCCTGTCTTCTACGAACCCAGCCATCACTCACAAAATATAGCTTCTTACACACCCTGCCCTAAACAGCCGGTCATTTTAGCTTTCATCATCACGTTATGAGAATAGAATTAAGGGGCAACGACTTTGGTCGGCCTCAAGAAACACACTTCTGGTTGTACTTAATATACGTTGATGCTTGAGTACTGGATCACACTAGTGAGACATCTTACGTCAACGTGACAATTAGTCCTTTGGTCTCAGTCTCAGTGGAGGAAACTTGCCCATCACTACTGCTGACTCTGAGAATGATCTATATTCCCAGAGGGTTATCTAGGAGTTGACGAGGGATTATGCTCACTTGTGAAATTGTGATGAGAATGTCTCTTGCGTGCAGTGACTTGTGACATGAAGATTGTTGCGCCCGCCAGGGGTCAGAAAATGCATTTATTTTCCCAAACGGAGGCAGATTTGCACCCCAAGATTAGCGAGCTTCTCCAAAAAAAGCTTTGGGAGTCGTACAAGAGAGAAAATGCCAATTTCCAAGGCACAGAATGACCAGCTTAGGCACCAGATTGGGATGCTTCACCATATTGGAGGGGTTGTTTTCACTTCAATGGGTACTTTTGTCAGGTTTGAAAATATTAAACCTGTTGGCTTCCCGAGATGTTCCCAAGGTCGTGGTTTTTCTGACCTCTGGCGCCGGCCAGCTGGGGTTGAGACAGGCGCGATGTCTCGCCTCTGTTACATTTGTGGGCAGACTGTATCTGCATTCGTTCAAAGTGAAGGATAATACATCTCATTGCTTGATCGGAGAACGATGGTTCGAAGTACAGCGGTCCTCTCCTTCCCCAAGCAAGAAGAAAATGACCCGGCGATGGTAGGTCCTGCCCTATTGGAAAGTAATGTGTGGAATTCTTAGGCGACCTTTCATGCTAGCCCATCGAACTCTTGCCCCTCACGCGCCGCCACCCGGAAATGGCGCCGAAACTGGCCCACCAGCTTCTTCAAAGACATCATGGAGGACCATATGCCGGCCCCAGTGACCCTAGATGAGCGCGATGCCGCAGTGAAAGTACACCAACTGCGAACCGGGCACTAGGGCCGGTCCCAACAATACCTTCACCGGATCGGCCGACGTCCAGGAAGGTCCTGCGAAAAATGCAGCGACCCAGACTGCCAAGAGGCAAGGTGCCTTGTGTGCCGCGAGGAGGGTGACACCCCGGCCCATGTCCTCCTGCGGTGCCCCTGCCTGGCCGGCACCCGACTACGACTGCTGGGAAACATTCACCTTCAACCGCAGCAGATGAGGGACGGCGACGTGGTGGCAGCCTTGGCCGTCGAATACCTCCGCCACAAGGAGCCCCTGGAGGGCTAAGGCTTGGAACGCCCAAGCCCTGGAAGAAAAACAACAACTCTTGCCCCTTCTCCTGTCGAGAGGCTTCGATGTTTCACTATTGGAAGCGGGAAGACAGTTTATATCCCAAGTTGAAAACATTTAGCTTATTGACCAGACTTTTACCAATGTATGTTAGTGTGCAAGAACTGGTTTGCGCTAGGGTGCTGAGTGTAACATCCATAATGAAAAATACATATACTCGGCGAGTGGAAATACAATAGCTACATTATTGTGAGTAAATTGAAACTCGTATTTAAACCCTATTATAAGCTCGAAAAAAACATCAAAATTTCCTTACTACTATGCTTTTAATGAGTTCATATGCGCCAGGATTATTAAATTCTGTCAAAAAGGTCTGCTTGAGAAGCGAGTGGAAAAATGAGTGAAAAAGCACAGACATTAGTGAAAAAATTCGGCACGCCCGCGTGTCGCTCCTTACCCATCACGCTGGGGTTTGGAACTCTATGTACCGTAAACTCGGCAACATGCACCCAGACGAAGCTGTAACGTCATTTGTTTCGTGTTCACCGGCAACCACTCTAAGGATAGAATTACAGATGACACAATCGAAGCAGCGACGAGCTCATATTTCGACTTTTATCACACCTAACAGAACTCATAGTTCTCGCCCCTTAATTATGTACCGGGCAAAAATCTGGTTCTAAAGTTCTCTGACATAGAAAAGCGAGCATCGAAGCATTTGTATTTTACCAAAGCTTTTAAAATGCACTAAAGTGCGACGAATATCACAGATGTTTTCCGTGATCAACACCGGATGCCTATTACACATATTACCTGCTATGTTTCACTGAGGCTCTCCAGGAACTTGAAGTAGCAGTACTTGAGGTCGAACTGCATATCGTACCAGTAGTTGACCGCCACGCAGCCGTGCGACTGACGCAGGTGGTGGAACCACAGAGACGGCAGGTACAGCACGTCCCCGCCTCCAGCCGACAGTGTGACGGGTGCAGGCGAGAGGCGATCACAGCATCAGACAGGCCCGCCAACCGCGAGCACGCCCCGCCCACAGCCAGGCCATTCGATACAACACCTTCACCGCCTCCGTCCAAGCGCGAGTGTTCAGACGTCGGGTCGGTGGGAGCTCTGCCGCTGAGAACGTCTCCAGTCTGAGTCGCACCGTCCCCTCCGCAGCCGCGTCCCTCCGCACCGCGGCTGCTGGATCCCGCGCCACGCCCGTCCCTGCCCCCCGGCCAGGCCACCTCGCGGCTGGGTCTGCTGCGCTTCACCGGGTCCCAGTCGGCCCAAGGCACCTGGCCACCCTCGGGATCCGGCTCCAGCACAAACGTATCCCCGCTCTGTCGACAGGCGGTTACGTATTTAGGCTTTAGGGTGCACCAAACAGCCCAAATAACTAAAAGGTGACTAGGACGGCACGCTGGCGGCAGTATTGTTGCTACTGCTATTTAGGAATCATACCCGTTTTAGTAGCCCATGACACTAGCAAGCTTCATTAGAGATTCATAGAACAAAACTGTTACCTATCCTATTCCCTTTATTTCTAACATCTATAGCCGCTTATGAAAGGAAAATGCCCTCAGCATTAAAATTCAAATACCTTATCTGTACTATCTCCTCCCCCGTAAGCAAACGTCATCAATCACGTGGCCGAGGTACAGAGGCGGTGCGGCAGTCAGGAGGCAGAAAGGGGAGGTACACACCTGGCGGTAGGTGGCCGGGGTACAGAGGCAGAGGGGGAGGTACACACCTGGCGGTAGTTGGCCGGGGTACAGAGGTAGAGGGGGAGGTACACACCTGGCGGTAGGTGGCCGGGGTACAGAGGCAGAGAGGGGAGGTACACACCTGGCGGTAGGTGGCCGGGGTACAGAGGCAGAGGAGGAGGTACACACCTGGCGGTAGGTGGCCGGGGTACAGAGGCAGAGGAGGAGGTACACATCTGGCGGTAGGTGGCCGGGGTACAGAGGCAGAGGAGGAGGTACACATCTGGCGGTAGGTGGCCGGGGTACAGAGGCAGAGAGGGGGAGGTACACACGGTAGGTGGCCGGAGTACAGAGGCAGAGAGGGGGAGGTACACACCTGGCGGTAGGTGCCCGGGGTACAGAGGCAGAGAGGGGGAGGTACACACCTGGCGGTAGGTGGCCGGGGTACAGAGGCAGAGGAGGAGGTACACATCTGGCGGTAGGTGGCCGGGGTACAGAGGCAGAGAGGGGGAGGTACACACGGTAGGTGGCCGGAGTACAGAGGCAGAGAGGGGGAGGTACACACCTGGCGGTAGGTGGCCGGAGTACAGAGGCAGAGAGGGGGAGGTACACACCTGGCGGTAGGTGGCCGGGGTACAGAGGCAGAGGGTGAGGTACACACCTGGCGGTAGGTGGCCGGGGTACAGAGGCAGAGAGGGAGGTACACACCTGGCGGTAGGTGGCCGGGGTACAGAGGCAGAGAGGGGAGGTACACACCTGGCGGTAGGTGGCCGGGGTACAGAGGCAGAGGAGGAGGTACACATCTGGCGGTAGGTGGCCGGGGTACAGAGGCAGAGGGGGAGGTACACACGGTAGGTGGCCGGAGTACAGAGGCAGAGAGGGGATGATGATGATTATTAGAGTTTTAGGGCACCGCAGCTACAAAGGCTATATGTGCCCGTCAGAGTTGTGCTACATCATTTTGGGATTGTCCCTATTAACTAAAGTGGCCTAAACAGAGGGTGTGAAATCTAAGAATATGTGATGGGGGTATATACTACGTCAAAATGTATTTCTCTCAGATATGATAACACTTTCCCAATGTCTATGGGCGCGTCATTGCCTAGAATCTGTCCCAGCGGAACCGGTGGGAAGAATCGCCGCTGACTTCGCCTCAGTTGGTCGCAGCTGTCAGTAACAGATAAAACATGTTGTACAGTGAGGCGGCTGCCGCAGTGTGGACAGAGTTTGGGTACGGTATTAGTCAGATAATGCCCGTGTGTACAGTAACAATGACCGATCCTGAGCCTGGTAAGGCTCACTTCCTCCCTTCTATTTCGTCTGTTGCATGATTCCCAGTGCCCGACTGACGGACGTAGACGTTTCAAGAAACAATCTGGTTCTGTTGTCCACCTATTCTGCCACTCAGTGTCTAAGAGCATTTTGAAGCCTGCCTTCAGGTCTGTGGCCGGGACTCTAAATCGTCGCGACGGGGGCAACTGTGAGGCCTCTTTGGCAACTCGGTCTACTTTTTCGTTTCCTGAGATACCGACGTGACTCGGCACCCATAGGAAACGCACATCTGTTCCTCTGGAGGAAATCTTCGTCAGAAGCCTCCGAACTGCCGGTACAAGCCAGCACTGTTGTGGGTGGTAAGACTGGAGTGCAGAGAGAGAACTAGCAGAGTCAGTAATAATAAGACATCGCTCCTCAGGGAAGCGTCTGATGTGTCTTAGAACCCGGAGTATAGCGTAAAGTTCTGTTGTAAAAACTGACACGCTCAGTGGCAGGCTAAAACCTTTGCTTAGTCCTTCACCCACAAAGGCACTACCTGCACCGCTTGCACACTTCGAACCATCGGTATAGAACCTTGTATAATTTACATACGATTCGATTTCTCGCATAGAAAAGTCCAAGCATTCAGAAGGCAGCGTTGACGCTTTATTGTGACGCAGTAAGCCGAGGTTACATTTAACTGGGGTGAGGCGCCATGGTTCTATGCGCTGTGGTCGTCTTTCGGCGATAGTTTCAAAGTTAATGTCGGAGCCCTCTAACCACTGTGATACCCTCACACAAAGTGCCAGAGAGGACGAGGGCCGCGCCATTCTGAGAGGAGATGTCAGTGCATCGTCAAAAATCCACTTGTAGGTTGGGTGGGACGGATATTGTCGGATTTTGCTGCAGTATGTGATGGCCAGTCGCTTACGTCTCAGGTCTAGCGGCGGTTCATTCGCGTCTACAAGAAGACTGGCTCTGCGGGAGGTACGGAAAGCTCCTGTGGCGATCCTCACACACGCATGGTGAACGGCGTCCAGTGACTGTTTAACGCTGATCAGGGCACTGTCGTAAGCAACCGAGCCGTAATCTAAGACAGACCTGATGAGAGCGCGATACAGTCGGAGGAGTGATACCCTGTCAGCACCGTAAGACGTACGGGATATCATCTTCAGAACATTCATACGTTTAAAACATTTGTCTCGTAGCAGTGATATATGAGGGGCGTATGTGAGGCGTTTATCTAGTGTCATACCTAAGAACTTGGCCTGTTGCACAACCGGTACCCTTCTGCCATACAAACGGAGGTTAACGTCAGGGCACGATCTACGTCGACAGAAGTGCATGCATACGGTTTTCTCTGTCGAGAATCTAAAACCGTTCGTCAAACACCACGCAGATAACTGGTCAATGCACATCTGGAGCTGTCTCTGGGCTGATATCGAGGTAGAGGTGCTCCAGCCACACCGCGAAATCATCGACAAACAGAGATTTTTCTACTGTGGGAGGCAGAACATTGCAAATGTCATTAATTAGGATCCCAAACAAGGTCACACTTAAAACGCCACCTTGGACTACACCGCTCTCTTGGCAGTATTCTTCTGAGAGGAAGTTACCCACCCTCACTCTGAAGTTTCGTCTCTTCATAAAATTGTCGATAAAGTAGCCCATGTGGCCCTTGATACCAGCTTTCCGTGTTTTCTCTAAAATGGCGTGGCGCCAGGCTGTATCATACGCCTTCTCTATGTCAAAAAACAATGCAAACACATGCTGCTTTAAGACGAAAGAACGGCGTACTGATGAGTCCAGAGATACTAGGTGGTCGGTGGTAGAACGTCCTGCGCGGAAGCCACACTGAGTATGAGAAAAGAATCCAGTGGTTTCCAAGTACCATACAAGTCGTGAGTTCACCATACGTTCTAAAAGTTTGCAGACGCACGATGTAAGTGAGATAGGTCGGTAATGTAACGGGTCGCTACCATCCTTGTCGGGTTTTAAAACCGGGATGATTGTGGCATCTCTCCACGCGTTGGGAAAATCGTGTGTGATCCACATCCAATTAAAAGAAAGCCAGAAGACCAGTGGCGGACCTTTCACTGAGATTTTTGAGCATGTCAATGTGGATGCCGTCGGGACCTGCTGCAGTACTCTTCGCTCGTGAAAGCGCCGATTGTAGTTCTATCATTCTAAAAGGTTCGTTGAAAGAATACTCGTCAGCTGATCTAAAATTCACAGGGACACGCTCCTTCTGGCGTTTGTGTCGAACAAACCTTGGGTCAGTGCATCCTAAGCGCCAACGATCAGCCCAGGCTCTTCCAAAAGCGTTAGCCACCTCCGTAGGGTTCGTTATGGTACCGCCTGGAACCGATAGCACTGGCAGGGATATTGCCGAGCTGCGGCCAGAGAGTCGGTGTATTTGTCGCCAGATCGTTGTCAGAGGAGTAAGCCTATTTATTGTATTGATGTATGTGATCCATGATGTTCGCTTTGCATCTCTAACTGTGCGTCTCGCCACGGCCTTAGCGCGTCGAAACTGTATTAAATTGGTTGTCGTCGGCTGTCTGGAGAAAATCTTAAAACGGAGCCGTCGCTCTTTAATGGATCGTTTACAATCCGCCGTCCACCACGGGACAGGGATGCGTCGTGGGAGTGGGGACGTCTTAGGGATAAACATATCTGCAGAGTTAGTTATCAGACCACGCATTTCCTCCTCATATGCTGTTGCAGTTTTGCCTTCCTCTAGAGCAAAATCAAGGACACAGTCTGAGGCAAAACCTTCCCAGTCCGCCCTACGCAGATTCCATTGCGGTGTTCTCCTACCTGGATGTGGGATCTCGGACAGCAGCCAAATGGGGTAGTGGTCACTATTGCACGGATAGGAGTGAGTTCGCCATCTAAAACGGTCCACCAGTGATGATGAGCAAATAGATAAATCGATTGCCGATGTTGTGCCTGACGGCATTGAAATGTGTGTGGGTTGTCCTGTATTCAGAATGCATATATCGAAGCGGTGTATTATTTCTTCCAGGCGTCGACCCCGCCTGTTTGTTCGGGAGCAGCCCCACACTGTATTATATGTGTTGAAGTCGCCTAGAATGATATAATTCGCCGGCAATTGTTGTATTAAATGTATGAGTGCATCCTCTGGGAAAGCCTCGCTGGGAGGAAGATATATGGATACAATAGTTGCTTTGAATTGTCCTAAGTCTATGGTTGCCGCTACTGCCTGGAGGCTGGTTCTCAGGCCAAACGAGTGAGATGGAACGCTGTAATGAACGAACAGTGCCACTCCACCATGGGCAATTGTCATCGAAGGAACATCATTGCGGTAAGCTTTATAGTGATGTAGCTGGCAAGGCAGATCTTGTTTAAGTTTGGTTTCTTGTAACGCGACTACAGCGGGGGTCTTCAGAGCTACCAACGCTTGGAGCTCTGTGTGGTTTGCCCTGAAACCTCTCATGTTCCACTGTAAAATGTATGTCATTGCGTAAAGTACTAGTAAGGTGTGTAAAAGCTGTCCTTGTTTAAAAACCACGCAGTTCATTACGTCTCCCAACTTCTCCCGTCAAACATTTCTGGCTCTTTCCAGGCAACACGGGAGTTCCAGTTTCGCGTCTCTCGCGGAGGGGCATTGCTGTCTCTTGGTGGTGAGCGCCTCATGAAAACTGGCCTTTCTGCCATATAGGCGTCGCCTGTATATGACGGCCTCCTATCGTCAGCAGGAGTGGGTCTTCGTATCCGCTGCCTAAGGTCCGTGGAACTCCTTAGGTCTGCTTGCGCAGGTCCCAAGTTTTCCATGGAACGAGCTCGCTCGGTGAGGTTGTGTTTTATTTGCTGGTGATTTGTTTTCATTGTTACTCTAGGGATTTCTAGTTGGAGGCCTTTACTGGATCGGAATGGGTGACCTAGATGTTGTTTTTCGATTGTTTCCGTTGGTTCCGTCCCAGTTTTGTCGTTTGTTGGAGACGCAAGTCTGCGTTTCTTACTTTGAGTTTTGCTTGTTTGCTTGTTTGTTTTGTTACTTGTTGCTTCTATCTTTTTCTGTGTGTGTGCTCTTTGTGGATTTGTGTCTCCAGAAGGAGGAGGCATGAGGACAGAGTCTTCTGTTCCCTCCGGCTGCGGGGATGCAGCTGGTGCTTCGACAGATGGCCCTGCCGTGGGTGTAGAGGGAGATGTCCCATCCGGGTCGGAAGCAGGCATTGGACTTTTGGGGGCGGAGACTGTGTTGGTGGTGTCAGCTCTCTTGCACGCTTGCCAGATAGCTCCTGGCATGTCAAGTCATCTGTTTGACAAGCCTGGGAGAGAGACTGGGTGCTGAGGATCTCTGGGTCAGCAGACGCGGAGCCTACTGCTACATCTCGTGTTTCTACGGATGTTTGCACTGCCTTGTCACTCGTGGGTGCGCAACTGGTCGTTCCGACCTGCCTACGAGGAAGCATCTCGGCCACCATTGCCACGAACTCGCGAAGCAGAGGTCCATGCACTGGGTGATGTTGGAGTCGGTGTTAAGTGACGGAGGGATTTGAGCAGAGGACGGATCTCGGTGAGTGTGGATCGCTTTTTCTTTGTTTGTTGCCGGCACTAGCGGAGGGTTACCGACCAGGGTGTCTCTGTAGGGAGTAGGGACTTTTTGTGCTGTGTTTAATGATGTGGTGACTTTTCTAGAGACTTTTACTACGTTTGACGCCTTCTTTCTATCTTTCTTTGCTTCGGCTAACTTAGGGCAAGAGCGGTTCCACGCCTCGTGTGCGGCCCCGCAACCAGCGCATTTCAGTTGACCGACCTCGCAGGTGGTGGAGTTGTGACCAAGTTCTGCACACTTGCCACATCGCTCACTCCCTCTGCATCTGCTGGCAATATGGCCGAACGCCTGGCATCTAAAGCACCGTGTTGGGTTTTGGTACAAATGGCCTGACTCTGATCGACATCCATCCGACTCTGACACTTTCTGGCAAGGTTGTTTCTGAGAAAAGAAGAAGGAATGTCCCAGTATCACGGTTCTGTCCCTCGCTCCTTCTAGACAGCCTTTTCACGTCCGTGACACCTTGTTCGGTCAGCCCTGCCAGCACCTCCTCCTCCGAAACATCGCACAAGTCAACACAACTTATCACACCTCTACAACTGTTTTTGGTCGAGTGTGGAGAGACCTTGATAGGGATGGATAGGTATCTGTTTGAGGTTCGGACTTCCAGAGAGGTTGCTGCCAACAGCTTCCTCGCGCCAGACTCGCTCTCCATTGCAACTTCAACTCGCCCATCAGGGTGGCGGTAAGTGTGCTTGGGTTTGAACTTCTCCAGGGCGTTGTGGAGCTGAAATGGGTTCAGCTGCACTGTCCTATCCTCTGTACGAACTACGAGTATCAAGGGGGTGGTCTGCTCTGGTCGAGTTTGCGCAGGGGGTCTGGCATCAGTTACGTCCATCGCGGCAGGAGTACCAGAGGGTGGGCGTGAGATGGTCTGTGTCGTGGCGGGGGTCGGTGTCCGTGTAGTCGGTTCGGGAAGAGTGGTTGCGTGTAAAGTTGCCATAATGAGTGGATTTACCTTCGGCCCCCCGGGTTGCCAGCTGTCAATAGCTGGGCCCGGGGGCTGGTACAGTGCCTACGGGGGCAGGTGCGCCCGTCTCAGAGGGGCGAGAGGTACTCACACAACCCCTCCGATCAGAACGCACCCACCCCCTTGACGCCATCAGCCCAGTGTGCCGGCAGGGCCATGAGTCGGGACGAAGCAAAACGCGGCAGCCCTCACGCAGCGGAGACTGCAGTCTACCAGGCGCACGCAATAAGCCGGAGTCTCGCAAATCGACGGTTTCCGAAACCCCGGCCCGCGTCGCGCCCGGCAAGAGCTATCACAGTCCCCACCGCGAAGGGCGCCGCGCCGCACGCCCGAAACATAATCCCCCCTGCTCAGCTGGACCGAGCGACAGTGCCCGTAGACACTGCCGCGTAGCTAGGCCGCCCGCGGCAGCCTACGGACGGCTTACCCCCGGTTGGATCGAGATATCTGGGCCAAAGGGGGCGTGTTGGAGCCCTCGGGACTGACCCGCCCGAGGGGGACCTCAACCCCCCAGGATCCCGTCAACCTCGTCGCCGGGGCTCGAGATAGGCCTCGAGTGGGCGCCTTACACCCATAAAATGCCGAAGAAGGCAAATAACTGTAGGACCAATAACTGAAGCATAAAAAGAGGAAAGGAACTAAAAATAATCAACAAAATAAGAAAACAAAAACAAACAGGAGCTACATACTGGGAGGTGCAGGACAGATCTGACCCGATCCAATACGGTTACCGACCAGGTAACAAAGGGCCCGTAAGGCAATCATCAGCATCGCCGCGGAACTCATCACCAGAGCCATCGACGACAGACGCCGACTCTAACCGAGGGAAGTCGGAAGAGGCGGCGGCCGTCGGAGGGCTAGAAAAGATGTATCCGCGGCGATGCGACAAAGTGCCTCCCAAGGCTGACTGGGGCCCCGGGCGCGTCACACCCCGTTGCTCCAATCTTTACTTGCCGGACGAATCCGGCAAATGAAGATCGGTCCCCTGAGGGGGAGAGGCAGAGAGGGGGAGGTACACACCTGGCGGTAGGTGGCCGGAGTACAGAGGCAGAGAGGGGGAGGTACACACCTGGCGGTAGGTGGCCGGGGTACAGAGGCAGAGGGTGAGGTACACACCTGGCGGTAGTTGGCCGGGGTACAGAGGTAGAGAGGGGAGGTACACACCTGGCGGTAGGTGGCCGGGGTACAGAGGCAGAGAGGGGAGGTACACACCTGGCGGTAGGTGGCCGGAGTACAGAGGCAGAGAGGGGGAGGTACACACCTGGCGGTAGGTGGCCGGAGTACAGAGGCAGAGAGGGGAGGTACACACTCTGGCGGTAGGTGGCCGGGGTACAGAGGCAGAGGGTGAGGTATACATCTGGCGGTAGGTGGCCGGGGTACAGAGGCAGAGGGGGGAGGTACACACGGTAGGTGGCCGGAGTACAGAGGCAGAGAGGGGGAAGTACACACCTGGCGGTAGGTGGCCGGGGTACAGAGGCGGTGCGGTAGCCAGGCGCGGTCGGTCGGCGGCAGTAGCACCAAGTCCTTGTGGCCACGCAGCACGCAGTAGATGTTCTCGTAGTGGTCCTTATGCACTGGCGACACACATACCACGCACTGTAATGTAACCCGACTGTTCACATAGATCACTAGTCGATACTAGTTGACGACCCGCATGTTTGTCCTCGAAATCAGTGCTTCCATTGGAGACATTCATCTTCTATCACGGCTGCCTTATGAGCACATCATCACTTCTCTTTGTGTGGGTGTAAAGACATGGCCCGGTGCCACCATAAAATCTAGCCTGGCACTCAGCCATTTGAGCCGGCTGAGCGTCACCAGCTGCACTCACGTGAGGTGACCGCCCGGCCGTCCCCCATCCAGAAGTTGACGGCGTCCGGTGATTGGCCGAGCGACTCTGTAGCCCAGCTGACGTCGCAGGGCACGTCAGAAAAGAGCTCCGGCAGCTCATCTGTCAGGTTGGAGTTCTGCTTCTGGATGTAGAAAACACCTGAGGGGTAGTGTACATCACGCTGTGCTCTTAGCGGCACATATGACAGAAAGCTGGATCACGATGTAACAAATTTCACATTTCAGGATAATTCATAGCATGCAATGCCACGAGAGTTAATATAAAAATATGAGAAAACATAGCTCTCTGTCCCCACTGACGTTTTTAAAGTCTAAAAAGGTAATTTTGAACTCCCAAGTGGCTCGCAGACTCATCCATCTAGTGACAGTATCAGCTCTTCCCTTTTTTGGTTGCTGTTACTCTGAGGCACTACCCAAAAATCAATGGTACATTAGGGAGCTTCAGTCATCGATCGCATTCAATTTCCGGTGCCTACAACTACCATGCAATCATATCTTCATACACGGCGTGAACTCGTCTTGATGAGACTTACATCGATCGAATAAGAACACCTAGTGGGAAATACATAATTAAGGACATATCTGGTATGAAATTGATAACTTAAATGTACAGTGTGACTGACACTAAGGCATACCCGCACCATTATGTTTTTCCGGCTCTTGAAAGAATGTCCAGAAAGTCAGCCATGGTCATGGTCCGCTCCTCGGGTAGTGCCAAATGCTCTCCAGAGATGGCGTCCGCGTAGCCTGTGGGTGTTACGGCCACGGTTACCTTCTTGTCCCCATACTGTTGTCTGCAACAGAGGGAAATACTCCGTTAAGCAGCTACTCGAGGTAGGACGAGATCTGCTCGGATCAGACATCACACTCCAAATAGTGGAACGAAACTAAGATGTTACTCCTGATTAGTACCTGAGAGTTGCCATTTAAACTTCGAGATTCAGATGTGTTATCATCACGCACAACTCAGTCTTAATGAGGACAAACTCTGAAATATTGATTCAAGGGACTCGGTTAAAAGTACAAGCCTCAGTTTTATTCTTACAGTTACAGTTTGTTTACCCAGTGAATCCCGAAGTTACGAGTAGTTCAGTCAGATTCAGTTAATTACCCTACATATCCCAAAAATATTTTGAGTCAGAGTTAAGTTAAAGTCAACATCACCCAGGCCCTAAATCAACTCCGAATCACTAATTATTGTGTCCCTATGATACTCACTGAATCGGACTCGACAAAACTGTACGATTCGGTGGGAAAACAAACATAGATTGATCCAAGTAATTCAAGTAATGCAGAATTCAAGTAAACAAACAAGTGCAACTACTGGATCGCTTGCTTTAGACTCACCCAAACGAATCAATGGGTCAGAGTTTGCTTCCATTCTGACTAAGTCGCACATCCGTCATTAACAAATCTGCAACAGTCACGTATATCCTTCGTGTTGAAAATGGTTTCACATGACATTCAGAGAGCAGTCACCTGAAGTACTGAGGCTCGAGAGCAGTCACCTGAAGTACTGCGGCGTCAGAGAGCAGTCACCTGAAATACTGTGGCGTCGGAGAGCAGTCACCTGAAATAATGTGGCGTCAGAGAGCAGTCACCTGAAATACTGTGGCGTCAGAGAGCAGTCACCTGAAATACTGTGGCGTCGGAGAGCAGTCACCTGAAATACTGAGGCGTCAGAGAGCAGTCACCTGAAATACTGTGGCGTCAGAGAGCAGTCACCTGAAGTACTGTGTCGTCAGAGAGCAGTCACCTGAAATACTGAGGCGTCAGAGAGCAGTCACCTGAAGTACTGTGGCGTCAGAGAGCAGTCACCTGAAATACTGAGGCGTCAGAGAGCCGTCACCTGAAATACTGTGGCGTCAGAGAGCAGTCACCTGAAATACTGTGGCGTCGGAGAGCAGTCACCTGAAATAATGTGGCGTCAGAGAGCAGTCACCAGAAATACTGAGGCGTCAGAGAGCAGTCACCTGAAATACTGAGGCGTCAGAGAGCAGTCACCCGAAATACTGAGGCGTCAGAGAGCAGTCATCTGAAGTACTGTGGCGTCAGAGAGCAGTCACCAGAAATACTGAGGCGTCAGAGAGCAGTCACCTGAAATACTGAGGCGCCAGAGAGCAGTCACCTGAAATACCGAGGCGTCAGAGAGCAGTCACCTGAAGTACTGAGGCGTCAGAGAGCAGTCACCTGAAATACTGAGGCGTCAGAGAGCAGTCACCTGAAATACTGCGGCGTCCATTTGGAGGCGGCGGCCCAGTGCCGGGCCGCGCGGCGAACGATGAAGGGCCGGTTGGGGCAGCACCAATCCCGCAGAAACTCTAACGCCGTCGGCACCGACGCCAGCTCCGGCACAGACGACGAGACCGGCAGACACAGGTCTGGGGACAACGCCTCGCTATTTATACAGGATAGGCTTGGTTTCCGTGACTTCTCGCACCGGCTCCACAGGCGAAAAACTAATCGTGTAATTTAAAATAATAAAACCGATCATATAAAAATGGTTACGATATCAGTATACATTTCAGTTTTGCAGGATTAGTGGCTACGTTCTTGATCTGGACATCGGCTTGAATATCGAATGCATGACTTTGTTTAGCAATCTGAATTCTGGATACTCTCCGAGCGTGCAGGAAGGTTACTTCTCATCCCTGGAGCGAACTGTATTGCTGTGTACATTTTACTGTATAAACACTCTATATTTCGTAAACACTTACTGTATAAACACTCTAGCATCGTAAAATAATCAGAAAGCAGGGGACACAAGTAAAATTCGATACTAAAATCAGCACGGGTTTGAAGGAAAATGTTCAATTGCTGTATATCCGGAATTTTTGGTAGATGAAACCACTGTCACTACAAGCTATAAAATCCACAAATAAAATACGAAAATCTGAATGACGTTATGGCCAACAGTAGGAAAAATGACCGTCACCCGGCTACCAGCACCAAGAAGGGAACTCGCCGCTGCTCTAAGCCTCAGGGTTTGGAAGACAATGAGGCAGACAGTTACACTCCGTGGACAGTGTTACCCCCGCCTTATCAACATGGTCCGTCTTACCTGACACCTCCTCCGACAGCTGCTGGATGCTTGCTTCCAGAGGGGAGCTCATGTCTGGAAGCGGAATAAGATTAGATCATAACGATCACCACTAGTAACCACCGTATCGTGACACACTTATGAGCCAGTGCAACAGGTGGTTTTTCATTCTTGGTTGTGATATGTTGAACAGGCATGATCTGTATGCACCAAATGCAGCAAAAGCGTCCTCCCCAGAAACCGTGCAGCACGGAACCTCTCCGCTGTAAGTATCACGGCTCGTACCAAATGACCCCGTTGTGCTATCTGACCTATAGGTGCCACCTTACCCAAATCAATCGACCTTTAGGGTTGGCGCACCCTTCAGCCCAAATCATCATCACCCCGTTGATGTGATTCGATGTAATTCAAGTTCCCTGTCGGCTTTTCAAATTCTTCAGTGGTATCTTCTCAATGTATCAACGTAAGATGAAAAAACTGAATCAATATTTATGGCAGCCACGGGCGTAGAAAGCAGGGAGACAGAGACGGGGGACACGTCCCTTAACTCGTGAATCAGGGGGGGACGTCCCGCCAAAATTATGGGGACTCGACTTCCGTTCTTTTGTATTTTCACCCTATTACCTGTGTAGGCACACGCTGATGTTCCAAAGCGATATTTCTGTGAAGTACATCGGCAGCGTTTTCAAAGACAGCCAATATGATCAATATTTTCCTCCTACCTCTTCCCCCTCCCAGTTATTACCAGTCCGGGGCACTCCCCCCTCCGTAAAAAATTACACGGCGACGACCCTGGCCACAGCTCACCGAGAGCATCGCCTTTCGCAGCTGGAACCTGTCACCTCCTCGTCGGCTGGAATCTATCAAATACGGCGTTCGTGGTGTTATGATCACAGGGCAGACTTGCTTGCTCACACGCTGTCGGCGGACCACACAACAATGTGTGGTTCTGCCGATTAGATTCAAAGCAGCAATTAAGTAAATGTTATAGGCACCGATAAAAACTACATTCTTAACACGCCATTGACGGGGGGCGGGTACCCGCCCCCTCGGGTTTTTCGGAGATAGAGAAAAACGCCTAGCGCGCCGTACTTGGTATCCTTTTCCTCATCATTTTTACAACTTCTGTGAAAATTTTAAGGTGAGGTCATCTCAGGTCAGGTCACCAGTACAGGTCAAGTGACCCGACCTCAAAAAGTTTAAGATAACATAAGTCGGAGCAGGGTGAACTTATCCGATTGAAACTCATATCACATAATGGCCCCACAAGTTCTCTAACATATGTTCCGGTATTTTGGATATCATGACCTAAAGTCAGGTACGAGGCATGACCTCTCCATTGGAAATACATGGGAAAAATGGTTTTACGGAATAACTCAGTAACAGATGGTGATAGAGCATTTATTTTAGCTGCATTAGACTTGCCTGGCTTTCGGTTCTAATGATATGCATTTTATATAATTTGACCTTGACCTGACCTCAGGTCAGGTCAAATCCTTGATTTGACCTAGCAAGGTCAAATTATATATCATTCGATTCGGCTTCTAAGAGGATTCATATAGTTCAAGTCGTTTTGCTATATTTTTATTTGTTCAGATTAATGCCCGAAAAACTGAATTTTACATGTTATCCCTATGACGGGCATGTTTTGACCTCTCGTGACCTTAAATGTGACCTGACAAAAAAATGGTTCAAATGTTTTCGATGGAAAGTGGACGGCAGCCCAACGCCGTTTACCGTTTTTCGCTACCTACCGTGGTTCTCGAGATCTTAGGGGGCGGGTACCCGCCCCCCGTCAATGCGAAGTGGCTCAGACCCCGTCAATGCGCGTGTTTAACAGAGCAGCTGACACCGATGGATACCAGGATTCTCAAATTAAAGCTAACCGTAACACATTCATAATCATCGTTAGGTTTAACGACGCAACAACTGCCGAAGTTATACGGCGTCACCAACTCCACCCTATTAGGAGGGGTTTGGGGACCCATAACCGTAGCCACACCTGTGTTAGTCAGACTGGCTTAACCCTATTCCTGTAAGATGGCCGGGGGATTCGACCTCGCTAAGATCTCGAAATCTACCCGTCCGATTTCAAACTTAAAAGTAGAATCGATTCACCTCATGCTGAACTACATTTTTGAAAAAGAAGAAAATTCTGAAAATTGTGGACAAGAGTTGCAAAATACCCATGTTTCACAACATTTGTTTTCAATTCCCCATAACTCTTCACTATTTTGTTTGGAAAATATATAGTCAGTATTGACAGACTTGACGCAAAATTGTCATATGCTTCGTATTTTTGAAAATAAGAAATTAAATGGCTGTCCCATGGCCAGAACTACAAATAAGGATGTATATTTTACACAATTTTGTGTTGCATAGATAAGCAAAAGGCAGATACTGCGTGCCATCGTTGACGTCCAGACAAATGATGAAATGTAAAAACAAAAAACAAAGGCGGGTGCAAGAAAGCAAAATAGTGGGGCAAGATGCATATTACCAATGCCATTTGGCAACTGCTTTTAAAGAGATACCATAAAAGTTAAGCAGACACCAAAATGCCTGTAGAAAATCCTCCCGCAGGCAACGTTTTTAGTTGATTCATTCGCCTTACAAGTAAAGGCGATTACACAATAGAGTGCAAAAATCCTGGGATTGTGTAAGAGCACACCTCTTTATCTATCTTACCTCGAAAACAAGAAAAAATCTAAAGAGAGATAGCTGACCCGTCTTTCCGTCCGTGCCTGAAGCTGTAATTGTTTTTCACTGGTAGTCTTTAACAGCACGGCATTGGGATCAATGTCTCTGTCTTTTTCAAATTGGAAATTTTCCGTACAATAACAAACAATCACGAGCTCATGTTTATAGATGACCACATTTCCATAATCAAATAACAGCATCGGCTAGGGAGAAAAAGACAAACCCTCGTACGTAAGAGTGTATCGAATTATGGAGGCCACAAAGCAATGGGGAAAGTAGGAAGTAGAGACGAGAGTACGATAGTGCACACACAGGTCTTTTCAAACCGTAATATCTATACATTCTAGCCTACCCACTCCGTCGGAACTTGATTGCATGGATACTTCCTTCGCGTCTCCCCACCCCCTCCTTCCGCTAAACTATTGGTCAAACCAATAATTATCTTTTGCGTCTGTCCCAGCATCTGCGCCCCGGGCAATGCCAGCTCTCTCTCTAAACAAAAACAACCAACCAACCCAACCAACAACACAACCAACCTAACCAACCCAACAACCACAACAACCAACCTAACCAACCAACAACCCAACCACAACCAACCAACCGTCCAACTAACTGTCCAACCTATGTCCAACTAACCTAACAACCAACCTTTCTCCTCTTTTTTTTTTTTTTCCTTTCCTTTCCTTTCTCTTCTTCCCCTTTCTCTCTCTCTCTCTCTCTCTCTCTCTCTCTCTCTCTCTCTCTCTCTCTCTCTCTCTCTCTTTGCACGGGTCAGGGTGCTCGTCTCTGGATCCCCCCCATCCCGCATTAGCCCTCAGCACCATCACCAGTGCAAACACCAAGTGGACACCGGCGCCAAGCAGCCCATCTTCCGGGGTTAGGGTTCAGGTCGGTCACCTGCACTCACACTGAGATCGCCTCCTGACACGTAAGCACGTCCTCACTGATTTCTGAAGTGCACAGCTGTGTTCAATCAATGCAGCTATGTGTCACTATCTATCACTGGCTCATCCGGACTCGAATGTTCCAAACAACACGACCCCACTTCAACGCTGGAGCCATTACTGAGATACACACCAAATTCCATTAAACACTTTCGTGTTTTATCTCGTAAATATCTGCAACAGCTGCTTCCATTCCATTGTACACACACATTCAACATTTCTGAGGTATCATAATCACCATATATTCTTATGATCACATAACATTGTTCTTCCAGTCAAGCACACAAGCATGAGAATACTATACCAGGTGCATGAGCTACCAGGCAACCGCGCGTTTGTCCTCAAGCCAGCGTTTGGTTCGCTCGTAACGCTGGCCGGTCTGCACGCTCCCTTCACTTCACTCGCGATAGATGTAAACCACCGGTATTGGTGGCTCTGACTTGCCTCCCAAGACTTGCTCGCGATATAGGAAAGTGTGTTTCGTGGAGATAATGCATAGCAGGTAGTGGTCGGGCCATGCTCCTGTAATATCTCATAAAACTGGGGTCATTTTAAGTCGGTCAGTAAAGGTGATGGATTGTCACACTTGCGACTTCGTGCTGATTTCACAACACGTGCACAAAGCCTGGCCGGTTTTGCAAAAAGTTGTTGGAATGTTTTGTCCCCATCTGTTTTTAGATGCATTTTGGTGCGCTGATTACAAATATGCGGTCTAAAATGTAAAAATCGGATGCCATCGGACTCGGCTCGATGGCATCCAGAGCAGCGTGGCGAGAAACTCACACATGGCACATGCTGAGGTCATCCTTCTTGCCATGCTCGGGGATGATGAGCCCGAAACCAGGCAGACAGCAGTGCAACACATCCGATATGTACGACGGCAGGGACGGCAGGCTGAGGAGCCATCTCTCCGAAAGCTGAGGGCTCCTCGGATCAAACTCGATGCGGAGACATACACCGAGCTGGTGGACATCACAAAAGCCGTGGAAGCCGGTGAAGACGTCGAACTACCGTTGGTGCGAGACATGAATGACAGCTCTCTCGAGCAGTGTATCACTGTACCACTCAAAACGCAAGTCCCCAACCACACTTCGCCCACCGAGAGAGCGGTAAAGGTAACCACTGAAGCGGTGTGTGCCGTCACCGGAGTCCGGCGGCAGGACGGGCACGCACTGAACAGGTGTGCTTTCAGGCAGCGACAACGGTCTGCTGGCAGCATGCGGCCCCGACCGTGAGTTCCCAATGCGTTGGTGACTAGGCAGTGATTGGCTATGCTGTGTTGCGTGAGTGCCACATCGTAAAATGAGGTCTACCTAAATGAATATGGTTTAGAAGCTCGAAATAACCGTTCGAAAATTCGTGAATATTACTTTATTCATTCACATATCTTTCGATTTCCTTGGCTCCGGGAAAAACTGCAGATATTACTATTTTGTATCTGAACGAGGTCTGATTTGTTTCTAAGTCTATGAGAGAAATATGCATCACATAAATCACTGAACAGGGAGCTTTTCCATAATTATTGGGGTTTACTTGCGCGTCAACTGCAATGGTATTTTGCGGGAGTTTTTGTTCGGAAATATTGTATATAGCTACAGCGTGTACCAATTTTTGTTTTCTATCACATTTTTTGTTCTCTTTAATTTCTTAGACAAATAGAATTAAACTTGTGTACCCCATAGCAAATTAGGCTCTCACATTAAAAGTAACACATTTTCGCCGACCAATACGAAAAATTTGTGGCACTGGCAGATCCAGGACTTCATTTCTGGAGGGTGCTTGGGCCCATCAGGCCATAACCTCAAATGGTATCCGGCTATGCAATGCATTTACCTACTACCTATATGCTCTTTAACATTTTGAGGAGCGAGGGAGGGGAACTTGGGCCCTCCCCATCCCAATTTTTACCCACTACTGCTTTGAAAGGTCTTCGAGTATACATTAGGTCAAGACAAGCGTTTTCAAATTAGGTTACGATGGCTCCGAGCTCCCATGAACACCTCGTCAAGAGGTGCATTCGCTAACGCCATCTGTGATCATTTTCTGGAACTAATGACAGATCTTGCCACTTGTGGAAGATCTGCCATTTGTGGAACAACTTTTGCAAAACCGGCCAAGCTAGACTGCACAAAGCTCCGTCACGTCCGGAAAAGACAGATCAACAGTAAATAATATGTGGGAACATGGGGATCTCCGCGTCTTCTTTACTCTTTTGGATCTTCTTCGCCTCTTTTGGATAGGAGGTAAATCCAAAAGAGGTAAAGAAGATGGTCGTAAGGATCCCCATATTCCCACATATTATCTACTGTTGATCTGTCTTTTCCGGACGTGACGGAGCTTTGTGCACGTGTTGTGAAATCAGCGCGGAGTCGCAAGTGTGACAATCTATCACCTTTACTGACCGACTTAAAATGACCCCAGTTTTATGAGATAATACAGGAGCATGGCCCGACCACTACGTGCTATGCATTATCTCCACGAAACACACTTTCCTATACCGCGGGCAAGCCTTGGGAGGCAAGTCAGAGCCACCAACACCGGTTGAAAGAGGTACGAGGTACGAAACCAGTGATCAATCACCAATAATAAACCCTCAAGAGAAGCTTAGCAACGTTTCATCACTGTCGTTACACCGGCATTCAAACTTAGGCCATCAACAACAATAACACCCACATTTTAGCGGTTGACGACGGTTTAACGTCAGCATCCCCAAATCGCACAGAGAACTGTAGAGATGATCGGGTTTCGTGTGGTCTGACAAGCATGCTTTCCTACATTTATGGATTTATATTGAATCTATTTTCGGTAGAACATACATAAGCTTGGTTGAATATCGCTCCCACCCCACTCTGAAATTCAATCCTGTTTTGACGACCACTTCGGAGCGAAAATCGTGCATGAGTTTTTTTGTTTAATCTACGCGACACATTTGTAAAGCGTATAAACAAAACTTGGCCGGGGAATGATATCTAAGTCACACCATGGGCAAGGGGAAGCTTCCCCCTTGACCTTTTCTCTACGCCCATTTAACCAGCCCGAATACAATGACTATCTGTACCGTACTATGCTTATTTAAACTAACTACCGCCCCGGTAGCTCAGCTGGTAGATCCGGCCCGCAGCTCAGGAACATGCAGTGGCAGTGCGCCTGAGGACTTGGGATATACTCCCATGAGACGCTCCGGCGCCCAATATTTACCCGACGTAGGTCGGCTGGCAACTGACTGGTGAGAGGGTGACCTGAGCAGGGCGACCATCCCTATTTTCAGCACGACATTAACCTTTGGCTTCTAAAAGCACGACATTAACCTTTGGCTTCTAAAAGCACGACATTAACCTTTAGCTTCTAAACTATCACTTCATCGCGGGAGTTCCTTGTTCGGATGAGAGGGTTGGAGTCTCCGTGACAAGTCCCTTGATGACTTTAGTCAGGCTTCGACTCCAAAAATCACACTTGCAACAGTCTGAACAAAATATAATCGAAAAACTGAATGACCCACCCGTACCAATTCTTACATCGGCTTCAGTTCCGTTATCTCCCCATTGGCATGGTGCCTGGCGGTCCCAATAACAACTCAGTCAAAAAGTGATGATTGTGCCGTGGAGACTGCTTGTTTCCCAAAGAAACGCAGCTCAACTTTTTGCATTCTTCTATAACAAGCCAAGTAAAGCGAAGTGTAAGTAAAAACATCCGGTCCTATCCTGCTGCAACCTCTACCAGCTCCCATCTTCCGGTTTCGACGTCCTCCACTGTGTCCGGCAGGCGTCGGCCGGCGGTCTCAGGAAGCAGCAGCGTCACCAGCGCCGCAGTGATGCCGAACACCCCGAACACGCAGCTGGGGATGGTCCAGTGCACCAGGTTCAGCAGGTCCGCGATGTAGGAGGCCAACATGGAGCCAACCATGGCGGCGGTGGACGCCGCGCCGATGCCCGCCGTGCGTAGCTTAGTCGGGAAATACTCGGCCGAGTAGACAAATAGAAATGCATAGGTAGCGCCACTGGAGAACTTGCCAATTGTTCCCAGCACAAGTTTTGGCCAAGCAAGTGCCTCCGGCACAGCTAAAATGCAGAGAATGGTTATGCCCGAAATCAGGTGGGTAGCTGAGACCAGTATTCGCCGTCCGTATCGGTTCATGAGAGGCACAGACGCAACCACACCGGCGATTTCCGCCAGGCCCCCGATGAAGATGGCAAGGTGCGGGCTGTCACTCAGGTTCGCCGTGTCCAAGGATATGCCGTAGTACACAACGGAAACAGCGAGCCAGGAATACAGAGTGGCGAGACAGTTACGACGCATCCTTGGCGTGCGCACTAATTCAAACATCTTGTAGGCGCCGCTGGCACAGCTAGATAGCAGTGACTGTTCTTTGACATCACCCTCTTCCACCTCTGACGCCCGGAACTCCGCCATCATCTTCAGCATACGCTCGTCAGGCGGCAGCTGACGGCGGTTACGGGCGGCTGCATTCTTCAGCACGACCAGGGCCTCGTCCAGCCGCCCCTGCATGATCAGCCAGCGAGGTGACTCCGGCAGCATCCACCAGATGCACAGCATGAGCAGGGCGGGAACAGAGATGGCCAGCTGCACGTACCGCCAGTGCTTCTCCAGGTAAGCCACCCCCGGTAAAACCAGGAATCCCGCAGCGTACGGCACTTGGTACAGCATTCCGATCATCGCCCGCCACTTCGGGCCAATGATTTCCATATAGAAGACGAAAAGAGAGTTGAAGAGGCCGTTGTCCGCCACAGCACTGACCAGCCTGAGGGCGATGAAGGTCGCGTAGTTGTTGGAAAAGGCGGCAGAGATAGATCCAACCGCAAATATCACTCCGCAAGCAACCAAGGCACGCTTGCGTCCAAACTGGTCACTGAACGCTCCCCAGAGAGGGGCTCCACAGAAGGCACCGAACATGTAGGACGCCAGTACGGTCGAGGCCTTCCACCGGTTGGAGCAAACTAAGTCCCAGTCACTGACAACAGACGAGGCACCCTCCTCCATGGTGTATACATAGCTGGAACACTGTGCAGAGACGTTGCTGCCGAGTGCCGTTTTGACGTAGCATTGGCTGAAGTTGCCAGTCGTTTCATCGATCGGTAGCCAGTCTTCAAGCTCCCCTCCTTCGGGCAGCGAGCAGTGATGTTCAGGAACGCTGGCTATGAAGACGCTGCTCATGTTATGCGCTGCGGTCAGCATACCAATCAGCAATGCCCAGGCACAATGAAGCAACTGCCATCGTCCCAGTTCGCCAACCATGCGCAGAATGTTCTCAAACTCTTCACAGGAATCGGACATGTTGAACTGTCAGCCTGGCAATCCAACTTTGCGACAATGTTCGTAACAAACTAAGTCGCAGTCACTCACAACTGACAATGTCCTGCTCCAAAGCAAAAAAAGAAGAAAACGCTGCGCGTGCAGCTCTGCGCTTGCACCCAGGGAGCCAGCGTGTGCAATAACGTGAAGGTTGAGTGAAGATCACCATTGGGTAAATAATTCCGGGGCGACTCCGGGCGCCGGTGCTGCCATCTGCTATCTTGCGTGGTCGAGTGACGCTGACATAAACCCGTGTGGTGGGCCACCGGATGGTAAAATATTTATCTTCTCCGCGTGGCATGTATGAACCACCTTTAATGTTTTTTCGGGATTTAATTTCTGGTATTGTATAAAAGTTATTTATCGGATATTTTGAATCTATTTGACGATTCTTTATCAACGGATGGTATGACACCCATATCAGTGTCATACCATCCGTTGATAAAGAATCGTCAAATATATTCGAAATATCCGATAAATAACTTTTGTATACATTACCAGACTCTAAATCCCAAAAAACCTTAAAGTTGATGTAATATTACTTCTGGAAAAATGACGTTAAAGTCCTACATGAACCACCTTTACCATGGTGAGGTGCCAAATATATCCTCCACAATCTCGAAAACTCGGAGCGATAAAACAGTAAAGAAGAAAAACAGAAGACAGCCCGTCAGAAACGCAAGCACAGTTATTGTGGTCATCTTCCACCGGGCAGCTCTGGGATATTTTATTTTATTCGGTTCGACTTTGTAAAGGAATGCCTGCTTGAATTGTAGTCAAGTGACCGACTTGAAATAACCTTGTGGAAACTGAAGAAAGTGTGCAAAAAAGTTAAGGAAAAACAAATTCAAGCACCAGTCACGTCGCAGCCAACCAAAAACTTTAGGGGGGCCAACGCAACTCCCAGACTCACAAGAGAGAGGTTAAAAGTTCTGGGTAAGTCATTTAAGCTTAGGGGAGCCAACTAGTGTGATCATATAGTAAAAAGTCACTTAAACTTCGCCCCGGTGGGGGGTGTTTGAACACGCCCCTCAGATTTTTCCGGCGACACGAAAAAAACGGCGGCGCAAAGCGCCGCCGTATTTGGTATGCCCTGTCTTTGATCAATTCCTTAACTTTCCAAAAATTTTAAGGTTAATTCATCTCAGGTCATGGTCACCAATGCAGGTCAAGTGACTTCACCTCCAAAAATGTTTAAGGTAGCATAAGCAAGAAATGAGCGAATCTACCGAATTCAAACTTAAGCCACATAATGGGCCCACCGAGTGCAACAACATGTCCTCCGGGATTTTTCATATCGATGACCTAGGGTCAGGTACGGATCATGACCTCTCCATTGGAAATACATGGGGAAAACAGGAAATGGGCTGCATTTGTGTAGATACAGCTGAGAATACATTCATATTCTCCAAATCGTAGTATCCTGTGCCTCTTTCCCGGTTCATGTTAATAAATTTTAACATATGAACTCTGAGAGGTCATCTGGGGCTATTTAAGCAGTTTTCAGACTTGAGTCAATAACTTTGCAGGAAATGATGGTATAGCTTATATTTTGATACCATTACGTTTGGATTGCTATTGCGATTCGATTGATATGAATATTGACTATGCTAGGTTAAAGTGACCTTAACCTGACCTGAGGTCAGGCCATTTTTGTGTTTTTACCTAGCCTAGTCATATTATACATCATTCGATTCGACGTGACGAGAGGAGGAAGCGAATGGTTCCTAAAAATGGTTCTAACTCAACCTGTCAGACGCTAGAGCCCAAAAACACTACCCTAACATGCAGACTTCTTTGAACTGTCATGACCTCAATATTGACCCGAGCCAAAAAGTGACCGATGCAGTTTCTTCATGAATTGGCAGCGTTCGCGTTTTTCGCTATTCCGCATAGAAGCCGAGTTCGAGGGGGTGTTTGAAACCCTCTACCAGGGCGAAAGTGGCTATGAGGCCCACCGGGGCGGGGGTTAATTGGTAGCTTGCAGCCTGTTTAACTCATGAGCAATAGATCTGGGCTCTTCTCTGGCCAGGCTCATGGGCAAGCAAGGAGGCAGTTACCTATCCCATGGGGTAGCCAAGGGGAGTGCCATAGCGAAACCATGGGGGTGGCCAAAAGGCGCTACATATCCAAGGGGTTAGCCACGGGGTGTGATGTAACTAAGCACAGCCCTAGGGTCCAAGGAGTCCCCGGACGCCTCTGTCTACGCCATCGTGTCCCTACATGTTCACAAACTTTCCCAGAGGTTTCTCCCACGGGTCACCAGCCTTAGTCTTTTATACAGCAGAACTGGATTCCCGACCAGAGACCGGTAACACCTGTAGATAGTATACTTTTTCACATAGATTGTTTCATTTACGAGAAAATATAAACACCAACTGTAGTCAAATATTTTCCATGCATGCCCATGTGTTCTAATTTGTCCACATCAGTGAAAAATCTGTTGAAAAATAACCCTTGATATAACTCGATATTGATCGTGACCTACCGAGCCGGGCACTATGCTCAAGCTACTGAAGAGGTTGGGCGCCATCAGATGCGTGGATATCATTCGACCACCGAGACTTAACACAAACACCATCCTGCCGGCTCACTAGCCACTGGCGCCGTTCATATTTGGCGACCCGTCAGCGCAGGGCTAGAGAACTGATTTATGTACGTTACAAGGCTATGCAAAGCCTAACAAACCGCATGTTATGATAATACTGTCAGTCATTCCTGTTTTCTGCCGATGATACGGCAAATGGCTTCATCATCCCAACTCCAATTATACGCAAAACAGCATTCATTGGATTTTTGTCACTGATTAATCTGTACTCGGCGATGCAGTTATCAGATTTGGGAAATAGGGGTCACTGGCAGTGTAGGTGGAGGGGGCAACATGTTCGAAAATATAAAAAAACGTGCTGTTTTAAAGAGCATGTGGCATCTTGGTCGAATCCAAAAATTTCGAGTAATAAGGGGTATTTTTAGACGAAAATCATAGAAGTTTCCATTATTTTTCTGAAAAAGCACCATACGCTCAATATTTTGATATTTGAAATGCTTTTCTATAGTAAGAAATAAACTTCTGCCTATGCATGACGTCATGATCTCAGGGGAAAATAATACTTGGGTAGGGCACGAATTCTTTCGCAATGGGATTTCACACAATTATGAATTTTCCACCGTGCGCCATACAAAAAAAAATAACGCAGCGTAAGAAACCCCTGGAATTTTTACGCGTTATCGTAAATATGAAGTAAATTCACTAGACATGTACGACACTAGACATAAATGAAGTAAGTTGCCTAGACATGTTTTATTTTTCCTTGATAATTCTGCCACTTTCCACAGAACCATTCCTGAATCAAATAGTATTTTCCTAAATCTTTAACACTGTTGGAAGTTACCCTCGATTTCAAAGTTCATCTTACGTTAAAGGGAGATACGCGAAACAAATTTATTGACTAGATCAAAAGGTCACAAAAAGTTGTTTCAGAAGTCCTATTATTCCCCCATTTTTGCGAATTCGGCCTGAAAATACCTTAAAATTGCTCTCAAAGTCAACATTTCTAGACGACTTTACCGGTACACCTCTTATCAATGTAAATGACGTACCCCCAGGTAAGGCTATCAAATTCTCTAAAAGACCGGTCCCATTTTTCCTAAGCAGTGACTTGAAAGTTTAAAACTATTAAATAAAATGTTATTTTAAAAAAGCTACAGCCAAAAATAATATTAAAACAAAAATATAGGACTTTTAAGAAATCACAATTGACCAATCAGAACGTACATACAGCCACCTCATAGGGGGGTCACGTGACTTTTCTGGCGCAAAAGTTTCGTCATTCTGGGGCTGAAGCAGGAAAACGACTCAAGACCCGAGGTATGACACGGCTGAAGACTTGAATAATGGTTTTTTTTTTGTTTCTAGGGCAAACTAAGTCATTTTGTATTTTTAAGGCTTTGTGAAATTAATTCAAATACAAATACAGGAAAATAAATTTTTATTACAAAAAACATTACTTTTCAACTTTAAATAGTTTTCGAAAAGTAAGTAATGGTGGAAATTTTCAGAATTTTATCGGAACTGTTCACCTATTTCGATAATAAGTGAGTTGCCTCCCAAAATTTTGCCGAAGATACAAAAATAATTGACAGTTTCTTAATCAGGATTTTTCAAATAGGAAGAAACCACAATCAGAATCTTTCGCGTATCTCCCTTTAAGGATTTTTGCACACTTTATACCCAGAAGTTTGGGGGAAACGTAGAGGAGTTCAACTGGTTCACCCTGAATGTTTTGATGGCGATGTCGCCACTCTGCTCTGTCCATATATTTACCTTATGTGTTCTGGGGTGGAAAACTTGAGCATTTGGCCAGATATTCCAAAATTTACGCCGTGGTTTCTCGGCGCAAATCCGCTTTTATTTCCCCCTGCATAATCTGGCAACTACTACCATATTCAATATGCCTCAATAGGCTGACTACTTATCGTGACGTCAGCATGACGTCATACCAACAGCTGACAACTGTGGCCGGTTCCTTGGGTATATTTTGGGTACATTTCATGTAGGTTTTTAGCTTTTCTGTACGGAAATTTCTAGTTCCAAGACAAATGATTGGTCGAGTACCAGGTTTTCCGGCATGCTTTACAACTTAGCTATCTCAGTTAAAATCACGTTATAAAGGTGCCACATTCCCTTTAAAGAGATCAGTACAACATTGGAGGGTGGAGGGGAAGGGCCAAATGCCTTGTTTTGCTCCCCTGGAGCCGCCAGTTGTGAGGTACAAATAAAAACTGTAAAATCAATAGCGTAATCAGAAGTCCGTAAAAACGCACCCCGGTGGGGTCCCTGGCATGACGCGCCCCGCTGGAGGGGTATGTCACCCCCTCCGTATATCATTTCCCAGGAAAGCTAAATAAAAATTACGGACGGCCTTCAAAAGCTCTTGACGAGACGAAGAGAAAATATGCAGACTATTTTTATGTCAGGTCAATATTGAGCTCAGCATTGGTCAAGAAAGAATCCATAGGCTTACAACAGGGCAGTGCACGTTTCCCTCTAAAATTTTACTCAGCGGAGCTAGAGAAAATCTTTATGCATCATTGGATTCCTCTCATTGTGGCAAACCAAATTATGTATAATATGAGCTTGCTAGGTCGAATAGTGGAAATGGCCCACCATCGAGCTAGGTCAGGGTCACGTCGTGACCTGGTATGGTCATGTTGCATATCAATCAACTCACCGTGGCAAGATAAGCACAATGCAAGCGAAATGGAAGCTTTATCTCAATTCAGTGCGAAGTTATTGGTAAAATAAGCACTGCACGCTCCTGTGACCTCACATGACATTTGAGAGGTCAGATTGTGGGCGCTATATAACCACTAAGGTTGGTGCGCCCTTAAGCCCCAATAATCAATCATTGAGAGGTCAGATGGTCAAGAACTCAACTTTATGGCAAAGATTGTGGTAAGAATACACGTTTTGAGGATTTTTAGGTTCATCTATTCTGTATTTACTGCAAACGAACCGTTTATATTTTTCACCATAGACTTATAATGGGGTGACTAAAAAATTGACCCCACCTTAGGTCCACAATATCAAAATTCCGAGATAGCAGATTTGTAGGCTCTAAAAACCTTATCATACTGAGAAAGTTTGAAACTGATCGGTTGGCAGATGTTCCTTAGGTTCCCACTTGAGACTCGTGATTTTAGGTTTTGAGGGCGGCTCGCTTGACCTTGAACCTCCTTATACCTCCTTAGACCTTAACCTTAAATACCTCCTTGAACTGACTTAAAAAATTTAGTCAGATGCATAAAATTGATCAAGGATAAGATAAAGTAAGTTTCGTTGTTCTGCGTCACTTCGGCTCCGCGTTATCTGGAGAAAACCAGGAGGGGGGGCAATTTCGCCCCCCCCAGCGAGGCGAGTGTTAATGTACGCCACAGCACAATAACTGGAGTAGATTTCTAAGGGTTTCTAAGGCCTCGGTAAGGGAAACGAGAAATCCCAGCCATACGGAACGAAAAAGGGCCCGATCTGTCCCGTCTACGTCACTGCATAGCAAGCTACTTATAACATTAGAAGTATGCGTCCATCAAGTCTAAGATCCAATATAACAACTTCTCATAAAAAACAGCATATCTATCATTATTCTCCGTCTTATTTTGTCTTCTTGGACATCCTGCCAAAAAATTGTGCGGAGTTTATCACTGTTTTGTTAGTAATTATCGAATCTCCGTAAGAAAATGCCAGCATATCATACAAAGCTAGTCCAAAAAGCAGCATTGCCCCCCCAACTTTTAGTTTGACCATAAACCAAAACATAATACCAACGTTCCCATTGCTTACGTCCATGATCATAAGAATCCTTTCTGTAAAAGGATCTTAAAAAGGATCAGGAAAAGGATCAGTAAAGGATCAAGTAACTTGTATTTTTTTACCCGCAGTTCCAATGTCGGGACATATGACGTTAGTGAGACACTTCTCCAGACACAACAAACCCAAACCCTCGTTGAAAACTTCGTGACTATGCCTCTGCCACCAATGCAAATTTTGGCAGAAAAAGGTCAAAGCCTGGTACTCAATAAATTCAACATTTATTTTGGGAGAGAAATCAGCAAATCACCACAATCGCAGGAAAAACAGCGCACCGGCTGGACACGAAGATCATGCCAAAAGGTCGGTGCGACTCTGTTCAGTGCACAAAGTTCGCCACCACATATGAACAGAGGCGGATACAACGGGGGCTAGGAGACTCAAGCCCCCCCCATGTCCGAGTGCCTATAGTTAATACATAGGCGGAGGCTGATTCGACGCAATGGCGGGGGAGGCTCACGTCCCCTAGCCCCTACCCGAAATGAAGTCCTGGATCCGCCACTGGCTGTCCATCTGTTATACAGATGAGGCCATTTCTAATTTCCCAAAACGGACTGTAGGAAACAACACAGAACACTGAGCTCAACTTTCCTGCTCACGTGGGCTCGGCACGAAGCAGATGTTTGCGAACAAAATGTACGCACTGCAGATAGCATTCCACGGCAGACGAGCTAGCGTCGAAACGCTTGTAACGCACACTTCCCTGCAACTCGAATGATACAGAAACATTGAAAACAATAGGGTTGACCGTGGATAAACTGGAGCGTGTACACAACAGCGCCTTAGGGCTAACCAACGGCAGTCTGAGAAATACGTCTACCCAGGGGCGGAGACATCGTCTTCGACTGCCTCCACTCGTCATTTGTTGTCACCATCGACGCGGAGTTCCAACAGAAAGCCGTGGTCAGGCTGGAACGCCAGAGCTGGTCACAACACCTCAGGCACCAACAACTCCCACTTCATCTCCGGCCGCCTCAATATCGAGCGGCGGCCCTGCAGTAGCTCACACCAGACGAAACACGGAATCGCTGCCGCTTCAATATCGATATTGGCCACAAGGCCGTAATCCCGCTGTGGGTGGGTTTGTTACTCCGCCAAAGCTCCGATCAAGTTGTAGCTTCACTGTCTACAGCAGTAAATACAACTTTGAGATGGCTTGGGACAATATACAACCATGACTGTCCAGCATGAGGTAGAAGCAGAGCATAACCTCCAGAGGTTATGAGGTCCAGAGGTTATGGGGTCCAGAGGTTATGAGGTCCATCACCAGGGGCATTAGCTTGCTCAGACCTGTGACACGGACAGCACAACTTCCCAAGCTCGTAGTCAACGCTGTGCAAACTTAAAACAGGGAAATCACTTCCAAAAATGTAATAATTTATGCTACAAGATACACCGGAACAAGTTAACATTTTGATCATGTCAGGCTTGCATTAATGCTAAAAAAACGACAGGACAAGCTCCCCAAATAAAGCAAACTCCGTCCCAAATTTCGGTCCCTGCAAAAATCTTCCTAGCTCTTCCCAAGACTTAGAAACTTGTACCAAGCAAAGTTTGCCACAAGGCTGCTCGAACAAACTCTCATCCAGATTACCATCATGCAGCCTAGAAACGGGATACGAAATAAGATTAGATGAAGGAAAGGTGACCACAGACCCTGAGTCTCAAGAAGAGACAAGAATACTGAGCCACAGCTGGTGCTGGGGTGAACAGGCCCAGTGTGGGTAGGTCTATCTGTGCTGCTGATTTCCCGCCGGGCCAGCTGGGAAATTTGAGGACCACCTCGGCTTCAGATGGGTAGCAGAAACCAGCCCTGGAGGGGTTGTATTCATCTGAACTGACTGAGCCCTCCTTAGGGCTGCCCATTTTACTGACACCCCCAGGTTTGCAAAATAGTCCACCAGATTCCCATTATTTGGTCAAAATGCTACTCAGAACTGGTTTTGGTTTCCTCGAGACTAAAAAACTGACCATGCGCAGAGGGGGTGAACATAGCCCCTATATCGTACCAATACACAGTGATGCAGGAAACCAGAAGAAAACGGGTTGGAGCTTCTAGCTCAAATACTATTTACGATGGAACGATAATTTTTGCTTCAAATGAATACTTTCTATTGGGTGGTTCAAGCAAGCACGCGCAATAATGGTTTTCGATATTGGGCTTTCGACCAATTACCATTTAGTGATGCCAGTAAAATATCATAATTGTATAATGGTGATAACCACTTTAAATTATAAACTTATGACGATAGAATGATGACTTTTACTTCAATTGAAGGCTGGTGGTCAAATGGTTTGGATACAAACACAAAATATCAGATTCAGATTCCAGATTTCGACAAATTATAACATAGTGATGCCATACAAATATCACTACACGTTGGTAATGCCATAGGCGGATCCAAGGGCAGGTACCATCCATCCAGGGGCAGACAAAGAGGGGCAGGTGCCCTCCCCGACCGACCCTCGGCGCCCCCTAAAATGGTCACGGCGCTCTAGTAAAGGGTCGATGGCGCCCCCTTGAAATATGTCGCTTCCAAACCCCCATGCGAAAATCGGCGCCCCGCGATAGGATTTCGCGTATATCGGATAAGATTTTCCGGCCAAAAGTGGTGCCCCGCCCCAGCAAGGTACCCCCGCCCCTCCCACCGCCGATCGGCGATCCTGGATCCGCCTATGGGTAATGGTCTTTTTTAACCAAGGACTTATGATGATAGAATATCAATTTTTAATATTAACGAGGATTTTCCTTGAATGGTACAAACAAACACAAAACATACCTGTGTTTTGAATTCAGGTTTACGTCAAATCACGCTTTGATCACGCATGAAAACGCCACAATTTTTCTTTGCTGACGCTCATTTTCAGTTCCACCACAGAGACTATTGAGGGTATTTGATGGCTCTGATGCTCAGTACAATAGATTCAAATGACTGCAAAGCCGGAAAATCTGACCAAAAGCAACAAGCTGAATAAAACGTGCGATTTATACGGAAACGTGTTTGATTTGGAGCATATCGACAACTGCAGCTAATGCCATGTTACGTGCGATTACGTACACACAAATGCAAAATCGACAGCTTTTATCCTCTTATAGTATTTAAATGGCGACAGCACCAGGCTGGCATGCAACGACCCAAAACAAAATCACGATTTTAGTCCTCCGCTAATTATCAGTTGGACTAAAACCGTCAAAACTTGTTTTCGGTCGCCGGATGCCAACCTGATAATTCTATGATTAAGACTATAGAGGACACTCCCTCAATTATTCGCTACAATTTTTCAGCTGAACTTGAAAGTAAATTTTTTGCTGGTTTAAGAAAACGTGCTTTGTGTGGGATTTTACTTTCAAAACAAACCGTTATCTAAATGATCTCACAATGTTGTTGGGACCAGCTAGAGCCGTATTGCTGTGACCAGAAGGTCACAGAAATCTGAACGGTAACAATGCAATGATGGCTAGGTGTTAGTATTTGCGATTCTTGTTTGGAATCATGTCATTGTTTTTTAGTAAGATTGCGGTATGTAATGACATGGAAGAATTGTCATGTTTCAGCAGCCATGAAATCGACGTGCACGGTAAATGAAGGAAGTAAGCAAGATTTCCCGTGTTCCAATGAATTCTTAAACGTATTATATCCCTTTGATATAATTTCTAAAAAGTCATTTTTAAGGGTTTCATTCTGCTTTTTAGACCCGCTGCATCACAATGCAATACTCCAAACTAGACCATGAAACCTATAAGCTATCAAATATGTTTAGCAAAAAGACTATCGATTTTATAGCCACACCCATTTATGGCGCTTCATAGAGTACGAATGAAGCTTCACGTGTAACACAGTACCAAGTCACAGTCAATCGCAAAAAGCATTGGTGATTTTCCCTCACAGCACCTCTAAGCCGCCGACGCCACCGGCACCGCCGGCCTAGATTTTGAGTTTAGATCTCAAGTGTTTAATACGGTGCAAACCTTTGAACTTCAAATACCAGTAATTTGTGTTGTTCAGTGCCTTTTTGGTGCAGTTGGGATGCACACTCTGGAACTTCTCCACGCCCTGGCAGTTTTTTATGAGCTGGTGTTCCCTAGTAAGAATCTTGATGCACTTTGTGATGGTGCCGCAGCACCTCTCAGTCAGGTCGTTGGTCACTCTGGCATTCCGCACAAACTCCTCCGCTCCCTTGTACTGCCGGTCCTTGCTCCACGGTTTGGAATCCATCACCAGCCACGTGTGATCGATTTTGAAGATGGTGAAGAACATGAATGAGTTGGAGCCGCACAGGGCAGCCACTTTGGTATTGGAAGTGAGCTTCTCGAGGGAGTACTGCGAAGGGGATTGTGGGCGAGGTTGCTGGCTGGCTCGGCGGGGTATACCAGCCGTGCCTGCCCAACACTTGCCCTGAGCACTACTCCCACGAGAAGCCCAGCTTCAAAGAGCTCACCTCCAAGACCGAACTGGCCGACCTGTGTGATCCTAAATCCTTCACGCTTTTCGCCATCCTTGGGAGTCGAACACAAGTAACTGGCAAGGGATTCCAAGCTGTGGGGCGAGGACCACCAGTACAAGGAAACTGAGGAGTTTGTGCGGAATGCCAAAGTGACCAACGACCTGACCGAGAGGTGCTGCTGCACCATCACAAAGTACAGCAAGATTCTTACCTGGAAAGACAGGCTAAGAAGAATAAAACTGCTGCAGGGTATGGAGATGTTCTGGACGGTATATGCCAACTTCACCAAGAAGACATTGACAACCATACGTTTATTTTTACACAGTACACAGACCTTAACGGACAGAGTAACCTGCGGGGGGGGCTAAACAGATCCGGCGCCAAACTGCGTCGCAGCGAAAACGGTACCGCAGAGCCCCAGCCAGACCCGAGACCAGGGCCAGGGACAAACACATGGCAAGGGGAGGAGCGTACCACGGTCCAACCGACAAGAGCCGCAGTCGGGAATCGAAGGACGAGTAGGGCAACGGCAGAAGCGGCGCCCAGGCGAGTGAAAGTGAAGGAAAAAAATAAAAAAATAAATGTTGGCTGAAGATGTGTAATAAAAAAAAAAAAATATCGTGTGTGCTGTTTGTGTATCCAAGCGACGCGGCGGATGCGCCACTGCGGGTGCCGTCGAGTGCAAGCGAGCTGATCCGATCACGGTGAGTCCCTGTGAGGCGCAAGTGTGTGCTCGGCCACTAGTAGCGGCAGGGAAACGCTCCCAGGGGGCAGGGGTGGATCAAGGTTCAGTCGACAGGAGTCACGGTCAGGGGCAGACGCGTCGATCACACCAGCTGCACCATGCACTTAACATTCAAGCACAATTGAAGCCATCATAACACAGAATTTATACATCATGTGACACTTGGAATAAAGGGCGAAGAATTGAAATTAATGTACAGGTTGCATACACACTGCCGCTTCCAATTTCCGTGATAACGTAATATTCCAATTCCGTAGCACGTAACATATGTATGAATTACTCTGGGTTTCACCCAAGGGTGGCTGGACGTGTTTTTACACTAAATATTGACAAACAAAAACTACTAGTACTTGAAGTTTAAAGGTTTGCACCGTATTAAACACTTGAGGTCTTAACTGAGAATCTAGACCAGCGGTGCCGGTGGTGTCGGCGGCTGGAAAGTATTGTGAAGGGAGAATCATCAATGCTTCTTGTGAATGACTGTGACTTGGTACTGTGTTATACGTAAAGCTTCTGGTCGCATTCGTACTCAATGAAGCGCAATAAATGAGGTGTGTGAATATAACCAGTAGTCTTTTTGCTAGATACATTTTATAGTCTATGTTTCATGGTATAGATTGGGGTATTAGTGCAATATAACCGATATCTTCAACCTCGCTGCTCATGATCAGTTTTTGAGTCTCAAAGAAAAAAACCAGTTCTGAGAAGCATTTAGGCCAAATCATGGGAATCTGGTGGACTATTTTGGAAACCTGCGGGTGCAAGTAAAATGGGCAGCCCTACCCTCCTGAAAATACGGTCATCGAAAAGCTGATCCCACGCGATCGCTGGCACCTAATATGGTGCTGTCACCGCGTGGAAGGATGTAAGAACTTGTAGTCAGGACACCATCTGCGAGGGCACCTACTACATGGGATGAAATCTGAGTTTAGTGTGGTAAAACACTGAGATTTGAAACCAGCCTGAATGATGCCTGTGATAATATGTATTCTATTATGGTGTTGTGAGCAACTGTAAGGGTAAAAAGAAACTGATTTGAAGAGGCGCCACAGTGTATACGAGTGCAGCCACAGATAATTTTTTACTATTTTCTGTCTTAACCCTCGCCCCACCAGGGGCCATCGATGGCCGCACCTAACATGTGTAGTGTTATCATAAGGTCTGCCTAACTGTCATCCTGTTCCTTTGCAGTTATCAGTTGCCTCATTCAATATAAACCAGATGATACCTTTATGGTTTGAAATGCCTGATCAGCTAGAAACCTGTGTTCTTACCAATTACTTAAATTGTAGGTTAATTTTAATTTCTGATGGGAAGTGAAAATTACATGAGAATTCCATATGGCTGGTGTCTTGTCTGGTCTATTGCAGTGCTTTGCAAACTGGAAGTGGCAGGGAAAATGGAAGACTACATGGCAGCTGTGCAAGTGAAGAGGGATTAGTGTTACAGTGATAAGAACAGGGAAATCAAACATGAAGTAAAAATTAAAATCAAATGGCAAAATAATTTGTTGGTTTCAAACGTATCTCAGATTGGAGTAGGCAGGCCAGTCAACACCTTGCTTGAATAATCAATTAATGCAATAAAATGTTCTACATTCTGCATTGGAAGGCAAATGGCTTAACTTGAAGCCATTGGGCTTGATAATGGCAAATGGCTTAACTTGAAGCCATTGGGCTTGATAATGGCAAATGGCTTAACTTGAAGCCATTGGGCTTGATAATGGCAAAGGTGGTGAAAAGGATCATAATCTGCCAATCATTTACTATTTTGAAAGAGTTTTGAAAGCAAAGTTATTCGATGGCCTCACATACCATGCTTGGTCACGAGTGGACTGGTCAGACATTGGTTTTATTTCATGCCCTTGATTCAAGCTTATACCTCACCTTCAAAATCCGTTTTCAATATTCTGCCCCGTTCATTGTGTAGTAGCTCATCCACTTCACCATAACCCCAGTCTCGCCCTCTACCTACTAACCTTGATCTTTGTCTCTCCGCACTGCTCTGACGCTAAGTGTTTTGAGAAAGGAGCAGCAGAAATAATTATAAGCTCTCAATAAAAATCCCCATGATGAAATGATCAAACAAAAATACCGATACAAATACTACATGTAGCATACTATCAGTAAGAACTGTGATGTATCGTGATGTATATTGATATGCAAACTCTCAGCTCCCTGGTCCTTGATTTTCTGCGTGGCGTTCGTGAAAGGAAAGCCATTTCCAATTCATCTGAAGTTTACAAATACTGCGAGCTTGACGCATCATTTGGCCAATGCTGATTCACCTCCTCCACTTATTTCCTGCAATTGGTGGCATGGTACAAATACCTATTACCGCGAACCCGAAACTGCCCAACCGGAACCAAAGCTAGCGCACCAAGGGCAAACAAATTCTTACTAGCGCTTAATACAAGTTTTTGAAATAAAAAAACCCATTTTTCGTCAAATGATTGGCAAATATAACACCAGAAGGCAAACAATTCGAGAATGAATGGTGTATTCTAGCTACCAGTAACTGATTGATAAAATAGGGAAAGTGTTTTGGTTGATTAGCCGGGAGGCAAGTGTGCCAACAGTCTGTCGCACCAGTTTCTGTCGTTGTTGTTTGTGGCGTTTTGTGACAAGGGTATAGCTTGGGGCTGTGGTCCTAGTATTATTACTATATAGAGCAGCAGGGAGGGGGCAGTTGAGAATCGAACAACTTGTGTAGGTGTTTCAGTTTAGTGTGTGGGTTTTCACTGCTAGGTATTCGTTTCCTATGTTTTGCAGTTTCCAGACTGCATTGCCCTTCTCAATCTAGGTATCATGTCACTCTTTGCTGGAATGAACACACCGTCCACTAGTTTCCAAGGTTGGTGCGTAGGTACCTAGTTAAAGACATCTGAGCATCATAATTTAATAACAATGCTGTCACTTTTTTTATATGCTTTCTTTGGCCTTTGCCTCATGACCATCAGGATTGGCCTGCCGGTGTATTCCCTTCGTTTCTATTCCCCCAGCATCGTGGAATGATCTGTGCTTAAGCCCTGATAAAAATTGCACTTAATGAAGTTGATGAATCCGGGTTGCATCCTGATCAGCAGTCCATACAGATCATATTTTGACTGTGAAAACTAAGTCATTGACCTAGCTTCCATGGCCAATAGGGGATCTGTATCAGATGTCAGGTCCAGTTCAGGAGGCAAATACTTCCCAGCGCTATAGCACAGTCTGTGTCATAGTGCTGTAAAAATAGCACTACACAGAATTGATGACCCAGTGGTGTATCCTGATCAGGGGTCCGATCTGGATAAGAGTTTGGCTGTGTAAACGAAGTCATTTTCTTTCTGGTAACTTGAACTCCAGCATTCCCTGAGACTTTTAAACAAGTTATTTTTTAATCGAGATTGTTCATACCCATGTTTCTTGTTATGTAGGTTGGTTTAGATTGATGTATGTATGTATGCTATGTATGTTTTGCTATGTATGTCTATATATTGATATGTTTGTATCATGCCAGTGCTTCTTAGTCTTTAAATGCACCTGTTGGGTGAGTCTCTGGGAATGCCTGCATGGATCAACATCCATGGGTCCTGTGTATAATCTAGAATGGTTGTACTGTCTGTAACCACATCAGGTATGGAGCTTATGTTGCTTGTGTGTAGTGAGAAATGTTCATTTCATGTCAGTGGAGAGAATATTAATTAGGTTCCAAATTTGCTGGCTTCAGATAAAAATGATTCAACTTCAGATTATAATAATTGATATACAAATTACAATAAATTAAATACAATTTTTGTGAATTCATGTTAAATAAAATATTAAATTTCTGTATCATTAATATACTGGTGGCATTTTGGCATGACATTTTTATGTACCAATCTAGTTTATCAGTGTTTACCTCTATATTGACCCCTTTTATTTAATAACTTAACATAACATAGAAATGAGTACTTTGTGATGAATTTTAGTTTTGATTAGCTAAGAACACATCTAAAAAGTATTCCCATTATAATTTATTATTTTATCACCTCATACAAATAATAAACATTTTAAACACACCTTTTAAACTGATTGAGGTGTATGGTTTTCATGCTATCAGATTCTGGAAATGAAATTTTGTGGTGAATTGATATGTCGTAGAACAAAATGTTAGCAAATCCAAGCAACACATCAACAGAATAGGCATATCTTAGCCCTTCAACAGCTGTGCCTTTTCTGCAACCATTGAAAGTGTATAGTTTTCCTGCAGGGCTAAGTGCTTCTGGTGTTGTCACAACAGGTAGATTTTGTGCTTTGATGGAAGCATCATTCAGTGGAAACCTTTATAGCTAGCAAAATCATGTAGATCACACTAAACACATTCAGATCATGAATAAAGCCTCTGTTCCAGATTTCACAGTTACAATGAATAGGTAGAGATATTCCACCACAGTTTGCCTGTAGGGTGTAACATGTTTCCCATGTCAAGTTTCCTGTGGGGATGAGGGTGTCGACATGCAAAAAGTTTCCTAAGTCAGGAAATATATATTGAAATGGCTGTCCCTTTTCCAGGACAGTCGTTCTATATAGGCACTTGTACCAGGACAGTTCCTGTCATCTGAGACTGTGCCCAATGCATGTCCCCCATATAAGATGCAGTTTCTTGTCTGAGGACAGTTGTCCCATTGGTGCCTTGTACCAGAAGGAGTTCCCAACATCAGAAAATGTGGTATGTTGTTATCTACTGGGCTATGTTCAGTGGCGGATCTAACCGGATGGTTTGGGAGGGGCAAACCAAAGTCGAAAAGCAAAAAAAACGTCGTGCAGTGCAAAATTGCGTTAAAATATGCCTTTTCGGTAGGATTTTGGGAACTGGAGACGAAAAGCAAAAAAAACGCCACAGGGTGAAAAATATGGACTCAAGAAATTTTTTTCCTATCCAAGCCCCAATATTTACACTGAACTTCACTAATTCTGTTTGAAGTTGAGAGTTGAAGCACCAAAATCTTGTTTACAAGCTAAAAAGGAGTCGGGGGAAAAAGGAGGTCGATCGCTTTGGGGGGGGCAAAAACATAGTTTTGTCCCGACCTTTTCCGTTTGGGGGGCAATTGCCTTTTTGCCCCCCCTGGATCCGCCACTGGCTATGTTTCCCATATCCCTCGCCCCACCGGGGGGCCATCGATGCCCCCCTAAGGTTTTTCCGGGATAGCAGAAAAACAACGAGGCGTAGCACCGCTGTTGAGTGCTCTACCTCTCACTGCATCATTTTCCCATCATCCCTGAAATTTTTTACCCTGGGTCACCCAAGGTTAGGTCACCAGACGAGGTCAACCAAGGTCACCTCACTTCAACTTTAGAGCTCTGTAAGAGCTACATTTCAAAGTCGATCGATTTGAAACTTCCTACACTTCATGACCCCTTCAGGGTCTACAAGGTGTATATCCGGGATTTTTCGATTTCGTGCCTTGAGGTCAGGTCACGAGGCGACCTCTCCCATTGGAAAAGCATGGGGAAAACCTGTTTCATGATATAAAAGCCACAACAATGATTGCAAATACTCAGACTGCTCAGAAAAGTGTTTTTGGACACCCTTTCACGGATAGGGGTCATATTTACCCTTTGACTTTTCCAAGGTCATCCAAGGTCACCAGAGGTCAAAAACAGTATTTTGACAATAACTTTTGACCTAATTAAGCTAGAGCGGTAAAACAAACACCATCGTGTTTGTCTTGTCACTGGCTTTCATTTGATATACGACAGTCTCACTTTGTGACCTTTCGTGACCTCAGGTCATATTAGGTCACGAGGTGACCTCTGGAGGTCAAACCACTGGCGGGAGGTCTTTACGTTCCACATAGCGGAAAAAGTACTGGCAATTTCCTATCAAATGAACTTTACCAGGCCTCAATAGCTCTAATGACATAAGAGTTATGACTAGTTTGCTTAATCATTGCATATTTGAGCGAAAATAGCCGATCTTGACCTAATTTGACCTCTGGAGGTCAAACCATTGACCTGAGCACTAAAACATGCGAAGTAATTTCTTACTGAATGCACGCGAGCTTTCTATTGCACTTTGCAGATTTGCGCTAACGCCCATATTTTCGGAGTTAGAGGGGGCCATCGATGGCCCCCCGGTGGGGTGAAGGTGGCGCCGGACCCCTCGGTGGGGCGCGGGATATCAGGGAAGGTGCCAATTGGTACTGCTATTTCAGGAGCAGTGTCCTGATTCAGGGAAAGTATCCAATAGCTTCCCTTCTGCTGCAGTAGCTTCATGAGTATCATGAAAAGTATCAAGTTGGTGTCCTTTTGCTCGAAGCAGCTCTGCAATGTCAGGAAAGGCACCATGTATCTGCTCTTGTGCTGGGGCATGTTTTCTGAGCCCAGCGAAATGCTCAATGGGTGTCTTTAACTCGAAGTACTTGCCTTGCTTAGAAGGGTACCTATTGGGTACCCTTTCTCTCACTATGGGCGTACACAACTTTCGGTAAAGAGCACCTTTTCGGCTCATTCCTGGCGAGGAGAACAACTCCCGGTCCAGGGACCAAGGTTATATCGCCCACTGCAGCGTGACCCGGTACCGTCAGCATCGCACTGGCCGCGCCCGGCGAGCCCTCCGACGAATACCGTCCTCATGAGGTGGAAGTTGTGGGCCCTTGGGGCCCGTTGCGATCGGTTGCCTCTGTTACGCAAACCAGACGACCTTCAAAATGCCCTCTCTGGGAGGGATCTGCTGGCGACTACCTGTTGCCACACGCGCTGCCCTGGATCTCACCGCTGGTGTGGAACGGCCATCCGTGACTCCGAGTCACAGGGTTGAGTTTTCCTGCAATATGTCTGTCAGTTTTCTTCTGGCCGCTGCGATAGCGACTGAACGTACCAACAGAAAAGTGTATGCGTCTACTCTCCACAGTTTACTACTTGCCTGCGTCTTTTTTGCTTCCCACTGTCATTTTATCGGTGCGAGTTTCCCTTTTAGTTTACAAGTCTTGAAATGAAGAATGGACAAATTTACATTATGAAATCGCAATGCACCGATGGACAAATTTGGCTTTTACACAAAGTATAAGAAAACATGAGTCGAGTGAGGCAGCATACATAATATTATGGAAGTCTTCGTTACAGCTCACACGGATTTCTGGAGAAACAAATACAGGGGCTCATTCGATTGCAGCGAGCTGCCGGAAACTTTGGATTGTGTGCTCGTCGTTTGTTTTCGGGAGTGGCGCAAGCTCACATTTTATCCTTTCTGCATCTATCATCCCACGGTTTGTTTGATAGATCATTGTCTGCTGAGCTTGCTTCGTATCCAGAAATCAGAGATTGCTTTATTTAGAATAAGTCATGTAGATGTGTCCATTGTGACCGTTCCCACTGGTGAACAGTCGTCCAGAGCCAGCACGATTTCCACAAAGTGTACTGTACGATTTTCAGATTCCGATGGTATCTGTAGCAGCCAGACTTGTGCAAGCCTGCTCCATCGGCAACACCTGGCTTAAACAAACGCATTCACGTTCTTCCGTTGTGGTTCATATGGCTATACTCACAACAGTTCATTGGACCTGTTTCCATCGTTCTTCGGAAGGCACGCATTATCGTGCAGAACATGGAAGTTTTATATTCAGTGCACTGATCAAACGCAGTATCTAAATATAGTATGCGCATGCTTATGCGTTTCATTCCTCCGTTCATGTGTATAATTAATGAACCTGTGACTGGTCTTTTGTTTCTTTGAATTTTTCTCTGTCAATTGTTTGCAGAGAAGCAGAAAATTATGAAGCGGTGCTGGCTGACTATTGTGTACTTCTTCCAGAGCTTCAGGGGGTAGAGCTTTACGAAGCGGTGCAGGCTGACTATTGTGTACTTTTTCCAGAGCTCCAGGGGGTAGAGCTTTACGAAGCGGTGCAGGCTGACTATTGTGTACTTTTTCCAGGGCTCCAGGGGGTAGAGCTTTACGAAGCGGTGCAGGCTGACTATTGTGTATTGTTTCCAGAGCTCCAGAGGCTAGAGTTGTATTACGGTGTGCAACTCAACTATCGTGTATTAATTTGTTTTCAGAGCCCCCAGAGACCAGAGCTTTATGAAGCGGTGCAGTCTGACTTGTGTATTGTTTCCAGAGTTCCAGAGGCTAGAGTTGCTTTGCAATATGCAGCCCAACTATCGTGTATTAATTGTTTTCAGAGCCCCAGAGACCAGAGCTTTACGAAGAGGTGAAACTGTACAGAAATGCCAGGGAAAGAGAAAAGTAAGATTATATCATGTGGGAATCTGGGTGTATCCACTAGCATTAGAAATGATGTAGCCTTATAATGTAGCCTAGTGCTTTCCTAGAACTTGATTTCACTGTTGAATGCTTTGCCAGTATGCCAGATTCTTCAAAATCATTTCGTCTGTGATTTCTCTCATGACGTGGCTGTTCCTTTGTAGTCTCCGCCCCAGCATTCGTAAATCGTACCTCATGTAGCATGGTGAAAACGTTACGTGCGTAGTTCATGATGGTGATATTTTAAAGCATACTGGGGCTGTTACTCGATTAAAAGTTTTGTTGCGACCGGCTGGAATAGCCACTTTTACCACATGTTCAAAGGTGTCCAGCCAATTTTCTCAAGTTTCGTTCAGTCGACAAACTCACCCAACCTGGAATCAGTCATTTCATCCGCAACCCTCATATGTTGTCGCTGTCGTGAAGTACGCTCCAGTGCCGTGTGCGAACCAGGTACGACAATATGGCGGACCTGTACGCCGTCATCAACACCATGCAGAACCTGGAGAAGGCCTACATCAAGGACCGGGTGACGGCCAAAGAGTACACTGCTGCCTGCTCCAAGCTACTGGTGCAGTACAAGGCGGCCATGAAGCAGGTTCACTCGGACGAGTTCCCCACTGTCGAGGTCTTTATGAGGAAGTTCAGGGTAAGACTTTTTGCTAGCTTATATACAAGAGTTTGTACAGAGGAATCTATGTATTTTCTTCTTTAACTTTTACTATCGTTTTTTTATTCTTTCGCAACGTGTTTATATCGCAAATATGAATGAATAGTTCTACGCTGGGTTGGAAATGATTGCTGAAACAGCAGCGATATCGACATGCCTTGTGTTTGGTCAGTTGGACTGCCCGGCGGCGATGGAGCGGATTCGAGAGGACCGACCAATCACCATCAAAGACGATAAAGGCAGCACCAGCAAATGCATCGCAGACACTGTTTCGGTGAGTGGCCTACTGTTCTGCGGAACATTTTCAGACTTCCGAGAGAAATTCGGCCGTGCAAAGGAAAAAGGTAACTCCGAAAGTCCACTTTTCAGGAGAGCTAAAAAACCGTTTCCGACCTTTGCGAAGTGTTTTAGTTGCATTGGCGGGTGTATTGGCCAAAATATGCATATCGTTGGATCCTTAGAACATCCTGTTTCCAATGATATGCATTTTATTTTCATTTATTTAAACTAATTTGAGCTAATACCGATGCCCTCTTTTCCCTTTGCAAATCTTGGCTTTATCCACAGCAAATGCAATGGAAGAAAAGGGTAACTAGTTACGGCTTTTTTTCCTTTGTGGAGTTGGCCGAGATTCCTCGGAGATTGCAAAGGAAGACAAGGGTAACTCATGTTAAATGGAATTTATATTCGCGAATGACGATGGGGGCTTTCATGTTGGCTTTAAGAAACTTACTTAATGTCTTATATGTTTATTTAGTATTTCTGTCTTATTCACGATCATTATGCCGGGAGGCATCACTGTCAGGTCAACGCGATATTAAAAAGCCGCCAACTTGAGAGTTAACTTCTGTCTGAACGCATTTTGTTAAAGCCGTGTAAAAGGAGTGCCCTGGAGGTTGGTACGGGTGCAATGAGGGATGGAAGGGTACGTTGCTGGCTAATATGGGTACAATGATGGCTGATAGGGGTGCGTTGTCGGTAGGTACGGTTGCAATGTCGATTGGAACGGGTGCGCTGTCGGTGGGTGCGGGTGTAATGTCAGTTTGTAAGGGGTGCGTTGTCGGTGGGTACGGGTACAATGTCAGTTGGAAGGGGTGCGTTTTCGGTGTGTACGGGTATGATGTCGCCTGGTAGGTGTGCGTTGTCGGTGGGTACGGGTGCGTTGTCGGTGGGTACGGGTGCAATGCCAGTTGGAAGGGGTGGATTGTCGGTGGGTACGGGTACAATTTAGGCTGGTAGGGGTGCGTTGCGTTGTCGGTGGGTACGGGTGCGTTGCCGGTGGGTACGGGTGCAATGATGGCGGGTAGGGGTACGTTGCCGGTGGGTACAGCTGCAATAACGGCTGGTAGGGGTGCCCTGGAGTAGGTACGGGTGCAATGACGGCTGGTAGGGGTGCCCTGCGGGTGGGTATGGGTGCAATGGCAAATGGTATGGGTGCGTCATTGTTGAGCTCGGGTGCGATGTCGGCTGGTACGGGTGCGTTGCAGCTGAGGACGGAACAGCTGACAGCGTTGCAGCTGAGGACCCACACGCAAGACATCCTACCAGCTGCCTTCGCCGCCTGTCTTTAGCCGTATTGCATCCCTACCAGACGACATTGCACCCCTAACAACCGACAATGCACCTCTAACAGTCATCACTGCACTCCTACCAGCCATCATTACACTCCTACGAGCCGACATCGCACCCGTGCTTACCTTCCACACACTCGTGCCCACCACCTACGCACCCCTAGCAGCCGACATTGCACCCATACCCACCGACAACGCACCCCTACCAGCCATCATGGTACCCATATTAGCCAGCAACGTACCCTTTCATCCCTCATTGCACCCGTACCCACCCCCAGGGCACTCCTTTTACACGGCTTTAACAAAATGCGTTGAGACAGAACAGTTAACTCTGAAGTTGGTGGTTCTTTAATTTCGCGTTGACCTGACAGCGATGCCTCCCGGAATAATTTAAGATAATAATACAGAAATACTAAATAAGTGTACAAAACATTAAATAAGTTTCCTACAGCCAACATGAAAGATCCCATCGTCGTTCGCGAATATAAACTCCATCCAATATTGTGAGTTACCCTTTTCTTCCTTTGCAATCTCCGAGGCTCTCGGCCAAATCCACAAAGGAAGAAAGCCGTAACTAGTTACCCTTTTCTTCCATTGCAAACTCTACCACTTCAGAGCAAAAAGTGCAAGTTACCCTGTTTTTCCAAAATGTATTCTAGAATATATTATTTTATTTTTGGTTTACAATTGTGATATTGGTATCATCCGATGCGTCGTGAGAAGGGCTTTCGAATGATATGAAAAACCAAAAATCGATATTTTGAGTTGCCCTTTTCTTCCTTTGCACGGCAGAATTGTTATGGTGACGGGATTAGGAAAAGGACAGGTATGCTCCGAGACCATAGTAGTATTTTCATGACCTCAAACTGTCCTGTTAAAAATTATTTTGTAATGATGATGTGCAAAGCTATGTATTGTGCAATGTCAGTCGGCGGCTGGTGGGTGCTGCCAGGAGTATCAAAAGCGAGTGGGGGGGACGTGTCCCGCCAACTTGCGGACCAAGGGGCGTCCCGCACAAAAAAAAGGATTCTACCAAGGCTGTTTATGTTTTCTCTCCATTAGCTGTATGGACCAAAGTAAATGTGTTTGGGGACGTGCGTCATCCTTAGCGTTTTCAAAGACTGTTCATATGTTCGAAACTCGCCTTCCGTCCGCCCTCTTCTCTTTTTCCCTCAGAAAAATGTCGTGGCGACGCCCCTGGGTGCTGCTCGTCTTCCCATAACGATAAATAGACAAAACTGCAAATCTGCCAACGTCGCAAGCTATGCGGGCTGATCCCAAAGTGTTTGCACTCCTATGCGGCTTATGTCTAATTGGAATTTGATCTTTTTCGGGGGAGGGGCATTGCGTAGAAGTTTAAACGAATAATTTCAACAATGCCAGATACTTTGGATGAACTTGTCCTCTTTTTGTGAAGAATAAGATTTGGGGACTCACGACGCACCAACGGCTAAGGGCGTATGGCGTCGCCAACTCCCATCCTGTTGGAAGGGCATATTGGGGATTAGGAAGTCCTTATTCAGTATTCCCGCCGGGGATTGGAACTCGGGTCGGTAGCGTGAAAACGCAATGCACTCCCACCGCACCATCGCATCTCCATCCTTTCTGCGAAATAATTACATGTAAGCAATCATCTTTTCATCGGATGCCTCTTGGGGATTTTTGCTGCTGTTCAGTTCTGCTTAGAATTGGCTGTTGGTCGTAAGGTTGTTTGTCGTAACAGAAGAGCCCTGGCGGTGATTGATAATGGTGGTGGTGGACTTGCTCTCAGCAGCCACTGAAACATTTGCAGACTCAATGTAACGTTAATTTAGAAGTTATTGGATCGCTAGATCAAGTTATGGATCTGTGATAAAATTAACCACTACTACCAGCTATATTTCACACGTCTCCGGGTGAGTTCATTGTTCTGTGGGGTTTTGTGGCATTGATAGCCACATTTTTGCCTACCTTTAACCTTTTGTCCATTTGCTGACATACATACAAAGTGTTTCTCAAGTAAGATGCATCGCATCAAGTATCATTGAAGTGATGGGAAATGGCCCACTCGACGACACGTTATGTACACTGATTCGTGATGTCCCATCATGACGCACTTTCCTGGGTTGCTGGGGGATTTCAAGTGCAGCCGACCCTCATGTGGTCACGCTGCAACCATCTGACGTCAGGGAGGATGAGGGCCTACACAATCAAACCCATGTTCCTGTGGTATGGATTTCAGGCGTCTGGACTTGCGTATCCAATAACGCGTACGGATTGCATCTTACAATTTGTAGGCGGGTTGGAGAAGATTTGTTGAGTCGGACCCGGTTCTGATAGCATTTGTGCAGTATGTATGGTACTATTCTAATTGGCTGCTTAGATCGTGTTATTTTTAAGGGTATGTTTTTCGGTGACTTGGTTTCTCTAAAATATTATAATTCGGCAAAATCGGTCAGGCTGTATCGGCTTCTAGTGTGCCATAGGCGTTGCGTTAAGAGTCGTTAACCTGCTACACGTTTGATGGTTCCGGCCCGGTACGAACGAGGTAGCCAGTAGTTCCTGTACGTCGATCAACTGACTTCGACGGTTGGAAATAAGAATGGTTCATAACTCCAGGGCCAGCTTCTGGTTAGAAAACTGTCCATTGCCATGTTAACATTAAATTTAACATTAACATTCACAAACAGAATGTTTATTCGATGCACATTGTCATAACATCCGTTGATAAAGAATTGTCCAATAGATTCGAAATATCCGATACCTTTTTATATACATTACCAGAAACTGAATCCCGAAAAAGCTTAAAGTTGATTAAATTTCACCGCTTGCTATCTGGTTCAAAATTATCGAAACCGTACACGTACATTGAGGGAAATATGTGTGCCCTCCTGACGATTACCACCACGCCAGTTTATGACTACAGAGATTCAAGTTTTGTGATGTGGTTTATGACTGGTCAATGAACATGTGACTTTTCTATGACTTTTAGGCCCACTGTGTGCCTTCTATTTTAGCTTTTCCTATTGTGAAGAGCTTATCATACAAACGATTGATTTACTCTCTATTTTTGCCCCATTCTTAGGCTCACAATTGTGCCTATCTTGTTTTGCCCACGCCCTGTTTCCATATCCGCCTGCATACCTCCGGACTTTGTGCCACCGCCTGCGGAGAAAACGCGCCCACCAAATTGCTCGAAATAAAACCTGGGTCTGGTGAAAAGCCTTCGTCATCAGGGCGACCACGGCGTGGGAGGTTGTGGTTGTGTTATACCGGCTGCGCACCGCTCACTCCCTGAAATAGAGTTCCTGTGGTCTGCCAGGCCACGTGGGAATTCCGGGGAACGACTGGGCTGACCGAGCTGCACGGGCGCCGTCTGGGGGACCCCTCTGCGATTCAGAGTACCAGTGGACGACGTCAAATCTCGGATCAATAGCTTGCTGGTTGTTGAGTGGTAGGCGCAGTGGGACGCAGAACCAGACTGTTCGTTAAAGCGTTTGTGACCGAACATTGGCCAGTAGGAGTTGAGTAGTGGGCTGAGTAGGAGAGAGGAGGTCCGCCTCACGGCTCTGTACTGGTCATACAAATGCAGCCCACAGACACGATGCCTCTAGTTCTGAGCTGTTCGCTGTCCCTGCTGTGGAAGTGGGCTCACTGTTGAACTTGTGTCAGCTGATAGGGTGTGGTGAGCTAGGAACAGTCTGTGTACGATTCTTCTCACCGATGTCCCTTACGAGTGTGTTGGTGACGAGTCAACTGCGGAGTTCCGGAAAGTTGTACTGGATTGGACAGATAGAGGATTCTATATAATATACCGTCCCAACTTAGTGAGACAAACACCACAGAACTAGATTGCTCTAAACCAAGTTCCTCAATGTGACATCTCTTCAGAGCCGACGCTAAGACCGAATTGGTTTTAATGATTAATTACATGGAACTGTTACACGCGCTATATGGCTCTGGTAGATGAGGTGTCCCGAAACCACAACACACATTCGGCCACACGCTAGCGACACATCCAATTGCGGGGAGCAAGACCAATCTGTCGCCGCTGCCAAGAACCTCTCAGTACACTGCGTGCTTTTGGCATGCCCTGATAACGAAAAACTCGGTACTTTGGCCCACGACTTAAAGCTTTAACGCTGAGGGAACTGATTGGTCGTGATGCTGGTGTAATTTGATCAATCCTCGACTTTCTCAGAGGTACCAATTTATCTGTCATATGTGACGCAGGGTGCACGATCCGCATACTGAAGAATATTGTGCTTGAAGCTCCCTTCTGCCTGGATGCTCCAGTAAAGCTCCTTTCTTCTGAAGTTTACCGTTTTTAATTTCTGCCATGTCACATCCACATACCCTTTTAACTAAGCGTTCAGTCAGTAATGCAGTGGACGCTACATGACCTTACGATTGGCGTGCCCTAAAGTCAAAATTAGCAACTACTTCAGCATAGGTGCGTATAAGCGCCCACGCGCAATAAAGCAGCGAGTTAAAAAAACAATCCCGGTTCCGATTGTAACACTCGGGTTTCGATTTCCTTATCGAGGCGCATGGCGTCAGCAATGTGTGTTTCCCTGCGCTTTAGAGGAAGAGATGCGATAAGCTATCGCACCGTGGTCGGCCTATCCAATATGCGGACGCCTGTCTGTGGAGGGTTTGTCAGTTCGTGTATTGGCTTGCCCCATCGCGCTAATCTATACGTTGAACTGCAAGCTCTGATTGAGAGCATCATAAATGGGGAGCGGGGGCGTTCAAATGATTGTCGCTCTTTTTTAAGGAGTGTTCCACTTTTGATCACGTTGACCTGCGGTCTATGAAATGTAATCTGGGACTACTAAGGCGGGTTTTCAGACTTGTACATTACTGTGCAAGTATAGTAATGGTGATCTTTCATTTCGATGATCTAACGATTAATCATAAAGAATATAATGATGCCAAAAATATGGTTCTAACTCAGTGCAGTCAAAAGCTCAAGTACAAGTGTCCCTAACCTGCACCTTTGTTGACCTGCACAACCTCAATATTGACCTGATCTAAAAAGTGGCTGATATAGACAAACAATCTTTTCCCACGTGCTGTCCATCACTGTTCACTTTTTCCGCTATCTCGCATAGAGCCGAGATCGAGGGGATGTTCGAGCCCTTCGCTTGGGCGAAGGTGGATCGGAGGTCCATTAGGGAGGGGGTAAGGGCCTGTCACGAGTGAGGGATCGAAGTCATCTTTTGAACATTATCTGGGTGTAGTCGGTGGTTCTAAGTCTGAACATGTATGTATTGTTGTGTTTGCCGCATGTTCCAACAACGTCGCTCCTGGGATTGGGTTCACGGGTTCAGCTTTGTTGGCACGGGGTTCTGGGTGTGCCTGTGTGATAACCGAATAGACAGCCTCCCGCTCAATAACCAAGTATGTTACCCCTCCCCCACTATCCCGAGACCCCTGGACCCTTTATACTGACCATCTGTGCCTCCACAGTTGTATATTACAATCATGGACAAGCTGCGTCTGGAGATCAAGGCGAAGGACGAGCTGCAACCCGACATCAGGGACCTGCTGGACACCATGAGTCGGCTCTCCATTCTGCCCGAAGACTTCGAAGGTCTGTGTCAGGGTGGGGGGAGGGGGATGTGTGAATCGGGTCAATGGCAGCCCCAGGAGCAAGCCTGGACTTGGTTAGCTGTCCGGAAACAAGGGGAGGGACATATTCAGCATTTGTCTTTACTTATACTTGCCTTTATACGTACATCCCTATGGAACAACGTTTTTGGCTTAATCCGAGCGCACTTAACAAAATGCCAATAATAACCACTCCAATAATGTATTGAACAAGTCAAATACAAGCTGTTATGTGTAATTGCGGTAATACATGTGTAATGAAATATGAACCTTCAGAGCCCCGGCATATATTTATTTTCAGAGAGGCAAGCCACCTTAGATTGAAGTTTCCTGTGAGTAAAAATTTGTGGAATGTTGTAGCTATTTCGATGTTGGGTGTGTGCATACAATTTCCCACATGCTTGGGTGGTTAGACTGGCACGGTCTTGCTTGATATGTCTCCTCGGCTGTAATACGGTTGTCGCTGCACCCAGGCAAGCAGCGGCTGCTGGCTTGGTTGGCCTCCATGGACGAGATGCAGGCAGCCGACGAGCTCAACGCAGACCAGATACGGCAACTACTGTTTGATCTCGACTCAGGATACAACGCCTTCAACAAGATCTTGCACGATCAGTGAGTGTGTCCGTGCTTCCGCGGTTCTGCAGGCGTGCGGATGAAGTGCGTGGCGGGAGGTAGGTGGTGCTGCAGCTCATGCTACAGCACGCTATGCGGTACTTCTGGAGAATGTTGTGCGGAGGAGTGCTGTGGGATGCGCGTCTGCCGATCGTTCTCAGAGAATGGACACGAGCACATCACTGTCTTGTTGTGTGAATCGTTTGAACTAACGGTTCGTTAAGTGTCTTCATAGGGTCTGTGAACTGGAATGGATTATTAGCAGCGTTGTACTGTGCGTTTACTTAGTCTAGGTGTGGTGACTCATTGAAGACGTGTTGGCGGAGGGATGATTGATTTATGTGATAGTGTGTCATAATTTGGATATAATGGTTACGATATCTGCTGTCATTTGTGAGGAATATGCAGGCGATATCCAACCTTAAGGCGGTAATCACTCATTGGTGTGTAAGAAGAGCCCCTCTTAGAGCAGGGAATGGTGATGCCGACTTTTCTGAGTGATGTGGACGAGAACTATACTGTTCTCTTATTCGTCTCGATAGAATTGAGTTGGGATTAAAGTATTGTTTTCATAACTTGCCGCATTTATATCTAGTTTTACCTTTCCTCCTGCATCAAGTGATAGGCCGCACGTACGTAGGTTCAGATGTCAAATATAGAGCCGCGTTAACCGTAGAAACTTACTCTGCTATCGCTAAAAGTATGCCGTCAATAAAAGTGAGCACTGGACACAGCGGGTAAATGCAGACGGCCGTGCTCGGGTGCTGTCAGCGGAGAGGAGTGCGTTGCGTTCAGACTGGGCGGTCGTTTCAGACGGAGCTGAGTGCGCCCCTGAAACCCACGTGGTATGAAACCGTCCGGATACTGGAGTGCTTGAAATTTGAAGTACATATCATCTGAGGTCATTCGTCCGCATGACCCCGATAACGTCAATGGGCCCTCACGAGACGGCTGTCAGGTTTTGTTTACTCTTGCTAGAGATAAAGCATTTCCTTTCTGCTTGCCGCATAGTTCACACCGTAGTCTCCACAGAGGAGCTTTATACCTAACCAGATGCTTTGGTGAATAGCTTACACGATTGTCATGAAATAAAGAAGCGAATATCTGACTATTTCTATTATTTTGTTTTCATTGAACAATGTTGACGGACATTGCACAAGGTATGTTTGTGTTGCGCGTATTAAAACAAGATAACAGACGGATTCAGGGCCACATGTCCCCCTCTAGCTTCTCGGCCAAGCATCGGCGTAGTCGCCCCAACCCACCTCGGTGCATTTTTCCATTCCATGCTGTGTCCATCACTCCGCGAGGCACCTTTTACGTCCTGTGTGGCGCCCGATTGGTTCTGGAGAACTTTTCTGATAACACCACAGGGAAGACACCGAATGGAATGGGACGAAGCCAGTGATTTCACACATTTTCCGGGACGGGGTGGGAATGGACAATTGAGTGGTACGGAAGGATATTGATTCTAAAAAAACCCTATGCCAACCTCGAACTCACATACTTGTTTAAAGAACTGGCTGAGACTGATGCTCCGTCATACACTCTGTGCTCCTGCGGGAATCACGCTGTGGTCTCGATAGTTGGACTCCGGTGCATTAGTAGCCGAGGCTTTCCTAGGAATGGCCAGAGGCCATATCCGGATTTCGGGACGGTTGAAAATGGCAGGATCCTGGGACTGGCATCCTAAATTTCTAGATTTCGTAGCCCATAGACATCCTTACTGGCAATCCACGCTGAACTCACTACTAGACTCACGTATGTAGGTACAACACTAAGGCCGCGTCAACGGCTACTGAAACAGGGGGCTATTTTACACCAGCGAGCCTAAACCGGAGCATTGTGGCGTGTGGTCGATACTGAAATCTCAGCTGTGAAGTCCCGGATCGGTTTTCGTTGCTCGTTTTTTGACACTTGTTTCAACTTGCGACCAGGTTCGAATCCCACGCCGGCGGTCCCAGCTGAAATTTCGAGGAGCATCTTCATGAGCATTACAGCTGCCATCGATGTTATTATTAGTTGTTATTGTTCTTCTTTTGTTCAAAGAACATGAAGTCGATGAGGAACAGAGCACCCAGGAGCGTTGCTTTCACGTTTGTTTCCAAGTCCAACGGAAACGTTATTCCAAAAACGTCTGCGTCCGTGAACATTTCTTGCGCGAAGCCAGTCCACTGTTTGGTGATCTTTCCCACTTCGTGTTCAGAGTCGTTAGTGAGGACGTGGAACTCCACATCGCTCCCGCAAGAGCATGGGCAGATGGGGCCTCTGATGCGGAGAACAGTGCTACCGTCAGGGCGTTTGACACTAAACTGGGGTCGCACCAGCGTCCAGTCCTGCTTTACGATGCCGATGACCTGACCTCCAACGCTGACCTCCAGTTCCTGAAGGCAGCAAAAGCAGCAGCAGCACTGGCAGCGAAGCGGTCGGCTCAGATGAATCACCTCCCGCTGTTGGTTATCCATGATGCGGATGTCGAAGGGGCGCGCGGGCCCACAACACTGGCGAGTACAACAGTCGGTATCCTCGACAACGTAGTAGACCTGTTGACCCACACTATTTCGAATGATGTACTTGTTTGCCGTCTCAAATCCGGTGAACATCTCCAACAGCTCTATCTGCTGTTGGACGACAAGCTGGTCCACCTGCGAGAGGTAGTCGAGGCCGGCCAGTATGCCGTCGGGTGCTGGCATTCCGGTAGGCTGGAGCGTAACGGGGGCTGTGTTGAGGCTTCCGCCCATCGCAGCCACTGGGGGAACTGCAAATCCCGAAGTGAACTGCTGCTGCCTACTCTGCGTGGAGCTATATTGCTGTTGGCTGTACTGCTGCTGACTGTACTGCTGATGCACACTGTACTGCTGCTGCATGCTGTACTGCTGCTGCTGTTGCATGGTAGGCTGCTGTTCTATGGCTAGCTCTGCCGGCTGGAAGCTGGGATTTTCCGTGCCCCCCTTTACCTCCATGGCAGCTAATGCTGAGCGCCTGCTGATGACCTACCTCAACAAGGGACGAACACCAGCACTGACTCGGTTGGCCCGCGACCGCGCGCTCGCTCACACTGGCCTCTGTACCGAGTTGGAGGGAATATGGTCCTGAGACTATCGCTGCGAAGTGGTGCGTCAGTAATCAAGGACGGAAACCGCTCGCGATTAGACTGAGGAATGTTTGGCTTTTTCGGTGAACATAGGTCTGATATGCTGATTTAAAGTATGTGGTGATTGAGACGGCTCCGTTTGGCAAGTGGAAGCGTATAGCTAACCCCATTAGTCTGCGTCGCATCAGATATCTATTTTGTAGGCAAAAGGATGCGCCGTCACCATGACTTGATATCCCGCAAAGTGAGCCGACATAGTTCTGGCTGGAAACAGTTTTCAAATTGGGATCCGCAACGGTGGAGTGTTGCATCAGTCATAGGCGGATCCAGTATTGCCAATCGGGGGGGGCACCTTCCCGAGAGGGGTGCCATCCGGACCAGGGGGCGCCACTTTTGACCGGCAAAACCAATCAGGCGGGTGCAAATCCTACTGCTGGGCGCCGATTTTTGCATCCTGGGGGAGGGATAGAAAGCGACATTTCAGGGGGCACTATGGACCTTTCAGGGGGCGCCGCGGGTCGATCGGGGGGCATCCCCCTCCCTAGATCTGCGTATGGCATCAGTTTGTAATTTACACTTGTCAAAAACCAACGTCACAGATCTTCAGAAGAGAAGCAGTCCTATCGACACAACATTTTCACCAGTGTTGAAACAGAAACAGTTGAAATAAAGTACAGTTGTCGAAATAAAGTACAGTTGTCGAAATAAAGTGTTGAATGCAAATCAATACTTTATACCAGTAACACATTTGGCATAGTGCATTTATGCTTTAACGCAATTCAACGGGCACTATTCTGCTCGGCACAGCAAATCGACAACAAACAGCGGCATAAACGTAGGAACGGTAAAAACATTAGGGGCAGGACTGTTGAGGTCAGACAGAGCGGACCAAATCAGACGCTTCGTCGCCCAAAAAGTCACTGCCAAAAGTCAGTGTCAAAAAAGTGTGTGTCATTACAACAAGCATGTTTGACACCTCGGCCCTTGAGAAACCGCTGAGTTAGATTCAGTTTCGGAGTATCATCCACAGCTTTTGGGAACACAAATCGACATGTTGCTAGATATTTTCAGGTCAAGGTCAGTATAAAAGTCATTACGGATCACCAAATATATATTTCAAATACGTTTACATCTATCACTTTTGAGCGAAACAGGCTGAAAGAATAAGTTTGACATGATGGCGGACAAGATCAAGGAGCTGAATCATATTTTCAAGGTAACAGAACCAAAACTGCGAGGTCAAAGTATGATATCCTGTGTCCTAAGCCATAGGCGGATCCAGGGGGTAAGGGGGCACGTGCCCCTCCCCCGATCAACCCTCGGCGCCCCCCTGAAAGGTCGATGGCGCCCCCCTGAAATGTCGCTTCCCAACCCCCCCCAGGATACGAAAGTCGGCGCCCACCGATAGGATTTGGCGCCCACCTGATAGGTTTTGCCGGTCATAAGTGGCGCCCCCTGGTCCGGATGGCGCCCCTCCTGGGAAGGTGCCCCCTCCGATCGGAAATCCTGGATCCTCCTATGTCCTAAGCATTTGAACATACTTCAGTGACCCTAAATATTTCTCAAAGGTCGCAAACTGCCTTCAAGTTGCACTTTTACACGAGGTCATGTGACCTGAAAAAGAAAATTGTGAAAAGGATCAAGTGTAAGGGGCGAATATACGGCGGCGCCTGTTGCTGCTGCCTTCCCAGGCCACGGGTGAATATGAGGGGGCTAAATAGTCGCAGGTGATGTGCCTTAAACCCCCCAAAACTGTTGGGATAATGAGGCTCCCGCGGCACCCACCAAGGCCCCGGATAAGGGAATTTTAGCTATTTGTGTACGCAGCACCAAAGCCTGCCTCAGTCATGGCTGGCAAGTCTTTCCCCACCATAGAAATGGTATGGCTATCAACATGCCGCACCTTGGTGGTTATGAGGTATATGGATAGTGCCATCTTATCGCGGGTATCAATTGATCTCGGACGCGATAGGGCACCAACCACCATGATAAGACCCAGCTCCACCGGTCGCGCCCGCTGTGACCAGCTTTCTCTGCCCCTGAAAGGGTGCGGATGAGAACAAGCTGATTGCTGCCAGTTCAGTACCAGTAGTGCATTCTTTTCCACGTCGATTCACAGCCCTGGGAAAGGTGCAACGCTCTCAGCAATGGGTGACGAGAAAGGGATCCACAACCCCGGCTTTCAACCGGCCGTTTTGTCGGTGAGTCAGCAGCAAACCTCAACCCAACAGCAGCAGCAGTACGGCATGCAGCAGTACAGCACCATGCAGCAATACAGCAATCAGCAGGTCGAGCATCAACAGTACACGACCGGTTTCACTGCTCCCCCAGGGGCTACGATGGGCGGAGGCTTCAACACAGCCCCTGTTACGCACCAGCCTACCGGAATGCAGGCACAAAGCAGCATACATGCTGGCCTCGACTACCTCTCGCAGGTGGACCAGCTTGTCGTCCAACAGCAGATAGAGCTGTTGGAAATGTTCACCGGATTTGAGACGGCAAACAAGTACATCGTTCGAAATAGTGTGGGTCAACAGGTCTACTACGTTGTCGAGGATACCGACTGTTGTACTCGCCAGTGTTGTGGGCCCGCGCGCCCCTTCGACATCCGCATCATGGATAACCAACAGCGGGAGGTGATTCATCTGAGCCGACCGCTTCGCTGCCAGTGCTGTTGCTGCTTCTGCTGCCTTCAGGAACTGGAGGTCAGCGTTGGAGGTCAGGTCATCGGCATCGTGCAGCAAGACTGGACGCTTGTGCGACCCCAGTTTAGTGTCAAACGCCCTGACGGCAGCACTATCCTCCGCATCAGCGGCCCCATATGCCCATGCTCTTGCGGGAGCGATGTCGAGTTCCCCATCCTCTCCACCGACGGAGGGCAAGAAGTAGGAAAAATCACAAAGCAGTGGACTGGCTTCGTGCAAGAAATGTTCACGGACGCAGACGTTTTTGGAATCAGCTTTCCCGTTGACTTGGAAACAAACGTGAAGGCCACGCTTCTGGGTGCCCTGTTCCTCGTCGATTTCATGTACTTCGAAAGGCCGAAGAATAACTAGACGTGGGCTCGAGCTAAGAAGGCTGAATAACATTGAGCCGAAGCTCGTCAGCCTCTCAGCGCCATCCAGTTGTTAGGAGTGTCTTGGACTTGCGTCGGGGTGAAGATGGGCTGATAATTCAGTATGGCGTGGAGTATTTGTGATATTGTGAAGTGAAATTGTGCAATCAGTGGTGAATCCGAGTGACGGGGGTGGGGGGGGGGTAGGAGGACTCAAGCCGAAATGTCTCGAATGTCCGAGCCCCTACATATAGTTAATACATAGGCGAGGGGCTGCCCGAGGTACTGACAGATGAGGCTCGGAATGAATTCCTGGATCCGCTGCTGTGGGCAATCACCGGTTATTCATGTAATAACATTCTTTTACATAGCAAGCCCACACAAAGAGGACTTTCTGATGTTAACCCCGAAACATATCCCATTTGTGAATATTCCGCTTAAGTAAATCACATTCTAGAAACGATGGAACCAAATTCAATATAAGCAATACACAATGCTCTGAATTGTTTATCTGCATTTCAATTCCACTGTGTTCTTAGTAATGTCATCCCAATTTTTGTTTTGTCAACCGACAATCCCGCCGTTAACACGCGCGTTGACGGAGGTCTCAGTCACCTTCGCTTTGACGGGAGTACCTGGTCCCCTCCTTCCCCAAGATCTTGAGAACCACGCGAGATAGTGAAAAACAGTCAACGGTGTTGGGTGGCCAATCTAATTCTCTATCGAAAATATTTGAACCTTTTTTGTTAGTTCACATTTAAGGCCACTAGAGGTCAAGACATGCCGTCACATGGATAACATGCAAATTAAGGTTTTCCGTCATAACATCTGAGCAAGTAAAGATTGTAAGCACAACTTGTACAACACAAAGCAAGCACAACTTGTACCATTGGAATCCTCACATCAAGCCGAATTAAATGACATATCATTTGATCTTGCTAGGCCAAAGCAGGTCAAATATGGCATTTGACCTGACCCGAGGTCAGGTCAAGGTCAAATTAGGTCAAAATGCATATCATTAGAACTGCAAAGGCCAATCTAATGCCGTTAAAATAAACGCTCTATTTCTAGACATTACTAAGGTATTAAGTCAAAACCATTTTTCCCATGTATTTCCAACGGAAAGGTCATGGCTCGTACCTGACCTTAGGTCATCGATATAAAAAATACCGGAATAAATTTTAGAGCACTCGGTGGGCCCAATATGTCCTACGAGTTTAAATCGAATGAGTTCACTTTGTTCCGAATTTTGCTATATTCAACTTTTTTGAGGTCAGTAACTTGACCTGTACTGGCGACCTGACCCGAGATGACCAAACCTTTAAGTTTTCACAAAAGTTATAAAAATGATCAGAGAAATGGTATGCCAAGTACGGCAGCACTACGCGCCCGCTGTTTTTATGCTCTCAAAAAATCCCGAAGGGGCAGATACCTGCCCCCATCCATATGTGTTAAAGGAACCATCTGCGACGACACAGCTCCATCGCAAAGGTATGTACCCACCTTATTCATGATGGATGGGCGATGGTAAGAGAGTAGAGTTGTACAATGTTTGAGCTGTCCAAAGTTAAAAGAATGTCAATATTTAGCATTTTCATCGGGATGGTGTATTATAAACCGTACCGTCTTCCCGCAGCCCTTGCCCCCCCTTCCCCGCAGCTGCAATGTTCGAATCAGGCAGAGGTAGTGCTGTCTAGTTCGGGTTACTGCATCTTCCCTTTACTCCAAACCTGGGCCTCGGTATAAAAAAGCATGCCAGCTGTCTATGAGTTTATTTTACCGTGATTTTGGTTATCATGCTAACAGGGATTTTGTACCGTCTTGAAAGTCCCGAATTCAAATACACACTTGAGCAAAGCATTTTGATAAGGTTACAAGGACGGACGGATAATTCGTTTTAGTTGCCACGCAGACAGACGAGGGTGATTTCAACAGGACTAAAAACTTCCGACCCAGACATCGGCACCCGTCCCAATTACAAATACCCACCGCAGTAGGACGAAAAACTCTTCGTGTTTCATTCGCACTCAGACCCAATGCACAGAGGTTCACGAACTTCTCCAAGTCTTCAACGTGGAGTTAGCGCTCACTCGCTAGAACACTCTGCAGCATGGTTCTGCGCGGGGTCGAACATCACATTGAGCACCTTCCCGGGGGACAGCTGCGCTGCACTAGTGAATAAAGTGCACACCATAGACCAGTGAGATGGCCCCAAAATCAAAATTACAGTTAGATCTTCGAATTTATTGTTGGTTCCTACTTCGCAATCCCGACACTGTACAATAAAATGGGACGACCGTTTATTATAAACGCATGAAGAACAACTTCAGTGATGTTCGTAAAGGCACACGGGTACACCAAATCACGAGTGACATTGAGCACAGCTTTAAAATTTGTGCAATCACAACTTGGAAATAGGACAGCAGCAGGAAGGCGCACACCATCATGAAGCATCGATTCGAGGATACGCTCGCCGAGTCGTGACGAGTCTGAGAAATAAAGCACCACGGCCCAGCTACGATAGTTATGTACACGATTGTTGAAGACACAGGATTATTCACATAGGATGTCAAGTAATCGCCGTCGCACCACGAGCTGTCCCAACCGACACTACACTGGGAGGGGTCGCGGAGAATCTGAACGTTTCTCGCCATCCGCTATTGAACAGCACCCGCCACCCCCTGCCGTCGACGTCTGGGCTAACAAATTCACTGGCGTCACAACGGACACCACACAGCACCTTCGGTCAGGGGACCACAGTGCGATCACGCCCCGACACCAACACAGCGGAGCCCGTGGCCTCGCCAGAGCCGGCACACATCGTCTCAGCTGACTATCACTGCTGACACTTGATCGGCTAAACCTCACATCGCCATGGCGTACCTACCGAGCTGGGCGCTGCGTCAGATCCAGTCACCCCTGCAGCAGAGGGCGGCAGTAATGCGCTTCACCGATAGTTGATTCTGCGCGAAAGTCACACCGCACCAGACTAACGCAGAGATGGCCCATATCGTGCCTCTCGGGCCAGGTTTCCTCCACAACCAACAGTCTCACATCACCTGGCCAGGCCACCGTCACCACATTCTCAACTGGAACTGCCCGCGTCCTGCTTCTGCGTATGCTGCAGGATCCAGGGATGGTTGGCTACTTGATCCAACGACAGCCGCTTGGCGGGGTTCTTTTGCAGGAGCTGTCGGAACGGGCGAAACCCCACGTAAGACTGTACCAGTTCACGGCACCAGGGTCCGACGCGCGTAAGGCGCGGTAGTTTGCGTGTCACATCATCATCATTAGTGTTTTTGGGCGCACCGACGGCTTTGGTTATTTTGCGCCCACAACGTGGGGTGAATCTCAACTCATACGGTGGATATAAGGTACCGGCGAATTCTGCGAAAAAATAGTCCGTGTTTATTTTCACTCCCTGTACATTCGTGTCCGGCTCTGGGCCATATCCCGCCTATTGTCCGTACTGCCCCAGAGCCTCCTGCCCACGTAGCTCATCCTATCCCACGCCAGTGATGCGTGGGTAAGCGGATTGCGTATCCCTTACAGACAATGAATATAAACAAATCTCACGTTTACAAATTGAAAATAAAAATGTTTCCTTTCAAGAGCAAAACTAAATCGAAATCTTCCAACTAAAAATCAAGTATCTACATACGGATATACTTCATATATGAAAAAATATTTGAATTCAACCTAATATTATGTTTTTAATTCTCCTCATTCTAGCTTGTCTCATTTTAATTTGTCCTCATTCTACCCCGCAGCTTTTTCATGAGCAAGGGCTTTCACTGCCGTAACCGAGCTCCGGAACGGAATGTACCGGTCGATGTAAGCTCTGTGCTTAAGTGCATCAAGCTATGCTTGAGATCACACAGAAAAAGCCATGATCACTTGCTTAGGTTACAAACACGGATAATTCGTTTTAGTGCCACGCAACAGACGAGGGTGATTTCAACAGGACTAAAAACTTCCACCCAGACATCAGGCACCCGTCCCAATGCTTAGCTTAGCTCTTCGTTTTGGCGAAACATTCCAGTCAAAGTATGCGGCCATTATTAATTTACCTGGAAGTTTCCCCTTGTCTGCAATAGCAGCCTCCAGATTTCAGCACGCTACGTCTCGGATGGTGATTGGTCAGCGAAAAAGAAGGAAATTCGCACTTGTAAAATATTCAGCTAAAAAATAAAGTAAGCTTCTTCTCTGGAGTCCCCGAGCGTGATGTCTACAAACGCAGTGTGTGTAAAGGGAAACCAAATTGTGTTCACGGTGAAAAGCAAATAAAGGGCCTTGCCATTCAGGCCACTATAATAGTGAAGATGCATTCCAGTCCAAGTTTTCACACGCCTTCACCCCTAACCAAATATTTACCTACATATGTAGATGGATTAGCCAGTTTAGTTCACTTCGTTCCCAGCATTCTCCCCTTAAATGACGTTTTTTTCCGGCGACGCTCCAGCTCGCGAACTGCATCTCTTGGGATGGAATGAACCCAGTCCAATTTCCGTCCACAAGGCTGCTTTCAAGTGTCCCCTTTGACACAAGTTGGGTGGGGCTGACTGGACTGGGTTGACGCGTACGGAACTCGAGCAGACATATATCGGTACCGTAAAGCCTACCGGAAAACCCTAGCTTTTGTGTTTAGTTCGTTCAAAAGTTCAATATTTGCGTAAAATAAGCGTTTCCTGGGCGAATTTGCATCTCGCGCTCTCCCTTAGAGGCGCGGGGAGGTAGGTGCACCCGCCGGCCCCGGGGTGGCGCAGAATTTCGCTCTGGAAATACTTACTTCTCCACACACCGAGTTTTTTAAACGCAAACGAATAAATAACGGTACACCATTGACTAAAAATATACTTCCTCTGCCCGATGTTGCCTGGGCCTCCTCACTGTACTTTAAAAAGTCTGCAACTTCACGGAAGAAAATATGAACAACAAGTTCGACATCATTTCGAAGTTGAACCTACCATTCTCTCTGTCGCAATCCTCGCTACCTCAAATCGCTCCACTGTGCAACGCCTTGCAGCCGCTTAACATACAACCTGCATCTAGCATGGGCTCAACATACCACTTCTGAGTATCAGATCAGTTTTGAAAAGGCAATGTCGGATCCAGCATCCAAGGATTCGAGTAATGTGTTCACAGGGCCACTGGTAACATCAAACTCGACGAGAGAAAACACATTTCGGATCCGTGAAAGCAAAGGAAATGTAAAGATCCCGCCTGACACCTGCGGAGATATTCTGCACTTCTCGTTCTTAGACTGCCGCCAGAGCGACAGCGCATCGCCAGCATGGCTGAAGTTCTGCGCGAGATATATCAATATTTCTGCGGAATACCCCCGCCGGCCTACTCCATGATGCCACGCGTGAAAGACGAATAGCATTCTCACGATACAACTCTGCCGTGCAAAGGAAAAACGGGTGGCGCTAGCGTCATATTGACGCGAGTTCCCCTTTTACTTTGCACGGCAGGACTTAGCTATTTCTAGCATGCAGAAGATAGCCGCATCTTCAGCACAGATACCTGGCACTTCAGTAAAGTTTCATCCGCAGATCCTTTCACGGCTGGAACTGCACAGCGATAGGCGCCGTGGACGCGAATTCAACAAACAGGCATCAGCAACGCATAAACACCACACTGAAGTTTTGAAAGCCGTCCATTTACTCAGTCTACTATTTTTTTGGACAGGAAGCGATAAACTCGTCTTAATGCATTAACATTCCAAGAAAAATACAGTGAGTCTGTTTTTCTCCACGTTTTCCGACTTTCTCCCACTCGAAGCTTATCCATACATTGATCTAACCAGGGTACTTTAACTACGGGTACAACCAAGTTTCCTACTAAATATAGTCCTCCCATGATGACGTCACCGTCATTTCCTACTAAGTTATAGGAGATTCTACTAAGTTTTTGGAAGGATCAGCTGAAATATACCAAGTTTGGTCGTATTTGGCACCAATCTAGTATAAATCGAAATCAACTTGTTTCACCCATTTGACAGTAACCTTGATCTCAACGGCGAGCAGCGTATTTTACGTAAATCTAATGAAAAAATTATAACACTTCAAAGAATTTGTTGAAAGGGCATGCATTTATTTGATCAACTCAGGCCTACTTAATAGCCGAGAGAAATAAATTTACCTTCGCTCAAGAGATCACCGATGTTTATTGTCTTCTGCTGCAGGTACCACCAACAGCCAATCAAAGGTCAGAAATCAACAGCCAATCAAAATCGAGATTAGTCTTACTGCAAACAGCTGTCAGTGCTGAACCTGTCCTTATTTTGACACGCTCTGGAAAATTTGTAAAAATAATATTCTTCACTGGAGTTTTTGCAAAACGTCTGATGGTTTCACAAATAAAAATCTTTTAGCTTTCTGTTCAACCATATAAGTTCTGTTGATACAGTTCTAAAATAGGTTATTTAGAGCTTCGAAAAAGTGCAATTTCTCCAATGCCCTGCATAGTAACTGTAGTGCCTCTCCAGCCATGATGACGTAATGCTGCCAAACAACTTGAACGGGGTCTGGATCTAACACCGTTCGGAAGTTTCGATAATATTCCATCTCTCCAAGCCCCCAGCGTCTCGTCTGCCTGGGTGGTGTCTGGGATTGCCACTACTACGCCCTGACAAGTCCAGATCAGAGGTCGCGACTCATCCTGCCAAAACCAACTATGACTACGAGGTTACCGCTACTCCGCGCGCCACCCACCTTGGCCACGAGGTCGCGCGCCAGCTCGCTGACGTGACTGGGGAAGCGCAGGTCGACCCTGGTGATCCTGTTGTAGGTCTGCTGGTTGGTCTCGGCTTCAAACGGCGGCTTGCCCACCAGGAACTCGTAGCAGAGGATGCCGAGTGACCAGATGTCGACGCTGGCGTCGTGTTCGCGTCCCTCCACCATCTCCGGCGGCAGGTAGTCCAGCGTGCCGCACATGGTGCCGCGCCTGGGGCAGAGGCGACGCTGCTGTCAGACGGTCCGCAGGCACGGGCACGGCCACAGACGGCCATCTGTTCACCGGAAGAAACGGACAGAGACAACGGCCAGCCAAATGTGCGACAGTATTTATTTTTATTCTATTTTTAGGGCGACTCCCAACAGGCACACTTGCCCAATTAGAGGGAGTATTGGCGTGGGTGTTTTAGGATCCTCTCCACCGGGTCAGATCGGACACGGAAGGCGGTTTCCAGCCGAGGGAACTGGACCCTCGTTAATCCGTGCTGTAAGATCTGAAGGCAGGCAACGAAGCCACTAGGCCACTCGGCCTCCAAGGACTCAATATATCTCCTCAGGGCTCAATAATGCTGGAAAGTCTAAACTGTGCTCTGTATTTTATATATAACCAATGATAGATAAATTTGGTGCAAACAGTGCTAGACTCAGGCTCGCAATAGGTGACAATCGATTTGTTTCATTCAACGAATAACGATGGGGTATCTATAATGTTCAGATGCAACATGCACCCAAACTTAGAAAACTTACCTTTAAAAAAGCGATGCAGGAACATTAGAAATTTTAAAATCCGACACAATTCAGAAAACTAAACAGTACAATCCAATCAAATGGGCTAAAACACAGTGAGAAATTTTCCAGCCCGCCATTGTTGTCACGAACAGAGCAATGATTGCAAGCGGCACCAGACGCCCATCCAAGCTCTGCAGAACTAGCCACGTTCGGGAAGCGCGGCGCTGACCTGGAGGATGGAGCGTGGACAGACCAGCCGAAGTCGGCGATCTTCAGCTCGCCCTTCAGACCCAGCAGCAGGTTCTCCGGCTTGATGTCACGGTGGATCACTTTCTTGGAGTGGCAGTACTTGAGAGCGTCCGCCATTTGCGCTATGTACTGTGCCGCCCTACCAGGCGAGATGAAACAATGAAGTAGATCGGCATGGCTGACCACGGCTGAGGACTGTGCTCCGGCCGACAATAAGTCCCAAAGAACGCGATCAAAACCAATTCGAAACACTTGCTAACTCCGACAATAAGTCCCAAAGAACGCGATCAAAACCAATTCGAAACACTTGCTAACTATCCGTAAAACTGTGTAAGACACATATTTGGGGTTTTCGATATGCCGACTGCTGAGGGCATAGGACGTCGCACTTCTCACCATGTTGAAATGGAGCTTTTAAACGTGGCCGACATGGGATTCGAACCCACAGCGCCTAGTTTAATAGTCTTCCCAAATCGAGCACCCGATCTCTACATATCCTTATATCATACTATGTAATGATCTCTGGGTAACTAAAAAAACCTTCGTGGCAAAAACATAAGTAGCCGTAAAGACTTCCAACGAAAAAGGCAAGAAGAGTCACCATTCAATGCATATGGTAAATGGGGAGAAGAAACGGGACTCGCCTGGGTTCCTCGAAACGTTTGTTCCTCTGCGATTGAAGTTCCTTGTAGAGTTCGCCCTTGGGTGCATACTCTAGAATCAGGTAAATCCGAGTATCGTCGTGGAAATAGCCGTACATCTTCAAAATGTTTCTGTGCCTGCCGCAGAAAATACGGTTTACACGCAACAAAACCCGTGAATGTCAAACAACTGATCTGCATTTTGATTCATTTGACAAGAACGCCAAGTAGCGCAGCCAAACTCCAAAAACAACGAAATGAGAGATGGCAACAAAGTAACAGAAGCAGCGACAAACAATTACAAAATAATAGCAAAAAAATATGATAATAATTAGACGAGGCGCTTGCCGGGTCCATCTGCGGAACCGAGATCACACTCTCTAGTTCTATTTCACTCCCCTTTCCCACTTAAAACTGGACACATACACACCAGTTTTTCGAAGGCAGCCATGCACAGCGGTACACAAAACGAGCAGATCTCCTCACCGGAGGTGAGACTGGATCTCGATCTCGCGGCGCAGCTGGTACTCCACGCAGCTCTTCTGCAGCTGGGACTTGAACAGCACCTTCAGCGCCACGATGAACTGCGAGTGCTTCTCCCGCGCCAGGTACACATTGCCGAACTTCCCTTTGCCCAGAGGCCGACCAATCTCGAAGTCCTGTTGACTCCACACCCTGTCCACGCACACACAACATCGGTATTCACTGGGCCACAGACGCCAGCATATATCTGATGCAGAAGCGTTACAGTACAAGGTCGCAACATAACCGAAACTTAAGGTATGATTATAAGATGTGTTTTAAGATAATCTGAGCCGTCTGCCGCTTAATGATACTACTACACGACAAAGTTGATTCATGACTGTCACTAAGACGACGTACATCATGCACGTTCCCAATGCGAAATTTCCTACTTATAATAAAGTAACACATCAAAACAAGAGCGTTCAAATAGTGCATCATAGTCTCACCAGTTAGTGCCGTGGAAAAGCGACAACAAGTACGTACAACGAGGGCATAGCAGTAGCTGGAAATGCACGAGTCCGGTATTAAAGAAAGCCGACAGGGTTAGCAGGGTAATCCGGGCGCACATTGCAGGGACTGGCGCGAATCAGTGGCCGTGAGGCCTTCGTAAATGGACTCACCACACCAGGAGTGATATGTACAGATTCCGCATACACACGACTTTTAACACTCCAACAGATATGAACTCTAGAAATAAGCGAAACGGATCGCAGACACCTTCAATTCTCGACCAACTATACAGCATACCTTTCGTTGTTGGCCGCGTTTTGCGCAACACAGTACCATGGTACCAGTTCCTACTAGTTTTCGCTTTTTTCCTTTTTATGGATGGGTAAAATCAAACTTTTATTTCAAGCATTGTCAAATCCAGAACTGTACCGTACCGCTCCGAAATCTAGTGACAACCAGTCATCCAAGTGGCGAGGAACGGAGTCCCAGCCCATTTTGCAGGATGCCCATTGTTCAGTTCTTATTAATTTATTTTCTACTCTTATTTGCAGTCGATTCTGAAAATATAATCAGTCAATTATGCAATCAAACCAGTACCAGATTTTGGGCACTTTTGCAGACTACCAGGTCACCACAAGTTATTTGCGTATGCTCTTAGGGTATGTGACGCCTTTATAATGGCATCTGAAATGAGATAGCCAGGATGTAGAGCATACCGTAAAACCTCATGTTTTCGCTTCATTTGTCTTAGAACTTACCATTTACAGAGAAATATGATTTAAAAGAGCGGATCCTGACCCTCAGCCCCCAGGGCTGCGTCTCCTCAAAGGATGAGTTCAAACAGAAACGAATTATGCAACCAGTAGTTTTTCGATATGCTCCATGCCACTGATAGCACAGTTCAAACCCACGAAGGTGCCATATTTCCTTGAAACGCGTAGAAAACCGGCGACCCAAACTACAAACACCACCAGCGACTGACCTCCTCTGATCACGAGGGTCCATGAACAGAGACCGGGCAACCTCGCATCTGTTCTGAGTTTTACAACATTTTAATTTAATTCACACATGAAACAGCATCGCAGAAACGGGCAATTACTACCTCGGATGATAAGATAGGTCGTGTCCGCAGATGTAATTGAAAACGATACGTTTTATCTAAAGTAAGGAGCAATGCACATAACCAAGTAAAAAAATGCCGCCGTGAAAAGACTTATACACACAGTTAAGTGCACAACTAAGAATTACTGTTCCGTTTTTTTCAGACTGTTCCACAGGTTCAAAGAACCACGTTTTCAAATTGCACCAGTCAAACAAAAGGACCTCAGGAAGGGCTTACAGGTCAGCCCATCATGACAAGGTTTAACAGATGTTTAACACAGCTCGACCAGCACTGACTTTCTGCCGGTAGCAGGCTTGGATGCTGCTGGGGCGGCCGCCACGTTGGCGCTGGACTGAGACAGAGGTACACGCGATGCCGATGGCTTGGCTTCCACCTTCGACCCCATGGTGGCAGTCTGCTGAGTCTGCACAACTGGATGTCTTGTCTCCATCAGCTAACCACGTCAAGCGAACCTGAAAACCAGCCGGTCTCCAGTCCATATCATGGGAGATTAACAATTGGTATTACGACATTATTTGCCTAGTTTTCAAGTATATTGTGACTTTGACTGAACTTCTTACTGGAAGTCACACAGTGAAGCAAAAAACACAATCATTTCACAGACATGAAGACTAAGGCATTGTGATAGAGGTAAACACAGTAGGAAAGTTTAACACAAGTTTACAAGTCATATTTTTCGGGTATACATGATTGCTTGTTGGGATCTCTTTAGAACTTAATGTGCCTTTGGTGATAAATGCAAACATATTTCTTGAACAACTAGCTTTAAGGGTGAAATGTGCTTTCATAGATTGAAAAAATAGTACCTTAGCTTAAAAAGAAATAATTACACCTACCAACCCTTCTTTCCCCCATGGTCACATGACATGAGTAGAACATTAAACATTACAAGCTGTCAAACAAAGGAAAGAAGGGTAGCTCTTCTTTATTAGAAATGAGAGAAACCTTTTCTTCTATTTCACCGTAGTAATGCTTAGGACTGCTGCAGGACCAATTTTCTTGCCTGCACCTCTTCTAAGTCACATCTATTGTGTTAAATAACAAGATTGTCCTACAGGCAACCCTATGGGACAAGGGTACCACATTCTGTGGCACACAGGCTTCTCCCAGTCCCTCCAAGCTGCAGCACTTGGCACAAACTGAGTCCTCACATGACCACAGGCAAGAGGCAAGACTGGTGGATCATATTAAAGGCTGATGAGGTCAGTGCACCCACAAACAGGCATGCAATTTGACACAACATTGTTTCAACTGTTGCAGCATGTACCACCCAGTGCACCACCTTATCCTGTGTGTGTGTGTGTGGGGGGGGCAGACGCAGAAAAGGCTGCTGCAGGTTATCCCTGATCCATGGGCCTTCCACACTCAATCATGATGCCATCCCTCAGTATCACGAAATTCGAAATTTTAAGTGAAAAACATACCTTTTTCACTTTTTTGGCCTCACCAGCAAGCTACTTTTATCTCAGTTGAAAATCAATTCAAGAAGTAGGCAGGTCTTTTTATTTCATAAATAGGAGTGGATAGGTCCTGGAGAAACTGAGGCATTTGCAATTGCTAACACTGCTTGAAAAATGCATGACAAATCAATTTGAGCATTGAATAATAATATAATAAGACTCATTTGGCCTTTTTGGGATTTAAGCCTCCCTCTCCCCTTTGTGTGAAAACAATTTCAAGAACAAGCCCCCATTAACTGTGCCAAAGGGGTAGCATGACTAAAGGTACCTACAGTACCTAGTACCTAGTAGAAAACGGAGATTGGAGGCCACTTAAGGTCTATGAAGTCCGGTCACAACGAGCTCTAGTGTGGTGTTTCGGTCTTAGTCTGTGTCGGGGATGTGATATTTGATATCGATCCAGAAAGCATCTAGCCTCGATTTGAACGCAATAGTTGTAGGGGCGCAGGCAACCTCAGCGGGAAGGCTGTTCCAGTCGTTTGAACTCCAAACGCGTTACGCCGGGAGCGAGAATGAGCTCTTGGTTTCATAAGTTTCAGCTGGTGGCCTCTTGTTCGAGCGGATCTGTCGACCGAGAAGAATCTGGCAGGGTCAAAATCCAGGGAGGTGTGCAGGATTTGATACACCCTGATCATGTCGCCACGTCTTCTCCTATAGTAGAGCGATGGAAGATCTAGTTCCTGAAGACGCTCGTTGTAAGGTTTGTGCCGAATGCTTCGGACCATTCTTGTGGCTCTCCTCTGGACCCGTTCGATCATCTTCTGGTCGCATCTATTGAATGGTCCCCAGGTCAGGTTGCCGTATTCCAAATGTGGGCGCACCAGTGTCTTGTACAAAATCGGGAGTGTTGTCAAATCAATTTTGCGAAAAGATCTTTTAATCAAACCTAGTATCTGGTTGCCTTTTTTTGTTGCTGACGCTGCTTGGTCGTGGAACTTCAATTCAGAGTCAACTTGAACACCGAGGTCCTTCTCAACCGTGGAGACCAGAAGGTTTGTGGCGCCCATGTGGTATCGGTGGTGGTTGTTGTTGGGTCCTAAATGGAGTACTGAGCATTTGGTTTTGTTGAATGGAAGTTGCCAGGTTTCTGACCATTTCATTACCCGCTCGATGTCTGCCTGGAGTACTTCAGATGGGGCTGGTCCGTTACATGGTGCGTATATTTTTGTGTCGTCAGCAAAGATCTTGGTCTGAGCTTGGACTACGTCAGGAAGGTCTTTAATATATATAAGAAATAATACTGGGCCCAGCACAGACCCCTGCGGGACGCCGCTGGCCACTGGAGCCCATCCAGATGTGTCTCCACCCACTACAACCCTCTGCTCCCGGTCCGTCAGGAAACTACGGATCCAGGCCAGAAGCTTCCCCTGCACACCGTACCCATGCAGCTTGCAGATGAGTCTTGTGTGTGGCACAGTGTCAAACGCCTTGCGAAAGTCTAGGTAGACACTGTCCACGGGCTGACCATCTTCCAAGTACCAGGTCCAGTCGTCCATAACCTCGAGAAGCTGGGTGTCACAAGACCTGCCTGGGCGGAAGCCATTTTGGGATGTCGAGAAGAGGTTGTTTGATGACATGTGGAGCACCAGTTGGTCACGAATCACAGACTCAAGCACTCTGCAAGCTACAGATGTCAAACTAATAGGTCTGTAATTTCCCGGTGACTGCCTGTCTCCTTTCTTAAAGATGGGTACCACAGATCCCCGCTTCCACACCTGGGGAAGTATTCCCGTGTCCAGGGATCGACGGAATAGAGCTGCCAGAGGAGCTGACAGCTGGAAAGCTGCCTCTCTCATAACCTGGGGGTGAAGGTAGTCGGGTCCCGGGAGCCAGTAGGTTTCAGACAGAGGAGTTTCTTACAGCCCAGTTGGATGTAATAGCAATGTTCTGCAGAGGCAGGCCACTGTATCTCTCTTCAAATGGTGGGAGGAAAGCAAGATTCTCACTGGTCCACACAGGTGAGAAATAGTTGAGGAGGTTGGCCTTATTGACGTCGACACTGTGTAGGTGACCTTGGCTGTCGATGAGGTCATCCACCATCCACTTGGTTTTGAGTTTAGAGTGGACGTGACGCCAAAAAGGTCTAACTGTCTGTTTGAGGCAGCCAACCAACTTCTACTCGTGTTTGTACAGAAGCTTGTGGGTGAGGGAGCACAGATTATTCCGCAAGACTGAATATCTGGCAAAAAGGAGAGGTTTGTCAAATTCGGATCTGCATTTCCTGTAGTTGTACCAGGCTTTGTTTTTCTTTCTCTTGAGGCAGGTGGCTTCCCTAGTAATGTAAACCTTGTTAGGGTTGTTCTTGGGCTTAATGCTAGGAATGCACTCCTTGGTAATATCTCCCAACTTCACCAGAAAGAGATCATATGCCTGATTTATTTCCAATTGACCAAGATCACTCCAATCCATATAATGGAGGAGGTGGCGAAGCCGCGGGAAGTCTGCCCTCTGAAAGTTGAGCTTAGCCTTCAGTGGCGCAATAGGGGTTGTTAGCAGCAGTATGATAATTCCAATATAAGGTGGTCGCTAGTACCGAGTGGTGGCAGATAAGTCAAGTTGGCTATCATGTCAGGTCCATTAGTGATAATGAGGTCAAGAACCGAGGGAGCGAGCTGGGGCCTAAACCAGGTGGACTGGTTTACATGTTGATACAAGAAACTATCCTGCAAAAGCTCAGTGAAAATGTGTGAGATATGTGCTGGTGGAGCAGAGGAAAGCATATTGTTCCAATCTATTTGTGGCAAGTTAAAGTCTCCTCCAAAAAGGAGATGGGATGGATGGGTTCCACAAACTGCCAGAAACTGTACAAAAATACAGGACTTTATTTGAGAACTTAATTTACTTACTTACTACAACTTACATACCCTTGACAAAAGTCTGAATATAGGCTTGGACATTTACACAGAAAACAGAGGCTTGGTCTGCCAATATGCTACCTGCAGATTCTTCAAGTGATAGTGGAATAGTGGTAGCAGTTTGCATAATGAAAAAGTAAGACTAGCAGGTAGTTAAATTTATTGTGTTTTTAGTGACTTTTTGAATGTCATACAAGAAAATAGTAGTTAATAAACATAATTTCCTAATTATGTTAATACAACAATAAACACTAATTTCCCTTGAACTGTATTAAAACAGAATAATGAAAAGCCATTCTGTAGGTAGCACTTTTTAATGGGAAGTAGCAAAGCAGAGTAGTGGGAAGTATTATCACCATTAAAAAACACTAGTAGGAATAGTTGCAACTAACCAAGGCACCAGTCACAGTATCACAAATTTTAAAGTAGCATTGTCAGCCTCCGGTCATACCCCGCAGTTACCAGACTAAGGAAAGCAACTAAAACCTTTGGAGTCCAGTTACGACAAGTATTTATTACAGTTACCGAGGCTTTGACTGTGTCTGGTTGCATATTTAAGGTTACACCACTGGGAATCTATTCTGGCCTTAATAAAACATTGTGGTTAAAATTTGACACATTAAATGACAGTTTTTGAACCTTGACCATTTAAGTACTCAATAATTAAATATTGCATACCACAAAAAACAGAACCCTTCGGGTGATTATCACAATTTAAACCTTGCTTACACTCACTCACTTACACACAATATTTTATTCCTGCCTCATTCTCACTAGAATAATGGATGTGCTTTGAAAAAAATCAATCAAAATACCCAATTGGATGCTATTTAGGTAGGTATTTGGAATGGGATATGGGATGGGATGGGATTTATTTGGAATGGGATTCCATCAAATGCAAAAAACGATCAAAACTTAGAAAACAAAGGCTGAAATTGTCCCCAGGAAACTGGATCCTGAAATATTCCACTCAAATCAACATTGAACCTCCAGCCCGGATTTTTCCCTTAACGCCCACGTAGGTAGGTACAAAGAATCCTGTGTTTCATCCAGGAAAAAAACAATAGTTTTTTTCAAAAATCAGTAGCATTAATCATTCAAGTCCATGTCGTTACACTCGGGGTTCTATAAAGGCACAATCCATTCCACCTACTTTGAAATTTGCCGATGCTGAGACCAAACCAATAGATTAAATCCCACAACGTGCCATGAACAGCTGACGCGCCGAAACTTCAAACTTCAACGGCATTTAAAAGTTCCCTGCCCTCCCATTGGCTGAAGGGACCTGCCTTTGTACAGCCTCGAGAAGTCTTATCTTTGGGGCAAAAATTTATTATTGAAATTTTTCTTTAGGCCAGTTTCTCATTGGAATTTACTGGAATGAATTTTTGTCCTGTTTAAAATCATAACTTGTCATTTTTTACCTACTGTCCTATTATTTGAGGAATATAATCTCCATTTAATTTGCTTTTTTCGCGGCTGTGCAAAAAGAGCTGAAAACTGGTAGTCTAGCGAAAGCTAAAATATTTTCATTCACAGTGGTAAAAATTGTAAATGGAATACAGCTCTAGCAGAAACACAATATTTTTCTAGGGAAATTTACTTTAAATAAGGCAAACTGTCGTAAAACATTTTATACCATCTCTAAGGGGAGGGGACGGAAATCGAGATTACGGTGCGCAAATGTGGCGCTCCACCAGTTGCGTTTCGTGACTCGGGGTTTCTGTGTGCTTATTTCCGAGTGGTGCTAAAAGACAGCCAAGATGGTGGAAGGCGGAATGAAATGCGTCAAGTATCTTATCTTCTTCTTCAATTTCATCTTCGTGGTATGTGCCGCATGGATACAGGCCTCGACTCATTAATGGATGGGTCGCAGCCCTTGTCTTTGCTCGGAGGAATGCTGGTTTTCCCTTCTGCACTTTTTATTTGGAAATCAAATAATGAAATACCCAACATACCTGTTTAAGTTTTTCAATCCTGGATGTGGGAGGGTGCTAACGTTACTTCAAGGTATGTTTGTGCCAACGAAATTGGAATGTGTGAAACTACCTACCTACCTAGGTAGGTACCTCCACCTTGTGTTAGTAATGTAGTTTGGTATCGATTTCAGTCAGGGAAACTATGGTCAAGCGTACCAAAAATTAGAAGCTTTTAAAATTGGGTACGCTTCTTCTATTTTATGGCACGCTGTTTCTAAAATTTGGTACGCATCTTCTATTTTTGGGTACGGAAAACCACATCGGCTTGACAAAATCATTCGGCGCATTTTTGTAACAATTGGCGCATGTTCTGCCTGGCACAGTTCGATTCCCGATAAAATTTTAGGGGGTTTACAGTCTTGTGAAGAAAACTAAAGTCCGGTGTAATTTTTGCGAATTTTTGAAAGCCAAAAAATGTCTTAAAACGGGAAGCACTCACAAATTTTGTCAGAATTCTCTTTTCACATCTAGCGAACGCACGTTTCCATAGCGTCATCAGATTCTACGTCATCAAATACCCCTCTGGAACGCAAAGCTCAATTCAAATTCCACATCCTTGAACACGTCTCGGCGTCAAATGCGAGAGTGAAGGTAACGCGCGTGGTGCGAAGTGCGTGGAAATACTGAAAAAGTATGGATTTTTTCATCTTATGGTTGATGTGACTATGAGATATTGAAAATTAGGCACATTTATATCATATGCGAAGTTTTATGGTAAGACTGTGGCTAATCATAAGAGTTGAGGGTCATTTTTTCGTCGATGTCGTCCGCCGCTTTGCCGCCATTTTCGTTTTTTTGTTTATTGCGTATATTTTTTGTTTATTTAATTCATGTAGGCCTTAAAGGAGGCCATTTCTGAAATCTACAGAGCTTGTTTAATATAAATCAACCAGGCATGTAGTGTAATTCTGCAGTTCTAGGTATAAACATGCATATTTACAACAGGAGGTATTCAGTACAATGCAGTTAATATTTGCAACGGTATTTTGGGTTCTTGCAAAATGAAAATGTTGATATGAATGATTGCTAATATGTATCAATGCTGGTTATATATTGATATGAAGTTTAATTTTAAAATATTTGTTACGGTTTTTACTGTTTCAACATGAGCTAAGGATTGTTATTCTTGTTCGCGGGTGCTACAAACATCAAAGTTGATTTTTGTTTTTGCAATGATTATGTTGGTATGTATAATTTTAGCATAATCTCAGTAAATTTGGCATGAAGTTGAAGCTGACAATACTCGAAAGAGTCTTTAGGGGCCTGAATCTTCCGAAGACACTGGTCAAGGTGTGGGGAAAATGGCAACGGACATTGATATTGATATATTAATGATGACTTCTTGGGACATTTTGAGCAACCATTTCATCATATGCATAAAAGTTAATACTTAATCTTTATCTAGCCTATACTTTTGATTGGGCCAGAATTTGTCCCATTTTGTTTTGGACACAGTCAACGATTTGGCTGATACTGCCCAGATTGGTAAGCTGTTCCAGTCAATGGTGGCACAAAATGTGAGATTATTTCTTGTTGACTGTTTGGTGGCTTGCTGCTTAACCATTCACAGATGGTGTCGTCTTAAGCAATACCTTGGGGTTGAAAGCTTGATAATTCCGCCAGTTTTCAACTTTAAAAAAACAAGTTTGTATATCACAATTATATTTATTCTTTAAAAGGCTAGGCCAGGCCTTTTCAATCTTTCTTAATAGTTGAGATTACTGATGTGCTTTACCATTTTTGGAGGATGCTTACATAGAAAAACGAACCAAAGCAGAGATATGTGAGGAGATCCCAGCTTGCAAAGTATGACATTTTCAACGAGATATTGTCAGTGCAAGTGCCCTTGGGGACAGGGGAGCGAGTGGTGCAAATTTTATCAACCTGGTGCGAATTTGCAAGACTGTGCCGAGGAAGGTGACAAACCAAACAAGTAATGGCTAAATGGTTATTAAGACAGAGGAGGGGGCTTGAGAAAAAGTCCTTAACTCATAACAGAGGTATCATTGTATCGTGCGGGTAGGAATGGGTGCGTTTTTCTCCCTGGTATATGGCATAGTGGTGCGAGAAGTTTAGATGATTGGTGCGACTTGTCTGGCCTGCTGCCATACTTTGCAGGCTGGAGGATATTGAAACCAGTATTCAGGTCAATACATCAGCAAACGTTCGGGTGGAATGGGAGAGAACTCTGAAGAAGACAAAGACATATTCATATTCGTGAAACCAAAGAGGATTATAGCTCACAAGTTACTTGGTTTCCGACAGGACTCGACCTCACTGCGCCGGACCATGACGCAACACACGAACACAAGGACAGCCCCCCCCCTATGGAGCCCTGGCACTCTGTAGGGATTGCCCCCATGTCCTCTCTGGATCCGGCAATGGCTGGTTTGCGGCGCAGGGAGGGGGGAGGGGTAAGCCTTACCCCCTGGGCTATGTTCCTCAAAAGTGGCCACAAGTTAGCAAATTTTCTTCCTAATCCTTGTTCGGTGATTTTCCACATGTTGGCCCCATATCTCCCAACGTTGCTCCTCAGCTTGCATATGGGGGAACATGGCGGAGTGGCGCTATCTGGGCCAGAGGCGGCATAAAAATTTCGGTGAGCGCCAAAACCCATGGGGGGACAAATTTTGTCGCTGAGCGTCAATTTTCGCTTCATGGGTAAAGTGGCATTTCAGAGGGACGTCAAAGGCCGACTGGGGAAGGGTGGCGCAAATACGCGGGTCCAGGGGGCGGGTGCCCCCCCATCGACCCTCGGGGGCCCCTGAGATGGTCATGGCGACCCCTGAAATGGCCACGGTGACCTCTGAAAGGTCGATGGCGCCCTCCCTGAAATGTCGCTTGCCACCCCTCCCTCCAGGATGCGAAAATAGGGGCCCATTTAAAGGATCTAGCGCCCACCTGACCAAGTTTTTCCGGCCAAAATGTGGTGCCCCTGGTCCGCATACCTCCCCTGAAGGTGGCCATAGGCGGATCCAGGGGGCAAGGGGGAGGGGCACGTAATTCCCCCGATCGACCCTCGGCGCCCCCTGAAAGGTCGATGGCGCCCCCTGAAATGTCGCTTCCCACCCCCCCCCCAGGATGCGAAAGTCGGCGCCCACCGATAGGATTTGGCGCCCACCTGATAGCTTTTGCCGGTCATAAGTGGCGCCCCCTAGTCCGGATGGCGCCCCCCCCGATCGGCAATCCTGGATCCGCCTATGAAGGTGGCTCCTCGATTAGCAATCCTGGATCCTTCCATGTTGCTGCATACTTTGCGTGGAGGCAGTAACATCGGGAATAGAGACTGAGGTGCGCCAAAATTGCCGCCACACTCCTGTAATTCGGTGCTACATTGAGCGTACCAAAATTAGAAGTTGCGTACCCTAAAATAGAAGACCGACCGGCCGGTGACGTGTGCCAGGAGGGTACAGTTTGAAGGCTCTGTTTGAGCTGGTGAGCGAAGTGACTAGAGTGCAGTACTATAGCACATTGACTAAACAATAAACAATCATAAATTGAGTCAAAAAATTTTTAGGTCATTTTCTTCCGGGTGACAGCCGTCCGAAATCGAGCCGCTTTTGCGTACCCATTTTTAGAAAAAGCGTACCAAAAAATAGAAGGAGCGTACCAATTTTTGGAAGTACCTTTTTTGGGTACGCTTGACCATAGTTTCCCTGACTGATTTCAAGGTCCAATAAAATTTATAAACTAGTGCTTTGGCTTTTATTCCATTTCCGACACTGCCTGAGGGAGTCCAATCGGCTCCTTGTTTTTGTGAATGTTTCCAAGACTGCCTCAACCTATGTTGATGTGAATGGAAGATGTATCACTTACAGCCAGTGCAAAATATGGTAGGCTTCTGGACAAGGTGTTTGAGGCAGCTTAACGTCCTGTCCTGATCAGGGTATAGATATGTTTGTGGGGAAGACTTTTCACTGTCATACATTTTCACTTTTTCTGCAGGAAGGCCACTAAGAGACAATAATAAGTGTTTTTTATCCATTGTTATTCTTTTCAGTGCTTCCATGTCTGCCTCAGTATGTCAGTGCTACACTAAGTGTCATTTTCTGCCCCGATGTTTCCGTACCTGCCCGAAAGATAGGGAGAAGTGCCCCATACCGGTGGGTCTGCCCCAAGACTGCCCCAACAAGATCTCATTGAGACTAATCACCTGTGTGTGTGTGTGTGTGTGTGTGTGTGTGTGTGTGTGTGTTGGGGTTTAAGGGCGCTTCAGAGACTAGGCTATAATGTGAAACCTGCCACCTGCAGACTGGATTTGTATCCTGTCTGGTGATCAATTTGACCAAGGTCCCATATATAGGTTCAACTGTGATCAGACTGTGTATCCTGATAGATCTTTTGGCAGTCCAAACTGGGGTCTGATATTCCCTTTGGCCTGTCCTCTGGATAATTTTTTTTTAGAATAACCTACCTCATGGTCAGGAGTACACCTCTGCTCACCTGAGAATGGCTCTGCAGCACAGCCTTCTTTCCAGCTGTCCAAGCATACCCCTGCCATTTGCACCCCAATACCAATACCCAGCTATCCATGCCTGTTACTGCCACAATCATTCCTGTGTGTGGGTATGTCTCTTAGAACCACAAGAGTTCTTAGCACGCTTCTGGCTATCTGGCCACGTCTTTGTAACACTTGACAGCACTGGACACTTTTTAATGATATTTTGTTGTTTTTCAGTCACTGCAAAGTATTGAAATGCATTGGGCAAGCTGCACTGGACACAGTGACCCAAAATAGGTTTTGCGCTAGGGTGTCGAGTGGAAAATTCAGCTCGGAATGTATGGCGAGTGAGTGGAAAATTCCTCTCAAAATGTATGGCGGAGTAAAAAATTTCAAATTTTGTACTCAGGTGGTAAACTCTCAGAGCCCTTGTTTGAACTGAAGGATGGACATTTCCTTTAATTTTCTCAAAGTAAATATTTTTAAATCATGCCCAAACAGCTTTGTTTGACCATTCCCATGTGAGAAATTTGGGTTAAGCAGGTAAATCTTTACCAGCTGAAACCCCTGATGCAGTCTCCAATTTTTTTAAGGAGTTGGTGAATTTCCACAAATAAAAAACTTTTTGGGGGCCTCTGAGACCAACCTTTGGGGGAAAGAACTCTGGGAGCCACTAAAACTCTTGGGGGCTTCCCTAGACCAACTCTTGTGCCCCTCCACTCCCACACGACCAGCTTTTAATGGCCCCTGAGATGAAATATCGGGGCCCCCTTAGACAACTCTGCAGAGGGGCCTCCGAGATCGGCAGGTGGTGAAAAATGAAAAGGGATTTTTTCATGCAATACCTAAGCCCTGTTCCACCTGTCAGCACAGTTTTGTCAGCACCAATCAGCGGGCCGCGTTGCGCCTACGTCACAGGACTGTAGCCTCTCCCCGGGAACTAGTTCTAGAGGTTTTACGGGCTGACGGCCTGCTGTTTGTGCTGATGAAAAACCGTAAGTGCACGAAGTGCAGCCTAATATTTTTTAATGGTTTAAAGGTTTGAGTTCCCTTTGCTTAGCACAAACAAGAGGTGATTATGGCGCTGATGTTACTTTTCTGGAGGAGAGGTTGGAGGTCCTGCTGACAAAACTGTGCTGACAGCTGGAACAGGGCTCTAGTTCCAAAAATTAATTATCTACGCATACACTGTATAGTTTTCCTGTCCCGGACAACGCCCCTCCTATACCTATACCTATAGCTATCGGAATTTTGGAGGCCACTCCTGGCCTCAATCACTGCACCTCGCATACACCTATGCTAGGGCCCAGTAGAGCCTTGGTTTACACTTAACTAACCCAGACGAAACTACAAACTTTCTATCATGGCAATAAACTCTTCCAGACTCTTGCTAAAAGTTTCTTTTCTTTACCTGTCAATTCCCCTGCTTCTCTTCACATATATACACACCTTCATATGAGTATGCTGCTTTCTATCAATATTAGTCGAAGCTGCTGCAGCCTCCTTTCTGTTGTTTCTTCCTTTCGTCTACAATCAGCCAGGCGCGGCGGGCTGCGACAGCGTCGAAGCAACTACTAATTTAAATTTCTGATCGCAATCCGGTTGCCGGTCGCATAAGCAACATAATTTGCATTTGAAAACTTGCTCTAAATTAATTTTCTAAATCCTAATAGACTAGAAAATTATACAACTAAAAGCACACCAAGAGAAAGACTAACAATGTTTTGTCAATAACGAATACGAAACCAGCCTTTCAAAAGCCTAAAGATGCCGCTTTTATTTACTAGATGTAAAGACGGCGTTTTGGTAAGTCCACGCCGTAGACCAGCCATACAAAAAAGTGCCGATGTTTGAAGGGTAACTGGATGCATTCTTGTTGCCCAAAAAATCATTTAGTGAAAATGTAGAGTTTCAATGTATTAAAGTACCGGAAACTTTTAGTTCAACTTAAATATCAGCGTATTTATGCCTAGGGTGTCGTAGGGTGTCGTGAGTGGATTTGGGTGTCACACGGCGTGGACGCAGCAATGAAGGGCTAATATGGATAAAAATTATTTTCTACGCAATAAATGGTTAATTTTCTACGATACAATCTAAAAAAATATGCTGCTTACCATACAAATTTCAAGATAATTGCTTTTAACAGCAAGATGACCAAAAATGATTTTTCACTATTCTCGGTACCAGAAATACAAAAACAACTTTTCAAGGACGTAAGCCTAGAAATCATATGCACAGATAAACTGCTTTCCAGAAATGTATCTTTCAAAGCGGTCAGGTCATTTTTTTGGCAACACAAGGCTAGGGTGTCTAATTTTCCACTCACCAATTTTGCGAGTGGTGGAATTTAGTGGCGGTGTTCATCCATTGGAACTTTCTCCGGTGGGGCAGGGGAGGGGGCACTGTGCGTCTTGCCCGCGCCAGAATTTCGATTCTGTTGTTCCACTGAAATCGGTGGAGATAAGGATGCCAGGTATAATTGACCAGAAAAATAGAAGTCGCCAGATTCTCTTGCAGAAAAGCGAAAGAAGCGCATAAGAGCCGAGTTAATTTGGCGATCTTCTAGTCGATTCTGCTGCTCTCTTTTTCCAGTGGACGTTGGTAGAGGAGGCAATGGAACTGGGCTGTTGGGAACTGGAACTGTTGGGATTAAGTATTGTTGAGTAAAATTCAATAGTAGTAAAATATTGTTCAATAGTTATTCAATAGTAGTAGTAAATATTGTTGGAAGTGAGTGGAAAATTCAGCAAAAAAATATAAAAGTGAGTGGAAAATTCTGATTGACTGGGTGTCGTTCTGCACCCAGCACCCCAGGTTTTGGGACACTGACTGGACAAAGCGAGAAAACTAAAAACGAAAACAGTCATAGAAATAAATCATCTGCATGAACCGATACAACGCAGTTTAGAAAGCAAAAAAGGGAAAACTTTTAAGGTTAAACATTTGCCTTTTATTTCTTGTATTTGCTTTATGACAATAATTTAGGGTTGTGGGGACTTTGGTGTAATCATTACTGGAGTAGAAAGCGGCAGCAAAGGGTGGTTAATTAAACATTGGAGCCGTTTTGACAATGAGTTTGTATGCCAGGAAGACTCAATTGTGGCATTTGGCAATCTACATGCACAGAAGCGGTGACGGATCCAGGACTTAATTTGGGGGCTCAAACGCAACCCACCAGCACCTCAGATCAGCCTCTGCTTATGTATTAGCTGTAGCCATTTAAACATTTTGGTGGGGGGGCATGGAGGGCTTGAGGCTCGTAGCCCCCCGCCATGTATCTCCCGCTGTACGGAAGCTATCAACTAGAGATGGGCAGATATTGCATTGAGATGGTATCTATGGTATGTTCATGTTGGGGATGTGATCAAATCGCAGTTGCCAAATTAATAGACAAGGGGAAGGAATGTGCATTCTGGTTGATATAAGCTGATCCACAGAGACCAAAGGGGCACTTGGCCCCCTCCCCTCCGATTGGGTCTAAACGCGCCCCTGAGAGGTTGATGGCGCCCCCTGAAATGTCGCTTCTCACCCCTCCCCCGGTGATGCGAGTATTGGCATCCCGATTATAGGATTAGCGCCTTTGACAAGTTACGTCGCACAAAACTGGCACCCATTCGTCCGAATGGCTGCCTCTGACTGCCTGACACCCCCCCTCCCCCACCCCTAATTAGAAATCCCGAATCCTTCCATGGCCCGGGGGCACGCAGTTTGGCGGGGCACCAGGTTAATTCAGGGAGAAGCTGGAATGACTTGTCTTATCTTTGCAAAAGTTTCGAGCTACATTTTATATATGTTCGTGCCAATTCACATAACTTAACTCACATTTTCTTATTATTCAGACTTTTGTAATTATTTTCATGTAAAATTTTGTAGGATTACCTTCAATTTAAATGACTAAAAACTCAGCAAAAAATCTGATGCACTTGGTGGATGCTGGATTGCCCGAGGTGATAACTCCTGAACCATAATCCGGACGGGGTTATGGTTCAGGATTAAAATGGGAACCGCGATCGCTGTATCTTGATCCGGAGCCCTATCCAGATTGCCTCTCTTCTGTGGAAACTAAGCCAGTGTATCTCATGGAGTCTGTATGTGTACTGCTTCTGCACGCGGTTCGGTATTGCTGCCCCGCCATGCATGGTTGCGTGGTGTACTTGTGCACGGCTCGGTGCGCAGTCTGTGGGGAGGAAGCCGAGGGTCTCGGTTTGCCTGAGCCGGCGGCGGAACCGGTTACGTCTTCGCCGAGGGAGCACATGCTGGATACCGCTCTTGAGAATAGGGTTCTCGGGTAGTCGTTGAGGGTGGGGGGTGCTGGCTCGCGTATTGTTTCCTGTTGTATTTCAGAACAATGTACCGGAGTAACTACTGTAGGGCTTTTTTGTCGGATGGATATGTTCGGTCTCTTGGCCACTGTGATGGTCCCTCCGCTGCCACATTGGTCCTTCTGACCAATTTGAGGTGAAAACGCGTGGTCTGAAAGGTGGGATCCAGTTAACAGATTAGGTCCACTCCCTAGAATGTCTCGAACCAAATCAAGATCCTGATGCCTACTGTGGCCTACTGTAAGATCCTTTGCCTCCCCAGAAAAAAAGATGAGTAGCTCAGACGACGTCGAAGCATATGCGAAAACCTACCAGAACAGATTGGGATATATCAACTGTTTGCGGCTGATAAGCGTAGCAAAGCTAAGAAATGATCCAAATTCGATTTAGGCCTCCCGTGTTCATTTTGGGTATTTTAGTAGAAATTGCTCACGGATGAACAATTACTCAAAACCAGAATCTCAAGCGAGCTACTAAAAACGTTCGTTTATCACTGTATAACTTTATTTTGACTTCATAAGTAATAATAGTGCGCCAGAATTGTGCTCTTCTAATCTCCTCCGAAAAAAACACCTTTCGTTTTAGAGGAGATCGGGGAGGTTTGAGATGCGCTTGGAGGAACTTTAGGAAATTTGAGGTGCTGGAAGATGCGGAAGCAGTTTGTGGGAGATGAGATGAGGTTTGAGGAAGCGATGGAATATGTCCTATGTATGTACAGTCCCTATCCCGTCGTTGATTTATCGGCCGGCGTCCAGTTAAAATTTGTATCTGCCGAAAATTGACACAACGAACTTAGCCTATAGCAGTAATGTATTGTCGTTTTTCTCTAATGGGTGGGGGCTTATTTTCAGGGTGCTGAAATTTCCAAAAGCCAGGGTGCATATTAGTGACGCTGCCCCGTCTTCCAGGTGTTGGGGATCGCCGTGATAGCGCTGGGCGCAGTGAGTGGATGAATTATGTTGGTTGACTGCCGAAATGTCGCGTGTGCGTGTCTGTTTTACTCTTTGTGTTGGTGGAGGGAATTTCTGGTTCGGAAAGATGATATGCACCTTGTATCTTCTTCGTGTTGGACAATTCTGATTTTCAATCAAAAAGAGTTTACAATAGTTTCGTTTCATATCTGGGTTTGTCGAGTGTTGGGTATTCGGCATGATGACCCAGTTTCCAATGACATAGACTCGATCCGGAGTGGGCGATGGATCTGGATAATTCGTCCAATCTGGTTTATTCGTCCAGTCGGGATAGAACTTGTGTAATGTAAACTTTTCACTTTCGTCACTTCAGGTTTCAATAAGATTCGCCTCCGTCTAGATTCAACAAGATCTGATAGCATTTTAAAATGAGACTGCAAGATGTTTTCCCGCTGTTGCGAAATGTTTTCCCTACCTCTTGGGTTTTTTTACCGAGCGCGGTATTTTCAACAAAAATAGAGGAAAAAACGCAGAATGCGCAGACCGCCACAAGCTAAAATCCGTGGTTCATTACTGGAAAGAAATCTCGCAGGTGTGCCAGAGTTGTAGATCAGCTTGATTCATCTCTATACAGATTCTTACTACTATTCATCTAGTATTCCAGATTCATCATCCAATCTGCATTGCTTTTTTGCCGTGGAACAGGACCAAAGACTTCATGCCGGCAGTGTGCCCTCGTTTCGTCACGTGTTGTGACCTTCATTTATTAGATACTGTTGTGTTTATGATGTGCTTTGTGATCCTCGTGTAGCCGAGGTGGTTTTGGCGCATTTTTGGGTCACCTTTTTCATTGTCGTGTGCTATAATCAGAAGTATTCGACACGGAATAATGTATTACTTTCTCAGCAATAGTTGTATACTTATGATTTGCCGTGCACTACAAAGTTGTCCTGCCTGCCCGGGGTCAGCATGTAATGGGCAGCAGGGTGCGGAAATTCCCCAAGCTGATAGTGATTGCTGGAAGTCACTGCCATAAAAAACGCTATCTCGTGAACCAACGTGTAGATCAGTTCAGCTGAATATTTAAACCAGTACTGATGTCTTATTTACAGACAGTGATCTGTCTGCGTATGCTAAGTAGAGCATTCTTTAAATAAGGTTTGTACATAACTATATTTCAGGAGGGCGTATCAACAGAGGGTAGCTGAATTGGCCGATATAAATTCCGATAGCATGATGATCATCCTGAGACTGCGCATGCGCATTAGAACGCAGCATAGAGGACAGCCAGCATGTGATGGGCATCCGGGAGTGCTTTATCCAGGCTGCTCGCGTACTATAAATGGGAAATATTGGTTTGGTCAGTGCGTTTAACACGCGCAGTGGAGGGGTCCTAAAGTGCCCCTCCCCCCACCAATGTTTTCAAGGTGGCCGAGGAAGCGTTTGTTCCGGAAAACGTTGCTTGGCTGCATTTGAGAGAATTTATGAGTGCGTCGTTGGGTGGAAGAATTAGGGAAATCTATCCATATCGTTTTTACTTTTAGACTTCCAAAGTCAGGGCGTTTATTTTGAGATCGTCGCAATGGCGCGGTCGCGCCAGTTCACCTGCACTTTGGACAGAGTGTTAACCTAATAACGCCATACAATTTGGATTAAATGTCAAGGTCGTCTCAAGTGCTGGTCAATATCAAGGTCATACAAACATTTTCAGTCATTGACCCCGGTGTTTCGATCAGATGCATTACTCGTTATGCCGTATATTATGCTCGTAACTTCATATTAGAGTGCGCGATGTCAAGGTCATAGGTCAGGGCAAAGGTCTTTTGTCAAGTTCAACCATCATTTTTCGCCAAAATGCTGCTACAGTACCATTTACATTGAAAATGATAAGGAATATGTCGTACGCCATAGGTCAGGGAACTTGAATGACCTTCACCTCAAAATTTCAGAGGACATTGTGTGGAATCTTCTCCTGTAACCTCAGTCCGCTTTCAGTGTAACCCTGGTTTTTCCGCATAATCACGGCATTTCAGGTCTCCAGGATGACCCAGGTTTGACCTTTACGACATCGTTTGAATTTAAAATCATTGACCCAGATAAATTAAAAAAGGGTATTACTCAGATTACCATGGCCCCCACAAACCCTCAAACGGGCGGTTTTCTATCCGCCTTGGTTTCGACATCTGGGTGTGGGGGGGGTTCTTCAGGATCCCCCTCCACTTCGCGTTGACGCCAAACCACTCCACAACGCGTGTTAATGAAAAGAAAGGTTAAAATTATTGGTTGTGTACTGCAGTTTTGGGGGATGTCTCCTGGTTCCCAGGTAGGCGGGGAGGGGCATGGCCCGTACCCTCGCCTTCGACGTTTATGGCTCTTGATTCTGAAGACTGATTGTTTCCGTTCCAAGTCTGATATAACGAATCCTAACTCGAAGTCTTCTCTCCACGTGAAGGTGGTGCTGTTTCGTGAGCATTGTTGATGTGGTTGGAAATGCTGTCATTGCGTATGCTAGTATAAGGATTTCTCCGAAAGAAAACACCAGAAGCGTTTTATATTTAACGCATTCGACCTTTCTGAGAGAAATAAATTTCCGGCGTAAAAGCACGCAAAGGGCCGCATTATTGTATTAAGTAATTCTCGTGTGCCTTTAGCGGAATCAAGTCCATGTACACGGAGTCACTGTTTCCGTCCATGTACATGTCCATGTAGTATCCAAGTCCATGTATATACACGATGTCCGTGAGTTTGGCAGTAATCAGTCTCTGATATTTCTCGTGTCCTCGACAGATCTCCGGGATCGCGTTGATCGCCATGGGCGCCGTCATCAAGGGCTACTACAACAAGTATCTGGACTTCCTAGGCGATGACATCATATCGGTACCTGTGCTTCTCATTGTTGTCGGCGTCATCATCTTCTTCGTCGCCTTCATGGGCTGCTGCGGCGCCATCCGCGAGAGCTACTGCATGACGATGACGTTCGCCGTGCTGCTGGCGCTCATATTCATCCTGGAACTGGCTGCCGGCATCGCTGCCTACGTCAAGCGAGACGACATCAAGGAGGTCCTCAACACCAACATGCAGAAGACGATGATGAACTACGGCAACCCCGACAACAAGGGCGTCACCAAGACCTGGGATGGCATGCAGCTGGAGGTAAGTCTTGGCGTCTTCACAGGCCTGTCAATCGCCTCGCATTGCTAATCACCACCATTCGCCAGCAATTTTTGGGGATGCAAGACTTGTCAAGCGCTCGTGCTTGTAGTATAGCACGGGGAAACCAGTATTTTGAGCTCAAGTGTGGCTTTCCAAAAGCGCGGGAAACAAATTTGCCTCACGGATTTGTCGACAATATGGTGGTTCGAGCTGTGGGATGACCCGGTTAAGCTATTCCAGTTTAATGAGGACAAGAGCAGCACTCGCAGGTTGACAGGAAGCTGTGTCAAACCCTGGTAGGGGACATGAATGCGTAAAACAGTGAGCAAGGGAGTGAACTGGGACGCCAGTTGTGTGCTGTAATTAGGTTGATGTTTCCTAATTGCGTGTTTTGCTCGTATCATTATATCCAATCGTGGTCAATCGTGATTTTTTGGCTAATATGAAGTGACCTGTCCCTTCGTTATCTTCATTCTTCTGATCTACTTTGTCTGTCCTATCCATTTGGAGTGGTTGAACCAGTGTAACCAGTAGGGGCTCTAATCGTGAATACTTTATCGTGCCAGCTAACAGAGGGGTTTGTGGTTCCTTCTGCTGAATTGTAGATTTCGCGTGCTTTTGGCAAAGGCGAGGTGTCGGACATGCCTTCCAAGACCAGCGTTTTCTCATCGAAACTATATTTATCTTTGCTCGGTTAGGTTCTTTGATTCCGGACGGTTTGCAATTCGCTACCTATGTTGAGAGTTTGGCTCAAGATTTCTGAAGACGGAGACGACCGATTTTAGTTAATCTGCCGTTGGCTTCCAGTTTTTTTCACTTAACCCGGAGGATGTTGCTTCCGTATAGAAACACGAGTCGGGTGGATGCTTGCTACCTTCGACGTCTTGGTCAGCTGTGGGTAGAGCAGTTATGTATGGGTCCGAGGCTAGGGCGAAAAGCCAGCGGCGGTGAGTGCTATTTCCCGGGAAATTCTGTTCTGATGTGGTTAGATTTGTGTGGATTTATGGAATTGCGCTAGGAAGTATACCCAAGATATATGCTCTGGAAGGTCCCGCGCCGTAACCCGTAACACTCATTGTTGGGGGTTATGCCTAATCATTATGACGAGGCTAGGGGGTAGGATGATAAGGCTGGGGGGGGGGGTAGAACCTAGGCTTCAGGCAGTTGAATCGAAAAGTATTCTCGAATTGGGATGGGACGAGACTGTTTTTTTTTTACATGGTGCTCTTGAGTTCCCCATGTCGGACGATTTTTGAAATCAGTGTTTCGGTTCGCCGCGACCTTCTGGAGTTAGGTCAGTAAATGCCAGTCTATGAAGGACTCTTTTGTTTTGTTGTGTATAGTTCCTTCTACAGATGTTTCTAGAGACCTAGTTCCAACGTTCAAGTGCATGCTCTGCGCTGTGCTGTTGGAACGGCCGGGTTTCCCGCTGTTTACATTCCCAATGTGCGCGCTAGGTGGGTGGGTATGGTGGTGGTGCCAGGAGGTGACGTCTGCTCCCCTCAGGCCATGTAGCTCAGCCACCCGGTCTGGATTGTGGTATGGGAAATATTAAAAGAGGGTTTTGTATTTTAGGGGTATTATTTTATGGGATGATATTTTGGTGGGAATATAACACCTTCGTGGGTTTTGAACCGAACCAGCAGAGGCGTAGAACATACAGAAAAACCCCATCGGCATATTCTGGTTTTCTCTGAACTCGCCTTTTGTGGAGACCATCGATTCATCAGCGTGCGTTGAACGCCGGCGCCCCCCTCCCTCCCCACGAGCCAGCCGGCCGGCAGCGGCCGGTACCATGGCTGGCGCGGGGCCGAGGGGGTCGGAATCCGCTCCCAATCCACCCCATTTCTCCGCAAAGGATGAGCGCTAACCAAGACTAGGGCGGACTAATTTCCAAACCGGGGTTTTTTCGGTATGTTTTGCTATCTTCCAATCTAGCTTTGAATCACATTATAAAGGTGCTACATTACCTCAACTAAATGAGAGAAGAATGACTCTTTTATAATGATAAAGGAAGCAAATGTTGCCTGTGCTCCAACTTTGAAGTGCTTTTCGCCTAAGCTTTGACGCTGGTTGTCGTAAAAGCGTGTTTTTGGTGTCAGCGATGTTTTTATCTATTGAAGATCTTGAACGAACTGCGGTGCAACTCAGCACTTAGATAATTTGTGGCGTATGTTTTGTGTTCAGCACAACTAGTTGCAAATTATTACAAAGCCGATCAGGTAGCTCGGCTGGTAGAGCGTTTGGCTCCGTTCCGCTGCACAGAAAACCATGCAGTTGCAGTGGCCGTGAGGACTTTGGATCGATCCCCTGAGACGCTCCGGGGCTCAGTATTTATTCGACGTAGGTCGGCTGGCGACTGACTGATAATTATCAGTTATTATAATGAACCACTCATTGCAGCACTGGCTCATTTGGATGGTGGGGTCAGGGTCTCCGTGGCAATGCCCTCTGTGACTAATGAGGCCTAGATCTCAAAAGCGGAACTTGTAAAAACTTGGGTACTATATATAATATATATATATATATATATTTTATATATTTTTTATATATATATATATATATATATATAATATATATATATATTATTATATATATATAATCAGGTCAATATAAAGGTCACCAGAAGTCAAAATAGGTCAAAATCGTTAATATGAGGTGTACTAAGAAAACCTCATGTATCTCAGAAACTATGGTGGCTAGAAACATTTTCTGAACACCATTCGAAAGTTATTGAGTTGCTCTTTGCAGGTCACTGAACATTGGGAATGTGCTTGGGAATGTCCATAGCCACCCATGCATAAGGGCGTTTCCTTTTTGGCTAATCACTTCCAAACCAAGCAAGATACAGCCATAGTTGATGCACCATTGCAATCCTCTCGTCAATACGAATAGAATGATATATGATGTTGCTTTACCAGGTCCAATTTGAAATTTGACTTGACCCAGGTCAACGGTTTGACCCAACTTAACCTGGTATAGTGATGATGTATATCATTTGACTTGCAGTGACCAAATAACAATTTGGTGACAAAATAAATGTTCTATCTTTGTTTATTCAAAATTTATAGAGTAAAACACCGAAAAATGTTTATTTGACCTAAGGTGACCTTTCAAAGGTCACAGGTCAAAATTTTTGGTATCAACTTCAGTAATGGGTCAAGAGCAAGCTGTAAACGATGTTTGAAGTTGATTCTATCAACACTTCTAAGAAAAGCTCATTTCGTGATTTTCCCCATGCATTTGCAATGGGGAGGTCATGTTCTGTACATGACCTTAGGTCACCAATATAAAAAATCCCGGAAGATATGTTGTAGCTCTTGGTGGGCCCAATATGTGGTATGAGTTTCAACTTGATCGATTAACCCTCCTTTTAGTTCGCAGTCTTAAGCATTTTTTGAGTTGAGGTTACTTCATCTGGCCTGGTGACCTGACCAGATATGACCTTGAGCTAAAATGTTCAGGAAAGATGTAAAAAATGATAAAGGAACAGCTAGACTAAGTTTGGCGGCGCTGCGCGCCGTCGTTTTTCGGTCACTTCGGAAAAACCCGAGGGGGTGTAAAAGACCCCCACCCGGGCGAAGGTTAAAGATGCATGAACATTTCTGATTTGCATTACTCGGTCACTTGTAAAGTTATAATGAATATTTTTGTAGAAATATTGTGTGTTGTGACCCGAGCCATGGCCCGTGATTAAACATTGCACCAAAAATGTTGAAGCGGAAGTTATTCTTCCACTTATAAATGACAATTATTTAAAACTGACTCCGGTCGAGGGTTATCAGGCTCTGGTCAGGCTCTGCCTTGATCATTAGCTCGCTGTATAGCGTGCTCATGTACCGCAGTCACTGTCTGGCATTGGTTTTGCTCAGGGCGCTGCCGGACTATTACAGAGAATGAATGTCAAAATTCACATAAAAGTATAAAAAAGAAGAGGAAACTTGGGCGCCAACCACAAGCCAAAAGACCGCTGTCTGTCCATATGTTGCAGTCTTGTCTTTGCACTAAAGGCAATGTCTGGGCAGGAAAAAGTCCGAAATATAAATATAAACTTGCTGAAAGAGTACAATTGGTCTAGTTGGTTATTGTAATATCATTGATACGCAAAAGTCAGATGCAGCAGCCATCGAAACATTGGCGGACTCGGACGAAGTTTTTGGAAAGCGTGGGCGAATGGTCAAAATCACGAAAACAATATTTTAGCTAAAAATAACTAATTCGGCCAGTTTCAGGACCCATGGCCCTTCTGGGGCAAGTGGATCCACTGGCGCCCAAGTACCAATCAGAAGGCTGTTTATAGCTAGATAGGACATTTGAAGGAGAAATCAGGAGTCATGGCCCTTCTGGGCCCAGTGGATCCACTGGTGCTCATAGTATCAATCAGAAGGCTGTTTATAGATGGACACTTTTCTAAACAGTATGGAACGTGTAGTTTGCGTGCAGGCAATTAAGTAACATCACAGGCCTAAATAAAGCTCAAGCAACAGAGATTCTGGTATGTCGAAATTCAAGCGTTAGGATGTCAATATTGGGATGACTGGGGGTGGATCGCCACGTAATATGAATTTCAGGAGACTGACCACAGCAATCGGTTTTCAATCAGACCAGAGTCTTGACTAGAACACCCAGCCGTACTTTTCACTGTTTCAAGCTGGGCTGACAGCAGTGACAGTGTCGAGAACGACTGGTCTCCATTTTAGGAGTTATTGCCGTCAGTGAGCGGCCTTGAGGGCTGGTAACGGCCGGTGACGTGTGTGGTGGCGCGCTCCGTTCAGCTGTGCGCAGACTGCCCCGGGGGCGTCGCGCGGCCCGGTCGCGACGGGGCGGGGCCGTCGGATCGATGACTGTCGGCCGCGATACGGGCCGACAGCACCTGTGGCGCGCCGGAGCGGCTAATCGGCGCCGGTGTGCTCACTGCGACGCCTCTGCACACTGCCCGGCCTGTGCCAACTTCACACACATGTTTGATGCGTCGTCTGTGGGGTCTTTGTTCTGTCTCGGGAAACAGGCGCGGCTGACGTTAAGTTACAGGTCGATGGGTCTGGTATGGGCGATGAGGCGTTATTCACCTCGTTTTGATTCCTCGCTTCGTAGCTAAGCAGAATTTATTTCTGAACTTAACTGGTTTCTGTGGCGGCTCCGAATTTGGAACGAACGCTAGCTCTGGTCCTCGGAGTGGCTCGGTATGTTTCGGCGGTGCAAGGAGAAATACTGCTGTCTGTGGTCAGGCCCCTTTCACGGCTTATTAGAAGCGACCTTGCCCTGAATTTCAGACGTCATGAGGCTGGTGGTTTACAGCTGGTTGCTGCGGGATCGGAAGTCAGGGCTGCGTTACGGCCCAGCGTGGCAGAACTCCCACTGGCACGGCGGAGCTGCTGCATGGGACGCGGCAAATGAATGTTTCCGGATGTCAAGAATGTGTGCCACTTTTCGCCATCATTCATGGTTTCACCCATGGTCCAGACATCGCTTTCACTGAATGTAGAGAGTGGTGCCTAAATCCCAAAAGAAGTAAAAATCAACGTCTATTATTATATATTCAAAATTCTTGTCATTCGTTTTTCAGGCAACGTTTCAACAAGTGCAGTTTTTCTGGGACCTGTCCACTCCTATGTATCAAATAAAAGACCTGTCTACTCCTCGATTCGATTTCCAACTAAGGGCAAAATGGTCTACTGATGAGACTGAACAATCTGAAAAAGGTACGTTTTTCACATACAATTTCGAAATTCAAGACACTGGTTTCACTTATCGTTAAAATAATAGTTTTTGGGAAGCCACGTCCCGGTTGACGTTTACTGCGTGTAGTTTCACAGCGAAGTTAATTTTTAGTATTATAATATATTATTTTTAGCACAGTTTAGAAAGAAAACGCGGTAGAACAACTGGGCACGGGGTCACTGAGTATAACCCCGGCGTGACGACCGCTGCGTCTGGGAAGATACTGATCTGTTCCATAAAATCTTTGGTATCTGGTCCATACTGGTCATCTGTTTTATCAGCACGGCCATTGTTGGACGTTTTCTGAGAGTTACCGTCATAAATCCGAACGAGAGACTGCGAGTGCACCCTGGATGCTCTCGCTGGATGAATCGAATGGCCGAGCTCGATCATGGACCATTAAACATTATTTGTCTTGAATTTGATTCGCTCCAGGCTCTGCTCTCTGCACTCGGGCTCCAGTTAGATATCGGCCTTCCTTCTTGGAGGGAATGGTTGTTGATTTTTATCAATCATCTTTTCTCCTTGCTTCACGTGTTTGAGACTGAGTTGCTTTGTACTTGTCAAAGTAGATTTCGTGAGATATTGTAGATGAAGAGCACACAGTTTTATTTGCGTTCAAAACTAGACAAATCGCATGATTTTACTGTCGGGTAGCCCTAAAATTGCCCGTTCCCTGACCAGCTGTTTCAAGTCCGCAATTGAAGCAATGCCATAAGTGCTCCCCTTGCAACCCAGTGCCTTCTGCCCAGCAAGGCGCGCCGGTCTGTAGCGTACACGTGCGCAGTTGGTACATGCTGGGAGCTCGGATGCAGCGCAAGTCGGGCCGCGTCCCGTGCGGGCGGTGCTTCCGCTGCGGGATACAGTGACGTCACGCCGGAGACCGCAGTGCCAGTACACCCCCGCGGGGCCGCGTGACCGCCGCTGAATCAGACGGGTGACCTCAGGCCCGGACGCGCCGGCTGGAGATGTCAAACTAGCGCCGGGGCTCTGTTCGGCCAGAGGTCACGCCGCGGTCTGAGGCCACTTAAAGTGGAATGCATTGATTGTCGTTATGGGATTGATAGAATGGAAATATATACAGCTTATGATTATAGCGTCATTTTTATGGACTAGTTACTGTAGTTTTGCATCTTTGAAACGTGACTGCCTTTTGTGAGCTGAGAGGACTTTGGCCGAGAGCTGGCTTCTATTGTAGAGTTTATCGACGGGTGGTCTGTCCAACAGGAAGTAGTACTGGTTGCATTAGTCAGCGTTTTTGAAAGCGATCAATCCCACGAGAAGCGATAAGCCGAATGTTAGCCAACCCTGTCTTTCCATCTCACCATCTCACCCCCGCGTGGGGGTTTCCCCATCCCCAAGTGGTTTGGTACAGAGACAACAAGAGTTGTTTTTTCGTCGGCGTCTGCTCCTTGTCTCTCATTGAGAGCGACTAACCTCTGACCTTCCGTACCGTTGTTCGGGTACAGTCGAGCCAGTTTTTCCTATCCTTTATTGAATCACCTCTAAAACCGGTTGGGGACGGGTGCTCCCTGCCCTGGACGCGTTCTGACGTGGCAGTTACACTGCCATCTGCCGCCAGACGTGCGAACTGCACAACTGTTCGTTTCCACGCGTCGAGAGGGCTGCTGAATTTGAGGCGTCCATGTTCAGCCTGAACCATCGGGCCTCGCCTTGGCTATGGCCGTAAGGCGTAGTGAATTTCGGGATACTGCCTCATCAGCTAAACTGCTGTCATCGCGTTGAAATCAATAAGTTTTGCTTTACAGTGATGTCTGATGAGGATAATTAATACTGACGATGATGCCAAGCGAGAGGGGTGAGGGGAGTGCACCTGTGAGATAACAGATGTGTTTCTTGGGAATTACTGCAATGTTTTAATTTACGTAGCTGTGTATGCTTTATGTATGTTTTTATACTGGCAATATATGTGTATGGATGTAAAAGGAGCGACGAGGGGCAGTTTCAAAACACTTGTCATGTGACCTGCGAATCTTACGGCACCCGTGATGCACGATTCCTGTTGCCTTTGTATTATTAGGGCCGGGCCCCCGACAGCCACACCTGCCCGATTCCAGGTTGTTTAAGGAAGCCTCCTCAGCTGGCCAGATTTTTTATTTAGTAAGCAGTAGCAGCCGCCCGGTAGCTCAGTTGGTAGAGCGGTGGGCTCCGGCCCGCTTCTCCGTAACATGCAGTAGCAGTAGGATTGCAGACTTGGGATCGGCGCCCCTGAGACGCTCCGGCGCTCAATATGTAGCCGACGCAAGTCGGCTAGTCGGCTAGCAACTGACTGGCGAGAGCGGGGCGGCCGTCCCCGTGCTTTCTGGGACGTTAAACTTTGGCTTCTAAATTAACCCTTCATTGTGGGAGTTGCTTGTTCGGGTGGTAGGGCCGAGGTTTTCGTGCCAAGTCCCTTGATGACTTAAGTGATCTGTGGAACAAAATGAATGTAACAATTAAGGTGTTTGTAGTATGTAGTAGTATGGCAGACGACAGCAAGGCGTTTGGCTGTGCTACGCCACGCGAAATCTTGAATCTATGCCATGGAAGTGCATGGTAGGGGGCTGGTAATCGATTTCCCCGAGACGCTCCGGTGCTCATTATTGGCCCGACGTGGCTGGCAAATGACCCGTGAGAGGGTGACCTGGCAGGACCACTGCGTCTGATTTCCTATAAACCAGTCGTTACGGGAGTGGCTCGCTCAGATGGTGGGGTCGGGGCTCTCTGAGACAAGTCCTTTGAACACTGGGCCGCCGAGGACGTAACTTTAAGAATGATAGAACCAAACCTGGTCCCGGGTGTGATAAAAGGTAAAACCTAAAGGCAAATTCTTAAATATGAGAATAAGAATGGCAATGTTGGGTAAGGTGCCTGTTGGTCACTTTTCCTCGTATCAATATTTTTTTTGGTTGGAGGCATGGTAGACTAAGAAGTTGGTAGGCTAAGAAGACATGGTAGGCCAAGGAAGTGTTCAGGAGGGTAGCTGTCTATGCACGACGCGGGGGTGGCCGCCGTTCCCAATGGTGCTTGGTCACGCGAGCTATCCGACCAGAGTCTGAAGACCCACAACATGCCCGGCAATGCCCACTTACCGACGTCGTGCCGAGTGGCATGTTGCACGCACGGAGCTGATTGGTTGACATTGTAGGTAGTCTACAGGTTTGCTACTTCTGAATGCCTTCATTTATCACTATGCCCACCACATCGGCCACAGGCACTGTGTTTAGTGTTTTACGCCGACGTTTGGAAGTATCTTTTTAATAATGCTATTGGGAGACAGGTTTTCTGTAAATCGTATATCGAAATATATATATATATATATATGCACACACCCACATATATTATATATCTCGTATGCATCTCCTTCGTAGATAATTTCGGAAAGGAAAAGTAGCTGGCTGAGAAATACGCTGAATGATAAGCCTACACTCAGCATGACCGTGTCCCGATTCAATCTATTGCGACTACCTAGCAGCTTAAGCTTGGGATTCAAAGCCGTCCGCTCTCATCGTGCAAGAACAGGACACTGATTATCTGGTGGAGTTTAAGCTGATGACCAATCCCAGTTAAACCCGTTCGTAAGTAGTAAGAGAAGGAAACGATTAAGTCCGCGCGAAGCCCGGGTTCTAGTGTATTTAACAGGCAATGAAGAGAGAGAGAGAGAGAGAGAGAGAGAGAGAGAGAGAAAAAAAAAAAAAAAAAAAAAAAAAAAAAAAAAAAAAAAAAAGAGAATGAGATTTGGTTAGCCCTGGCTCGAGTCACGCTATAAGGAGGGTATCCAGGAGGCTGTGGCTCCGCCCCCAATGCCATGACTGATGAAATCGCCTCGCCATACCTCCTGCATGTTGTCGGTTCAGATCGCTTTGGGGAATGCCGGTGAATGCTCATCTGCATTCTACATATCGGTTTGCGGTGCATATTGGCTGATAAGGCAAGCATTGCACTGTAAACTCCGGCTCTAAACTGTATATGTAGGGATGTTTAATTCTACGTTACTGCGGCGGTTCAGAGGATATTATTAGCTCCCTCAAATAAGATTACGGAATTGAACGTGAAACTAGTCATGCACTAAAACACCTCACATCGCGTTATTCTGTGTCTTAAAAACATTTATTAGCACACATTTTATAACATTTGTGTGTGGAACAATTTGGGAGATGTGCCCTGATCGAAGCTCACTTAGTTCTACTGATGAAAAGCTTAGGCTCAGGCCTGCAATTTTTGGCCCGGATTCGTTTCCGAGCGCATGGCAACCCTCTCCGTATTTGTCGTCTGTGAAAGGCTGAACTCCTGACGGTAAATCAATACGGTCGAATTTTTCGCTCCATTTTCCAGGCAGGATCTCCCGGAAAGTGACGCCGAGGAGGCCAACTTCATGACAAAATAATCCTCCGTGACCAAATGACGTCAGCTTTTTTCGGCTGGCGCTGTATCGGCGCATCTCTTTGTGGTCGGTGTTTGGTTGTCCTCTGGTTCCGTCAGCGCCCCGGCGTGAGGCGGCGCGGCGCCGGCCGGCGGCCACTGCCGTGACCTTGCAGGCCGTGCCAAGGTCATCGTTCAGCTGGCACGGCGTGATGGGGGAGGCGGTACTGGTAAGGCTTGCTTACTGCACAGCGGCTGCCCCGACCTTGGTCACAGCCACAAAGCCCGGCGGGTGTGTACACACAGTAGACCGCTGTCCCAGATCAGGTGTCACATGAGTGCACTCTGTGTTCAAGTTTTGAAGAAGCGTCCACGCCAATACTGAGTTGCGTGACGCGATGGAACATTGAGTTCAGGCGTTTCAGTGCCTGGTTTCAATCCCTTGGGGAATTGTTTTGGAGCGGGTGTAGAAATAATGCTTCTGCTAGGAATCCCTTGAAAGTGACCCGAGTCCAATCGATTCAGAACCGGTTCAGTCTTATCTTCAGTTTTTTGTTGTAGAACATGAACCAACCTAGGATTCCAGGGCTCACCTGTATCTCATCTGTGCGCACTGCAGTGGTTCGGCGCTGAACGCCGCTTTCGCCAAACGCCAGCATTCGCCGCCCCGCGCATGCTGGCTTTGCGGAGTCCGCTTCGTTTCTCTGAGACTGTTCCAGACCCTCGTTAAAAAGCGCGGAGATATTGGTTTCTGACGTTTTGTCGGTAGATACCTTAGGTAAATGAGGGAAAATAAGGTAGCAAGTGTGCCATAGTTGCCTTAGTCACATATTTTGACAATTAAAATTCTTTAACATTATTTTGAGAAAAATATGTCTTTTTTAACATTATTTTGGCCAAATGACCCTGATGTCGGCGCGCCCCTAAACCCTAAAAGTGATTATTAACATTATTTTGCATCATTTATGTTGATTATTTTTCGACCAAACATCTGACACGAAAAGCTGTCGCGGTTTTCAAAAGATTATTTCCTTGACACGTTTGTAACATTATTTTGCGTCATTTATCTTGCGATCTAGATCAATCTTGCAGTTTCTCCCAGTGATGCGTCTCGGAAAATTTGAATGGGTGGGGGTTGTCCAGGTCACGGGCGGGTTCATTTCCATTGCCCTGGGGCCGGATTGGCACTATCTACCAGTGGGAATCAGCGCCACGCCCCGCGTGGACGGTGCGTAGTGATGGGGTATTGATTTGATGTGATGATATTGATTTTAGCCTAGATAACCTTACGCATGCCCGCTTAGGATATTTTCCAGTTGCTCCAGCTGCAAATTTAACGGGAAAGTTATTTGAGTAGTAATTTTAGTAGCCTCACTAAGATGAGCTGGACTAATTAAATTTGTGTTGCCCGGAATTGCAACTTGTAGCCCTCTGTTTCTTTTCCTGCTGGACACTTGTTTTCGATTCCTCTAACCTGACGACCAACAGGTTTCTTTGATGATCGGCGTTGATTTTGTCAATGGTAGACAAGAATGTGATGGTTTCAAAAGTCGTGCCATGCGAATTTGAACTTCTTGGAATGTTCATTGTTCAAGTCCAGGAGTATTGACATTGCGGAGTGACATTGGTGGTCTCTTACACAGGGCGAAGCTTAAATCGAGCATGCTGATGCTCAGGTGGGTTGGAGAGCAAAACATACTATTTGTTTGTTGCGAGGCTTACATGGCAGGACCATGAGGGGGCTGGAGATTCCCGTTACGTAATTTGCTGCTGGGCGTGGTTAATCTGTGGGCAGGAAATGATGTTCGATTGGTTCGGCGCCGAATCCATATGACCTCGGTTGTCGCGAGGGCCATTACCGTTGTTGATTGGCTGACCGCTCTGTCCGCTTTTTTGGGAAGTACTAATGCATAGTGAATGTGGGGTAATGTGATGATTGTATATAGACTGTGACCTGGTTTGTTGTTGACCAGGGTCAGGCTCCGCTTGTGCGATCGCCGGTTTCGAAGCTCGCCGGCGTCTTGGCCGCGACATGCGGCCTAACTCAACCTATGAAATGTTTTTTTCCCGCGCGCGCGAGCTTTCTGAGCTCAAATGTCGAAGGTAGCAAATATACGCCTACGGTATGGCCCGAGAGATGTGGAAGAGGATGCTTTTGGTAAAACTTGAACTCTGAAGAATCGCGTTGAGAACTTGACACGGGACTAGATCTCCAGTCGGACAAACATGCGACAAATGACTGACTCTACTGCCACACAGTAGTAATGACTTCTGTTTTGCCTATGCTTTGGTCGCCTGGCTTTTTTGCTCATGCTTTTGTTGGCTTTGGGGTTTCTGGTGTGGGTGCTTGTTTTGTGTTGGTGTAATAATATTTTACCTCCTACTAACCCACATCATTGTGTTATAAAACAAATAGTAGTTATTTCAGTTGTGTGTTCACATCCGTTAGCTTCATATATATTTGTGTTCAGTAGTTGAGTTGTGATTAGTCAGCTCGAACCTTGGTTGCTGCAGAAGTGTGATATCCTTGCAGCTTGTGATGTTCTGCCCTCAACCTTGGTACCTAGTCCGTTACGCAGGGTCCGTCTCCCTTCGGTGGAACTGATGGCAGACACCCGACTTCTCGTACCTTTAAAATGTCAGTTCATGGGGAAAGAAATGTTTTTAGTTTGTTAGTTGGCAAGAAATTCTATACAAAAATTGAAATTTGAAATTGAACTGAATTGATGGAAATTTTTATTGCGGAACGTTGGGATCTATGATTTCAAAATCTTGCAGGCCTGAAAGATTTCGATGAGTGGTTTTCGGAACTGCTAGTTTTAAATTTTGGTTATTCTTGTAGAATCAGGAAAGTCTGTGGGGTGTGAAAGTGAGCCGGCTTTAACCCGCGCCCCAGTGGGCCTCCGAGCCACCTTCGCCCTGGTGGCGGAGTGTTTGAACCCCCTCCCCCTCGGACTCAGCCCCTATGCGGGAGAGCGAAAAAAATGCGAAGGCTGGTGGATAGCTCATACAAATTCGCGAAGAAACTATATCAGTCACTTTTTGACTCGGGTCAATATTGAGATCATGATAGGTCAAAGAAGGTGGCGGTTTTTCAGTAGAGTTTTGGGCTCTAGCGTCTGACAGAGTTGAGTTAAAACCATTTTTAGGCACTATTCGCTTCCTCTCGTCACGGCGTATCGAATGATATATGACCATACTAGGTCAAAACACTAAAATGAAATGACCTCAGGTCAGGTCAAGGTCACTTTTTTAACCTGGCATAGTCAATATGCATATCAATCGACTCGCAATAGCAATCCAAACGCAATTGTATCAAAATGAAAGCTTTATCATTTCGTGCAAAGTTATTGACCTAAGCCTGAAAACTGCTTAAGTAGCCCCAGATGACCTCTGAGGTCACAGGTAAAAAAATTGCAACATGAACCTAAAAATGGCCCAGGATACTACGATTTGGAGAATATGAAGGTTTTCTTAGCTGTATCTACCCAAATACAGCCCAATTTCTGTTTTTGCCATGTATTTCCAATGGAGAGGTCATTGTCCGTACTTGATCTTAGGTCATCGATGTGAAAAAATCCCGGAATATATGTTGTAGCACTCGGTGGGCCCATTATGTGATACGAGTTTCAATCCGATAGATTCACCCATTGTATATTTATGGCCACCTTATACGTTTTTGGAGATTAGGTCACTTGACCTGCACTGGTGACCTGACCTGAGATGACACAACCTTAAAAGTTTGGGAAAAGTTGTGGAATTGATTAAGAATAAGGTGTGCCAAGTACGGCGGCGCTTCGTGCCGCCGGAAATACCCGAGGGGTGGTGTTCAAGCACCCTCCCCGCCCGGGCGAGGGTTAAGCCAGGGTTAATTATCAAGGTAGCGAATTTGTTGTTTCAAAAGGAAATGAATAAATCCAACGAATAGGAAAAAATCGTCCAGAAAAAATTATAGGAACAAAATATTTTGCACTGTCTGAATATCAGACTACATGGTGTGCATCGTTTTTGGTGACAACGGTGGCGTTTTGGTTTTATTTGTGTAACTGCATTGGCAGATTTAGTTGCATGTGTCGCTAGGTTCCACTCTTCCCTCGGTTCCTTGGTCCCATCTAGTTTCTTTCGGTTTCCGGCTGCTCTGCTGTGCTAGAGATCTGTTCCCTCCCCTGAGGCAAGAGCTCGCGAGGCTGGAGGGCGGTCACCCCGTGTCGTCGCTACCGTCGGGGCCTTTCATTAGTTAATCGTTTTCCCTTTTTATCCAATAGCGTCATGGCTAATTCCTCAGTCATATTACGGCTGGTTTCGACCAAGTCTTCTGCCGTTTTGCTAAGCTAAAATAAGTCCAATCTGATTAAATATGGGGCAGAAACAGAGGTGACACAGTAGCTGGGCTGCTGGGGGTGGCCGCTCTCCGCCTGGTGGCATGTCCCGGACCCACGACTGACGGCCCACGGCCCGACCCTGGGACACAGTGGGACTGCTGCGGCGTCGCCAACTTCACCGACTGGGCGGCGGTGCCGGAGGGCGCCGGCGGCGCCGTGCCCGAATCCTGCTGCCGCGATCCGCGCGACGGCTGCGGCGCCGGCGTCCTCTACATGGACGCCGAGCAGGCGGCTGGCGTCATCTACACCGAGGGCTGTGTCTCCGCCATCATCAAGAGTGCGCACCGCCACTGGGTCACCTACGTGATCGCTGCTGCCGTCTTCGCCGTGATACAGGTGAGTACCGCCGGCATCCGTGTGCTGAAGTGGTTTGGAGCATGATGCGGGTTCCTCCCATTTGTTGCCAGTTGCGTATATTCAGATAGAAGGTGTAGGTTGGGAGGAGCTTCATGATATTGATGTGAAAGTCCAACGTGTTCGCAGTATTAAAATCACGAATTGCATGGGTTAATTCAGGTTGGCGGGATATTGTTCAGGTTGTGCACAAGGCCTAAAATAAACGTTAACTAATTCAACTCAGTGCAATTTATCGGGTATTCTTTGTGCGTTGCCTGTATTGGTCAGATCCGAAGCAGTGAAAGTGCAAGATCCAGAGTGTTGTCATTTATGCAGTGCGTAGCAGTTGACCTTGCAACCTAGCATTGGCGCAAATCTTCGCGAATCGAGTTTCTTTCGCACAGTTCATAGAAAGTTCCTCAATACTGTCGTCTCCTAGTCTAGATGAGAGGAAAATTACCGTTTCCTCGAAAAATTATTTCGCAATATCCGCCAACTGGACGCGCCCAAAATTCAGTGACGCATCCTATCGCTCCCGCTAGTACTACCAGCCCTAGCTTTTTTGTGACGCGACATGGATACCATTGAAGTATGACGTGATCAGTCGTTGCAAATATCAAGGAGATACCGAGCGGATAGGAAGACTGTTCTTACAGCTTGATAAAATGACCAGTTTACTGAGAAAATACGATAGTTGTAAGCGTGCGTGGGCTCACTTGTCCGTTGCATGCCCCATTTGGCTTATTTGAGGCGTTATATGTAAAATTATTTGGTCTGTATCGTTGTTCTGTGCCAAGGGAGAATTCACGAGAAAACATTATGTTCGGCATTTGCGGCCCCTGAAAATATCACTATATTCTTAAGTGTATATTTTTTCAAATAGTCGTAGACTTTAGAAGATAATAGTCTGGCCTGGCGTTAAAAGTGAACTGTGGGAGTTTACGACGATTCTCAATTATTGCTTGCCATTCTTACTGTATGTCAAGCTTGTGCAATCATGACTGAAGTGGCAGTCATTGATTAAATTAGTCAACGGGTAGAAAGAATCTGGTATCTGAATATGCCCATCGGACCAAGTCCATGTCTGTAATTTTGAACGCGAAATCCGTTTCCCGCTACCAGACTACGATTTTTGTGCTTTTAAATATTGTCTTTACTAGTTTTGGTGTTATGTTACTGCTGTTGCTGGCCAATTAACGCGCGCATTGATGGGGGTCTGAGCCACCTTCGTTTTGACAGGAGTGAGGGGCGGGTACCCGCCCACCCCCCCCCCCCCCTAATATCTCGAGAACCACGCTAGATGGCGAAAAAACGGTAAACGGCGTTGGGTAGGCCATCCACTTCTCTATTGAGAACATTCGAATTTTTTGTCAGGTCTCATTTAAGCTCACTTGAGGTCAAGACATGTAAACATAGGGATAACATGTAGATGAAGGTTTTCGGTGATTACATCTGAACAAGTAAATATAGAGCAAAACAATTTAAACCTTTGGAATCGTCACAGCAAGCCGAATCGAATGATGTGTAATATGACCTTGCTAGGTCAAATCAGGTCAAATATGGCATTTGACCTGACCTGAGGTCAGTTCAAGGTCAAAATGCATACTAGTAGAACCGCAAAGACAAGGTCAATATAATGAGGTTACGATAAACGCTCTATCATCATCCGTTACTAAGTCATCAAGTTAAAACCATTTTTCCCATGTATTTCCCATGGAGAGGTCATGGCTCGTACCTGACCTTAGGTCATTGATATAAAAAATACCGAAACCTATTTTTGAAAACTTGGTGGGCCTATTATATGCTATGAGTTTAAATAGGATAAAGTCACCCTGTTCTGACTTATGCCATCTTAAACTTTGTTTAGGCCAGGCCACTTGACCTGACTGTTGACCAGACCTGATACGACCTAACCTTAAGATTTTGACAAAAGTTGTAAAAATGATGAGAGCAAAGGTATGCCAAGTACGGCGGCGCCACGCGCCACCGTTTTTATGCTATCCAAAAACCCGAGGGGGACTGGGTACCCGGCCCCCGTCAATGCGCGTGTTAAGTTGGCGGATCCCGATAAATTCTGTCTTGTTCGTATGACTCTACTTCCAAATATATATTGACCAGTGGCAATGGGTCTAGGAGTAACTTCACAGGAAGTACGCTAATTATTTTTACTCAAGGGTGCGACGTTTTTCGGGGATTGGTTTTGGCTAGCAAAAATTTCGTTTTCGATAAAAAAGAATCATCAATAAAAAAATCACACAGGCATGTAGTATTTATCTAACTTAGGATCGGTTGACTCTTGCTCTGGCGTTTCCGACAATTTCTCTGTAAGCAAGGCAAAAACTACCCAGCAACCTAACCGCGTCTGAAAAGCAAGCGGGCGAAGTTGGCTTGGTAGGAAGTTTGGCACGGGTTTTCGCTCGACACGACTGGTACGGAGATCCGTCAGCTACCGTAGTGTGGGGCCACCAACCTGGCGTGCCCTGGATTATTGTTTATGAAGTACTATCGTATCTCTACTTCAGGCGATAATCCAGGTAATACCTTTTACTCGAGTTGATCTACGCGAGATTTTGACCCGGGAGCGTCCTTGATTAAGGTTGAAAAACAAAACATACATGGCGTATTTAACTGAGCCTCCTGCCGCTTGAGGGCCAAGTTTGGGCTGTGTGAGCGTTTTTATTACGCCATGCTTGTTTGGGGCATTTTGATGATTATGCGTTTGTTGTAAATCCAGATAGATAAAAACCTACTGGACATTCAGCATCGAGCAGAAACTTGTAAATATGTTTTATAAACAGTCGTGAATAAGCCTTTCGCACAGCTCAACCCGGTAGTGAAATTCAGTGGCTATACCTCCCCATACTGAGGCCCCAGAGGCCTGTCAAGGTCACGTTAGATCAGTAACAAGACTCTTCTTGTGATTTCAAGGACTGAGCACAGGTGGCACTGGTCTTAATACGACATGCCACCTGTGTCCCGGTCCCACTTATTGCCTATATGGGGTCGTATCACCGGCTTTACGTGGTGTCAATTTTACTCTTAATGGGACCTCACTGTGTGGGCTTTGCCTGTGAGTCGCCATGTGACTGGTCTGAAGTGGATATATAACTGCTGCTTTGTTCACACGGAATTTTGTATTTTGTCTGTGTAGAGTTTGGCTAAGTGTCTGATTAATGCTGTATGCTTCCAAAATCGATTTGCCTCATGCATTGTTTTCGAATAATCACATATAGCCACTGCAGCTGCAGTGCCCTAAAACTCCTCAGCTTTAGAATAAAATGTTCCCTAAGGAAGAAAATTTTCCTCCACGTTATCTCTCGTCTAGGTATGATGCATGCTGTTTGAAGTAGATTTCAGATATTTGTGACAGATTATAATTTTTCCTAGATCGAATGTATCTACGCTTGCAGTGCTGTTTTGCAGTCCAATCATAAAATGTGATTCGCTTTCCACCGCCACCACCGACCGTTACCAGGGCAGATGCCTGTGCCACAGAGACAAAAACTCGTGGCGACGCTCCTGATGCTGAAATAAAACGCAGTCGGTATCTTTCCTTCACAAAAGAAACCCAAAACTAATATCCACAGTCAACCTTAGATCACAAAATGAACTCCAGACCACTTCCTGGTCGTTTTTGGGAGAAGAGTGAGGCCTATGCCCGTCTGAAAGTATCGTTTGTTCCTTGGACTGTCGTAAGACTGGAATCTAAGCATAAGCGGGAGTTGCAAGTCAAAATTACGCGAATTCCATTCTCCGGTGCGTTGTGTGGATAGTCATGAAAATATATTTAGTTATATTTTGTAGCTATATTTGTCAAATAGAAAAAAATACATTGCAGTATATTTCTTGGCAACCGATAATCGGTAACCGGAATGAGTTTGGCGTGTGCATAGGCCTTACCAGCTAAGTTTACTAAGCTTATGGTACTGCTTGGGAATCTGAACCTTGTTTGTTGTATTCAGGTCGTATTGACATTGAGTCATTTAGAAGTGTTACCAGATCGGTTCAAACATTAAGGAATAGTCAAATGTTCCGATGAGTGATATTTGTTGTAGACTATTTAGACTACTCTCTCGCTGTTCTCTCTTACTCTGTAGAGTCTTTCTGGCCAAAATAAATTTGCGTTTACGATTGAAACAACCAGGCCTGTAGCCCAACCAATAATGCATCACATGACACCCACTGTGGTCTTTATACCCGTGTTTCCGGAGGACCCTGAAAGTGTGAATTCACACCCCCGTGAAAGGTCAAGTCAGTCCCAGCCATCTTCTTAACAAGGTGTTTAAATTTCATCCCAGCGAGAGGCGCGTAGCTGTGACACCGATGGCTTACCACGCGCTCCGCTGTTTCCTGGCGTGACCTTCCCGCTGGGGGGGGTATTTCGCCGTCCCCCACCATATTCCATTTCCCACAAAGGCTAAAAAGATACGGACTGTGTTCGTAAGCTCTTGAGACGAAGAGAAATAACTATTTTCATGTCGGGTCTGTTGATTTCAGCAAGGTCAAGGAAGGTTCCATAGGCCTACAACAGGGCAGTGGACATTTCCCCAGAGTTTTATTCTGTGGAGCTAGAGCAAATCTTTAGGCATCGTTGGATTCCGCTCGTGATGAATCGAATGATGTATAATACGACGTTGGTAGGTCAAATTGTGAAGATGACCTAACATCGAGCTAGGTCAGGGGCACATGGTGACGTGGTATGGTCATCTTGCATATCAATCGACTCCCCGTCTGAAAATGTTTGAGATGCCTAAGTTAGAAACAATGTAAATAACCACCAATTCAAAGGCAAGACCATGATATTAAGTCCGTTTTAGCCCTCCCAAACGCCTGGTTAAAACCGTATTGGTATAAAACCAATTAATGTCGTATAAAATGAAATGCACGATAATTTAAAGGAACTGACACTACTTCGGCGTTTTATTTGGATTTCCTGGATACCCCTGCTTGTAGAGATATCAGTGACTTCTGCAATAGTGGCATGTTAGTTCAGATCAGTCTTGAGCCGAGGTGCCACGCCTTCTCCTAAGTATTTATTGCTTGATTACAGCTTAACCATGTTTTAAGCTGGATGGGGCTTATTGATCATTCTTGTGGTTAGATTGTCTCATGCTGTTGCATTGCCAGGAAAAATCAAAATAAGGATGCATTATTAGGTGGGTTGCATGCCTGGGTGTTTCAGTTGTGAATGTAAGTTTTTTTTGCTTTAAAGAAGCCAAGTCCGCTAGAAATATCACTTCTCTACGAGTTATTAATGCAGTATCGATAGAGCAGGCTTCTTTTGACAGTTAAGACTCTTGGAAACTAAATTAAACTCACCAGGACTCGCCAATTTAACACGCGCATTGACGGGGTCTGAGCCACCTTCGCATTGACGGGGGGGGACCGCCCCCTAAGATCTCGAGAACCACGGTAGGTAGCGAAAAACGGTAAACGGCGTTGGACTGCCCATCCACTTCTCCATCGAAAACATTTGAACCATTTTTTGTCAGGTCACATTTAAGGTCACGAGAGGTCAAAACATGCCCGTCATAGGGATAACATGTAAATTCAGTTTTTCGGCCATTACATCTCAACAAGTAAAGATAGAGCAAAACGACTTGAACTATATGAATCCTCTTAGCAAGCCGAATCGAATGATATATAATTTGACCTTGCTAGGTCAAATCAAGGATTTGACCTGACCTGAGGTCAGGTCAGGGTCAAATTATATAAAATGCATATCATTAGAACCGCAAAGCCCAGGCGAGTCTAATGCAGCTAAAATAAATGCTCTATCACCATCCGTTACTGAGTTATTCCGTAAAAACCATTTTCCCATGTATTTCCTATGGAGAGGTCATGCCTCGTACCTGACCTTAGGTCATCGATATCAAAAATACCGGAACATACTTTAGAGAACTCGGTAGGGCCATTATGTAATATGGGTTTCAATCGGATAAGTTCATCCTGCTCCGACTTATGCTATCTTAAACTTTTTGAGGTCGGGTCACTTGACCTGTACTGGTGACCTGACCTGAGATGACCTAACCTTAAAATTTTCACAGAAGTTGTAAAAATGATGAGGAAAAGGTATACCAAGTAGCGGCGCGTAGCGCCGCCGTTTTCTACTATCTCCGAAAACGAGGGGCGGGTACCCGCCCCCCCGTCAATGCGCGTGTTAATCAGCTAAAAGCTGTAGCGAAAATACTTGTTTAAGCTTAAAAGCCGAAAGTTAAAGTAGCCTAATACCGAGAAGCTAACCTGATATTCGATATCAGGGCCACCAGTTTAGTTGATGAGGCATTTTAAGTGCTGATTGAAAATAAAATGAAAATATTCCTACCTTAAGGGCTTGAAATAGGTCCTCTTTTTATTTGCCAAAATGGTGGGTGTTTGTGAAAGCCAAAAATCAATGCCAGAAAACCCCATTGTACATAACTGCTCAGAACGCCTATAGTAACTGGATAGCCGGAGGCTGCTGCGAAACAATGGCGAGGGAAACTGGCCCCCTAGCCCCCCCACCTCCAAAGTGAAGTCCTGGGTCCATCACTGCCTGTTTGCCAGGGTTCAATTAGGCCGCGTCAGGTTGGTGACTTCGGGGATATTAGCACCATTTTCATGTCACATCCAGATCAGTATTTTTATTCCGGTGCCGACTTGGTCGCCTGGCAAGCTTTAAACGCCTCCAAGCGGCTCGGCGTGATCGGACTGTTTTTGGGAGTGTGTATTTCTCACAAGTATCAGGAGAAATCTTCAGAAAAATCAAATCTAGTAAATTGGTAATGAATAAGATAGTTGCACGCCTATGTGGTTTGACGTTGTATATCAAATTTATTTTACGTCGTCAAAGGCGCCTTGAATTACGCGTTTGAGGACGCTTTTGCTCCAATCGGATACTATGTATTATTTATGTATGTTGATGACTAAAATATATGTGATGATGACGATGAAGTTGATGAAAGCTGGTTTTATATTTGTTTGTGCTTGACCTAAGTTTTGATTCATTGACCCAGTACCAATATATAAATACGATTGGAAAGCGAGTCGTACGAACCAGACTTGATGAGATGGCCTTTATTATTGGCGGGTCCGGCCTGCTAAGTCCGCTGACTTGACGAAGACAAGAAACTGTAGCCCGAAAGAATTGGTTTGAAAACGCGGTAAATCTCGGGGCTTGTAGCTGGCAACTAAAAACCGACTTCAGTTGTATAATCAGCGCTATCAACTTGGTTGATTACCTGTATTCGTATACCAGATTCGTTCCATCAGACCCGGGCACTCCGCTACTTATGTTCGTTATTCCGCTACTTGCGGACTCCCTAAATAGTAGCGTAGCAGCGGTAGTGGTTTCTGTAACCAAAACGTAGCACGGAAGTGGGTGGATGACTCAATTTTGAAAACTGCTACCACTGCCGATAGCCTGTTATGGTCCCATAACAGCAATATTGAAGTTGAAAGCCTTTCTCCTGTAGAAAAAGAGCAATGTTTGGTCGTGTTATTTTTTGCCTGTTTTACTATAAAACATCTTTAGGTAATAGCTGAGGAGTACTTTTAATCTGAGCAGTGCAATGGAAATCATGTTTTTGATAGCACTTAGTTCCGTTTCCTAATAAAAAGTAGCAATCCTTCGCAATGACGAAAAATTAGCGGCGCCAAACTCTGCATTCCATTACCCCAGCTTGGCCTTCTTGTGCACAGACAAGGCGTTTATCCTTCTGGTGCTTTTCTCTGTGCATATCGTATCGTCGTATCTGGGTAAAATGTGGCTGAAGGAACCATGAAGGGGTGAATCGCTCGACACTGTACCCATGACTAGTTTCAACCTTCCTCCCGATCTAACGATGTAATGTAAGTAAGGCATTGAAGTATAGTTTCCCCCCAACGTGGATTTTCTGCTACCAATTCTGGGATTTCCGAACCAAAATCAGTCGTCTTTCTTAAAAAAACTATTTTTTGCAGAAAAGTTAATAAGAGATTTTTAAACCTGCGCACGTTTCAGCCAGCGTCTGTCGGCCTTTCGCGATTCACAAGCCTTGTCACCACTGGTCGCATCCCTGAAGAGCATTCTCACAAAAAAGCTGACGACATTTCAGGATGTGTCGTCGAAGTGGCTGCTCGCATACTCTTTTGTCCTTCGCAACTCATTGTATTTTGGTCCATTTTATGGGATTCTGTTCAAAAAGGCACCCACACTGGATACATATTTATCTCTTCTCTGGTGACCCCGACTTTTTGCGTGTAAATTTTACACATGTGGCTATAAGTTACGTCTATAGACAGCATTCATGTAAAACAAAAACGGCGATTCCTTTGATATTGAACGTTATATCCAGACACCGGCAAGATTCCTACAAACATAAAAACCCTAAAACCCAAAAATAAAAGCACACCTAAAAACCAAGCTACCAATAAAATAAGAAAACTATATAAAAAACTTTGGTTAGTCAGGCAGGCCGAATTATTCACACTTTTGATTCTCCTGATTATATTATTCTTTCTCGCCTTTCCGGCAGATTCTGAAGAAATTCGCCTCTTTTCTGCATTCCACCGTATGATCTGGTTGAATCTAGTTCTCCAAATCTCTCTTAAAGACCTTAATTAGTATCCAGTTATATGACGCTCAACGGCAGTTTTTACACCTCACAAAACAGTTTCAACCGTTCCCGCGTGCCATGGTCGGTTCCACACAGAAAAGAAGCGCTGTGTAAACACGTGCAGTTTTCATGCACTGGGCGGCCGTCTTTGCCCGTATCGGCGTTGTTTCTTTGCCCTACTCTGTTGCAGCAGTCGCACGCAAATGAGCAGCTTTTCGTGTTTTATTAGTTGTGTTGCCCGTGTCATGTACCGTTTTGCGAGCACTGGGGCCTGGCAACAGCCGGGTGTTGTGTCGCGCGGCACTGGTAACGTTCATTACTGATGCCGTTATGTTTTCGCGGTGCACGGCGACTGCCGGAGCCGTTTCGGGAGACGGTCCTTCTGCAGGGAATCAACGCCCGATATCCCGTGCCTACTGGTATCTGTAGGAGGCAAAATTGTGTTTTCTGGCGAGGTCGGCGACGGTCTAAATATGGTCTAAAGCTTTTCTTTCGACGGTTATTGTGTTATTCGTGACTGGAACGCCAGGAAAGCTGAACTGTTATAAGCTAGCGGACCGTATCGCGTATAAAACTGGTCCGGCGACTGAAGGGTACTGGTTACCGTGATGTCAGCTTAGCACTAAATCGGGATATTGGATTTCCAGATACGACATGACGGTACATTGGCCTTTGGCGCCGCCTGACTATTTTGCAATTTAAAATATCCAAGCTCACATGATGCCTGTTGCAGATAGCTGCATAAGGGTACACTTACTATGAGGCTGTTCCAACGTCCTCCACCAAAAACGGTGGAGATAAACGGCCAGGCATATTTTGGATACAAAGACTCCGAAATAACTCAGTTGGCTTGAAAAGCCATGCGGACTAATTTGATCTTGAATTTGAATGATTTTTTTTAGTAAACTACTTGTTTTGGCCAAGGAATCGGACAGCCTAACATCTTTTTCATGAAGAGCCTTCTAACAGCCCTATGAAACCGTTGCCGGTCTTTGGGGCTTGGGTTGTTCTATCTTTGACAAGCTATCGCTGCCTCAGTGAATCGTTCGATTCTTATCGGCCAGTTGCTTGTTGTGTTTGGCTTAATGTTTAGACGCTTTTGTTTGTCGCGGGGGATAGACGGTTAAAACTGTGTCATATTCCCGGCTATTTGTATTTGGGGGAAACTATTCAGGGTCTTTCCGCTGGAGGCCCTGCTTTTTTGCGTCCAAAATGCGGACGGGTACAAATATTGTTTTTGTCGTGGGGCCAGTATGAAATAATTATATTCTTAACTGTTTTAGACGTGTAGTTCCGCTATAGCTGAGTTGAACATATTCGCCTAAGCCAGGCGGTGGCTCTGGACAAAGGGAAACTGTTCTTTGTGACTGGCCTTTGAAGCGTTGGAGCAGTGTCTGGCCACCTCAGCTGCTCGTGCATGTGTACACAATAGCATCAGGGTGACTGTTGTTGTGTTTGTCCGCAGATCCTGAGCGTGCTGTTCGCCTGCTGCCTAGCTCACGCCTACAAGTACACGGGCTACTCCAACGTGGCCGTGTGATGGGACTGCCCTTCAACACCCTAGCGCCCGCGGTTTCACCCGTCCCTCGAGACGGATATGTTTACTCCCCTGAGCACACTACGCCGCAAACGCGCGCGGCGGCGGTGTTTGCGGGAAGTGGCGTGTCTTCTGTAGTTGTAAATATTTGCTCTTGGTTGCAGCATCCGCCAGCAGACAGCGGCCACGTTGTCGATCTTGCTTAACACTGCTAAGACTGAAGGTGTATGTGCTCCTGTCGTGACTTTTGAGATCTTTGAAAGTGGTTTCTGCTTCGTTTTATCGCCGGACCGTCTCGCATTTGTCGCTCTGTCATTCATTCAGATGTGTCACAAGCGGGCTGAAACAGCGTCGCTCCACATAGCCTGGAGACGGTGGTACACCGTCGTGGCCGTTTAGCTTTGCTGATCTTATAAGCTTCTATATGTTTAATCGTCTTACTTAATATGGAAAGCTGGCCAATCTCAAAGGTGCGGACCATAATAGATGTATAACCTATTTGGGTACAGTTTTGTATTGATGTAGAGGAGGGGAAACCATTCTAGAACGTGTGTTTGTACTGGCTTGCTGTGAGGTATAAATGTTCAATCCTGAGTGTTCCACGCGAGTGTCAGAATGCGTGATGTTTTGCAAATACATTTTTGCAAAATGTGTCTAATTGCTTGGCGTAAGTACTGACGCCAGTCTTGTAAAAGTTTTGCGTTGATTTACCAGTTGTCTTGCATGTGAGGATAATCTGGTAAAATCATTCGAGTGCGGTAAGTGCTAAACGGTTCATCTTACAATTTAATTGCGTTTCTACGATGAAAGAATACATTCCGATGTAACTGAACATTTACCTTGATCTCTGAAACGTTTGGTCGCTTGAGTTTTGACCCTTAAAATGGCGTCCCGTTGTAGGTATGAAAGAAGCGTTTTTGCGGCTGCTCGGAGAACTGAATGAATGAGTGACGAGAGCTTCATGATTGATGCAGACAGGGGCTCTGTATCCAGTGTTGGAACTTAATGAGAGCTCATTGTCTTTATTTGTCCGTAACACCCGGACATGATAATTATTTAGGGAGGTTAATGTGTAAGCGCTATTTTTTGTTATCTTTTTATGTTTTATTTTTATCTTTATTATTTTTTTATTATCTTCTGTAGCTGGGGAATCTATCTGGACTACGTCCCATTTAAGCCACTTTACCCTGACCTGTAGGCGAATCTGCCCGTTGCGACTCCCAGATCAGTTTAACTGGGTAATTCAGTTTGCTGTGGGCTGCTGTCGACTGTAAGTGGCCTCTGGCCTATTTCAGAGCGGCTGGTCGATACCCCTCGTGGGCGGTGGGTGAGGTCTAATAAGGCCGTCGGCCATCCGGCTGGACGTTGCCTTGGCTGCAAAGGGAGACGTGAGTCTTGGGAGGGTCTCTTCGGCCCGTTGGCGGATCCAGGGGGGCTAGGGGCTCAAGCCCCCCTCCCGGAAATGTCCGAGCCTCTATAGTTAATACATAGGCGAGGGGCTGCCCGAGGTACTGGCAGGTGAGGCTGGAGCCCCTAGGCCCCTCAAATGAATTCCTGGATCAGCCGCTTCGGTTTTGGTGGCGACGTTCCCGGCGGCTGGATTGGATCAGTAGGGGTTGGTTCATTTGGCGGGGCCGACTCCGATGACTTGAAAGGTCCGATTGTTTTCGCTTTGTTCTGGTTCTCTGTGCCGTGCTCCCAGCCGATTGAACGTTGGTATTGGCACCATTCCGCCGTAGTGCTGGCGGCTGATTACTTTCACCTGGTGTCTCCCGGTACTCTGCCTGTATTCACCGCGCTGGCCTCGTCCCGCTAAGTTCTGCACCATAATCCTAAGGCTGTCTCTATTCCCTCGAATGCATGGCATCCAATGCGACATCTGAGATGGCAGCTGTCCACTGCAGGTAATGCGTTTAACGTCGCCGATCCCCTGCACCCGCTACTCTCTCTCTACCGTCCTTCAGTTGGACCTTTCGTCATTTCGCTGCTCATCCCCCCCCCACTTTTCCCTCCCGAGGCGTCCCACCGGTTAGGTGACCGTCAGCACGTGTGCGTCTGTCGCGTTCACTTTCGTTGTACCGTTTCCGGCGGTGCGGGGAGGCATGACGCGACGACTAGCGGCGGAGGTGAGGGGACTCGCCGCGTCAGCTGGCGATCCATCCTCCCCCGCGCATCCACGCTCCATATGCCGCCGCCAACAGGAAGCGGGCGCGAGTAGGGATGGCAGAAGACAGCTTTGACAGGATTGCAGCCCCAAACATAGGAGTCCTTCCCTTAGGGCCTAACAAAGTTCAGCTTTGATGTGCGTTAGAAATCATTTTTTATGTGGTGTATCCGTGTCCCCACCACGCCTTCCGGAGTCCATGAAAAATAATCGTCTGCCCTGCGGCGATAAGAACTGGGCTGTCGTCCCATTCCGAAGTTGCGGTCGGGGCGAACGTGCAGGATGGCAGAGGACGTGTAGGCTGCGGGAGTGGTCTAAACTGCCTGGATGGTTTTGACATCACGTCTCGTTCTGAGGTGAGTGCCCGTGTGGCGAAATCGCGGGAAAAGTGCGCCGCGATGGCTCAATCGCCGCTCTGCTCCTGCCAACAGCTTCCCCCGATTGATGATAGCAGGGCGTAGTGGTTTTCTGGCATGGAACTCTTCAGGAAAACTGACCAATGCCGCGTGCGTCGAGTGTTCCTTAGTCTCTGTGCCAGCACTGCTTCCCTGCCGTCATAGGTACCATTCACAATCCAAGCGGCTGGCTCCCCGCTTTTTGTAAACTGGTGATCGACTAGTTGTCCCTCAGTCCTCTAGCGTTTCACGGACGCCCTGTTAGCCTCATGGACGCCACGTTCGACGCCCTGTGACGTAGGCCGTCCGGTCGGGGATTTTCCTCTGTGGCGCTGTCGATTGGTTTGTGTTCGGGAAAGGGTCAGTACCAGACGCGGTGCGCTGAGTGCTTCTATCTTGAGTGACATTGAGAAGCTGTTCAAGTTGGAATTGACGTCCTCGGACAATATTTCTCCAACGATGTTCTCGAATCATTTGTTTGAGCGCAAAAAGTGGCTAGAGTCTAGGCTTTATCGCAAACAATTGCTAAACTATTGATGCGATCACATTGGCAAGATGTATATTCTCCGTGGAAGTCTATCTCGAGCCGAAAATGAAATGAAGACAGATCAGGGCCACAGTTCCTGTAAAATGCGTAACCGCGTGATTTTATTTTAAAACTGAATGCCTCAAGCCCTTCTTCTACATGGCCCAGTTGCCGATTTGGTCGTTTTAGCGGCCTCGTGCGGATATTCTGGATCGGGGAATCAGAGTACAGTTCTTGCCCCTGAAGCGGCACTACCGTCTGCTTGAGTGGTCGCTATCTGTGGACACGCTTGGTTACAGGCAAGAAATAATGGGTAACGCGACAAGTGCAGTCTTGAGTGTGATTTTTTAAATGTTGCCCTCACTCCGTCCATGTCCGCCACCGGTGTTTGTTTTGAAGCAGCAGAAGGGTCGCTTCAGGGCAGTTCAGCGGCTTCATACGTGCCGTGACGACGTACCAGCTTTAGCAATTCCGTGTCATCTGGTATGTATTCATCTATTTTCTGTCGCGCACCTGTGGGTAGCTGTACAGGTGTGCATGGAGAGGTCCTCTGTGTCATCTATCAACTTTCCTTGTCGTGTGACTTGTCGCTCTCTCCACAAATATCCTGAGACATGTTGCTTGCCTCAGAAACCTTTTGTTTTGCGTCGTACGTATACCAGAGCTCTGAGATAGCGACAGTGACGTGGATGTGGGCTGTGGTGTTCCCTGCTCCCGCGGAGGCTGCTCTAGATTTGTTAAGGCTTTGTCTGCAGCTCTGCAGTGCCACTGGGACTGGATTGTGTTTGGTTGGAAATGTGACAGAAAGAATAGTGAAAATGATCAAATACTAACCAGAGAAGTAATTCTATTGTCTGTTATGCTCGTACTATTTTTCTTAATTTATTTTTGTAAGAAGAGAGAACCGGGGATAGTGTTTTCACTGCATATTATCCAACACTTCTTGGCAATCAGTTAAAACCGTAGTGGAAGAATGTTTCATCCACTTGTGAAACTGTTATCTGACTTTTAACAGGTCAGATGTTCTGAAACAGCCGTTCATCAGACCTTTAAGAGGCCGCAATCTTTCGGTCAGCAGCGGGCGGGCCGCGCCGTTTCAGCGCCAGCTTTGTCATTAATGCGTTTCGGTCGCCTCCTCAGCTGCGCTGCTGCGGCATCGCCGACTACCGCGACTGGGGCAACACCGACTTCGGCAATGCCACCAGCTCTGTGCCGGACTCCTGCTGCAAGCCGTTGAGTCAAGGCCAGGAGGGGTGCGGCACTGGCGTGGCTGGGCAGACCCCTGAGGTTGCTGGTGCAACGATCTACATTGAAGGCTGCCTGGACCGACTGGAGGAGGAGATCCAGAAGAACATCGTGGCCGTGGGCGGGGCCGGCGTCGGTATCGCCTTCCTCCAGGTAAGCGACGGCCAGGGTCATTATACTCGCGGCGGGAAGTGACAAGGGTAACTATCTCCAGACTGGTCCATGTTTTGTTGAAGTGAATCACGGTTAAGGATCTACATTGTGGAGTTGGGATGCGTCCTGGTATGAGTTAAACACGGACCAGTCGGACGGTGAGGCTTAACAGAGCAGCTCACGTTTGACCTGTTCGTGTAGGTGTCAAATACGTTGTGTGTGTCAGTTACAACATGTTGTTAGTCGCTTTGATGTCCGTCTCCATGTAATCCAGAAATCCACATCTCTGTGATCCAGGAAGTATCGCGCAAAAGACAATAGGTTATGATCAAAATATGCATGCTTAACGATGGAGTCTAATTCGAACTTATGACTCGCTGTCGCGGCGTATTTTTCCTTCGTGTTACGAGTAAATTGTGTATTAAGAAAGGAGGGCGTGCCTTTAACCCGCGCCCCACCGGGGTTCCGGCATCACCTTCGCCCCACGGAGGGCATCGATGGTCCCCCTGTAACTCCGAAAATATAGGGGTTAGCGAAAATCTGCAAAGTGCATTAGAAAGCTCGCGTGAATTCAGCACGAAATTACTTTGCATGTTTAAGCGCTCAGGTCAATGTTTTGACATCCAGAGGTCATGTTAGGTCACGATAGGCTATTTTCACTATAATTGCAATGCTTAAGCAAACGGCATAACTCTTATGCCATTAGAGCTATTGAGATCTGGTAGAGTACATTTGATAGGAAAAGGTCAGACCTTTTTCCGCTATGTGGAACGTAATGACCTCCCGCCAGTGGTTTGACCTCCAGGGATAACATCGTGACCTAATATGACCTGAGGTCACGAAAGGTCAGAAAGTGACCTTGCCGTATATCAAATGAAAGCCAGTGACCAGGCATACACGATGATGTGTGATTCAGCGCTCTAGCTTAATTAGGTCAAAAGTTATGGTGAAAATACTGTTTTGACCCCTGGTGACTTCGGAGAGGTCAAAGGACAAATATGGCCCTGGGATCCGTGAAAGGGTGTCCAAGAACGCTTTTCTGAGCAAACTGAGCATTTGCAATCGTTTTTATGACTTTTAGATTATAAGACAGCTTTTCCCCATGCTTTTTCAATGGGAGAGGTCACCTCGTGACCTGCCCTCAGGTCACGAAATAGAAAAATCCCGGTTATACACCTTGTAGACTCTGGAGGGGTTATGAAGTTTGGGAAGTTTCAAATCGATCGATTAAGAAATGTAGCTATTATAGAGCTCAAAAGTTGAAGTGAGGTGACTTGGCTGAACTCGTCTGGCGACCTGACCTTGGGTGACCTGGGGTAAAAATTACGGGGATGGTGGGAAATGATGGGGTGAGGGACAGAGCCCTCAACCGCGGTGCTGCGTGTCGTCGTTTTTTTTGCTAGCTCGAAAAAAACCTTAGGGGCCATCGATGGCCCCGGTGGGGCGAGGGTTAAAGCTACAATAATGAAATCAGCCCAATCCCTTTCTTTTCTGTGGGTTGCACATACTCCAAGAATGATGCCACCAGGTGTAGCCCCGATGAGGACCCCGTTCGCAGGCGGTCGGTTAGTAGTGCCTAAATTCAAAGAATATTTTTACTTTTAGTGCTTAATTTTTTTACTTTAGTATTTACGTAAAGCGCTTTTGTTTTTGCGCTATTTTTAAGTGCCTTTACATTTTCTTGAATTGTTCAGTATAAACTCGTGATCTATTTTGGAATATGGATGTGGAATTTGGAGAAGCAAAAAAAACACCTGGAAAGACTTTGTGGTCAACTTCACACACTCGCACGGCGCGGCTATTTTTGTCTGTTTTTGATCAGAACTTGCTAATGTTCTTCAGCGTATATAGTCTAGTGTGTAGGCGGCTCTAATATGACCTTTGTTTCGTGCACAAAGTATAATTCGGTACTGTTAACTAAGCTCAGCAGCACGCAAATCGTCCGATTCATGTCTCTCAGCGCCGAATCTGGGGGAGGGGCGGGGCACAACAGCAGCTACTTCACGTACTGTTCGCACGTAGTGGAAACCGTGAAGAAAGTGTTTTTCTGCAGAGCTGTGCGCTCCTTTAACGAGTATTGGGCATCAGCCTGAATTTTCAATGATCTGTGCAATAATCTAACAGCACGTTCTCGCTTTAAAACAGGCGTTGGATATGCAAGACAGTAGCCTGTCTAGGCTATTTGTAACCCTGATTCCGTTTCTGACTACATTTTTAAGGAAGGTATGCCAGAATTGTAGTGACGTGAAACTAAAAACATAGCCTAAGTGACCCAATCGTGACCGTGAGCATTGCTGTGCCTGGTGTTGTGTCGACTTGATATATAACTGGAAGGCGTGCGCTGTTCATTTAACCGAAAGTGACGCTGAAAGGGAGTGTGGTTCCTTCAGAATTAGAGTAGAATTGATGTAGCCATGTGACAGAACATGACGAGAAACCACTCGATAAATATTTCATATTTCTCAGAACTTAACGTTCGCGGAAACAGCTAAAATTCACTTCCTGTCGGCTCCTCGTCCGCTGGTCACCTGACCATTTCTAGTAATGACAGCGTGACGTGATGCTAACGTCACGCCGGGGAGATAAATTCTACCTGGACCTCTATGAAAGCTTTGCGCTAAACACTGCTTTGCAACTGGCGATTATTAATGCGCATAACCTGCTGTATTTTCTAGATTCAAACGTGAAATATGGGTTATTGTACCGAGATAAGAGCAGAAATCGATCTATGTATTTTTGTTCTGAACAAACCTTTTTAGCTACAAACGCTTCATTTATAATAGTTTTTATTTGTGCCCCAACTGAAGAGAGTTATCGTGACAAAACATTACCGGATCGGACCCCAATTTGACGTCACCGCAACGGGGAAACTTTAACCTCTAACAGAGAACAATTGAATAAACGAAGTCGTGGGATTATTAGCCATTTATAGCATAAATAGAGCTAAAATCATTATTTTTAATAAATATTTCCCCTAAAACCCCTCCTGGAATTGCACCAAGGTGGTACATTTCCTTTAAAGGGAATGTAGCACCTTGGTCGAATCCTGGAATTTAGTGTAATTAGGAGTACTTTTAGCCGAAAATAATGAAACCGCTCATGATTTCGCTGAAAAATGTACAATAAGCTCAATATTTTGATTTTTAAAATATTCTTCTAGAAAAAGAAATAAATATCAGCCTGTGGATGATGTCACGATCTGGCAACCACTACTATTCTTGAAACGCTTCAAGGGCTTCGAGTGGCTGATGCTCATCGTGACGTCAGCATATGCTGTCACACCAGCAGCTCACAACAATGGCCGCCCGGCGACGGGCTGATGAGGGGCTGGTGTCAGATAGGTTTTAGCTTTTTTCTACGGAAATATCGAGTTCCAAGACAAATGACATATGGAGTACCGGGTTTTCCGACTTGCTTTACAACTTGGCCATCTCAGTTAAAATCACTTTATGAAGGTGCCACATTCCCTTTAATCTGGTTGAATTCACATTTGACGTTGTTCACAGATGTGACCCAGGAATACCAAATCCGAGGAAATCACGTCCATGAAACATGCATGAAATGTTCTGCTCGATTAATATGTTGATGTAATCTACAGATTCTGGGTGTGATTCTGGCCTGCTGCCTCGGAAAGAGCATCAAGAAGGAGTATGAGACGGTGTAACCTCCGCTGCCGTCGCTGTCGGGCTCCCTCGGCCACCACCAAAGTGTGACGTCACTGGTGCTCACGTCACACCACCTGCGACGTCATCGTCGACCATCTTTTGTCGTTGTCCGGTTACCTGTTGACTGTTTGGGCCAACTTCAGACAAGTTTATTTTTGTGTAGCCTTCGCGAGCATGCCGCCGCTGCGTCGCTCGGCGTTCCCGTACTGTCGCCATCTCTCGTCAATGTTGTGAACCACAATTTTTCGACTCACTATCTCTACCGAATGGATCTGAACCCGTTCGCAAGCCGAAGAGTAGCTAGATCTGAACATGAATGCTCGTCATCAAAAGTAGATTTAGTCGTTAGCCTTTCATCGCGGGTTCTGCCAGCTTTGTGTGGTAGTGTACGTGCCTGTAAGCCTGCACGGCTCAAGGTCGCGAGCACAATTGTCAGCTTCCTGTCGTATTTTCATATTTGGGTTTTGAACGGCTGTAGAGTTGTCACGTGGCGTTGCGGTGTGTGCTTCGGTGCTGCAGCTAACGCACATCGATTTCTCTGTCATGTGGTCGTGCAGAGGCGGATTTTGGGACTGCTATGCTTTTGCTGTTGTAACGGTCATATTTGTCACTGGGTACACACCGGGTGATATTCTAAATAGCTGTATTGTGTATCTTTCGATATATAAAAAGTACCAGGTCTGAGGGATCACAAACCACGTGGCATTATACCGGTAGCCACTTCGCCACTATACCCACAGTTATCTAGCTCACATACAACGGTGTGTTATCGCGGGGCCGTTCTGGACACTGCTCTCTGTGCACCCACCTGGCTGTCTGAGACGGCAGAGCTGTGCTCTCGGCCTGGTAGAGCCACCTGCGCGCTAGTGTCCAGAGCTGCCGCCCTGTTCAGCGTCGGGGACAGCTACCGCGCTGTCTCCTGTGCCGCGAATGGTGGACGGCCCGGAGCCCGCTGCTCCCGGCTCTGCTGGGTCGGCGGTGGGCGGGAGCTGCTCAGAGGGCGAACTACCACCGCCGCCGGCCCAGCAGCCCTCAGCGCCGCACTGGACGTCGACTGGTACACGCGGAGCGGACGCGCCTACAATAAAAGATCTGAAAATTTCACTGCTGTTTTGATGGGGAAGACTGGGAGTAGTGATGACTCGTGAAGAGGCGAGTCATGAATGGAAGACATGAATTATACTGAAACGTTCAACACCAGGGGTCAGAAATAGTCCACCAGACAAAAAGGAAGGACACATGAAGACAGTTCCCAGAGGTAAAAAAGGTTTTGCCTACTCGGTTAGGAAAATCTCTGAAGCTGAAGATGCCACTAGCACCCATTGAAGTGTAAACAACTTGTTCGAGATGGCAAGGTGTCACAATCTGGTGCTTAACTGCTTATTCTGTGTATTAGGGATAGGCATTTTCTCAATTAAGATAAAACCTTTTCCATTTGAGGAAACACCCTTACCTCGGGGTAAGAACTTGGTCTCCGTTGGGTAAAGTGACCAGTGTTCTGACCTCTGGCGGTTCCCTGCTTTGGGAATTGAGACAACTTATTTGTGTACTTCCCTGCCCTGGCTGGGACTGAGACAGGGGCGGCGCCAGGAGGGGTGAGTTCCTCAGCTCAATACATCGTGGATACAGGGGGAAAAGGAGCGGGGCAGATCCTCCCCGATTGTGCATAATTATCTCTTCGCGCCAAACAAGGTCACCTCACTTCAACTTTTGAGCTCAAACATAGCTACATTCCTAAGCCAATCAATTTGAAACTTTCTACACTTAGGATCCCTCCAGGGTTTTTAAAATGTATATTCGGAATTGTTTTCGATTTGGTGACCTGAAGTCAGTATACAAGATGACCTCTCCCATAGAAAAGCATGTGAAAAGCTGTCTTATGATTGAAAAGTTACAAAATGTTTGCAAGCACCCAGATTTCCCAGAAAATAATTTTTTGGCTACCCTTTCACGGATTCCAGGGACGGTATTTGCCCTTTGACTTATCTGAGGTCATCGCAGGTCACTAGGGGTCAAAAACAGCATTGTGTCGATAACTTTTGATCTAATCAAGCTAGAGGCATGCTACAACCAATACCTGCCTCAATATACTTGCAATAATGATAAAACAATAATGCTAACTTCAACGCAACCATATAATTTTCAGCACATATTTGTTAGTAATATACTTCATAAGAATAATTACAAACAGTACCTCTATCACGGATTAAAATGTAGAGAAAATAAAGCAATTAAAAATGTGTTCTAAGTCACTGTTTCATATAAATTAGCCATTGGTGATACGCGAATCAAACCCTGGTAACAAGAAAGTACCGCTGTAGTACAGCTTAGTCACAGGCAGGACACTGCGGCACAGTTTAGTCACAGACAGCCCGCTGCGGTGTAGCCTAGTCATGGGCAGAACACTGCTATAGCCACGGGCAGTATGCTAGTCACGGGCAGGAAACTGCGGTACTGTTCAGTCACAGGCGGAAAATTGCGGTGCAGTGTTGCCACAGGTGGTACAGTGTAACCGCGAGGGACTGCAGTGCAGTATAGTCAAAGGTATGTACATACACTAGCGCAGCACAACTACAGGCAAACACTGCGGTGCAGTATGGCCGCAGGCGAGACACTGAAGAGCAGTATAGCTACAGGCGGGTCACTGCGCTGCAGTATAACTACAGGGAAGACACTGCGGTGCAGTATATTTACAGGCAAGTCACTGCGCTGCAGTATAGCTACAGGCGAAACAGCGCGGTGCAAAATAACCATAGGCTTGGATTACGGGCCAATTGCAGGGAGTTGTTGGGGGGGGCTGCCATAGGCAATTAGGCAGGCGAGGCATTGCAGCATAACTGTAGGCGAAACACTGCAGTGAAGACATAGGCGAGACGATGCAGTATAACCATGGAATAGAAATAACTTTTCTATGGTATAACCATAAGCAGGCGAGACATGCTTCATAACCATAGGCGAAACATTGCAGTACAACTATAGGCACCAGAGGCGGATCTAGACCGGTTGCTGGGAGGGGGCAATGATGTCGGCGAGTAAAAATAAAATATATGACGAGGGGGAGGGGGCAGCGGCCGGCTAGTTAAACTGCTGCAAAGCATCAATACAAAAACACTTAAAATTGTTTTTTTACTAAAGGATTCATTCTCCCCAGTTGAACAACAAGCAAACATTATTTTGCTTTGGAGACGGCAAAAGAGGGTTTTCCCCCTCTATTTGCTTCGGGAGGACATGGCTACACTACCCCTCCCCCCACCTCCTTTCTGGATCCGCTGTTGTCGATTCATATGTTCGGTTAGCTAGATATGCAGGTGCAATACCTTTGTGGTATTAGCCCTCGCCCCGGTTGAGGGGTTTGAACACCCCCTCGGGTTTTTTCCAGCGGCACTAAAAAACGGCAGCACAAAGCTCCACCGTACTTTGCATACATTATCCTTGATCGATTCCGCAACTTTCCCTAAAATGTTGAGGAAGGGTCATCTCAGGCCAGGTCACCAGTGCAGGTCAAGTGACCGCATCTCAAAAAATTCTTAAGGTGGCATAAGTAAGAAATGGGCGAATCTATCGAATTGAAACTTCTGCCACATAATGGGCCCACCAAGTGCTGCAACATATATTCAGGGATTTTTCGTATGATTACCTAGGGCCAGGTACGGATCATAACCTCTCCATTGGAAATACATGGGAAAACAAGAAATGGGCTGCATTTGTGTAGATACAACTGAGAATGCCTTCGTATTCTCCAAATCGTAGTATCCTGGGCCCCTTCCTAGCTTCATTTTGCAACTTTTAACCTGTGCCCTCTGAGAGGTCATCTGGGGCTATTTAAGCAGTTTTCAGACTTGGGCCAATAACTTTGCAGAAATTGATGGTATAACTTATATTTTGATACCATTACGTTTTTATTGTTATTGCGAGTCAAATGATATGCATATTGACTATGCTAGGTTGAAAAATGATATTGACTTGACCTGAGGTCAGGCCATTTTTTATTTTGACCTAGCATAGTCATTTTATACATCACTCAATTCACCGTGAAGAGAGGAAGGGAATGGTGCCAAAAAGCGGTTCTAACTTAACCCTATTTCCGTCAGGCTCCCGGCTACCCCTATTTCCGGCAGGGGGCAATATCGGCCCCCTAAGATCTCGTAATCTATCCGGCTGATTTTGAAAATTCAAAGTGCTACAGATTTCCCTGACGCTAAACTTTATTTTGAAAAGAAGAAAATTTCAAAATTTTGATATTTAAGGGGAGGGCCGTGCAAAATATACAGTTTTGTGAGTTTTTTAGATTGTCCATAACCCTTGTCTCTGTTGTACGATTTTCACAAAACTAGTTCGGATTTACCAATAATTGACCCCAAATTGTCATATACTCGAGTTACGCAAAAATTCGAAATTCGATGGCAGTTCCAGGACCAGGACTATGAGGGGAAGTATATACAATCTAAAAAGTTTTTGTTACGCGGATTAGAAGCCGTCATATACTGTTTGGCATCTTTGACACATAAATAAATGCAAAAAACGAAAAACTCATCAGGGGCGGATGCATTAAGGTAAAATAGTGGGGTAAAATGCACACCAACAAAATGCAAGTGGTATGCATGATTATATTAGTCCCTCGGCTAGTTGAAATTTATTTCTGATAATTTTTACACTCCCATGCCAGCTCTGGAAAAGGGTGTGACATAGGTGGATCAAGGACTCTCGTCGTGGAGGTGGGGGTGATTGGAAACACATTTTCAATATACGACGATATTGAGTCGCGGCGGTGATACTGGCTGGGAAGATATATTTTGAAAATGTAATGTTACCCCCTCAAATACTGACACTTTTTCGCCATTGGTAACACGTTCCGTATGCTCTTGTCTCCGTGACCTGCCTATGGACGAAATATTTCCTTAGTCGTTCCTGAAACTGAATACATACAGAGTGCATTTCTATTCTCGCACAAAGCTCAAAGTGAACAAACATATGCGTTTATATTTGCGATTTACTCTATATTATAGTGACTGGATTCGCTTTTGGAAATCTAAAATTGGTTTATACCTATTTTGCATTTTCATATACCCAATTTTATTTGCCCTGACACGGCTGTAAGCAGTCTTCTCACTTACTAACGTTCAGTCCTTCTTGATTACATTCCCCCCATTTTGAACTGCTGTAACCGCCCCTGATGAATACAAATAGTGACAATTGTGAATGTACTATCATCTCACATGTCAAATAATATAATAAAACCATATAACTGGTATCAGGATCAGCAGAGACGGCTTCATTTTACAAAGAACCCACCGCATGCGATAATACTTGGTTTGTGGATAGAACCTCCCAAAATACGCAGCCATAGCCCCGCCCCTGGTGAATATATAATCTTGAAATTTTCAGAAAACCTGCCTGAGCTAGTTTTAGGAAAAGTCAGGAAGTTTCAAAGTTCTATTGCAAGCTGTTTTGGAGATATTTTTGAAAAATCTGAAGGGGGGCAATATTAGCCCCTGCCGGAAATAGGGTTAACACGCACATTGACCGGGGCAGGTACCCACCCCCCTCCGGTTTTTCGGAAGTAGGTGGGCCGTAGGGGGCCGCCGTACTTGGCATACCTTTTCATTCATCATCTTTACAACTTTTGTGAAAATTTTAAGGTCAGGTCATCTCGGGTCAGGTCACCAGCACAGGTCAAGTGAACTGACCTAAAAATATTTTAAGATAGCCTAAGTCGGAACAGGGTGAACTTATCCAATTGAAACTCATATCACATAATTGGCCCAGCGAGTTCTCTAAAATATGTTCGGTTATTTTTTTATACCGATGACTTAAGGTCAGGTACGAGCCATGACCTCTCCATTGGAAATACATGGGGAAAATGACTTTTAAGTGAATAACTTAGTAACGGATGGCGATAGAGCGTTTATTGTAACTTCATTAGATATCACCTTGTCTTTGCACTTCTAATGATATGCATTTTATATAATTTGACCTTGACCTGACCTCAGATCAGGTCAAATCTTTGACTTGACCTAGGAAAGTCATGTTAATATCATAAGATTCGGCTTGCTGCAAGGATTCATATAGTTTTATTCGTTTTGATGTATCTTTACTTGTTCAGATGTAATGACCGAAACCTTCATTTACATGTTATCCCTATTACGGCATGTTTTGACCTCTAGTGACCTTAAATATGACCTGACAAAAATGGTCCAAATATTTTCGATGGAGAAGTGATGGGCTGCCCAACGCCGTTTACCGTTTTTGCTACCTAGCATGGTTCTCGAGATCTTAGGGGGCGGGTACCCACCCCCGTCAAAGCAAGGTGGCTCAGACCCCCGTCAATGCGCGTGTTAACTATGCCAGACGCTAGAGTCCAAAACCACTACCCTAACATGCAACCATCTTGACCTGTCATGACCTCAGTATTGACCTGAGCCAAAAAGTTACCGATGTAGTTTTCATAATTCGCAAGAGCTATCCAACAGCTTTCGCGTTTTTCGCTATTTCGCATAGGAGCCGAGTTCGAGGGGGTGGGGTGTTTGAAACCCCCACCAGGGCGAAGGTGGCTCGGAGGCCCACCGGGGTGGGGGTTAAACACCGGTGCAGTCTCAAGAAAGGAACATAATGGAATATTTTCGTCCTGAAATAATACGTTTTCAGTGAAACGCATTGGCAAGAGGGGGTTACTTTAAGAGTGTGGGCCCGGCCCACCGATGCACAGTAGGAACTTTTCCGCTACTAGCCTGAATTTGATCAAAAGTTAAACATTCGATTTGCGGACAAAATATGCCCTCAACTGGCTGGAATTTTTCCAATTTTACAATGGTGAAAATTATTTTTGTCTCCTTTTCCATAAAAGTTGGTGAAAAATGTCTCTAAAGTCGGAAAAAGTTGGACATCCAGTGTTACTTGTTTCAAGGCCAGAAAATTATGGCAAAATACGAACGCAAGTGGGACGTCCGATATTGTTGAATGTGTGCTACATTCTGTATTTCTGGAAAGCTTGACTCTTTCTATGTCCAAACTAACCGTCGGATTAGTAAGAAATGTCATAGGAATAAAATTATATATGATTAGATTGGAACTTGTTTCTAACCTCTTTCAATTTCGAGTCTCCAAGAAATGTGTAAGGTTTTAACTACTAGTGCCGTCGATTGGCGCACGGGAATTTATAAACTAGACACGGCAAACAATTCTAGGTACGAACCAACAAAAATTTCCTGCAACTTTTAGGGATTCGTAGAGAAAGATTTTTGTTTTACCGTAATGCGCCCGGCCGGCGTGGTGCCTATGCAGTCACAATGACAGAGAGGCCGCTGAGGTTGTGGAGTTATGGACTTTTAGCGATAATTACAGCTGTAGGTAGGTGGTGTCACCATAGACGGATCCAGGTGAGGCAAGTGGGGACCTCCCCTTCGATTGACCTTCGTCGCCCCCTGAAAGTCCGATGTCGCCCCTTTGAAATATCCTTTATTTATTTATTTATTTATTTAACTGTCTTAAATCTCCACGGGGGCGGGTATTACCATTTGCGTCAATACAGGTCATGCCAGATGAGAGCACAGAAAACAACAATGGTAAAACATATGAGAACACGTCAAGTAAAATGAGCACTCGAATTCAGGCATAAGTGTGATGCTACAACATGAACAAGATTAAGGCTAGCGGTTGACTCCGGCTGCTCTCAGCTGGTCCCGACATGCGCGGATGTTCACTGCTGATCTGACAGCTTCAGGGACAGCATTCCACTCCGATATGGCCCGATAGTTAAAAAAACCTTCTTGCCCTCTCCGTGCGCACCGCGGTAGCTGGAGCAGGCCTCGATCCACGGCTGGTGTGCGGTGGAGAGACACTTACCGCGACAATTGAGGAGACACTTCAGGTTTTCAAACGCATTGTACTGATGTAAAAGTTTGTACAATGTGATAACATCTCGCTCAAAGATAAGGCTGTCCAGCTTTTGCCACATCAGTTCATCAAAAAGCGGTATTACGTGGTCACGGCTCTTAGAGCACATCACAATGCGGGCAGCGTGGTTGAGCACTTTCTGCACTCGATGCTTCTGACAAGCAGTGCAGCCAGACCACAGAGTGATGGAGTACAGGATGTGTGAAAAACAAGGGCTTCAGCAATCATTTGTTTCACAGATCTAGGGAGGCGATACGAAAATTTCGTGAGCCCAGACAGAGTGCTATAACAACGTCGTATCACCTGCGAAACATGGTCCTCCCACCTGAGTCCGGAATCTACAACCAACCCTAGAATTCGGATCTCTGGCGAAGGACTTATACGAGATGCCTCGAAATTTAGTGAAAATTCATATTTTAAAACTTGTTTTTGAGATGAGAAAATTATCAGTTCAGTTTTTGTGGGGTTTATCTCAGAACTGCAGAACGGTGGCGCACGTGGTCGCTCAATTGCCCATCCCTTCAAGCTTGGACGTTAAGAGATAGCTTTTGTTTGCACTGAAAACCCCGAAGTAACTTCCTTGTCATTCTCTTTATCTGAACCAAGCAATACTTTGGTTTTGGAAACATTAGCAGTCATATACACCAAACAAGTTTTGACTTCGCCACGCTATAATCAAAACCAAAAATCCAATCCTGGAGGCTAAAATTTTTGGTACCTCGCATAACGTTGAGCGACGGTCGAAATGATTAAGTGTGCAGTGAATTCCCACAGGTGTATGGTCCCATTTGTTTGACGTCATGACCATGTGTGTCGGTCATCATCACGCGGTACAAGTGGGCGCACATCTGGTCCGTGCTGAAGTCCTTCGGCACCCGGTTCATCCGAGGCCTCTGGTAACAATCTAGACAAAAAAGCGTTGTCAAAGCCGACTGTTATATCCCCAGATATGGACAGCGTCGTTTTGGTGACCGTTTGAAATACGAGGGAAAATTTTCATGTAATTTCGCATTTACAAGAAGGCCTAAATCTTTCAGCAACAGCAATCGATGATTAGAATCAATTTCCTGAACGGGATCAAATTTTTCCAGCAACAACAACCTGTCTTACCGGTATAATGTGCTCAGTTATACTGCCTATGGATAAGTAATAAGAGCAAACTCTCAATATTCCCGACAAAAGCTGACTTCTTATGCGGTGGCAAGGAAACTTCAGATGCATGGTAAAGGTCAGAGGTCCAAGCGGGATGACGTGCCCCCTTTCCCTTCTCTCCCACCTCCACCACCTAATGTCCACTGAGGCGCCCCCAGTCCGCTTCGGGCGCTTCAAACAAGTAAATGCCTTAACCCTACTCCTGTTAAGGGGACGGGGGTGGATTCTGCCCCTCCCACATGTTTCCCCGCAATATCTGAGCGGTTTGTGATAGGTTTTTGAAACTTTCTGACTTTTTAAAACTAAATTGGGTAGACCTAAGCTATCTGTAACAAAACAATGATATATTTCACAGTGCTGACCCGAGGAACATGATTATAAGTTGATAATACGTTGAATGGCCTGCATTCTTGAATCCTGGATGAGAATGAAGCGAATACACTGTGATTATACATATACTCCGGGACAGTCATCATTCCAAATCCTCACAACACAATGGCTGAAAACATAAATTCTTCGTCATAGCATGAGCAAGACATTCGGCTCCAACTATGGATAAAAATGTATGCTTCCAGCTATTTTACTATGAGGATTCTGACAAAGGTATGTGCCTGACTATATATATATATATATATATAAATAAAAAAAAAATATATAAAATAATATAATGGTATATATTTGCTCCATTCTGCATCTAGGATTCGGGGAGGCAGGCCATTAACCTATCTGTAACTATATTGAGAACAGGTAGAATATTTGTAAATTATAAATGGAGGCCGTGTGGAAGTTCATTTACATTTTTCAAACAATTAATTTTTGAAATAGGGGTCCGAGCAACTCAAAGTAGGAGGTTTCTAATGTTATTGGACTGCACTCCTGCAGAATAAATAGACTGCTTACAGGACATCCAGAAGGAATAAAAGTAGACATACCATACTCCAGATCCTAGGTCATATGCCATAGATGTGCTCAGAGATTGCAATGAGAGCAGCTTCACGGAGGACGTGTAAGCCTATTTTAGTAGCCTGAGTACAATGAAGGGGACAGGCACCTAGGCCACGCATTCAGTTGCAATATCGAATAGAAAAATCGGAGATAATCTCAGATAGGCTGATACTGACACAGCTAACGGAGCCTATGGAGGTTAATAAATAAATTTATGGGGCTGTAACCTACAAAATTCGAAGATCTCTACCGAGGCCTCGTGCCAAAATGACGACATAGATTCATTGGTACTTGCATCTATTCTCATAGATTCATTGGTACTTGCATCTATTCTTCAAAGCTGTCGGCTCACTAACCAGTCCCAGTTTCTCGAGATTATCCGCACGCAACCATTTCTTTCTAGTTCACTGTACCCCTCCCCCAGTTCCACTTTTCACGATTTCTAGTTACATGGCGTTGAAAGTACCTTTCATAGCAAGCAAAAAGAGGTCTCCCCAAAAAATTGTGTCGTATTTATTACAGTTACTTTTGTCACTGGTGTGCTTTCTTTGGCAATAGCTTTAGAAGTTGATGCGAAAACAAATAATTGAATGAAGATGAACAAAGCAATTATGTTTCCTTGGAATGAACTACTTTTTCAATAACTATATCCTCCTAAATGTTATCTATTTTTTCATTAGGGCCACTTTCAACAGGCACACTTGCCCAATTACAGGACGCATTGGCGTGGGTGATCAAGAATCCTCTCCACCGGGTCAGATCGGACACGGAAGGCGGTTTCCCGCCGTGGGGATTGAACCCACGTTAATCCATGCTACCCGATCCGAAGACTGGCAACGAAGCCACTAGGCCACCTCGGCCCCCAAAAGACAGCTAAATAAACAGCTATTCAATATATATAGAATAGCCAATTCGGTTTGAGATTAGGCATAATTCAAGCTGGCCTTTATATTCACGCCGGCTTCACGTGAACGACGCTGCTCTACATGAAACTGATTTTGGGTATGGTGTAACTTTGCAGGTGAGCATAGCGTAAAATACGTCGCATTTCTACACCTTTTACGAAACAGGGCCCTTCATCCGAAATTATCCCAACTCTCCGATTAAGCCTCGCCCATTGGGGGGGGTGTATGGACAGGAACCGGTAAACCACTCAGCTCCTCAGGCAGCTCATTATAAAGGGAGGCCCCCTGGAGCTGAACCTACGTTGGCCCATTCCAGTGTGAGAACGCGGAACAACGATATTCGCGTCCTGTCTGGTGGTACGCTCCCGTATAGAGCCGACACGCACGAATCCCCGGGCCAGCTCCTCTGGCTCCCCGAAACACACTGTCTTGTGTACAAGTGCAAGCGTGTGGTACCTCACCAGCTCTCCCGCCGACAGCCAGTCAAGCTCCTCTAATAAACCAGAGACATGGTCAAATTTTCTACGGCCGAAAATTACTTTTGCTGCATAATTAATTATCTTTTTGAGCCGAATATTTCTATATGAGTCCCGTTGCCAAAAACACTGATGCAATATCGGACACGGGAGATCACCAGTGAACTGACTATCGGCGAGATGACTCTGGGAGGCAAGCAGTGCCTCAGATGTGACAAACCACTCAGAATTCCGAAGCATTGACGAGTGAGAAGAGAAATGTGAGAATCCCAGCATGACCTCAATATTGACCTGAGCCAAAAAGTGAGGATGTAGTTTCTTCATGAATTTTCATGGGCTATCCACCAGCTTTCGCGTTTTTGCGCTATCCTGTATAGGAGCCGAGTTTGAGGGGGAGGGGTGTTTGAAAACCCCCCACCAGGGCGAAGGTGGCTCGGAGGCCAACCTAATCTGATAGGTTCACCATACAATTTTGGATCTGTTTCAACATCCCATCTGTCGCATACATAGTATGTGCATATCCTTTGTGGTATCACATCAGTCGAATCTCTGCAATGCAATACATAATCCTGAGGATAGGCCGATACAGAAAATGCATTACATGGTACTTTTTGAATTGGGCAAGGTTGCATTAAACTGTCATGCTAAATTTTCTCAAAAGCTGACCTGCACCACGGATTCTCTCGTGCGACCTGTTTATCTCCTTTCCTCTCTACATTGCCGTAAATACACGCCACCGCACCTGTGCGAGACACAAAACCTCGCTCTGCATGTTTGCGATGTCATGTCAGCCTTTGCCAGATCCTTTCACCTTCGTCCCATAGTCGATCGATACTGCGGCAGGTGTGCCTCGGTGCTTGGCGTGAGTGTCCGCATCTGCGCCCCGCCAGCTGGTGCACCCCGCACTATAGTGATGGGCAACGCTGGTATGTCGCCACTGCATCCTCCCAGAGGACTCTGTCGCCAGCTGAAGAGAAATCTGTCGCCCGCTGAAGAGAACTCTGTCGCCCGCTGAAGAGAAATATGTCGCCCGCTGAAGAGAACTCTGTCGCCCGCTTTAGGGAACTCTGTCGCCCGCTCAAGAGAACTTTGTAGCGCACCGACTCTGTCAGTGTTGCTGGCACTGAAGAATTAAGAAGCATCAAATGCAGGTACACGTGCTTAAGCCACGACTTGCCACGCTGTAATGCAATGTATCCGGAGGGAATGCCTGCGTTGCGACAGAGGTGCCTTGCTCCCCCTCCCCTCCCCATTTCCTTTTCTCATCCGTTGGGCATGAGACGTTGCTTGATACAAATCAAATTACATTATCCTACGAAATTCAGGACTTCCCCACGCTTATCCGGGGCCGGAGGGATTTTTATTCCCGGGAATCCCACCAGAGCTGCACAATAAAGCCATTAGTAGCCGCATATGCCATCAAAGCCCAACACGCGCGGAGCCGCATTATGTATCGGACTTGATCCTTGCCTGGTTCGAAGGAGCAGCGAGGCGTCTCGGTTTATAAAACGATATGTTCACCTCACATCTAGTATTTTTGCCAATAATATTGCATATCTTCCGGCCCAAGCTATAACTGTACCTATTTAGGGATTGATAGGATTATGCAAAAACTCACTTAATACCTGGTAGTTGTTGATGCTCAGTATCTGACTGGACAATCCGGCATTCTGAAAGTAACATGGTGATGTGCGGGGACAAATCTGGGATTTCGTTAAGAAGGGGTAAAGATTTAGCGGGATGGCAATACAACACCCGACGGAGCTCTTTGGCCATGGCGAAGGGCGCCATCCCGACGGCTGTTTTCAGTGTTTTTAGGAGGTAGAGGTTATACAAGTCTTATTGGAAAGCAGCAAATCTAGTTTCAACAAAGGCGCTCCCTATAGTCCAACGGGAGTCTGCAGCTGCCAATGGAAAGGCAGCCCCAGTGCAAGACACCGGAAAATAGGGCCTCTCCCTGGGGCACCTCCTTGGCATCACTTTTTATACGTATACCCTGAAACATTTCGAAATTTTGACCGCATTCTTGTCATGCTCCTTGCTGCCCCTTTATCTGTCAGGAGGGGGGGGGCGAGGATTTTCCCCTATGCTGTCAAAAGCTACCCTTCCCACTTTGTAAATTCAATGTGGGATCGATTTGCCCTACGCTAAATTCCATTTTGAATAAAGAAAATTTCAAATTATATCAATTGTGGCCAGTTGTGTGCAAAAATCCATGTCGTACTGTTTTTTAATAACTCATGATTATATCATTCCGTTTTTAAAAGACTAGTAAGCATGGCAGATCATTAACCTTCACCCGGGTGGGGGTCTTTTTAGACCCCTCAGGTTTTTAAAAATGACTAAAAAACGGCGGCGCATAGCTCCGCCAAACTTAGTCTAGCTGTTCCTTCATTATGTTTACATCTTCCCTAAACATTTTAGCTCAAGGTCATATCAGGTCAGGTCACCAGGCCACCCCCCGTGGCGCAGCTGGCAAAGGCGTCACGCTTGGGTGTGGAAGGCCCCTGGATCAATGCTGACCTGTGGCAGCCTTTTCCGCGGCTGCCTCCTACTCAGGAGAGTGCGCGCAGCACTGGGGAGTGCGCGCCACAGCAGTGGAATCAACGCCGTGCCAGCCGGCGTCCCTGGTTGAGGGTGCACGGGCCTGATCGGCCTTAAAAGTGATCCACCGGTCTGGTCTCCCGCCCGCGGCCCTCATGCGGCCCCCCAAGTCTCCTCGGCTTGGGGAGACTGGAGCAGCCTATGGCCCGCTGAGTGCGGTGCCACTGTCCCGTAAGGGTGCCGGTAAATGGAAACGTCGGCTCTGTACATAGTGTGAGTGCGTTGTATGAATGATACTAGCTACTAGCACAAAAATGCTCCCGGAAAAGGTAGCGCAAAAATATAAAAAGTCAGGTCACCAGGCCAGGTGAAGTGACCTTACCTAAAAAAATGCTTAGGACTGCATAAGTAAAAGGAGGATTAATCGATCAGGTTACAACTCATATCACATATTGGTTCCATCAGGAACTACAACACATGGTCCGGGATATTTATATTGGTGACCTAAGGTCATGTACAGAGACCTCCCCATTGCAAATGCATGGGGAAAATCACGAAATGAGCTTTTCTCAGTAAGTATGATTGGAATCAACTTCAAACATCGGTTACGACTTGCTCTTAGCCCATTTCTGAAGTTGATACCCAAAATTTTGACCTGTGACGTTTGAAAAGTCACATTAGGTCAAATAAGCATTTTTTCAGTGTTTTACTCTATATATTTTTAATAAAAAAGATATAACTTTTATTTTGTCACCAAAGTGTTTGTATGGTCACTGCAAGTCAAATTATATACATCATGACTATACCAGGTCAAGTTGGGTCAAACCGTTGACCTGGGTCAGATCAAATTTTAAATTGGACTTGGCATAGCAATACTTTTTCGAAAACTATTTAAAGTTTAAAAGCAATGTTTTTTTGTAATATAAATGTCTGTTCTCCTGTATTTTTATTTGAATTAATATTAAACGGCTTTTAAAACTACAAAATTAATTGGTTTGCCCTAGAAACGGACAAAACATAATTAATCAAGTCTTCAGTGGTTTCGTACCTCGGGTCTTGAGTCATTTTCTGCTTCAGCCCCAGGATGACAAAACTTTTGCATCAGATAGGTCACGTGACCCCGGTTTGGGAATTCCTAGGCATCTGATTGGTTAATTGTGGTTTCTTTTAAGCCCTATTTTTCCGTTTCAAAAGAGTTTTGGAATGTTGTTTTTCGTAAGTAATTTTTTCTGTAGTAGTCCAATGTTCTACATCACTGATTAGGATAGATATGACCTAATTCTTAGAGAAATTGATAGCATTTTTTAGCATTTTTTCTTAGAGGAGCATTTTTAAAAACAAAATATTGAGCTCATTGTACATTTTCAGAGAATTCATGAGTGGTTTCATTATTTTTGGCTAAGAGTACGCCTAATTTCACTAAATTCCAGGATTCGACCAAGGTGCCACATTCCCTTTAAAGGGAATGTGGCACCTTGGTCGAATCCTGGAATTTAGTGCAATTAGGCGTACTTTTAGCCAAAAATAATGAAACCACTCATGATTTCTCTGAAAAATGTACAATAAGCTCAATATTTGAATTTTTAAAATACTCCCCTAGAAAAAGAAATAAATATCAGCTTGTGGATGATGTCACGATCTGGCAACCGCTACCATACTTCAAAAGCTTCAAGGGCTTCGATTGGCTGATGCTCATCGTGACGTCAGCATATGTCGTCACACCAGCAGCTCACAACAATGGCCGCCCGGCGGGGGCTGATGGGGGGCTGGTGTCAGGTAGGTTCTAGCTTTTTTCTACGGAAATATCGAGTTGCAAGACAAATGATATATGGAGTACCAGGTTTTCCGACTCGCTTTACAAGTTGGCTATCTCCAGTTAACATCACGTTATGAAGGTGCCACATTCCCTTTAAACTCACCAGCGCCATCTCGCTGAACGTGCACCAACGCCTTGGCCGGCGTGGTATGTGGCACTTCAAACACGTATGCTTCCCAGGTAGCGCTGGTAATATCGAGAGCCGAACTAGGTGTCGCTGTAGGCGCAAGCATTCAGCAATGTTATGATAAAGCCAGACCACTAGTTCACTTAAAACATTCTCGAGTGCCGCAATTTCTGTTCAGATCAGGGGTGGAGCCAGGATCTCCTCAATGAGGGGGCAAATTCAAGACTCGGAGGCCCGTTGTTTGGGGAGAGGGCCCGCGACTCGAGGGCCCTCGGATAAAAATGTTAAATGTGATGGAACTCAGCTTTAAAAAATTGGTGCCCCAGGCCCAACCCGGAGTCATTTTACAGGTTACCACCACACCTACACGCTCGCACACACTGTGTAGTCGGTATGTACATACATATACAGGCAGGGCCTTTCACTCATAGCACCCTTGCGGAGGGCCGGCAGCTGCGGCGGGAGGCGTTTCTTTTAAATGCTAAAGATCGGCCCAAGGTGGGGCGATCGCCCCATCGCCTCCACCTTGGATCCGCCCTTGGTTCAGATATATTTACCAAGTAACCTAATTAATTGTTTTTCCAATGCACCCTCCAGCAATTTCACATCAGTATTCACCCATATAATTCAAGCTTTCTCAGTGGGGGTTGAGGTGGTTTTCAAATGATTGATGAAAAGTTTCTATTTATTCTTTTCTGCCGTTTGTTCTTAACCTGCGCCCCACCGGATGTCCGGCGTTACCTTCGCCCCACGGGGGCATCGATGCTCCCCTCTAACTCCGAAAATATGGGGGTTAGCGCAAATCTGCAAGATGCATTAGAAAGTTCACGTAAATTCAGTACGAAATTAATTTACATGTTTAAGCACTCAGGTCAATGGTTTGAGCTACAGAGGTCAAGTTAGGTCAAGATAGGCTATTTTCACTCAAATATGCAATGCTTAAGCAAACTGGGCACAACTCTTATGCCATTAGGGCTATTGAGATCTGGTAAAGTACATTTGATAGGAAAGTGCCAGACCTTTTTCCGCTACGCGGAACTTAATGACCTCCCGCCAGTGGTTTGACCTCCAGAGGTCACCTCGTGACCTAATATGACCTGAAGTCACGAAAGGTCAGAAAGTAACCTTGCCGTATATCAAATGAAAGCGAGCGACAAGACATACACGATGGTGATTGATTCAGTGCTCTAGCTTAATTAGGTCAAAAGTTATGGTCAAAATACTGTTTTTGACACCTGGTGACCCTGCTCAAATATGAAATAGATAAGGATAATATGAAATAGATAGGTAAAATAGAGGTCAAAGGACAAATATGACCCCTAGGATCCTTGAAAAGGTGTCCAAAAACGCTTTTCTGAGCAAGCTGGGCATTTGCAATCGTTTTTATTACTTTCAGATTATAAGACAGCTTTTCCCCATGCTTTTTCAATGGGAGAGGTCACCTCGTGACCTGCCTTCAGGTCATGAAATCGAAAAAAATCCCGGATATACATCTTGTAGAACCTGGAAGGGTCATGAAGTGTAGGAAGTCTCAAATTGATCGACTAAGAAATGTAGCTCTTATCGAGCTCAAAATTTGAAGTGAGGTGACCTTGGTTGACCACGCCTGGTGATCTGATCTTGGGTGACCCGGAGTAAAAAATTTCAGGGATGATGGACAAATTATGGGATAAGCACTCAACCGCGGTGCTGCGCCTCGTCGTTTTTCTTTTATCCTGAAAAAGATTAGGAGGCCATCGATGGCCCCCGGTTGGGCGAGGGTTAAGTAGAAATGTAGTTTTTAGTCGGAAAATGTTTCAGCTTCGCAGAATGATACTACTCTCGTTGAAGTAAGACATATTAACACGCTCCCTACTAGGAGAGGAATGCAAAATTCGCACCCCCTGGTTTTCCTCAACTGATGCAGAAACGGAGAGACGCAGAACAACGCAACTTACAGTACCTTATTCCTAATCGATTTCACGTAATTTTGTGGTCTGGCACGACCTGACCAAAAAAGTAATATTACTTTTCTTGACCAAAAAAGTAATATTAATTTTTTGATCAGACCGTGTCTGGTCAAGCGACTCGACCTTAAAAACCGAAAATCACGAGTTTGAAATGGTGCCAAAGCAACATCTGCCAACCGAGAAATTCCAAACTATCATTATTTGATGAGGTCATTAGGGTGTACAAATTTGCTATCTCGAAGTTTTCCTATTGCTGACCTAGGATGGGGTCAATCTCTTTGTTACCCCATTATAAATCTATGGTGAAGTATACAAAGGGATCTTTTTCATTCAATATTTTATAGATTAACTTGAGATTTTATCCATGTATTCTTAGGACGATCCTGACTAACAAGTTAAGTTTTTGAGCATCTGACCTCTCAAAGGTCATGTGAGGTCAGATGAGCATACGGTGTTTTTTTGCAAATAACTACGGGCTGAATTGATATAAGGTTCGCTTTATATATATTTGTGCTTAGGGAGCCGATTTATATGCAACATGACTATACCAGTTCGCCATGTAACCCTGACCCGGTTTGAGGTCAGATCATTTTCACCATTTGACCTAGCAATATCATATTATACTTCATTTGATTTGCCACAATGAGAGTCCTCCAATGATGCCTTCATATTTTTTCTGGGTTTTTTCAGTAAAATTATTTGTATTTATCGAACATTTCCACTTAATCGCAGTGGCTTTTCCAATATCATCGCTATGAGGATAATAACCCGAATGCTATGGACGGAGATGGTGTAGGAGAAGGATGGTTGAGTGTGAGGCAGGGATGTATATTTATATCTCTTTGGGGGTGCCCCGGTACCTCTAATGATGAACTGGGCACCCCCATTGGTGATTTGGGCACCCCGAACAAAAATGCGCAGCAAAGTCCTAATGAAGTGCTTAAAGAATAGGAAATTTTCGACAAATACGTGTTCAGTGTTATAATGACATTCCGCGTCTGACCTGCAACCTGATATTTTACCAAGCAACGAAAATCCTCAGACATAATAGACAGTGGCGGATCTAGCCGGTAGGTTTGGGGCAGGGGGGGTGAGGGCAGGCCAAAGTCGATACAAACGTCACGCAGTGATATTATGCCATAGTTTAGCTAGGCGGTAGGTTTTGGGGGTAAACCCAGGGGTCGATAAGCAAAAAAAACAACAACAACAACGTCGCAGGGTCAGGCATGTGGCCATAAGCTGCTTGTTTTGCTTCCAAGGCCCCATGATTATACTGCAGTTGACTTGTCCTCTTTGAAGTTGAGAGTTGAAGCACCAAAACCTTGCTTATAAACTAAAAAAAGTCGGGGCAAAAAGGAGGTCGACAGCTTGGGAGGGGAGGGGGGCAAAAACATAGTTTCAGCCGGAAAACAAGCTTTTCCGTCTGGAGGAGGAAATACCTTTTTACTCCTCCTGGATCCGCCACTGATAATGGACGATTCCCAGTGAATGTAATTGTACATGCCTGCAAGAGAACTTATTGCATACTCCATACTTAAGCAGTGATGAAGTCCATAAGATAAATCAAAGTAGAAATTATTCACAACAGCTGAATTACGTGCATATTGTTTCACTACACATTTCGATAATAATAATTGTTGGGGTTTAACGACGCACCAACTGCCAGGGTCATATGGTGTCGCCAACTCTCACCCTGTTGGAAGGGATTTTGGGGATCGGATCAACTTATTCAGAGGCTCGAATACACAATTTGTTCACGCATTGAAAAAAAGTATTTGAGATCAACAAAAGACATCATGGGGACCTATGACCTGTGGTGCCAGGTATTTTCAAACATTTGTTCAAACTTGTAAATACTTTTATGCATCGAAATATTACTTACTGTCCAATATTGATAAGCAGCGCCTCTTCCCTTGCGTTTCTGCCGGCTTATATAATGCCATGACGTGATAGTCCAAGGGCCTACTGTACTTTTTATTGAGATGCAATAGTGTTACCAGAAATGTAACATGAGAAACTGGTTGCACGACTACTCATTGTACAAATAACCAAGTACAAATCAAAATCGGACGGCATCGCTCCCAATATTAAACACTGGTCCCATATTACTCCTATACTAATCCCACCGGCACCTTGAAAACAAACCTGTAAATCAACCGTGTGCCCTAAATTGTGGGGAATACATATACATATATTTGGTGAGCATGTTTTGATATCTTGCAAACACAGGTATTTTACTTTTATTGATTCACAGAGTTAAATGATTGCATTTATGAGGCACTTAATAGTAAAACAGAACGCAGTTCTGTGTCTGGTATGAGGGTCTGTGTTAAAAGCAATAATGAGTTTGCTTCTACCATCTACCGTTGTTGAGTTCATGACGGCTCATAGAAAATATACATCCAGAGTTATTGGAAACAAATGATCGGAGCATATGTGGAGGAATAATATTTGTGAAACCGCCGGAAAGGGGACATCGCAGTTTGTTTCGTACCATTAGATAAACTCCCTGACGCTGGCCTTTAAATGTCCAGGAACCTCATTATCATAAGAATTATAGTTTTTATATACTACAGCTACTTTGACTATTGGCACCCATACCACTGAATGAATCTTCCCGCTGGGTGGAAACTATAACTGACTGGTGGATATATCATTCCTCCACTGTCGCTTATCCTATATTTTTTTACAAAATATTTTATGCTTTAGGAGTATGTTCCCTAGGTATATGCTAAGTGCCTAGCCAAATGAAACTCTGAAATTACCTACAGGGCCGGGGTATAAGTTTCTATCTCTGGATGTGGAGTTCCACTCACCTCTTAATTTTCATATTAGGCAGTGCAGCACGGTTTCATGTATTTAAAGGAGTGTATTGTACAGCGTTTATCCATAATACAATGGCTGTCTTAACGCTGTCGTAGTTGAAAGTTTTCTGGTTTAGGCGCCCCCAACGGTTTTTGAAAAGCCAAGTGACTATAGTGGATGGATTAAAAGTGCCCTCATTAGACAAACAAAAATCCGTTTCCTGTAACTTTTAGGTTTCACCATACAATTTTAAATGTCGTGGTATGACGTATGAAAGGTGAAATGCGTCAAAACATCGGAAATGTTGGAGTTCCAAATTAGGTTTGGGCCTTTTCATCATCCAACATGGAACAAAGCTGCACGTGCTTCCCTCTTCTGGTATATTATCTGGTTTTACTTCGGCAGCGCTCTCATTACTTCACACTCGCTATAACTCGTCCGACGGTTAAGGTTTAGTTTTATGTACCTACGTCTCTCTCCTCTCCTGCCGGTTACCATCAGGCCGGGCCCCACTCCTTATCCCTCAGCAGAAACCCATCTCGCGACTCTCCTGACTTCAGCGAACTCGGCCGCCGGCTAGCCAGTGCTGACTCTGCCGCTGTCTCGCCTGTACCAAAGAGTATCGGATGGTGGCGCTGACAATCAAAGCAATGTCTGGCAAAATATGGCTAGTAATGCTTAAAAAGATCATGTTAATATATATGTCTTGGCTTATGGCTTAAGCTCTATCATTCTCATAGAGAAATTTCCGCTGAATTTCTCGCTATACAAGTGAACGCGCCTCCACCAATCAGAAGCCGCCATCCCCTGGATGACAATTCCCCGCGGGGTACAGAGGTTGGAAAGGTCACGCTGTTGGGCTCCGCTGGCGCCGAGTTCAAGCATCGGTGGGAAGGGTTCCCGTGGGAGATAATAAAACGTAGGCGTGTGGTGTTGAGAATGGTGGTCGTTCTGCCTGCTGTTGGACTGAGGGAGGACAGATGAAGGAGACGTTCTGTGCACATGGGTGGATGCATGGGTTATTTGTTTGTGTAGTGTGCGGTGTCGATACTAATGGAAAACATGAGTATGAGCCCATTAAATGAGTTCAGTATGTGAATGCACTTGGCAGGTAAAATTGCAGGTACCAATTTTTAATCCGTAGTAATTTCGTCATCGGAGTAAATGATGCAGCTTTTCATTTTTTTATTGATAAACACTTAATGGCAGTATAACACACACAGTTCATGTGACATACACGACTAGCTTACTTTTCATGTGCAACACTAGAAGTTTAAACTGATACAATGGCTATTTGAGGCGGAGGGATAATTAGCTCTGACCGTTCAAACAAGGAGGGCCCAAGGCAAATCACAGGATGCACAAGGCAGCTGACTGAGTAGGTATGTATATCTTAATGGCATTAACATCACTGTGTCCTTTTTGCATGGGCCACTTCCCTATCACATCCTTTCGATGCCGCCGCCACCCGGCCTACAGGCAGCCAGAAGTCACTGTGCACTGCCGTCTAACCATGATTGTCCAACGCTCTATTTTAAGGCAGTAATATTCGTTTGTATGCTACAATATTCCACTGTTTATCTCCCGGATGATGTCGCGTTCCTAGTTAGTTATTGCGTATTAATGTCGTTTGTTACATCATTATTAGATTAAGACGTTCAGCACTCAGCTTCAATTATACCTAATTTGCCGAACTACAGGGTGACTTACAGTCATTTCAATTATTACAAATGAATTTTAACAAAATATATATTCTTTGGTATATTTTCATTTTCAGTCCAGAAATTTCGCATTGACAAAAATACAGCACAGGTAAATTTGGTACAAGAATGGAGAGGACGCTTATGAACATCAAACAATTTTAGATAAATTATTTTGATCGGCGGTAGCTTTTGAGCGGCTAGGTTTTCAAATATGTTGAAAATGTTTAAAGTTTCATTATGAAAGCTTGTTAGTACGGCAATTGCCAGTAGAAACGATAACTGAACGGTCTCGAATAGTGACGAGTTGTTGCTTGTACCTTAACCCATCAGCGCCTGGAACGGGAACCGATCGCACCCCCTCGGTTTTTCGCAAATTATTCTGAGCTGATTTAGATGAGACTCGTGTCGCTTTGCAGGCCTCTAGGGATAGCAATTCGAAAACTTATGATCACAAATTGATATCAGGTAGGTCAGCTCAATGAGATGTGATGACATTGCTGGGCCTGTGTACGGCAATTTCGATTTTTTCTTAAATGAGGCTGACAAAACCATGGTGTAACTAGGCTTCTGCAAGGGTTAGATAACATTTCTAAACATCGTTCAAAAGTTCTTGAAAAATATAAATGCTGTCATCCATTTTGAGGTCAGGTCGATACCAAGGTCGCCAGAGGTCACCAAAGGCCACGGTTTGTGAAGTTGTTTGTGCATATAACTTTTGAACCAAACAAGATAGGTACAATCCTAAATTTGGTATCATAGTAATGAGCATGACCCAAGGATTCAAACAGTACCTATGCAACATGGCCTTGAAAGTTTATTATCTAACCTTGAGCTGAGGTCATGGTCATAATGTGACCTTGCAGGGTCATGCCGCATAGCATTTGAATGCCTAGGTCAAGACGAACACACTGATGACTTCTTTTATTCTAGGTCTCTGCTTACCGAGGTGTAAGAAGGCTTCTAAATGAGTCTAAATTTGACTTATTTAGGCTCACTGTAACGCCACTGGTCAACGGATACGCTTCAAACTCGGATCCAGAGTGGAAGAGGGTAAGATGCTTCCAGCGCCGTTTTAATTCTTCCGTATCACCTCCAGTTCCCGAGATCGTAGGGGATCACAACACACCCCAGGCGGTGGTGTGTATGAAAAGAGCCCAGGCGGTACCGGGTTAATGAACAGTACCATATGAAGGGTGTGAATTTATATCCCTGCAGTCCGGGCACCTGTAATGAAATATTCATTTAGTGTTAAAATATCCTTTAAATTTTATTGTTAATCATTTTCAGAATTCAAAAGGACTTCGTGGTGGCCAAAACAAAAAAATAAAATCATGCTTTATCCTTACATGTGGCGGTCATTTAGGGTAGAGTGGGGTAACGCACCCACCTGGGTAAGACGCCTACTACTAAGTACAGACTGATGTAAGAACTGTAGCCTCCATCTAGTATTTTTTCTTTTAGCGGCCTTTCTGATCCAGTTCTGGGCATGATTGGACGTGCCCAGTAAACTCCGTTAGTTTTCAGGAAACATTTGTTGCTTTTTGCACCTCCGGATATAAAAACAAGCTATTCTGAAGTTGCGATTGTACTCTATACGATGTAATTGTGTTCACCCTGCCAACTTTATCACAAAATTATCTTATAGTGTACATATAATAATATTCCTATTTTCACGTGAAGCAATAGGTACAATATACGCCGGAAGTTGTATGACGGCCTTTTACTCCAGGGCTAGGCCGTTTTACTCCGCTATCGGGGTAAAACGCCTTTTTACATGGTCTCAAGAAAAAATGAATTTCGTACACTTAGCATAGTGTCAGAATCACACATTTATATCTGAGCGTAGACAAACAAAGAAAAAACTTAAAGAAGAAAAAAAGTAATTCTGCCCACGCAGGATCGGTAGCTACCAATTTTCCCTTAAAGTATGCATCTTACCCCACTCTACCCTACTTTTTTTTATAAATTTGGGCAATCTCAATAATTTTTGGAAATCCACGCCCCTGGTGTGAGGATTAAGATAAGGAAAACCCAGGGCGAGGCAGCGCAGCCACACCGGCGCAGATGCTCTCAGCCCCGGGTGAGGTAAGGATGTTTGGAGAAGGGGAGCACCGTTGACAATAAAACAAAGAAAGAACTAAAAAGATGATGTTGAAAGCTCGGTCGGTACACATTTTTGGGTCACTTCACATGGGCACCTTTTAGGTGCTGTCTAATTATAGTTGTTTCAATATGTGGTTCTTGGGCATTCCTCTGTTTCTTTATAAATCTTGTCTTCAAGTGATCCATAATTTGTTTCTGTATTACTTTCTAAGTCTTGTCTCCGAGTTGTATGTATATTGAATCTTGTATCCTTGTAGTCTTGAAGTAATAAAAATGGAGCAAGGCCTTCATCCGAAGTAAACTTTGACAGCAGACAATATTTTAAAAGTCTCTGATCTGGATACTTCTTGTCCCAAGCGGCATTAAAAATCACGTGAGCCGCAGAAAAAAATCTAGCGAAAAATTAAGCTCCTAAAATAACAGCACCACAGACGCACACGAGCATGACATGGAAAATAAATATTAAATACCAAATTTTCAAAGAGCCCAAATCAAAAAAAATGTTATCATCATAAACATACCGATCCACAACTCGAGCAGGAAGTGCCATTAGCAGCAGTTTAACACACGGCTAATAAGGAGTTCCTCCACGCCCGTGGACGTCACCGGGCGGGAGTAATCCCTCTGAACGTACCTTACAAAGGTATCTTGCCTAAAATATGGTGGAAGACGAGAAGTCAGTAAATATTTCATATTTCATCTTGAATTTCACAAACAAAATATGTAGGGAAATATCTACAATGTCCCTATTGTAAGCCTACGGAACCTTTATTGACCTCTGGTAACCTCAATATTGACTTGACATAAACCATTTCTTATAATTTCTCTTCATCTCGTCAAGAGATTTCGAGCGCCGTCCGTAAATTTTCTATAGTCTTTCCAGGAAATGAGATACGGATGGGGGAAAATACGCCCCCCCAAGCGGGGTGCGTCATGCCAAGGACCCCAGCGGGGCGCAATTTAACCCTCGCCCCGGTGGTGGAGGGGGTGTTTGAACACCCCCCTTGGGTTTTTCCAGCGGCACAAAAAAGGCGCCACGAACCGCCACCGTACTTGGAACACCTTATCCTTGATCAATTCCGCAACTCCCCAAAATTTTAAGGTTGGTTCATCTCAGGTCAGGTCACCAGTGCAGGTCAAGTGACCTCACCTTCAAAAATGTTTAAGGTGGCATAAGTAACAAATGGGTGAATCTATCAGATTGAAACTTATACCACATAATGGGCCCACCGAGTGCTACAAAATGTATTCCGGGATTTTTCATATCGATGACTCAAGGTCAAGTACGGACCATGAACTCCTCATTGGAAATACATGGGAAAAACAGAAATTAGGCTGTATTTGTGTAGATACAGCTAGGAGTACTTTCATATTCTTCAAATCAAGTATCCTGGGCCCCTTTCCAGGTTCATGTTTTAATTTTTGACCTGTGATCTCTGAGAGGTTATCTGGGGCTACTTAAGTAGTTTTCAGACTTAGGTCAATAACTTTGCATGAAATGATAACACCGCTTTTGTTTTGATATCATTGCGTTTGGATTGCCATTCGAGTCCATTGTATGCAAATTGACTATGCTAGGTTAAAGTGACCTTGACCTAACCTGAGGTCAGGTCATTTTTGTGTTTTGACCAAGTATGGTCATATTATACATCACTCGATCCGCAGTGACAAGAGGAAAATGGTGCCTAAAAATTATTCTAACTCAACTCAGTCAGATACTAGAGCCAACAACTCTGCCCAAAATGTCACTCTCTTTACCTGTCATGACCTCAATATTGACCTGAGCCAAAAAGTGACCGATATAGTTCCTGCATGAATTTTTATGAGCTACCCACCAGCTATCGCGTTTTTTCGCTATCCCGCATAGGGGCCGAGTTTGAGGGGCAGGGGTGTTCAAACATCCCCTCCCCCATCAGTGCGAAGGTGACTTGGAGGCCCACCGGGGCGCAGGTTAATGAAGTTGTCACCAGCACGTAGACTGTGGAGGTCCCTGCCGCCGCCGCACAGGCCTGGAGTGCAGCCAAGACTTGCTCCGAGCGAGAGAATTCACTCCTTTGGCGTGGGATGGCTCGTCATAAGAGGGTGACAACCAGCGGGGGATAGATCCAATTTCTTACACACTTCCTCTGAAAAATACATTCAATTAGATTGCTTTTAAATACACTCCCTCACAAGGAATGTCCAGGGACATAGGTATCCGGTGTATTTCTGTGCACATACTCAGGACATACCCAAAGCACGCACCCAAGCTATGTTCATAAGTTGCCATGAATTTGTCTTTTAAAGGCAATGGTCCAAGTTTCCCAGAAGAAACTTGCAAAATTTAGTTGGTTTCTTAGATAGATTCTTAGATTCTAGATTTTTTATTCTTAGATTATATTGATTTATTAGATTGTAGCCTTTAAAGGTATTTCTTAGACCACCAAGGCACATACTTTTCCTAAATTCGTATTTTTTCCAAGATGGAGATTCCGTCACAATGTATTAATATATTAAAATAGAGGCTCAATCAAATGAAGTCACTTCCAAAGCTTTGTCCGGGATGTTTACTCCTAGGGCTTATTCAGCCTTTTCGTGAGCAGGTCGACATAGGGTTGGGCTTAGATTTGGTAAGAGACCGGAGTTAAATTTTTATCTGAAATTATGCAGGGATTTCAAAAAGAATACAGGTCAAAGTGGAAACGGGTTAAATCACCGAATAAAATATTATTCAGGGAGCCTTCACTGTCATTCCTCGAAACAATATACTTCATTTAATTCCACTTTATATAAAAACGAAAGCTGAGGTCCTGAAATAGTTGCTCTAAACCAATTGTCGCTGATCCCTGTCGATGAATCAGCGACAATTTTCTGGAAAAATTCATGCCAGAATCTCATCTCTTGTTTTTATAAAAGGTGGAATAAATGTCGACTGTCTCGAGCAATGGCGATGAAAGCACCCACGTTTTCTGCGGGAAGTGGTGTATTATTTATGATGCTACGATAAGCCGTTCTCTTTATGAATAGAAAAAGTGGAGCTTCTTTATGAAACACCTGGCACACGTTGAAGAAATGTTCATCAGTACAAAATTGGTACCAGCAGCGCCAGCATGCTAAGTTAACAATATGGAAATCGCTCCAACAAAATCGGAGCAATTTGACGAGCGAAACATTTTCAACAGTGGACCACGAGACCTCTTAAAAGTACAGGAGGCTTTCAAGATAGCAGTCTTCCACCCACTCAGAGGGTATGGGGATGTTAGGACCCCGAGGTGGTGCAGCAATTGTCAATCTCGATGAGGATACTGGACCGCGAGGTGGTGCAGAAATTGCCAATCTCGATGAGGATACTGGAAGTCCCGAGACCGGTGCAGAAGTACCCCTTCTAGAGAAGGACTCAGACCGAGTGGCAAAACCGCACTAGGCATCCGGGTACATGAGTCAATTGGTCCGTTCCCAAGGTTGGTACAGAAATAGTGCAAACTGACTTTCCTCATGCCCTTCAGAAAAGACAGGAGTTATATTATGAGTTATTGTCAGGCCCATCGAGGGCTGCTAGGCCGGATATGATGCAATGCTTGGACACATTGCGCTTGCATCACTCATTTAAACATGTCATTAAACAATTTTGGGAAATGAATGTTAATTTTCACGACAGGATGCCTACTGCACCCTAAATTAAATTTTCCAAGGAAACTTATTTTATTTTCCATGCCATAATTATAATATCACGTGACATGACCAGACTTGTTGAGTCGCGACTCAGAGTCGGAGTCGACCCTGAGTCGACTCAAAATTTCCTTGAGCCAGAGTTGAGTCGACTAACTTCCATATTTGGGTTGAGTCTGAGTCGACTCAACTGCTCGACCAGTTGAGTCGAGTCAGAATCAGAGTCAGCCTCTAAGCTGTGAGTCGGGAGTTGAGTCGACTCAGCACTCTTTTTCTTAACATACCAAAAATCGTAGGGTACCAAAAATATTGTTTTGCACATAAGCCTTGAAATGGGTAAAAACGGAGACTAAAAGCTTCAATTAGCTGCTTTTTAAATGTATTTTCTTGATTTGTCATGGTTTGAGGACATCCCCTGCTAGATAATATAAACACCGACGACACAACGCTGTACCTACTGTTCTCTGTATATGGAAAGTAAAAGTCAGTCCTATCTCTGGCATTCCCTTCACACTCAAGTCTCTCACAAACCACCACTCTTTAAATTATGTTGATTATCATTTACCTATTTAGCGCCCACTGTCTGCACACAACATAGCACTGCACCCCCTGCACCCCACGTGCGCCACTCCAGTCACAAAACCATCATTGTGCGCGACAATATATAAGCTTTGCTTTGTAGCCTGAGGGCAGGGTATGCAGATTTTCCCAAGTTTTTTTGTCACGTGACTTTTAAACTGCTATTTATCGTTATTCAACTGTCCTGATCGTCACCTTTTGCCTTATCGGAGGTTAGGTACGCGTAATGTTTTCAGTGCGCCATCTGTAGTATTTACCACAGCTTTATCGGGAGGACGGCGCGAGCCGTCCATTGTTTTGTTTTTGATTGAGGTGGTGCACTGGTTCGGTTCGACGCGGCTTAGTATGTATTTCTAATCTTAATTTGTCACAGGATTGTTCAGAATGCACTGGGGCAGGAATTGTCACTCAAAATGTTAAATGTTAAAATATTGAGTCCTGTTTTTTGTGTTTGAAACCTCGCTTATTGCCTCAATTATGACTTTACTCATGAAGGACACACCTTCAAAATGAAAAGCCTTCAGGCCCTTCATCTCACTTATATGTTCACATTTAGCACCTATCTTCATTCCAATGCAGACATAACTTATTTCATGGATTAATGCTTTATCATTGACATTTTATTGAAAGAAATGTGCAGCTATCAAATAGTTAATACCATGAACAAGTGTATTGAATTTGTGTACTTTTAAAGGAAATGTGCATTTTTGTGTACATACTTGGCTACCATTCTGAGTCGAAGTCGACTCCGACTCAATGTTTATTTGAGTTGAAGTGAGTCGACTCACTTCTAAATTTCAGTTGAGTCGAGCCGGCTCACCATTTTCAACACGGCGAGTCGAGTCAGAATCAGAGTCAGCCCTTAGCTGTGAGTCAAAGTTGAGTCGACTCAAAATTTGTTGAGTCATCAACAAGTCTGGACCTGACCCTAGGTCACCGGTAAAATTATATCATTTCTTAAAATGCTGCATTTAGACAGTCAAATTTGAAAACCTGGGTCCCAAAACTGCCTGAGGCCATAACTCAAAAACCACTGGACGGACGAAGCTGCAGATACCACATCGTTAATCTGCACCCTGGACAACCCATGTGACAAATTTTCATCGAAGTCTGAGATGTAAGGTGTTATCGCTTGGTCGATTTTCCGTGGAATGCCCCACCCCATCAACGAAAAGAACCCGTGTAGAGCAGACCCATCTAAAAGGCAAGAAGATCCAAAAACAGCATAGATGACTCGAATATGGCAGATAAAACAATAGCAGAGAAGGCACATGGGCCAACACGAAGAGACATGGAAGGCCCCTAATGAGATTTGTATTGCAGGCCCACAAATCAGAAAATAAGAACACTGGAATGGGCTTCCTGAAAGTAAAACTAGCCACAAAACCCTTGCTCTGTGTCTGCCACTGAAAGAGACTCCTTCAAGTGGAAGGCCTCTTTTGAATTTTTTTCCTGATGTTGGCCCCCGTGGCGGAGCTCTTGAAATCAACAACGCATAAGCGGAGGGTGTTACCCAATTACGTCACAACATCATAATGCAAGCAAGCCACTTTCAAGCCAGTTCAAAGCTCCTAAATTTCGGGAATTAGAAACAAATTTGCAAAATAATGTGACAAACTAGCCATGGACACCTCGAAAAAAACAACCCTGTTATATATTTCCCCAACATTGTGGTACCACATCCTACATGATTACAGTTCAGCGGTAGCGAAAACCGATACCGATACCTGAACCCGATACCCGAACCGATACCAAAAGTACTGTTGCAGGAGATTATTGTATTTCAGGAGAAACTATCTCAGACAATGATCAACATAAAATGACTCAGGCCAACAAATCATAGTGTGAAAATATGATGGCGGTGTGTGGCGCTACTTTTGCGCTATTTCTGCAAAACCCGATACGGAGCATCTAAAAGCTCCTTGACCCGTGTATCATCAGTTTGAATAAACCTAAAATGCATTCATGTATTTTGGTTTATTCAACCAAAATACATTCCCGTAACACATTCATGAGATATTTTATATCAATCTCATCGGTGTTCCAAACACCCTCTTCAGGGGACACGATATTAGGAAATGCTACATTCCTTGCGTCATTGCGATTTCTGCTATCTGATTTTGAAAACACTAACGCAATTTGAAGAATCACCCGCACCGTAGACATAGCCCTTCTAGTAGTGATACCAGTGCTGTGATCCATGGTGCAATACTGCAAGGAATTCTTTTATTAAACCTCACCGCATCAAAGGTTCCGTACCGGCCTTAGCGATGTCTGGTATGGGCAGCAGCCGCGAAAGTTGGTAAGACAGCTTTATTGCTTGTGCACCAGGAAGCCAGTAAGGCACGTACGATTGGAACACCTTTGGAGCGTACGCGTCTCAACCTGTTAACGTCCCATGCAACAGGAAAAGGTTCAATGACCCCCACCGTCTTTGCTATGGTTAAGATACCAAACTATGACAGTAAGCGAGCACTTTGCCAAACATAACGACCTAAAATTCCTGTTGAAATGCCTGAGATATTTTTGCTTCCATCTATCCAATGATTTGTCAAATATTGATTGTAGCTCAAATGTCTCCATCAACAATAATGTGTAAGCTAAAAAATTGGAGCACGATTTGAGTACAGGAAAGGAAAGACGAAGAAACTAACCACTAAATTCAGACAAAACGGCGAAACAACGCTACTTTCGAGGTCAAATGGCTTCAGGTGTGAGAACAAAGGCGCAAAATGTGACTCTTGTCTAAGCCACCCATGACCGGGTATACACTGTTCTATAGAACAAGAAACAAACACTTGGTGTTCGCTGCCAGTGAGAACTTGTAGCCTCTGATTATTCCTGCCTGCCTTTCAAAAGTTCGATGGGACCGAACATAGCCTATCTGACTGGAACCTTTCACCGACGGAACAGGCACGACGGCCTCAGATATCCCCCACCGTATGCCGCATCGTTAGGCCTGTAATCTTCGGTCGAAACAGCGTTCACGCGGAGCACCACTACCATAACAGAACCCAGGAACAAAAGTCGACGGCCGCGAGAACCTCTGGCCTGGGCACCATTCATTTGCCTGGGCGCCGGCAGAGGACGCGGTCAGGGGCCACTCCCGTCTGGGCCGGGAACGTTTATCCGGGCCGCTGAGCCGCCGGTGCGGCGGGGGCGTTGCTGGCCGCCAGTGGAGGTAGCGCGGCGCCCCAAAGCTGCCGGCCGGGGTGCACACGGGCAGTCTGCCGATGCAAGGCCGCGGACGAGGGTGGTCGCGCTTCCCTCCAGCAGTGACAACAGATGGCGTGCTGTGCACTTGTGGCGTCGCAAGGGAGATAAACTGTGGTGGAAGACTTCTATCTTTGTTCGTACGAGACGCCGCCTAACCCGGATTTAAGGTAATAGTGACGACGTCACTACTTCAGCTTCTTGGAAGCTGAAGTTGGTGTCTGCTGAGAATGTGTCCCGAACATTAACGCGCTTAAAGCATGATTAAGGATCGGTACCATGTTTTGATCTAAATGAAGAGTATTATTTCTGAGGCTAAAATAATTTAAAAGCAGTAAGAAACAAATAAAAAATGTGACAAACCACAGCCAGGGGCATAAGCAGCACTAGGGTCATCGGTGCCATGACCCTTATCAATTCAAGGAAGCCCTCCGCTCGACCCAGGACCCCCTTTAGTACTGTAAACCTGTGATATCCACAAAAGTCTGATAAACTATAAATGAGTTGCTAACAGGTATATAAGATTACATATCTTCCGTTGAAATCCCATTGACTAGTATGGGGAGATCCTCGACCGGCGAAAGAAAGTTGCTGCACAGGTTAGCCCACACATGGCACAGGTGAGCGCTTTTAGTCTTTTAGCCTTTGCGCTTTTAAGCACACCTCCTTATTCTTTACAGACAGAGAACGAACGTTCAGTACCAGTCAATAAATGATTTTTTCGTACGTTAGAGGCCACCAGATAACAGTCGCTCATCATATTACGTCATAGTGACGTTATGAAATTGCGGCTGTTGAAAAACTTAAATTTTTCATCTGTGTCTTTATTTTTGGGCAACAGAGAATATAATTTTCAGAGAGCTTACGACATGACTTATAGACATATTGTTTGATGAATTGTTTTTACATCCATACTAAAATACCACAAAAATATTTTCTTTAATGATAATAACATAAAATAAGGTCAAATATACCAAAGTTACACCAAAATGCCGTCATCAAATATGTGAGACAGTCATTATCTTTATCTTAAGTAGTTATATTGGCTCATGCTGTCCTTGGGAATTCAGATTGAACCAAGTTTAGAGAGTTTGGTTCTCATTGGCAAGTATTATTATCAAGTTTTCAATGAGTCTGTATTAACGTTCATGTTATTACGCCAGTTACGTTAATATTTTAAAAAATGGTGACTAGGAAGGGGGGGTGAATTTTGAGCATATAGACCGTCTGACAATGCTAACGATAATGCAGTTCAACAAAAATTATATCGCTTTACGCAGGTAGTGAGGAGAAACTGCCAAAATCCTGGATGAGTCCTAAGATGAGGGGGGTGGATGTCCCCACAGATTATCGAGTCAGGGGAGCCTGTCCCCGTCCCCGCTACTTTCCAACGCTTATACCTGTTTTGAGTGAGCCTAGTAAAATATAAATAACATAAAACCTTGTCGCTCAGTTTTTGTTTCTCTGAAGACCCTTGCCTTGTCTTATGTACTAAAATCCACGTTATATTACGTGCTCTCTTCTGAATGGCTTTGAGGTCTGCCCAAAAATGTGATTTGCCAAATTTACTGTCCTGGGGGCTCAACTTTTCCGTCCTGGGACCTCCATGATCTTTTTAGGTTTGGCCATTTCAGAGGCTCTCTAAGCCAATTTCAAACCTCTTCCTTTGCTTACCTTTATCTTTTTTAGGACGCCCCGAGAACCTCTGCTATTGCTGCAGGGATTTCTATGAAAGTTGGGGGTCTGGTTCTCATCCACCAAAATTGGAAAAACGCATTTTTGGGGAAGACAATTTAAGTCGCATAGGCGGCCGTTTTAGTTTTTAATCTGAAAAATAATATCGCTTGAGTTTTTATCCTCAGGTAGCTTATTTTTACCTCACACAAAGGTAAAACATATCAAGTTTTTTGTTTGTTGCTGGGGGTTCTTTTCCATAATATTGGTGGAAGGAAAGTTAAACAAGGGGCTGAGGAGAACCCGGTGACCTAGTCCTCCCCTTCCACGAAATTGACTCGACATATTGCGTTCACGAAACCAATTCGGCTGGGATTATTAAACAACAATTGTGTATCGAATCATTGCGACCTCTTACACCCCAATACGACACACGAAACAATGTCACTTATAGCCGCTTCGGACCAGCTCGGGCAGCATGCCATTAACGCCCTTACCTCTCTTCAGCTTCCACTACTGCTAGGGTGAAAACGGAGAAACACATAGCTGATGGAATGCTGATGGTAAGGAAAAGTGGTGCCGAGCTGTCACTTTAATTCCAGGACAGTTCTGGTGTGTCCAAGTTCCGCATAGATGGTCCTTTACGATCCAACAGCGCAGGGGCCCAGCGGCTTTTGCAGGGTAGAGGACCACAGGTAACGCGGCACCTTCGTAACAGGATCTAACCTTAATTAAAGTTTTATAGAACACGGAAAATCCCTCTGACTATTTTTTGGCACCGACTCACCCGGCGATGAGAAGTATGATCTCCCAGGGTGTAATTCTGTCCCCCCCCCGCTGCATGAAAAGGAGCACACTCAGTCTAGGTAAGAAATGGAGAATCCCTGGAGAGATTCTGGTTTGCGCCTTGAAGTCCTTTTTCCGTCCCAAACAGCGAGTTTTGTGGAAGGGCAAGCATGAGAATCTGGTGCTTTGGTGTGTTGTACAAGAGTTACTTATCAGACACATTATTTAAGGGTGTCATAACTTCATAAACAGTCCCCAATGCTGATACCACATCGACCGAGTCAGGCCCAAAATACACTCGTGACGAGGTATGTACTTCCTGGCAGTTCCTCGGATAAGTTTGGTGCTGACCAGGCCCGCCGCCACATAATTTTTACAAGGGGGAGAACAAACCCGGGCTGGTGCTGACCGGGGAGGCGAATTTTGAGCATATCCGATACCTGACAACATTAATGACTATGGACCAATTTTTTTGGGGGGCGACCCTCTTGTTGGCCAACAGGGGGGACGCGTGCCCCCGCCCCCCTCGCTTTCGTCGCCCATGGTGCTACCCTGTTATATGTTGCTGGTTCTGGTAATTAAATATAACCTGAATACATAATCTGAAATTTAACTGTTCCTTTAAGATGTCCAAAAGGTTTTTTACTTGGACAAGCTTGCCAATAAATACCGTGTTCCTTTTCGCCCAGATATAGGTGCACCAAATTTGATTTCGATCCGTTTCGTTTTTGACCCATGTCCTCCGAAAACTATACACTCCCCCCCCACTGAAGTAAAATTCAAATCCATCCCAAGCGACCTCCGAAAGTTCATTCAAAACAGTGGTTGTGTAAGGCAGTCTTTCCAATATCACAAATACCTTCAAATGATACCATTCTATTTTAACCCTATTACTGTCAAAGGGGTGGAACCGGCCCACTCCTTGTATTTTCCGGGATGTCTCTAAAACAGTTCGTGCTGGACTTTTGAGACTTTCTGGTTCTCCTCGAACTAAATTGGTCAGCTTTCCTAGAAGTTTTGAGGTAGCATATTTAATAGGGGCGGAGCTATGGCTTGATATTTAGGGAGCATCTTTTCGCAAAGAGAGTATATCGTGTACGGTACATTCTTCCTAGAATAGAGCCGACCATAGCAATATTGAGAGCAGTTAGAATATTTGAATGCTATGAATGGCTTAAAGTGGAGAGGCCCAAAAATCCATGGATTGAAAATTTGGCATGCCAATTCTTGGGTAAACGTGAACACAGTGTCAATTACAAAGTTTGCACAGTAAAATATGTGTTTAGGGGAAGGGATACCTTAACCCTCGCCCTCACACAGGAGGGGTTATAACGATGCCCCTTGGTTTTAGAATATGGCTCGGGAACAGCTGAGTTGGGGGCTCGTACACTTTCACATAGCTGACGGAGAAACCTATTGCACATCGTTTGAAAGAAAAATAACCAGATCACAGCAGATCATGGGGCTACGACGCCGTTTCCAGAAGCAGATAAGGTAGATTTTCCGCTATTTAGGCGCTATGCTGCGTTTCGGTGGACGTAGCTTCGATGCAACACATGCTTTGGTCTCATTCGGCATTCTCTGACATCTGGTGACATGTTGTGACCTTTAATAACTTCTTTGAACTCTGGCGACCTTCGGTGACCTATAAGTGGGCTTGCCCCATTTTGCACGAAATTTTGGTTTGGGTATAATGCAAATTTCTGGGGATATACGTAATTCTTTGATAATGTTTTATTCCAAATTCAAACTCAGCCTCCAATATTACCTCCTAGGAATGAATATGTTTCTGACCACGCTGTTGAGCCTATTATTGGGTTAGGTATGCCTATTTACCAAATATTCTCATCAACTGTAGCCAGAACGGCGAAATTTATCAGGAGGGGGCGAAATAAGGCATTTGCTTTAACCTGAAAGGTGAACTAATTGCCCAACAACATATAGAACTGGCATAAATTGCTAGGTCTTGTAACGAACAGCAAACTAACTTTGCCACGAAGCTCTACTTAACTTGGGGCCAAATACATAGGGTTCACAACGCCTCTGTAATGAGGACGGTGATGGAAACTGGAATAGGTGCGAGGGTTAATGCTGCGTGCCTGGAAGGTTTTTACATTCGAGATAAAATTTGCTACGTCAGTAAGGCCTGAGCTCAGCCACTCCCAATAAAAGTTGGCGAGGCTGCATGCTGATCCTAGTCTGATTATAAGAGCCACGTGTGTTAACATCACACCAAAGCATTCCCGTTTAGTTCATGTTGGCACGCAAATCAGCATGATCTTGCCGAGGGCGCATTCTATCTGGGCTCATCTCAGCGTTATCTAGGGTGAGAGGGACCCATTCCGTTTTGGCTCATCGCTCGAGTCACACGGTTCTTAGTCAAGATTTGCGAGTTTAAAGGGTTAAAATTCCGGTGGAAGACGTATTTCTACGTTATAGCATCGAACATAGAAAAAGAAAGATTTTATTAGGTTCACGACAAAAAATAAAAATGCGAAGCCGTTTCATGACTAGCATGATATTCACAGAACTGGAAGCACTTGCCTAGAAAACACAACTCCAGACCGATAAACGACTCAACTTCAACGGTCAAAATTAGTATCACCAGTCGCAAGTGGGGGTGATCTCTCGTCGCTCGAGATTGGCTCGAGATCTGCAAGCTCCAGGTCACGTCCAAGTAAACTGCAAAGTTCTTTTTCATCGAGAGACCACACGGCTGTTTCCTAAGACACCAGTCACGGATCGCTGAGCGGGCTCCAACTCCGTACCAGTTATTTGGTGGTCATCTTGAGCATTCATCCTGACTCTGACAGGGGGGATGAGTGGCTTAGTGAATAACATCCCTGCTTTCTAAGCCACTGGTCCCGGGTTCAAGTCCCGGCGGAGCCTCACAATAAGTTGATCTGATCCCCCAAATCACTTCCAACAGGGTGAAAGTTGGCGACGCCGTATGACCCTGGCAGTTGTTGCGTCGTTAAGCCCCATCGCTTATTATTTTTGACTCTGACAGGTAACAGTATGTAAGTGAGGCAATCACAATATCACTGCGTTAATCCAGTACGCTGCAGTGTTTTACTGAGAAAATATCCCAACACCATGGGTACATTAGCGATCCGACAACAGTCTGGGTACCTGTAGGAGCTATTGCAACACGGCAATGTTTTTTTGCACAACTGGGCACATACGAGTAGGATCGCAATTACTATCGTTTAACTCTATTCAAATTTACTTTCAGCTGAATTGTGGGAAAAGCTTTTCCTATCAGCCCTACCTGCAAAAAAATCAGGCCGACGATGGCTCCATGGCCATCATTTCACTTCATGAGCAGCTGCTACGATAGTTGTTCCATTATTACAACCGTGGTCCGCTCCAGTGGATATGGCAACAAACCCGTCTGGCCTGCAGTAAAGTTTTCCCTTCACAAGACTAAGGGAAGTTTTCTATTTAAGCTTACTGGATCAGTCACAACAAATATTAGTTTTTAATAACGGACTCTGACTTATTTACGCCCTTGGGTCTTTTAGGCGAACTTATCGGATGTCTATTCCGTGATTCCTTTCAAGCTGTGGGTGCAAGGCTGTGTCAACGGAAAGAAGGGTTGGTGGCCATAAACTAAATTCACATCACAGATCCTTCATGCAAATTTTGCTGTCATGGCATTCCATGAATCTCTCGACGAATTCTGGTCTTATTCTACAGACTTCGTGAACATTAGCGATTTAGCGGGCCATACTTTTGGGGACGTTTTTTTAGCTTGCAGCAGCTACACAGATCATATTGTTTTCTTTGAAATCTCCACGACATAACAGCGAGTACCAACAATCTTATCACAAAAATGCAAAGCCGTTTCAGAACAGTAGACTTTTCTATCCAGTGCTTTCACTACCAGCCTTTAACTCTGAATAGGGCGGATGTATGTGTTTCGCCCTCGGTGGTCCATATGCCCCTCCCCTAGCCGTTTGGAAACTATGAGAGTAGAAATATGCAGTAAATTGCAGCGTGCTGCCCGTAACCTGAACGCTCCGATGATATACAATTTGTTTACCCTAGGTCAATTGGTGACATTGTGAGGTCACATAAATGTCCTGGTCAAGTCAAATTTAAGTGAAACACAGTCACGCCGTGGCTTTGCGCCACGTTTTGGTGGTCAAACGCTGCACAGTTGTGTTTTAAGGCATTTGCAATCTTCTGCATTTATCATAAAATAGACAGCATTGCAAATGGTCAACATTTACCTTTGGAGCCCAATATAGCCTAGTGAGTTTTGAGCTCTTCCAGGACGTGTTCAACCGCATTATCCGTAAATAAGGCTTCTAACGCACTTGGCTGCTTCAGCTTATACTGTTGCATGCCAAACTTGGTAATTCTAGGTGAAAGAACTTCGATGAACTTGGAAGGTCACAAGTCAATAAGCCACACTAGCTTCATCCAGAAAATTACCAAAAGTCTTACTATAAGCATAAGCCAACGCAAACAAATGAAAAGTAAATGATAACAGCATTGGTAAATATGCATGTTGGATTATATTGGTAATGGTCATTAGAGATCAGTGACTTTGTTTGACCTGCGCCTTGGCTGATGATCTCAAATAACATTTTCCACCCAACAGTCTAGGGTATGGAAGCTTGGTAGCTGAATATATATTTCCATGATTCTACGAAATTAAACCATCCGAGGTCATGACCTCGGTTGACCTCGCAACAATCAGACATCGGAAGACCACAGAAGTAAGTGCTAGATAGTGGACACTGATCAAAGCCTAGGGCTCCAAATACCTGCCATTTACTCATAACACGGCCTGGAATATTGACATGAACGCGCCTGGGTCAGATGAGGTCATCTGAGGTCACCTTTGCCTTTCATATGCTTACGAGGTTAAGGGTCATATTAATGCAAAGGTATTGAAGCTTGGAGTCCGGGTAAGCACCCAGTTCAAGCCACACTGGTGCTCCTAGACCAATAAAAAAAAAATGTGACCTGAGGTAGCGAAAGATCAGAAAGTGACCTTATTGTATATCGAACGAAAGTCAGTAACAAAAAATTAAAAAAAATAGCAGCGAGAAAGACGGCGAAGATATTGTGCAGGCCTTTGGAAATGATCTTATATCTCCCTGACCTAAGATGACCCAGACTTTAAAATTTGTCAAAATGGGTAAAATCGATTTTTGTTTAATATCTTGGAAGACATTGCTCTAAGCTGAGCGGTTTGTCTGCCATCGTGAAAAACGACGAGGGGATCCAAATGGACCCGGTACGGCGAGGCTTAAAATGCAATCAGCCGTTTCATAATATATATTCGTAAACTTGAGTAGCAGTTCATTATCAATTAACAGTCTTAGTTCAGAATATGGGCACTCTACACCAGGAGCTAAGGGAATGTGTAAAATGTACGGACCTGGTGCAGCGTGAAGTGTTTCCACACGCTACCGTGTGAAGCTTATGAGATTGTAGGAGTTCACTGCTTGGTGTCACGATCTGTGTTTCGAAAATAAATTGTTTTGGTACCAAAACAAAAATCGATTCACATATCGTTAAAATGGCCGCGTTCCGTGAATTGGTAGACTCCCAGAAGATGATCATTAGCTGGTAAGCACCTGTACAGCTGAAACCAATTACGTTCCGGACATGGCATGGTAGTTTTTGCGGCGTGTTGTTGAATGTTGGAGGATCTGAATAGAACAGGTTTCGTTTCGCTGGTGTTCACTGTTTTTGTGTGATATGAGCAGGGTTTTCACATTGACTGGACATGGGGAGGGTCGATTAAACGTTGAGGCTTAGATTAATTTCTACTGTACTGTACAGGGGTACTGTAAGACAAAATACTGCAATACTCTACGCTGTGACCTCGAATTCAATGTCACAGCTTACGTTATGACCAATAATTCGAATTTTTACCAATTGTTTAATAAAGATTCTGATGAGAGGCTGTGCCCGAATATATAATCGCGATGAATTTGTTCCATTTTACATCCAGGATTCGAGGAGGCAAGCCATTTAGCATTTCATCAATTTACAAGATACAATAAAATGTCTGTGCCCGTGGCTTGTATCTATGAGCTACATACTAACAATACAACAAAAATGATATTTTTCGTATTTCATTTCATATTACAAAATTTTGTTCTTTACGCCATACATAATTAATATACACAAGCCATTGCAACATTCCTCTAGGGTGTTGCCAATTTTAAAATGCAAGCTCATATGCCATTTTCATATGCTAAAAAATATTTACTCATATGAAGGGACCCCCTCTTACCTTGTAGGGCCTTTTGCTCAAGCAAATGAGAAATCGAATAAATTAGAACTCGACACGCTTAGATTCATTTTCACAGAACAAAAAATCAAATATATAATAAATGAAATGTTGCCCAATCAATTTCTACTGGCCCTTGTGTGCGAGAAAGCTCTGTGGCGGATCTTCACTGTTTTGGGAGGCAAAATCAGGGTGGGAGGCAAAATAAGGTGGTTTGGGGAGAGGGAGCAATTGCCTTTCCCCTGGATTCGCAAGTCATCGAGCCATTTCCATGTTCGTGAAATTTTCATTAGTAACGATTGGTAAAGGAATAATCTGGCGTCCTGATGAAGTCTAAAGGAAAAATACAAATAGACCGTAGTTTGTGTTCGAGTGATGGAACCGGTCATGTGTGTACATAGCTATTTCATTTTCTGGTAGATGGACATGAGGCCATGCTTGGCGTATGGTTGTCTGCGGTTAGGGATGACATGTTCGTCGACCAAGTTGCTGGTAAAAAAATGATATGTTTCTGTTTCTCTTTCCTCTTTCCAGCATTGCTCGTGTGGAATTGACCTGCTCTTTCTTCTCCCTTTGCCCAGCACCTCGCCCACCTCAGGGGTTTCGCAGAACCTCAGTGTTTTTACTCTTTTCGAAAGCGAAAAATAGAGGGCAACAGTGTTCCTGGTTTTGTAACAAATACGCGAAGTTTCCAAATTTCAGTATATAGGTTTGGTAGCATTTTGCTCCTTGTCAGTTATAATATCGTGGATTTGTGACGAATTTTCACTCCAGGTATGATAACATTATAAAGAATTAAATGTGTAGGCGACACCTCGTATAAATGAAATAAAAAAATTCAATGTGGACAAAACAACTTCATCGTTTCCTTAGTATAGATGTACATTTCGCTGGTTTCCATCAAGACTGCCTCTTCCCATGCTGGACGTCTAAATAGAAATATGCAGAGGAATCTGGAAATCTAAAAATGTAAACGTTACCAGTCCCGAACATTTTGGTACGCACCTGAACTCAGCTTTCCTTCAGCGAGAGCGAGAATGGGAAGGTACTTCCAAGCAGCTGCTACTCTCGCTGCAGCAGAGCGGCATGTGAGGCCGGATGTGGTGTAGTGCCAGCGGCAACACCAGGTGTTACTCACCATGCAGCAAACCTGGCAACCTTCACCAGCCTCACAAAGGGATAGCTGCCGGCACGCTCCGACCCGCTGACCAGTTCAGGGTACAACTGTCCCCCCGCTCATCACTCTACGACAGTTTTGATTATGAGTATAGGTACAGGATCGAGAGAAACGGCTTACCCAGAGAGATGAAACAAGAACCCGAACATGTGATAGGCATAGGGAGCTACACGCGTGAAAGTCATGATTTATAATCCCTTGCGTATGCAGCATCTCCAAACAACAAAATGTATTTCACTTTTGGCACGATAGGTTTCGACGAATCGCCTTATGCACAGTTTTCGCTTTTCAACCTCGTTGTCAAACAGTCTGATCTTTTTAGGCTGTCAACGTTAAGACAAACTGACATAACCCCGGACACCGAAAACTATCTGTCTCACTTCTCGTCTGCGAAATGAGCTGTTGCTGGTATTGGAGGAGCCAAATTGAAGGCAAAGCTCAAACGTAGAAAATAAATACAAATCAAGCTAATGCTGTCGTCTGCACAAAGACACGGATTTCCGAATTTCGAAAACGAAACACTGATTTGCGATAGCTGCACTCGCAAGCTGAAGAAATCTGAGCAAAGATAGTTCGACGAAACCGAGGGCAGATCAACTCCACCCGCAGGCAGAATTTAACGCCCCGCCCTAGCCCAGTTCAATCCCTTTTGAAGTTGTATAGTGGTTGGTGTGTCGGTAAGCCCCAATGTGAAAACCGACGTTAAATCAGGGGCGGGTCCAAGGGATGTAGTCTGGTCATACCCCTTTCCCCCAGGAAACTCGTGTTAACCTATCCCTTTTGCTCGAGTAGTCAGTTTTGGTCACCTCTCTTCAAAAACACTATTATTTACGCTTCTACCCGGGTTGTCCCACAAAACGTTTGTTTAAGGTCCGCCTCTGCGCAAAATGTGACACATTTTATCCCAATTAAGGACGCTAAAACTGGAATCAAGGCCACAACCCGCAGGAGAGCTAATTCTGGATAGCGTGACAGATTTATTATTGTTCCCACGCCTTCAGCAAATCCCCAAAACTTCTGAGGCACAATTCTCCCGATCATGGCATTTTTGCTCATGTCTCTGGTGATGCTGGCTGGTTGATCTGAATCTGCCACTGGGCTGCTGACAAAAGCAGTGAGTCGTGTTCGCTAGCTCACACCCTCGCTGCAGGCCCGCAGCTACACCGGACAATACCTGAATCAGGGGGTATACCTCTAACGGTATATCATACTTATTTATATAAATAAGAGGAACCTAAAATAGCAACGAATCAAATATTCGAATCCAACTGCATTTAGTTTTGAATACTATGTTTATAGGGGGATGGTTAGCTTAGTGGCTAGCGTTCCTGTCTTCTCAGCCACCGATCCCGGGTTCAAGAACTGGCGGTGCCTCTGAATAAGTTGATCTGATCCCGCGAATCCCTCCCAACAGGGTGAAAGTTGACGACGCGGTATATCCTTGGCATTTGGTGTGTTTTAAACCCTTACAGTTATTGTTACTGTACTTATAACCCAGCGGTGGATCAAACAGAGATATCTCCAAAAGTTTACTGCTATTTTAGGATTGATATGCTATTTATACAAAACTCTACCATATACTCTATACTAGGCTACATATGATACTATGCTAAACTATACTTTTATAGGAACAGTGTTGGGCATCGCTGATATATAGTCCACGATTCTGAGACTTTGCTATCGTGTAACATGGCAAAGTGATCGCGGAGCTTTTTAATCAAAGTCAAATAATCCTAGGATTACAATCGTGATCGCAGAATTTTTCCGCCTTTAATCCTGTCATTGTTAGTCCACGATCCACAATTTGAGAATTATTCCAGAATACAAAAACATTTATACGTTGCTTATGCTTGCGTAGTAATGTTTCAGAATTATAATTAATGCACATGAGAATTGGGACTTAACGGGAATGTACCACTTGTATAATACGTTTTGAACTGATATAACACTTCGGAAGACAGTGTCAAGAAACCACTACTGGTATATTTTATTTCATCCAAAGCTGTCTGCATTAAAGTTCTGCACAATTTGTTGTTGAAAATAAGGTTTGTAATTGTTTTACAATATACAACAATGCAAGCCACGAAGGGATTATTTTTCATTATTTGTACAATTTTGCCCTGTCTATATTTTCCCTTTCCACCCATTGAAAATTTCAAGCCTAAAGATCAGCCGCCCATACTATGTCTGCTGTACTTTTTAAATTATTCGCTCTGTATGTCGATAAACTCAAACTCTGTATAATAGATTTTAGAGTTCACGGTGATCAAATGTATTTATCTAAATTTAAGATGTTTGGGTGCTGAAGCACACCAACATTGTAAAGCAAGCGATAAGCACCCAGTAAGTGGTTTATGTGCTATAAAATGCGTGAACATTTTACGCACAACAGAGCAGAAGCAGGGCACACTGTTTGACCTTTCGTCAAGCGTAGTTGTCTCAATTTTCTGAATTTTGATTAATATTTGTGAGGTAAATCAAGGGCAATAAAATACGAGAAAACATGAAGAAAAAATCAACACATTACTGCAGGGCCCCAGCAGTTTCTGAAACTTTGATGTTGAATTAATCCCAACCATTCGCCGTTAAATAACAAACAGCCAGTGCAGGACCTAGGCGGACTACTTGTGGTATCAGGCAGCAGGGGAAAATCACAAAAATATTTGTATGGAACAAATCGGGTGATTCAGGAACAAATACTTCCTCCCGTCCGCTTCTGTAAACAGTTCAGTGAACCGATAGTTTCTTTCGGCGTGCCGTTGGATTATTCCCAGGGCCATTGTTCATAGTTCGAACCCAAGCTAAAACAGGCCACATCTTCTCCATTGATTGCATGGGGGCTGGAACGAAGTACCATCGCGCGAAAGCATCTTTGACAGCTCACCTCCAGCCACTAACTGGCGCCGCTTGCTATTCCGTTCAAACGTAACGTCCACGCCTCCATCTCTTCTCAGGCCCATCTCGAGCCATAACGCCCAGTCGGACCGCTCACTCGCTGCTAAACCCAGTCGAGATGGTGACCTATGCCGACCGTATGCTTCAGCACGGCACGAGACACGAGCGAACGGTCGCGTCCCACGCGAAGCAGCCTGGGAAAACGCCTCGTCGAGACGGATCTGACCCGTAGTACCGTTGCAGATCGGCCCATTACCGTTGTATGGGATACTATATGCGTTCATGGGCGTGCATTCATAAAACGGGAGAGCCCATACCAGGCACGAGAAAGCTGAACATTCGAATGTATTTAAATGTATGAATGGGAATACAGCTTGAATAGCGTTCCCACGCCTCGGCTTAAAGCAGTTAATAACTTAGAGCAGCCTTTGCATAGTCTATACTGCGGATGTACACGTCCTTGCGTAGTAAATCAAGTATGAGCCATTCGGCAGCTCCGCAGCTATCCAGGCGTGCTGCATCTGCTTGGAAAGACAGACGGTTCTGGTGTTCTATCAGAGTACGCCACTGGCTACGAAAATTTCTATCCAAAACGGGCTGCTGCCAATTTTTTCCCGTCCAATCCGGGTCAATCCATTTGGAAGCCATAATTAGGAGTCCCACTGCGATTCATACTCTAAAACAACGCCCAGCTGGCCAAACACCAGAATTCAAATATTTATCTGGGTCCATGATTACCCTTTTTTCTGGCCAATCCCCTCCTGTCCACTAACGGTTGGGGATACACTCGAAAATCCGATCTGTGCCGCTCCCTACCTGCTACTCCATCACACATCTGCGGCCAATTATTACACTCTTTCAAAAGTATCATACTTCGCCCAACAGGGTGTTTCACATGGTCGATGTGGCCAGTTTCGGTCCATTTCGATGCTGCCCATATGACATATGTGCTGTTGAAATGACGTGCCAAATTTCAGCCCACTCCACTCTGGTTCAGAGATCATTCACTTTTGCCAATACATGGCGCAGCAGCTCAACTTGTGAATCGCGGCTACCGCAGAAGCTGTAAGGGCCCGCGTTCAAAAAGACATCGAAGAGACTAGGGAAATGGATTGAGGGTGACACCAAGACCACGGCGCGGCCTCCTCACCAGTCGCAGTTCAAACTGCTGACATGGCGGAGAGTGCACGCCCAGAACTTGCTAGCTATCAAATAACGGAAAAACCACGTCAGAACTCTAATGTAGGTCGGTGACGTTACTAAGCGTGCAATCGTCCTTATGAATGAGTTTACCAGCGCTGTCAAGGGTGAAAACCAACGCCAGTACCTCCTGCGAACCGTTAAGCACCGCTGCAACACAATTAATTATAAGCACACCACGCCGCCTGCTCGGCCTCCTCCTGATTGGATATGGTAGTGATGAGTCAGATGGTGAGTGAGTCAGATGGTAAATAAGTCAGATGAGATATGTATCGTTTGCGCACAACCTGTAAATCTCATTTGATCATTTGCATCTATTTTGGACAATAAAATCGTGCAATAAATACGACCAGGTCTGATGTCGGGCCAAGGTCTGGTTACATGGTACATGTGATCATGATAGATCTAATTGAAAATATGACCTAACACGGCGTCAGGCGAATGCCTGGTTGTATGGTACTTGTGACCGTGATAGATCCAATTGTAAACATGACCTGACTTCGCGTCAGGTCAATGCTATCTGATTATCCATGGCGGCCATAACAGGACAAACACATCGTCATCAAAATACCAACCCTGGCTCAATTCATTGCGAAGTTATCATCAAAGTCATCACACCCCAATCAAGTGACCTCAGGTGACCTATGAGAGGTCAAAGGTCTCCTATTCAACTCAATTCTCAACTCAAGTACGGAAAAATACACACACCAAAACAGTTTTTCCAAACGATGCACACGTACGACAATATGGCATGTTCCTTCCGAATATCTTGAGGGCAGAACTGTTCATGGCTGTCTTATTTGTTTCAACTGAGTATATCTCAAAAAGTTTAAAACTGTTATCTGCACGATTCAATGAATTATATTTTCCGTTCTTCAGACCCATAAACAGCACCAATAAATATGAGATTTTAGCCCCAGCCTGGCTAGAATATTGGGAAAACTTGGGGAAAAGTGGGGCAACATAAACCCCCCACGACGATCGACATGTCATAGGGGGGGGTATCGATGTCTCAAGCGCGCCATGACAATAATTTGTTTGATGATTACCTTTAAGCTAATCGTGCTGAAAAAGGGAAAACGTTCAGTTTTCCTTCCCCTTCAGGAATAGCTTCTTTTATCTCCAAATATGTTCTCTTCAAATGGACAAAAAAGCTAAATAAAATTTTTACCGTCGTCCCCCAATTAATTAATTATGCAACACTATTTTTCTTTCGGGGTTGGGCAAAAGAGAGTTATGCCCTTTTTTGCCTTGGGGTCATGGCCAGATTTCCCCCGTGGACTGGCCCGCAGGAGGGGCGACATGACCTATGATCCTGACCAAACTCCGAGCCTCATCAATCATTCTAATGAACTATGGAAAAGGTGCAACGGATATACTGCTCTTGCCATAAAGACAGTCGGCTGCTTTTTTCATTAATTTCACGCGTTTGTTTGTAATTTGGGTTTAGGGGCACGCTAACCAGTGCGCATATAGCCCGCATTTCAGTTTTGGCCGTGATGAAAGTCCATTATACGCGTCTTCGATGCTTTGTTTTCAACTTTTAACCCCAGCTTTTTGCGGAAGCCTATACGCTAGTGTCAATTACATTAGATTCGCCACGGATCTCATGAAATATGGCTCCAAGATGATCTAATGTAGTAAACGCTAAGCATTTCCATCGTACGCATATGAAGCTTATATTGGTATTACCCACAGATATTTCCAGGGGCGTAGCCAAGGGGGGGCGGCAGGGCGGCAGCCGCCCCTCCCTGAGGACCCGAAGGGCTCCCTGAGGACACGAGCCGCGCGAAGCGAGGCTCGCCTGCACTATGCTCTGGGCCAAATTTGGCATTTTATACCGGACAGGGCCCTCTTAAGCCCTCTTCAGCACTATTCTGTAACAAGGAGGGCCATTTTTACCCATCAGGGCCCTTTTGGTGCTGTCGCAGGGGCCTTTTTCGGGGTACCGCCCCTCCCTGAGCGAAATCCTGGCTACGCCCCTGGATATTTCGTTTATTAACTTCTGCTCCCTGCACTTGACCAAGCTGATCGCTTCCTGGTGAGAGGCATGACTTCTTGGCACTCCCTGTAATAATTCAATTAATTTTCGCCATGACTGTGACTACATCACCCTCGAGCCTTTCAAGCTTGCCAACACATGGAAAACCACCAGAGTACGCTCCGACCACTGAATCTCCCATCACTGGTACTACTGCATTGACCTCCCACCAGCGTTTGACAGCGGCGCTGCCGATGCTGGGGAGCGGGGCCTTTCACCGTCAGCCCTGCCGGCCGAGACAGGAAAGCCCAGTGCAGTTCCGGCCTCGCCCAGCCGAAAGCGGCACCGCACCGACCCCCGGCTGCTAACGCGTTCCCACGCCCCTGCAGCACGCTGCAGAGATACGGTGCCCGCAGGGCAGCGCAGTGGCGGCGACAGCGAACCCGCTGCAGGGGAACTCGCGCTCCTGCTGATGGAACTTCGCCGTAGTGTTGGTGTGCAGGAAAACATAGTTTACTTACCAGATATATGTGAAATGATTACCATATTTTTCGAACTATATTCCCTGTGCTGAAACCGTGACGTGAAACGTGGCGACCTCGAGTCCCGCGCAGTATGCGATCGTGATGGCGAACACTAATTAGCGCACTTAGCACGCAAGGGCGGCTCCGAATTTGAGACGCAAGGTGGTGTATTGCACAGCTGAACTGTTCGTTATCACGAACCTACAGCCTTAGTAGGGTATTTGAATGAGCGCATTAACTGATCCCTACAAACTTTGGTACATATTCAAAACGACTGTTAAAAATCAAGTTAATATGTTGAGTAGAACAACGTCCTCCATAAGGCTACTGCTAGCAGTCGGGCAATCTCAGAAAAAAAAACAATTTGGAGGTCATCTCTAAGAAAAAGTATCGCAATTGATTCAAACATAATGACAGCAATGAATCGAGATATCGGATACCGAAACGAATTTTCACACTACAGGTGTGATACGGTCCCACAGAAAGAACACCTTCCGGGCCGAAACATGTAAGTGAAACTTTGTAGTGCCGCAGTAACTCCAAACATGATGAATTTTTTTAAGATAGAAATGCATAACTTCTGTCCTAAATACCGGATGAAGTTCAGGGCTTATGCTGGGGCATGATGGAGGGTCGTTATCATTATTCTAACCAAAACCCTCAGGCTCTTGAAAAATATGCTCTGTTCGAAAGTGGAAATGATTGCATTCTGGTCAACAAGTTCCTTCGAGAACAATGTATGTTACCGGCATGTCATCAGATTATATATTTGCATTCCATTTTCTGGCCCAAAAGGTTTTTCTATACGCACATTCTTTAGCAGTGATTCTTTAACCTTGCTTTTAACCATGCTTGGTCGCATGATTTTATGGAGATCAAGAATGGTCTTTTCGTAAAAGAATGCAACATTGGAAATGAAAAAAGTAAATAGGTAGCTTTATGTCTCAAAGGCAGCCTTTGATGGCAAGAGGATTACACGTATGACTTACTACGGGAGGAAGCCCCCTTAAACCTTCTTCAGATCTAGCCAAAATGAAACACAATAAATAACTAACTGTATTTCAACCATAATTAGGTTTACTTTTGCTGCTCTTACTTTGAGTCAAATAAAAAAAACTATCTTGGAGCGAGACCGTGGAGGGAGCGACACTGATAACTAACAATGAGTTCCTTTGGGTAGAGCCTTCTTTGCATGGGAAGCGCATTTCTACAGATAATCACATTTCCATATAAGTGACGTGAAATGCGATCTGCATCTCCCCGAGCGAGTGGAAAGTGGGTGCGGCTTCACGACAACGGCTGGTGTGGCCAGCCGGGTAGTTTCCGGCTACCATGAGATAGATACAGCTCATTGAATTTGCCATCCAAAACAAATGAAAAGCTTATAGGTTATTACATTGCAATGCTGTATCCGAGATGGCTCGCCGTTTTGATCTGCCGCGTGACTTCCAGCCGGCGGTTTTAGGGGCTGAGGTCCGGCCATTATGGAAGGCGTGCACGCAACCTGCTTCACTTCATCGCATTCCAGGCCTGCAGATGCATCTAGCGGATGTAAGGCACAGCAGTACACCATCTCATCAGGAATTGGACCAGCCTGCAGTATCCCACGGGCCGATGTTCAAAATAGCAGCGTCTTTTGGTCAATGCAAAACTTGAATGCAACTCACACTTACTTGATTTTTTGGAGTTGACTGCCGTACATACTTTTGAAATACAACTACTTATGCTTTTTGTTTCAAATATTTTCATTTTCCGTTGATATGGAGAAGCCCTGGTACGATGATACCAAACTTCACCTGTTTCACCGCAAACACCGCCGAACACCTACAAACACATTTCTGATAAGTTCTGAGGTGATGACCTTCACCTTTAACAGACTCCGCTTTCCCGGGTAACTGTGACGAGTAGGTTCTGCATTTTCGTGACGTACTCCGTAGGGCCACCCAGTACGTCTTGCTATCACGTGGAACTCATGAGAAGATGAAAATTAGCTCAATTGGAACTGGGATAGACTGATGCATCGTTCATTGAGTGTCTCGTATATTTAATAATTGTGCGAAAGTGCTCGAGAAAGAGAGAGAGAGAGAGAGGGAGAGAGAGGGAGAGAGAGGTTAAAGAAAAATGCATGCAGTAGATGTTACAAAGCGCCACAAAAATTATAAGTTAATGAACGTAAACAGATCAGAAGCTTTGGGCAATGTGACAAACCAGGCCAAAAACGTATATCCCAGGCAAAGGTGTATCTGGAGAACTTCAGCACTATATAGCCACACGCAAGATAATGAAATAGGAGCATGGAATTGGTTAAGTGCATCTAGTTATTTTTCAGGCATTTAACTTGCATGTGTATCGCTAAGCAGCTCAGACTATCCTCGACAAAAAGGCTTAGAGCTGAAAAAATGCAGTATTCTGTTTTGATATACTGGTCGTTGAGCTATTCTGCAACTTTATAACCACACCAGCATGAAAATATGAACTACTCTAGCCTGGTAATGGCGTCTGGAACCAACCCATTGGCCAGCGCTACGCCAGTGATACCCATCATAACGCCGACTATGAAACCTTATTACAGGAAATCACCATAGTTAGGCTGATTTCTCTGAAGAGTGCCCGAGTCGGCGACCACCCGTCCCCAGCCGCTCTGTCCAGCCGTTGTGAAAACGCATCTCCATACAAATTGGCGCACTGAGCGTTAGTTTCAGGCGAGGCCCGTTTTCCATTTTGGGCCCGAACACTCCCAAGAGAACCGTGTCCCGTTCAGAATAGCAAGCGAGGTGAAGCTAAGTATTACTCACAAGAAATGGTTGCAATTCCCGCGTAATTTGTGCCCTGCTTTATAGCCTTCCAGATGCTGGATAGTTTTCATAGAAGAGTCAACTGCTGAGAAAACATTATACCAAATTACAGGAACCTGATCATAGTTTGAACTAGATAATTCCTATACCTTTCCAACTATCATCACCAAGATAGTCTGTCCGCAAAGGTCGCGCACATAACCACGCGTGTATCATTGTAGTTCCCAGCCAACGCTCGTTTCTGCGCAGGTGAAAGCTGACCTCTCTTCCGCCGCGTCACCTTGCCATAATCTGGCCGTCTGGAGGGGTGCAAGAAGCGATACTGGCCAACATGGCGAGCAGCTACAGCACTAGGATGGTGAATCGAACCCGGGTGAGTTTACATTGAATTTTGGTACCAAAATTGTCTTCCGATTGGTGGACCCAAAGTGTAGCGCTTTGACGGACGCTAATTGTGACCAAGTTCAATACGTTTTTACGTGTCCAAGCCTGCACAATGTGGGGAATATCCAATGACGTATAGTTCGTATCTGGTTGTTTTGAAAGGCTTAGCGCATATATTGCGGGAGGCAAATGAGCAGCAATAGCCGTTAGCAACGAAAAGTAATTGCACTTTGCGATTTGTAGATACACTGCACGCATTATTGCCTGCACCAACATCTGGAGTGATAAGCAAAGGTGAATGTAGGGGAGGGTCCAGGAGAAACGTTTACCGGGCTTAATTTTAGGAGGGCAATAAAACACTCCAGCTCAACATGATGCCTTTCCAGAGCTTCGAGCCTTGCAAGTGAGGTTTTAGCTTTTGCCCCGCAGTATTACTCTTACTGAATACGCTATTGGCAGTGCTAATGTTTCTGTTCACGAAACATCGGACCAACATTTTTCCCTTACCGGAAAGGGAGAGCCTGCGTCAACACTGATAGAGCCTGGCGCAAATTATGGAATCATGATTGCGCAGTTTACACAATCAATACAAAACACGCAATACACAAATGGCGGGGCATCACGAAATATTCACGAGTGACATTCCTGAAATAATAATGACTGAAGCTCCCATGTGTCTTGTGTAATATCCCCGTAGTGTCCAAATGATGACACTCGTGAACGATTTACTGAAGCGCCTTCCAGCAGCCGCAGACTGACGTCGTTTCCGTCACTCTCCCGTCGGCAGCCGTCCAGTGTGCCACGCGCCGCCTCCGTGCCGCTGGAGCAACACGCCCTCCCCGTCGAAGAATACACTCTGGACGAGCGAGAGCTGGCAGCCCTGGAGAAACTCTACGCCTTTCCGGGACGGACTGGCCTCTCTTCCGGTAAAGTGCGGGCGCTCAACATCGTGGAGACACTGAGCGAGCTGGCGCGTGCCGGCCAGGTGGAGACGAGCCAGCCAGCGCCGCCAACCGAGCTGCAGAGCCAGCAGGCGCGGCAGTGGAAGAAGATGACGTCACCGGCGGAATCTCTGCAGTCTTCAGTGCAGATTCAAAGCGTGCCGCGGGAATCGTTGACTCCGCAGAGTTATGGCAGGAATTCGGTTTCGCAAGAGCTGATGGCCGATGTTGTGGGTGCTGTGATCGGTCACGCGGTGAAAAAGGTTGATGAGAACAAGTTTGAGAGAAGTGGTCAAGCTGAGCAGGTAACAGTTAACGGGACAGCCTTCGAACATTGCGACCAGCGTGCCAGTGCAACTGTCCATGAGGACAAAGCAAATGGCGCGCGGGCCAGTTCAGTCACGACAGACAAAGCCGTGCAGGCGGTACAAAGCCAGCGCTCGCCACCGAACCACGAGGCCCTGATCGCCCAACTGCTGGCGCAGGCGGCGCTGAATCCTCCTCCCCCGATTCCCAGTCGGCGTCCCGACCCGACCCTGGCTCAGCTGCGGGGTCGGGGGCGGGGGCAGGCGCGCGTGTCGCGCGGCACCGAGCACGCCGCCGCCGGGCACGGGCCGGGGAAGCCCCGAGATGGAGGTCAAGGTCAGCTGACACTGCCTGGTCGCTGGCTGATCAGACTCGAGTGATCTTTGACCTCGCGAGAGAGGGCGACGCCGCAAAACTGGTGAGTACAGCTCCATTCAGATCAGTGGTTCTCAACCACGGAGATCTCCGAAGAGAGGCAATTTCTGGGTCACAGAGTTAACCCTTGCCCCGGTGGCGGGTACGAGCCACCTTCGCCCTGGTGGGGGGGCTAAAAAAGACCCCCTACGATCTCAAAAACTAAGAGAGCTAGAAAAAAGCGCAAAAAGGCAATCGAAAGCTCTTCGAAAATTATATCAAAAATACTTCGGTCATTTTTCTTGTCAGGTCAATATCAAGGTCACCAGAGGTCAAAATAGGTCAAAATCGCTAATATGAGGTGTACTAAGAAAACCTCATATATCTCAGAAACTATGATAGCTAGAAACATTTTTCTAACACCATTCGAAAGCTCTTGAGATGCGCTTTCATTGCAGTGGCATTCATTTTCGTGTCAGGTCAAAGCCTAGGGAGCTACAGGTCACTAGATATTGGGCATATTCTTGGGAATGTCCATAGCCACCCATGCATAAGGGCGTTTACTTTTTCGCTAATAGCTTCCAAACCAATTAAGATACAGCCATAGTTTATGCACCATTGCAATCCTCTCGTCAATACAAATCGAATGATATATGATATTGCTATGCCAGGTCAAATTTAAGAATTTGACCTGACCCAGGTCAACGATCTGACCCAACTTAACCTGGTATAGTCATGATGCATATCATTTGACTTCCAGTGACTATACAAACACTTTGGTGACAAAATAAAAGCTCTATCTTATTTTATTAAAAATTTATAGAGAAAAACATCAATAAATGCTTATTTGACCTAAGGTGAACTTTTAAAGGTCACAAGTCAAAAATTTTGGCATCAGCTCCAGAAATGGGCTAAGAGCAAGTCGCAACCAATGTTTGAAGTTGATTCCATCCATACTTACTGAGAAAAGCTCATTTCGTGATTTTCCCCATGTATTTGCAATGGGGAGGTCATGCTCTGCACATGACCTTAGGTCACCAATATCCAAAAATCCCGGAACAAATGTTGTAGCTCCTGGTGGGCCCAATATGTGGTATGAGTTTCAACTTTATCGATTAACCCTTCTTTTAGTTATGCGGTCCTAAGTATTTTTTGAGGTGAGGTCACTTCACCTGGCCTGGTGACCTGACCTGATATGACCTTGAGCCAAAATTTTCAGGAAAGATGTAAAAATGATGAAGGAACAGCTAGACCAAGTTTGGCGGCGCTGCGCGCCGCCGTTTTTTGGTCCCTTCGGAAAAACCCGAGGGGGGGTCTAAAAAGACCCCCCACCCGGGCGAAGGTTAGGGACAAAACCAGAAAACCTAATTGCATACCAAATCAGTTTGGTAGATTATAAATTAAGCTTATGCATAGTAATCGTAGAATTGTGTGCACTCTTTGGAGATCCAGGGAATATGGTTGATATGGGGCAATCTTAATTATGTCCATACAACATCAGCCCCAGGCCGAGAGTTATTCAGATGATCAAGTTTGTTAGCTTTCTCTGAAAGCGTGCAATGTTTGACTGTATAATGAACTACGTGAATCACAGGAGAGCATGCAATAGTACCTACGTTCATACTAATTTGCAAATTAAACATGTAGATTTTCAGTTATCAAACTTAACATTTGTAATACGTTACTATACTTTGTAATTCTGCTTATCACCATCACTTCAATGGGAATGTAAACTCCTATTGTGACATTGCAGCGGACGTCCTTGTCGAATTTGGAGCCAGCGACTTACTTAAGCCTGACGGACCGGCACGGCCACAACGTGGCGCACGTGTTGGCCGCCTGTGGCCACGTGCACGTGCTGTCGTCGCTGGCCAACACGTGCGGCCCGGCGCTGGAGCAGGCCCTACGGAGTGAAAACAAGCGCGGCGTCACCCCGTGTCTGGCAGCCGTTCGAGTAAGTGTGATACAGCACGGCCGGAGACATTGCGGACCAGATTGCTTTGTAATCCAACAGCTCAAAGAGCGAGTCATTAAATCCTGACAAATGGTGTGTCTTTTGGACTGAGTGCGAGGAACAGTGACGTAGATACATAATGCTCTTCGCGAGAAAATGCAGGTGAAAGCTTTATGCCCGCAAATAGCTATGTAAATTCGCTGAAACCGTTCCCATAATTGAAGCGATTGAAGTGAAGTGAGCCGCTATCACTTCCGTTTCTGGTTGTTTGGGCAATCTGCTGTCAGTAATACCATCCTATTCGAACTGTGAGCCAGTGAAATCAATACCAGCAGCCTTGCCGAAAGCAGATATGGCTCACTAAATTACCAAGCATTCAGGCCAGAGCTCTCGTTACATCTCAACTGCACACATCGGGAAAGCCTTGTTGGGCAACTTGCGGGAATAGGTGACGCATGCCGGGAAGAAACGAAGGCAGTGCATGCTAATATCCCATGTGCTATAAACGCCAAGGCCGCTCTCCTGATAACATTTACGAGATGGTGGACGAATGGGGATGCCAACGGCGTACAGCTTCGATGGGCCCCTGTCATCTAATTAAAGAAAATCTCCAAACATGGCAAAAAATTATTCAGTGTCTGATACAAACAATACTAATGGACATTGTTTGATCAACAACACATTTTGTGCTTGGCTGCAGTAATCAGGCCGTTTCAAAAGTTCACCGTAGGTAGAACAAACATCTCATCTCACACTCATCAACATTTTCCCACTACACCTCTCGCGTTCATCTCCCTGCACACCTCACCAGATGACTCAGCACCCATTGGCGTGTCAGAAAATCTACTTCCCCGGCGCGCAGCCTTGCAATAACTCCTCAACACGAGGTGTCTGCATTCCAGCTACGTCAAGCTTTAGCGCGGTCGGGTTTAATGCCAAGAGCAGGAAAGTTTGGAGTCAGCAAAGACCTGGTCCCCATAAATCGACATGCTTTTGCACGGAATGTTGTTTTACGAACAAATTCAACGGCTTCGGTGTGGGTTTCTCCAACGCGTTCCCTTTCTGTTTGCTTCCATTCAGCAGCAAGTGTGCTATCAGTGTGTACTACTTTCTTTTTCCCTGGTTTTCCTCTCGAACCTTTAGTCACTAACGTGGTTCACACGGCACCAATCTTACCACGACTAATTTTGTTCAGAATCCTCTAACGACGCAGTACATCTCGTCTCAATTCCGAGCCCCGTGACCCCGGTCTGACCCCACGCACTCCGCGCTCCCTCCCGCAGTGTGGTCAGCTGGACACAGTGAGATGGCTGGTGGAGCGATACCCCGCGGCCGTACAGCTGACCCCTGAAGATGGCGGCCGCTCCCTGCTGCACGCCGCCGCGCGACACGGCCAGGTCAGTTCCAGGTCAGGGCCAATGTGGTGATGCAAACTTTGTGCCCAAGTTACCGTGTTGTCTTACCGGGTTTATTCAGCTCGTGTTGCGTATATGCGGATTGTAGATCAATGACTACGGTGTGACTTCCGTTCTCACAGGAGGAAAAGTGTTTCTTTGTTGGATAGTGGATACTGAGTTTCTGAGCATGGCATTCGTTAAAGCTCACACTGGACCTGGCGGCATTGCAGAAAGCAATGCTTCATGTTTGTGCCGTCCCGATTTTTAATACAGATGAAATAACACACACCGAACGTGGTCCTGTGTATTCTCACGCTATCACGTTTGGTGTAAGCATGCTTTTCAAAGTCATGTTCAAATGATGTCTCATAAGGAAAACATGGAGTTACAGCCGGAAAGGAAACATTTACCGGGAAGAACACCAGGTCTCACACCATTATTATTTTTGACGGAATCTGAATCGTCTTTCCCAAGCCTCCAAGCCTACATCAAAAGCGCACAAGGCGCACGGCAGAACAGATGCTGGTATATAGCTTGTCATCCTTGTGTGGAATGAATGAATGGAGTACCTGCTAGTGATATCCCCCCAATCCGCCTGCCTGATGGACGAACGTCCAAACCTTTCATTGACCTCCTGGTGGCAAGTGCAGTTCTTGCTCCTGGGTCTGCGATTGCTAACTTATATCACATTTCTAATGAATAGTTTTCTAAACTATGGCGTTGCTTCCTAATTCTGAGGTTACAGAAGTGTCATGTAGCTTGTGGAATTGAGTAAAGTTAGCACACATTATAATTGTTCAAATATTTAAAAACCTAGCACCAGAACATGACTTTACAGGTAATTGGATGTTATTTAGTTTTATTTAGTATAATTCTTTGCATTTGAAAGGCAATATCGAACGCGGTTATGGATAAAACATTCGGACATCACCTTGGGTGTCAAAAGCAGGGCAGGGGGACGGATGGGGGACGAAGGTCCAGTTGAAAATTAAAAGGTTTGAAAAATTCAATGTTGACTGTCTTTCAATCGACAAATTATGTTTGATGCCAATGCCATATTTTTCCATATGCTATTTCCTAACAACGTTTATGTTAAAATGTCTCTGATAGGGGGAGAATTCGCCTTAAAATATGAATTAAACAAACCTTTAGAGCCTACGAAAGTATCATATATCTTAATTCCGCACGGGATGCTCCAGGACATGAATATAAGGGATTGACCTTTCTAATAATTGTTCGTGCTGTGCTCCTTATAGCTGAAAACAATTATTCTTAATTCTAGACTAAAAATACCAGGGAACCATCTTTATTTAAAAAATAACTCCAAATAGGCTGCTTCAAAACACGAATCTATTGTTTTAATCGCCCAGGCACGTAAGAATGCCACATTATAAAGATCATCACACATTTGGCTACTGAAAGCCTGGTTGGCCCGAAAAAGATCTATAGTGGTGGATGCGATGAGGCTCCTCTCCATATGCTTCCTTAAAGGGAATGTGGCACCTTCACAACGTGATTTTAACTGAGACAGCCAAGTTGTAAAGCAGATCGGAAAACCCGGTACTCCATATTTCATTTGACTTGGAACTCGATATTTCCGTAGAAAAAAAGCTAAAACCTACCTGACACCAGCCCCCTCAGCCCCCCGTCGCCGGCGGCCGTTGTTGTGAGCTACTGGCGTGACGACATATGCTGACGTCACGATGAGCATCAGCCAATCGAAGCCCTTGAAGCGTTTCAAGTATGGTAGTGGTTGCCAGATCGTGACATCATCCACAGTCTGATATTTATTTCTTTTTCTAGAGGAGTATTTTAAAAAACCAAATATTGAGCTTATTGCACATTTTTCAGAGAAATCATGAGTGGTTTCATTATTTTTGACTAAAAGTACGCCTAATTACACTAAATTCCAGGATTCGACCAAGGTGCCACATTCCCTTTAAGCTCTCAAGGAAGACAGCGCTACCGGCTAAACCTCCTTCCGAGGAATGAAGAAAGTGGCTCCTGCAATTCTACCACCCCTATGCCAACGCACTAGCGACATGGCCTTGTAGATATTTTTGGACTCGGCCAAAACTAAGATGATACAGTTACCCTATTTTTCATCTTCTGAATCCGCCCGTGCCGAAAAAGACAAAATAATGCATTCTTGTAGTCTTGAAATCTGGGTGTGATAGACACCGTAAGACGTACTCTCCATCCACCAGGGGCACCCCGGTGGCCTCCGCGACCGGAATCCAGCCAATATTAAAAATTAGACGATGGTCTGCCTTAAATCACCGCTGTTCCACTTTTGGAACATCCCAAAATAAAGTTTTTCCAAACTTTGAGATCAGAAATATAATCTAGTGCCGCGATAAAGTAAATAATTTCCTTTTGACTAAAAGGTCATGGCAGAAAGGTAATTCGGCAGGTAGAAGATGAATGATTCTCGACATTATCGCAATGATAAACAAGTGACATCATCAAAGAGGCGACCCTGGGGAACCATACAAGGGTGGGCACTTTCACCTCTTTCCCGCCATAGCAGGGGTTTTGAGACGGCCGAAGGATCAGAGGTTTGTCTACTCGCATGTCAGCATCACACTGCGTGGCTTCCTGGGGAGGATGTGGTGGGCAGGGGGTGGGCTGCTAATATTCATAGCTTTGTTTTTTGGCGAACGGGTATCTGTGGAGCAAATCAGACAGGAGGTTTTTTTGGTAGGGGCCTGTTCATATATGACGTCAGCGACCGAAGAGGGATCTGAATTTTATAGCTTTTTCCGACGAAGGGGAGGGGTCTGGCCTGCTCTAATGATTCCTAAAAATAAAAGGGAGAGGGGTGATTCATGGATGTCATGAACTTTTTTATTGAGCGAGAACTGCTCAAGCCCAGGGAAATTTAAGAGTGGACACTGGAACGTTTCGTAACCAAATATAATATGATTCTAGTTGGTACCGGTTTTAGCTTAGAACACCAATAAATTCTAGACGTTATACTGGCCAAGTCTCAATTTCTGGAGAGACGCCAGAGAATGACTTATTTTAAAGCCATGCGTATATAGCTTTGGACCTGTGACCTCTGAAAGGACATCTGGAACTGCTAAAACAGGGTTTCGGACTTGGGCCAATAACTTCGCAGGAAATTGGGATAAGTATTCATATTTGATTGTGCTGTTGAGTATAGGTATCAAGTATACTGAGTTGTGTACCGCGCTCTGTATATTTTTTTCAACTATTTAGTTCGGTCCAATTTCGTGCCAAAACACGTGGTGGAGTGTGGCGCACCTGATTAATGCGGGGTGTTTTTCGCCGGTGCCGACTGGGGTCTTGCAGCGTGGGTGTTTGCCGCGCTGCCTGGAACTGGTAGTGGTAATACAATGCAGCTGAAATTCAGGCCTGAAAATCTCGGTGCTTATTTCCCTTGTACTTGTTGCATCCTTGGCGTCTTTCCAGGTTATGTTTTATCTGTCCAAGTATTTGTGTAAATGATCGGGGGGTGTCAAAGCTTGAAACAATGTCAATGCCCACCATATTAAATGGGATACTACAACGTAGCGAACGTAAGTAAAATTTCATTTCCATCTCAAAGTTTTATTGAGGGTGCTCGGACACCCCCAAAGATATATAAATCCACACCCATGCGCCTATCACTAATGTTTTTGAGGTGGACAACAGTTTCAATGACGAGAGGTGGTGTCTGGTTATTTCTGACGAAGGGGAGGGGGTCAGTCATTTTTCTAACGATTGCTGACAAAGGGGAGGGGTTCAACCACCCCAAATTTTGTCTGACGTCATATGTGAACAGCCCAAGGGCGCCGAAAACAGGGGGACGGGGGGACGTGTTCGTTCCCCTGTTGAACAACTAGGGGGGACGTCCCACCAAAAATTTGTGGCTCCATCGTCATGAATGCTGTCAGGTACCGAATATGCTCAAAATTCGCCTCCTCCCGGTCAGCACCAGCCTATGTACGTCCCCCCTGTAAAAATTCCGTGGCGCCCCTGGAACAGCCCCTAACGAAAATATTAATTCCAAGGAATATTGATTTCCCCTTTTGAAACCCATAGTGCATTGGCACTCTATCGCGTTGTTACCTTATTTCAAAGCCGATTATAAAGGTGTCATATTCCCTTGAAGGGTTAGATACGCTAATCTCAGAAGGTATTACATCCCTCGCAGCGTGTATTTTCTGTGCAACTTAAAGGGACGTGACTTTGATATAGATGTAATATAGTTATAACGTGATTTTAACTGAGATAGCTAAGTTGCAAAGCATGCCGGAAGGCCCGGTACTCAACATATCATTTGTCTTGGAACTCTAAATTTCCGTAGAGAAAAGCTAAAAACCTACCTGAAATATACCAAAAATGCACCCAACAAGCCGACCGCAGCTTTCAGCTGTTGGCGTCACGACATGCTGACGTCATGGTGAGTAGTCAACCTATTGAAGTCCTTTGAATGTGGTAGTAGATGCCAGGTCATGACGTCATGCAAGGATAGAGGTTTATTTCTTACCCTAGCGGAGCATTTTAAATATCAATATGTTAAACTTATTGTACATTTTTTATTAAAATAATGGACCATTTCATGATTTTCTGCTAAAAATAACCCTTATCACACTAAATTCCGGGATTCGTACAAGGTGCCACATTCCCTTTAAGGAAGACTTGGGCGGATTTCCGGCTCAAGCGATAGCAAGCTGTCATATCCCGGTGTCCCACAATCGCCTGTTTGGGTATGGGACCAATGGTTGCTATGAAGACAATGTGTAGAGGTTTTGAGTCCCACTGTCTGAAAAACACAACCAACTCTTCTTTTCGTTTTGCATGCTGCCAAAATCTCCAGTTAACTTTAGTGCGTTGAAAACCTGACATAGCAATATTTAAGCCAAGCCTCAACTGTAGGTACCTACTTTCAGAGAAATGCGAATGCTCAACTCGGAAATTCCGGCATATATTGTTCTCGTTTGGAATCCCGGCACGCTAAAAATTTATCCGTTTCGGAGCTGAACCTGCTGCCACTAATTGGTTTATGAAATCATTCGAATTCTTTCGGGGTTGTTTGCTGGAATTGGCAATCCAGGAATACGTGGTTGACGTGGTCCGGGCAAGTATCGCAGGTCGAATCGACCCGCACGGTTTCTACCGCTGAAGAAAAAAAACGGCTCGCGTCATGCTCGGTTCCTGCACGCGATATTTCTGGCCAGGCTAGTGAGACGATAGAGATCTGTTAGGAACGGTACCGACCCGGACCGTTGCACCATTGAACAGCATTGGTCAACACCAGCACGCTTCACGCTGGGGTCACAAGGTCACGGCGGTTCTCACGGGACTCGATGTAGAGTACTACATGGTTAATAATTTTTCGAATCCAGACTAGGGCATTTAGTTTTGTTGATTCGACAGTGGATAAAGTCACCGTAGTGTCTGTCAGGTGACGTTACGCTTTCACCTCCCACTTCCAAGGAAAATAATCAAATACCAATGCAGATTCATGTACTATGGCATTGGCTGGTCAACCTGAATTGAAAATACGTTTAAGCCGACTGATCACCGGAGCTTACTGGCGTCTGACCACTTAATCACATATTCGAGATGTGCTGCTTAACTCTCATTGTTTCGTTGTTCTAAGGATTTAAAACATTTTTTAAGCTGGTAAAGAAATATTCCCTTCGAGTACATACGTAAAGAACGCTGACTCCATGACACCATTTTCAGTTTTTTTTATTAACACAGAGTGATTCTAGTGTGTGTGCGAGTGTGTATACAGGGTCTTAGCAAATTAATGCAAATTTTATTTTTATGGCAAAGTGAAAAGGCAAATGTGTACGCTTAATCAATTGTCTGGATAGAAAAAGTTCAAAACTGTTACTTTGTACTGTCACTCATGGTTATGGGAGCGTCGTTAATGAAGGCGGAATTTCCAGGCGAAATAGGCAGTTCAGTTAATTCTAGCGACGGTGAAGCCAAGACTAAGCTACGCAGGACAGGAGGCACATGGAGCTGAGTCCTTGCTTACTGAGACAAGTACTCCGGGTTCAAGTCCCGACGGCTACTATGATTAAGGCCCAGAAGCGCTCTCAACAGGGTGCAAAGTGACTATGCCATATGACCTTAGCAATTGCAACGTCAACTGGCACCCGCCGGTGAAAATTGCGGAGCCTAGGCCCGCTATATTCAGGGCGCCTGCAGGAACTGGGAACGCCGGGCCTTTATCTCAGTAAGGGAACGCTCAGAACTATCTAGCAAGTAGCCAGCCGTCCTGTAGTGTTTCGTCGTGAGTTCAGTCCAGAGGTCAGAAAAATTACTTTCTCCAACGGAGACTAGTTTTTGCCCCGAGATCTAGAAGTTTCCCCGAACTAAAATGACTTTTAGAGTCTTATAAAAATGAAAATAATTATCCCCAGCCCACAGAATGAGCAGGTTAGATAACACCTGTTATTCCGTATCGTATTCAATGGATTGTCCGCACCTAGATGGCTTTTGTCTTCAGTTTTTAAACTATTTAATCTTCTGGTTCCCGAGATTTTCCCCAACTAAGTTGGCAGGATCAGTTTTTCTGTGACCTCTGGTTCAGTCTGGCCCAGATTACGTGAATGATCTCGGTATTTCTCTGGAAGTTTTCATTTACATTGGCAATGCTTTCGCCAAAACCAAACTCAAGAATGCCTGCTGTCTGTAGTTTTCCCCGAACGGCGAATCACTCATTCGGCCTGGTTTGGAACAATCACGGGTGAGGGGGAACTATTTCTCATCCAGCCATATCCACGTTGCTTGAATATCTAACATGATGGCCAGAGCACTAGACGTTCAACATGTATCTAGGCCAGAGAACTGGTTCAGCACAAGTCCGTGTTTTTCATACTGTTATTGAAACATTAAAGTTGGCATCCATCCACTAAAACCCTGTACCATTATGTTTCGAAACATGTAATAAATATATAATATAAAACATAGCAGAGGTGCATACCATCGATCTTTGTAGGCGGCATTGTTCTCAGATTATCCGGTCAGTATTCATGTCATGCCTCAAAGGCATAAGCAACAGGTCGGTAACATTGTTGCACAGAGGGCACTGCAAGTGTGCCACAGCCTGCAATGTTTCCCGAATCAGCCACAAACGCTTCCTGTTGCGACATAGCCAAACAATGCCGCAGTAAATTTTGCAGAATATATACATGCCTTGATGTATTTATGCTTGTATGGCATCATAGTAAGCTATCCATTAGCCATGCCATATAAGCCATGCATTGCTAAAGCTGTGAGTAAATTCCTCAGCATTAAGCAAAATAGCGAATAGCTACATGTAGTAAGGAAAGTGAATTTGTAATTGAACACAGGTTTCCAAATGTTAATCCGCAAGTCACATGAGCCCACATTGAGAAGAGGCATATGAGTTTCATCAATAATGGCCACTCATAGCTCTCGCATTTCGTTCCACGTGGTCCTCCCTGTGCCAACTCAGGAGCGGAGTGCCAAATTTGTCGATTTCATCATCGGACAGGCGGTCGAATTGGCAGCAGCGCCGCTGGACGTCCGCCGTCCGCCCGGCAGGGCGCCGTCGATCCGTCAGTCGTCCGTCGGTGCCCCCCTCCTTTACAGGTGCCCCCTCCCAGGGCGCGTGTTAGCGTCGTGCCGGCTGTTTCGACACCGGAGCTTTCTCCCGTGCGGGCCGGGACCTCAGCTCGGCGGAATGTGACCCCATGTGTCCAACAAGTGCATGCCGGCACTCTTTCTCGTCTGCTGTGACTGACAGACAGTTGGCCGATTTGATAGGAGTGACAGGGCAGCCTGCATGACTGGCTGACGCGTGCGCGGCACTTAGTTAGTGATTTGGTGGGGTTTGCTTTTCGGGACCAATCGTTGCTTTGTCTTGAAATGTTAATAATGTGGAAATGGTATAGCAGTCGTTCAGTATCGTTTCCTAAAAAAACAGCGGGCCCATTTTCGTCTACACAAGTCAGGACACCACCCATTCATTCAGGTTTGTCCAACCTGCTGAGGATTTAGCTGAAATCTCGGGTATCAACACTAGGCTCTGCTCAGAGCGGTGCATGTGTTGGAACGGGTGAACCATCCTGTTAGCCTTCTTTGGAAACATGTCGCAACGAGGGTACAGAAGCCCAGGAAAGGCATACATCAATAATGAAGAAGCATTTCTGATTATATTACTGGAGGTATTTTTGTGTATATCATATTAACTTCTTCAGTTATCGACACAGTCGGGAGAAATAACAATCCAAGATACTTCTTTAAGCAAGAGGTTCAGAACGGTATCGCGCGCGCGCGAGAGAGAGCGAGAGAGAGAGAGAGAGAGAGAGAGAGAGAGAGAGAGAGAGAGAGAGAGAGAGAGAGAGAGAGAGAGAGAGAGAGAGAGAGAGAGAGAGAGAGAGCAGAGCAGAGCAGAGCAGAGCAGAGCAGAGCAGAGCAGAGCAGAGCAGAGCAGAGCAGAGCAGAGCAGAGCCGAGCCGAGCCGAGCCGAGCCGAGCCGAGCAGAGCAGAGCAGAGCAGAGCAGTGATCCATGAGGAAGTGGTCGCGACTTAACTTATTCCGTTAGTCGCAACTTGAAAACAACAGTGCGTGTGAAATATGGCGACAATATTCCATGATCAGTATACCTGCGATGGCTGGAAGCGAGCTATCAGTCATTTCATTCTCCCCGGACAGCTCAATTGCTTTCACCTATTAGCTCAAAGGTTGAGCGAATACAAACCACAGCGCAGCGGCTGATTACAGTAATTATTGATTCGAAAACAGAGCCCACGGCTATTATGGACACAATTTTCCTTGCTAAATGGCTCGCGGTGAGCTTTTCTATTTGACCCGTAGGCTTCAGCCGGAGGTTATGTTAGCTGAGGTGTTACTGAGCTTCTACCTGAAATGTTACCGAAGTTGCCCTGCGGTCTAACCTCAGTTTCCGCAGGCGGCAGTTCCCTTGCAGAGACGAGGTCCGAACCTTTCCAAAAGAAGTTGTGTGAACTCCATTTCAATGAAATGGATCCATTTACAGTGACTATTTCTTCCTCTAGTCTTTCATCTCTCCTGTGTAGACTTATTCTTGCCGACTAAGCAAACAAGCCAGCAGCGTGTCAGATGAAAACATGGGCACGCAATAAGAAGATGAGAGTACGAACAGAGCATGCTTCTCATTACCGAATGCACTGCCTCCCCATCAGGAGCTTCCTTATATCTATAAATCCATACGGAAAATATGTATTTATTTTATATATTCTTTACCAAAAATAGGTGAAAATTTTTGCCGCCCCCTGGATCCGTGCCTGAATATATCTTGGAAAGAAACTACCGCAAAAATCCGAACTTGAATGTTTCGCGGGATTTTCTACCTTTTGTACATTTTGCTTGCTGCACCTGTAGCATCTTTCACCATTGTTTTTTTCGGTGGAGGGAAGTTTTAGTGACAAGAGATGGGTCTGTCACCAGCTGACACTTGCTAACGACGGGGTGTGGGGCGGGGAGGAGGTTCAGTCACTTACTGATGATGGCTGACAAAGAGGATAGGGGTTCGGACACCTCCGAGTTTTAATGACCTCATATGTGAACAGCCCCTTAACACGCGCCCCGTTGGGGGAGGGTGAAATTCGCCCCCTCCTGGTTTTCACCAGATAACGCAAAAACGAAGAAACGCAGACCAACGAAACCTGCAGTACATTATTCCTGATTAATTTTACACATCTGACCAAATTTTGAAGGTAAGGTGATGTCAGGTCAAGGAACTATTCAAGATCAAGTGACCCGACCTCAAAACCTAAAATCACGAGTTTGAAGCGGCGCCCAGGGAACATCAGCCAAACGATCAGTTTGAAACTTTCCATTATGATAATGTCATTAGGGTCTACAAATCTGCTATCTCGGAATTTCGATATTTATGACCTAAGGTGGGGTCAATTTTTGGTCATCCCATTATAAGTCTACGGTGAAAAATAGAATGGGCTCGTTTTCAGTAAATACTGGATAGATAAAGCTGAAAATCTTCAAACCGTCTATTCTTACCACGATCTTGACCATACTGTTTAGTTTTTGAGCCTCTGACCTCTCAAAGTTTATGTCAGGTCACAGGAGCATAGAGTGATTGTTTTGCCAATAACCTCTCACTGCGTTGAGACAAAGCTCCAATGTTCCTTGCATTGTGCTTATATTATCACGGGGAGTCGATTGATATGCCACATGACTATACCAGGTCACTCTGTGACCTTGACCTAGCTCGAGGTCAGGTCATTTTCACTATTTGACCTAGCATGGTCATGTTATACATCATTCGATTAACCGCGATGAGAGGAATCCAATGATGCATAACGATTTGCTCTAGCTTCCCTGAGGACAGATCTAGAGAGAGAAACGTACACTGCTGTGTTGTAAGCCTATGAAACCTTCTTTGACTTATGCCATTGGCGGATCCAGGAAAAAGTTTTGGAGGGGGCCAAAACATCGTTTTGGGGGGCCAAATCGAGAAAAAATCGCAAAAAGCATAGGATAAAAAAAAACGGCCAAAAGTCGGTCGTCTTGGGGGGCCAAAAGATACTATTTCGGGCTTTGGGGGGCCATGGCCCCTGGGCCCCCCTGGATCCGCCAGTGACTTATGCTGACCTCAATATTAACCTGACATAAAACTTTTCGTATAAAATCTCTTCGTCTTGTCAAGACCTTTCGAACATCGTCCGTAATTTTTCTTTAGCTTTCGTGGGAAATGAGATACGGAGGGGTGCGTAAAACGCCCCCCCCAGCGGGGCGCGTCATGCCAGGGACCCCAGCGGGGCGCGTGTTAACTCGCACCCAGCTGGAGGGGGGCGGTTTTTACCCTCCTGGTTTTCCCTGAATACCGAATAAAAAACAGATGTAGAACAACGTAACTTACAGCACCTATGAGTGATAAATTTCACGCATTTGGCCAATTTTTTGCGGTCAGGTCATGTCAGGTTAAGGAACCGTTCAAGGTCAAGCGACCTGGCCTCAAAACTCAAAATCACGAGTTTGAAGCGGCGCGAAAGGATCATCTGCCAACCAATCAGTTCTAAACTTTCATAATATGATAGGGTCATACGGGTATACAAACTGATATTTCAGAATTTTCATATTTTGGACCTAAGATGGTGTCATTTTTGGTCACCACATGATAAGTCTACAGTGAAAAATAGAAGGGCCTCTTTTTATTGCCTCTGGTGATCTCAATGTTGACCTGACATGAGAATATTTCGGACAAATTTCCTTCGGCTCGTCAAGAGCTTTCGAACGCCACACAAGTTTTCAATAGCCTTTCCAGGAAATGAGATACAAAGGGGGACTAAATACGCCCCCCCCACCCCGAGCGGGGGTCGTCATGATAGGGACCCTGCGAGGCGCGAGTTAAAGTATGTGGCCCAGCAACTCAGCAACATAATGTTCTGTCCTCAAATTTCTCAGTCTTTTCAGATAATCATTTCCATGACGGGTAGGAATGAGGCGGTGAAATTTTATCCGCTTGCATAAAAAGTACGCAGATGTTGGGTATCCTTTCATTTACCTCACTTCGAGATCGATGTCTTAATTAGTTTTCCACCAAAATACAAATAACTTCCCTCATCATATGAAAATTACCACAACTGCCACGCAATGGCCCATGGTGTTGGGCACTGACTATACCAAGATGCTACGATAGGGACTACGAATCCGCAAGCTTTACTCATAACGGTGAATATCATAATGTATCAAGAGGGGCGTAACTGCCACCAACTGAAATCACTTCCAGGGATAATGAACGATAATTCCCCGAAACTGAGCGTCCTCGCCAAGTCCCTATGAAGAGACACCACTCTGGCCCGTTTCAGGTGGAGATCGCTGCGTGGTGCGCGGACCGTCTGCTTCACGAGAGGCTCCCTCTGGACACGGCCGACCATCGCGGCGAGACGCCACTACATCTAGCGGCCAGAGCGGGAAACACACTGGTCAGCCGCGTGCTCCTGGACAGAGGCGCCTCCATCACTGTGAGGGTAAGCTAACGGGCCTGACCGTTAATTAGAACCCTTTAAAGGGAATGTGGCACCTTCATAACGTGATTTTAGCTGAGATAGCCAAGTTGTAAAGCAAGTCGGAAAACCCGGTACTCAGTATATCATTTGTCTTGGAACTCGAGATTTCCGTAGAAAAAAACTAAATCCTACCTGAAATGTACCCCTCATGTACCCTTAGCAGCAGGCCACAATTGTCATGGCTGTTGGTGTTACGACATATGCTGACGTCACGGTGAGTATCAGCCAATCGGAGCCCTTGAAGCGTATTGAATATGGTAGTGGTTGTCAGATCATGACATCATCCACAGGCGTATATTATTTCCCCTAGAGGCGCATTTTAAAATAAAAATATTGAGCTTATTCTACATTTTTAAAAGCAAGCATGGACGCCTCCATGATTTACGGCTAAAAGTACCCCTAATTACACAAAATTCCAGGATTCGACTAAGGTGCCACATTCGCTTTAACAAGAAAGTTCTGGTTACCTTTTTTACTTTTTGGCAAAGCATGAATAGAATGAATACAGAGGGATGAGCTCTGGCAAAGATGAGGAGTCAAAATTTTCCGGCCTAGGCCCGAGGCGAACGGTAGGACTATTTTCATGAGAAAAGTCATGGCGCCTCCAGTGCTAACCAACACTAACGTGTCAGTGAAATCATGCTGGCATGAGTCAATCTTCTGATCGTGATGACAGAATTGAGAGGGCGGGCTTTTGAACTGTGCCAGCATGTGCAACTGTTTTCTCAGCTGAACCGAACTTCGGGAAATTTTTCCTGAGAATACAGACGTTGCTAGGTTGGAGCAGGAGGCCCACTTTAGCGTTCTTGTCAGCCAATAATTCAGCATCTGTCGAAGCGGCAAAAACTATACGTTTCATCTGCAACACGGGACGAATACATGAATGAGCCCGAATCCGAGGTTGAGAGAGTTGTTGTCTTACAGCAGGAGGTTGCAGAGTTTCTGCCAAAGCAGCTGACCACGAAATGAGCATAGCGTTTCAACCGGTGCTTTAAAAAATCATTAGCACGGACCCACCAAAAATTAGGGTTCATTGGAATTACATTAAAGCTATGTGGCATAGCTTAATCCCTATACTTTCCTGAATCTTTTTGTAGCATGAAAAGCAAAAATAAAAACAGTAGCCCGGACTCAGATCCAAAATATTTTGAGAGCAATGAGAAAGACCAAATCATGGTGTTGAAGGCTAATACGGTAGCATTGGTGTTCCTTTCGACAAGAAAGATATTCGTGCCAACTTATGGACACAAATTCTGAGACGACTTTAAGTACGTGAATGTGTGAATCATTTCAGAGACCCCAAAAAGTAAGAAGTGGTGGTGCCATTCAAAGGTAGGTCATGTTACCTCGATGATCCCATGATTTTCCCATACGCTACAGTATGAAACTGAGCTTCGCAAAACACCGAATTAATATATGGAAAGCCAAGGCGATATTGTAATTCAGCAAATTAAAGTTACAAGTATTTTCTTGAAATCCCACTGGAAGGAACCACTCGATTCTGTTGTCTTTAATTTCTTGATCAGGAGTATCAGATGTCAACTGCCAAACTCGGAGACAAATGGTGTGTAATTATTGGCGCCGTACTGTGGAACGACTCACGAAGCCGCCACTGGGGGTCTTGTTAGTCGTTACCTCCGCTGACTCGCGAATTGCGGGCCATGATAGCTCCCAAGCCGCATAGTAGTATCACTGGCATTCGGGTCACACGTTCCCTATTTATGAATGGAGTGATGAAACTAACAAGCTCCAGGCATTTCCACAGCTTATTCTGATAAACGAGAAGCAAATGCACTGACCCGAATGGTGTCAACTCTAAATATAACTCTTCTGTAGAATATCATAACTCTATATATCAGATCAAAAATATTCCCGGCCCAAAAATATTCCCGGATCTGAGTTTTTTTAGATTATAAGCCAAGATGAAGCCGATAATCCATGATAAAAAAGTGGACAAATCTTCCAGAACTCCAATACGTAATGCAAGTAATTTTGGCGCGCTGTTGCAGAACGGACGCGGCTTGAGGCCGTATGACCTGGCAGCGCAGCAGGGTCAGCACGCATGCGCAGAGTACCTGCTGACCTACGAGACACTGTGCGACCTCGCAGCCGACTTCTGCAGCCTGGAGGCAGAGGCAGCAAGACTGCAGGCAGAAAACACCAGCTACAAGGACAACTTTCGGTCAGTTCCTAGCTTGAGTTTCTCTGCGGTGGCAGGCAGTAAGTTGGAGTTGGACCAAGTTTTTGCCAATGTTCTGTAAATTTGAAAAGGATCAGTTGCATGATATGATAGGTGAGTTGCAAACCAACTTTGCAAGATACAAAAATGTTTAAAGCAGTCACAACAAAATTTTATCATGCTCGCCCAACAGGTTAACGAGACCAAAAAGTAGAAAGATATACAATTCCAGTCAGAGCATAGTTTTCCTATCACAGCTTCTTAACCAAACAATTCTTACCGCAGACTCCATAACGCATCACTAGGCCAGCACAATCAGCTTCTCTATCACTGGCACAGGGAGGTACTCTCTGTGGCGCGGAAGCTGGCCCGCGAGCGCGATGACCTCAGCAGAGACCTGCTGCAGCTGCAGAACGACACGCGGCAGCTGCACAGCCGACTGCTGCAGCAGCTGCCGCTGGAGAGCTGTCCGGAAGAGCTGGTGGAGGCCGTGGAGGCGCTGCACCTCAGGTCAGGCGACAGCGCAGGGGAGGAACCGGTCGGTTCCTATCCTGTCTGAGATAGCTAGATGGCATGCCATTCCATACGGTTTATGGTCTGTTTCCCAATGGCGTCTCCGTCACTGTCGGTCTTTGGTCTTCGCCTGCCCCTCGCCAAAGCCTGCCTTTGATCACTTATTTTATTATTTAATGTTTTAGCAATCGTAATTGACACGAACGTTTTGCGCTGCAATTGCGTGTACAGTTGCATAATTGTGGGATTGGGTTCATTGGGGAGCGGGGAGAAGGGGGGGGCAATCAACTAACCCCTTACGTGAGGACAACCGAAAAATGTAACCTGTGAACCTGTGAAACGTCTTGAAACATCTGGGGGATATTGGAAAAGTTGCGAAACCTGATAATTATTCCTGATGTGAAGTATCGTGGTATTGAAATCGTATTAAGATTTTGACCCATGTAGACATCAGAAATGTGCTTAACTTTTGTTATGATGGGATATTAGAAGTTGGACGATAACATCATTGACAGCAGAAAACTGTTCAACAAAAGCAGCTATTAGAAAGTGGACGACAACATCACTGTCGGTAGAAAACTGTTGAACAAAAGCAAGTCGGTTTGGTTTACCCGCTCTTCCACAGGTGGCAGCACTGTCTGCGGGCCTGGTGCGGCACCTCGCTGGAGGAGACTCAGGCTCGGCTGAGAGCGGCCGAGCAGGCCTGGCAGCGGCTGAGGGCCTCGCGCAAGGACGGCGCATCTCCCCTCACCGGCGTCCAGGAGATTGTCCGGTGAGCAGACGTCAGCGTCCGCACAAACGGGACGTCTGTAAGCCATGCGACGCATATGGTGTGATTGTTTACCGTCCTCTTCCCCCATTTTGACGCCTGTATGTAACGTTTGGTAACGGTGTGGCTGACTCCCCCATTCCCCTTTGCGTTATGTAGTTTATGGGAGAGGGATAGATGTAAAGCAGCGACCAATGCCGTTTGGTGTATTTTGTATGGTTTGATCGACTTTTGGAATTTCGACTTTCGTTATTAGAGAATGTTTAGCGTCCCTTCATTTTCATGTATCTCATTTCACCTTTATTCATGTTTTTATTATGATCTAGTTTTTATTCTGATCTCTAACAACTAAAAATCACCTCTAATTGAAGTTCCTGAACTTAAAGGTGCAAATCGCAACACTCCTTCACGTCAGTTCAATCAATTACAACGTCAAATCGTTCGCTCATGATTGCACTTCGTTCCACCGACCCTTTGAGATGGTGCGTGATCTCGACTGCGTCTCGTCCTGGCCCGTAACTCATCCCCTGTTTCCAGGAACAAAATCGGTGACATTCGGGCTCAGGCGGCTCCGGCGCGGCTTCTCGCTAACACCCAGCTGTCTTCCTCCGACGACTCGCTGTTCGTCTCAGAACTCAAGCATGGATCGCCACCCACCCCTCCTCCCCGTCCCACCGGAGCTACCCCGCCGGAATCTGTCTCAGCTCCCTACCACCCCGTGCGAGTTGAATCACGACTAAACGAGTCAACTGACAGTGGCACATCCCCTCGCGTTAGTTCCAGTCCCCGCCGCCAGGTGAACAGGACTCCTCGCAGCACTACAGAGAAGCGCGGTCACAGTGCTGATGATATTGATCAAAGGAGCACCCACGTCCCTGGCGAACTTCTGAAAAGCTCCAAAATCAGTCGAAGCTTGGACTTCGACGTGGTCAGCTCCACATCGAACTTCGACGCTCCCAGTTGTGGACCGACCATCGCCTCGAATCCGGACCGAGAAGGCAGCTGCAACGAAAGCGTGCAGCTGGCAAGGGAAGAGCTGCGGATGAAGCTGCGGGAGCTAGCGCTGGTGTCCGAGTCAGGGTCGGCTACCGTACTGGATGTGATCGAACCATCTGGGAGCGAGGCAGGAAGCACTGTCGACCTAGTGAGACTGGAAATCGAGGCCCAGCAGAGAGCAAGAGCTCATTCTGCTCCTCCTCGTGGTTCCGAGACCGAAGATCAAGTTTCCAGACAAACGGACACGCGATCCGGCCGCAGCACACCAGGCCGCCATGAGAACAGTGATTTTTTAGGTGGGCGTGAAGGCAAGCATCGTCGTTCACGAAAGACTCGCTCTCCCCGCCGTGCCGGGGGCGGCGTGGAACGTCGCGTGCGCGCAGTTGTTCAGGCGGCAGGTTCATCGCCCAAAGATACTACCGGTGCGTCCGCTGCCAGCCTTCTCTCGCCGCCAGATATATTGCAGGGGACGCAGGCGTCCCCGGATGATACAGGAGACCTGGAGAGGGAGGACAAGCCGGACCGACCACTCTTTGAGCTCGAAGGCAGGGTCTCGTCCGGGTCGCGACCCGACCAGGCCCCCTATGGTGGTATGAAACGCCGATTTCTACAGAAGTTTGGAATCCGTGCCAGATGGAGTGGTACGCGAAGAAAGGAGCGACCGCCGCGAAATAGTCAAGAAATAACATCGGAAAACTTTAGGGAGACATACTTGACCAAGGGCCAAGAGGCTGCACCAGACTCCATGGAAGTACCATCAGATCCACTGACAGCTTTTCATAGAAGAAGCAATGCTTTTTCAGAAGCATCTTCACGAGAAGTGCCAAACTCCAACCACAACTTCCCGTTATGGAAGCATAATGACGCCAGGACCACGCCTTTGCCCCACCAATTTCCAGGTGCATTGGAAGGCGGAGGCACAGGCTCGATGTTCACTGCTGTGCGTGTGATGACCCATCAGGATAGCTTATCGGAGCATTCAAGGAGCCCTTCGGTAGGGGCAGCCTCCATCCTTATAAGACCTCTGTTGGCTGGAGGAGTTCCGAAGGATGCAGCCTTCTTCCCAGATGGATCGCATCATCAGCTTGTCCCAGGGTCCTCCGCCCATCACAGTGAGGGCTCCCAACTCCCAAATCAGCCTGTTCCACGCGGATTGGCCGCGTCCGCCACTCGGGGTGCTACCACTCGGCACACGAGTCCAGCCCCCAGTGAGGTGAGTCGAACAGAGTCGGCGCTGGCGCCACCCTCGGAGACTGCCTCCATTACCGAGTCCGCGCGCCACCTGGATCGAGTGCAGGCCTCGGCAGCGCCCCTGGCGGACGTTTTGAAAACAGAGCAGCCGCGCCGCCTTATTCCGCAAGATATTGCTTCGAAGTCCGAATCCGCTCCACACAGATTGCTGGTCGCTGAGACTGCACGGGTAAGGCACTTTTAATGCTTAGGCCGTTGCCTTTTCACAGTCTGATTGAACTTTGCTCTTTTGACGATACATTTAAAATTGTTCTAAGATTGGAGATAATAAGGTGGAATGTGGTCATTGTAATAGTCCTAAAATAACCGCCTTACATCCACCCTATATATTGAAGAAAACAGGCCAAGTTAATAAAATTTACTTATATTGGCCCATTTTCTTCACTATATAGTATGAATGTAAGTCGGTTATTTTTAGGATTTAACATTGTGTATCAATACATGATTGAAAGATTAGACGATGAATTATCCAACACCCGAATCTTCTATGGCAGTACGGATGTAATGTTTTGGGGCGGGAGTTCCGATGTCAGATATTTGATTGTATTATTTTTGCACAGAAGATAAGCCTTGCCTATACTGCACTCATTTGCAGAAATATATGAAGCAGTAACGTCATGAAATTTGCTGTCCTTACAATACCTGAAATATAATGGTGACGAAAGCTACCTCCATAAATATGCCACATTTTATCATGTGCTTGTAATCAATGTAAACAACATCGCCTTTGACTCAGGTTGCATAAAATGTACTTCGCAGCATGTAATGTTCGCTAACAGCTTTTTGCATTTTAAAGGCAGTCGGAACGGGGCCTCAAACGCGACGCATCGACAACCCATCAGGAGCCGAAAACCGACCATGGTACGAAGTGAGCGACGACGATTCAGACCAGGCGGCCAACCGGTCCTGAGCCTGGAAATCAGTTCACACCAGGGTCGTACAGAACCACCGCACCGCCTGCGGTCCCAGTGCACGTGCAATGGAAACGAGAACACTGTTGATGTCTATGCTTTGTTTATATCTACGAAAAATGTTGAGCGAGTGGTTGCACCAGAGAAGCCTGCACTGATCTGCAGTGCTTATGTTGTTTGTTTATTGAACGAGATGCCAGCTCTGTGGGCTAATTTCTCTATACAAGCTTGGCTAATGTATTTGCAATGAATAATCTAATAAACGAATCACTAACTTTTTGGACAAGGCAAGTAATTCTACTTTTCCTGGAGCTTCGTGGAGGCACGCGTGTTGTTTGGAGAAAAATCAGCACGATCAAATCCCTGACCATGCCCACACCACGGTTAAAGCTAGGGGCTGAGGTTGACATTTTCGGAGCACGCAGCTATCGCAAAATGGAAAAAACGTAACCTAGGACAGTCTTGACCGCGTTCCATGCCACGGCATGACTGTTCCTACAAGGCATCCTGCTCTGGACACTTCTGAGCATAGGAATTTGTGGGACGGTTCGAAAAACCGCCATAAAGGTTGTTCCGCCTGATTATGCAAACTTCGATAGTTTTAACATTATGCTCCCGTTTCAGTATTCAAAGACTGGATTTGTCAACGGTACCCCCATAACTCTGACACCTGGGGTCTCATAGGCAACTATAGCCTTCACGTTCTGCTGAGTGAGGCATAAGAGACACCTGCACTCCACGCCTCTAACGAACCATGTCACTGAAAATGAAGGATAATCATATTCAGGATAATAATGCCAAACATATATAGTAAAGATGATAACATTAGGACTTAAAGACCTGATGCGTTCTAACCAGAGTTGGACTGCTTCCGGACCAAATTGATGCCTGGCTTGAACTGGTCTCCACGTGACCAATCACGCTGACTACCGGTTTCTTTTCACTTGGCACACGAGTTTCCATGTTTTTTATTCAACATACAATACACGCAGGATATGTCACCGAATTGTAGCATCTTTACCTACGCCTTTGGCGTGATATTCAATTTTACACCCCAAAAATGTTTAGCATCATTCTTTTATCAGGAGCTGTAAATAATTCTAAGCGGACACACACCAAAAAACCGTAGGCTGGTTGAACGTCATCCTTCAATCCTGTCTGAGAGACGCACATTCTTAACTGAGATCTGCGACCCACGGTTCTCGATTGGAATTCTTCCTTATTTTCATTTAGTTCTGCTAAAATAAATTTGAAGAAAAACAACGAAAACTCCCTGATTCTGAATGTCCTCGGAACAAAAATTGGTTCGGTAGCCAACCAAATACGGCAGGGGACATCTGTGAACCCGAGAGGTGTGGGGGAACATTTTTCTTACTAGAAGGCTGGCATATTCCGACCAGCCTCCAGGTTTGCGTGCTAAAAGTTTGTGGTCTAAAGCCTCAGTAAAGGGTGTTTGATTTTACTGATATGCACCAAAATGGCTCAAAATAAAGTTGCAGCATCTCCATTTTCAGTTCCAGGATTCAGACCACCAATTAACGACAAAAATTGGAACCATGTTTCAGTCTGATTTTCTGGCGAGAGTTTAACCCTCGCCCCACCGGGGGGCCATCGATGGCCCCCCTAAGGTTTTTCCGGGATAGCAGAAAAACGACGAGGCGCAGCACCGCGGTTGAGGGCTCTACCTCTCACTGCATCATTTTCCCATCATCCCTGAAATTTTTTACCCCGGGTCACCCAAGGTCAGGTCACCAGACGAGGTCAACCAAGGTCACCTCACTTCACTTTAGAGCTCTGTAAGAGCTACATTTCTTGGTCGATCGATTTGAAACTTCCTACACTTCATGACCCCTCCAGGGTCTACAAGGTGTATATCCGGGATTTTTTATTTCGTGCCCTGAGGTCAGGTCACAAGGCGACCTCTCCCATTGGAAAAGCATGGGGAAAAGCTATTTCATGATATAAAAGCCACAAAAATGATTGCAAATACTCAGACTGCTCAGAACAACGTTTTTGGACACCCTTTCACGGATCCCAGGGGTCATATTTGCCCTTTGACTTTTCCAAGGTCATCCAAGGTCACCAGAGGTCAAAAACAGTATTTTGACAATAACTTTTGACCTAATTGAGCTAGAGCGGTGAAACAAACACCATCGTGTTTGTCTTGTCACTGGCTTTCATTTGATATACGGCAAGGTCACTTTTTGACCTTTCGTGACCTCAGGTCATATTAGGTCACGAGGTGACCTCTGGCGGTCAAACCACTGGCGGGAGGTCTTTACGTTCCACATAGCGGAAAAAGTACTGGCAATTTGCTATCAAATGTACTTTACCAGGTCTCAATAGCTCTAATGGCATAAGAGTTATGCCCAGTTTGCTTAATCATTGCATATTTGAGTGAAAATAGCCGATCTTGACCTAATTTGATCTCTGGAGGTCAAACTATTGACCTGAGCACTAAAACATGCGAAGTAATTTCTTACTGAATTCACGCGAGCTTTCTATTGCACTTTGCAGATTTGCGCTAACGCCCATATTTTCGGAGTTAGAGGGCGGGCCATCGATGGCCCCCCGGTGGGGCGAAGGTGGCGCCGGACCCCCGGTGGGGCGCGGGTTAAACCCTGGAAGCAGCCAATACCTTCGCACAATTTGTGAGCCAGCAAAGAAAGGTAACTAAATTACATATTCGGCTCCTGCCTTCAGATTTTGAGGTGTCAGGGAAGCTCTCTTCTAATAACAATGCCAACCAGACCCAGATAGCTCGAAGCAGCGGAATATAAAACCTAGGCGGCTTCTTGCGCATACGGACTGCAGGCGAGATGGCACAAAATACTACCTATTGCATTTAGTTTCACGAAAAATTGGGATTTTGGGCTGATAATTCGTAAATGTATCAAAATAACCCTGAATAATGTTTACTCCCCACTCCTCGCCACTTCTCATTTCTGGAAATTCAGTCGTCTGAATAACCTCCGATGTTATAGCTGTGTCTTATGTAATTGGAGGATCGATGTTTTTTACTTCAATTTAATTGGATGGGCTTTTTGCTAAGAAAGCATCACAAGAACCAGCCGCAGAGGCGAATCATTATGCCCTTACATGTTATCATCGGACATCCATGCTTGACTGTTTTTTTCCAGATACTATACAGAACGTGATTTCTCTAAACCAGTTAATGGACCTATGTAAAAAATCTATTATGATAGAGGAATAATGCTCCCTGCAATTTCTACTTTAAAGCGAGTCACATTGTATCTATTCTCACATCACGAAATAACAGGACGCTGTGACCCGCCGCAATCCAACCTGAAACCTCACTTCGTTCCTGATACGGGTAGGCTATCGCACCGTACTGGTTTTGATTTCTATGCCGGATGCTCCTCCCCAGACGCCCGAGCAGCGAGACCATGCGCCTGCCACGTGAAACCAACTCCGATATCGAGTAAACAACCCTTGGCCGGGGAATACCCGTGGGGCCCCTTCAGGCAAGTTCAGCAGTGACGAATCCAAACATGGCTCATGCTGGCGCCTCGTTGACAGATAGTCACGTTCTCATGCCCTCGAATTTAATGTTACCACTTCTTTCCACATAAGAGCAAAAGCCCCGTATAAAATAGTTACTACTAGTTACAGCATGCATGCCATGATACAGACCGACACATTTACTACCACGATTTTTTTATATTAAAGAATAGTTCAGCAAATGTGTGGGAATCTCCCGCAAAAAATAATATGCATTTTGTGAAATTGCCAAGACCTTAAAATCGGAGACCCCAGCATCGGTGCACAAGCACAACTTGATCACTTATCAATTGTACGAATTTGTTAGCCAAAATCAGGGGCGATACGGTTCTCCATCGAGAAGTGCCTAAATTTGACCCTTCAGCCCAACAACCTTAACACGCGCTTTGACGGGTGTCTGAGCCACCTTCGCTTTGACGGGGGTACCCGGCCCCCTTAAGATCTCAAAAACCACGCTAGGTACCGAAAAACGGTAAACGGCGTTGGGTAGCCCATCCACTTTTCCATTCAAAATATTTGAACCATTTTTCAGGTCACATTTAAGGTCACTAGAGGTCAAAACATGCCGTCATAGGGATAACATATAAATGAAGGTTTTTTCGGTCATTATATCTGAACAAGTAAAAATAGGAGAAAATAACTTAAACTGCATGAATCCTCGCAGCAAGACGAATCGAATGATATATAATATGACCTTGCCAGGTCAAATCAAGGATTTAACCTGACCTGCAGTCAGGTCAAGGTCACATTAGATAAAATGCATATCATTAGAACTGCAAAGACAAAGCAAATCTAATGCAGTTAAAATAAACGCTCGATCACCATCTGTTATAAGTTATTCAGTTAAAACCATCTTTCCCATGTATTTCCAAAGGAGAGGTCATGGCTCGTACCTGACCTTAGGTCATCGATATCAAAAATACCAGAACATGTTTTAGAGAACTCAGTGGGCCCAATGTTATATGAGTTTCTGTGGGATAACTTCACCCTGTTCCGACTTATGCTAGCTTAAACGTTTTTGAGTTCAGGTCACTTGATCTGGACTGGTGACCTGACCTGAGATGACCTAACGTTAAAATTTTGACAAAAGTTGTAAAAATGATGAGAGAAAAGGTATGCCAAGTACGGCGGCGCTACACACCGCCGTTTTTATGCTTTCTCCGAAAAACCCAAGGAGGGCCGGTACCCACCCCCATCAATGCGCGTGTTAAATCAATTTTAGTACATGGATGCGTTGGCCAAAGCGCTGACAAAATTTCGCACAAGTACATAAAGCCGTTTTACAGAGACTTACTGATTCAGCTATGGCATATGGCGAGGGACGTACAAAGTACTGTCTCCCCATCTTACACCTATGGGAACCAAAGCTGGCAGAACGGGGGGATTCCTGATCCCGGTCAACCTCTTCTGTAATCTAGGGCGGATCGGAACGCGAACACTAAAAATGATGGGCATTACAAACTTTTCCTTCGTTGGCAAGCCATGGAGCAGTGGCAGGTCTAGGGGAAAAAGTATTTTCTCACCCCCCCCCAACAGAGAAGCTCGGGGTACAACTATATTTTTGCCCTCCTCCCAGGCTGTCGACCTTTTTTACCGCGACTCCTTATTAGTAAAAAAGCAAGATTTTGGTGCTACAACTCTCAACTTCAATCAGAACCAGTCAACTTCAGTGTAAACATCGGGCCTGGGATAGCAAAAAGAAGTATCTTGTGATCACATCTTGCAACCCGCTATTTTTTTTTGCTCTTCGATTCTTGTTTACCCTCAAAGCCTAACTGTCTTGCTTAAATGTGAGAAAATATTTCACTGCGTGACGTTTTCTTTTACTTTGGCTTGCCCCTAAACCTACCGGCAAGATCCGCCACTACCATGAAGACTTTGGTAGTTAACTTTTGGTCGGTGTAAAAATATTCGGGCAATGCCATTAAACTGATTCCAATTAAAGGTTACAGCAGGATGGGTAGATAGACACTTTTTAAGGAAATAAACAAACTTCGTTTCACTTTAAGAGAAGAGCGGCAAGTAACATCCTGAGATGCACGGATATTTTACCGGTAGATTTTGACTAGGTATCTACTTTTAGGCTGCTATAGGTGTTAAATATCACCACTATCAGATTCTATATTCACTTATCTTAGAGAATTTCTGTCTTTAAGAACGTCGGATTGAGTGAGCTGTTCGTCTTTGTAAAGATGGCGCCAATTTACCTTAAACTCCATATATTGAAGCACCCAGGGGCGTAACTCCCATTGTTGCTCTTGGTGCTGGAGCACCAGCAGGTTTTTGGGTGGGCCCCCTCGACGGCCTATAGTGAATCGGCCGGAACTGTGCGCCAACTGACCTCCTTTATCAGGCTTCTACAATACGCAACCATTTTCTTTGACGTTGAGTTTCGTCGATTGAAATGAAATGGGGCTACAATGATCAGGGGGCCCTCAAGAGCAGGAGGTCCCAGCAGCTGGGGTCCCATGGAAAGTGGACTCCCGTTGGCGGTGGGCCCCTAAATGCAGTCGGCGCCAGACCTTAGGCCCCCGTGAGCAGGGAGCCCCAGAAACATAAATCATAACATCAACTTTATTTTTGTTTCTGTTTTTTTAACATCAACTGTTTTTTATTGTTACTGTTTTTTTTTTGTTAACATCAACTTTACAAATTTATCCTACAAGGAAGATTTGAGAAGAAGTAATTCAACCTCTATCTACCGTCCGACTCGACCTAACCGGAGATGTGTTTGGCTGCAGGTGGACTGGCAGGTTCTTCTGCAACGCGCATGCGCAATATCGTATTTTAAAGAATGCAGACGGCAGCCAGCCTGTAATATGCAGGATTGCTCCTGCGCACCACAAGAGTTTGTAGGTTGCCAGCAGCCCAACAGACCTCTGTTCGGGTTTTGCAAAACAAACCCAGGCCGGGACCGTCGGCTGCGAAGCTGGGCAACCGCAGTCACCAGATATCGATTGGTGCAAATTGCCGTTGGCTCACTTCAAAACCCAACTAGAGATGAAAATCTGACCGGCGGTACCCCGAAGGCTGTAATGGGCTCAACTTGGTGAATTAAGGATAGTGAAAACCCATTTTTAGTGTTTCAAGTGTGTAGACTATGGTGCTATGAACAGAAACATGCAATGGCTGATCCAGGTTTTCTGTTGTAGAGGGAAAAGGGTGCATTTAGATCAGAATCTATGAGGATGGCCAGGGGCTGTGCTGCAGAGTTGATGTGTATCGGAGGGAGAAGGCATTGGCGGACGCCGGGGGGAGGGGGGCATTCCGGCCATCGCCCCCAAAGCGTTATAGGGGGACCAAACTATCTTTTGGCCCCCAAAACGCCGGAGAATTTAAAAAAAGGTGTTTACACTAGATCTGTAGAGTAAAAAATATTCGCTCCTCCTCCCCCGGAGAGCGATCATGTACTTGGAGAGGTAGCTTTATACTAGGTCTGACGAGCACTGAAAAAATATGTTTACACTAGGTCTGTAGAGCAAAGAAATATTCGCTCCCACCCAGGAGAGGCAGACATGGGTTTGCCCCCTCCCCTAATTCTAGGTGCCGTGGCAGCGCTAATTGGCACAAATGTTCTATCGTTAGAGCATCTTACACCCTAAGCCCCAGCGGAAATGAAAATGACCTTGCGGGCAAGTTTCACTACAATTTAAATGTCTCCTAATTTAACATAACTGCCAGCCATATGTTCAGCCGGAACATTTTCCGATGGATATTTATTTTCAGGCATTTTCTCAACTTTGTTAAGCTAAATCAGGGCACAACACAACAAACGTGGGAGGCATTTTCTTTCGAAGATCTAGCAACTTCACCAGAAAACGATCTAATTTGTGTTAAAATGCTTAGGTAAATACCGTGGAACAAAATTGATGTACCAATGTAGTGATTTATATTCATCATGGCAGCGAAGAAGCTCCTTTAACATCACATTGAGCGCAATTTTTTTCAGAACGACTATTTGATTCAGCACCATCTCGGCAGACATTTCCAAATGAAATATCTAAATCCATAATCATACATTTATTCATGATATAGGTGAGCAGAGAATCGACGGTATACAAACGCTAAACGAAATCGTAACGCCGCGCACATGTTTTGTGTGGTGTCGCGTCCATTTCCACACGTATTCTTGCATGGTTTGCGCACTAACGCAGTCTCAGCCACTGAGCCATTCGTCACGATAAATATATGACGAATACTTCACTTCTTGTTCAGATGCACCAAAAATAGGACACTGTGTGCAAAGGTCACACTACTGTATATAACAGGGAAGCCAACATTTTTATTTGACTAGCAGAAGTGATAAGTTTACGGCGGCAACAAACTACGCAACACGAAATGTACAGATCATGCATAAAATTTTGCCCCTGCCCATTGTTGGGTAGGCAGGAGTGCCCTTCCCTTTCCCATGTGCCCATTTACTTTACGAAGAAAAACAAAGAAGAAAAGTGGATAGCAAATATTATGGGCCACACCACTCCCTGCTATTTTTTTAGGTTTTTAATGCTTTTGCGCAAGGGACATCCAAATCACAAAAAACACATTTAAAAAACCAAACGTACACACAACTGTTATCACTTCTATCATAGACATATAGATCAATGCACGTTCCTAAAATATATCAATAATCTATCAATCACCGACTCGTACCTCTGACGCGGCGCTTCAGCGGGTAAACGCGCGATTAGTATACAAACTGGGTGCAGATACAGTATTATCAATAATAGCTGGCTACCTGAGGATACTACTCAATCACTTTTACTAAGTGTAGTAACGCATTCTCTTAATTTCCCGACAACTTTTCTGTTCTGTCCTTGCCTTTCGCTTCCCCTCCGCATACAACCGTTGCAGCCACTTCACCCGCATGCGTGTCCTCGTCACCGCGTACTTTCGCGCTACCTTTTCGTAAAGGTCCGGGAATTTAACCAGCACATCAGATGTCAAACGGCGAATGAATCCTGGTTTCCTATCGATGTCGCTTAGTCCACGCATAGCAAAAACTAAAACCTCTAGCTCCCCTTCTAGCCTAAGCCACTTTTCACTTGGTATTGTGAGACCACCCCGATTGAGACGTTGCAACCACTCCAGTTTCCCACTTTCATCTACTACAGGCACGGTCGATGCTATGTATCAGAGAGAGCTGTCCACAGATTTGCATTTTGCAGCAACAAAGCCCGCCACGTAGGCCGGTGCCTGCTTACACAGTTTTTGGTTCGCGTCCCCTGCTGACGAAGCAGCTCGTTCCGCGGCGTGGTCCTGGTCATCCTCGTCCAGCCAGTCCTGCTCCGGGTTGTCCGGTACCGGTGGAGCGGGGCACGGCTGCACCCTCTCCATCTGATCACACACAGCAGAGATGTCATCAAGCTCTTCAGTAATGACTGTCGGGGGGGAGTCCAGTTGCAGGGTAGCTGCACTCCAGGTAGGTTGTTTCTTCTTCTTCTTCTTCCAGCGAGACTGGGGCTCCATCAGCATGTGGTCTAGCATGAGAACACGAGTATTGGCCTCCACCGCCGTTGGGGGGAATAGGAGAGAAGGGAAGTTGGTAGGTACCAACACCATCTTACTTGCGTTCCAAGATAAGAAGCTGCCGGAGAGGGTTCGCGTGGGATGGAGATACGCAGTTTTCCGTAGATACGTGCCTGACCCCACACGTTGCTTTCGCTGCCAGCGATATGGTCACGTAGCCAAATCCAGCAAAGGGATAGAAAGGTGAGGGAAATGCTCAGCCCTTGTGCATGGATTGAGAAGTTGTGAGGCTAATGAACCCAAATGCACTGGTTGTGAAGGAGACCACGAGGCTTGGTCCCGGACCTGCCCTACCTTTCTTTCAGAGCGGCAGAAGGTGAAGAATAAGTTCCGTGCTGAACAGCAGGATGTTGGAAAGCAGGGTTCCAAAAAGTCCAACCTGGCTTCAGCACATCCCGAGGTACAGGTTTTGCAAACGCCTCCATTGGCTGCAACCGATGTGGTTCGTCCTCCCAATCCGTATAGAGACACACTAACTGGAGACAAATGGCAACCCAAACAACTGATAAGTTTGGGCACGAGCATGGGCAATTTCTCACACCTGTCACTGCGGAACTTCCTCGCACTTATCGGTGGGCTCTTTCGGCACGCCGGTTGGGAGTGACACTGGATGTCCAAGTCCTCCAGAAACTCATGGACAATGGTACTCAAACCGAAACTGATGCAGGGATTTCGTACGCTACCTCTAACACAGCACTGCCTTCCACTCTGACCACAACATCAACAGATCAGTGCATTCAGTCATGTCTTGATGACAGTCACATTCTTGTCACCACTGAACTTTCCGAGGACATTTCCGAGGATGACAGTGGGAAAAAAATATACCAACAGCCACCGCTGAACTTACCACGGATCCTACCGGGGGTGAGATGGGCAGAAAAGTCCACCTTTAGCTGCTAAGGAAAAAAGACGCAGTCTGGCATCGCTACCCAGCCCGCGTGACTTCGGAAAACGCAGGCCAAGCCGCAGAAACATGGTCCTGAACGTTCAGCCTCAGCGACACCTAAAGGACGCAGTTTGCGAAAAGAGCAGAGCGCAGCACTTTTTCCAACTCCTGCGAACGATGACGCCATGATTATGCCGCCACCGTGCCCTCCTCTACCACCGCCCACAGACGCATTCCAAAACAGCGGACACATGTTCCGTGATCACAGAGTCGCGTCACGGAAAGCGAAGGCTCTGCACCCCGACTTTCGACTCCGAAAAGACGTCCCCTCATCACGGTGCCAGAAAGCACCAGAAACCAGAGTTTCTTTTCTGAGACTCAAAAGGAAATAAAATTGGGGTGCCAAGGGTGCAAAAAGAGAGTTCCCTATTAAAATCAAGCAGGCTGTCCCATTGGAAAGTTTTGGAGAAGCCCAAAATGTTTGGCAAGATATTCCACGCCCTTCTGCCGTTAGTGATAAAAGGCATTCCGGACCTAGAGCCCGGGAGGCCTACATGGGCGGGAACACGGCATTCGTTCGCCGATCTCCGACCAAAGGTCTCGGATATCCTGAGCGTGCGGAGAGACCACCACAACAATGGGATGCAAGCACAGCTTTGTACGTGTCAGAAATGTTTGACGGGAGGAGCTGGGAAACCTAGCAAACTGTTCTGCACTGCCAGATTTCTAGTCGACCCTTAAAGAGCATTGCATATTGCGCTTGCCATGCTTTAAGTGTTATTTACACCCATGATCTATATTACCCTGGCATGATCTAGATTAAGCATATCATTAAGAATTGAAAAATCATGGTAATGGTGGGCGCGTATAGCCCAGTTGCTGAAAGCGCCCTGAAACACCAATACACACGGCGGGTACCCGCCCCCACCCCCACCCACACCCAAAGATCTCGAGAACCACGCTAGATAGCGAAAAACGGTAAACGGCGTTGGGTAGTCCATCCACTTCTCCATCGAAATTATTGGAAACATTTTTTTGTCCGGTCATATTTAAGGCCAGTAGAGGTCAAGACATGCTGGCATGGGGATCACATGTAAATGTAGGTTATTTGGTGAACAAGTCAAGACAGAGCAAGACAATTTACGTCATTGGAATCCTCGCAGGAAGCCAAATCGAATGATGCATAATATGACCTTGTTAGGTCACCTCAGATCAAACAGATTCTTTGACGTGACCTAAGGCCAGGTAAGGTCAAATTAAGTAAAATGCATATCATAAGAACCGCAAAGACAAGGCCGTCAAAATAAACGCTCTTTCATTACTAAGTTATTCATTTAAAACCATTTTTTCCATTTCTTTCCAACGGAGAGGTCATGGTTCGTATCTGACTTTAGGTCATCGATATAAAAAATACCAAAACAAATTTCAGATGCCTCGGTGGGCCACTTATATGACATGAGTTTCAATAATAATTTTTGGGGCTTATCGACGCACCAACTGCCATGGTCATATGGCGTCGCCAACTCTTTCCCTGTTGGAAGGGTTCCTCGGGAGCCAGCTTGCTCCTTATTCAGGGAAGCCAGGGAAGCCGCCGGGTCGGCTCCGTGGAAGCCAGCTACGCTGACCACTCCACTATCGCGCCCCCCATGGGTTTCAATAGGATGAGTTCACCCTGTTCTGGTTTATGCGGTCTTAAAACTTTTTTGAGGTCAGGTCACTTGACCTGTACTGGCGACCTGACCCGAGATGACCTAACCTTAAAATGTTGTAGAAAGTTGTACAAATGATCAAGGAAAAAGTATGTCAAGTACGACGGTGCTACGCGCTGCCGTTTTTGTGCTGTCTCCAAAGAACCCAAGGGAGGAGAGTATCCGCCCCCCGTCAATGCGCGTGTTAAACCATCGGTTAACGTATATTCAAGCCTACTTCCGTAGTTGGCCCCTTCCAATGGAAGGACCTCCCTCAGGCTCAGCACCAGTAGGAAAAAATTATGATAGCTATCCTTCCTACTTGCTCAAAGGGAGAAGTCGGGTGAGCTGAGCCGCCAACCAATCAATACGATCTGCTTGTGATGGCATGTCGGCCTGCACCTGTTAGCCTTTCATTACCGAAGCTTTTGCTAGATGAACTTTTTTCTATCACCAGATACGATTTGTCCTGCTCAATTTTGCCACAAACGATGAGAGCCACCAGAAATCCGCTGGCAATTGCCGCCGTGGCCCGGGAAGGCACTCCGTATCTGGTGCCTGCCTCTCCAGTGTTAGAGATCGGTATCTGATTTTTGCGACTGCTTGAAGAATGCACAGTGCCATCTTCCAGATCGCCAGGCGTATCCGACAGTTCTAGAGCCTCGTCCTCCACGTGATGTGAATGGCTTTGCTTCTCCTCGTCTCGTCTCTTCTCCTCTGTTTCATTGCGTTGCTCAGTACTTAGAATGAGATCCTATGAGATTTGCTCTGTCGTTTTGCTTCTTTCCGATCGACACCAACCATCCGATCGACCTGGGCCTTCCTTTCTCACCTTGCATATTCCGATCCCAAACAGTAGGTAATAGGGAATTAGTAGTGCGTGGGATCAAAAAGCTTGTCCCGGGATTTAGAAAATCTTACAGCCTGAGCCGAAGATGTTTTCCATTGGGAATGGCTCTCGCCTTTTTCCAAGCCTTTGATTGTTTTCCCTTCATTCTCTAAACGATTACTAGTGGCTTGAACTTTACGTTTGCCCGCTGCCACTGACTGTAGAGAGCGTCGAGAACGTCTTGAGCCATCTATTCTGTGGAGAAATTTCAGGGATTCAGATTGTTGTCTAGCCAATTAGCTTCTTGCGGGTAATTAATGTACCTTAGTACATCCCTCATAGATGGGATCTCGTTATGGATGAAAGTTATACCTTTTTCTACGTATTGGATGATGTGTAGATCTGATACTTGGGTTCTGGTAGCAGGTCGTGGCCCAGAACCGGACGCCATGACTTATCACTGAAAGGTGCGAATACTTTTGTCATTCAGGGAACATGAAGACTATAGGAAGATTAGCAATACTGTATGATCGAATAGGTAACTTCCACATATATGCAAATCAATGCCAGATTGTGATGTTTCAAATGAAGGAAAGACAACGCTAAGTTTGACTTTACGCCATTCTCTACTTTGGCATTGAAAACTCGTAAAAATTTATTGTAGTTTTAAATTTAATTTTCTCGCCTTTCAACCAAATCAATTCAATGAAAATACATTTTTGTCGTTAGTAAGTATATCGATAATTAGAGGAAAAATGTGTTTTTTAGCTGGTTGAGGCTATGACTCCAGAGCAGATAAAACTGCCCAGCGTTAGGATTCGTACCCGCGACCTTGTGGAGACATTAATTTGAGCCAAAAGACCATGAATTATGTCTGGGAATCAGACCTCTTCAATAATTACTAACCCCAACTTGTCTATCCAGTTTTGTCTGACCTAGTCCAGTCAGATAGGTTTTTGCATTGGCAGAAGCAAATTGGCCAATAATACGAAAATTGGGTGAGTTTTCATAAACCTGCTTGCAGAAAAAACATATTTGTTGGGATCTTATCTTAATACGATGAATAGAAGATACCCCTAAGCTACGTTGCATTAGGCTTTACTTAAATTCAACTTGAAAATGTATCCATGGCAGACATTTGAAAATCACGTAAAATAACATTTTTACTGAAAACATGCCCTTATGTATTCGAAAACCCGAACAGCTAGATATAGGAATTTCGGTATATATTTTTTCTCCAAAGATCTTCTCAAAAACGTCATTCTCAAATTCCCGCGCTCGCCGATTTTTGACTTTTGGTTTTCATGACACACCCTACCCCTTACCCCAAACGGTGCTCCTGCGTCCGCCAGTGCCTGTCATGAACTCAATATTGACCTGAGCCAAAAACTCATATAGTCTCTTAACAAATTAGTATGACTACCTGCCAGCGTTCGCGTTTTTCCTATCCTGCTTATAAGCGGGATACGGAGGAGGAGCCAGGTTGGAGCGTGTTTGAATCCCCTCCCCACCGACCTGCAAGTGAATCGGACGCCCACTCAGGCGACTGTCAACATCGACTTCCTAAATGCATCCGTATTTGAGGAAGTTATTGGTCCTATGGTAGAAAGTGCTCTCTGCATGAAAACTGTTTCAGGCCAATGTGTCAAATAGCATTCAAATATGTATGCACTGGGTTTGTAGGATGCTTTCAGCGGATTTTTCATATGGTGCCCACGCCAAATGACGACAAAGTACGGCAGAAGATCGTCTTTGCATGCATTTGATGGCATTGAACCCAATTCAAAAGTGAAGGACATGGTCACTCAACTTGCTAATGGCGAGGATTAAGGTCTGCAAAGCGGTAACAACAATGTAGTGCTGGGCAAACATGTCTTAAGCGTTCCGTCTTTGTTGGCCGGTGACCTTCGGAAAGCATACGTCTGAACACGTCCACTATGAAAAGTGCACGGTTTAAATGTTCCTTAGAGGATATGTGGTTTGTGAAATGTGAAGCGATGTGGCGTCTAAGAGCGCTGAACCTGCTCCCTTTCTGGACAATAGTTCTGCTTATCTCATCTGGGGGTACCACCAGCCAGGCGACGCCACAAGCACTGGGCACGGAAGATCAGATAGGCTGTCTGATGGACTTTCTGAAGTCTAAAGGCTGGTTCACATTGCACGTCTTCCTGCCGGCGTTGACGTCATCATCAGGGTCTGATTTGCTGCGGAAACTCGGAGCCGCCGGCGTTTTCGCACGAATCCATCGCGACCATTCTGCCGACACCATCCAGACGAGCTCAGACACGCAGCTGCTCCCGAAAATCTGGTTCGTACCCGACCACTTCCACAATAAATCTGAGGAGCGGGCCGTCTTTGAGGCAGTTCGTCTAGAAAGCCGCCACAAGTGGCTGCTGGTCTCTCTGTCCGGCGCCAGAAGAGGCCAGTTCTTGGGCGGTTATGATCCTCAGCACTGGTACATGGTGGCCGAGAGCAGCAAGGTGCATCTCTACAGCGGACGCGATTATCGCCGCAGCAGCCTGCCGGGCGGCTCCTGCCACGGGGGAGGTACCAGAGACAACACCGCAGGTTGCACGGCACCACCGCCGTCCAGAAGTCCATGTTAGGCGTCACCTTGCGGATGGTCTACATTCTGCTTCCCAACGCCACTGTGGGCTCACCTCCTACATGGCTGACTATCGAGAACAACCGTCTCAAGGGAGGGCTCTTCGGCAGCATCATCCTTCTGCTGCAGGAGATCCTTGGGTTCAACTACACGCTGCGCGGCGTTATGGCGAAGAACAGGTCTGCCTGGGATGCAAGCGTGGATGAGCTGCACACCCACCGGGCTGACATGTTCGCCGGCTGGTTAACAGAGTCTCCCCAGCGCCGCCGTCTCGTCAGCTTCTCAGCGCCTTTCAGCAGTGAGATTATCGGCGCAATCATCCCAGTCAGCAGCCCCGACACGACAAACACTTTTGATTTTAAACAGCGCTTTACCACTGGCACGTGGATCGCCATCTTGGGATTGCAAGTTCTCGCCGTTCTGGTCCTGTACCTCACAGCGTACACACAGGATCGACTACATCACACCACCGCAGAAACCAGGGCTGATGCGCTCTCCTTCTGGGCCATGGTTGTGTTCGGGATCATGTGTAACCAGGGTGCGATGGTGCATCGCGACACGGCGACTTCTTACCGCGTGGCCGTCTGCTCTGTGTACATGCTGGCGCTGCTCCTGACCTCTGCCTACTCGGGCAACCTTCTCTCCAGCTTGGCTATTAGACAAACAAAGCTGCCGTTCACTAGTCTCCGTCAGGCGCTGCAGCAGGGCTGGCGCCTTCAGTTCAATCCATCTAATGCTGTGCAGGACATGGCCATTCCTGTGCTGTTCCAGAGAAACATGAGCGATCTGCCTCTACTTCCAGCTGGCCCGCCGCGCCACGGAAAGATTCAAGTGCAGCAGTGGCAGGATATCAGACAGTTTAACGCACAATCAGTATCCTTGGGCCATCCTCGCGTCTGCATGTGGCCCTTGCACGTGCTGCCATTTCCGGTGTCGCTGGCAGTGCGGCCCAACTTTCCCTACAAGCCGCTCATAGACCGCGCCATACGTCAGCTGGTAGAGTCTGGGATTATACAACACGAGAAAGAGCGGTGGGAGGGTGACGAAGCCCAGGAGACGTTCTGTCAGGCGAACGTACTGGTGGAATCGGACCGGCTGAGCTTTCTCAGCGTCTGGCAGATATTCTTAGTGCCCACGATCGGAGCGGGAGTCGCGTTGGCTGTGCTTGCCGCCGAACTGGTCTCAATCAAGCTTAGAGGCAGGAGGGTTGTTGCAGTGAGACAATTTAAACGTACGTGAACTTTTCAAGAACACGAAAAAGGACTTCCAGATTATTCTCCCAGAATATACCTTTAAATACTGTCTGCAGAAGGATTTGAGCAGCGCCGAAACAATCTCGAGAACGACGGAGCAGAAGGATTCTCCGATAACTGAAAAACTACTACAAGTGCGAAACGCATGGAGCTTCAAGTAAATTAGCAGTAGTTTTGTTCTTAAAATGAGTATAAAATGATACGATGAAATAAGTCGGGTACCATGCAGTGACGCCGGAACGTTTTCATCCAAGGGGGCACCTCAATGGGGTCCATGTCATCAGCGGAAAATATCATAGGGGATTGTTTAAAGGGAGATTTCACAGAAATCATCACTACTTTATCGTGCTGTCAAAGAACGAAGTTTTTCCAGTTTCCACTACTTAAACTTGGAAAAATGCGTACACATTTACCGTCCCAGGATAATGCTTACTCGCCCATTGTTAGTGAAAGGCAATGTCTAATAAAAGGTGTTGAGCAGAATGTAGATTTATAACTTTTTTGTCTGCTTCATTGTATGTCATCTTCGGGGGACAAAATACATGGGGTAGGCGTGTGCAGTTGCAATTTTCTTTTAATAATCTCGCTGGGGCGTTCAGGCAATTTGGGTAGGGGATCAGGGCACAGAGGCGTGTTCAGGTAGCTGGAGAACAGGGAGCAGGGTACAGAGGTGTGCAAAAATATTGTGTTCATGCATGAATAGCATGTTAATCTAGTTGTTTTAGTGCTGCAGAAGCGTGCTAATCGAATGAGAAATACGCCGCCGATATCCAATTTTAGCAAATTTGTTTACATGAATTTTGGGGTTAATGCAGGTATTTGTGTTTAAATGCAGTGTTCCACACGTTAGTTCTGTGTTTCAGTCATTTTGGCTAAAGGAGTTTTGTGTAGCATTGTCGTGTTAACACAGTGCCAGTGTGTAAATGAAATGTGTAACACGCCAGGTATGTGTTTTTTATTTGAAACACAAAGAGTTTATGTAGGATCCTTGGGTTAATACAGTACCGGTGTGTAAATGCAATGTGTAACACACTCAGCTAACAGACCGCTCTTGTATCGGAAAACACACTTGAAAAACACACTGCCAGCGGCGACGAAAATTCTTGTGTTAGTTTGTCGGACAGGAGCAGTGTTAACACAAAATTTCTGTGTATTTTCATGAGCTAACGCAATATCCTTATGTCGTTGTGTTTTCAGTGAGGGGACCCCATTCATATGTGAAAGCGTCTTTATTTCACACGTCTTTATATCACACACACCTCTTCAATCAGGTGGTGTTAAGGTCTGATTTCCTCTTGACCGGCCGGGGGCACCGGCCAAATCTGGGGGCGCCGCCTAAATCCGGGGAGGGGGAGCCTCCCGGACCATGCCCAAACCGGGTGAGCAAAAATATACTTTTGCACACCCTCAATTTTTTCAGGGTGTACAACTGCAGACGGTGCCCTCTGGAATCCGCTATCTCTGATGCCATGCTGACATCACCGTAAACAGGGCACCATTGCCGCGGGCCGGCACTGGCCGGCTATCAGTCGAGGCCGGGACCTGCGCCGCGGCAGGGGACCAGCTAGGACACCTCTAGATTGTCAGCTGCTTGCACCACCGTCCAGACTCTGGTGAAGCTGGCGGCGTGGCAGAGGATCTCTGAGATGTGCCGACTGCGGAAATGGGTGGCGGCTGCGGTATTGATCTGTATCGGCTTACCTACAGGTGCGTATCAGGAGAACAGCGTTGCACAATTGTATAAAGCGACTGGGCTGATCAATTTAGTCGAGTATATTTGTAGTAAGATATGCTGCACTGCTGGGAGCAGGGGATGGTGTGGGATATTTCCGTTAGAGATCTTGAAGAGAATTAGTAATTTGATTTCAGCCAGCGAATGCGCTATTTTAGTAAGCTACTTTGTTCAGCAAGAAAGCCCATCCACAGCCGCTATTTAGTCGAAATTGTTCTTAGGTTTCTTGGTGCCCATAAAATACCAAACGAGCACACAGAGGTCAGACAAAATTTTAGCTCCCCAAGGCAAATCAATTGATACTCCGAGATGGAATGTTTCCCAGCGAAAGTTATGGCGTGTGCATGGGGTTCAAGCCTAATCAAAAGTTTTTATTCATCACACTTATGTGAGAAATAAACAACATTTACCAATGACTATTCCAAGTTTAGTTTAGCAGGAATTCAGGCTATGCAATATATTTAAAGGGAATGTGGCACCTTGGTCGAATCCTGGAATTTAGTGTAATTAGGCGTACTTTTAGCCGAAAATAATGAAACCACTCATGAATTCTCTGAAAAATGTACAATAAGCTCAATATTTTGATTTTTAAAATACTCCTCTAGGAAAATAAATAAATATCAGCCTGTGGATGATGTCATAATCTGGCAACCATTACCATACTTGAAACGCTTTAAGGGCTTCAATTGGAAACGCTTTAAGGGCTTCAATTGGCTGATGCTCATCGTGACGTCAGCACATGTCGTCACACCAACAGCCATGATAACTGTGGCCTGCTGCTAGGGGTACAAGAGGGGTACATTGCAGGTAGGTTTTAGCTTTTTTCTACGGAAATCTCGAGTTCCAAGACAAATGATATATTGAGTACCGGGTTTTCCGACTTGCTTCACAGCTTGGCTATCTCAGTTAAAATCACGTTATGAAGGTGCCACCTTCCCTTTAAGTAAGAAATGTCATATTTGAGTTTTTAGGGGTAAAAATTAGTTTCATTTTCCTCTCTCTTTCTCCTCTCTCTCTCTCTCTCTCTCTCTCTCTTTCTCTCCCTTTAAGGCCTGTATGCCTATGCCTCTTGCGTTTTTGAAGTGCATTTGAATTGTATTCGAATTACATTTTGTATTTTTGGGTCCCAGATAAAGTCGCTGACAAAATCGACGAGTTATTTTCCTCGTAAAGCCCTTGTTGTTAGACATTTTCAGGATTTTCCCTTGCGTGTGGTAAGGCGAGAGAAAAACCTCTCGCGCACTAAGTTTGACGAGGTTCATAGAATACGCTGTGACGGAGTATTTACTAATGCGTATAGCTCATATCTTGGTACTTTGATAAGACGAATGCGCGTTTTTTTCTATTATAACAAGGATTGAACGAAGTCATTGACCTCTTTTTACGCTTGTATTGAGATTTGTCAGCCCTAGGTTTGCTAGCTTTCGGGATTTTATACGGGTTGTTAACTAGCTTGTAGGCCCGTCTCTTATTGTGATTTCAAGCTTACATTTTGTCTTCTTACGAGCTCCACTTCTCGTTCGCTATTATGCATTAAAACGTAATGAGGATGAAGAAAAACACTCTTGTTTACCCAGGAAAGGACGTGATGGGAAAAGTTTCCGCCACTTCCAAAAAATCCGGCAAAATCTGACAACGAAATTTATCATTCACAAACAAGCTCACCACACTTATTGTTGTACTTTTTTCGGGGAAATCTCATCTCGATTAGCGATTGCACATTCGCTTTTGAAGCCCCTGAAGAAGCTATTACAGTGAAACGTTAGACTGATGTATTATTCATTGGTAAACGTAAAATAGCCAAATTTCGTTTGTGTTATTTGACCTTCACGTCGCAGTTTTCACCTTGCACAAATCTAAACTCACATATGCACTAAAGCGTGGCGGCTTAGAGCCAAACGAAGTTTCTCCACCAAGAGATCTTTAATCCCCCGCTCCACTTTCAGAACATCCGAGGTACAAACCGCCCAAACCGGCGCGCAGACCCGCATCTGAGGCTATATATGAATATGACTGCCGCCCTCAGCAGTGCCAGATCTGTCGGGGTGCTAGCTGTGGCGACGCACACGCCGTCTTCTTCAACCGTCATGTTTCCCTCTAAGGTCCTCATGATAGCTGGAGCCAGTTTCCAGTGGGGATTCAGCACGGACGGGGCCGCTCCCAGGGACCGTAATAGAGCCTTGCATGTTCGATCTGTAGCAAAAAATACCATGTTTAGGATACGAAGCTATATGTATCTAACTCTTCTTTATAATTTATATCTAGAGGAAATATCATAACACAAGGTCATCGACAAATCAGGCCGCACAATTGTAATGCTCAGTTGGCATGTTATTTCTAGTCAGTTTCATACATTAATAAATCAATATGATAATTATTTAACGCATTTCCACTTGAATCGCTTTTGAAAAGCTAAAGTTTTCCATTAGAAAACATAGTCAATGAAAACTTAGCCATAGGCTGCACAACATTTCAACACCGTAATGGGAACGATTTTATAACTACGTGAAAAACCTTAAGGGAGTTGCAACACTCCTGCAATGGCGAGGTTACGTAATGGGCAAGATCCAAGATGACTGTTTATAATTATATGAAATTTCGCATTTTCGCGGAAAAGAATGTTTCAAGTTCTGCCTTACCCTAGATGATCCAAGATGATTGTGTATAGTTTAAGAAAATTTAAAATGTCAACTGGGAGAATTGTTTCTAGTTCTGTCCTCTCATATACGGACAATAGCACATACGAACAGTTTCATAACCAGTTTTCTTTGACTTTCTTAGCTTGCCGTCTTTGTAGACCTGTAGACGCCGTAACAGTGTCCTGAAATTACTTTTCTGCAGAGTTTGGGATGTCAAAATTCAGGGAAAAAAGAGGTCAAAATTAATAGACAAAAAGGGGAAAAAGCAAATGTAGGATCAGAATATCTCGAAAAACAAGCACATGTACGAAAAAAACATGTACTAAAACATCATATGCATATAAAATACAAAAAAATACGGGATGAAGAATATTAAAATTAACTGTATTAACAGAAGTTAAACCATTTTGAGAAACCCACAAATCCAACTCCTGCCGAGTTCAGCATATTTTCCAAAACAAAAGCATCAGAAACGTACAAGGGAATACATTAATAAGCTGCAAACCTACCGTATTAAGATAAAAGTAAAGCAAAGTCTGGAATACCTACCTACCAAAACAATACCTCGGGTGAGGTAAGTATTGCTTTAGAACCTTTAACAAGCTGAAATGTCTGAAAGGCAGGGAAAATTCCAAAACTTGTCCGTTTCAACAAAATATTTTCAAACAAACTTATTTTTGAGATTATACCTATATCAGCGGGATTCACTCCCTCTGTTTTCACTTGCATTCATGGAGAAATTGCAGCATGCAATCACACAATAAAAATAGGTACCTAGTCAAATGGCCACCATGAAAATAATAACTTACCTTTACCCAAGTGACTGTATTTCTGAAACTTGAATTATACTACCCTCATTGAAATAAAGAATGAACAACAGGTTGAGGTTCAGAATTAGCCTGCTTAAGCCATAAGACATACCGACACTGGCTACTTAAAACACTTACCAACTCTCAAACGTACGCACGCATGAGCTTCGATCGACACCCTGCATGCAATCCAGAAACGTACACAAACACTAATCTCAACTGCGGCAAATTAAATTTCACAATGCTGAGAAAGAGACAACTAGCGTCAAATTCAGGCCAGCCTGTCGACACCGGTTGCCAAGTACGGTTTTTCTAATGCGAGTAAACTGACCAGGCAGGCCCCTGAGCGTGAAAAGGATGTCGAAATTCTCCACCTTTAAACCACGCAGAGATTCGGCGTTTGTAAAGGAAAAAACTAATTTTACCTTAATCATTCGTTATTTTTCTAAAAACATCCTGAAATTCATGTAAATATTTTTGCTGCCTTTGGAGATATTCCGACAAATACATAGAGGTGAAATTTTCATGATCCTTGAAGATCCCTCCTTAGGTATTATTTATTTAAAAAACTATTGAATAAATATCCAATATTGGGATCGTTTTATTAAACCAAGACAGTCAATTTCTTAATTTTATATATTTTAAACCACAAAAACATCTTAAAACTAAAGTATTCCTTTTTAAAGTCAAGGATGTCGAAATTATTTAGCGATGCTTGCATTGTTCCACTCAAAATTCCTAGCGACATGACCCAAAATATGGCTAACCAATATTTTTTTCGAATAGAAAATGTTCTGATTTCATATTCCGGGTACTCTCAAAAGTTTCTTTTGCACAGAGACTTCAAAAATTAATGTTATAATTCACCCTGACCCGCGCAATTTCTAAGGATATCGAAATTCAGTCGTAGGGAGCTGACGTCATCAAACTATATATTACGTCAGTAGCGCTACATTTCAAGGCCTTGGGCCTTGGTTAGGAGCCTCCAAGAATGGTGCGGTGTATGCGGTGACGATTGTTTTGGTTTCGAGCAACGTGAATGCCATGATGTCTCATACCAGTTTAAGCCTCAGGCAGTTTTGAGCATCAGTTTCGGCTAGCAAAATTACGAGTAATATTTCTGGTTTTTAATTTATCCCTGGACTTCAATTGTCCAATGGTACCGCGAGTCAGCACTGCCGCTAGTCATCACGCTTATTTTGAATTTAGCGATATGTTTAGGACGAAAGCGTACATCCCAAGCGTGTGAGTCGTGGGGGCTTTTGTTGTTAAAAGAGGAGAGAGTTGGAAAAGAGTGTGGTTTATAAAGTTGGGTATATTATTAGTAGTCGTACTTTATTAGGTAGTACGCTAAGAGACGTGAGGGGTCGATGGCTGACACGGACTTTATTTTTATTCTTATATGGTCGATTCATCTTATTGCATCTCCGGTTTAGACATGCTGTCTGTCAGGCATTATCTTTCACATTCTGTGAGGTCTCCGTGTGCTTGTGAAGAAGCAATTGTTAGGAATGTTCTCTTTTACAGGGTTTTGTCCTTTTGAGCATTCATTGTACAATATTCGTGCTAGAATCCTTCAGTATTCAAACTTCCTTCTCTCCAAAGATGAATGCTGTGTTCTATTTTGACATTGAATCAGTCCTGACGGGACTGTTAAAAGAATGCTCCATTCCATATGAAGGCAATAGTTTCACAAAGCTAGTGTTGCAGCATCTTTATCGAATGGTATGTTGGCTTCAGTTACTGGTCTGGCCCTGTTACCATTCCTCAACTTCTGAAACAAGGAAACTGATAGTGCTGCATTTTTATTCATTTAGATCCATACATGTATTCGCGACAACAGCAACAAGCAACCAAAGACCATGCCGGTACATGTTAACACAAGGCTAAAAACCAGTAGGAGATGCAAATAAGGGCACACTAAAAAGTTATTCTTGAGGCCACCACCTCACAAGCTGATGATGCTGCAAGCCAATGATTCTGATGATTTTGTTTAGGATGTCAAAATTCAAGATTTAGGATGTCAAAATTGATCAAGTCTGGGTGTGGGTTTCCACGCAAAATTCCCAATTTCAGGACACTGCGCCGTAAAGGCAGAAAGATGAATGACAGAAAAAATCTAGAACGGAAATGCTGCAGCCAATGAGAGCGGAGCCCGTCCGATACGCAACCATGAACCAATCATATGCAGGTTTCGGCGTTCCTTGTTAACGGGGGCCGGGGCGTGTGTAAAATTCTCGTCACAGCATGTGGTTTTAACTAGCCGATTCCCCCGTCGCACCTGTGACGAGGGTAAATTCACTAGTGAACTAGGGCCCTCTCCACGACCCTGGTAAACTAAACCAGGAGCATTGTGGGCGACTTTTTGAACTGGTTGCTATCAGGGTAAGAACCCTTATAAAACGATACTAGGGCAATGACCCACCTGAAGCTCATGAAAACTTTTTTTAAATGTCAAAAATTATTGACCGATCTTCAAAATCGTTTCACCAATCGACACTGTAAAAAATTTGTACACCGTTGTACACCGTTGCAACAACGCACCTTTAAAGCGTGGAGGGAGAACGGACCTTTTAAACAGACATACTTTCGCCTAAAAGGTGTAACATGCACTGGTATCCAGTGTACCAACGCTCCTTACCCGTGCCTTGTAACACCTTTGGTGCGTTACCGTTGGTCAAAACAGTGTAACGTAGCACTTCTCCAGTGCTAGCTTGCTCTGCTTATCGGTGTATCGTAAAACCTTTCGTACTTTACTGGTCACCTATGAAGTATAACGTTGCACTGCTCCAGTACTGCCTTGCGCTTCTTATAAGTGTATCAATATACCTTTCGTGCGTTTATGCTCGCTCAAGAGTGTGACGTAACACTTCCAGTGCTGACCTGCACTGTTTCCAGCAACGACCATGATTTTTGTTCTGCAGAACTAAAATTCGTTACATGTAACGAGCCTCTGAATTCGGAGATGGAATAACATTCCCCGGTAGAAAGCAAGAGTTATACAAACACGCGCGCTTCCAAAACCATATGCTTTCTTTCAGGCCTTTGCATGACCTTTCCGAAACTGTATTGCATGGAACGACTCGGAGGTAACACTGCAAATAACGGCAGTCTTGTATTAGCGATATCACGACAAAACTCGAAGCAAATACTCCAACCATACTGATCACATAACCCAAACGCGTATCCGGTCCGTTTCTGTCCTGCTTTTTGGCCTCTGCACCACACCGCAGGCCTTGTGGAATGTCTTCCACTGGGCCTATAGCCTCATCATCAGCTTCACCACGCGGACCTGAACAGCCACCGGTAAACCCTGGTTAACCTTCCGGCAAAAGACATGCTGATGCAGGAATAGCGCCACTTTTCCCGCCCTAACGCGGTTTCGGGGCGGAAACTTCTGATTAAGAACCGGGAATTTGGCTCTCCTCTTGCCTTTGCGTTACCACCTGAAACAAAGAAGGGCCAAAATAAACAATTAGTACTATTTAAGTTATCATATTAAGACCCTTAAAAAAATGAGCAAGTGAGGTAAAATACATATGAAGAATGATGAAAGACTCCAACCACAAAGTTAATACAGATCACGGAATAAAAAATTACTGAATTTTTATTTAAACTTTATCAAATATTCGACGATCGCGGAACGCCATTTTTCTATCGCGGAATAGCGATAGCAAACCACTTATTTTTGGATCGCGTGCCCAGCACTGGAAGGGGCAAAGGGTTTTTCTAAAGAATTTATATCCATACAATGCCATGAGGATAGGGGCTAAGTATCTAAAGGGGGGGGGGTAAGAGCTAATAACATTATGTTTGAACATAACATCTCAGGATGTCATCAAAGTGTGCGTGTGTCTGTGCCCTATTTTTGGTTCGTTTAACCAATCTGCAGCATGTCAGGAGACTTGACCAGATGGTTGGGGCAGCTTAAATTTTAGATTGCAAACTATAACAGGTTTTGACGAGATCTGGTGAGAGCAGCCCTTTGGTAAATTTCCTGGTTTGAGGCAGCTTGTTCAGAATTCCAGGTAGAGGGAGGGAGATTGGGAGAAACGCTTAAACTTTGGGCATAGTATGACATGCCAAAAGTGTGAGGGCAGCTGGGGGATAAAAGAGACCTTCATTAACCGTGATGTATATGACAATGGTGATCTTCCAAAAATACACATGCAGCTGCTCCAAACTGCCCTGCCTGCGGGGCAGGCAGAATTATCTCTTGGGGCAGGCTGCTATACACAAGAGGAGCATGAGAGTTTTAGGGCACTGCAGCTGCAGAGGCTATACGTGGAAGAGGTGCATGAAAAGCCAGGTGGTGGCAATGTTAAATATTGGGCATTTTACTTTTCCGCTCAAAAATATTTACTAAACATGATAATTATTGTGCACAGCAGGAACCAAAAGTCTCCTTTCTACTAATGAAACATACCCCTCGAGTCCTGACATTGCCCCTTTCCTTCTTGGGTCCCCAGTTAAAATTTGAGAAAAAATGCACTGCATAGAAGTGTCCAATCCGTGATGCAACCAGTCCCGGTCTTCCCAATGTATTGTAGTTTGTCGTACTTCTTTTTGAAAATTTCACGTGCCCCCCAGGTCCCCTGGATATGCGTATGCGCTGAGGCCTTTCGGGAATGCCACGAAGCAGGATGGGCGCCGGATGCTTGATCGCTCTTTGTAGGAAAAGAAGCAGGAAAAATTAATATCCAACCCGAAAATACTTTCTTTCTGTTTGTTTAGGAGAGCATAGTTTTCTATCAGCGATTTTTCAAAACGTAAATGAGCCCCACCCTCCCCCCGTCCACTCAAACCCGTGATGACCGCTGACCGATCCAGGGGTGAGGGAGGCAAAACGGCAATCTCCCCGCAAACCATACTATTAGCCCGAATTTCTTCAAAAAAATGTTTTTTTCACGATTTAAGGCCATTTCCCACCCCTCCCTCAAACAACCCAATCTAGATCTGCCACTGGTGAAGACCGTCCTGGTAAGATGATCTAAACAATTGGTGAAAGTAGGCAAATCATAGTCAATTATTTTGATGCAATGCCATGGTGTTGGTGGTGAAGTACAATAGGTTCAGGTTGCCTTACCTTATTTCCTCCTGGTAAGGCAGAATTCCTGCCAATGTCCTCGTGGTCACTTGGTAGGTACAAGGCGAAAAATTAATCGGTGGTGCTGGGATCTCTTGCTCAGTAAGGCGCCAAGGCTTAAGTCTAAGCAGTTCCACTAAAAAATCAATGATCTGGCACTCGAAATCCCTACAAGGTGTAAGTTTGTGTTGTTAAACCCTAATCAATAACTGATGGGGAAAAACATAATAGCAGTACAGCTCAGAGCCCACCCGCTTCGTGTCGCGTCCTGCACCAAAGTGGGGAGACACGAGCGGAAGTGATGCACGTGCAGTAAAACCGACGGCGCGCGTGAGCCTAACCGTGCCGCGTTGCATACTTGAAAGGTGCAACGTTACACGCCTCGATTTTAGGCGATCGATTATAATAGTTCGCAATACAACTCGAGCGTTTTAGGTTACACTTTTAAGCGATCTCGACTGCACTCTGGTGAATCTTCGCTGATGTTGTTCGGGTGAAGGGTGTGGCCTTACTCCCGATAGATATATGAGGCGTAGCTGTGCCTTTTAAAGCGCAGGGATAGCACCAGGCATACCACATGACTCGGAACATCCCGACAACATGGTGCTGCTATGATTTCTCGACACTTGATAGCCGTCTGTGCTTGCACAAACGGTGTACAAATTTTTACAGTGGACGGACCTAGCAATTTTCTTAATAGAACCAAGCCCGGCCACCTCAAAAAAAGGTAGGGGAGCACTTAAGACCCGTCCACTGCGCGCGTTAAGACAGTTTTCAAAGTTTTCATATTTGTAATGCATATAACACAAGAGAAATCTATCAGACTTTGATTGTAATCTAACAAGCAAATATCAATGTGTTAGGCGGAGTGAATCCGCCCCCTACCAGGCATAGGCGTAAGCAGGAGCCTGACAGGGTAAGGACAAAACCGCCAAACCCGCTTTATTTATTCTCCTCTTCTGACTCTTTCCAGGACTCGCTTCCGCAGAGAGCTGTGAAAGCGAAGACCGCCATCTTGTGGTCGGGCAAGGGAGTTAGAGCATAGGCGGATCCAGGACATCGGTGCGAGGGTCGGGCTAGGGAGTTAGAGCATAGGCAGATCCAGGACATTAGTACGGGGATGGGGCTAAGCAGCTGAGCATTAGCGGATTCAGGACATCAGTACGGGGTGAGACTCGGGAGTTCCAGCATAGGCGGATCCAGGACATCAGTAGGGGGGTAGGGGCTACGGAGTTCGAGCATAGGCGGATCCAGGATATTAGTACGGGGATGGGGCTAAGGAGATCGAGCATAGGCGGATCTAGGACATCTGTACGGGGGTGGAGATAAGGAGCTCGAGCATAGGCTGATCCAGGACTTCAGTATGGGTGTGGGGCTAAGGAGCTCGAGCAGAGGCGTATCTAGGATATCAGTACGGCGGTGGGGCTAAAGGCCTTAAGTATAGGCGAATCAAGGACATCAGTACAGGGGTGAGGCTAAGGAGCTCGAGCATAAGCGGATTCAGCTGATCAGTACGGGGGTGGGGCTCGGGAGCTCGAGCATAGGCGGATCTAGGACATCAGTACGGTGGTGGGGCTCGGGCGTTCCAGCATAGGCGGATCCAGGGCATTAGTAGGGTGGTAGGGGCTAAAGAGTTCGAGTATAGGCGAATCCAGGGCAGTACGGAGGTGGGGCTACGGAGTTCGAGCATAGGCAGATCCAGGACATCAGTTCGGGGGGTGGGGCTAAGGAGCTCGAGCATAGGCCGATCCAGGACATCAGTGCAGGGGTGTGGCTCCGGAGCTCGAGTAAAGGCGGATCCAGGACATCAGTGGGGGGTAGGGGCTACGGAGTTCGAGCATAGGCGGATCCAGGACATCAGTAAGAAGGTGGGGTAAGGAGCTCGAACATAGGCGGATCCAGGACATCAGTAGGGGGTAGGGGCTAAGGATTTCGAGCATAGGCGGATCCAGGACTTCAGTACGGAGGTGGGGCTAAAAAGTTCGAGCATAGGCGGATCCAGGACATCAGTACGGGGTGGAGCTAAGGAGCTATAGCAAAGGCGGATCCAGGGCATCAGTACGGGGGTGGGGCTAAGGGGTTCGAGTATAGGTGGATAAAGGACATCAGTACAGAGGTGGGGCTAAGGACCTCAAGCATAAGCGGATCCAGGACATCAGCACAGGGGTAAAGGCTAAAGAGTTCGAGCATAGGCGGATCCAGGACATCAGTACGGGGCTGGGGCTAACGAGCTCGAGCATAAGCGGAGCCAGGATATCAGTACGGGGGTAGAGGCTAAGGAGTTTGAGCATAGGCGGATCCAGCATATCGGTACGGGGATTGGGCTAAGGAGATCCAGCATAGGCGGATCCAAGACATCTGTACGGAGGTGGGGCTAAGGAGCTCGAGCATAGGCGGATCCAGGACATCAGTAAGGGTGTCGGACTAAGGAGCTCGAGCAGAGGCGGATCCCGGACATCAGTACGGGGCTGGGGTAAGAGGCTCGAGTATAGGTGGATCAAAGACATCAGTACGGGGGTGGGGCTAAAGAGCTCGAGCATAAGGGGATCCAGGTCATTAAGGGGCTTAAGAGTTAAAACAGGTAGGGGCTAAAGAAGTAAAACATAAGCGGATCCAGGACATCAGTACGGGGGTGGGGCTAAGGAGCTCGAGCATAAGCAGATTCAGGACATCAGTACGTGGGTGGGGCTCGGGAGCTCGAGCATAGCTGGATCCAGGACATCAGTAGGGGTAGGGGCTAAGGAGTTAAAGCATAGGCGGATCCAGGGCAGTATAGAGGTCGGGCTACGGAGTTCGAGCATAGGGAGATCCAGGACATATGTAAGGGGGTGGGGTAAGGAGCTCGAGGATAGGCGGATCCAGGACATCAGTTCGGTGGTGGGGCTGAGGTCTCGAGCTGGGGCATAACTCGGTAACAAATAGGCTGAATTGGGTGAAAATCTGCAGGTATAGGTGAAATACCGTCGGAAAACCCATCATATTTTATATTGTATCTCCTTTCTTCTCGTCATGCCCAGTCTTTGCTTAACAAAACAAACATTATGCGTGTGTTTATTTCTTTGATGATATGAACAGGGGGCAAGCGTGGTGCAGTATGCAGAGACATGCTAATTTAGGAAAAAATGGGCCTAGACAGGGGATTGAATGGAGCCATAATGAGAACACAAAACCTAAAACTCCAACATTGCGTTGTTATTAGTATCAAACTGCTGAAAAAAAACTCGCCTGTCAATCGAACTGTTTGGCTAACGTACATTGTCACCGGCTTCTCCTGCGCCAGAGCGGCACCTGCCGAGGCCGCAGGCCGAGGTCAGAAGCCGGTGACGAACGAAGTAAGAAACGGCTTCTATTCTGACAGTTTTTCCGGTCTCGTCGTCGTCGTTGTCAGAAGCCGGTGACGAACGAAGTAAGAAACGGCTTCTATTCTGACAGTTTTTCCGGTCTCGTCGTCGTCGTTGTCTGTTGTTGTTGTTGTTGTCTGTTCTGAGCGCTGGTATCAGAGACCTAAAACTTTTGTGGATAGAAGGCACTTCCAAATGAATAAGCACCACGGTTGTCAATTTTCGAAATTTTCAAAATTTTGCCCAGAATTTTGCATTATGTGATTTTTAACTTTTATTTTTCTATTTTTTGCTAATTCATCTAGACTCTTCAAACTTGCACCCTTTTACATCAGAGAAATTTGTAGTTCACACAAAAAGTTGGAAAGAAATAGCTTTAAATTTAGGGCTCTAAATTAGCTTTTAAACTTTGCACCCTAAATTTGGCATAAAACTCATGGTCTAAACTACAGGCTCGAAATATCTGAAGCTACAGCAGTTCAGGTTCTGAGTCAAATATCAACTTAAAGGCCGGTTTGTGCAGTACTGCACAAACACAAAAACAAAACAAAAACGGAAATTTAAGGGTCCTTTTTGGCCCATTCCGTGAAGGTCTGCATTTCCCAAAATATCATTCAAACCCTTATATCTTCCGATCTAATTGATAAAAATTAGTTCCCATTTCAGATAATAAGAGAGAATAGCCTCCTTTATTATATATTTAGAGATAAAAACTTTCAGGCTGAAACTTTTTATTTTATAGGCAAAAATAAAATATAAGTTTTTAAAACTTTTATTCTCAGCCCCCTGGTTTCCAGACCATTATAGCTACGGTATTGAACTTAACACGGCTGGATAGAAAACTTCGTTGCCGTCATTTTTCTCACTGATACCCCCCACTTATCTCTTACGGCTTCCGTGCTATAAGCCGTAAAATGCATTTCAAAGTGGTAATTTTCTCAGTTCATTTTTGCTTCACACCGGGGTTTAGGGTGTTTAGAGTCATTGGAGGGAAATGAAATTTTGCATGCAGCTAGGTAAGAGACATATGTCGACATTCCATCTGCATATATATCAATGAAACACCAAGTTACCTTTACTAACATGCCGTTCCTCCACGCATCGTTGTAGCAAATCACCACGCGTCACCCCTGCGTCCACGTCGCGGCAACGCCGGCGATCGGCGCGGCCGTTTCTGTTTATTTATGGTCTGGTAAAAAAGTACCCAACACTACCCATAATGCATCACAAGTAATTAGAGTACCGTAAAAGTCTGAGTTTACAATAAGAGTATTATGTTTCTGTTTTTGGACCATGGGTGGATCCAGGGAATAAGTAGGCTAGGTGCCCACCCCCCACCCTTCTCCCCCCATCCCCTCCCCCAACCCCCAATCGACCATCGGCGCCCTCTGAAATTGTAAAGACACGCCTCTCAAGGCGAATGACGCTCCCTGAAATGTCGCTTCCCATACGCAGATCCAGGATTGCCTATCGGGGGGCGAGGTGGAAGGGGAAACTTCCTGGTGGGCGCTATCTACACCAGAGACGCCACTTTTGGCCGGAAAAACCTATCAAGTAGGCGCTAAAACCTATCAGTAGACCCCGATACCTGCATCTCGGGGAAAACGACATTTCAGGGGGTGCCATCGAACTTTCCAGGGGTTTACGGGACAATTTCAGGGGGCGCTAAGATTCTATGGGGGGCACCTGTCCCCTTTCCCCTTGGATCCGCCTATGTCGTTTCGGGGGCGGGGGGCACGGAGGTGGGGCGTTACTGGTGTGGGGGTAAGGAGATCGAGCATAAGCGGATCCAGGACATCAGCATGGGGGTAAGGGCTAAAGAGTTCGAGCATACGCGGACCCAGGACCTCAGTACGAGGGTGGGGCTAGGGAGTTAGAGCATAGGCGGATCCAGGACATCGGTACGAGGGTCGGGCTAGGGAGTTAGAGCATAGGCGGATCCAGGATATCGGTACGAGGGTCGGGCTAGGGAGTTAGAGCATAGGCGGATCCAGGACATTAGTACGGGGATGGGGCTAAGCAGCTGAGCATTAGCGGAATCAGGACATCAGTACGGGGTGAGACTCGGGAGTTCCAGCATAGGCGGATCCAGGACATCAGTAGGGGGGTAGGGGCTACAGAGTTCGAGCATAGGCGGATCCAGGATATTAGTACGGGGATGGGGCTAAGGAGCTCGAGCAGAGGCGGATCTAGGACATCAGTACGGCGGTGGGGCTAAGAAGCTCGAGCATAAGCGGATTCACCTGATCAGTACGGGGGTGGGGCTCGGGAGCTCGAGCATAGTCGGATCCAGGACATCAGTAGGGGATGGGGGCTAAGTAGTTCGAGCATAGGCGGATCCAGGGCAGTACAGAGGTGGGGCTACGAAGTTCGAGCACAGGCGGATCCAGGACATCAGTAAGGGGTGGGGTAAGGAGCTCGAGCATAGGCGGATCCAGGACATCAGTGGGGGGGGGGGTAGGGGCTACAGAGTTCGAGCATAGGCGGATCCAAGACATCAGGAAGAAGGTGGGGTAAGGAGCTCGAGCATAGGCGGATCCAGGACATCAGTAGGGGGTAGGGGCTAAGGAGTTCGAGCATATGCGGATCCAGGACATCAGTACGGAGGTGGGGCTAAGAAGTTCGAGCATAGGCGGATCCAGGACATCAGTACGGGGGTGGGGCTAAGGAGCTCCAGCAAAGGCGGATCCAGGCCTCAGTACGGGGGTGGGGCTAAGGAGCTCGAGCATAGGCGGATCCAGGACATCAGTACGGTGGTGGGGCTCGGGCGTTCCAGCATAGGCGGATCCAGGACATTAGTAGGGTGGTAGGGAATAAAGAGTTTGAGTATAGGGAATCCAGGGCAGTACGGAGGTGGGGCTACGGAGTTCGAGCATAGGCAGATCCAGGACATCAGTTCGGGGGTGGGGCTAAGGAGCTCGAGCATAGGCGGATCCAGGACATCAGTGCAGGGGTGTGGCTCCGGAGCCTGAGTAAAGGCGGATCCAGGACATCAGTACGGGGGTGGGGCTAAGGAGATCGAGCATAGGTGGATCCAGGACATCTGTACGGGGCTGGGGCTAAAGAGCTGGAGTATAGGCGGATCCAGGACATCAGTATGGGTGTGGGGCTAAGGAGCTCGAGCAGAGGCGGATCCAGGGCATCAGTACGGGGGTGGGGCTAAGGGGTTCGAGTATAGGCGGATAAAGGACATCAGTACAGAGGTGGGGCTAAGGAGCTCAATCATAAGCGGATCCAGGACATCAGCAGAGGGGTAGGGGCTAAAGAGTTCGGGCATAGGCGGATCCAGGACATCAGTACGGGGGTGGGGCTAAGGAGCTCGAGCATAAGCGGAGCCAGGATATCAGTACGGGGTTAGAGGCTAAGGGGTTTGAGCATAGGCGGATCCAGCATATCGGTACGGGGATGGGGCTAGGAGATCCAGCATAGGCGGATCCAGGACATCTGTACGGAGATGGGGCTAAGGAGCTCTAGCATAGGCGGATCCAGGACATCAGTATGGGTGTCGGGCTAAGGAGCTCGAGCAGAGGCGGATCCAGGACATCAGTGCGGGGCCGGGGCTAAGGGGCTCGAGTATAGGCAGATCAAAGACATCAGTACGGGGGTGGGGCTAAGGAGCTCGAGCATAAGCGGATCCAGGACCTCAAGGGGCTAAAGAGTTAAAACAGGTAGGGGCTAAAGAGTTAAAACATAAGCGGATCCAGGACATCAGTACGGGGGTGGGGCTAAGGAGCTCGAGCATAAGCGGATTCAGGACATCAGTACGTGGGTGGGGCTCGGGAGCTCGAGCATAGGCGGATCCAGGACATCAGTAGGGGTAGTGGCTAAGGAGTTCAAGCATAGGCGGATCCAGGGCAGTATAGAAGTGGGGCTACTGAGTTCGAGCATAGGCAGATCCAGGACATATGTAAGGGGGTGGGGTAAGGAGCTCGAACATAGGCGGATCCAGGTCATCAGTTCGGTGGTGGGGCTGAGGTCTCGAGCTGGGGCATAATTCGGTAACAAATAGGCTGAATTGGGTGAAAATCTGCAGGTATAGGTGAAATACCGTCGGAAAACCCATCATATTTTATATTGTATCTTCTTTCTTCTCGTCATGCCCAGTCTTTGCTTAACAAAACAAACATTATGCGTGTGTTTATTTCTTTGATGATATGAACAGAGTGCAAGAGTGGTGCAGTATGCAGAGACATGCTAATTTAGGAAAACATGGGCCTAGACAAAGGATTGAATGAAGCCATAATGAGAACACAAAACCTAAAACTCCAACATTGCGTTGTTATAAGTATCAAACTGCTGAAAACACTCGCCTGTCAATCGAACTGTTTGGCTAACGTACATTGTCACCGGCTTCTCCTGCGCCAGAGCGGCACCTGCCGAGGCCGCAGGCCGAGGTCTGTTGTTGTTGTTGTTGTTGTTGTCTGTTCTGAGCGCTGGTATCAGAGACCTAAAACTTTTGTGGATAGAAGGCACTTCCAAATGAATAAGCACCACGGCTGTCAATTTTCAAAATTTTCAAAATTTTGCCCAGAATTTTGCATTATGTAATTTTTAACTTTTATTTTTCTATTTTTTGCTAATTCATCTAGACTCTTCAAACTTGCACCCTTTTACATCAGAGAAATTTGTAGTTAACACAAAAAGTTGGAAAGAAATAGCCTTAAATTTAAGGCTCTAAATAAGCTTTTAAACTTTGCACCCTAAATTTGGCATAAAACTCATGGTCTAAACTACAGGCTCGAAATATCTGAAGCTACAGCAGTTAAGGTTCTGAGTCAAATATCAACTTAAAGGCCGGTTTGTGCAGTACTGCACAAACACAGAAACAAAACAAAAACGGAAATTTAAGGGTCCTTTTTGGCCCATTAAGTGAAGGTCTGCATTTCCCAAAATAACATTCAAACGCTTATATCTTCCGATCTAATTGATAAAAATTAGTTCCCATTTCAGATAATAAGAGAGAATAGCCTCCTTTATTATATATTTAGAGATAAAAACTTTCAGACTGAAACGTTTTATTTTATAGTCAAAAATAAAACATAAGTTTTTAAAATTTTTATTCTCAGCCCCCTGGTTTCCAGACCATGATAGCTACGGTATTGAACTTAACACGGCTGGATAGAAAACTTCGTTGCCGTCATTTTTCTCACTCATACCCCACACTTATCTCTTACGGCTTCCGCGCTATAAGCCGTAAAGTACATTTCAAAGTGGTAATTCTATCAGTTCATTTTTGCTTCACACCGGGGTTTAGGGTGGTTAGAGTCATTGGAGGGAAATGAAATTTTGCATGCAGCTAGGTAAGAGGCATATGTCGACATTCCATCTGCATAGATATCAATGAAACACCAAGTTACCTTTACAAACATGCCGTTTCTCCACGCAATGTTGTAGCAATTCACCACGCGTCACCCCTGCGTCCACGCCGCGGGAACGCCGGCGATCGGCGCGGCCGATTCTGTTTATTTATGGTCTGGTAAAAAAGTACCCATTACTACCCATAATGCATCACAAGTAATTAGAGTACCGTAAAAGTCCGAGTTTACAATAAGAGTATTATATTTCTGTTTTTGACCATGGGTGGATCCAGGGAATAAGTAGGCTAGGTGCCCTCCTCACCCTTCTCCCCCCATCCCCCTCCCCCAACCCCCCAGTCGGCCATCGGCGCCCTCTGAAATTGTAAAGACACGCCTCTCAAGGTCGATGACGCTCCCTGAAATGTCGCTTCCCATACGCGGATCCAGGATTGCCTATCGGGAGCGAGGTGGAAGGGGAAATTTCCTGGTGGGCGCTATCTACACCAGGGACGCCACTTTTGCCCGGAAACCTATCAAGTAGGCGCTAAAACCTATCAGTAGACCCCGATACCTGCATCTCGGGAAAAACGACATTTCAGGGGGTGCCATCGAACTTTCCAGGGGTTTCCGGGACAATTTCAGGGGGCGCAAAGATTCTATGGGGGCACCTGTCCCCTTTCCCCCTTGGATCCGCCTATGTCGTTTCGGGGGGGCACGGAGGTGGGGTCGTTACGGGTGTGGGGGTAAGGAGCTCGAGCATAAGCGGATCCAGGACATCAGCATGGGGGTAGGGGCTACGGAGTTCGAGCATAGGCGGATCCAGGATATTAGTACGGGGATGGGGCTAAGGAGATCGAGCATAGGCGGATCTAGGACATCTGTACGGGGGTGGAGATAAGGAGCTCGAGCATAGGCTGATCCAGGACATCAGTATGGGTGTGGGGCTAAGGAGCTCGAGCAGAGGCGGATCTAGGACATCAGAACGTGGGTAGGGGCTAAAGAGTTCGAGCATAGACGGATCCAGGACATCAGTACGGGGGTGGGGCTAAGAAGCTCGAGCATAAGCGGATTCAACTGATCAGTACGGGGGTGGGGCTCGGGAGCTCGAGCATAGGCGGATCTAGGACATCAGTACGGTGGTGGGGCTCGGGCGTTCCAGCATAGGCGGATCCAGGACAATAGTAGGCAGGTAGGGGCTAAAGAGTTCGAGTATAGGCGAATCCAGGGCAGTACGGAGGTAGGGCTACGGAGTTCGAGCATAGGCAGATCCAGGACATCAGTTCGGGGGTGGGACTAAGGAGCTCGAGCATAGGCGGATCCAGGACATCAGTGCAGGGGTGTGGCTCCGGAGCTCGAGTAAAGGCGGATCCAGGGCATCAGTACGAGGGTGGGGCTAAGGAGATCGAGCATAGGTAGATCCAGGACATCTGTACGGGGTGGGGCTAAAGAGCTGGAGCATAGGCGGATCCAGGACATCAGTATGGGTGTGGGGCTAAGGAGCTCGAGCAGAGGCGGATCCAGGGCATCAGTACGGGGGTGGGGCTAAGGGGTTCGAGTATAGGCGGATAAAGGACATTAGTACAGAGGTGGGGCTAAGGAGCTCAAGCATAAGCGGATCCAGGACATCAGCACAGGGGTAAGGGCTAAAGAGTTCGAGCATAGGCGGATCCAGGACATCAGTAGGGGGGTGGGGCTAAGGAGCTTGAGTATAAGCGGAGCCAGGATATCAGTACGGGGGTAGAGGCTAAGGAGTTTGAGCATAGGCGGATCCAGCATATCGGTACGGGGATTGGGCTATAGAGATCCAGCATAGGCGGATCCAGGACATCTGTACGGAGGTGGGGCTAGGGAGCTCGAACATAGGCGGATCCAGGACATCAGTAAGGGTGTCGGGCTAAGGAGCTCGAGCAGAGGCGGATCCAGGACGTCAGTACGGGGCTGGGGTAAGAGGCTCGAGTATAGGCGGATCAAAGACATCAGTACGGGGGTGGGGCTAAGGAGCTCGAGCATAGGCGGATCCAGGACATCAAGGGGCTAAAGAGTTAAAACAGGCAGGGGCTGAAGAGTTAAAACATAAGCGGATCCAGGACATCAGTACGGGAGTGGGGCTAAGGAGCTCGAGCATAAGCGGGTTCAGGATATCAGTACGTGGGTGGGGCTCGGGAGCTCAAGCATAGGCGGATCCAGGGCATCAGTAGGGGTAGGGGCTAAGGAGTTCAAGCATAGGCGGATCCAGGGCAGTATAGAGGTGGGGTTACGGAGTTCGAGCACAGGCAGATCCAGGACATATGTAAGGGGGTGGGGTAAGGAGCTCGAGGATAGGCGGATCCAGGACATCAGTTCGGTGGTGGGGCTGAGGTCTCGAGCTGGGGCATAACTCGGTAAAAAATAGCCTGAATTGGGTGAAAATCTGCAGGTATAGGTGAAATACCGTCGGAAAAACCATCATATTTTATATTGTATCTCCTTTCTTCTCGTCATGCCCAGTCTTTGCTTAACAAAACAAACATTAGGCGTGTGTTTATTTCTTTGATGATATGAACAGAGGGCAAGCGTGGTGCAGTATGCAGAGACATGCTAATTTAGGAAAACATGGGCCTAGACAGGGGATTGAATGGAGCCATAATGAGAACACAAAACCTAAAACTCCAACATTGCGTTGTTATAAGTATCAAACTGCTGAAAACACTCGCCTGTCAATCGAACTGTTTGGCTAACGCACATTGTCAACGGCTTCTCCTGCGCCAGAGTGGCACCTGCCGAGGCCGCAGGCCGAGGTCAGAAGCCGGTGACGAACGAAGTAAGAAACGGCTTCTATTCTGACAGTTTTTCCGGTCTCGTCGTCGTTGTTGTCTGTTGTTGTTGTTGTCTGTTCTGAGCGCTGGTATCAGAGACCTAAAACTTTTGTGGATAGAAGGCACTTCCAAATGAATAAGCACCACGGTTGTCAATTTTCAAAATTTTCAAAATTTTGCCCAGAATTTTGCATTATGTGATTTTTAACTTTTATTTTTCTATTTTTTGCTAATTCATCTAGACTCTTCAAACTTGCACCCTTTTACATGACGGAAATTTGTAGTTCACACAAAAAGTTGCAAAGAAAAAGCTTTACATTTAGTGCTCCAAATTAGCTTTTAAACTTTGCACCCTAAATTTGGCATAAAACTCGTGGTCTAAACTACAGGCTCGAAATATCTGAAGCTACAGCAGTTCAGGTTCTGAGTCAAATATCAACTTAAAGGCCGGTTTGTGCAGTACTGCACAAACACAGAAACAAAACAAAAACGGAAATTTAAGGGTCCTTTTTGGCCCATTCCGTGAAGGTCTGCATTTCCCAAAATATCATTCAAACCCTTATATCTTCCGATCTAATTGATAAAAATTAGTTCCCATTTCAGATAATAAAAGAGAATAGCCTCCTTTATTATATATTTAGAGATAAAAACTTTCAGACTGAAACTTTTTATTTTATAGGCAAAAATAAAATTAAAGTTTTTAAAATTTTTATTCTCAGCCCCCTGGTTTCCAGACTATGATAGCTACGGTATTGAACTTAACACGGCTGGATAGAAAACTTCGTTGCCGTCATTTTTCTCACTCATACCCCCCACTTATCTCTTACGGCTTCCGCGCTATAAGCCGTAAAGGACATTTCAAAGTGGTAATTTTATCAGTTCATTTTTGCTTCACACCGGGGTTTAGGGTGGTTAGAGTCATTGGAGGGAAATGAAATTTTGCATGCAGCTAGGTAAGAGACATATGTCGACATTCCATCTGCATAGATATCAATGAAACACCAAGTTACCTTTACAAACATGCCGTTTCTCCACGCAACGTTGTAGCAAATCACCACGCGTCACGCCTGCGTCCACGCCGCGGCAGCGCCGGCGACCGGCGCGGCCGTTTCTGTTTATTTATGGTCTGGTAAAAAAGTACCCAATACTACCCATAATGCATCACAAGTAATTAGAGTACCGTAAAAGTCCGAGTTTACAATAAGAGTATTATGTTTCTGTTTTTGGACCATGGGTGGATCCAGGGAATAAGTAGGCTAGGTGCCCCCCTCACCCTGCTTCCCCGTCCCCCTCCCCCAACCCCCCAATCGACCATCGGCGCCCTCTGAAATTGTAAAGACACGCCTCTCAAGGTCGATGACGCTCCCTGAAATGTCGCTTCCCATACGCGGATCCAGGATTGCCTATCGGGGGCGAGGTGGAAGGGGAAATTTCCTGGTGGGCGCTATCTACACCAGGGACGCCACTTTTGGCCGGAAAACCTATCAAGTAGGCGCTAAAACCTATCAGTACACCCCGATACCTGCATCTCGGGGAAAACGACATTTCAGGGGGTGCCATCGAACTTTCCAGGAGTTTCCGGGACAATTTCAGGGGGCGCTAAGATTCTATGGGGGGCACCTGTCCCCTTTCCCCCTTGGATCCGCCTATGTCGTTTCGGGGGGGCACGGAGGTGGGGTCGTTACGGGTGTGGGGCTAAGGAGCTCGAGCATAAGCGGATCCAGGACATCAGCATGGGGGTAGGGGCTAAAGATTTCGAGCATAGGCAGACCCAGGACATCAGTACGAGGGTGGGGCTAGGGAGTTAGAGCATAGGCGGATCCAGGACATCGGTACGAGGGTCGGGCTAGGGAGTTAGAGCATAGGCGGATCCAGGACATCGGTACGAGGGTCGGGCTAGGGAGTTAGAGCATAGGCGGATCCAGGACGTTAGTACGGGGATGGGGCTAAGCAGCTGAGCATTAGCGGATTCAGGACATCAGTACGGGGTGAGACTCGGGAGTTCCAGCATAGGCGGATCCAGGACATCAGTAGGGGGTAGGGCTACGGAGTTCGAGCATAGGCGGATCCAGGATATTAGTACGGGGATGGGGCTAAGGAGATCGAGCATAGGCGGATCTAGGACATCTGTACGGGGGTGGAGATAAGGAGCTCGAGCATAGGCTGATCCAGGACATCAGTATGGGTGTGGGGCTAAGGAGCTCGAGCAGAGGCGGATCTAGGACATCAGTACGGCGGTGGGGCTAAAGGGCTTGAGTATAGGCGGATCAAGGACATCAGTACGGGGGTGAGGCTAAGGAGCTCGAGCATAAGCGGATCCAGGACATCAGCACGTGGGTAGGGGCTAAAGAGTTCGAGCATAGGCGGATCCAGGACATCAGTACGGGGGTGGGGCTAAGAAGCTCGAGCATAAGCGGATTCAGCTGATCAGTACGGGGGTGGGGCTCGGGAGCTCGAGCATAGGCGGCTCTAGGACATCAGTACGGTGGTGGGGCTCGGGCGTTCCAGCATAGGCGGATCCAGGACATTAGTAGGGTGGTAGGGGCTAAAGAGTTCGAGTATAGGCGAATCCAGGGCAGTACGGAGGTGGGGCTACGGAGTTCGAGCATAGGCAGATCCAGGACATCAGTTCGGGGGTGGGGCTAAGGAGCTCGAGCATAGGCGGATCCAGGACATCAGCGCAGGGGTGTGGCTCCGGAGCTCGATTAAAGGCGGATCCAGGACATCAGTGGGCGGGGGAGGGTAGGGGCTACGGAGTTCGAGCATAGGCGGATCCAGGACATCAGTAAGAAGGTGGGGTAAGGAGCTCGAGCATAGGCGGATCCAGGACATCAGTAGCGGGTAGGGGCTAAGGAGTTCGAGCATAGGCGGATCCAGGACATCAGTACGGAGGTGGGGCTAAAAAGTTCGAGCATAGGCGGATCCAGGACATCAGTACGGGGGTGGGGCTAAGGAGCTCCAGCAAAGGCGGATCCAGGCCTCAGTACGGGGGTGGGGCTAAGGAGCTCAAGCATAGGCGGATCTAGGACATCAGTACGGTGGTGGGGCTCGGGCGTTCCAGCATAGGCGGATCCAGGACAATAGTAGGGTGGTAGGGGCTAAAGAGTTCGAGTATAGGCGAATCCAGGGCAGTACGGAGGTGGGGCTACGGAGTTCGAGCATAGGCAGATCCAGGACATCAGTTCGGGGGTGGGGCTAAGGAGCTCGAGCATAGGCGGATCCAGGACATCAGTGCAGGGGTGTGGCTCCAGAGCTCGAGTAAAGGCGGATCCAGGACATCAGTACGGGGGTGGGGCTAAGGAGATCGAGCATAAGTGGATCCAGGACATCTGTACGGGGGTGGGGCTAAAAAGCTGGAGCATAGGCGGATCCAGGACATCAGTATGGGTGTGGGGCTAAGGAGCTCGAGCAGAAGCGGATCCAGGGCATCAGTACGGGGGTGGGGCTAAGGGGTTCGAGTATAGGCGGATAAAGGACATCAGTACAGAGGTGGGGCTAAGGAGCTCAAGCATAAGCGGATCCAGGACATCAGCACAGGGGTAAGGGCTAAAGAGTTCGAGCATAGGCGGATCCAGGACATCAGTACGGGGGTGGGGATAAGGAGCTCGAGCATAAGCGGATTCAGGACATCAGTACGTGGGTGGGGCTCGGGAGCTCGAACATAGGCGGATCCAGGACATCAGTAGGGGTAGGGGCTAAGGAGTTCAAGCATAGGCGGATCCAGGGCAGTATAGAGGTGGGGCTACGGAGTTCCAGCATAGGCAGATCCAGGACATATGTAAGGGGGTGGGGTAAGGAGCTCGAGCATAGGCGGATCCAGGACATCAGTTCGGTGGTGGGGCTGAGGTCTCGAGCTGGGGCATAACTCGGTAACAAATAGGCTGAATTGGGTGAAAATCTGCAGGCATAGGTGAAATACCGTCGGAAAACCCATCATATTTTATATTGTATCTCCTTTCTTCTCGTCATGCCCAGTCTTTGCTTAACAAAACAATCATTATGCGTGTGTTTATTTCTTTGATGATATGAACAGAGGGCAAGCGTGGTGCAGTATGCAGAGACATGCTAATTTAGGAAAACATGGGCCTAGACAGGGGATTGAATGGAGCCATAATGAGAACCCAAAACCTAAAACTCCAACATTGCGTTGTTATAAGTATCAAACTGCTGAAAACACTCGCCTGTCAATCGAACTGTTTGGCTAACGTACATTGTCACCGGCTTCTCCTGCGCCAGAGCGGCACCAGCCGAGGCCGCAGGCCGAGGTCTGTTGTTGTTGTCTGTTCTGAGCGCTGGTATCAGAGACCTAAAACTTTTGTGGATAGAAGGCACTTCCAAATGATTTACCACCACTGTTGTCAATTTTCAAAATTTTCACAATTTTTCCCAGAATTTTGCATTATGTTATTTGTAACTTTTATTTTTCTATTTTTTCTAATTCACCTACAGTCTTCAAACTTGCACCCTTTTACATCAGACAAATTTGTAGTTCACACAAAAAGTTGGAAAGAAAAAGCTTTAAATTTAGGGCTCTAAATTAGCTTTTAAACTTTGCACCCTACATTTGGCATAAAACCATTGGTCTTAACTACAGGCTCGAAATATCTGAAGCTACAGCAGTTCAGGTTGTGAGTCAAATATCAACTTGAAGGCCGGTTTGTGCAGGACTGCACAAACACAGAAACAAAACAAAAATGGAAATTTAAGGGTTCTCTTTGGCCCATTCCGTGAAGGTCTGCATTTCCCAAAATATCATTCAAACCCTTATATCTTCCGATCTAATTGATAAAAATTAGTTCCCATTTCAGATAATAAGAGAGAATAGCCTCCTTTATTATATATTTAGAGATAAAAATTTTCAAACTGAAACATTTTATTTTAGAGGCAAAAATAAAATATAAGATTTTAAAATTCTTATTTTCAGCCCCCTGGTTTCCAGACCATGATAGCTACGGTATTGAACTTAACACGGCTGGATAGAAAACGTCGTTGCCGTCATTTTTCTCACTCATACCCCCCACTTATCTCTTACGGCTTCCGCGCTATAAGCCGTAAAATACATTTCGAAGTGGTAATTTTATCAGTTCATTTTTGCTTCACACCTGGGTTTAGGGGTGGTTAGAGTCATTGGAGGGAAATGAAATTTTGCATGCAGCTAGGTAAGAGACATATGTCGACATTCCATCTGCACAGATATCAATGAAACACGAAGTTACCTTTACAAACATGCCATTTCTCCACGCAACGTTGTAGCAATTCACCACGCGTCACCCCTGCGTCCACGCCGCGGCAACGCCGGCGATCGGCGGCCGTTTCTGTTTATTTATGGTCTGGTAAAAAAGTACCCAATACTACCCATAATGCATCACAAGTAATTAGAGTACCGTAAAAGTCCGAGTTTACAATAAGAGTATTATGTTTCTGTTTTTGGACCATGGGTGGATCCAGGGAATAAGTAGTCTAGGTGCCCCCCCCTCACCCTTCTCCCCCCATCCCTCCCCCAACCCCCAATCGACCATCGGCGCCCTCTGAAATTGTAAAGACACGCCTCTCAAGGTCGATTACGCTCCCTGAAATGTCGCTTCCCATACGCAGATCCAGGATTGCCTTTCGGGGGTGCGGTGGAACTTCCTTCCAGGTGGAACTTCCTGGTGGGCGCTATCTACACCAGGGACGCCACTTTTGGCCGGAAAACCTATCAAGTAGGCGCTAAAACCTATCAGTAGACCCCGATACCGGCATCTCGGGGAAAACGACATTTCAGGGGATGCCATCGAACTTTCCAGGGGTTTCCGGGACAATTTCAGGGGGCGCTAAGATTCTATGGGGGCACCTGTCCCCTTTCCCCCTTGGATCCGCCTATGTCGTTTCGGGGGGGGCACGGAGGTGGGGTCGTTACGGGTGTGGGGGTAAGGAGCTCGAGCATAAGCGGATCCAGGACATCAGCATGGGGGTATTGGCTAAAGAGTTCGAGCATAGGCAGACTCAGGGCATCAGTACGAGGGTGGGGCTAGGGAGTTAGATCATAGGCGGATCCAGGACATCGGTACGAGGGTCGGGCAAGGGAGTTAGAGCATAGGCGGATCCAGGACATCGGTGCGAGGGTCGGGCTAGGGAGTTAGAGCATAGGCGGATCCAGGACATTAGTACGGGGATGGGGCTAAGCAGCTGAGCATTAGCGGATTCAGGACATCAGTACGGGGTGAGACTCGGGAGTTCCAGCATAGGCGGATCCAGGACATCAGTAGGGGGTAGGGGCTACGGAGTTCGAGCATAGGCGGATCCAGGATATTAGTACGGGGATGGGGCTAAGGAGATCGAGCATAGGCGGATCTAGGACATCTGTACGGGGGTGGAGATAAGGAGCTCGAGCATAGGCTGATCCAGGACTTCAGTATGGGTGTGGGGCTAAGGAGCTCGAGCAGAGGCGGATCTAGGATATCAGTACGGCGGTGGGGCTAAAGGCCTTAAGTATAGGCGAATCAAGGACATCAGTACAGGGGTGAGGCTAAGGAGCTCGAGCATAAGCGGATTCAGCTGATCAGTACGGGGGTGGGGCTCGGGAGCTCGAGCATAGGCGGATCTAGGACATCAGTACGGTGGTGGGGCTCGGGCGTTCCAGCATAGGCGGATCCAGGGCATTAGTAGGGTGGTAGGGGCTAAAGAGTTTGAGTATAGGCGAATCCAGGGCAGTACGGAGGTGGGGCTACGGAGTTCGAGCATAGGCAGATCCAGGACATCAGTTCGGGGGTGGGGCTAAGGAGCTCGAGCATAGGCCGATCCAGGACATCAGTGCAGGGGTGTGGCTCCGGAGCTCGAGTAAAGGCGGATCCAGGACATCAGTGGGGGGTAGGGGCTACGGAGTTCGAGCATAGGCGGATCCAGGACATCAGTAAGAAGGTGGGGTAAGGAGCTCGAACATAGGCGGATCCAGGACATCAGTAGGGGGTAGGGGCTAAGGATTTCGAGCATAGGCGGATCCAGGACTTCAGTACGGAGGTGGGGCTAAAAAGTTCGAGCATAGGCGGATCCAGGACATCAGTACGGGGTGGAGCTAAGGAGCTATAGCAAAGGCGGATCCAGGGCATCAGTACGGGGGTGGGGCTAAGGGGTTCGAGTATAGGTGGATAAAGGACATCAGTACAGAGGTGGGGCTAAGGACCTCAAGCATAAGCGGATCCAGGACATCAGCACAGGGGTAAAGGCTAAAGAATTCGAGCATAGGCGGATCCAGGACATCAGTACGGGGCTGGGGCTAACGAGCTCGAGCATAAGCGGAGCCAGGATATCAGTACGGGGGTAGAGGCTAAGGAGTTTGAGCATAGGCGGATCCAGCATATCGGTACGGGGATTGGGCTAAGGAGATCCAGCATAGGCGGATCCAAGACATCTGTACGGAGGTGGGGCTAAGGAGCTCGAGCATAGGCGGATCCAGGACATCAGTAAGGGTGTCGGACTAAGGAGCTCGAGCAGAGGCGGATCCCGGACATCAGTACGGGGCTGGGGTAAGAGGCTCGAGTATAGGTGGATCAAAGACATCAGTACGGGGGTGGGGCTAAAGAGCTCGAGCATAAGGGGATCCAGGTCATTAAGGGGCTTAAGAGTTAAAACAGGTAGGGGCTAAAGAAGTAAAACATAAGCGGATCCAGGACATCAGTACGGGGGTGGGGCTAAGGAGCTCGAGCATAAGCAGATTCAGGACATCAGTACGTGGGTGGGGCTCGGGAGCTCGAGCATAGCTGGATCCAGGACATCAGTAGGGGTAGGGGCTAAGGAGTTAAAGCATAGGCGGATCCAGGGCAGTATAGAGGTGGGGCTACGGAGTTCGAGCATAGGGAGATCCAGGACATATGTAAGGGGGTGGGGTAAGGAGCTCGAGGATAGGCGGATCCAGGACATCAGTTCGGTGGTGGGGCTGAGGTCTCGAGCTGGGGCATAACTCGGTAACAAATAGGCTGAATTGGGTGAAAATCTGCAGGTATAGGTGAAATACCGTCGGAAAACCCATCATATTTTATATTGTATCTCCTTTCTTCTCGTCATGCCCAGTCTTTGCTTAACAAAACAAACATTATGCGTGTGTTTATTTCTCTGATGATATGAACAGGGGGCAAGCGTGGTGCAGAATGCAGAGACATGCTAATTTAGGAAAAAATGGGCCTAGACAGGGGATTGAATGGAGCCATAATGAGAACACAAAACCTAAAACTCCAACATTGCGTTGTTATTAGTATCAAACTGCTGAAAAAAACTCGCCTGTCAATCGAACTGTTTGGCTAACGTACATTGTCACCGGCTTCTCCTGCGCCAGAGCGGCACCTGCCGAGGCCGCAGGCCGAGGTCTGTTGTTGTTGTCTGTTCTGAGCGCTGGTATCAGAGACCTAAAACTTTTGTGGATAGAAGGCACTTCCAAATGATTTACCACCACTGTTGTCAATTTTCAAAATTTTCAAAATTTTTCCCAGAATTTTGCATTATGTTATTTGTAACTTTTATTTTTCTATTTTTTCCTAATTCACCTACAGTCTTCAAACTTGCACCCTTTTACATCAGACAAATTTGTAGTTCACACAAAAAGTTGGAAAGAAAAAGCTTTAAATTTAGGGCTCTAAATTAGCTTTTAAACTTTGCACCCTACATTTGGCATAAAACCATTGGTCTTAACTACAGGCTCGAAATATCTGAAGCTACAGCAGTTCAGGTTCTGAGTCAAATATCAACTTGAAGGCCGGTTTGTGCAGCACTGCACAAACACAGAAACAAAACAAAAATGGAAATTTAAGGGTTCTTTTTGGCCCATTCCGTGAAGGTCTGCATTTCCCAAAATATCATTCAAACCCTTATATCTTCCGATCTAATTGATAAAAATTAGTTCCCATTTCAGATAATAAGAGAGAATAGCCTCCTTTATTATATATTTAGAGATAAAAATTTTCAAACTGAAACTTTTTTATTTTAGAGGCAAAAATAAAATATAAGATTTTAAAATTTTTATTTTCAGCCCCCTGGTTTCCAGACCATGATAGCTACGGTATTGAACTTAACACGGCTGGATAGAAAACGTCGTTGCCGTCATTTTTCTCACTCATACCCCCCACTTATCTCTTACGGCTTCCGCGCTATAAGCCGTAAAATACATTTCGAAGTGGTAATTTTATCAGTTCATTTTTGCTTCACACCTGGGTTTAGGGTGGTTAGAGTCATTGGAGGGAAATGAAATTTTGCATGCAGCTAGGTAAGAGACATATGTCGACATTCCATCTGCACAGATATCAATGAAACACCAAGTTACCTTTACAAACATGCCATTTCTCCACGCAACGTTGTAGCAATTCACCACGCGTCACCCCTGCGTCCACGCCGCGGCAACGCCGGCGATCGGCGGCCGTTTCTGTTTATTTATGGTCTGGTAAAAAAGTACCCAATACTACCCATAATGCATCACAAGTAATTAGAGTACCGTAAAAGTCCGAGTTTACAATAAGAGTATTATGTTTCTGTTTTTGGACCATGGGTGGATCCAGGGAATAAGTAGTCTAGGTGCCCCCCCCTCACCCTTCTCCCCCCATCCCTCCCCCAACCCCCAATCGACCATCGGCGCCCTCTGAAATTGTAAAGACACGCCTCTCAAGGTCGATTACGCTCCCTGAAATGTCGCTTCCCATACGCAGATCCAGGATTGCCTTTCGGGGGTGAGGTGGAACTTCCTTCCAGGTGGAACTTCCTGGTGGGCGCTATCTACACCAGGGACGCCACTTTTGGCCGGAAAACCTATCAAGTAGGCGCTAAAACCTATCAGTAGACCCCGATACCGGCATCTCGGGGAAAACGACATTTCAGGGGATGCCATCGAACTTTCCAGGGGTTTCCGGGACAATTTCAGGGGGCGCTAAGATTCTATGGGGGCACCTGTCCCCTTTCCCCCTTGGATCCGCCTATGTCGTTTCGGGGGGGCACGGAGGTGGGGTCGTTACGGGTGTGGGGGTAAGGAGCTCGAGCATAAGCGGATCCAGGACATCAGCATGGGGGTATTGGCTAAAGAGTTCGAGCATAGGCAGACTCAGGGCATCAGTACGAGGGTGGGGCTAGGGAGTTAGATCATAGGCGGATCCAGGACATCGGTACGAGGGTCGGGCAAGGGAGTTAGAGCATAGGCGGATCCAGGACATCGGTGCGAGGGTCGGGCTAGGGAGTTAGAGCATAGGCGGATCCAGGACATTAGTACGGGGATGGGGCTAAGCAGCTGAGCATTAGCGGATTCAGGACATCAGTACGGGGTGAGACTCGGGAGTTCCAGCATAGGCGGATCCAGGACATCAGTAGGGGGGTAGGGGCTACGGAGTTCGAGCATAGGCGGATCCAGGATATTAGTACGGGGATGGGGCTAAGGAGATCGAGCATAGGCGGATCTAGGACATCTGTACGGGGGTGGAGATAAGGAGCTCGAGCATAGGCTGATCCAGGACTTCAGTATGGGTGTGGGGCTAAGGAGCTCGAGCAGAGGCGGATCTAGGATATCAGTACGGCGGTGGGGCTAAAGGCCTTAAGTATAGGCGAATCAAGGACATCAGTACAGGGGTGAGGCTAAGGAGCTCGAGCATAAGCGGATTCAGCTGATCAGTACGGGGGTGGGGCTCGGGAGCTCGAGCATAGGCGGATCTAGGACATCAGTACGGTGGTGGGGCTCGGGCGTTCCAGCATAGGCGGATCCAGGGCATTAGTAGGGTGGTAGGGGCTAAAGAGTTCGAGTATAGGCGAATCCAGGGCAGTACGGAGGTGGGGCTACGGAGTTCGAGCATAGGCAGATCCAGGACATCAGTTCGGGGGTGGGGCTAAGGAGCTCGAGCATAGGCCGATCCAGGACATCAGTGCAGGGGTGTGGCTCCGGAGCTCGAGTAAAGGCGGATCCAGGACATCAGTGGGGGGGTAGGGGCTACGGAGTTCGAGCATAGGCGGATCCAGGACATCAGTAAGAAGGTGGGGTAAGGAGCTCGAACATAGGCGGATCCAGGACATCAGTAGGGGGTAGGGGCTAAGGATTTCGAGCATAGGCGGATCCAGGACTTCAGTACGGAGGTGGGGCTAAAAAGTTCGAGCATAGGCGGATCCAGGACATCAGTACGGGGTGGAGCTAAGGAGCTATAGCAAAGGCGGATCCAGGGCATCAGTACGGGGGTGGGGCTAAGGGTTCGAGTATAGGTGGATAAAGGACATCAGTACAGAGGTGGGGCTAAGGACCTCAAGCATAAGCGGATCCAGGACATCAGCACAGGGGTAAAGGCTAAAGAGTTCGAGCATAGGCGGATCCAGGACATCAGTACGGGGCTGGGGCTAACGAGCTCGAGCATAAGCGGAGCCAGGATATCAGTACGGGGGTAGAGGCTAAGGAGTTTGAGCATAGGCGGATCCAGCATATCGGTACGGGGATTGGGCTAAGGAGATCCAGCATAGGCGGATCCAAGACATCTGTACGGAGGTGGGGCTAAGGAGCTCGAGCATAGGCGGATCCAGGACATCAGTAAGGGTGTCGGACTAAGGAGCTCGAGCAGAGGCGGATCCCGGACATCAGTACGGGGCTGGGGTAAGAGGCTCGAGTATAGGTGGATCAAAGACATCAGTACGGGGGTGGGGCTAAAGAGCTCGAGCATAAGGGGATCCAGGTCATTAAGGGGCTTAAGAGTTAAAACAGGTAGGGGCTAAAGAAGTAAAACATAAGCGGATCCAGGACATCAGTACGGGGGTGGGGCTAAGGAGCTCGAGCATAAGCAGATTCAGGACATCAGTACGTGGGTGGGGCTCGGGAGCTCGAGCATAGCTGGATCCAGGACATCAGTAGGGGTAGGGGCTAAGGAGTTAAAGCATAGGCGGATCCAGGGCAGTATAGAGGTGGGGCTACGGAGTTCGAGCATAGGGAGATCCAGGACATATGTAAGGGGGTGGGGTAAGGAGCTCGAGGATAGGCGGATCCAGGACATCAGTTCGGTGGTGGGGCTGAGGTCTCGAGCTGGGGCATAACTCGGTAACAAATAGGCTGAATTGGGTGAAAATCTGCAGGTATAGGTGAAATACCGTCGGAAAACCCATCATATTTTATATTGTATCTCCTTTCTTCTCGTCATGCCCAGTCTTTGCTTAACAAAACAAACATTATGCGTGTGTTTATTTCTTTGATGATATGAACAGGGGGCAAGCGTGGTGCAGTATGCAGAGACATGCTAATTTAGGAAAAAATGGGCCTAGACAGGGGATTGAATGGAGCCATAATGAGAACACAAAACCTAAAACTCCAACATTGCGTTGTTATTAGTATCAAACTGCTGAAAAAAACTCGCCTGTCAATCGAACTGTTTGGCTAACGTACATTGTCACCGGCTTCTCCTGCGCCAGAGCGGCACCTGCCGAGGCCGCAGGCCGAGGTTATCCAGTTTTGTCTCGATAACGGCGAGAATGCCGATGGTATTGAGAGTGGCGAATTCATTTATTTCGTCGAGTTTATTTTGTGGTGTAATACTATAAGAGTAAATGTGGGCAACCGTCAGCTTGTTATGTGGAAGCTTTGGGCCTGGATTAGGTTCAATACCTGCTTTTAATAGGAACACTTTAATATCATTAAACTTGCCAGCCAGCCTCCATTGAGAATTAGTGAGCAGACAAATTTTGCAGGTGGTTTTTTGCCGGTGACTAATGTAACAGTTGATTTTGTTCAATTTTATTGCGTGCGCTGGCTGGTACTTGACAGCAGCACTGCTGTCACAGTCCAACACCGGCTACAGCGGCGGGGACAGAGGGCAGCAGCGGCGGTCGCAGCCCGGTCACGGGTTTTGCCCATCCGCGGTCGCTAATAAACGGACGTTAATAAAGCATGGCTACAATATAGCCCACCATTGCCCCGACAGGCCTCCAAACGAGAGCTTTTCTAACCCTCTTGGTTTTATATATCCAAAGGGGCCATTTTAGGATTCCTCCACTGCGCGTTGACGCCAGGCCCCTTTCCAATGAGCGTTAGGGCCGTTAACAGCATTGCCGCAGCGGATTTTGGATTACGTGGCCCGCGCGCTCGGATGGTAGGTAATACTCATAAGCTGACGGTTAACAAAATCACTGTTAAAAATAGGTATTTACGTAGCCAAACATAGGTAATCGGGATCGCTTGAAAGCATTTTCTTATGAAAGCCTAGCTTAGCACATTCACTTGATGCAACCCAAAACTTTAAAATAATGCTGGTAGCGTGTTTATGACAAAGCAGCACGCGCATATGGGTAATTTCAGAAAGTTCTAAAATTCTAAAGGAGGTACTCTGCGGAAAATCGGATACGAGCCATGCAATTATTTGCCCATGTATTTGAATAGCCGTCGCATGCAATTTTCGGTATGCGGAAACACTAAGTTGAGTTCCATAAATTATAGTCGAGGGAGGGGAAAGGGGGCAGCCTCCCCCTTATTTGCGAGATCAGGCACATTTATCCCATCCCCTCGTTTTCGAAAACCAAGCTTGTACAAGAAAGAGTGTACGAGGGCGACTTAAGTGTATAATGGGCGACTTGGAGGGTATCGTAACGATATAACATTCGTAGTCAACATTTATAGCACTCGGCCGTACAACCCCCCGGTTATAGCACTCGGCGGTACAAACCCCCGGTTATAGCCAGAGGTGCAGAAACTTGCCAACTCGGCTACCGGAGTTTGTGACACATTTACGAAAATTGAGGTGCATAATTGTGACAAAATAGCGATCCTGACTGTATAGCTCAAGATCAAACCCCATATTTTCGAAATAGAGAATGAAGCGTGTAGGGAATATTTTAACTTAGCAGCCCTGTTCTTCAATTGCACAGCGTACCATTAGTAATACAATATTGGTACTGTGTTCAGTTTCTACTAAAACGAGGGACCCCCGCTGCAGAAAACCCGCAAACCGCTGTCACAGTTGCCAGATTTTAACATGCAGCCCAATGGGGCTGATTGTTAGTAGTTTGCAGAAAGTTGTCGCCTAGATACCGGAAATGTGACAGTCAATTTTTTCGAGAAATACACGATTGTGGGCATATTTAAGGCATTAACGATAACGCAGATACTTTGTTAAGTACTTCTCTGTCCATTTTTTCAGGTTAAATCATATTTACAGTTTGAGTGTCTTCGATTTATTGGCCCCTATTTCTTCAAATTTAGTATTAAGTACGCCTAAAAGCTCCTAATAAAAGAACAAAGTGAGTGAGAAAATAAACATAGCTGGGCAGCAATTCTACTTAAACTGCGCAACAGCGACAAGACAAGTTAGAAATGTTTATGTGATGTAGTAGAGCCTGCCAAAAATTTAAACAGGCGGGAAGCCACTTATTTTGAGGGCATATTCATTAAGTATATTTAAGATAAGTGCAGGCTAAAACTAGCTAGAACAAATATTGCTGCCCATGGCTAATCTAAGATGAATGTAGGCTATTGTAAGACTGATGCACTTTCCCATATTAAGCTTGGTTTTTCATTCCTTAGCCTGCTTGTGCCTTAGTTTATTTGTGCCCCTAGATTGGTTAGATAGATTTGGAGCTGGAGGAAGTTGGGAGAGTTGGCGCCAGCAACAGGCTGGCAACAACAGTGATTCAGATGAGTTTTCATGATCAAATTATCATATCAATTTTGTACAGATAGCAAATGTGTGCTAATGCAGTCCTCCACAAAGTGTTAACACCCACACTGGAGAGGGGCCTGGAACTAACGTGCACTGGAGGGGGCCCGAGTAGACCCCCTTCTTATCTCAGAAAATCACAGCAAATCTCAGAAACAAATAGATTTCGAAAAACGCTGGTTGGGGGTGTGTTGCTTACTACCAGTGGTGGTAAGCAATGCACAGGACCTGAACTGCATGGAGTTAAAGCAGGATTTTGACTACACTGGATCTTTCTTTGGTATGTGAATTCCAATACCTCTGTACCTATTAGGGCAATAGACATAATTTTACATCTATGCAGGCTAGTTGCCTCAGAGTTTTTACTGCAAAAAGGAATGACCACGCAGGTAATGATCGTGAGTGGGATGCAAATTTTAAGCATTTGATGTGTTTATAAAAATGCTACCTAAGGTCCACTTTACCAACACATTTTAGGTAGATTGAAATACTATGTTGACATGTGGAAAAGTACCATAATTGGAAACACTCCTTCCAAAAATGGAAACTTCTTCAAAAAGGGAAATGCATGTCATTGGGGGAAACTGCGGTCAGAGTTGCCAATAATAGTTATGACCCCAATACTGGAAACAATGACCCATAATTGGAAATTTTCCTTCCAAAAACAAAAACATGATCTATAAATGAAATCTCAGTTTACTACTTTCATGCTGTAGGTAATGGTTTGGTGCTAGAACCTTGTCTGCTGCAAAAAGTAAGGGACAGGTAGAGGACACTCAGCATATTGGAAATAGTATTCAAGTATACATATGTGTTTGGTATTTATGATACATTTGTGAAGATAAGTGTTTGGTTACCATACCTTAATTAGGGTTTAGCTCTAGCCCATATGTATGCCTCTCTCCTCCTTCCCCCGGTTACCATAAGGTCCGGGTCCCACTCTTCTTCACTCAGAAGAAACCCATCACTGCACTCCCGACTTCAGCGAACTCGGCCGCTGGCTGGCCTGTGCTGACTCTGTCACCATCTCGCCTAAACCGAAGAGAAGCCTCGGGCGGCGGAGCGGTTAATCAAGCCAATATAGGGCAAAGTATGGCTAGGAATGCTTGAAAAATATAATCTTAATAGATATGCTGGATCATGGTTTAAAACTCAATCATTTTCATGGATATATTTCCGCTGAATTTCTCGGAATACAAGTGAACGAGGCCTCCACCAATCAGCGGCCGCTATTCGCTCGGTACCGATTGCCCGCGGGGCACGGAGCTTACAGAGGTCACGCTGAGCACAGCTGGCGCCGAGTTCAAGCACCGGTGGGGAGGGGTCGCGTGGATGATTATAACACCTACATGCGTGGTGTTGAGAATGATGGTGGTTGTACCTGTTGTTAGACTGAGGGGGATGGACTGGTGCAGGAGACATTTTGTGGACGTGGGTGGGTATATGGGCTAGGTGTTTGGGCAGTGTGCGGTGTTGATAGCACTGGAAAACCATGAGTTCGTTACACTAGTTCGGTATTTGAATATGTTTCGGGGTCGGGGGGGGGGGGTACAGTTGCAAGTGCTGATTTCGAGTCTAATAAGTTTTGGGGGAGGGGGTTTACGACGCACCGACTGCTAACGTCATATGACGTCGGAGGGGGAAGGGGAATGAACTAGGCTTGAGCTAGGGCAGGGCACCAAATCCTGCCTCTGGGCGGGCTCGAACCCACGACACCCTGCACATACAGAATGTCATGAGCCGAACCGAGTGCGTACGCTAAGCGATTGTTCCACCCAGATACCTGATTTTGAGTCTAAACTATTTGTTCGGCAGTGGGTTACATGGAGCTTTGTATGTTTTTTTCAATTAACACGTTTATTCGCAATGCAACACACGATACATGTGACATACACGCCTAGCTGATCTGTAAGCAGCACTAAAAGTTTGAGATGCTAAACTGATTATTTGAAGCGGATGGATAACAATTCTGACCATGCAAACAAAGTTGGGTCCAAGGCAAATCACAGGGTGCACGAGACAGTTACCTGAGTAAGTATGTATATTTTTATGGCATCAACATCACTGAATGTTTTAGGTATGGGCCATTCCCCGTTCACGGGGGCGTCGCCACAGAGTTTTTACTGAGGGTACGAACCCTGATTGGCGATGACGAGGGAAGGGATGGAGGTGAATTTTGTATCCGATAAATCGTCCTTGAAAACGCTAGCGACAATGCACATCAACACACATTTACGCGCAGGTAAGTGTGTGTTTGTGTTGGTCCGCGCAGCTAGTAGGGATAACATGAAAAACACCTGGGTCATTTTTGGAGGAGACGCTCCCCTGATTCGCAAGTTCAGGGACGCGTGCCCCGTCATCCCCCGACGCTTTCGAAGCTCATGTGCTTTCACATCCTTTCCATGCTGCCACGAGCCGGCTTTCAGGTAACCAGAAGCCACTGTGCACGGACGTGCAACCGTGATTGCCCGACTTTCTCTTTCTAGGCCTAAAAACTGTTTTGTGTGCTGCAATGTCCCTCAACCAATCTACCGAGTGACGTCCCGTTCCTAATTAGTTATTGTTTGTCTGTGGCATTAGTTATAAATAGTCATATACCATTCTTACATAAATACGTTTAGCACTCAGCTTTTGAATTATGCCGTATCTGGTGGAATTGAGAAACACCTCACAACTCACGTCAAGCATTGAAAATGGTGAATTCAAGCAAAATAAATACTTTAGGTAGGTGATTTTTCACGCGGCCAAAATTTCCCGTACTGATTAAGCATTGGCACGAGGGTGGGAAGAAATCACAATGAAGCATCAAGCAACGTTAAATAAATTATTATGAACGGTGGAAGTTTTTCGAACGGTTACGTTTTTCAATAGGTTCAAAATGTGAAATTGTGAAATATTTCTAGAACTGCCCACGCCCGTGGAAACGGCAGTTGACGAGTCTCGAACAGTGATGGGTTGGCTGTTGACGGGACCTTTATGAGTGGTACTATGCAGGAATGTGGAGTTATATTTATTTGATGTAGCCCGGGCACCCCCTCCCAACGAGATATCGAGTTAGGGTGGAAGTCATTTGATTAGGTTTTTTGCATTTCAGGATGAAAAAGTACTGTGTGATGGCTGCAACAAAGATAATATTATGTTATTTCCTTTTATATGGTGGTTACTTCCATTTTTTCCAAAATTGGTCACCCGCAATGGTTTTCTGAAATTCCACGTCCATAATCTGATTTTGTATTATAAGGCAGCATCACCCGTTCATACGCTGCGGTGAAAATTATCAATCAGTGGTGGATTTAGCGACGGATTCGACTAAATCGATGAAATCTCCACTTGCGCTCAAATTTACACCCTAAGCTCACCCTTAGTGAGTGATGCTGGCTCTAAATTTTGTTTATTAGCTTCGTTAACCTCCGCACATGAGGTGGCTTTTCAAGCACCACCGGAATGACATGCAACAATATGGAGACGGTAAGGTTGAGGATTTGAGCGCAACCGGAGGCGTCGCCACTTGGGCGATATTCGCGTCTTCACCTTTAGCGGGTGAGCGTAATATTTTTTCCAAATTGCTATTTTTACGAGTCTGAATCGTGTGTATTCCACCGAAACCACGCACGACTAGTCGACGCGCACCGTCGAGGAAACGAGCACCACCGATACAGGCTTATCTGGAATCCGTCTGGCTGCTATTGCTGGGCTATTATGGGATCGCACACGACATTAATTACATTGATACTACCTTGATTACATTGACATCGATCGAGCTTATTGTACATTTTTCAAAGAAATCAGGGACGCTTCCATGGTTTTCAGCTAAACGTATCCCTAATCACACTCAATTACAGGATTCTACCAAGGTGCCACATTCTCTTTAACCCTATTTCCGGCAGGGGGGGCTAATATTGCCCCCCTTCAGGTTTTTCGAGAATATATCCGAAACGGCTTGCGATAGAACTTTGAAACTTCCTGACTTTTCCTAAAACTAGTACAGGCAGGTTTTCTGAAATTTTCAAGATTATATATTTACCAGGGGCGGAGCTATGGCTGGGTTTTTGGGGAGGTTCTATCCACAAACCAAGTATTATCGTATGCGATGGATTTTTTGTAAAAGGAAGCCGTCTCTGCTGATCCTGATACCAGTTATATGGTTTTATTATATCATTTTTTATGTGAGATGATAGTGCATTCACAATTGTCACTATTTGTATTCATCAGGGGCGGTTACAGCAGTTCAAAATGGGGGAATGTTATCAAGAAGGACTAAACGTTAGTAAGTGAGAAGACTGCTTACAGCCGTGCCAGGGCGAATAAAATTGGGTATATGAAAATTCAAAATAGTTATAACCAAATTCTAGATTACCAGAGGCGTGTCAAGTCACTACACATTTTCAAAATGTATATTCCCAGCCAGTATCACCGCCGCGACTCAATATCGTTGTATATTGAAAATGTGTTTCCAATCACCTCCACCCCCCCACGACGAGTCCTTGATCCGCCTATGTCACCCCCTTTCCCAGAGCTGCCATGAGAGGGTAAAAATTATCAGAAATTAAATTTCAACTAGTCGCGGGACTAATATACTCATGCATACCATTCGCATATTGTTGGTATGTATTTTACCCCACTGTTTTACCTTACTGCATCCGCCCCTGATGAGTTTTTCACTTTTTTCTCATTTATTTATGTGTCAAAGATGCCAAGCAGTATATGACGGCTTCTAATCCGCGTAACAAAAACTTTTTAGGTTGTATATATTTCCCCTCATAGTCCTGGTCCTGGAACTGCCATTGAATTTCGAATTTTTGCGTAACTCGAGTATATGAAAATTTTGGGTCAATTATTTGTAAATCTGAACTAGTTTTGTGAAAATCGTACGACAGAGACAAGGGTTATGGAAAATCTAAAAATACACAAAAATTGTATATTTTGCACGACCTTCTCCTAAAAAATAAAAATTGTGAAATTTTCTTTTTTCAAAATAAAGTTTAGCAGGAGAGGAATCTATGGCACTTTGAATTTTCAAAATCGGCCGGTTAGATTACGAGATCTTAGGGGGCCCATATTGCCCCCCCTTGCCGGAAATAGGGGTAGCCGGGAGCCTGACGGAAATAGGGTTAACGGGAATGTGGCACCTTGGTCGAATCCCGAAATTTAGTGTAATTAGGGGTATTTTTAGCTGAAAATCATGAATCTATTCTTCTATCTGAATCTATTCTAATCTATTCTTTCTCTGAAAAATATACAATAAGCTCAATGTTTTGATTTTCAAAATGCTCTTCTGGGGTAATAGATAAATATATGCCTTTGGATGACGTCATGATCTGGCAACTACTACCATATTCAACAGGCTTCAAGGGCTTCAATTGGCTGACTACTGACTGTGACGCCAGCATGTCGTCACGCCAACAGCTGACAACTGTGACTGGTCGCATGGGTACATTTTGGGTGCATTTCAGGTAGGTTCTTAGCTTTTCTCTTCGGAAGTTTTGAGTTTCAAGACAAATGGTATACCTATTGGGCACCGGGTTTTCCGGCATGCCTTACAACTTGGCTATCTCAGTTAAAATCACGTTATAAAGGTGCCACATTCCCTTTAACTCAGTTCTAAGACGTCTGTGCAGCACAATCCTGACATTTGAAGGGCTTTTGGGGCACCTCGCGGCACCCGACATATGTGCCCGACATCTACAGAAGGCCTCTCTACGGACCTGAGGGGGAGCACTGCCCGCTTCGATCTGCCTCTGTCTCAGTCAAGATCAGACATCCGGTGTACCGCTTACGGTGTAGGTCAATTGCAAGTCCCCAGCCACTTGAGAACAAGCTAAGAAGGGGGCGTCATGGTCAGGCACCTCACAAAGCTCTTGAATCGATTAAGTAGGTGCTTTGTCGCCAAAATTTATTTTGCCAAGGAAGCAGATTCTTAGCATTATTTTCTTCATCGCAACAACTGCTTTACTTATACTGCCTTGCACACGGAATGGGAGAGAGAGAGAGAGAAAAAAATAGATTGAAATCGATATTTATTTTAGGTAAAGAATATCTAATCACACTAGTAGCAACATCACATAGAGCATGGATCACCATCGTTCAAATGTGCAATCTGGTCCGCGCCAAGGCACTTGATATCCTACATAGGTTTGAAAATGCTTACAACTATTCCAGGGTGAGCATTATACGACACGTTCCAACATTCACATCACAAAGCGCATACCGGCTCCCAAATTCGAATTTGCAGAAATTAGGCAGCAGCCAGCAGCAGGATCAGCAGAGTGATGACCGCTGCCGTCGTCTGCGACGTCGCACTGGCCGCGCTCCATACCCAGTTGCCGTTACACAGGCTGGTGTTACAATAGCACGTCAAGCCCGCGCAGCCTACTAAATCAGCAGGAAAACACGATCTCAGGGCGTCTTCAGCGTCGCTCTTGTCCACGATGTGGATGCAGCCGTTGCTTCCGGCCGAGCATGCCTGAAGGTAAGCCGGGTTTCTGGGATTGAAGTTCTTGCAGTAGGGGAAATCCCGCAGCTCGCGCCCGGTGCGTTCCGGGATTTCGATGTTGTGGAAGTTGGCCTCCTGTCTGCACGCGTAGCAGTCGAGCGCCTCGCCCTGGCCGATCAGAGCCAAGCACATCACACTGGCACAAACACTCGGCAGCATAGCGCTCGTTAAGGGCCACTGGTGGTGAATACAGAGGGGTGGCGAACGCGTCTGCCTCCTATTCCGGTCTGTTGATGGTGTCGTCCTAGATATTGCGCAACCGAGGGATGCCAGAAACTGGATTGACTGACCTTGGCCGAGACATTGTGTGAAATAGTACGCAGCGCGCGGGGTAGCGACAACATACTTCTGTCACAACATAGTTCCGTCAGTTCACGGCGGAGGGAATCTGGATCCATTCCACTTGTGCTCGATTGTCCCCGAAATAAACCCAGGTCCAGTCGTTTGCAGGCCAGGATTATCAAGCCAGATCACTGGTCCTCTGGGCCAAAGCTCCCCCTCCAAAATTTGTCCAACAGTATGTACTACTTGCCCCCCCCCCATTGGTTGGCCCCAAGAGTAACAAAGCTTCTGCTGTATCTCTATTAAAAATTGAAAACCATGAATGATTCACGAACTCCGTCTGCAAAACGTAGCATGTTTTGCAATTGACACTCCTTGGCCAGTTAAGCTGTTGACAAAACTTGCGAGTTGAAATGAGAGGTGCCAATTTCGGGCATATGTTCCCGTATTTGGCAATATAAAAAATGCGGTCTCATTTTTGTCACCATGTGGACCTTCGGCAATCACAATTTAGAGCCCTAAAATGACAGCTTTTTCGACCCCTGGTTCGCCCATACGTTGAATATAACCTAAAAGCATAAAAATATGTGACAGACCATACAAAAGTTTATCCTTAAAAATATTTGTACAGGATGGAACGAAAACAGTAACGTTTTATTAAGAACTGCTAAAGTTCCCACGACTCATTCTCTGGCCCTCAACGGCCTTTTCTGCTTGGACAAGTCATATTATTTAGAGGAATATCAGAAAAATCGCTTGTCTTCTGGTTTTTCATTGCAGTGGAAAGTTACAGAAAATGTTAGGAACTTTTTAACAGGAAAATATTACAAAAGCTTTGTTTGTTAAATTGAATACTCTGCAAGTCTTGGCTTACGCCATTTTTTCACTGCAAGAAGAGTAAGCTATTGGTATCACTATCACCCCAAGAAGATGGCGTAAGCCAATACTTGTAGAGTAGGGTGCCCCTAAAAAGCAAAAACAATCACACAAACTTCTTATTTGGAGGAATTATGTATCCATATGCTAATATCATAAATGCAGAGCTTCAGATTTTAATTTTCATATTTGGTGATTCACCACACTATTTTGTAAATTCGATTTTCACAAATTTATCATCCTACCGGATAATAATATTTTTGGGGCTTATCGACGCACCAACTGCCAGGGTCATATGGCGTCGCCAACTCTTTCCCTGTTGGAAGGGTTTCTCGGGAGCCAGCTTGCTCCTTGTTCAGGGAAGCCGCCGGGCCTTGAACCCGGGTCGGCTGCGTGGCAGACAGCTATGCTGACCACTCCACTACCGCGCCCCCCCCATCCTACCGGCTTGCTTAACTGTAATGTATGAATGCTGCACACTACACTTCATACTTGTTATGCTCACTGGTTTACTGACCCACTGCCATGGGAATTGAAACCAAGCCAAACGTGTGCCCTGTGCAACACACAATTATTGAGATGGACTGTAGCTCTTTCTCTACTTTACATCCGGACTACGCACTAGCATGTTGTGATAGTTTCTGAGTGTCAAGGATATTGAATCTAGTAGCGATGGAGGTAGAGAAGGGTAAGAAGAGGGGGAGGTTAGGTTAGGCCTAGGGGAAAGGTTTGAAGTAAACTGAAGATCCTTAGTGAAGATGTGTCATCTTCAGAGACTTCCCGGTGCCGCCTCACCTACTGCAGCTAAGCCGCCTCCCAGACCAAAGCAGGAAGTTCCTGTCATAACACCACGTCAGGCCCTCCTGGGAAGCACGAAGCACCTCCAGGAGACCTTCCTTCTTCATCCTGGGGCTCTTGCCTCACTCTATCACTCCAAGCTGCCTAAATTCAGCGCGGTGCTCAGGTGGCTCCTCACCCTCCTAAAGAGCCACAGTCTCTCAGAGGCTGGCAAAAGGGTGACGGAAGAGATGAGGGCTGTGTGGGCCCAAAATTTTGGACCAAAGCTCATACTAGGGAAAGAATATGGCAAGGAAGACGAGGACGGTATTAATAAGAGTCTGAATATAAACATTAAGGGCTACAAAATATCAGCAAAGGTGGTGGACGTCTGCGAGAAGTGGACTGATTCATGGAGCTGGTGGTGGTCAGCCTGGGAGGAGAGGTGGAGGGGTACACGTTCAAGCTTTCGGGTTCAGCTCATTATACTCGCTCGTTAAGTACGTGTATCTATATCTTCAACATCAAGCTGCTCAGTAAAATCTTCAGAATGTCAGAGGAGGAGCAATTCCAGGTGAAGTCCATTGCAGAGTTCATTCTGCTCTTTTATGCTAAATTCTGGCTCAAAAACCCTTCTGGATGCCTCTGCTTCTAGACAAGACCTGGACTTCTTGAGCTCTGTGTGGAGTACAGGAAGGTGAACTCCGGGCTGACCTTTGAAGTACTGAGCTCTGCGATCCCCTACGTGTGGTAATTTACCCCGCAGCTCATCACTCTAGCTCTAAATGGCACTGAACGGGAGGATAGGAGCTAGGGAGCTGCACAAAAGCGCGAGAGTGAGGATGAAGACAGGTAAGCCAACCTCTCCTGTACTTCCCCACGGTGCGACCGATTCAAGAGGAAACATGTCACCCCTGTTCGGAGCTCAGTCATGGCTGGTGTTTGACTTGCTTCAGCTCAGAGGCTCCCAGGACAGGTTGCTTGACCCAGTCTCCACCTAGCAGAACTCTCCCGACTGCAGGAACCTGCAAATGTTCCCCAGGAACCTCACAATCGTTTACGACCTAGCGGAGCGTGGAAACCACCTCTTCACCGACTTCATCAAGAGGGTAGAGTCCAAGGATCAGCGCCAGGCGCTCTTTGAGGTGGCAGAGGAGTTCAGGGTCAGAGTGAAGAACACTACCAAGGCCAATCTAGAGCTCTGCTAGAATTAGCTCTTGTTGTGTTTATACCCCGCCTCCTTGCGAAGTATACCCACCCTCGAGCAATATCCTAGTCATACCCCTAAGTGATGTATGCTTCCAACTGATGCACCCCCCCCACTATAGAGATATATGCCCCCGCCCCTGCTAGCGATTCAAATGAATGGAAACGCATGATTTAAAGGTAAATCGCGAAACATGAAAATTGAACACTGCAACTCTGGATTTAAATGGTAAATACATGCATACGAATACATGATTACTCCAAATATGTATGTGTGATAGCTTTTCGTTTTTCAGGCGCATCCTACCCAAGAAACCAGTACACATAGAGATTATGAAGTATATTGTGCAGCACTCATTTATTCAAGTTAGGCAGGCCAGGATATGTGCTAAGTTTTTAAAAATCACATTTATGAAAAAGTGTGGCGAATCACCAAATATGAACATTTAAATCTTAAATTCTGCATTTATGGTATTTGCATATGGATACATCATTCCTCCAAATAAGAAGTCAGTGTGATTATTTTTATCATTTTAGGGGCACCCTATTGTAGAGTAAATAATATAACTAAAAGAACAAATGAATATTTTCCTAGTAAACGAAGTTTCTAATATTTCGTTCTCACTCTCAGAGACGTCGTGTTTGGTTACACCCCCGTTCAACAGAATTGCAGCCCAGTTGACCCCTCCCAGATTCAAGTACTGGATCTGACGGTAGTTCAAATCCAATTCATATTCCGGCCATTCATTTCAATTCATTCACGGTCTGCAACTTGCGGTGACATTGCTGAGGAAACATTGCACGTCTCCTGGTGATTTTTGGTCGCAGGATATCAGTTTGTGTCGCCTCACATAGTTCGCGGTGTGGTTGGTACCCATCGAAGTGAGTTTGGTGAAGACCGCACGCATGACGCACGCGAGTTTTTACTGTTTCTGCTGGAATGGCTACATGAAGACCTGAATGTTGCTGCTCCTTCGGTAAAATATTTACCAGACTCCGAAGTAACGGAGGATTACAGCGTTGCTGATATTGCCATCACTTGTGCATCGTTGTGCAGCTCATCACTCTAGCTCTAAATGGCACTGAACGGGAGGATAGGAGCTAGGGAGCTGCACAAAAGCGCGAGAGTGAGGATGAAGACAGGTAAGCCAACCTCTCCTGTACTTCCCCACGGTGCGACCGATTCAAGAGGAAACATGTCACCCCTGTTCGGAGCTCAGTCATGGCTGGTGTTTGACTTGCTTCAGCTCAGAGGCTCCCAGGACAGGTTGCTTGACCCAGTCTCCACCTAGCAGAACTCTCCCGACTGCAGGAACCTGCAAATGTTCCCCAGGAACCTCACAATCGTTTACGACCTAGCGGAGCGTGGAAACCACCTCTTCACCGACTTCATCAAGAGGGTAGAGTCCAAGGATCAGCGCCAGGCGCTCTTTGGGGTGGCAGAGGAGTTCAGGGTCAGAGTGAAGAACACTACCAAGGCCAATCTAGAGCTGTGCTAGAATTAGCCCTTGTGTTCATACCCCGCCTCCTTGCGAAGTATACCCACCCTCGAGCAATATCCTAGTCATACCCCTAAGTGATGTATGCTTCCAACTGATGCACCCCCCCCACTATAGAGATATATGCCCCCGCCCCTACTAGCGATTCAAATGAATGGAAACGCATGATTTAAAGGTAAATCGCGAAACATGAAAATTGAACACTGCAACTCTGGATTTAAATGGTAAATACATGCATACGAATACATGATTACTCCAAATATGTATGTGTGATAGCTTCTCGTTTTTCAGGGGCATCCTACCCAAGAAACCAGTACACATAGAGATTATGAAGTATATTGTGCAGCACTCATTTATTCAAGTTAGGCAGGCCAGGATATGTGCTAAGTTTTTAAAAATCACATTTATGAAAAAGTGTGGCGAATCACCAAATATGAACATCTAAATCTTAAATTCTGCATTTATGGTATTTGCAGATGGATACATCATTCCTCCAAATAAGAAGTCAGTGTGATTATTTTTGTCATTTTAGGGGCACCCTATTGTAGAGTAAATAATATAACTAAAAGAACAAATGAATATTTTCCTAGTAAACGAAGTTTCTAATATTTCGTTCTCACTCTCAGAGACGTCGTGTTTGGTTACACCCCCGTTCAACAGAATTGCAGCCCAGTTGACCCCTCCCAGATTCAAGTACTGGATCTGACGGTGGTTCAAATCCAATTCATATTCCGGCCATTCATTTCAATTCATTCACGGTCTGCAACTCGCGGTGACATTGCTGAGGAAACATTGCACGTCTCCTGGTGATTATTTGGTCGCAGGATATCAGTTTGTGTCGCCTCACATAGTTCGCGGTGTGGTTGGTACCCATCGAAGTGAGTTTGGTGAAAACCGCGCGCATGACGCACGCGAGTTTTTACTGTTTCTGCTGGAATGGCTACATGAAGACCTGAATGTTGCTGCTCCTTCGGTAAAATATTTAGCAGACTCCGAAGTAACGGAGGATTACAGCGTTGCTGATATTGCCTGGCATCAGTTCTGTCAAGCAAACGATTATGTTGTGATGTTGTCTCTCTTGCTAAAATGACATCGTTGTTATGTTGTGAAATAAGAAAATCATGCCGTTAATAATCTGAATGTAATGCGCATAATAAAAAGGTGAAAATCTAAATCTATGGGGGATGACTGGCTTTGTGGATAACATCCCTGTCTTCTATGCCACCGGTCCCGGGTTCAAGTCCCGGCGGAGCCTCTGAATAAGTTGATATAATCCCGCAAATCCCTCCCAACAGGATGAGAGTTAGCGACGCCGTACAACCTTAGCCGTTGGTGCGACGTTAAACGCCATCAATTATTATAAGCTAATTCCATATTCACAATCACCCGAATTATCTTTCCAGTCCATATAATCTTTCCAATCTCTATACCTAATATATCAGCATCCATTCATGAGTATAATACAAATATCCCCGACGGTCAGCGAGGGACGTTTAGATCATCTTGCATAATAAACCAGCCTCAGAGTGGGAATGGTGTGTGTTCTGACTGGATATGACTGACTTAGGAACTTTGTTAGCCTCAAAAGCCTTCAAATGAGTTGATGCATTCCTGACTGTTGAACGATAAGCAAATGTTAAAGTAATGCAACAAATACATGTGAATTCAAGGATCTTTGTTTGCCAAATGAGAAAATATTTACCAGTTTCCGAAGTATCGGAAGATTACAACCTTACAGAACCTTTCTGTAAGGCTATTTTATTCGGCTAGTGACCATTCCAACAGCACCGCCCGTGGTGAAGTGTGGAACTTCTACTTCCAACTGCTGCCGATATCCCTAGGTGGTCGGTTCCAAGCTGTCACCATAATCGTCGCCCCTGGGCGGATCGGTGGAGGGGGTATTCAGGGAGAGCTGATCCAGGGGGCAGTCCAGCCATGCCCCAAGGCGATAAAGAGGGGTAAAACCCCTCTCCCTCTCCCCAAATGGCTAGGGGAAAACAGGTATATATGCTTCTATACATATGAATACTGTTATTGTTGCAGATGAAAAGGTAGTGCAAAGTAGAGGTGGGACTTTTTGGAAAAAGTTGGTCCCGGTCGCGGTCCCGACCAATATTTCTTGGTCCCGGCCTAGTCCCGGCGAGAAAGATGTGGTCCCGGCCTGGTCCCGGCAGCCTTTTTCCCCACTTATTAGCTTTTAAACATACTAATTTCTTGTGGATTAAGAGCCAAACATATTAGGCAAATTCATATCATCATTTCATAAACAAATCAACATAAAGTATGAACCATAGCTTCAGGAAATCCTTACCTACTATCATAAAAAATGGTCACAATAGTTTGACAATGCTCTCTGAGGAAACATTTGCATGTTAAACCCTTAAAAGGTAAGAAACTGTCCGTCAATCCAAATTTAAGCAGTATCACACCTCCAATTTGTCCATCCATAAAAACACAATCAATAAGCGTACCTAAGCTTTATCATTGAAGGTCAGGACACAAATACCTTCAAGAGCCTTAAGATCAAATCACCAAAGCACAGGAGCAATTTGACATCACTTTTGCAGTTGCCATGTGACTAAAGGACTGTTTTTGGCTGTTTATGAAGAATGATGCGAGTTGATACACTGGATGAAGGAACTGACAATTAATGTTGTTTTCGTGACATACCTAGGTAGTTCTCCAAAAACAATTAGGTAAGCCCCCACCTTCCTTCCTTCCTTCCCAACGCACACAAACAAAATGGCTAATGTCCATGCATGGATTTCCAAATATGGAGGCCAAGCATAGGTCTGTGAGAACAGCAAAGCTATCAGCAAAAACTGTCTTCTTTGATTCGTGTCAAAACGGCTTTCAATTATTATAGGCAAATCAAAGTTGACAATTATTAATGTTAAATTAATAAATTATTATTATTAATGTCAATAACAATATTTGCTTGTAATAGGCAAAAATGTTATGGCAGCCACAGACGGCGCTCTAAAGACAAATAGTACATTATCACGTTTAGTAAGAGAATAAAAATAATATTTAAATGAATTATCACGTGGCTTTAAATACTTTTTTGCCTTGAGGCTACTAAAGCTTGAACTTCTACTTAGTTGAATTTTTCTTTCAAAGACAGCAATGGCGCACACTTGTTCAACTACTTTTCATATACTTGGAAAAAAACACGATTAGAGTTATTTATATAGAGAAAAGGGTTTTCCACACCTTTTTGGCAAAGAACGTGTGGTTTTTACCTAGGCTAGGATTGTGCCTGGTTTTTTCTTCCCTCGGGTTTTTCCAGGAAAGTAACTTTATAAACACCAAATAATCACATCAACATTAAAACACCTAGGGGCTAGGGACTCTGCAGAGCCCAGAGTCGCTGATCAATGGCACGGCACTCTTACCCGAGTTATCAACTCCATCGCGGATCCAGTTCGCGGGTCCAAAGACCATACTAAGGTCACAAGAGTATCGAGAGGAGGGCCAATGGTCCATGCGCCCCCCCCACACTCAAAGGCGAAATTTTGGCCAATTTTCTTTAAGCACTATGCTTTTACTTTTTTCCCCGAGTTGCCCCCCCGCGCTCCCCCGTCCGCCAGTGACTTAGATTTCATACTCAGTACAACACACATGCTCACTTCAGCCCCAGCCTATCATTCACAACATTCCCACCCCACTCCAGTCGTGCCAGCGCTAGCTGAGTGTGTGGCCTCTGGGGGTGCGGGGCGCTTACAGCGCCCAGTGCAGACGCTGGAGGCCCCCGGGGGCCGTGTGGCCGGCAAAATGCACGCCAACACACTTATATCTTGCGTCGCGGTTCTGGCCCTAAATTCGGCGTGCTTTTGGATAGAAAGGACGCCCATTTAGAGCCGGGTTTCATTAACCCTCTAAAATTTCTGGGTAACTCTAAAAGCAATCTCTCCGGCGGATGGGGAATCCTCTGCCGATGAACTAAAAAATATTATCTTTATTATTCTTCTTCTTGTTGCTGTTGGCTAGGGCAACGCAGCGTCGTGCGGTAATTGAATGTGGATGAAGAAATTGAGGCCATTCACGTTTTATTCACGACATAACGCAAACACGTAATTTAAAATATTTTTGAGTACTTTTTTAGAGAGAAGGGAATTGAAACAGTGGGGATGGTAGGGACGGCCATTTCCAATCACCAATTCCAGAATTATCTTTTTAATCAAGCTTTTGTTTCAATGCCTTCAAGTACCTATATGCAAAACACGTTTTTTCCTTCAATTCAAAGTGATTTTGGCCCCAGTACCCACCATTTTTGGGTTGTATTTTGGTTGTGTCACTGAGTTGCTTTATAGTCAAGTGAGGGAATAGGAATTACATCTGAAAATGTGGTTTCCAAAGAATGACAGTTAGTGAGAGCTGAGTTCCGTGCTGTGTGTGTGCAACATTATTCTCTTTCATCTAGTTGAATTGATACTTTTCTCATTTTATAACGTTGGAAAATTGCAGCAAGGAGGCAATGAAGTGCTGGAAAGTCACAGTTATATTTTTTCTTATATCTTAGTTTTAGATGAAATGTGGAAACCATTATCATGAATTTCGCTTGATCCAGACTAGCTCTGGTCCCGGCACAGTCCCGGCGTTTAGCCTTTGGTCCCGGCTTTAATCCCGCCGGGACCAAACCTGGTCCCGGCGCCGGGACCGCGGGACCTAAAAGTCCCACCTCTAGTGCAAGGGTCTTAAAATAGATAACGTTGGATTTGGCTAGGATTAGGATGAATGGCCTTATGTTCTATATTAAACAAGATAAAATTGTTTTGATTATTTAATTATTGATGTTTCGGACGAAATCGTATTTGAAATACAAAAAAGACAAAAGAAGACAAAAGTAAAGCACATCAGGACTCTGGTTTTGGCTAGCGAACTGCTCAGCGGACTTGCCTTTCAGGACTCGGGTTTTTACTATCTGGACTAAATTGCATCGGTGAAGATAGAACTGCCCTCCATCTCACGCAAGGTGTGCAGCTTTCTTACCTCGATTGAAGAAACAGGAGCGCGATTTAATGGAAATGGAGAATGTTTCTGAAACATATTTTCGAAATCTTCTTTGAAAATCTCGTTTCTCTCGAAAACAGTGGCACCAGTAAAAGTCAAGCAGAATCTCTTGAAATCGGTGGAGGTGTCAAGGTTGGGTACCTATAACTTTAAGAGGCTGGATTAGAAGGCCTTTGTCTGTGCATATATTCTAGTACCAGCCTGTCAAGTTTTTAGACATGTCAAAAGCAGGCGTATTGTAAGCCATTGAAAATCGTTAAAGGGAGATACGCGAAAAATTATTATTGTGGTTTCTTGCTATTTGAAAAATCTTCATAACGAAACTATCAATTATTTTTGTATCTTCGGCAAAATTTTGGGAGGCCACTCACTTATTATCGAAATAGGTTAACAGTTTCGATAAAATGCCCATCACTTACCCATGCCCATACCCATCACTTACTTTTCGAAAACTATTTAAAGTTGAAAAGTAATGTTTTTGTATAATACAAATGTCTGTTCTCCTGTATTTGTATTTGAATTAATTTTAAAAAGCTTTTAAAAACTACAAAATGAATTAGTTTGCCCTAGAAACGGAAAAAACATAATTATTCAAGTCTTAAGCGGTTTCGTACCGCGGGCCTTGAGTCATTTTCTGCTTCAGCCCCAGGTTGACAAAACTTTTGCGTCAGATAGGTCACGTGACCCCGGTTTGAGAATTCCTAGGCTTCTGATTGGTTAATTGTGATTTCTTTTAAGCCCTATATTTCTGTTTCAAAAGAGCTTTGGAATGTTGTTTTTCTAAAGTGATTTTTTCTGTAGAAGTCCAAAGTTCTACATCACTATTTAGGATAGATATGACCCAATTCTTAGAGAAATTGATAGCCTTGGCCGTGTGTACGTCATATACATCAATATGAGGTGTACCGGTAAAGTCGTCTAGAAATGTTGACTTTGAGAGCGATTTTAAGGCATTTGAAGGCCGAATTCGCAAAAATGAGAAGGGGTCTTCTGAAACAACTTTTTGTAACCTTTTCATATAGGCAATACAAATTTTTTCGCGTATCTCCCTTTAATCTGAGAATGTTCCGTTCGGCTATGGACATTCCAGATTCATGTCTGATTCCGACGCTATCTAACTAGTACCGCTTAACGCCATCTAAACATTGTTTCGCTGAAGAGATTAAAAAATTTTCCGTGCTTACTCGAAAGCTCTTGGAATGACAAATTCTCACAAAACAGGTGGACTTAATGCAATCCATGTCTAGGCCGCATGTATATTCAGCCGCGCACTTACAGGGAGAGGGGAGGAACGGAGTTAGAACTTAAAAATCATCTGCGGGAGAGGTTTTATGGACGTTGACCATAAATCAACTTAAGACCTGGTTTGAGCATGTCTTGATCAGCGGCACAAAAGCCAAAATTTCGGGTCCACGTTCCCTCCTGATTTGCCAGTTGCGGGGGGGGTCGCGTCCCCCATGTCCCTCCCCGCTCTCGGCAAACATGGAGAAGAGTGACATGGACCTGCCACCGGGCCAACTGCCCATTCGCCCAATAATGCATTGCTAGAGTGGCATCGCTGCACCCTTTTATTAATGAATTCAGCATCTACATCGCACTCCGGGTAATTTTCTCTTTCGCTGCTTGGATATAAGGGACAATACAATCTCGATTTTTTAGCAGTGGAGTGAGTTCCAAAACGGCCATCTCATCCCGGTTTTCAATGGGCACAACCGTTTTCTCATTGCCAAGTAATCACCAGCTTGCTAACCATACGTCAACAGCGCGATGAGCCAAGTTGAACACATTCAATAAATGCAAAAAAATATACCGCCGGCTTTTACGAGCCGGCGCAGCGGTGAATGTGGACCGGATGCGGAATCCAACAGGTGCATCCGCACCCTTGCGCCACTCTTCCTATCACACCCGGTGAACACTCCGCTGAGAGGTCAACAATGGCGTTCCAAGAGGTGACAAAACCATTCAAACTGTCACAACTTTCCAAAAAGATCGGCAGACTTTCTGGAAGACTTGTGGAGATGTTCGATTGTTGTGCGACATGGAAATGTGTAGAACGTTCGTCCCTTATTTTATTGTGTATTCGACCAAGTATTTCCCCAATGCATCTCTGAACGCCTATCGTCAGGGCAGCGTGACAGGTAGTGGAATTCATTGCACTGCCATCAATCTTTATCAAAGAGCCAAATGTTGAGTGTGTAAACAGTCAAGCTTATGAGGATGGCCGACCAGGCCCCTGTAGAGTATTTTAATCGCATGTCAAGACGGGTTCAACCGGAAAAAGGTTATGCGCTAAGTTCGCTAACTTTTTAACACATAATAATCTAGTCGAGTCATATTCATGTAAGACGGCGGGGACAACCCCCACCAGGGCGGATCACTGCACTGTGCGAAACGCTGCAATGAGCCTAGTGCCTGATGGCCCCTGGACAAAACATTTGCATGAACGGGGCTTCAGGGTACGAACTCCGAAATCTTAACACGCGCATTGACGGGGGGCGGGTACACGCCTCCCCTCGTTTTTGGAGATAACATGAAAACAGCGGAGCGTAGCGCCGCCGTACTTGGCATACCTTTTCTCTTATCATTTTTACAACTTTTGTCAACATTTTAAGTTCAGGTCATCTCAGGTCAGGTCACTAGTACAGGTCAAGTGGCCTGACCCAAAAAAAAGTTTAAGATAGCATAAGTCAGAACAGAAAGAGCTGATCCGATTGAAACTCATATCACATAATGGAACTACCGACATCTGTTAAATATGTTCTGGTATTTTTTATATCGATGACTTACGGTCAGGTACGAGCCATGATCTCTCCATTGGAAATACATGGGGAAAATGGTTTTAACAAAATAACTTAGTAATGGATGGTGATAGAGCGTTTATGTTAACTGCATTATATTGTCCTTGTCTCTGTGATTCTCATTATAGGCATTTTGACCTAATTTGACCTTGAACTGACCTCAGGTCAGGTCAGATCCCATATTTGACCTAATCTGATCTAGCAAGGTCATATTATATACCATTTGATTTGGCTTGCTGCGAGGATTCGAATGATATAATTTGTTTTGATCCATATATACTTTTCCAGATGTAATAACCGAAAACCTTCATTTACATTTCCAACTAGCAGGGGAGTGGTCAGCGCAGCTGGCTTCCATACAGCCGACCCGGGTTCTGGGCCCGGTGGCTTCCCTGAGCAAGGAGCAACTTAGTTTAGTCAAATTAGTCAAATTAGTTTGATGGAGACCTCAATAAAGCACTACTACTAAAACAACAGTGACTCCCGAGAAACCCTTCCAACAGGGACAGAGTTGGCGACGCCATATGACCCTGGCAGTTGGTGCGTCGATAAACCCCAAAAATTGTTATCCATGCGAAACATGCCATCCTTCATTCGCTGCTCAAACAGATAATTGACGCGTTGCTTATTTCATCTATTCTACACTGTATCTCTATTTTGTGGAACATCTGGCGTAACTCAGCTTCATAGAATTCAACAACTCATAAAACTAAAAAATATTTTAGCTCGGGTAAGGGAGAGGGGGCAACAAGAACACTGGGGGCAAGAGGGGGCAAGGGCAAGAACACCCACTCTATCTGATAAACTGGCAGTTCGATGAGCAGGAAAAGGGTGTATTACGCTTGCGTTCACTGCGCTTAGCCCTTGGGAGTGAATTAGTGCTAAAAAGCTCTTTATTTTTGCACATATATAAATTAATTCTAAAGATATAAAATCTGTAGTTCATTTGTATTTTCTTGAATTAGCTTTGTAAGCCTTATTGCCCAAAGCATTTTAGAAATTGTACATTCATATTGCGGCCTTATGCTCCTAATTCTCTTGCATCGTTTTCACCGTTGTCGCTGTGCGTGGAATCAAAGTTGCACTTAACACGCACATTGACGGGGTCTGAGCCACCTTCGCTTTGACGGGGGATGGCGCGTACCTGCCCCCCCCAAGATCTCGAGAATCACGCTAGGTAGCGAAAACGGTAAACGGCGTTGGGTAGCCCATTCACTTCCCCATCGAAAATATTTGAACTATTTTTTGTCAGGTCACATTTAAGGTCACGAGAGGTCAAAACATGCCGTCATAGGGATAACATGTACATAAATGAAGGTTTTCGGTCATAACATCTGAACAAGTAAAGATAGAGCAAAACGACTTGAACTATATGAATCCTCGCAGCAAGCCAAATCCAATGATATATAATTTGACCTTCTAGGTTAAATCAAGGATTTGAACTGACCTGAGGTCAGGTCAAGGTCAAATCAGATAAAATGCATATCATTAGAACTGCAAAGACAAGGTAAATCGAATGCAGCTAAAATAAACGGTCTATCATCATCCGTTACGAAGTTATTAAGCTAAAACAATTTTTCCCATGTATTTCCAATGGAGATCTCATGGCTCTTACCTGGCCTTAGATCATCGATATAAAAATACCGGAACATATTTTAGAGAACTCGGTGGGCCCATTAAGTGATATGAGTTTCAATTGGATAAGTTCACCCTGTTCCGACTTATGCTATCTTAAACTTTGAGGTCAGGTCACTTGACCTGCAGGTACTGGTGACCTGACCTGAGATGACCTAAGCTTAAATTTTGCACAAAAGTTGTAAAAATGGCGAGGGAAAAGGTATGCCAAGTATGGCAGCGCTACGCGGCGCCGTTTTTATGCTCTTTCCGAAAAACCCGAGGGGGGCGGGTACCCGCCCCCGTCAATGCGCGTGTTGAGTAATGGGCGAGCTTGTAGGAGAGCAGTTGAATGGGGCAAGACGGCTACCCTGACCATGCGATGCACAGCACCCGAAATTGCATGTTATTTGATGTAGCCGTGCAAAATCGTAATAAATCGCTTTCATTATGTTGGTGCTATTGATTGGGGAAATGTTTGTGATTCCGCTGCTTGAGAAAATTAATGTTATCGAAATTATGGTACAAACATGACCGCGATATATCGAGCATGTGATTTTTTCCATAATGCTCCATATAAAGAGTGATATTACAAGTTGAGCACAATGTCGAATGACATGACCTCAGGGTATATGGCACGAGACAAGCCCACCAACTTCGACAGGCGCTCGCGGCAACTAGAGCTGGAAAGCGGCGAATAGCGCGTGTTGGCGCCACCAAGTACAAAAGGTGCCGCCTAACATACATGCGTGACGCCTCAAGTCAAGCAGCATCTAAAGGCGCTCTTATAGCTTTCTTGAAGAATGAAAAATTATTTAGAATTTTGTGCTCGAGTTTTAGGAATGTTTGTGTTTCAACTACCGTAGTCTTTTAACTCGTGTATTTTACCTACGTAATGTACTTTTGGCGTTAAAACCAAGAAACAAGAAAAGTCTCCACTGATCGAGGATGATTGTGAATACACTGATTCTGATTTTATTAGCAAGATAACTTGGTGTATGCTCCACACTTCAGCAGTGATACAGTGCTTTAGATATGGCAGAGTAAAAGTGATTCACAATAAGTGAGCTAGGTGCATATTTTTCACTAGGCGATTCGTTAACAATGAGGCCAGCACATTGAAGAAAGCATTTAAAAAAGCAAAATGCACACCATCATGAGGACCCTTGGTCTTTTAACGATGCCCTCCTTAGACAAAAGGTTCCATCACCTATGACTTTTGGGTTTCGCCATACTCAGCTTTCGCAGTATGCCGTTAGGAAGGTGAAATACGCTAAAACGTTGACAATATTCTGAGTCCCAAATGAGTTTTTGTGCCTTTTCACCATCCAACACGGAGCATAGCAGCATGTGCTGGAATACCATCTGGTTGTGCTTCGGCAGTGCTATCAGTCCTCACTCTCTATAACGCGTCCGACGGTTATGCTTTAGTGTTATCTGCGTCTCTCTCCTCCCCTCGGTTACCTTTTGACCGGGCCCCACTCCTCCCCACAGAGCAGACTCGCGCCACTCGTGGCTTCAGCGAGCTCGGCCGCCGGCTAGCCTGTGCTGACTCTGTCGCCGTCCCGCCTGTACCGAAGAGCAGCCTCGGATGGTGGAGCAGATAACCAAGCCAATAGAGGGCACAGTATGGCTGGGAATGTTGGAAAAATATAATGTTAGTACATTTCCTGGTTCATGGTTCAAAACTCAATCGTTTTCATGGATATATTTCCGCTGAATTTCTCGTAATACAAGTGAACGCACCTCCACCAATCAGCGGCCTCCATCCACTGGGTAGCGCTTGGTAGCGCTTGCCCGCGGGGCACAGAGGCTAGAGAGGTCACGCCGGGTTCAAGCCTTGGTGGGGAGGGGTCGCGAGGCGGATAGTACAACCTGCATGCGTTGTGTTGAGAACGGGGGTTGTACCTCCTGTTAGACTGAGGGAATAGGGGGAAAGGTGTTTGTTCCATGTGCCATATCGATATCACTGGAAAAACATGAGTCCATTTAAAGAGTTCGGTATTTGAATATGCTTGGCGGGCAAAAATGCAGGCCCTGATTTCGAGTCCTTCATATTTTTTTCGGGATCATGGTACATGCTGCAGCTTTTCAAATCTTTTTAACTTGACACACAGTTATTGCCAACACAACACAGGAGGTATTTTATAACATACACGCCACGCTGACATTTCGTAAGCGTGCAAGATTATACGTTTAAGGTCCTAAAATGACTGAGGCAGAGGGATAAGTAATTCTGACCATGTGACCGATGGCGACGCCATGTAATTTCTACTGGGAGCGGGGCGGACCCCGGACTGGAAATGACCAGGGAAAGGGGGTGGCAAAGTCTGAGAATTTCGGCTGCATATGAAACACTAACTGGGATGCACTTCAACCAGATATTTATGTGAATTCACGCAGGTAGCAGGGAAAATATGCAAAAAAAATCAGTCTAATTCCAAAATTTGTGAAGGAAATCCCCCCTGATTCGCGAGCAGATGGCGACGTGTACCCCCCGTTCAAACCCCCCCACCCTCCGCATTCGACGCCTATGGGTGTCAACGAGGAGGGTCCAAGGCAAATCACAGGATACACGAGGCAATTAACTGAGTGGGTATCTATATTTTAATCGCATGAACATCACTGTATTCCTTTAGCATGGATCATTCCCCTATCACAGCCTTTCGATGCCGCCGCCACCCGGCCTCCAGGTAACCAGAAGCCACTGTGCACGGCCGTCTAAGTATATGATAGTGCTGCTTTCTGTTTGAGGCCTAAAATTGGTTTGTATTTTGCAATACCTACTCCACCATTAATATCCAGGTGACGTTGCGTTCCCAAATAGTTATTGTTTATTATTATCATTAGTTATCCATAGTGATATACAGTTATAAGGTGAAGACGTTCAACGCCTACCTTTTCAGTTATGCCTAATTTAGTGAAACTGGCGCAGTGGGTACCTTACAAGTCGTGTCAAACACTGAAGATGGTGAATCCCAGAATAAATGAATTTTTTTTTCAGCTGGCCACTATATTTTTGAAAGCAATTGCTTATCATGTGTTTTCCCTCGTGCCATGCCTTCTTAGTTTCACTCATCGTCATACCTTTTTATACCCCCTCATTTATACTATTTGATCCTCCACTCATCATGTCAATTCCCATCTCAGAGTATTCGATCTGGTTAATCATTGATTAACCCTTTCTGCAGCCTGTACCCCTGTCCTAATGTTAAGCGCCGAATGAGTATGCATCTGGTTGCAGAAAAGCGCTCCCAATAATTACATTCCTACCCCAAAATACCAATCCTGAGCACATACCCTTAAAGCAAACTGAAGCTATTCAAGTGGCGACGTGATTTGTGAAAGACAAGACACTTTTTTAAGAGCCTTAAATTGTACAATAAGCGAGATAAAAATCAAAACAATAATTTCTGGTCACTTTAAAAATCCTGAAGGGGTTCACATAAAGCTCCTTGCTAGGAGGGTTCACAACGCGTGGCCTGGTGTGCCCCTCCCCCCACTTTTGAGAACGTTCCGATGCGCCTGTTGTCCATAGTCGCTAAACATACGAAATCAGGGCTAAATAAGCCGCATATAGAAATCGTGCATCCATTGAACTTCGCTTAGCGGGAGAGCGGAATGAGGGCCATGCTCTGAAAAAAGACCTTTTTTATTGTGTTTATTTTGTGTACATGTTTTTTTTAAAGTCATGATGATGTTCGTTTCCTTTAAATGTGGGACTTTATTTGTCGGGCTGGTTGCTGCTCCGAAAGAGTGGCGGTAACGATAATTCGATTACTTTTCAGAACAGCAGCTTCGATAACGAGGATTCAGTTATGAAAAGTTGCAGATCGGGGAAATATTTTCGTCGGTAACGATTGTGATAACCATTATCGATGAAGTTATCGGAGTGCATCCATAAAATGAAAGATTAATTTTGAATTCATATATTAAATAAGCTGCCCAACTGTTGAAATCCTACTTTATGTTAAGTCATTTCAAGTGATGGGCACACCGTCAAGAAATATGTGGTCCACTATCGTTATTCCACGATAGAAAGTTGCAGATTATTTTTAAGCTCGAATTCCAGTTCCGCGATTTTTTTATTCCACGAACGGTTAACGGTGGAAAATATTTCCTGGAAGTGAGAAATCATTGAACTGCCAAATACAATGAACTCACGGCTAATCAACCATTTCTCCACTTTTAAGCTTAGACCCATTTATTTACAAGAGGTAATAAGTAATTATCCTTTTTGAGTATAGTTTGGTACAAGATAATGTCAGACCAATCTCTTCACACTACCAAAATCCAGTTGTCACGGCAATTAACACGGTAACCTATGTCTGTCACCACATTTTCACTGTAACACCACAAACGACTCCCAGAGGCAATGGAAACTCAATGAAACAAAACGTAAAGACTCTATGCAAACTATGCCACCCACATGAGCACTCTGATGAGGGATTTTCTACGGAGGTCGACGTAGAGAATCAGCCTTTTTGATGCTTTCTTGTTAATTCACGGACGAATATAAGATTATACATGACCTTAGCATGACTGCATGGTCCTAGCTGTTTCTGTAAGACAGTGGAAAAATAAACGTAAGATCCACTAAAAGTAACATGTTTGAAGTAAATGAAGTACAAATTAGTCAACATAATTACCCTGTATTCCCCTGGCATGACAATCTTAAAACATGTCACAAGACCCGCAATTTAAGCAATGAAGTGCAGTGAAATATAGAAAACGGTTGTAGGTGACACACTTATCATGAGACGTTTAATTTAACGAACCAAAAAAATAAAATCGTTCAGTATAGATAATCATTGATTGGGAACGTCTGTGGGTAAACATATGCCACCACTTCACAGATATAACAAATCAAGGATATAGAAACCAAATGGCTCCGGATATTTGTCGTTCTCTGCTGTTGAAACATATATTTTTAGGCCATTGGTGATACGAAAATTTCACAAGATATATAAGACAAAAAAGGTTTTTCATCCCTCAATCCATCAATGAAATTATAAGGGCCGGGTTAGGAAAAACCACCTCTAAATTTTCACAAAGTTACACTGCTGTGTCCAGGTACCTATATCCAGACAGGTGGGGCACTAGGGTGTCATAAAATACCACTTTTTCGTCTGTGCAAGCTTGCCGGTTGACACCGCATTCTCCTTTGAGTTAATAATAAGCACGCAAAATTTGGATTCGATCCTTTGAGGTTTGGTCCCCCCCACCCCCCAAAACTGGTGAAAATCAAAAATCGTTAAATTGGCTCGAAAATGGATTCATTCGAAAGCTTATGACAGCGGAAACATATTTCCCTCATACAAATTGATGTAAAACCACTTCTTCGTCGTTTTAGAGAGCTAAGAAGTTCCGAATTGCGGTATCACTGGCCAGAGGCGGATCTAATAAATTTTTTTGGGGGTAACATGAGCAAAATGGGAAAACAATGTCTTTTTCAAGAAAATAGACCAAAATTGGCCAAAGCGAGTAGAGTTTTATCACTTTTAAGGGGATGGCTGGATTGGTTTTCCTTGCATCCGACACTGGTATGGGCATGACAAATTGTATATTGTACTTCGCCTGATTTCGAGAAGCAAAGCCATTTGCGGCATCACTACGGATATATGTAAGTGCATGGTACCATTGTGACCGTTAGAATGAATATTCCATGTTTTCGTTCCTTTACAGAGTTGTCGTGACATGAGTAATTTGCATTCAATGTTGAAGCAGTCTACCTGAAGCAAATTGTACGATGCCTTCAGCATACTCGAAGAAAAGATCCAATGATGAAGAAGAGACAAGTCGGCGATGAAAAAATATGCAGGCCGACCTCTGAAGTACTCCAGGGATCAATTGAAACTATGAGATGACTTCGTTGGTAAATCCCTTCAGCTGCCTGCCAATCCAACCACAACCACAACCTTGCCTACCGACCAAGCGCAAAATCCTCCATAGGTACCGAGCCCTCCGCATACAGGAGCCTAGTGCAACGAAACACTAACTAGCTGGACAGATCGCTTTAGAGGTCCAGGCGATATAAGTCACCGTTCGAGTGCCCTGCAATACTGTTTACAGCAGCTGTCAAAATGTGTCATGCATACGATAGGCGTGTGGTTCAAGCAATACTGAAATCTGAATCGAGAAACACTTTCATTTCAGCGCCAGCTCTATTCATTTCATCGCCAGCTCATGGCAGTCGGTTATTCTTTTCGTGGTAACAGTGATAAGTTCTTAACCCTTGCCCCGGTGGCGGGTACGAGCCACCTTCGCCCTGGTGGGGGGGGGCTAAAAAAGACCCCCACGATCTCGAAAACTAAGAGAGCTAGAAAAAAGCGCAAAACAGCAATAGAAAGCTCTTCGAAAATGATATCGAAAATACTTCGGTCATTTTTCTTGTCAGGTCAATATCAAGGTCACCAGAGGTCAAAATAGGTCAAAATCGCTAATATGAGGTGTACTAAGAAAACCTCATATATCTCAAAAACTATGATAGCTAGAAACATTTTTCTAACACCATTCGAAAGCTCTTGAAATGCGCTTTGATTACAGCGGCATTTATTTTCGTGTCAGGTCAAAGCCTAGGGAGCTACAGGTCACTAAATATTGGGCATATTCTTGGGAATGTCCATAGCCACCCATGCATAAGGGCGTTTACTTTTTCGCTAATAGCTTCCAAAGCAAACAAGATACAGCCATAGTTTATGCACCATTGTAATCCTCTCCTCAATACGAATCGAATGATATATGATATTGCTATGCCAGGTCAAATTTAAGAATTTGACCTGACCCAAGTCAACGGTCTGACCCAACTTGACCTGGTATAGTCATAATGTATATCATTTGACTTCCAGTGACTATACAAACACTTTGGTGACAAAATAAAAGCTCTATCTTAGTTAATTCAAATTTTATAGAGGAAAACACCAAAAAATGCTTATTTGACCTAAGGTGACCTTTTAAAGGTCACAAGTCAAAAATTTGGCCAACAGCTTCAGAAATGGGCTAAGAGCAAGTCGCAACCGATGTTTGAAGTTGATTCCATCCATACTTACTGAGAAAAGCTCATTTCGTGATTTTCCCCATGTATTGACAATGGGGAGGTCATGCTCTGCAAATGACCTTAGGTCACCAATATCAAAAATCCCGGAACAAATGTTGTAGCTCCTGGTGGGCCCAATATGTGGTATGAGTTTCAACTTGATCGATTAACCCTTCTTTTAGTTATGCGGTCCTAAGTATTTTTTGAGGTGAGATCACTTCACCTGGCCTGGTGACCTGACCTGATATGACCTTGAGCCAAAATTTTCAGGAAAGATGTAAAAATGATGAAGGAACAGCTATACCAAGTTTGGCGGCGCTGCGCGCCGCCGTTTTTTGGTCACTTCGGAAAAACCCGAGGGGGGTCTAAAAAGACCCCCACCCGGGCGAAGGTTAACCCTATTTCCGTCAGGCTCCCGGCTACCCCCTATTTCCGGCAAGGGGGCAATATCGGCCCCCCTAAGATCTCGTAATCTAACCGGCCGATTTTGAAAATTCAAAGTGCTATAGATTCCCCTGACTCTAAACTTTATTTTGAAAAAAGAAAATTTCAAAATTTTGATTTTTAAGGGGAAAGTCGTGCAAAATATACAATTTTTGTGTATTTTTTAGATTTTCCATAACCCTTGTCTCTGTTGTACGATTTTCACAAAACTAGTTCAGATTTACAAATAATTGACCCAACATTGTCATATACTCGAGTTACGCAAAAATTCGAAATTCAATGGCAGTTCCAGGACCAGGACTATGAGGGGAAATATATACAACCTAAAAAGTTTTTGTTACGCGGATTAGAAGCCGTGATATACTGCTTGGCATCTTTGACACATAAATAAATGAGAAAAAAAGTGAAAAACTCATCAGGGGCGGATGCAGTAAGGTAAAACAGTGGGGTAAAATACATACCAACAATATGCGAGTGGTATGCATGAGTATATTAGTCCCTCGACTAGTTGAAATTTATTTCTGATAATTTTTACCCTCCCATGGCAGCTCTGGGAAAGGGGGTGACATAGGCGGATCAAGGACTCTCGTCGTGGGGGGGGCGGGTGGGGGTGATTGGAAACACATTTTTAATATACAACGATATTGAGTCGCGGCGGTGATACTGGCTGGGAATATGCATTTTGAAAATGTGTAGTGACTGGACACGCCTCTGGTAATCTAGAATTTGGTTATAACTATTTTGAATTTTCATATACCCAATTGTATTCGCCCTGGCACGGCTGTAAGCAGTCTTCTCACTTACTAACGTTTAGTCCTTCTTGATAACATTCCCCCCATTTTGAACTGCTGTAACCGCCCCTGATGAATACAAATAGTGACAATTGTGAATGCACTATCATCTCACATAAAAAATGATATAATAAAACCATATAACTGGTATCAGGATCAGCAGAGACGGCTTCCTTTTACAAAGAACCCATCGCATACGATAATACTTGGTTTGTGGATAGAACCTCCCCAAAAACCCAGCCATAGCTCCGTCCCTGGTAAATATATAATATTGACAATTTCAGAAAACCTGCCTGTACTAGTTTTAGGAAAAGTCAGGAAGTTTCAAAGTTCTATCGCAAGCCGTTTCGGAGATATTCTTGAAAAACCTTAGGGGGGCAATATTAGCCCCCCTGCCGGAAATAGGGTTAAGGACCCTGCATATGATCATGAGGGCTAACAACAATCCTTCTTCGCAAGATGACTTCAGTTTCTTCATGAATCAACACCAGGTACCTAATCCTTGAATTAGATAAAATATTTTCTGCTCACGCTGTTCTTTGTTGGTGTTTTCCTGGCGATACTCTTCGACAAGCTCTCCATGGCCCCCGCCGAGCACCTTCAAGTCAAGCAGATTGCAGAGCTAATCGCCCTCTTTCATGACCCATACTTCTTGCAGGCCCTACTGACTGCGGGAGCTCCACGGCTTGACCTCAGGCTGTTCCAGGACATGAAGACCTATTCAAGGTAGCTACCAACCGCTGCAAAAGCCACACAGTGCTTTATCATGCGCCAACCGTGGCATCTCACGGGGGAAAACGCCGTCCTCTGGTTGTTTGATGAGGGTGTGTCAACAGATGAAAATGCAGAGGTAGCAGCTGCCCTCCCTGACAGTCACACAGCCAGGAACATTGGCACCGGGAAAGCCGATGTTGTCAGGAGCAGATAAGTTGAGGCTCTGTGACTTCGTTCGACCGCACTCCTGGCTGGCATTCAGGTGGATGAACGTCAGAATCCAGTGCTTACCACCCAGGAATCGGCGAGTGATGCAGACTTCATCAGTATGAACGCTTTCGTGGAAAATCTAGCAGTCACAAACGACAGCGCGGAACGATCGGTGAAATACATCATGGACTACACCGACGTTGCCCGTGAAGGTGACATGAGGGCTCGGAACTGACAGTAGCCTGCGCACACCGTCTCCAAGCGCTGAATCTCGAAAAAGAGCTGGATGACGTGCACGTGTAAAAATATGAATGTAGAACTAGAAGGAGTAGTCTAACAACATTTTCTCTGAGAACAAGTTTCCTTCCCCATTCATGGGCTTCCGAATAAACACAGTAAAGCCATTGGCTTGATGATATGGTGTGTCGTTTTGACTGCACCGATCGGCTGCAAAAAATTAAACAATATTTGTGCAATGAACGCCCACTTTCAATGCCATTGACAGTCCCAGGGAAAACCAATCTTGCTATGCCCCTGAAAGCGGTTAAGTTGTACTGACTGTGGCTGATTCTGGTCCATTTTCTTGAAAAAGAATAATTTTTCCCATATTTCCCGGGATACCCCAAAAAGTTGATTGGATCCGCCTCTGGCTAGTAATCTCGCAATTCGAAACTTCTTAGCTCTTTAAAGCATCAAGAAGTGGTTTTCTATCAATTTGTATGAGGGAAATAGGTTTTTTCTCGTAAGCTATCAAATGAACCCATTTTCAAGCCAATACAACGGTTTTCCATTTTCATCAGTTTAAGGGGGCGGGGAGACCAAACCTCAAAGCATCGATTCAAAATTTTGCATGCTCATTATTAACTCAAAGGAGAATGCGGTGTCAACCGGCAAGCTTGCACAGACGAAAAAGTGGTATTTTGGGACACCTTAATTACTCCTGACACGATAATTCTGTAAAGGAACAAAAACATGGTATATTTCTTCTAACGATCACAACGGTGTAAACGAGTACTTCAGAGGTCAGCCCGCATGTTTTTCCGTCGCTGACTTGTCTCTTCTTCATCATTGGATCTTTTCTTCGAGTATGCTGAAGGCATCGTACAATTTGCTTTAGGAAGACCGCTTCAACATTAAATGCAAATTACTCATGACACGACAACTCTGTAAAGGAACAAACACATGGAATATTCATTCTAACGGTCACAATGGTACAATGCACTTACATCCGTAGTGAGGCCGCAAATGGCTTTGTTTCCCGAAATCAGGCGAAGTACAATTTATAATTTGCCATGTCCATACCAGTAGCGGATGCAAGGAAAAACAATCCAGCCATCCCCTTAAAAGTGATAAAACTCTACTCGCTTTGGCCAATTTTGGTCTATTTCCTTGAAAAAGACACTATTTTCCCATTTTGCTCATGTTACCCCCAAAAAAGTTTATTAGATCCGCCTCTGGCCAGTGATACCACAATTCGGAACTTCTTAAAACTCTAAAACGATGAAGAAGTGGTTTTACATCAATTTGTATGAGGGAAATATGTTTTCCTCTGTCATAAGCTTTCGAATGAACCCATTTTCGAGCCAATTCAACGATTTTCGATTTTCATCAGTTTTGGGGGGCGGGGGGACCAAACCTCCAAGGATCGAATCCAAATTTTGCATGCTCATTATTAACTCATAGGAGAATGCGGTGTCAACCGGCAAGCTTGCACAGACGAAAAAGTGGTATTTTGGGACACCCTAGTGGGGCACCTGTCTGTAGTCGCGTGCGGGTTAGCACGTGTCGGGCAGTGGCGTCGGCGGCGTCGGCGGCAGCGGCAGCGGCGGTGGCGGCGGCGGCGGCAGCTCAGGGCTGCGGTGCGCCGCCCTGAATGTAACAGTGAAGCAGGAACCTCCCACGGGGGTGGACGTGCACACGTGAACTGCAGGAGTTCCCTACTCGTGGAGAGCAAGCTGTGCGCGTGGTGAATGAGTTGAGGAAGGCGTTTTGTTCGTTGTGTGTTAACAATACTGATATCAAGTTAGTGGCACAATTAAATTAGACGTGCCGCTTGAAACTTTGTGATAGTGCTTTGACAAGCACTGACAAGAACACCACGTTGCAGTGCAGGGGCTGTGTGCGTGTGTGTTGAGACCAAAACGCAGCACCTGTGTCAGTGAGTAGAAACATTGCTTTTAAAATGCTGCCTATGTAGTATCATTGCTGCAGTTGAGGCTTGTCTTCAGTTCAAGATCTGTACACAGAAGGCAAAGACTCCGCAACGACTCTGCAATACACTGTTTTATGAGAGACGGTACAAATAATTTCTGACCGGATGCATTGAAATGCATGTTGAGTTACAATCAAATAGTCAATCGTCAAGGTATCCGCTTTCAACAATGGAAGACGATTACACTTATTCAACGATAGAAGACTTCGCCTCCACCACATTCATCAACAATGTGACCTCATTACCAGAAGACCGGACTTCACCAGCATCCACAGCCTTCATCCACAACTCTTCCCTCTTCCTTCCGATTGGAAGCATCACGCATCACTACCATCCCGCCTTCGTCATCGTCATGAGCATCCTGATGGTGGTTTTCATCCTCCTCAGCATCATCGGCAACGTGCTTGTGATTCTGACAGTGTGCAGGAATCGCCAGATGCGAACTCGCACCAACATCTTCTTGGTGAACTTGGCGGTGGCGGACGTGATGGTAGCCATGTTCAACATGCCGGTGGCGCTGGTGACCCTGATCCGAGGACGCTGGGTGTTCGGGAAGGCGCTGTGTGACGTTAACGCCTTTCTGGTGGGCCTCGGAGTGATGCTTAGCATCCATACGCTCATGCACATCAGGTAAGTAAGGAACGCAATGAGGCGTTCTTGGGGACGCAAATGGTGGGATGCCTATTAAGTGTCATCCAACGAAGATTATAATGCTTGATTTTGAGATATACGAGATCTGAATCTGATCAGAACAGTGTGTTTGGTCTCATGGTGGAGATATAAAAGCAATAAGAAAATAAGAATAAGCAAATCGCTGGGACTGTCGACCATGCATTAACACTGAATTATGTTTTTTCTAGGAAGTGACATCAATTACTTAGTTTAGGGACATTAGCATTTCGCCTACGCGGAAAGAAGCCTCTGAAGGCACCAATTTTCTGATTGGGCGAATCTTCTGGGGGTTTCCAGAAACGCCCTTCTGAATAAGAAATTTGACGTTTTCTGGGAGGTGTTTCAAAATCTGTATCGGAGAAACAACAAATAATTTTGCCCCAGGAGTGCTGCTGTCAGGAGAGAAGCCACCAACTAGCTAAGCGGGTATGCCGCTGATAGTAGTAGATGCGTGATCAACGATGGATTACGCCACAAAACAGGGCACCTTCACTAAGGTCACGCTGCAAATTCAACCTAGGGTGCATCAGGCATGGCTTTTTTGCATTTCACAAGACTTTTAACTGTTTAATGAACAAGTAGAGTGTTGGGCCCCAACGTTATCAGGAGGCGCCTCTGTGGACCTAAGGAGGGCGACCAGTCCTTCGCTTGCTCCTTGACTTCGTCCCTGTTCGAGGGGGAGTACCGGGCTAGGGTTTTAGCTTGAACTCGAATTAGTCTAGCTCAAAATGCTCAAGATTAGTTACAACCCATATATGGTGCGACGAGCTTACCACTTCGGCTCTTTGCTGCCTCAGGAAACGCCTACGTGGCAATTTCAGTCATCCTCTGTCCTGCATAGGTAATGCCTACGTGGCGAGCTCAATTATCCCCCGTCTTGCGCAGGTAACGCCTACTTGGCGAGCGAAGTTATTCCCTGTCCTGTAGTAAGAATATTTGTTTGACTCGGATAGTGCCTATTGGCACTGATTAGCTCCCACTGGCGGACCCAAGGGGGGCGGGGCAAAGCCTAAAATAGTATCCTTTTGCCCCCCGAAAAGACCAAATTGTAGCCTTTTTTAAAGTACTCTATTTTCGCAATTGTATCAATTTAGCCCCACCCCAAAACGTTAGCTCGGCCCCCTCCAAAAGCTGCTCCGGCTTCCGCCAATGTTAGCTCCCACTAGCTTTAGGTTGTCCACATAGTTTTGACATGGCTTTAGGAGGTGTAGGACAGAGGGCAAAATGGGAAATGTTTCAGCATCAATGCCACTCTGTGTCATATAGGTGTCTCGATCCGTTCCGTCATGGAAAATGTATGTATCGAATAAGCGGTATTGTCCGACTGTCCCACCCCGTCCTATTCTATTCGTTCCGCAATTTACCTCTAATTCTGTCAAATTCCGAACTCCAGTATAAATTGTAAGGATTTCCTATGCCAGTACTTGAGTTGATTATTGAGTTAGCTGAAAGAAAAGGTCCATTTATCGTGAGTAACATTAAGTAACAGATGTGGGCCGACGGCCGTAGTCATTGACGCGCCCCAAAGGTCCAGTCATGAAGAAAGGACAGAACTGATGGTCCTCAGCTGCAGTGAGAGAAAACTCCGTATATTTAGGCAGTCTGTAACTTTGTTTCGCTCCTGCTCTCGGGTATTGAGTCACCCAGTCTAATAGGCAAATCGAAGACAACATTCATAGAACAACAAAGAATAAACTCATTCTGGACCGTCTACGAAAATGGAAAGAATACGAAGCCGAGCACCGCTAATTTTGCCTTGATCTTCTTCAGTTTGTTTTGTGTTTTTAGTTTATGTATTTGTGCATGTGTGTGTGTGTGTGTCTGTGTGTGTACGTGCGTTTAGCAGCCAGGAATCCTTATCCTCTTCCTCATTCTTAAACCACTTGGAGCCAGCGAGCGCATGCACCATGGGCAACAGCGACCCCTCCAGGTAGTATGCCACCTTCCTTTACCCTCATCCATCATCATCATTGCCGTCTCCTTCCACGGTTTTCATTGCTTCCTGTCCATTACGACGGTGCTTGAAAAGCGCCGTCTTGACAAGGCAAGACGAAGAGAGGTGGCATTCCTCTACAAGCACCGGCAGAATACAAAAATAGGGTTTGAGGGTGAAAAGCTGAGATCTTCCCGCTTTTCTTTTTTGTCCCTTGCAGATGGTATCTTAAATCACCTGTGACGTACACACCTGTGACCTCTTTGTGGTGATCTGAGATCGTTGGAGAACAGGGCCTCGTTTAACATGCAAACGAGGTGGGATTCGCCCCAGGTATTTTTATAGAACTCACCTAGCATGGTAGAAAATCCCACTTATTCTATATAACTTAGAGAGAACAAGCTTTCGTTAAACATTGTTGAAGAGCCATTTCACAGAATGATAAAGGTAAAGGAACACACTGACAAGTTGGATATTAAATAAATTTCGCTTGCTTTTGGAATATATTTAATATCCAACTTGTCAGTGTGTTCCTTTACCTTTATCGTTTCGTTAAACAGTAGAAAATCACGATGTCTATCAAAATCTGATAGGCCTCAGCGAATTCCTGGCCGTTTATTTTGCCGCGCAAAATCAGAGTAACGTCTGAGACCTAATGTTTGTTACCAACACTAATGTTAATACAGGACCCTCACATGATATTACTGTTGTCCATACAAGATGGCATTGTAACGAAAATATCTGTTCTATTCTCTGCCTTCTCTTTTCGCCGTCTGTGCAGCTTCTTATTGGGAAAAAATAGAACATGTCTTACTCTGTTGTACTCATTGTTCTCAACGCAACTCAGCCGGACCCGTGTGCTTATTTATATTGATATGTTCCAGTATGTCTTAAGCCTGATTATCCTTGTTCTTGTTCTCCCCATTCTTCCGGTCCCGGTACTCGAACAGCGTCCGCCGCGCCGCTACCGACCTGCTCCCGCGTCCCCGCGGGCCGGAAGCGTCGGAATCTTAAATCCGTTGCTTTGCGTGAACGCGTGCCCCGTGGCTTCCCAGCGAGCTCGCCCACGCCCCCCCCTTGCCGCTGCGGACCCGTCGTCGCCACGTTACTCGCTTCGCCGCCCCAGCTGGTTTTCTCGAGGCTCACAGCCTGACACGGTATCACGTCTCACTCACGGTCTCACAGTTTCATCGGTACCACATCTCTCTCGACACTTACTTTACCTTCTTCCCGGCACTCTCCCATTGTCAATCTTCTGAGGCTTTTCTTTACTCTGCCTGTGCTCATATTTGATCTCGGGAGTATCGTGCGGCGCCTGCCGCTGGACTTGAATGCGAACGTTTCTCCTGTCTTGTCTTTTAACCATACTTGTATGTATGTGTGTGTGTGTGCGCAAATACATGTCACATGTCATGGCTGCAAATGGAGATGTTATGTGCTTCCACATTTCATTCTTGTGGAACACACCCATAACGTCATGAAATTTCTACATTTTGATTTAGAACATCATATCACCAGACTTTGGGGGGAGTGTAGTACACGTCACCTTCTGAAAACTCCTTAGACAAGGCCCTGCTTGGGTAGACTCTGGTGTTTTAGATAATGGCTTCGAATTGAACTGAGCAAGTTGAATTGAACTGAGCTGTCATTTTGATAACAACGTGTCAGTCTTATCATAATGGAACATCAATGGTGCTCAGTCAGAAAGCAAAATGACCCGAGTCGTCAACGCACCCAAAAACGTCAACGTTCATGATAAGTATGATCACAGCCATGTAACATCACCATATGACGTTGGCCTGACGCCGGGCCAGGTCTTATTTATAAAGTTATACCTTAATACAGTGGCGGATCCAGGACTTAATTTGGGGGGGCGAGGGAGCTCGGATCAGCCTCCGGCTATGCATTTACTGTAGGCACTCTGAAATTTCGGGGGAGGGGGCCTTGAGCCCTCCTACCCCCCCCCTTTTATCGGCCACTGCCTAAACTCATCAGTGTGCCCAATCATAATTCATACGCAAAAAACCTGCGATGCCCTGTTACAGGCTTGCGGGAACTTCTTTCGCCTCCATACTGACCTGACCTCCATATTGACTAGATCTAAACATTTCAAAACTCATTAAAACACGTATATAAAACAAGATAAGAAATACATTTAAAATCAAATGAAAATTCATTTATTCCTCCAAATGTCCGATTGTTCTTACCAAGAACTTTTAAGCGGCGCCCGAAAACTCTTCCCAACTTTGCTGGGAACCGAGTTGGAAAGGAGAGGGACAGTATGCACCTCCAGCCAGGGGGCGTGGCATATCCTGGACTCCAGGAAGAATACTGGACTAGAAATAAGAATGAATGTCCGATCCAATCTGGTTCATGGAGTGAAATAGTTCTAGGTTGGGATTTTGCTTTGGGCTCACAATTACGGTGATTAGTAATATTTGTATTTGTGGGTTGATTTCGTATCTTTAATCGTGCTAGGCCAAAATACTGGTCTCTATTTGTGGCGGTAGCTTCCGATACAGACCGGAATGAATAGGATTTTTTGGTCATGGCTTACTCCCATAGAGGGACCCAGGGGGAAAAGGGGGCAGATGCCACCCCCATCGATCCTCGCCCCCCCTGAAATGTCGCTTCCCACCCCTCCTCCAGGATGCGAAAATCGGTGCCCAACGATAAGATTTGGCGCCCGACTGATAAGTTTTGCCGGCTAAAAGTGGTCCCACTTGGTCCAAATGGCGCCCCCCCCGATTGGCAATCCTAGATCCGCCTATGCTTACTCCAGCTTCAGGGAGGTGATAACAGATCGCGTGACTCCAGGGGAGGAAGTCAGACATTATTCACGGCATATATCAACGAGTCTGTTGAGGCATAAGTCACGAAGCATGGCTGAAGGATAAGGTGCATTTGTCCCTCCGTCCTGCTAGACAGTCAACAAGTTTTCTTCCGTTCACTAAGAGAAAGAACGGAAGAATACAGACCTGATTCCAGCTTGCACGGAAAAGGTACATACATGCATGCTTTGACCTGCTTTGTTGCAAATGGTCTGAGAGCATGACTGTCAGTGATCTTTCCCGTGATTCAATTGGTAAGATCTCCGAAATTCGTCGCTGCCCGTGCCGATACGTTTTATTGATGCACCTCTCATCCATACGTAGGCTTAGTTTATTCGAGGGTTTCGTGGAAATACAATATAAATGACGTCTCAAAGATGTAATTTGCTTTCTTGACCTCGCTGAACTGAAGAAAAGGCTATAACTAATTGGGTAAAGGAATGTTTCCAACCCAAGCATCCGCACAGTAACGTATCTGTTCTAACAAAATGAAAAGCAGTCGGACGAACTCGTCAAATGTTTCACGTTGAACGACCGATTTGAAAGAACAAGTAATGCACGTTTTGCCTTGATCTTTTTATACACATAGATAGACAATTCTAGACTTGGGAATATTTCCACTCTATTTTAGGTTATACAAATGTATTCCTTCCGACATGCACAGACTGTGTTTATTTGCACATTCAAACGCGGGCTCACGCTATGGTAACACCCTATTCTTCTTGCAATCCTGGTAGGCATCCGGTCAAATCCATTAGCGATATTACCCCGCTTTCTCATAACTTTTAGTAACACGTCAACAGATGGGATTCCGTATTCGAACGCAATGGGAGCAAAGGGAGAAAACTGCCTCACTGTAGAAGAAATTCTTCTGTGTGACACCGATCTGTACAAACGAGCGAGTTTTTTTATATCGATCAGTACAAGTCATATTCTGAACTTATGATAAAACTATTCAGCACACAAAGAAACAATCATGGAGTCATTTTTTATAGGAATAAGGCAGCTTATGTGAAGTCCAACACAATTTTACCTCAATGTTTTGTTTGAATACTTTTGCGGCTATTGTTTTACTTTTCCCTTGCTACGGGAGCCGTCTTACATTTTTGCGTTCTAGTTAAAGGTCATGCTTATCTGGTTTTGTTCTTCACAGACCTTTGCTGACTTGAACCCCGAATCTTAGACTATACGTTCCCACTGAAGTGAATCTTCTTGTCCGAGAACGTTTCCCAGCTTCCTCAAATCTCGAAATTGTATTCGGTAAACGTACGAGTCTGAATCGGTCAGCGACAAAAACACCCCAGTCAATGCAGCGGAAGTTCTCAATTGCGACATTCTCGAAGCCAACAGCACGACAAATTGAAGTCAACAGCAGACGATCATTCACTTGGCCCAATGCTCTCCGCTGATGCAGTGACAAGGGAGCGTCAGTCCTGCGATGCAACAACAATAGCTGGGTTGCGAGCTTTCAAAGCCAGAGGAGAAGCCTCGAATATGCACATCCTTACATACAGCCGGAAGTGCGTTGTTGCAACGAAACCTTTTAAGTGTGTTGTTGCAACCAATCAGTGGCCATCTGAAGCCAGGGGCAGCTAGTTCTTCTACTGTCTGGTCTCTGCCAGGGATGCCAGCTCCATGAAACTGCGTTGACTCTCAACGCCCCGCCTATGGGACAGCCTTCAGCACCCCTGATAAACACTGAGCAGAAACGCCGGAGCTGACGTGGCCTATTGGAAACACCAGATTATTCAATACAGCGTTGGGCATATTCCAGGATGTGTTCCAGTTAACACGTATCATAATGTTATAGCTAACCAAAGGATGTAAGATAATCCAGATTGCTAAATGCCACGATAAAAGCTATGGGCAAACAACAGACACATCGAAGCAATTTATCACAAGGTCGTCTTTTCAACCCCGTGAGATCGGAGTTTATCAAGCAGACGAAATTGTCGGTCAGTGGCAGAGCCGAGCCTGTAAGAAAAGCCCTGCAAGGTTGATAAATCATTACGGCCCATTTTAAGACCTGCAAGGTTGATAAAACATTACAGCCGACTTTCGGTTTCCCGAATTAGGAAGTAAAATATGTTCTATACATCGTCTCCAAGCAAAACATATGCAGTATACAAATTATGCTGGCTGCTTCTTGTACGAACATATGCACTAGGAACAGAGGAACACAGAGTCAGAATTATGGATTAGGGTTACAGTCAAGAGCTATTGACGTTTTATGAATTGCAGCTATGCGGAAAGCTAGCTATATTATACACATTCAGCTAGATTCTACTTCTTGTAATTCTTGTACACTGGTACATACATACCGGCTTGATCAACACCTGTCGCTAAAACAGTCTCTCCAGGATATAATTAAGCAGCTTAGAACAAAACTTCCCGAGTTGAGCATCTACGGTCATTTTCTTGAAAAAGCTTACCTTTATACGGCCATTTATTCAAGAAGCATTCAACTTCACCAGCCAACTAGCATGACATCGATCATATCAATCTAATAACGCTTTTTCCTTATTAGGCTTGGCTCGATAGATAAAGAGCCAGAAGTCGTAACGGACAAAGGTCGTGGACCCGTAAATACTATTGTTTCATATCGCTTCGATTGACAGCACCTCATTTGTACAATGTGGTTAAGACGTGGCCTTCCCGATAAATAAAAATTTCAGGCATCATCAAGTGTTTTTTTCTGCCTTATTGTTCTGTCATTCCAAACCCGATGTACAGCTAATGTCAATGGGGTTAATAGGTTTTTGTTTCGCCTGACTAACTCCAATCAACGACTGGGCCATTTTACTGGTCATGCGATCCGATTCGGATGGCCATTTGGAAACCCTGGCTCATTTTGTCTGACTGATGTGTGCCCAGCACCGACCGAATCACTGAATCTAAAACCCGATCGATGTCCAGTTTTCATCCGTATTTACATTTGAACCGACAGGGAATCTATGTGTCAGAGTTATGTGATCGGGGAACACTTAAGGCTATCTTATTTCCAACTTCGTCCACAAAGAGGGATAATACTGTTTAGGGGTGGGGGGCCTACTGACGCACGAAATACCAAGATCATTTGGGCGTGTTGGAGCGGGTGTGCGAGTGTGCGTGTGTATGTATGTATGTGTGTATGTATGTATTGACAAAAGCAGACCATTCCACACATTTTGGGCTATTCAAAGATCTTTGTCATCATAAACATCGAAAATTAGTCCTTCTACACCTCGTCAATACACATTACATAAAAAACAATGACATAAATGCAGGTTAAATCTAAAAACTAAAATGTCTAAAAGTAAACACGGTACCATGAACTTAAAAGAAAGACTACTCCCCATGCAGCATTTGCCTTATAGCTCTTTTAAACATTCCTTGGCTCCTTTGGTGAGGAGATCCAAGAGACATGCATGATGTGTTGAACAGCTGAGATCACGGTAATACTGAGTAGTACTGAGCATGTAATTTGAGTGAGAACGTGATGACATCGGCGACTATCTTCCAAACGCGACAGTGGCACTCTTGGTCCTGGTGCGGCCGCACTATTATATATTTAATCCAAATATAAAATGTGCGGAGCTATAAAAGCTCCGAAGTACTAAAAAGCCGGCAACGCGGCAGAAAAAAGTTTTATTTCCTGAAACAGAATCCTTCATCTGTTTGTGCATTTTCCTCTCTACTGAATAAGCTAAGTTGATTTGTGAGTAGCATGTTCTTACATTATGAGCATATTTCTAGGTTACATAAACGGGTTTACGCTGGGCTTGACAATGGCGTCGATCAATGCCCAGTCTCTATCCCAGTCGGGAAGTGGTATTAAATGGATATGTGCACGCATTAGACTATAGTTTGTCATTACTACACGTGGCGGAGAAGAATTGATAGTAGCTGATGCTGATTGGATACGGACCGGGACCACAAATAGACATTTGGAGCGGGGTAAGTCAAGACGCTGAGCACTGTGAGCTGGCATGCAAGCCCGTTACCGATTCTCTAACAGATAGTTCACAAATTGTCTCGCTTTATGGTGGGATTTATACATTTTCAGATAGTCCTTCCTTTCTATGTGGCCAAGAGAAGACGCTGGCTGGAAGAAGTGGCGATATTTTGTAGTAAGTAATTTTATTTTATAGCGATTTATGTTTTATAGCAAGTTCTAACTATTCAGTATTCACAATTTTATTTATTTATTTATTTAATCGTCTTAAATCTCCACAGGGGTGGGTAGTACGATTTGCGTCAATACATGTCATGACAGATCAGAGCATAGAAAACAACAATGGTAAAAACATATGAGAACACGTCAAGTGAAATGAGCACTCAAATTCAGGCATGAGTGTGATGCTACAACATGAATAAGATTAAGGCTAGCGGTTGACTCCGGCTGCCCTCAGCTGGTGCCGACATGCGCGGATGTTCACTGCTGATCGACAGCTTCAGGGACACCATTCCACTCCGATATGGCCCGATAGTTAAAAAAACCTTCTTGCCCTCTCCGTGCGCACACGCGGTAGCTGGAGCAGGCCTCGATCCACGGCTCGTGTGCGGTGGAGAGACACTTCACCGCGACATTTGAGGAGACACTTCAGGTTTTCAGGCGCATTGCACTGATGTAAAAGTTTGTACACTGTGATAAAATCTCGTGCAAAGATAAGGCTGTCCAGCTTTTGCCATGTCAGTTCTTCAAAAAGCGGTGTTACGTGGTCACGACTCTTAGAGCACATCACAATGCGGGCAGCGTGGTTGAGCACTTCCTGCACTCGATGCTTCTGACAAGCAGTGCAGCCAGACCACATAGTGATGGAGTACAGGATGTGTGGAAAAACGAGAGCTTCAACAATCATTTGTTTCACAGATCTAGGGAGGCGATACGAAAATTTTGTGAGTCCAGACAGAGTGCTATAACAACGTCGTGTCACCTGCGAAACATGGTCCTGCCACCTAAGTCCAGAATCTACAACCACCCCTAGAAGTTTAATTTTTGGCGAAGGAGTTATACAGAAGCCTCGACATTTAGTAAAAATTTATCACTTAAAACTTTTTTGAGATGTGAAAATTATCAGTTCAGTTTTTGTGGGGTTTATCTTAAGTCGGTTCTGACTATACCACTGTTTTACCACTCCAGGCATGCTCTCGAGATCCGCCTTGTGCCCCTCTGCGTTTTCTTGGACGCAGCTGTTCAAAACCTGAGAGTCGTCAGCACACATGACTAGTTTTTCACATGGAACAAGTGATGGTAAGTCGTTAGTAAAGAGTAAAAACAAAACTGGCCCTATAATACTCCCCTGGATCACCCCATGTGAAACTGGCCTCTTTGAAGTGCCTCCTTTGACCACCTGTACGCGCCCCGACAGCCAGACATCAAACCAATCACCCTCTATGCCGTACCAACCCAACTTCTCAAGAAGCCGGCCATGCTCGACGCTGTCGAGGTGTCTGTTGCCACTAGGGTCACGAATTTACCTAAATCACGATTATCTGAAATGTAATTTAAGGCGTCGAGCAGAGCCGACTCCGTAGAGTGAGCCGGACGGAAGTCATGCTGCAATTAGCAGCGTCGTGACCAAACCTACCCTAGCTGGGGATCTTACAACACTCGGTCCCCATACAGTCGGTAGCCAGTCCTCAATTCCACTAGAAGCACGCTGCCTGTCCTCCGTGAAGTGAGCGCAATGTGCACTTCACCTGAACCTTTGCTGTGGAACCTCCACATTCATCAACAGACTAAAGTGGTGTCAGACAATGGCTTTCAGTGGCGACTGAAACCGTCGTTGGCTAGGGCGCGGTGGTGGATACGAAGGTGTGAATGTTGCTGGCTAAGTGATTGATTGTGCAAGGGAGTGGAGAGCAGTGAAGCTGAAATGTGAATTTTGTTTATTTATTTATTCGTTTAATAATTTTACAACACAGGGCTGCGCCAAGGCGTCCGTGGCTATTCCAAACCGCAATGGGTAAAAAGTCCAAAATAACAGTAAGTTAGTGGTGGTAAACTAGGGAGGGATCCATTATTCCTCTGGATGCTGTCATGCGGTGCCTTTTTCAGTCAAACAAAGGTGTCACGGGTCAAACAGGCTGCTAGTTTGCCTTTGATATTCGCATGTTCCCGGTGCTATCTTGCCCAAAAGCGTCCCACGTTGAACTTTATAGATGCCCATTACACTGATAGTGGATACTATATGTACATTTGACCACTGAAAGGACATTATTCCTGAGAACTTGTCTCAAGTCTTGGGTTAGAAGCATAAATCGTCACTATTGCGTCCCCGACGGCAGGGCACTATTGCTCCTTCTATGGCAAGGGGGGTGCGGGCCCTACCCTACCGCACCCCCTGGTCAGTGCCCTAGTTGGGTGAAATTTCCGTTCTATGACTCACACAATCTCTCCTGGGGCAAATATTTCTGCTGCTCGACGTATTGACTTCAAATATTTCTAACTATACAGAACGTTGCGTTACTTCATTGCACAGAGTTTAAATAAACGTTGTTAGGTTTTGTAGTGCTGCGGCGAGGAGCATGATCATAAGTCGATAAGCTGTAGACTGGCCTGTCTCCTCAAATCCAGATGTAAAAACACTTAAACTGTATATTCGGGCACAGCCCTTCATCTGAATCATGTGGGCAATGTCACAAAGTATCAGTCATAGTGTAGCCAGACACCGAATTGAGCTCAATTCGAGGTCTGGCTACACTATGACTGAGGATTTGTAACATTACCTACATGACTCCGATGAAGGGCTGAGCCCGAATATACAATCTAAGCCTTTTTTACATCCGGATTCGAGGAGATAGGCTAAACTACACCTTCTCAACTTATGAGTTTAAATAAAGTTTAGATTTATCAGGCTGCATAGCTGTTTTGCATATGTAATCTGGCTGTGGCACATAACACATCTCTCAAATACGGACATTTTTTTCTGGTAAAACCAATGAACATTCTGCCTCATTCAAAATGGCAGTGGTGAAGGTTTCTGCTGTTTTTTTTTCTTTGAACTGACAGCAGAAAAAAAGATCGCGTGCTGGGGGTCAGGGCGGCTACATTGAGTTGAAGTTTTTACATAAAATGTTTCAAATCTTAGCTTTGGTTACTATACATCTCAGTTCAATTCCGTTTCAAATTTGAAACAGGCCTGGTCTGACTGCAGCCACGGAGGCTTGTTTGAAGAACAAACACTCGTTTCATTAGTGAAATTGCACTGGTTCTCTGAACGCAAATGTTCCATTGACGGTATGGGTGTCCCAGCACACAGTCTGCCACGAGCAAACAATAATTCTGCACACTGGTATCTCGTTTGACACCCTTCATTCATGGAGATGTTTTAACCCTCGCCCCACCGGGGGGCCATCGATGGCCCCCCCTAAGGTTTTTCCAAGATAGCAGAAAAACGACGAGGCGCAGCACCGCGGTTGAGGGCTCTACCTCTCACTGCATCATTTTCCCATCATCCCTGAAATTTTTTACCCCGGGTCACCCAAGGTCAGGTCACCAGACGAGGTCAACCAAGGTCACCTCACTTCGCCTTTAGAGCTCTGTAAGAGCTACATTTCAAAGTCGATCGATTTGAAACTTCCTACACTTCATGACCCCTCCAGGGTCTACAAGGTGTATATCCGGGATTTTTTGATTTCGTGCCCTGAGGTCAGGTCACGAGACGACCTCTCCCATTGGAAAAGCATGGGGAAAAGCTATTTCATGATATAAAAGCCACAAAAATGATTGCAAATACTCAGACTGCTCAGAACAACGTTTTTGGACACCCTTTCACGGATCCCAGGGGTCATATTTGCCCTTTGACTTTTCCAAGGTCATCCAAGGTCACCAGAGGTCAAAAACAGTATTTTGACAATAACTGTTGACCTAATTGAGCTAGAGCGGTGAAACAAACACCATTGTGTTTGTCTTGTCACTGGCTTTCATTTGATATACGGCAAGGTCACGTTTTGACCTTTTGTGACCTCAGGTCATATTAGGTCACGAGGTGACCTCTGGAGGTCAAACCACTGGCGGGAGGTCTTTACGTTCCACATAGCGGAAAAAGTACTGGCAATTTGCTATCAAATGTACTTTACCAGGTCTCAATAGCTCTAATGACATAAGAGTTATGCCCAGTTTGCTTAATCATTGCATATTTAAGTGAAAATAGCCGATCTTGACCTAACTTGACCTCTGGAGGTCAAACCATTGACCTGAGCACTAAAACATGCGAAGTAATTTCTTACTGAATTCACGCGAGCTTTCTATTGCACTTTGCAGATTTGCGCTAACGCCCATATTTTCGGAGTTAGAGGGGGGCCATCGATGGCCCCCCGGTGGGGCGAAGGTGGCGCCGGACCCCCGGTGGGGCGCGGGTTAATACTTTAGCTACAACATAATGTCGAGTACGAAGAAGATCAAGTATCTCGTATCAGCTCTTATTTTTATACGTTAAGAAAATAATGACTTCATACTCATTTTCAATATCTTAAAATGTTACGTATGGGTCAAATACGCATACTTTGTTCGTATTTCAGAAGCAGGGATCCAGCCGTGCAAGAAAATTTGTTTTTAGTTCCTTCGATAGGAGGGAACAAATGTGACCACAAATTATAAAACCGAAGCTGAAGCGTGCTTCCTTTAGGCTGCAGTGTCTTATGAGATATTCTTGGCTGGTTCTCGCAACTTCTGCATTATGTAGGCAACGCAATACGCTTACCGGACAAAGCAGGCCAGCTGGAAGCACTGAGGGCACAGTGGTCGGACGCTGCGTATTTTGCGTGCCAAGACTGCGGACCGCATGATTAATTAGAGGCGCAAAAGTCAGAAAACAGCTGCCCTTCAACACGTCTAGGTTTCTGGCAGGTGTGAAGCGCTATCATACGGGGAGACAAAAATATATACAATATTTCAGTTTCGGGCGTTTTTAGTCACGTGCCTGCGGACTGCTCCACATTTTAACCATGGTAAAATTGTACCATGGTGAGTCTTGACGGACCATAACCAAGTCTGGCGTGACTAAAGCACCTTGCATATCAAATGTCTTCCAGGAATAGTACGCCCACATGCATGCGCCTCCCTCCTCGCCTATTCACTAAACATACCAGTAGCACCGTTGTTTAACAATGGTTGTACTACACCGTAGCCATTGATCACAGGACAAATCATCGTGCGGAATGCTCTGAAGTTTTCTTTACCGTGCACTCGAATTGCAACGCTTGTGACATTAATCACATAACTTAAATAGTATCCTTGGGCTGACTAGTTTCTGCGACGCGTACAGAAACCAAGCAGCAGAACACGATCGGAGGAACACTGGAACATTATACATTCAAAATATATTTCAGAAAAAACTGATTACAAGCGGCTAACGGTGGATTTCGAAAACAGTCCTGTATCAACTATTATACTGTATGCAGTTGAGAATGAATGGGTAAGCCTGATGGTTTCCGTAGTGAACGTAAGTGCACGTAAGCAAATACCTGTGCAGAAACGGTAGAACAAATAAACCACAAGCCTGATTCTAAATCCTAACCTTCAGGCTTCCGGGATATGTAGTATGTAATTAATACATGTGCCTGTCACTGCAACTGAATACCTTGTCTGTCTGTTCCGCACCTATGCACCAATCAGGTGCATATAAATAATGCACGTATTGCTTCATTAGAAGGTTACAGTGTCCAAACTGCGAGAAAGGGCGTGCCGCTGCTGGAGAATGGCTGGAGCGGGCTTCACCAGACCGCCTAACAGCGGCATGTGCCCAACAGGGACGCGCTTTTAACAATGCGGCACTTTGGCTTCGATTTATCTTAAAAGATGTTTTACGTCATGGAATTTCATAGCGTGTGCAAATGCGTGTGTCTCGTTCTGATTGAATGACATTGTTCCGCGTCAACGAACTCATAATACTAGGACTTCCAGTCATTGCAAACCAGTGAGTTTGTGCATTTGAAAATTTGAATGCATTTTAACCCCAAATAGCAAAAATAATGAAGTAAAAAAGAGCTTGAGAATACACTGACCACGAATAAAACTCAGCTGTGTGGCTTTAAGACGCACAAACTGTTTTGGTCATATGACATCGCCAACTCTCAGTCTGTTAGGAGGCTGTTATGGGGATCGAAAATACTTAAGCAGAGAACCCACCCGGGATTTCAACCCAGATCAGAAGTATAAAAGTCGGATGCATCTATCTTGTCAGTCTCCACCTTGCACATGTTCTTTACGCTGGACGTTCCAGCTGATGTTGTTCAGCTCGGCTCCCATACCCACAGTTAACGCCATCCCGCCCGGTCGTGTTGGTTGACGCTCCGTCGGCCAAAACAAGCCGTTCCGGGCGAAGCTGGGACATCGGCGCGGGAGCCGGGGGCAGGGGGACTGGGGAGCAGTGCCCCCCCCCAACTTTAAGCCGATTCTGGACCTTTTCCATTAACAGATCAAGTGATAGGGCGAATCATATTTGACCCCACCAGCGGTGACAGCTTCTATTCCCCCGCCCCCAACTCGGAGAAAGTTCCTGTGTCCATGGGCCGGGAAAGCAAAATCACATAAAAACTGTAAAATTGGTATATAAGGAAAACTACTTAGAATAGAGAGTATCAGTCGTAAGTGATGCTACGAATTTTTCTGTTCAGCATTGTCCTTTTTGGCCAACTGAAAAAGAAAAAAATGAAAAACACGAAAAATATCTGACACATGCTTTGGTCTCCTCGAACTGCCAAACTTTCACCATGTGTTCACGTGGCTCTCAGGATGCATCCTGCAGTGTTTTGTGATGATTTTGGCCCGCTAACACCCGCAGTGGAGGGAATACTTAAGTGACTCCCCCCCACATATTTTCCGAGGAGGCCGGAGAACCGTTCGCCGCTGGAAAACGCTACTTCGCAACATTTAGAAGAATGTATGAGCATATCGATTGATGAAGAAGTTGTGAAAATCGGTCCCAATCGCGCTATCGCACCAGTTCACCTGCACTGTAGATTGATTGGTGACGTCATAACGTCATATACTCGGGTTATATGTCAAGATTAACCCACATGTAGGTCAAGGTCAAGGTCAAAGGTCACAGGTCGAAGTCACTGACCCAAGTATTCCTGTCAGATTATATTATTCAGCCTGACATATGTCATGCTATGACTTCATACCTAGGGCTACTCAATGTCAAGGTAAAGGTCACAGGTCAAGTCAAATGTCTTTTTAGAGATAAAACCTTCCCTTTCCTGCAAAAGGCTGCATTAATTCCAGTTATATTGTACATTATTGAGAATATGTCATATTTTTTCCTTAATGGGTCAGTGACCTTGAACGACACTGACTTCAAACTTTCAGAGAACATTGTGTGCGACTTTCCCTCTGTGGCCTTAGTCCGCTTCTGGTGTATTCCGTTTTTTTTTGCATAATCACACCATTTCCCACTAAGGTCTCCAGCACGGCCCCGATTTGAGTTCTACGACGACCTAGGTCAATAAACCTTAATCAAATATAGATCCTCATCGCCCCTACACGCCACCAGATAGGTATTTTTCTAACCCTCTTAGTTTTTAGATCTCAGTGGGAGCATTTAACAACCCCCTATCCCCTCCACTTCGCATTAACGCCAGACTCCTCTCCACTGCCCGTTGACGCCAAACTCCTCTCTAATGCACGTTAACGCCAGATTCCTCTCCAATGCACGTTAACGCCAGACTCCTCTCCACTGCCCGTTGACGCCAGACTCCTCTCCAATGCACGTTAACGCCAGACTCCTCTCCAATGCACGTTAACGCCAGACTCCTCTCCACTGCACGTTAACGCCAGATTCCTCTCCACTCCACGTTAACGCCAGACTCCTCTCCACAGCACGTTAACGCCAGACTCCTCTCCAATGCACGTTAACGCCAGACTCCTCTCCACTGCACGTTAACGTCAGACTCCTCTCCACTGCAGGTGTTAACCAGCCCTTGAATAGTTCTATACCATGCCAAATAAATTGTTGATCCGTAGAATTTCCTTCAATAAACTAAATAATCTTCACTTTTATTTCCTTGCTTCAACGTGTCTCCTGATCCTATAATTTTAGTAAAAGAAATCCTACCAACAGCTTTCAGCCTCAGTTTTTTCATAAAGGACCTTCGAAACTGACTCGGTTGACGTCCCCTGCACGCGGGTGCATCCGTGCTCCAGGTCTGGGATAGGTGAAATTTACCACCACCGAACATGACAGGTGTCACATATTGGATGGGGACGCGGTAGTGGAGTGGTCAGCGTAGCTGGATGTCACGCAGCCGACCCGGGTTCAAGGCCCGGCGGCTCCCCTGAACAAGGAGCAAGCTGGCTCCCGATAAACCTTTCCAATAGGGAAAGAGTTGATGTCGCCATACGACCTTGGCAGTTGGTGCGTCGATAAGCCCCAGAAATATGAATTGTGACATATTGGATGTACACATGGCACACGGCATATAGAACAGTATATAATTTGTGACTACACTGTTCGTAATGCTGATATCAAGTGAATTTCGGCAAGTTCCGGAGACTTCAACGAAGTTGTTCGAAAAATAAGGATGCAATTTGATAAAAGAATTAATTTGCATGCACCTTTAGCTGCGAACCCTAACAAAACGAATTGCGCAATTTAGCGAGTATTTATGACCTTGTTTATTCTGAGAAACTGTTATTACTGAAACACACGGCCACATTGTGCAATTATAAGGCTGTAAAGAGCAGTACTTGCGCCCAATGAACCTCATTAAAGTTCCTGGGTAAGCAGAATGCCTCCAGCTTTGGCACTTAAGTCCTTGATGGCGCGCTGTACTCTTTTTTCTGAGTTTATGGAGGCTATCCCGGCGAGGGTGTGTTTTCTCTCCCGAGTGCAAGGTTTCGCAACACTTACAGCGCTGTTGCACATTCAATAGGTTAAGAATGAATGCACCACGACAGCTTGTTTTCTCTTCAGGCCTAAGAAATGGTGGAAAAGATTGAAGAAGTGAAAAACAATAGCAAGGAAATCCCGTGCCCGTGTTGAAGGGTTTTCTTTTTCTGAGTTTCTTATCGGGATTTGTGTTGCCCTCATTACTGTCACACTTGAAGTAGTAGCATTTAGTTTCCACATACTAGGTGCTTGTTCCCTCTCATACTAACAAGCGTTTTGTCTATGTCTATGCCGGGTATGTTTGTGTGTGTATGAATTGAGTATGTGTGTCATTTTAGTATTTATGCTTAGGGGCCACCAACCTGCTTGTCATATATAAGTATTTATCGGGCATTAATTTATGATTCTCAATAGAAGCTTAATTGCACATTTCAATGCTCTTCTGGATGGTAGAAATGGAGGGAGATACCCATTTTACTGTTTTTTTTACAAAACTTGTATTTTATCGATGCATTTATTTTCCCTTATGTATTAGAATGTTCTCACTCGGACCGAGTTCTGTTCATATCACTTATATCATTGTTGACGCGGCAAATTCGTTTAAAGGCAAAGTAAAATTAAATCCTCAGCCAAGTAAACACCAGGAATACAATGAGAACAAATAACACACGTATTATCACATACAAACTTAAATAAATACAGCTACAACCGTATATCCAACAGTAAGATCCCATAGTCACCGTCTAAAAACTGCTGGTCAGATTTCAAACGCAGCCGAATGGCCGACAACTGTGTTTCTAAGCCCTCGCAGTGTGTTGTTGAATATGCCCGCTAGTGAACACCGGTTTAGGAACTCATTTGTCTTCCTAGGTAACCTTCTCAACAGACACTACCTCACGGTGTTGACACGAGCATCATGGAGTGCACGTTAACGCCATTTGTCTTATGGTTCGCGTTAGAACACTGAAGGAGCATGCTTGTAGCAAGAAGGATGATTTCATTTGATTTAGTTCTGTTGTTGCCCGGGGCACCAGCCCTGCGGCGTCGCCGCGGCCGTCGACATCGGCGCCGCAGCACGTCGCGAAACGGCCCAGACCGACGCCGACGACGGTCTGTTGCCCCCAGTTTTCATCGCCTGCCATACACAAGGGATTCTCGTGTGTCGTGAAGTAAACAGTGTAGCCCACAGGAAATACTTGCGAACACTGATGAAAACTGGGAGCAGACTGTAAATTCATGTTCAACATGAGGCGGTGTTTTTGAAAGGATATTTTGTATTTTTGTGTTTCTCTGGAACTGCTATTTCTCATGAGCTTTTCTTAACCACAAGCCTTTTTCTTCTGTCGCAATCCGTGTTGAATAACTGACGCTCGCCGCCGCAAACACCAGGAACCCACAGCGGTACTCACAATGACCGAGGTTTCTCCCTGGTAGCAACCGCTAATCAGGTCACCAGCAGCTTGCACTCGTACCTGAAGATCTGTTAAGCACGCCACGGTCGGCGAGCCGTCACCCGGAGCACCCTGCCGCTCCTTCCCCTGAATGGGAATGGACTTAATTGACCATCGGGGGAAGGTAAATACCTTGCCGACGGGCGCTGCGCACCGGCCAAATTACTGTCCTCTACATATTCAGATGCTTGAGAAGTTCGTTTGAATTTCGGGGTACCGGTTAGTTGCACTCTAGCAGCGGCTGAAAACAGCTCACTTCTGCGAACTTGTTAGGTCATGCCCGAAGCCAATCTTATACAGCTTTTCTGATTATAGGTGTTCATTGTAAGTGAAGGCTTGATTTCCGCTAGCTGCAAGGCGAGCTGCCTGCTAGATGATATCGAAACGTAACAAGAAAAGGAGTGGTCATCAGTTGTTCCTTTAATCAACACGTCCGTGTTCATTTTCCTTTAATGGTTACAGAACGATCAAATGGTTTCCTATTAAAACAGGTTTCCAGAGAGCTGATGTTGATTTCTGAACATTATTGGTGTCATCCAGGGAATAAGGAAGTGGAATACGAACGACTCCAGCGACAAATTGTCTTGAACTTGGAATAAGGGCTCGTTCATTCTCGATCCCCATAATTTGTAAGCACATGCCAGAGTGAATGTCACGAATCTGGATTAAGTTTTGAGTAAACAAAGTTAGTGCAGAATGAAGCACTGACGATGCCAGGCATTTACACCAGAGTACATGCAAACCAACTATGTAACCCCATCATGTCACTCAGACTGAAAAAATCAGAACCAGTAGCGGACCTATAGACAGGGGCGTAGCCAGGGTTTCGCTCAGGGGGGGGCGGCGCCCCGAAAAGGGTCTTGCGATAGCGCCAAAAGGGCCCTGATGGGTAAAAATGACCCTGCTTGTTAAAGAATAGAGTGCTGAAGAGGCCTTAAGAGGGCCCTGTCTGGTATGAAATTTCAAATTTGGCCACAGAGCATAGTGCGGGTGAGCCGCGCTTTACGCGGCCCGTGTCCTCAGGGGGTCCTTCGGGCCCTCAGGGGGGGGGCTGTCCCTGCCGCCCCCCCTTGGCTACGCCCCTGCCTACAGCCCCCGTAATATATAAAAACATGAGTTAGAAAAATGTTCATTTAGGTTATGGTGGACATTATACATTTCAGCTGATTTTTATTAACCTAGGTCAATATCTTCAAGGGCAAACAATGCGTATTATCTCTGGATAGCACCACCTTTTTAAACCTGCGGCAGAGGGAACTCCATCCGCCGGAGAGGGAACTTGAGAGGCACCCAGTGATTTTAGAGGGCCAATGAGGCCCAAGCCTAAGCGGGGTGACGACTGGGTTCGTTCCAGCCAACTGCACACCGGACTTTGGGCCGACGTATAGATAGAGACGGGGCCGGATAGCGCCAGCTGTAATGTTTGCTGCCGCTGAACTCTCCTCCCCCTACCTGTTCCTTTCGAGCCAATATGTGTATTCCGGATATATTTTGAGTCTACGGGGAAATGCTGTATTTATGCGGAGAGAAATCAAGAGTACACTCCAAACGTGCTGACAGTATGAACGGAATGTTTGCGTTATCTTAAATTTTGGGGTTAAGGGAATTAAATGTCATTGACATATGCCGTCAAAATAGGATATATTTCTCATAGAAACACTGCAACCAACACTGGAGTATCCGAAGAGCTAGCGATGAGGGTCTAACCTTTATCATGACCTTTGAACCTGAACTCTGACGTTGACTTGGACAATGAGTAGTCTTCTTAATTATGACGTGGGTTGCACAAACTACAAACATATATATATATATATATATATATATATATATATATATATATATATATATTATATTATATATATATTGACATTTAAAATACGGCGCGATAGAATACAGTTCCCAAAAATTTTCGGGAACATGATGAACATGGATATTGCCCATCGGGCAGTCATACAACGCAGCACCATTGATTTCCAACCTAGTAATGTTCGGAAATGGGCGTTTTTATAACCTTCGGAGGACGTCTTCATTGGGTTGAAGACATATATCTTCGATGCACTAAGCGGTAAACATTCATATATAGCATTCTTGACAATACTTTTTATTTTTGAAGCGTAATAATTTACGGGCACGCTGGATACATAGTCTTACCAAGTAAGATATGCTGCAGGGAAGCCTTATTCTCACAGTATTAATTAAGGTTGTAATGTAATTCACCAGATTGGAAGCATAATTAAATTATCGTTTTGCAAAGTGTAGTTCTCATTATAAATAGAACGAATATGTATGTATCTCGCAAATGGTTGTTCTTGTTGCCTCGGCTATCACCAGATAATTCCGGGTCCAAACTCAATCAAATATTTTCCCCTCTGGGGACCTAACGACATGCCAAAGATGCGGCCTAAGCCCAATGTTCTACGTAACATTGAAGGAAGAGGGGATTAAAATTGGTTTCGGCCCGGACAGGGTGTCAAATGCTGCCTCCGGTCGGGCTCGAACCCGTGACCGTCTTCAGAAGTGCTGCAGATCAAGCCAAACAGACACGCTGATAAACTGTGGCTCCCAGAAGTTGGAACCTGACGACATCAGGTCAAGACTAAATATCTACGCCGGCTTGGCCATGACAACTTACAATGGTACCATCATTCCGCTATCGTGGTGTAACGAAAACAGTGATGCCCACTTGTATTAAGTTCTGACCCTTGGAATGGAATGCTTGAACGTTGGATGTAACCGAATTATTAACCAGCCTCTTATCTTGTCTAAATTCCAGCTTCTCGCTTGGTCCTCCAACTTTCCGGAGATGCACACAAGTCTGAGCCTCTCATAAGATTATGAGAGATTAAGAAGGGAAGACTGACCTTCTTCCCTCTGTTATGAGGCGGGCTCCTGAACCAGCTTGGGTGCGGGTCCTCTAAGACTAGTGGCCTGCGTGAAAAATACGTGGCAGGTAAATAAACCAAACATGAATCAAGGAAAGCAGCTTACGATTTATACAAAATTTCAGCCGGACACCGGCGATTCATATTGATCTCTCGATTGGTGCACGATAAGGAAGGACGCTGGATACTCTTCCTAACATTTATTTCGCCTTGACGGCCTGCGGTTAAGTTGAAACTGCATTACAAGATAGCCTGGGATATTTTGGCGTGTCCTTCTTAACATTGGTATTTATATCAGTTGCAAGGGCATGCCACCACTTGTCCTATTCTTCCTATATTTTGTTGATAACGCGAGTGTACCCTACAGTGCCTACTGTTTTCTTTGGGATGGCGGTGGGAAACACTTGGCTACTAGTTTAACGGGGTGGTGAACTAAAAAGAATCAATCTTATCATTGGGAATCACTGTTGGGACTTAAGAGCCACTTTTTCTGATGTCGAGATTTCGCCGTTATTTTGATAATCCCTGGGTAAACAACCAGGCACTGTTGCGTTATCTGTCAGACCTGACGTAACCACGTCACCTCGGTAGCGTTCACGTTTTGACCTCCACACATGGAAAATATATTGAACGTATTCTTACACAATAACCGTGTAAAATGTGCACAGATGTCTGATAGCAGGGGCACCCCAGGGGAAAGATAATTAGACATTTCTGAAGCTGTGTTTATTTTCGATATGTATGTATGTACACAGATGCCCTTTCAACATGGCAAGAGTGAGCCATTTTTTGCACACACCTATTAACGACACCCCCTCCTAGCGGAGGCCGAGTGAACGACAGAACAACCTGATATGTTTATCATGAGTGACCATACACACTTATGTGCTTATCGGGTGAGGCGGCCGTAATCTCAAGCACAGCTTGCCATCCCGTTCACAGGCTGCGAGTCATGTTTGAAGACATCAGGCTACATCATATTTATGCTAACCATAGAGTATGGTATCGAAGTTGTGCAAGCGTTTTGTATGTGGTCTAGATTACAATTTTTTAGTCTTTAAATTCTCCTTTATTTATTCTTTTTAAGATATTGATATAAGGTTCCTGACAAAAACCCAATGATTACGTCCTTTTTTCATCATTGGGTTGAAAAATCTACCAGTGGATGCAGTGTAGTTTTTTAAGCTGCAGCAGTGTTTTTTTAAGACTTGTCAATAAACTTGGGTTCGACATTCAACCCCATATCCAAGTAGTGCAGTCTTCCCGCCACATTAAATGTCTTACAAAGTCTCTATCCTCTTGGATTTCTCGCTCTTCATCTAGTACTTTGGGACACGTTTATTCGTCTTTTCGGCAAGTCCAAAAAGGAGCGAAGCCCTTGCACCCATTATATTTTATGCCACCTTTGCACCTACAAGGGGAAGGGGTTGGGGCGACCCCGCGCGATTAGCTTTTTATTGAAGTACAGCTTAACAACAAAATCAGCGTGCTGCTTGTTTGGAGATTTTGATGTCTTATCGGGATTTGTCTTCATGTCGGGATGTCTTCATGTCCGTGCGCCATTAGGTAACCTTCTAGGTCAGGTCAAATACCTTACTTTGGTCTCACACGTTTTATTTCACTGCTCGGGCGAAGCAGGCTACCAAGTGGCACCAGGGCTGTCGCCACGAGGGGAAGGGCAGGGTCCCCACTCTTGAAGTGTGGGGACCATCTATGGCCGCCCTCCCTAAGTTTGGCCGACAGTGTCACTTAAAATATAGAATTTTAGAAACGGAAATGTTCTCACTTGTTATTTCCATAAGGCTGCACTGATTTTCAGAGCAACAGAAGTGTTGCAATGCCCTGTTAAGCTGACCGAAGATAAGGTCAGATAAACATAGGTTTCCTGGGTGCTTGCATATCACAGCGGTAGAACGCAGTCGGTCAATGCTTTACCTCTACCTTTGACCTCTGGCGATGAACGCGTCCGCACATAACTTCCAGCGCATGCATGGGCGTAGGGTGAAGAGGATGCCATAGAGATAACGCCTCTATTTCCAAAAAATAGACTGTTTATCATTACCTTCATTCCTTTTTCAACAAAAATTACCTTGAATCGAAAATATTCCTCAATCCCACCATGTGGTTTAAATTCATCTGTCATGCTACAGCTCGGTTAACTTATTGATTACAACATCAATTTGAAATTATCATTGAGGCCGAGTTCTCTGCCGTCTGCTCCTATGGCGGCAAGGTCGCGGCGGAAATTTGAAGCCAGCTGGCAAATGCCACTTAAAACGGTGCCAACGCTGCGACGCATTGCCACAAATCCATTAATAACGACAAACTTCGTGTCAACACCGTCATTTTTTATCCAACAGTAGCAATTTAGAACCAGTCGGTGTCACTGTTTCCCGTGGAAATTATGGCGAGTATAGAAATGTTGTCGGGAAATTAATCACGTAGCATCAAATGTCACCGCATGGGTCGATTCTGGAAGACATGAAAGCCTACAGGATTATTCGACCCTAGACGATTACAACAGCCTTCGCAGTGATTCCAGAAAACGTTGGAAACCCCATTTACACCGTGTTGCAATCAGTGTAATGACAGAACAGCACCACGACAATGCTGCGCCACGATCAGCCGCCGCAGAATAGCACCTCACCATCGCCAGCGGCCACTGCAGCACAGGGGAGTGGCTGATAACATCAAGGCGCGCATCTAGAAAATCCTATTATTGGATGTAATCGGTGTTGCCGCCGGGCCTGAGGCAGACCGACCAGCGCCAGTACGGCGAACTGCATTGTGGCTCCCGCCCCCAGGCGCCCGTAATGCACGGGATAAGCCCTGAGGCGGTACACAGAGGCGATGACTTTTTGGGAAGGATCATCGACTTTAAAATCGTGGCTTTTCCTAATGACGTAGTCGAAACTGCAGTGAAAACTTTGTCACCAGAGGTGGAAAAATGTTTGGCCGGTCTCCTGCCAATTTTCTGAAGGGCCGATCTGTCTCCTCATTATGAGAAGAAATTCCTTCCCCTTTACATCTAGGTTTTTCAGAAAAAATGGGCTCAACCATTCTTAATTTTGAGAATGGGCTTTCCGATTTTTGGAAGGAACATTCCTATTTATGGGTCGTAATTCCCGGTATTGGGTGATTTTTTTTGGATTCTGGTCAATGACCCCCACACGCCACTGAATAAAGACCAAATACCAGGCTAGATTCTGAAGCTATAGCCTTTGCTAAGCTATCACATGACTTATAGTGGAATTCGTAGCCAGGTTGAAAAGGGAAACTGTCCGTTCCATATAATGTTCTAAACATAGTGCAAGCCAACAAAAAGGAACTAAGCAAGTTAGATTAACGGTGTAAAAATGATACTTTTAGATCCATGAAACGATGCCTATTTTTTTATATTGGGAATTCCTCATGCTCCCAACAAATCACTTGGGCAAGAGATTGAGCCTATTAAATAGCAATTTTGTCCACACAAGTAAGTAAGTTCATTTCCATATTTTATGCGTTTTTCGGCACAATTTATCTCATTATCCCCAGGCCAACATGTGAGATTAAGACAAGTACCTGCCTTCCAGAGCCCATCACATTGAGTCACTTGAGTTGGAAATGGGCCAGACAGATTTATCAATACATTTGTGCATCTGGCTCAACATCACTGTTCATCTGATGGGACCACAGCATCACTGGTGGGACCCCATTCTGATCAATTTATTTCTTCTAAGTTTATGACATCGGATCAGCAAAATAAAAACAAGGGCACTATTGTAGCTCAAAGGGGGACAAATAAAGAGTTGTTATATATAGCACCTCTGTTTTCTTTTGGTGCCCTACTTTTCATTGCTTTAGGGGGCCAAAAAAGCATTGAGCGAGGGACACAATAGTCTTTGCCGACCAATGACCAGGCCTCCGGATATTTAGAACTAAAATTTAGGGGCGAATATCCTTAAGCAAGACAATTATAAAATCTGGGAGCAAGGAAGGGGGCAGAGGGATCAGTATAGTCCCCAGTTTGCATGCCAAACATTTTCTGGTTCAGACTAAGTCACTCTTGAACCACCAGTTAGCGTCAACCTATAGCCCCGCGGATCCACAACAATGGTCAAAGTCAATGACATTGAGAAGATTGGCTGATTTTGTCCTACATGGGTGATTAGGTAGTTTGGTATCTACCCATTCATATGTTGCTCAAGATTCTGGCCTGGCAACCCGGATATTCCGATCAAACCTACCAAGCTTATGAGCAGAAGTCCAAGAACTCCCACTGAGACCTGGCCACCGGCATCAACAACGGCATTAGAGAGGCGAATCGGAATGGAAGGGCTACTGTGCCCGACTCATTATGAAACCTCTAGAAATTATGACGTTTACAGTTAAACTTGCAGACCCGATATCCACACCTCAACCTGGCACGTTTACCAGATGGAGGTGGCATTACTCTTGCCACTGATAGTCACTCAACTAAATATTCACGTCCCAAACAAATCACAACATAAACCAAAAAGAATCACACTCCACATTATAATACTCCTGCCTTCTTTCCCCCGCCGTAACAACACACATTCTTCAAAATAGCCTCGCTCGTTCACCCAAGGTGCTGTTACCAAATTGCAAAAATACTTCGTCCAGGATACGGCGGTCCAGCTTTTCCTAAATACAAGGCTTTCCACCTTTGATTGTCACCAGAAGAGGAATGGAATTCGACCGTAAAATAAAAGAATATGAATATTTAAACATAAATATAATAAATAACAACAAAACACATATCAAACAAAATCCACATGAACTCAAATCACAACGTAATGAATAAAAATAAAATTCCACGTCTGGTTGAATTCATATAGGTACCCACTGGTGCCAAAAAGGAGGAAACACTTAGGCTACCAGGTATTACTTAAACTTTCAAGCATGTTTAGCACGGAATAACTAGGCAGTTACAAACGTAGAGCAAGCGATAAATGGTTATGCACACGTTCAGACCTTCTCTTATATCGGTGTAGAAAACTAATCGCTTTAAAAAACATTTCGGAATATTACATTTCATCGTATCACATCTCTTAGCACCATGCGACAATGGCGATCGATTTTCAACATACAGATCGAGCATTGGTGGATCCAAGGGGGACCAAACGGGCCGGGCCCCCTTCAAAGCCTAAAATAAAGTATTTTGCCCCCTCAAAAGGGACCAAAATTTAGCCATCTTTCTTGGAAAATACTGTTTTCACGATATTTTCTCGATTTCCCCCTTCCCCAAAAACATTGGTTTGACCCCTCAAAAAGTGTTCCAGGATCCGCCGATGAGTTCCAGGGCATTTCCCAGTTAGAGATGGAATATTCGTTGAATAGCAAGGATATGTTGCAGATCACATTATCGGCAATAGCTCTAACTCGCCAATGAAGACTGTATTCAAAGCAAAGCTTCAACTGTTTACATGGGAGTTATTGGAATTGCTACCGTCTGGCTCTGTGCAATGAATACAGTCATCTCTCCGTATTTTCAACTTTGTTCCCTACCGTAACAGTGGCGGATCTAGCCGGTGGGTTTGGGAGGGCCAAACCAAAGTCAAAAGTCGAAAAGCAGAAAAAACGTCACGCCGTAAAAGCTGCACTACATTATCCCTTGCCGGTAGAACTTTGGGTATTTGAGGCGAAAAGAAAAAACGTCACTGGAAGAAATATATGGACTCGAGATACTTTTTCCAGTCGAGAGTTGAAGCACCAAAATATTGCTTATAAACTAAAAAGGAGTCGGGGAAAAAAGGAGGTAGATCACTTTAAGGGGAAACATAGTTTTACCCCGAGCTTTTCTGTTTGGGGGGCAAATGCTTTTTTGTCTCCCCCTCCTTGGATCCGCCACTGTACCGTAACATCTTTCTCTTTTGGTTACAGCATACACAAATACATCAGCATGAGCAGACCGTTCAGTCGCTTCATGACGAGACAGAAAATTCTCTGCATCATCGCAGCTGTGTGGCTCTGGTGCATCCTCTACAACCTGTCACCACATGTCGGACTGACGCACACAGGTGAGCTCTCTCTCTCTCTCTCTCTCTCTCTCTCTCTCTCTCTCTCTCTCTCTCTCTCTCTCTCTCTCTCTCTCTCTCTCTCTCTCTCTCTCTCTCTCTCTCTCTCTCTCTCTCTCTCTCTCTCTCTCTCTCTCTCTCTCTCTCTCTCTCTCTCTCTCTCTCTCTCTCTCTCTCTCTCTCTCTCTCTCTCTCTCTCTCTCTCTCTCTCTCTCTCTCTCTCTCTCTCTCTCTCTCTCTCTCTCTCTCTCTCTCTCTCTCTCTCTCTCTCTCTCTCTCTCTCTCTCTCTCTCTCTCTCTCTCTCTCTCTCTCTCTCTCTCTCTCTCTCTCTCTCTCTCTCTCTCTCTCTCTCTCTCTCTCTCTCTCTCTCTCTCTCTCTCTCTCTCTCTCTCTCTCTCTCTCTCTCTCTCTCTCTCTCTCTCTCTCTCTCTCTCTCTCTCTCTCTCTCTCTCTCTCTCTCTCTCTCTCTCTCTCTCTCTCTCTCTCTCTCTCTCTCTCTCTCTCTCTCTCTCTCTCTCTCTCTCTCTCTCTCTCTCTCTCTCTCTCTCTCTCTCTCTCTCTCTCTCTCTCTCTCTCTCTCTCTCTCTCTCTCTCTCTCTCTCTCTCTCTCTCTCTCTCTCTCTCTCTCTCTCTCTCTCTCTCTCTCAATATATGTACACCTTATCTCATCATTTTTTACAACTTTTGTCAAAAATTTGGATCCAAGACATTCCAGGTCTGATGGCCATTGCAGGTTGACACGCGCATTGGCAGGGGGCGGGTACCCGCCCCCCTCGGGTTTTTCGGAGGTAGCAGAAAAACGGCGGCGTATTGCGCCGCCGTACTTGGCATGGCTTTTCCCTCATCATTTTTACAACTTCTGTGAACATTTTAAGGCTAGGTCATCTTAGGTCAGGTCACCAGTACAGGTCAAGTGACCTTACCTCAAAAAAAGTTTAAGATAGCATAAGTCGGAGCAGAGTTAACTGATCCGATTGAAACTCATATCACATAATGGGCCCACCAAGTTCTCTAAAATATTTTTGATATCGATGACCTAAGGTCAGGTACGAGGCATGACCTCTCCATTGGAAATACATGGGAAAATGGTTTTTACTGTATAACTCAGTAACGGATTGTGATAGAGCGTTACGTTTAGCTGCATTAAACTCGCCTTGGCTTTGCGTTCTAATGATATGCATTTTATATAATTTGACCCTACTTGACCTCAGGTCAGGTTAAATCCTTGATTTGACCTAGCAAGGTCAAATTATATATCATTCGATTTGGCTTGCTGCGAGGATTCATATATTTCAAGTAATTTTGCTCTATCTTTACTTGTTTAGATGTAATGGCCGAAAAACATAATTTACATGTTATCTATATTACGGCATGTTTTGACCTCTCGTGACCTTAAATGTGATCTGACAAAAAATGGTACAAATAATTTCGATGGAGAAGTGGATGGGCTACCCAACGTCGTTAACCGGTTTTTGCTACCTAGCGTGGTTCTCGAGATCTTAGGGGGCGGGTACCCGCCCCCCTAAGCGGGTACCCCCCACGTCAAAGCGAAGGTGGCTCAGACCCCCGTCAATGCGCGTGTTAACACGAACACTGGAGGGGGCCCGGAGGCCCCCCCACCTGTTTTTCCAAGGTGGCCGGAGAAACGCTTGTAGCCGAAAAACGACACGTGGCCACATTTAAAAGAATTTAGTAGCGCGTCGATTGGTGAAGACTTTTTGAAAATCAGCCGAAAATTTTTTTACTTATAGGCTTTCAAAGTCAGACCTGCATTTTGAGATCGCCGTAAACGTGCGGTCGGACCAGTTAACTTGCATTGAAGACCGAGTGGTGACGTCATAACGTCATATAAGCGGGACTATATGTCAAGGTCACTTCACATGAAAGTCAAGGTCAAGTTCAAAGGTCACAGGTCAAGGTCATATCTGCACTTTCAAGGTCACTGACGACTGTGCGTCCGGCCAAATGACGTTACCCGGTCTGACATATATTATGCTATGACGTCATCGGTAGGGTACCTCAATGCAAAGGTCACGGTCAAAGGTCAAGGTCAAAGGTCATTGGGAAAGGTCGCCAAACAGTGGCTACAGTGTTAGTCAAAGTGTAAATAATAAATAGTATACCATATGGTGACCTTAAAGGTCAATGACCTTGAATGACCTTGACGCAAAAGTTGTGGGGAAGCCTCTTTGAGACCTCTTCTCTATGAACCTTGTCCGCTTTTAGCTTATTCCCGCCATTTTCCCGCATAATCATAGCATTTACCAATCGGTCCCCAGCATGGCCAATATTTGACCTTTACGACCTCGTTTGACCTTGAAGATATTGACCTAGGTCAATGAAAATCGGTCATCATGTAGATCACCATAGCCCCCCACCCACCTACCAAGTGGCGTTTTTCTAACCCTCTTAGTTTCCGAGATCTTAGGGGGGCCTACCAGGCCCCCTCCAGTGCGCGTTAGTGCCAGACCCCCTCCAGTGCGGGTGTTAAGTCACCTCACCTCTACAAAAAGTTAAAGATAGTATAAGTAAGAACAGGGTTAATCTTCGGATCTGAAATTCATACCACATAATGGGCCCATAACAGATTCGGGGATTTTTTTATCGATGATCTAAGGTCAGGTACGAGCCATGACCTCTCCTTTAGAAATACATGGGACAAATGGTTTAAACTGAATAACTTAGCAAGGGATGGTGGTACAACGTTTATTCTTATGGTATCACGTTTGCCTAATCATTACGACTCTAATGATATGATTGTGGCCTAGTTTGATCTTGACCCAGGTGCGTCGCCACGACAATTTTACTGGGGGAGATGGACTTCGGTTTGAAGATGACCTGGGGGAGTGAAGGAGGGGGGTGGGAGGCGAATTCTGAAAACCTTGGCTGCATATGAAACACGTTGAGCTGACAACGACGAAACCAACAACGATAACAACGACGATGAACTGCACAACACATCTATGTAGAGCACGCAGATAACAGGGAGAGAATGCGAACAAAATTGGGTTGAGGTCCAAAATACGCGAGGCACGTCCCCTAATCCGCCAGTAGAGGGGACGCGTTCCCCCACAGTCCCCCGCTTTCGACGCTCATAGCTTGACCTGACCCCAAGTCAGATCAAATCCTAGAATTGACATGGCAAGGTTTGGCTTGGCAGGATTTGACATGGCAGGATTTGGCTTGCCGCGAGGATTCCAACTTTCTTTACTTGGTTGCTTTAGATCTACTAATTCAGATGTAATGAGGAAGTCTTCATTTCCATGTTATCCTTATGGTGACATGCCTTGCCCTCTAGTGACCCTAAATTTGACCTGACTAAAATTGTTCTAATGTTTTCGATGGAGATTTGAAGGGGCTATCCAACGCTATTTTCCTTTTTCTAACTAGCGTGCTTCTTGAGATATTAGAGGGAGAGTACCCGCCCCCCCCGCCCTTTCAAAGCGAAGGTAGCTCAAACCCCCGTCAATGCGCGAGTTAAGTCGATTGCTCTTCTCCACAGTTTACAAAGTCGGCACAACACAGTGTGGACCGGTGGCGCCCGTCTCGGTGAAACAGAAGCTACACAGCATCATCAACAGCAGCGTCAACTTCTACTTGCCGCTCTTCGTCATGCTCTTCTGCTACGCCAGGATATTTCGCGCCATACGAGCTCACCTGGCCAGGTATATTCCGCAGTTTTGGCGTAAATGTTGCAGTGAGATTCGGAATGACATGATCCAGCGTCGTCAATGCGGCATTCATTAGCGCTATGTCCAATAAAGTTAGCTTAAATAGCTATCTGGCAAGGTTCTGCATTGTGTCCATGTTGCACGGGTCTATTTGTTTTAATCCTCTATTCCACTTATACGGCAATTGACTCTGGGTCCAATGGCTGTCATGACGTAAGCTTTCGGTGCACCCAGAAACCCCAAGTATGATGATGATAGCGCTCGGTCTAGGTACTGCGAGCCGTTGTTTTCATTGAATATTGGGCTATACTAGTGGATGAAACAGAGGTGCTACAGGCGCATCACCTGCCGATGTCAATTTTAGGCATTGGGTGTTTCCTTCTAACTGTGTTTTAAGCTGGTTCAGGGGACATCAGATGCTCTCAGAGGTTTTTCCAGAGCGTAGCGACTCAGTCAGTTGAGGTCAGGGCAGTCACCTTGGGATCATTAAGTCTGACTGACTTTTCACTCCATTGCCGTTACGTCCCTAGCTGGCAATAAATTCAAAACTGGATTTTATATAGCATGATCAAGTCAGCAGCGGAATCTAAAATCGTGAAACGAAGGTAGAGTGCAGCATCTACCAGTGGTGGACCCAGGAGTTTATTCCAGGAGGCTAGGACACTCGAGCCTCACCCGCCAGTTCCTCGGGCAGGCCCTCTCCAATGTATTAACTATAGGAGCTCGGACATTTTGGGGGCTCGAACCCCTCTGCCCCCCTCCCCTTCCTCCTTGGATCCACCACTGGCATATACAATGCACTCAAGTCAACCAACCATCCGTTTGTGTGGCGCGGAGCATGTTGCCCTTGACTTATCCACAATGTCACTTTACTCTCAACAACTCTCCCGGGTGAATAAATTCAGGCTGTCGTCTCCAATAAAACGTACAATGGTAGCAAGCATCAGAGGCATCTGCGCAGAATATAGCACGCACAGCAGCTCCGTGCCACAAAAAGTGCGGGCAGAACGTTGGCAGCGGCTGATTTATACAGCCCAAGTGGCGCGTCCCAAATCTCCAAAGGGCCCAGTACAATGGACGACAAACAGCACGAGGCTTACTCTGTCCCGTCCCATTTTGGAACTCACTGGAAGATTTTTCTGCAAGCGATAACTGCACGAATTTAGCACGGTGAATGATGGGAAGAAATGTTCGCTCTCACTTCGGTACTGACAAGTCCAAGTTTGACTCCGGCAATATGTTATTGTACATGTTTTTTATGAACTTCATTCGGGGTGTATGGAACTTTTGTTTCCATGATAATTTACGAAACTGATGAAATTTAGTCTTGAGAGCGTTCAATTTCGGAGGCTTGGTTTGCCGCAGGGGCGCCGGGCCCCCAGGAAGATGCTTCCATACCGGACGTAACACGTACCAGAACTGGGTCTTTTTCCGGATAAAAGCGTGCCAGCCCCAGTCTTGGAACTCCTCGCGCTACATCAGTGATCGAATCAGCTCCAGTACACAAGTCTACCGAGCCGGAGAACTAGTAATAACGCGCGACCTTCGCACTGTCACGCCATTAATAATGTTTTGCAGCAGTTTTGTGGAGTAGGGTAATCATCGCGTCCAATTTAGTTCCAGCATGATAGTTCTGAAGTTGTCTGCTCAATAATGTCCAACCATCACCCTGTCTTCAGTGACAGATGAACACGGGAACGTGCTTCGTCCATCACTTTTCATTAGTAGGCTTTGAAGGTCGAGTGAATCTACTCATTTCCCTACAATGGTTATTTTGGCGCTTATAGTAGTATAGCGCTTCAAGCACAAGCGTTGTCACCTCAAAAAAGTGGGGGACCAGACAATCTTGAACCTGGCGCTAAGACACCCCCATTCACAGAGCCAACAACTGATGGAAGTATACTTATATACTAGTATATTTGTAGTCCTATAGGGCTCCTTGTTACCTTTCCCACATACGGGTTATAAAACATAAGACTGATCACATCTTTCGTACGATTTATGCTTAACATGGGTACGTTTTATAAGAAGAAAAATGCTGACCCACTATAGACCGATCCAGTCTGCTCATTACTTTGCCTGACGATTCTCTTTGGTAATGTTACCCAGCGCTAATCAGGCGGTGACATGTGAGTGCTTGGACGTGAATTGCCTGCAGCCAGCGTTAGCCTGTGTCAAATGGTCGAAGCAATGCCGGGCAGGCCTGGTGTTGACCCAGCCGTGAGTGATGTTTACATCGGTGCTAGTGCTTGCGGAAATAATTGATGTCATCTATTGCTGGGTGGTGGAAAGCGGTGACTGTTCCGTGCCGCCTAGTGCTCGGCTGCGTCGCCTTTCAGCCTGATGATGGCATTGTGTGGTTGATGGAAGTCAAGGCGATTGGCCACTGTTCTCGGAAAGTGCTACCGCATACATTGGAGGGAAATTACCGCCAATGTTCTAGCGCGCCCACCTGCAATAACCTATGAATATGTCATCCACTTCTAGTTAATGCAGCCACCAGCAAGAACCATTCTGTAGGGCACCCCGACATAGTGGACGAGAAAAACAAACGGTTCATATGAAGAAAATGATGGGGCTAGGTTTGCAATAAGCAAGTGTCTGAAAACACCTCAAGTGGAAACACTCTGGGTACATGAAGCTAGTCGCCTATGGATGGTTCATACACTTCAACGTTACAATTAGAGATAGTAGTGACGGAGGGTTTCTGTAAAGTTCAGGCGTGTACACCTGCAAACCTCCGAATGCCGTCTCTGGCCAGAAGTCCGAGCTCAGAAACAGGGGCAGGCATATAGCTTCACGCAATGTGCAGTTGACTTACACGGGAGACACTGACATCCGCGGGTTCCCCGTGGATGTCAGTGTCCGCACACGGACAAGCTCGCGGTGCAGACGTCCCAGGTAACGCCAACGCTTCGATTCGGGCGCTTTGAATTTTTCATTTATATGAACTAAAACATCATATGTAGACAACGTGAAAAACTGATTTCCTTTATAAAAGCAACTCAGGGTAGTTATGGATCCCTGGCATGGCCCTGGGCCCATTTCTTGATGAACTGAATGGTTTCTGGTGAGACTACGCTCATATCATAACCCCAACATTAATTCTGACAACAAATAAAAGTCCGTTTAACAATATACCGAATACCTCGCCTGAATAGGCTTCGTGCCAACATAACATTTGTCCAGATACTCTTTTACCTCCAATACGCTTGCTTTAAAACCATCTAGAAACGTGCAAAGCGGGTAAACTGTTCTGCGTGCCTACCCACTTTAGCAACGTTCATCGACCTCAGAAAAATAATAGGGCGCGTTTGGTTCTTCAGGATGCGGGAGAACTCCAACATGGCGGAGCACAGCAGCGTGTTGCAGCAGCAGAAGATTGCCGTCACCCTGTTCCTGGTGCTGGCCTGCTTCATGCTCTGCCTGGCCCCCTACATCGTCTACAGCACCAGCCTCGCCACCATGAAGGACAAGAGCCGAGTACCCCTCATAGCCAACCCCATAGTGAGTGCAGAAGAGCCAGCATATCACGGGGCTGAATGATTCGTTCTGGTGGTTTACTAGACAAAACTCGTTCTGGTAGTATACTGGCACGGTCAAAGTAGGTCAAATTTATTTTTTTAAAAATTACTTAACAGGTTAAAATATCAAATTTACGATCGTTTGGCTCTACCTGTTCTTCCGCTATACCTGAGTCAACCATTGACACTAAAAATGTTCCCTTTAACACTTTGCCATGCATATTTTTAGACATGGATTTCAACAAAGAGAAAAGTGGAATGTCTCAAGCAAATATTATAGGAGTTGTCGCCACGGTAATTTTTTCAAGGTCACAAAGCAAAGACAGATGTGCTCACCTAAAATACATTAAACGTGAAAGTGCTAATGGAGACTTGCACTTTTGATCTGAGGCACACGTCACATGACAATGATGCCATGAAATGCATTAATTTGTTTTACTCCGATTACCTGAGGTCCGTTCGGGGCCATAGCCTCTCAATTTAACACCCATGGAGCAAAGATCGAGGAGCGTCTATATTTCAATAGATACCTACGGCAACAAGCAAAATGTTCGATTCTGAAGTTCTAGGGTTAAATCCCAGGGCAAAGCTCACAGTTTTGGCGGGGAACTCTAACAGACCAACTGCAGTCACTTCAGTAGGTTTAAATATTTGGAGGAAAAACTTTGCAAAGTATCAAGATACAACTTTCGACCTCTTGTGTTTTTTTTGGCCATTATAAGTCGTTCAATATAAGTTATACATAGGTTACAAAGCAGCTTAAGCCTGTCCCTAGTTTAGGCCACTTTTACACGTTGACCTGGTCGTGTCATGTGAGATTCTATTTGATTTACCATAACACTATTCAAGAGATGTCCAAAAAGCCTGCAATATTCACCCATATATGGGTGAATCTATATATCTATCTGAATCTATAGATCCACATATTTTCCCAGTCTGGAGCTGGGGGCGAAGAAATACAATTTACTTTCCATATCTGTGAAATGAAGCCTTTTCTACTCGTTATGACCTAAATATTATTTCCTACAGAGTATCTTACGTCGATCACGTTGTTTTCCGCTAGCTTCCATGAGAGCCGAGATCAATGGGAGTTTTTAAATCCTCCACTGAGGCAGGGGGTGTGTCTGAGGTCCGCTGAGGCGAATGTTATCCCATTCGTACCCAATGAGAACATTGGGAAGACGACATTAAACATCTGAGATTCACCAGCTTCCCCTCAGAGTTTTGCTTTCCTTTCCGAACCCCTGTCCAGACTGTGTTACGCTGAACGAAATCACGTCATGGTCTGCGCACCACACACAACACCCGCTCAGCGGAATGTTAACTGTGTTACCCCGGTCCACGAAGTCCCAGCAGTGGATCCGCCAGTGGACGACTTCAGCGCCGGAGATTCCCGCTAAAGTGCTGACTATTCGGCTATAAGGGATGCATCGGTTGCAGACGCCTCGCAGCGCTCCTCAAATACACAGCGCCAGTGACGTGCGCCGGGCCGGAGCCGGTGCCGTCGGCCGCGCCTGCCTCAAACTCGGGGTGTGACGTCAGCGCGGCTGTTGCGAACACCGGCTATGAAGCGGCCAGACTCGGGGTATGACGTCAGCGTGGCTGTGGCGAGTATTCCCGGCTGTGAAGCGGCCAGACTCGGGGTGGGACGGAAGTCAGTGGGTTGTAGTAACTAGACGGAACAGAGGTGAGCGGCATGTGTTGTGCCTGGACCGACGCCAACCAACACCAACACCTTCCCCAATGGCTTGTTGTTAAAGACGAAAAGGCCCGGGCCTTATCTAAACTTCACACTCTTTGGGTGCTGCAGGGTTCGTCATTTTTTCAGCGCTTCTTCGTCTGTTTACGAATGGGTGACAATCAGTTTTGCTTCAATTTTTCTCTTCCCATTAGTCCCATAACACACCACATGTAGTGAAAGGGTATGAAATAGGGACATTTTTTTCAAGTAAATCACTCCTTGGTATGTACCTCATCACGAACATACCGCTGATAAGTGCCGCCTCACATCCAGGGCCTTGACCCAACTCAGTTATGGCGAAAAGAGAGGGGCGACTTCTATATTTTCATATTCAAAATATCTGTCACTTAAAGCAGCAAATTTGTTTTCCAAAATTACATACATCCCAGTTTGCCCACAGGAAGGCACATATAAATTGCATACTTTTCTTAAAATATTCTGCGAAATGGGCAAACATTAAGCTTAAGTTGATGATTCAGAAAAGCACGTTTCATTCGGCTTAATCTGCTGGTCCAGGCTAGCTTTCCGTGTCGGTGCCGTAAGTTGCGCAAAAAGGTGGGTGGTGGCATAGCAAGACATTTGCCAAATGGGCAAGTATGGGCCACCGAGGTCAGCACCAGAGGACCTTTCGGATGAGAAGGCCAACCGAAGGGGGAACAATGGCCCGGTGCCCCTCACCAAGCAACTGAAAACCCACGATTATGTTCTCATTCCATTGGGATAACTTTGAAACGTAAAAATGGCTGGCATTCCAAGTGCTGCCCAGACAGTTTCTTTCCATTTGTTGCTAAGTAAGTACCCAGCGCCGATGCAGCCTCATCAGCTTTAACGATAGATGGCATGAAAAACAACTAAGACATTTGGTTAGTACACTTGTACATATCTCCAGCAGTATCTGGACCTCCAGATCCGGCCATTTTTAACATGGGGTAGGTGATACACTTCCATCGAAGCGTAACGGCTTACAATAGAAGCGAAGACTGAGAGTGTAGTTTTTAAAGTTATAAATTATAATTTCTTTCCTTATTACTCAATGTCGAGTTTCGCTGCTGACATAATTCTACTCAATCATGCGTTTTCATCATGGTCGAAACCCGGCCTCAAGCATGTAAATGTCGTTGGGCATGGTGCAACAGTCGGTACATGGGGACCACTCGAAGTTCATTTATTTATTTTATTGGGGCCACTCCCAACAGGCACACTTGCCCAATTACAGGGAATATTGCGTGGGTGTTTAAGGATCCTCTCCACCGGGTCAAATCGGACACGGAAGGCGGTTTCCCGCCGTGGGAATTGAACCCACGTTAATCCATGCTTTCCGATGCGAAGACTGGCAACGAAGCCACTAGGCCACCCCGGCCCCGGCAGAGATAAAGTAAGTTATCGTCAACTTACTTCAACTCTGTTCGAACACGTTGGTGGGCTGTTTTCCCACAGGTACAGACGTCTATCCTGAGTGTCATGTGCTCATGCGTACAAATCAAGTCTGCCCTCGTGGGAACGTTTTTTTATAACCACAGTCTTCACATAGTAGTCTCGAAATATGTTTTGGTTTTCAGTGTTAGGCGGGTTTTTTTCACCAGTTCTAACCAAAAAGGTTACCGATGCACAGCGAAAAAAGGAAGGCTTGGAAAATTTGTATTTTCTACATTACTCCAGCATCCTTTACCTGAGGGCAGCATCAAACTCTCTTGCTGTAGCATTTGTGGTTTAAATCCCAGGCCTTCGTACCCCCCCGCAGGATTGCTCCATGACCGAAATAGAGCCATGAACAAGCGTTGAAGAACCACTACAAGCTCCATGTGGCTTGGCCATCAGGCCCATTGCACAATTTTCCATCCTATTTGATCGATATCCCAGTGTGTACCTACCAGTCATGTATTATCAAAGTTAACTGTCATGCTGCACCCCTTTGGGAATTTCTGGGCAAGCCATCAACGTATATCCATAAATTTACTCTAATCCCATTAGTTTTCGCAGCTCCTATCCATTATCTCCATCGATCGTTCTGCATTGGGGTTAAGCTTTACGGCATCTGACGCCATCAGACGGTAATAGGAGGTCGGAACCATATTGGATATTGTTTTTCGGCGCGGCATTCGCGCCACAAGTACACCCTGTCATGCTCAGATTACGATGTTGATGGACCCGTAGCTGCCTCCCAGAATGCATGGTCGCTTTAGTTCTATTACGGGCAAGGCATGCTTTATGCTGTTTCTGCGAATGGAAACGAAAATGACTATTTCCATTGTAGCAGCATATGTCAATGCATATGTCGAGAGGTACATATGTGGTTTCATTAAGGACAATGCAGTGGGCATCAATCCGGCTTGTCGTATCCCCACATTCCCGCGTTTACACCATAACAGCCCCAGCTCTCGCACCAGAACCCAGCGCGTCGTTACGGTTATGGTTATATTCAGGTTATGCGTGTCCAGCGCTATCCAGCGCGATCTCCACCCGGCTGGAGGTTCCAGGCAACGCCAGCTTCACCGGCCGTCCAGGTCACGCCGTTAGATTTTATCAACAGTGCAGTTCCTTGTTGCACTTGACTGCTCTCCGAAATTCCCAATTACCGAGCGTCCGGCCGGTCGAACGAACCCAAAGGGATAGATTGGATACGTTCGAGGTTATGGGGCGGTCGGCGAGTTTTGCAAGGTCGGCGGGTCAGTTAAAGCGGGTCATTGTGTTCCGGCTGATCCACATACGGCGAATTGACGAGGCTACTCAGCAGTGTTGGTGTATTAGTCTCGGCGACTGCCGGACGGGTCGTCGAGGTCGGTTCAATACGTAAGGGTCTGCTGTGGCTTAATAGACACTGCTGTGCTTTACTGGGGATAAACGGGTGTCTCCGTGGTAAAATATGCTCCATTGGCAGACTCGCTGTGTTAAATAAAGGCCACCCCGTTGACATGGAGGCTTGAGAAACTGCATTGGCTGGTTAAAGGCCCCGAAAATGTTTCTTCGGATTCTGATCTACAGTTTGAAGACAATAGGGTGTTGGGGCACAATAGCTCGAAGACACAACCGGAACCAATGATTAAGCTCAGTTTACCTGCATACCTAAATGAGAGAGGGAGTACATAAGAAGTCACCAGTAGTACTTCTGTAGTACTTATGCACATACATCATAAGTAGTACTTATGTGCATATCAGTACATAAGTAATCACCAGGAGATATCCAAGGATTTCCTAAAATGTTATATTGCTTATCAACTGTTCCGATGTCGAGGGATTAATCACCGGGTAGAATCATCGATTTAGGAAGAGTGAGCCGACACGTGGAGTTGCATTTGAACCATCTGCGTACATACATACGATAAGTGAGCAGCTTGCCAGTGGTCAGTCCTGTATTCTGGTTGACATGTTCGCGCTGCCTAGCAGCTGGGCGTCAAACAGAGGTCAGCATGTATAGCAGAGGTCAGAAAAATTGCGATCTTGCCAAGGTAGTTGGGGAAATCTTGTGGAACCAGAAATACATTTTCAAAACAGAAAGTGGCGCCCATTCATGTGTAAATCAGAGGTAGGAAAAATGCTTACTCGCCAATTATGTTGGCGACAAAACAGGCAGCCTTGCGCACACCTCAGCGTGAGAAGTGGACGCTCAGTCTGACAATACGCTAATTAAGATTCAAAGGAACTCATAAAATCTAGAAAATAATCCTCTTTTGGTACCAAGGCTAAATATTCTTGGTGGGACCAGTTCGGTTTGAAGTTTCCTTGGTGACACTTCCACAATTTTTCTACCTCCGGTGTAGATAACAGCTTCAATATGACAAGGTATCTCAATCTGGTTGGTGCCCACTGCATACTCGTTCTATGCGTAGGGAACAATACATGTTCTATCCCGTTGGACTCAAAACGCTCCTTTGGTTGGGAAACTTCCTGATCTCGGGGTAAGAAACTGGTCTCCTTTGGGGAAAATAAACATTATTTCTGACCTCTGTAATACAGGTCAGTCTTTTGGGCTACACTGGCAGGTTGAAATGGTGATCTTCTGCGATACTGGTAGACAGCCTGCATTGTTCCGAAATCCATGCCTTAGTGCGTTTCTATTTTCGGACAAAGAGGTTGAAACAAGTTCTGCAGTGGAACTTTATATTTTCTTGGGACATTTTAGGCTCCAATCATCCCTATATATCTAGCAATAATTTGCTTCATCCCGAAATATATTTCAATGACAACACGGCTCTCAGCGTTGGTACTGCTGTTGTCTGGAAAATGAAGTAGCTTCGCTGCATTCATAGCGTGCCTGATGCCAACCATGTCCCAGCAGCCCGTGAAAATCGATGAAGAATCTGCAAGTTAGTTCGCTTGCTCACGCCACCAGCAACTACCTCTACGGCTCATCCACTCGGAATGTTCATAGGTCTTGCCGGGCTCACTTGGCCTCTTTCGTCAGCCCAATCCATTGACGTTTTACAGATCCAGGCAAGACGCCAACAAAAGCCCAGGCGAGGGATAATGACTGGAGGATTAAAGGGAATGTGGCACCTTCATAACGTGATTTTAACTGAGATAGCCAAGTTGTAAAGCAAGTCGGAAAACCTGGTACTCCATATATCATTTGTCTTGGAACTCGATATTTCCGTAGAAAAAAAGCTAAAACCTACCTGACACCAGCCCCCTCATCAGCCCCTCGCCGGGCGGCCATTGTTGTGAGCTGCTGGTGTGACAACATATGCTGACGTCACGATGAGCATCAGCCAATCGAAGCCATTAGAGCGTTTCAAGTATGGTAGTGGTTGCCAGATCGTGACAGCATCCACAGGCTGATATTTATTTCTTTTTCTAGAGGAGTATTTTAAAAATTAAAATATTGAGCTTATTGTACAATTTTCATAGAAATCATGAGTGGTTTCATTATTTTCGGCTAAAAGTACGCCTAATTGCACTAAATTCCAGGATTCGACCAAGGTGCCACATTCCCTTTAAACGCTGCATATTGATGGTTGAGCGGCTGTAGTATGATGCTTCTATACCGTGTTTATATCGACCAGCAGCAGGTGATGAAAGTCAAGCCAACACAGAGACAAGGGTTTTCGGAGTTGCCCCACGTTTTCAAACTCGATTGGACTTCAAAGGCAAAGGGACATCAAGAAGCACCCCTCAGGTGTTCTACTAGCGCGTGCGTGCGGAAGGACTGATCTCGCACAGAAGGCAATGAGCTTTAGATATCCATACAACAGTGTCAGCTGTACAGCAGAGCGGTGAAAAACGCACCCGTGCTGCACACATGGACAATATCGTAAACAATTCACCTTCAGTGACGTCATGCAAATCACGATAAAAACGTATACCTATATACCAATGATTTTTAATTATGTCTTGCCCTAGCGAGATTTACGGCACCTTGTTTGTGATTTTTGTTTTAATGACGGTAGCAAGAAACAGACCTCTAAAAATGCAGAAAAAATACTTTATTGATCATGAATAAAGGACCCTAATCTGTATAATTAGCTCCAGGAACGCCTCCATTGCCTGCAGGGATGACTATTTCAGCTCGTCTAGTGCTCACAGTAGACGCACTTACGTGCGTACTTAAGACCCTGCGAAAAGCCTGTGGCAGCTTTTGACTTTAAGATGGCTTTCACTGTGCTGTACCAAGCACGATGCAACACACCGATCATTCGGTCAGGCTTTAGTGCCGCCAAATTCTATCGGCTGAAAGCAGTCGAAATCACCGGGGTGCGAAACGTCCACTTTATCGGAGTGTCTGCATTATTCCTTCCCGATTGGGTTCGTAGGGAGAATCCATTTCAGAGGTGGGATATCCTGTCATAACAGTGCCCTCTGGACGCAGCACCACCCATCCAATCAGAAAGGGCGACTGGATGGACGCCGGACGTGGCCGTTCCGATTCACCCTCTCAAAGAAGGAGCTTCCGTTTGAAACGCCACACGACATTGCCGCGAAAATGGAGGTGGCGGAAGGCAAACAACCCCCTCCCCCTCCCCCTACCCCCTACCTCCCACGCCGGTGTATCAGGCTGGGGACAAACCGAGCCGGGGGGGGTGCTGAGTGGGTGCAGGCGGGACAGAGCGCGGTGGTCGATACGCCAGCTCCGTTTGTTTAGTGGGATGACTGTGTTTGCCGGCCTGCAGCCGGCTGACTTGTCGTCAATGTCAGCGGACGGGAGAGTTTACGCGAGCGCCTGCTCTTCTGGTGCGACGTCCTTTCCGAAATCGGGGAACACGGCGGGTCTGGCCCGGTAGTGCCCGGCATCAACGTGTTAGCACTCGTCCCTGTGGGACTTAAGTATGTGCATGCATCTTTGCTTTTGTGGTGGGCTGGAAACCTCCCATCCAGGGGCGGATGCAATGGGGAGGGCTATGGTGGCTCAAGCCTCTCCTTCCCCTAGGCAAAGGTTGCTTCGAGACAATAGCGGGGAAGGCTCGAGCCCACTCCCCACCACCCCCCAATGAAGTTCTGGATCTGCTACTGCTTCTATCCCCGACACCGTATCCTAGAGCAACTAGAGTAAAGACGCCAACGGCGCGGGTTAATTTGTAAAACTCATTAGGAAATTACAGCGGTCCATTTTAGCTCAGGTCGATATTTAGAACTTAAGTGGTTAAAGAAAGCTTCATGAGGACAAACTACAAGCTGCCTTTTGTCTCCAGCATCAGTGTGAGCAAAGCCGGAGCCGTTATTGAGCATTGGTGTACAGGTGTTAACATCCTTGGACGTCAAATTTCCTATCTTGCACCTTCTAGCCTCCGACTCTATTTGAAGTTTTGGGCCCATTTATATATAAAACTTTCCAGCCTAAGCGCCAAAGAATGCACTAAATCCAGCGCAACTGCAGAATCCAGCCCTCATTTAGGCTGAATTATGTGAAGCTATGGTCACTGCGCTGCGGGAAAAGGGGAGCTGGGGGGTGGCAACACGATACTGGATCGAGTATAAGCCCGCCTACAGCAGGGTATAACATGAATACAATGACAATTTTTGATAATGGGCACCTATTATTTGATGTTGTTCACCCACCGCTCATGAAAGCCTATAATATTCGCAATTCGACTGTGAATAACCAACTTCTTAAAATGTACAATAATTTAGATGATTTGAAAATATGATAATAGTCGCAATTCGACTGTGAATAGCCAACTTCTTAAAATGTACAATAATTTAGATGATTTGAAAATATTTAATCACTAAAACCCAACGCAGTTTTCATCTCAAGCAGTTCGTACCATCCCCGCCCATTTTCAAACACTTCTATTTTAGAACTCGGCATACAAGATTATTTCATGTAAAAAACAGGCTGGCGACCAGTGATGAAACAGCAGTTTCGGGAAGCGGAGCGCCGCGCGACTCCGCAATGCGCCGCTTGGTTACACTGGTACCTTCACTCCGGTGACCCTACACCCCCAATGGCCTCCAGCAAGCCCGGCTCCTCCGGAAATGGCTGGTCTCTAATTGTTGTTCCGAGCCATCAGTCAAGCGTCTTAAACTGTCACCGTTCGGGGGAGTTGTGCAGGGGTGACCTAAATGTGACGCCGCACAGCGCCGCTGCGTACCGCCGCTACCTTCCGCATCAACTGCGTTCAACTTCTCTGTTATATAACGTATGTAAGTTTTGCTTGATAGTTTTCTTTTTGACCAGTCATCAACTCTTGTGTTGTCTTTCTTCCGGCTGTTTTCGTCATTTTCCTTGTTAAAACAGGTGGAGCACTTTCCGCTTGATCGGCATCTTTCGCCGATGTAACTGTTGGCTGTCGGTAGTGATTACTACTGCCGGCTAATATCACTAATTATTTCGGATTTGGTCAATCTTTTAGTCACGTGACACAATATAATTTTTCGATCTGTTTTCCATATGAATTAAATGCTGCAGCATGAGAATAATTAACTATGTGTTACAAAATAGATGGAAGTTTGAAATCTGTCCGAACCTACTCCTTACTATAAAGTAAAGGAATCTTGACTCCTGCATACTTGTGCAGAAAACAACGTTTTGCCCTCCACTGGAATGCTCCTTGATGCAGGCTGGTGGTTTCTCGTCGAATGGAAAGTATGCATCTGCATTATGTCGTATCAGGATGGGATCTGCTCCCGACAAATACCGCACGGATAAGCAAGTCTGCGTCGTAAGTGGGAGCTTAAAGCAAAGGCAGAACAGTGTGTGCATACTTCTGTGATCTGCCTGGCCGCCATGAGTGTCTGTGTTTACCAAACATAGACTTGTGTGTTTCCCTTTCGTAATTTTTGCACCGTTGCTATGGCTTTAGCTGCCTCGCCGTTAGGACCACATAGACAGCATTGTAGCGGCCTTACTCATCATTGCTCCACCAAACTCCGAACATATGAAATTGATAATAGACATGTTCTATTTGAACAACAAGTGAACCAATGTGGACTGGTCATACAGTGCAGGGTCGGGTCCAAGAGCGGCTCCCCTTGCTCCAAGGCTAATATAACCAATTATTTCCCATTTGGTCAATATTTTAGTCACGTGGCGCTATATAAGTTTTCGAAATGTTTCCGTATGAAAACAGACGCCCTTAAATGCGAGAACCGTGCAGTAGACACCTTAACACGCGCATTGACGGGGGTCTGAGCCACCTTCGCTTTGACGGGGGGCGGGTACCCGCCCCCCCCATAAGATCTCGAGAACCACGGTAGGTAGCGAAAAAACGGTAAACGGCGTTGGGTAGCCCATCCACTTCTCCATCGAAAATATTTGAACCATTTTTTGTCAGGTCACATTTAAGGTCACGAGAGTTCAAAACATGCTGTCATAGGGATAACATGTAAATTAGGTTTTTCGGCCATTACATCCGAAGAAGTAAAGATAGAGCAAAACGACTTGAAGTATATGAATCCTCGCAGCAAGCCAAATTGAATTATATGTATTTTGACCTTGCTAGGTCAAATCAAGGATTTGACCTGACCTGAGGTCAGGTCAGGGTCAAATTATATAAGATGCATATCATTAGAACTGCAAAGCCAGGCGAGTCTAATGCAGCTAAAATAAACGCTCTATCGCCATCCGTTACTGAGTTATTCAGTAAAAACATTTTTCCCATGTATTTCCAATGGAGAGGTCATGCCTCGTACCTGACCTTAGGTCCTCGATATAAACAAATACCGGAACATATTTTAGATAACTCGGTGGGCCCATTATGTGATATGAGTTTCAATCGGATAACTTCACCTTGCTCCGACTTATGCTATCTTAAGCCTGTTTTGAGGTCAGGACACTTGACCTGTACTGGTGACCTGACCTGAGATGACCTAACCTTAAAATTTTCACAGAAGTTGTAAAAATAATGAGGCAAAAGGTATGCCAAGTACGGCGGCGCTACGCGCTGCCTTTGTTCTGCTATCTCCGAAAAACCCGAGGGGGCGGGTACCCGCCCTCCCCCGTCAATGCGCGTGTTAAGTTGACTTTAGAGGTGACCTTGGCAGTGGCACCAGGTCTTCTGGAGATTTCATTGCTTGCCATCCCTGCTCCGGCAGCTGCAGCCTATTGACTATCTGGCCACCCCTCTTCAGATCACTATTCATATGCTGCTTTCCGGAAATATCTTAAGACACCCCCTAAAAAGGCCAAAAGACGCGTCAGGAGGGGGGGCGCCTCTCGGAATGCACAAAAGGCGCCCTTACCGAAATCCTAGATCCGTCGCTAACACAGCGCCGTTGTAAGTAATTTGGTGACGGTCCATGCGGAGGGAGCTTTCCGTATCTTCTTTCAGAAATAGTATCATTCTTTTGTAAAATTTTCAAAACAGCGTCAAACGAGGGATGTGTTTTTCTGAAAATCGCTGCGGTGCACAAATTTTAAATAATGTCAATAGTCACCCAATCAAAAGAGAAGGCATAACATTGCATTCGTTTTACCCATCACAAATATATTTTCGAATAGATAGAACCAATCATAAGTCCTGAAGATGAAAAATATACAATTTGAAGCAGGGGCGGATCCAGGACTTCATTAAGAGAGGGTTTAGGGGCCGAGCCTCCCCGCTATCGCCTCATATCAGCCTTCGGAAATACATTTGCTATAGGCACTTGGATATTGGAGCGCGGGGGCCTTGAGCCCCCTGCCCCTTGCATCCGCCACTGATTTGAAGGAAATTTCAACACTAAGTTGACCTGCCATTGGTGGTGTTCAGAAATTCCCCAAGGTATATAAGTCCACACCCCTGCGTCAAACACCCCTAGCTTGAGCGATTACAGCGGAACAACCCCGGTCTGCGACCTGGGCTAACGCCCCACCGGCGCAGGAGAGCCGCATGACAATGTGCTGAAAGCAAACCATATTTCCGTCTCAATGTATCTCTTCATAAGCGTTAAGGTCAGTGTTATCATTCTTTTCTTTGAAATAACTAACAAAGAGAGCGCGGACAACCCCAGATTCGAACCAGGTCATTTTTTAACATGTTAACTGGGGGCCATTTGCCCCCAGTCGGCCAAAATGCCCCCCCCAGTGCTCGGAAATGGGCCCCTCGGTGAAATAGACAGATGACTTAAAATTGACGAAATGCAGACTCATCAAACGAAAATAAGACAGAAAACCACTCGATAATTATAAATTCGTTCTATTTCTGGTCCCAAATTGGCAATCCACAAAAATTGTCTACTGCATCATGCGAAGACGAAACAAAGCGCGTAATTACGGGAAATCCCGGCAAAGCAGCCTTAGCATCAACTAGTCACAACGCTAGAGATGAAAGTTGTCAGGCTTAGAGCTCGTTCGTGGATTAGACGGGACACGGTGTAGTCAAAGTGTGTAAGACTGGTTGCTGGTGTGGTGGTATAAAGTGCTTAGTCTTCTTATTTTTTATTATGGTGGTAGCATACATAATCGTCGCCACCGGCAAAAAAGTGAGGAGGCCAGCCAAACTTCAACCTGATGCTGACAGCAAACTTTCCACGTTAGTACCAAAACATTTTCGAATTTGGGTTCCTCGCTGCCTTCAGCAGCGGCTGGTCATACAAATTACCGTTTTACTCCCATTTTGACTGAGATAAGGAAATTGTTGGTCGAAAAGTGTGGGGGATTGATAATGCAAAAATATGTTCTGGTTATGTGGATGAAATCATTCGATGGCCACGCAGGGTTGAAAGTGCACCCCTGGCTTCCTATTAGGTGGGTGGTGTGCTAAAAATATTGTGTCAAGTCAATATCACTTTGTCAGCAAGAAGTTTTAAACAGTGATACAAGTCGCTTTTTTCTATGGTTTTATGACTATCGCTAGGGGTCGTTTTAGCCTCAAATCTGGCTTTTGTGGAGTTGATTTAGCTATTTTAGTGGAAATAAAATTTTGCCCCTCTTTAGCCCGTTTTCTAACTCCGTTTAACCTTTTTCGCCGAGAAAACCTGGCAACCCTGGGCAGCATCTATAATCTCTAAACATGGAATGACAAAAAAATTGAGAAACATTTTTTAACACTTACGCGTGTAAGTTTTATTAAACACCCTCAAAATGGGCTCTTGATCCCCTGAAGACACTATAATGGCCAGCACAAGAAATGCCCCCTCCCACTGACTTTTCCTTAAAAAAATTCCCTGATTTGAACCGGTCATCCCTGATCAAGCGACAGGGCCTCTAACCACTAGACCACCGTGTCATACTCTGCACTCTCCCACTAGCCAAAAACCTGTGACCCGTCAGAAGGTCACTGGCTGGTATCACTCAACTGAGGATAGCGCCGTGGCGTGGCGCCGGGTGCTGTGTTCGTATAGAAAAGGCACGGTATAAAGCTGTTTCTAGAAGACAAACCAAACATTATATTGGCCTGGAATTACTTGTATCGTTGACCCAGGGCCGTAAGCTAGCTTGATGCCAAATTTCATCCACTTCCATTTATTTTAAGGATTTAAAACCATGGTGAGAAACAACGATGGTGCGAGAAATTTAGCACCTTGTAATACATTTTCGGACTAATTACTGCAAAGCCGTTGGAGATAAGTGGGTAGTGTAAACAAGTGAAATGACTGCAATTAACTTTCCTATTCAGTCATGTCAATTCTGAGTTCGTGAGTGACATGTACTCGCAACCGAGAAGCAACAAATAAAAGGTTTTCTACTACAATTATATTTATACATATAAAACAATGAATTTCAATATCACGATAGCCATCTCCAAATATTATCAGGCAGAAGAAATTGTCTTCATTATCTGAAATGAAAATTCCAATCGGCACATTATATCGCGAGATATTAAGATTTGAATGAAAAGAGCAGAAATGCAGTGCTCCGGCAGAATGGAAAAAACTAGGTCAGAATCTTACGTTTTCCACTGGAAACTATGCCTAAGCACAATAAAATTGACCTAGCTGCCTCCAGGTGGCTGTCTTTAAACTAACTGAAGCGTGCCTTCTGAGAGCTTATAAATCAGCCGTCAAATTTCAATAGTTTTTTGCTTGTATCAGAAATATTCCGTTTTGGCGTAAAAGATATTGTCGGCCCAGTTTGAAATTTTTTCTTAGGCAGCCTCTGTTGCTTATTCAAAAGGAGCAAAATTTCAAGTTCCTCGCTTAAGAAATAAAAATGAGAGAAATGCAAAATTGAAACATTTGCTAAAAAAAATCTCAAAACTTTTTTGAATTTAGATTCGGCGACCTTAGTTTGGGCGTCTGGCGTAAAAGGGCTATCACCCTACACAATTGCAGAGCCCTGGCATCGACTGTCAGAACCGCCAAGCGGCCAGAATAGAGCCTCTTGAGAAATCTCAATCCGCTTCGCTCCATGGATTTCGTCATGCGACTCTGACTTCCACAGTGCTAGTCGCCACTGTACCACATTTTTCGCTCTCGCTGCTTGTCGTGTTTGCCCCAAACAACTAGACAATACATGCTTAATCCGGCAGGCTTACTGGCTGATGTACATGAGTTCTGCTTTGAACCCAATCATCTACGGAGCCAGGAGCTCCTCCTTCCGCCAGAGCTACAGAGATATACTCCTGGGCACAAAACGGAGGAAGATTCTCAATATCGGTGAGTTTGGCCATCTCTGAGCGTCCGTCGGGATCATAGTGACACCCACAGTTGTCCTTATATTTGCCAGCATGTTTGTATTGTCCGAGATAGCTGACAACTTGTCGGCTTCACGGTATGTCGTCCTATCTCGTGTGAAACGTCATTTACCGACCAGTTTTTCTTTGTTTTGCTGATCCTCGCTAGGATGCTCTTTGTTCTGCACTTATAGTGCCTTTATACAGCATAATCTATAGTCATAACAATAAATAACGCAGTTGTGACACAGGTGTGGCTGCAGTTTGCAGCACTTGCTAGACAATTGTGTGCTCAGTAACCCCGTAACGACTCAAAAGCTCGCAACACTTGTATGTTGGCGAAGCTAACGCCTCTTAACACGTGTTAGCCGTGCTTAGGATTGTTGGTTGTGAGAGACGGTGAATCACCGCGGCGCGTGGATCTGCACCTCAGTTTGTCGACGGCCGCCGAATTCGCGGTGTGATTTAGCGGGAATCTGGCCGTCGGCCACCCAGCCGCCCCGTCGTTATTCTCCTCTATACACAATGGTATCGTAACCCGTGGCGGGCCAGCAGACGCGCCCAAAGGCTGCTGGGTCCGGGTTGACCAGGGCGGAGAACGGTCGTGTGTTCTCTGAAAACAGTGGGAGAAGAGCTAAGAACCTCTAGAACGATAGACAACCCTTTTCTCAGCCGGTTAATAAACACAATTATCATAGGAAATATGGGGTTTTGCGGGCCCTCCTGATACACAGGCTACGTCATATCTAAAATTAGAGGTCCATCCAGCCAATGGTGCCCAATCGATACCTTCACCTTTACATATCTCAGAAGGATAAAAGCAGCAGCTGGGAAATCTTCTGATGACTCAAACCGAGCATGGTCGGGGTAATCAGAAGGGAAGTGTCTCACCCCGCTCCGGCTGGCAGCAGGAGGTGCCTCTGGCTGGTTTGGACGAGCCTGCCGTGGTGACGGCTTGGTTTACCTGGAGCAGCACCAGACCCTGCCCATCGCCAGCCAAATAAACCCATCCAGTGTCATTGTGTGAGCGTCTCTCCTGACCCGAAACTCGCGATCGGAAAATTACTGAGCTCTGAACATACGCAGCTGCCCACAGAGGAGGCAACCCAAGTGGCGGCCTGAATCGGACTTGTCTTATAAATTCGGTTTAAATTATTGCAAGTCCTGATTTCGAGATAGAAGAAGTCCTTGCTGAAGTCCTCACGGGGCTTTAACTTCAGAGACCCCGACCTCACCGAACGAGCGAGCATTCTCACAATGACTTAAATTTGAAAGCCAAAGCTTAACGTCCCGTACAGCGAAGGGCCGACCGCCTCGCTCATGTCACTGTCTCACCAAACAGTACCCAACTAGCCTACGTTGGGTAAATATTGAGCGCCGGGGCGTCTCAGAGGAATCGATCCCAAGCTTTCACCGTTGCACTGCCACTGCACCACTTCTGAGCAGCAGCCCGGGACCCCACGCTCTACCAACAGAGCTGTCGGGATTTTGCTTTATGACCGGCGAAGAACAGCGTACCGCCCTCAGCCAGTGCAGCGTCACTCACTGACCTCCAGTGGGAATGTATGCAGTTTTGAATCGGTTATTGGCTGTGTGCGGTCGGACCGATTCTTGACACTGCTCAAAAGACCAGAGAAGCAATGCTAGGGAGGGCATCTCCAGAAACTACGCAGTTGGAAAATTACTAGTAGGGGATAATAATGCAATTTTAACAAAAAAAAACCAATAATCATAAATAGATAAGATATTAAGACAACACCATTGGACGGACACAATACAAAGCGAATCAAAGTACTTAGCCTTACAACCAGTTTCGTACGGGTAACATTTTACAATCTTGGGTTGGCGATCTTTCACCTACTTTTGCCAGGAACACCGCTGATCTTTTCTGTTTCTGGACACCGAAAATGGACTCTGGATCATCGTGTGCACCCTCCAAAAGATATTGGTAACGGAGTGAGACCAGACATACCTGGAACATTCGCAATGCAAGGCCTCATTTATCGTGTCGGATGTTGTGGTTGAATCTTTGGTGGGTAATTTGTATGAAGGGAATGGGTGATGGGATGAAAGTGGGTGATTTAATTTAGATCTTGGTATTTCGAATTTCGTATGTGTTGGTTGAATTAGTTTGTCTTTATTTTATTTTCCGCCCTTCATACTTTTATTTTGCATTCGTTGAAGGTTTTCCAGTCTCATACTTATCGCTTTTTACTTTTAATTTACTTTTGATAATTTTTGCCACTTTCTGGATTTCCCTTGAAATGTGCAACATTATGTGGGAGATGGTGACAATGACAAACTACGTGGCTGCAGTGATTCTTTTGTCCTTTCAGGCTTTGGCAGGTGATGGGACGCAATGTGTGGGCCTTTGTATTTCGTGCCTTTCCTCAAAGCTGGGGATTTCCTATCCCTGAAACTTCTCAGAACAATGCCGCCTTTATAATAAAATCAATGCATACGGAAGGTCCCTTGCTGTTTCATTGATCCTTCTCAAATATGGCACCAATACTTCATTAGTACTTGCCCGTGTCAATTAGCTACTAAAGCTAATCTGAGAGCCGTTCTGCTTGTACTCAGCTTTGTAGATTCATTTAATCGTGAAATCGTGAAATCGTTAAATCGTGAAAAAATAGCAATTTAATAGCCGTGAAGTTTAAAGACAGCTCTATCTCAATCTATAACTTTACTAAGAAGATAAACGTAACAAGCATGACCCTAACAGCGACTAGGCTAATATTGACCTAACGCCTACCTCACCCGTGACATCTGCTGTGACCTATTCACGCGCGACTCCAAGCGAGACATCGTTCTCGTCATTTCGCGACTGTGACCTGTGCACCGTTCACCGCCAGGGAGCATACGCAGCTTCGGCAGCTCCCGAGTCTACAGCCACCGAGTGAGCCTGCCGGCCAACTCGCCTTGTGAGTCCACCGTGGGGGAAGCCGCTGCTTCGCGGGCAGACGCATGTCGGGGTGCGGACCAGGGGTGGCGCTATGAACAGGTCAGCGGCCAACTCGGCTGAAGCCGTAGCTGAAGCGCTAGGATGCTTGCATGGCTGGGAACGGTGAAGTGACTAAGAAGCGCGCATAGGCTGAGCCATTCTCTCACTTGTGTTTCTTGTAACAAAAAGTTCGAAATTCCTACCTTGCACAGCGATGAGTCCTCCGAATGTGCAGCAGGTACTAAGGATGAGCGCGCTGATGTCGAAATGACTAGAGCAAGCTTACGAATGAGACACATGGCATTGAATTGTTCAAGTAAGCTTGTGAAGGAGGCCACTGACATGGACCTTGTTAAAATTCAAAGCGGACATGAATGTGTGGTATACAAGCAACAACCAGCAAAACAACACAACAATCCGAGCTTTAATATATGTGTGGCGAGACTAAAATGAAACCAATAGCCGTCTGAAGTAGTCAATACTCTAGTGCTGCTCCGAAGCCGCGTCTCTTATTTCAGTCAAGCTTCCGATATTGGGCTTCAACCATTTACAGTTTGAAAGGGGCGGGTAGTTAGCTTACACCTTCTGGCGGACAGTGGCAGTAGTTTAGCAAGTTAATCCACGAGCTGTTGACAAATGGACTTTGTCCAGGGAGTCAATTGGCAGAAACTAGTGTCAGAACATTAAAAAGAGTTAGCTCAGAGCTCAAAGAGAATGCTTTATATCCCAGCCTGATAGTCCTGATAGTCCCGATAGTCCCGATAGTCCCGGAAGTATGTACTTTACACCCTCGCCCTGGCGAAAGAGGGACGATTTGACTACCCCTAGCCGTTTGATAACTAAGAAAGATAGAAAGACGCAGTCAGTTGCAACGTGTTGCTTGTGACCTTAGCCTAGCAGATATGAGACACATTAACTTGCAACGTGTTGCTTGTGGCCTGAGCCTAACAAAGATATAAGACGCATTAACTTGCAACGGGCTGCTTGTGGCCCGAGCTCTCCGATAGTATATAACTTTTTGACCCTAGGCCAACTGTGGACCTGGATAGGTGACATACATGACCGGGACATGCTAAAACTACGCTAAATACGGTCGCGACGCGGTTCTGCACCGCACATCTGTAGCACATCATCACGAAAGGGTGTTTTCAAATGTTTATAATGTTCTGCACGTGCCTGAAATATTAAAGCTCGATAAATGACCTTTACAGCCCAATATAATCTGGTGAGTATTGGTCTCTCCAAGTGCACGATCAACTTCAGCATTAGTAAAAGGCTCCTAACTCACTGGGATGTTTCGTCATATACTGACGCATGAATTGGGTCAATTCAGTTCACCTACTTTGAAGACCTTGGAAGGTCAAAGGTCAATAGGCCATCCGAGGATGATCCATCTGTTCAGGAACTGATGCTGGCAGCATATGAAAACGTGTGGGTTAGACTACACTGATGAAGGTCACTTAAGGCCAGTGACCTTGTTGCAGCTTTGATGTGGTCTCTGACCTTGGGTGACTTTGCCAATAAACGGTCAAAAGTATAACAGCTTAGTGACTGACTATCGATAATTTACACGGTTTTACAAAATTGAATTACTCCAGGTTTCAAAAGGTCAGATGTCAGAAAAGCACCACTATAAGTGCTAAACACCTTGCTGAACGCAACAGGCTCAAAAAACGTGTCATTTTCGCATCATACGATGGGGCATATTAATATGAGGTCGATGGGGTTATTTTAGGTAACCTGAGGTCCGGTGGCGGCAGAGGGGCCGGGCTCAAGGTTGGACTTTTGGACTTTTCAACCCATTTATTTCTGTCAACGCCATAGCGTCCGTATTAAAATTCGTCATTTAAGGGGGCACGGCACCCCGGTGCCCTGGTGTACCCCCAGTTTCGCTACCTATGATGGGGTCTCTGACTCATGTCATTCGCTCAAGAGGTCAAGTGCGATCAATGCAAGTACATACATTAGAGCCTTAAACCAAAGTTAGAACCCAGTCCGTGCCAAATTAAGTTTCTAGATTAAGTGCAGCGAGGAAGACAGCTAAGACCTCGCGCAAACCTTTGGACATGATCTCATACACCCATCACCTGACACAGACCTGGCTTGATTTTGGGTCAAAATGGGTAAAATTGAATGTGGTTCACAAACCCCGCGGCCTTACGGTAAACCAAGCTGTTGTTCTATGATTCCGAAAAAAGGTTCAGTATAACGAATCGATCTCCCGTTGGGCGAGGGTTAATAAGGGCACGGAAAAACAGTTCCTCGCCCAATCTTAAATTATTAACAGCCGTAATTGTCTGCGGACTTTGACAAACAGACAACTCTGCACCGCAGAAAATCACACCAGCCATATCGGCATAAACATAACTTATAATTTGGGGGTCACCGGATAAATTTTTTCTTCAGCTGTTGAAACATTGATCTCGAATAAGTCCGGCACAAGTCTATAATTTCTTCCCTTATCCTTTATGTTCCTTTGATCTACGCCATGTCACGACTATTTGTTAGCTGGCAGTATATATGTATATTTGGGTGCAGTCTACAGGGTTTCAGCACTTTTACAACATGCCCAACTGATCGGAATGTATGTACGGTTCTGTCCGCGACTAAAATACATCTATTGGCTAATGCGTGAAATCGTTTCTCATAGAATGGCTGGTGCTGGTATGGCGCCATTTTTGCAGTGTCGCGCGGCCCCTTTTGTGTCAGGTACTAACATCGTATGCGCTTCTAACGTAGAGGACATCGTGGTCAGGAAGATGTCTATCAAATCCGCTCCGAATCCGAAATTTCCCCGACAGTCCAGCAGTCTGACGAAGCGACCAAAGTCAGTCCGTTTGCACGCCGTGATTACCACTCCAAATCCAAACCCTATCTAAGAATGCAACAAGATGAACAAAAAAATTAATATCCATATCCTGATCCAAAACCACCCGTATTTTTGTCGAATCCCTCCAATCCCATCCGTAAACGGTTCGGATATCCGCTTGAATATCCAACCCACGATATGCTCTATTGTAACGCTTCTCGGCTGCTGCCTTGCGTGAGACTAACACAGATGTTGTATCCCTTGTCGATCCAGACGTTCTGGATAAAAACGCCAGCACCGATGACTCCCGCATGTGAGGTGAGTGCGCCGTGCACGTCCGCTTTGGTCCATGCACTGTTGCAATGGGAGTGCTGTAGTCAGATCATATTTTATGTGTTCTAAAGCACTGCACATAATGAGGCAATGCAAGCGTTGGTGTATGTTCCTTAGATGAATGACCTTTATACGCGTGAAGTTAAAAGTAAGTGTTTGTGTGTCCATTCTGCAGTTCTAGAAGAATTGTGGTATCAGTAATACATCGCGATGGTTTATATCATCTTCTCCGATACGTGTCTCGGCATATCAAGCTAATCTGGCACATTTATATTGTTCTGGCACTTAAATCATACAGCCACCGTCATCCCTCAGCCAAATATATTACATTATATTTGAGGCCTTATCAAAGTCTCATGTGGTTGAAAAGAGTATCCAGTTCTATTTAAACCGACACAGTTTGCTTATTGAAAATATGCAACTTCCTGCCAGCTGTGCAAACGGTTCCAAAGGTACACAAATTGCATGAATAAATATGGGAAGCCAGCATGAACTTTTCCCATGGAGCCACATTTCATGGCAGTCTCAACCCTGATCCCGAGGGGAGGGGGGCACCACACTGTGGTAGATCCATGTGGTGTTCTGTCTTTCCGCACACACAATTGCACCTTAATCTTTTACATTATTCAATATCCTGCTTTAGCAATCAGGAGGCCTCATTTGTTCTCGTATGTCAGGGGCCTCGAATATAAATAAAGTACGTATGGCGCTGGGCGCCTTCTCTGCTGAAGAGGGGCCATACGTGCTACTGGCTTTACTGTACAGGGCCTTTTTAACGTTTTCAGGAGCCTGGCCTTCCAATATTGAAACCTTCACTTTCTGTGGTTGGCCTGAAAATATCTTCTATCATTTAGGTGGCCTCCTATTGTCAGTCAGAGAGACACCTCCATATGTTATGGTCCTGAAGTAAAGGGTACTTACCAATGACGATAGGGGACACAACTGTTCTCAGTGGGGCCCCTCATGCCACTTACCTTGACACATGGGGCCTCGTTGAACTTTTCAGACATTTCATTTGCCGATTAGGGGGCCTCCCAGTCCCCAGACCGTCCATTGTCCAAGGGGGTAAGGAGGTTTTAATGTCATGTTTATAGTCTTTGGTCTCTATATATATATATATATATATATATACATATATATATATATATATATATATATATATATATATATATATATATATAGTTCATCAGACTCCTGAGGCTGTCTTTGCACAGAACGCCTTATAAAAGCCCCCAACCAGGGGCGTAGCCAGGATTTTGCTCAGGGAGTGGCGGCGCCCCAAAAGGGCCCCTGCGACAGCGAAAAAGGGCCCTGATGGGTAAAAAGGGCCCTGCGTGTTACAGAATAGAGCGCTTAAGAGGGCCCTGTCTGGTATAAAATACCAAATTTGGCCACAAAGCATAGTGCGGCCGAGCCGCGCTTCGCGCGGCTCGTGTCCTCAGGGGGCCCTTCGGGCCCTCAGGGAGGGGCGGCTGTCCCTGCCGCCCCCCTGGCTACGCCCCTGCCCTCAACTAACTAACCTGAGGCTGTGAGAGGTCTCCAGCATCCAAAGGGGCCTCCTTAGTCAAGCGGAAGACCCTCGTAAATTTCCTGGGGACCGGGCCTCCATGGGTTGGTGGTCATGGTCCCAATGACACTTAGGGTGGCGACGGCCGGGCAAGAAACTCGTCAGTGCACGTGTAAAAGCTCAGTAGGGAAGTTAGTTGTTCCTTTCCTCCCCACATCCGCCCTTCCTCTACAAAGCCTGGTAAAATGGACCGCAGTCTACGATGCCCTCCACAGGTATAAAGGTATATTCCGTCGGGAAAAGTGGCGGCGGGGTCCCTCTGCTCTCCCCGGACAGGGACAGGAGCTGAAGTTTATCTGAGCGTTCATTGTAACCCGTTGGTCATGCAGTATAATTAGTTGAAGAAGATGCTGGTAAACTAAAAAAATCACTCTCCAACAAGAAGCAGCATTCCAAAGTTTACTATTCGAAATTAAGGCGGTACGAGTTCAAGTTATCTGGATTGTTGTTAGCTATCAAGTTACAATCCTTTATGATCCCCCGGCCTGACGAATCTGGAATTTGGTGATGAACCCCATTTCAATTAGCGCATTTTGCGACTTTTGCACGTGCCATAGCACCTTGCAAAAAGGCGTGCCCATCTAAATAGGGTACTAGTGCCACTGACAAACTGAAAATTGAAAGACGTACACAAGATAAAAAGGTGCTTACGCTCGTTAAAATGTTTCCCGGCTCTCTACTCTAAAAGTTCTCTTTTCTCCAGGCAAACGCATCATCACAAAACAAAGAGCAATCAGCCTTGTATTCTAGCCATTTAAAATGCATCTATGCATGTGCAATTGCATGCATCATGCATCTATGCATATCTATCTACCTATAAGTATTGCGTATGTCCTGTCACGTTGGAGATAGTAAGAACACGTCCAAATAATTTGAACGTTGCGTTTTAGAATGAAAAGTTATCTGTTCCCATTCGTCAAAGTACTTGCAACCCAAGCCTGCTCCTTTCGTAGACCCTGTGGAATCTGCTGTGCGATATTACAAAAACAAAAACAAACAAAAAACACGTATGGTGATCCATTTTCCCGGCACAAGCTGTAACGTTACATGACAGTGACACGACATTTCACACTCATATTACTGAAGCAATGCCCGGTTTAGGACGCCGGGGATTTCTCACACCATTTCCTCCACTGCCCTAAACCTAAAACTCTTCATACCGCCGACCTAGCACTGGAACTCTAGCGATACTGTTGTGACGACGTAATGACGCCAAGGCGGCTCCAGCAGTGCGGCGATGATGTTTTAGTGTCCATAAAATGCCTGCCGGGCTCCAGCTGCCTACCAGCGTGTCCAAGCGGCGTAATGGAGAGCTCTCAAGTGTCTTTGATGCGTAGATAATGCCTGTGGCATCCGGCTGTAAAGAGTGTATCGCCGTCATGCTTAGTTGTGAAAGGGCATCTTCAGTGCGAGTGCCTGGAAAAGAATGACTCCACTGCGTTCATTCTGCGACACAGCTCTCGTAAAACATTGATCCAGTGGAAGAAGTGGGCGTTTCGTTCCCACTCGAATTCCGGAGCCCAGGGGCTGATGAAACCACGAGCGTGTGCGCGTCCGCAGGACTGGGGTGGGGGCGGAGGCGTATTTTATGCCATCTCTTTTCATGCAATACCGTGGGGTTAATTGTTACGTAACTGAAACATTGGGGGCTACTGGGGGCCCTGGTCCTTGTGCTCCTATGCCCGTGCATTAAACTGAAATCGACTAATGCTAATGCTGGAGATTATAAGATGGGGTACCGAACATACAGTGTTATCATTTGGATGTTCCAGACGCAGGAGTCAGGGCGGCGTGCGAGGGTGTAGGACGCCGGCGTCCCACCCGCTTAGTGGCCCCTGCGGCCATCAGCTGAATCCACTCCTGCCCTTGCAGCCGAAATCCTCCAGCCACACCTGGGTTCTCACTTCCAGTGACTATGCATCACCTTGCGGAATCGCGCCAGAAAGACACGGTCACAAACCGTTCGACATCACATAGGTGCTGGCAGTTGGAAAATGCCCCTTTATAATTCCCACAACCGGAAAGCATACGGTTACTAGCGGGAACTGTGAATCTTGAACCAAATCCGCTTTCAGACGTCAGTTGGCAGGACATTGATCCTGGGCGCAGGGTAAGCGTGTTGTTGCTCGAACTTGTAATGCCGCCGGAAGCGTTGGCTGCTGTCAAAGCGAATTTTACCTCTGCGGCCGATGAAAGGAACACTGCTGAGCCGTTGCCGATAAAACTTATGATGGCCGGGTGCAGAGGTGCATAAATAATTCCGGTCAGGGAGGGGGACATTTTGGAAAGGGTATGCCGTGTTTTGGCGGCGGCACCGGATCGCAGCTCCTGGGCACCATTACTTGCATCCCAAGAAGCGAGTGACAAGATATGCTTTTGCGGACTGGTGGAGGTCTGCGTTAACCCATATATGCCGGTTGGGTCATAAATGACCCAAACACATTCAACAGCTGTTTCTTCTTTAGAAGTACCCTTAAGTGGTTGAGCACGTGCAAATGTACTTTACTGCAACAATTGGACATTTTTCCGGATTCCTTTCGGAAGAATTTCTTGTATATTTGATTTTCACGCTACTTTTCCAACCTGAACTTCCCCTAGACGGAGAAAACAAAACTCGGAAAGGAAAAAGTCCGGCATATATGGGTTAACACCCGCCTCGGTGGGTCTCCGAGCCACCTTTGCCCTGGTGGGGCGTATTCAAACACCCCCTCAATCTTGGCTCCTATGCGGGATAGCAAAAAAAACGCGCAAGATGGTGGATATCTCATAAAAATTAATGAAAAAAACTACTTCGGTCACTTTTTGGCCCAGGTCAATGTTGAGGTCATGACAGGTCAAAAAACATGACAGGTTTGGGAAGAGTTTCTGGGCTCTAGCGTCTGACAAAGTTAGGTTAGAATCAATTTTGGGCACCATTCACTTCATCTCGTTACGGAAAATCGAATTATGTATTCTATGATCATACTAGGTTAAAATATAAAAACGACCTGACCTAAAGTCAGGTCAGGGTGACTCATCTGACCTAGCGTATTCAATATTCATATCAATTGACTCGCAATAACAATTCAAACGTAATTGTATCTAAATAAAAGCTTTCTCATTTCCTGCAAAGTTAGTTACACAAGTCTGGAATCTGCTAAAGTGGTCCTAGATGACCTCTCAGAGGTTACAGGCCCAAACTTGCGGCATGAGGCTGGAAGGGGCCTAGGATACTACGATTTAAAGAGTAGGACAGTGTTCTAAGCTGTATCTACGGAAATCTAGTTATTTCTTGCCCAATTCTCGTTTTCCCATGCATATCCAATGGAGAGGTCATGTTTCGTATCTGACGTCAAGTCATTCATATAAAAATCCCGGAATATGTTTTGTAGTACTCGGTAGTCCTTGTGATATAAATTTCGATTGGATAGATTCACCCTCTTCTTACTTATGCTATCTTAAACTTTTGGAGGTGAGGTCACTTGCCCTGCACTCGTGAATTGGCCTGAGATGACCCAACCGTAAAATTTAGGTTTGGTTTAATCAAGGATTGATTTGATCAGAATCGATCAAGGATAATATGATGTGCCAAGTAGGGCGGCGCTTCGCGCCGCCATTTTTTGGTGCCGCCGGAAAAAAACCCCGAAGGGAGTGTTCGCACAGTCCCCACCGGGGCGAGGGTTAAAGGGACATTGTCGCAAAAATTTTTATTGTGGTTTCTTAATATTTGAAAAATCTTGATTCTGGTACTATCAATCATTTTTTTATCTTCAGCTAAATTTTTGGAGGCCACTCAACAATTATTCAAATTCGCTAACAATATCAATAATAGGCTGTAACCTGCTCTTCACCTCTATTCTATCAATCAAAGTTTTAAGTTCTACAAATGATTTTTTGGGTGTAGAAAATGTTTTTATGCTGTATTCGTATTCAATTTATTTTTATTAACCCTTAAAAATACAAATATTAGATTAGTTTGGCCAAAACATTCAGCTTGAGAAAACTTAACAGGAAAGTTTTAAAATCGGGCAGGTGTCGTACAGCGGGGATGGTATAGTGGCCTCCATTCCCGACTCTCACACGGGTAATACGGGTTCGAATCTAGGTCGTGGACGTTTTTACTGTAAAAACAATTTTTTCTGAATTTCTTCTTGTTTGTTCATGCGTTCTAATGGATGAAGCATAGTCGGATTCATGTTTGCCGATCGGGGGGAGGGGTAACTTCCGGGGAGGGCACCATCCGGACCAGGGGGGGCACCTTTGACCGGCAAAACCATCAGATGGACGCTAAATCCTATCAGTGTGCGCCGATTTTCGCATCCTGGGGGGAGGGGATGGGACGCGACATTTTAGGGTTCACCGAGAGTTGATCAGAGAGGGGAGGGGGGGCACGTGCCCCCTTTGCCCTCCTGGATCCTCCTATGGGATGAAGTAAATATTCTAAGGACAATTTCTTCTGGTCATCCCTCCGTCCGGGTAGTTGAGGGAAAGGGAATATTAGCCCCAAATATTTTTCTAATCTGACCGGCGTACCAAACTGGAACCGGCTTGTCTCCAGCTCCCTGCAATGGTTCTCAATCCGTCGGATTTCCCTCTATTGGAGACCAGTTCCCCTGTTTTCTGACCATCGGGACACACTGTTCGCCGTTCGAAAATGTCTTTTGTGTCCTTTGCTGAAGGCCATTCTTGAAGGCTGACCGGTTTTCGTGCAAACCAAGAACCAGAAACCGACCCAATAAAAAGCAGGGGTGACTCTTCGAGATTATATGTGTTAATCTTGAGATTAATGTGTCTCGAGATTAATTAATCGTTTAACCCTCGCCCCACTGGGGGCCATCGATGGCCCCCCTAAGGTTTTCCGGGATGGCAGAAAGACGATGAGGCGCAGCACCGTGGTTGAGGGCTCTACCTCTCACTGCATTTTCCCACCATCCCTGAAATTTTTTACCCCGGGTCACCCAAGGTCAGGTCACCAGACGAGGTCAACCAAGGTCACCTCACTTCAGCTTTAGAGCTCTGTAAGAGCTACATTTCGGAGTCGATCAATTTGAAACTTCCTACACTTTATGACCCCTCCAGGGTCTACAAGGTGTATATCCGTGATTTTTCGATTTCGTGCCCTGAGGTCAGGTCACGAGGTGACCTCTCCCATTGAAAAGGCATGGGAAAAGCTGTCTTATGATCTAAAAGTCACAAAAACGATTGAAAATACTGAGCTTGATCAGAAAAACGTTTTTGGACACCCTTTCACGGATTCCAGGGGCCATATTTGCCCTTTGACATCCCCAAGGTCATCCAAGGTCACCAGGGGTCAAAAACAGTATTTTGACAATAACTTTGACCTGTATAAGCTAGAGCGCTGAAACAAACGCCATCGTGTTTGTCTCGTCATTGGCTTTCATTTGATATACGGCAAGGTCACTTTCTGACCTTTCGTGACCTCAGGTCATACTAGACCACGAGGTGACCTCTGGAGGTCAAACTACTGGTGGGAGGTCTTTACGCTTTCATAGCAGAAAAGTACTGGCAATTTCCTATCAAATGTTCTTTCCCACACCTCAATAGCTCTAAGGGCATAAGAGTTATGCCCAGTTTGCTTAAGCATTGCATATTTGAGTGAAAATAGCCGATCTTGACCTAATTTGACCTCTGGAGGTCAAACCATTGACCTGAACACTAAAACATGTGAAGTAATTTCTTACTGAATTCACGCGAGCTTTCTAGTGCACTTTGCAGATTTGCGCTAACGCCCATATTTTCGGAGTTAGAGGGGGCCATCGATGGCCCCCGGTGGGGCCAAGGTGGCGCCGGACCCCCGGTGGGGCGCGGGTTAACACGCGCATTGACGGGAGGCGGGTACCCGTCCCCCCCGTCTGGTTTTTCGGATAGAACATAAAAACGGCGGCGCGTAGCGCCGCCGCACTTGTATCCATACGCGTATATTAACAGTAAAAACGCAGCACATGGTAAAACATACACTCCTAACACTAGGTAAAGAAAACTAGGCAGGGGCGCCGCCACGGAATTTAAGCCATCACACATTTATTAGGTAGGTACTTAACACACTCGGGTTAAAAATAAACTCGGGTTAAAAAACTTGACATACCTTCTCTCATCATTTTTACAACTTTTGTCAAAATTTTAAGGTTAGGTCATCTCAGGTCAGGTCACCAGTACAGGTCAAGTGACCTGACCTGAAAGTTTAAGACAAAATAAGTCGGAACAAAGTGAACTCATCCGATTGAAGTGACCTGACAAAATGGTTAAAATATTTCGATGGAGAAGCGTATGGGCTACCCAAAGCCGTTTACCATTTTTCACTACCTACCGTGGTTCTGGAGATTTTAGGGGGTACCCGCGCCCCCTGTCAAAGCGAAGGTGGCGCAGAGCTCCGTCAATGCGCGTGTTAATCTGGTAAAACAACGCGATAAAACGTTAATCCGTACGAGATAAAACGTGTTCGAGATTAAATGTGGCGGTCTCCCAGGGCGGACCACCCTGAAAGACCGCCTGGGCCTTTCACGGCAGGAGAGTGTGGAGGTGGAGCGCCTGCGCACTGGCCACTCCCTTCTCCTGTGCAGCTACCGAAAGAGGATCGGCCTGGACCCGGAGGCCACGTTACAGGAATGCGACGATGGAGAGGACGAGATCCTCCACCACCTTCTGACCCGGTGCCCTGCGTGCGCTGACCTGCGCTGGGACATATTTGGACGGGACGACCCGCCCATCCGGGAGGCGCTGGTGGACCCGCGACGGCTGGCGATGTTCCTGCGGCGGTTGGGGCGCCTGCAGGGGCGCCCCCCCATATGGCCGGAACACTCAATCAATCAATCAGATTAAATGTGTCCGTCGACATCTAAATCTTTGATATAATTGTAATTCTTTGGTCTCCGGAGAATATAAAAACACGTAGTCTAGAGAACCAGAGAATAGCTGAATGTGATACGGAAGAATAACTCTTGATATGCGTCAGAACTGGGGAACCAGAGAGCAGCCACCACGATCCTTGGATGAACTAACCAAAGTGTGGAACGCACCACGAACCCAAACCTGATCACTTTTTTGTTTCAGGGGGAACGTTTGTTGTGTGTTGCAGGTTGGAGATGGACTGGCCACCTCACTCCTCTGTCTGTGGTGGTAGCTCTTTCTAATTTTTTCGTATATAGATATACAAGATTTAAGAATACATTGTTTTTTACTTCAAGTTGAGTTAGTTTCTGATCAGGGCACATCAAGAAAATATACCTCAAAATTATAGCCTGGAACAGTTCGTATTAAACAAAAAGGATTCTATAATTAATCTTAACATTGGTAGTCACAGAGTCTAAACCTAAGAAGACGCATCGCAGCTTTAAGACAAGCAAGCTGCTAGCCTCATGAGTGACATTTGTTTATGAAAATGATAAGCGTTTATTTTTAATACTTCGGAGTTTGGAAACGGTCCTTTCTCATAATAGAACAAACAATTCCAGAAGCACTTCATATATCATATCATTATATAAAATAGTATATTAACCGTTATTTTTATTAGATTGTTTATTAGATTATCTACGTTGATAAGATATTTCATGACCAGCCTCCTCGAATCATAGTTCCAAAATGGGGCTAATACACTGATAAATATTCAGGTACATCCCTTCACCAAAATTCTCATAATATAATAGGTGAACACATACATTTTTAGTCAGAGTGCTAGGATAACCTCGAATCGAGTTCCAATATTTGAATGTTCCAGTACTGAACTGCATTATTCCAGCATTCGATTTCCAAATCAGATCTAAATTTCAAGCCTTGGTCACACTATGACCAAAAGTTTTCGCTTATTGTATTATGAGGATTCTGACGAGGGGCTGGGCCCGAATATGTGACCACAGTGTGATCACAGGCTCCATTTTGCGTCAAGAATTCGAGAGGCAAAGCCATGAAACAACCTACCAATTTATAATCATGCTCCTCGGCTACGCAATGCAAAATTCATCTACTTTTAAAAACCAACAGATATCAGTTGATCAATGAGGCTTATATTCAATCTCACAAAAACATGAGAAAATATAACCTACCAGGAAATTACAAGCGAGTGATAACCCTCGGCAGGTGAGAAACGCGTGCAACAATCAGGTCTGCGAGTCCCCAACGAGCAGTCTTCCGAGTGCAACGTGGACTAGAGGATATAACTCAGTACGTCAGTGACGGATGCAGGCCAATATTTTTTGTGGGGGGAAGGGGAGGACAGGGTCCAAAATCGTGAATACACATTTTTTAAAGGTCGGTGAAAATCGCAGGGTTTGGGAGGAAAGTAAATTTTCCCTGAACCCACCAGTGGGTATGCAGCTCCTGGCTTCCAGTCCTTGAAGTGCACTCTAAGAAGGCTGGGAGCGAACCAAATACTGAGTGTACATCAAAAGCATAACATATTTTGCATCTGTCCACAATAAGTGCTACACGGTTTGATAAAATGTTCACCGCAATAGTCTGAGCACAGAGGTGTCACTTATTATTTTCGCCGACTTTCGCACGTACGACCACCAACAAAATCTGACCACTTGATTTTTTACTATAAAGACCCTTTGCATTACTAGTTTTCTTACCTTTAGGCTAAAAAATACTTTTAATGGCATGTTTTACTGAGGTCCTCAGAGGATTTGCCTTAATATACCGCGATAAACACCACTTACGCACATACATGAACGTATACTGCGGGCACACAGGCATACGACCGAGGTGCACTCAGGCAGGTTCGTGTTCAATGCAGAAAACTGCTGGCTGTGGTACTCTGCCAACTCTGGGATTCCATTGCTCGTCCTCTGAAGCTTGTCTTCCAGCAGCAGGCGTAATTTGCGATAGTCACTGTCGAGGGGCAGCACCTGATTATTTCTGTTTTGCGTTCAGCTTGCTGGGGTAGGCTCTTCTTAAATTTGAAGATATTTTCACAGCAAGAACAAATGGGACCAAATAAAGGGTACAAACAAAATATCACAAGCCCACAATGAAAGCAAACAAGACATCACTGAATCTTGTTTTAAACATGTGCAAAATATATATATATTCAAGAGCAAAGACATCCCCAAAGACGATCTATAGTCTAGATCATGGGTTTGTGGAGGGGTCAGGTGGAACCATGCAAATTCATGCTTTTTATAAATTACAATACATTATTTCAACACTGGCCCACAATATGAAACAAATATTCCAAATTTCAGGTCTATGGGAGAATCGGTCTGATTGGGTTCATCCCATTCAAACTAACAAACAAAATGATCATACACAAGCTGGTCCATTGGGACGATAGCTTGATGATACACAGCAGCTACAAAAGACAGGTTTTCTAGTAAACAAATTTTCTCTTTGAAGTGACCTGCCTAATCTTTCATATATTCTTCCAGGAACACACAAAAAATTGCATCACCCAAGACTGCCCCCTGTCATTCCTACATGACTATCCATACTCTTTGTTCACAATTATATTGTTGTATTGGGTACACTCCTAGTGTTTCAAATCATAATACATCTTATCCTAGTTTTCCTTCAGTTCATTTTTAATATCAATTATAAAAAGCATGCAGATGGGCATTTTCAGAGGGCAGATGGATGAATTCATCTGCAGATGGGCATGAATGCAGATGGGCATTTTCCGAGGGCAGATGGATGAATTCATGCTACAGTCACTTTCATGTCTGGAAACAAACAGTAGCACTTGAAATATGAGTAAATGGATCTGATAAGTAGATAGGAGTACACTGACTTCTATGTACTGTATGGTACCAAAACAAATGGAAAATCTGTTTCAATCTGTAAAATTAATCAAAAACATTCTCATACTTAAAAGAAGGTAAGCTAAGCAGCAAATGCACTAGCATGCAGACATTGTGCAGAGCCAGTATTTGTAATAGGTAGAAATTTGTAATTCAAATTACAAGCTTGATATAGACTTTTACTAGAGTGCACAAATATTGTAAATATAAAGTTAGACCAAAAAGAGAGGGAATATGGGCAATTCAAAAATAATATGCTTAAATAATCATTGGAGATTTGCCATCACCAAATAATTTTCACCTATTTTGGTACACAAGTTCACCTGTGCAACAATAAAATGAGGACTTTTTGGCATTGACACTGCTCATAAGCCTTGTTCCGTCTGCCAGCACAGCCTTGTCCGTGAGCCCTCGAGCCTCTCCTCTAGAAAAGAAATACCACAACTGTCTCTAGTATGTGCTATGGCTAATCAGACAAAAATGAACCAGAATACTTATCTACCAATCACAAAAAAGTATGCTACCACTGTTGTGCTGTTACTGTTTTTCCAGCAGCACCACAGCAGGTAGCCAGCCTGTAAATCTAAGATTGGTTCTAAGATTGGTTCTCAGGGAGAGGCTATAGCCATGTGACAGACTCAATCCAGTGTGCAAAGTATGGCATTTTCAACGAGCTCTCGTCAGGGTGAATGTCCTAGGAGACAAGAGTGAGTGGTGTGAAGTTCATCAACCTGGTGTGAATTTCCCAGACTGGTGCAAGGAAGGTGACACTGAAAACCAAACAAATAATGGCTGAATGGTTATAAAGACACAGGAGGGGACCTTATAACAAGTATTTAACTAACTAATACAAGAGGTAGCATTGCATTGTGTTGGTAAGAAAGGGTGCATTTTTCTCTATGGTATATAGCAGTTTGGTGTGAATTTTTGGTGTCTGGCAGTGCAATGATTTTAGGTGGCTGGTGTTACTCGTCTAGCCTGCTGCCATACTTTGCAGACTGGGACTCAATGCTGCTCGCTGATTGGATTAGTGTTTGACTAACTCACTACACTCACTACACAAAACCTCAATAAGCATTGGTTGCCAGCAAAGATGGATGGCAAAAATTCAAATTGTTTCATTAACTTTTCACGCATAGATTTTTTACCTCTAAGAAAATCTCAATTGACCACATCAAAGGCTCAAAATATTCTACGTGCAGATTACCAACGATATGTTGATCCACGAGAACGGAGAGCCGACAATCTCCTTGTCCGAAAAACCACCCAAAGCTTTCTTCATGCCTCAAAGGAGGCCCTTCTGGATCGCGCTACCCGTATCTTTTTATTGTATCATTTTAGCTGCAATGCAATCATGCAATAACGAACAATTATTAGTTATAATCTTTAGGGTATTCGGGCCTGACCGCAGCGCTAATTAGTGTTATAGAATTTGTATTCATATCTTCGCGTTTGCCGCAGTTTTTGAAATGGTGAATATCGATAGTTCATTGATAGCCATGATGACATCACATTGATGTAAGATAAGCCCACGTGACCAGATCCTATAAGGACTGGGCTTCTGATTGGTTGATGGTATTTCTTTAAAGTCCTATATTTCTCTTTCAAAAGCGTTTTGGAAATATGTTTTTATAGAATAATTTTCGATGTTATAGGTTTTAGCTACTGAATTGCTTTAAAAGAAATGTTTGACATTTTTTCATATATAAATTGATAGCTATAGCCGGGGCTACGTCACTTTATCGTTACCATAAGGACTCGGTAAAGTCGTCTATAAATGTTGACTTTGAGGCCGATTTTCAGGCATTTTGAGCCTGAATTTGCAAAAATGAGAATATGACTTCTGAAACAACTTTTTGTAACCTTTTGATCTAGCCAATAAAAATTTTTGCGACAATGTCCCTTTAAGGCCGGTGGTCCCCGATGCTTCAACGGGAGAGCGCTTCATTTTAGCACGAGCACATACCCCTCTACCCCTGGATCCGTCAATGGCGAAATAAACCCTAACAACGAGTCTCGTCGCTTTTCACGCAAGGAAGCACTGGTGAAGGCAAGGAAGCACTAGATGGTCAAGACAGATTAATATATCAGCATTAGAGTTGTGTGACTTGCGAGTCAGTCAATCGGAGTTTAACTCAAATTCTGACTCATTCTACTCTGAGTTGAGTTTGAGTTGAGTCAGTTCACAACATGTCAATGAGTTGAGTTGAGTTGTGAAGACAGCGAGTCAAATGAATTGACGAAAAAAGTTAGCTCAACATGTAAACATGATGTGAAGTAAAAGTGTTTGAATTTGCCTACCAGTTGCAAGCCTCCTTTAACCTCCTTTAAATAGTTTTTCCCTCCAGTGTCTCAATTGTTTCAATCAAAGTTTCAATTTGTCTCAATATATCAATAATTCTACTGTTGAATTGCTTATTTTAAAAGCCAATCCGATCTGAAGAAATCCCTAGGCACAAATAATATATGCACTCGAAAAATTAAACAGGTTCCTATCTCTGGCCTTGTCTTAAACATTTTAAGTGGTGGAACGCACTACAAAAAAATTAAAATCTCAATAAGTTCTTATCTTCAATATTTAACATTACTTCTTTACTTCAAGCCCTGCAACAACACACGTCATCGCTGGTTGTTGTCTTGTTTTGTTGTCGTCAATCAGTAGTCGACTGAGAATAGTGTGCTGTCTTTGAAGAACATATTCAACAAAGTATAGGCTCAAGCTTAGGTAGCTCCAAGGCAAAAAGTGTAACTATCACGTGATAATTCATACAGTCATACATATATTTGTTTAACTACATATGATGTTGTACCTTTTGTCTTAAATGCGCCGTCTGTAGCTGTTTTTTAATTTTACCTCTTAAAAACAGATACTGCTATTAGCATAGAAAAGTTGGACCCCTGATTTGACAACAATGTTGAGACGCCTTTATTGCAGGAATCAGAGGAATTATTTCATGTCACTGATTTTGTCTGATCAGAGGCCCCTGCTTGGCGTCCGTATTTGATTTGGAAAGCTATACATTAACAATTATTTTCTATGAAACCGTGTGCTCCCATTTTGAAGAACGATAGTGGCTCTATCGCTTTTGATAGGTGCGTAATGTATTGGAGGTTCTCAAGCTGAAAATTGGATTGGTTTTGAAATATGAATAAATTAAAATCCAACACGTTGATAAATTTCCATTTCTATTGTTCTTTGTCATATATGGTATACTATTTCTTAGGATTTGCTGTAGTTCTTAGAATTTGCAATCGCAACTAGATACTCTAGTAATTATCGCTTAAATTTTGATTAAACTCGTGGCATGGAAATGTTTCATTTAGAAAAATTACCTAGCATCGTTCTTTAACAGAAAAGCATTACCTATACCATCCCTGCAAATACAGTTAATATCATGTTTTTAGCTTGGACCTTTTCTGACAGTATGGAAGTTCCATTTTTGCCTATGTTGGTGTATTCTTAGCCCTTTTGGGTTCCTTTTGATTCCATGTACTTAGTTTAATATGCAATGCTTATTTTAGAAATCATAGCAAGATGTTCTGGTAGCTTTTTGGGCAGCGACAGTCTGGAAGAATTTTTAAAAAATTATTCGTGGTTGCTGGATAATTGTTAACCAATGTTTGAATGACAATGAATTAATTTTGCTTCTATAAGCTTCATTTTCCTATATGATTTTCTGAAGAGCTTGTGTTTTGCTGGTTTATTGATGTATTTCTTAATTTATTATTATTATTTATGTATTTATCAATTATGTATTTCATTTGGAAAACGAGTCAAAGTTTCAGTTGAGTCGTGAGTTGAGTCAGAGTTGAGTCGTATGAATTTAGCCTTGAGTCGGAGTTGAGTCGACTCACTCAACTCTTGCTCATGAGTTGAGTCAGAGTTGAGTCAACCGCTCTCAGCACTTGAGTTGAGTTGAGTTGACTCAAGAAAATTCTGAAACGCACAACTCTGATTCAGCACATTATCGCACATGCTCAAATGCGATGGCGTGTCAGCGTGCGCGTTGTCCTTTAGAATAAACTATATTAGAATAATATTAGTGAAATTTAGCAACGAAGTCATACATGTCGGTCACATGAGCATGGATCAGCAGTGATGGGACCCTTGACCCTCACTCTTGAAACAAAGTTAAGCTACATCAGCTTCTCGGGTAAATACCTAATTGTTACACTGCAGAATCTCACCTCCCGCGGACGTCACCTCGTAGCCGTCATGTATGTGACCCAGCGTCATATATTCCAGGACATAGCGTCATTTATATATGGCGCTCTGTCCTGGAATATATATGTGACATAGCGTAGGGTACCTACTGCTGCTCTGATGTGTTCAATATTCCAGCCCAGTGCAAGATCTGCAAACAAGCGACGCATCCATTAAAGTTCAAATGTCGTGATCATTGAGTCTAATGAACTGTGGTATGTACTTGAAGCCTAGAATATTAAGAGGTTTCAATGCGAGGAGGATAGCAGCTCATGCACTCCTCGTCCAATATGGCCTCGTCAAACATAACCTCAATGCATTTTTAATAAGCCTCGTCGTCCAGGCGAGTAACGACATGGCATTTGAAACGAAAAGATTGCGTGAAAGCAGGCCAAGCTTGATAATGAAACAGTACAGGGCAGTGAGGCGGAAAAAATTAAGTCAGCTTTCCTCTTCGTGTAGCTTATGTCAGTCAGTGTCAGTGTGTCAGTGTCAGTTTATTTGGGCACATCCCACAAAACAAGGCTTTTCATGCACCGCGTTAAGTAAGAAAAAAAATTCAGTGGTTGTGTAAAACATGCGTGACAGAGTAAAAGTATAGACAAACTCCACACTCTTGTTAAGTCAGACATTCAAATCATCGCCTCTTAAAACCCTCAATAGACTGTGTCTGAAGCCTGAACGACTAGCAGAGTGACGTACTTCAGGCGGAAGAGCATTGTAGCGGGCTGCAAATGCAAAACTCAACCTGCGCTTTCCCGCGTTCGTCTTCGCGCGTGGGGGACGTAGGTCCCCGATTTGGCGAGTGTCATGATGATGATTAACACATCTAAGCATTGTTCTCAGAGCGTGTGTCTCACCGGTGGTTAGAATATTATGTACAAGACACTGTTGATGGTACTCGGTGAGTTGATGAGAATTGAGCAGACCAAGCTGCCTCACATCACGAGAGATATGGTCAAACTTGCGCTTTCCGGTTATTACGCGGGCACTAAAGTTAATGAGTTTCTGAACAATATGTATCAGCATGGTAAAAAGACCGAAGATACTGGGATGCAAAGTCTGGTAGACTCGGCCAAAAAAAGATAAAAAAGGCAACGCATCTTTCAAAGGCAAACCAAAAAAATGCATTCTACGCATGCAGCTTTAAAATATGCTCCAAGTTACTATGTTGGTTTCCATCAGCTCTTTTATTACCTTAGGATTCTGTCCGACACTTTTCCTGAGAATTTAATTTCTGTGGGCCTATGGTTGAAATGTTGGACCTTTTTCAGTTTGTAAAGGCCTCCAGTAAGTTGGAGGGCCACTGCCAGCCGCCCAATGGGGATCCCGCCAAGGTGGCCACAGACAAAAAGAGAAAGACTTTAATAGGCAGATTCCATCGTGTTCCTGAAGACTTGTTATCCCTGGATACCCCGATTGGGTCTGGCATCTCCATCCTCCCGCGATTTTGGTGTACCTAGCCTATATTTAACCCTCGCCCCACCGGGGGCCATCGATGGCCCCCTAAGGTTTTTCCGGGATAGCAGAAAAACGACGAGGCGCAGCACCGCGGTTGAGGGCTTTACCTCTCACTGCATCATTTTCCCATCATCCCTGAAATTTTTTACCCCGGGTCACCCAAGGTCAGGTCACCAGACGAGGTCAACCAAGGTCACCTCACTTCACCTTTAGAGCTCTGTAAGAGCTACATTTCAAAGTCGATCGATTTGAAACTTCCTACACTTCATGACCCCTCCAGGGTCTACAAGTTGTATATCCGGGATTTTTCGATTTCGTGCCCTGAGGTCAGGTCACGAGGCGACCTCTCCCATTGGAAAAGCATAGGGAAAAGCTATTTCATGATATAAAAGCCATAAAAATGATTGCAAATACTCAGACTGCTCAGAACAACGTTTTTGGACACCCTTTCACGGATCCCAGGGGTCATATTTGCCCTTTGACTTTTCCAAGGTCATCCAAGGTCACCAGAGGTCAAAAACAGTATTTTGACAATAACTTTTGACCTAATTGAGCTAGAGCGGTGAAACAAACACCATCGTGTTTGTCTTATCACTGGCTTTCATTTGATATACGGCAAGGTCACTTTTTGACCTTTCGTGACCTCAGGTCATATTAGGTCACGAGGTGACCTCTGGCGGTCAAACCACTGGCGGGAGGTCTTTACGTTTCACATAGCGGAAAAAGTACTGGCAATTTGCTATCAAATTTACTTTACCGGGCCTCAATAGCTCTAATGACATAAGAGTTATGCCCAGTTTGCTTAATCATTGCATATTTGAGTGAAAATAGCCGATCTTGACCTAATTTGACCTCTGGAGGTCAAACCATTGACCTGAGCACTAAAACATGTGAAGTAATTTCTTACTGAATTCCCACTAGCTTTCTAGTGCACTTTGCAGATTTGCGCTAACGCCCATATTTTCGGAGTTAGAGGGGGGCCATCGATGGCCCCCCGGTGGGGCGAAGGTGGCGCCGGACCCCCGGTGGGGCGCGGGTTAAGGATTGAACAAGCTGAAAGGACAACTATTGACGCGGATCATTGGGAGGTGTTTTTTATTTAGTAAATCAAGGTCTGCATATAAATTACTCTTTCTGCGTTCCAATTAAAATTTTCAGGCAAATATCTTAACCCTCGCGGAGGTGGGGGGTGTTTGAACACCCCCTAAGAGTATTTTGATATTTTCTAAGCCCACGGAAAACACGTCCATTCCCCGTCGCTGAAAGAAGGAACTGCGGGCCAACCCTGCTCACCACCACTGGGAACTGCGGGCCAACCCTGCTCACCAGCAATGGAAATTGCGTGCCAACCCTGCTCACCACCTCTATAGGAACTGCGGGCTAACCGTGCTCACCAGCACTGGGAACTGCAGGCCATCCCTTCTTAACACCACTGGGAACTGCGGGCCAACCCTGCTCAACACCACTGGGAACTGCAGGCCAACCCTGCTCACCACCACTGGGAACTGCGGGCCAACCTTGCTCACCACCACTGGTAGCTGCGGGCCAACCATGCTCAACACCACTATAGGAGCTGCAGGCCAACCCTGCTCATCACCATAGGGAACTGTGGGCCAACCCTGCTCACCAGCACTCAGAACTGCACTAAAGCAAATCATTTTTTATTCGCTTAGCTGGGCTTTTCTCGGCATAACTCAACTCAACTGAGCTTTACTTCATACATCAGCGACTTAATCACAATGCACACTGATGGTGGGGCACAAAAGCCTCCGGCTTATGCTGCGGCCCCACCGGTAAAACGCAATACAAGCTACTGCCGAAGACATATTGGTCTGCCGGCTGGAGCGCCAGCCGCCGCGCGGTCAGCCACGCCCCAACGTCAGTGGGGCCAGTGCAGCACCTTCCACTGATAATGACGGCAAATCACGAATGGTCAGTCGCTAAAGAAAACATCAGATTCAGGCGCAACACGCTGGTTGCTGCCTTCACTATTTGTATTTCGTCAACGGCGTTGCTACCTTTTTGTGTCAGTCATACTATGGAACTGTAATGGAGTGAGGATTACAAGATTCGATTAGATTTATGAATATTTGACACTATAGTCAAAAATGGTTTGTTGTTTTCCTGTGATGCCCCAAGACATATTGCGGGGGGGAGATGGCGTTACCAATTTTGATGAATGAAAAACTATTGACAGCCTAGTATGTAAGATGTTTCGTCTATAAGAGCCGAATGAATTGTGTTTTGGAGAAGCATCCGGACCGAAAATACAGTTCAACTCGGTTTTAACTTCTGCGAGGATTCATTTAGTCTAATATACTCGGACAATAAGTTTAAGCTTTTAGTTGTGACCGACATAAAGGGTCGCCTATAAAGTACAGAACGTACTTGATAGCACTCCTCCCGGGAATTTAATGGCGGGCAGGAACAAATTTAAATGCGTCCTTGAACTGTTCAAGATAAATCGAAATTCACACGCTAGAAAATTGAGTATTGCTTTTGAATTACATCAGTTTTTGGAACATTTACCACCATTCAGCGAATGTTGTACATCTTATTTCTCTGTGCGAAAGTGTTCGTAAGAGGCAGGCACAATAGAGAGCAGGAGAGGGGGAGAGAGAGAGAGAGAGAGAGAGAGAGAGAGAGAGAGAGAGAGAGAGAGAGAGAGAGAGAGAGAGAGAGAGAGAGAGAGAGAGAGAGAGAGAGAGAGAGAGAGAGAGAGAGAGAGAGAGAGCGAGAGAGCGAGAGAGCGAGAGAGCGAGAGAGAGAGAGAGAGAGAGAGCGAGAGAGCGAGAAAAAATCCCGAATTACATACATCTTATCATCGCCGAATTGCATCCATCATGACTGGATTGACGCCGTGCTTGGTGGTGGGGCCACAACCCTGGGTCGTGTATACTCTGTTAACCGCATGGCATGGCACGGCCAGAGGTGCAGAAACTTGCCAACTCGGCTACCGGAGTTTGTGACACATTTACGAAAATTGAGGTGCATAATTGTGACAAAATAGCGATCCTGACTGTATGGCTCAAAATCAAACCACATATTTTCGAAATAGAGAATGAAGCGAGTAGGGAATATTTTAACTTAGTAGCTCTGTTCTTCAATTGCACAGCGTACCATTAGTGATACAATATTGGTACTGTGTTCAGTTTCTACTAAAACGAGGGACCCCGCTGCAGAAAACCCGCAAACCGCTGTCACAGTTGCCAGATTTTAACATGCAGCCCAATGGTGCCGATTGTTAGTAGTTTGCAGAAAGTTTGCGCCTAGATACCTGAAATGTGACAGTCAATTTTTTCAAGAAATACACAATTGTCGGCATATTTAAGGCATTAACGATAACGCAGATACTTTATCAAGTACTTCTCTGTCCATTTTTTCAGGTTAAATCAGATTTACAGTTTGAGTCTCTTCGATTTAGCGGCCCCTATTTCTTCGAATTTAGTATTAAGTACGCCTAAAAGCTACTAATAAAAGTACTAAGTGAGTGAAAAAATAAACATAGCTGGGCAGAAATTCTACTTAAACTGCGCAACAGCGACAAGACAAGTTAGAAATGTTTGTGAGGTAGAGCCTGCCAAAAATTTAAACAGGCGGGAAGACACTTATTTTGAGGGCATATTCATTAGGTAGGTATATTTGAGATAAGTGCGGGCTAAAACTAGCTAGAATAAATATTGCTGCCCATGGCTAATCTAAGATGAATGTAGGCTATTGTAAGACTGATGCACTTTCCCATATCAAGCTTGGTTTTTCATTCCTTAGCCTGCTTGTGCCTTAGATTATTTGTGTCCTAGATTGGTTAGATAGATTTGGAGCTGGAGGAAGTTGGGAGAGTTGGCGCCAGCAACAGGCTGGCAACAACAGTGATTCAGGTGAGTTTTCATGATCAAATTATCATATCAATATTGTACAGATAGCAAATGTGTGCTAATGCAATCCTCCACAAAGTGTTAACACCCACACTGGAGAGGGGCCTGGAACTAACGTGCACTGGAGGGGGCCGAGTAGGCCCCCTTCTTATCTCAGAAAATCACAGCAAATCTCAGAAAGAAATAGACTTCGAAAAACGCTGGTTGGGGGGGGGTGTTGCTTACTACCAGGGGTGGTAAGCAACGCACAGGACCTGAACTGCATGGAGTTAAAGCAGGATTTTGACTACACTGGATCTTTCTTTGGTATGTGAATTCCAATACCTCTGTACCTATTAGGCCAATAGACATAATTTTACATCTATGCAGGCTAGTTGCCTCAGAGATTTTACTGCAAGAAGGAATGACCAGGCAGGTGATGATCGTGATTGGGATGCAAATTTTAAGCATTTGATGTGTTTATAAAAATGCTACCTAAGGTCCACTTTACCAACACATTTTAGGTAGATCCAAATACTATGTTGACATTGACATTTTTTCCCTTTTGTTGATATATGAGATAGAAGTTTGGTGGGGGGGAAGCTGTGGTTATGGTTCCCAATCGTGTGTACATGTACGCTCCCATTAATAGATAGATATGTTCCCAATAATGACTATTTTCATGATAATTGCTACATTTAATCATGTGGAAAAGTACCATAATTGGAAACACTCCTTTCAAAAATGGAAACTTCTTCAAAAAGGGAAATGCATGTCATTGGGGGAAACTGCGGTCAGAGTTGCCAATAATAGTTATGACCCCAATACTGGAAAAAATGACCCATAATTGGAAATTTTCCTTCCAAAAACAAAAACATCATCTATAAATGAAAACTCGGTTTACTACTTTCATGCTGTAATGGTTTGGTGCTAGAACCTTGTCTGCTGCAAAAAGTAAGGGACAGGTAGAGGACATCCAGCATATTGGAAATAGTATTCAAGTATACAATTATTATTTCCAGCTCTGTGTGACAGAGGAGGCATACGTCGCATTGAGTTTATGACAACCAGCATACTGTCTGCACCTCTGGGCACGGCCACCAGCAGCCGAAGGATATATGCCAACCAGGAATGCTGCTGTCCTTGTGGCGGTAATACTCCTAAGTGTGCGAATGTGGATTTAATAACGGCATGTTTCATATCGAATTCATGGTCGTCGGGCGAAAATATCCCCTATTTACGGAACCACGCTCGTCGTCACTGTGTTCTGAGCGATCAACTTTGCTGGTTTTTTTGTGCCGTTTGCTACACGGTGGTGATTCGTAGTTTTTTTTACTGTTTTTTTATTTATTCTGTACTCGTTTCTGTTTTCTTTCGGTAGTTTCTTTCCGTGGTTTGTAACAATTTGGGATGTCTACACGATCATTGCTACATACGAAATACAAATCATTCAGATTTTACCTACAATATAATTCACACTCAGGCACGCACCCAGGATTTCCGTTTGGGGGGAGGGGGCGGCTGACGAGGGAGGGGGAGCGGCGGTAGGCTGATGGGGAGTGCCTGTTTGACAGGGAGCTGCAAGCTACTGGAAGGGAAAATTTGCCCGAGAGGATACTTAGAACGTAAAAGGGCGGCACCCTATGGGCAGGGGTGGCAAGGTGAGAGTAGAACTGGTACTAAAAGCCAGATTGATGCTTATTTCTGCCCTCGATGGGCGATCGGCGGTCAATTATTACCAAAACCCATGACGGGAGCATTCGGTAACCGACATGGGTGGGGGGCGGCACTTTGGAGTCGAAACGTTTGAGGGGCCCGCTGCCCCCCCTCCCCCTTGGGTGCGCTACTGGTCCCACCCCAACCTTTAAGTCTGATTGAAAGACATGCTCGCACAAATATTCCAGCAGAACTCACCAACATCACAATTCTCTATTCCACCATCTCCCCAGTAGCGCCCTGCTTTCCAGTTAGAGTGTATAAGTCCACCCGTGAAATCTTGTCTACTCCGCTGGTGCCCTGCACGCACTCGGAACTGCCGGTGTACAGTGTGTCCAGCCGTGTTATCCATCTGACACCAGCCCTATGTGTGTTTCAGTAGTCCGCTACATGTCTCAAGGTTTCTTGAACCCGCCGGGAGCCCACCTGACCGCCTGGTCTCGTGACGACGTGCGTCAGGAGACCCCGCCCGTCATCCGCACTGTCAAGGTCCACTGGAAAATATGATCCAGCACCGCGGGCAGAGACATCTGGTGGTTACGCAACAGAGACATCTGGCAGGCTGGCCTGCTATAGAGGGCGCTTTACGATGAAGCCGGGTTGTGAAGAGGCTTGATTTCGCGTGAACATAAAAGACAGAATGGTGAATGCTCGTTCTCAGTCAATTCAACCTAGTCAGAATGACGACGTGTCACATCAGTGCGAAGTAGTATACTTGTGAATGTGCTTATGTCTGGGCTTTGTTGAGCAGCTGTTGACTCTGCGCGTAAGCAGGACAATTACACTATAGAATAATTGTGGAAGATAGGGCGCGTGATACTAAGCCTGCAGAGGGAATGTGTCTGATAAAACAGTGCGCGTATCACTGTGTCTTAGGAACTGCGTGCGAAATTCTATGCCTCATTTTCGCTGAAAAGGCTCGGCTTTATAACGGAGCCAGCGTGCTCTTTGGTAGTGTCCACGTAGTAGTACACGTTGTTTTTTTCTTTTTACCAGATCACGGGCAGGACGTCATCGTGGGGGCTGAAGTGCCACGGTCAGAATACGGAACGAGTTTTATTTTTCGATATCACACCGTTCCAGCTCACTGTAAGACCACATAAGCGTAGCATCGCTGTATCTTGCCGACGAAATGCTTGGAAAAAAACGGGAGAGTTGCGTCATGGGATTAACCACTCTTTAAAAAAAACTGGCGACGCTTTTGTTCACAGGAAAGGGGAAACACTTACACCAACTTGGTTCATAATATCCATGCTAATGCTAGTTTGTCCTCGCGTGGCTATATCAGGTATCCTTGGACCATCCATGACAAGTGAACGGCAACTCCATACAGGGGCGTAGCCAGGATTTCGCTCAGGGAGGGGCGGCGCCTCGAAAAGGGCCCCTGCAAAAGCGCCAAAAGGGCCCTGATGGGAAAAAGGGCCCTGCTTGTTACAGAATAGAGTGCGGAAGAGGGCTTAAGAGGGCCCTGTCAGGTATAAAATGCCAAATTTGGCCACAGAGCATAGTGCGGGTGAGCCGCGCGAAGCGCGGCTCGTGTCCTCAGGGGGCCCTTCGGGCCCTCAGGGGGGGCTGTCCCTGCCGCCCCCCTTGGCTACGCCCCTGACTCCATAAAATTTCACTTGGCTCTAGTGACGTCTTAGCTCTCATCAGAGCCGGTCATCAATGAACACCCAGCTCACAATCGAGGTTTAGACCCAGGAAACGGGCTGGTTTCTTCATTCTCTCATCTCACTGTTCGTATGTAGATATTTTCATTGGCTCTCAGTTCACGTCAGCCTTGATTTTCGGGCAACAACTTTCAAGATCCTTACAAATATCTCAGTAGATGTAGGTATTTTGTTCTGTCGTGCGCATCAGTGTCCATTTTACCGCTAATCCTGGCATGACTGTAAGAATGGCGTCGATCTACGTTAATATGTGAGAGACTGTGTACCTACTTTATGTTCCAGACGGCGCATGCCGCCAGTGAGTGTTACTTATACATGATCTCAGTGCAATTGGTTGTACGGGGAGAGGATGTAAAAGACAGTGAAGTCCGGGAAGTTACTTCATGCTGAATGTGCATAAACGCTGTAAAAAGAAAACTAGCAAAACCACCCATAAACAGGTCATATTTTGATTCCTTGCTTCCTTCCATTCATGCCACAAATTGCCAGTTTTCCAATGCGCCCTAAAATTGATACATTCTAACGAAAAGTGTTACCGCTGACCCCTGACCTCGTTGACCCCTCTATTCTGACGCTAATATTAAGTGACACTTTAAGGGGTAGAACCTGCTTGCGTCATCAGTCATGCACGGATGCCTTTTTTCGAATCTGACTGACCTTGGCCCGACCAAGGCCAGTTCAGGGTCGCATGGACCCCAGTTACGGTTCTCGCCGTAAAACCGTTCTTGGAGAGATAAACACAACGGCAACAGTTAACGCTCTATCTTGATCTAATTAGAGGACAGCAGCGAAACAAGCTTTCCGATAAGTTTTCAAGCCCCGCAATTTATCGATGGTCACTGGTGAATAAACATTAAACATTGGATCAAGGAAAATACCATGGCATGCTCCTTCCACGATGCATAAAAGGTGTCTGACCTCATTTTTTCAGTTTTAGTTTTTCTCATTGCAAGGACACTTTGGTTGGACCGTTCTTCAATATTTCGTTTTCGACTTAAAATCGATTCATTTGTCTAGGGAAGTTTCCCAAAACGCATGGGGACCATTCATCAAGGAATTACTCAATGCCACATCATCGTAATATCTTTATGAAAAAATTCACTTCCATTCAATAGAACTACTTGAGAAATGCGCAGTATCACCAAAACAGTGCATTGAAACTTGTGAGTCGTCCAATGCTGGACGCTTCTCTAACTTTCTCATCATAGCAGCAATGCCTGGAACCTCTGGCTTTATAAAGAGCGCCCGGATGCATGGTAAAGTTAAAATAACGCGCATACCAGGCCATTGGCGGGTCCAGGAGCAACTTTAGGAGGGGTAAAACTAACGTTTTGGAGGGCTAAATCGAGAAAAATTGCAAAAACATTATATTCTTGGATAGAGAAACGGAAAAAATGTGATCCTTTTGGGGAGACAAAAGATATTATTTTAGGCTTTGGGGTAACACAGTTCCTTCCCACCTTGGATCTGCCAGTGTACCAGACTGTGGTAACCAGTCCGTGATCTCAAACTGCGGTCACACTCGTTTGTGAGTCAGAGCAGTGGCACCACACATAGGTGAAGCGCTGGCCGTGTTCCTACACTTTAGAGGCGGGTAAAGGTGCTTTGCACAGAACGCCTTATAAAAGCCCTTAACTAAATAACGTGTTCCTGCTTCTTGATGAGTGTGACGGAACCTCACGCGACTTCACGCCGATGAACTGGATTACTGCGCATCTTGGTGTCAATACGATCTTCTCCTTGTGTTGTGATCTATGTGTAAATATATGTGTCCATTGAAAGGGAAGTTCTTGCAACGGTGGAATGCTACAGACGGAATGGACATCACTAACATATAATGAGAGATGCTCAAAAAGCTATCCATTAGTGCAGTAAAGATTATCAAAGGTACCAGCAAATCCTCCCCGCAGTTTTAATAATGAGTTTGTAGATCTACTCTCCAATTTTACAAATAGAGCCGAGAACTGCCTCCGGAAAAAGAAATTGGTGGGCTGTACGATCATCTCACGAACAAGCAAATAGGTTGCATTTTTTCCAGGCCTGATCTCACATATGACTGGATGCAAAGCTGTCGCTGAGGGCCCACTCGAGTTTACCACCCCCACCCCCTCCGCCCCCGCAGATGGCTGTCCTTGCAAACCTTGCCCCTAGCAGTTCTTACAGACCGATGTTGCACCAGTGGACGAATGCTTTTGCCGGCGAACAGATATTCCAACTGACGATGGATGTTCTCCATTTGGGCTTGGTCAGTAATGACATTGGACGTTTTATCTTATATCTCAAAATAACGGGTTTTCAGGGACGGAGATTGCACACCATTTAACGCAATACATCAGAATATTTGAAAAGAAAAGTGGTCGACTAGAATGGTTTACACCTAGAATTTATTTGCAGCTGGTGAGGCAGTGGACTTGGTACAAAGCTGCCCTGTCATATCGTTGGAATTATCCGCAAGGTGTCACCAATGTTCTGCTATTTTTTAGGCAATGATGTCTATTGTCGAATTAGTGATATTTTTCTCTTCAGAATCCCTTGAATACTCCCTTGTCGGTGAAATTGCGACTTATGCTCCAATTCATAGAAGAATAGCCAAACAAGGTGTCCGAAGCCAATACCTCACACTGCTGCCCGGGTTCCTGGCAGGGCGAGCCTTCGTTCCAGCAGCTGAAGAACCACAAGTGTTGCCAACTGTGAAATTTCGGACGGGTAGACGCCAAACTTACTTTTTGGCCCTTCAGGAGCAAAATCCAGTGCATCATGATAATGCTTCTGTATTAGCATAGCAAAATATAATGCGGTGGTACATGACATTAACAGCAAAAACTTGTACCCATTTCCCCATAAGCACAGTGAGAAGCTCAGATCGTAGGCCACTAATGATGTACATGGAGAATCCCTTCTCACATTGGAATGCTGAACGCAGCAAGGTTTCAGGCAGCGAGGGGCAACACGATTGATACGGCTTACTCCGACCAGTGCAATGTGCATCCAAATCACAATCAATAGTATGCAGAACTTTCTGGGTCCATGACCTCGGAATGGGTATATCAGGAAAAGATTTGCTTAATTACGAGGTACAAGTTTTATTGTATCAACACACAACTATGGTTTCGTTCCCATTACGGGTACGTCATCGAAAAAAAATAGAAAAGGTCACGCACTTGAGCGATGCAATGTGACCTAACTTTGTCCAAATTGTGTAGCTCAAACTTGTGACCTATTCTATTTATCACGTCCGACAACTTCCTCGTAATGGGCACGAAACCACGGCTGCATGGGAAAACATAAACCTTGTACCTCGTGCTTAAACAAATGTTTTCCATAATATGTAGGCATTACGAATTAGGAACATTGACCTTAATGGAAACCACCACATGACCTGAGGTTACACCGGAAACGCACACAATACAGTTTTGGGCACCACCCGGCCTGTTAAACATGTTTGCAGAATACGATTCAAGCAGGACTGAACCCACATGACTTAGACTTGGGGACCGAGTGAGTATCGATCTTGCCTACCGTTTCCAGAGCTGTATAGTCAACATCAACAACAGCTGGACTTCTAGGTGTACATGCATAGCAACGCTACAAATCCGTCTCGTTTACCGAAGTTGCGTCCATTTCACACACATAGTGGAGAAGGCTACGGCATTGTAGGTGGTCACTGCCTTCTCCTTGACTTCCTCCTATCTGAAGAACAGGACAATCTTCCTTCGGGAAGGAGTCCTCCACCATGGTTCTTCGCTCTAGGGGAACAAGAGACGGTGACGGTGGTGCTGAGAGAGATGATGATGATGACGCCGATGCTTTGGCGGTTTCTGATAATTCTGCCGGTGCCGAACCGAGCTGCACCACCGCGTCATCTGCTGATGCAGAGAAGTACTCGGACTGGGACGGGGCCAGCTTTCGAGCCCTTCTGGTGAACTCCTGTGGCTGGTGTCGCACCCAGAGGGCGGGGAGGGGCCTCCGGGGCAGAGGCTTGGTCCTGGCTGCCTCCCGATACAGTGCCCGCATCAGCTCTGAGGTGTCTGTCGCGCCAGCTACGGCGAGGCGAGCTGATGGACTCAGCATGTCACAGAGACTGTCGGTCTGCCTGAAGACGGCCGGCTGCGGCGACAGGCGGTAACACCGGCTCTGGGCGTAGGTCCATCCGCCGGGGCACGGTCCACGACGTAACTCCGCCAGCTGCTCCGCCGAAGGCTGGCTGGACCCGTGCCGGCCCAGAACACCAGTCACAGCTGCCACCACCACCACCAGCAGTCGCGACGTGGACGCCATCACCTCACAGCAGCGGGCCCAGCACTGAAGCAGGCACTGCCGCTGGCGCGGAGAGAGTGAGTGAGGAGAGAGTTGACCGCAGGGTTGGCGACCCTGACAGCTGGAACTGCCTCCGATTTCGCTGTCAGCCGCAGCAGCGCGAAAAACAATCAGCAGTGTGACGTAACTGACGGAGCAGGGCTGATGCCGCCGGTCCGTGGAAGTGGAGCACTGTTGCCGCCCGTCGCTGCACGCCTGAATGACTGGAGGAGAGAGTGCACCGGCAGCTTAAGTGCAGCACCCGCGTCCGGTTGGAGAATCCCGGCCCGGAATTTTGACGTCACAGCCCTGACCCAAATCCAGGACACTTCCCGACACAAACAGGTGTTAGGAGTGTTGCAATCAGAGGCGAAAAGTTCTGAAAGCTCGCACGCCGGGCCTTCCGGTGACAAAAGCTTTATTTGGACGGCCCGGGGAGGTGATGCAACGGTAGACTATGACACACAAATTTGCAAGTTGTATTTGATGCTTCTTCGAATAAGTTATACAACAGGTTTTTGCACCTGCCATTTTGCCACTGAACACTGAAAAATATCGTCAAATCTCAAGCTTATCTGAGGAGACTAAAATTCATCATACTATGACCACAGCTTCTATTTGGGTCCCCAATCTCATAATAATGGATCCCCAATACCAAATTATGCGACTGTTATTTATAAATCATTTATGATTTAAGTAGTATCTCCTAAAAGTCCGGCGGCCTCATCATTTCAATAACTGGGGGTGCGGTGATGTAGAGGTTAGCAAGCCTGCTTTCCACGTGGCCAAACCGGGTTCAAGACCCGGCTGATTCCCTTAGCAAGGAGCAATCTGTCTCCTAAGAAACCCTTTCAACAGATAGATAATTGGCGATGCCCTATGACCCTGGGATGTTGTGCCGATAAGCTCTAAAACTTATTATCATCGTCTTTCTAATAGACCTGCAGTTATCGTTTGCTGTGAAACTTCTAATTTTCTTCATATTGTACATGAGAACGAACCTACGAACTGTGCCCTGAAACACCTGACCATGCACTTACGGAAGCATCAAAGACGCCATAGCCGTAGACGAATCCAGGACATCCGATGGAATATTAACACTAACTATATTTAGGGGTGCCACTTTGATCAGGTGGGGCGCCATTTGGCTCTGAGACGTCAATTCTTAGGGTGTGACCCATCCAAGGGGTGTCATATTGCATCGTGAGGGTGCCAGTACTTCCATCCTGGAGGTGCGACGTTCCAATGGGGGAGAGGGGGGGCGCCAGAAAGCAGTGAGGGGGCACCAGGTGGCACATGCTCCCTCCCCACCAGGGGCGCAGCCAGAGCTTTCGTATGGGGGCACACCAACTTTGAGGGGCACCCCGGGGAAAAAGGGCACTTTTTAACGTAACCTAAAAAAACTTACTATATCTTTGTTTATATCATTTTTTGGGCATCTTTGGTTCAATAAAAATGCAAAGAACTCATTGACGGAGAAGGAAAACTCGATTAAAAGGAACAAAATATCGCCAAAATGCCATGGAAGTAGCCAAAACACTACTTTTTGGGACAGATTTAAGGACAGCCAACTCATGCAAGTACTTAACATCAGCGGAGCATGTGATATCTGTTACAATGTGCAGGTTAAGGCATATTGGAGTCGAAATTTTTTTTGTTATGCCCACTGGTTTTGTCGTGACGAGTGAGCCCTGGCTGAACGCGGATTAAGTTCCTTGCCTCCCACAATCACCGTGGGACGAGGAGTGGCATAGTGTCTTTGGAAGAACACATTTTTGCTGCCGGAAAAAATTGGGAGATATCTTTTGAACTCGTTTATTAAGTTCCATATTCTCAAGGATCGGTCCCAGTTAAGAGTAAATAAAAGGTGAACAGGTCGGTGGTTTAGATGGGGATGGTGTGACAGGGCTGAAAATTGTAGCAACTAGTTCTTCATTTAAATTAATTAGTAGAAATCCTGGTTTAGGGGACTGTGCTCTGAGCTCAGGGGCACATGCCTTTTTATCATCCCTTCCCAGAATCCACCAGTATAATAAACAATTTATATAACCTGGGGTGCCTAGGTATCACAAGCCGTTTTAAAGATTCCTTATTCCTCATTAGCTCCGTTTTACAAGGGGAGTTTCCATTGTGTTCTTATTCCCCATCTATTCAAGACCAGCTCTGGGGCCCCCAAATGTGGATCAGAGGCCCCCAGAGCAGCTTCCCCCATCCCCCAGTTGTGCCTCCAGGGACTAGACTAGCTCAGTGACCCCGCCCCTAAATTATGGGAGTTGGCCTTGTGTTATTATTATCTGTCTATTCAAGACAACCTCAGGGGCCCCTGGTGTAGATCAGGCCACAAAGCAGCTCATGCTTCACCCAGGGACTAGACTAGCTCATTGGTCCCAGAGATGAGGTCATCAGACTAGCTCAATGGGCCACAGATAGGCTCATAGGGCCTTAAACCAGTTCAAGAAGCCCCAGAACAGTTTAAGGCGCCAGATCACCTCAGGGGGCCTCAAGCCAACTTAAGGGGCTCTCACAAGCTCAGCGCCCAGACCAGCTCAGGGTACACTCAGAACCTAGACACGCTCTTGGGCCCCAGATCAGCTCTTGGGGCCCCAAATCAGTTCAGGGCCCTCAAGTCAGGTCAGGCGGCAGGATCAAGTCAAGGCCACTAAATCAGCTCAGGAATCCCTCACCAGCTCGGGGCCCAAGCAGTTCAAAAGCCCCAGAGCTGCTCAGGGAACACCAGATCGGCCCATAGGGCACCAGATCAGCCTCGGGGACAAATAATCAGATCAGTGGTCCCCGACCAGCTCGGGGCCCAGATCAGCTCGGGAATACCAGATCAAGTCAGGAGGCAATTAATCAGCTCAGGAGCCCCATACCATCTCAAGGGCCTTCACCAGCCCCTGTGGGCCCAGTTCAGCTCAGGGCCTGGGAGCTGCTCAGGAAATCACGTAATCAGCCCAGGAGGCCCAAGTCAGCTTAAAGGGCACCATATTAGCCATGGGGCACCAGACTAGCTCAGAGGGAATAAGATGGGCTCAGGAGACACACTGATGACTCAGCAGGCACCAGATCGACTCAGGGGGCATTAGTTAAGTTCAGGAGGCAGTATATCTGCTCAGGGTGCACCAGATCGATCAGCACAGGGTGCATGTTCAAGTCAGGGGCACTAAATGACCTCAGGGATCCCTCATAAGCTCGGGGCCCAATCAGTTCAAAAGCCCCATAGCTGCTCAGGGCACACCAGATGCCCATAGGGCACCAGATCAGCTCCGGGGACAAACAATCAGATCAGAGGTCCCCGACCAGCTCAGGAATACCAGATCAAGTCAGGAGGCACTTAATCAGCTCAGGAGCCCCATACCATCCCAGGGGCCCTCATCAGCCTCTGTGGGCCCAGCTCAGCTCACGGCTTTAGATCTGCTCATGAAATCACGTAAGGAGGCCCAGATCAGCTTAAAGGGCACCAGGTTACTCAGGGGGCATCAGATGGGCTCAGGAGGCACGAGATCGACTAAGGGGCATTAGTGCAGCTCAGGTGGCACCAGATCGATCCGCTCGGGGTCCAGATCAGCTCCCAGCCCCCCAGACTATGGCAGGAGCCTAAATCAGCTCAGGGAGCAACGTAACAGCTCGGGGGACACAAGGTGGGCTCAGGGCCCACCAAACCAGCTCAGGGGGGGACCAGACCATCTAAGGAGATATCAATAATCAGTTGAGGGGGCACCTAATCAGCTGAAGAAGCACCATATTGACTTAGGAGAAAGAATCAACTTGGGGAGGCATCAGATTAGTTCGGGGGCCCGAATCAGCTCAAGGGGCACTAAATCAGCTATTAGGGCACCAAACAAGCTCGGAAGCATTAGACTAACTCAGAGAGCATTATATAGGTTCAGGAGGCACAATTCTTTGCTCAGTGGGGCACTCGATTGACTCAGGGGCACCAGATCAGCTTAGAGGGCAAGTAATCAGCTCAAGGGGCCAAGACCAGCTGAGAGGCCACGAGATGAGCTCAAGGAGCACCAGATTGGCTTTACTCGTACGATTATTGGCGACAATGAGGCATTAGGTGGACACATACTAGGTGCCCATACTCTTCCCGGGTGCTTGGAAAGGCGATAGAATGTCCTAGCTGACCGAGAAAGGTATTAAGTTGTCCAACAATAGTTTCAATCGCTACATGCGGCCCAGTTACATCTAGGTTCAACGGCTAGGGCACTAACTTTCGAGCGGCACGGCCCAAATTGGGTACAACACCTGATAATCAAAAGGGCACCCCGACAGTGATGGGGGCACGTGCCCCCTGTGCCTTCCTGACTGCACCCCTGGACAGTAGATCAACTCCGGGAGGCATTAAATAAGCTCAGGGGGCCCGGATCAGCTCAAGGGGCACTAAAACAGCTAAAAGGACTCCAGGCAGGCTCGGAGGCATCAAACTAACTCAGAGAGTATTTTATAGGCTCAGATGGCACACTTATTTTCTCAGGAGGGCACCAGATTGACTACGAGGGCACCAGATCAGCTCAGAGGGCACATGATCAGCTCCAGGGGGCACCAGATGAGCTCTGCCCGTACGATTATTGGCGACGAAGAGGCATTATCTGGAAACGGATTACGTGCCTATGCTTTTCCCGAGTGCTTGGAAAGGCGACAGAATGCCCTAGCTGACCAAAAAGGCACTTAGTTGTCACACAATAGTTGAAATCGCTAAATGCAGTCTAGTTACATCTAGGTTCAACGGCGCAGGGCACTAAATTTCGAACGGCACGGCCCAAAGAGGGTAGGTACACCACCTGGCAATCAAAAGGGCACCCGGCACCGATGGGTGCACGTGCCCCCTGTGCCCCCCTGGACAGTAGATAAACTCTGGGAGGCATTAAATAAGTTCAGGGGGCCCGGATCAGCTTAAGGGGCACTAAAACAGCTAATAGGGCAGCAGGCAAGTTCGGAGGCATCAGACTAACTTAGAGAGCATTATATAGGTTCAGAACGCACAATTATTTATTCAGGGGAGGGGGCACCAGATTGACTACGAGGGCATCAGATCAACTCAGAAGGCACATGATCACCTCCAGGGGGCACCAGATGAGCTCCACACGTACGATTATTGGCGACGATGAGGCATTATCTGGAAACGGATTACGTGCCTATACTATTCCCGGGTGCTTGGAAAGGCGACAGAATGTTTTAGGTGACCAAAAAGGCACTTAATTGTCAAACAATAGTTGAAATTGCTAAATGCGGCCTAGTTCCATCTAGGTTCAACGGCATAGGGCACTAAATTTCCTGCAGCACGGCCCAAAGGGGGTACACCACCTGGCAATCAAAAGGGCACCCGGCACCGATGGGGGCACGTGCCCCCTGTGTCCCCTGGCTGCGGCCCTGGACAGTAGATAAACTACGGGAGGCATTAAATAAGTTCAGGGGCCCGGATCAGTTCAAGGGGCACTAAAACAGCTAATAGGACACCGGGCAAGCTCGGAGGCATCAGACTAACTCAGAGAACATTATATAGATTCAGAAAGCACAATTATTTTCTCAGGGGGGGCACCAGATTGACTACGAGGGCATCAGATCAGCTCAGAGGGCACATTATCAGCTCCAGGGTTCAGGACCAGCGCTCAGGGGGCACCAGATGAGCTCAAGGGGCACCAGATTAGCTCTGCCCATACGATTATTGGCGACGATGAGGCATTATCTGGAAACGGATTACGTGCCTATACTCTTCCCGGGTGCTTGGAAAGGCGACAGAATGCCCTAACTGACCAAAAAGGCACTTAATTGTACGTACATGTGTGTGTGTGTGTGTGCGTGCGTGCGTGCGTGCGTGCGTGCGTGCGTGCGTGCGTGCGTGCGTGCGTGCGTGCGTGCGTGCGTGCGTGTGTCTGACTCCCTGCTGCGCTTGCTTGCTAATTTGCCTGCTTGCGTGCTTGCTTGCTTGCCTATGCCTGCATGTCTGCCCTAATTTGCTTTCTGTCTTCCGAGTTCTCTGGCGAATGTTACTACGCCTCTATCTTTTCGCCAGAATCTCGGAGGGGCTAACACGAATCTCCAGTTTTGGGTAGTCCCGTTTGGAAAAAGACTAACAATCTAACCGGTAATGAGCTAAATTATTGTGCATTTAACCTAAATAGACCTGTATTCCTGCTCCCTGTATATTTACAGGGAGCTACTACTGGCAGTTTTTACTAATAGTATGATAATTATTATGCTTCTTTAAGTTACTTTCTTTTTCCTAGCAGGGCGTGCCGCGACTTGTAATATTTTATGTTCTGGTGGTGTTAACGTAAGGGTACTGTTGTCGTTGGGATCGCGGAGGGGGCACGCCTGGCTACCCGTTTAAATGGATGACGGACCTTTTCTAGCAATAGAATTGCATGAAAAAAATTGTCAAACAATAGCTTAAATCACTAAATGCAGTCTAGTTCCACCTAGGCTCAACGACGTAGGGTACTAAATTTCGAGCGGCACGGCCCAAAGAGGGCACACCACCTGACAATCAAAAGGGCACCCCGGCACCGATGGGGGGGGCACGTGCCCCCTGTGCCCCCCCTGGCTGCGCCCCTGCTCCCCACATCCTTCCATGGCCATGGCTTATGCTCTTTGAGATGGCTAGCCTCTCCCCGCGGAAGAGCCCCTATACACGTTGCAGGCGTCGTAGTTTCTGACCTTCGAATGCTCTGCCGTGCTTTTGAATTCCAAATATGTGTATTCACGGATTTTTACCAACCATGATACACAGAACGAATGACACACAATCGCCCAGAATTCCTTCCGACTGGAAGAGACTTGGCGACATCATACGACTCCAGGACTATGATCGACCATATGACCACAGCAGCATGTGATTAACGATCATATGAAATGACATTTGGACCATGGTTAATGACCTATAAGGGGTGGCCAACTCCTCTTACCCCCTGTTCTGTCCCAGGAGCGGCATCTAGAGCTGGTCAATACAAGATAGAAACCTGACGCTAGTTAGCAACAACTACCCCGGATACATGAGCACATTTCGCACGCTCTATTTACGTACCAAGGACGGGAACGGACTTATCGACTCATGTAACCGGGAGTCTGCCTTCGGGACTCAAGGTTACATGAGTCGACAAGTCCGTTCCCTCGGGTGGTACGTTAATAGAGCGCACTGAAGCTGCTTAGGTATCCGGGGTAAATAGGGTCAACACCTGATGCTGTTTTATGATCGGTGCGAAAGCTGACCTGGTGTGAAGTGGACTTCATAAGGCGGCATGTGGAAGAAGCTGCCACTCTTATAGGCCGTGTACATACGTAGCCGGCCAGGAATAAACTCAAGGGGAGGTCGACATCCGAAGCCAATCATCCTTCACAGATGGAAACATCGGAACTTGACCGGTAATGGACAGGGGGAGGGGGATTCGGACTTACCCAGAACACAAAGAGGATGGTTACTTGGCGTGATCAGCAGGAATGGGTGTAGAAAATCCTCTCTATTCATCACATACATATGGGGGTGGCGTCTGAAACCAGCCAGCACCAAAAGTTACGACGGCACGTAAAGTTGCCTTGCTCTCAAATGGGCGAGGTGGGGGAGGGGGCGGGTCGGTGGTTTAATTGAGCCCGTATTAATGCAGGCGGTAAGTTGCCAGTACCCAAATGGAGGCAGCGTTTACGTTTCCCTTCGCTAGAGTCGGTAATCAGATGGGGTTCGCCGGGTATTAGGGATGGCATTTAGACCTTACCAGGCCTAGGAGAGGCGGCAGTTGAGGGCAACAGAACATCTAAGACGGCGCCGATTGAAAAATAAAAAGCTATCTGGCTGTTCACGTTTCAAATGCCCCGGGTGACTTCTGAAGTAGATCAGCATCGTGACAAGGGCGGCAATCGGCACTGACCTTCTCCCAACAGGGAGCGGCAGGACTCTTGTGGGGGCGGCATTTGAAGCTGGGAAGTGTTCCGATGTGTGAGCATCTGACGCCAGCTGGCTAATGGGACGGCACTTGGACCGATCCAGAACTCAGAGGGGCAGGAACTGGAAATGACCAATACCTACAGGAGTGCAGCGGCCAAAAGTATCTAACTAATTAGGAGGCGATATCATACGCAGGTCCAGGGGCAAAGGAGGACACTTGCCCGCAATCGACCCTAGGCGCCCCCTGAATGGTCACGGCGCCCCCTTTAACTTGATTGCGCCCCTGACATTTAGATCCCCCGCCGGAGGATGCGAGTATCAGCGCCACCACCATAGGATTTGGCGACCACCTGATAGGTGGCACTTTCTGCAAAAAGTGACGCCCCGACCTTGTGCCCTCCCTCCGATCGGAGATCCTGGAGCCGCCTATGGGCGGCATCAGAAGCTTGAACAGGGAGCAGAGAATGGGGAGGGCTGGTCAGGACTGGACGCCCGCCACCTTGATTTCGCTTCGGTCAACTATCGACCAAATGAGCCCGAACAGCCCGATGGGGACAACACACCGAGAAAGTGCCCGGACTTCCCCGGCAGGGACGGGCGGCGGTTACTGCGCCGGTCAAAGATTCAGATGCAGTGAGATAGAACTAACACATAAATGATCATCCGTTGATCCCTGAATTCGTCACATAGGAAGCCATGGCTATGCTAAGAGCCCATCCATCGTCTCGCCCTCGGGCATATATAACGAGTTTCGTTATCGCTACTGCTCTCGTATTATTCTCATTAGGAGTGAGGTGCAGCCGAGCGAAATAACTATTGTTAGAAGGAAATGATGACTAACAAAAATGGCCATTGTTAGCATAAGGTGAAACATAGGCAGATCCAGGATGTCCGATAGGGGGAGAAGGCACATGGTCGGAAGAAGGCGCCATCTGGACCAGGAGGGTGCCAAATCCTATGACGGGGGCGCCGCTACCCCCATCCTGGGGGGGGCGGTAAGCGACATTTCAGGGGGCGCCATCGACCTTTTAAGAAGTGCCGGACCATTTCAGGGGCCACTGGAGGGTCGATCGAGGGGAGCAAGTGCTCCTACTTGTCCCACTGGATTCGCCCATGTTTGAAGATGATGTGCCGTGCATCATGTATTGTCTCATCTTCATGTTTGCATCTATGATGCAAACATCTACAAATGTTTGCACAGCACTTTCACGTTGAGCTACCCGACGTGCGTTTGAACAATGACCTACAATCAAGGTAAGTGGTTTTGCTTTGCCGAGAGAGAAATTGGCAAAAAGGTGCCCTGACAATATCAGGAAATGGGTGATGACTCACGGGTTAATTAGCCATAGACGAGAGAACAGGAGACCAATAATTGGGGTAGATCTGAGCTACCACGGAAATCCAGCACATTCGGGAGCACGCCAGGGGCGTAGCCAAGGGGGCCGCAGGGAAAGCTGCCCCCCCCCCTGAGGGCCCACTGATGACATGATTCTGCAACAATCAGAGCCATTTTTACCCATCAGGGCCCTTTTGACGCTGTCGCAGGGGCCCTTTTCGGGGCGCCCCCTCTGAGCGAAATTCTGGCTACGCCCCTGGAGCCCACACTAATCGAAATGCACTCCAAATCACCCAATCAAATTGTTCACCCAATCACTCCAAATTCACTATCCAAGCCACTCTCCAATTCACTTCCACGGTGGAGAAGCACGAAGACTGTTGGGGCTGGTTTGCATTAATAATATTAGCGTAATCATGGCCGTCAGATCCGAGGAAAATGCCAGATATTTTATCCATTCATATGGGGATCCAGGGGGAAACAGGGGCCACGTGTCCCCGCCCCCATTGAGTCCCGTCGCCCCATAAAGCAGTTCAAATGCTCTCTGAACGTCCCTGGCACCCCTCCCCAACTCTGGGACTTTTATTAGCACTCCTCCCCTCCCCCCATGCAAATATCAGCCCCTTCCTCCACCTCCAATACGGGACCATAAGAGCCCCCATGATCATATTTAGCATCTCCTGACATATTAGGAAATCCTGGTCATACGCCAAGAAATGGCACCCCTCTGCTCAAAAGGCGCCCCTGACCGAGTGCCCCCTCCCCCTGCATGGGAAATTCTGAAGCTGCCCATGGGTATATTGAATCATTTAAACACTCGCAATTACCAGCTTGAAACACAAACATGAATACCAGGTCCAACTTAAATTTTACCACTGCTTTATCAAGTTCACCGAGCTGAAATCGTGGGCCCCATGTGCCATGAGCACTTTATTAGTTTATCAATATTGATATAACTATCATAGATGCTGGCTAAATTATATGGTAAGAAATAGTCTAAGAACGGTCTCTGATCATTCGAATATCTTGTAGTTTCATTTTAAATATACTCCCTACAATCCATCCTAGTTGGGTTCCACGATTGCGGCGTGCTTGTTCATCGTTACCTATGTATGTACAAAATATTTGGGGAACAGATTTCGGAAAGCCTAAAAACATGGCGGCGTTAATGCAATGAACAGCATGCTCCCCTACAAGCAGCCGGCCCCGAGTTCGAATTCCGGGGTTTCCCTGAGTAAGCAGCAGGCTGCATCCCCACAAATCCTTCCAAAAAGAGAAGATACGTTTCTCAGGTCACAGTGGCGTGTACCATATGCTGTTATGCCCAGGATCAGAGATGCCTAAGCATATCTTAGCACGCCGGAGAATGTTCTCTGAGCCGAAGCTCAGGCACCGCCTGAGACACCGGTCGCACCGAATATAAAAAGTCATGATTTCATATTTTGTTCATGATAGAGCTTGTATTTCAAGTTTAACTTTTAAAGGCGCGAGGATCGAATGATATCGCGCCTGGCCTCCTCTCATGAGCCGGGGTCTGGAGGTACCTCTCATGGGTGAGGGGTAAGATCTGCTCTTTAAATCTTCCACAGACGCGGATCCGGGATTAGGCTTGGGGGGCTCGGGTCTTCCCCGCCAATACCTCGGATGGCCTCCAGCTATGCATTTACTAAAGACATACTATAGACACTCAGACATTTCGGGGGAGGGGATCCTCCCCCTCGGATCCGCCACTGCTTCCGCAAATGGTGAGTTCCAGGACCAATGAGTTCGCGAAACAATGACCAATGTCTACCTCATACCTTAATAAAATGTATGTGGCAAGCATGAACGTTCGTCCCCCTTGAAATTTCTGACCTTGGCGCATGTTTTAGAAATTGCACAAAAAAATAGTTTTTTTCTATCTAAAATATATGTACAGCTTCGTTGATGTTTGCAGTTCCGTCAAAGAAAGTCGTTCCCGCCCCATCATTAGCCGTCACCGACTATGCAGTCTGTTTAATAAAAAAATGATAGCGATGTCTCTGACTTTTTCAAATGAGAAATTCCTTAGTGCGTCTCACCAAAACATTGTTCAAGGTAAACATCAACTATATCACAGAATCAGCCCATAAACATTGTTCCTTACCTTTTTGGAGAGAACTAAACATTGTTCCTTACCTTTTTGGAGAAGGAAGAGCTCATATTCGTTTGAACTGATCGTTTCATTTTTGCAGAAGTCGAAATATCATGAAGTGCTGCGCCGAGTAGCATGATTCAATGTTAAGTTGTTGGTTCGCCTTTCTCGAGTTATTGATGTTAAAAATGAGCATATTACACATTATTATACATCTGGACGCAGTTCGTCAGTCATATCGAAAACAGCTGACCCACCGAACTATCGGCAATGGTGGGAGCCTAGACATCGAATTGAGCTCCATTTAGATCCAGATTTCAATTCGAGTTTTGTAGATCTGCGATTTCTTACTCGTACATTGGCCGATCCAGGAGCAACTTTTGGAGGGATGAAACAAACATTGGGGAAGGGGGGGCTAAATCGAGAAAGATCGCAAAAACATAGTATTTTTTAAAGAAACGGTGTCCAAATTTGGTCCTTTGAGGAAGGGCCAAAAGATACTATTTTAGGTTTTGGTGGAGACCAGAGCCCCTTTGACCCCCCTCTCCTGCCCTTGGATCCGCCAGTGTACCCGTGATTCTGACGTGTGGCTGTGGCCGTATATACAACCTCCGCCAATTTTCAACATCAAGGACTCGAGGAGAAAGACCAACCAACAGCTTATCAACTTTACAAAAGAAAGTTTAATGCAGCGATCTCACTATGAATTTCACGTATGCTGCCACCACGATAATAAATATATAGGCTAAGCACTTCACACCGCCACACCAACAACCAGTCTGCCGCGCTTTGACTACACCGTTTCCCGCCTGATCCACGAACAAACTCCGAGCGCTGACATCTAACCGCGTGTGAAATGAGAGTATCCTGCAATCCCACGGTATAGCTGGGGCGGGCACTTCCGGTCGGATAGAGCACGATGCTTGATTGGTTGCCGGCTGTCTCCAGCGTTGTGATTAGTTCATGCTTAGGCTGCTTTGCCGGGATTTCGCGCAACTATGCGCCTTGTTTCGTCTTCGCACGATGGAGTAGACAGCTACTGGGGGAAATTTTTGAACACAAATTTTGTGGATTGCCAGTTGGAACAAGCAATAGAGCAAACTAATTATTATTGGGTGCTTTTGGCTCTTATGTTCGTTGGGTGAGAGTGCCTTTGTTCAATTTTAGTCAGCTCCTCCCTGTTTCACGGGGGGGGCAATTTTCGGGTACTGGGGGCATTTCTGCTCACTGGGGGAGCAAATGGCCCCCCATTTAACATGTTAAAAATGGCTTGCCTTGACCTGATCTTAGGTCATGTCATTTTTTTAGGTGGTAAAGTCATATACATCGTTCGATTTGCCGCAATGAGGGGAAGCGAATGGTGCCAAAACATTGATTCTAAGTTAACTCTGTCGGACGCTAGAGCCCCGAAACTCTTCTCTAACCTGTCAGCTTCTTTGACCTGTCAAACCTAACCCTGATGTTGACCTGAACCAAAAGGCGACTTGTTTAGTTCCTTCATCACTGCTTATGAGCTACCCACCAGAGTTCGTATTTTTTCGTTATCCCGCATAGTAGCCGAAATCTAGGGGGTTTGAAAACCCCTTCCCCTCATTCTGGGCCGAAGGTGGCTCGGAGATTCACCGGGGCGGGTACTAAATATTACGGCAAAAGAAAATTGTAAGCAAACTAAACTAAATTAATAAGCCTGCGCGCAAGACCTCCACTTCGCTTCAAAGTTTTTACCTTCGCTGAGCAAGAAAAAAAACTGTAAATCGTTGAGCGTACATTTTTATCTTCCTCGAACACGTCAAAAATATGTTTTTGAAATGCAACTGTGCGTGATGCACTGCACTGACCAGCCGGACACCGCAGCGCAACCGGTAGCCCAACAGCTTAGTGAGACTGTGATGCAAGATACCTTTACTTAAAGGTACGTTCAAGAGGGATTCCTCCACGCCTGAGTGTGACGTCACATGGGCGTGGAGGAATTCCTTCATCGTTGGGCCGTGTGTCAAAAATGCTGCTAGTGGCATTGTCCGCTTACGAATTTGTGAGAAGACACGGTAATCAAGTTTATCCCAAATGCAACAAATAAGCATTTTATTATCGATTCTGGGCCTCTTTTTGCAAAACTTTGTATATTTAATCATTTAATTTTACCATGTTATATGCTACGAGGTGTGACGTCACATCCGACTGTGATGGAGGCTCCACCCAAGATACCTTCCCCATCAACCATCCTATCCTTATCCTTATCCTACAGTGTGTTTTTGCTTAAGTTGTCATTTATGTCCCTCATCTTCATTACGACCGGCGTCAGAATAGCCACATGAATAGTGGAGATGCCGTGTATGTCAAATAAAAATGTCAAATAAAATAAAATACCTTTACTTAGAGGTACGTTCAAGAGGGATTCCTTCACGCCTGAGTGACGTCACACGGGAGTGGAGGAATTCTTTCACCTTTGGGCCATGTGTCAAACTGCTGCTAATGGCATTGCCCGCTTACGAATTTGTGAGAATACACAGTAATCAAGTTTATCCCAAATGCAATAGATAAGCATTTCATCTTCGATTGTGGGCCTCTTTAAGCAAAAATTTGGATATTTAATCATTAAATTTTCGCATGTTATATGCTACGAGGTGTGACGTCACATCCGGTGATCTGCGCTTGCTGCTGGAGGGGGTTCCACCTTCCCTATTCGCCCCGCCCCTATCGGCAAGTATCACTAAGCTGTTAGTGTGGATGAGCCAACCCAGCTCGCCCTCCTACCCTTAGATGTGAGTGTCACAAGGCGATGTCGGTGTGTTCGTGTGGCTGTCCGAACCGGACCCTTCACAGGTGGGCGGGTGGGCTGCGACGCGCGGAGCACCGTCGGGAGCTGGGTGCTGAGGGTTGCAGCGGAAGTACAGTAACTGTGTAGAGTGTTTTAATATTATGACCTGGAGGCCAACAGTTAACGATGATAGATTTCAGGGTGCTGAGGCGAGGGGCATGATTATAAGGTGACAGGATGTTTAATGGCCCGCCTCCTCGAATCCTTGATGTGAAATGGATATAATACACTGGGATTAGATTAATCCCAGTAGGTTAATGATTATGTTTACTTTCGATTGAAGCTTTTATCATGGAGAGTCAGCACTACTGTTACAATCAATAGTAACACCACGTGGAGAACCCAGATTGTGAACATCACAGAGTAGGCCAATACCACTCTGATCTTCCCCCGAGGCAAGCCCCAAAGCTACCCCAGAAAAATCCGGAAGAGTAACTACAGATCAATTGTTGGACCACAACTAGAATATGCGGCGACAGTGTGGGCAATTCCATCAAAACCCAATCTCTTGCTTTTGAGGCCGTTCAAAGGCGAGCAGCCACGAATAATCATGCCCGGCTATAGTGGAGAAGGAGTAGTGTGACGGAAATTCCACGCCACTTACGACCGCTAGACAGACTTCTATCACGTAGGCTCAGAGCCAAGGTCACCGTGATATACGGAGTCGTCAATGATCAGGCAGATTTCCCAACATCCTCCTTACATTCACTGGCAATGCAAGAGGACATTTACAAGGGAATGTTCATCCAGCCTGCACCCCGAAATGTACTGAACTCATTCTATCCTGCGGGGACAACATTATGGGACAAAATTCCCCATTCCTGGTGAATCCAAGACCACTTGAAAATGTGGGAGAGGAATAACCTTCAATCAAGCTTTGACAATTACAGCGGACTTGAGTTTGGACCAAGTATATGTGACCTTCACAGACTGCGCGGTAATGTGCCAATTTCTGTACAGCAAATGAAGAAAATCACAGCAAAGAAGATCATTAGATATTTCCTTTTAGGTGATATCCAGCGTTTGCAAGATCTAAAACAACATTAAAAAAAACGATGGAAGGGTACCCAGAAAATTGCCGTATGACTGAAATGCACGAAAATAAGAACAGCGGATTGACACTGTCGAGCAGACGCGTTGTGTCCAGGAGTTATCGAGTTCTCTCTATAACGTGGTAGATTACGTACGATCCGACCCGACCGATCTACCGCTTTTGTTAAGCTAAAGCTGTGCGAGTAATCATCGTAAGGAACAGAGGAGGAAAATACTTCAAACATGTAGACATGAAACGAAAAATTGAATCGCCCGGGAATCGAAACTGAAGTTTTCGATCCAACTTAGCTACCGGCAACGCATCCCAAACCGGCGACAGTCGGCAAAGTAGCGCCTGCCTGTAGAGTGACGAGTTAGTGTGTGCCGGCTTAACACCCGCACCGGTGGGCCTCCGAACCACCTTTGCCATGGTGGGGGGGGAGTCAAACATTCCCCCTCGAACTCCGCTGCTATAAGGGATAGCCATAAAACACAAAAGCTGGTGGATAGCTCATACAAATTCATGAAGAAACTACATCAGTCACTTCTTAGCTCAGGTCAATATTGAGGTCATGACAGGTCAAAGAAGGTGGTATGTTAGAGATGAGTTTCGGGGCTCTATCGTCTGACAGAGTTGAGTTAGATTCTTTTTTCAGGCACCATTGGCTTTCCCTCGTTAGGGCATATCGAATGATGTATAATATGACTATACTAGGTCAAAACACAAAAATGGGCTGACCTAAAGTCAGGTCAAGGTCACTATCTGATGTAACAGTCATTGGGGGACGCAAGAGGAACCATTCCGCCCATGCCCCCCACCCCCACCCCAAAGCGCTGGTGGCGGGCCAAACTATCTTTTGGCCCTCAAAGGCCGGATAAATTCTATTTTTGAAAAAAGGTGTTTACACTAGGTATGTAAAGCAAACAAATCTTCGCTAGGTCGAATTTTTAAAGAGAAAAATTTAAGAACAAGAGAGATCTGAAAATCAGGAACAACGTTTTTCTCGCTTTCATGCGCAAAAACAAATATCTCCCCTTTTCTAACAAGATTTAACGTCATCAAAATAACACTTTTGATAATAATCAGTGAAATTCCAAACCTTGATCATAGACCCGCTGCAAAGGTAAATTCACATCGCTTCCGCATGGCAAAAATCGCATGCAGGGGCTATTCAAATACATGGTGAAGTAATCACAGGACCCACAACCAATTTTCAGCCGAGGACGTCCGCTCTCATCATCAGCATTATACTTGTTCAATTGCCGCGGCAACTGTTCTCCCGATCCTACATCATAATGTACATCATTATGTGAACGAACAATTTCAGAGTTGGATTTGGAAAAAAACAATTAATACTTGTTTTTGCGAGTACGAGAAAGGAGGATGTGATGTGTGTTGCCGACCAATCAGATTACAGCAACCATCTGGAAGGTATTCCTTCAGGGTTTGATATAAGGCCCTTTATTTTGAACTTCGAAGCTGGTGAGCTTTGGGTGAAATTGAATATGCAATTAATGGCTTCTCAACACGCTCTATAAAACTGTTATCTCATTGCAAAACCCATTATAAAAGTGGGACACTCCCTTTGACTGCTAGAGAACGAATACCTCCCAAACGCCCTTCAACCAGTGGTCAAATCTGACTACCAATCAGGTAATCCACAAATTAGATGAATAATTTTACCTGTGTGCTAGTAATTTTCTAAATGCATTGGACAATGAACAGAGACTGTCGTCCAATAATCAGGAATCGCCCTCGGGCCCTGTGTATCCGTAAACTCCGGTTTGTCGTCGCCCAGGCCGGATATCCGACTGTCGCCGGCCCAAGGTCACTGCTGGCCGCTAGTGCTGCGGTGTGTGACGGCCGTAGAAAAGCAGCAAAGGGACGTCACTACTAATTAGACAACTGCGAGTCACTTACTTCATTGGCCACAAAGTCTTGTCTATTGAATCGTCTATCGCGACATATACGGATCCAGGATTTCCGATCGCGTGGGACGGAGGCGCACAGGCGGGGCCGTCATCTGGACCATGGGGATGCCTTTTTAGGCGGAAAAAAATCTAGTGTGGGGGCGCCGGTACTTACATCCTGAAGGAGGGAGGGAGTGGGGGTGTCATTCAGGTGGAGCCATCGACCTTTCAGGGGCCCGTGACCACTTCAGAGGGAGGCGAGGGTTGATGGGAGTGGGGGTCAAGTGTTCCCTTGCCTCCTGGATCCGCCTATGTATCGAGGTTTTTAACTGCGTAAAGGCCCGGCTCCCTGGGAGCTTTGTTTTCTCCACGACTGCTGGAGTTCTGGTTTCGCAGGCGTTTTCTGACGCACTGAATATTTTAAGTAGCCAAGGTCTCTCGCAATCCCCGTTCAGGGAGTTAGTGGGTTTTTCCACTCCTGGTAAGAAAATAAAATTGTCACTATTAGGTAGCTGCAACATGTCAATGTATTGCATTTTAAAAGAACGTTATCCCTACAAACTAAGGATATGTTTGCCCCAATGTCGTGCACCACCCCCGAATAAAGGTTTTGAGAATCAAATTTTGCAGGACGTCCCCCTGATTCACGAGTTCGGGTGGGGACGCGTCCCCCTCCCCCTTTCGACGTCCATGAGTAATGGCTAACCTCCAGCGCACAGTGTCCTACGGAGGGACAAAATGGGGACATTACACGAATTTATACTTTTTTTAACTTATCTTTATGTTTGCACATAGCAGTAAATTGATCAGGGTGCCAAAACATGGCAAAAATAAATAAACCCTTTGAAAGCGGCGTGACAATACATCAAACTGCTGCCTTTGAATCCCTTGCCACGCAACACGACAAGGGCAAAGAGCAATGCTCATTTTGGGTGTTTTATTTTAGGCGAAGAAAACGTAGAATACTGAACAAAATAAAGGTCACTAGAAAGCTTACAGCACGAAACATTTAACTTTGCAAACATATTTCTCCAACTCTACTGGTAAAAATGTCATTTGGAGACCAAAACCGGTACCATATACATTCCAAATACAATTTGGGATCACGTCTATTGTTGATAAAAATACCAAAAATGGTGTGGCTTGCCCAACCATGGGAGTGTTTCTTAACTATAGTAAGGTGCATTTTCTACCTTTCCTATAAGTTTCAGATGCGTCACGCTGCGGCAGTGGCAGAAGGGACACGTTATACAAGGGCATGTCGCGCGCGCTGTGCCGTCGTCGGGATTTGCTTGGAGGCCCGGAAGGAGGTGGGCCGGAGCACGGCGAGGGTGTAATACAATGGTTGGAGGCTGTTCACATATGACGTCAGCCAAAAGTTTGGGTGTTCAGACCCTCCCCCCTTGTCGGAAGTAGTCGGAAATGGTTGACCCTTCGTTACCCTTCGTCAAAAAAAGTCATACATTGCCAGATCCCCCTCTTCTCAGCAAAACTGTTGTCCTCAAAAAACACTGGTGAAAGGCACAGGGGCGTGGATTTATATCTCGTTGGAGATTGTCCAGGCACTCCCAATGAAACGTTCAAATGGTATAAAAATATTGTTTAAATTTTCGTGGTTTTATTTTTAAATAATTTTCATTTGCTGTATCGTATGAGACGGGTCTATGAAAAGGCTAAAACATACTACGTTGCATTATCCCTTTTGATATGGTGGTTGTTGAAATTGCTTCAAATATTCGCCAACAAACAAAAACATGCATGCCATGGGAAAGACGCCAAAGATGCAACAATTAAAGGTAAAAAAACTACTCAGATTTCAGACCTTTATTCCAATTGTATTGTATCGCCACTGCCAGTTCCAGATAGCACGGGGAACACCCAAGCTAAAATCCGGGTCGGCGCTCGCTAAAAACACCACCGTTAATCAGGTGCGACACACGGCGACACACGCCACCACCACGCATCTTGGCACAACGGCACCAACTGCATTGTTGAAAAACTAGTCTTCAAAGCGTGGTATACAACTCAACACCTCAGTGGCGAAGGGGAGGGGTGAACAACACCGCTGCTGGGTGTCGACTCCCATGCAGGATGATGAATAAAACACGAACGGCGGTAGGCCTTCCATAAGAATGTATTAACCCTATTTCCGTCAGGCTCCCGGCAACCCCTATTTCCGGCAGGGGGGCAATATTGGCCCCCTAAGATCTCGTAATCTAACCGGCCGATTTTGAAAATTCAAAGTGCCATAGATTCCTCTGCTGCTAAACTTTATTTTGAAAAAAGAAAATTTTAAAATTTTTATTTTTTAGGAGAAGGTCGTGCAAAATATACAATTTTTGTGTATTTTTTAGATTTTCCATAACCCTTGTCTCTGTTGTACGATTTTCACAAAACTAGTTTAGATTTACAAATAATTGACCCAAAATTTTCATATACTCGAGTTACGCAAAAATTCGAAATTCAATGGCAGTTCCAGGACCAGGACTATGAGGGGAAATATATACAGCCTAAAAAGTTTTTGTTACGCAGATTAGAAGCCGTCATATACTGCTTGGCATCTTTGACACATAAATAAATGAGAAAAAAGTGAAAAACTCATCAGGGGCGGATGCAGTAAGGTAAAACAGTGGGGTAAAATACATACCAACAATATGCGAATGGTATGCATGAGTATATTAGTCCCTCGACTAGTTGAAATTTAATTTCTGATAATTTTTACCCTCCCATGGCAGCTCTGGGAAAAGGGGTGACATAGGCGGATCAAGGACTCGTCGTGGGGGGGTGGGGGTGATTGGAAACACATTTTCAATATACAACGATATTGAGTCGCGGCGGTGATACTGGCTGGGAATATACATTTTGAAAATGTGTAGTGACTGGACACGCCTCTGGTAATCTAGAATTGGGTTATAACTATTTTGAATTTTCATATACCCAATTGTATTCGCCCTGACATGGCTGTAAGCAGTCTTCTCACTTACTAACGTTTAGTCCTTCTTGATAACATTCCCCCCCATTTTGAACTGCTGTAACCGCCCCTGATGAATACAAATAGTGACAATTGTGAATGCACTATCATCTCACATAAAAAATGATATAATAAAACCATATAACTGGTATCAAGATCAGCAGAGACGGCTTCCTTTTACAAAAAAACCCATCGCATACGATAATACTTGGTTTGTGGATAGAACCTCCCCAAAACCCAGCCATAGCTCCGCCCCTGGTAAATATATAATCTTGAAAATTTCAGAAAACCTGCCTGTACTAGTTTTAGGAAAAGTCAGGAAGTTTCAAAGTTCTATCGCAAGCCGTTTCGGAGATATTCTCGAAAAACCTGAAGGGGGGCAAAATTAGCCCCCCCTGCCGGAAATAGGGTTAAGAGACGAATTGAGTAACTTTTGGCTCAGGTCCATATTGACGTTATGACAGATCAAGGAATGTGACAGTTGGGAAAGGCTTGCTTGACTTTAGCCCCTGACTGGAGTGAGATAGAATCACTTCAGGCTTTACTCGATCCCTCTCCTAACGGCGAATCGAATGGTGTATGACACGGCCATACTACGTCAAAATGTAAAAATCGGAAAAATGTACATCTGATACAACATAGTCAATATGCATACAAATATGCAATGATAATTCGAACGTATTAATGCATCGAACTGAAATATTTGTCACAATTCCCTGAAAAGTTATTGACCCAAATCCAAAAACCTGTTTTAACAGCTCCCGCTAACCTTCCAGAGGTCGCAGGTTCAAAGCCACACTGACACTGAACGAAGTTATTCTCAGGCATCTCTACAGAAATAGTCGTTTTCGGCCACTTCCCATCCTCCCCGTGTAGGTGTTTCCAATGGAGAGTTACGGACCTGCACCTCTATTTATCTATTTATTTATTTTACTTCTTCAGGACACTCCACAATAGACATGTGGCTATTCTTAGCCTGGCATCACTGATTTCATAACACATTCCATGTACAAAAGACAATCATAATAGACACTATTAAAGATTAAGATACACTATGGTTAAAAAATCGGCGCAAAAACACACATCTTGCAGTTCGGATCCGGTGGAACTGACTCTTTAACCAGTGGGCGAGTGGATTTTTAAGCCAGCCATCCGCAGTTCAGGGAGATTTAGGCCTTAGGCCAGTTTATCGATATAGAAAATCCCGTTATCACACTTGTGGCTCTTGGTGGGTCTATTACTATAGAATTAAGTCAGTAAAGAAAGCGTTGATAAGTTTTGAAGTGCTGCGGCGAGGAGCATGATGAGTTGCTAAGATGTTCCCTGGCCTCTCCCCTCGAATCCGGAAATGTAAAAAACACTGAAGATTATAGATTCGGGCACAGCCCTTCATCAGAATCGTGGAGTAAATATCAATAATTCTCAGTCCTAGTATAGCCAGACCTCGAATTGAGCTTCACACAAAAATGCCTTTTAGAATGAATCGTTAAAAATAAGATTGGATGTCGTGACAACAATGATATGGGTACCTTTAACCTAAAAGCAATGCCGACAATACGACAAACCTAGATCAGTATTTACTTTTAGGTTAGAGGTACCAATATCGTTGTTGTCACGACATCCAATCTTATTTTTAACGATTCATTCTAAAAGGCACTTTTGTGTGAAGCTCAATTCGAGGTCTGGCTATACTAGGACTGAGAATTATTGATATTTACTCCACGGTTCTGATGAAGGGCTGTGCCCGAATATATAATCTTCAGTGTTTTTTACATTTCCGGATTCGAGGGCAGAGGCCAGGGAACATCTTAGCAGTAAAGAAAGCTGTGAAGAAATAAAATTACATATACTTTCATGAACGAGAAACTATTACATATATAGCCACCATTTACTTCAATGATCACGACTTACATGATTATCAATAAATAAGACGCCGGCCAATCATTCAAGCAGCTGAGAGACAAACCGTCCAGACAATTCTCAAACCCTTCAACATTTCTAAGCTCAAATTAGATCTGTATGCGAAAAACGAAATCAACTCGACCTACGGAACGTGCTTCTTTCTAATTTGAACTTCTCCGGCGGGACAATGCCTGTGTTTCGGGCCATGTGTGTTATATTGTGCCATGTCTTAGGAGACATGTGATAGTGATCTGATGTCTATATGTGTTATGCGATCTGATGTTTGTATGGGGGAGGGGGGGCGTTGTATGTATGCATACATTGAGATGATCATTGAACTAGTGCATTGGTGATGAATAAATACATAAATAAATATTGAGTTCCAAATGATGTGATATGAATGTATTAGATCAGAGGATAATCACGCCTGTTTTCGCTGGTGTCATTTGAAGTTTAAGAGTTGATGTCATTTGCTATAAAATCTGGTGATCTGATCTGAGATAACATGAGCTTTAAATTTTGAGAAAAGTTTCACAGCCCATCAAGAATAGAGCGTGCAAAGTACGGCCACGCCTTTCGCTGCAGTTTTCTAAAGCCATCGGAAAAACCTGAAGTGGTGTTCCCCCAGGCAAGGGTTGATAGAATGGTAAAGCCCTCTACTACCCTGGGTAACGGTAACTTTAATCCTACTGAAAATGGGACATATGCTTAGGTGATGATTAGCTGTCAAAGTTAGGGCAGAGTAATCCATTCTAATAGGATTTCTTTATATCACATATTAGAAAAGTCACAGCACAACTACTTACTTTTATTATCATATAAATAACCACATTTAATGTTTCAATTTCGCTTTTTGTTTCAATGTCCGTCCCAATCATCTGCAGCTCCCATTAATCCTAAAGCACAGTGGTGATTATGTCTATTTACCCCGCATTATTATAGAAACCGAATTTTTGTTTTCTGGATTAAATTGACGCAGTACAACTCAAAATTTCCTGCATTTCTCGAAAATGGGCATTTGTCTACTTTAAGGCCCATATTCGTACCGAAATTTACCTTAAAAGTCACTCGTTTGTATTAAGCAATTCCATGAATTTTATGGACGATAAATCAGCAAGATTCCAATTATCAGTCCAAAGGCAATCATTTTGGGAAATATATAAGAAATCAACAATAAACACCTCACTACCACACTAGACTATAAATCCAGTTTCAGATTTGTAATTAGCGCATATTTTTGTACTGACACAAATTTTAGTTGCCTACGGCAACTTGCGGTCTTTCGAAAAAACATGGAAAATGAATTTTGCTGTCCGCGGTTGTTCTATGGATTTCTCAAGAGGGGTAACTAGTGCAGGCGTTTTAACATCAGTGGTGTTTTTTCCAGGGTTGTCAGACATTTTGATTCATAAAAAAGTTTCATTGACTTAATGAGGTCGTAAAGGTCAGATCTGGGCCGCACTGGAGACCTATTGGGAAAGCCATGATTATGCGAAAAAAACGGAAATACGCTAAAACAGACAAGACCATAGAATGAAGGTTTCACAAAATGTTTCTGAATGATTTAGGTCAAGGTCATTCAAGGTCACTGACTTATGCCCTAACAATATGACATATTCCCAATGATGTACAATATAACTGGCATGATAGCAGCCTTTGACCGAAAACCTCGAAAAGGAATTTGACCGTGACCTTTGACCTTGACCTTGTCACTGAGTAGCCTTACCTATGGGGTCATAGTATAACATACTTCATTCTGAATAAAGTCATCTGGCTGGACTAGGTGGGTCAATGACCTTGACCTGTGGCCTTTCACCTTGACCTTTAACTTCATCCGGGGTGACCTTGAAATATAGCTAGATTATGTGACGTTATTGCGTTACCACTCATTCTACATTGCAGGTGGATTGGTGCCACCGCGCGATTGCAACGGTCTCAAAATATATGTCTAGCTTTGAAAGCCGTAAGTCAAAAAGTTATGGACTGATTTCTCCCCAATCAGCGCGCTCATTAATTCTCTAAACTTTAGCCAAGTAGCCTTTTCTCGCAGCGAACAGTTCTCCGGCCACATTGGAAAAATAGGTGGGGGCACTTTAGGACCCCTACACTGAGTGTTTTACCCCCCCTCCCCCCGAGATCAAGAAACCCTATGGGCACAGCAATATCAAATGTTGTTACAAAGCCAAAATTGGCTGTAAAAATTTACAGGTTTTGGAGAGCTGCAGCGAAGGGTATGATCATAAGTTCATACGGTGTAGACTGGCCTGTCTCCTAGAATCCGGATGTAAAAAAACTTAGATTAATATAAATTCAATATAAGTGTTTTTACATCCGGATCCGAGGAGACAGGCCAGCCTACACCTTATCAACATTAAACATTTATGCAGCAGTCTTTACGTGAAGAAGCCTGTTTAGACCTCATTATAGCTGACGCGGCATTTGGACTAAGGAGTTTCACCGACAAAGTATGTACACGAACAAGGTTTTACTGCTGGTGAATGCGCACTGCCCTGATATTTACCAAGTGACTTCGCAGTGACATCAAACGTGAAGCAGGTTCATCGGCTAAAATAGCAAAATTGATCGCGTTTAGCAGGAACAAAGCGATGCTGGAGAGAAAACTCTTGCAAGCAGTGTCTTCGGTGTCACGGGAAAAGTCCCAGGCAGTGTGAGCGCAGGGGCCCCCGGCCCTGTGGAAAATCATGGGGGTGCCCAAATCTGATAAAAGTAAATGATCATATCAAAGAACATAGCATAATATTAAATTTGCTTCAGTCATCACACAGTCTTTTTGAATCCTGGAAATGATAAGCCAATAAATGTAAAGAACATTTTAACTCGTAACTTTGTATTTCATTGCAGGTGCCCGGGCACCCCCAAAGCAAGGGGCACCTGTTCCCGCCCCTGCATAGCACCGCTCATTAACGTATCACCGCCTGAGGGTCCTTCGGTTTTTCGTGAATGATTTTGAGCCGACTCAAATGAGTTGAGTGTCACTTTGCAGACCTGTAGGCTGATTAATTTGACAACTTGTGAAAACAAATGAACATCAGGTCACGTCAGGTCAACGAGAAATTACAGTTCGGCCACCAACGTCTACCTTCCAGGGAAATGCTAAAGTACCGGGGAGATCTGTATTCGACCAGACTTACGTCTGAACATGCATTAAAATACGGATTACAACCAACCTGATGTAACACTGACTAAAGTAACCCCACTACAATAATACCGTATCGGAGATACCTCCCCCGGCTGGGCTGACCGCCAACTCGCCGATAACGCCTCACCTGTCGGCCTGACTGTCCGCCAATGCCGACTGACGCGCAGTGGTGCCCGACACGACGCTGCCTGCTCCGTGTCACTAGTCTGGGCTTCCCGCCGCGAGACCGCCTCGCCAACAACTGCCCTGACCCGAGGTCACCGCTCGCCTTACATACGGACGTGGCGACACCACGTGACCGACCCGACACCACCCCCCCGGGCCCGGCGGGACCATGCAGCGGTTGGACCGCTGTGCCACCAACCACAATCCTAACATTACGTCATTTCTAAACCCATATGAGACGATTCTGGTCTTAAATGAGGCTGATAAAACCAGGGTATAACTCGACTTCTAGAAGAGCTAGATCAAGCTTCTAAGTATGATTCGAAAGCTCTTGAAGCGAAAAATTGGCATGCTGTCATTTTGACGAATTCACGAAAAGAACCGAGGCGGTGCCGGGTAAAGGTCCGAGCACCGACATTTCACTATTTAAGGCTAGTCAGCTACCATTTTCACCGACGTGTGCCGTGCTCTAAAGATATCACAATGAAAGTTTAAACATTTTGAACATACTAAAAGCATAACCATTCAAAAACTTCTACCGTTTGAAAGAATTTATTAAAAGTTGCTTGATGTTTCAATAGTGCCTTTCCTATCCTTGTACCAATGCTTGGTCAGTACGGGACCTTTAACCTGCAAAATCAACATCTACCGGAAGAGTATTTATTCTGCTTGGCTTCACCATTTTCAGTGTTTGACACGACTTGTGACGTCACTCACGGCCTCAGCTCCACGAAATTAGGTATAACGCGAAAGCTGAGTGCTAAACATTTTGACTTAATAACGTTACACATAGGCGTAGGAACCGGGGGGCCAGGGGGCCACTGGCCCCCCACTTTTCTGTGATGGGCCCCCGCAACGGAGGTAAGAATATCAACAACTGTAATATCAAGCGAGAAACTCAAACTGGCCCGATAGCTTGCCCCGGAACCCCGTTAAACTTACCTGTGCCCCTAAATTAAGTTGAGGTCCTATGAGTTGATTTTAAGGTCCCGTGAGCTTCTCGGGGCCCTGAACTGGCCTCTGATACCATACGAGCTAATCTGGGCTCTTTGAGCTGAACTGAGAGCCCCTGAGATGGTTTGGGCAGCATGAACTGTTCTAGGATGCCTAAACTGAGCTAGGGGCCGTAACCTTGAACAGGGCCCCGTGAGTTGGCCAGAACCTATATCCACCGACCTGGGGGGCCCCTGAGCTGAGCTGAGACCGTAAAGTTAATATTGTCCCTTGAGCTAATCTGGATCCCCTGTGATGCACAGAAGACCCTAAACTTATCTGAGGCCCCTGCACAGGAATAGGGCCCCTGCTTTGAAATTTGGTTATAAGCTTTAATTGAAACCCTGGACTGTTCTGAAACCCCAAATATGCCAGCAAGGGGCCCCTGGATGATCCAGACCCTAAGCTTATCTGGTCATCAGAGCTAATATGGGCTTCTGTGTTGAACTGAGGGCCCCTGAGATGGTATGGGACCCCTATAAGGCTTTACAGCCACTGACCTGGCGGCTGTGAGCTTGAATGGGTCCCTTGAGATCTTCTGACAGTGGTGTAGCCAGGGGAGGGGGGTCCCTGGGGTCCGCGGACCCCTTGGGCTGACCTTATGCACTAAAAACACAAAAATTGATCTCGGGGGCCTCTGAGCTTGGTCTCGGTGGGGGGGGCCTCCCGAGCTTGGTCTCAGGAGGCCCCCGATAATCGGTATCGAGGGCTCCAGAGTACCGAATATTGATCTTGGGGGACCCCTGTGCTCAGTCTCAGGGGGTCCCGAGCGTGGCCTCAGGGCCCCCGAGCTTGGTCTCAGGGCCCCTCCTCCCCGAGCTCGGTCTCACGGGCCTTTCGATTTTGGTCTCAGGGGCCCCCGAGCTTGGTCTCAGGGGCCCTGAGCTTGGTGTCTGGGGGCCCTCCGAGCTTGGTCTCAGGGAGCTCCCGAGCTTGGTCTCAGGGGGCCTTTCGAGTTTGGTCTCAGGTCCCCCGAGCTTGATCTCAGGGGCCCCCGAGCTTGGTGTCAGGGAGCCCTCCGAGCTTGATCTCAGATAACCCCCGAGCTTGGTCTCAGGGCCCCCGAGCTTGATCTCAGGGGCCCCCGAGCTTGGTGTCAGGGAGCCCTCCGAGCTTGATCTCAGATAACCCCCGAGCTTGGTCTCAGGGCCCCCGAGCTTGGTCTCAGGGGACCCCCGAGCTTGGTCTCAGGGATGTCCCCAAGCTTGGTCTCAGGCCCCCCTCTCCCCGAGCTTAGTGTCAGAGGCCCTCGAGCTTGGTCTCAGGGGGGCATCCGAGGGCATCTGATGCATAAGGCTGACCGTATGCACTGGAAAACACGAGCATTGGTCTCGGGGGCCCTGATCTTGGTCTCAGGGGGCCACCGAGCTTGGTCTCAGCGCCCCCGAGCTTTGTCTCAGGGGCCCCGAGCTCGGTGTCAGGGGCCCTCCGAGCTTGGTCTCAGGGAACGCCCGAGCCTGGTCTCAGGGGACCCCCGAGCTTGGTCTCAGGGGCCCCTGATCATCGGTATCGAGGGCTCCAGAGTACCGAACATTGATCTCGGGGGCCCCTGAGCTCGGACTCACGAACCTTTCGATCTTGGTCTCACGGGCCTTTCGATTTTGGTCTCAGGGTGCCCCAGAGCTTGGTCTTAGGGCCCCCCGAGCGTGGTCTCAGGGTACCCCTGAACTTGGACTCAGGGGCCCTGAGCTTGGTCTCACGGGTCTTCCGAGCTTGGTCTCAGGGGGGCCCCCGATCATCGGTATCGAGGGCTCTGGAATACCGAATATTGATCTCGGGGGCCCGTGAGCTTGGTCTCAGGGGCCCCCGAGCTTGGTCTCAGGGGACAACCGAGCTTGGTCTCAGGGGGGCAAGCTTGGTCTCATGGGCCTTTCGATGTTTGGTCTCACGGGCCTTTCGATCTTGGTCTCACGGGGTCTCGAGCTTGGTCTCAAGGAACCCCCGAGCTTGGTGTCAGTGGGCCCTCGAGCTTGGTCTCAGGGAGCATCCGAGCTTGGTCTCAGGGTCCCCTCGAGCTTGGTCTCAGGGGCCCCTGAGCTTGGTCTCAGGGGTTCAGGATCCCCCTCGGGGTGCCCCCGACTATTGCTATCGAGGGACTCATGAGTGAAGCACGAGCATTGGCCTCATGAGACCCAGAGTTTGGTCCCAGGGGCCCCCAGACCTGGGTTCAGGACCCCTGAGCATCGGCATCGAGGGGCTCCAGAGTACCAAGCATTAGTCTCGGGGGGGCTCGAAATATTGATCTTGAGGGCCCCGGAACATCGGTGTCGAGTTACTCCTGAGAAAAGCGCGAGCATGGGTCTAAGGGTGCCCCCGAGCCTTATCTAAGTGGGACCCCGAGCTTGGTCTTAGGACCCCCGGGCATCAGTATCAAGGGGCTCCGGAGTATTGGTTTAGGGGAGCAGTTATTTTAGGGGCCTCCAAATGGTGATTTCGGAGGGCCCCCGAAAGTGTGGATACACTGGTGTAGCCAAGGGGGCCCTAGGCGTCCGCAGACCCCCACCTCTTGGGCCAATCTGAACCACTGCAAAGGATTCTCTGATCACGTGGCCCCCAGAGTTAGTCTCAGGGGCCCCTGAAGATTCGTTCTCAGGGCGTCCCGAGTCGGCCTCACGGTCCCCGCCCTGAGAGTCGGTCTCAAGGCCCCCCGAAAGTAGATTTCGGGGGCCCCTGAGGGTTGGTATCAGGGGCCCCAAAAGTCGGCATCAGGGGCCCCGGGAGTCTGTCTCAGGGGAGGGGGCCGAGCTAGTCCCAGGGCCCCCCAGAGAGTGGTTCTCAGGGCCCTGCAACAGTCTATTTCAGGGGGACCCCTGAGAGTCAGTCTCAGAGAACCCCAAGAGTCGGTCAAGGGGACCCCAAGAGTCTGTCCTAGGGGACCCCGAGATTCGGTCTCGGGGTCCCCCTGAGAGTCTGTCTCAGAGAACCACAAGAGTGAGTCTCAGAGCACCCCAAGAGTCGGTCTCACGGGGCCCTCATAGTCTCACGGGTTTCTCTCTCAGGAGTCAATATTTAGTTTCAGATGGCCCCGAGAGTTAATCCGGGGGTCAGAGAGTTAGTCTAATTTGATCTGCAGAGTGCTGGTTTCAGGGGGCCCCAGAGGGGTAATTTTGGGAGCCCTCGATATTTAGCCTCAGGCTGTGCCCTCCCCCGAGTGTTGGTATAAGCGGCTCCAAGAGTCAATCTCAGGGAGCACCCAAAAGTTAGTCTCAGAGGGCTCCCGGTTGTCAGTCTCAGAGACATCCGAGAGCTAATCTCAGGGTTCTGAGAGTAATTTCCAGAGGTGCTCCCGATTTTTGGTCTCACGGGCCCGGAGTTAGCCTTAAGCCCGCGAGAGCTAATCTGGAGCCTCCGAGAGTCAGTCTCAGGAACGCCAAAGACTCAATCTCAGAGGTGATTCCATCCCCCTCCCGGGTGTTTGTCTCAGAGGCGCCCTAGAGTAAGTCTCAGAGGGCTGTCGGAAGTCATTCCCAGCCCCCCTCCCCCCACCCCAAAGACAGCCTCAGGGGACCCCAATAGCTAATCTGGATGGCCACGATAGTCAGTCTCTGCCCCCCCCCTCCAGAGCAAATCTGGGGGGCCCAATAATTTGTCTCAGAGGTGCTGCCGATAACTAATCTCAGGAGCCCCGAGAGATTCTCAGGGGCCCCCAGTTTTGATCAAGAGGCGCCGTGACTCAGTCTCAGAGACCCTTTGAGATACAATCGGGAGAGCGGCCGAACATTAGCTTTGTGAGTGCCGCTAAGTGTTGGTCTTAGGTGGCTCCAGAGCTCAAATACAAATTTTCAAAATCATATGCCTCGGAAAAAATGTACCTACCCCTATTGCGTACTAAAGAAGGACAAAACATGTCGATCAGGCACCATTATCGAAGGAAAGGCAAAAATTAATCTAATTTTACCATAAGAGTAAATCGAACAGGGCTAGTCAATTTTTAATCTAGTAGCTTAACACCAATAAATACATTCCTAAATATTCTGAAATAAACAACTTTCCAATATTTTCGTAGGAAACCAGACAAACTAGGGTAATGACAGAAATTGATGAGCATAATCCCAAAAAGAAAAATAGGTATGAAAGGTTGAAAATAACAATAACAGAGTGAGCCAAAGCGATAGATATCTTGGGTGCCTTTTGTCTAGGTAATTTGCTCGTTTACAAGATAGCAAAGGTAAGAAAGTAACTGGATCTCAACAAGATCTGTCGACGGAATAGAGGTTATGTAACGTTCAGGGCACACTCCCATATCCCTTGTATCTTTATTTGTTTTTTTCGTTTCTTTGGAAATTTCCTGATTAAAGAGTTCATGGATTCGACACCGGGAAATAATTGCTAATCATTTCCCGTAGATCATTTCTTCGTACTCAAAACGACTGACCTCCAATAACTTCATGTCTGATTACCCGAGTGAGTTGAGGTAGACTCAGGTTTAACATCATGCGCGCATCAACATTGAACTTCCCGAAATATGGCTCAAAGCTGTTATTATAGCCACGCTACAATATAAGTTATGGGCCATCCTTAATATTTGGTGACCTTAGTTCACCAACACTTGGTCGGATCGAAAAACCAAGCTATAAACAAAATAAGAATGAATGCTTAAAAAGCCATGACAAAATTTCCTTCGTGTGAATGTTATAATGTTAAAATACTATACAAAAGATATAGGAGATGGGCCCGGTTACTAAGGGAACCCCGGCCTGGGGCCCCCGACGGTAGTCGGACCCCTCCTTGGCCGAATCCTGGCTACGCCACTGTGTTCTGAGACTCTACATCAGCCACCCTGGGACCCCCTAAGCCTAGCTGGGGCCCTGAGCTAATCTGGGTATCGCTCTGCTTAACTGGGGCCTCTGATCTGGTATGGGGGCCCTGAACTCTTCTAGGGTCCCTGGGCTAAGCTGGGGCCGTGAGCTTGAATGGAGCCCCTGAGCTGGTATAAGAGGGGACGCTATATCAGCCGATCTGGGCCCCTGAGCTGAGCTGGCCTGTACTGAACAAGAGCCCTGAGCTGGTCTGGGGCCTCTGAACTGTTCTAGCATCATTGAGCTAAGCTGGGATCCGTGAGCTTGAACAAGTCCCTTGAGCTGTTTTGAGACCCTACATAAGTCGACCTGGGGACCTCCGAGCTGAACCGGGCCCCTCAGCTTATCTGGCTCCCTGTGCAAATCTGGAGCTCCCCTGTGATGAGCTTCTAGGGGTGCTGTGGTTATGTAGGGTCCCTTGATAAGCTGGTCCCGAAGCTAATGCACTGGTCTGGGCCCTTGAGCTGACTGATCTGGGTTCCTGAGTCATGGTCTGGACTTTGGGGCCCTCCAAGATAATTTGGCGGCTCCTGGGCGGCATAGGCATAGGAACCGGGGGTCAGGGGGATACTACCCCCCCCTTTGAGGTGGGCCCCCGCAACGAATATACAAATATCAGCAACTGTAATATAGAACAAGAAACCCAAACGGCAGAGGTGCAGAAACTTGCTAACTCGGCTACCGGAGTTTGTGACACATTTACGAAAATTGAGGTGCATAATTGTGACAAAATAGCGATCCTGACTGTATGGCTCAAAATCAAACCACATATTTTCGAAATAGAGAATGAAGCGTGTAGGGAATATTTTAACTTAGCAGCTCGGTTCTTCAATTGCACAGCGTACCATTAGTGATACAATATTGGTACTGAATTCAGTTTCTACTAAAACGAGGGACCCCCGCTGCAGAAAACCCGCAAACCGCTGTCACAGTTGCCAGATTTTAACATGCAGCCTAATGGTGCCGATTGTTAGTAGTTTGCAGAAAGTTGTCGCCTAGATACCGGAAATGTGACAGTCAATTTTTTCGAGAAATACATGATTGTGGGCATATTTAAGGCATTAACGATAACGCAGATACTTTATCAAGTACTTCTCTGTCCATTTTTTCAGGTTAAATCAGATTTACAGTTTGAGTCTCTTCGATTTGGCGGCCCCTATTTCTTCGAATTTAGTATTAAGTACGCCTAAAAGCTACTAATAAAAGTACTAAGTGAGTGAAAAAATAAACCTAGCTGGGCAGCAATTCTACTTAAACTGCGCAACAGCGACAACACAAGTTAGAAATGTTTATGTGATGTAGAGCCTGCCAAAAATTTAAACAGGCCGGAAGCCACTTATTTTGAGGGCATATTTATTAGGTATATTTGAGATAAGTGCAGGCTAAAACTAGCTAGAATAAATATTGCTGCCCATGGCTTATCTAAGATGAATGTAGTCTATTGCAAGACTGATGCACTTTCCCATATCAAACTTGGGTTTTCATTCCTTGGCTTGTGCCTTAGTTTATTTGTGCCCTAGATTGGTTAGATATATTTGGAGCTGGAGGAAGTTGGGAGAGTTGGCGCCAGCAACAGGCTGGCAACAACAGTGATTCAGGTGAGTTTTCATGATCAAATTATCCTATCAATATCGTACAGATAGCAAATGTGTGCTAATGCAGTCCTCCACAAAGTGTTAACACCCACACTGGAGAGGGGCCTGGAACTAACGTGCACTGGAGGGGGCCCAGTAGACCCCCTTCTTATCTCAGAAAATCACAGCAAATCGCAGAAAGAAATAGACTTCGAAAAACGCTGGTTGGGGGTGTGTTGCTTACTACCAGTGGTGGTAAGCAACGCACAGGACCTGAACTGCATGGAGTTAAAGCAGGATTTTGACTACATTGGATCTTTCTTTGGTATATGAATTCCAATACCTCTGTACCTATTAGGCCAATAGACATAATTTTACATCAATGCAGGCTATTTGCCTCTGAGTTTTTACTGCAAGAAGGAATGACCAGGCAGGTGATGATCGTGAGTGGGATGCAAATTTTAAGCATTTGATGTGTTTATAAAAATGCTACCTAAGGTCCACTTTACCAACACATTTTAGGCAGATCCAAATACTATGTTGATATTGACATTTTTTCCCTTTTGTTGATATGTGAGATAGAAGTTTAGTGGGGGGGGAAGCTGTGGTTAGGGTTCCCAATTGTGTGTACATGTATGCTTCCATTCATAGATAGGTATGTTCCCAATAACGACTATTTTCATGATAATTGCTACATTTAATCATGTGGAAAAGTCCCATAATTGGAAACACTCCTTCCAAAAATGGAAACTTCTTCAAAAAGGGAAATGCATGTCATTGGGGGAAACGGGGGTCAGAGTTGCCAATAATAGTTATGACCCCAATACGGGAAAAAATGACCCATAATTGGAAATTTTCCTTCCAAAAACAAAAACATGATCTGTAAATAAAAACTCAGTTTACTACTTTCATGCTGTAATGGTTTGGTGCTAGAACCTCGTCTGCTGCAAAAAGTATGGGACAGGTAGAGGACATTCAGCATATTGGAAATAGTATTCAAGTATACAATTATTATTTCCAGCTCTGTGTGACAGAGGAGGCACACGTCGCATTGAGTTTGTGACAGCCAGCATACTTTCTGCACCTCTGCCAAACGGCCCCGATAGCTTGTCTGGGAACGTTCAAGTTCGGTAGTACGCTGCCTGCAAGCCCCTGGAAGAGGAGCGCTTCGTAACAAAGCCAAGGAACCTACTACCCGAGTGTTTCCAAATGAGTCCCGAGAACTGGGCCCAATCCCATATAAATCCCAACACAAAAGATGAATCGGACACGGACCCTGCACTAAATGCCGAGCAACAGTCGTCCCTGAGCCATCGAAAGGCGCGACGTCTTTCGATGGCAGGGTTATATGGCGTCGCCAACTCTTTCCCTGTTGGAGGGGTTTCTTGGGAGTCAAATTGCTCCTTGCACAAGGAATCTGCCGTGCCTTAAACCCGAGTTGGTCGCGTGGCAAGCAGGGTTGCTAACCACTATAACACCATGCTCACACCTCCTCGGCATCACAAAGCTGGCCATCAAGTACCAGCATTGCACTTACAGTCATGCTGGAACTCTGCATTTTAGGCATCGAAATATAGCTAGGCGTATTTATTGTGATCAGTCTTTACCTAAATCAATATCTAATGATGGAAAGAATAGATCCGTAATAACCTACATAAATGTTCCCATTTTCGTCATTAAATAAGCAAATACAAGTTGATTAGGCATAGCGAAGTGAGGCTATTTGGTATCAAAGCATTGTCTGTAGTTTTCTAAGCAATTCTTAATTTTGTAAATGTAATGAAAAGGGCCTAAACATATGTAAATATAAAAAAACGCGCTCGTGGTAAAAAATGATTGAAATCCTCCAAAAAAAGCTTAAAAATTTATTTCGTATTTGAAAAGGGTCTAGGTAAAAAACCAAAACATGTTTCTTTTGGCGTTTTTCTATGACTTATTACATCATAATAGGTACAACTCGAATTCATAGGGAAAAATTTAATTTCTCAATCTACCATATATTGACATCCTTGTTTGCATGCATGCCTTATTACACTAAACGAGCTATCTAAAATTTTTAAAATTATAGGCCCCCGTGGATTGAGGCCCCCCTTCAGGTGGGCCCCCTCTAAGGTTGGCCCCCCACTTTTCAAACCGTTCCTACGCCCCTGACGTTACACAACCGTTAATAACTAATGATGATGATAAGAATACCTTATTAGGAGCACGACGTCACCCGTGATATTACAGCGTAACACTATAGCATACACACCAATTAATAGGCCTAAAAACAGAAAGTAAAATAAGAAAGCGAAAGTAAAGAAAAGCAGGAAGACAGTAAAATAACTTGTGGCTACCTGCAGGCTGGGTGGCGGCGGCATCAAAAGGATGTGAAAGCGAATGGGCGACGCGAAAGGAATACAGTGATATTCATGCCATTACATTGCACAGTGCACACACCTACTCCGTTAGCTGCCCCATGCACCCTGTGATTTGCATTGAACCCTCCTTGTTTACATGGTCACACAGGGGCGGATCCAAGGTGGGGGCGATAGCCCCCACCTTGGGCCGATCTTTAGCACTGGAAAGAAACGCCTTCCGCCTGCAGCTGCCGGGCCCCCGCAAGGGTGTTATGAGTGAAAAGCCCTGCCTGTATATGTATTTCTGACTATATGGTGCATGCGAGCGTGTAGTTGTAGTGGAAACCTGTAAAATGACCCCGGGTTGGGCATTGGGCACCATTTTTTACGAATAGCTGACTTCCGACACCTTTAAGGTTTTTTTACCGCGCCCCACCCCCCCACCCTCCTGCGCCGAGTCGCGGGCCCCTCCCCAAACGACTGGCTGACCGAGTATTGAATTCGCCCCCTGCTTGAGGAAATCCTGGATCCGCCCCTGCGGCCAGAATTACTTATATTTCCCTCTCAAAAATTTATTTCAGTATCTAAGACTTCTCGTGCTGCATGCGCATAAAATGTGAGCTTGGCATGTGTGTCGCATGTACTGTATTTTTTCACATATATTTAGAAAAACACGTCAAAACGGATGCTTATCATTTCACGCCGTAACAGATTACTCCGTCCTTCATTCACTACCCGGTCTGTCAGCACAGGATAATCGATGTATAGAACCTGTTTGTACTGTGTGTGTTGTATTGATAGTAACTGTGAGTCAATTGCAAGAAATCTTGAAAACTGCATAACGTATGTATGCACCTTGATGCCGCGAAATACAAAGGACTCAAGTGTGCGCCTGCAATTTTGCCCGCCAAACATATTCACCCAACGCACACATTTAATGATCTCGTCTTCATTTAAACGCTATCGACATCGCACACTGCATTAACACCTAACCCATATACCCAACCCACGTGCACAGAATGCCTCCTACACCTGTCCCCCCTCAGTTCAACAGCAGGCACAATCACCACCGTTCTCAACATGCAAGGTTTTCTAATCCGCCCGCGACCCCTCCCCACCGATGCTTGAACTCGGCGGCAGCGATGATCAGCGTGACCTTTGTCACCTCCGTGCTCCGCGGGCAATCGGCACGCAGTGGATGGCGGCCGCTGATTGGTGGAGGCGCGTTCACTTGTATTGCGGGACATTCAGCAAAAATATATCCATAAAAATGAGTGAGTTTAAAACCATGAAACAGGAGATGTACTAACATTATATTTTCCAGCATTCCCAGCCATACTTTTCCCTCTATTGACTTGTTCATGTGCTCCACCATCCGAGGCTGCTCGACACAGGCGAGACGGCGCACATAGGCCCTAAATGCCTCCGTCCGTGGCCAATATTACTTTTCGTGGAAAATTCCTTCGTAATACCGCAAATACTCCCCGAGTTTTGGACCAAGGAGCTCATTTGACAGATAATTGAACAGTGCATAAAACTTGCATTCGACATATAGGTTTTATTTTACATGGGCGTAATCAGGACAGTGAAAAGAGGGGCATTTGGAGCAACTTAATCCAGCCCAAGGTGTCCGTAAAATATTTTGCAGATGTTGTCGTGGCGCCATGAATTGTGACCGAATTGTAGTTTGAAACACTGCCAACAATAAATATGGAATCCATGAATAACGATACAGCAATCTTGGTCTGCCATAAATTCATAAGCGTTATCACGAACAACAAAACGGGAGGCATCATAAATGTGTATTTGAGATTTTTTCTTTCTAAGCCAGCTTTTTGGTATAATTGTAACACCTTTTCTGCATGGGAATGTTCTATTATAACCGGTATTCGAGTGATTATTAACAACCACACTGGAGAGGGGTCCGACCTTAACGCGCACAGGATGGGGGGCTGGTAAGCCCCTGAGATATCGGAAACTTAGAGGCTTAAGAAATGCCGGTTGGGAAGTGGGTGGGGGCTATGGTGATCTACATCATAACTAATTTCCATTGACCTAGGTCTATATTGTCATGGTCAAACGAGGTCATAAAGGTCAAATTTTGGCCATGCTTGGGACCTGTTGGTAAATGCCATGATAATGCGTGGAAAAAGCCGGGAGTAAGCTAAAGCCGGACCACGGTCATAGAGGCTGTGTCGCAAAGAATCTTTCCTTCATTTTTGAGGTCTAGGTCATTCAAGGTCATCGACCTATGACGTCACAATATGGTATATTCCCTATTATGCACACTTAAAGTAGCAATATAGCAAACCTTGTGCTGGAAAGGAGGATTGGCCTTTACCTATGATCTTTAACCTTGACCTTTGACCTTGAACTTACAACTGGGTTACCTTTACTATGACGTCATAGCATAATATACGTCAGACTAGGACACGTAAATCACCGGGGTCAATGACCTTGAAATTGCTGGTATGACTTTGGACTTTGACCTCGACCTTCACGTGAGGTGACCTTGACAAATAATCCCGTCTATATGACACTGTGACGTCACCACTTGGTCTCCAATGCAAGCAAACCGGTTCGACTGCGCGGTCGCGGCGATTTCAAAATGTAGGTCTGACTTTAGAAGCCTATAAATCAAACAATTTTCGACAAATTTTCAAAATTATTTCACTATTCGACGCGCTGTTAAATTTTCTCAAATGCGACCGATTCCCGTGTTTTGGCTACGAGCGGTTCTCCGGTCATCCCGGAAAAAAACAGTTGGGAGAGTACCTATCCGAAGCCCCTCCAGTGCGCGTGTAAACACGCAGAGTAGAAGAAAGGGGTAGAATATATCCCTACCTTGTGTTTCCTCAACAAGGCATATTAAAATATCAGTCCGTGAAGGTCAGTACGTTTCTCTCCCCCCCCGCCCACCCTCCGCTACATATGATATCGCGGTATCGTCAACTATGGGACGTTGGTCACCTGAGCAGCCCGAGCGTCATCTTGCGTCAGCTCGTGACAGTGGGAACGGCGAGGAAATTCGATTCCCGATTGAATCCCTAGGACACCTCGGAACTCCTATGGTTACGGCGACCGTTCATTTGGATGAAAAGGTATGACTGGTATTCACCATATGTGGTTTAACGTGTGATATGCAGCAAAACAGGATTCTTAGGTAACGTTTTTTGCTGTCCTGGCATTGCTTGTAGGTGTTATAATGAATGTCTGAATCCCGGAATCACGAGAGGCTTAATCCCGTGATTGTGGCTTTTTGAAAATAGCCGGATCCCAATCCCGAGATTGACATACCTAACAGGAACATTTCTCATGCAATGAATGGTTCGTTGTCGGCAGTCCCTCCGGGTATTTGGATAACAGTCAACACAGCAGTCAATATACAAATTTAGACGGTTATAGTGCTTTGAAATTGTATAAACTAATTTCAGCACTTCCCGGCATTTCTTATAGCATCGTTCTCTGATAGTCCACTCATATTGCTAATTCTTGGCCGGTCCATGCCTCTATTCGGTAACCCACGGCATTGCGTTAGCACCGCAGCGGCCTGGCTGGAGCCACAACCTGAGTTATTATATGTCATCTGGAGCACGGGGCTGCAAGTGGACGCAAGATATTTTGACTTGCCCTTGTAGAGCACACCCTGGGGAATCGTTTGATGGTAGTCTTATGCTGGGCCGATGCTGGCCAAGTTTTAAATCCCTCTCTTTGTATTTGTAACTTGACCAGTTTTTGAGATATGCAGTATACTGAGAGAATGGTCTATAAAATAGTTGTCAAAACTTTTTTTGCATTATTTTATACCAAAACCCATTGCAAAGGGCTCACAGAACAGTGGTATTGCCATACTTTGACCTGTTCTTGCTTTCATGGTCGATTTTAAGCATAGAATACATTTAGAAATGTACGTAGTTTTCGCTGCAGATCTCTGGTCCGCGGGTGGCGCACCCGAGTGCTTACTTCAAGCAACTCTACAAAGACTTCCAGAGCATGGTTTGTGTTTTCCATGCCTGTTTCAAGTGCAGTGAAGAATACTCTATCAGTATATGTGCTCAGGAAATGATTTAGAAAAAGTTGCATTTTCGTAATATTGGCCACGGACGGAGGCATTTAGGGCCTATGTGCGGCGGCGGAGCCCACTGAAGTCACGAGTGTCGCAAGATGGGTTTTCGCTGGGTGGGGAGCAGCGAGGCCCGGTCAGAAAGTAACCGAGGGGAGGAGAAAATCACACATCAAATTGAAACTTAGCCGTAGGACGAGTTATAGAGAGTAAGGACTAACAGAGAACAATGCCGAAGTACAACCAGATAATATGCCAGAAGAGGGAAGCATGTGCTGCTTTACTCGGTGTAGAATGGCGAAGAGGCTTAAAACTTCATTCGCGACTCAAAACAACAAAACAAAGTGGGGTGGGGTGGGTCTGCACTTAGAGCGGCGCCTCCGCCACGTCACTTGAATACACAGACCACATCCACCATGCTTCATTACTTTATTTACTTTAATTCTACACGTATACACGTACACCTTTATTAATGTTTTTATTTTACTTTCACTGGCCCCGAACGCCGCGTCTGCAGTTGACTACTTGCACGTGCATTCACATTACTCTTCAGTGAGCTGGCAATCGAGTGCCGTGCCCTACCCGTATTCTCCCATACCCTGTTTCGGGCCTGGCTGAGGTTCTGCGTTGGCTTGTATCTAAAGGGGCGTTCTAGGACAAATCGACCATGCACCGCCCAGATTTTACACACCATCATCTCAGATTTCGTTCCAAATTCATACACAGAGTTAGCAGTGCCGTAGAATTCAGATTTACATATATTTAATTGCTGCAAATACGGGTTTTGGAGTTACAGCTTGCAGAAAAAGTCGTGGAAATTCGTGTTTTTGGCAAAACATGGTGGCATACAATAAATATTTTCGATGTAGCCCTTCGTTATTGAGGTTCACTTGGAATATTAGAGCATTGAACATTGTATGCTCCAACTTTGGTAATTAAGTTTTCCAAAAAGAATGATTTATAAGTTTCTGGAAATTTGCATTCAATCTTTTTAAAGATTTTGCGGCAGTCCTTCATCTTAACATAACTTATATAAAAATGTTATCCTATTCCTGTGCGTTCCCATAACATCAATTAGATTTTGCGTTCTTGATTGTATTGGATGTCTAATCAGCTAAAGAGTGACGCCATGCGCGCGAAAATCGGCCGCCCGGTAGCCAACTGGCCCATTGATAGCCGTCTGGCACTACAGCCAACCGACGACACGCACGCGTGTAGTGCTCAGCGGAGTCTATGGGTTAGCAGTTTCCTGCCAGGGAAAACATGCATCTATAGAAGCACGTGTAATTGTGGCAATTTCCCTAAGGTTAGGATGTGCCGTTGGCAAAATAAAACAAAACATAAAACTTTTTCTTTCATCGTTTATCTCCGGCTTTAAAAAATTTCATTAAGATTAAGTAACGTAAAGAACGTACGTTATAACATAAGCGTCGCTACCGGCAAAAAGGTGAGGGGCCAGCCTAACTTCAGCCTGATGATGATGACAACAAACTTTCCACCTTAGTTCCAAAAACTGTTCGAATTTGGGCTCCTCGTTACCTTCCGCAGCAACTGGTTATAAAAATGTCCTGTTTTCTCCCTTGTTGACTGAGATCAGGAAATATTTGGCCAAAACGTTGGGAGCCATGACCCCCTGCCCCCCTTTCCGACGCTTATGCGTTATAAAGTATGTGTTTTGAAGCAGGTGGAATTTTTTAGATCCTGGGTGGAGGTGAATGCATAGCTAAAGAGGTGTGTTATGACAGAAGTGTATTATAATAAGTGGCATCTGGTTCGGTTCGCCTTTATAACCAGCAGAAGAGGTTGAAACAATATACAAAAAATACACAACAATGTACAAAAAGAGTTTTAATTTCTATTGGGACATGAGTCACCTACTTTGCTTCAAAGTCTGGATGGGCATACCTCCCTTGACGTTTGCCACTTCGGTTCTGAAATAAAATGACAAACTTCAAGCACATCCTATTCTGTTTCGGAAACGGTAATAAGGAATTGAAAGCACAGAGCGAATAATAAACCAACTTCAAAGGATCAATTCAACCAAAAGCTTATCTGTTCTGACGGGGGTCTTGTCCAGCAGCGGCAATACATGAGAAACAACGACTTCGGCTGAAACTGATAGAGCGCCCAGTGAGTCAGTCGATGATGATTGTGTCTCCGCAGCGAGCAACTCTTAAGTTATTGCCTCCTGCTGCTGTCTGGTTCTTCTTGAGCAATTGTGACATTTTCCGAATTTGAATTTACTCTGTTTTGTAAGAACGCGTCTTTTGCGGAGAACACCCGACGGGGTCAGCACCAGAGGTTCTACTTTTGGTCCCGGCGTCCCGGCGTCGGGACCTGATGCTGGGCCCGGTCGGGGCTTTGCCAGAACCAGCTGGGTCTGTGCCGGGACCATGCCGGGACTTCTGGGGATTGGAGAGCGTAATAGTCTTAATGAAGACCTGTGTTCAAACGTTGGTAAGTTCTGAAGTCGATAAAAAAACATCTTAACAAGACCTGTGTTCTTTGGAGCCCATGTCGGATTGCAAATGATTAATTTTCAACGAATAAACTTAGTTTTCCGTAGCATTTGACGAATAAGTAATCTTATATGGTTAACTACGCGCAAATAAATTGCCTTATTTAAACCTTTAGGGGCTGCCCGTAAATGACCTCAAGGGGAGGGGGGGTGACAGGCCGAAAATTGGCATACCATATAGTCAGGTTTGGAGATCTCTTCTCGATCCAGGGGGTTTTGTGTGGGTTAACGCTGGCACGGTAATACAAGCCCTATACAAGTCTATGGAAGACCCAAAATCCAGAGGAGTCCTAACCCCCAAGCCCCTAGGATCGCTGTCCATGGCTATGGCATGGGGTAGACCTTTTCTGGCAGCAGTTTTTTCTGTTGAGCTGTTCTTGAACTTGTCAAAAAAGGATGGGACTGTCTAGAATTTGAACGAAGCCACTCCCTGTAATTGGGCAAATTTGCCTTTTGGAAGTGGCCCTAATAAAATAAAAATAAAATGAAGTCAGACGGGAATGCCTGAATAAATTGGCAAAATGAGGAAGGGGGAATCTCGAAACTGCTATAAAAGGTGACATAATCTATGAGCAGCCTATAATTTTACTTAAATAATACCAATCTTTCGAGTTAACTTTCCCTCTAAGATGAGCTCGAACTTTCCGAATAGTGAACACTGTAAGTACACTGTAAGCAAGTTGTAGCATTCTTTGCTGAGCTAAATTCCGTATATACACCATGAATGTAATAATTTAGTTGTAAGAAGTACCATTCGAAAATGGAATAAAATAACACAATTACACACAATTCATGGCTGAAATAGAAAATTGAAGTCACTGGTTGAAACGTATACCCAAGATAAGGCTGCAATTTTTTTCCTTATAGCCCGACTTTGCCGGGACCGATTCCGGGACCATGTTGGGTCTTGCCAGGATCTTGCCGGGACCAGTCGAGGCTTGCCGGCGCCGAGATGGGTGCCGGGACCACGAATCTAAAGCCTCTAGTCAGCACAAGCTAAACAGCCTCTAATCAGCATAAGCCCTCTTATCCCGTGGCATTCTGCCACCCTGGGGTCGCACACAAGTGTGAACACCTACATCGAAAGCAGCAAACTGGCGTCTGAAACGAAGTAGCCACCTCGAAGCCATGCCTTATCTTCATTGGACACCCACTTGTTTATGTAACAATTTTATACCGACTGTTGAGATGTCCTCCCAGCTTCATGACCAACCGCGGCTGAGGTTCATCGGCGTTCGATAAAATGTCGTTACAACACGCAAAACAGACCAAGCTTACACAAGTCTCTTCATTTTCCAAATTCAAATGTATGTCTCAATTCGGCAATGGATTTTATGGATAACGTGAAAATATGGCAAGCTGTACACCCTTAGCCGAATTAAAATTGAATTGATTTCATACTCTTTTCGAACACACGGTTTTTCTGCTTTTGTTTCTCACATTTAATCATGCTTGCAAGAGTCCATAAACTCCTGAGTCAACCAACGCCCGTGCGCACTCACCGGCGGCCGCGCCGACGACGGCCGGGCGGCCGACTTTTGCGCGCCTGGCGCCATTATATGGCTGATTACACACTGGTAAATTCTAGAATGCAAAACAATTGACTTCACTATATAGAGGAGATATAGGTGCATATTTCTGTGTTGAAACCTTTAACGTGAATTACAGGTCACACTTTCAAAACAATCGTTGGAAAACATGGTCAAAACATCTGTAAAGATTTTGAGAGTTTCGAATAACAACCGAGATCCTCCAACTTCCGGTGTTAAATGCTCAAAATAACCCCATATCAGTCAAAACGAATAAATCAAAATTAATGCCGAAGATAATCGTATATCACCAGGTTCCGACAAAAACGGCGATTTTCAGGATTTTCTTCGACTTATATATAGCTCCGAAACCATACGTCTGAGGACTGAGGAAAGAAATAATATCGGATCAGGATTTCACGCTCCTGGCAACCCAATGGACGAAATTGGAGCGAAATCTGTGTCTATACTATGCAGGGGCCTGCCTGGCTGATCTGTGCTGGAAGCCCCATAAGCTCTGGATTGCCATTGCTGTGCGCCGTGGCCTTTCGTTTCGCTGCGACACAGTGTGGCGCTGTACCTGTTTAACCTGCTCTAGCAGGCTAATCTGCTCGTCTGAAAATGTGTGGATTATATCGTGGGCGACTAAACGTAAGGTGGTGAGCACTGTCGATGCTGTAGAGCATTTCACCTTTCTTACGCCATACCGCGAAAACTAAAACTCTATACATAGGCAACGCAATATTTTTCTTATCTCATAAGGGCACTCTTGATGGATCCATCACAATGGTGTGAATTTCCGAAAGCCATTAGAGCCGCCAAAATCCGAAAACTATCAATTACAAAAGGGTTAAGAGAACCATTGCACTATAAAGACTGTTGAAAAAAACACTACAGGCTTCTTAAACGCATGAAACAAAGTTGCACAGCCGAATTCGAAAGATACTGAATGACCGGGCACACCACATCCAGATATAAAAATCCACACCCCAACACTCTAGGTAAATTCAAAGTTTCATTTAGCTGGGCGCTGAGAACATACCAAGGAAACATCTAAATCATGAAGTATTTTGTTATAGAATTTAGAAAAGAGTGAATTCAGAATACGTTTTCTTCATGCTCGGTTGGACACTAGAAATTTGATAAGAAACGCTCTTCTTCGCGTGCCTATCCGATCGACCCGCAGCCAACACTTACTGCGCGTCCCACGAGGACGAGTGAACACGATACAGCGTGGTTTGCTCAGCCGGTTACCCAAACTGACAAATGAATTTCTGGCTGCCCGAGCCGTGGCAGCAGTTTTTTCGCGGATGATTTTAATACCTTTCGCTGTCACCTGAAAAAGCATGTGGCTCATTGCAATTTTTAACACTTCTGTAGAAGCTCAATATGGATTGTGCGGAGCTGTTTTACTTCCATTCGAAATGTTCATAGTATTTTACCTCGAATATTTTATGCTAACATTTATGTTTACACGAACCCGCGGCGTAATGCCCCCAGAGCTGCAAAAAGTCGGGCTCTTGGGTCATAAAGTGCCCGACAGATTTTAGGGCACGGTATGGTCTTGCGACAGATCTTACAATCTGTGAGAAAAAAAATCTTGAAAGGAAGCAGAAAATATTTTTTGTTCTAAAAAAACTTAATATTAGAATTGTCACCTCTTTCACTCAACAAGTTTTTCATGAATTTGCACCTCTCCCATATCAAGCCAGTGTGCGGCAAGAACCGATGGAAAATCGAGGGACTTATGAATCGAGGGACCTTTGAATAGAGGGCCTTATGCACAGAGGGTCTTTTTCGAGGGACTTATGAATCGAGGAACCTTTGAATAGAGGGCCTTATGCACAGAGGGCCTTTTAAACGTCACCCAGGAAATCCTCTGCTGGAAAAATTCCTTCACCGGCCTGTCGGGCCCGATTTGTATTCCATAGCACGCGACAGCTTGGCCCGACAGGCTGCCGTAAAGGTAAAGGCGACAGGCAAAACAGTTTTTTTCCTTCGTTTCCTTCGTTTGGAAGTACGCTCAACGCTGCCGCAAGGGCGCTGTTTGAACAAAGCCGGTGTAAAAGGTATCTTTGGTCTGAAAAGCAGCCCTGCGGTTTGGTGTGTTGCCTTGTGGATATGGCGGAGGCCAAGGCCCTAGAATCCCGTGGTGTGGTGGAGGCAATACGTTGCAAGGTTGTGTTTTTGATTATTTTTCTCTTGCATTACTTTGGTATACATCTTGAGTAGACTGGTTGAGCCTGGATTTCATCGTCCATAGTTGAAGGGCTGATAAATGGCTCCGATTAAGCTGAAGCCCCTTCCACCGTCCCGTGTCAAGCTTAAATGTGGATTTGAGGGATGTGGGTATTTTGGCGAGAAACGTTTTTTTTAAGGAGCATCAGCGAATCAAGCATTCTGGGCTGCCCTGCAAGTTCAGGAACAGTGGTTTTGGCCAAGGAGGTCGTTTTGAAGCATGGATCAAACAGCGGGCAGATCGGAACAGTGTGGGGAGAAAACAAACAAGTAAGTGATGTGGTGTTCGTTGTAATTTCGGCAGCTTACATTTATTTCCACACAGTTTGTTATGCTCACTGTTGATCAATAATTTTAAATGATATTAATAAGGGAAAAATGAATTTTACCAGCAGACTGGTCAAATTAGACTAAAACATTTGATTTTCCCTTCCGTCTTCTGTTAAATCCAATGCCTGTTTGTCCAGAATTAACCACAAAAGTTGCATACCTTCATCAGTGGATTTGTAGATGCCAAAGAAACAAAACTCTTCACCTTTCCACATTAATTTGATTTTTAAGTACCAAACTATTTCTCCTATTTCATTTTATTCACTTACCTAAATATGCCTATGATCTATGTCAAGGGGACAAAGATTTAACAAAAACACAGCCTAGTGCAACCTTTACTCATTCCTTTTACTCTTAACTTCCTTGGAAACATGATATTTATTTGACATTTACTATCTAACTGACATAAGGTTATTTATTAGCCTCATGAACTTCAGATCCTAAACCACGTACCCTCATGGAAATGAGCACGGCAATGCATGAAAAACTTTGAGATAGCCAACAGCTTCAAAATTTAGGATTTTTCATGTAAACATGCATTTAAAGTCATGGAAAGCTAATATTACATGTTTGTATTCAACTACAAGTAGCCATGATCCTTAAAAAACACTTTCGAATATCAAAAAAGTACCCCTCCAATCTTGTTTGTCTGGCCATCAGAGCAAAATCCATATATAAATTTTGGGGGTTCCTTCCAAATTACCCCCTCTCACCTCCAAAAAACTGAAATCATGAAAATCTGCAGAAGCTGGCATAAGTAACCGCATGGTATGGGAACCAGGTCAGCTTTCTTCCATTGCAAACTATATTTTTAAGTATTCTGGGCTGGACTATGTAACATAAGAACAAAATATCACTTATTCTCATTCTAGTGCAGCATTTTTTGTCAATGGCGGCTGCAGAGGACTGAAAAAGGGGGCTGCTTTTCATGTTATTGTATATTTCCACCTGTGACCTAAATCATCTGAATTCAAGACTGAGTCTTATTCAAGAACCAGTCGAGCTGACTTTGACACACACTATTTGTATGCTGTACGTCCACAAATCTCAAATTACATCCAATAATAAATTTCCTTTACCAATGGTGACTCCAGAAAATGAGAATTGGTGGTTCGGTATTCAATTTGTTATAGGTTTCTGCCGATAACCTTAATTTCCTTAGCGTGTCTGATAATTGAAAACCCAAAGAACAGTCTCAGTTCTAGAGTTTTGAAAATTAATAGACTTGTGTCATTCCACTTAGATTTTCCATAGGCGGCTTCAGAGCACGAAAAATAAGGATATCACACATATAAGGATCAGAGCACAAAAATAAGGATAATGATATCCATTGGTGCCAAACTTGAAGTTTTTTATGCTAATTTTAGTATTTTCTATTAAGTGTGGAAAAAGAAAAGGAACATTTTACCAATTGAATGGGTTTTAGACAATTTTAATAGTTCTATCCTAACCACCCGACAGATTTGGAGTTTTTTTCGAAAGTGCCCGACAGATTTGAGATTTTTGCAGCTCTGAATGCCCCTTACTTTACTGAGTTTCTCTTTTACGATGTTGCACCGTACTGTTTTTACCCACATCGTCGGAACTGGATCTTACTTCGACATTTAGAAGTTTTAACATGTGAATTCACCTGCCAGTGGGGCACTACCGTTGGTGATGAATATGAATAAATTAATTGATAAATAAAGTGAGCGGAGGAATGATATACACACCAGCTAGTTAGCGCTTCCTGCCCAATGGGAAGATTCATATTGCAGTATGGGTGCCAATAACCAAAGTAGCTGCAGCATCTAAAAACTATCATTATTATATAACCCTGCCACGGTGGCGGGTACGAGCCACCTTCGCCCTGGTGGAAGGGGGGGGCTACAAAAGACCTTCCCCACGATCTCAAAAACTAAGAGAGCTAGAAAAAATCGCAAAACGGCAATCGAAAGCTCTTCAAAAATGATATCGAAAATACTTTGGTCATTTTTCTTATCAGGTCAATATCAAGGTCACCAGAGGTCAAAATAGGTCAAAATCGCTAATATGAGGTGTACTAGGAAAATCTCATATATCTCAGAAACTATGATAGCTAGAAACATTTTTCTAACACCATACGAAAGCTCTTGAGTTGCTCTTTCACTACAGTACATTCGTTTTTATTTCAGTTTAAAGCCTAGGGAGCTACAGGTCACTGAATATTGGGCATATTCTTGGAAATGTTCATAGCCACCCATGCATAAGGGCGTTTCCTTTTTCGCAATAACTTCCAAACTAAACAAGATACAGCCATAGTTGATGCACCATTGCAATCTTCTCGTCAATAAAAATCGAATGATATATAATATTGCTATGCCAGGTCAATTTAAGAATTTGACCTGACCCAGGTCAACGGTCTGACCCAGCTTAACCTGGTATAGTCATGATGTATATCATTTGACTTGCAGTGACTATACAAACAATTTGGTGACAAAATACAAACTCTATCTTAGTTTATTCAAAATTTATAGAGAAAAATACCAAAAAATGTTTATTTGACCTAAGGTGACCTTCTCAAGGTCACAAATCAAAATGTTTGGCATCAACTTCAGAAATGGGCTAAGAGCAAGTCGTAACCGATGTTTGAAGTTGATTCCATCCATACTTACTGAGAAAAGCTCATTTCGTGATTTTCCCCATGTATTTACAATGGGGAGGTCATGCTCTGCACATGACCTTAGGTCACCAATATCAAAAATCCCCGAACATATGTTGTAGCTCCTGGTGGGCCCAATATTTGGTATGAGTTTCAACTTGATCGATTAACCCTTCTTTTAGTTATGCGGTCCTAAGTATTTTTTGAGGTGAGGTCACTTCACCTGGCCTGGTGACCTGAACTGATATGACCTTGAGCCAAAATTTTTAAGAAAGATGTAAAAATGATGAAGGAACAGATAGATCAAGTTTGGCGGCGCTGCGCGCCGCCGTTTTTTGGTCTCCTCGGAAAAACCCGAGGGGGGTCAAAAAGACCCCCACCCGGGCGAAGGATAACCAGTTTGATGGCCATTTAAATATTAGCTCCAGGAACTTTTCGTAATCGTACGAGACAAACTGTAATATCGACCGTCCCGGCTGTTTCATAAATATCATTTCTGCACGTGGCTCCGCTGAAAATTTTGAAAATTTATGGAGTTAATATTGTCTTTGAGCCGCCATGATCTAAACCAAGGTAGGCGGTAGAAACAAACACATTACTATTTGAAACGCAGACCCTCAGACCGCTCGATACCACACACAAAACAACGCTCTGTTGTTGTTGTATCTGAGGCCTGTATTTTCCATTTTTAAGCTCTTCCTTTATATCCGTCAATATATCAAAGCCAAATAATTATAATTATAAAAACATTATCAGGGTATATGGCGAACCAAATAGCAAAATATATACTTTGTTTTGTGTTTCAGTGTCATCTCTTGTGCTCTTGCTTCATTTTCGTCTTCGTTTTTTTTCATTCTTTGACTTACGTTTGGTGGGAAAAGAAATCGAGGCAGCAAATAGTTAAGCCTTTCTGGAACATATGCAAACACAGGATATGGCTTGTGTGAAAGTTGAAACAGATTCTGAACCATGCAGTATGAATAAGTTTCCTAAAAACCTTCCAAGGTAGTTCACGAGGTGCTTCATGCGATTTTTTTCGGGTGCACGAGGGTTCAGTATGGGAGTAATTTCTAATCAGTGTTTTATATTCGGAGTGGTGCCTCTTGGGTTTTGAATTCTCACCTTAGGACTGGTAAAATGAATATTCATGCAACCAGCACCTTAGTTTACATTTTTGGTAACACTATTTCTTCTTAATAATAGGTATAGTAGGCCCTCGGACTGTCATGTCATGGCATGGTATAAGCTAGCAGACACGCAACAGAAGAGGCGTAGCTTATAAATATTAGACAGAAGGCAACATGCCGACAAATACAAATGTGAACAGATATATTATAAAAAATATTTCAAAACACCTGGCGTCGCAGACCAAAGGTCTCAAAATGCTGTGCCTTCTGCTGATTCCAAATTATTTCTTCGATGTGCTGGCCTCATTGTGAACGAATTGTTTAGTGGAAAATATGCACTTGATTCCAGTGGCGGATCCAGAGGGGGCAAAAGGCATTTCTCCCCTCCCCCAAAGCTGAGTGCTTAACGTCTCAATCTAATAAAGGTGCAACAAATGACATTAATAAACAATAATTAACTAGGAACACGACGTCATCCTGGATATAAGCAGCAGAGTATTGTAGCATACAAACGAATTTTTGTACCTTAAAATAGAAAGTCGGACAATCATGGTTGGACGGCAGTGCACAGTGACTTCTGGCTGCCCGTAGGCCGGGTGGCGGCGGCATAAAAAATGTGATGGGGAGTGGCCCATGCTCAAGGAATACAGTGATGTCAATGCCATTAAAATATGCATACCTCGTCAGTCAATTGCCTCGTGCATCTTGTGATTTGCCTTGGACTCTCCTTGTTTGAAAGGTCAGAGCTACTTATCCCTCCGCCTCAAATAACCATTTTATCAGCTTAAATTTTTTGGTACACACACATGAAAAGTCAGCTAGTCGTGTATGTCACATGTACCGTGTGTGTTGTACTGTCGATAAGTGTTTGTCAATGAAAAAGAAAAGAAAAGCTGCATCACTTAACCTGATGCTAAAAAATACTCAGGATCCGAAATCGGTACCTGAAATTTTACCCGCCAAGCGTATTCACATGCCAAGCTCATTTAATGAACTCATAAGCACGTTTTTAAGTGATATCGACACCGCACACTGCACACACACCTAACCTCTACACCCACCCATGTGCACAGAATGTCTCCTACATCTGTCCTCCTCCCTCAGTCCAACAGCAGGCAGAGCGACCACCATTCTCAGCACCTCACGTGTACGTTTTATAATCCACCACGCGACCCCTCCCCACCGAGGCTTGAACTCGGCGTCAGCGGCGACCAGCGTAACCTCTAACCTCTGTGCCCCGCGGGCAATTGGCATCCAGCGGATGGCAGAGCAGCAGCTCTGCTGATTGGTGGAGGCGCGTTCACTTGTACAGCGAGAAATTCAGCGGAAATTTATCCGTGAGAATGATACAGCTTAAACCATAAACCAGTAGATATATTAGCATGATCTTTTTCAAGCATTACTAGCCATATTTGCCCTACTTTATTACCTGTGCTACCATCCGATATTCTTTGGTACAGGCGAGACAGCGGCAGAGTCAGCGCTGGCTAGCCGGCGGCCGAGTTTGCTGAAGTCAGGAGTGTCGCGAGATGGGTTTCTGATGTGTGAAAAGGAATGGGGCCCGGCCCGAAGGTAGCCGAGAGAAGGAGAGGAGAGGCGTATGTACGATTACAAGGGCGGACGCAGACCCGAGTTTTGGGGGCTAAACCCATGTCTGCCTCTCCTCCTGGAGGGAGCGAAGATTTTTTTGCTCTATAGACCTAGTGTAAACACCTTTTTTCAGTGCTCGACAGACCTAGTATAAGCTACCTCTCCAAGTACATGATCGCTCTCCAGGGGGGGTGGGAGGGCGGGTGGGAGCGAAGATTTTTTTGCTCTACAGACCTAGTGTAAACGCCTTTTTTCAAAAATTTCTCCGGCGTTTGGGGGGCCAAAAGCAAGTTTGGCCCCCGCTCCAGCGCTTTGGGGGGGCCATGGCCGGAATGGCCCCCCTGCGTCTGCCAATTACGATTACATACATGAAACTAAACATTAACCGTCGGGCGAGTTATAGAGATTGTGAACTAATGAGAGAGCTGCCGAAGTTAAACAGATAATATACCAGAGAAGAGAAGCACGTGCTACTTTGTTCCATGTTGGATGGTGAAAAGGCACAAAATCTAATTTGGGACTCAAACCATTGCCGATGTTTTGGCGCATTTCACGTTTCAGACGTCATACCACGACATCTAAAATTCTAAGGTGAAACCCAAAAATTGCACGAAACGTAACGTTCTTATATTATGAGGGCACTCTTGATTGATCCATCATACTAGCGTGGATTTTCGGAAACCATTGGGGGCAACCAAATCCGAAAACTCAACTACGAGAGCGTTAAGAGAACCATTGTATTAAAATACACTGTACAATGCACCCCTTTAAATACATGAAACTATGCTGCACTGCTTAATATGAAAAATAAGAGGTGACTGGTTATCAAAAATAAGAGGTGATACATTGCTAATTGTCCATTATCAATGGCGGATCCACGAGGGGCAAAAAAGGATTTTCCCCCGCCCCAAACGGAAAAGCTCGGGGTAAAACTATGTCCCCCCCTCCAAAGCGGTCGACCTCCTTTTTGCCCCCGCTCCTTTTTAGTTTGCATGCAAGATTTTGGCGTTTCAACTCTTTACTTCAAACAGAACCAATCAATTTCAGTGTAAATATTAATCGACCTTGGACAGCAAAAACAAACATTTTGTGCCGATATCTGGCAGGTCCGGTGACGTTTTTCCCGCCTCGGGTACCCCCAAGCCTAACGTCAAGTGATATTGTGGCACACGTTTTCAACGCGTGACGTTTTTTCTGCTTTTCGACTTTGCCTTGCCTCCCTCCTCAAGCTGACCGGCTAGATTCGCCGCTGCTTAATTCAGCTATTTTATATAATTTTTGCTTTGCTGTACCTTATAGGCTGCAGCACTGCTTAAGTTTGGAGTATTCAATAAGTTATCTTGCAGCATGTACGTATGTACATACATTGTTGATTATCCATTAGGTATGTCTGAGGATTTCCCTTGCTAAAAATATGAAGCTGTAGGTCGGATGCAGAAAGTCACTATAGCAATTTGGAGCACGTATTTTGTATCTTTTTCTTTAAGAACTTTTTTATAAATGTTGTCCAAGTTCGGTTATTGGAGTAGAAATCTCACTAAAGTCATCAGTGGACTTGTCACGGAGACCCGGACCCCAACATCCGAACGGGCAACTCCCGCGATGAAGGGTCAATTTAGAAGCCAAAGCTTAACGCCCTCCCCTCAAGCTAAAGCCGCTCCCCCCTCCCCCAAGTGCAGGGACGGCCGCTTCGCTCCGGTCCCTCTTACAAGTCAGTTACCAACCAGCTTACGTCGTTTAAACATAGAGCGCCGGAGCATCTCAATGGAACCGATCCCAAGCCTGGACATGCACTGCCACAGCATGTTACTGAGCAGCGGGCCGGAGTCCAACGCTCTACCAACTGAGCTACTGGGGTTGGTATGTGCTGACTCGCTTGGTCGATCAAGATTCTTTCCTGTTTATTTCAACACTGATAAAATATTTGAAAACTTCCCATGGCAACATCTCATGGGGGTGGAGCCAGGTTCGTACCCCAGTAAGTAGTCATTACATCTAAACACAACCTACAGAATACCTGGACATACCCATTCTCTCCCGCCACCACCTCTTTTATATTTAAGAGAGGGTTCAATAATATCTGCGAAGTCAATCATATCACGGGTATAAGTTTTAAATGTGCCTTTTTGCACACATTTTTAAAGTTCTAGTCTTTTCCTGTACTTTATTTTCTATTGTGCGAACTCATTGTGTATATAATCATGTATCTTGTTCCGCCACTGTTTTATCTAGAATGACTTAGCTGCCAATGGGTACGTACACCTGTTGCTCATCAAACCATAATAAACAATAAACAACAAATGATTGCACATTAACTAAAACATCCGTTCAACAACACATTATTGCTATATACAAATATCCTTATTTTTGTTTCTGACCGAGAGTCAAACGTCACCGGCTTCTGATACCTGACAGTCATCCAAGCTATGGTCAGTTCTTGTTAACCATATGTTTTTTATGTAGCCTGTTAACAAACCTTCGATTGGTACAACAATTATTTATCCATGATTTAATACTTCCAGAAAAATATAAGTATTTCCCACTTTCTACTCCATAAGAATACTGAGCCGCGCCGAGAAGTCAACTCTATGCCTTGCGCGCAATATTCGTGTTTCAAGTCATTTGAATGGAAAATACTCGAAATACAAACGAGACGGAGAGCCGTAGAACTAAGAATTTTGTTTCCTTCACCGATTATCAAGCTTTTATTTGGTATCCGAAAGCACTATGACGTCAATAACGAGGAGGTTAGAGTGATTCTTGTGTATTTGCTAACAACAGAAAGTCGAAAATTGCTGAAAAAGCCCTCGAGAAATATAGATAAATTTTAAAATATTTTGAACTAGCACGCTCTCAGCATTCCAGTGATGTAACTCTTACTTATGGGCACACACCCAGCCTTCCGACAAACAGCGTTCTAACGGGCCCAAGGGAGCACGGAAGGCGGCTCCCCGTCGTGAGAATTGAACCAACGCTTATCCATGCAATCCCAGTCTGTATGCAGGTAATGAAGGTACTAGTCCTCTCGGCCCCCGAATGAAGCCCATCGATGAGCTCTCCCAACGCCACCAGCCGACAAATTTGTCCACCATAAATGGGGGTAGGGGCCCTACTCCGAGGAACCAAATAAAGCGGGACGAGGTCCTGATGGGCACCGGGCCCCCTTGACCGAATATTGGCTACGGATATGTGCCACCCTGACCATTAGTACGATTGCCATTGTATTAGCTAATGAGAGCTTTGCTGCATAACGTAATATTCGTGGCCTTATGGGGAATGACAAAAGTTGTTTATTCTGAGCGAATGCACAGACCACGTAGGTTGATACCTTTGTGTATAGGGCCTTAGTTGAGACAAGATGAGGGCGCAGTGGCTGAGAGCTTTTGTCTTTTTCATTTAGTTATTACGATTTTTGATCCGTTTTTACTTTTCGTTCATTCCCAGTAATGATTCTGCCATAGATATAGACTAAATAGAAGTAATAGTATCCAGGATATCCAGTTGCATCTGGAGCCGACGGACGTGTTTTTCTTTCTCCAGTTTTCAACTGCTCTAGTGTACTAGATATAAACGAAAGTGTGTTACATTAGATATAGTCGTGTAGCCTAAAGTTTTAGCTCTTAAACTGTGTTAATATTTTTTCGGTCAGTGTTTCCCTAACCAAGTTATAAGCATTTGAACTTTATATATTTTCGAATATTTTATAAAAACTTCATTATTTAGGTTTTTGTCAAGCAGCGAATTTCATTCTTGATTTTTTGGCCATAACGAGTCGTCACGTGACAGAAGCCTGACGCAAAACTCTCACTTGACTACGAAACAAATATTGACGAAAAAGAAGATGTGCCGAGCCTTTACACAGTACACTACTGACGAACTCAATCGCCTAGATCCGAGAAGACGGGATGGGAATATCCCCGTCATCATCACGAAAAACAGACGACCAAAACAGAAGCGACCTGAACGAATACCAGTTCTTACCACGCCTCTGGTAACGACCATCGAAAATGATAATATCGACAACAATACAAACGATCATCGATTGAACTCGAAACACGGATTAAAGATTGGACACATAAACGTTCAATCAATGGCACCGAAAGTGGATGAAATAAATGTGCTTCTTGAGACACATGATTTAGACATCTTATGCGTAAGTGAAACTTGGCTGACAGATAAAATACCATCAAGGTTTATGGTTTTTCCAGGGTACGAAATCCTAAGATATGACAGACAAAACACTGTTCCAGGCTCAAAAAGTAAGGGAGGTGGTGTAGCCATCATACACCGGGATGAAATAACATGTCATGTTTTAGATATGCCTAAATGTAATCTCATCGAGATGCTATGGATTTAAATATCATGGAAAGGTGGTATACCCGCTGTTGTAGGAGTATCGTATCGACCTCCAAATGGCTCCGTAACTCTAGCCTGTGATGAGCTTTGCGATCAACTAAAACTTATACTTGCAAAAGGAAAACCATCTTTCCTTTTGGGCGACTTAAACATCAATGTTTTGAACCAAAACAGTGCCCCGGGAAAATGTTACCAGCAAATGCTAGATGAACTGGATCTGAAACAACTGATCACAGAGCCAACCCATCTGTCACCGACACCGACAGCCATCGATCACATAATTACCAACGTCAAATTGCAGAACAATTGTGTTGAAGTGTTAGATACTGCTATCAGTGACCATCAGCCAATCGTGATGAAAACCCCACTACATCGGGTACGAAACAACGCCACTAGGCGGGTAGGTCGCAAGTGGAACTGCGCGGACTGGAACGCAATCTGCCTTCACCTCCTTCTGGAAGATTGGTCAGAGCTTGATGATACGACCGATGTCAACAAAATGGTGGAGAGTTTCAAGACCATCTGGGATCGCGTGATAAACAGACATTGTCCGCTCACGACCAAAAAGTCTCGTTCACCAAATCATCCTTGGATTGCAAATAATCAAACAATCAAACGGACCATGCAAACCAGAGACGACATGCTGAAAATATGGCGAGATCTTCGTACACCTGAATCTCGCTCTGAATTCTGCTGTCTACGCAATGAAGTCAAACGACTGATACATCAGGCGAGAAAAGAATATTTGGGTCGTCGGCTCATGTCCGCTAACCGGAGAGACTTTTGGCAAACTCTCAAGCGACATTACATGTCACAACCCAAGAAAAGCGCAGGTGTGAAACGAGACGAAGACCAGAACAAGGACGAACAACGGAGCAGAGCAGATCGCTTCAATGAGTTCTTTGCATCTGTTGGCTCATGCATAGCTTGTGAACTAAAAGATGACGTTAAGTCGGGCCAGAAACTCATAAAACCACCCATTGTCATATCATCATGCTTCAAGCCATATCCCGTCACTCTCCCTGAACTCAGTAGAGTTATGCGGCAAATGAATTCATCGGGGGCGGAAGGCATTGATGGTGTTCCTCTGAAGGCCTTAAAACGATGTTTTGCTGTCGTAGGACCCTACCTGTTGCGAATCGTCAATACCTCAATATCGACGAGCATTTTCCCGGAGAGCTGGAAAATTGCTGAGGTCGTGCCCATATACAAAAATAAGGGTGACATCAACACTGCCGCTAACTTCAGGCCCATATCCTTGCTTTCGCACATGTCAAAGCTACTTGAGAAGGTTGTGTGCAACCAACTATCAGCATATCTGACTCGATGTAACGTCCTCTATCCTCAGCAATATGCCTACAGGCCGAAGCACGGCACGGAAGATGCGCTGTTAGATGTCGCTGACTGGATCACCCAGAACTCCGAGCGAGGTGAAGTCTCATCTGTCACAGCGGTAGGTTTAAGCAAAGCCTTTGACAGTGTGGACCACAGCGTACTTCTAAATAAGCTTGGATGGTATGGCATAGATGATGCATGGTTTCGGAGTTATCTGACCGGGCGAAAGCAGATCGTAAGAGGTGGTTCGCGGACCATTTCCGTCAGCTGTGGCGTACCACAGGGGTCGATCGCTGGGCCAGTCCTTTTCAGCCTTTTTACCAACGACATGCACTGCCATCTGCTGAAAAGTAGAATTATTTGTTATGCTGACGATACCCAGCTTTTAGACCACTCGGATCCAGACAGCATAAGTCTGAACTCATTGAAAATACGGATCGAAACAGCGCTCAACACACTGCAGTGCTGGTTCAGATCAAACTCACTAAAGATGAACAAAGAAAAAACGGACTTCATTCTAGTTGGAACTCGCAACGCTATTGAAAAGACAAAAGAACTCAAACTAAGTGTAGCAGGCTGCATCATCAAGCCTTCTAAGACCGTTCACCTTCTTGGTGTTGACATTGACCCGTATCTGTCTTGGGAAGCTCATATCACGCAAGTCGTTAAAAGATGCAACTCTCTGCTCATCCCGCTCCGCCGCTTTCAACATCACTTCACTCAGGATGCCCTCAAGGTCCTGGTAGAGGTGCATGTGCAACCACACATTCTATATGGTCTATCGGTTTGGGGAGGAACTACGAAAAAACAGCTGACTCGTGTTCAGAAAGTTATTAACTTTAGTGCGCGAGTAGTGACAGGGATGAAAAGAAGAGACAGAGTGGGACCAGTACTTGAGTCATTTTGCTGGAGACGGATTGAGGATCAAGTGCGGGAAAGAGATCTTCTAAAGATCCACAAGTCCATTCACTCAGAAGGTGGTCCAAAAGCCATCCGAGGAATGTTTGTGATGCGGCATGAAGTTTCACGACGAACGACCCGATCGACCGAGACAAACTCCATCGAGCTGCCTGTCTGCCATCTAACGAACTCTCAACGACAATTCCGATACCGAGCTACAAAATCCTGGAACGACCTACCCTACCGAACGATGAACGAGCCTTCTCCTGCACGATTTGAAAGATTAATTAGGTCCACGCAGTAAATGACGGAATTATAATATTTGATTGTGTGCTTTGATGTGCAAATGTGTGCTCTGCTTTTCTGCTGACCTTGTAACGCCGCAAACCTGAAAACCCACTCGTGGATGGTCCGGTGAAGCTTGCTGCTGCACGTGTAATATGCTACAAATACATACATACATACATACATACAATAGTTCATCTCTATGGATTTTCCACACAACCCCCAATTCCACAATAGTGTATCTGCTTTTACCCGAGCTACTCCTTCTTTGTTCCAGATTTTGCACTCCAAACCATCCCAATTTATTCTAAAGAAGTTTTTCTGAGAAGAACACGGGTGGTCAGCATAAAGTCCCCTTGAAAAATTATGAGAAAATCTTGTGCGCGCGGTAGATTATTGCTTTGTAAAAAATAGCTTCAAAATTTTCCTGACGGTTGTTCGACGTTACGGAGCCATCAAATGTGCCAGCAGGGGCGAAAAAAACTACCATTGTGGCATTCAAAATGGTGACAGCCCAAGGTGGGTGAGGTGACAAAAATCAGCCGACGTATTTCCTTCAGATCAATACCGGGACAAATCGCCGAAGTTATCACCTGTAATTTGAACTTGCTGTGTTTTCAGCCACTTAATGGTCCAGGAGTATCCATTGGTATCCTTCTAACGCAAAACGTGCCACATTTTGCGGTCTGGGCTGGTGGCACATTTATGGCTTGACATGTTCAATGGTGACACACTGAACACTCTTTTGGCCCCTGTATGCCAGTGGTCATGTAGGTAAGCGTTTCTCAGTGGAGTGAAGCTCGTATTCTTCATTGAGTTGACCCTTTCGAAAGCTCACTGCTTGTCACTTCACTGAGTGCCCACAGGACGCATCTCGATCTATCACGACACGAAAAAAATATTCAGAGAAAAGAAATTGTGATGAATTATTATCAACAAGTGAAAGGTAACGCCGAACAAATAAAGCATTCGTGGAAATTAACCCGCGCCCCACCGGGGGTCCGGCGCCACCTTCGCCCCACCGGAGGGGCCATCGATGGCCCCCCTCTAACTCCGAAAATATGGGCGTTAGCGCAAATCTGCAAAGTGCAATAGGAAGCTCGCGTGAATTCAGTAAGAAATTACTTCGCATGTTTTAGTGCTCAGGTCAATGGTTTGACCTCCAGAGGTCAAATTCGGTCAAGATCGGCTATTTTCACTCAAATATGCAATGATTAAGCAAACTGGGCATAACTCTTATGTCATTAGAGCTATTGAGACCTGGTAAAGTACATTTGATAGCAAATTGCCAGTACATTTTCCGCTATGTGGAACGTAAAGACCTCCCGCCAGTGGTTTGACCGCCAGAGGTCACCTCGTGACCTAATATGACCTGAGGTCACGAAAGGTCAAAAAGTGACCTTGCCGTATATCAAATGAAAGCCAGTGACAAGACAAACACGATGGTGTTTGTTTCACCGCTCTAGCTCAATTAGGTCAAAAGTTATTGTCCAAATACTGTGTTTGACCTCTGGTGACCTTGGATGACCTTGGAAAAGTCAAAGGGCAAATATGACCCCTGGGATCCGTGAAAGGGTGTCCAAAAACGTTGTTCTGAGCAGTCTGAGTATTTGCAATCATTTTTGTGGCTTTTATATCATGAAATAGCTTTTCCCCATGCTTTGTCAATGGGAGAGGTCGCCTCGTGACCTGACCTCAGGGCACGAAATCGAAAAATCCCGGATATACACCTTGTAGACCCTGGAGGGGTCATGAAGTGTAGGAAGTTTCAAATCGATCGACTTTGAAATGTAGCTCTTACAGAGCTCTAAAGGTGAAGTGAGGTGACCTTGGTTGACCTCGTCTGGTGACCTGACCTTGGGTGACCCGGGGTAAAAAATTTCAGGGATGATGGGAAAATGATGCAGTAAGAGGTAGAGCCCTCAACCGCGGTGCTGCGCCTCGTCGTTTTTCTGCTATCCCGGAAAAACCTTAGGGGGGCCATCGATGGCCCCCCGGTGGGGCGAGGGTTAAGGTGCAGGCCCACGCCCAATTCTTTCTGATATACGATTAGAACCGAGAAGGGTCCACCAGAGCTTTTAAACATAATCAACTGAACCACCGGCACTTTTCACCATGTCAGTGCAATATTTGACTGTGACCTTGATATCGTTCAAATGTCAATGAGTCCCCGATGAGTCCTGTACTACGTTCAATCGTGGCTGCTAAATAAGGAAAAACGAGAACCTCAGCACAAGCTAAAGTTTCCAGAACAACTATCCAGGGTATAACGATATTTGCAGACAAGAACTCGGGATGTCTCTTCTCATACAAAAGAACAGCACTGAGAGTTCGCGATTCTGCGGCAGCCAAGCAAGTCTAACTTCTTCATATTCAGTTCATATTTTGAAGATACTACTATGATGCAACTGGATGCAACTATTCCTACGTCATTTTCAGCTTCATTCATCCGCTAACCTAAATAATTTAGAATCAAGAACGTGCTTGCTTCTCGGTTTCTCTCCACCAAGCTGCTGAATGGTGATGTGATCTCTACCAGGTCCCTAAAATCGTAACCGACCACTGTGTTGATTTGTACTCTTTTGGGTGTTAGTCGGGGGCTACATACGGATCCAGTTAGTGTACGTATTTCTCCATTGCCCAGGTGCTTTAGTATTTTACCGCTGCGCCTAAACCCATCTCACAGAACTATCACGACACTCTTATTCCTGCTGGAGTAAGATCACATTTATTCCTAGAAAAATAGTTGCGAAAAATAATTCAGTCAACTAGGTTTTTTTCACCGACAATCCTTGTCCTTATTCTTACACTACCTGGGGGCTGTGAGCGCATGTGCCTGTGGCTACAGTGACCCCTTCGGGTAGAATCCCATCCTCTTTATCCTCACCTTTCATCATCCTTGCCGTCTTCTTCCATAGTTTTTAATCACTTCAGTGTGAAAGTGTGAGCAACACATGAAATGACACGGATCTCCTCACCTACAATGGGGGCGAAAACTCCACCTATCGCGAAGCTTCGGGAGGCTGCCCTCTGCCTCATTTCCAGGACCTTGCAGTGCCTGAGTAAACATACTTGGACCAACTTTGGCAAGCGAAGTCTTTTAAGACATCAGTTCGTACTTTTTGAATAGGTGGACCCTGCTTGGACAGGATGGGAACAATTCTATTCTGACATGAAGGGCTAGCCATTGACGAAGAAGTTTCCCATGTTAAGCTGTCTGTCTGTATATCGGCGTTGTAAGTGTCTAAGAATCCTATAGGGGGAAGGGTATCGGAGGGTTATGCACCTCGTTCCAGGGAATGTTAAACCAATCCATATTAAAGGGATCGAGTGCCTGTCATATTTCTAACTTTATCAGAGAGTGCATTCAATTGGCCTGGTAAACTGAGAAAATGGATTTATCAATTTGGACGATTGAACAAACTTATCACTGAGTCTTATCTTTGAAAAAGTTATCCAAATGAATTCTGTCATTGAGAAAGTAAGGCTCACGTAAAATTAAACTATCTACTCTCCCCCTCCTTCCACTCACCCATTCACTAAAACTTACCTAGCTACAAGAGCCCAGGCTTCCAGAAATTTAGGAACACCTCTGCTCGTTAACGTAAGTACCTACCACCGAAGAACGACCAGAAATCGACGACGACGGCATCGACAGTCACGGTCGCCAAACTCAACACCTGAACCTGAAAACAAAACAACACAATTCAACCCCCGCAGGCGATGCGCGACGTTCCGCCCCCTCACCACAACACAGCCAGCACCTGTGCAGTGTTCTGGGCAGGGCCCACGCTCTGCACTCTGTGACGTCAGCTCCGGCGTCGCCAGGGCGAGCGGCGAGGTGTGGCAAAGCAGGGGGGATGCGCCGCGGGCGGCGGCAGAGCGCACTGAGCCGGTCAGCAGGGCGGCAGGGTCGGGTGCTGGGAGACGGTGCTGGTGGTGGGTGCATGCAGCTGTACCGGCACACCGCCTCCTAAACAACGAGGTCAGTGGTCGGTTCTGGGTCTAGAGAAACGGGCGGCCGCCCTCTGATTCTGACCCACTGGCTGCGCATTTCAGGTACAGGTGATACTGTCTGATTTATCTACTAAATAGAGTGATCAATAAGATTTTAATAGTGTCCGGACGCCGAGGCGGATATTGGATTTCCGATCGGCGAGGGGGTGGGGTGGGTACGTGATCGGGGAGGCTATCCGAACCAAAAGGCCCACTTTTAGTCAGAAAACCTACCACGTGGGCGCTAAACCCTATCGCGATAGTGTGGGTACTCGTATCCTGGGCAGTGGGGGATGGGAGGCGATCTTTCAGGGGGCACCATCGACCCTTGATGGGAGCGCCGTGATCATTTTAAGGGGTGCCGAGGGGCGGTTGGGGGAGCAAGTCCATCCCCTCGCCATCTGACTGGATCCACCTATGACTAAATGACCGACATTAACGTTGTTTATCGCTCAATAGTTGGAATCTTAACCCAAGCCCCGCTGGGGGTCCGGCGCCACCTTTACCCCCACCGGGGGCATCGATGTCCCCTCTAACTCCAAATATATGGGAGTTAGCGCAAATCTGCAAAGTGCATTGGAAAGTTCGTGTGAATTCAGTATGATTTTGCTTCAAGGTTTAAGCGCTCAGGTCAATGGTTTCACCCTAAGAGTTCAAGTTGTGTCACGATAGGCTATTTTCACTAAAATATGCAATGTTTCAGAAACCTGGGTATAGGTCTCATGCCATTAGAGCAATTGAGATCTGGTTATCTACTTTCAACAGGAAAATTTCAGCGCTTTCCCCGCTCTGTGGAACATAATGACCTCCCACCAGTGGTTTAACCTCTAGAGGGAATCACTTGACGTAATATGACCTGAGGTCACAGAAGGTCAGAAAGTGACCCTGCCGTATATCAAATGAGAGCCAGTGAGGTGACATACACGATGACTTTAATTCAGCGCTCTAGATCTTGGTTAGGTCAAAAGTACACGATGACTTTAATTCAGCGCTCTAGATCTTGGTTAGGTCAAAAGTTATCGTCAAAATACTGTTGTTGACCCTGGTGACCTGTGGTGGCCGCAGATAACACTGGTCAACAGCCAAAATGGATCCGGCACGTGAGCGCTTGTTTCCACCTATTTCGATATCGCTGATTTCAAAATTAGTAACCGTTTTTTGCCATCGGACCTGGTTTTTTCTCCAGAGCATGCCTGGTGTATAGCCCCTCCACTTTCCACACACGGTCATGAGCCTAGCCTTTTGCGGAAAATCTAGATCAATGATGTCAAGAACCCGGCTTATCTGCAACCAGACAATGTAGCTTATCACTGTACATGTGAACGTATTGCAACGAAAGACTACCTCGCATTCAAGTGCATGAACATTGTATATTGAACAAGGCTTGCGCTCGGTCGCACAAGCTCGCCGGTATTGTAGACCGAGCGGTGACGTCGCAATACTATATGATGATGATTTCATTTCAGATTCACCTCCCGTGAAGGTCAAGTCCAAGTAACAAGTCACAGGTCAAGGTCATTCCACTATTTCAGGGTCATTGACCTTAGTGTCTTTGGTTGGATGAAGTCACCTAATATGGCGTATATTATGTTATGACGTCATAAGCTAGGTAACTCAATCTTGAGCTCAAGGTCCCAGGTTCAAGTCAAAGGTCATAGGTCAAGGTCAAACCTGATATCCCGCCCGACGGTTGCCATAGTGCTAGTTGCAGTATACGTTATGGGCAAAATGTAATATTTTGACGTCAAAGGTCAATGACCTTGAACGACCTTGACCTTAAAGTTTCAGAGAACATTGCCTCAGACCTTCCCTCCATTACTTTAGGTCACTTTCTCTCCATACCTGGCTTCTCATCACATAATCACAGCATTTCCCACTGGCTACCCTGCACAGACAGAATTTGACCTATATGGCCTCATTTTACCTTGAATATAATGACCTAGGTCTATGAAAATCGGGTTTAAGGTAGAATACCCTAGCCTCCACAAATACCCAAACGTTCATTTTCCCAGACCTCTTGGGTTTTGCACTGTCAAGGTCACTGATACCAAGTAGGCTTGCGCGAAGACGACACACAGACAGACTGGATCTCAAAATTCTGATCTGATACGGCATTTCCGCTGCCGGATTCGTCTTCAGCGCCACAAATTACCCTTGAAACGAACTATTTTGTATTGGATCCATGACAAAAGTTAAATGTTGTTGACCAGTGTAAGTGAGGGGGCAAATATCGCCCCTAGAATCCGTGAAAGGGTGGCTAGTAATGTTTTTCTGAGAAATATGAGCATTTGCAACTTTTTGTGATTTTTAGATCATAAGATAGCTTTCCTCATGCTTTTTATATGGGAGAGATCACCTCGTGACCTGACTTCAGGTCACCAAATCGAAAAAATCCCAGATATACATTTTGTAGACTCTGGAGGGGTAATCAACAGTAGAAAGTTTCCAATCGATCAGCTTAGAAATTCAGCTATAGTATAGCTTAAAAGTTGAACTGAGGTGACCTTGGTTGACCTCACCTGGTGGCCTAACCTAGTGTGACCCGGGGAAACAATTTTCAGGGATGATGGGAAAATGATGGCGTGAGAGCCTGAGAGGTAGACACCTCAACTGCGGTGCTGCGCCCCGTCGTTGTTCTGTTCTTCTAAAAAACCTTAGGGTGGCAAATAACCCGTTCCATGCATAGCCCCAACAGCGAAGAAAATGGAATAAAACTGGGCCTAGGTGAGAAAAAACGAACTGACCAATCTGGGGGCCGGGTGGCCCAGTGGGTTTATTGTCCGTCTTCAGACTGGAATGACATGTATTAACGTGGGTTCGATTCTCACGCTGAAAGACCACCTTCCGTGTCTGTCCCTCTCATTAAAAACGTACCCCAGTATTCCCTGTAATTGGGCAAGTCTGCCCGTTGTGATGAACCCTAATAAAATACAATAAAAATCGACGACCTTCTCTTTTCCCGGAACTCAATCTTACCAGGATCCGCAACCGTGAAGTTCTGCAAGTATTGAAACACGCGTGAAAGCCTCTGATTCATTTAGATCGCGTGGTCTGTGAAAAGATACTAGGCGTCTGAAGTGCATTCGAATCCCGGCTCCATTGTTCTTCCGTCAGAAGGAATTTAGAAGTGAAAATTAAGAAAATTAAGAAGTGTAACTTCGAGCCTGGTTGTATTTAATCTAAGAGGATCAATTTAGTCAAATTGTTAACGAAGCTAGTTGATAAGGTGTAGACTGGCCTGTATTCTCGAATCCGAATGTAAAACACACTAAAATGGTATATTCGGGCACAGCCCTTCATCAGAATCATGTAGGCAATAAATTAGTCATGTAGTCATGGTGTAGCCAGACCTCGAATTCGAGGTCTGGTGAATTCGAGGTCTGGTGAATTCGAAGTCTGGTGAATTCGAGGTCATAGTATGGCCAGACTTCGAATTCGAGGTCTGGCTACACTATGACTGATAATTTGTGACATTACCTACATGATTCTGATGAAGGGCTGTGCCCGAATATACAATCTAAATGTTTTTTACATCCGGATTCGAGAAGACAGGCCATTCTACACCTTATCGACTTATGATCATGCTCCTCGCCGCAGCACTCCAAAACAAAACCCATCAACGTTAAAAAGTAAGTTTAAATTGAAGTATTAGGGAAGCGGAGGGCATAGCACTCCGGGGGAGGCTTTTGTTGCGTCAAAACTGTGAAGCAGAGTTGTGCGTTTCAGATAAGGAAGTCTGTGAGACACAAGGTCAAGAAAAAGGTGAACAAAGCGAGTAAAGGTCAAACAAATGCGTTTGCAGGGAAGACATGAGGGCAGAGTAAGCTAGACATGTGTTTTGTGAGCCGTGCCGAGAATCCTCTATTGCTGCATTTCATTTCACCCGAAGCTCTATATTAAATTTCCGCTCAAAATAAAAGTTCGAAATTACGAATTCACACCACGAAGGAATACATGCATATCAACTTTGATCTTTTTAGTGTACTACATTGTAATATTTATCAGTTGTTTTAGTTCTGTATTATCATGACTACTGTGTATCCATTTGTATACATTCTCAACAACCTGACTTCATCTGTAATTGGGGACGTCCCCGTTGATGATCTAGTAAAATAAAATGAAAATGAAATGAAAAATACCTTTCCGAGTGGACACGTATGCCACGTGACGTTAACACATGATGTGGCTTTTACACCGTTACGTACCGCGAGCAGCCCGCTCAACTGAGCTTCGTAGTTACGCGCCATGCTTAGGTCAACCTAAGGTAGTGATTAGAGGCGATATTTTTGTTTTGGCGTTCGAGGGTGGAAAAAATGTGATATCCTCATGTTCAGTCCTATTTTGTCCATAAACAGGTGCTTTTATAATTGCGAGAAAATGACTTATTCCCTTGAAATCGTCCATGATGACCTCTCAGGGGTCTCAGGTCCAAATTTGCAACATGACACTAAGGAGTGGCCTAAGATGCTATTATTTTGATTTTGAGAATAGGAAGTCATACGAAGCCACATCTACACAAATAGAACCATGATTTGCCAATTTCCCCTTTTCCACGTATTTTTAGTGGAGTGACCTGTCCCCGGCCATAGAACATCGATGTCGAAAATCCTGTTACGACTCTTTTGGTACTCGGACGGCATATTATGTATGATTGTTAAATCAATGCACCGAACGTTGTTTTCTTTCTTCCCGCACACACACACACCTACATCACTTCATTTCGTGTTGACAGCCACAAATGATGGAGCCACAATCACAGACGACGCCGGGACCAGGCAAAGAGGAAAGAATATGGATTTTATGACAGGATATGCGACGTTTAACACTATACGGAGAGGGAACACTAGAGACCACACGATTTCGATTTGCACAGGTGTCTGAGAGAGGCCGGTGACGTGACGCAGGTGACAACACGAGACGAGCTCTATCTCGGGCTGCCACCACCGTACAGGCCCCCGGCCCCCATCAGACTGCTATTGGGTGATATATCGATCCCTTATTTAATTCCAAGAAATAGTTCGAGTTCAGTTCAGTTCAAAACTATTTCAATTCAAGACTGTTAGAAACGCCAAAGGCTCATTACAACTTTTGAGTGAAAGACTTGACATGAGCACGTCAAACAATAAAGTCCCAAAAAACCGACCATCATCGTACTCAGCAACGGGGGCACGGTAGTGGAGTGGTCAGCGCAGCTGGCTTCCACACAGCCGACCTGGGTTCAAGACCCAGCGGCTTCCCTGAACAAGGAGCGAACTGGCTCCCAAGAGACGCTTCCAACAGGGAAAGAGCGTATGAACCTGCCAGTTGGTGTGTCGGTAAGCCCCGAAAATTATGAGACCTCGCGCGGGTCCGCTAGCGACTCATGCATCTGCCGGCAGTCCAGTACACACTTAGGACTGACTTTCTCCAAAGATCTTAGGTATAAAGAACACGTGGACCAAATGGTCAACAAAATTCACAAAACACTTGGCCCAATTTAACCAATAGCACGACATCTGCCAAAGACAATTCTGGACCAACTATACAAAACCTACATTAAACCTCACTTTGACTACTGCGACATAATATTCGATGGACATATCACGGCATAAGACACAATCAGAATAGAACGGCTCCAGAATCCTGCAGCAAGGCTCGTAACAGGAGCACAATTCAGGACTCCGACAGAGAACCTAAAACGAGAGTTAGGATGGGAAACCCTGGAGGACCGACGCAAAATTCATAAATTAAACTTTATCGCATTTTGACTAACGCCCATGTTCCTCAGTATGTCAAGGCACTTATTCCCCCTACCCGACTTGACCTTACTACCCGAACCCTGAGAAACCTGAAAGGAGGACAGCACCTCAACACCACACATCGGGATTTAAGACGTCATTCTTTCTTTCGGCCACCAAACTGTGGAATTCTCTCCCACAGGATATTCGAATCGCCCAATCAGGGAAGCATTTCAAACAAGAAATCAACAGAATTTTCGGATCACCCAAACCACCAGCTTATTACGATTTTGGCTCAAAAAGGGATAACACACTTTTAATGGCCTTAAGGGTAGGTGTCAGTAATCTAAATTCACATCAGTTCAAAATTCAATTATCCGACTCTCCTATGTGCCAAAAATGTAATCACGTCAATGAAAACGTTCCTCATTTCTTGTTGTCTTGTCTGGCGTATAACATGGAAAGAGCTGTTCTGTTTCAATCATTACCAAACATTGTCGAAGTCAACTTTAGTTTATTAAACCAATCAATCAAACTTGGGGTAATATTGCACGGTTCAAACCTCACGGAAAAGAAACAAGAACGAGTGGCACGCAGCGTTCAAAAGTTCATAAGTAGAACCAAGCGGTTTGCCTAGTATGGTGGCGGCGGCGGCGGCGGGCGGGGGCTTTGCTGGAGAAACGACTTTTTTGGAATGAGGGCTGCGAGTGCGGGTGGTGGACGACTCGGCGGTGGTTTCAATGTTTCGCCTTTTTTCGTGCAAGCGGAGATTTTTTAAAGCATTTAGGTGCTTTTTCACCAATTGCCTGTCTTTGTTTATGAATATGTGAATACTTGTTGAAATATACATACATACCAGCACCAGTACCTCATCGTGAGGTAGTCTCAGGCCGGCGAGCGCGAGCGCGACAGACTATCGTTCACCAACAGCAGATCGGGACAGTTCGCATGCTGAGAGCCTGTTCTCGTGCATGCACTAGCTAGGCCTGACAAAGCTGATGACGCGAACTTGATAAAAAAGGATACCATTCCACACTGAAGACAGCAATGTCTTATTAAACATAGACATCAATACATTAAACAGGTTTGATGTATTGAAAACAAGACATCAAATCTGTTTTCCTGATTTCATTCATCCAAACCTAATGTTTTAATCAAGGATAAGGCGTGGGGATGGGGTAGTGTGGGGGAAGAGCATTCGACTTCTACGGCACGGGCCCGGGTTCAGATCCCCGGGCAGGTATTCTGCTAAGCATTTCCGATCCCCATAATACACTCCCAACAGGATGAGAGTTGGTGACACCATATAGCCTTAACAGTCGGTGTGTCGTTAAGCCCCAAATATGAATTTAAGAATAAGGTGTGCCAAGCAGGGAAGTGTTTCGCGCCACCGTTCCCTATCACCGTTGAAAATCCCGAGGGGGGGTTAAACTACCTCACAATGGGGCGAGAATCAACGGTAAAAGGGGCCCTGGATATAGTAAAGGAAGGGAGCGCATAGTAGCCTGTGACTGCTATGAGAGGCTCCGAAGTGGTACTGTAAGCGTCTGAAATAGCAGTGGAAATTATTGAAATACTACATCACGCCCCCAAGACAGGACTTCCCTGTCCTTGATCTCCTCAGGTCAAACTGTATAAGAGGCCCTGATATTTGACACATATGAGTAAATTGGAGGTTTTTATTACCAGTTAGCAGGACCCTTGAACTTTTCTGGGAAGCGCCAGATGCACTACAAGTTCACAAATCAGAGCTCCAGGCAGACCAGAAGGCCCTTGAAAAGCAAAGAGAGCCCTAGCGCCTAAAAGTAAGCATAGACTGTTCTGTAAAGGAGACCCCTTTACTGAGAAAAAGAGCTCCGAACGGCATGCGCGTTGCCACTGGCGAAAAAGTGAGGGGACGAGTCAATCTTCAACCCGCCACTGACAATAAAGTTTTCCTTCTAGAGCCAACAACGCATCGGATTTGGGCTCACTGTTGTCTGTCACACTGTCTGGTAAAAAATAAATCGGGACATTATTGGACGAAATTTGGGGGCCTGTCTTCCCCGTTCACAACCCCCCTATTTCGAAGCGTATCCCGAAGCGGATGAGAGACCTTGGTGTTTGCAAAGAAGAGCCCTGACGATGATGCGGAAGGCGGGCAGGCTAGTGTAAATATTCATTCGCTGTTGCAGTGAACTCGCAATGGATAGGTTTCATGGGTCTACAAGTCAGACAAATAGGCCACTAGAATTACATGGACGCATCGGAAATATTACTTAGGCCACAAAACTCCGTCTTGGATCCACCGCTAGGGAATATCCCCAAACGTAAAATCCTGAAGTGGAGCCTCAAGTAGTTCAAGGGGGCCTCAAGTGCAGACCCCCTTGAACTCGTTCCTTCCACCGCTCGACCCAGAACCCTTGGCGAAGCCTCTGCCGCCTTATCTACCGACTTTTCAGCTCCAGCGACTGAGACTGCCGAGATGAACTGGAAACGCCGAGACTGGATAATAATAGTTGGGGTTTAACGACGCACTAACTGTCAATGATATACGGCATCGTCAACCCTCATGCTGTTGGAAGGGATTTATCGGATCAGGTCTAGTTATTCAGTGGCTCCGCCGGGACTAGAACCCGGGACCGGTGACTTAGGATATTTTAATTTTATCCATTAGGCCACCAATCCCCAGAAAAACCGAGGCTTATTCAAAAGTTCTGTACGTAGCCTTCACGAAGATCTTCTTTATAATACCGACAACAATTTTCCTTGTATGAGGAAACTGTTGAAAACAGGCAGACTAATTAGGTTTGAATGGCATTCATTCTATATAGAATTACGAGACAACAAATGCTTATCAACAAAACTATTCTACCAGGCTCTATGGCCTTCGCGTCGGAGACTAATCAAGTCGACGAATCATTAAAGACAAAACTGAAAGACTGCACCGTTGTCAGAAACGACAATATATTGCTCAATTACGCAGTTTTTATACCTAAACCAAAATACCTCCTTTTGTCACCGAGCGGGGGCGCAGTGCCCGTGACGTCTCTCCTCTACGGATGAATCCTGGCATACGAGCGGCAGCTCCTACCTGGCCGGGCTGTCACACTAATGAAAAACATATCTCCAAAACTATGCATCACACCGTGGCAGGCTCTCCATCATCTTATCATCAATCCAATTACTGAATGAACCTGGGTGCGTCACAGACTCTTCCCTTGCTTCACCACGCGTTTTCTGCGTGATATGGTATATTACCTATGGATCGAGACCTATTGCATTCCAGTATTATCTAAAACTGTCACCTAGGCCCCAGCATGTCATGCTTTGAGTGAAAATGGTAGTCTTGTGCTTTGACAAAGAGATGGTGACAGTGAGCATATAGTGTTGCCTGCAGGGGCGTAGCCAGGATTTCGCTCAGGGGGTGCAGAGGGGGGCGGCGCCGGAAGGGGCCATGCGATAGCGCCAAAATAGCCCTCTTGAATCCAAAAAAATCGGACGAGAAAAAGCATTGAGCGGTGGAGGTGGCGTCTGTCGAGATCAAACAAAATCAGAATCATTTACACAGCACTTATCCAAAAAAGTCGCTCTAAGCCACAGTGCCCCTGAAATATATCGACACCGCTATGACAAGACCAGGGGCGTGGGATCCGTTTGATAAGTGGGGTGGGTAACCTTAGAGGGGGCCCACCTTGAGGGGGCCCAGCAAGGAGGTCCATGATTATGAACAGTTTTAAAACCGTTACTTCGTGTCAATAAGGCACGCATGCACACCAGCCTACACTAGATACATCCATACGTGACTTTTTACGTTAAAGGGAATGTGGCACCTTTACAAGGTGATTTTAACTTAGATAGCCAAGTTGCAAAGCATGCCAGAAATCCCGGTACTCAATATATCATTTGCCTTGAAACTCACAATTTCCGTGGAGAAAAGCTAAAAACTTACCTGAAATGTACCCAAAATGTACCCAAGCAGCCGGCCGCAGTTGTCAGCTGTTGGCGTCACAACATGCTGACAACTGCACAACATGCTACCCCTAACTGCACTAAACTCCGGCGTTGGACCAATGTGCAACATTGCCTTTAACTTGTTTGGGCCACCTTGTGCTTATCTGGGGCCCTATAACATTGTCGAGGCACCCAACTGATGTGGCCCTTTTAGTATTTATGGGTCTTCTGGGCTAAATAAAAGCCCCATCAGCGTATTTGGGCCTCGTGTGTTGAAGGAGAGCTGCGCAGGCCCGCAGTTGACAGTTAGCAGTTGATGAGCGGGTACTTCAAAGTTTAGTAACCAAACATGATAGAACTGCAGGGTGGTACCAGTTTTAGCTTAATATAACAAGAATAATCTGGAAGTTATGCTAATCACGTACTTCATTCAATGTTAAACCACAAACAACTACAGCTGGTGGCTGTGTTTTTTATCCAACAAAATGACCAGCTGCCGTAGGCTATCGTTGCGGGTTCTTCATGGTTTGCTGTGGCTGTTTTCAACATATGCTATCAGAATCGAAAACTCTGCCCGAACTTAGAAGCTAACCATCAGCAAAATGTACGTCCAATTTACAGTAGCATTTGAGTTTCCCTTACCCAGGGTAGTAGAGGTCTACCATTCTCTCAACCTTCGCCCGGGCAAAAGTGTTGTTTGAACACTCCTTCAGGTTTTTTGCAACCACCCCAGAAAACCGACAATCTCTTAAGAGAGATCTGCTACCTTTCGTGTTTTTAATTTTTGCTATCTCACATAGAAGTCAAAATCAAGCAGGGGAGGGTGGGTTGTTCACCCTCCCCCCCTTCACCTCGAACGCCCCACCTTCGCCCCGAATCCGGGGCGAAGGTGAAGCGGGTTTTGAGTCAGCCCCCTCCAACAGCAAGCGCAGGCCACCGGATGTGACGTCGCACCTCGTACCATATAACATGGGTAAATTAAATGATTAAATATCCAATTTTTTTAAAAAAGAGGCACACAATCAAAAACAAAATGTTTATTAATTTCATTTAAGATAAATATGATTACCGTGCATTCTCACAAATTCGTAAGCGGGAAGTGTCATTAGCAGCAATTTAACATACGGCTCAATGGTGAAGGAATTCCTCCACGCCTGTGTGACGTCACTCGGGCGTGGAGGAATCCCTCTTGAATGTACCTTTAAGTAACGGTATCTTGGTTTTGAGTTGCATACCATGCTTTGTAGACTGTTCTTTAACTTTTCAGTTCGTTCCTGTTTCGTGTTGCAACACGTGGTGGGGGCGTGTGTCGCCGTGAGTGTGTCGCACTTGATAGACTGCGATGTTTTTTGTGGGGGTGCCGACTCAGATTTTAGTGTGGGTACTTCCCGCACTCAAGGGCGCAGTCAGGGGGAAGCACAGGGGCACGTGCCCCCCCCCATCGGTGCCGGGGTGCCCTTTTGATTGCCAGGTGGTGTACCCCCTTTGGGCCGTGCCGCTCGATATTTAGTGCCCTACGCCGTTGAACCCAGGTGGAACTAGACTGCATTTAACGATTTAAACTATTGTTTGATAATTAAGCGCCTTTTTTGTCAGTTAGGGGATTCTGTCGCCTTTCCAAGCACCCGGGAAGAGTATAGGCACGTAATCCGTTTCCAGATAATGCCTCATCGTCGCCAATAATCGTACGGGCGGAGCTCATCTGGTGCCCCCTGGAGCTAATCATGTGCCCTCTGAGCTGATCTGGTGCCCTCGTAGTCAATCTGGTGCCCCCTGAGAAAATAAGTGTGCCTTCTGAACCTATATAATGCTCTCTGAGTTAGTCTGATGCCTCCGAGCTGGCCTGGTGCCCTATTAGCTGTTTTAGTGCCCCTTGAGCTGATCCGGGCCCTCTGAACTTATTTAATGCCTCCCGGAGTTGATCTACTGTCTGGGGGTGCAGCCAGGAAGGCACAGGGGGCACGTGCCCCATCACTGCCAGGGTGCCCTTTTGATTTCCAGGTGGTGTACCCAATTTAGGCCGCGCCGCTCGAAATTTAGTACCCTACGCCGTTGAACATAGATGTAACTGGACCGCATGTGGCGATTGAAACTATTGTTGGACAATTTAACACCTTTTCGGTCAGCTAGGGCATTCTGTCGCCTTTCCAAGCACTCGGGAAGAGTATGGGCGCCTAGTATGTGTCCACCTAATGCCTCATCGTCGCGAATAATCGTACGGGTGAAGCTAATCATGTGCCCTTTGAGCTTATCTCGTGGCCTCTCAGCTGGTCTTGGCCCCTTGAGCTGATTACTTGTCCTCTAAGCTGATCCGGTGCCCCTGAGTCAATCGAGTGCCCCACTGAGCAAATAATTGTGCCTCCTGAACCTATATAATGCCCTCTGAGTTAGTCTAATGCTTCTGAGATTGTTTGGTGCTCCAAAAGTTGATTTAGTGGCCCTTGAGCTGATTCGGGCCACCGAGCTCATCTCATTTCTCCCCAAGTTGATCTACTGTCTCCTAAGTCAATATGGTGCCTCTTCAGCTGATTAGGTGCCCCCTCAGCTGATTATTGATGTCTCCTTATATGTTCTGGTACCCCCTGAGCTGGTTTGGTGGGCCCTGAGCCCACCTTGTGTCCCCTGAGATGTTATGTTGCTCCCTGAGCTCATTTAGGCCCCTGCCATAGAGGGGGGGCTGGGAGCTGATCTGGGCCCCCGAGCGGACCGATCTGGTGCCACCTGAGCTGCACTTATGCCCCTGAGTCGATCTGGTGCCTCCTGAGTCCATCTGATGCCCTCTGAGCTAGTCTGGTGTCCCCTGAGCTAATCTAGTACCCTTTAATCTGACCTGGGTCTCCTTACGTGATTTCATGAGCAGCTCTGAAGCCCTGAGATGAGCTGGGCACACGGAGGCTGATGAGGGCCCCTAAGATGGTATGGGGCTCCTGAGCTGATTAAGTGCCTCCTGACTTTATCTGGTATTCCCGAGCTGATCTGGGACCAGTGATCTGATTGTTTGTACCCGAAGCTGATCTGGTGCCCTATGGGCATCTGGTGTCACCCGAGCAGCTCTGGGGCTTTTGAACTGATTGGGTCCCGAGCTGGTGAGGGACCTCTGAGTTGATTTAGTGCCCCTGACTTGAACTTGCCCCCTGAGCTGATCGATCTGGTGCACCCGAGCAGATATACTGCCTCCTGAACTTAACTAATGCCCCCTGAGTCGATCTGTTGCCTGCTGAGTCATCAGTGTGTCTCCTGAGCCCATCTGATTCCCTCTGAGCTAGTCTGGTGCTCCGTGGCTAGTATGGTCCCCTTTAAGCTGACCTGGGCCTCCTGGGTTGATAACGTGATTTCCTGAGCAGCTCCCAGGCCCTGAGCTGAGCTGGGTCCACAGGGGTTGGTGAGGGCCCCGGAGATGGTATGGGGATCCTGAGCTGATTAAGTGCCTCCTGACTTGATCTGGTATTCCCGAGCTGATCTGGGCCCCGAGCTGGTCGGGGACCACGGATCTAATTGTCCCCGAAGCTGATCTGGTGCCCTATGGGCCGATCTGGTGTCCCCTGAGTAGCTCTGGGGCTTTTGAACTGATTGGGCCCCGAGCTGGTTAGGGATCATTGAGCTGATTTAGTGGCCCTGACTGGATCTTATCCCCTGACCTGACTTGAGGCCCCTGAACTGATCTGGGGCCCCAAGAGCTGATCTGGGGCCCAAGAGCGGATCTGGGCTCTGAGGGTAACCTGAGCTGGTCTGGGCTCTGAGCTTGTGAGAGCCCCTAATGTTGGCTTGAGGCCCCCTGAGGAGATCTGGCGCCTTAAACTGTTCTGGGGCTTCATGAACTGCTTTAAGGCCCTATGAGCCTATCTGTGGCCCATTGAGCTAGTCTAATGACCTCATCTCTAGGGCCAATGAGTTAGTCTAGTCCCTGGGTGAAGCATGAACTGCTCTGGGGCCCTGATCTACATCAGGGGCCCCTGAGGTGGTCTTGAATAGACAGATAATAAGAACACAAGGCCAACTCTTATCATCTCGGGGCAGGGTCACTGAGCTAGTCTAGTCCCTGGAGGCATAACTGGGGGGATGGGGGAAGCTGCTCTGGAGGCCTCTGATCCACACTTGGGGGCCCAGAGCTGGTCTTGAATAGATGGGGAATAAGAACACGATGGACACTCCCCTTGTAAAGCGGAGCTAACGAGGAATGAGGAATCTCTGGAACGGCTTGTGATGCCTAGGCACCCCTGGTTATATAAATTGCTTATTATACTGGTGGATTCTGGGAAGGGACGATAAAAAGGCATGTGCCCCTGAGCTCAGAGCACAGTCCCCTAAACCAGGATTTCTGCTAATTAATTTGAATGAAGAACTAGTTTTCACAATTTTCAGCCTTGTTCCGCCATCCCCATCCAAACCACCGGCCTATTCACATTTTCTTTAATCTTAACTGGGACCGATCCTTGAGAATATGAAACTTGATAAACGCGCTCAAAAAGCATCTCCCAAATTATTCCGGCAGCACAAATTTTAATCTTTCAAAGTCACTATGTCACTCCTCGTCCCACGGCAATTGTGGGAGGCAAAGAACTTAATCCGCGTTCGACCAGGGCTCACTCGTCACGACAAAACCAGTGGGCATATCAAATGAATTTTCGACTCCAATATGCCTTAACTTGCACATGGTAACAGATATCACATGCTCCGCTGATTTCTCTGATGTTAAGGCATGAGTTGGCTGATTTGCCTTTAAGTTTACCAAAAACAGTCGTGGTTTGGCTACTTTCATGCATTTTGGTTTTTTCGGTTAGTCGATTTGTCTTCTCCGTCAATGATTTATTTGCATTTTTATTGAACCAAAGATACCCGAAAATGATGTAAACAAAGATATGGTAAGTTTGTTTTAGGTTACGTTACAAAGTGTCCTTTTTCCCGGGGTGCCCCTCAAAGTTGGTGTACCCCCCTATACCAAAGCTCTGGCTGCGCCCCTGCCCGCGCTGCCTGGAACTGGCAGTGCTGAAACAATGCAGAACTGTATAAAGGCAAGAAATAACTCTGGAATAAGGGCCTAGAAAACTGAGAGCTCTTCTTTGTCTCTAGCTAATGCGAGTGTCTATAGCTAATGCATAGGCGGATTCAAATCCGAGGCAATGGTGGGTGGGCTCGAGCCCCCTAGCCTTCACCCGAAATGAAGTCCTGGATCCGCCACTGCTTCAAAGAAATATAAATCCACACCTATGCGCTTTCCAATAATGTTTTTGAGGTAGACAACAGCTCTGCTGAAGCAGTCCATTTTTTAACATGTTAACTGGGGGGGACATTTGCCCCCCAGTCGGCCGAAATGCCCTCCCAGTGCCCGGAAATTGGCCTTCCAGTGAAACGCCTTCTGATAGACAAGAGATGCTTTAAAATTGAACAAACGCAAACTCGCCTAACGAAAACAAAAAAAAACACCGCCTAGTAATAATGATTTTGTTCCATTGCTCGTCTCAAATTGACAGTCCAAAATTGTGTCAACATATTTCCACCAGTAGCTGTCTACTCCATCGTGCAAAAACGAAGCAAAGTGCGTAGTTACGGGAAATCCCGGCAAAGCAGCCCCAACTAATCCCAAACGCTGGAGATAGCCTACAACCAATCAAACAGCATGTTCCATCTCCGTCCGGTAGCCCACGTCCCAGCCAGAACCGTGGGATTGCATGATGCTCTCATGGGCAGCATAGGACCTATGATGTCGGCGCCCCCTAAACCCCAACTATGATGATGATGACGATGCTCTTATTTCATACGTGGCCAGTGGTGAGTTGTCAGCACTCGTTCGTGGATTAGGCGGGACACGGTGTAGCCAAAGCGCGTCACACTGGTTGCTGGTGTGGCGATGTGAAGTGCTCAGCCTATTTATTTATTATTATGGTGGGAGCATACGTAAACTCTATAGTGAGATAACTGCATTAATTCTATTTCTGTAAAGTTGATAAGTTGTTACTTGGCCTCTCTCACCGATTCATTGATGTTGAAAATTGGGATAAATTATGTATTCGGCCACACTCCTTCGTTAGAATCATCAAACTGGCTCCCGATAAACATTTCCAACAGCGAGAGTTAGAGACGCCATATGACCGTGACAGATGGTCCGTCGATAAGCCCCAAAAATTATTAACTGGGTTTTGCACGACATTCCAAAGATGATTTTGACAGCAACATCCACACATCATAGTAGGTATGTATGCACGTAAAAGCTTGTCTCAATTTAGGCTATAAACCACTTGCGTTCGATATTTTAGGAATTTACTTACCTTGCCACACTCATTAAGAAAAATAAGAAAATAGTTTGTCGCCAAATATCTCAATATTTTTTATTGTCGTGTTTGGCCCCGCGATTTTTCCTGTTGGTCCTTTCTTGGAATCTGGTCTTTTTGGCCCTTTTTCTAGTAGGGGAGAGGGTGGTAAGACGGGCATAGTTGTGTTTGAGACTGTGTGTCTCACTCACTTTTCATATAACGGTGATTAGATTTCGCAAACAGCTTCAGCAAACATTTATTTGACCCTGGGCTTAAACATACTAAGATCCGTGCTTATTCCTTTGAGCAGTAACGTTTACCGCAGAATGCTGCAAAAAACCGTCCTACTCCAACAGGTGGGGTAAGACGGGCTTTTGAAAATAGTTCATCATATGCTAGAAATTTTTGACAAAACTCATCATACTATATGGGGCAAAAATGAGGTCTGAAACATTTTGCAAGGCGATGTTTCGATAACACAGCCGGCAGACAATTATTTTGCGGAAATTCCATAAAATGATAATTTTTTCAGTGGATTCAAACAATCAATAATTTACAGCTCCTAATCCGGTTAGCAGGACATTCTGGGACTGATTCCTTTTATTCATGTAAAAACAGCAGCGATAAATACTATATAATTTATGGTAATATAATATTTCCTTTCGTGACCGTCTTGCCCCATATCAATATTCTAGAAAATTTCATTGTTGGCGATCATCATGCAAGGATAATATAAAACTTCAATCACCTAATGCATGCTAACGCTCTCCCCTGACAGATTTTGCATATTTGACTTTCAAAATATAAACAGACACTGACAGAACGCTAGAAAGAAAATTACTAACAACGGTAGATTGAGCCATCAATATTGTTTTTTCCAAAATTTTGGAAAAACAATAAAGGTTAAGAATTCTTTTTTTGGCTCATGATCAGGCACCCAAACACACACTTATGCAAGTAATGGGATATCGATACCATTGCTGGTTTGGTCCACAGAGCCTGTGCCCGTCTTACCTACCATGCCTGTCTTACCACCCTCTCCCCTAGCTGGCATCTATGTTATTTTGAGTTTGTCCCTTGTATAAATATGACTTCTTTTGGCCTTTTCTGCTCTTGAAAAGATGTTTCGACACCAAAAAAAAAAAGAACAGCAAAAAACTAGTATGGTGATGAGAGGAAGGGACAGAACTTTGTAAAAAATACGATCCACAAAAATGACGGCCACCAAAAACCGGATGCAAGGCATGCGATACTATAGGCGCGCTTTGGGTGAAAAGTTGCTGTCAAAGTGCATCCTCTGAGGCTCCGCGCTCCCCCAATTATTAAAATCCTAGATCCACCGCTGTTCAAGAGAAAAATTCACAGTTGGAAAAACATGAAAAATATTAAATGTTAGCGGGGAGTGTTGTGACCAAGATAATTGATTATGCTAAAACATTTTCTGGTTCTGTGGATAAAATCATTTGATGGCCACACGGGATTGGGAGGGCACTCCTGGCTTCCTATTAAATGGGTATTGTGCTAAAAAAGACTGCGTCAAATCAATATCAAACCCTTAACAATTAGTTTTAAACGGTGATACAGGTAGCTTTTCTGGTCGTTTCAGCCTCAAATCTGGGCTTTGTGGTATTTATTTGGCCATTTTGTAAAAAAATGGCCCCTTTTTGAACGTTTTTCTAACTCAGTTTGGCCTTTCTCCGCCGAAAAAAACTGGCAGCCGTGGACAGCATCTATAATCTCTAGAATATGGAAGAACACAAAAATTGGGAATCATTTTTGAACACTGAAGCCTCTAAGTTTTATTACCCCTCCCCCCGCCCCCGCCTCCAAATGATCCGCTAAAGACACTATAATGGCCAGCACAAGAAATGCCCCCCACTGATTTTTCCTTAAAAATGCCCTGTGCTGAAGAGAGGGAGGATCTGGCAATTTCTGACGATTTCTGACAAGGAAGTAAGGGGATTCAGCCGTTTTCTGACTTTTTTAGCAAAAGCGGAGGGGGCCAGAACACTCATATTTGACTGATGTCATATGTGTGCAGCCCCTAGCTAAAATATTATTTACGAAGCTCTTTTCTTTTGGAACTGGGGACGGGGCCTGAAAACTGTACTTGCCCCCCACCTTGCTTGTCACGTTATTGGTACTGAACTGAGTTTGGTTTGAACAAGGAAAACGTTCTACTTTCAGTGACCTCATTTTGAAATCACACGGCATAACAATAGCTTAGATAATGATCGTATCGTTTTTTATTCACCAATCTGAGTAGACCATGCAATTTTGCAGTTAATGGCGGTTTCATATGGATGGAAGACTAAGCAAATACGCCTTAAGAATCGAGCTTTCAAGAAACCGTTGATAACAGCTCAACAGCATATACACCAATTGGTTATGAACCGTGTGCCCTAACACGATAAAAGGTTTTCATTGATGCGCAAATATGTTAATTTGAAAGCCATGCCAATAGAAATCAGCGCAAAAACGTGTCATGCTTTAAATTTAAAACTGCAAAAATTTAAAGACAAAAACATAGCAGGCAAAACTCAAAATGGCACAGCGTGAACTAACGCCCCAGAGAAAACCCTGGGTGATTGGGGCTTATCGACGCACCAACTGCCAGGGTCATATGGCGACCCTGGGTGAATGTTGAATTGATGCCTTAGATGTTGGGTGTCAGAAGTCGATGATAAACGAAGTAAGTTAAACACAGGGGCGTAGCCAGTATTTCGCTCAGGGGGGGGCGTCGCCCCGAAAAGGGCCCCCTGCGACAGCGCCAAAAGCGACCTGATGGGTAAAAAGTGCCCTGCTTGTTACAGAATCGTGTCCTCAGGGCCCTCAGGGGGGGATGGCTGTCCCTGCCGTCTCCCACTTGGTTACGCCCCTGGTTAAACGGATTCTATTCTGACAAGTTTTCCGGTCTCGTTATTTCTCTATTTTTGTTGATGTGTCGTGTAATGCCTTGGTGAACTTCAGGGTGGCACACGTAACGGCGGACACCCAGTGACGGATCTAGCCGGTTGGTTTGGGAGGGGCAAACCAGAGTCAAAAAGCAAAAAAAACCGTCACGCAGTGAAAAATTGCGCTACAATATGCCTTTTCGATAGGATTTTCGGAACTGGAAAGGAAAAAAACGCCACGGGGTGAAAAATATGGGCTCAACATGCTTGTTTTCTTATCTAAGCCCCAATATTTACACTGAACTTCACTAATTCTGTTTGAAGTTGAGAGTTGAAGCACCAAAATCTTGCTTACAAGCTAAAAAGGCGTCGGGGGAAAAAGGAGGTCGATCGCTTGGGGGGCAAAAACATAGTTTTGCCCCGAGCTTTTCCGTTTGGGGGCAATTGCCTTTTTTGCCCCCTCCCCCGGACCCGCCACTGCGGACACCGGGTTATCAGGCATAAACGACGAATCTGACTGACCTGGCGCCGGGCTGAACGAAACCATTTACTGGAGAAGCTTCGACGAAGGTTGTTAGGTGCACTCCGGTGGGGCACTTCCCAGCCAGGCTCCAGTATACACCTGCCGAAGCCAAGATTACTGTACACAAGGTTGGCCCATTAACACACGCCCAGCTGGGGTCCCTGGCATGATGCGCCCCGCTGGGGGTCGAATTTCGCGCCCCCTCCGTATCTCATTTCCCAGGAAAACTAAATAAAAATTATGGACGGCTGTTGAAAGCTCTTGATGAAGCGAAGAGAAATTGTAAGAAGTATTTTTATTTCAGGTGAATATCGAGGTCAGCATAGGTCAAATAAGGTCCCATAGGCTTACAACAGGGCAGTGTACGTTTCCCCCTCTAGATTTTCACTCAGTAGAGCTAGGGAAAACATTTATGCATCATTGTATTCTTCTCATTGTGGCAAATCCAATGATGTATAATATGACCTTTCTAGGTCAAACTGTGAAAATGACCTGACCTAGACCTAGGTCAAGGTCACAGGGTGACCTGGTATGGTCATGCTGCATATAAATCAACTCCCCGTGGCAATACAAGAACACTTCAAGCGAAATGGTAGCTTTATCTCAATTCAGTGAGAAGTTATTGGCAAAACAATCACTGTATGCTCTTGTGACCTGACATGACCTTCGAGAGTTCAGATGGTCAAAAACTCAACTTTATTGTCAAGATCGTGGTAAGAATACACTGTTTGAGCATTTTCAGCTTTATCTATCCCGTATTTACCGAAAATGAGTCCTTTCTATTTTTCTCCATAGACTTATAATGGGGTGACCAAAAATTGACCCCACCTTAGGTCAACAATATCAAAATTCCGAGATAGCAGATTTGTAGACACCAATGGCCTCATCATAGTGTGAGAGTTTCGAACTGATCGGTTATCTGATACTCCTTAGACGCCGCTTCAAACTTGTAATTTTAGGTTTTGAGGTCGGGTCGCTTGACCTTAGATAGCTCCTTGACCTGACATGACCTGGCCTAAAAAATTGGTGATATGCGTATAATTGATCAGGGAGAAGGTGCTGTAAGTTTCGTTGCTCTGCGTCTCTTCGTTGTTGCTTTATCCGGGGAAAACCAGGATGGGGGAGGGGCGAATTTCACCCCCAGCGGGGCACGTGTTAAAGGAGCTCCGTCCCCAATAGTGTTGGATACAAGGAAGGCTAGAGGGCTCAAGCCCTCCCCCTCCGCCCCCTGGGCTGTCTGAGATGCAAGCTGTCGGGTAACTGCCTAAAATATGTGGGAACCATTCACGTTGAATATTGCAAAGAGCAAAGGCCTGCTCTGTAACGCCGGCAGGATATAATGGATGGAATATATTTGGGTCCCTGTGGTGTTTTATTTTTCAATGCTGCGCATCCCACATGCCACATCGGAGTTCGAATACACCGGAACGGCACTTCACGACACTTCTACAGCAGCAGTCAGCTTCAAGAACAGAAATATAGAGCAGGCGGACGTTCGTTCACAACATGGAAACTTTGCCGAATTCTACACCAGTTGTTCGTGCATTCCACGAAAAGTGCACAGTCGTGTGGGGCGGCTCCGTGCCTCGTTACCAGTCATTCGTCTCTGTGTCTCCGTTGGTCACGATCCTATTATGCCTGGCAGCCGTAGGCCCTCTGCGTGCGAGGCCCGGGATGGAACAATTAGCCGGTGCTTCCGCTGTCGTGACGTGATGCCGGTGTTCACACCTCGTGATCATTCTAAAGCTGTACATGTTTCAATTTCAGTGGCTTGGAAGACGGAATGTGTACGTATTACCAATCTGCAAGAACATTTAGCAGACGCAGGGCATCTGAACTCTGTATGTTTCGTGTCCTGTCTACCACATGCCCGGTGTTGGTGAGTCACGCTTGGCACTGCACGCCATTTATACAGGACAAACATTGTTGACGGTAATCTATTTCGGGAAACTGTCCTCAAATCCTTCTCTTGCCGTAAAACAGGTATTGAACGCACAAAACACGGGGATGTTGAACTAGAGTCACACGAGCTTCTAACGAATGCAGACGGTGAAAAGCTTCAGAAAACGTCATGTGGTTTTGAAAACGTCCATATTCAGTTGCCCTCAACGAATCTTGGTAAGAATAGTGCAAGTTGAGGTGTTGTCGTTTATATTATTGCGCGTGCATAAGCAGAGAGAATTGGCCCCCAGCATGCATCTATTTTACATGTTAGTTCACTTATCAACTCATGTTTCATTTTAACATAATAGCCAAACGAAATAATTTGGGACTTAATGGCGAATCCAGAACTTGATTTCGGGGGTAGGGGGAGACTAAGCGCCTCGAGCCTCCCCCACATTGCCTTGAAACAGCCTCCGGCTATGCATCTACCATAGACACTGGCATTTCTGGGATGGGGGCTTGAGCCCCTAGACCCCTTCTATCAGCAAAAATGCGACTAATATTCTCAATCTCGCTCTGACGATTTTTCCAAGACCTGTTGGCTGATTTTTGGGACTTATACGATAAAGGAAAGGTTTGGAAGCCTCGCATCATACGTGTCAGAATAGGCGGGGGGGGCAGAGGGTCATGGCTCCTCACTGTCCAAACTCCGATTTAGCGATTTCAGTCAAAGCGCGACCAAATCCGAAAATGTTGTAATTTTCAAGAACGGGCGGTGACAAATAGCCAAAATCTAGGGGCAGATCAAGGGGTCTAGTCCGGGCATACCACCCCTCTTTCCGCTCCCAATTTTAACCCCCCTTAGCTTATTTCAAAGATTTTTTGTTAAAAATATTTTGTTCCATGATATGACCTGGGTTGTCGCTTTCCGCTCCCAAACGTTTGGTTTATTAGATCCGTTTCTGCCCAAATTCGATTTATTTGTCTTATTCTAGGGGCGAATGCTCCCTATCAGTAAGAGAGACCGACTGGCAGTGACGGCGGAACGTCCAAATCTAAGGAGGGGGCATCATGTACTTTTTAATCCATTTCTTTCAGTCAACGGTTTCTTTCCACAGGGTTAGTGTTAAAATTTCTAATTTAAGCGGGGCACTGTGCCCCGGTGTCCCCCCTCCAATTCCACCCCAGTTCCGACTGGCCCGCACTTATTTTAGCGACGATGCATTTCCACCATAAGGAGGTGTAAGGAACGGCCAGTACCAGTGATAAATATGCTGCGTGGAAAGTGGGGGCGGAGACAATTTTTGGTTGGGTGGAGGAAACTATTTTTGCTAGGCCCCCTGGACAATGACCTTCCTCGAAAACAAAAAGATCTCCCAAGACTTCATTAATGAAGGCGGATTCGTTGTGATTCGCGCAATGGGGAGGAGTGTGCAGTTGGTATAGCGTGGGTTTCGGATTGCTGCATAGAATCCATGTTTCGGATTGCGGCATAGAATCCATGCAATTGCACAGTTAGCGTTGAAATGTCTGGGATTGGCTCCCATCAGATGCTTGGGTGCCAGTGCTCACCCGACGTAGTGCTTTGCAGGACGCTAAAGGCTAGTTTTCAAAACCATCTGTCGTTTATAGGCTTGCTTGTTGAGTAGTGATATCAAGTCCACTTATATTAATTTCCTCGGGGCTTTACTTACGCACTGATTGCAAAAACCGACCCTGGAATAGATATATTGAACAAAGGCATGAGGGCTTCAGAATACTTGCACCCAATTACACACTATATCACGAGGCGAAATACACTCCAGGTGACAATGTAAGAAATGATATCGCCACTTCAAAAATTGGCTCTTTGGACACAAAGTCTTGAAGCCGAACACGTAACGTAATATTTTGGAGGAAGGAGAGGCTAAGCTCTCCTCAGGAAGCGTTTGTTTCCCCGTACACTGTGCGTTTTGAGACGAACACAATACAAAACCAGAAATTTTGGCACGCTTTAGCAGCAATATTCCCTTTTAAAAGATCACAAGCTGGTGTTTTCTTAGCTGTGGGAGGGGGATTATGATGCTCCAATTGCAAGGTTATAAAGTGCCGAAGGGATAGCCAAGTAAGCTAGGCTTGCCAATCAGTTGCATCTATAAATCACCCAGTCAAGTTCAGTGGCCACTCATGTTGATTTCACGCATCAGATTGGGTACAGTTGCATCGGGAATGGTCTCAAGAACATTAATACTGGAGATGCAAAACTTCAACTCACACATTGATTACCCTCAACTTCAATGGTGAGGCCGCACAGTGAACAAAGGCCCATTCGAGAGACGGTATCAGCAAACCCGGCTACAATTCAGACAGTGATAAGAGCTCAACTTTGCAGGGCCTTTGCTAGAATATTCCCGGCCAGGTTTGTGTGCGACGCCCATGGGCCCCTTTAAGATGGGAGGGGGTAGCTTCCCCCTATTCCACCGCCACTTAGCGTTGCTTTCTGCGTACGTCTGCCTGTCGGGAAAAACTCACTGAATGGGTATATTCCTAAAAAGGTTATCATTAGAGCAAATGGATATCAAAGGCGCTGGTTACACGAGTAACGGGTACCGTGATTCGTGAACGAGGGAGGACGTTCCTCTCAAACTCGGGGGCTTTTTAAAAATGTCTGGGTTTTTGCCTTTTCTCCCTCTTTTTCAGCGCGGACCAGCGCGATTGTTTTTATTTCTATGAGTCTGTTGAAATGCCCTGATAACGCTCTTCAAGACCATGTGGTTTTAGGGTCGGGTTTCACAACATGGTCTTGGAATCTTCACAGCAATACTGACTATGAGCATGACTAAAATAAACATTGCTTCATACTAATCAATTATCATGTAATAAAATATAGTCACAATTATGCAAAGTTCTATTCTTACAAGACTGCTGTAATGTCTCTGTCAGACTTTTCACGTCAATTAAAAAAAATGTAAACAAGTCTCAAATGTTCCTGGGGGAAACCCTGATTACCTTAAAGTAAAAAAATTAACTTGTCAGGTTTACTGGATTTCCCACATTACAACATGCGATATATTAATTAGATATCCTTAATTATAGGGTATAACCAGTTTATCCCTCGTGCCGTGTGGAGGTTTTCAAACACCCCTCTTAGGTTTTCCCAGGGCAACTAATAAACAGTCGCGTGAAGCGTGACCGTGCTGGACACCCCTTATCCGTCATCGCCTTTGCAGGTTTCCAAAACAAATTCCAGTCTGGGTCTTTTTAGGTTGTATCACCAGGCCGAGTCAAGTGACATCACTGCCGAAAATGTTCCAAGTGACAACAGTAGGAATAGGCTAGATTTTTGGGTTCGGGATTCATAGCACATGGTAAGGTCGCCAAGTAGGTAGATACCTACCACAATCTGGGACAACCAATTTTGTATATTAAATACCTATAGCTTAGGGTACTGGGCGTTGCCTCTCTGTTGGAAATGAAGGAAAAATACGCAGATAAATTACTGGAAAATGGCTCTATATTTGTAAAGGTAGTTTTAAAACGTGTGCCCAAAACCTTGGTATCATGAGGTCAGATAGTAACGTTGATCGGATTTTGGGCCAGGTCGTTTTTTACACGTTGCTCTCATGCTTAACCCGCGCCCCACCGGGGTCCAGTGCCACCTTCGCCCCACCGGGGGCCATCGATGGCCCCCTCTAACTCAGAAAATATGGGCGTTAGCACAAATCTGCAAAGTGCAATAGAAACCTCGCGTGAATTCAGTAAGAAATTACTTCACATGTTTTAGTGCTCAGGTCAATGGTTTGAGCTCCAGAGGTCAAATTAGGTCAAAATCGGCTATTTTCACTCAAATATGCAATGCTTAAGCAAACCGGGCATAACTCTTATGCTATTAGAGCTATTGAGATCTGGTAAAGTACATTTGATAGGAAATTGTCAGTCCTTTTTCCGCTATGTGACACGTAAAGACCTCCCGCCAGTGGTTTGACCTCCAGAGGTCACCTCGTGACCTAAGATGACCTGAGGTCACGAAAGGTTAGAAAGTGACCTTGTCGTATATCAAATGAAAGCCAGTGACGAGACAAACACGATGGTGTTTGTTTCAGCGCTCTAGCTTAGTTAAGTCAAAAGTTATTGTCAAAATACTGTTTTTGACCCCTGGTGACCTTGGATGACCTTGGAGAGGTCAAAGGGCAAATATAGCCCATGGAATCCGTGAAAGGGTGTCCAAGAACGCTTTTCTGATCAAGCTGAGCATTTTCAATCGCCTTTGTGACTTTTAGATCATAAGACAGCTTCTTCCCATGCTTTTTTCAATGAGAGAGTTCGCCTCTTGACATGACCTCAGGGCGCGAAATCGAAAAATCCCGGATATACACCTTGTAGATCCTGCAGGGGTCATAAATTGTAGAAAGTTTCAAATCGATCGACTTAGAAATGTAGCTCACACAGAGCTCTAGAGTTGAAGTGAGGTGACCTTGGTTGACCTCGTCTGGTGACCTGACCTTGGGTGACCCGGGGTAAAAAATTTCAGGGATGATGGGAAAATGATGCAGAAAGAGGTAGAGCCCTCAACCGCGGTTCTGCGCCTCTTCGTTTTTCTGCTATCCCGGAAAAACCTTAGGGGGCCATCGATGGCCCCCGGTGGGGCGAGGGTTAAATCATACATCATTCGATTTGCCGTATTGAAAAGAATCTAATGATCCCTAGACACTGGCTCTAATTTAAACCAGTCAATAATCTAGGGTCGAAAAAAATGTCACAAGCCTCTAGCTTTTTTTACCCATCACCTCAACATTGGCCTGAGCCTAAACGTGACCCATGTAGTTACATTACTATTTCTCACTGGCTATCTACCAGTGTCCACGATTTTTTTGCTGCCTTTCAGAGGAGCCGAGAGCGGAAGGGATATTACAAAAAGTTCTCAATTTGGGGCGAAGGTGGACCGGAGGCACACTGGGGCAGTTCAATAACTATTCGTAAGACAATGAAACTGTTGACTGTACACGAACTCTCACATAGAAGCCGACAGCCAAGAGGCATATTAAAAAAGTTCTCAATTTGGGGCAAAGGTGGACTGAAGACACAATGGGCAGAAGTTGAATAACGGATTCGTGAGACAATGCGACTGTTGACTGTACGCGACCTTCAAGCTGAACCAACATACTTTCAGTCGATGGGAAAAACAGTGACTTCACGTCACATTCAAAGTCTGAAAGTCAACAGCTAACCACCGGAAACTGCAATATCAGTGAGAGTAAGGCTGTTGGGCTCATCGGCTGTCGAATTGAAATGGTGAAGAGTAGCAAACTTTGCCGCTTTTCGGAAAATCTGCCAAGCCACCAATGACATCCTGAACTCTGGTGAGAAGGGATTTACTTTCTGGGAGAGCATATCCTCACAGCCTGGGTAAAATGGACCTGTTGTGGGAATTCGGGAGCGTTGGTAACTAACACATAATAAATAACTCTGATAAGTTTTGAAGTGCTGCGGCGAGGAGCATGATGATGAGTTGTTAAGATGTTCCCTGGCCTCTCCCCTCGAATCCGGAAATGTAAAAAACACTGAAGATTATATATTCGGGCACAGCCCTTCATCAGAATCGTGGAGTAAATATCAATAATTCTCAGTCCTAGTATAGCCAGACCTTGAATTGAGCTTCAATTCGAGGTCTGGAAGCTCAATTCGAGGTCTGGCTATACTAGGACTGAGAATTATTGATATTTACTCCACGATTCTGATGAAGGGCTGTGCCCGAATATATAATCTTCAGTGTTTTTTACATTTCCGGATTCGAGGGGAGATGCCAGGGATCATCTTAACAACTCATAATAAATAACTCTCTTAACTAGCACACACTGAAAACCGGTGGAGAACCCGTAGAGTTCTTGCACTTAACTTGCACCATATCAATAATCGGACAGCAAATTTTAAGACCTGTCAGGGTTCTCAACGAGACTGATAGGGGTTCTCATATCGAGACATGATGCGCTTCTTTATGTTCTTCGGCGAAACGTATTTCATTTCTTTCCATTCAAAATGTTCTCAGCTGTCTAAAGAATATTCTGTGATTACACTCAAAATTGCTCAGGAGAACTTTGCCACAAACTTCTCCCATTAGAAGCCAGTGGTGTCTCCCTGTTCTATCCCAATACCTCATTGAGTTCTTTGCATTTTGGCGGGAAAGTGTAAGAAGCCCCACGTATCTTTCGGATGAGAACCCATTGGGACCGTTCTCATGCAAGAGAACAGGCGAGCACCGGCACTCAAATAGATCAATTTTAGTTTCTTCGTAAAGAACGCAAAGAAGGGATAGCGTTCTCGAACTACTTCTCGGGAATGGTCTCAGCTGATTGTGCGCGTGCGTGACGCTGCGGGGCTGCGTCGCCATGGCAACACACGACGTGACAGCGGATGGTTCATTTGCAGTGGGAAGCTCCGGGAGTTGAGAAGTGGAGCATCTGGCGCCTGTTTTGTTAAGGTAAGTGTGACGGCACTTTGTTAATTGGTAACAACTGTCGTGTATGGTAACTAAATGTGGCTACTGGCCTATGGAAAATTTGCATCTTTGTACAAAACTGTGGTACCACCGACACTTTGTGGCAGACCTGGCAAAACGTTTGGATGGGGCCAGCCCTGGAAAAAATTTCAAAAACTTAGTGTTTCTGAACAACAAAAAAACAAAACGCTTTGCGCTTTGAAGAAGGGTCACGGGATCCACTGGCGATGTGCAGTTAGGTTGACTTTACCGTCTTCCTGTGAGAGGCAAGGTTTCGGAAGGAGGGGGAGGGTTGGTTTTGTCCATCCGTCCATAGGCAGATCTTGAATTGCCGATCAGGGGAGAGACACATGTTCAGGGCGTCATCCAGACCTGGGGGACGCCAATGCCAGGGCGGCACAAATATATCCGTTGGGCGCCAAATCCGATCGCGATAGCGCTTATTCTTGCTTCCCGGGAAGGAAGCGACATTTATGGGGCCCCCATTGACCTTTCAGAAAGTGTCATTGATCTCTCAGGGGGCATCGATAATCGGTTGGGCGAAGTGGTGGCATAAGTCTTTAAAAAGTATCTTTGTCCCATAGATCGGTCTATGCATCCCTCATATTCCTCTGATATATCTTTAAAATAAAGCTGGTAAAATATAGCTTATGAACCGGCATCTTAATGCTCAAATAGAACAGACCAGTGGCGGATCCAAGAGGCCTGCCCCTTAGAAATGTCCGAACCCCAATAGTAAATGCATAGCTGGATGCTGTCCGAGGTGCTGGCGGGGCAGGCTCTAAGCCCCCACCCCCCCTTTCAAATGAAGTCTTGGATCTGCCACATTAACTCAAACGTTTGGGTGTTTTTGGTCCATTTTTCGCGTGTTTTGAGCAGACTCATTTCCTTTTTCAGAGGCAGAACAAGTGGCGGCCATCAAAAGCCTGCTCGGGACTGCTGGGTTGGTGGTTCGTCAAAGCTGAAAATTGAGGAGGTCAGCCTAGTCCTCAGAGATCAGCAGCTTTTAGAGGAGATGCTGGACGTGAGTGGGCCTCACGCAAAGCCCTGTGCGTTTGTGAACAGATATCTTCTTCATCTGCAGACATAAGGGCCTGATCATTAGTTATGCTCCCTTTATAGGGGCGTTCGACCTCCCTACTGACGTCATGTGCCTTCACTGTTTGCAGGCCACATCATAACAATTTTGATCCGTTTGTGTTACAATATAAAGAAAACGCATTGTGTTGTTTTGTCGCCAAGTGAATCTTTAAGAGTCTGTAAATATTTGATTGAACACCAGTGCATTGTATTAACTTTGGCGTGATTTTCCATGCCTCACCACACCAGTTTCACTTCTTTGGCATCCCATTCTTTTGGAGAAGTCACGGTTACGTATGCCCATTTTCAGCTGCAGTTCTGTGTGAATTATCCGCTTTTTTCTAAGTGCTTAACAATTTGGCTGAGACTCAAACACGAGTTCATGTTTCTGATTAGCTCCACCACAACAGTGGAGCTTATCAAAAATGTGACTTGGCATCCGGCCTTAGACCTAATTGCTAAGTGCTACAAATAAGCGGATAATTTACGCGAAGCTAACGGCATTCCTCCTTTAAGCACCATATGAAAGAATTTTAGCACGTCTTCAAGAAGAAAGGTAGTCGTTCTCAGAGTAGACGCAGCGTGAAAATTTTGAGAATCTATTACTTCTTGAAAGATGGATACGGCTTCTTCTGGAAAACTCTAAAAACCGGAAAGGGTACTCACAGAACATTCTTAAGACAGCTGAGAACTGTTTGAGTTCTCCTGAAAGAAATGAAATACGTTTCACCGAAGAACATAAAGAAGCGCATCACGTCTCGATATGAGAACCCCTATCAGTCTCGTTGAGAACCCTGACAGGTCTTAAAATTTGCTGTCCGATTATTGATATGGTGCAAGTTAAGTGCAAGAACTCTACGGGTTCTCCACCGGTTTTCAGTGTACCCTTTCCGGTTTTTAGAGTTTTCTAGAAGAAGACGTATCCATCTTTCAAGAAGTAATAGATTCTCGAAATTTTCACGCTGCGTCTACTCTGAGAACGACTACCTTTCTTCTTGAAGACGTGCTAAAATTCTTTCATATGGTGCTTAAAGGAGGAATGCCGCTAGCTTCACGTAAATTATCCGCTTATTCGTAGCACTTAGCAATTAGGTCTAAGGCCGGATGCCAAGTCACATTTTTGATAAGCTCCACTGTTTTGGTGGAGCTAATCAGAAACATGATCTCGTGTTTGAGTCTCAGCCAAATTGTTAAGCACTTAGAAAAAAGCGGATAATTCACACAGAACTGCAGCTGAAAATGGGCATACGTAACCGTGACTTCTCCAAAAGAATGGGATGCCAAAGAAGTGAAACTGGTGTCGTGAGGCATGGAAAATCACGCCAAAGTTAATACAATGCACTGGTGTTCAATCAAATATTTATAGACTCTTAAAGATTCACTTGGCGACAAAACAACACAATGCGTTTTCTTTATATTGTAACACAAACGGATCAAAATTGTTATGATGTGGCCTGCAAACAGTGAAGGCACATGACGTCAGTAGGGAGGTCGAACGCCCCTATAAAGGGAGCATAACTAATGATCAGCGCCTTATGTCTGCAGATAAAAGAAGATATCTGTTCACAAACGTACAGGGCTTTGCGTGAGGCCCACTCACGTCCAGCATCTCCTCTAAAAGCTGCTGATCTCTGAGGACTAGGCTGACCTCCTCGATTTTCAGCTTTGACGAACCACCAACCCAGCAGTCCCGAGCAGGCTTTTGATGGCCGCCACTTGTTCTGCCTCTGAAAAAGGAAATGAGTCTGCTCAAAACACGCGAAAAATGGACCAAAAACACCCAAACGTTTGAGTTAATGTGGCAGATCCAAGACTTCATTTGAGGGGGGTGGGGGCTTGGAGCCTGCTCCGCCAGCACCTCGGACAGCATCCAGCTACATTTACTATTATGCATTACTATTAGGGTTCGGACATTTCTAAGGGGCAGGCCTCTTGGATCCGCCACTGGTCTGTTCTATTTGAGCATTAAGATGCCGGTTCATAAGCTATATTCTACCAGCTTTATTTTAAAGATATATCAGAGGAATAGGAGGGATGCATAGACCGATCTATGGGACAAAGATACTTTTTAAAGACTTTTGCCACCACTTCGCCCAACCGATTATCGATGCCCCCTGAGAGATCAATGACACTTTCTGAAAGGTCAATGGGGGCCCCCATAAATGTCGCTTCCTTCCCGGGAAGCAAGAATAAGCGCTATCGCGATCGGATTTGGCGCCCAACGGATATATTTGTGCCGCCCCTGGCATTGGCGTCCCCCAGGTCTGGATGACGCCCTGAACATGTGTCTCTCCCCTGATCGGCAATTCAAGATCTGCCTCTGGACGGATGGGGAAACCAACCCCCCCCTCCTTCCCAAACCCCGCCTCTCACAGGAAGACGGTAAAGTCAACCTAACTGCACATCGCCAATGGATCCCGTGACCCTTCTTTAAAGCGCAAAGCGTGTTGTTTTTTGTTCTTCAGAAACACTACGTTTTTTATTTTTTCCAGGGCTGGCCCCATCCAAACGTTTTGCTAGGTCTGCCACAAAGGATCGGTGGTACCACAGTTTTGTGCAAAGATGCAAATTTTCCATAGGCCAGTAGCCACATTTAGTTACCATACACGACAGTTGTTACCAATTAACAAAGTGCCGTCACACTTACCATAACAAAACAGGCCCCAGATGCTCCACTTCTCAACTCCCGAAGCTTCCCACTGCAAATGAACCATCCGCTGTCGCGTCGTTGTGTTGCCATGGCGACGCAGCCCAGCAGCGTCACGCATGCGCACAATCAGCTGAAACCATTCCCGAGAAGTAGTTCGAGAACGCTATCCCTTCTTTGCGTTCTTTACGAAGAAACTAAAATCGATGTATTTGAGTGCCGGTGCTCGCCTGTTCTCTTGCATGAGAACGGTCCCAATGGGTTCTCATCCGAAAGATACGTGAGGCTTCTTACACTTTCCCGCCAAAATGCAAAGAACTCAATGAGGTATTGGGATAGAACAGGGAGGCACCACTGGCTTCTAATGGGAGAAGTTTGTGGCAAAGTTCTCCTGAGCGGTTTTGAGTGCATAATTCGGCCCCTAAATACCACTGTTGATGCTATCTCGTGACAGCTGTCGTGCAGGTTCACTGTTCTCTTTTACTTGTGCCAGTAGGTGGCTCTGATGTGCACTGTGCTGCTGGGACGTCAATAATAAGGTAGCATACCATAGCTAATTAAGCACTTCGGTACTTTGGCTTTCATATTGACGCATTCGGAGAGTCATTTTCCTAGGTCTATAGAATTGCTGAATATTTCGGACAAGCACTAAGTAAAAACGTGGAAATATAATATATACCCTGTACTTCTGTACAATTGGACAGATCTTTGAAATTTACATAGTGCCTTTCATAATGACAGAACGATAAAACGTGTATAAAACACCACGATACCTCCATTTCTCGCTAAACACAGCCGTTTAAAAAAAACACTGTCCCATATCGGATTCAGGCTGAACTTCCCCAATCCCTGGTCAAGGGATGGCCTACTCGTCCTAATTTCGATCGACTCTCGCACTGACCTCTTAACACGCGCATTGACGGGGGTCTGAGCCAAATTCGCATTGGCGGGGGCGGGTACCCGCCCCCCCCAAGATCTCGAGAACCGTGCTAGGTGGCGAAAAACGGTAAAGGGCTTTAGATAACCCATCTACTTCCCCATCGAAATTATTTGAACCATTTTTTGTCAAGTCACATTTAAGGTCACTAAAGGTCAAAACATGCCGTAATAGGGATAACATGTAAATTACGTTTTTCGGTCATTACATCTGAACAAGTAAATATAGAGCAAAACGATTCAAACTATACAAATCCTCGCAGCAAGCCGAATCGAATGATATATAATATGACCTTACCAGGTCAAATCAAGGATTTGACCTGACCTGAGGTCAGGTCAAGGTCAAATTGAGCAAAATGCATATCATTAGAACTGCAATGACGAGGCAAATCTAATGCAGTCAAAATAAACGCTCTATCACTATTCATTACTAAGTTATTCAGTTAAAACCATTTTTCCCATGTATTTCCAAGGGAGAGGTCATGGCTCGTATCTGACCTTAGGTCATCGATATCAAAAATACCAGAACATATTTTAGAGAACTTGGTGGGGCCATTATGTGATATGAGTTTCAATGGGATAAGTTTACCTTGTTCCGACTTATGCTATCTTAAACTTTTTTGAGATCAGGTCACTTGGCCTGTATTGGTGACCTGACCTGAAATGACCTAGCCTTAAAATTGTGACAAAAGTTGTAAAAATGATGAGGGAAAAGTTATGCCAAGTACGGCGGCGGTACGCGCCGCCGTTTTTATGCTGTCTCCGAAAAACCCGAGGGGGCGGGTACCCGCCCCCCCCGTCAATGCGCGTTTTAAACCAATGTGGCTCGATCGCAGAGTGACCGCTTTGCTAGGGTTTAAATCTTGGTCGCAGTCCAGCCGGTGTTCGGCCAGGGGTATAGTTCGGCGCGCTCAGTCGCATATCGGATGTTGGCCAAGCGTTCCTTCAAACGAACGCTTTTTGATCGGCCTGTTTCTCCCACGTAAGAAGCCCCACACTGGCATGACGTTTTTTAACACTTGGAACACTTGGCCAACATCGACATGCGACTGAGCGCGCCGAACTATCCCCCCTGGCCGAACATTGGCTGGACAACGGCCAAGACTTAAACCCTAGCAAAGCGGTCACTCTGCGATCGAACCACATTGGTTTAAGAGGTCAGTGCGAGAGTCGATTAAAATTAGGACGAGTAGGCCATCCCTTAACCAGGGAGTGGGGAAGTTCACCCTGAACCCGATCTGCGAATGTGTTTTTTTAACGGCTGCGTTAAGCGAGAAACTGAGCGATCGCGGTGTTTTTGTACAGGTTTTATTGTTCTGTTGTTATGAAAGGCACTTTGAAAAATGGTCCTCTTTCGCCATATTTGTTCTAACTCTCGAAAGGTATATCCAATTGTACCGAAGAACAGAGTATATATTATATTTCCATATTTTACCTAACGTTTTTCCGAAATATTCAGCAATTCCATATTTACATTTGAGCTAAAAGCCGGTACATGTCAACATCCCCGAACTAGAGTTCGTCACTAAAATGTCATATCTGTTCCGGATTTTCAGAGCTCCTTGCTTGAGAGTAAAAATTCAAAACTAGGAGAGCAAAAGACTGAAAGCCAGACAAATACGGAAATTTGAAAGATTGCATCCTGTGACGGCGGAACGTCCGAATTTAAGGGGAGACACCAAAGATTTTCGAAACATTTCTTTCCAGTAAACGCCATAGGGTTAGTGTAAACATTTCTGATTTAGGGGGCACCGTGCCCCGGTGCCCTCCCTCCCCCAGTTCCGCCACCAGTGGCTGCATCCTTGTTGAAAGTGAAGCGAACACACTGTCTTACACATGACCGGCCTTCCGTTTGAATATATTATAATTTATACCAATAAGGCTCCAATAGTTCCATAAGAAGTGCTTCTGATGCCCTCTTGATTTGCCTCCCTTGAGAAGGGTCGTTGAGGTACACTGAACTAGCATGAATAAAATGGCAAACCAGCCGAGATACCTACAAGGACATTGAGAGTGACGGGGGAGGGGGAGAGGGAAATTGTGAACCGGGGCACGCTCCTCAAAATTGTGCCGGAGTCTCCCGAGTTTCCCGATCTTGGTGTTGGTTTGCTGCCCTGCTGACGCCCTCCGACTATTTAGCTATTGAGTCCTGGCTTTGCTTCCCTCCCATCTTCGGTCACTGCCCCTTCACCCCCCCCGTGTACAAAAATCCATTGTGACACCCCTTCAGAGATATCAGCCGTTTTTCGTTCCGGTTTTGTTCACAAAATAAAGTAACAGTAAGTTTACGAGAGAATGAGGTCAATTTTCAGAGCGCTTCAGTGCTTTGTCGTCCAACAGGCAGTGTATAACCATATTTTTCGCCTCAGTGGTTCCAACTTCCTTGGGGTATATATTTCCCAAGTCCTTCGATACCGCAGCCTGGTCGATCCCTTCACAAAAATATTGTCATCACAGTTACCTATGCTGTTAGACAGTAACCGCGGAGGGTCCGGATTTGAAGGGGCGGTGGGGGGGGGGCGGGGTAGCACGGACTTTTCAACCCATTTCTTTCCAGTAAACGCCATAGGGTCAGTGTTAAAATGTCTCATTTAAGGGGGCATGTTACCCCGGTACCTCCGTAGTTCCACCGCCTATGCTGTTGTGCCCACTGACCGGCGGGGTCTGGCGGCTGTGCTGATGCGGCTGTGTGTGCGTCAGATGCGGCCTGGCCTGCTGCTGGTCGCCGGTCTTCTGCCGCTCTGGATCCAGGCCTCAGCATCTGCCCAGATCCAGTTCTCCACCGGATGGGACCGCGGCAAAAGACTGCCTCAGCCCCTCGGCCGGATGACCGCGCCGGCAAGATCAGCACATGACCTTGGCCTCCTGCAGAGGTCACAACCCGAGTCTGAACCTGCATCGTTCTCGGATCTTGATCTCTACAAGCTTATTTCGATGCTGGAGGAACATGATGACGCCTGCTCGCTCTCGCCCGTACTGCTTGAATATATCCGTGAGCTCGTAGTGGTAAGTAATTAAATAACAGAGATGGGTACCGCTAGCAAATTATTGGAATTACTAACGCTACTTCCGCTTCCTTGGCCAGCTGAAACCGCTATTGCTATTGGCACTCTTTTTCAACATCGTGAAACCGCTACCCGCCCCTCCGCTACCCCGATACCGCTACTTTTTATTATAAAGTGCCACTAAATCGCTACCCCCAAAAATAATTTGATTCCTATTTTCCAAAAGTAAACTACTGATAATCTAGATATTACATAAAATCTAAATAATGATTGTAAGATATGCAAATAAAATCACACAACAAAAAACTCATTCAATCTCCTTTGACTTTCTTTATGTAGAAACCATTTATCCTCATCTTCATCCCCTATTTTTTGGGTGGCGATATCTTCAGCATGCTGTCGGTAACGGTAGTGTTCTTATTCTTGAGTCCAGTACCCACTACTCTGCTACTTATGTGTTATAGAAACCGCTGCCGCTACTCCGCTACCATTTAGAGAGTCCGCTAGTAGCGGAGTAGCGCATAGCGGAGAAGTAGACTTCAGTAGCGCACCAACCGGCTCCCTTGATTACTGTGCGAATGGGATTATAAGTACAATATTTATATGCGTGCATACAACCCCAGAATCATATCTGCACACAATCACAGTATTAAGTCAGTTTGGCCTTCCGCAATGAATTCCGACTTGCTTGGGCTGTAATGGAGGCCTCTACAGCATGTGCATCGTTCCTGGACAGCCTTTTATCGCATTCCTAGCACAAGGGCAGCGCTTACGTGGGTTCGTCGGAGGTCACCTTGCGTCACAGCGAACTCCGACCCCTGGGAAATTAGACGATATATTTGTCAATGCGCATTTGGTGACTGCACATTATAACTTATTTAGGCAGGGTGTATCCCAGGAAGGCTCAGTCACAGGAGGATGCAAAAAGCACGAAAGAACCGACTCAGGGCGTGGGTTTTCGAAAAAAATTGGGGTGTCCTAGCTTAACCCTCGCTCAATTGGAGGGTTCAGTTCAACCCCTAAGGCTGTTCCCAGATTGTGAAAGAAAGACAAGGCGGAGTGCGGCGAAACTTCGTCTACTTTATTATTGAACCCTTTTGCAGATACATGAAAAATTTGAACTCAGGTCATTTTAGGTCAGACAAAGACAAAGACTTTATTCAGAGTCTTCCACGGTCATCAATGGCTACTACGACCCCACGTCAGTTGGAATGGTAAGAAGGAAACACACACACGACATTAAAATCATGTAAGCAGGGTTAAATAAAACATCGTTAAAAAAACAAAGCATACCACACAAATACCACTCGCTCAGCGCACCTGATCCCACTTTGCTATTAAATAGCTTTTAAGGGCACGACAAAAAGTAGAACCGGTAAAACACTCAGCACCTCAGGCAGCTCATTATAAAGGGAGGTCCCCCTGGAGCTGAACCTACACTCAAAGTCAGGTCACCTGGCCGGTTCAAACGAGCCTACCTCCGAAAAACTTTCAAGCTGTGCCTTACCTACAGATTTTGAAACAGCGATTTAAAACTCATAGTATGTTGTACGCACACTCAAAGTTCTGCAAGATGGGGTAAATTGATTTTTTATAGTATTGTCCAGAAGTCAGCTATTTAGCGTGACCTCCCCATTGGAAAACAATGGGAAGAAACGCAAACGCCTTCTTTATACCCAAGAATGATCTTTGTGAGCCAGTTTTTCTTTGTTTGGTATTCAGGGCGAAACAAAATGTCAGGTATGACATTCTATCAGCCAAGGGCCTATCCTGGGTCATGCCAAGCCATGTCTGGTCAAATTCCCACTGTGGGCTGAACATTACTCCAAAATGGTTTCTGGTGTGTTTTTATGCTGAATATCCCTCGCATAAAGTCATATTAGGTCATTTAAAGAAAGTTCCGACTTAGGCTATAACATTGACATCAGGGGCACTTTTATAAGCTGAAAACACATTTTGATTGCTAATTCCCTCCTCGTCACCACACATGATGACGACTGTTTACTGACTGCTGCATAATACATTATTGGCCCGTATAGCTATGTGCATACTTTTGTAGGTTTTGCTATGGGTCAAAAGAAAGCTAAAAATCAATTAATATGATAATCGCTGCTAATTTAGTTTTTTTTGCACTGACGAGTCCAATGATACCCCACATGACTACATTGATAAACAATACGGTGTTGACCTGATCTTGGGTAGGTTCAGACATTTCAAGACCTAACACGTTATTGTACATTTATCGGAATAGGCTCAATTTCCCTTTAGGGTAGTTCCATTCGGAGCTGTTTTATTGGCATATCCACTGCAGGACAAAAAATTACATAAAAACTCGTAGTTTGACCTTATTTGACCTTGACCTTGACCTTGACTTTTTAGGAAAAATGACTGTTTAAAAGGTTACTGGCAGCCCAAAGAGCTATCCCATGATTCTCCTCCATCTTTCTATTTCCATCCGTTCTGAATTTAGATGGAGAGGGGGTAATCGAGCCCCCTCCATTGGGCGAAGGTGAATCTGAGGTCCACTGGGGCGGGGGTCAATCAATACTAATAAAAATGACATACAAAGAGACAGCATAAAAGAATCTTTGTTAAAACCCTCTCACGGGCCAATTGCTTTGGCATGGGCCTCTTTATTCAGATAAATCAGTTTAAAGTCATTTAATTGAAAGAACATCACGTCTATTTTAGTATTATATCGACCTTTAAAGGGAATGTGGCACCTTCATAACGTGATTTTAACTGAGATAGCCAAATTTCAAAGCAAGTCGGAAAACCCGGTACTCCATATATCATTTGTCTTGGAACTCGATATTTCCATAGAAAAAAACTAAAACCTACCTGACACCAACCCCTCATCAACCCCTCGCCGGGCGGCCATTGTGAGCTGCTGGTGTGACGACATATGCTGACGTCACGATGAGCACCAGCCAATCGAAGCCCTTGAAGCATTTCAAGTATGGTAGTGGTTGTCAGATCATGACATCATCCACAGGCAGATATTTATTTATTTTCCTAGAGGAGTATTTTTAAAAACAAAATATTGAGCTTATTGAACATTTTTCAGAGAAATCATGAGTGGTTTCATTATTTTTGGCTAAAAGTACGCCTAATTTCACTAAATTCTAGGATTCGATCAAGGTGCCACATTCCCTTTAATGTAAATCCACACCCGTGGAACCAAACAAAATTTATAGGAACTGTAGTTCCAAAGTCTTATTTGTCGTGATAACAAAAATACGTAGAGCTTGCTCTGTCCATCGGGATTTACCCGTTGTTTGGAAGCTGTGGGTTCAAGTTATCACAGAAAAGCCGTATTCAATCATGCCCTAACTTCTGATATTCCCCTGTGGCCGAGGCAGAATCCGCAAAGCCCTAAGGTCCAAGATTATCTCACCACCGCCTGCGGGTGTCAGGGGTCACATCGCCTTGCCCTCCTCAGTTTTTTCCCCAATGATTCTGAGTCCATTTGGATGAGAAACACATCACTTTGGAAACCTGACAAGTTATCGATTCGACAACTTTTCGCCGAAAATAGATGTCAAGTCAACAAGTTGTGACGTGATTTCTAAATCAATGAAACACGTATTTGCTCTTCTAAAAGTATCTAGACTAGGCCGGATCGTAACGTGTCTCTAGGATGGCCTCCTCCCAGGAAGGCTAGATCAAGTTTCTAAACGCCACCCCAATGTAATGTAATGTTCAGTCATTATGTCTGAACTAGTGAAGATAGACCAAACAATCCAAATCATTGGAATCCTCGCAGCAAGCCGAATCGAATGATATATGAAATGGCCTTGCTAGGTCATATTACGTCAAATATATCATTTGATAAATATATAATCTATGATTAATCAAAGCAGGTCAAATCTATAATTTGACCTGACATGACGTCAGGTCAAGGTGAAATTAGGTCAAAATGCATATCATTAGAACTGCAAAGACAAGGCAAATCTAATGAAGCTAAAATAAACACTATCACTATCCATTACCAAGTTATTTAGTTAAAACCACGTTTCCCATGTATTTCCTACGGAGAGGTCATGGCTCGTACCTGACCTTAGGTCATAGATATAAGAAATACCGGAACATATTTTAGAGAACTCGATGGGTCCATTATCTGATATTAGTTTCAATCGAATAGGTTCACCCTGTTCTGACTTATGTTATCTTAAACTGTTTAAGATGAGTTCACTTGATCTGCATTGGTAACCTGACCTGAGGGGACCCAACCTTAAAATTTTGAAAAAAAGTTTTAAAAATTACATGGTCAACAAAATTTAACTTTTGTCGTGGATCCAATATACAACTAGGGTAATTTTTGGTGCAGAACACGAATCTGGCAGCAGAAATGCCGTATTAGATCAGAATTTTGAGATCCAGTATGTCTGTGTCGTCTTTGTGCAAGCCTTCTTGGCAGCAGTGACATTGACAATGCAAAACCCAAGAGGTCTAGGAAAATGAACGTTTAGGTGTTTGTGGAGGCTAGGGTATTCTGACTTAAACCCGATTTTTATAGACCTAGGTCAATATATTCAAGGTAAAATGAGGCCATATAGGTCAAATTATGTATGTGCAGGGTAGCCATTGGGAAATCCCCTAATTATGCGATGAGAAGCCGGATATGGAGAGAAAGTGGCCTAAAGTAACAGAGGAAAGGTCTGAGGCAATGTTCTCTGAAACTTTTAGGCCAAGGTCGTTTAAGGCCATTGGCCTTTGAAGTCAGAATATTACATTTTGCCTATAACGTGTACTGCAACTAGCACTATGGCAACCGTCGGGCGGAAAATAAGTTTTGACCTTGACCCATGACCTTTGTCTTGAACCTACGACTTTGAGCTCATGATTGAGTAACCTAGCGTATGATGTCATAGCATGATATACGTAATATTAGGCGGCATCATCCGACCAAAGGCACCGGGATCAATGACTTTGAAATGGTGGTGTGACCTTGACCTGTGACTTTTTACTTAGACTAGACCTTCAAGGGAGGTGACTCTAAGTACACATAACATAAAATCCTCATCATATAATGTTGCGACGTCACCTCTCGGTCTACAATACCGGCGAGCTTGCGCGACCGAGCGCAAACCTTGTTCAATGTACAATGTTCATGCACTTGAATGCGAGGTAGTCTTTCGTTGGAATAAATTCACATGTATATTGATAAGCTGTATTGTCTGGGTGCAGATAATCCGGATTCTGCCATCCTTGATCTACATTTGTCCACAAAAGGCTAGGCTGATGACAGTGTGTGGAAAGTTTAGGGGCTATACAACAGGTATGCTCTGGAGAAGAAACCAGGTCCGATGGCAAAAAACGGTTACTAAATTTGAAATCAGCGGTATCAAAATAGGCAGAAATAGGTGTTCACGTGCCGGATCCATTTTGGCTGTTGACCAGTGTTATCAGAGAAAGGTATACCACGTAAGGCGGCGCTACGCGCTTCCGTTTTTATTTTATCTCCAAAAGCCTGAGGGTGGCGCGTACCCGCCTCTCGTTGATGCGCATGTTAACCCGCGCCCCACCGGGGGTCCGGCGCCACCTTCGCCCCACGAGGGGCCATCGATGGTCCCCCTCTAACACCGAAAATATGGGGGTTAGCGCAAATCTGCAAAGTGCATTAGAAAGCTCGTGTGAATTCAGTAAGAAATCACTTCATATGTTTAAGCGCTCACGTCAATGGTTTCACCTCCAGAGGTCAAGAAAGGTCACAATAGGCTATTTTCACTCAAATATGCAATGCTTAAGAAAACTGGGCATAACTCCTATGCCATTAGAGCTATTGAGATCTGGTTAAGTACATTTGATAAGAAATTGCCAGACCTTTTTCCGCTATGTGAAACGTAAAGACCTACCGCCAGTGGCTTGACCTCCAGAGGTCACGTCGTGACCTAATATGGCCTGAGGTTACGAAAGGTCAGAAAGTAACCTTGCCGTATATCAAATGAAAGCCAGTGACAAGACAAACACGATGGTGTTTGTTTCAGCGCTCTAGCTTAATTAGGCAAAAAGTTATTGTCAAAATACTGTTTTTGAACCCTAGTGACCTTGGATGACCTTGCAAAATTCAAAGGGAAAATACGAACCCTGGGATCCGTGAAAGGGTGTCCGAAAACGCTGTTCTGAGCAGTTTGAGTATTTGAAATCATTTTTGTGGCTTTTAGATCATGAGACAGCTTTTCCCCATGCTTTTCCAATGGGTCGCCTCGTGACCTGACCTCAAGTCACGAAATCAAAAATACCAGATATACACGTTGTAGACCCTAGAAGGGTCACGAACTGTAGCAAGTTTCAAATCGATTGACTAAGAAATGTAGCTCTTACAGAGCTTCGAAGTTGAAGTGAGGTGACCTTGGTTGACCTTGCCTGGTGGCCTGACCTTGGGTGACCCGGGGTAAAAAATTTCAGGGATGGTGGGAAAATGATGAGGTGAGAGATAGAGTCCTCAACCGCGGTGCTGCGTTTCGTCGTCTTTCTGCTATCTCGAAAAAACCTTAGGGGGCCATCGATGGCCCCCCTTGTGGGGCGAGGGTTAAGTGATTGATTTTAACACTAACCTTATGGCGTTGAGCATACAAAAATGGATTAAGAAGTACATGCCCCCGTAAATTTGGACCCTCCGCCGCCGTTGTGTTAAGTGACCTCCAACTCAAACCCGCTCTCGAAAAAATTCCACCGAACGAAGAGACCATGCGGTCCATACGAAGACTGTTGTGGACGGTGCAGATTCGAATCCAGCACCATCCGCCGGGGATCTTCCTTTCAGCAGGATGGGAGCTCGCTTCTCACCTCAACCTCACAGTCCATGCACCACAAACCCAAGTCAATTACAACTGCCCACCAACAACGGCGATGAAACGGGCCATCTAGCGGTGAATGCAAAAATGGGAAGCCGAGTGACACAATCAGTTTCTCTGCCTAATTCAAGTATGAAATGCTCGTTCAAAACGCAGCACCCGACAAGCGAGTGCTCCCCTGGGGCGCTTAACATTCACGGCAGGTGTTTTCATAAGTTACGAACACGAGGTGCTAAGCGGAACTCATCGTTCATCATGTTCTTCCTGCTTGTTCATGCAGGCTGTTGAATTCATGGGGAACGCCTGCTGAATATTGCAGAGCGTGTACCTGGTGAGAACGTTCGGTGATGCGCCACTCCTGTCATCACGTAAATTACGTTGTCATCTAGGACCCGTCGCCGTGTAATTCTGGAGGAGGCTGTTTCCTAACACAACGCTCTTCCACTTGCGTGCCAGGGTACAGCTACTGGCAGATCTGGGAATCGGTTTGTGGGGAGGGAACTAGCCCCGGGAGTGTGAAAAGCATGGGGGTTGGGGTGCAACATGGCTTCCTTGGGTGGAAAACTCTACTGAGGGTTGCGCGGGGCGGGAAGCGGCGAGAGGTAAGAACCCCTCTCATGGGTAATAAAAAGTGACATTTTCCCATTCTGTATGATTTCGCTTATACCGACCATAGTAGAGGATTTTGTTTGGCTTCTTAACATATTTCTGAAGTTTGTGGCTGCCATTCACTTCCTGGTGAACCGTTGTGGGGGACAGCGATGACCTTTTTCAGTCCCTGGGGGCAAGCCCCCTGCCCCTTCGACTGGATGGGTCAGTAGAAATGCTGGCTTTTGGGATCGGTGTTTGGGTAGTTTTCGCGGAACTCACTGGACAAATCCCGGTTTTTCCATTCAAACAAACCATTAGCATACAAGCAAGCCGGGTAAATTTAACAGATAGCACTAGCGTGCAGGAGAGGACTAGGTATTTCAGGTCACAATCTAGCTATTTTCCTAGTCGAATGATGCATAAGATTACATACTTTGCTGGTTTGAAGCCGGAGCCACAGACCCACAAAGATCCATGTATAGTGACCTACGAGAAGTGTCGGGAGCCATAGCTCAGTAACTAAAACATAGGCAGATGAATTCAGCGAGCCAGACAATCACACAGTGAATATATACCAAAATGGTAACATGAGTGTTTCCCCCACAACAGTCGATCTGTCGTGGAGCGCTCCGGCTGGCAAATGTTTCATCAACAGAGTTAGGAGTCCCACACAAATACACTGGCAAATTTTGGTGATCTATGATTGACCCTCTATCGTTCCGCGAGCAGTTCGTACTCGGGAAGTTAATATCCCCGCCCCCAAAATAAAGTTTCTCAACAAAACTGGACGGGTACCCAAGGTGCCTGGCTGTTTCCTTGGTAGCTTTTTCACAAGCGCGCCCCTTATCCTAGACCATGAGCTTAGTTTAGAAGCTCGGAGGGATCTGGGCATCATAACCTGTTCGAGAGATTCATTGAATAGTTGACAAAGTACTTCGTCTGTAATAGCTATCAATTTGGTAATAATGCAGAATTCCAGCCGAGACGGTGGATTGTGTCGGTGAAGTCGCCCAAAAAGGAAGCTGTTGCGCCGCTTCAGTGAGCTCAAATGCTGATGCGCCTCGTCTTAACCGGTCTCAGGTTAACTCCAGAACCTACGTCCCACGATGGTCATTTCTGAGCTATATGCTTAAATGCATAGTCATAGCCAAGGCGTTGTGAACACAATGGAGTTATGACTTGGTTACGTTTTCGGTCGCACTAGTCACCTTTCACATTCTGCCATCAACCATCCGTCAAGCTTTCCGCATTGCATACTGTTCAAATTTTGTAAAAGGAGCTGTCTTCAAATAAAGATGTATAAGTTCCACAACAATGCATTCCACGCCTAGTTTTCAACGACAAGCAGCGAAGGCGTAATGAAGAACCACTCGTTTTGCGCAATATTTTCTACACACCTTATTTCGAATACATGTGTAAATAAGTTATATGAGCTGAGCTCGAACTTTTGTTTACGCTTGGGACCAACTCTTGTAATTACAACGCGGCATGTTCACCCCGTCAATGTGAACTACAGTAAATTAATATTTCTTTTCTTTCAGCGGCAGGCGAAAAAACTGATGGAATGCAGAATACAAGACGATCTATACGGAGGTACACCACGATGAAGTAGAGACATAGAGAAACGAAGATCAAAATGTAACGAATGTGTTTTTGGGCCACGAGTCCGGAATATTCTGCCTGTGCTCCACGACCATTGATCTGTCCAAAAAGGACGTCTAGACGGATCTGCCTGGAAGAAGCTGACGTCATCGAAACGTAAACGGGCTAGTGCAGTTCGTTTTAATAAGAGGCTGGACTTACTATAATACACTTTGTGAGCCGAGCATCTGTGAGGGTGTGCGCGTGTGTCAGTAGGCAAATGCTGTGGACTGTTAGATCTCTCTGCCTTCCACTTCTTGTAGCCGTGGAGGGTTCCTGAGAGATCTGGGTAAAGTTTCTAATGTCTTTCTCTTGCTTATCTGTTGTATGTCTTCTTATTTCGTTTGTCAGAGCACCAGCTCTAGTGAGGTGAAATTTTCTTTCAATTCACCCAGTGTGAACAATCTGTACCGACTCTGAAGGAACATGAGTCATGTTGTTATGAGTTCCTAGCACCAGGCCTGGACCAGCCATGGGGGAAATCTGGAAACTGGCGGAAGGCACCAAAGTCCCGGCAACGCTCAGCTTTGAAGCGTGGGCGTGGATTTTAAAAAATATGGAAGGTGCTCAAACTTGAAATAATTTTAATGAACATGATATAATCATAGTTTTAGCCCTCCTCGGGCCTCTTGAATTAGATAAATTAGTTAAAATATTCACAGCTGAAAACAATAGGATATGTTAAAACGGCCTCCGCCTTGCATAGGACATGCCCATGCACCCCCATGAAAGAAAAATCCACGCCCGTGCGTTGAAAGACCTACGATTCAAAGTTGTTTTGTGCCATCGAAGTCGCAGTTCCACCGGGGAACTATAGGAGGGGCACCACGGAAACTGCTGACCACAGACAAGACGTGGCGTAATCCGGCCTTGGTGATCATGGTGATCACCAGCTTTTACTTGGACCCATATGGGCATGTTGGATCCTGAAGCCAAATTTCTGCTCGTGAGAAGTCAGGGAGAAATAGCTCAAGGACAGGCTTTGCACCCTTCTTTTTACACTTTTTGTCCTCGATTGTTTATGATTATACTGGGTGAAAACGAACAAATAATAAAGCAGGTGTTGTTTGAGAAGTGATTTACTTGTTTTCGTCCTTACTTAGTCCGTGTGATGTTGAACCATTCATGAAACCGCCCTGTTTTAGTGAGGACGTCAGTGCGGAAATAATGTTTTCCATGAGCTGATATCGAGCATGAAGGCAGAATTTCTGCAGTATCCGCGCACTCCTGCTGGCATAATATGGTTTGAACCCCTTAGTTGTTCTATGAATTGTGCAGTTTCTCTTCTTGAATTCGTTGCAGCAATCACAAATCAAGGTTTGCTGAATGAGTGGCATTGTAAAAACGTTTGTCGTACGCAGATGCCATTAAAAACGTTTTATTTTTTGAAACTGTGATGCTTAAAATCATCAAACAAATAACTCAAGCTAAAATGACATAAAGTTTATTTAGATAGACCTCTTCCCTCAGCAGGGACAGCAGCCTTCGGCTCATGTATTTCGTCTCTTCCCCATAATTCGAATATTTTTCACTGAGACTGAGTACTTGTCTCCTTGTGCTAGTTGTGCACAATCTAAATGTTTCGAAAAGACAAGTTTTTTACTGCTGTTTACAGAATGGAAAGTCATTCATATACCTTGGAACCAAGGCTGAAGATCTCTTCTCGATCTAAGGGGGTGGGAAAGGGGTCCTGGATGGGTTAAAGCTGGCATGCAATGCAAGCCTTATGGGAGACCCAAAATCCAGTGGGGTCCTGGTCTCTAACTCGCACGGGATCTCCACCCATCAAACGTTGAGGGGTGGGGTGGGGGAGGGCAGCATGTGTCTGGCCCTTCCATATTTTTGCCGGATCCTTCTATTTCAGCCAAACTACGTGAAACATGATTTTTTCGGCACCATGGGTCAATGCTGAAAGTTAGCCCACGTTCGAAGAGAGTTGAAACTTTCCAGTCTGATGTGATTGAAGACTCGCTTGCTCCCCCTCCCCGTCAGTGCTTGGCCAGTGGCAGCACAGCTGGAGATACCAGCCCGGGACGTGGCAAATGTCTTGGCATTATTGCACACCATTATGTTCAGACAATTGAGAAGAAACGACATAACCAAAACAACACGAAAGGAAACAAATAAGGAGACCCACAATATGGGCAACAGTAGGTACCGGTATAGAATGTGTGAGTACCCTGCTTTCGAAACCTGATTTGATTCATTCTGGTAAATCTGATAGAAATATTCGCCACTTTACCGACCAAAAAATATATAGAATAAGCTAGCTGTTTATAAAACACACATACATGTAAACAAAGTCCCAATTTTGTAGCCAGAGTGATAGGGGAAATTCAACCAAAGCCTTCAGCCAGCGGGCGGAAAATTTTGGACTCCCCATTTCAGTGGCGTGAAGCCTTACGAACTTGTCCTGTAGATAAAAGAAGATTTTATTTATTTTGATTTTGCTTCAGATGATATGCTTATTACTTCCTGTAAAAAGTCATTGCTGGTAAAGTCCATGTTCTCACAACAGGAACACATTTGAAACATGGGTGGAAAATTAAAAAAACAAAGTGAGTGAAAAATTTTGCTTGCCTGGGTATCGCTCTCCACCCAGCACCCTAGATTTTGGGACACTGTCTGTATACCATATTACCTATCATCATGTCGAGGACGACTGCACAGATCCAAGATCAACTATGTCTGACTGCATACCACTTATAAATATAAATGCAGCCTGTTACTGCCATCGTCTTACACACTCGGACCTATCATAACCGTTTAATGTTTTCTTTTTCTCCTCAGTCACTTCTTCTCCTGGCCAGTTTATCTAAAAGCGAGCAACCAGACGATTCAATTGCGAGCACAGTGGCGATGGATGTGATGATACAATGGTGATCATCAGAGCGACAAATGTGGCGAGCTCAAGCGATGGGCACGACGCCAATAAGGTACATCCGAGCGACGAAGGTGGCAAACACAGAAGCAATTGAAATGACGGTGCAATAGCGAACACATGGACTATTTGAACCGCCAAGCCCCCCCTTTGCGCGGGGTTGTTCCGGGCTTTAACTGCACTGCGTGTCTGGCAGATCACTGCGTCGTCGCGTCGCCCCGGCCCGCCCCCGTCGTCGTCGCGTCGCCCCCGCCCGCCCCCGTCGCCGTCTGTCGCGAGCGCGCGAACCCGAGCCCGATAATGTGACAACTCCATACTCACCCGCGTCGGCGGCACCCGTAAATTCGTGACACCAGCGGATAGGGAAATGATTATGAAATTGGTGTAAGACACATCCCTTTCTCTATCTCCGCTCCCGTTATTCAGCGCCCCCCTCCCCCGTTCCCAAACTAGGCCCCGATTCGATTCTGAACTACCATGTTATGACAATGCATCGTCTTATTGGGGGATAAAGAAGCAGGGAGATGGGTGTTTGTAGGATTACAGTTAACTCCTTTTTTCCGTGTTCAGGATTATGTATATGTACGTGCATTATAAGCTGCAAAATATACGTGTACGGTTTCATATGCCAAAATGTGCATATTTCTATCCTATCTTGATTTTTTTAAACCGCTGCCACTTAATATGCTTTTTGTCTTCCAGTGAAAAAAACAGTGCTAAAATCAGTGTGATACGATTGTCCATCGCCGGTTTTGTATATCCCCACCACCTGCGTTATTGTGATCCTTGGACAGGATCCCAGGCACGTTGGGGGTCTAGACACTCCTGAATCTTCTCATGGAGTTTGTGCTTCATACCAGGGGCGTGATAACTGTGTTAAAGGGAATGTGGCAACTTGGTCGAATCCTGGAATTTAGTGAAATTAGGCGTTCTTTTAGCCAAAAATAATGAAACCATTCATGATTTCTCTGAAAAATGTTCAATAAGCTAAATATTTTGTTTTTAAAAATACTCCTCTAGGAAAATAAACAAATATCTGCCTGTGGATGATGTCATGATCTAACAACCACTACCATACTTGAAATGCTTCAAGGGCTTCGATTGGCTGATGCTCATCGTGACGTCAACATATGTCGTCAAACCAGCAGCTCACAACAATGGCCGCCCGGCGAGGGGTTGATGAGGGGTTGGTGTCAGGTAGGTTTTAGCTTTTTTCTACGGAAATAACGAGTTCCAAGACAAATGATATATGCAATACCGGGTTTTCCGACTAGCTTTACAACTTGGCTATCTCAGTTAAAACCACGTTATAAAGGTGCCACACTCCCTTTAAGGTGGATAGGGGATGGCGGAACGACAGAGTTTTGGGAGGTAAATCCCGCTTCCAGCGTTAAGCGATGTACAAAAATATATGGACTGAAAACTGTTTCAGAACCGAAAACATCTGCCAGGGAAAATCGCGGAGGGGTTCAGAGAGGTCAAAACTGGCAAGACTAGGAAGAATATACCGTTTTCTTGTATAGGAAACGACACCGGTTCGGTTCCCAAGACGTGAAAGGGGTGAATGCGCCCCAGGGGTGTAGATTTCTATCTCTTTGGGGGTGCCTGGGCACCCCCAATGATGTGCTGGGCACTCCCAATGGTGAGTTGGGGACACCCACTAAAAGGTGAAGCAAAGTCCTTATTAAGTGCGTAAATTGAGGAAATTATCAACAAATACCTGTCCCACAGCGGTATAGTGGCATTCTGCATCTGACCTATAACTTAGCACGCGCATTGGCGGGGTCTGAGCCACCTTCGCCTTGACGGGGGGGGCGGGCACCCGCCGTTTCAAATTAGAAATTAGGGGGGCGGGTACCCGCCTCCCTAATTTCTAAAAAAACCGCGCTAGGTAGCGAAAAACGGTAAACGGTGTTGGATAGCCCATCCACTTCTCCATCAAAAATATTTCAACCATTTTTTGTCAGGTCACATTTAAGGTCACTAGAGGTCAAAACATGCCGTAATAGGGATAACATGTAAATTTTTTTCGGCCATTACATCTGAACAAGTAAAGATAGAGCAAAACGATTTCAACTATATGAATCCTCGCAGCAAGCTGAATCGAATGATGTATAATATGACCTTGCTAGGTCAAATCAAGGATTTGACCTCACCTGAGGTCAGGCCAAGGTAAAATTGGGCAAAATGAATATCATTAGAACTGCAATGACGCGGCAAATCTAATGCAGTTAAAATAAACGATCTATCTCTATTCATTACTAAGTTATTCAGTAGAAACCATTTTTCTCATGTATTTCCAACGGAGAGGTCACATCTCGTACCTGACCTTGGGTCATTGATATAAAAAATATCGGAACATATTTTAGCGAACTCGGTGGGGCCATTATGTGATATGAGTTTCAATTGGATAAGTTTACCCTGTTCCGACTTATGCTATCTTAAACTTTTTTGAGGTCAGGTCACATGACCTGTACTGGTGACCTGACCTGAGATGACCTAACCTGAAGATTTTGACAAAAGTTGTACAAATTATGAGGAAAAAGGTAAGCCAAGTTCGGCGGCGCTACGCGCCGCCGTTTTTACGTTATCTCTGAAAAACCCGGGGGAGGCGGGTACACGCCCCGCCGTCGATGCGCGTATTAATATCTCATCACACAACGGAAAACCTTAGATATAATGGAAAATTAACATCGATGGTATTTCGAGTCCCGAATTATATTTTGTGCCTTGCAACCATCCAATACGCGGCAAAGCAGCGCTTCTCGTATATTATCTGGTTGTACTTCGGCAGCGCTTCCTTTTAGTCCTCACTCTCTATTACTCGTACGACGATTAAGTTTTATATTTAAGAACGCCTCTCTCCTCTTTCCCTCGATTCGCGACACCCATCGCGACACACCCAACTTCAGCGAACTCGGCTGCCGGCTAGCCTGTGTTGACTGCCGCTATCTTGCTGGTACCGAAGAGCAGCCTCGGATGGTGTGGCAAATAATCAAGCCAATAGAGAGCAAGGTATGGCTAGAAATGTTTTCATTTCTAGCCATCATTTTCATGGAGAAAATTCCGCTGAATTTCTCGCCATACAAATGAACGCGCCTCCACCAATCAGCGGCTGCCATCCACCGGCACCCGCGATTGCCTGCGGGCACAGAGGTTACAGAGGTCACGCTGGGCGCCGCTGACGCCAAGTTCAAGCCTCGTTGGGGAGGGATCGCTGGCTGATTGTAATGCTTACATGTTTGGTGTTGAAAATGGTGGTCGCTGTACTGAGGGAGGAGGACCGGTATGGGAGACATTCTGTACACGTGGGTAGATATATGGTTTAGGCGTTTGTGTAATGTGCAGTGCCGATTACACTGGAAAAACATGAGTGCAAAATCATGAAATGAGTTCGGTATATGAGTATGCTTGTCGGAAAAAATTGCAGGCACCAATTCCGAGTCCATAGTATTTTTCGGTATCAGGGTAGATGATGCAGCTTTTCAAGACTTTTTTTAAAATCGACACTTATCAGTAATAGACAAGTTGTAGGTGACATGCACGCCTATCTGACATTTCATGTGTAAGTATGCAACACTAGAAGTTTGAAATGTTAAAATGACATTTGAGGCAGAGAGATATGTAGTTCTGATCGTGTAAACAAGGAGGGTCCAAGGCAAAGCACAAGATGCGCGAGGGAATTAACTAATAAGCATGTATGTTTTAATGACATGAACATCACTGTATTTCTTTAGCACATGCCATTCACTTGCCAGTTACCACATTCTTTGGATGTCGCCGCCACTCGGCCTCCAGGCAGCCAGAAGCCACTGTGCACGGCCGTCTAACTGTGGTTGTCGGACTACAGTTATTCTATGTTAAGGCCTATAAAATCGGTTTGTATGCTATATTTGGGCGACTCCACTGTCAATCTCCCGGGTAACGTCGCCGTTCCTCGCTAGTTATTGTTTATTATCATCATTATTTGTGGAAAAACCGTTGTGAGATCAAGGCGTTCACCTCTCCGAATTCGAATTATAAGGCAGTGGGTGACTTCACAAGTAGTGTCCAGCATTGAAAGGGTGAATCCTAGCGAAAGGAATTCTTTTTTGGTAGATGTTGGTTTTTCTGGCCAAAAGTTCCGTACTGACCGAAAGAATACAGCGTACTAGAATTTTTATGCGAGAATGGGAGAGGACAATAATGAAACATCAAGCAACGTTAATACATTATTTCGAGCAGGGACAGTTCTTTTAACCCGCGCCCCACCGGGGGTCCGGCGCCACCTTCGCCCCACCGGGGGCCATCGATGGCCCCCCTCTAACTCCGAAAATATGGGCGTTAGCGCAAATCTGCAAAGTGCAATAGAAAGCTCGCGTGAATTCAGTAAGAAATTACTTCGCATGTTTTAGTGCTCAGGTCAATGGTTTGACCTCCAGAGGTCAAATTAGGTCAAGATCGGCTATTTTCACTCAAATATGCAATGATTAAGCAAACTGGTCATAACTCTTATGTCATTAGAGCTATTGAGGCCTGGTAAAGTTCATTTGATCGAAAATTGCCAGTACTTTTCCGCTATGTGAAACGTAAGGACCTCCCGCCAGTGGTTTGACCTCCAGAGGTCACCTCGTGACCTGATATGATCTGAGGTCACTAAAGGTCACAAAGTGACCTTGTTGTATATCAAATGAAAGCCAGTGACAAGACAAACACGATGGTGTTTGTTTTACAGCTCTAGCTTAATTAGGTCAAAAGTTATTGTCAAAATACTGTTTTTGACCTCTGGTGACCTTGGATGACCTTGGAAAGGTTAAAGGGTAAATATGACCCTGGGATCCGTGAAAGGGTGCCAAAAAACGCTGTTCTGAGCAGTCTGAGTATTTGCAATCATTTTTGTGGCTTTTATATCATGAAACAGGTTTTCCCCATGCTTTTCCAATGGGAGAGGTCGCCTCGTGACCTGACCTCAGGGCACGAAATCGAAAAATCCCGGATATACACCTTGTAGACCCTGGAGGGGTCATGAAGTGTAGGAAGTTTCAAATCGATCGACTTTGAAATGTAGCTCTTACAGAGCTCTAAAGGTGAAGTGAGGTGACCTTGGTTGACCTCGTCTGGTGACCTGACCTTGGGTGACCCGGGGTAAAAAATTTCAGAGATGATGGGAAAATGATGCAGTGAGAGGTAGAGCCCTCAACCGCGGTGCTGCGCCTCGTCGTTTTTCTGCTATCCCGGAAAAACCTTAGGGGGGCCATCGATGGCCCCGGTGGGGCGAGGGTTAATGGCTGTTTTTTACTATTTTCAAAATGTTTAGAACTGTGAAATCTTGATAGCGTGGCACATGTCAGTGGAAACGGTAGCTGAACGGTCTCTAAATAAAGCAGTAGTGGGTTGTTGCGTGGATTTTAATGAGCGGTACCATGCAGGGCTGTAAACTTATCTCTCTGTAAACTTATCTCTTTGGGGCTGTCCGGGCACCCGGGATGAAATATCCAGTTAGTGCTAAAATACAGTTTACGTTTTATTGCTCATCATTTTCAGGATTCAAAAGGACTGTGTGATGGCTAAAACAAAGATAATGTTATGCTATCTCCTTTCATATGGAGTTCATTAAATGTTCTTTCCTCAACTTTAAGTACTCCCAATGATGTTTGCAAATCCACACCCCTGCTTTACCCCCAGATTCCTTTGGCTACTGCCCTGCTCATCAACGAGTTCCTAACCCCATGGATCGAAAAAGATATTGAGCCGGGATCGTAACTGATGGTTGGCGAAAAAGTGCATTCAGTCCTCAAACCAGAATCAGTCTATTCTAGTCCGGCATTGCGCAGTTGACCCGATGGCGCCTGTAAGTTTAGAGGCCGAGATGACATAATGACATACGAGATGACATAACTTTATCTTTAATGATCCGACGTTTCCATTTTTTCAGTAATGACAGAAAAGGTACATACCTGTTATGAGAAACGAGGCTGGATCTAGGGGAGCTGACTTTAGAGATAGTGGCGTAGTCCGAAGACATCAAAGGAGGCATTGATAAACGAAAAACATGGTCTATCAAGGACGCATATACCCTTAGAAGATTCAAGAAAAACGGGGAAAATAGTGTCATGTACTAATACCTTCTTCCTCCTGACTACCTCGCTCATTCAAAAACGTGAGAATAGAGGAGATCCTCAGGGGCGGATGCAGCAGCGGCGTTTGGGAGAGCAACTCGGGAGAAATCGTAAAAACAGTGTTTTGTTTAGAAAATCGGCCAAAATTTCGCCATTTTCGGGGGCCAAGGCCCTTGCCCTTCTCCCCCCTCCCTCTGGGTCCACCAATGGACATCCCTCTGTCAAACTAAAGCTAAATCTTACAGGTAAACTTCTCTTAATACTTCAAGAAAATTAGTTTGGGAAACCGTCCTTTACATTTCCTTAGCACGCACATTGACAGGGTTCTGAGCCACCTTCGCTTTGACGGGGGGGCGGATACCCCTAATATATCGAGAACCACGCTAGATAGCGGAAAACGATAAACGGCGTTGGGTAGCCCATCCACTTTTCCATCGAAAATATATGAACCATTTTTTGTCAGGTCAAGTTTAAGGTCACTAGAGGTCAAGACACGCCATCATAAGGTAACATGTAAATGAAGGTTTTCGGTCATTACATCTGAACAAGTAAAGATAGAGCAAAACAATTTTGACCATTGGAATCCTCGCAGCAAGCCAAATCAAATGATATGTAAAATGACCTTGATAGGTCAAATCAGGTCAAATGTGTCATTTGACCTGGCCTGATGTCAGGTCAAAGTCGAGCTAGATCAAAATGAATATCATTAGAACTGCAAAGACGAGACCAATCCAATGAAGCTGAAATTAACACTCTATCACTATCCATTACTAAGTAACTTAGTTAACACCATTTTCCCACGTATGCCAAATGGAGAGGTCATGGCTCGAACCTGACCTCAGGTAATCAATATAAAAATACCGGAACATATTTTAGAGAACTCGTTGAGCCCATTATGTGATATGAGTTTCAATTGGATAAGATCACCCTGTTCCAACTTGTGCTCTCTTAAACTTGTTTAGGTCAGGTCACTTGACCTGTACTAATGACCTAACCTGAGATGACCTAATGTTCAAATTTTGAAGAAAGTTGTAAAAATTATCAGAGAAAATGTATGCCAAGTACAGCGACGCTGCGCATCGCCCCTTTTATGCTGTCTCCAAAAAAAGCCCGAGGGGGTACCCGCCCCCCGTCAATATGCCTAGCGGCATGACTTGCCAAAATAGTACCATCACCCGCGGTCTGAACTCATTTGCGGACGCAGGGGGGCCATTTCGGCCATGTCCCCCCCCCAAAGCACTGGAGGGGGCTAAACTATCTTTTGGCCCCCAAAGGCCGGATAAATTGGAAAAAGGTGTTTACACTAAGTCTGCCGAGCAAAAAATATTCGCTCCCACCCCTCCCCCCCGCCCGGAGAGCGATCATGCCCTTGGAGAGGTAGCTTATACTAAGTCTGTTGAACACCCAAATTACACGTCCCACCTCCTCCCAGGAGGAGAGGCAGACATCGGTTTGCCCCCCCCAAACTCGGGTCTGCGTCCGCCCCTGTCTGAGCTAGACTGGTCTCAGCCGAACGGAAGAGCGGCGGCTCTATTTCCGGAAGTTTACGTGGCATTCCTTTTCAAGAACCATTTCATCACATGTGGTTCTGATTTTGACCATATCAAATATTTGACATTCAGGTGAGGGACTGGTGCAAGCGTCGACAGCGACCAAAGCAGAGGGCAGGGCTGAGGCGGCACCCGTAACTCCTCGCTGACAAGACTTATTCCCCTTGACACTATGTCCATTTCAATTTGAGCTCCCCGCAGGGCATATTTTAAGCTACAAAGTGGTGGGCATTTTGCCCACCAGTCCCCCATGCTATGCCCACCAGTGAACGGCCCTGGACGGCCCAGTGCCCACCAGTCACCAGTCATTTGATGCTGTAGGAGTGCCCTTTTAGTGGGAATTTGTGCCCTTTTCAGCCGAATGCCCACCAGTCCCAATTCCTTAAAATATGCCCAGGCTCCCCGTGATGTTCATCTTGCGCTTCGAACGAAATTTTGAACATTTTTCGCAACCCGGCTGAGACCAGAATACTTTCTGATGCAAAGTTAAGGCGCGTCTCCCGTTCATCACCTGCCACGCACAGGGAACAACAAAACGTTGAAAAGTCATCATAGAAGACGTTATCTGATGTCTTAAAGCAAACAGTCCTGTTAACCGCATTGCCATTGGTCAGGCAAGTGGCGATTCCACGTGCATGAACGGTGCCTGGTTCGATTTCTTTGGAGAGTATACTGAAAGAGTTGGCTTCAGCTCGAACAGCTGTTGCTTTCTTTAGGACTCAACTTCCATCTTTTTAGAACACGAAACGAGTGTCATCCTTATACCCATGGGTCCCGCCACTGGGGGGACGGGGGGACGCGTCTCCCTCTCTTTTGAGAGTGGGGGGATGGAGTATATTTTGTCCCCTCCCCCCACTTTTCAAGCAGGGGCCCATCAGAGGTGCAGAAATTTGCCAACTCGGCTACTGGAGTTTGTGACACATTTACGAAAATTGAGGTGCATAAGTGTGACAAAATAGCGATCCTGACTATATGGTTCAAAATCAAACCGCATATTTTCGAAATACAGAATGAAGCATGTAGCGAATATTGTAATTTAGCAGCTTTGTTCCCCGATTGCACATCGTACCATTAGTGATACAATATTGGTACAGTGTTCAGTTTCTACTAAAACGAGGGACCCCCGCTGTAGAAAACCCGGAAACCGCTGTCACAGTTGCCAGATTTTAACATGCAGCCCAATGGTGCCGATTGCTAGTAGTTGCTAGAAAGTTATCGCCTAGATACCCGAAATGTGACAGTCAATTTTTTTCGAGCAATACACGATTGTGGGCATATTTAAGACATTAAAGATAACGCAGATACTTGATCAAGTACTTCTCTGTCCATTTTTTTCAGGTTAAATCATATTTACAGTTTGAGTCTCTTCGATTTAGCGGCCCCTATTTCTTCGAATTTAGTATCAAGTACGCCTCAAATCTACCACAAAAGTACTAAATCAGTGAAAAAATAAACATAGCTGGGCAGCAATTCTACTTAAACTGCGCAACAGCGACAAGACAAGTTCGAAATGTTTATGTGATGTAGAGCCTGCCAAAAACTTTAAACAGGTGAAAGCCACTTATTTTGAGGGCATATTTATTAGGTATATCTGAGGTAAGTGCAGGCTAAAACTAGCTAGAATAAATATTGCTGCCCATGGCTAATCTAAGATGAATGTAGGCTACTGCAAGACTGATGCACTTTCACATACCAAACTTGGTTTTTCATTCCTTAGCTTGCTTGTGCCTTAGCTTATTTGTGCCCTAGATTGGTTAGATAGATTTGAGCTGGAGGAAGTTGGGAGAGTTGGCGCCAGCAACAGGCTGGCAACAACAGGGATTCAGGTGAGATTTCATGATCAAATTATCATATCAATATTGTACAGATAGCAAATGTGTGCCAATGCAGTCCTCCACAAAGTGTTAACACCCACACTGGAGAGGGGCCTGGCACTAACGTGCACTGGAGGGGGGGCCTAGTAAATCTCCTTCTCATCTCAGAAAATCACAGTAAATCTCAGAAAGAAAGAGTCTTCGAAAAACGCTGGTTGGGGGTGTGTCGCTTACTACCAGTGGTAGTAAGCAACACACAGGACCTGAACTGCATAGAGTTAAATCAGGATTCTGACTACACTGGATCTTACTCTGGTAATTCCAATACCTCTGTACCTATTAGGCCAATAGACATAATTTTACATCTATGCAGGCTAGTTGCCTCAGAGTTTTTACTGCAAGAAGGAATGACCAGGCAGGTGATAATCGTGATTGGGAGGCAAATGTTAAGCATTTGATATGTTTATAAAAATGCTGCCTAAGGTCCACTTTACCAACACATTTTTGGTAGATCCAAATCCTATGCTAACATTGACATTTTTGTCCCTTTTGTTGATATGTGAGATAGAAGTTTAGTGGGGGGGAAGCTGTGATTAGGGTTCCCAATTGTGTGTACATGTACGCTCCCATTAATAGATAGGTATGTTCCCAATAATAACTATTTTCATGATAATTGCTACATTTAATCATGTGGAAATGTACCATAATTGGAAACACTCCTTCCAAAAATGGAAACTTCTTCAAAAAGGGGAAATGCATGTCATTGGGGGAAACTGCGGTCAGAGTTGCCAATAATAGTTATGATCCCAATACTGGAAACAATGACCCATAATTGAAAATTTTCCTTCCCAAAAACAAAAACATGATCTAAAAATGAAAACACAGTTTACTACTTTCATACTGAAATGGTTTGGTGCTTGAACCTTGTCTGCCGCAAAAAGTAAGAAATAGTATTCAAGTATACAATTGTGATTTCCAGCTCTGTGCGACAGAGGAGGCATACGTCGCATCGAGTTTGTGACAGCCAGCATACTTTCTGCACCTCTGGGGCCCATCACGTTGCCCTGAATACTGAAATCGTGATAGCGAATAACAATGAGCGGGCCTCCCGCAAACACAATAACTACAGCCATAACTTCTTTGCGAGACCTGACTGTGGATACAGACGCCCAGTCTGTCTCTCATGGGGCCTTTTTCCAACTCAGGGGCCAAAGGCCAGCTCAAAAACCCGTGCAAACTCAATTGTCAGTGGGCCCGAGGCCAGCTAAATGAGCCCATCACCAACTAAAGAGACAAGACCAGCCCACTCAGCCAGCCCAGCTGAGGCCCCCCAAGGATCTCAGGGGGCCCTAGATCAGCACAAGGGGCCCAGGAAAATTCATTGAGTCCATACCAATTCAACGATCCTAATACCGACTCAGGGAGCCCTTGCCACTTCAAGGGACACAAATCCAACTAGGAGGCCTACGACCAGCTCAGGAACTTCTCTCATAATTCCTCTCAAGGGCCCTAGAATAGTTCAGTGCTCCTCCGCAATCCCACCCAGAGCTCCTTCCCAACTCAGGGGCCCCAAACCAGCTTGGAACCCAAGACCAAGCTAGTCAGCTCTTGTGCAATACTCTCTCTCTCTCTCTCTAGGACCCAGTGCAGCCCAGATGCCTCTTGCGAAACTCCCTCCCAGGAGGCCTAACGCCAACTCATGGGGCCCAGGCTGACTCAGGGGTCCCAAGATCAGCTGAGGGGGCCCCGTACCAGTTAAGGGGGCCCAGACCAGATAAAGGCCACCAATGAGCTCATGGGACCTCAGTACCAACGAGGGGGTCTCAAGATCAGCATGGGGGCCTAACTATTCAAACGAATCCTTAATAATTTCAGGGGGTTCAACACTAGCTCAGAGGCCAAGCTTCAGCTCATGGAGCCCAGCCACACTGAGGGGGACAAAGCAGCTCAGAAAGCCCATACAAACTGAGAGGGCCAGATCAGCTTGGTCGTCGACGAACTAATGGTGCCCCAGATAAGCACAAGGGGGCCCAAATCAGCTAAAGGGGCCTATACCAGTTCGATGGATCCGACACCAGCCCAGGGGGCCTTGCCAGCTCAGGGGACACTAATCCATCTAGGGACCCTATGACCAAGTAAAAAAATATCCAATGTAATTTCACTCAGGGGTCCTTACCAAATAAGGAGCCCCAAACCAGCTTGGGCCCCCAGTAAACTCCTGTGTAATATCTTCTCAAGAACCCAGGCAGTCGAGAGGCCCCTTGCACAATTCCCTCTCAGAAGGCCCAAAGCCAACTCAGGGATCCCCAGGCCAGTTCAAGGGTCCAAAGATCAGCTATGGGGACCCTGTACCGGATAAGGAGGCCAGACCAGATAAGGGCCCTCGATAAGTTATTGGGCCTTGGTACCAACACAGGGATTTCAAGAGTAGCGAGGGGGTGGGTGGGTAACTATCTCAACGGTTCCTAAGTACGCTGAGAGGCCTAACTCTAACTCAGGGGGAAAACTTTAACTCAGGGGGCCCCAAAACAGCTGAGAAGGCCAATAAAAACTAAGAGGGCCCGACCAACTGGGTGTTTTGAAAAACTCACAGGGTCTTGTATAAGCACAAGGGGCTCCAAACAAGCTAAAGGGGCCCATACCAGTTAAACGGACCCGATACAAATCCGAGGGGCCTTTGCTTGCCGGCTCAAGGGACATTCATCCAGTTAGGCCCCGACGATCAAGTAAAAAACCTCTTAAGAAATTCCTCTCAGAGCCCTTGCCAGCTAAGGGGGCCCAAACCAGCTTTTTAGGTACACATATTTTGACAGATCTACATCATTCCAGCGGCTGCCGCCTGTATGAATTTTACGTTCCCTGGAAAAAATGAATATGATTATTTAGATAATATGCAGTACGGACCTTCCGAAAGTCCAAATAACTACCTAACTACGGAGGTTCCTCATAATCAGCAGTATGTAGAGTACGAGTATGACACAACTGTTCAACCCCGGTCGCATCCTTGATGTAACTAGTATTTATCCTCTTAGCTCTTCGGTACAAAATCAGAAAACATCAGTCCCAATAAACGCTTAAAAACCTAGTGTTTCTTTGAAAGATATGCCGTGACGACTATTGCCCACATTGTCTCAAGAAATAATGCCAGCCTACTTAATTAAACTGTCTGACCTTCTTCAGTGCAATAAATCATATTTTGCCAGACAGGGAGGGTGGCAGCCTCTGCGCTGTTTTTAGGGATTAAGTTCAAGCATTGTAACCGCAACCTCTGGTAAACTATATCTGGTCACTAAAAGACGTTTGCGTGTCTTAATTAATAGTTCTGCACTGAATGCCTATAGAGTTTTATTTGAGCCATTGTGTCCCTAGGGCGCTAATTAAATGCGTTGTGACCATACAAGGCCAACGAGTAACGTTCACTGGGCACTGTATTAAGTTATTTCTTTATTTTGGCCAAGCACGGTCACATCATGGAACATTTGATTCTTCGCGATGAGATAATTTCACGAACAGCTTAAAATTTTTCTCCCCCTGTCAGGTAAAATCTTGAGAAAGCAAAAAGGCCCGATCCCCCATGACATAAGCATTGATCTGAGTGGAAAAATAATCGAAATATACACGATTCCACCTCCAAAACTTTTCAATGATGCTCACCATTTAGTATCGTTTTTATAGCAGTCCAGCAAGAGAGTGTGGAGATCCTCCCGAATTCGCAAACCACCCACTGGTGGAGGCAGTTTTGATGGGCCCTCTTCATCGACTTATGGGCGTAGTTCGGGTTTGGAAACGATCTCCAGCTCCATATGCACACTGTGTTCAGATTTAATGTCGAAGTTCAGGAGATGGTGAAAAACAAAGTAATATAAGTGGGTGGAAAGCGCTCCAATAAGTTCCGAAAACTGAAATGTTTCGGTGATTTTCATACATTTCAGGAAGACTTTATCCGGGTGTTTTGATGCTTGCACGGCTTCTGATTCCCCAAGAGATAATAAACGACTGCGTGAGCACGCAGAGTGCTGGATCTCTCGGGCAGTTTATCTCAAGGCCTCGCACCACTTCCCCGTCCACAAGTCGACTTTGAATATAGAGTACTTTCATAACTTACGACATGAATTTGACATTTCACAATTGTCCTCTTTGAGGGCCAGCGAGTGGACAGTTACCAGGCCAACACACCTCCTACGCTGGACTGTTTACCAGCTGCAAGAGACGCCGGCACCGAGTTCTGCGGAATGCATCCAAACACGACACCGATGACACAATAATAGCTCACTAATGCCGGTACGTGGCCAGTTTTGGAGGATCACATCGTGATTGCACAGAGAACCCGGTGGGTCTTAAACCCGGCACTCGTGGCCCAGGATGCAGACACTCTACCAGTGACGGGGCGCATAACACATTTGGCACAACAAATAAGTAGGAGACAGCTATCAAATAACAGGATATATTTTGGCAAGGGGGTGCCACTCTCTGGAGAGGGGTGACCAATCTGGCAGAGGCCTGGGCCGGTGGCGGGCAGTAGACGGGCGGAAAAATGACAACACGCCGGAAAACATGCCGTCTTTGCCTGGGTCAGGGTAGTAAAGCCTAGGTCAACTTCTAAACTCCATTCTAAGCCACCTGAGCCGCAAAGATTTCGAGTTGTCAAGGTGTTAGGCTGTTCGTGCTGAATATCTCTGGTATATGGCATTGGCATCCAGCGTACACAGGGGCAGCTCCCATGAGCTTAAGTTAAAGGGGGTGATTTCCGCTTTTCGCCTGTCCCAAAATGTGTCTCTGTGCCGAAAAAATATAACGGAAATAGGTACAGGGCGAGCAGTCTTGTGACTGTAGCTACTAGCCCCATTACCAGTATATATATATATATATATATATATATATATATATATATATATAACGTTTTCAAGCAAGTGGACATTTTGAACATGGCAATACCATTCGAGAATACAAAAGTATTACACAACAATAATCACGGCAAAATATCAGGAATCTTCCATCTGTGAAGAATATTTAAACTGTTAAAAGATGGGCCCGCTGCTAAACTATATTTGGCATTTGTGTCTTCTTAAGAATCCTCTGTTTTAACCTCCACCATAGGAGCTGGTGTGGCAGAGGGTGAATATTCCGACGTAATCTCTCTGGGTGTTGAGGGTTGGGAACTTCTCTTTAATGAGGACGGCTTCAAGTATCCGTAGTCGGCGCCGGTCCCGCTCGCGCTCGATGATCTTGAGGTTGTTGGTGAGGATGTTCCTGGTGATGGGTTGCTGGTGGACGTCTCGCCAGTGCCCGAACGGAGGATGGGCGTGCAGGTTCATCGTTTGCCGTCTGGAGAGTGTGGTAACCGTCTGGCATATGTAGTCGACTCGACGAAGCTTACAGTCTTCGTGTGGACACGTCCAGTGATAAACTACACAGGTCTTCTGGAGATCACACTCTCCAGCGGCGCTGTTCTTCATGATCAGATTTGAGGTTGTTTTGCTCTTGTAGTAAATCCGAAGATTTATCTTTCTGCTGCCGTCTGTTGCCTTCACGTTCCTTTTGATGATCTCCTGCAGGGCCTTTTCATCTTCCTTGTACTTCGATGACATGGTGTTTTTGTAGTACAGGACCATTTCTTCTCCATGATCTTTCTTTTCTCTCTCTTCTGATCCGTTAAAGTAGGTATCCAAGGCGCGGCGAATTTCACTGTCCACCTCCATTGCTGGGTAATCGTTGTTGGCGAGCATTTGCCTCACGTACTTAAGTTCTATATCAAGGACACCCCTCTTCGTTTATCACTGGACGTGTCCACACGAAGACTGTAAGCTTCGTCGAGTCGACTACATATGCCAGACGGTTACCACACGCTCCAGACGGCAAACGATGAACCTGCACGCCCATCCTCCGTTCGAGCACTGGCGAGACGTCCACAAGCAACCTATCACCAGGAACATCTTCACCAACACCCTCAAGATCATCGAGCGCGAGCGGGACCGGCACCGACTACGGATACTTGAAGCCGTCCTCGCCGAAGTTGAGGGACTTGGATGATTAGTGGTCGAGTTTTCGAGAGTCGCTGTGAAGGATCTCCCTGTAGCGATACTTGCTGAGATGGCACGATGGGTGGTAATGTCAACGTCGGCATAATGCTCCAGGCTACGGACTGTCTTGTGCCCCGTGATTTGTGCCATGTACTCACGTGGACACCCAGCGTCCAGAGCACGTTTTACAGCTGTTTTTCGGACTGAGTGGTTTGACTTTCAACCATTTATTCCAGCTGCTTCACATCCAGTCTTTATTAGGCTACTGATGGAGTTCACACCTAGAGGGCTACATTTAAACCAGACTAGGTCGTCTAGCGATCTCTGGTAGTTTACAGGGAGATAAAACGGAGTATGAGGCTGGAGCATTTGTTGTGGCCTTCGCTTCATATATTCTATATAAACATTGACCGGGCATCGGTCTGGACAGTTTGGGTTAGCAAATGCTCTTGGGAGAAGTCGCCGGCTCCCTCCCTCGTCACTACCATCCCTTGTTTTCGTCAGTCTTTCATGGAACTCGAGATACTCTGCTTGCTCATCTCGTCGTAGTGAGATATCACCCCAAAGCATTTGCTGACTCTCTTGGCGGCCTCTATGTCCAAACAACATAGTTTTCAACATGAACATGGTTCTTAAGAGAGCCATGGGATTTCCCAGTCCGAGTTGGCCAGTTTCATAGTTTTTTCTCTTCTTCTCTGGTGATCGGTGTTGACCGATTGGGCTTATTTCCCTTTCCATCTGCTTTTAGGATCTTCATCTTAGCCCGTTTGACGTCCCTGGCACCTTGAAATTCTGAATCCTGCTCCAGATTTCCTTTCTTGGAGTCCTTCAGGAAACGGTTAATCACCCCCATAAAGCTGGAAATTGTTGCCGTTTCATATGCTTCTCCGTCTTTTTTATTTGCATCGATGAGGAATGAGCAAATTACCTCATTGAGTTCCGTCTTCTCCATTTCCAACAAGTCCTGGTTTTTTCCTAATTTTTGAACATGCTCTTGCAGACGGCTAACCCAAAAGTCCAATTTTCTTTTTGTCTCCTTGGAGCGTGCACCATCAATGAATGATTGTATTTTATTTTCAGTAGCATCTTCTTCATCTTCCGGTAGACTTAGATCGAAGAAAGGATTCCCGCAGTGATTCATTTTTTTACGCAAATTACGACTCCAGTACAATACAACAATGAATTAACGTGTGTGAACTAATGTGTGAACAACAAACGGCTATGGTAAATACATTACCGAAACTCTGCTGTGTATGAATTTTTTGGTCTCGTTGTTTTCAAAGTTACCGCACTCGCTACGCTCGTGCCGTAACTTCTGAAAACAAATCGACCAAAAAATCATATACCAGCATCGTTCGGTAATTTATAGTTCAAAATGTCCACTTGCTTGAAAACGTTTGTTGAATTTACGAAACGGGTCGCATAATGTATATTTTATACTTTAATACCAATGACTAGAATTGGACAGATACTTGAAAGACTTTCAGAAATACCTAAAATAACATTAACCCATTAACGCCCAGCGGGCCATTTTTGTCCTCTGACTTTGACAGGCTGCAGAATCGGTACCAGTGAAGTGATCTTAATGTTTATGATATGGATGTGTGTTTCAGAGCGTGGACAAGCTGGAAAAATGCATTTGAAAATTCTAGGTTTTTATGGGACGATTTTGGTGGAACTTATTTTGACGAAGTTTTGGTCAGCATGAGATAGCTCTGCAAATTTTGTTTCTCGCAATAACATATGGAAAGCTGAAAAGGGTTTGCATGATTGACATTAAGCCAAGACCACTAGGAGTCAGATGGTGAAGAAGGAGTAAGATTTTCTTGAACGGCTTTGCCATGATACATCGTCAAATATGAAGCGGACAAAAATGACCCGCTGGGCGTTGCGGACATCTGCGGGCCGCTGAAAATGAGGAAAAGGATGTGTCCCGTCCTCCCGTCTGGTGGCTTAGGTGTACAATGTTACCTAGAGGGAAGGAAGGCATTGTGGGTCCTGCGAATGCAGGGTTGCCAGTTTATATATTTTTCATCAAATCTGAAGATTTTTAGTGCAATGTCGATACGTTTGGAAACTTTGAAATTCATGAAATGCTTCCTACCGTTTTCGGGGTCTGTCTTATTTTGGGAATGATTATCACATAATTTTAACGGAAACATGCAAGATGGTTCCAGTATTTTGTAAAGGCGTTATTAAATACAACTTTCAGGGGTTTTGAAAACTTATCAAATTTTAGCACTGACTAAAACCTAGCAGAGCCTTGTCTTTTCCCCTTGATGGATTGTGTGTAGTGGATAGAGAGGATAGGGAACAGTAGCGGATTGAGGACTTCATTGGGTGGTGGGGGGGGGTTAGGGGTCTCGAGCCTCCCCCGCCATGGCCTCAGAACAGCCCTCAGTAATGCATTTAGGTACTATAGGCACACTGACCTTTCGGTAGGGGGGGGGCTTGAGCCTTCCCAGCCCCTTGTGTCCACTAATGATTGAAAGCCAATGACCAGCTGACAAAAATGAGTTGGAAATTATCGCGGCCGCCGCGCTGGTTTGTTTTGACGAGATGGTGCAGTGTCAAACGTCTGGATCAGTATAAAATGGGTGAAAGCTTGGGAAATTCTAGGACTTCTGTCTAAAACGCAACTAGCACTATTTTTGCTTGGTTCTAGTCAAGTGAAACTACCATGAGTGAACATCCCGGGGGTTAGGAGGAGGGGTCAAGACCTGCCTGTATTTTTTGTCTCCCACAGACTTTGTCTAGGGCTTGGATTGCAGTGCCAGCGTTAAACCATCCAGAACCCCTCCTGGATCGAGAAGAAATCTCCAGCCATGGAGACATAAAAATATCGAAAACATAGTTGTTAGCAATGCCACAGATCAAATGTTTTGCAGGAAAAGAAGCAAAATAAGTTGTTTTAAGTGCGCAAGATAGCGGAGCGGATCAGGTGCATATCATAATCATACCATCACAAAATATATTAGTCATGAGGATGAGAAAGATGATGAGCTGACCAGCGTTACAATAACCAGTGGCGTGCCTGGAAATGTGGAGGTTCACATTTATGCAACTATGAAGCGCGCTACTTGTTCCAAAGAAAAGTTGGAAAGATGAAAATGGACCCGTTTGGAGATTTTGAGATTAATCAAGCTAATGTGCACCGCGTGGGGGAGCTAACGGATTGAGTTTTCAAAACTTTTCATCTGAATGCTGAATATTACGATTTCTCGTTGAAAGCTCAGTGAACATCAGTCACAAAGTCTGGGAGGCGGAGAAGAAAGGGGGTAGAGACAAAAGAAACGGTTTTCCAAAACCTTTGATATTCACAAATATTCTTAAAATACTATGATGTTCACAATTTTAGTCTATCCCCCGCAAATCATCAGTCTAAGTTAACCACGTTTGTATACTATTTGCAAATATGCTGTTGGTGCTGTCTTTAATTAAACCTTAAGAGCATATAACTGTCTAAATATTTTACTATGGCCAATATACAAGAGGAAATAAAAACACTTCACAGAACTGCAGCAAAAGCAATGCGCATTGGGCCGCTGAGTGCGGCGACAGCGCCGCCCGGGAGCCGGCCGCGCAGTGCCAGCCGATGTCCCAAACGCCCAGCGGGTCATTTTTGTCCGGTGTCATATCTCAGAATCTAAAAGTGGTATCGATTTAAAACTTTCGGAACATCTTATTGGGCATATTCTAAGCATAGGAAAACATTTGTTTCGCCAATTTGAAAGCTAGAAGTAGGTGCGGGCGTTAATGGGTTAAGAGACCTAGAAAAAGTTCACAAGAGACTTGTTAATTCCAAAAACGCGGTCATATTCAATCATACTTGTATATTTTTTTCGTTAAAAATGACCACATATTTGTTGTTTATGGCCTTCTTTTCAACAAATATGCGGTCAATATTTAACGAAAAATGCATAAAAGAAAAACTGCTACCCAAGTTTTCTGAAAAAAATATATACATTTTCGCTCTCTCTCTCTCTCTCTCTCTCTCTCTCGTATTTGTGAGGGAGGTTGCCGATGGTTCATTCCAAATCATCCATCATGCTCGAGGGCACATTGATAGCTCCAGTTATTCTACACCAAATCTGGCATCCGGATCCCTCAACCATCGGACGATGGCGTGGCAGTTGAGGTATGTGCACGTGGCGCTAGCAGCTGGACTCGAACGTGCAGTTCGCTTCGGAAGGTGCCGACGGCGGGGCGGGGCGGGATTGGCTGCGTGAGGGCATGGCGTGTCCCCCTTGCCAACGCGAATGACGCCGCCCAACAAACACCGGAGCAGCCCTAATGAGAACTGGGTGCGGTTCGAAAGTTTCACCTCAACTTCCGCATTAGTTAAATGAAAAGCAGGGGGAATTTTGTGGCAAAGCGGACAGCCGGTACCACCCTCCCGTCGCGAAAATTGGTTCATCATTGGTCAGGGCGCTGTCAATGGATTGCTGATCACGGTTTAAATGTTGATTTTGTTCGCTGGAGTGCCGGCGAACCTGTCAAATGGACTTATGCAAATCTATTCAGCTGGTTGCAAGTAAACTGTCCCGTCACTGCCCTCTCAGACAGTATTTCACTCAATTTCTCTCAGATGGACGGATTCCGTCCGGCCCTCATGTTTTCCCGGGAGAGCTCCGAAACAGATTGCGATAAGCTTCTGAAACTTTCTGACTTTAATCTAACTAAAATGAGAAGATGCCGTGAAACTATCTAGATAATACATTCATAGGGGAGCTATAACTCAGTATTTAGGCAAGATATATTCATCAGCATCGGACCTAATTATATTTGGGGTTTTAGGCTGCACTGACAATACAGTTCATATGATAGCCATAACTATAAATAAAACATATCCGTAAGGGTGCAACAGATCAGGTGGTAAGACCAGGTGGATTCGTGGATGTATTATCGTGTATGGTGCTTTCTTATAACAAAGCCGTTTGTAATGATATTGAGAGCAATTATATTATTTGAATATTATGAATCAGATGTCAGGTGATACTCATTTACATCATATAATTTGCTGACAGAAGTGGTTACAGGAACTAAAAATGTGAGTTTTTAATGTAATTTGATTCTCACTTGCAGAATGAAAAGTATACTTACAGGACAGCCATTTAATCATTAGTTTTAAGATTGCTTCTTGAACCTTCTACCGATGAAATAGTGAAAGTAGTCTAATAATTCTAACGTAATGTGGCCTTCTCACACATTTCTCCATCTGCGTCACACTTGTTTCCAGGAAATCGTTACCTGATCGCCGTTGAAACATATATCACGGCGGCTCTGCGGGATTTAACTCTTTTCAGGGGCGTAACACTTTTCCTAACCAACTCTTAGAGAAATAGTGTTAAAATTCGATCTGAGGGCGACAAAATATGTCGCCTTACCTTGGCTGTGCCTGCATGGATAAGTTTTCGATAATTTATTCATTACAGCCCCAAAAGGTAAATTTATCCGAAACTATTGCACATTTTGCCAAATTCACTGGGCCAAATTAATTGAGTTGTGCATTCTTCACCTACGTGTGACGTCCCGTATCTGCTCAGCGTCAAAAGTATGGCAGCATGGGAGTAAGCTTAATTTGCAAGCAAGCCAGAGATTGCTAGCCAAGAAACCAATCTATTTATGGGAAAGGTCTAAAATTCTGAGAGAGTGCTATATGACCTTTAGGGTTGGCACGCCCTTAGGCCCAAATAATCAATCAATCAACTAAAATTCTTAGAGAAAGCTTGCAAGCGCAGTGCTAGCAAAACAAAGCTGATTTCAGACTCAATAACAGCGCCATCAACTTATTCATATACGGATATTCACAGCAGAGTTGTGCGACTCGCGAGTCAGAGTCGGAGTTTAACTCAAATTCCGACTCATTAGACCCTGAGTTGAGTTGAGTTGAGTCGAAAAAATTAGACAAATGAGTTGAGTTGAGTTGAGTCAGTTGGCAACACGTCAATGAGTTGAGTTGAGTTGAATTGTTAAGACAGAGAGTCAAATGAGTTGACGAAAAAAGTTGGCTCAACAGGCAAACATGATGTCTAGTAAAAGTGTTTGAATTTGCCTAACTTTTGCAAACCTCCTTTAACATCCTTTAAATACATTTTCCCTCCAGCGTTTCAATTTTTTTAAATCAAAGTTTCAATTTGCTTCAATATATCAATAATTATATGGTTCAATTGCTTATTTTAAAGGCCCATCCGGCCTGAAGAAATTCCAAGGCACAAATAATACATATACTCAAAAAATTAAACAGGTGCCTATCACTGGCCTTGTCTTAAACATTTGAAGTGGTGGAACGCACTACAAAAATACATTTCGAATCCCTCAAAAACTTCTCATCTTCAATATTCAACACTACTTCTTTACTTCACACACTCCAACAACACGCGCCGTCGTCGTCGCTGATTGTTGTCGTCAGTGGTCGTCGTCTGAGAATAGTGTGCGCCATTCATGTCTTTGAAGAACAAATTCAAGCGCCTATAGGTTCAAGCTTAATTAGCCTCAAGGCAAATAGTGTAAACATGATGTGATAATTCATAAAGCCATACTAATATTTTTATACCTATATATTATATTGTTCTTTTGTCCTAAATACGCCGTCTGCCGCTGCTCTTTTCATTTTGCCTATTAAAAGCAGATACTGCTATTAGCATAGAAAAGTTGAACCCCTGATTGGACAAAAATGTTGAGACGCCTTGATCGCAAGAATCAGAGGAACTATTTCATGTTACTGGTTTTGTCTGACCAGAGGTCCTTGCTTGGCGTCTGTGTTTTTTTGGAAAGCTATACATTAACAATTTTCTATAAAATCGTGCTCCAAATCCAATTTTGAAGAGCGATAGGTATGTACTGTATTGGAGGTTCTCAAGCTTAAAATTTGATTGGGTTTAAAATATGAATAAATTAAAATCCAACACGTTGATATAATTTCCATTTCTTTTGTCCTTTGTCATATATGGTATACTTTTTCTTAGAGTTTGCTGTAGCTCTTAGAATTTGCAATTGCAACTGGGTACTCTAGTAATTATTGCTTACATTTTGATTAAACTCATGGCTTAGTAATATTTCATTAAGAGAATTTACCTAGCATCTTTCTTTAACAGAAACAGCAATACCTATACCATCGCTACAAATACAGTTTATATCATGTTTTTTAGCTTGGGCTTTTTGACAGTATGGAGGCTCAATTTTCGCCTGTGTTGGTGTAGCCTTAGGCCTTTTAGGTTTCTTTCCATTCCATTTACCTAGTTTAATATGCAATGTTCCTTTTAGAAATAATTGCAACATGTTGTGGTAGGTGATTTGGGCAAGGACAGCTTGGAAGAATTAAAAAGTTATTCGTGGTTGCTGGCTAATTGTTAACCAAAGTGTGAATGGCGATTAATTTTGCTTCTATTAATATTCTGTTTTGTGTCAGACTTTCTGAACAGCTTCTTTTTGCTGGTTTCTTGATTTATTTCTTATTTTTTGATATTATTTATATATTTATCAATCATTTATTTAATTTGGAAAACGAGTCAACCTTTGAGTTGAGTTGAGTCGTGAGTTCAGTCAGAGTTGAGTCGGATGAATTTAGCCTTGAGTCGGAGTTGAGTCGACTCACTGAACTCTTGACCATGAGTTGAGTCGGAGTTGAGTCAACCGCTCTCAGCACTTGAGTTGAGTTGAGTCGACTCAAGAAAATTCTGAAACGCACAACTCTGATTCACAGATATATCAGATTCATTTCACAGTCTCAGCTCCGCCGTCCAATGTTAGAAGCGCGCACTGAGAGTCAACGAGCAGAGCGTTCAACAAGTACAGTCCTGAGGGAGATTACCAGCTTCAGCTCAACATGTTTGACGCTGTTCGGCGAAGGTTTCCATGGTATTTCAGGTGGTCAGACAAGGAATTTAGTGGTGCCTTTTACAACCTTATCAAAGGAGTCAGACCCATTGAAGATGGATGCAAAAATAACTCATGCAGACTATTGAGATGTTTCCAGACGTAGGAACAGTGGCGGATCTAGTTCTTCGGTAAGGGGGAGTGAAGTCTCAGGGGGTGGCCTATACTATCTGGGGGAGCCTTTTTTGCATTCAAAAGTCACCATCCTGACACAATTTTTGCGTTTATATTTTCAGATGCGGGTGTTTTAAGAGCCTTACCGGGAACTGGAAGCATTGGAACAAATCTTAGCACAGGAGTATCGCTGTTTTGAGGAGGTGGCCAAACAGTCTGACGGAGATATGCGACCGGCAGTGAACTTGCGCATAACAACGGAGAGACGCTGAAACGGGCGGCTCTGCCGAGGATACATTCTAATACTAGTTTTACGGTATCTGTGCAGTAGGGTTCTCGCATATTTTTATAGTGTTCGGGTCACATCTACGACAGCCTCCTCGGACCTAGGTGGTACCGCACGATTCGCCGCCCCCTCTCCCCCAACCCCTCTGGATGCGTCCCTCCGTGGGGACAAAAAACCAGCCTTAATAAAAAGAAAGCGGGAGGGATTAATAGAGAAACTAGGTGTGTCACAGAGACGGAGAGGAGGAGAAAGAGGGAGTGCTAGGAACCGCACATACACAAATATATATCGCATATAATTTTTTGTATGTATAACAATTTGTTCGTAGTCATGGAGTCATGGATGGCCATGGAGATATGAGGTCATTACCAAAGGCTTGGCCGAGGTCTCTGCAGTCTTCTTCACTGCACCTGACCTAAGAACCGGAATTTGACATGGACTGGGTCTTAACACCCGCCCCGGTGGGCTTCCCAGCCACCTTCGCCCTGGTGGGGGGTTTTCAAACACCCCTCCCCTTGAACTCAGTTCCTATGCGGGATAACGAACAAAATTGGGCACTGGTGGATAGCCCATAAAAATTCATGAAGAAACTACAGAAGTCACTTTTTGGCTCAGGTCAATATTGAAGTAATGACTGGTCAAAGAAGGTGGCATGTTAGAAAATTTTTTCTAGACTCTAGCGTCCGACAAAGTAGAGTTATAGTCATTTTTAGGCACCATTCGCTTTCTCTCGTTACGGCGAATCGACTGAGGTATAATATGACTATACTAGGTCAAAACGTACAACTAACCTGACCTAAGGTCAGGTCAAGGTCACCGTCTAACCTAGCATAGTCAATATGCATATCAATCGATTTGCAATAGCAATCCAAACGTAATGGTATCAAAATAGAAACTTTATCATCATTATCCGTAAAGTGATTGGCCCAAGTCTGAAAACTTGTTTAAAGGGAATGTGGCACCTTGGTCGAATCCTGGAATTTAGTGTAATTAGGCGTACTTTTAGCCGAAAATAATGAAGCCACTCATTATTTCTCTCAAAACTGCACAATGCGCTCAATATTTTGATTTTTTAAATGCTCCTCTAGGGCAAGAAATAAATATCTGCCTGTGGATGATGTCATGATCTGGCAACCAATACCATACTTGAAACGCTTCAAGGACTTCGATTGACTGATGCTCACCGTGACGTCATCCTATGTCGTCACACCAACAGCCATGACAACTGTGGCCTGGTGCTAAGGGTACATGAGGGGTACATTGCAGGTAGGTTTTAGCTTTTTCTACGGAAATCTCGAGTTTCAAGACAAATGATATATTGATTACCGGGTTTTCCCACTTGCTTTACAACTTGGCTATCTCAGTTGAAATAACGTTACGAAGGTGCCTCGTTGCCTTTAAGTAGCCCCAGATGACCTCTCGGAGGTCATGGGTACAAAATTACAACATTAGCATATAAAAGGGCCTAGGATACCATGATTTGAAGAATTAAAAGGTATTCCAAGCGCTATCTAACGAAATAAAGCACTTTTTCGGCCAATTTTCGTTTTCCCCATCCATTACCAACGGAGAGGTGATGATCCGTACCTGACTGACCTTAGGGCATCGATATGAAAAGTTCCGGAATATTTTTGTAGTATTCGGTGGGCCCATTATGTGGTGGAAGTTTCAATTCTTTAGATTCACGCATCCACCTTAAATATTATTGGAGGTGAGGTCACTTGACCTGCACTGGTGACCTGACCTGAGATGACCCAACCTTATAATTTTGAGGAAAGTTGCGAAATTGATCCAATATAAGACGTTCCAAGTACGGCGGCGCTTCGCGCCGTGCCATATGCAGCCACATCAACACATGTCACATAGAGATAGAATGGGACGTAATGGAAATTACTGGTTTGTAGTCATAACATCCGACGTAGAAAAGCTATCACGGAACTAAATAAACCTTTGAAATATTCTCAGCAAGTCCCGTCAAGTAATGTATAGTATTATCTTACTAGGTCAAATACCATCTTTGACGTTACCTCATAGGCGGATTCAGGGGGACAAAGGGGGGCACGTGCCCCCTCCGATCGACCTTCGGCGCCCCCTGAAATGGTCACGGCGCCCCCTTGAAAGGTAGATGGTGCCCCCTGAAATGTCGCTTCCCATCCCCCCAGGATGCAAAAATCGGAGCCCACCGGTATGATTTTGCGCCCACCTGATAGGTTTTGCCGGTCAAAAGTGGCGCCCCTGGTCTGGATGGCGCCCCCTCCCCGGGAAGGTACCTCCGGGGAGGGGGCACCTTCGCCAATTCCCCGATCGCAAATCCTGGATCTGCCTATGCCCTACCTAGGCCTAGGTCAAGATAAAATTGAACCACAATGCATATCATTAGAACCTCACGGATAAGACAAACGCAATGACGACACAATAAAGGCTTAATCTCCATTGCCGAAGACGATATTGGCCTTAAAGTATTTTAACGATGCATTTCCAATGAAGAGGTCATGGCTCGTACCTGACCTCAGGTCATCGATATAAACAAATCCCGAGCAAAATTGTGTAGTACCCGGTGGGCCAATTACGTGGTACGGATTTCAGATCGATATGTTCAACCCCTTTTTGCCATCATGGACTTTTTTAGGTGAGGTCACTCGACCCGCTCTTGTGACCTGACCTGAGATGATCCAACCTTAGAATTTTTGGGAAAGTTGCAAAATTAAACAAGGATATCGTGTGCCAATTACGACGGCACTTCACGCCGCTGTTTTTTGTGCAACCGAAACCCGAGGGGTGTGTTCAGACACACCTTTCATGGCGGCCGTTAATTTACAAGCAAAGCTTTAATGCCACACAGAGCACAGGGACGGCCGTCCCGCTCAGGTCACCCTCTCACCAGTCAGTTGCCAATTGGCTTACGTCGGGCAGATATTGGGCGCCGGAGCATCTCAGGGGAACCGATCCCACGCTTTCACCGGTGCAATTTCACTGCACTTCGATCTGTTGCCATGAGTTAGTAATCACCTTATGGGAATCTGGTAAAAACGACGGAAAGACGACGCTAGCGTGATAAACTAAGGGAACTAAAGCCCCGAGTAGGGCCGTGGGGATTTAGCCATGCGAGCTGCAGAAACGAAGGGGTCATCATCTCCAGACTGAGAAAAGGTCATATCCCCAGTCCTATCTTTCGACTGGTGACGTTCCGGCGTAGTATCCACGTTGCGACAGTGGGCTTTCGGTTTAGCACATCCTGGTAGAGTGTCGCTGCTTTGAGCAGGAGAAGATGAGGCATTTGTCTGGCTCGCCGTCGCTCGATTCGCTCCTAGGGAAATTCCCACGGTAAGCGTCGCAGAGACAGGTGCTTATTTGTGGAAACCATATATCAAGGTAATATATTCACCCTCCTAGCTGTGTAACTGTGTCTTTTAATAACGTTTCCTACTCTCGGGTATACCTACACAATATCAGGGACGGATCCAGGATTTCGCTGAGAGGGGAAGGGGGCGAATCCTCAAGTGGCGGCCAATCTACCATCTGGGGGGACCCTTTGTATCATAAGGAGTGCTGCTTTTGTGACACTTATGTTGCCCGTTGTCGTCGATGCCGTAACAGCGCTGACTATAAAAACAACAGAATTTCTTAATTTCTCCATCTGAACCACTTTTGGATGTCGAATTTGCGTACGGACGCCCTTTGGGTACTTCAGGACCAGCAAGTACGGCGAATTGGGAACAGTTCTGTCCCGAAAATTCGCCCTGAGGTAGGAGTTTTTCGTTTTAGTCTGGACATAACTTTTCTTTAGTGACAAAGCTAAAACAGAAAAAACACCGGCCAGACTAGTAAATAATAGAAGTCAAGAGCATACAGAGTTATCAGTAGATTCTGAATATTCTTAAAAATATAAAGGATATTTTATCAACTTGCCTAAACTCTGCTTTACAGGAAACGTGATTTCACCAGCCTGCCATATTGCATCATAGCATGTTCTCCCTGCAATAGACGCCCATAGATGCAGGGAACGGGGGACAGGGGGCGGCTGCTAACCCCACCCCCCCTCTCCAACTTTCGGACTGGGGGGTTAGTGCCCCCAAACTTTGAGCCGATTCCAGACCTTTTCCGTTAGCAAATCAAGTGATAGACCAAATCCTATTTGACCCCTCCAGCGGTGATAACGTTTGCACCCCCCCCAACTTGGAAAAAGTTTCTGCTCCTATGTAGACACCATTGCTGCATATCGGGCGGGCATGAGTGCCCCTGGGAGTTCCTGAGTGATAACTGAGAAAAATATGGCACACATCGATACCCACGGCATACACTTAACTTATTGAACTCGGGACAACTTTTACCACTGAAAGCTAAGGGCGGTCCCAGTTGCGGTGGTGCCATCTAAGACTAAGCGGCTAATCCTGGAATATGGCCACCCTAACCACAAAGTAGAGGACACTCAGAGGTAGATGAGGGCGGTACATATAAAAGTGCCCTAAGGCTGCACAGGAACGGTCAATGGTGGAGAAGGTGCGCGCAATCATGCAGAAGAGAGCGGTTTACAGCGGATGAGTACGGTCTATGTTGCAGTGGGGCATCCTTGGGCTGAAAGGGGTGAAAAATCGTCAATGTTGAGTCAAAGAAAAAGTCAAAGGGGCCTAACCGCAAAGTTGAGGGCGGCAGAAGGCACATACGGGAGGTCCATGTTGGGGCAGGGCGCCCTGAGGCTGTAAAATAGCGGTGAAGGGTGGAAAAAGGACGCACAGTCATGGACTAGAGAGCGGTCCACGTTGCAGTGGCCCGCTCAAGGGATGAACAGGGCGGTTAATCGTTGAATAGGGGACTCCCAACCACAAAACAGAGGACGACCAGAGGTGAGTAAGGGTTGTGCCCCTTGAAGTAGGGGAGTCCTGGGGCTGCAAGAGAGCGGCTTATAGTGGAGAAGGGACGAACAATCATGCATAGGAGGGCGGCTAAAAGTAGACGAGGGTGGTCCATACTGCAGTGGGCTGTCTTAGGGCGGAGAAAGGGGCGGCCAATCCTGAAAAAATTGCTGCCTAACCACAAAAAAGAGGACAGCCGAAGGTGTGTGCGTGCGGCCCACGTTGGAGTGGAGAGCCCTAGCACTGCCAAAGAGTGGCCAATAGTGGAGTAGGGGCGAAAAATCGTGCCAAAGAGGGCGGCCAAAAGTAGATGAGACTGGACCATGTTGCACTAGAGCGTCCAAGGTCTAAAAAAGGGTGGCCAAATGTAGACGAGGGCGGCCCGTGTTGCAGTGGGGCGCCCAAGGTGGAAAAAGGGCGGCCAATCGGGCACAATGGGTCAATATGCCAATAGTGGAGAAAGGGCGAACAATCATGCAGAAGAGGGCGGAAAAAAAGTAGATGAGATTGGTCCTTGTTGAAGTGGGCCGCTCCATGGCTGAAAAAGGCCAGTCAACATGAAATATAGAAACCCATCAACAAATTAGAGGGCGGCCAAAAATCGCTGAGGGTGGTCCATGCTCAAGTGGAGCACCCATTGGTATGCCGGGAGAAGCTGATTCAAAATTATAGGTGGATCACAGTGATAAAGGCCAGCTTCAAACGTTTTTTCTGCGTTTTGGTCTAGCATTCCTGTTCGTACCCAAGGCGTCGCCAATTTCGGGTGCCTTCGGGGCCCGAGATTGCGGCCCGAAATTGGCGAGGGTGGCCCTTGGTTCCTAAAGGGGGAAACTGCCCCCCTTTCCGCCCTTGGATAAGTCTCGGCGCAATATTTTCAACAGAGTGGAGTCCTTTCTCCTCCGTTTTTACTCAGCTAGCAGTCACGTGCCTGCAATCTCCCTGCATAGATCAGGCTGTGATTCACGGGTGTACCTTTTTATCTTGTAAATGACAACGTCAGTGCAGCTTCCCTGACCCGCGCGCTTTTTACTCATGTTTTATCGTATGCTATTGCTATGGGCGCAAAATGACCTTATCAGTAGTCGGCTTACCCGTAAACACCAAATATGATTATGGCCTTAGTCTTGCTCGTCGCCTTCATTCGGTGCTGTCTTTATTCGGCCTTTATTTGATGTTTGTTGTCGTTTTTGTGAGTTTCTGTTGCCGTTTTGAATGTTTCGTACTGAGGATTGAGGAAGGTGCTATGAGACCGAAATGTATAGAAGTCTCAAAAATAAAGGTCAAGTAGAGTAAAAGGGATGATGATGGTTAGATGATCTGACGGAAATGTCGAGCCAACGTGGAATCCGCTGCAAGCAAGCTGAGATGGCAGCAGTCAACGATAACCAATGACTGTATATTTACAGAGGAAGTGGCATCAGCAAACATCACGTGCTGTCCCTGTGCCGCCGGAGGTGTGTGGAGTTACGCAGTGACTTATTGAGCGGCTGTGTCCGAGGAGTTGAATTGACTCCGACCCAGTGGCTGATCTAGGACTTCATTTCGTGGGGCTAGAGGGCTCAAGCCTCCCCACCATTGCTTCGGATCGATATCCGCCTTTGTATTGATTGTACAGACCCAAACATTTCGATGGGGCTGGAGCCTCCTAGCCTCCCCCTTGTATCCGCCACTGCCAGGGCCTCACGGTCACCCATGGACCGCAGTTTCCCATACCGCCCACCTCTTGTCTGCTTTTCCGAGAAGGCAGACGGATGTTTGCGAAGCAACGGAAATACTGGTGAGTGGGTTGAAGCAAACGGAGCCGGACCGATCACTGTGGTCTGAAACGCTGTCGTGAGTGGCCACGGGGCCGTTTTTCGGATTTTGGAATTTAGGGGTTTTATGGCTGCCGATGTGAAGAAAATTGTTCAGAGGGTTCTGAATGACCACTATTATTAAGTTAATTTGGTTGAAAGATGCACTTATTACTCATCAAAGTAAGGCGATGATGAAATCCAGAAGTAAGGCACTCGATGCGTCTGCTAGATCCGATTATTTAACTTTGAATAATAAACGTCAAAACTGAGTCAGACTAGAAATAAATGAAATCAAAATGTTCCCCATATTGTCAGCTTTAAGATGATTAGCGTTATATGTATATTTGAATTTTAATAAAGGTATATAATCTGCGTTTTAATTACCCCTTTCACAAATCCACCTTACAAACTAGTTGCTGAATTAGAATAGACAAACAAAAAAGTTACGTTTCTGCCAATTAGCTTTTTTGTGGAAACATAGGTCAAGTAATTCTACGTCATGGCCTCAAGAGAGCTAAGTGCACAAATGTGCGCAAAATTGTCCACAGTGTAAATTGTACCGGGCCGTCCGCCACCCGGCGCCTCCGCGGCTCGCCACGGCCCGCCAGCCGCCCGCGAGGTGCGGGGGACGCTTATCAGGTGCTTCTCATGTCGTATTGCTCGCCTTTTTGCACATTACCTTCATTGTAAGCTCATAGGTTTTCTTGACCCTACCCAGAATCACCCTTGGTCAAGGTCACCCATGCATAAACCATGCTCATATTGCACATGATTCGACATGCTATGATGAGAGGGGTACACCGATTACTACTGTCTTGATCTTCCTGCCATCTGAATATATGAAATGAAAGAAACCCATATTACCGTGCGAACATTCACTCTGACCTTTTGTGACTTCTGGGAACATCAATTTTAACGAGAGTAGCAAATGGTAAGCAGCTCACAAACTCATTTCACTCAGGGGTTCCGAATGGCAATACGTATTTTTTTAGCCCTATTAGACGATTAGTCTGAGAAGAGGCTGGGTATGCCCTTTTGCATGCGGAGCCAGCACACCTGACCAGGTCATTAGGGGTCGGGTTAGGTCAATGCATTTACTTAACACGCGCACTAGATGGGGACCTCGGAGGCTCCCTCACCTGTTTCCGAGGCGGCGTAAGAACAGCTCGTAGAGCCGAAAAACGATATTTGGCTAAATTCGAGAGAATTTAACGGCGCATCGATTGGTGAAGATATCTAAAAAAATCGGCCGAAGATTTTGCGACGTATAGGCTTTCAAAGTCAGACCTGCATTTTGAGACTGCCACAATCGCGCGGTTGGACCAGTTCGCTTACATTGGATACCGGGTGGTGACGTCATAACGTCATATAACCGGGATAATATGGCAAGGTCACCTCACAGGAAGGTATAGGTTAAGGTCAAAGGTCACAGGTTAAGGTCATATCAGAATTTTCAAGATCATTGACCGCAGCGCTTACGGTCAAATAGCGTTACCCGGTCGGAGGTGTATTATTCTGTGAAGTCATAGTTAAGGTACCTGAATATAAAGATCAAGGTCAAAGGTCAAGGTTAAAGGTCATTTTTAAAGGTCATTACTCATTTTCCACCAAACACTGGCAAAAGTGTTAGTCAAAGTGTACATTATCGGTACATCATCATATTGTGACCTCATAGGTCAATGACCTTGGATGACCTTGACCCCAAAACTGTAGCAAATCTTTTTGTGACCTTCCCTCTATGACCCTGGTCTACCTTTAACTTATTCCTGTCATTTTCCCGCTTAATAACGGTATTTCCCAATAGGTCCCAAGCATGGCCAATATTTGACGTTTATGACATCGTTTGACCTTGAAGATATTGACCTACGTCAATGAAAATTGGTCATGAGGTAGATCACCATAGCGCCCATCCACCCTCCAAACAGAGTTTTTCTGTGTCTCTTAGTTTTCGAGATCTTACAGGGGGCCGACCGCGCCCCCTACAGTGCGCGTTGGTGTCAGACCCCTCTCCATTGCGGGTGTTAGTTGAATCAACTTAAGTATACATTTCCCATTGCAATTGATCTAGCATGATCTGCTGAAAATTTGGGGTGAATCGGTTCGGCCGTTTCAGCGCTGTAGCAAAATGAGCATGAACAAAAACCTCGGTGGCCATCCGTGAGGCCGTTTCCGACCACAGTGCGATGTGGAGCACTGGAAAACTTTAAATGGGTTTGGAATATTTTCCCTGGAGACGACAGTGGTATCTTTTCTTGCCTCGCCAATACGTAAATAATGCAGTGCTTGGTGATATCAATCCAGCCCACAGGTCTCAGCAGTTCCTCATCGGGGGACGAGCGTATGATGTCCCTTCAGAACTAGTGAACGACCAGATAGACCCAGCTCCTGAGTCAGGTCTTCAATAAATAATTTTTTGACTGAATAAACAATTTTTTGCGCAAATCTGGCAACGCGCACCGAACTCAGCTTTGCCTCAGATATTAAAGGCCAGGTTTGGTTTATACGAGAGAGAGAGAGAGAGAGAGAGAGAGAGAGAGAGAGAGAGAGAGAGAGAGAGAGAGAGAGAGAGAGAGAGAGAGAGAGAGAGAGAGCAACGAAACAGCACTGGCGAAGGTGCGAGGGTGAGCTGCCTCGATGCTTTATGGAAAGCAGTTTTTTGCATACAAACTGGGGACTATTTTTAGTTCCAATCCTCTCCCATGGGTATCCGCCCGCCCAGTTTTCTTCACAGAGAACCAGTGCACAGTAGGAACTTTTCCACTCCTAGTCTGACTTTAGTTAAAAGTTGAAAATTTGATTTCTGGATAAAGTATGGGTTCAATTCGTTGGAAATTATCCAAATTTCACTGTAGTGATAATCAGAGGTGCAGAAAGTATACTGGATTATAATTGTATACTTGAATACTATTTCCAATATGCTGAATGTCATCTACCTGTCTCTTACTTTTTGCAACAGACAAGGTTCAAGCACCAAGCCATTACCGCATGAAAGTAGTAAACTGTGTTTTCATTTTTAGATCATGTTTATGTTTTTGGAAGAAAATTTTCCAATTATGGATCATTGTTTCCAGTATTGGGACCAGGGGTCGAAAAACCTACAATTTTGCCATTCTAAATGGTGAAAGTTCAAGGTGGGCAAGGTGACAAAAACTAGCCCGCATATTTCCTCCAGCCAAATATAGGAACAAATCTCCGAAATTGGCACCTGTAATTTGAGCTTGCAATGTTTTTCAACGGCAAGGATGGTCCACAAGTGTCTATTGGTCTCCTAATCACGCAAAACGTGCACATTTTGCACCTTAGTCTGGTGACAAATTTAAAGTTTGACATTTTCAATGGTGACAAACTGAATACTTTTTTGGCCCCTGATTGGGACCATAACTATTATTGGCAACTCTGACTGCAGTTTCCCCCAATGACATGCATTTCCCTTTTTGAAGAAGTTTCCATTTTTGGAAGGAGTGTTTCCGATTATGGTACATTTCCCCATAATTAAATAAGGCAATTATCATGAAAATAATTATTATTGGGAACTAATCTATGAATGGGAGCGTACACCTACACACAATTGGGAACCCTGATCACAGCTTCCCACCCCCCCCCACTGAACTTCTATCTCACACATAAAAAAGGAACACAAATGTCAATGTCAGCATAGGATTTGGATCTACCTAAAATTTGTTGGTAAAGTGGACCTTGTAGCATTTTTATAGAGATCAAATGTTTAAAATTTGTCCCCAACACCTGATTATCACCTGCCTGGTCGTTCCTTCTTGCAGTAAAACTGTGGGGCAACTACCCTGCATAGATGTAAAATTATGTCTATTGGCCTAATAGGTACAGAGGTAATGGAAGTCTCATACCAAAGAAAGATCCAGTGTAGTCAAAATCCTGCTTTAACTCCATGCAGTTCAGGTCCTGTGTGTTGCTTACTACCACTGGTAGTAAGCGACACACCCCCAACCAGCGTTTTTTAAGCCTCTTTCTTTCTGAGATTTTCTCTGATTTTCTGAGATGAAAAGGGGGTCTACTAGGCCCCCTCCAGTGCACGTTAGTGCCAGGCCCCTCTCCAGTGTGTGTTTTAACACTAAGTGTAGGACTGCATTGGCACACATTTGCTATCTGTACAATATTGACATGATAATTTGATCATGAAATCTCACCTGAATTACTGTTGTTGCCAGTATGTTGCTGGCACCAACTCTCCCAACTTCCTCCAGCTCCAAATCTGCCTAACCAATCTTGATCTAGGGCACAAATAAGGTGAGGCACAAGCAAGCTAAGGAATGAAAAACCAAGTTTGATATGTGAAAGTGCATTTTATTCCTATTGCACTATTTATTCCAGCTAGTTTTAGCCTGCACTTATGTCATATATACCTAATAAATATGCCCTCAAAAGAAGTAGCTTCCCACCTGTTTAAAATTGTTTGGCAGGCTCTACATCACATAAACATTTCGAACTTGTCTTGTCGCTGTTTCGTAATTTAGGTAGAATTGCTGCCCAGCTATATTTATTTCTTTCACTCATTTAGTACTTTTCTTAGTAGCTTTAAGGCGTACTTAATGCTAAATTCAAAGAAATAGGGACCGCTAAACCGAACAGACTCAAACTTTAAATATTGTTTAACCTGACAAAATGGACAGAGAAGTACTTGATAACGTATCTGCGTTGTCTTTAATGCCTTAAATATACCCACAATCGTGTATTTCTCGAAAAAATTGACTGTCACATTTCGGGTATCTAGGCGGCAACTTTCTGGCAACTACTAACAATCGGACAGCGGTTTCCGGGTTTTCTGCAGCGGGGGTCCCTCGTTTTAGTAGAAACTGAACATAGTACCAATATTGTATCACTGATGGTACGCTGTGGAATTGAAGAACAGAGTTGCTAAATTAAAATAATCGCTACACGCTTCATTCTGTATTTCGAAAATATGTGGTTTGATTTTGAACCACACAGTCAGGATTGCTATTTTGTCACACTTATGCACCTCGATTTTCGTAAATGTGTCACAAACTCGAGTAGCCGAGTTGGCAAGTTTCTGCACCTCTGGTGATAATTGTTGTTGTTTCCCTTTCCTAAAAGTGTGTGAAAATGTTTAAAAAGCCGGATAATGTTGAATATCCAGTATCACCTGTTTCAATGCAAGAAAATGTTGGCAAAATATGAACTCAAGTGGGACATCCGATATTGCGGAGCGTAGGACCAAAAGTTGTATTTCTGGAAAGCTTCACCTTTTTATGTTCAATCTAACCGTCAGGCTAGTAAAAAATGAATAGGGATGAAATTATATAAGATTAATTACATTGAACCTTGTTTCTAACCACTTTCGAACCACACTTGTATCTCCAAGAAATGTGTAAGGATTTTACTACTAGCGACGTCGATTGGCGCAAGGAAATGTATAAATTAGGTTACGGCAGACAATTCTAGGTACAAAGCAAGAAAAATGTCGTGCGACTTTTCGCGATTCTTGGAGAAGGTGATGTATTTTTACGGCAATGCGCCCGGCCGGCGGGGCGCCCGCGCAGCCGCAATGGGACAAAGGCCAATGAGGTTGTGGAGTTACATACTGTTTAGCGATAATGACAGCCGTGGGCGAGTGGTGGCACCATAGGCCGATCCAGGGGGAGGTGGGGGGCACTCCCTTATCGACCTTCGTCGCCCCCTGAAATTCTGCTGCAGCCCACTGAAATGTCCCTTCTCATTCCTTTCCCCTAGGATGCGACTATGGGGGTTGTCGACCCCTCGACATAATCTGGCGCGCGCTTGATAGTTTTTGGGTTCTATTTGATGGGTTTTCGCTAAAAAATATTGATACCCTAGTGGTCCGGATAGCGCCCCCCGACCAAGTGCTCTCGATCGAATTCCAGAATCCGCCAATGTGCCGCACTACGCCAGAACTTGTGCGATCCTCTGTCCGTTTTTACCGGAGATGGTTTAAAAGCTCTTTCGGCCAGAAAAATAAAATGTGAATTGGAACGTAGATATCGGCGGCGGTAGGCTATGCAATGAGAAGTAACTTTCATATATTGTAACAAGTCATTGTTGCATTAATTGGCACCAGTTTTGGTTATCAATTTTATCCCTTTAAAATACCTTTGGTTTCATCGGGCTGCTGCCTGTCGGCGGGTCGCGCACTCCGACCTGAGGTCATGTCCGGCTGGGTGAGGAGCGGTGACTCGCATGTGTGAAGTGTCTGCTGGACTTCTGCAAACGTTTATGGACTATGATTTAATTTGACTCTGACGTCACGCCTTGATCATACAATGCAATTTGATGCGACGGCGCCACCACGGCGATCTCAAATGTAGATCTGAACTTGAAAGCCGATGAGCCAAACAATTTTTAGATATTTTCAACTTTTTCCACTAATCGACGGACAAATACAGTTCCAGAAATATAGTCAAGTAACGTTTTTGGCTCCAAAATATACTTGGGCTAATTTGGAAAATGATTTTCGGGACACTTCAGGACCCCTCCTCTGCACGTGCTAAGTCCAAATTTAAGTACAATGTGAAATGTTTGCATTTTATTACTAGTGTTAGGAATAAATTCAGGCTAGAAGTGGAAAAGTTCCACTGTGCGACAGCCAGTTGACCCGTGGGGGCCAGTAACCATCTAGTATCAAATAACAGCAAATCTGTCTTTCGTTCGGAAACTACTATGGTTCCTCCTTCGCCGAAGACCGCTTATTGTCTTTCACCTAGGTTTGCCGTGCAGGGTAGGAAACCACGGTGTCAGCTAAATAGAGCATGGACGAAGATGCCTAAAAGTGATCTTTCTGTTTAGTCCCCTGCACAGTTTTGAGAGGATGCACCGATGGAAATGCCTTATTTTAGCATAGTGAGCTGGCACGAACAAAGCCGACCCGCGCTGCCGTTATATCTGTATTGTGACCGTACCTAATTGATCAAAATATAGCTCAGAGTGTCGGTGAGAGCTTTCAATGCAATGGTTCATTAGAGTGAACCTCAATAGTTGTGAAAGTACCGTTGCAACGCTGCTTTCATGATGAATTTGTCCGCGCAGCAGGTACACACGACACATTGTAAGAATCGTTCGGCGCTTGGAAAACGCAGTTGTTTTGTGATGAAATGAGAAGGTGCGTATGGTTAATGATGATAGTTGAGGGGAATCAGTGACAGGTCCAAAAATTCACTTGGGGGGCTAGGGTACTCGAGCCTCACCCGCCAATATCTCGGGCAGCCCCTCGCCTATGTATTAAATATAGGGGCTCGGACATTTCGGGGGTGCTTGAGCCCCTAGCCCCCTCCCTTAGATCCGCCACTGAGTGAAATTCCCGTTTTCGGCTCATAACTGGTGTGCCACTGGTGGAAGTGCGCTGAATAACACCATTGAATTTCGCAAGCTTTCCAAGCTATGTATGTAGGTATTTACATAATGTCTGGGCGGTGAGACAAAATCAAGGCAAGTGGTTTTTGCTTCGGCGACAAACAAAAAAGGTATTCTCATTCTGGCAACGTCTGTAGACACTTTCGTTCTATAGGCTATGACCAGTGGCGGATACAAGGGGGGGGCTAGAAGGCTCAGTCCCACCCGAAATGTCACAGTGCCCATAGTAAATGCATAGCCGGGGACTTCCGAGGCAATGGCGGGGAGGCTTCAGACCCTTCTCCCAATCTCCCCAAATGAAATCCTGCATCCGCCACTTACTATGATTACCGAGAAAATTTATTCAGAGGCGTGAGAACCAGTGGCAAATGCAAGACTTTGTTTCAGGAGGGGGGAGCTGGGGCTCGAGCCTCCCCCAACATTGCCTCTGAACAGCCTCCGACTGTGCATTTCATATATAGGCACTAACATTTTGGAGAGGCTTCAGCCCCACTAGCCACTTGTATGCGCCACTGGTGGGAACGGCAAAAAAACGAGAAGTCCACGGGCAGATACAAGGGGAGGGCCGAAATGTCTGATTGCCTATAGTTAATGCATAGGCGGAGGCTGATCCGAGGCTATGGTGGGGGAGGCTCGAGCCCCCAACCCCCTCCCCCAAAGAAGTCCTGGATCCGCCACTGAGTCAAGGGTCTCCGTGGAAATCGAGTACAGCGATGAATATTCACAAACCGAATTAGCACTCCTTTTTACGGCGAGACAAGCATAAGCGGATCTAGAGGGAGCCAGCGAAACTTGCTCCCCCATCGACCATCGGCGGCCCCTAAAATGGTCACGGCGCCCTCTCCCCCTCCCCTGAAAGTTAGATGGCACCAACCCCCCCCTGAAATATCGCTTCTCCCCCTCTCCCTCTTCCCAGGATGCGAGATCAGCACCCCCGCGATAGAATTTAACGCCCACCTTGATCTGATTTTGTCATCCTGATTGGTTTTGCCACCTAAAAGGGGTGCCGCCCGGTTCAGATAGCACCCTCCCCAACTCTGTGCCCCCATCGGAAACCCTGGATTCAACTGTGCAGTGGCGGATCCAGGGGAGGGGGGCAACAAAGGCATTTGCCCCTCCCCCCGCCCAAACGGAAAAGTTCGGGGCAAAACTATATTTTTGTCCCCTCCCAAAGCGGTCGACCTCCTTTATGCCCCGACACCTTTTCAGTTTATAAGCATGATTTTGGCACTTCAACTCTCAACTTCAAACAGAACCATTTCAGTGTAAATATTGAGTCTTGGATAGGAAAAAAGTATCCTGAGCCAATATTTTTCACCCCGTGACGTTGTTTGTTTTTGTTGTTTTTGTTTTTGCTTTTCGACTTTGGTCTACCCCTCCTAAATCGACCGGCTAGATCCGCCACTGCTCCTGTGGCGCAAGAGGCATCCTCCACTTACCTGAGAGCAGGTCCTCGCCTTTTCGGCAGCCGTGCGGCTCATGCCCGCCTCCGGTGTTACGGGCAATCGATACGAACGCCCGTCGGGATACAGATTCCTACTTAAAAGGCCGGTGCCATATGACCTTGGCCGTCGGTACGCCCCATAACCCCAAACATGATGATGACCTAAAGGCCACGTCCGGATCCCACGTCCGGATCCCACTTCAACCATCGACGCCCGGCCGACAGGCTCAAATGTCCACTGAGGCCTCCCCATTCACTGACGCAGAATGAACATTTCGGTAATGGCGGAATTCCCCATCCCCACGCCAGCCCAGCTGTCCAGCTGGCATTTCGGGTCTGCAAACGCACACTTTTATCTCACACCCTGCGCAATTCCAGTTTTATATGGTGACTACACACCGCACTCACCCATCCCAGAACGCAACTGAGGATGCCAAGTTCAGGGCGTATGGAAGTTTGTATTGCCTTGAGGGCAAGGCAATAGAGTGATGCTTGAGGGTGTAAGAAGCAGAAATCTACACCCTGGTGGTAACTGACGGCGGCTGTCGAGCTCATCAAAAGCCCTAGAACGTGCAGCATCTGTGCCACACAGTAAGTATATTCAACTGCCCTGGTAAGTATGAAATTTGAGGAAAACATTATCGTCCATGACGGGCCTTGCGGGATGAAAACAAACTAAAGATGATTGTTTTCGTCAACAGGCATTTCTAGTGTCTGCACTATTCGGTCGTTCAAAAATTACATAACACAAAGGTGGAATAGGGGGTAGTCAACCGTAGTGGTATCAAATGTCATATGGGCGTCAAAAAGCGTTACCTGGAGAGAGGCATTGGCGGACGCAGGGGGGGGGGCATTCCGGCCATGGCCCTCCCAAAGCGCTGGAGGGGGGCAGGCTATCTTTCCCCCCCGCCAAACGCCGGAGAATTTTTTTTAAGATGTTTACACTAGGTCTGTAGAGCAAACAAATCTTCGCTCCCATCCCCCCTCCCCCCAGAGCGATCATGTACTTGGAGAGGTAGCTTATACTAGGTCTGTCGAGCACTGAAAAAAGGTGTTTACACTAGGTCTGTAGAGCAAAAATCTTCGCTCCCACCCCCACCCCCTCCCCAGGAGGAGAGGCAGACATGGGTTTGCCCCCCCCCAACTCGGTCTGCGTCCGCCCCTGGGGAGAGGGTAACAAACTGCAATCGTATGCGTTACGTAATTTATGAGCGACACATAATGGTATCAAAATTGCTAAACATCAAGTACATCATTGGCGGATCCAGGGTTTCGATTTGGGAAGGGAACATTTGCAGGAAGCGCAGTATTGACAAGAGGTGCATCACGTGATACCGGTATGACGTAGAAGAGTTATCTTCGAAGAGGCCTACCCCAGGGGCACCTAACGATGTTTCAAGGAATTGCTGGATCGCACCGTGATGGTGCCGCAGTTCGAATCTCAGTGAAGGGGGAGACATTGGCGGATGCAGGGGGCATTCCGGCCATACCCCTCCTCCAAAGCGCTGGAAGGGGGACCAAACTCTCTTTTGAACCCCCAAAGGTCGGATAAATTTTTAAAAAGGTGTTAACGCTAGGTCTGTCGAGCAATTAAACATTCGCGACAGACCTAGTGACATTTCAGGTGGGTGCCATCGACTTCAGGGGGCGCCATCAACCTTTCAGGAGGGCGCCGTCACCGCTTCAGGGGGCGCCGAGGGTCGATGGGAGGGAGGGGCACGTGCCCCCTTTGCCCCTGGATCCATCCCATGAAAGTGCTTCTTTTTAGAATATCAAGGAAATATCGGGAGGCTTGTTCGAGAAATGCCTTTTTCCCCTGGTCCTGATCTCGCCAGCGTCCCAGCTGGCGGATCCAGCTTCCACGTTTGGGGGTTGGGGAGAGTGTCACTAGCAGAGGTAGGAAAAAAACAAAACCCTACCACCTTTGTAAAACAGGGCAGAAACATAATTATTTTCTTCCTTGCTCCTGCATGCCCCTCAAAACTGGGCCCGATGCCCGTTAATTCTCGCCCTAGTGGAATGTTTGAAGGCCCCCTGGGGTACTTTTCGCACCCCTGTTCTGCACGGTTGTTCGCCCCTTCTCGACTAATGGCCGCTCGTTTGCAACCCTAGGGCTCCTCACTACAACTCGTTGGCCGCCCTCACGCACCTCAGGTCACCTTGTATCTTGTGATTGGGCACTCATATTTCACGATTAGCCGGCCTTTTAGCCTAAATGAGAATACTGATACAGCAAAATAAAACCTGCATAAACCCTTCGAGACTTAAAGAGAGATACGCGAAAAATATTATTGTGGTTTCCTGATATTTGAAAAATCCTGATTACGAAACTATCAATTATTTTTGCATCTTCGGCAAAATTTTGGGAGGCCACTCACTTATTATCCAAATAGGGTAAAAGTTTCGATAAAATGCTGAAACCTTCACCCATCACTTACTTTTCGAAAACTATTTAAAGTTGAAAAGCAATGTTTTTTTTGTAATACAAATGTCTGTTCTCCTGTATTTGTATTTGAATTAATTTTAAAAACTTTTAAAAACTACAAAATGAATTAGTTTGCCCTAGAAACGGAAAAATGATAATTACTCAAGTCATCAGCCGTTTCCTACCTCGGGTCTTGCGTCACTTTCTGCTTCAGCCCCAGAATTACAAAGCTTTTGCGTCAGATAGGTCACGTGACCCCGGTATGAGAATTCCTAGGCCTCTGATTGGTTAATATTGTGATTTCTTTTAAGCCGTATGTTTCTGTTTCAAAAGAGTTTTGGAATGTTGTTTTTCTAAAAAAAGAAAAAATTCTGTAGTAGTCCAAAGTTCTACATCACTGTTTAGGAAAGATATGACCTAATTCTTAGAGAAATTGATAGCCTTAGCTGTGTGTACGTCATATACATCGATATGAGGTGTACCGGTAAAGTCGTCTAGGAATGTTAACTTGAGAGCAATTTTAAGGCATTTGCAGGCCGAATTCGCAAAAAGGAGAATAGGACTTCTGAAAAAACTTTTTGTGACCTTTTGATCTAGCCGATAAATTTTTTCGCGTATCTCCCTTTAAGACCCAGGGGTGTTGACCCCCCAATTCCCCAATATCTGTACCCATGGCATTGGTGCCAACTGCTGAATTTTCCTTCAAGTTTCTTCAGAGCACTTCCGAAGCTTCTACAGTCATTTCCCTTCCCAGTCGGTGTCTGGAACTGCCACTGCTCGTGCAGCCTGCCTGGCGCGCTCAAATGAGAGAAGGAGATCTCCCCACTTCCACCTCCCGCTACGCCAGCATATTTATTTATAACATTTTCTCGGTAGCATAGACGTTCAAACGGGGTGAGGGCTGTCTCCTTCTCACTTCTCACACGGAAAAAATCATGTTACCAGCCAGTGAGGAAGGCAATAATGAGCTCGGATCCAAAGATATTTTGGTTTTAGATGGGAAAGTTTCTTGCCAGCAGCAGGTTGTAGATTGGTTCCCTTTTCTTGCCAGCGGCGACGCCTACGCTGCATATGGTGCAAGCAGACTAGAATCTAGAGCTAGGCTAGGAATTTCTCACCAACTGTAAATGACCACGTCTGAATGCAGTTACACCATGTATTATAGTTAAAACCCTGATTGCGTCTCAGCGGTCAGTCACAAGTCCATGAGGCGACATCAACGATACACCAGAATTCTCAGAGGCTCCTACCCCGGCGAAAGGGTACACGTCCGTCATACATCTACCTTCAACCTGCTAGTTCTATCAAAACGTGGGCTTTTAGATAACATTTTAGATCCTTCGTACCTTCAACAGATCAACACACACAACAAGGACATTATGGACTTTGGAAACAGTTGCAAACCCCCTCAACTCTAACACAACAAAGTACAAGTGACAGTAAAGCGGCAAATATTCAAAGATATCACACATATCCTTTATACAAGCGTAGAAAAACAAAAAAAAACAAAATCTGGTTCTGAAGAGCATGACAAACTTCCACATCTTAGAACATACATACAATGGGTCAAGCTGAGAGCTCAAACATGACAGTTGCATCTGCTTCTCGAAAGATGAAACGGATCCAATGGTATTGTCGCTGCATGAAGCCACGTCCACTAGCTGCTTCAATCGACTGCGTGCCTTCTAACGGCAATAAGTATCACAATCCGTACAATTCATGTTGGAAAAAGAAGTACCGCCATTACAAAGAGAGCTTTCCAGCATTCGACAATAATCCAGCTATGTAGAAAAAATACCACATCGGCATCACTGGGCAAGAAACTGGTCTGACTGCATGAAGCGTATATACAAGGGAAAGAACATCCACATCACCTACATTCCTGTCATCCGTTACACTCTCACAAATGTTTGATCACCGTATTGCACCAATGCTGAGCTCAGGCGCAAACTATATTTTTGTGGGGGAAATCCTTGGGTTGCAATAACGTTGAACACACTGCAACGAGTGCTATTCTTCTGAACTCACGACCAAACTCGGAATATTCACGGAAAAGAGCGAGAATTCATATCCTCCGAGTCGTCGAACTTATACTGAATTGCCCGCTGGCCACTGGTGAGTGTTTATATTCACTCAGCGGCGTAGCGGAGATAGGTGGCGATGAACGCAGGCAACTGCAGCTTCTCAATATCATCACTAGATGTCAGCAAACGCACACTACGCCGCGCAAGGTGACTCAGAGAAGGAATGTGCTTCGGCGTCGTGAAAAAGCTCACACAGCCATGACTAGTTCTGGAAAAATAAGGGGAGTGACGTCAATACCGAGAGAGATCCAGATTGATCGAACTGCGATATGAAAACTAAAATGTACCCGGAATCGTTTCACGGTGCCTTGCAATCGAAAATTGCACAGAAACCCAGTGGCGGCGCTTGGACATCATGACAGCCTGGCCACGATTGGCTTAGAGGTAAGGACGTCGCCCAGGCCTTTTACCTAATATTAGACAGGAGCGATTCCAGCATGCCGGCTGGGGAAGGGGCAAGCTCAAGTCGATGAGCAAAAATCACATTTATGTTTAAATGTTTAATATCATAAGAATTGAAGCAAAAATATACAAACATATGTCGGTGGATTGTGAAAGCGGTTATGCGGCATTATATGAAGGTACAAGGCAAAATTCAAGAAGGATAGGTAGGTAGGTAAACAAGCCAGGAAGGACAAGGTACTCACGAGAGCTTCCCATTTCAAGGACAGCTGCGGCACTTCATTGTTTATGACGTCCAATTTCTCGCTGATTTCATCCGCCAGATTTTGTGCCATGACTCACGTTCTTCATAAGGGTTTCACAAATTAAATATATTGCTAATAATTGCCAAACAACTGTCCCGCACTAGAGAAGGCTAGACATCCGCGAATACAAGAATGTAAACAAACGAATCCGCTGTAATCAAGGTCCTAAGACGCGGCATCGCACGTGCTAGCTCCTAAGGTAAGCCTGGGTTACAGATTTAACAAGCCAGTACTCGCGTCCGAATGAATGAGACATTAGAGATGTCAATCAAAAAGCACACGTTAGGTTTGCCACAGTGTTAGGCAGATTCAGCGAAATCCCGAAGTGCCTAATATCACATTTGTTGACGGTAAGAGCTACTAACGTGGATTCTCAGAGATGCAAATTATCGGCTCTTTGGCCCAGTGATCCAAAAAATGAATATTCTCTGTAACTCAGACATAGAGTCAAATTATATTTATTCCACATAAAATACACACCTACATCGACATGTAAAAGTGGCTAGGCAGTGACTAATGTACCTCTATGGCAGCGCCGCCACTGCAGTAACCCCCTCAGAACCCACTTATACAGGATAATACACAAATTTAATCGAACACAACACCCAACTCTAGACATCAGAAGGGTTCACACAAATAGATGTGTTGGGCCGAATTTGTCTGAAAAACTGCAGCGCATTTCAATTTTCTTCTTAGAAATAATCCGGACACAATACGCTGACTATAATTTCCGCCCAGGAGCATGCAGCTATGCCTTACCCGATCACCACAGCGCTGCCCGACGTGTTGAAGGCGCAGTAGGTGAGCAGCTCGTCCTCCTTCACCTTGGGCACGATCACAGAGATCACCGGCTCGGCCTCTGATTCCAGTACATTCCAAAAGCGCACGTACCTGAAACGGGGCGGGCTACTGAGTGTGTGTGTTTGAGTTGGGGTTTTAGGGCGCTTCAGCATGTCCTGGGCACAGCCAACTGTGCGCAGAACAGGCCAGTAAAACGCCCGAGGCGCCCGGAGTGTTTTTTTTACTGCAACAGCTAGGCGGATATCGAAGTCACACAGACGGGCAGTTTTCAATAAGGAGGAGACGTCTGTGCAAGAACACGCTAGCTGTTCTGTTTTGCGTTTTGAAATGGCTCATAGTCACCGGGTTGAGGCCGCGGTGCAGTTTGATGCGCTTTAATTTGAGGAGTAGAGAATGTTTTATGTATTGTATTTTTTTCATCCGACTTATTCCCAGCGGGCATACTTCGCCCAATGACAGGGGCTGTTGGCGTGGGTGTAAAAGGAAACTTTCCACTGGGCCAGACCGGACCAGAAAGGCGGCCTGTCGCGCCGTGGGAACTGAAACCACGTTTATCCACGCATAAACTTCTTGCTGCTTTTAATCTAGTTTCAAGTTCATGCTTAGATGTCCATCCTGCGGCTAAGAGGCGCTGAACATGGGCGGATCCAGGAACTAAGGAGCCACGCGCTTCCTCCCCCATCGGACACTGGCGCATGCCCAAACAAAGACCTATCCCCAGGATGCATTTCATCCTCACCTTACCACTGTCACAGCTCCTTTCCGTTCTACCCCATTGACATCCCTGGATCCGCCTATGGCAGTGCGCCGTTGGCGGCATCACTGACCCGTCCTCGCAGACAGTGACGGTCTGGCACATGGAGCGTGACATGGCAGCGCTCTTCACCCAGGCGCCGTTCTCTCCGGAGGCGAAGATCAGCCGCGGTGGAGGGTTCAGGTGCCCCAGGCTGTGCAGACGCGCTCCTGCGAACATCCGAGCAGGTGAACATGACGCACCGCCCGACACAGATGTGCACCCACGCGACTTTTGCTGGCAAGGAATCATGGACTCTTACGGTCCCAAGTTGAGATGTTATTTGATCGAAGAGCAGAAGCTAGTTGAAGATAAGGCAATGATCTGCTGGGTGGTGATTTTCTAATAAGAAGAAAAATAAACTGGCAAGTAAGATGGTGTTCTGAATAAAATCAGTGTACAGTCAACTCTTCCATATCATTATTTTACATACCATGTTATGCATACCAGGGCTGGTACATTCTCCAAGTTGGAAGTTCAGAAGCACTTCAGGAGCTTCATAACCAATGAAAACCCGAGAGGTAGCAATTGGCTAACAATTTCCCTTCAAAGCAATTAATTACAATCAAATGTTATTTAACGATATGATTGTTTTTAAGTGCAATCGTGCAAAAACTAGGAAGTGTTAAGGTGCGTGCATCATTTCGAAAATTCTGAGTTTTCTCACAAAATAAGCAGCCTGGCCCTGGATCCGGCAGCCCAAAATCCCGTTTAAATGGAAGTGTAGACTGTACATGAGAGTCTGCTTTAGAACATTAACCCAAATGGTATCAAAAGACGCCGGTTTCGGCAAATACTAACGATGTCGTTACCCATCTTTATACTCTTATGGCGTATACAGAAGTAGCTTCGTGGGAAACATTCGCTAACATTACGAACTATATTCGCAGCTAGAATTTCACGCTTCCCATACGAGTGTCTCGTGCCAAAGCCGTGGTGGGCCTTGCCATTTGCTTCGCGTGAAGAACGGAGGCAAAATTACCGTTTGTCTCTGCCGTCCGGCTTCGCGCGGCTCTGAAATGAAACTAGTACGAATATGTGCGCCCACACCACACAGCAGGTCAGACAGCAGACAGTCACCCAGCTCAGTCACACGGTCCTCGCTCACTCCGCGGCGCGTGTAGTGCAAAACTGCTACTAGCGAGAAGCAGCTGCCGCAAAAACAACCGCTGCGCCAGCACCAACTCGACACTTCCGGTGTATACACAACAGCAGAGAGGAGTCATAATCAGCACCTAAGATTGCTCGTAAATCACGAACAAGGTGTTATCTATGGGTTGGACTTTCCTACAAAGTTCCTACAAAGTCCTACCTAGTTTTGCCTAAAAAGTTCCTACCCCGTTCCTACAAAGTCCCCACAATCGACATCTGTATCAGGGGCGGATTCAGGGTGTACGGAGCAGCGGCCGGCCTTCCTTCTAAGGGTCCTAAGGTGATGCCCGTGCACCCGGGGTGCAATAACGATAGATGTCTCGAATCAATAGCAATGGGGTTTGGGAAAAGCGTCCAGTTATATATCATAAACCCATGGCTTAGTGATTCATTTGAACACTTAGTAGGTACTATATACAAAAACCAAAATTGGGTCTCGGCTGGGATAACTGAGTCATGAATCTGGTATCGACGGCACACGGGCGCCCAGATCCAAACGCCGAGTGAGAGGCTGTCCCCTCCGCATCCCCTGTATCCGCCCCTGCGCGCAAGTGCAAATGCACGATAAAATCAGCTGCTTAAAATATGTGCCGATTCTCCAAAGGGATCTTGTTCCATCATTATTATTGAGAACTCCTCTCCCAGCATCTAACAGCTGCACGGGACTCTCGGAACATACCCGGGATTACGCAGCTGCGTCTGGACCATTGAATCAGGCTTGATAAATCACTCCAGTAATTGTTTTAAATTTGAATTGATAAATGATTCAAAATCTTTGACGAGGGCTAACAAGGATTCCGAGAAATGATGCACATGTTTTCAGAACTTTTGATCCCTTTGAAGCACACAATAACGCCTTCTTCCAACAAAATCCAACCACGTCATTCTACGCATCTTTTCTCACCGTTGCATTACACAGCAGTCACTATCGGGCGAGAACATCTTAACACGTCGCTTATAACTGTTTCCTTCCATCAAAGCGGGAAATGCTATGTTACCGCTACCAAAGCAGAGCTTCGCAATAGTGCCGCAACTGCCCTCACGCGACAGCGGCGGTAAGCTTACCTGTGGCAGCGTCCCACACGATGGCGCGGGTGTCAAGCGACGAGGAGATGATGAGGCGGCCGTCGAAGCTGAAGGAGCAGGATGTGACCTCGTGACAGTGGCCCTCCAGCACGCGCTCCCGCTGGCACGTCTTCATATTGAACAAGTAAACCTGAAAAATGGCAAATCTGGGCTGGGACGTGTCCAGAGATTTTATCTCTACAAGCGCTAGCGAAAGGTACACGGCCGAGTCGTGGTCAGCTGTATAGCTGGGAGAAGAGAGAGGGATGGGGAGCATTAGTATCTGATGAACACACGCAAACCAGACAAAGAATGAGCGATTCACGCAAATGGCTGGCCGGTATATAACGAGGCGTCTTTCGCAACAAAATACAAAAACTCAGGTAAAGACTTAAAAACTCAGGTAAACATGACGTCAGCCCCCAGCATCAACATACCCTGCCCACCGGTGGTGGTGGGCAGGGTGAAAGAAAGAACAAAAGTTAAATAAACAGAAAGAAAGGGTTGCTATAAGCCTAAAAAATGTGTCCATAAAGGAAGTTCCCATTTGAAGGGGTGCGCTCGGAAGGCCCACCTTCACCTTCGACACAGACATGAGTGAAGCTCCCTTTTTCGCTTGAGAGATTTAGGTCTTTACTCCTGCCCCCGCCCTCTCCGATTTCATCCTTTGCAGCATGCCATTGCTGGGTAGTAAGCCTTCTTGTTGGGGAGGACCCTTACCGGTCAAGCCCCTGGGACGACGGTGCGCCCCGCCACTGTCATATAACGCCTACGAAATAGAAATCGATCATTCACGACTAAATTGAACGGAAATTGTTTTAAGAGTATTTAGAGTCAGTTTATAGGTCTAATGATGGGAGAAATTGTACGCGTTGTACCAGTTCAGCGCAAACACTTTAGCACTCTTTCATGGCGCTATAGTGTTTAACCATCCCGAAATGGACTTCATTTCGACTGGCATTACAGATTCTGGTACAATGGAGCTGAAATTGTTATGCTTTCGGATCCATTGCAAATCCCTATCAAAAGATGGATGTACATACCTGCTCATATTCACGCATGGAGGCATATCTCAGCATTTCATAGCGTGATGGTTTACCTTCATCCATGTTAATTTCTTGAATTAGGATGAAAGAAACCCGCGCATTAAATGTGATCTGTTTCCCGGTATTTACCACAAGTGGCCACTGCACCCAGGTTTCAGTGCGGCTCACAATGATCAGACAACATGCAAATGCACATATTATCTTTCAAATAAAAACTGTTGGCCTCTAGATTAGCGCCATTTTCGCCCGCCCCAAGGACACCCCCGCGGTGTCTGAACTGCTCTCTTAAAGTGTTCATGGACACGAAGCTCGCACCTGGTCACTCCTGATTCAACTTACGCTGCTACTCTGAAAAAGAGCACCGGCGACGGATCAATTATTTTGACAAGCGGATGGTGGAGAAAAGAAGGAGAGGGGCAGGAATCCTCAGCAGGGTGCCAGCCGGATATGACTTGTTCACGTTTTTATAAGAGATGGTTGTTTCCAAAGTCTTGCCAAGAGAAAGCGCGGCAAATTTGCCGACAGAGCCGCCGCCGTCGGAAGAGGGACGATAAAATAATCGAACGGAGTTCTGCAGCTGGCAGTGGACGGCCGATAAACAACGGAAGACGTCCGAAAAGCAGTGCGCCTCTGCCACGGTCACCTACTAAAATCAACTTCAATGCGCCTGCACCGCACAGCTCCCGCATTTTACAGGCATTCAGGTCACTTTCGGCGCGCGACATGGGAGGGCGCTATTGGTGCCCTCCCCATGTTGACGTCCGCAAGGGCAGCGCCCCGAGGACCGAAGGGACTGCCTATTTCGACAACCTCCAACATTGGCGGATCCAGGAGCAGCTTTTGGAGGTGGCCAAACCAGCATTTTGGGGAGCGGGCAAAATCGAGAAAAATATCGCAATAAGGCTTTTTAAGAAAAAAAGACCAAATTTTGGGCTTTGGGGGGAAGTTACTATTTCAGGCTTTGGTGGGGCCACGGATTCTTGTCGCCCCCGCCCCTTCTGGATCCACCAGTGCCCTGGACCGGTCATTTATCCGGAGATGACTCACCAGTTTGCTGTTGCCACAGGCGACCAGTTGAGAGCCGTCGGGCCTCCAAGCACAGCGCAGCATTGGCACCCGACACTCCGTCATCGTCTTGTACATGTTGCCGTCGTCCTTCAAGTCCCAGGCCTGAAACATGGCAGCCTTGTTAGCGCGCGCCCACAAGCACGGGGATCGGTGAAGCTCGCTCGCTGCCGTATAGGTGTCTGACCCTTTACACTGCGTTGTATATTTGATATTTTGGTCAGCTGTCTGTGGTTTCATAAGCTGTTGGCATCAGATTTTATCGTCAAAAAGTACGGTGCTCTTGATCTGACGCAGTTCCGTGATTTTCCGAAATCGGAAACTACTATTCAAAGAACCGGAATCGGAATAAAAAGCACAAATCTGATGATGTATATTGACAGCAGATTTGGGGTGCCGTTTATTTTTAAATCGGTAGTTTTAGAAGGGCCTGGAATTTCCCGAACATATCCATGCTCGGCATGAAAGAATACAAAACTAATGCCTGAGACACGCTCCAATCCCACATGTGGTCATCACTTCTGAGAGGTGCATTACCAACCATTCTTAAGTATATCAAGCATCCCATATCGGCATGTTCCTCACGAAAGTGTGATCCAAGTCCTATGATTAAACCTAGTATACGACAGTTGTAATATTTCTAAGAATACAATGAACATCCGTCAATAAACGGGCGCGGATCAGGTTTCCGAAGCACTCGCGTCTGTTTCGAGCGACCGCCACTGGTGACAACAGATGAAGTTACAACGGCCGATACCGAGCTGGTGAGATTGAGCTGTAACGACGCAGGGCTCCGAGTTTCCACGATAGATCCCGCCGTTATTGCGCCCAAGGTCATTGCGGTCGGACTCCCCCAGGGGCGTCTCCATGGACGTTTTACTCGAGGGAGAAAAACGAGCGGCCTAGCGAGTAAAGGGGGAAGGGCTGGGAGCCAAAGAGCAAACTTACTGTCTTGAAGGACGCTATCGATAAGTGAACCAACGTTAAAATTGTGAATATTTACGTAGTTTTGCTGTGGTAATTGCGTAAAAGTAAGTCTATCGGTCGAGCCATAGGCAGCGGAACTAGGGGGCACCGTACCCCCCCTCTTAAATGATGAATTTTAACACTAACTCTACGACGTTTACTGAAAAGAAATGGGTTGAAAAGTCCATGGTGCCCCCTCCTTTAATCCAGACCCTCCACTGCCACTGGGTCGGACTCCCTAGTCTGCGGTAGACGCCCATCTAGTTCACCACCAGGGAAGGAGGGGGTGTTCCACCCGCCTTTGACGTCCATGGGCCCTGTGAGTGACGGTGGCGGGTGTTTATCGAGATCACCGCTGCGTGAAGGTGGCGGCTGCAGGCCCCAGCGCCCCGCATCTGTGCGTATGGAACACTCGTGGACTGTCGATTCAGAGGCCTTGTCGGGCAGGTCGCAGTAAAACATTACCGTCCTCAGCAGCTGCCGACGTTGGACAGCTCTGTTTTCGAAATAAAACACAACTCCGAAAGAAAATAGCTCAGCGGAGCTAAAGAGGAAATGACCAACGCACTAGAAAAAGACACCACGGTATAAAATCAATTAACATTTTAGGTTTCAATGCACCAACTCATATTCATCAAAACTGGTCCAGCGACAACGAGCGATACATTCAATCATTTAGCTCATCCAAAGCCGTTGCTAGCAAGTAGGGTCTTTTCTGCCAGTTGAAATGCTAGCTGCCAGAGGCAGGATTTGGCGCCCTGCCCTGAGCAACGAACTTTGAGGTTGCCTCTTGCAAAACTATCCCCAGGCGAGGATGCCACTGCTTGAGGTCTTAATTAGACAGGTGGGAACAAGTCCATATCTCGCAGCGAGTGCTGAATCACATAATACAAATTGTTTCTGCTGAGGTTCTTTTCACGTGATCGCTCTCTATGGCCCCCTCCCCCCCAAGGTGGCGCTGCCCAAGAGTTCGGAAACGTTTCAGATTAGATTGTTGCCGCCAGGTCATATATTCTATTTTTGACACTATTGTTATCTTTCTAATATATGTTCACACGGGTGAAAGACACCATCCCAGCTTCCGAATGTGCTCGCTTGAATTTGCTCTCGCTTGAATACCAATGAAAAGAATTTGAACAGCGCGATTCGGAGGAGGCTCTACCTGGCGCCTTCACCAGAGTTCACATCTGACAATGGACACCCGTTAGCCATGGTCGTCAGCTCGTCCGTGACGGGTCCGTGACCTCCGGCATGAAGTCCCGGGGCCGGCGCCGGCTGGTTGCGCAGTTTTCCTATGCAGTGGTAGGGCGCGCCCCATCCAAGGCGACATAAACAGCGCGGGCCGGTAGCGGTCCTGCGGGGGGCCCCACCGAGCAGCAACATTAAACACACCCACTAGCCAGAATCAGATCATGAGACCTTGATATACGTGATGTGCACATTTCAAGTGAAATCTACGGCGCCAGGTCTGCTCCAGCAAGATCGTCTTGGAGTCTGCAAATAGATCGCGCTCCGCGATATCATGAATTATTGATCTTCTGCACGGTCGAAGCCATAGCGGAACGGGGGAGTGACACCATCAGTCCCGTTTCGGGCAATGATATCCAATATTTGTAGGCCCACACCTGTTATGTAAAAAGTAACCGGTATTTCCAAAAAGCTCAGGTATACAAAGATAAATAGAATGCACCACCTCAGACATACAGAGGAGCCCACCGTCCTCCACCCGCGAGTACAAGCCGGCGCCGGCTCTTGGCGCCCAGCACAGGTAAGTGGGAGCCTTCCCCTGCGTACAGCCTGGTCGACGCGCATGGAAATGGAACCTGCAGCGACAGAGCGTCCCGTGTAACGACTGTACATCGACCCAAACCGGGCCAGCGACTGCGCAGTAGGGCCATGTCCCGCCTGCGATTGCCGCAGAATCTCCCAACTGCGCAGCAGCTCTGCCGCCACAGGGTGTTGCAGTGCAATGGCGCATCCAAGGGGAGGGGGCAAAGGGGCCGTGGGCCCCTCCAAAGCCTCGAATAGTATCTTTTAGCCCCCCAAAAGAACCGAATTTTAACCCTTTTTCTTGAAAAATACTACGTTCTCGCTATTTTTCCCATTTAAGCCCCAAAGAGGTTGGTTTGGCCCCGTCCAAAAGTTGCTCCTGGATTCGCCAATGCCGCAGTGCGAGAGGTCTGGTCACGCCAGGCCACGACTGGATTTAATCATCTGCAGACACGAATGTTTTATTTACATTCACCAGGTGCAAAGCCCTCCAGCCCACACGACGGCGAAACAGCAGCGCTTGAAAAGGCAATGCAGTTTCATTCCAGATGGTGTTAAGAGACGCCACCTGCAAGGGTCAAGTATTTCCAATGTTATTCGACAAGCATTCAACGGTTTCCCAACCACAGCACTTACAATTTAAAAAAATAATTAACATTGTTGGGATTTAAAGACGCACCAAACTGTCGAGGTTATACTGCGTTGCCAACTCCACCCTGTTGGGAGGGTTTTTGGGTAACAGATTGTACTTATTCAGAGAACTTCGCTGGGCCTTGAAACCTAGGCCTGCAGCTCAAGAGACTGGCGTCATAGGCGGACCCAGAGGGGGAAGGGGGCACTTCCCCCGTTCGACCCTCGGAGCCCCCCTCCCCTGAAAGGTCGATGGCACCCTCATGAAATGTCGCTTCCCCCAGGATGCGAGTATTGGCTCTCGCTCGATAGGATTTGGCGCCCACATGATAGGTAGTGTCGCCCACTGGTCCGGACGCTCCCCCCATGTGCTCCCACCCCGAAGGAAATCCTAGATCCGCCCATTGAAGGCGCTCTTCCACTGGACCACGCACCCCTAGTTTCAAGACACAATGGCCCTGTAACACACTCATCGCGCTTAAATTGCCGAAATTAAGTTGCAATGAAGAAGCAACTCAGGTAAGCGAGTAGTCACCCACGATGCATGTTCAATGTCCATGCATACCAGCAGGGGCGGATGCAGACCAGATTTTTTTTTGGGGGGGGACACATGTCTGCCTCTCCCCCTGGGGGAAGGGGGTGGGACGTTCGATTTGGGTGCTCGACAGACCCAGTGTAAGTTACCTCTCCAAGTACATTATCGCTCTCCTGGGGGAAGCGAAGATTTTATTGCTCCACAGACCTAGTGTAAACCTTTTTCAAAAATTTATCCGACCTTTGTGGGCCAAAATGTAGTTTGCCCCCAGGGGCGCAAGTTTCCATATAATTGGGGGGCTCGAGCCCCCCCAATGCTCGGAGAAGCCCCCCCAATGACCCGACGAGCCCCCCCAATCCCAAGTTGCGGGCCCCTGCGGACAGAGCCGGGCCCCTGCCACGATTCCGGGCCCCAGTGGTCTACTTGGGCTAGCTTTGGCTGAGGCCAGGCTCCCTGGCATGCTTGCGGGTGACCTGTGGGCCACCTTTAACCTCGGTGTCCGCAACCGGGTCCCTAACGATATTTTTTCAGGCCCACTTTGACTGCAGCCGGGTCCCTAATTCCGGCAGTCTCGGGCCTCCTGTCATCCAACCGGGCCCTCTGTGATCCACCCGGGCCCCCTGTGGACTGCAACCGGGCCCCCTGTAATCCACCCAGGCCCCCTGTGACTGCAGCCGGGCCTCCTGTAATCTATCCGGCCCCCTGTGACTGCAACCGGGCCCCTCTTTGATCCATCCGCACCCCTGTGACTGCAACCGGTACCCTGTGATCCAGCCGGGCCCCCTGTGATCCACCCGGGCCCCTGTGACTACAACCGGGCCATCTGTGATCCACCCGGCCCACCTGTGACTGCAACCGGGCCCCCTGTAATCAACCCGGGCTCCCTGTGATTACAACCGGGCCCCCTATCATCCACCCCGACCCCTGTGATACACCCAGGCCCCCTGTGATTACAACCGGGCCCCCTATCATCCACCCGGGCCCCTGTGATACACCCGGGCCCCCTGTGACTAGGACAGAGCCAACTGTGATCCACCGGGGCCCCTGTGACTGCAACCGGGCCCTCTGCGATCCACCCGGTCCCCTGCGACTGCAACCGGACCCTCTGTGATCCACCCGGGCCCCCGTAATTATAACCGGGCCCCATATGATCCACCCGGGCCCATGTGACTCCAACCGGGCCCCCTGTGACTGCAAGCGTGCCATCTATGATCCACCCGGGCCCCCTGTGACTGAAACCGGGCCCCCTGTAATCCACTCGGGCCCCCTGTGACTACAACCGGGCCCCCTGTGATACACCCGGGCCCCCTGTGACTGCAACCGGGCCATCTGTGATCCACCCGGGGCCCCTGTGTGTGCAACCAGGCACTCTGTGACTGCAACCGGGCCCCCTGTGACTGCAACCGGTCCCCCTGTAATCCACCTGGGGCCCCTGTGACTCCAACCGGGCCCCCTGTGACTGCAACCGGGCCATCTGTGATCCAACCTGGGCCCCTGTGACTGCAACCGGGCCCTCTGTGATCCACCTGGCCCATCTGTGACTGCAACCGAGCCCCCTGTAATCCACCCGGGCTCCCTGTGATTACAGCCGGGCCCCTATCATCCACCCGGGCCCCCTGTGACTGGGATCGGGCCATCTGTGATCAACCCGGGCCCCTGTAATTACAATCGGGCCCCCTATGATTCACCCGGGCCCCTGTGACTCCATCCGGGCCCCCTGTGACTGCAACCGGGCCATCTATGATCCACCCGGGCCCCCTGTGACTGAAACCGGGCCCCCTGTTATCCACCCGGGCCCCTGTGACTGCAATTGGGCTATCTGTGATCCACCCGGGGCCCCTGTGACTGCAACCGGGGCCCCCTATGATCCACCCAGTCCCCCTGTGACTGAAACCGGGCCCCATGTGATCCACCCGGGCCCCCTGTAATTACGACCGGGCCCCCTATGATCCAAACGGACCCCCTGTGACAGCAACCGGGCCCCCTGTGATACGCCCGGGCCCCCTGTGATACGCCCGGGCCCCCTGTGACTGCAACCGGGCCATCTGTGATCCACCCGGAGCCCCTGTGATCCACCCGGGGCCCCTGTGACTGCAACCAGGCACTCTGTGACTGCAACCGGGCCCACTTTGATCCACCCGGGCCCCCCTGTAATCCACCTGGGGCCCCCTGTGATCCACCCGGGGCCCATGTGATCCATTCTGGGCCCCTGTGATCCACACGGGCCCTCTTTGACTGCAACCGGGCCCCCCTGAGATCCACTCGGGCCCCTGTTACTGCAAACGGATTCCCTGTGGTCCAACCGGGCCACCTGTGACTGAAACTGGGCCCCCTGTCATCCACCCGGGCCCCCTGTGACTGCAACTGGGCCATCTGTGATCCACCCGGGGCCCCTGTGACTGCAACCGGGCCCCCTATGATTCACTGAGGCCCCCTGTGACTGCGACCGGGCCCCCTGTGATCCACCCGGGCCCTCTGTGACTGCAACCAGACCCCCCTGTGATTACAACCAGGCCAGTTAAGATCCACCCGGGCCATCTGTAATCCACACGGCCCCCTGTGACTGCAACCAGGCCCTCTGTGATACACCCGAGCCCCCTGGGACTGCAACCGGGCCATCTGTGATCCACTCGGGGCCCCTGTGACTGCAACCATGCACTATGTGACTGCAACCGGGCTCCCTATGACTGCAACCGGGCCCTTTGTGATCCACCCGGGCCCACTATGATCCACCCGGGGCCCCCTGTGACTGCAATCGGGCCCCCTGTAATCCACCTGGGGCCCCCTGTGATCCATCATGGGCCCCATGTGATCCACACGGGCCCTCTTTGACTGCAACCGGGCCCCCTGAGATCCACCCGGGCCCCTGTTACTGCAAACGGATTCCCTGTGGTCCAACCGGGCCACCTGTGACTGAAACCGGGCCCCCTGTCATCCACCCGGGCCCCCTGTGACTGCAACTGGGCCATCTGTGATCCACCCGGGGCCCCTGTGACTGCAACCGGGCCCCCTATGATTCACTGAGGCCCCCTGTGACTGCGACCGGGCCCCCTGTGATCCACCCGGGCCCTCTGTGACTGCAACCGGACCCCCCTGTGATTACAACCAGGCCAGTGAAGATCCACCCGGGCCATCTGTAATCCACCCGGCCCCCTGTGACTGCAACCGGGCCTCTGTGATACACCCGAGCCCCCTGGGACTGCAACCGGGCCATCTGTGATCCACTTGGGGCCCCTGTGACTGCAACCATGCACTATGTGACTGCAACCGGGCTCCCTATGACTGCAACCGGGCCCTTTGTGATCCACCCGGGCCCACTATGATCCACCCGGGGCCCCCTGTGACTGCAATCGGGCCCCCTGTAATCCACCTGGGGCCCCCTGTGATCCATCCTGGGCCCCATGTGATCCACACGGGCCCTCTTTGACTGCAACCGGGCCCCCTGAGATCCACCCAGGCCCCCTGTGACTGCAAACGGATTCCCTGTGGTCCAACCGGGCCACCTGTGACTGCAACCGGGCCCCTGGAATCCACCCGGCCCCCTGTTATCCACCCGGGCTCCTGTGACTGCAACTGAGCCCTCTGTGATCCGCCCGAGCCCCTGTCACCGCAACCGGGCGCCTGTGATCCACCCGGGCCCCCTGTGACTGCAACCGGGACCTGTGACTACAACCGGGCTCCCTGTGGTCCAGGAGGCGCGGGTCCTCTAATGCCACGGACGGGCCCTTGCCATGAGTGCGGGGCCCCGTGGTCTATCTGGGCTTGCTGTGGCTGCGGTCGGGCTCCCTGGCATGCTTGCTTGGGTGCGGTCCCCTTTAGGGCCACCCATAATCGCTGTGTCCGCAAACGGGCCCCTAACGATATTCTCAGGCCCATTTTGACTGCATCCGGGGCCCTATTTCTGGCAGTCTCAGGACATTTTTGGTTCCTCTGTGACTGCAACCGGGCTCCTTGTATTCTGCCTTGGCCCCTTTTAGTCTGCCGGGGCCTTTGTAGGTGGTATGGGCTTTTTGTAGTGTGCCTGGGTCCTGTGTGGTACGCCCGGGCCCCTGTGGTCTGCCCGCGCCCCTTGTGGGCGGTCTGGGCTCCTTTTAGTCTGCCCGGGCCCTCTGTGGTCTGCTCGGGCCCGCTGTGGTCTACCCAGCCCCCTGCGGTCTGCCCGGCCCCTTGCAATTTGCCCGGGCTCCTATGGTTTGTCCGTGTCCCTGTGGTCTGCAAGGAACCACAGCACTAGCGGATCCAGGGGGGGTAAAGGTAAAATTGGGGGGTTTGATGCCCTCCCCAAATCCCCGATTTTACCAATTTTTACGGAATTTCTTCAAACAAAAACCATGTGTTTTTTCACGATTTGGGGCCCCGTTGCCCCCTCCCCCACCATCGGCCTGAATCCGCCCCTGATTCCACTCCTCCCACTTCGCTGTATCCGGGAACCCGTGCTATAATTTCAGGCTCCCTCTGGGCTACCCAGACCTCCTCTGACTATAGCCGGGCTCTTTGCCTTGCTTACGACCCCCTGTAGTTCACCACCCCCCACCGTGCGCAGCCGGGCCCGTTCCGATAAGTACTGGTTTAATAAATTGACATGTTTGTTATTTTTGCATCTCTCCGCCGGCACTACTTTTCTTCATTGATATATTTCTAGGCATTTTGTCAGAAATATGCATGAAGTTTTCCATTTTTGTTTGTTCTAGTGGAATTTTAAATACAGACAAATTTAAGTCTCTTAAATTTGTCCGTCAAAAAGTGTATCAAATCTTGTCGTCAAATCTGGGTTAAATAATGTACGTCCGCCGGCGAATGGTAGCCTCTTAATTTCCCGGGCTTGTCAGCGCAGCGCGAAGGGAAGCTAAGGCATGCTCCTGGCTCTCTTGTCGCATTCGCCGAGGCGAATGATTTGCACAAAGTTTGCCTTGAACAGTAAAATTGGCATGCTTATAATTCAATCGGCTTTTGTCTACTCTGGAAAAGTTTCGTTAGGTTCTGATTTGGATTTTACGTTTGGGCTTTTCGTGTCAATCCAAATCATGCTCCGATGCGCAGTGTTGAATGGCAAGTGAAGTGATTGTTTGCTATTAGCTCCTGTCGGGCTGAATCCCTAATCAGTGATGATCCCCTGTCCGGCTCCCCTGATGGCTAAATACCAAGACTTGGAGAATCTTTTGCCCCCTATGGCCGCCAGTGACGTATCTAGAATTTGGGTAAGGGGAGGGGAGGGGCAAAGCCTCAGGGGACAGGGCGGCACTTAGCCACCCGAAGGGCGCACTTTTCACCCAAAGGGCGACCAATCGTCGCATCCTGGGGGAGGGGAGGGTTTGGGGGCGGCATTTCGTCCTCAGAGGCTCTTGGGTTTAAGGGGTGGCTGCCCCATTCGCCCCCCCTGGTGGCCACCCCATTCGCCCTGCCCCCTGGTGGCTGCAGCCGGGTCCCTACTCCCAGTAGTTAATACCCTGTGGATGCAGACGGGCCTGCCATGGATGCGGTTCGTGTAACTGCAACCAGCCTCTGCCAAGCTTGCCATGCGGCCCCCTGTGGTATCCCGGGCCCCTATTGGTCTGATCGGGCCCCCTGTGGCCTGTCCGGTCCCCTGTGGTCCGCCCGGGCCCCAGTGTGCAAAGTATGGCATTTTCGACGAGATCTCGTCGGTGCGAGTGCCCTTGGAGACAGGAGCGAGTGGTGCGAATTTTATCAGCCCGGTGTGAATTTACAAGACTGGTGCGAGGAAGTTGACACTGAAAACTAAAAAAAATAATGACTGAATAGTTAGGAAGACACAGGAGGGTGCCTTATAAAAAGTCCTTAACTAACTTATAAGAGAGGTAGTATTGCATCGTGTGGGTAGGAATGTGTGCGTTTTTCTCCCTAGTATCTGGCACATTGGTGAGAATTTTTAGGCTGGTGGTGCGATAATTTTGGATGGCTGGTGCGACTCGTCTGGCCTGCTGCCATACTTTGCAGACTGGCCGGGTCCCATTTGGTCTGCACAGACCCCTTGTCTGCTATTGCCCATTTTGTTCTGATCGAGCCCCTTGTGGTCTGCCCGGGCCTCCTGTGGTTTTCCCGGAACCCTTTAAGCCTGTCCGGGCCTCTGTGTGGCCTCTGCGGACCCCCTTTTGTCCGTTCAGGGCCCCTTTTGTCTGCGCGGGCCCTCTGTGGTTTGCCCGGGCCCCTCCCAGTCTGCAGAGTATGGCACTTTTGGCGAGATCTCGTGGTGCGGACACCTTTCAGGTGGTTCGAACTTTGGAGCAAACAAGTGCCCACTTTTGCTGTATGGTGCGAGGGAGCTCAAATCAAACACCCACAGAGATCTGAGAAGGGAGAAACTGGTAAAAACATCGAAATTTCCGGGTCAGTGAAATTTCTCACCAATGCTTGGTATGAATTTTAGGCTGCTGGTGGTGCGAAAAATCTACAAGGCTGGTGCGGACTCGTCAGGTCTGCTGCCATACTTTCCAGACTGGGGCCCTCTGTGGTTAGCCCGGCCCCTGTGTTCAGCTCGGGTCCCTGTGGTCTGCCCGGGTCCTTTCATCTGTCCAGGCCCCGTGTGGTCTGCCCGGGCCCGCTGCCCAGCCAGCAATTTCGACCGGGCCCAGAGCGGGCTGGGTCGGGCTCTGCCCGAGCCCTAAGACTCATAGCTGAGCCACATAGACTCGGGCTGAGCCCGACATTAGGTCGGGGGATGACAACTTGCCCGAGCAGTAGAGCCCGGTCTTGCTTGACCATGGGCTCTGCCCAGACGGAGCGGAGCCGGACCTGGGCTGAGCCCATGTACGCGGGCTCTGCCCAGTCAAAGCCCAGCATATATCGGGCAGAGTCCAGCCAAATTGCTGGCTGTGTGTGGTCTGCTCGGGCCCCTTTTGGGTTTACCGGCGTCCTATGGTTTTCTGGGTTCCTGTGGTCTGCCCGGCCCCTTTGGTGTGCTCAGGCCCTATGTGGTCTGTCTGGGCCCCTTGTGGTCTAAGAATATCGTGCAGAAACTGAAGCTGTTGTGTTAGTCGCGTATTTGCAGGAGTTCCTTATTTGTGAGCAGTTTCGTGCCCCAGGTGGTGTATCCGTGCTCCCTGTTGCCGAAACCGGCCCCCTGCCATGCTTGCGGGCCCCTGTGGTTTTCCCAGGGCAACGTGCGGCCGGTCCCATGCAACATTCGGGGAAAATGGATGGGGCGTGAAAATGTTAGGCCCCCATTCCTTTTGTACTGATCCTATATGAGGATTATAAAGGGAAATAGGCAGTACCACCTATTCATAGTACCCCTTGACCGGTACCCAGTGTTGTACAATGCCATGAACTGGCAAGGTGAATGGATCAGAAAAAGGTGTCTTGATCATGTAACATAAATATCAGTAGGTTCGATTTCCCCGCTGATAAAGGAATTTCGCACTTCGATCTCTACCTTCCATTTGTATCAAATTATTCGCGATAATGCAATTTCGTTCCAGGTGTGAATGTTAAAATGGTTGGACAGTATAAACATAAGTCGGGTGCACAAAAGCGTAAAACAAAGAACATTCAATACCGAGGGGCTGCTCGGGCAAAACTACCCAAATTTTGTACATTTTTCAGGTAAACTATGAATCTAGAATCGTTTTGCTAATTTTGCAAACTGTTATAAAATGACCCCGATCATATTTGCATTTAATCTCCTGCAACGTACGCGTCCACTTAAAGTAGTTCATATCACTACTATTTTTGGTACTTCGCAAGCTACGTTCATTCATCGACCGCAAAAAATTAAAACCCCAATTTAAAACTAACTCGGAAAAGTGCAATGTGTATAGTTTCCAGCAAAACGGTAAAGTAAGGCTGTAATTCCAATCCTTCTTTTCCTGATCATTGCCTTCCTCGGCTAGGCCATCAGCCGGATCCCGTTTGCTAAAAGACCCTCCAGCATCCATCCCTCCTGCGTCGTCCGGGGCTGATCCCGTTGTACCTCCGGAGGAGAGCATCCACGTGGACGACAAAGACGGTAAGTAGACACCTACTTGTCCAATATTCTTACATAGTTTGGCAGCTCGTTCAAAAGATTGGGTCTTCTGACTACTTTTTGGGCTAAATAGTGCAAATCAGGAACAGTGACGAATAGCGCGCTAAAAATTGTTATTTAACCTTTGCAGTCAGTTTTCGACAACAAACGGTCGAAAATACGTTTTTTCGGTCAGATTTTCATTAAAAAAATACGGGCCCCCCATCATGTACGGGCCCCCTTTCGAGCCGGGTGCCCCCCAATCGAAAACATAAAGTTGCGCCCCTGTTTGCCCCCCTTCCAGTGTTTCGGGGGGCCATGGCCGGAATGCCCCCCCCCGTCTGCGAATGCATACCAGGAGCCGAAGCCCCGAGGACGATTAATTACTGCACTCTCAGCCCTGCGAAAATAGGCTTCCCAGAATCAAGATGACAGGATTATCCACGTACCTGGCAGATCAACGTCCATAGCTTACAAGCTGCGGTGAAAACACGTGACAGGAGTGTACTTCCATAGATGTACCTACTGAGTAATGCAACTGTCATTGCAGCAGAAAATCCCGCGAGATATGTTGGATGACATAATGTGGTAAGTATAGCGCCTCATACATTTTTTTAGCAGGCAATCGTAATCCACTACGTGCAACGTAAATACCGTTCTCTGATCAGGTTGAAGTCGATGATGACATTTTCATTAGAAAATTTAATTACGAGACCCGAAGTTCAGGTTGTCTGGTTCCGGCCGGCTGGTTTAGTGAGAACCAGCCGAGACAGGGGTGTAAATCATGTCTCTATTTTCATCGCCGCGATGAGATGCGTGGATTAGTGAACGCTGTAGAAAAGACCTGCAGTTGAAGATTGTGCGACAAAATGGCGGCCATCCGATAACGGAACAACTTTTGTATCAAACATAAAATCAGCCAGCCATATTTACTTCTCAGGCTTAAGCAAACATCTCAAACAGCTGTTCTTGTCTCAATGGTTCTCACGCGCCGCAAATGATTGCAAGAAGTTTGAAGAGCGCGAAGAATTTCTATACGCCGGCAGTTTGAAGGGCCTGCTGTATGAGTTTACGGAGTGTTAACATGTGCATCATGCAGCTGTTACTGTATATGCAGGGGGCGGACGCAGACCCGAGTTTTGGGGGCCAAACCCACGTCTGCCTCTCCTCCTGGGGGGGGGGTGGGAGCGAATATTTTTTTGCTCTACAGACCTAGTGTAAACACTTTTTCAAAAATTTCTCAGGCGTTGGGGGGCCAAAAGATAGTTTGGCCCCCTCCAGCGCTTTGGGGGGGGCATGGCCGGAATGCCCCCCCTGCGTCCGACAATGTGTATATGTAACATAGATGTCAAGACAAAAATCAGGAAACTTAGATCACAAGCTAACACAGAAAACCTATGGAAAATGTCCGCTAACAGACACAGGAGCAGGCTGTACACCAACAAATGATGCCATATAGGATCCTACGCAGCGGCTTCCCCAGAGAGAGGCTGCATTTTGTGCCGTGACGCTCCACGGCTGGCAGACGAAAATGTAATGCTTGTTTAGAATCAGCTTTACAATATGTAAGGTCTTCTTACTCCTGGAATCCTGGCTGTGGCACCTGTGTTTTAATCGTGACATGACGATCAAATTCGTGAAGTCTTGGGCAAAAGCTGTCTCGATTTTGGTTTCCATGGCCCAAGTTAATGTTAAATTGAAGAAAAGCGGCATAATATAGGAAAATTGTCACTGCCTTTTAATTCCTCTAAATCTGGTAAGTTGTCCTGCCACCTGGCACCGAGGTCACTTTGCCGTCACTGTCAGGCTGTTTTGGGGAACAAGAAGCCCTGCAGTATGTTAACCTAAGCCAAGCATCAACATATCTGATTTCACAAACGTCATTGGTTCCATTCCATGCATTCAACATCTCTGGAAAATAACTTTCTCTCCGTCATAGTCATTCTGTTTTTTTTCTTTTTACTCGAGACTTTTCGACACACCTACGGTTAGGTTAGATGGCGCAGGAGGGGAATAGGCTAGGCTTGAACTAGGACAGAACATCAGAGTAGACCTCCGGCAGAGGTGCAGAAAGTATGCTGGCTGTCACAAACTCAATGCGACGTATGCCTCCTCTGTCACACAGAGCTGGAAATAATAATTGTATACTTGAATACTATTTCCAATATGCTGAATGTCCTCTACCTGTCCCTTACTTTTTGCAGCAGACAAGGTTCTAGCACCAAACAATTACAGCATGAAAGTAGCAAGTTTTCATTTATAGATCATGTTTTTGTTTTTGGAAGGAAAATTACCAATTATGGGTCATTTTTTCCAGTATTGGGGTCATAACTATTATTGGCAACTCTGACTGCAATTTCCCCCAATGACATGCGTTTCCTTTTTGAAGAAGTTTCCATTTTTGAAAGGAGTGTTTCCAATTATGGTACTTTTCCACATGATTACATGTAGCAATTATCATGAAAATAGTCATTATTGGGAACATACCTATTAATGGGAGCATACATGTACACACAATTGGGAACCCTAACCGCAGCTTCCCCCCCACTAAACTTCTATCTCACATATCAACAAAAGGGAAAAATGTCAATGTCAACATAGTATTTGAATCTACCTAAAATGTGTTGGTAAAGTGGACCTTAGGTAGCATTTTTATAAACACATCAAATGCTTAAAATTTGCATCCCACTCACGATCATTACCTGCCTGGTCATTCCTTTTTGCAGTAAAAACTCTGAGGCAACTAGCCTACATAGATGTAAAATTATGTCTATTGCCCTAATAGGTACAGAGGTATTGGAATTCACATACCAAATAAAGATCCAGTGTAGTCAAAATCCTGCTTTAACTCCATGCAGTTCAGGTCCTGTGCGTTGCTTACCACCACTGGTAGTAAGCAACACACCCCCAACCAGCATTTTTTGAAGTCTATTTGTTTCTGAGATTTGCTGTGATTTTCTGAGATAAGAAGGGGGTCTACTCGGCCCCCTCCAGTGCACGTTAGTTCCAGGCCCCTCTCCAGTGTGGGTGTGAACACTTTGTGGAGGACTGCATTAGCACACATTTGCTATCTGTACAATATTGATATGATCATTTGATCATGAAAACTCACCTGAATCACTGTTGTTGCCAGCCTGTTGCTGGCGCCAACTCTCCCAACTTGCTCCAGCTCCAAATCTATCTAACCAATCTAGGGCACAAATAAACTAAGGCACAAGCAGGCTAAGGAATGAAAAACCAAGCTTGATATGAGAAAGTGCATCAGTCTTACAATAGCCTACATTCATCTTAGATTAGCCATGGGCAGCAATATCTGATCTAGCTAGTTTTAGCCTGCACTTATCTTAAATATACCTAATGAACATGCCCTCAAAATAAGTGGCTTCCGGCCTGTTTAAATTTTTGTCAGGCTCTACATCACGTAAACATTTCTAACTTGTCTTGTCGCTGTTGCGCAGTTTAAGTAGAATTGCTGCCCAGCTATGTTTATTTTCTCACGCACTTAGTACTTTTATTAGTAGCTTTTAGGCGTACTTAATACTAAATTCGAAGAAATAGGGGTCAATAAGTCGAAGACACTCAAGTTGTAAATATGATTTAACCTGAAAAAATGGACAGAGAAGTACTTAATAAAGTATCTGCGTTATCGTTAATGCCTTAAATATGCCCACAATCGTGTATTTCTTGAAAAAATTGACTGTCACATTTCCGGTATCTAGGCGACAACTTTCTGCAAACTACTAACAATCAGCCCCATTGGGCTGCATGTTAAAATCTGGCAACTGTGACAGCGGTTTGCGGGTTTTCTGCAGCGGGGGTCCCTCGTTTTAGTAGAAACTGAACACAGTACCAATATTGTATTACTAATGGTACGCTGTGCAATTGAAGAACAGAGCTGCTAAGTTAAAATATTCCCTACACGCTTCATTCTCTATTTCGAAAATATGGGGCTTGATCTTGAGCCATACAGTCAGGATCGCTATTTTGTCACAATTATGCACCTCAATTTTCGTAAATGTGTCACAAACTCCGGTAGCCGAGTTGGCAAGTTTCTGCACCTCTGACCTCCGGGTGGGCTCGAGCCCCTTTTTGTTCTCTGACAACCCATTGATCCGATAGGTACTCGAACCCGAAGGCCACAAAGACTGACTGATCTCATCGACACCTAAACACCCGTAGGCAGACTGGACCAGAGCATATTTCGCACGAGCAAAACCTGGCTAATTGCGAATCAGGTGACCTGCTACAAGATGAAACACGGCATCAGATGACTCACTTTATTCAGCTGCAATAGTTATTCGCAATAAATCCCGACTCTGTACCCCTGTGGCTGCTAACAATATATTGAATCATCTATAAACGCAAATACCACGGTCAACCGCTTAGTTACTGTTGAATATCATGGGTGGTTCATGAAAGAGCAAAGAAGCAGCACACGGACCAACAAAATATCCATTGGGTCGTGTACGGAACAATTTGGACAAATTCTGTCTCATCAGTGCTTCAGTCCTATTTTGAGCCCGCTGAATGTCTCAGTGCGTTAATTTTTCGGTGAAAACGAATGACTGCGTCTTTTTTATTCGTGTTTTTTTTTTACTGGATGTATATACATCACATGTGAAACCAGCTATTTAGCAGGCCGCGGGAGCATCATTCATCAATCGGCCACACGACCCTAGCCACCACGTCAGAAAATGACACGCTAGCCCGGCGTGATGAAACACGGGCCGACCCGACCTGTTGTCTGACCTTGAGCGTTTTGTCGGCGGACGCGGACACCAGGCGGAGCGAGTTGTCCGGCGCAAAGGCGAGGTCACGCACGGCGCCGCGGTGGTCGCACAGCTCGAGCATGAGGGCGCCACTGTCGGCGGCCCACAGGCGGATCCGCCCGTTCGGGTGCCCGGTGGCCAGCGTGTGTACCCGGGTGAAGTCGTTCCTGCCAAGAAAACGGCTCGCGTAAGGCTGGAATCACCAACGCAATGGTGCTCTCATATATACAGAGCTAGACCTGGGGTTTCTGATGTTTTTTTCATGTGACGCTGTCGCCGCCACAAGAAATAGTTCGGCGTTATCCGGTTATCGTCGTCACCGCCCAAAAACGCAGCATTACCTTAGTAATATATACAATTTCCCTCATGTGAAGCACTGGGAATAGTTTCTGGATAACAAATGGTTCTCGAGACATAAGCTCCCTTAAACATCTTGCAGAAAATAGACCCCATTGCTCGAGAGCATCAAACGATACCTTCAATAATCTAGAGTTAGCTAACTGTCTTCGGATTCTAGATTGAGCGTTTGGGACTGTCAAATTACCAATGATAGGGGAAGAAGCCCCTTCTAGAGCCTACAGGAATGGGCCGGATATCGACCTGAGCGGCTTGTTCATTGTTTTGACCAAAAGCCAAGATACATTAGTTTTTAAACGAAATTCAAGCAAAATTCAGGCCTGACTGAGGCTTGCTCTGAAATATGCGCATCTCATAGCATACGTAATTTCAATAGCTGTGACCGGGGACAAATTGCCCATGCCTCATTGGCGGATCCAAGAGAGGGGGGCTAGGGGGCTCAAGCCTTCCCCCAAATTTATTGAGTGCCAATAGTTTTTTTATAAATTTTGTTCAATTTGCTCCCAGTACGGTTGCTGGAGTCGGAGTCTCACTAAAGTCATCAAGGGACTTGTCACGGAGACCCCGACCCCACCACCCGAACGAACAACTCCCTCAATGGAGGGTTAATTTAGAAGCCAATGTTTAACGTCCCAAAAGCACAGGGACGGCGACCCCGCTCAGGTCACCCTCTCACCAGTCAGTTGCCAGCCGACCTACGTCGGGCAAACTATTGAGCGCCGGAGCGTCTCAGGGGATCCGATCCCAAGCCTGGACATGCACTGCCACTGCATGCTTCTGAGCCGCGGGCCGGAGCCCAACGCTTTACCAACTGAGCTACCGGGGCGGCTATAGTAAATACATAGTTGGAGCCCGTCCGAGGTAGAGGCAGGGGAGGCCCGAGCCCCCCCCATGTAGTCCTGGATCCGCCATTGCGCATGCCTTGCTGTATGATCTACGTCATAGCAGTTCTCGTTGGTTCTGGTGTGTTGGGTGATGCCACCAGTGTCTCTACCGCGATCCAGCGGCGGTTTAACAAGATCCCAAACGCAGCAGGGCTACTTCAGCTGTTGCGTGGCCTATTCACGCTGTTTTCACCATGAGTACCTCTTCTGAATATTTGTGGCAAAAAAATTATGATTGAAAGTTTCCAGGCCCGGAAATCTGAAACCAAAATTTAAGGTTAGCGGCGGAAACGATGGAGCTGAAGTGTCCCCGTCACGCCACTGATAATGCGGCAGCAACCGGAAGTCATGACCATGAGGCGCCCCTGCTCTTTTTTAGAACAGCTTACAGCAAACCGGTATGCAAAGTCCGCATTCCATCCTTTGAATTGTTATCTTTCCGTTCCCAACTATTAAATACTCCAAACACAAGGGGAGCCTCAGCCTTCAGTTTCGCGCCCGGGATTCGGCTTTAGCCGGGTGTCCCTGAGTTGCTCCATGTTCAACGTTCGCCAGGTCTCCTACCATCAGACCAGACACATTCAGCACCAACGGTATTACCGTGCACCAACGGTATTACCGTGCACTAACGGTATCCAGCACCGGCGGTGGGTCCTTGTACCCACGTGGGCACAAGGAGGTGTGGCGAAGGCCTGGGGCGAGGCCGCTCGCGCGGCGTTCTAGAAACATTGCTTTGTAAAAAAATAGGCCGGTAAATTGGTTTGACCTTCTTTTATTATGGACAAAAAGAAAATAGGGCAGAAAACCACTCACATTGACAGGATATTTTACTGCGCGTCGGCCGCTGTTGCCAAGTTTGGCTTTACTCGCTTTGACGACGCTCTGGCTGCAGATTTAACACTTCGACTCAGTATATGAGTAGCTACTGGCCTCGCTGGCTCGTTGACTGAAGCGTAAGACCAGAGATAGGCAGCTTTCTCTGAAGCTTTGATAAGATGTGAACTTCGGGGGCAGGGTTTGGGACGGGCCATAGCCGGGTAAAATGTCATAGATTATATAAAAAGCGGGAGGAAATGCGAATAGTGCGCTCAGCATTCTGCCTTGATGAAAACAGAGGCTGCTGCCATATTTCAGAGTACTGTATTATATACAAAAATTGTTCTCTTTACGCATACAACTAAGCCATAGAACATTTGTTTTGTAGAGGTACGCCTGAAACAGGAAGTGAGATGGAAATTGTGGGAAGAAATGGAATGGAACTGGGAACAACTACATTTTCCAGGTTTCATTCGAGATTATATTTTCCTCGAAATATAACAAGGAAAGTGGAACAGGACGGGAGAGGAGCGCTTATTGGACACGACAATCGGGATGAAATGAGAGGTGACTGGGTGAAATGGAACAGCATTGTTTTGATGCTAACATTTAGCCCAATGCTGACCGAAGTTTGGTGTCTTTGAGAGCTCGGCGAACTGAAACATTGAAAAACACTGGCAACGGGTTCAATTTACATACAAAAAGCGTGAGACCCCACTTAGACGATATTAGAAATTCTAAATAATGTTTTGCGCGGCGAAGCACGTTGGACCAGAGGCACACCTTGAATAGAGAAGAGCCTCGGTTGCACAATCCTGCTTCTGTTGCAGAACACCGGGGTTCAGTACAGGGGCGGACGCAGACCCGAGTTTTGGGGGGCAAAACCCATGTCTGCCTCTCCTCCTGGGGGGGGGTGGGAGCGAATATTTTTTCTCTACAGACCTAGTGTAAACACCTTTTTCAAAAATTTCCGGCGTTGAGGAGAGGCAAAATATAGTTTGCCCCCCCTCCAGTGCTTTGGGGGCCATGGCCGGAATGCCCCCCCTGCGTCCGCCAATGGTTCAGTACGGGCTTACAATTGTCCAAATATAGTGGCCCGTGCTGACACACCGCTAGGTAAACACAGTGCTCCATCACATCCAGCCACCGATATGCTGTTGAGATCCTCCACAAGCAAACCCGAGCAAAGAGTACGCCACTGATGGAGTCTTTTCGACTTAACATAGTCAAGTTGCATAATTTGGGGAAAGAAAGGACGACATACCGGAAGCAGCAGTTGGATAAAATAACTCGTATAAAGATCCCCAGTAAGAGAATGAAGTTTAATAGGTATGTACTCCTGGAAAATTGCTGGTGGCACTGAATGCACAGTCACGGGTGCACTGTTCTTTAAAAGGTGCTATGCCAACCCTGCCTCAGAGGCAGGGTTGTCGACCAGTCGACCCTTGGAAGACCAGTCGAGCCTTGGGTATTTGCACCACGGAACTGCGTTTTCAGTGAAGTTTGCAAGTTAATCAAAGTCGACCCGTAAGTGTCAACCCGAACATTTTGAAGTCAACTTATTTGAGGTTAGGATAAACTCCCTGGAAGTTTCCTCACCGAACCAGCCCTGGATTCGGACACATTTGAACCAATCGCAGATGTCAGATGGCCTGCCCACACCTGCTTACCCAGTTGTACCGACAATAAACAAACCTGTTTTCAAAATCCTCCCCTCCTCTAGCTAACACGTGCGCAAGCGGAACCCATCTTCAAACGTTATCTTTGAACCATGCCAGGGCGCCATGATCCACAGCGAACACCCGCGCGAGAGGTTTGAAAGGCGCATAAACTTAACATTAAATACTTCATTAAAGTCAGGAATGTAAAATAATTACGTTAAGACTAACCAAGCCATGCCTAAATGTCATTTAGACCTGTGCCTTGCATTTCGGGCTTTGGACAGAGTTTCGCATCACCAATGAACGGTGAAAGGAGAGGGCCTGCCAATAGCGCCCGATCAGACCCAGACCACGAGAAGTGTGTCAACTCGAGGCCGCTGTCGACCGAGGCTGTTGACCGTCCTGCCAGACAGGCTGATGCACAGCTCCAGACAACACAGCCCGTGGAAGGTACCAGCACCCCATCACAGACGTGGGCATGCGACGGGTAGCGGGATGGGAGGGACAGAGTGGGACATCATGTCCCAGGTTTTGTTAGGGATGGGAGAGGCATAGGCGGATCCAGGATTGCCGATCGGAAGGGGCACCTTCCCGGGGGGGCGCCATCCGGACCAGGGGGCGCCACTTATGACCGATAAAACCTATCAGGTGGGCGCCAAATCCTATCGGTGAGCGCCGACTTTTGCATCCTGGGGGGGGTGGGAAGCGACATTTCAGGGGGGCGCCATCGACCTTTCAGGGGGCGCCGAGGGTCGATCGGGGGGGCACGTGCCCCCCCTTGCCCCCCTGGATCCACCTATGGGGAGAGGATGGGAGGACTTTGTCTGAAAACGTTACACAGGGAACCGCAAAGTGACTGGGGGAGACTACGTATGGACAGTGGCGGATACAAGGGGAGGGCTACGGGATGCAAGGCCCCCAGGCTAGTTTCTATAGTAACTGTATCGTCGGAGGCTGTTCCGAGGTACTAACGAGGCGGCTCGAGCCCCCTAGCTCCCCCTCCCGAAATAAAGTCCTGGATCCGCCGCTGTTTATTTTTTGGCAGGCCTTGTGCATACTGTGTACTTGGAATATCTTATCAGGCACTTACTAGAAATTCATAGGCGCAGAATCTTTTCCAAGTGGGTGGGGGGGGGTTGTTACCGTTGCAGCGGTGACTGCATCCTGCATAAGCGCGCTGGTGGGGTCAAGTTTGACTCGGCCGATCACTTGATTTATTAACGGAAAGGGTCCAGAATATGCTCAAAGTTCCCCAGTCCGAAAGTTGGGGGAAGCTGCCCCCTGGCCGCCCCGCGCTTCCTGCACCTATGGAAATAGATACAAACCAGTTGCACCCCGACAGAAAACGGTTGAAACTTCCCCCCTCCCTCCATGCTCTAAAAAACACCACGACCTGACAAGGTGCCTCTCATCCTATGACAGCGGGATCGCTGAGCCGCAAACTGTCACGCCACGGTGCCGACACCGCCCCTGCCACGCACAGATAATCGTACTTGCTTCCCATGATACTGTGCATGTAATGGGGGATAATGGGGGGATGCGCGGCTCGGTGGTAGAGCGTTTGTCCTCTGAGATACAAGTCCCGGGTCCGTGTCCCGGGTCCGTGTCCCGGGCAGAGCTTCTGAATAAGTTGATCTGATCCGCCAAATCCTCTCATCCCCCCTCCCCAACAGGGTGAGAGATGGCGTCGCCATATAATCCTGGCCATAGGCTGGCTATTCCTCCTTGTTATTTGCCCGTGTAAAAAATGAGAGAGACTGAGACCAGCCTCGGGGGCCCCTGAGACCAAGCTCGGGAGCCCCCTGCGACCAAGCTCCGGGTCCCATCATACCAAGCTCAGGGCCCCTGAGACCAGGCTCGGGGCCCTTTGAGACGAAGCTTGGGGGCTCCTAGAGATCAAGCTCGAAGGCCCCTGAGACCAAGTTTGGGGCCTCTGAAACAAAGCTTGGAGGCCCCTGAAACCAAGCTCAATGCCCCCTAAGATCAATCTCGGGAGCCCCTTAGGCCAATCTGGGAGTCCCCCTTATAACAAAGCTTGGGGCCCCTAAACCAATCTCGGAACCCTCGAGGTCAAGTTCGGGGGCCCTCTGAGACTAAGCTTGAGGGCCCCTGCGACCAAGCTCGGGGCTCCCTTAAGGCTAAGCCCGGGGGCCCCTGAGACCAACCTTGGGGGCCCCTGAGACCAAGCTTAGGGGTCGCTGAGACCAAGCTCGGGGGGAAACACAGCTCGGGGGCCCTGATACCAGGCTCGGAGGACCCTTAGACTAAGCTCTGGGCCCCCTGAGACCAGGCTCGGGGGACCCCCTTTAGGCTAAGCTTGGGGATCCTAAAGGCCAAGTTAGAGGGTCCCCGAGCCCAAGCTCAGGGGGCTCTTGAGATAAATCTCGGACACTCCAAACCGAGAAACTGTTGAGGGCCCAGTCAGGTCATTCATGAACATTCAGAAAACAACCAAGCTAAAATTGCGTATTTTTTTCCAGGGGCCCCTCTGATAATTTGGGGGGAGGGGCAACTGCCCCTCCTGCCCCCCCCTTATCCGCCGCCCCTGACCCAAACAATTATTATTATTATCTAACGGGATGAAGGTGAACTTCCAGCGCAGTAAAAAAAACAATCACCATCTACTTTTGTGAACTCAATTCAACAACGGACAAACCTGTCACAGCGGTACCCGCACTGATAAGTTTATTATTTGTATATGCCTATTTTCAGATAGGACAGATACAAGTCGGATCAGCGCTTTTCGCAGAGTAGATAGCCCAGAATCTATCTTACCCCCATAGCTTAATGCAATTGCGGCAAATAGATGTGCGATGTCGCGCCGGTTCCAATATTGCACCCCGATGAAAAAAAACGATTACTTTATCTTCTTTCCAGGATATGTTCTAGAAAAAGTACGGCCTGACACGGCACCTGTCATTCAATCAGTAAAGTTTCCGAGCCACGAACTGTCGCTGCATGGTGGCGACGCCGCCCCTGTCGCGCGGTAGTCAGTTGGCAGGGGTCCAGTAAAGCGCGATCACGCCACCCTGCGGACGGCCAAAAAACCGCCGGGCCTTGAACAGCATCGCTGGCGCCAACTCTTCCCGCTCGCGTAACGCTCAGGTGGTGACTGCTGCGTTCTGCCGCAGGGTGACCCTCTCAATAGCGATGAGTGTTGCAGCAGCGAGAAGAAACCTCCTATCAATAGATTTGGACAGCAACTGGTCGCTAAATGTGCATATATGACTCTTTCGATATTACGCATAGCTTCGAATCTTTGAGATTCCGAATTTTCACTAAAATATTAGTTATGTCAGTCATCAGTCAAATGGCCAGATTTTCTAAGCATGTGTTATATTTTTACCATAAAAAGTATACACCAGACATTACCGTCCCTGATCAGAATTCCCTGACCTGAGATATGTACAGATTCACGTATTCACTCATCATCAAGAAATCGGGCATTCATCCAAAACTTGGAAAACCAAAAACATGACAAATAACGCGTGCTTACTACCTTCAGTTACTGATATACCAGTACCCCAAAAAATATTTTTGGCACAAATATTAAAGTCCCGGAAATCTCACGTTGCTTGTCGGATAACAAAAATGAGTTTCAGTCACGAAGTCAAAAGTCGCACATGTGCTCACATAGCATATATTATCATTTTGTCAGTTGAACAGTGGACTTGAGTGGTAGGGTAGAGTGGGGTAAGACGCATACGTTAAGGGAGAATTCGTTTGTACCGATCCTGCCAATACGGAATTACTTTATTTTTCTTCGTTAAGTTCTTTTTATCGTTTGTCTACACTCAGAGAGAAATTTTGATTCTGACACGATGTAAAGTGTGCGAAATTTATTTTTTCTTGAGACCATGTAAAAAAGCGTTTTACCCCGATAGCGGGGTAAAACGCCCAAGCCCCGGATTAAAAGGCCGTCATAAAACTCCCAGTGTATATTATACCTTTTGCTCCACGTGAGCAAATAGGAATATTATTATAATTACGTTGTAAAATAATTTAGTGACAAAGTTGGTAGGGTGAGCACATTTACATCGCATAGAGTACAGCCGCAACTTAGCGACAGCTTGTTTTTATATCCGGAGATGCAAAAAGCAGCAAATGTTTGCTGAAAAATACCGGAGTTTACTGGGCGTGTCCAATCATGCCCAGGACCGGATCAGAAAGGCTGCTACCAGAAAAACATATTAGATGGAGGCTACAGTTCTTACATCAACCTGGACATAGTAGTAGGCATCTTACCCTGGTGGGGGTGTTACTCCACTCTACCCTAATACCAGTGTCCGCGGAAAAACCGCAGTTCCACGTGAGATTCACGTGATGCCCATTTGGAACTCATCCAAGTCCGCTTCCAGGAACATTGTGAGCGAAAGCAAAGTCTTGAGGCTTAACGTGTTACGGGGTGTATAAGCCTTGCAAGAAATCGGAACTACTGATGGGCACAGTAGCAGGGGAAAACAATACTTGGGTACGGCACCAATTCTTACGCAGTGTGTTTCCAGACAATTATGAATTTTCCACCGTGCGCAATACTTTACAATTTACGCAGCGTAAGAAACCCGTGGAAATTGTACGCATGTTCGTAAATATCAAGTAAAAACACTCTGTTTATACATGTTTTATTTGTCCGTGAAAATTTTGTAACACTTTCCACAGAACCATTCCTCAATCAAATAACATGTTCATCAATCTTTAACACTGTTGGAAGCTACCCACGATTTCAAAGAGGCCCCATCTTACATTACGGATTTTTTTACACTTGATACCCAAAAATCTAGGGGAAACGTAGAGGACTTCGACTGGTTCGCCCTGAATGTTTTGATGACGATGCCGTCGCTCTGCTCTGTCTGTGTATTTACGTTATGGACTCCGGAGTGGAAAACTTACGCATTTGACCGGAACTTCCAAATTTTACGCCGTGGTTTATCGGCGCAGATCAACTTTTATTTCCCCCAGGATAGTAGCACCATCATATCTCGAATTCGCACACGAAAATTGGCACCCGTGGTTATCTGGTGCGTAGAAACAAGATTTGAAAGTTTTAGCTTGATTTGTGGAACGGTTACAGAGTTATGGCCCAAGGCACTTTGGGAGGTCAGCAAAAACATTGATTGTGCTTTGGGTGATATGGGAGGGACAAAGTACAGCAAAATATACTTGTTATACATAGTTAAAATCAAAATCGCCTACAGTTTCGTTTTTACCGGAATTTTGCATTTTGGGGACTCTTCTAAATTTTAACATGGTGACCTTAGGTTACGTGACTTACCATGAACCCGACTACAGTAAAAGTTGCACTTTTTATTGCGGTAACTTTGCATTTGATCAATTTTCTTTTGATACAGAAAATACGAAAATGGTGTTGTTCTATAAGTATGACAAATAGGCCCAGATGTTTTAGATGTTTTCTAAAAACATGTACCTCATGTTTGACACCATCATACCCGTTTGTACTTCCTGCTTCATATCATCCTCATCAGTGATGTGGACACCATTTGATGCTGACTGTGGTTCAGAAAACACCACGAGATTGCTTAGCTGGCGGCTCTTTTTGACGTGTACCTTGAAGCTAGAAAAATGGCAGTTCGATTATGGTCATGACCAAGACCTCGATCCTGGTCCTTAGCCATGAGTAGATTATATATATAAAGAACAAAGGTAAGTGCTAGGCACTTATTCCAACGCTTTGGGGCCAAGGCGTGTCATTTTCTCGTCATAGTAACAGGCATATTGATTTGAGGTCGACGGGGTCACTAAAGGTCATCTAAGGTCACGAACCCATGTCATATGCTCAAGAGGTCAAAAGCTATCAACACCAGTGTCGTTTTCGGCAAGCATTACATTACTTTGACTCTCAATGCGTTTTTAGGTGGATGACACCGGTATTGGAAAACAGGAAGCACATGTAAAAAAACATCTGAAACAGCCGGGCCTGTTTGGCATACATATTTGTAGTAGAAAAAACATTTTTCTATAATTTCTGCGTCAGAACAAAATTTATTGAACTAGAATTTACCGCAATAAAAAGTGCAACCTTTAATATACTCGGGGTCCAGTCAGGTCACGTGACTAAGGTTAGCATGTTAAAATTTAGAAAAAGCCCGAAAATGAAAAACAAAGGTAAAAAAACTGAAAATTTCAACGATTCTGATTCCAAGTATTTATAAAAAAGTGCATTTTTCTGTACATGGACAGACAACATTTTGGTAGGGAAGGTTGGGGAAACAGTTGGAGATCGTACGGGGAATCCCAATCGATACCCAACCAGGTTGGGTAACGTGATGGATTCCCCTACCGTACTGGTCACTCTTCCAAGAGGTGGGGGAAAGAGTAGAGTTCCCCGCGCGGGATTTGTTTAGGAAGCCCCTATGAATTTCGGACTTGGGGGTTGTTTGGGATTCCCTTGGGTAGGCCCCTTACGTTTTAAGCTTTTCTGTTTCTGGTTGACTTTGCCACAGGCTGTCATTATCAAGGATCAAGTATAAGTTCCAATCATAAGTCAAGTGAATACTATGGATATAATTCATCCATTAAAAAAGATGGTACGTTTGATGTTTTTGATGTACTAAATTTTTGGTATAATATATGTGGCGGAACTATATCTGACAGTAAGAGTCCACTAGCCTTAACTTGCAGTTTTTGTCTGAATTGAAACATTTAGTCCAAACTCACGCCGACAGCTCCTGGCCACCATTCTCAACAGCCCGTGTGCTTATCCCACCTACCCACTATAGCCACGTCAATGGCTTGATCAAAATATCGCCGTCAGCAGCCCGCGCGTCGCGGTCAGTAACAGAGTGAACGGTTAGTCAGTATAAAAAATATTGCTGACAAGGTTTTTTCTCTTTGCTCTCTGGAGCTGAAGCTTCACTGAATATTGGGGTCATTCCTGTTTTTTGCACTTGCTGGTTATAGTATTTTCCGATTTCGTCTCGATTGAACCGGAATCAGGAAGTGTTGGAGTATAAAAAGTAAGGGCCTCCGCGATCCTTTCCTATTCAATGGGGGACGAATTTATATGAGTGGATTAGTGTCCCGCACATATTTTTCATCAATAATGCATATGAACGACCATAAGATAATCACCAGCAGAATTATATCATTGGCTCGTGAATGGGTATGCATGGCTCTGTGATAGAGCGTCCGATTCCTGAGCACAGTTTCCGGGTTCATTTTCTGGGAAAGTCCCTAAGTTGTTATGATCTCCCAAATCCCTCCCAGCGGGTAAGATTTGGCGACGCCTTTAGTAATCCTGGCAGTTGGAGCATAGTTAAACCCCAAAATTTGTATCGTGGGCAGAGGATAGGCTTTATAGGCGAAATGCTTAAAACTGTTTGGAGAGCAGCCCAAACTCCTCCATGAAGTGCAAAATTGGATCCAAGGATGCAAAGCATGAGGCAGATCCTAACAAATCATGCAGCATATAAGAAATGTGAAAGAAAACTCTTCCTTCCATATGAAAAATGTTTCCTTACCTCGCTAAATTTCCACTTGTTTTGGTTTCCAACTTATGTTGTACAAATACTGCAAAGATATTCATAGGCTCTGTTAATAAATCTGAACGACTCAAATGACCAAGACCACACAAGAAGGTGTGAAACGGAAGCCCGGCAGAGCATACGTTTTCTTGACATCTCATGGAAGGTAAGGGTCGCTGAATATTCGCCGAGGCCTGCAGTTGCCCTTTTGTGTGGTCACGTAACAGCGCCAAGCATGCGCAGAGCGATGAAAACAGCTACGGTGAAGCGCCCGGAATGATCGGCCGGGAGCGGAGCCCCGCTGTGAACCCCGCTCCGGGGAGGCGACTCGCACAATGCAAAGCGAAACTGAAACCCACACACACGCACCCACAGAAGGGACAGGCGGGTGGAGACACGCCACTGACTACAGTGGCGATTGATGGGATGTTTTCGCTATGGGATAACTCAGATGAGTGGGGCTGACGGAGACGCCAGAAAATAGTTCTGTTGTGGAGTTCTGACCAGGAAACCCTCCGCTAAAATGAATAAGGCACTGAAGGCATTCCTTAATTCCAGTGAGCTGCAGTGGAAGGACCAAATACGACAAACGAAGATACTCTAACCTAACTTAGCGCTAATGTTAACTAACTAATGTTTTCAGCCTAAATAACTGATATATTGTCATCGTTAATTCTGCTAGCTGTTGACAGCTAGCACTCTGAAAGATCAAATATTCCAAATGAGATGCATGTACCTGTATAGAAGGGTTATGTCTCATCTAAAACATTAATGGATATTTCAAACTACTCTCTTAATTCAAGTTTCCCTGGCTCTCTGATATGTTGGTTCGAGTATATATTTTGATAGTGTCCAATACGTATTATTGGCCCACCCACATATTTGATACTTGAATGCTAGACAACACCAGAATCCCAGCTAGTTGAATACCATTTAAGCCTCAAAGTTGGAATTTGTATAGCAATACAGATGCGTGCGAGAGCTATTGGCCCTAGATTGTCACTTAACAACGCAAGGTGATGTTTCTCACATTAGCTTATGGTTGCAGCTTAACCCGCGCCCCACCGGGGGTCCGGCGCCACCTTCGCCCCACCGGGGGGGCCATCGATGGCCCCCCCTCTAACTCCGAAAATATGGACGTTAGCGCAAATCTGCAAAGTGCAATAGAAAGCTCGCGTGAATTCAGTAAGAAATTACTTCGCATGTTTTAGTGCTCAGGTCAATGGTTTGACCTCCAGAGGTCAAATTAGGTCAAGATCGGCTATTTTCACTCAAATATGCAATGATTAAGCAAACTGGGCATAACTCTTATGTCATTAGAGCTATTGAGGCCTGGTAAAGTACATTTGATAGCAAATTGCCAGTACTTTTTCCGCTATGTGAAACGTAAAGACCTCCCGCCAGTGGTTTGACCGCCAGAGGTCACCTCGTGACCTAATATGACCTGAGGTCACGAAAGGTCAAAAAGTGACCTTGCCGTATATCAAATGAAAGCCAGTGACAAGACAAACACGATGGTGTCTAGCTCAATTAGGTCAAAAGTTATTGTCAAAATACTGTTTTTGACCCCTGGTGACCTTGGATGACCTTGGAAAAGTCAAAGGGCAAATATGACCCCTGGGATCCGTGAAAGGGTGTCCAAAAACGTTGTTCTGAGCAGTCTGAGTATTTGCAATCATTTTTGTGGCTTTTATATCATGAAATAGCTTTTCCCTATGCTTTTCCAATGGGAGAGGTCGCCTCGTGACCTGACCTCAGGGCACGAAATCGAAAAATCCCGGATATACACCTTGTAGACCCTGGAGGGGTCATGAAGTGTAGGAAGTTTCAAATCGATCGACTTTGAAATGTAGCTCTTACAGAGCTCTAAAGATGAAGTGAGGTGACCTTGGTTGACCTCGTCTGGTGACCTGACCTTGGGTGACCCGGGGTAAAAAATTTCAGGGATGATGGGAAAATGATGCAGTGAGAGGTAGAGCCCTCAACCGCGGTGCTGCGCCTCGTGGTTTTTCTGCTATTCCGGAAAAACCTTAGGGGGGCCATCGATGGCCCTTCCCGGTGGGGCGAGGGTTAAGCAATGAAAACTGTAACTCGTATCAATAACTTCTTATGTTTGAGAATAACGCACCGGAACGTTTTGTAATTACTCCGTTTCATACACAACATCTGAAATGTTCGCTTCATGAGCATGCTTGTTTTAGAACAACTTAGCCCACATAAATAATATCACGCCAAAAAATACACTGCAAGTTAGGTAAGTATTTTTAAACCCCATTACGAATCAAACAATGGAAAGGGCTTAGCTGGCTGCTTGAAAGTCATACTCATAGGTTCCATACTTGCGTCTGCCCCGAGCTTGTAATAATTGTGGGGCGGTCCATTATTCGGAACGTCCCATTTGTCATTGGTTTCCGCCCTCTCAAATGTCATTCTTGCTGGAACCCTTTCCAGTTTGTGAGTTTGGGTATCCGCAGTGCCAGGGATTTGTCACAGCTGGAGGCTCCCTCACCTGTTGTGCTGTCACCGCCCATAAATCAATCCGCCCATCAATCAATTTAACACCTTTATGACTAAATGGACGTCTTCGCAGGCACATGCAGAATAAAACGGCCAATAATAGTGGAGCACTTTCCGTTCTTATCACTTCAAGTGACACCGACGATGGGTGCTGTCTCCTCTTAAATTTCCCGCGCTACGCCCTGTTGATAGATGTCTTTGGATGTCTTCTGCATGCAGTCTGATAGATGACTTCTGCATGCAGTGTCCTTGGGTACGCAGATGCTTACTTACAGATCTAACAGTGCATATTCTCTTTTACTAAAATGCATAAGTCACATTTTGGCTCACGTCAATATTAACCCTCGCCCCACCGGGGGCCATCGATGCCCCTCCCTAAGGTTTTTTCGGGATAGCAGAAAAACGACGAAACGCAGCACCGCGGTTCAGGGCTCTATCTCTCACCTTATCATTTTCCCACCATCCCTGAAAATTTTTACCTTAAGTCACCCAAGGTCAGGTCACCAGGCGAGGTCAACCAAGGTCACCTCTTCAACTTTGAAGCTTTATAAGAGCTACATTTCTTGGTCGATTGATTTAAAACTTGCTACACTTCATGACCCTTCTAGGGTCTACAACGTGTATATCCGGGATTTTTCGATTTCGTGACCTGAGGTCAGGTCACGAGGCGACCTCTCCCATTGGAAAAGCATGGGGAAAAGCTGTCTCATGATATAAAAGCCACAAAAATTATTTAAAATACTCAGACTGCTCAGAACAGCGTTTTTGGACACCCTTTCACGACTCCCAGGGGTCATATTCGCCCTTTGACTTTTCCAAGGTCATCCAAGGTCACCAGAGGCCAAAAACAGTATTTTGACAATAACTTTTAACCGAATTAAGCTAGAGCGCTGAAACAAACACCATCGTGATTGTCTTGTCACTGGCTTTTATTTGATATACGGCAAGGTTACTTTCTGACCTCCCGTGACCTCAGGTCATATTAGGTCACGAGGTGACCTCTGAAGGTCAAACCACTGGCGGGAGGTCTTTACGTTCCAGATATGGGAAAAAGGTCTGACAATTTCCTATCAAATTTATTTAAACAGATTTCAATAGCTCTAATGGCATAGGAGTTATGCCCAGTTTTGTTAAGCATTGCATATTTGAGTGAAAAATAGCCTATCGTGACCTTCTTGACCTCGAGAGGTCAAACCATTGACGTGAGCGCTTAAACATGCGAAGGAATTTCTTACTGAATTCATGCGAGCTTTCTAATGCACTTTGCAGATTTTCACTAACCCCCATATTTTCGGAGTTAGAGGGGGCATCGATGGCCCCCGGTGCGGCGAAGGTGGCGCCGGACCCCCGGTGGGGCGCGGGTTAAGGTCATACTTGGTCAAAGAAGGTGACAGGTTAGAGAACAGTTTCTGAGCTCTAGCGTCTGGCAGATTTTAGTTAGAATCAATGTTTAGGTAGCATTCGCTTCCCTCGTTTAGGCGAATTCAATGATGTACAATGTGACTATACTAGGTCAAAATATAAGATGACCTGATCTAAGGTCCGCTCAAGTGTCACATCAGCCTAACATAGTCAATTTGTATATCGATCGACTCGCAATGATAATTCAAACGTAATGGTATCATCGAAATAAAGGCTTTTAAGTTAATTTTACTTAATTGTTTGTCATAGTTTATACTAGTGGTGAGTACTATCGCTAAAAAGATCAGAAACATTTGATGAACATCACTTCCATTTGGACGGTAGGAAAAAAGGTTCCATGGAACCTGGTGCGTTGACGCTGGTTTTTTTAGGATAATCTTACCGTGGGTATGTCTAGCTTGTCCCTTTGAATATCTTACCATGCATAAGCGTCACCACCAACAAGGTGGGGGGCTAGTTAATCTGCACGTTCCTGCTGGAAAAGCTACTCCATCTAGTCCCCTTGTGGGATTTTGGTCTCTGTTACCTTTCCTATAGGCTGGTTAAACAAGTTTCTGATGTATTTCCGATTTGGCTGAAGTTTAATGTGACATCACGCAACGAATGTGTGGTGTCACGTGTTTTCATTAAAATATTCGTGAGATTATTTGATTGGATATAAGACATACTGGTTTTCTGCAAAATAACATATTGCATTGTTATCAGACCCAGCAGGTGTTCGTCCCGGAGGGCTGACGAGCGCCACCTCCGCTCATGCCCTGACTGCCACCGCCCCTGCAAAATCGGACCCCAGGTCCTCCGACTATGGGTGCACAGAGAAATGCGGTCAGCTTGGCTTACCTTGCAGCGCTATAGTATGAATATATGTATACAGATACTTTAAACATTTCTTCTACCATAATTTCACCAGGCCGTGCTCTATCCGTAAACTGTTTTTTTCAACCGATCCAATTCGACAGAATATTGCCTTGACGATACATCCTATAGGATGTATCGTAAAGACAATATTCTCTTGTAGCTTATGCGCTTATAAGCTCATTGAGCTCTACTTCACAATTTGCTTCATGCTGTGGTTCTGCCCATGGGCGTAGCCACCACTAGGGACACTAGGGACAGTATCCCTACAAGTTTGGAGACACCCGAAAACTTGTAGGGAATGTCCCTACAAGTTTTGAAGACCGGGAAAGATATGACAACCGCAATATGTTAATTTTCCAATACGTCTCCCAATTGTACCTACCTACTTCTCACGTATGCAAATCCGGACATCGTCATTCGTACCAAAGATATTAAAAATAATGATTTTATACCCTTTGATTTTATTTTTTCCCAATTTACCAAATCTGTTCCCATTTCTGTGCCCTATAAAAGATAGGAGTGATGTTAACCCGCGCTCCACCGGGGGTCGGGCGCCACCTTTGCCCCACGGGGGGCATCGATGGCCCCCTCTAACTCCGAAAATATGGGGGCTAGCGCAAATCTGCAAAGTACATTGGAAAGCTCTAGTGAATTCAGTAAGGTTTTAACTTGCATGCGTTTATGCGCTCAGGTCAATATTTTGACCTCCAGAGATCAAGTTGGGTCACTATAGGCTATTTCTACTAACATATGCAATGCTTAACTAAGCACAGCTTTTATGCCATTAGAGCTATTGAGGTCTGGTAACTACATTTCATAGGAAAACGCCAGGGCTTTCTCCGCTGTGTGGAACATAATGCCCTGCCGACAGTGGTTTGACCTCCAGAGGGCACCTATTGACCTGACATGACCTGAGGTTACGAAAGGCCAGAAAGTGACCTTGTCGAATATCAAATGAAAGCCAGTGACGAAAAATACACGATGACGTCTAATTCAGTGCTCTAGCTTAATTAGGTCAACAGTTATGGTCAAAATACTGTTTTTGATGTCTGGTGACCTGAGATGACCTCAAATATGTCAAAGGGAAAATATTACCCCTGGAATCCGTGAAAAGGTTGCTAAGAATACCTTTCTGAGAAATTTAATAATTTGCAATCATTTTTGTGACTTTTGGACCAAAAGAGAGCTTTTCCCCATGTCTTTTTATGGGAGAGGTCACCTCGTGGCCTGACCTCAGGTCACCAAATTGAAAAATCCCGGATATAATTTGTTTAGATCCTGGAGGGGCCATCAAGTGAAGAAAATTTGAAATCAATTGGACAAGTAATGTAGCTATGCTAGAGCTCGAAAATTGAAGTGAGGTGAACTTGTTTGACCTCGCCTGGTGATTATACCTAGTGTGGCCCGGGGTAAACAATTTCAAAGATGGTGGGAAAAAGATCGGGTGAAAAAACCTTAGGGGGCCATCTATGCACCCCCCTCGTGTGGCGAGGGTTAAGAAGTCACATTCTTTCACCAGCGCCGATTCCAGCAAAGGCGGAAAAATACTCCAGTTGCAAGCTGATCTCCGTGGATAGGATTGGTCACCATGACAACGTCGGATTGTTAGTTCCCGCCAGGGTGGGGGGGGCTGTGTTTGAAAACCCTTGGGTTGCTCCACGGGCACGAAAAAACGGTGACATGAAGCGCTGCCGTACTTAGCACACCTTATCCATGATCGATTCCGCAACCTTCCCCAATATTTTAAGGTTGGAACATCTCAGGTCAGGTTACCAGTACATGTCAGGCTACCCCACCTCCAAAAATGTTTAAGGTGCATAAGTAAGAAAAGGGTGAATCTATCGAATTGAAGCGCATACCACATAAAAAGCCCACCGAGTACTAGAACTAATTCCGGAATTTTTCAGATCGTAGACCTAGGGGCAGGTATGGATAATGACCTCTCCATTGAAAATGCATGAACAAAACTGAAATTGCCCGAAAAAAATAAATTAATTTTGTAGATACCGCGTTTAATACCTTAGTATTCTTCAGAACATAGTATCCTAGGCCCCTTTATAGGTTCATGCTGCAAGTTTGAACCTGTGACCTTAGAGGTCATCTGGGGCTGCAGGTTTTCAGACTCGAGTTAATAACTTTGCATAAAATGATGAAAATTTTTCTATTTTCATAGCATCACGTTTAGAATGTTATTGCGAGTCGATTTATACGCATATTGATTATGCTAGGCTAGATGGTGACCTTGGCAATGCCTTAGTTCAGGCCTTTTTATGTTTTGACGTAGTACAATAATATTATACATCATCCAATTGGCTGTAACGAGAGAAAGTGAACTATGCCTAAAATGATTCTAACTCAATTCTGTCAGACGCTAGAGTCCATAAACTCTTCTCTATCATGTTACATTCTTTGACCTGTCATGACCTCAATATTTACCTCAGCCAAAAAGTGACGAGAGTGATGTAATAGCCAGGCCAAGTGAGCCACAAGAGCCAAGAGTGATGTAGTTTCTTCATGAATTTCAATGGCCTATTCACCTGCTTTCGCGTTTTTTCGCTATCCTGTATAAGAGTCGAGTTCGAGGGGGATTGTTTGGACACCCCCTACCTGGGCGAAGGTGGCTCGGACGCTCTCCGGGGCATGGGTTATCGCTTGGTCAGCTGTGAGTCAAGTGTGGTTGGTGTTGCTGGTCGAAACAGCCACACTTTTACCTAAGCTCCCATTTAATTGCATCAATCAGGATACCAAAAACAAGGAATAGACATCGGGACCAAGATAACTACCCCGGTCTGCGACCTGGGCTAACGTCCCAACGGCGCAGGAAGGCCACATGACAATGTGCTGAAAGCAAACCATATTTCGTTCTTAATGTGTCTATCCATAAGCCTGTAGGACAGTGTTATCATTCTTTTCTTTGAAATAACTAATAAATAGCTTGCAGTCAACCCCAGATTCGAACCGGGCACCCCTTATCACGAGACAGGCCCTCTAACCACTAGACCACTTCGCCACACTGCACTGACTCCCACGCCGTCAGGAGGTCACTGGCCGGTATCACTCAATCAAAACGATGCCGTGATCGTGGCGCCGGGTGCTGTGTTAGTACAGAAAAGGCATGGTATAAAGCTATTTCAAGAAGACGAACGAACCATTATGTTAGCCTAGAATTACTTGTATAATTGCTAAGTTAGTTTCATGCCAAATTTCATCCGCTTCCATTCATTTTAAGGACTTGAAACCATGGTGAGAAGCAAGCAAGTTCCGAGAAATTTACCTCCTTGAAATACCCTTTCGGACGAATTACTCCAAAGCCGTTGGAGATAAGTGGGTAGTGTAAATGAATGAAATGACTGCAATTAATTTTCCTATTCAGCCATGTTAATTCTGAGCTTGTGAATTGACTGGGCAGAGGGCCTAAGTCTTGGCGGCGCTCTCACGATAATTTTAATAAACCCATTTATTCATTCATACACGTTCAAAAGAAACAAATCAACTAACCAAACATCTAAAGCGTGCGTTCAATATAAAATAGTTTAGGGCCAGCCGATTTCAAGGCGCTCCTCCGATGGCGACAGCCATGGACAGAAGCCTGCCGGACGCGCCCACCAACAGGCCGGCACACGCGACCGTGCCAGCCGGCGTCCTGTTACCCATTGGCGGACGCAGGGGGGGGGGCCATTCCGGCCATGCCCCCAAGCACTGGAGGGGGGCAAACTATCTTTTGCCCCCTCCAAACGCCGAAAATCTTCGCTCCCACCCCTCCCCCCCAGGAGGAGAGGCAGACATGAGTTTGGCCCCTCCCAAAACTCGGGTCTGCGTCCTCCCCTGCTGTTACCGCTCCGTAAGACTCAAGATAATCGTCTTGTTTTGCTAAGAAAGTTATGGGGTACTTTAAGCACTGCTGCTCGTGTGAGCCGGTGGGATAGCTTCCTGAGTGGGCGATAATGTTAATTAACGTTTTACTTTTATGCTTGACGTCTCAGTACTGGGAACTGATAGTAGTCGAGGCTGAGACAGGCAGCTAGGTTTATCTCCATACTTCTTAGGCACGCAAATGGCCGCATTCAGACGCTTTCCCAATCCAACATACAGTCTGTGCTCGCTGACGGGCGAGAGGGGGTTGGGTACCCGCCCCCTTCGGGTTTTTCGGAGATAACATAAAAACGGCACGTGCCGCCGTACTTGTATAACTTTTCTCTGATCATTTTTACAACTTTTGTCAAAATCTAAGGTTAGGTCACTCTGGTCAGGTCACCAGTACAGGTCAAGTGACCTGACCTAAAAAGTTTAAGATAACATAATTCGGAACAGGGTGAACTTATCCTATTGAAACTCATACCACATACTGAGTCCACCGAGCTGTCTAAAATATGTTCCGGTATTTTTTCTATCGATGACCTAAGGTCAGGTACGAGACTTGACCTCTTCCTTGGAAATACATGGGAAAAGTGGTTTTAATCAAATAACTTGGTCATAGATAGTGATAGAGTGTTTATTTTAGCTTCAGTAGATTGGGATTGTCTTTGCGGTTCTAAAGATATGCATTTTGACCTAATTTGACCTTGACCTGACCTCAGGTCAGGTCCAATGACATATTGGACCTGATTTGACGCAAGGTCATGTTATATATCATTGGATTCGGCTTGCTGCGAGGATTTTAATAGTTCAAATTGTTTGAACATCTTTACTTGTCCAGATGTAATGACCGGAAACCTTCATTTACATGTTATCTCTATGACGACATGTTTTGACCTCTAGTGGCCTTAAATGTGACCTGAAAAAATAGCAAATATTTTCGATAGAGAGGTGCATGAGCTACTAAACGTCGTTTACCGTTTTTTCGCTATCTAGCATGGTTCTCGAGATCTTAGGGGGCTCATTCAGCCATATTCATTGAAGATCATGTGTCCCACTCTTACTCATTACTCATTCCAAATTACATCTCAATGAATAATATTCTTATCTTGGCACTTATTTTTAAGTCTCTTCGGCAATGTACACAGTCCTTTCCTCTGGCCCTTGAATCGACACCGTATCTGTATTTTGTGTAGCCAAAAGCTTTCTATGTATGTGAGTGTATCCCAGTGATGTGAGCTCCAATCAATATGTTGACAGTATATCTCTCTTTCATATGCGTCGGAATGAGTATAACTGCATAAACATTGCTGCAGGTGCGTCGTGAAACACCAAAATGGTAACCCATAGACTAAACAGTGGCGGATCTATCCGGTCGGTTTGGGGGGTGCCAGCCAAAGTCGAAGAAAACATAACGGGGTGGAAGATATCGGCACAAGATGCTTGTTTTTTGCTATCCAATGCCGATTGTTTACCCTGAAGTTGACTGGTTCTGTTTGAAGTTGAGTGTTGAGGCATCAAAACCTTGCTTATAAATTAACAACGAGCCGGGGCAAAAGGCAAGTCAACCGTATTGGGAAAGGGTCAAAGCATAGTTTTGTCGCAAACTTCTCCGTTCGAGGGGGGGGTAAATGACTTTCTTGTCCCCCTGGATCCACCACTGAGACTAAATATATTATGATTTCGACTTTCGTTGAAACACCAATAACAAAAACAGCGTCTGCTATGCATGGAAGGGTTTACTACTACAAAAACTTTTGGCGTTGGTTTGTGCAGCTTTAAGAAATTCGGAAGAGCGCCTCTGGCTGCCTGGCCAGTAGTCTGCACCTGATGATGTCCCAGATTTTTAGCGCCAGCCTGTGCCGACAGTTTTCCCTGAATGGACAGAACGACAAGAGCTAGTTGATCGAGATGACCCTCCTGAAATTATATGTGGTGGGTGAAAACTTGAGTATTTCTATTGTTATAAATGACACTACAATATCATAAAAAACAACACAAGTGTATTTCGTAGGTGCCACATTTCCAAAGCGTATATTACAAAACTTCGTTAAATTATATATTGAGAAATAATAAAATAATTAGAGCAGCCCCCTTTTTCCGGGAGCGGTGTTGTCTCTGACGACGTCCATGACCCTGATTAACGCTGTTATCTTAGATACTACTCTGTTATTATTTCACATCTGCCAAAAAATTATAGTGTTCTATTATTTTCATTGTTAGCAGGAGTTGTCAGGCTACTCGTTGTCTAAGTGCAGGCTCAAACAGGCATCATCGAATAACTAGCCTTAGGTGCTTTCAATCGCTGCCCGCTCACGAATAGTTGACCACGCAATGCCTATGATTAACGTTACACCTTACGTTATGTTACTTAAGTTACGTTATTTTTATATCCATTTGGTGCTCCAGTTCGTTGCCCTAGATTTCGGTTGATTGATTTGTTAACTTATACCGATGTTTATCTTTTGCAGATGCACTGTATAAGGACAGCAAGGGATCTCGCTCGGAGATCAATCAACGTGTCACGCGCTGGATATCTGTATCGCGAGACCGCCGCGCTGGCTCGATGCTGGCTCGTAAGAAAAGGCGCAGCGCTTCAACTGCAGCAGGCCAAGCATAGGCCGACGGGGATACGGAGAGCAGACATTAATCTCAGCTGTCTACGCAGAGCCGGGAAAGGATGCACAAAACGGTGAAGCAAAGCTGTACTGCACAGCACGGTCAAAGCCAAGAAGTGAACATACCTCACGCTAGGAATATCATGATTCAGCGCAGTTCAGAACAATTGATTGTCTGAAATTTGCCTCACTATCACTTCTCTATCACTGAACCCTGAACTGCTCCCTCATCTTTTTAACACGGTAGTGATGTGAACGTTGTGTACATCTGTGAATTGTGAATTGCAAAAATGCATTGTACATCAGTGTCATTGTTATCGTTCTATATAACTTCTTTTCGTAATTTTACCACTTCAAATACAACAATTGATGTTTATCTCCTGAACATGACGATGAAACTGTTGGTGAGACAAATTTTGTCTAAAAAACATTGTATAGAAAAGCATAATGATGTGAAATACACTTTTTTGCACATCTTTTTTCATTTTATCCACATGGATCAAGCTAAAAGTCATGTGATTCTCGCGAACCTTCTTATAAGGATAATCCCACTGAATCGGTGTATGAGAGTAAATATTATAGTTGATGGGCGTTTCCTTGGCAGTCAGAATAACACTTATAATATATTTCATCAAAATGATGCCTCAAACTGTGAGGAAACGTCCGGGGAAGTAACGCATGGACGAGTGGGATTGGGTTGGGATTCCCCGAACGGGATCAGCCCATTTTAGGGGTTCAACTCACATTTCGCGGTGGGGGAAAGTTGGGGAAATCACAAGCGAATGTCTGGGAATCGGTTGGGGATCCCCGTACCCAATGGATTAGGGCGATGGGGAGGGTTCGGGGAAACCATACCTTAGAGTACGGGGATAGGTAGGGGATCCCCGTACGGGTTCGGTATACAGACCTTCCTTAATTTGGCATACCGTGGTGGGGAACGATTGGGAACTCCCCAACCAAAAGAGTGGGGAAAGCTACCGTTTCCCCAATCAAAATTTCCCCGTACGAAGTGTCTCAAATCCCAAGCAAACGTTCGTGATTCCCCAACCCTCCGGTTGAGTTTCCCCGACCAATTCCCACCATTTTGCACTAGCGTCCCCGTACGGGAATCGCCCGGAATTGCTGGCTGGGATATCAACCAAACAACAATTGATGTTTTTGGTCACCTCATGAAATGCCTCAAGCCAAACTCCGTAACCATTCCACCGATTAACTTTCAAATCTTGTTGCTATGCACCAGATATCCCCGGGTACCAATTCTGGGGCCAATCCGAGAGATTATGGTGCCATTTTCAATTTTTCTTGGTCGTTTTGTGGTGGAATGTCCCAACTGAGAAACCAAATTCAAACCAATAAACCCGAAATTTGCAAGTCATTCTTATGTGAAATTAGGATTTCAAACATTCCTTCCGATAGAAACACCTGCACTGACAGCGCACTCCAAAACAAGGCGCCAGGTGCAAAAAGAAATAAACGAAGAACTACGCTGACACAAATCCTGTGAAGAGCGGTGTAGAGCGTTGTCTCTATCACTGCTGGGCTGGTACTTCAACTCCGCCAGTAAGTGTTACACTTGTTTCAGCGCTTAAGATACTAACTATTCACAGCTTACACGATAACACGCATAACCCGTTCCATTTATTATTGCTGTACCAGAGATAGAACTCCTGCAGTCAATTGGTCAACATTAATAATATGCCTTCCTGGTGACAACGCAAAACTCAATCACGGATGACAAGCATGCTGATGTTAGCATTGTGCGTGAGCAAAGTCATCCCGAAGGTGGCGCCACCCCGTTGCACCGCTGAGCGAAATGTAAAAAAGGAAAGTCCGCATCCAAATGGTAGGAGGTACAGAGAAACTGAACGCTAGGAGATTCGTGTCCCAGTGGTAGAGCGCATGCCTCCTGAGCCACAGGCACCGGATCTAGGGCTCGGCGGGCTCTCTAAAGAACAACGTTATCTTCTGACGGGAATATGGTCACATCAGAACAATCATAAGCATGGATGAAGCATGAATTAAACATAAGCTGCCACCGCATGTTTCAGAGCAGCGGGCCGGAGCCCAACGCTCTACCAACTGAGCTACCGGGGCGGCTCAGTTCTCCGACTTAGCTAAGGTAATCCTTGCTTGCACCGGGTGCTTTCTGGCACAAATACCTTTTGTTTTTTAATTACGTTTTCCAACGAATATCTCACTTAGAATGTCTGTCGCTGATGTTATACATCTGATGCGTGAAGATCGCAGCCAATTCATGCCCTTGGACGAATTACTTCCATTCCCGTGCCAGTTTTCTTCACTTCAGAGCGTAGCAATACCATGCCAGTCAGCCATTAGTCACAGGTGGTACTGCAGATGGGCTGGCCGCCCCCCGGGCTAAAAGTACCACTGCGGCTAGCAAGATGCCAACAGAAACAATAGCCATTACCCAGTCGCACACTGTAATTACCCAATCACCAAGAAGACATTAAGTCTGCTTTACTATTGACTTTTAACTAAGAACCTCCTCCAATGTCATGAACGCAACACGAAGTGCGTTGTCACGTGAAGTCCAGTTCCCAGAACAATTGGACAACGTAGCTGCTTCATCGTTCGCCGTCAGGTGAAGATGATCTACCGAGCAAGGGCAACAATCAGGGGCGCATTCAGAGGGGGGTTGGGTACAGACCACTGATTGGTGTGCCCCCATCTTATCTGTCCTTCGGTCTATGGTACCCTGTTGCTGCGTCTGGATACAATGGGACCACATGTACCCACCAGAGTCATTTTGTGACAACTTGGTGCTCTTTAGAGTCAACTGGGGCACCCTGTCACGCGTCAAGTCCCTTGGGAGGAGTCAGGACTTAATATCCGGGGGCACCGTGATTTTCTGTAAGGTAACTGAGCCCCCCCCACGTAAGGCTCATCCGTTGTCCACCAGGGCAGGGGCGAGGCCAAGGTGCACAGGACAACGAGAGGCACGTACATAGACCATTATTAGAGCCCAAATGCCCCTCAATTGAGTGAGCCAACGTTGTGAATGTGCCCCTCAGGCGAACGTGCCTCCGCCGCTAAACCCAGATGCAACAGAGCAGTGAGCCAAATATGGCGCTGTCACCTACACCGAGCACGCCAAGCGCAAGACCGTCACCGCCATGGACGTCGTCTACGCCCTGAAGCGCCAGGGACGTACCCTGTACGGTTTCGGCGGAGAGACTGTCTGCCCCCGTTCAAGGAAACGCTTTGTTCAAAGGGGGCACAGGATCCTCGTGCCCCGTCAGTGCCGAAGTGCCCTTTAAACACTGAGTGGTATGCCCCCGTTGATCCACGGTCCATCGGTCCAAGGTGTCCTTCATCCTGAACCTGGATGCAAACTGACCACTAAGGGTGTAGGACGATACATACATAGATACATAGGCGAGGGACTGCCAGAGGTACTGGCGGGTGATGCTAGGAGCTAGGAGCCCTCTACCCCCCCCCAAATGACGTCCTGGATCCGCCACTGTATATATATATATATATATATATATATATATATATATATTAATATTTTTATTTCATAAGGATATTTTGCTTTTCAGCCTCACAGATAATTTAAATTGTAAAGATTACACTTTCAATGAATGGGAAATTTGGGGCTGCCTGGCAACAACATCCGACCCTACCTAAACCTTGAGGATCGGTCCTCGAATACTCCATGCTCCGCTGATTACTCTGAGGTTTATTAATAATTTAACTACATCCTTGGGTGGGTTAGCTGACTCGTTCTTAAATCTACCAAACCCGGCCGTGTTTTGATAACTTTTACGAGATTTTAGGGAACCTTCGAGTTTTGTATAACTATTTTAGTTGATTTTTCCCTTCCCATAATGCTTAGCTTGGATTTCCCTCGGGCGTAATGGCCCAAAAGTAGATATAAACTAATACACTTCGGATACAATTTTCATCGCCTTAAAAAACATCCATTTTCTCATAGGGTGCCCCACGGAGGTGTTGTGCCCCCCCCACCCCCTCCCCCCTACTGAAGTTCAGCCGTGCCAATGATAACATGAATCACTGCAGACTCTAAATTTCCAGAACACTACAGTATACCCTTTCCATTCCCTTCTACGCATTTGCGCCTGTATCATGCTAAGGTCCGGGTATTTGCACATTTGCAAGTTGTGTGGTAAATTGAAAATGCAATTATATACAGATTCTAATATACATCATAGGCCACCTCACTCGCCCGAGTGGCTTATAATAAGACGAGCAAAATCAAGATTGCGGTTCAAGAAGTCCTGTCTGCAACATCTGCAAAACATCAGATGATTTTATTTGATCGGCTTACTGTAGCCGGTGCACATAATCGAATGTATGCAGGAGGCATGGCAACAAGCCGAATCATACAGGACACGAACCCACACGGTGCCGCTACCCATCACCAACGGCGGTCAGTCTACATAAAAAGCAAATAAAACAGCTCATTCCGATTTTAGATCCTTCCTTTGATGCGGATATTGACAAAACGTTTGTTTTCCCTTCCCAGCTTCAGGCGCACCGAGCCCGACACGTGACGTCAGCCGGACTGTAAGTTCTGCCTAAACACGACGATAAAGGGATGACGGGTGATGACAAGCTGAAGGGATAACGGGGAGCGCTGTTACAAATGTTCCCCTTGACCCGCCATCGTGTAAGAGTGGGCAGATGTTAGGACATCCCAACCTGACGGCTCCATCAAAGGCGCTCAGCTCTGTGAAGGGACGTTGGCGTGCAGTGTTGATTGATTGCATCAGCCTACCTTTGACCGACTGTCACTGCAGGGGCACACAGAGTGCACTCCCCTCTTCTCACAAATAGATACGTTACAGAGAAGGCATCTCCAGGTCGCACAGGTCGCACATCTCCCTCGGATACTTTGAGGAACGTAATAAACTCTCAGCAAAAGTCATTTTCATTACACCAAGCCATACGCGAATCCAGGGGGCACACGGGGGCACGAGCCCCCCCCCATCGACCCTCAGCGCCCCCTGAAATCTCGCTTCCCACCCCCCCTTAGGATGCTTAAATCGGCGCCCACCGATCCTATCCACCGATAAGATTTTGTGCTCACCTGATACGTTTACCGGTCAAAAGTGTCGCCCCCTAGTCCGGATGCCTCCCCCATCCAGAAGGTGCCCACCTCCCCGATCAGCAATCCTGGATCCGCCTATGCACCAAGCCCACTCAGTCCACACCAAGGTTCTGCGAGCACATCCATGCCGATTCCGGAATCGAGTTCAGTCGAGTGCCACTCGGTCTGGAGCGATCACAGCGTGCAACGCGGACATGATGCAGCAGCTGGACGTACCGTTTCCAGGATCCGCGCCTGGCGCCGTCGACGCCGGCGCAGCCCAGCCAGAACTTCATGGCCGTGACATGCAGCCCGGTGGAGATGGTCACCTCCGTCTTCGGCAACAGACGACCGCTGGCGTCTCGTTCATTGTCGCGCACCCTGTTGGTACAACAGCAGACCGGTCATCTCCTGTAGACGGCTGTTGGAATCGGAGCCTTACTAAAGTCATCAAGGGACTTGTGACGGAGACCCCGACCCCACCACCCGAACGAGCAACTCTCACAATGAAGGGCTAATTTAGAAACCAAAGTTTAACGTCCCACAAAGCACATTGCGGTCTAAGCGGCACAAACCCACAGCTCTCCACTCAATCCGGGTCAGTCTATCTGGAAACCAGGATTCAGAAGTTGGATTCAACCGGCAGCCAGAAGTTCACCACATACATCAGCGTAGGGACGTCCAGAGTATTTGGTGGAAGGACAAATGGTACATGAAACCAGCATACGGCTAATGCTTATGGATCTGAGTATTTGGGCCAAGGGAGCATTGCTTACCTGGCTCTATTGATTCCAGCCCTATACATTATATCATAAATTGCCTTTAGTCGTTATCGAAGTATAAAGGCTTCGTCAATGGCTTCAAATCTGACAGTTTTACCGGTCTTGTTGACAGGTTTTGGAGATGGCTCATTTACAAAAGGAAAGTACAGACATGGTTAGTTGTAATATGACAGCAGCCCCGAGGAGGAAACTAATTTTTATTTAGAACAAAAACAGACAACCCAGACAACCCAGCATCGCTGCATCTTTGCGCAGGCTTTTCTTGGACTGGAGGTTATCCATGGGGATCGACTACACGAGAAGAGTGTTACTTCACAAACCTGTCTTTTATCGCCGACAAATTCGGAATACGATAGCAGCTGACTGAATCTTATACCTGGGTTTTGTATGTACCTATGCAGGCGATTACGGGGAAAGGAGGCGACTGACCATCCCAGCTGAACAGTCTACCTAGCAAAGCAGACTGCAAACTTTCCCTGAGTAGACCTCACCGAAACGAAGAAAAATGTAAATGACCTTTCACTGAATAAGAGGTTGTGACAAAGGGACAAATTTAAACACTCGCGTTATTCTTCCACCATACAATATAAACACTCTTGATTACAAGACTGTATTCCACAGATACCCTCAGCGCCTGAAAGCTGGGAAACCCTAATAATATTTCGGGGAAGCCCACTGCCACCTTCACTCTAGTGCCGTTCCGCGCGTAAGCTCATTAGGAAGACATAAAGATGACAAAATCTTACAAAACCCTACACTGACATGCTTAACACGAAAGTGCTGTCATAGAACTAGCTTATTCTTGTGGAATCAGTCCTGGAATTGTATCGGAAAATAATTTGAAACCTTCTTGCTGCCAGTATACACCAGCTACAATTAAAATAAGAGGGTTATGTGAAACACTTAATTGGGCAAGAAGTACACTATTGTGCACCTTCATCCAAAGGGCTTACCCCAGTATAAGCTCGGGCACGTGCGCTTAAGCACGCATAAGCTGTGCAAAGTGCACGGTTGGCTGCTGCACGCACTTCCCCCGATCAGGAGGTGAAAAGTATCTCATTCCGTTAACTGAAGTTAAAAGGACAGAGCGTGACGTCACACAGGATTACCGGAAACCAATCGTGACGAAGAATCGTGTGCCACCACATCACGTATACCTACAAAGAACGCAATTTGTCTGACTATAGCGTGTCTTGCGTCAGTACCGGCCATGTCAATGATGCAATCGGATTTTTTGCATGAGTCTCGAGACGTGATGCAACAGCTGCAGCAACGGTACTGATACATCGCGCGTTCCCCAGCAGCGCCTTCTAGCACAGAGAGGTGCAAGCCAAAGTTTCCGGGAATCCAAAAGGTCATTGGGACCAGATTTGCTTAACGGACACATTTCGCCCCCCCCCCACCCGTGCATGATTGCCATACTTCCTATTCCAACTCTTGTGGGATCAGGCTTTCCACCTAAATCTGTCGTTTGCTGTTCTTTAACTTCCAAGGGACACATTTATGTGTTCCAAGGGACACATTTACTCCCAAGGGATACACCATCTGGAGAGGTGCGACTAAATAATCGAGCGAAAGTCTGCGGCGGCTGCCAGCGAACAGGCAGCAAAAAAATGAACAAGCTAGAAACACGGAGCCTCTCCTAGAACCTCCTTTCAAAGTCAATTCTAATGTTCCTGTACAGCACAGTTCTCGCATTTTAAGGGCGTTCGGCACCCGGCGTCCACAGCAGGCATCCCTCCCCCTTAGGTCTGTCCCTGTCATCAACCCTATGACACTAAATAGGAGGCATCAACTTAAAGATAGCCCTTGTCCTTCAATACTCTGGACATCCGTACGTTGACGCAAATTAAGTCCCTCTTCCAGTACAATTCGTCATCGGACAAGTTAGCTGTCTAACAGATGACAGAGTGACGTTTACGGCCTCAGACATGTTACAACGACAGGCCATAAATCTGCAAGAAATCAATCAGTGTATTCTGTCTCCACGCCATACACCAACACCCAGCCAGCAGAAGCATAGTCTGGAAGTGGAAATTCCCGTCAGCAAATATCAATCCCCTTTACCTTTGGGGAGATAAATATTCATATGGATCACTTGGTTCCATATATGAAGAATTTAAAACGTCAAAAATTTCATATTACCGCACAACATTATACAGTGCAATAGCAATGACTTTAAGTGATCCTGATACACGACCCGGCCTTGCCCATCGGCGCCGAAGCCAGGCTGCCCGCCCTCAGTACTCACAGGCAGTTGCGGTCGGCGTTCCAGGGCAGGATCAGCACACGCTTGTTGCCGCACGACCAGGCGACGCGGCTGTCGTCCGGGGCAAACACGCAGGGCACCGCCACCGGGTCCCTCTTCTCCACCAACGCCGCCGGTCGCAGCTCCCCCACTCTCATCGACGCCCCTGCCAAAAAGTAAGGTCAGGTCAGCAGCACAGCTCTATCATTCTCATGTACACCACTGACCGAAGGTCAGGTCAGGTCAGCCACGCAGCTCTACCACCTTCATCCATAACTCTGCCATGGGGTGAGGTAAGGTCAGCTCAGGTCAGCCACAAAGCTCTACCACCCTCATCCATAACCCTGCCATGGGGTGAGGTAAGGTCAGGTCAGCCACAAAGCTCTACCACCTTCATCCATAACCCTGCCATGGGGTGAGGTAAGGTCAGGTCAGGTCAGCCACAAAGCTCTACCACCCTCATCCATAACCCTGCCATGGGGTGAGGTAAGGTCAGGTCAGGTCAGCCACAAAGCTCTACCACCCTCATCCATAACCCTGCCAAGGTCAGATCAGGTCAGCCACAAAGCTCTACCACCCTCATCTATAATCCTGCGGATGTTCAGTTCAGGTCAGCAGCACAGAGCACAGGTCTACCTCTCTCATCGACACACCTGACGGAAGGTCGGGTCAGCAGCACAGGGGAGAGCCTACCTCTGTTATCGGCACCCATGACGAAAGGTCAGGTCAGGTGGGTTCCACAGGCAGTCCTAAGGAGTTGAAACTCCTGGACCGACTCCTGGTGAAATTGCTGCCTGAACAAATACTTCCAGTGTTTTTTTCTAGAATAAAGAGTGGAATTGCCTACAGAACACGGCAATTCAAGCTTATGGATCTATGATTTATATGAATGAGGCTTATATGATCTGTGATGGGATAAATGTATAAAACTCAGTCAGCTCAGTGTTGATGCAGGCATAGACTTGGGGTTTTTATAGAGCGCCTCACAAACTTCAACTCCTCCCGAATGTAACTTTGTCAAATTAGGACTTTTTTAAGATTAGTACATTTGTTACTGCCAAAGCCTCGTCTGGGTGTAAAACCCGACCGGTTTCGGGAGCATCCCGCCCCCGTTTTCAAGGAAGATAACAGTATTACATGAGCCTAACCATGCGAAAACACGAAGACAGTACACTTTGAAAAAACAATCTTAGCCGTGAAAGTGACAAATCATTTTAGAATTATTAGCTCTAAACACGTCTTATTTTTCACTAAAATCTCTTGTTTGGCTGGCGTTTCAAGAAGCCTAAATCCAGAGAAGATGGTAATTTTGCAGATATTTCTTTTCATTTTTGGGTCCGTGGAGGTCTCGATCTAAATTGCCCCTTTCATTTCCCACTGTTTTTGTCTTGAGTCGAAAGTTAAAGTCGTTGTGGCGTCCAATTTGATATCATGATCCTCCTTGAACGAATGTTCCGCTGTGGCCTTCGCTGCTCTCCCGTCGATGGACTCTTGGATTATTTTTACCTTCAAAACCCTCATGCAGTAATAGTGCAGTAACAAATGTTGTACTAATCTTGCTAATAACCAAAGCCATGAACAGTAGCAATATGGTCTTTAAGTTTAATTAAAATAAAAATTCACTCCTTTTCAACACAGCATTAAGATTTAAAGCGATCATTTTTGTCTCGCTGGGGGTAGATTTGGTGCCTGCCGTGGGCTCCGCAGCCTTGGCCATGGGCAGACTCCAGCGCTCTCATCCACATCCCTACAGGGTGGCCAGGTTAGGTCAGGTCAGTGATAGGTACAGAGAACCATTTCCCACTACCATCGAAGATCAGGTCAGGTCAGGTCAAGGCCATAAAGCAGTGTCCTTTCCCCGCAATGAGTCTGCATGAATGTGGAGACAAAAGCACAGGAGCGGATCCGAGGGGGCGAGGCAATGCAACCATGCCAGCCTCGCCCCAAGCAGGCAATTTTGCCCCACTTTTGACTGATTTTCTAAGAATAACACCGTTTTTCTCGATTTTTTGGGGTTTTCACACAAGCCTTTGGTCCAGATCCATCCCTGCAATAGCATATAGCGACTTCTAACTCTGATTGAATTGCTTGAATGCACAGCAGGTACAGTCGAAGTTCAGGTCAGTTAGGAGCTGCTACCTACAGCCTTCTCATCCACACACTGAAGCAGCGCTGCATTTGGAATCTAGGTGAGTTCGAATCTAGTGAGGGCCCCACTCCAGATGCTTGCTATTTACGCCGCTGCACCCGAGTCGGAGACCCGACTGTATAAACAGCTCAGCAGCCTCATTACAGAGCAACGCTGGAACGGGTCCAGAGCCATCTCCAGGCAGGGCTATTCGGGTAAGGGCGGGAGGAAGACACAAGACGGAGGAATGTTGCTTTAAGCAAATAGATCGATGCTTGTGTGTGAATGAAAAATATGTTACTCCATTATCCGAAGATCTGCGTTTCCATAGATATTCCGAGTGTTTATCTCATCGTTTATCCTCTTCTGTTGGGTCGACAAACACTTTATAATAAGAACTTCCCAGACCAACAGTAACTGACATCTTTCTTCGGCAACTGTTTTCTGTCGAGTGTTGCGAGGTAAGAAAAAAACTGAACAGACAAAATAGACCTAAGCTAAAATTCTTGCTTTGGTCCTTCATTGGAAGATTCCACCCGGCAAAGTACTTTGATAAATGCATTGGCCAGGCCAAAGCATCGGCACGCGCTCATGTCTCTTTGGCTCTATTAGTGACCTCGGCCTCAGTCGAATGGTCATTGGGTCACCGCAAAACTTCGGCGGCCTTGTGTGTGATCCGTACGCAGTTTTAGAACACAACGACAGCGCCCAGCTTCCTTCTGCTGGAAGCAGCGACGCGTTGGTACCACATCAACGATGCCTCGCATCAGGGAAGCGCCGGGCGCGAAAGTTAAGTCCATCAGCGTACATGCTGTATCATGCAACCAGAAAAGTTTTGTGATTCCCGTGCAGTGTGCCAACATCCTGCAAAAAGTGTAAGAAGTGGTAGTTGAAGGCATCGATACACATAGATATGCACAGTTTATATGCTTTAAGTGCATGCAGCCTTCCAATCAATCAGACATTGGCCCGCGATGTCCACCTAGAAGCTAGAATGCGCAGTTCCTCGATACTGCATAGGAAGTGCCATGTCACATTGCAGTGGATGACTGATGATGGGATTCCTCCGTTTGACCTTCAGACACCGCATCAGCGAGCAGATGAAGGTTTGGTTCTTCAAAGGCTGTACAATTCCAATGCTGCACGACATTTGCGGTCAGATAAGTCGGTGAAAGCTATGCGGCTTCTCGTTTTAGCTGCCTCGAGGAAGGGCATCGCGATCAGGAAGCTTCTAAATATAGTTTAGAAGCATGGGCGTCGAGAGCAAGGGACGGGATGGCGTCTCCCTCTCAGCCGAATTATGGCAACAGGCTTCACATTTTAATGAGAACATGATCAGAACACAAAGTACCGAAATCCGAGGAGTTGCTTGGATTTAAAGGGAATCGTTTCCGTCAGTGAGGAGTTGATTGGTAGCCTTCACTCCGGACGAAAGGTGTGGACTTTCTTACCAGTGGCGACGCTCTTGCTGAGAAGACTGCTCTGAGAAGTCTTAAATGATTCGTAATATCCCGAGCGGTACTTCTGTTAAAAGAGAGTGGCATGGGTCTAGTAAGGGCAAAACTTGGTGGAACTCGGATGATTTTGCGATTGACACAAAACAACGCAACGCGATGCACTCTTGAAACATGGTTTATCCCAACAACTTACATTCTGACATAAATTGTGTTTGGCCATGCTATTTGGACGGTGGGTGCCAGCCTGCTGTATCTCCATATCAGGAGTTTCTGGGTGAGCCAATATCAAGCCGTTCCCGTTGCAGAAGCCGCTCTTCAAGCCTTTTGCCGAGCGTTTGTCTCTTTTTTCCTCAATGTTGGTGCATTTGTTTACAACTTCCTAGAGTGGTTCCACAAACTTAACATCCGTAAAAAAGTTAGCTACTAGTGAGTTTTTTCTCAACAACGTCATCTCCGACATAACAACAGGCACCCGGCGAGTAAAAAAGAACGACGCTGGCCTACTGGTCTTCAAATAAACACGGGACCGCAGTGAGGATCCAGCCCAGCTCGACAATGTGCACCAGCAAGGGGCATTGACGGACGCAGGAGGGGGCATTCCGGCCATGGCCCCCCTAAGCGCTGGAGGGGACCAAACTATCTTTTGCCCCCAAAAGCCGGAGAAATTTAAAAAAAGGTTACTAGGTCAGCCGAGCAAAAAAATATTCACCCCCCCCCCACCAGGAGAGCGATCATGTACTTGGAGAGGTAGCTTAAACTAGGTCTGGCAAGCACTCAAATTGCACGTCCCAGCCCCTTTACCCCCAGGACAGGCCATTTTCTAACATGTTAACTGGGGGGCCATTTGCCCCCCCGTCGGCCGAAATCCCCCCCGAGAGCCTGGAAATTGGCCCCCGTGAAATAGACAGATGGCTTAAAATTGAACAAACGCAAACTCACCTGACGAAAATAAGACAGAACACCAACCGATAATAACAATTTTGTTCTATTGCTGATCCCAAATTGGCAATCCACAAAAATTGTGTTAAGAATTTCCACCAGTGGCTGTCTACTCCATCGTGCAAAAACGAGACAAAGCGCGTAGTTACGGGAAATCCCGGCAAAGCAGCCTCAGCACCAACTAATTACAACGCTGGAGATAACCTAAAACCAATAAAACATCGTGTTCTATCCGACCGGAAGCCCAGCCAGTACCGGGGGATTTCAAGATGCTCTCATTTCACACGCGATCAGTTGTCAGCGCTCAGAGTTCGTTCGTGGATTAAGCGGGACCCCATGTAGTCACAGGGCGTCAGACTGGCTGCTGGTGTGGCGTTGCGAAGTGCTTAGCCTATTTATTTATCATTGTGGTGGTGGCATTGGTAAAAGTCATAGTGAGATCACTGCATATTTTTTTGTAAGTTGATAAGATGTTAGTTGGCCTTTCTCATCGATTCCTTGATGTTGTAAATGTGGAGAGATTATATATTCGGCCAGCCCTTCGTCAGAATCAAAGCTGGCTCCCAAGAAAACCTTCTAACAGGGAAAGAGTTGGCGACGCCATATGACTCTGACAGTTGGTGCGTCGATAAGCCCCAAAAAAAAATTAACTGGTTTTTGCACCACATTTCCTAGATGATTTTGCCAGCAACAGCCACACATCATGGTAGGTATGTAGATAGAAACTTGTCTCGATTTAGACTATAAACCATATGTGTTCGATACTTTAAGAATTTGCTACCTTGCTATACTCATAAAGAAAAATAAGAAAATAAATTATTCATTTCGAATACATTGCCGCAGAATCAGGGCTGCCAGGCTGGCCATTTTGTGGCCAAATATTTAGATTCTGGGTTTTTTGTCGTATTTGGCCACGCGATTTTTTTTTCGGTTGGCCCTCTCTTGGAATCTGGCATTCTTTGGCCCTTTTTCTAGCAGCTGGCACCTAGGCTGTTTTTGGTTTGTCCCTTGTATAAATATGGCTTCTCTTGGCTTTTTCCGGGCTTGAATAAGATGTTCTGACACCAATAAAGAATCAGAGAAGCAGAAAAATGTTATGCCAGTGGAAGGAGAACTCTGTGAAAAAAACACGATCCAAAAAATGACCCACCGAAAACCGGACGCGAAGGATGCGATACTATAGGCAAGTGGAAAGTCTTTTGGGTGGAAATTCTCTGGCAAAGTGCGTTTTGAGGCTCCACCCTCCCCCTCCTACTTACCAAAATCCTATATCCACCACTGCTGAAAGAGCAAAAAAACTCACAGTTGGAAAAGCAGGAAAAATATTAAATGTTGGCGGTGAGTGGTGCGGCTAAGATACTTAATGATGGTAAAAAATTTCTGGTTATGTGGATAAAATCATGATAGCCACGCAGGATTGAAGGGGCACTCCTGGCCTCCTATTTATCTGCGCCCCACCAGGGGTCCGGCGCCACCTTCGCCCCACCGAGGGCATCGATGAGCCCCTTTCTAACTCCGAAAATATGGGGATTAGCGCAAATCTGCAAAGTGCATTAGGAAGCTCATGTAACTTCAGTATGATTTTACTTAACACGTTTAGGCGCTCAGGAGAATGGTTTGACCTCCAGAAGTCAAGTTGGGTCACGATAGGCTATTTCTACTAAAATATGCAATGCTTAATATTCCTGGGCATGGCTCTCATGCCATTAGAGCTATTGAAATTTACTGTTGTACGCTTGATAGGAAAGTGCCAGGGCTTTCTCTGTTATGTTGAATATAATGACCTCTCGCCAATGGTTTGACCTCCAGAGGGCACTTCTTGAGCTTACATGACCTGAGGTCACGAAAGGTCAGAAAATGACCTTGCCGTACATCAAACGGAAGTCATTGATGAGACATACACGATGACGTTTAATTCAGCGCTCTAGCTTAATGAGGTTAAAAGTAATTGTCAGAATACTGTTTTTTACATCTGGTGACCTGGACCTCAGATAGGTCAAAGGGAAAATATCGCCCCTGGATTCCGTGAAAGGGTAGCCAAGAATGCTTTTCTGAGAAATCTGAGAATTTGCAACCATTTTGAGACTTTTAGACAGCTTTTTCCATGTTTTTTTTGTATGGGAGAGGTCCCCTTGTGACCTGACCGCAGGTCAACAAATATAAAAAAATCTGGATATACAATTTGTAGAACCTGGAAGGGTCATCAAGTGTAAATAGTTCCAAATCGATTAGATTAGAAATGTAGCTAATGTAGAGCTGAAAAGTTGAAGTGAGGCTGCCTTTGTTGACCTTGCCTGGTGACCTGATCTATTGTGGCCCGGGGTAAAAAATGTTTAGCGAGGATGGGAAAACAATTAGCTGAGAAGTAGACTCCTCAACCACAGTGCTGCACCTCGTCGTATTTCAGTTATTCTGAAAAAAACTTATGGGACCATCGTTGTTTCCCAGATGGGACGAAGGTTAAATGGGCAGTGCGCTAAAAAAATATTGCGTCAAGTCAAGATCAAACTGTCAAAAATAAGTTTTAAACAGTAACACAAGTTATACATCTGTGAGTTTATGATTAATGTGAGGGGGTCGTTTTAGTCTCAAATCTGACTTCTGTGATATTCATTTGGCTGTTTTAGTGAAAGTAAAATTTAGTTTCTTTTGGCTCTGCTTCTAACTCGGTTTGGCCATTTTCTGCTAATAACAACTTGGCAGCCCTGGGCAGCATCTATAATTTCTAGAAGATGGAAAGACACAAGAATTGGGCAACATTTTTCAACACTAGCGCTTCTAAGTCTAATTAACCCCCCCAAACGGGGTGTGGATCCCCTGAAGACACATAACGGCCAGCACAAGAAATGCCCCCCCAATGACATTTCCTTAAAAAATGTCCTACCCCAGGAGGAGAGGCAGCCCCCAAAACTCGGGTCTGCGTCCGCCCTTGGCAAGGGATATGCTGGACATATTTTGGCCAATTGCGCCCGCTCTATACCACAAAAAATGAAGCTCATCTTAATTCCCCAGTAAAGATATCCAATCCTATGCATTGAGACCAATTACCTCAGACTCCGCTGATTTTGTTCTGCCTGAAAAACAAAATCAGGCCACGGTCTCTCCAGACTGTAGCCGGTAGCATTTATTCCCGGTTACTTCGATAATTCAATTGCCTCGCGATCTTTAAAGGGCATGTGGCACCTTGGTCAAATCCTGGAATTTAGTGTAATTAGGGGTACTTTTAGCCGAAAATCATGGAATCGTCCATGATTTCTCTGAAAAAATGTACAATAAGCTCAATATTTTTATTTTTAAAATGCACCTCTAGGGAAAAAAATACATGCTTGTGGATGATGTCATGATCTGGCAACCACTACAATACTCAATACACCTTAAGGGCTTCGATTGGCTGATACTCACCGTGACGTCAGCATATGTCGTCACACCAATAGTCATGACAACTGTGGCCTGCTGCTAGGGGTACATGAGGGGTACATTTCAGGTAGGTGTTAGCTTTTTCTACGGAAATCTTGAGTTCCAGGACAAATGATATATTGAGTACGGGGTTTTCCGACTTTGCTTTACAACTTGGCTACCTCAGTTAACCCTATTTCCGTCAGGCTCCCGGCTACCCCTATTTCCGGCAAGGGGGGAAATATCGGCCCCCCCTCTAAGATCTCGTAATCTAACCGGCAGATTTTGAAAATTCAAAATGCTATAGATTCCTCTGACGCTAAACTTTATTTTGAAAAAAGAAAATTTCAAAATTTTGATTTTTAAGGAGAAGGTCGTGCAAAATATACAATTTTTGTGTATCTTTTAGATTTTCCATAACCCTTGTCTCTGTTGTACGATTTTCACAAAACTAGTTCAGATTTCCAAATAATTGACCCAAAATTTTCATGTACTCGAGTTACGCAAAAATTCGAAATTCAATGGCAGTTCCAGGACCAGGACTATGAGGGGAAATATATACAACCTAAAAAGTTTTTGTTACGCGGATTAGAAGCCGTCATATACTGCTTGGCATCTTTGACACATAAATAAATGAGAAAAAAGTGAAAAACTCATCAGGGGCGGATGCAGTAAGGTAAAAAAGTGGGGTAAAATACATACCAACAGTATGCGAATGGTATGCATGATTATATTAGTCCCTCGACTAGTTGAAATTTATTTCTGATAATTTTTACCCTCCCATGGCAGCTCTGGGAAAGGGGGTGACATAGGCGGATCAAGGACTCTCGTCGTGGGGGGGGGTGGGGGTGATTGGAAACACATTTTCAATATACAACGATATTGAGTCACGGCGGTGATACTGGCTGGGAATATACATTTTGAAAATGTGTAGTGACTGGACACGCCTCTGGTAAGCTAGAATTGGGTTATAACTATTTTGAATTTTCATATACCCAATTGTATTCGCCCTGGCACGGCTGTAAGCAGTCTTCTCACTTACTAACGTTTAGTCCTTCTTGATAACATTCCCCCTCCCATTTTGAACTGCTGTAACCGCCCCTGATGAATACAAATAGTGACAATTGTGAATGCACTATCATCTCACATAACAAATGATATAATAAAACCATATAACTGGTATCAGGATCAGCAGAGACGGCTTCCTTTTACAAAGAACCCATCGCTTACGATAATACTTGGTTTGTGGATAGAACCTCCCCAAAAACCCAGCCATAGCTCCGCCCCTGGAAAATATATAATCTTGAAAATTTCAGAAAACCTGCCTGTACTAGTTTTAGGAAAAGTCAGGAAGTTTCCAAGTTCTATCGCAAGCCGTTTCGGAGATCTTCTTGAAAAACCTGAAGGGGGAAATATTAGCCCCCCTGCCGGAAATAGGGTTAAAATCACCTAATGAAGGTGCCACATTCCCTTTAAACAATACCGTCTTCCAATGCTTTTCCACTGTGTGTGTAGGGGGATGTTGGGGGGGGGGGGTAAGCACCAATTATTCAGCAAGCAATGAAACCTCAAAGCAGAATTTTCCGCCGGACACATGCACCTCGCATGCATGTCGTGACTAGCGCCACTCAAGATCCAGTTCAAAGGGTATAACACCCCACAAGCAGGTGAGATGTTTCAGACAGTATACCAGCGCGTTGCAGGAAAATCCCCCGCTCTACCATGAAGTCGATATTTGCGGTGGCGCCAACTGCCCGGATCTGCCCATCCCATGCTCACGCAAGCCGCTTCTGGCGTGGTCCGTCGCGCGCCGCGTCACAAGGACACGTGAGGCCGGGGGCACTGGCCTCCAATCAGCAGCCTCCCGCCCAGACAGCCCCTCCCCCGCGTCGCCTCCACTCCCAGCCGCCCCGATTACCAAGAACGCGCGAGGGCAGGCCAGCCGCTAGTCGCGTGGACTCGGGGAGACGGACGCGATTCGCGGAGACTGGTTTGAATAACTTAATGAATTTCTATTAACTTTTAGAATGATGGCGTTGTACCCATGGGCGTAGAAAGCGGGGGGGTGTACCATCAACTCACCATTCAGAGCAGAACGTCCTCCGGACATTTTGAGTCATGACCTAAGTTTTAGCATTTTCTCTCCATTACCTGCGTGGATCTAGGCAAATGTGTTGGTGAAGTGCATCGGCGGTAGGGTTTTCAGACACAGTCAATAGTCAATATGCTCAAAATTTGCTTCTCCTCAAAATGCCGCCCCAGTAGCTCAGTCGAATCCCACAGCGTTCGTATCTCGTCTACTGCTCAGGAACGTGCAGTAGCAGTGCGTGTGCAGGGTTGGGATCGGTTCCCCTGAGACGCTGCGGCACTCAATAGTTTACCCGACAGAGGTCGACTGGAAACTGACTGGTGAGAGGGCCACCTGGGCGGGGCGGCCACCCCTGTGCTTTGTGGGGTGTTAAACTTTGTCCTTCAAATTAACAATTCATTGCGGGAGTAGCTCGTTCGGGTGGTTGGGTTCGGGTCTTCTTGACTAGTCCCTTGATAACTTAAATGAGGATCCGACCCTCACGACCCTGGATGCACCCCCTGAGTGGGAGTAGCATGGCTGGGGGCAAGGAGTGGGTGAGGCAATCAGATCGTGGGTGAAGGTGGGCAGAAGCAGAGTGACCAGTAAGGCAGCGGAGGGGCAGCAGCAGTGTGACCAGTCAGGCAGTGGAGGGGCAGCAGCAGTGTGACCAGTCAGGCAGCGGAGGAGCGGCGGCAGTGTGACCAGGAGGGGGCGGAGGAGCGGCGGCAGTGTGACCAGAAGGGGCCGGAGGGCGGCGGCAGTGTGACCAGGAGGGGCCAGAGGGTGGCGGCAGTGTAACCAAGAGGGGGGCGGAGGGCGGCGGCAGTGTGACCAGAACGGGCCGGAGGGCGGCGGCAGTGTAACCAAGAGGGGGCGGAGGAGCGGCGGCAGTGTGACCAGGAGGGGGCGGAGGAGCGGCGGCAGTGTGGCCAGGAGGGGGCGGAGGACGGCAACAGTGTGACCAGGAGGGGGCGGAGGGCGCGGCAGTGTGACCAGGAGGGGACCGGAGGAGCGGCGGCAGTGTAACCAAGAGGGGGGCGGAGGAGCGGCGGCAGTGTGACCAGGAGAGGGCGGAGGGCGGCGGCAGTGTGACCAGAAGGGGCCGGAGGGCGGCGGCAGTGTAATCAAGAGGGGCCGGAGGGCGGCGGCAGTGTGACCAGGAGGGGCCGGAGCGCGGCGGCAGTGTGACCAGGAGGGGCCGGGGGCGGCGGCAGTGTGACCAGGAGGGGCCGGAGAAGCAGCAGGTATCATGGAGCGCCCAACCACAGGACATTCAGCAGCAAGAAAGCGACCACGATGTAGGGCTATTCGCTGGTGAAAGGAGAGTGGGTGAATGCTGACGGTGGGAGGACGGCAGCTGTTCATATCAATGGGGGGCACAACAGCGGCAGTTATCACGGTGCGCCATGGGCGGATTCAAGATTTCATATTGGGAGGGACACATAGTGTTGGGTAGGGGCGGGGGGCGCCACCTGGACCAGGGGACGACACTTTTGGGCGGAAACCCCTATCGCGGGGGCACCGATACTGGCATCTTGGGGACGGGGTGGGGCCGGAAGGGGACGCCCCTACTTGCCAACCCCTTGGATCCACCTATGCGCCTATGCAGTGCACACCTTGATTCGGGAACGACCTACCAGGAAATGAAACCGGTCCGGAACTTCAAGGGTGAGGACCTGGACCCTGTTGCCCCTTTTGACTTCATCTATTTTTATCTGCTAATGGCCAGGTCTTAGGGTACTACATCTCAGATGGCTTTACAAAGTCCCACATTGCAGAACATAGTATGAGACAAAGCGGCCACAAGTGCTGAAGCTTACAAGCACTATCCCAGAGCGTCCGCGTGCGTCATTCGTTTCGAACACAGAGGCTCCCGATCTCAATCTCCGAGTGATGCAACCCGATGCAACCCGCCGGTAGGCCGGCTTGTCCGCTGCACATGCACGTGCTGCACTTTTATACGCCTATTTGCACCGGGCTTAATTTCCGCTAGGCGAAGCTACTGTTGAACCGCAGTTCTAAATATAAATAACAAGCTTTGCTTGAACAGACTTACGGTCATTCAAACATCCAACGAACAATCGTATCATGAATCGCATCATTTTTTTGGTTGCGTCAGAGAATCTTTCTAAGATAAATAGTGAAAAGATGCTGGAAAGGCTAAATAGAGCTCACCCTGTGAAACTCTTAAGAAGAAAAGTTTAATCGGGAAAGGATAATGAAACGTTTACCGACAACCCTACTTCCTGAGAATATTACAAGGTGAACTCCCATTCTGTCATTAGGCAGCGAGAGTTCAGTATGAGGGCCATCGTCCATACTAAGCCGTGAGGCATTAAGTCAAAGTAATATCGACTTAAACCAGGTGCGTCATGACTGTATTAATGACGTCACACTTAATTCAGAAAGCCTAGCCTGCTTAAGCTCCGTCGCCATTCCCTTCTAAGATCCCCAGCGGTCCGCCGAACACCGAGGGCTGCTGATGCAACGTGATGCTCCAAGAACTTCTGTGGGAAGCGAACACGCGTAGTCGCTGGGAATAACACCCGGGTACCGTCTGCGTGGTGTGCTGCGACGTCCTCCGAGACGCGCACGTCACTCCTTTCATTTCTTCCTTTTAGGAGTGACCCCGAAAAGCATGGAAGATATTAAATAAAACACTTGCTGGATTGACAGAAAGGAGATCACATTGTATACTTTCTAAACATGCGCGTTCAGCAAGAAATAATTGGTGTTATTCGAGGAAATTTGACGTCTGTTCTACGGTTTTAAGACCCAGGCCAAAAGCCAGAAACAGGTTGAGACATGTCGCCCGGTCCTCTCCCTCTGTAAATATACGGTTCCATGGCTGTCCTCAACAAAACAGGACCAGTTTTTCACCTTCAGACAACTTGGAGAATCAATAAAAACTCCAGCCGACCTGGCTTATAGAGTCTTGTCTGAAACAAAGCGTCTGGTTCCACAACCCACTCACCTGCCAGAGGCGGCTAATATTGCAGTAGCTCAGACGCTGCTCAATACTAACAAAACTAAAGCAAGGCACTTTTTCTCACGCAAAGTGCACTGCAGACAACAATCACAACAGGCGTGGATGCCAACCACACAGGTCCGGCTCACTAATATTCACGCCTACATACTCTACTGTTCAATGGGTGTGGATTTCCAAAAATCATTCAGGGTGCCCAAATTTAAAAAGTACATGATCGTCATATGAAAGGAGAAAACATTATTTTGTTTTTGTTTTAGATATCACAGTCCTTTTGAATTCTGAAAATGATTAACAATAAAATGTAAAGGGTATTTTAAAGGGAATGTGGCACCTTGGTCTAATCCTGGAATTTAGTGATGTTAGACGTACTTTTAGTAAAAAATAATGAAACCACTCACGATTTCTCTGAAAAATGTACAATAAGCTCAATATTTGGTTTTTAAAAATACTCCTCTAGAAAAAGAAATAAATATCAGCCTGTGGATGATGTCACGATCTGGCAACCACTACCATACTTGAAACGCTTCAAGGACTTCGATTGGCTAATGCTCATCGTGACGTCAGCATATGTCGTCACACCAGTAGCTCACAACAATGGCCGCCGGCGACGGGGGCTGAGGGGGGCTGGTGTCAGGTAGGTTTTAGCTTTTTTCTGCGGAAATATCGAGTTCCAAGACAAATGAAATATGGAGTACCGGGTTTTCCGACCTGCTTTACAACTTGGCTATCTCAGTTAAAATCACGTTGTGAAGGTGCCACATTCCCTTTAACACTAAATAAATATTTCACTGCAGGTGCCCGGGCACTCCCAAAGTGATCAAAATTCACACCCTTATATGGTACTGCTAATTAACCCGGTACCGCCTGGGCTCTTCATACACACCACCGCCTGGGGTGTGATGGGATCCCCTACGATCTCGGGCATCGGAGGTGAAACGGACAAATCAAAAGGGCGCTGGAAGCCCCTTACCCTCTTCCACTCTAGGTCCGAGTTTGAAACATATCCGTTGACCCGTGGCGTTACGGTGGGAAATAATGGGTCAAATTTTTACTTATTTCGAAAATCTCTTACACCTCGGGAACCAGAGATTTAAATAAAAAAGTCATCTTGGGTTCGTCTTGACCTAATACACAAACCTAGCTTGACCTAGACACACACCTAACTTGACCTAGACACAAACAACTTCGCAAACAGTGACCTTTGTGACCTTTGGCGACCTTGGTATCGATCTAACCTCAAAATGTATGACGGCATGCAGATTTTTCAAGAGCTTTGGAACGATGTTTAGAAACTCTATCTAACTCTTGTAGAAGCCCTGATGTACTTTTTGCTGAGGCTGGCTTGTGAAGGTGGCTTGACACTGTTTGCTGACTGAAATAAATAAATCGAAAAAACCCTTGTAGAAGCCGAGTTATACCCTTGTTTTGTCAGCCTCATTTTAGAAGAACGGGATCGCCTTACACGGGCCTAGCAATGTCGTCATAACTCGTTGACCTGACCTACCTGATGTCAACTTTTTGTCACAAGTTGTTGAATTGATCTCCCTAGAGACCTGCAAAGCGACGCGGGTCTCATCTGAATCGGCTCAGAATCATTTGCGAATAACCGAGGTGGGGGTCCGATCAGACCCTCCCATCCTCGTACTAAAATTTCCGTCTGCTACATTTTTTCGGTCAATAAGACATTTCTAAACTAAAAAGTCAAAATATATAAAAATATTATTTTGTTAACATTCAAAATTTTCAATACTTGACATGACTTATGAGGTCACTCACTGCCCCAGTTTCTGACAACTTAGGTATATATCGAAAGCTGAGTGCTGAACGCCTTTATCTGATAACAGTGTAACAAATAACATTAATAAACAATAACTAACTAGGAACGTGACGTCATCTGGGAGATAAAAGGCAGAGTATTGTAGCATACAAACTAGTTTTGCCCCTCGAAATAGAAAGTCGGACAATCAAGGTCAGACGGCCGTATGCACAGTGGCTTATGGCTGCCTGGAGGCCGGGTGGCGGCGGCATCGAAAGAATGTGATGAGGGAATGGCCCATGCTAAAGGAATACAGTGATGTTAATGCCATTAAAACATACATACCTACTCAGTCAATTGCCTCGAGCATTCTGCGACCCTCCTAGTTTGAGCGGTCAGAGCCACTTATCCCTCCGCCTCAAGTAGCCATTTGATCAGCTTAAACTTATGTTGCACACACATGAAAAATCAGCTAGTCGTGTATGTCACATGCACCGTGTGTTTTGTACTGTCAATAAGTGTTTTTCAATGGAAAAAATGAAAAGCTGCATCATTTACCCTGATGCCGAAAAATACTAAGGATTCGAAATCGATACCTGCAATTTTCTCGCCAACCGTATTCACATACCGAACTCATTTAATGAACTCATGCTCATGTTTTCCAGTGATATTGGCATCACACACTGCACAAGCCCCTAGCCAATACATCCACCCATGCAGGGTCTTAGCCAAGGGGGGCAGCAGGGACAGCCGCCCCCCCTTAGGGCCCCAAAGAACACGGGCCGCGCGAAGCGCGGCTCGCCCACACCGTGCTCTGTGACCAAATTTGAAATTTCATACCAGACAGGGCCCTCTTAAGCCCTCTTCAGCACTCTGTTCTGTAACAACCAGGGCCCTTTTTACCCATCAGGGCCCTTTAGGCACTGTCGCAGGGGCCCTTTTCAGGGGCGCCCCCCCTGAGCGAAATCCTGGCTACGCCCCTGCACCCATGTGCATAGAATGTCTCCTACATCTGTCCTCCTTCAGTAAGTCCAACAGCAGGCAGAACGACCACCGCCCTCAACACCACACGTGAGCGTTTCATAGTCCCCCACGCGACCCCTCCCCACCGAGGCTTGAACTCGGCGCCAGCGCCAGCGTGACCCTTCTAACCTCTGTGCCCCGCGGGCAATCGACATCCATTGGATGGCGGCTGCTGATTGGTGGAGGCGCGTTCACTTATATAACGAGAAATTTAGCGGAAATTTATCCATGAGCATGATCGAGCTTACACCATAATCCAGGAGATTTATTAACATGATCGTTTCCAAGCATTTCTAGCCATATTTTGCCCCAAATTGGCTTGATTGTCCGCAAAAGTTTCAGGCAACGACATGTTTTTGTCTAATGATGGCACTCTTAATCGATCTACCATTCTAACGTCGATTTCCGAAAACCATCGAGGGCGCTAGAATCCGGAAACTGTCAACAACGAAGGCGCTAAGAGAACCATTGTATTATAAACAATGTACAAAACATTTAAGGTAGTGTATTGACACTACCATGAAGTACATGAAACTATGCTGCACTGACTAATATGAAAAATAAGAGGCGACTGGGCACGCCACATCCAGAGGCAGAAACTTCTAGAAACAACAAGCCCTGTATGGTATTTTCAAAGTTTCATTTGGCTAGGCACTGAGCATATACCTGGGAAACATACTTCTAAGACATAACATAATTGTAAAAAAATATAGGAAAGTGAGAGTGGATGAATGATATATCCACCAGTCAGTTATAGCTTCCGCCCGGTGAAAAGACTTATCTAGCGGTATGGGCGCCAATAGCCAAAGTAGCTGCAGCATCTAAAAAAACTATAATTATTATGATAATGAAGTACCGGGCAATATTACGGTCAGCACCAGCGGATTTACCTAATCGTAGGAGATAAACTGCTATGTCCTCCTTTCGGCTGTATCAAAAATATTATTTATCCGCATATGTTCCGAAAATTGTTTCCAATAAATTTGGGTTGATATTTTCTATGAGCCGTCATGATTTAAACGAGGGTAGGTAGCAGAAGCAAACGCAATCATTTGAAACACAGGCCTTCTTACCACATACAGAACTACGTTTTGATTTTATTCACATGTGGGGTGCTGCATTTTTCGTTATTAAGAGCCTCATAAATACCAACATTTAGCCCTGTGGATCACTAACAGCCAAATAACTAGATTTGCAAAACATGCTCACCAACAATATTTATATGTATTCCTAACAATTCTTAGGGCACACCGTGAAACAATCTCAGGTATATATTTCTTGTAGAGTCTTAGGGTCATTTCTTGTGGTCGTGCTTAACTTCCCTCGCCTTTTTTTCTTGTGTTTGGTGGGGAAAGCAATTGACAAAGCGACAGGGCAAAACAACTCTGGAACATCAGTCAAACAGATAATACGGCTTGTGTGAAGATTAAAACCGATTCTTAATGATGTCTGAATTATCTTGCCCACAGTCTTCAAAGGGAGTTTTTTGGTTGATCAATGGTATTTTTTCCGTTGCGGGTGAAATAAGTATAAGAGTAATCAAGAACCCGTGTTTTGTATTGAGAGCGATGCCGTCCTGGATTTGGGTTTGTACTTGATGATTTGTACAATGAGTAGTCGTGCAACCAGCTTCACATTTTACATTTTTGGCAACACTATTGCATCTTAAAGGGGATGTGGCACCTTGGTCGAATCCTGGAATTTAGTGTAATTAGGCGTACTTTTAGCCGAAAGTAATGAAACCACTCATGATTTCTCTGAAAAAATGTACCATAGGCTCAATCTTTTGATTTTTAAAATACTCCTCTAGGAAAACAAATAAATATCTGCCTGTGAATGATGGCATGATCTGGCAACAAATACCATACTTGAAACGCTTCAAGGGCTTCAATTGGCTGATGCTCATCGTGACGTCAGCATATGCCGTCACACGAACAGCCATGACAACTGTGGCACGCTGCTAGCGGTACATGAGGGGTACATTGCAGGTAGGTTTTAGCTTTTTTCTACGGAAATCTCGAGTTCCGAGACAAATGATATATTGAGTACCGGGTTTTCTGACTTGCTTTACAACTTGGCTATCTCAGTTAAAATCACGTTATGAGGGTACCACCTTCCATTTAATAAAAAGTATGGTAGGCCCTCGGACTGTCACGTCATGGCATGATATCAGCCATGAGAAACGCAACAGAAGAGGAGCTACTTATCAATACTGGACAGTAAATAGTATGTTGATGTATACAAATATTTGCAAATCTATACAGATGTTTGAAAACACCTGGCGCCACAGACCAAAGATCCCCATGACGCTGCGCTTTTTTGTTGATTTCAAATACTTTTTTCAATGTGTGAACTAATTGTGCAGTGGAAAAATATGGACGTAATTCAACTATTGTGAATAACTTCTGATTTGCTGTATCTTATGGACTGCATCACTGCTAAGCATGAAGCAAGCAATAAGCTATCTTGCAGGTATGTAAATACATGGCTAATTGTCCATTATCAGTGGCAGATCCAGGAAAGGCAAAACAGACATCCCCCCAAATGGAAAAGCTCGGAGCAAAACTATGTTTTCCTCCCAAGCTGTCCATCTCCTTTTACCCCGACTCCTTTTTAGTTGATAAGCAAGCTTTTGGTGCTTCAGATCTCAACTTCGGTGTAAACATTGGACATTGAATAGCAAAACAAGCAACTTGTGGCCACATTTTTAACCACGCAATGTTTTTTATTGGGTTTACCCCCAAAACCTACCGTCTAGTTAAATTGTGGCATACTCTTACCGTGCGACGTATTTGTATTGACTTTGGCTTGCTTCCCCCAAACCTACCGGCTAAATCCGCCACTGTTCATTATGCCTGAGGATTTCCGTTGCTTGGTAAAATATTAGGTTTTAGGACAGATGCAAAATGTCATTATAACACCGGACACGTATTTGTTGAAAACTTCCTATTCTTTAAGCACCTCATTAGGACTTTGCTGCCCATTTTGGTTGGGGGTGCCAAAATCACCATTGGGAGTGCCCAGTTGTCCATCACTAGGGGGGGTACCGGGGCACCCCAAAGAGATACTCTTCGAGATAGGTATGGCAGAGATGCTTCCGATTTCGCAAGCCAGTATTACGTCACACGGGCGATCTTGACCAAATGCCTCGTGGTCGACGCGTCAGTCAAGTGCAACGTATCAGGAAGTTGTTAGCTCTACCATGCGGCCTTCGCTTGGCAGTGCGTGGAGAGTACAAGACTAGTTTTCCCTTACCCGCCCCCTGACAAGGGCGGTTCCAGGGGTGGCTGAACCCTGGCTGAAACTAAAACATGGATGCTCGCGTGGGAGTACCACAATTACTTTTATTTTCATTATTAGCCGAACGAAAAGTCGAATGTTTTAGGAAACATCGTCTACAGGGGCCCAGCGGCGGATCTAGACTAGGGCGAAATGGGAAATTCTTGCCCTCTAAAACGGCTGATTTTGCTAACAATTCACATTGGGCGCCACATGACTCTGACGTCGGCGCACCCCTAAACCCTAACCATGATGATGCTTACAATTCACGATCTGGCCGTTTTGTCCTACACAGACCGGTTTGTCATATTTGTCCTCTGTATGGAACTAAAAAGATCAGGTGCTCCATGAGATGGTACTCTTCATTAAAAGGGCACCGAATGTGCCACAGGAGCGCTCGGTACCGGGTTTTCCGGCATGCTCTGCAACTTGGCTATCTCAGTTAAAATCACGTCATAAAGGTGCCACATTCCCTATAACTAATAACTCCCACGGAAGACCAAAAATGTCCAACTTTCGTACTGGGGGCAGTGTACCCACCCCCCAACTTTGAGCCGATTCTGGACCTTTTCCGTGAATAAATCAAGTTTGACTCCGAATCATATTTGAACCCAGCAGAGGTGACAATTCCCCCCCCTACTTGGAAAAGTTCCTGCGCCTATGCATGTATCTACGTATACATAACATGACGGAAAGCTTAACCGGCCAGAAGAAGACCTCCGGTGTAACCCTGATATATTCCCAGCGTTCCAACCAAGATACCAAAGACTTTACGTAATACACCTCTAGGCATAGGCGGATCCAGGGGGGGGAAGGGGGCACGTGCTCCCCCATTGACCCCCGCGCCCCTTGAAAGGTCGATGGCGCCCCCTAAAATGTCGTTTCCCATCCCTCCCCAGGATGTGAAAATCGGCGCCCACCGATAGGATTTTGCGGCCACCTGATAGGTTTTGCCAGTCAAAAGTGGCGCCCCCCAGTCCGGATGGCGCCCCCTCCTTGAAGGTGCCCCCGATCAGCAAACCTGGGTCCGCCTATGCCTCTAGGGAATCATAGGCGGATCCAGGGGGCAAGGGGGCACGTGCCCCCCGATCGACCCTGGGCGCCCCTCTGAAAGGTCGATGGCGCCCCCTGAAATGTCGCTTCCCACCCCCCAGGATACGAAAGTCGGCGCCCACCGACAGGATTTGGCGCCCACCTGATGGGTTTTGCCGGTCATAAGTGGCGCCCCCTGATCCGGATGGCACCCCCCGGGAAGGTGCCCCCTCCGATCGGCAATCCTGGATCCGCCTATGTAGGGAATAGTTTCTGCGCGAGTATGCGTGTAATAGAGGGGAGGGACAAGGCCATATTCTGGTCTGCACTGCGTGAAGGCCCCGTGTTGGTTACCAAGAGAGGCGGACCGGAAGAAAACACTCCCAGACATTCCAACTTCAAATGCATGGATGTTCACTGGTTCAGCAGCACCGCGTGGGCGGGTGACTGCACCTATCAGTAGGAGTTAATAACAACTGAACCTTCCTCCATAACCAAGGCAAAACCAAAGCCTTGGATACGTCGCAACCTGAGTTGAGAACTCGATGTTTCGGTCTATCCAAAATTTCTAAGTCTGACTCTGCCCAGTATGGACTTAGTAACCTGTGGTATGAATGTGGTGGTAAAGGTAAGGGAGCGCGGTTTCTAAACAAGAACAAAGCAAGCATTGAACGGAACATTAGGTGAGTTTGGTGAGTTTTGGACTAAGCTATCAAGCGCGTAGAGCATACCAAAAAATCCCTACCGACATATTGCGTCCGTCTCAAAAGTCACCTTTCGCGGAGTAACAGCGTTTCATGAGCGTAGGTACTACGTTTTGAACGCACTGTTCTGACACCTCCCCACGCCTAACGGTCCTGTGCAGCTGTCCGTGGGTAACCGCGGTGCGTGCGGGCCCGCTGGGGGCGGAATCCCTCTTAAAGGGAGTGTCCCACTTTCATAATGGGTTTTGAACTGAGATAGCAGTTTTGTAGAGCGTGTTGAGAAACCACCATCGGCATATTTAATTTCACCCAAAGCTTTTGGCATTAATTTCCGCCGGCCTTAAAGTTCAAAGTAAAAGGCCTATTGATTTATTTCAAACCCTGAATGAATGCCTTCAATATGTTTGCAGTAATCTGATTGGTCGTAAGCCCTACGTCCCGCCCACAAGTTGAAAATACCGTTTCTAGGGTTTTTTCCGTTTCTAGGGCAAACTAATTCATTTTGTAGTTTTTAAAAGCTTTTTAAAATTAATTCAAAGAAAAATACAGGAGAACAGATATTTGTATTACAAAATAACATTGCTTTTCAACTTTGAATAGTTTTCGAAAAGTAAGTGATGGGTGAAAGTTTTAACATTTTATCGGAATTGTTAACCTATTTCGATAATTAGTTAGTGGCCTCCCAAAATTTTGCCGAAGATACAAAAATAATTGATAGTTTCGTAATCAGGATTTTTCAAATAGCAAGACACCACAATAATATTTTTTCGCGTATCTCCCTTGAATCTGCCTAATCCCGTGGTAAACCTAACGTGTGCTTTTTTATTGACATCTGTAATACCTCATTCATTCGGACGCGAGTACTGGCACGTTAGATCAGCAAACCAGGCATACCTCAGCAGCTAGCACGCGCGATGCCGCGTCTTAGGACCTTGATTACAGCGGATTCGTTTATTGACATTCTTGTATTCGCGGATTTCTAGCCTTCTCTCGTGCGGGACAGTTGTTTGGCAATTATTACAAAGAAACTTAATTTGTGAAACCCTAATGAAGAACGTGAGTGAGTCATGGCACAAGATCTGACGGATGAAATTTAAAAATCCGTTCAAAAATCGATCGCACAGCGAGAAATTGGACGTCATAAAAGATAAAGTGTCAAAGCTGTCCTTAAAATGGGAAGCTCTTGTGAGTACCTTGTTCTTCCCGGCTTGCTTACCTACGACCATCCTTCTTCAATGTTGCTTTGTACCTTCATATACTGCCGCATAACCGTTTCCACAATCCACTGACATACGCTTTTCGATACTTTTTAATGTTCATGATATCAAATATTTAAACATAAATATTATTTTTGGTCATCGACTTGAGCTTACCCCTTCTCCAGCCGACCAGCTGGATCCGCCCCTTTCCAATATCAGGTATAAAGCCTGGGCGACGTCCTTAGATCTAAGCCAATCGTGTCTAGACTGTCATAATGTGCAAGCGCTGCCACTGTATCGCTGACAGAAAAGGCATGATAAACACAGTTAAATCTACTTCCACATGTTCAGCTCACCCAAGCAGTTTAGATAATTAAAAACAAACGTAAGACTAAGCCCCACCTCCGCTTTCCCGACTTATATCCATGACAACGGTTTTGCTTGTGACTGTCTCAGTCATTTTCTCCGCACCGCCGATGACCCCATGGAGACCGCCATTGGCGGACGCAGGGGGGGTCGGCCATGCCCCCGGAGCGCTGGCGGGGGCCAAACTATCTTCTGACCCCCCAAAGGCCGGATAAATTTTTGAAAAAAAGGTTTTTACCTACACTAGGTCTGCCGAGCAAAAATATTTGCTCCCCCCCCAGGAGAGCGATCATGTACTTAGAGAGGCAAATTATACTAGGTCCGACGAGCACCCAAAGTGCACGTCCCACGTCCCACCCACCCCCCCCCGAGGAGAGGCAGACATGGGCTTAGCCCCCAAAACTCGGGTCTGCGTCCGCCCCTGGAGGCTGCGGATCCCAGGAATGTGGCCGTAGCTTGCCTCTCGCTCTCGGGAGTGATGGGGGAGGGGAGGGGACAGTTTGTGTTGGCTTGTTGGCAGTTTGTGTTGTACGAATTCCTGTGAGATTCCTGAGGGATTAATGTGTAAAATCCTGTGCGATTCCGTTGCGAATCCATATGACATTCTTGTGTGAGCTTATGAAGGGCCCCTATGCGAATCCATGAAGAATTCCTGGGATAATTCATGCCGGATTCCTGTGGGATTCATCTGAGAATTTTGTGGGATTCCTGTGGGGTTTAAGTCGGCTATTCACACAGGAATTATACAGTCTGGGTCCTTCCCAAACTATTTGGGATGCTGCCATAGGGATCCCACAGGATTTTTGCCACCTTGTGTGTGAAGAATAAAACCCCATACCCAATATGTTGGTTATTGACATTTTTTCAACTCTGAGCGCCCGCAATCTCCAATAAGTCCTTAATCCAATAAGCCCAATAATCCAATAAGTATTTGATCCGCCACTGCCTCAAGGCACAAGGGAAATCCATGGAAGAGAGGTTACATCGCACTTTAAGATCACTGACAACTTCGCGCCATGGGAACCTACCTGCTTTCAGTTCTCCAACGACACTTTTGCCCATACTCCTGTGTTGAACGCTTGATAGAGCAACTTCAGCTGATCAACAATTGCTAGTCTTGCGTGCACGGAAAGCGACCCGACACCACCACGCACAGTTTTCCGAGCGTCACTGGACCGCCCTCATTCTGTCCCCTCCCATCGACCGGCGACCGCAGAGCCATCTACCCACAACTAGGAGAAATACGCCGCCGCCTCCGCAGTCCCACAGCCTGTGAAGAAAGGCCAGACTCCCACCAATCAGAGACCAGAATGTGGACACGCCTCTGCCGCGCCTCCACCTGCAGGACGATTGATTGACCTGTCTGACAGCGAGGTCAACTGGAGGGCGAGGGGTTCACGAGGCTGCAGCGTCACACGAGGCTGGTGCAATATTTGCAAGGATAGCTGCACTTGGGTGTGCCGTCTAGTCTAGGTAATCGGTAGTTCGCCAAGTGCCCTGCCTATGCCGGCTGATGAAACTATTCAAGGAATGACAAGAAACAGCTGGGAATGGCGTAGTGGCGGATCTATACCGGTGATTAGGGGGAGGTAGGTGTACGACAGGGCCAAAAACAAGTTAACTGTTTTTGAAGAAAATCGGGGCTGGGGAATACGCCCCCATCCCTGACATGAATATGCCCATCCCTGGGGAATACGCCCCATCCCCCAGTGAAATGACATCATCTAGCAACATCTACATTCCCAAGAAACGAGTGAGACGGTAGAACTGGCATCATCAAATTGATGCTGTCCGTGCAAAGCAACAAGATCTGCCTATCATTATTAAGAATTAAATCATACCAACTAGGTAGGTACAATAGCAACTGCTTCCGGTACTGACTGATACACGGTGGAAATTCCAGTATTCTAGACTTGGTAAACACAGAGCCGCAGCCTTCTATACATTTAGCGGGCTTGAGCCTCAAAATGCTTGGACAGGCCCAACCTATAAGTTGTCGAGTCCAACCAATCCGGAAGCCGCAAGCTGTCAGCCCAGCCAACAGAATAGCGGCCTCCGTATATTTAGCCGGCCACCGCAGCATAGTGCGGCACAGTATGTACTGCAAATACCTCCGCAAATACTGCAGTATATTATATAGCCTTTAGGACAGTGGTTCCCAAACAGGGTGTCACGGCCCCAAGTGGGGTAACGGAGCCATTCTGCGGGGGTAATGAAGGCCTGCGAAGTTGAGCAACAAAAGTCCACGAAACAGACTTGACGATGGCATTGAAAAAAAAACATACAAAATAATGAGTAGTGGCAAGAAACGTACCTCTTTCTTATTCATGCGTTACTTGCTTTTGTTTTTCTGCCCTTCACAAATCATGCTTGACTGCGTGCAAAACGGCCAAACGGCTCAGCAGGTTCCGAGTATCCAAGTGTTTGGAGGTGTGACTCTATGGTGGAAGTATATTAAAATATGCAACCAACACCAGGTATCACTGATTTCGATAATCGACATGATACCCAGGTATGGGGTAATGACCTCCTCTGACAGGTGAAATGGGGCAATGGCGTCGCGAGGGCTGGAAACCACTGCTTTAGGACATATCCTAAAACCCGGCTCACCATCACCACCAGCCTGTTCTCCGGTTAAACGGGGTACCTGTAGCCACAGGCATGGCTCCCACGTGGCAATCCCGGGCTCATGCGTCTACAATCATACGGAGGACTACCATAATAGCGGACCCCTCTGGCCGCACCCGAACTCACGGTAGCACGAGATTAAGAAACAAAGTAAACACAAATCAGGGCTTTAGATATGGCAAGCTGATGGCCTGATATCTTAAGAGCTCGGGGGATGGGTGGCTTATTGGATAGCATTCCTGTCTTTTAAGCCACTGGACTCGGGTTCACGTCTCGGCAGAGCTTCTGAATAAGTTGATCTGATACCCCAAATCCCTTCCAACAGGGTGAGAGTTGGCGACGCCGTATAACCCCGGCGGTTGGTGCCAGTGGCGTTAGGGCTGCCTATTTTACTTGCATCCGCAGGTTTCCAAAATAGTCCACCAGATTCCCATCACTTGGCCTAAATACTACTCAGAACTGGTTTTGTTTTCTTCGAGACTCAAAAACTGACCATGCGCAGCGAGGTTGAAGATATCCCCTATATCGCACTAATACCCCAATCTATACCACGAAACATAAGCTATCAAATAGTCTAGCAAAAAGACTACTGGTTATATTCACACATCTCATTTATTGCGCTTCAATGAGTACGAATGCGACAAGAAGCTTTACGTGTAACACAGTACCAAGTCACAGTCATTCACAAGAAGCATTGATGATTCTCCCTTCACAATAACTCCCAGCCGCCGATGTCACCGGCACCACCGATCTAGATTCTCAGTTTAGACCTCAAGTGTTTAATACGGTGCAAACCTTTAAACTTCAACTACCAGTAGTTTTTGTTTGTCGGTGTCTTCTTGGTGAAGTTGACATATACCTTCCAGAACATCTCCATTCCCTGCAGCAGTTTGTTTCTTATGAGCCTGTCTTTCCAGTTAAGAAACTTGCTGTACTTTGTGATGGTGCAGCAGCACCTCTCGGTCAGGTCATTGGTCACTTTGAAATTCCGCACAAGATCCTCAGTTTCCTTGTACTGGTGGTCCTCGCCCCACAGCTTGGAATCCCTTGCCAGTTACTTGTGGTCGACTCCCAAGGATGGCAAAAAGCACGAAGGATTTAGGATTGCATAGGTCGGCCAGTTCGGCCTTGGAGGTGAGCTCTTTGAAGCTGGCTTCTCGAGGGAGTAGTACTCAGGGCAAGTGTTGGGCAGGCACGGCTGGTATACCGCCGAGCCAGCCAGCAACCTCGCCCACAACACCCTTTGCATTACTCCCTCGAGAAGCTCACCTCCAAGACCGAACTGACCGACCTGTGCGGCTCCAACTCATTCATGTTCTTCACCATCTTCAAAATCGATCACATTTGGCTGGTGAGGGATTCCAAGCTGTGGGGCAAGGACCAGCAGTACAAGGGAACGAAGGAGTTTGTGCGGAATGTCAGAGTGGCCAACGACCTGACCAAGAGGTGCTGCGGCACCATTACAAAGTGCATCAAGATTCTTACTAGGGAAGACCAGCTCATAAAAAAACTGCCAGGGCGTGGATAAGTTCCAGAATGTGCATCCCAACTTCACGAAAAAGACACTGAACAAAAAAAACTACTGGTAGTTGAAGTTCAAAGGTTTGCACCGTATTAAACACTTGAGATCTAATCTGAGAATCTAGGCTGGCGGTGCCGGTAGCGTCGGTGGCTTAGAGGTGCTGTGAAGGGAGAATCGTCAATGCTTCTTGCGATTGATTGTGACTTGGCACTGTGTTACACGTGAAGCTTCTTGTCGCATTCGTACTCTATGAAGCGCAATAAATGGGTGTGGCTATAAATCGATAGTCTTTTTGCTAAACGTATTTGATAGCTTATAGGTTTCATGGTCTAGTTCGGAGTATTGCATAGTGATGCAGCAGGTCTAAACAACAGGATGAAACCCTTAAAAGTGGCTTTTTAGAAATGATATCAAATGGATATAATACGTTTAAGAATTCATTGGAACACGGGAAACTTTCATTACTTCCTTCATTTACTGTGCCACGTCTATTTCACGGCTGCTGAAACATTATAATTCTTCCATGTCACTACATACCGCAATCTTACTAAAAAAGCAATGGCATGATTCCAAACAAGAATCGCAAAACTAATACCTAGCCATCGATAGTAAAAGTAGGTATATACACCATTGTTACCTATACCATTGTTACCGTTCAGATTTCTGTGACCTTCTGGTCACAGAAATACGGCTCTAGCTGGTCCCAACAACAGTGAGACAATTTTAATAAAAGCATGTTTTGAAAATAAAATCTCACACAAAGCATGTTTTCTAAAATCAGCAAAAAATTACTATCAAGATCAGCTGGAAAATTGTAGCGAATAATTGAGGGAGTGTCCTCTATAGTCTTAACTATGGGATTATCAGGTTGGCATCCGGCGACCAAAAACAAGTTATGACAGTTTTAGTCCTACTGATAACACTGGTAAACAGCCAAAATGGATCCGGCACGTGAGCACCTGTTCCTACCTATTTCGATACCGCTGATTTCAAATTAAGTAACCGTTTTTTTGCCTTCGGGCCTGGTTTCTTCTCCAGAGCATACCTAATGAATAGCCCCTACACTTGCCACACACAGTCCTGAGCCTAGCCTTTTGTGGAAAAATATAGATCAAGGATGTCGAGAACCCGGGTTACCTGCACCTAGACAATGCAGCTTATCACTATACATGTGAATTTATTGCAACGGAAGACTACCTCGCATTAAATTGCATGAACATTGTACATTGAACAAGGCTTGCGCGCGGTCGCACAAGCTCCCCGGTATTGTAGACCGAGTGGTGATGTCGCCACATTATATGATGAGGATTTTATGTCAGTCACCTCCCTTGCAGGTCAAGTCCAAGTAAAAAGTCACAGGTCAAGGTCACACCACCATTTCAAGGTCATTGATCTAGCGCCTTCGGTCGGATGACGTCACTTAATATGACGTATATTATGTTATGACATAGGCTAGGTCACCCAACCTTGATCTCAAGGTCGCAGGTTCAAGTAAAGGTCATAGGTCAAGGTCAAACCTGATTTCCCGTCCAACGGTTGTCATAGTGCTGGTTGCAGAATACGTTATAGGCAAAATTTAATATTTTGACGTCAAAGGTTATTGGCCTTGACCTAAAATTTTCAGAGAACAACGCCTCAGACATTTCCTCCGTTACTTTAGGTCACTTTCGTTTCATAGCCGGCTCCTCATCGCATAATCACGGCATTTCCCAATGGCTACCCTGCACGGACAGAATTTGACCTATATGGCCTCGTTTTACCTTGAACATATTGACCTAGGTCTATGAAAATCGGGTTTAGGGTAGAATACCCTAGCCTCCACAAACACCCAAACGTTCATTTTCCTAGACCTCTTAGGTTTTGCACTGTCAATGTCACTGATGCCAAGTAGGCTGAAACAAAGACGACACACAGACATACTGGTTCTCAAAATTCTGGTCTGATACGGCATTTCTGCTGCCAGATTCGTGCGCCATAAATTACTCTAAAAACGGCCTATTTTGTAATGGATCCATGACAAAAGTTACATTTTGTTGACCAGTGTAATTAGCGGAAGACTAAAATCGTGAATTTGTTTTTGGTCGTGGCATGCCCGCCTGATGCTGTCGCCATTTAAATATTATAGAGGATAAAAACTCACGATTTTACATACTTGTGTACGTAATAGCATGGAACATGACATTAGCTGCAGTTGTCGATATGCTCCAAATCAAACACGTTTCCGTATAAATCGCAAGTTTTACTCAGCTTATTGCTTTTGGTCAGATTTGCCGGCTTTGTAGTCATTTGAATCAATTGTACTGAGCATCAGAGCAATCAACCCTCAATAGTCTCTGTGGTGGAACTGAAAATGAGCATCAGCAAAGACAAATTGGTGTTTTCATGCGTGACCAAAGCGTGTTTTGACGGAAACCTGAATTCAAAAGACAAGTATGTTTTGTGTTTGTTTGTACCATTCAACGAAATGCCTTCTAGTTAATTAAAAATCAATATTCTATCATTATAAGTCCTTGATTAAAAGGACTATTACCCATAGGCGGATCCAGGATCGTCGATCGGGGGTGGGGGTCACCTTGCTGGGGTGGGGGCTGCCATCCAGACCAAGGGGGCACCACTTTTGGCCGGAAAATATTATCAGATGGGCGCGAAATCCTATCGCAGGGCGCCGATTTTCGCATGGGGGGTTTGGAAGCCACATATTTCAAGGGGGCGTCGAAGGTAGTAGCAGTATAAAGTTTTATTATGTAATTGCATATGCACAAAACAGCATACAACAACATAGCGGATTGGTGCAAAAGCTCACAGCTTAACTCTAAGCGCCTTTCCAATAGTCATTACAATCATTTATAGAAAACAAAATTAACAAAACATTATCTAAACATAACTAGCCGCCGCCACGGCCACTGGTTGCCCCGCCTACGCGCCGGATGGCGAAGCACCGCCACCGCCCCCGCCGGACACCACACGACTGCGCGTATTTAGCACTGACACTGGGAAGTTCTAAACGGCTCCGGCCACGGCTCGGCCCTGCTCGGCTTGCAGTGTTGTACCTGTTGCAAGTATGTTCAGGAGCTGTGTTTGCTGTGTTTGTCTGGCGTCAATGTTGTGAGCTAATAGTGTGTTTAGGAGAGAATGTCGATGGGTGTCGTTAAGAGGACAGTTGAGAATGAAGTGTTTAGAATTGTATATGTGGAATCCGCATGGACAACCTGGAGTTAAGGATTTCTGAATTTGATAAAGATATGCATTAAGTGGAAGAGTGCCAGTTCTTAGTCGGATGTGGAGTGTGTTCTTTATTTTTGTACCGTACAAAAGGTATCCGGCTGGAGCTGAGGCACCCAATAACTTGTTTATTTCCTTTTTAAACAAATTGAAAGAAACCTGACAACGAATGTTTTGCGGCAAATTATTCCAATTTCTAATGGTGGTGGGAAAATAAGTGTTCCGAAAGCTAGATGTGCGGTGATGAGGGACGGAAAAGTTTGCATTTCTCAAGTTTAATTCTGTCCTTGCATGTCTCGTGTCGGGTAGAAGATTTTGAATATAGCCCGGAAAAAGGAGTGGGTGATGGACTAGTTTGTGAAAGAAGGTCAGTTGGTGAATTTCTCGCCTTGTCTTTAACTGCTCTAATCCTAGCTCATTCCTCAGACTCTCAGAGGATGTCCTAATGGGCGTTCCTGTTATTAATCTTAAAATTCTGTTTTGTTGTCTCTTAAGTCTTGTGCTATCGTGTGCCATCAAATGTCCGTCATAAACACTGTCACAGTAATCATAATAGGGTCGGATGTACATCTTATATATTTCAAGTAGAACCTGCCTGGGCATGAATTTTGCTACTGCATATACTGGACTCAGTATTATGTTTACTTTCTTTAAGATAGCATTAACGTGCTGGTGAAATCTTAAGTCTTTAGATAATATAAGGCCTAGATGTTTTTGACTTTCCACTTGCGGAATGTCGTGCCCCCCCAAATTTAAATTAAATGTTTCTGTGTAGTTTTTGTGACTGAATGTTTGTTGAAGAGTCTTTGTTACGTTAAAGGTTATAGCCCATCTCTTTCCGTATTTGTTAATAGCGTCTGGTTCGTTTTGTAGAAATTGTCGTGATGTGTCAAAGTTCTGTCTACTGTGGGAGGTTAGGAGGGCCAAGTCATCATCGAACAAATGGATGTCACTCGTCCTGTCCTTCGTAATGCTGTCTAGGTACATGAGGGCCAACAAAGGCCCCAAAACTGAACCCTGGGGGCATCCTGGGCTTAAGGTTTTTGGCGATGAAAATATTTCTGTGCCCGGTACCTTAACTTTTTGGACCCTGTGTGTTAAATACGATTCCAACCAACGAAGAAGGTGGGCCAGAGATGAAGAAGAGATGAAGTAGAGGGTCGGTCGGGGAGGGCACCTGCCCCTCTTTGCCTGACCCTGGATGGATGGCACCTGCCCCTGGATCCTCCTATGGCATTACCAACGTGTAGTGATATTTTCATAGGATCACTATATTATAATTTGTCGAAATCTGGAATCGAAATCTGGTATTTTGCGTTTTTATTCAACCAATTTGACCACCAGCTTTCAACTGAAGTAAAAATCCTCATTTTATCGTCATAAAATCTTAATCAAAAGTGGTTATCACCAGTATACAATTATGATATTTTACTGACATCACTAAATGGTCATTGGTCGAAAGCCCAATATCGAAAACCATCATTGCGCGTGCTTGTTTGAACCATCCAATAGACAACATTCACTTGAAGCAAAAATTATCCTTCCATCGTAAATAGTTTTTGAGCTAGAGGCTCCAACCCGTTTTCTTCTCGTCTCCTGCATCACCGTGTATTGGTACGATATAGGGCTATGTTCACCCCCGCTGCGCAATGCGCATGGTCGTTTTTTTAGTCTCGAGTAAACCAAAACCAGTTCTGAGTAGCATTTTGGCCAAATAATGGGAATCTGGTGGACTATTTTGCAAACCTGGGGGGTGCCAGTAAAATTGGCAGCCCTACAGTGGCGTAGTCAAGGGGTCATTGGGGTTCGCGAACCCCCTTGGGCCAATTATACGCACTGCAAAGGATTCTCTGACCAGGGGCCCATGGAGTCAGTCTCAGGGACCCCCGCTAGATAATCCGGGGAAACGAGAGTTAGCCTCAGAGGCGCCCTTGAGCAAGGGCCACCAATTAAATCTCAGGAGGACACGAGAACCAATCTCAGGAGCCCCGAGTTATTCTCAGAGGCCCTTAGTTTTAGTTCGAGGGGCCCAGGGAGAAATTCTTAGGGGCGCCCGAGAGTTAATCTGGGGGACCGAAAGTTAGTCTCATGAGTGCCGTGGAGTGTTGGTCTTAAGGGACCACCAGAACTAGTCCCAGAGCCCCAAGAGCTAATCTCGGGAGACCCGAGTCATTCCCAAGGAGCCCTCAGTTTTGCTCTAAGGGGGCTACTAAAACGTCAGTCTCAGGGGCCCCCAAAGATCTAATCTGAAAGACCCGAGAGCTGGTTCCATGGGTGTCGCCGAGTGTTGGTGTTGGTGTTAGTTTCAGCCCCGCCCCCTCCCCCAGAGGTAAAGTCGGGAGCCCTCGAGAGTTAGTCTCAAGGGAGCACCCGCACTTTTGGTGTAAGTGACCCCCGAGGGCCAGTCTCAGAGGGGCCCCGGATTTTTAGTTTCAGGGGCTCCCGAGAGTCAGTCCCAGAGACTTCCCAAGAATCAGTCTCAGGGGTGCCCCCGAGTGTTGGGTTGGGGTAACACTGAAGTGAGTCTCAGTGTCCCCCTTAAGTTGCCCTCAGGGGCCCCCGAGAGATAGTCTCAGAGTTTCAGGGAGCACCCCGAGCCCCAACCCCATTCCGCCTCCGCCCCGCCTTCCCCCCCGTCACTCAGGGCCTCCCGAGAGTAAGTTCCAGGGAGCCCCAGAAAGCAGTCTCAGGGTACCCCAAACGCTGGTTTCGTCGGTCCAAATTACTTATTTAGGGGACAGGTGCTGTTTTTGGGGTCCTCAAGTACTGGTTTCAGCGCCGTGACAAGCGCCAAGGCAGAGTTAAGTAAGCAGGTTCATTAATAGGCCCGCACGCAGAATAGGCATTATATAGCATCCAGGGCATACTCCAAAATCCCTTTTATTGAGCGTAGTTTTTTCTTTCTTTACGTTTTTTTAATTTAGGAAACAATCTAAAGATACCGCTTTAGATCCAAGCCCAAAAATATTTATAAGATCACATGCCTCGGGGAAAAAATGTTTATAAGCCCATAGCGTTCGGAAGCAATTGAAAAATCCTTACATGCCGACCCGGCAACAGTAGGTAACGAAAGAAACGCAAATTTTTATATGAGTTGTTAAGATGTTCCCTGGCCTCTCCCCTCGAATCCGGAAATGTAAAAAACACTGAAGATTGTATATTCGGGCACAGCCCTTCATCAGAATCGTGGAGTAAATATCAAAAATTCTCAGTCCTAGTATAGCCAGACCTCGAATTGAGCTTCACACAAAAATGCCTTTTAGAATGAATCGTTAAAATAAGATTGGATGTCGTGACAACAACCATATTGGTACCTCTAACCTAAAAGTAATGCCGACAATACGACAAACCTAGAGCAGTATTTGTGACAGTCTTTTCTTTTATATCAGCCAAACACTAGCTTTTGATTAACAGTGAAAAACTTGCTGAAGTACCTTTATCCGTTATTTGAATATTTCTGTTCTTCTTATATATATTTTTTTCCGTCGACTGCAGCTAAAATGCTAACCAAAAACTACCTATTAAGCACTAGTAGACGTGATACTAGATCGGTGTAAAGACTGCATACTATCCCCTTTAAGATGATGCTATATTTACAATAAAAGCCTCCCTCGAATTATTTAGTTAAGATTGTACCTAGTGGTCAAGGTCCACTTTTTTGTAATTGATAAACCCATTTTCCACAGCCTGCTCCTCTGGCCCAACGTTAAGCGTCGAAAGAGTATACGTGTGGCTGTAAAAAAACACATTATAAATTTTACATTATACTTATTCAACAACCCTTGCCCTTAGTATGTACCTCTTAAACAAATGCAACTTTTATAGCTAGTTAATGTGAACAATCATTGGTAAATACTTATCCTCAGCGTGTACCTCTAGCCCAACGTTAAGTGTCGAATGGTTATACGTCTAACTGCAGAAAAGTATTATCAATAATTAGTTGCATATTTCAAAAACCCCAACCCCAGTACGTACCCCTAAAATCAAAACATCTCTATGAGCTAGTTAATCTGATCAATCATTAATAAACACTTTTTCCCTGCCTGTATCTCTGGCCCAACGTTAAGCGTTGAAAGAGTATACATCTGGTTGCAGAAAAGCACCATCAAAGATAAATTACCTAAAAAAACCTGAGCCTTATCTGTGACCTAAGTCCATCACTTCTGACTAGCCAAACTAATTCAACCATCATAGCCCTTTTCCCAGCCTGTAAATCGGGCCCAAAGTTAAACGTCAAAAGCATATACGTCTAGCATCAATAACACTATCAATAATGTAAGGAAGTCCTACCCCAGAACACATATACTTACGCTGATCCCTCCCTTACCTCTTAAGCCACTGCTGTTAAGTGATAGCCTATCCTAGACCCGCATAATAGGCCAGGACGTACCTTGTACGTTAAGGCTGGGATGATGATCCTGAATGATTATGGATTCGGCTATCTTTCTATCTGGATGATCACGTGCCCGATAAACTACTTTTAGCTCAAGTGGTTCTGATATAGCCTGAGTGACCTGTGCTGCATGTTTCTCGAGGAAATGATCTCCTAGAGGTGTGTTCCTAGTTTTATTTTTCGCGTCCCGCAAATGTTCGTTAAATCGCAATCGGACGGGCCTCATCGACTCCCCTACGTATTGAGCCCTGTTTTGATCCTGGTTACATAGTCTACAGTCTATTTGATACACTAAATTTTTCTGTGTGCAGTCGCCTTTAAAACCTGACTTGCATAAATGACACCTCTGACCCCCAGGACATTTTGGCTTAGAAATGGCCGACCTAACCAATGACGACTTAAGTTTCTTGTTATTCTTCCAGGCTATATGTACTTTCAGGTTAGATTTCTTTACGACCTTTTTTATTTTACAGAGTAGCTGTTCGTCTACGTACGGCAAAGTCAAGAACCCATCATAAGAATCGGAGCCTTCTTTCTTTTTCTTGCACCTTCCGTTACCTGTCCTAGCTAGTCTAACCTCCCTCAACAAACGCCTGAGAAGCCCTGCATGATACCCATTTTTTAGAAGCAGATTCCAAATCTTATCTACGCTTTTTCTCTCTTTCTCTGGGCCCGATGAGTTATCCATAGCCCTGTGGAACATGTTTCGGATAATATTGTGTTTCGTAGACGTGGGATGGGCAGATGTACTATGGAGGATGATTCCCGAGTTGGTTGGTTTGATGTAGAGCTCTGTCTCTATCTTAGTGTTTTGGCCGTGTGTTTCTGCTGTGACTAACGTATCCAAATAGGGCACCCCACTCCCACTACCCGTGTGCTCCATGGTAAATTTTAGGTGTGGATGTCTACTGTTCATATAGCTAAGGAAGTCATCCAAAGCTTCCTGCCCCTGCGAGAAGATACCTGCATAATCGTCAATGTACCTTACCAAGAACTCTGGTTTGACAGGACATGTAGCTAACTTTAACAGGACTTGTTAGCTACATGTCCTGTCAAACCAGAGTTCTTGGTAAGGTACATTGACGATTATGCAGGTATCTTCTCGCATGGGCAGGAAGCTTTGGATGACTTCCTTAGCTATATGAACAGTAGACATCCACACCTAAAATTTACCATGGAGCACACGGGTAGTGGGAGTGGGGTGCCCTATTTGGATACGTTAGTCACAGCAGAAACACACGGCCAAAACACTAAGATAGAGACAGAGCTCTACATCAAACCAACCAACTCGGGAATCATCCTCCATAGTACATCTGCCCATCCCACGTCTACGAAACACAATATTATCCGAAACATGTTCCACAGGGCTATGGATAACTCATCGGGCCCAGAGAAAGAGAGAAAAAGCGTAGATAAGATTTGGAATCTGCTTCTAAAAAATGGGTATCATGCAGGGCTTCTCAGGCGTTTGTTGAGGGAGGTTAGACTAGCTAGGACAGGTAACGGAAGGTGCAAGAAAAAGAAAGAAGGCTCCGATTCTTATGATGGGTTCTTGACTTTGCCGTACGTAGACGAACAGCTACTCTGTAAAATAAAAAAGGTCGTAAAGAAATCTAACCTGAAAGTACATATAGCCTGGAAGAATAACAAGAAACTTAAGTCGTCATTGGTTAGGTCGGCCATTTCTAAGCCAAAATGTCCTGGGGGTCAGAGGTGTCATTTATGCAAGTCAGGTTTTAAAGGCGACTGCACACAGAAAAATTTAGTGTATCAAATAGACTGTAGACTATGTAACCAGGATCAAAACAGGGCTCAATACGTAGGGGAGTCGATGAGGCCCGTCCGATTGCGATTTAACGAACATTTGCGGGACGCGAAAAATAAAACTAGGAACACACCTCTAGGAGATCATTTCCTCGAGAAACATGCAGCACAGGTCACTCAGGCTATATCAGAACCACTTGAGCTAAAAAGTAGTTTATCGGGCACGTGATCATCCAGATAGAAAGATAGCCGAATCCATAATCATTCAGGATCATCATCCCAGCCTTAACGTACAAGGTACGTCCTGGCCTATTATGCGGGTCTAGGATAGGCTATCACTTAACAGCAGTGGCTTAAGAGGTAAGGGAGGGATCAGCGTAAGTATATGTGTTCTGGGGTAGGACTTCCTTACATTATTGATAGTGTTATTGATGCTAGACGTATATGCTTTTGACGTTTAACTTTGGGCCCGATTTACAGGCTGGGAAAAGGGCTATGATGGTTGAATTAGTTTGGCTAGTCAGAAGTGATGGACTTAGGTCACAGATAAGGCTCAGGTTTTTTTAGGTAATTTATCTTTGATGGTGCTTTTCTGCAACCAGATGTATACTCTTTCAACGCTTAACGTTGGGCCAGAGATACAGGCAGGGAAAAAGTGTTTATTAATGATTGATCAGATTAACTAGCTCATAGAGATGTTTTGATTTTAGGGGTACGTACTGGGGTTGGGGTTTTTGAAATATGCAACTAATTATTGATAATACTTTTCTGCAGTTAGACGTATAACCATTCGACACTTAACGTTGGGCTAGAGGTACACGCTGAGGATAAGTATTTACCAATGATTGTTCACATTAACTAGCTATAAAAGTTGCATTTGTTTAAGAGGTACATACTAAGGGCAAGGGTTGTTGAATAAGTATAATGTAAAATTTATAATGTGTTTTTTTACAGCCACACGTATACTCTTTCGACGCTTAACGTTGGGCCAGAGGAGCAGGCTGTGGAAAATGGGTTTATCAATTACAAAAAAAGTGGACCTTGACCACTAGGTACAATCTTAACTAAATAATTCGAGGGAGGCTTTTATTGTAAATATAGCATCATCTTAAAGGGGATAGTATGCAGTCTTTACACCGATCTAGTATCACGTCTACTAGTGCTTAATAGGTAGTTTTTGGTTAGCATTTTAGCTGCAGTCGACGGAAAAAATATATATAAGAAGAACAGAAATATTCAAATAACGGATAAAGGTACTTCAGCAAGTTTTTCACTGTTAATCAAAAGCTAGTGTTTGGCTGATATAAAAGAAAAGACTGTCACAAATACTGCTCTAGGTTTGTCGTATTGTCGGCATTACTTTTAGGTTAGAGGTACCAATATGGTTGTTGTCACGACATCCAATCTTATTTTAACGATTCATTCTAAAAGGCATTTTTGTGTGAAGCTCAATTCGAGGTCTGGCTATACTAGGACTGAGAATTTTTGATATTTACTCCACGATTCTGATGAAGGGCTGTGCCCGAATATTCAATCTTCAGTGTTTTTTACATTTCCGGATTCGAGGGGAGAGGCCAGGGAACATCTTAACAACTCATCATCATGCTCCTCGCCGCAGCACTTAAAAACTTATCAACAAATTTTTATATGCTTTAAATTATCCACAAGAGGAAATAAAACGGAGATGTTGACAGTTTAGCTGATTCACAGGCGGATCCAGGGGAAGCAAAAAGCACTTCCCCCGAAATCGCCCATCAGGGGCGTGGAATTATATCTCCTTGGGGTTGCCCAGGCACCCCCAGTGATCTGCTTGGTAGCCCTGATGGTGATTTGGCCCCAACTGAAATTTCAAGCAAGTTCCAAAAAAGTGCTTCAAGAGGAGGAAATATAAACAACTATATTTTTTCCGAAGTTATAGGTAGTGATATTCTGTGTCTGACCTAAAACTTTACCCTTAGCTTGTAAGGGAAATGCCTAGACATAATAGACCATTATTAATGTACCTATACAAAAACTTATTATAAAAATTAGATTATTTGGGCATTTTCCCGAATTTGGCAGCTCAAAACCGAGCCGGAACTAGCACCTGAGATTGCATTCTACCGCAGAATTCGGAGGCAACCACGGATATATAACGGCACGCATTAAGCGCTACTTCAAGCGCTGCAGCAATAATGCAGGCTAAAATAGCACAAATGCTTCGCAGAATCGTCATCAAACCAATCAGCTATTTTAGTCCCAGACAGCGTCGGATACAAAGATAGGCACATGATATAACCCGGAACTGAGCCAAGGCCATTAACGAGACGGAACTGAAAAAGCCGTACATACTGCTACAAACCCACACATATATCTGGACTCGAAAAAATTCCTGACAGGACAAGGTCGCATACTGCAAAATTTTATGGAGAGCTTACACTGTAAGTCTTGATAGGAGATAAAGAAACCGTACCGACACGTATCCATATTGAGCAGAGGTCAGACGCATTCATTAGATACGACATGAAAATGGTTCTCCATGATAAAAAATGAGCGTGCGCACAAGAGCTGTCCTCAAGTTACGTAACGTATTTTTGCGATTTTTATCCTCTCCTATGTAACGCTTTCTGACGCCGTTGTGTAATGTTTGATAACGTTGCGGCTGACTCCCCACCCCATTTTTGTTTCACGTGATTTATAGACAGCCCCTTACTTCTGGTATATAGGTCTTCTCAGCGGATGTGAGGTTCTTTGACATCGTCATCATCACATATATTTTAGTCATCAACATACATAAATAATACATAGTATCCGATTGGAGCAAAAGCGTCCTCAGACGCTTAATTCAAGGCGTCTTTCGGAGAAGTTACATCAATTGCGATAATGTTACGTGACCGTCTCACGCTCCAACCACACACCGTCAACAATGGTGTTGCCTTCCCGTTATGGAGTTAATTAATCCTCTTCCACCCTGGCTAAGATCCCTCGGTCGAAAGCGTCTCCACCGAGGGCCCAGCGTGTCCACTCTGGTCCATACATGGTCTGAAGCCAAATGGGGGATGATTTTTGTCGGGAGGACGAGCGAGAGGTGTTGAGGAGCCCAAATCTAAATATCGTTTAGCCTCGTTGTGTGGGCTGTTCTTTTCTTTAAGCAAAGAGACAGGATCACACTCACAATCCCTGGGGAACCGTTTTTTTGGTCGGTGGTGATGCCCACGTATGTACAGCCGGTTCCACACTGATTGGTAGGTATAAGCGTCTGTTGTAAAAAAAAACACCTTAAAAACGATTACACTTCTCACAAAAGATTGCGTCTCCAGTAAGGTATTTTGACGAGCTGTTTAAATGTGGGCCCCTGCGAACTGGATGACACGTAAATTTGGAAAATTATGGACGAAAAACTGTTTTCACCGATCCCGATGATTCCATGTTTTTTTCAATTACTTCTGAATTTTGGACCCGATAAAGTCTTTTCGCTCGCCAGTTCACGCATCCAGTTAAAAAGCAGCAGATGAGGCAACAATGGTATCGGCAGGAAACATCACTTGAGAGATATTTCGCAAAAACGACCGCAGCCTGATACCTACCAATCAGTATGGAACCGGCTGTGCATACGTGAGTGTGGCCTCCCTCTCGCACAGGCAATACTCAGTCAGTTGGTCCAAATATCCGACTATCGGCTAGAACAGGACGCGGTCCCGTTATGTGCGAACCTTCCACACATTGATACAATCATCTGGATGTTTTGAAGTGACTTGGTGAGATCGAATCACGTGTGTGCAGTAGACGGATCTTCTGAACATACACCAGTTAGGACAAACCAGCCTCGACTCCAAGCTTCAGAACACCAATCCAGATAAGCCGTTCAGTATCCATAACACGTATGCTCTAATTAAACACTCCCTTACAAAATACAAATCATGGCCGATCGGAAAGGGGGCGGGGGCACATGCTCGGGGGTCGCCATCCGGACCAGAGGGCGCCACTTGTGGACGGCAAAACCTATCAGGTGGGCGCCAAATCCTATCGTCGGTACAGCCATACTTGCATCCTGTGGAGCAGAGGGAGGGGGGAGGTGGCAAGCGACCTTTCAGGGGAGGGCGCCATCGACCTTTCAGGGGGCTCCGTGGCCATTTGAGGAGGCACCGAGGGTTCATTGGGGGAGGACAAAGGCCACCCTCTGTCCTCTCCTGGACTCGCCTATGATGTTTCCTCTATATAAGGAGGGTCTTTGTGAAATCACAAAGAAACACATATGTTTAAGAAGCTTCCCTATCTGCTACAACCATGTCTGGCAGGTCAGGTTACATGAGACATAAAATGTTATATAACCCATGAAACGGAGGGTTTCTCGCAAATGCAGACACTGGAACAGCACATAGTGAAATTTAGAAAGCGGCCATCCCTATAATTTAGGCTCTTTACGAAGATATAATTATCAGGAGACAGTGATTTAAAGGGAGATACGCGAAAAAATTTATTGGCTAAATCAAAAGGTCACAAAAAGTTGTTTCAGAAGTACTATTCTCATTTTTGCGAATTCGGCCTGCAAATGCCTTAAAATTGCTCTCAAAGTCAACATTTCTAGACGAATTTACCGGTACACCTCCTATCGGTGTATATGACGTACACACGACTAAGGCTATCAATTTATCTAAGAATTAGGTCATATCTATCCTAAACAGTGATGTAGAACTTTGGACTACTACAGAAAAAATTACTTTAGAAAAACAGCATTCCAATACTCTTTTGAAACAAATATAGGACTTACAAGAAATCACAATTAACCTATCAGAAGCCTAGGAATTCTCATACCGGGGTCACGTGACCTATCTGACGCAAAAGTTTTGTCATCCTGGGGCTGAAGCAGAAAATGGCTCAAGACCCGAGGTACGAAACCGCTGAAGACTTGAGTAATCATGTTTTTCCGTTTCTAGGGCAAATTAATTCATTTTGTAGTTTTTAAAAGCTTTTTAAAATTAATTCAAATACAAATACAGGAGAACAAACATTAGTATTACAAGAAAATTGCTTTTAAACTTTAAATAGTTTTCTAAAAGTGAGTGATGGGTGAAGGTTTCAGCACTTTAGCGGAACTGTTAACCCATTTCGATAATAAATGAGTGGCCTCCCAAAATTTTGCCGAAGATACAAAAATAATTTATAGTTTCGTAATCAGGATTTTCCAAATAGCAAGAAACCACAATAATAATTTTTTCGCGTACCTCCCTTTAAAACCAGAACCCACTTCTTAAAATTTGATACCATTCAGGTCTTTAACACCCGCCCCGGCGGGCCTGCGAGCTCCTTTCGCCATGGTGAGGGTGATCAAAGACCCCCCCTCGAACTCGGCTCCTATACCAGATAGCGAAAAACGCGAACGCTGGTGGGTAGCTCATAAGAAGTCATGAAGAAGTTATATAAGTAACTTTCTGGCTCAGGTAAATATTGAGGTCATGACAGGTCAAAGAAGGTGGCATGTTAGAGAAGAGTTTTGGGGCTCTAGCATCTGACAGAGTTTAGTTAAAATCATTTTGAAGGCAAAATTCACTTCCTCTTGTTACGGTAAATCGAATGATGTATAGTATAAGTACACAAGGTCAACAAATAATGCTGACCTAACCTGAGGTCAGGTCATGTAACTATCTAAGCTAGCATAGTCAATATTCATATCGATCGACTTGCAACAGCAATCCAAACGTAATGATATCAAAATAAAAGCTTCATAGTCATTTCCTGAAAAGTTTTTGACCAGTTCTGAAAGCTGCTTAAGTAGAGCTACTACTGGAGCTCTATAGATAACCTCTCACAGGTCGAAATTTGCAACATGAACCTGCAAAGGGCCCCGGATACTACGATTTTATTTGCACAATACAGCCCGATTCCTGTTTTCCCCATGCATTTCCAATGGAGAGGTCATAATGCGTACCTGACCCTAGGTCATCGATATGCAAAATCCCGGAATAGCTTTTGTAGCACTCGGTGAGCCCATTATGTGGTATAAGTTTCAATCTGATAGATTCACCCATTTCTTACTTATGTCACCTTAAACATTTTTGGAGGCAGGTCACTTTACCTGCACTAGTGACCTGACCTGACCTGACCCAACCTTAACATTTGGGGGAAAGTTGTGAAATTGATCAAGGATACGGCGTGCCAAGAACGGCGGCGCTTCGAGCCGCCGTTTTTTTCGTGTTACCGGAAAAACCCGAGGGGTGTTCAAACACTTCCCACCGCGGCGAGGGTTAATGGGGCACTGACTTCAGCGATAATAACAGAACATAGGATGAACATTTGTGATAAGGTCGATTGTAGCTATACTACGGACAACTCAGGTGCACGAAGGACTTGTCTCAAAGATTTAACGTCACACAAAAATCATTCGAGGGCTCATACGCTTCGCCAAGCATACACGGTGGCTACTCACCAGCGGAGTCGCAGCGTTCATCGTCGACCCAGAACTCGGCAGCACTGGCTCCTCCACCGGGAGCCATCAAATATCGTCTGAGGCCGACGTCCACCACCAAGCGTGTGTGCAGTTATCCGTCAACTCACGCCTCTCGCCACCCGCAACACGGCTGGGCTTCGAGGAGTGCGATCACCACCAACCGGTACACAGATTTCACCCAGACTGAGGCGAACACTGGAAAACCGAGGCGTAGCGCTGCTCAGCGAGTCGCCGTGCTCGTGAACAACCCGCAGAGCTTGACGGAGCGCTTAACGCAGGCCTTGGCAGATTCTGGGAAAGAGTGGAGCAGCGTGGTAAGCATGGGTGGAAATCCCGGGGGGTTGGGGGTCAGGGCCCCCTGGATTTTGGGTCTCCCATAGGCTTTGTATAGGGCTTGTATGGCTGTGCCAGCCTGAACCCACCCGGGACCCCCCCTGGATCGAGAAAAGATCTCCAGCCATGGTGGTAAGCCCGCAGACCTCGGAGTAAGGAAAAGAATTGAAGGCATTCAGGGGTTCACAGTCTCTAGCTATCGAGATCAAACAAACCGTTGCTTTTTTCAAGAGCTCAATTTGGCATCCATGTCACACCAGGTTTTTTGCACTGGAACTGGGCACCATTTTTGCCCCCCAGCCCCTGGGATTTTCCTCCACTGGAGACCAGTACTCTTCCAATCCTGAATAAATGACGATCTTTCCCATTCGGCCAGTGCTACTGTGCACTATACTGAAAGCCGTGTGACCCTGAACAAGACACAGGTACAGAATTCTCGATAGCGAACAGGAGTGGACCTTTCGAAAATTTAAATGTGCTCATTTGAACCCTCAAAGTGCCCTCTCCCTGGTTTGGTCCCGAGTTCAAATTTGAGAAACATGCACTCTGTCCCACCAACCCCTTGTATTAGTTCCAGTCCGTGATCTTTCACGGAACTTTATAAATTTCTGATTTCATGAACGTACCGGTACCTGACTAACCTTTTGAGAAAGATAGTCAACTTTTGGGCACGCTAGCCGTGATTAGGAACAGATCGAATTTGCGGCAGCAATGGTAAGATCTCTACCGAGCATCATCTGGCTCCTTGCACCTATTTCTGGAGAAGTACCGATATTTAGGTGTTTCCATTAGTACCCGGTTAATGTGGGGTGTGTGCTGCCCAACTATCCAACTCAAGCGTGTCAGAAAAGGCGGACCAAGGGGGTCATCCCACTCTGCATACACATTTTCCGACTTAAGTCAAACTGAAGAGGACTGGGGAAAGGTAACGATAACCACAAATCCAAATCTGGCGAGTTTTCTGTTCTGGCGGGGAAAGTTTGCTGTCAGCGAGAGGTTGTACATCGACTGGCTAGCTAACGCTTATAGCCGAAGAATGGTCCAGGGCTCAGTTTGCCACACACAAAAAACGAGGACCATAGTTCCGTGAAATGAGTCCGTTCTGGTTCTGCATTCAAGGTCAAACAGTGAACACAGAAGCGGCAAAGGGTGACAGAAACCCTACTCCAGAGTGGTGGTCCGGAATCTCTATAGGGGAGACAACTGCCGTGCAAAGGTCAGAGCACGTATATCCCATGTAAAACGTATGGGACATACGTGGTTTCACCTTTGCACAGCAAATAAGCGAGAGCATAACACCACAATCATAAATCCACACACGCCGCGACGCGAACACCCGCCGACCCACCCACGCTGGCACCGCAACGGAACTGCGTCGCCGGCTCCCCGCCCCTCGGCCGTAGCATGGTAGTCCGCTGTCGGCCGCGGAAGCCCTCTGGTTCTGGTGTCTGCCGCCGCACAGCTGCGGCGCTGCTTGAGGCACCACATGGGGTGGAAGTCAAACGCGTGGCCACGCGCAGTACAGTGGTTACACGTGCGTGGAAGGATTCTGCGCCGGTAGACCACAGACTGACCCCTGGGAGCCGCCGATGGATAGCGGACACGTGCCTCGATAGAGCCGCATGCGAGTTTCGGCGCCGGACGGTGGGCTGACGGGATAGATGAGCGCTTCGGCGATGGGCTGGTCGGATAGATCGACGCCTCGGCGGTAGGCCAGGTGTCTCCCCTCCTGATTGGAAATCCTGGTTCAGTCAGTTTCCTCAATGTTTGGTCCTTTAAGTGGGTCAGGTCCTTCTGGAGCATCGGCGCCCCGCCAACCGAACAGTCCCTCCTCCCACTCAGTGTTGGCCACCGCAGAGGCCGAATAATCTGCTAACTCGCCAAAAAATGTCGGTGATAGAAGAAGACTAAGTCGATGAGGAAATTGACAATGTTGTGCACCGCGAGAAGTTAACGCTCAGTATGCCAATACGCTATTTTAGCTTAGCGGTTTTGGCAAATACTCCCCTCTTAGTGCCAAAGCTCAATATTCTTGGTTTCACAAGTTTGGTTTGAAGTTCGGTTGGTGACACTTTTTCCTACCTCTGTGCCACCGGATGTCTGCCTAGGGGCTCATCGCGAAGTTCCAATGACTCCTGAGCCATGATCTGTGCCCCAAACGTTGGCCAGTCCATTCTCGGTAGGCGATCCCCCTCCCCTAAATCATGGCCGAGTGTTGATCTCAGTGCCCTTCAAAATCTTAATCAGGCTTCCAAAATGCTGGTCCTGGGCTCCCCCGAGTGGCAGTCGAGAGCCCGTGTGTATCGGCCACAATCCGTATCGGAAATCTAGCGGCGCCAAATCGTGTTCAAGGGGCCTCCGGGTGCCAGTGTCACGGGAGGCTTTCCCGGTTCCGGCGCCGCGCTGTGGCTGCCACAGGCTTCCCACACACCTGTTATGCTTTCGCAACTGCATTGGCTGTGACAGATGGTAAAACGTGAAGCTCCAGAGACCATCGGAGTTGACTGCGCTGTCTGCGCCTGACGCCGCCAGCTGTAGAAGGCACCTTTCGGGTACGACGGAGACGAGAACTGCAGACCATGCATAATGTTTCTTTCCTATTGCAGTTATTACGGCATGAATCATCAGGAATAAATCAGACCCGGCTGCATTGAGAGGCGTTCTCCTTCAGGGGCTGCTGTCGGCACAGTAACTTCGATTGTTGCTTATTGGCACTGTTCATTCTGGCTCCAGCGTGCACACATTCTAACAGAGAGCGAGAGCGAGAGAGAGAGAGCCGTTTGAGGCTCTTGCTGGTGACGACTGGCTTCAGTGAAGCAACCCAAACAGAAGTATAATCAGGCGGGACCGGGACCGACATGTTAGGCTTAGTTAGTTAGTTAGTTAAGGGCTTTTTATAAGGCGTTCTGTGCAAAGCACCTTTGCCCGCCTCTAAAGTGTGGGGGAGAATTTTCCGGGAGGGGTGTTTACTTTAATGTCGCAGAACAAAGGGACGAATCTTATTTCAAGGAATGGGTCGCGAAGTGTAGCAACACTTGCGAGGGGAGGGGATTGCTACGGCAGAGATGCCGAGCCTGGGGCACAGGTAGGATTTAAAAGGGTACGTGAAGAGTCTTGCCAGCGTAAAGATTAGTTTTTTGAATTTTGTTCCTTGTTATCAAATAACCGTTTGCTTACGTTACTCGAGTTCCTCCATTGAAAAAGAATAATTTTGGGTTATTAGAAATACCCACAAGCACCATGACGTGATGCCGCGGGTCTTTATCCTGCAACCTTGTTTTTGAACTATCTTATATATGGCCAGGGTTGGCAGCCGCCAGCAGAAAGTGGTTTAAGCCGGTTTAAACCGGCTGGCATAAACCCGGTGGCAAAAAGTGGCAAAAACTATGAAATACCTACTAATTCGCGTTGGATATGAATGTAAGGGCATCTTCTGGGGTGAAAACGTATATTACTGGGAGGCTTCAGCACCCTCTTCTTCCATTTCATCACACAACTTCAATAATCTGCGCCAGTATAGATGAGCACAGCGGTAGAACCGACAGGACTTGTATTCGGATACGTGCATCGATGCACACAGGCGACGCGCGAATGACCACACACACAGTGCCAGGATTGGCCGGTAGGTGGCACGAGGGCTGCAATACGGTTTATACAAACAAGTATTACACCGGCCCTGGCGGGGCCCTTTTCCCTTGTTTTTTCATGTAACACCAAAAGAACATAGAGTGAACAGTGACAGTAAAACAAGATACCCAACAGACACTTATAAAAGTGACTCGATGCACACGTTACAACACGAAATCCCGCAAGTGAGCGGGTGGCCTCACAGTACGCCGTGGCCGTGAGGGAAGGGCCGGGGCTGGGCTAGGGGATGGCACAGGGCGGCCCGCTGGGGGCGGCGACGCTCGACAGGGAGGCGCAACGTCCAGAGAACAGTGTGGATCACTGGTAACAGGTGGGATGGCGTGTGGGAGTTGGCTGACACCAAGAGGATGGCAGTCGTCATCAGACGGATCACTGCTGGAGGTCTCGGTAAGCTGTGCAAAAGAGCTGGGAATGGCGCTAGGAATGTGAAAACATTCATCCAGACGAACCTTGTAGGTTTTGGCTCGGAGTTGGGATCCGGTAAATTTGCGGATTTCACACCACTGGTCAGACACAGCGATCACTAGATACCGATCACGTGGGCGGCATTTATCTCGGTCCTGAGCTAAGTATACCAGGTCGCCTACCTGGACCTGCGCTGACTGGAGGGACCGTTTGGTGCGGGATTTTGATGTATAATCGTGGCGATGGTTTTCCACACGGCTAGCGTTCTGGTTTGCAATCAGTTCGAGATCAGTGATATCAAAAGCAGAGTTCGTGAACTGGTCGCGCGAAAACAGCATTTCACGAGCGGACATACCACCGCGGCGGAGTCGTGAATTCAAACGGGAGGTCACGAATGAGAGGAGTGAGGCGCCGACAGAGCCGCCATCCGGATTGGCACGCTTGAGTTCGTCACGCAGTTCACCAATGGCATGTTCGGCAACGGGGTTTTTGTTTGGGTTTTTGATCCGGCCAATTTCCAGTTCAACACCAACTTGACGAAGAGCCTCACTTGACTGAAGGCGTACAAAGCCGGGAGCCGGGTCAACGCGCACGGTGACGGATGGGCCATCGGGTGAGCGTAAGAGGGAGCAGAGTGAGACAAGAGCAGACTCTAAGGATGCTGCAGTCTCATCGGGAATGAGGCTAGTCAGGGTGAAGCCAGTGACCGACTCACGTACCAGCAGGATACGCTGGCGGTAATAATGCATGACATCCGCCGAGTAGTGGGAGCCGACGATGGTTGGAGCCGTGGTACTAGACTCAACTAGTGGGGGCGGTAGTTTTCGGAGTGAGGCACATGTGTGGCACGACTCATACAGAGAAGACAAATGAGAGTCTATATCAAGCGCATAGAAGTAGCGCATAAAGACCTGCTTCAGCTGGTGCTGGGTAGGATGTGCCAGCTTCAGGTGAATGGCCTGGAGAAGGCCAGCGACGGCCGATCTCGGGACAACAGTGCACTCGCGCGAGGGCGCGAAGGGTTCGGGGCGTTTAACGACCAGCAAGCCATCCCTGGCGATAGAGGTGACCTGAAGATAGCGTTTCACGTCTCGGATTTTGGTCTGCTTTTTGGAGGGCCTGGTGCCCTGAAGGAGGTGGGCCTTGGTGCGGCGCAGGTCAGCACAGTCCTGCTGGGTCTGGTGCCAAGTGTTGCGGCTCAGGAAGGGCATGCGAGCAGCGCCGGTCAGGACGTCCTGCGCACTTATCTGGCGGACAGGTGCCTCTTCCAGAGCAGAAACGAACGAACAGACTTGACAGCTGGGATGAGCACACTCTGGGGCATTGCGGCTGGCAAAATCGGACGGAACATTGTCCGATCCGGCCAAGTGAAGCACCGAGAGACTGAACCGACTAATGGTGGATAAAAATGTCGTCACGCGAGGACTAGCGGAGAACTCGCCACGGGCAAGTTTTTGATAGGCCTGGACGCATGGTTTGCTGTCTGTGAGAACGGTAACGGGCGTTGAAGATTGGAGAATGTACGGCGCAAAGTGTTTTGTTGCAGCTGCAATCCCCAGTGCCTCGACTTCACAAGGCAACCAGGTGACCTGGTTTTTGCGGAGCTTGGCGCTGAAAAATCCAGCCAGATGCGTGGTGCCGCCACGACTGATATACAGGGTGGCACCGATACCACGCTCTTTAACAGAGCCGTCGGTTACGATCCAAAGCTGGTCTGAGGAACGGGGCAGAACCACGGACCGCTGAGTTCTGAGCGCTGTCTGAGCACCGGAGAACGCTGTGGTCAGATCATCTGACCATACAATCCGGTCAGAGGATTCACGTCCTGCACAAGCAGTCTCAAGTGGAGACAAAATGTTGGCAGTGTGAGGTATCACTCGGCTGAGAGCTTTGTAAGCCCCGATGAAGCTCCGCAGGTTTTTCACTGTGTTGGGGAGTTTACAGGTAGTAAGCGCAGAGATGTGGTGAGGGCTGGCAGAGATGGAACCCTCAGACCATGTCCAACCCAGGACAGTTGTTGACCGTGGACAGATCACAGTTTTTGATGCAGACAGGCGGAGGTCACAAGCGTGCAGTGCCTCCAAAACGAGGCGCCAGTTGTCAAGAACTTCCTGTGGGCTGTTACCCCCACAGAAAAGGTCATCTGCGAGTTTTACTACCCGGCCTTCCTGAATAAGATCACCAAGAACGCGGCACATGAGCTCTTCGAGTGCTGATTCTGAGCCAGGGATACCCATGGCGCAACGTGTGTAGACGCGAGTTCCCTTGTACGGGGTGGATACGCCGCAGAACTTCATGGATGAGCGGGTTAATGGGAGTTGGTGGTACGCCTTAGTGAGGTCTGTGGATAGGAGGAAACGCCATCCGCCGATGGTGCGGAGGGTAGATTCCACGTCTGGCATCAAAGAAGGTTGAGGCTTACAGTACTGACTCACAGACGAAAAATCGGTGACTAAGCGGGTCCCGCCCCCGGCCTTGTGAACCAAGAAGGAGGGGTTAACGTACTCAACCACAACACCTACGTCCTCTGGCTTTCTAAACACACCAAGAGCTTCCAGCTCGTCAAATCTAGTTTGAAGCTCGTTGAGGCGACTGTGTTCATACTGGGGAACCCGACCAGGGCGCTGTGGAGGCTGGACAGAGCCGATATTAACCACACCTTTGATCGGGCCTTTGGCCCCGTTATACCCGGGGAAGGAGGGATTGAATACAGACGCATACTCATCCATGAGATCAGCAAACTGGGATCGAATAAATGGAGGCAGAATATTGTCCGGATCGATCCGCACCACGCCCACGTGAGCACCAGGTGCGAGTGCGGGGGGACCGATAGATCAGGAGGCTGCGTGGCTGGCTTAGCACTGGGAGAGGTCACTGAATAAATCTTGCACAGATGACTGTGCTGACGGACATGGACAGGTGATGCACTCAGGTTTGGGACACGAATTTTACCTGCCACTAGCTGGGTGACAGTCGGACGGGGCCACGGGTCTGCCGGGTCACCTTGGCGTGGTGAGGACAAGGTCGGCTCGATAGAGATGCAGGATTCAGGTGCAAACTCGGGTGCGGTGAGTTCCAAGTAGTCTCCGGGCCAGACAGTTTGGGAGACTGGAGCGCGCAGCGTGCAGGGGGCGCGCCGTGCCACAGGGGTTTCGGGAGCTGGTGACGTATCACAGTCATACCTGAAAACCACGGAGTCACCAATTGAAACGGTGCAAGCAGCGGGACGTACAGAAACGTCATTGGTGCGCATGAATGGAGCGCCAGCAAGCACATCGACATCGAGGTCGCTTACCACCAGCGCATCAAGTGTCAACACACGGTCCTCACGGTGCAGGGACAGGCGCGTCTCACCCACAATAGCCAAGGCTGAATGACCGTCGGCCTGATAAGCCGTCTGTGAGGTCTTACGGATGGTGGCACCGAGTTTTACAGCCGCAGAAGAACGGAGGAGGTTCACCTCCGCACCGGTGTCAAGCGTAAGACGGAGGGGATGGTGGTCATGGAACACGATGAGGTGGGGAGAGGGTGCTGTTTGCACACGACGGATTGAATCAGAGGACTGAGAGTCGGGGACGGCAGGAAAAGCGTCGGTGTCACTAACCTGCGGACTGGCGAGAGCGTCAAGTTCGTCATCACCTGCGTCACCTTCACAACCCACAATGAGGCGGACACCAGCCAGGAAACGGCGATCGGCATCTGGCAAGAAGCGGCAGCGGCTCAAAAAGTGTGTTTCGCTTCCCGGGCGACCGGCAGCCTGACACAAGGCACATGAGCGCTGGCCGAGACGATTGTTCTTGTGCTGAGCTTGGGAGGACGGGCGGGGTCGGTCCACACCCGGTGACGGCCGAGGACCCGGACGTGTCGGGAAGGAAGAGTCCTGGCGCGGAGAAATCCGGATATTCTCCGCGGCGGCACGAAGAACTTTAGCGTCCTCTGCAGTGTGTAACTCGCCCAAGAGCGAGTCAAGAGCCTGGCTAATCTCCGGCTTAAGCGAGGCCAGAGTCCTGGATCGCAACTCAGGACCGTATCTCTGTTTCACGAGAGCTGGGAGGCCGGGATGGAGGAGCCGAAGCCACTGAAGCACAATTAAGTTTTCCAGGGTCGGGGACAAGTCTTCCTCTTCAGCAGGCACTGTTCCATGATGGCTGATGCCAAACTCCGGTCGAAGCAGGTTGTCGTTGATAAAGGCCAGCAAACGTTGGTACAGGTCCTCAGGGCGTTCGTCAGCACCTTGCCGCAGCTCGGCAAAATCAAGAAAGTGGGCGCCGGATGTTTGGAATCCGTAATGCAGCCGAATATGCTGCCAGATGGTGGCCAGAGACGTCGATGACTTGGTAATGGTGTTCCGGGCGATGACGGGACAGAAATTCGCAATTTGTCCCAGCATGAGTTCAAGCTGAGCGGATTTCTGAACTGCAGTACGACGATGTTCGGCAGGAACAGCCTCGCCGTCGTCGACGAAACCCCGGAAGGGGGCGTCTCGGGATTTCTTCAGCCAGGTGGTACCTGGGGTAAGGAAATGAGAGAAGTTGACATCCAGAGAGAGTGTGTATTCAAGGTTCTGACGCCAGTTTTCAAAGCTTGTTATAGTCTCATGCTTTGTAAGAGCCCATTGTTTCGGGGCACGGGCCGTCGCCATCTTGAAAATTAGTCCCGTCGATTTCCAACGAAGTATTGTTGTTTCTACCGTTCTCAGGTTAAGAAATTGTGCTGTCACTAAAACCTACAAATAAGGAGGCGAAAGTAGGAAGATGCGCTGCCACCACGCCAGTATAGATGAGCACAGCGGTAGAACCGACAGGACTTGTATTCGGATACGTGCATCGATGCACACAGGCGACGCGCGAATGACCACACACACAGTGCCGGGATTGACCGGTAGGTGGCACGAGGGCTGCAATACGGTTTATACAAACAAGTATTACACCGGCCCTGGCGCTGTTCAAACTGAATGGTCTTTAATGGCTGGAACCAATCCATTGGCAGATCCAGGGGGACGGAAGAGGCCAGCCCTATAAAGTCGGAAATAGTGTTTTTGCCCCCCCCCCACGGCCGGAAGTTAGACATTTTAGAAGCAGCCAGCTTCCATTTAGGCTGTGTGACAGTTTTTGTTCATCAGCTTTTTTATTTATTTATTTAGGGCCACTCCCAACAGGCACACTTGCCCGATTACAGGGAGTATTGGCGTGGGGTTTAAGGATCCTTTCCACCGGGTCAGATCGGACACGGAAGGCGGTTTCCCGCCGTGGGGATTGAAGCCACGTTAATCTATGCTATCCGATCCGAAGACTGGCAACGAAGCCACTAGGCCACCCGGCCCCAAGTGATCAGTGTTGCCGAAGTTTGCCCCGCCCCCAAACGGACCGCCTGGATCCCCAAGTGACCTCACCTTTCTGATATGAAGGGTTTTTACAATGGATGAAGTGTCGTTGCTTCTATTGTTAGTTAGGAACCGGTACATACATTTTAGATGACGCCACAAGTGAAATACCACATCAGAAATGTAGGTATGTCAATATAAAGATTTGTTCTCTACTCGCAAGAAATCGTATGCGTATTATTAAATCAGAGTTTGGTCCATTCAACCTTATCTCATTTTATATTTCTTTCAGATATTTTATTCGAAGAGACAGTAGCCCACCCAAGGGGTAGACAGACGCAGGCACCCATGGAGGGCGGAAATGAGCCTGATCTGGCTTTTAGTACCAGTTATACTCTCACCTCGCCTTCCCTGCCCCTAGCGTGCCGCCCCTGCGTTGAAGCATTCGCCCAATATGTGATTCAAGCCGCGCCTGTTCCGAAATTGCCGCCTCCTCACCAGGAAAAGAAATCCTGCGCGTGACATGCCGCCCCCCCCCAAACGAAAATCCTGGGTGTGCGCCTGCCAAGAGATAAATGTATGGTATAACCGACCAATGAGGGTACAAGCCACTAGGTTTGAGAGCTTATGATCAGAAGAGACGAACAAAGTAGCTCGAGCAGACAACATGTTTGAAAAAGGTGAATGTTTTAACACTCGCCCCGCTGGGGGGCGAAATTCGCCCCCAACCTCCTAGTTTTTCCCAGATAGCTCAAAAACGAATAGACGCAGAACAACGAAACTTACGGTACCTTATCCCTGATTAATTTTACATATCTGACAAAACTTTTTAGTTAAGGTCATGTCAGGTCAAAGGTCAAGTGACCCGACCTCAAAACCTAAAATTACGAGTTTGAAGCAGTGCCCAGGGAACATTAGCAAACCGATCAGTTTGAAACTTCCACAATATGATAAGGTCATTAGGGTCTACAAATCTGCTATCTCAGAATTTTGATATTGGTGACCTAAGGTGGGGTCAATTTTTGGTCACCCCATTATAAGTCTATGGTGAAAAATAGAATGGACTCGTTTTCAGGAAATACTGGATAGATAAGGCTGAAAATCCTCAAACTGTCTATTCTTACCACGATCTTGACCATAAAGTTGAGGTTTTGAGAATCTGACCTCTCAAAGGTCATATCAGGTCACGGGAGCAGAGAGTGATTGTATTGCCAATAACTTCTCACTGAATTGAGATAAAGCTCCCATTTTGCTTGTATTGTGTTTATATTGTCACGGAGAGTCGATTGATATGCAACACGACCATACCAGGTTAACTGTTTTAGCTCCCCTGAGGGCAGATCTAGAGAAGGAAATGTACACTGCTCTGTTGTAAGCCTATGGAGCTTTCTTTGAGCTATGCTGACCCAGACCCCGTTCAAGTTGTTTGGCAGCATTACGTCATCATGGCTGGAGAGGCACTACAGTGACTATGCAGGGCATTGGAGAAATTGCACTTTTTCGAAGCTCTAAATAACCTGTTTTAGAACTGTATCAACAAAACTTATATGGTTGAACAGAAAGCTAAAAGATTTTTATTTGTGAAACCATCAGACGTTTTGCAAAAAATCCAGTGAAGAATATTATTTTTACAAATTTTCCAGAGCGTGTCAAAATAAGAACATGTTCAGCACTAACAGCTGTTTGCAGTAAGACTAATCTTGATTTTGATTGGCTGTTGATTTCTGACCTTTGATTGGCTGTTGGTGGTACGTGCAGCAGAAGACAATAAACACCGGTGATCTCTTGAGCGAAGGTAAATTTATTTCTCTCGGCTATTAGGTAGGCCTGAGTTGATCAAATAAATGCATGCCCTTTCAACAAATTCTTTGAAGTGTTATAATTTTTCATTAGATTTACGTAAAATACGCTGCTCGCCGTTGAGATCAAGGTTACTGTCAAATGGGTGAAACAAGTTGATTTCGATTTATACTAGATTGGTGCCAAATACGCCCAAACTTGGTATGTTTCAGCTGATCCTTCCAAAAACTTAGTAGAATCTCCTATAACTTAGTAGGAAATGGCGGTGACGTCATCATGGGAGGACTATATTTAGTAGGAAACTTGGTTGTACCCGTAGTTAAAGTACCCTGTGCTGACCTCAATATTGACCTGACATAAAAATTATTCGTATACAATATATTCGTCTTGTCAAGAGCTTTCGAACACCGCCCGTAATTTCCCTTTAGCATTCGTGGGGAACGAGATAGGGAGGTGGGCGAAAATCGCCCCCGCCAGCGGGGCGCGTCATTCAAGGGACTCCAGCGGGACGCGTGTTAACCGGAACAGGTCAGTCAATGCTGATCTTCACTTGATAAGTATAGCTTACAGAAGCTCAAAAGTACTGTTAATAGTGCAGTTTCTAAGTATTCAGGCTGAAATAACGTCCTTCGCTATAAAATATCCAGTACACCAGTCACTCGGAGGGGCTTGGGAATCCCCAGCTTGTACCCTTTCTAATGTTTGCCACTGGTCGGCGTTGAAGAAGACTTAAAATTGTCACAAAATACGACACGTAAAATAATAACGGTCTTCGCAGTAATATGTCGTGCACCTAAAAGGCGCTTGCCTTGCCTCCGATGGAGAACTGCATCGGAGACCCCAACGCATGGGCTGGATTCTTACTGAGCTCGAGCGGCTTGACTTTCTAGTCAGGAAAACCGTCTTATTTCATCTAGACTACCACCAGACATCTGAATTAGTCCCTGTTTGGTTCAGCTGATAATATCGAGGATTAACAATTGAACTGATTAAAATGTGGATAGCATGCGATCCTGTCGGCGTTTGCTGCTCTAAGGCGTAAGACAAGACTAGAAAGTATATAATGCTAAATAAGATGATCAGAATACCAGAAATACAGTGTAATTATCAGCATGTTGGTAAAAACTATTGGAAAACGCTTGAAATTCAGTTTCCATAAATAATGACGAATTTGGCCTCCTGAGTTTCTGCCACTTTCTGCCACTTTTTGCCGGTTTAAACCGGTAAAAACCGGCTGGCGGCAGAAACCCCTCTCAACTGGCAAAAATGCCAACCCTGTCTATGGCAAGACATTAAAGTGATTTTTCATTCAAAACCTGGGGCGGCTAAACCCTAGGCCGACGTGTTCATATTGTGCTGTATTGCAGCTCTCTCGCGAACAATGAGCGCGCAACTGATCGGCATCCCAATATCAAGTGCAGAATCGCAAACGAAGCTCATGCACCGATTCGCAGAACTCGCAAATCACGATCACGGATCACCTTTAACGAACAATCATATACAGAAATGTAGAATTGCGATAAATTTCAGGCTGTCAGGAGAGGTGAAATAGGGCAAATATGCCCATACAAATTGAAATCGTTTGTAGGAACAATCGTTTTTAAGGCCATCTCAGAACATAAATCGCATTTCACTTTAAGCCACAGTGGTGAGCCGGAATAAGGTAGCTTATAGACTTCAGACTCTTTCCGATGGTTAGAGTTTTTTTCTTTTACTTCTAGGGGTGCTCGCACACTCCCAAAAAGATACCACAAAAAACCTACAACATTACGTAACAAGCCAACAATCAAGCCAATCGAACACGTTTCTACAGCCAGCAGAACCTGGGTGGCACTGAATTCGGAGCTTTTTTCTAAGACATTGAGCCCCGCTCTATAACATCAACGTGTGTCCTAGTAATTCGCACATTTCATCCACACAGATAAAGACATGAAAACCCCCAATGGCATTGAGTACATTAAACAGCTATCACAAAAACACGCACGCCAGCTCATAAAATATGGTGCTTTGTCTGCACAGACTTTACAACGTAGACACTAAGTAACACTTCGGCGTCGAACGAATTGCAAATAAATCAGACTCTTTTCGATGCTGAGGCACAAATTCTCCACAGTCACACGAGATAAGACATCCAAAATTCAGCCCACAGATACACTCCGCCGACAAGACCATCATAGAATGTTGGTTGAAGTGACGTGTGATTACATGATTCGAAAAAGAGTGCGATATCTAGGACAGCATTCTTGCAGATACAAGGGTCCCATATTATTTCTGTGTCGTCCTAACATCATAATATAACGTAACCCAATCCAAGTCGATGATGCAGGTTTAGAATTGTTGTCTGAGTCTACCGTCATTAAAACCTGAAATGGGCGGAGAAAATCTTTGAAAGTGCGACCCCGACAACATCTGCCAGATTATAACAATGCATTTAAGCCTCAGGAGTGACGATCACCTTTCTAAAAGTCACAGACCCTGATCTCACGAATCGTTGACAACCATTCACAAAATTCGACAAATGCAGCCTCTAGTACTGCGAGCCAGCTCCGTGGGGGAGGATATGGTATACATCTCCACCTTGAACGAAAAGAGACGCTGCTAACAGGTCACTGCAAATGTCCCTGGCTCCAATTGGCCGTGATAACATACACCCAGCGAGCTGCGCGCAGCTGCCTTCGCGCTCACACACTTCCAAGTCATCTTCTTACGGAAAAACTCCTAGAAGCCGAGGTCGGTACTGCAGGTATTCGCCACACAGTCAACAGCTGCTTCAAAAACAATAGCGTGCCGTCACACTTATAAAATGGCGCCGCTCCCGATTTCAGTTGTGTGCCCAGATAACACCAGGACTTGTTTGACGCATACCCTGTGTCACGGCCAGGTCCTGAGCAAATGCCACCCTGAGCTACAACCGTGCACACGTATCACGTATTTTACATGTTACACACTTATGGCATCAAGTACGGACACGACGGATGAACCCCACGTGCATTTCGCTGCCCTCACCCGTGGCTTGTTTGGCTTTCAGTGAAGCGGCAGAGGATCCGGCAGTAGCAACGGTTGTACTTTAATATGTCCAAAGCCCGAGTACCGCAATGCTACTGGGCGATACCCGGGTACTGGTACGGGTACCCGGTGTTGTGTCCCGTTCTATCCAGGTACCGCATGCAGGCCTCGAAGTCTTGCTGGCCGAATTCGACTCGCTGCCCAGCTTGTTTGGTGTCCACACTAGTGCCCTCTTGCTTCATCTGAGGACGGATATGACTCTCAGGCAATCTCGAGCATACATAGCCTGCCGTTTACCGAAACGCTAGATTCAGACCCCAGTCATTGATACAGAGAGACAGAGACAGAGGGAGAGACAGAGGGAGAGGAGAGGGAGAGGGAGAGACAGAGGGAGAGGGAGAGACAGAGGGAGAGAGAGGGAGAGGGAGGGAGAGAGAGAGAGAGAGAGAGAGAGAGAGAGAGAGAGAGAGAGAGAGAGAGAGAGAGAGAGAGAGAGAGAGAGAGAGAGAGAGAGAGAGAGAGAGAGAGAGAGAGAGAGAGAGAGAGAGAGAGAGAGAGAGAGAGAGAGAGAGAGAGAGAGAGAGAGAGAGAGAGAGAGAGAGAGAGAGAGAGAGAGAGAGAGAGAGAGAGAGAGAGAGAGAGAGAGAGAGAGAGAGAGAGAGAGAGAGAGAGAGAGAGAGAGAGAGAGAGAGAGAGAGAGAGAGAGAGAGAGAGAGAGAGAGAGAGAGAGAGAGAGAGAAAGAGACTATGATGATGACGACGACGACGATGTAAAATACGTTGCTCGAAAGATCTGAAACGTAGGACCAAGCATGTGCTTCTAGTCTGCCTTCTCTTTATCAGCCATTAATGGTGCGAACAATCAATAGTTATTCCAACATTCTAACAGCACCGCATCAGTTCCCTTGCAATCCGTCCGATACCTCCAACCCATCCGAAACCTCCCAATCTATCAGAAACCTCCCAATCCATCCGAAACCTCCCAATCTATCAGAAACCTCCGAAAACATCCGAAACCTTCCAATCTATCAGAAACCTCTCAATCCATCTGAAACCTCCCAATCTATCGGAAACCTCCCAATCCATCCGAAGCCTCCCAATCTATCGGAAACCTCCGAATCCATCCGAAACCTCCCAATCTATCGGAAACCTCCCAATCCATCCGAGACCTCCCCATCGATCGTGATCCCTCAGAAACCGCCCGCGGCGATTTCGCACGGCAGTCCCAACCAAAACAGCACACCAGTTGTCCATCACCTTCAACATGTTCTGGAACGCGATGCTGGGCACCTGGACGAGGTTCTCCTCTCCCGCCGCCATCATTGCCACCTGCGACTTGCAGGCCAGTGAGAAGAAGTCCAGCAGGAGGTAGGTCTCCTCCACAGTGCTGCCGCACAGCACCACACCGTGGTTCTTCAGAATCAGCACCTGCAGCAGCGCGGAGAAACCCGTCACCAGCTAACTCAGAGGTTCCTCAGGAGCTGGGTATGAAGAAGAGAACACAACAGAAGGTGAGGAACATGCAAATCGACAGTCGTTTCAAACGTAGTCAATTAAACAGCTTCTGGTGCTCGGAGAGCTACAGGAATGTGACAATACATATTAAAACATTAATCCTGCCACTAGCCCGATGCAGTCATACAGCAGAATCCTTGGAACACCAAATGGGACGACATTGGTCGCACTATGCATAATGAAAACCGACGCAGAAGCTACTTCAAACAACTGAGACATATTGTCCCACCTTGTTCTTGTCTCCGAGGCTCTCCTGGATATCCTTGCGTTCGCAGTCGTTGATGAGGATGCCCTGGTAGTCGTGGGAGCTGACGCCGGCGAAGCCGTGGATGACCAGCGCCTCCTGGGTGATGGGCAGAAGACCGCACTCCATGGTGGCCACCTGCGGCAGCACAGGGCGCCCACGGTCAGGCGAAAACGAGGCAAACTCCGCCGGAAGGCTGGATCTCTGAGAGTTTATATTCACTGTAACAGAGCGATCAGCACGGGAAATGACAGGAGCTCCTAAAGTAGAGTAACAAGACAGGAATACAGAAAAGAGCTTTTGGGATAAAACACCCATGCTTTAATTTGGTACAGTAGCTAACGAAGGCATATCGCTGGAATGGACAGGACGGCTAGAAAGCCTATGTATGTATTAAAACGTTACATCACTTTTGTGAAGGAGGAACTGCTATTCCGATAAGTAGGTAAGATTCGCTGCTATCAGATAAGTAACAAGTTATATATATATATATGGAAGCACACTGTGTTATTTCAAAGAACAAAAATAAGTTTCTATGATGTTGTTTATAAAGCTTTTCTCTGCAGTCTTCGAAGAAACAAGAATGATGAAAGCTAATTTAGTAATTAAAATTAGCGCTAGATATGGGAGAGTCATGTTTAGAGTTTGGCGCTCTCAGCATGTTTTACTTATTCCAATAAACGCGAAGCTAAATAAACCACACAACCGCAATGTTAACACAATAAACCACACTAAACCACATGTGTGGTTTATTTGGTTCCACGTTTATTGGAATAAGTAAACTATGCTGAGAGGGCCAAACTCTAAACATGACTCTTCCATATCTAGCGCTGCAGTCATTAAAATTAGCTTTCATCATTCCTGTTTATTTATTTATTTGTTTATTCAAAATAATCGCCCACAGATATAATCCACTCATAGGCGAAGTCAGAACATTAAAAACGACTATTTACATCACAAGAATCGGGACAGTGTACTCCCTAAAAACCGTAAAAGTTAAAATATATAAATATAAAAAACATGGAAACATAAAAAAGAGATAAGAGCTAAAAGTGCAGTTCTTACCGAACATTTAAATATCTCACCACACATGTCTTGAAAGTATTAAAATCATCGCAAAAGAAGTCGGCGCCGGAAGCTCCTAGAAATGCATTCATGCCTCTCGGCACCCCACAGAAAAGCCCCCCTGCTGACAGTGCTGTCACGGCCGCGGCGCTCAGCGAAGAGTCACAAGGAACGAATGAGCTGAGATGGGATATGGAATGGAAAACAATTTAGCAGGTCGATGGAGTTGATCTTGCCTGAAAATATACTTTTTAGGGCAAATGCGGTCGAACTGAAGCCTGCGTGCAGCAAGTGATGGGATGCCGAAATGGTTCAAAAGCGAGTCATAAGATATGGAGTCACATTGTTGAGTAGTGATTATTTAACCAAATAAGAAATTCATGTTGCACTCTGTCCACGCGCTCAGCGTGGGATTTGGCTCCTCCCGCCCAGACAACACTTCCATACTCAAGTACAGATCTTACATTGGCGAAATAAGCAACCAGGAGGGATTTTTCATCGAATTTAGCTCCCCTGGAAGCCGTTTGAAATTATCGCAGAAGAAGGCCAAGTGCTCTGTTGGCCTGACTGACAGTTTGGATATATGTGGAGCAAAAGTCAATTTAGTGTCTAGAACAACTCCCAGGTCACGTATTTCATCTATTGTTCCTTCGAAGACTTCAGAGAAAACAGAGAAAAGTTTTATAAACAACATCATAGAATCTGATTTTTGTTCTTTGAAATAGCACAGCGTGCTTCCATATATATATATATATATATATATATATATATATATATATATATATATATATATATAACTGGTTACTTATCTGATGGCGAATCTTATCTACCTATCGGAATAGCAGTATCAAATCGATACTGTCGGCGGGAAGCTATCACGCAATGTTTCACAGTGATAACGGGAGAATGGAACTATTGCTGTAGGGATTCTAGGCTATCTGAGAAGCATCCGATGATTCTTCCCAATGATCCCCCCCAAAAAAAAAAATGGGTGGAGTCAACGGTGAAGCGCGCTGGTCGTTGACAATCGATTTCACCATTTAGCGCGACCCCCACCGGCAGAGCCTCACCGCCACGGTCTCTGGCAGGTGCACGTGCAGAGCACACAGTATGTCGGGTCGGGTCTCGTGGATGGCCGAGTGCAGGGTGTAGCCGGCCAGGCTGATCCCGGCTCTGGAACTGCCCTGGTCCAGCACATCGCCTGACGACACGGAGACTGTGTTTAAATCCACCACATCGCCTGACGACACACGGAGACTGTGTCTAATCCACCACATCGCCTGACGACACACGGAGGCTGTGTCAAATCCACCACATCGCCTGAGGACACACGGGGGTTGTGTCCAATCCACCACATCGCCTGACGACACACGGAGACGGCGTCAAATCCACCACATCGCCTGGTGATAGACGGAGACTGTCTAATCCAGCACATCATCTGGCCACTTTTGTCGGTCCAGGGGTGGGGAAGGGGGGGACTTCTTGGTCATGAATCCTCAAAAGCCCCACGAAAACGCCCGTTTCCTTTTTCTTCTTCAAAACATGTTTTTGTATTCAATATCTATATATATATATATATATATATATATATATATATATATATCTATATATATATATATATATATATATATATATATATATATATAGTATAATAAATGACGATTCTCGATTTCCCCGGGTGGGTCATCACAATTATTTTCTGATCCAATCTGCTTTTTTGACACCCATAGCACTTTATTTATATTTAAAATCCCTCAGCTTACCGGCTAGATTGACCTTGACCAAATTCGATGCCGTCACCTCATTATACAGCAGGCCGAACGGGTTTACGAGAAACTCCTCGTCCTTGCTGTTGATTCGGGCCTGAAAACAACAAACAAATCATCAACACAGCAAACAACAAACAGCATGGGAAATTTCAGAATATAGACACAATGATCATGATCATGATCAAGACTAAGCAGCTAAAATCAGATAGCTCAGCCCCCTACAGGGCACCCGTTGCTCCCATTGGACGCACAATTTATTGTGTCGTAAATGTGCTCGGCCGGTGCTGGCTTCAGAGCCCCCGTCCCGTCACTCCCCTCCCAACATTATTATACCATCCCTGTTTTCCGTGTTTGTGGCAAACCTTGCTTACGGATCCAGATAATCCGCATGCACGGTCGTTGGAGGATTAGCCCAGCATCACAGGGCACGGCCGCGGGAGATTCCCGGTACCACCCGCCCAGGTCAGACCGGCGGCGTACCGTGATGTGGTTGTAGATGCCCATGCTCCAGCCGCGGGCGTCCACCAGTCTGTACAGCGAGGCCAGCTTACAGCGGGTGGCCGCTTCCTCGGCGGAGTAGCGCGAGTCTGTTGCCAGGTCATTGACCGGCACCGGTGGTACACCTGCGCACGCGCACCCGAATGTGTGCTTAAACCTAATGGCTCATTTGATTCAAAACTAAAATTGGAGCATGGGTGATTCAATTTTCAGCTCGGGAAGAGAAAACGCAACATTTTTCAGATACTCTGTCTTGTGAGCAATTGGTTGTGCAGATTCAACGCCATCAATGAATCTCCGATATCAAAATATGAGGATTGGGGTAGGGGTGGGCAAGACAACCTAGTACATTCTCAGGTTTTGGCAGTGAGAGATTACAATACACCTTTATAATAGTTGACGACTATTAGGATCATGCAGAGCGCTTACTATGCCATTATCACTCCTATAACACCCCCCTCCCCCCGAAGTTTTATCTTGTAAGTACAATAAGTTTTATGAGTGCAAAAATCTGTCTCGTGTTCTAAGAGAGATGAGACTTGTAACTTGAGGAAACAGTCGACACAACTTTTACCTCTTCACCAGTGGGGCGACGCTTAAGTAACCACAAAAGTACTACCGTTGAAACGCACATAGGCGGATTCAGGGAGAGAGCATGTGCCCCGATCCACCCACCCGGCGCTACTTTAAAAGGTTCCCCCAGAATGCAAGCATAGACACCCCTCTGATCCATCACATCTTAGGATTTCGCGCCCTGGAAAAATGAGCCCCCTTCAGACCAAAACGAAGCCCGCAGCAGAGGTGCCCCCTCCCATCGGAAATCCTGGATCCACCTATGGAAACGTGAGTCTTTTCGAAACGCACCGTGAGCCCGTCGGGTCAGCAGCTGAGGAATGCCTTTTCTAGTTTCATATCAAATTATTGAAGAGATAGGTCATAAGGAAGCTCTCAAACTCACCGCTTAACGATTATTTATGCACTTTCCCCAAAATATTTTGCAACCTAAAAATAAATTAACTAAGTTTTAGAGATTATCTCTAAAATCTTTGGCATCAACCTTTATTCCCTACAAGCACAATTTTACCAAGAGCATCGCAACGTGTAATAAAGAACCGGTCGGGTAAAGAACCCGTTCCAAGGCTTTAGATCAATACACGGAGTGTTTAATAATAAAACTAAACGTAGCCAGTCTTCGATTTAATGGGGCTCGTAATTTCTTTGAGAACAAATCACCATTAACAGCCCAAGTTTGCGGTCGCTTAGCCGCGGCGATCTCAGAGCCACCGCGCCCAGTACTGGTTTTACTGGCTAATAATAACCACAAACACAGCTCCACGGTCTATCTGAGCCCTTCCTTTGCACACAGCGTGCTAAACCCCACCCAGGGACCTTGAACGATCTTGGTAATTCGAGACCGCCACATCCTGACATGGAACATGAACTATTGGTATTTTACTTCATACAAGAGCCTGTACCATTCAGACAGAGAAACAGCGACGGCACTAATCACACATCAGCTGTGTTCTGACTCTCACCGAACGTGTTGGCGAACAGGTGTCGGACTCCGCCGGCCAGCGGCGTGGGCGAGGCCACCTTCAGCAGGCCCTGAGAGCACAGCTGACCGGAAGCCCACCGGCCGGCAGCCGACAGCGACGACACCACGGGACGCAGCATTCTCCAACGTTAGCCGCTCGCCTCGGCTGTCAGACACACCGGCCGTGTCACCGCCCAAACAGTGAGCGTGGGGAGAATAGCACCATAATGGACTGTTTGCATCCTGTTTGTATGAAGTGTTGACGTAGTGTAATAGGAGGCTAACACCATTCCAGGTTGGACGACCGTGAGTTATATTATCACTAAATCTCTTAGCTGGCTCCAGCTAAGAGAAATCGTGTGGAAATGGTATATGGGCATCCGCAACATTCCCGGGGTAATTACCATGACTCAAATTCATCCGAGTCTAAAATATCAATTGCACGGAAAAATATTTGCAGACATTGCGACATTCCTCCCACCTAACCTGGACATAAGTTAACGATTAAATTATAAATTAATACCGTTCAATTTATCAACAGCTGGCGTGCACGCACTCTGTGCGTTAAATTTCAGAAATTGGACTATGATGCATATTTTACAGTGAAAAGCAAGACAGAAAAAACTACGGCCGAGCTTTGGCCGCTTCATCGGCCTTAAAAATACGATCAGACGTCAGTCTAGTGCTGTTTCTCAAACAAAAAACCTTCATAATTGCTTCCACAAAAGCGTATTACTAGACACATTTCGCAGAAAACCGCGAAACAAACCTTACTCAGGCAATATGGGACCAGACACCATACCACAGCTACGTACATAGACACCAGGTGTTTCGCCTTGGATTTTTTCACAGGAGGAAGCAGGCTTCGACTTGGCGACAAAGGGGAGGGGGGGCAAAACCAAAACACAATGGCTGTCAGTGAGAATGCTATTGGAGTTATTCACCTGAAATAACTTACGAAACATTCGAGTATAGCCTACTTTTATAAGCAGCGGGTACGGCTCCAATTAACTGGCCGGTAGCCGAAATTTAGAAAAGGTCGCTCAGACTGAGCCATCAGTTGAAGGGGACACTCAGCCCGCTTTGGATACCCCTAACACACACAATAGACACCACAAACCTTTCTCCCAATAAACACCAGTGTGAAAACACCAAGCAGAACCACGCACCAACTCACAGAATACAGTCACACTTTATCCTGCGCTCCGGACAAACAACTAATAGCAAGGCTGCAGGACCAGATTGACGTCAGGATTGAAGCCGGGCTCAAGGGTCTCCAATGTCTATCGCCGGCCAAAGGTGAGGGTCACCTCTGAGATATTCTATCACTCCCGCAATCAGCTGATACCTCGCCTCGACGTGAGCCGATCCCGGAGTATGTAACTGTGCATGAGATGGAGAATCCAATCCATACGGCACATGGGCGTGGATGTGACCAACCCACATCCGAGAGCAAGGGCCAGCCTGTTATGTGACATCACGTGGGCGTGGAGGTTTTTTCCACCGCTGGTTCTATTGAAAATAATCCAAATATTGTGATGCTGGCTTGCAAATGCGAGGGAGCACAACAAGTTTAATTACGCTCCGAATTTACAAATAAAACATTATGTATTTGTACCTTTATATGTTTATTTTTTCAAAATATTCTGGATAGTATTCATACAACCTTTATGCATCTTTGAAAGCGTGTCCGTGTGACTTTATCCCGGGTGTCAACGAATTCCCTTGAACGTACCTTTAAATAAAGGTATCTTGAATGTGACTACTGTTAGTCTGTTCTGTTAACAAGGGTACCAGAGAGAAACGCTGGCGGTCGGCGGAAAGAGGTTACGATACTGACAAATTTTGCTATGTAAAACGGTTTGAAGGAGGGACATATTCGCCAAATGTATTTTCGAGAGTACATTTTACTGAAAAGTTCAAACCAGGACTTCTGTCTTGTTCATTGATTATACTCATCCGAATGTCGCCAGCGGCTAATGACTTCCGGAGTATCATCCCTCATACAGATATGGTCTGAGAGATGGCATTCGAAGCAGACATACCAGCATACACCATTATTTTGCGATCAGCACAGAGCGTCAAATGCTGGCTGAGGCGGGAAAGCGAGCAATGATCTTGATTCATTTGTGCGATTTTGTTTAGCCCTACGGATACTTCCCTGTGTGTTCATGCACCTGCTTTTATTTATAACTTGGAAATGTTGTCTGCAGTTTTCAGACTCGTTCGATCAAACTGGCAATGGTAAATAAAGCTTAAGTAGCAAAGTAGCACCAGGGAGGGGGAAGTAAATTTATATGATACCATCAAGCCATGAACATTCCTGTAAGCGAGCCTACTTATGAAAGCCGTCAAGCTGGCTCAGTTGGCTCCGAACCGCAAGAGCCCGCGTTATAGGAAAATGGGGAAAAGCTTGGGATCGGTTTCTCCAAGGAGTTCCAGCGGCTAATAATTGAACAATAACAGCCGACGCACGTCAACCAGCATTGACGGATCCAGGACTTCATTTGGGAGGGGGCGGAGTGTCATGAATCTGACAAGATTCCTTCGGGTGGGCTTCGTTAATGCGCTAACGTGGGTTCTTGAACGCGTTCGTGCATAATCCGCGCGCTTATGTTATCAGAGCCACACGGCTTATGTCGGTTGGTATTGAGCAACGATGAACCGACCGTTTTGTCGTATACATAAAACGATGAAAGGTTATTTACACGGTAGTCAGGCACAGGCGGTAAAACTCACAGTGAGATCAGAAAAGTTGTCGCGAATGTACGCTTCGACAGTTCGGCCTTACCAAAATTACTTGCAGCCTTTCTGTCACCATCCATGAGCAAGGGCATTGTCGAATCCTTGCCCTTTAACACCCGCACTGGCGGGGGTCTGGCACTAGCGCGCACTCGAGGGGGGCCTGGTAGCCCCTCCCCTAAGATCTCGGAAACTAAGTGGCGTAGAAAAACGCCGTTTGGGAGGTGGGTGGGGTCTATAGTGAACTACATCATGACCAATTTTTTTACCTAAGTCAATGTCTTCAAGGTCAAACGAGGTCATAAAGTTCAAATATTGGCCATGCTTGAGGACCGAGTGGAAAATGCCGTGAATTTTGCGGGAAAAGACGGACCAGGATCATAGAGGGAAGGTCGTAAAGAACCTTTCCTACAGTATTGGGGCCAAGGTCTTTCAAGGTCATGAACCTTTAAGGTCCCAATAAAGTATACTACTTATAATGCACAATATGAATAGCCCTATAGAAACTGTTTGGAGGGAAATGAGGGTTGACCTTTCCCAATGACCTTTGACCTTGACCTTTGCATTTCGGTACCATAACAATGACGTCATAGCATAATATACGTCAGACTGGGTAACGCCATTTGACCGGATCACTGAGGTCAGTGACCTTGAAAGTCTCATTGAGCCAAGTTGTCTCAGTGAGCCAACTGTCTCATTGAGCCAAGTTCCAGTTAAAGCTATGATGTTTATGTTTTCCAAAGTCGTTAAGCCTATCGTGAATCACCAAGGCTTATTCTTGATACTTTGCACGTGCTGGAGCAATGGGGAGACGTGCTCAGCCACGCGCCCACTCGGAGGTGCCGGGCTTCATTCGGCAGGCGCAGGATCACGCTCAACATCGCCGAAGACGAGAAGAGACGAGTCAGTTGCCAATATGAGCACCCTTTGGTCCCGTGCTGAACGATGCTTCTAAAGAAGCGGAGCGCTCTCCGACGGTGGGTTCGCTGCTGCAGCAGCGGAGAAAACCTAAGCAATCCAGGCGACAACTGTCCCCAATCTGTAGAGCCAGAGTGTGACTATAGCGGTCGCCTCCAGTGGTGTGGCCCACTGCAGTGCACTTGAAGTGTAGATGAAGGGTAGATCCGCGTCTATTAGATCTCACACTCGCACCTCGATCTTGCCCCGGACATCTTCGAACGTGACGGAAATTCCCCGACTAGAGGTCACCCACACAGGCTAGGTCACCGGCAGCAACCACAAGGGTCCGGGAGGGAGAATTTTAGATGGCTGGTGCGACTTGTCTGGCCTGCTGCCATAGTTTGCGGACTGGCTGAAAATGTGGTTTCCAAAGAATGAAATTAGTGAGAGCTGTGTTCTGTGCTGTGTGTGTGCAACATTACTTTTTCTCTTTCATCTAGTTGAATTGATGCTTTTTCATCTTATTAAGTTGTAAAATTGCATCAAGGGGGCAATGAAGTGCTGGAAAGCCACATTTATATTTTGTCTTACATATTAGTTTTAGATGAAATGTGGAAACCATTATCATGAATTTCGCTTGATCGAGACTGGCTCTGGTCCCGGCACAGTCCCGGCGTCTAGCCTTTGGTCCCGGCTTTAGTCCCGCCGGGACCAAACCTGGTCCCGGCGCCGGGACCGCGGGACCAGAAAGTCCCACCTCTAGCCTGGACCACCCCCTATATCACGTGGTAATACACTAGAAGTTGAAGATATTGGAAAGAGGCCTTTGTTGGCCTGTTACTCCATACTTCGTCTCAGGCAGGGGGTGGACATGAGATACTTCTCTAGAATTCTGGGGGTTTTGAAGGTTCCATTTCTGGGTCTGATGTTTTTTTTTGCAGCAAAATTTAACATGTAATTCCAATGGGACTCTTTGCAGTAGTTTGGGGCACGGCCCAGTGGGAAAATTTAAGTGGTGCTTAAGGGTATATTTTATTTTTGGTATGTAAAATTGATTAGGCTATCTTCTGGGTGCAGGTTTTAGTCCCTGACATGCTTTTATAACAAGAAATCCACGATGAATTTTATACTAATTCCTACAGAATTCTGTTTCGAACGTTTCGCTCAACCAATCAAAACGCTGTATTCTACCTTATGCTACCAGAACCAAAGGTATCTTGAACAGAAACCTCCAAAATACTTCCATATCCTCAACATGCTGCCAAATCAGGCAGTCAGCTGGCTGTCAAGTTTTGCCCAATTTTTGTGTCTTTCCATCTTCTTGAAATTATAGATGCTGCCGAGGGCTGCCAAGTTTTTTTCATCAGAAATGGCCAAACCGAGTTAGAAGCAGGGCCAAAAGGGACCAAATTTTACTTTCACTAAAACAGCCAAATAAATATCACAGAAGTCAGATTTGAGACTAAAACGACCCCTCACAGTAATCATCAACTCACAGAAGTACAACTTGTCTTACTGCTTAAAACTTATTTTTGACGGTTTGATCTTGACTTGACGCAATATTCTTTTAGTGCACTGTCCATTAAACCTTCGTCCCATCCGGGGAACAACGATGGCCCCTAAGGTTTTTTTTAGAATAACAGAAAGACGACGAGGTGCAGCAATGTGGTTGAGGGGTCTACTTCTCAGCCCATCGTTTTTCACCCTCACTAAACATTTTTTACCCCGGGCCACAATAGATCAGGTCACTAGGCAAGGTCAACCAAGGTAGCCTCACAGCAAATTTTGAGCTCTTTATTAGCTACATTTCTAATCTAATCGATTTGAAACTATTTATACTTGATGACCCTTTCAGGTTTTACAAATTGTATATCCATATTTTTTATATTTGGTGACCTGCGGTCAGGTCACAAGGGGATCTCTCCCATACAAAAAACATTTTCGGATTCCAGGGGCGATATTTTCCCTTTGACCTATCTGAGGTCATCACAGGTCACCGGAGGTAAAAAGCAGTATTCCGACAGTAAATTTTAACCTCATCAGGCAAGAGCGCTGAATTAAACGTCATTGTGTATGTCTTATCAATGGCTTCTGTTTGATATACAGCAAGGTCACTTTCTGACTTTTCCTGACCTCAGGTCATGTTAGGTCAAGAGGTGCTCTATAGAGGTCAAACCATTGGCGGGAGGTCATTATAATCCACATAGCAGAGAAAGCCCTGACACTTTCCTATCAAGCGTACTATAGTAAATTTCAATAGCTCTAATGACATGAGAGCCATGCCCAGGTTTCTTAAGCATTGCATATTTTAGTAAAAATAGCCTATCGTGACCCAACCTGACATCTGGAGGTCAAACCATTCTCCTGAGCGCCTAAACATGTGAAGTAAAATCATACTGAAGTTACATGAGCTTCCTAATGCACTTTGCAGATTTGCACTAACCCCCATATTTTCGGAATTAGAAAGGGCTCATCGATGCCCTAGGTGGGGCGAAGGTGGCGCCGGACCCCCGGTGGGACGTGGGTAAACAGGAGGCCAGGAGTGCCCCTTCAATCCCGCGTGGCTATCAAATGATTTTATCCATATAACCAGAACATTTGTTACCATCATTAAGTATCTTAGCCGCACCACTCACCGCCAACATTTAATATTTTTCCTGCTTTTCCAACTGTGAGTTTTTTGCTCTTTCGGCAGTGGTGGATATAGGATTTTAGTAAGTAGGAGGGGGAGGATGGAGCCTCAAAACGCACTTTGCCATAGAATTTCCACCCAAAAGGTGCCTATAGTATCGCATCCTTCGCGTCCGGTTTTCGGTGGGTCATTTTTTTGGATCGTGTTTTTTCGCAGAGTTCTTCCACTGGAATAGCAATTATTTCTGCTGCTCTGATCCTTTATTGGTGTGAGAAAATCTTATTCAAGCCCGGAAAAGGCCAAGAGAAGCCATATTTATATAAGGGACAAAACAAAAAGAGCTTAGGTGCCAGCTGCTAGAAAAGGCCCAAAGAAAGCTAGATTCCAAGAGAGGGCCAACCGAAAAAATCGCACGGCCAAATACGACAAAAAGGCCCAGAATCTAAATATTTGGCCACAAAATGGCCAGCCTGGCAGCCCTGATTCTGCCGCAATGTATTCGAAATGAATAAACTATTTTCTTATTTTTCTTTATGAGTATAGCAAGGTAAGCAAATTCCTAAAGTATCAAACACATGTGGTTTATAGTCTAAATCGCGACAAGTTTCTATGTACATACCTACTGTGATGTGTGTCTGTTGCTGTCAAAATAATTTAGGAAATGTAGTGCAAAAACCAGTCAATTATTTTTGGGGCTTATCGACGCACCAACTGTCAGGGTCATATGGCGTCGCCAACTCTTTCCCTGTTAGAAGGGTTTTTGGGAGCCAGCTTTGATTCTGACGAAGGGCTGGCCGAATGTATAATCTCTCCCCATTCACAACATCAAGGAATCGATGATGACAAAAGCCAACTAATAACTTATCAACTTACAGAAAAAATATGCAGCGATCTCACTATAACTTTTACCAATGCTACCACCACAATAATAAGTAAATAAATATATTGCGAAGTACTTAGAGCATCTTGCAATCCCCGGTACTGGCTGGGCTTCCGGTCGGATAGAACACGATTTTTATTGGTTTTAGGTTATCTCCAGCGTTGTAATTAGTTGGTGCTGAGGCTGCTTTGCCGGGATTTCCCGTAACTACACGCTTTGTCTCGTTTTTTAACGATGGAGTAGACAGCCATTGGTGGAAATTCTTAACACAATTTTAGTGGATTACCAATTTGGTAATGAGCAATGGAACAAAATTGTTTTATTGGTTGGTGTTCTGTCTTATTTTCGTCAGGTGAGTTTGCATTTGTTGAATTTTAAGCCATCTGTCTATTTCACTGGGGGCCAATTTCCGGGCACTGGGGGCATTTCGGCCGACGGGGGGGCAAATGGCCGCCCAGTTAACATGTTAAAAAATGGCCTGAGTGAAATTGATACTTTTCTCGTCTGATAAAGTTGGACAATTTTATTAAGGGTGCAATGAAATGAATGATGTATGCTTGAAAGTCACAGTTCTGTTTTGCCTCAAACCTTAACACGCGCTTGACGGGGGCGGGCACCCGCCCCCTCAGGTTTTTCGGATATTACAAAAACTAAGGCGTGAAGCGCCGCCGTACTTGGTATACCTTTCCCCTCATCATTTTTACAACTTTTGTCAAAATTTTAAGGTTAGGTCATTTCTGGTCAGGTCACCAGTACAGGTCGAGTGACCTGACCTAAAAAAGTTTAAGATAGCATAAGTCGGAACAGGGTAAACTTCTTTGATTGAAACTCATACCACATAATGGCCCCACCGAGTAATCTAAAATATGTTCCGGTATTTTTATATCGATGACCGAAGGTCAGGTAAGAGGCATGACCTCTCCATTGGAAATACATGGGAAAAATGGTTTTAACTGAATAACTTAGTAACCAATAGAGATAGAGCGTTTAGTTTAACTGCATTAGATTTGCCTTGTCATTGCGGTTCTAATGATATGCATTTTGCCAAATTTGACCTTGACCTGACCTCAGGTCAGGTCAAATCCTTGATTTGACCTAGCAAGGTCATACTATATATCATTCGATTTGGCTTGCTGCGAGGATTCATGTAGTTCAAATCGTTTTGCTCTATCTTTACTTGTTCAGATTTAATGGCTGAAAAACTTAATTTACATATTATCCCTATTACGGCATGTTTTGACCTCTAGTGACCTTACATGTGACCTGACACAAAATGGGTCAAATAATTTCGATAAAGAAGTCGACGGGTTAACCAACGCTCTTGACCGTTTTTGCTACCTAGCACGGTTCTTGAGATCTTAGGGAGGCGGGTACTCGCCCCTGTCAGGGCGAAGGTGGCTCATACCCCTGTCAATGTGTGTGTTAATGTTGGATAAAATGTGGATTTCCATTTTAGTGAATTTTTCTTGATCTTCCTTGGCTCTGGTCCCAGCATAGTCCCTGCATTTAGCCTTTGGTGCTGGCTTAAATCCTGCTGGGACTAGATTTGGTCCTAACGCTGGGACCACATGACCGAAAAAGTCCCACCTCTAGTGTCAATATGACACCGTTTAGGTCCTCTCAAAAGACAGTTAAACAGGGTACAAGTTTTGTCAAATACAATTTTAACATGCATATCCCTGAGACACACAGTGTTTGGGATACAACACCAAACAGCCTCCTGAGCATAAATATGACAGGCAGACTTGTTCAGTCGCAAGTCAGAGTCTACTCAGAGTTGACTCAAATTTTGCTTGAGTCAGAGTTGAGTCAACTCAACTTCACATTTGGGTTGAATCAGAGTCAACTCAACTGGACAACCAGTTGAGTTGAGTCAGAATCAGAGTTGGCTTCCATGCTGTGAGGCAAGAGTTGAGTTGACTCAACACTATTTTCTTAACATAAGTGATCACATGACTAACATTTTATAAATTTTCACATCTAATTTTGAAGGATTTCATATTGCTATTTGGTAATGACAGGTAATTAATTATTCTCATATCGACACTAGACCCATGCCTGGATCAGTTGTTAGCAACACAAGTTATGTAAAATATAGTTTAAAAAGCACACACATTTGATAGTTTTTTCCGTTTAATCCTAGCAATGGCATGCAGAATCATACAGAAAAATGTGTGATTAGGCACATAATCAGACTTTTTCAACTTTGAGAATGCACACCATCCAAAATCCTAATCTCATTCTCATGCAAAAGGTAATTCACTCTTAGGAAACCACATCTTTATTTTCTATTTCTTCCTTCATTTTGCTAAAACACTAAAAAACTAATCAGCATCAGAAAGAGGGTACCAAAAAATTGTATGATTCCATAACATGTATTATTTCATTCATACACAAAGATATGCATGATACAGCAAGAGGAGAGTAGAGGATACTGATATGCAGAGGATGGCACCAGGATTAAGGCGCGATGAGTGTGGAGGGGGCAGCGGATGCGAACGGACCAGCGGACGCACACGCATGCAGGACTACAAGTTTGATACGAGTTAAGGTCAACGAGGTGGATCGGTGGCGATGTAGTGACGGATGGTATTAATTACGGGCGGTACCACTACTATTAAGGATCATATGCGCTGTGCGTGTCGAGCGCACACGGCGCCGACTGATGCCGAGTATGGCGGGCGACGAACAGTGATGGGGGTAGGAGAGGGACAGAGCCAGCCAGGTACTGGATGGCTCACTCAACGCAGCGACAATGTGTCTGAATGTGTCTGAAACAGAAACTAAAAGCTTCAATTAACTGCTTATTTCAAAGCACTATCTTGATTTGTCGTGGTTTGAGAACACCCACTGGCAGATAATAAAAACTGCCTATTTACGGAAAATGAATATCAGTCTTACCTCCGGCGTAGCCTGAGTAATTTCAAACTGTGAAACTGATAAACTGAAAAATATACATCAATCTCCTTCTCACTCACAAGCAACCACCACCCACTCCTCTTCAAATTATATGATGATGCCGGTTATTTTTATTTATTACCACCCTCACACTGCTGCCCCCGCGTGCGCCACACTAGTCACAAAACGATCATGGTGCGCAACAAAATGCTAGTAGCCGTGTTCTAAAGGCCTTAGCCGTGTTATTCTGTCGGGGACGGTTCATTTTTGCCACAGTTCATAAGTGCAGCACGCTCATAAGTGCCGCACGATCAAAAGTGCAGCATGTTCAAAAGTGCAGCAGTTCAAAAGTGCAGCAAGGTGAAGGAAGGGATGTTCAAAACGCCCGCAGTTCATAAGTGCAGCACGATCAAAAGTGCCACTGCTCATAACTGCCGCAGTTCAAAAGTGCAGCACCATTAAGGAAGCGATGTTCAAAACGCCCGCAGTTCATAAGTGCCGCACGATCAAAAGTGCAGCACGATCAAAAGCCCCACACTTCAAAAGTGCAGCGCGTTCAAAACCCCCGCAGTTCATAAGTGCAGCAGACTCGATTATCAAGCACGTTCAAAACACCCACAGTTCATAAGTGCAGCACGTTCAAAAATGCAGCAAGGTCAGAGAAGCGGTGTTCAAAAGGCCAGCGGTTCATAAGTGCAGCAAAATATTTTGCGTAGAGTTCAAAACGTCCGCGGTTCATAAGTGCAGCAAGATAATTGTGTACTGTTAAAAACTCCCACAGTTCATAAGTGCAGCACGTTCAAAAGTGCAGCACGTTCAGAAATGCAGCATGTTCAAAACTGCAGCGCATTCAAAAGTGCAGCACGATCAAAATTACAGCCCGTTCAAGCGTGCAGCACGTTCAAATGTGAAGCCCGATTAAAAGGATCAGGCCAATCATAGATTGGGTCAGAACGCAAATCATTAGAATCGGAGGGTAAGTCCAGAAATTAAAGCAAAGACTGTATCTTCATTCCCACCGATGTTTTTTTAGTTTAAATTATCTTGCCCATACATTTCCAACGGACAGGCCATGGCTCGTACCTGACCTACAATCGTCTCTACAAAAAAATCCCGGATTGTCCATTGATTAGCCCTATTATTTCCAAGCCATATCAACATGTGCCCCACCGGGGTCCTCGGCACGACGCGCCTTGCTGGGCAGACGTACATTTCGCCCTTCTTCCGTATCTTATTTCCCAGGAAAGCTAGAGAAAAATTACGGATGGCCGGCGAAAAGTGTGCTCGAGACAATGAGAAATTATCAGAATTATTTCATTTCAGGTCAATGTTGAAGCCAGCATTGGTCAAAGAAAGCTACCATAGGCTTACAACAGCGCCGTGTACGTTTACCTCTTTAGACTTTTACTCAGCGAAGCTAGAGCAAATCTTTATACATCACTGGATTCCTCTCACAGCGGAAAACCGAAAGATGTATAGTTAATATGATATTGCTAGGCCAAGTGATAATAGCCTAACAACGACCTAGGGCAGGGTCACAGGGTGACCCGGTATGGTCATGTTGCAAATCAATCGACTCCCCGTGACAAGATAAGCGCAATGCGAGCAAGACCCTCGCGTTGAGTGCCAATCTTGTGTCGGTTGTCGACTTTAGATGTAACCTAGGGCGCATGAACACTGATCCTGTCGGAAAAATTGTCCTTATGACCTTAGGTCACCAATATAAAAATCCCGGAACAAATGTTGTAGCTCCTGGTGGGCCCAATATGTGGTATGAGTTTCAACTTGACCGATTAACCCTTCTTTTAGTTATGCGGTCCAAAGTATTTTTTGAGGTGAGGTCACTTCACCTGGCCTGGTGACCTGACCTGATATGACCTTGAGCGAAAATTTTCAGAAAAGATGTAAAAATGATGAAGGAATAGCTAGACCAAGTTTGGCGGCGCTGCGCGCCGCCGTTTCTTGGTCACTTCGGAAAAACCCGACGGGGGGGTTTAAAAGACCCCCACCCGGGCGAAGGTTAAGTATTATTCAGAAGTCAAAATGTATCTAGAAGCGTCCACGCACATTAATAAAACATGTAGGTGGTTTTTCACGTTCCCACCACTAATAAACTAAGTTACGTAAAACTAACGATAAAACCAAGCATAAAAGCATACCATAAAAGTAATATAAAATGAAACACACACACAAACAAACACGACGAAGAACGAAACGAAGTAAACTGGTACGAGGATTCTGAGCACCCTCCCTGAATCCCCTACCTTGTCTATTCTGTGTTCCCATTGTTTCAATTCACCATTTTAAAAGAAATATGGGCCAGAAGTTGTTAAGTGCAAAAACATTCACTTCAGACAGTAAAAATGACGTGTGGCGACTCGAAGCTTCCTCCCACTAACCGTCTCAGGCTCCCAGTCTATCATTTATGGCACAGCCTTCGCAGGCAGTGCACTCGATCCATTCTTCGCACGAGAGAACAAAACTCACTCCGCAGCAGAGATGGCCTACGCTACGTTACGAAACTATTTTTCCGTAGCCGTAGCTCTGGATAAGAAATGAGCGTAGCTGGGCGGATTCTGTAGCGTACTACGCCAAAATTTAGCGTATCGTAGCGTACTACGAACAAAAGTTACGTCATATATGTATACACCTTCTCGTGAACTCGATCGTGGTACTAAGGCTTCTTGGTAACGATTTGCTTTAATTCGAAATTTGAAATAGAAGTGATAATATTTGAAAAAGTTACGACAACAATTGCACGAAAAATGCATCAAATCGCTGCAAATTAAGACCGTAACGTTTTGGTGGATAGTGTAATACATGGACACATTTTTGGGCCTGTAAAAATTAGAAGTCGGTTTGTTTCAATTTTTTCTTCAACTGGTGACAATAATTCCCGACCACTGATCACACACATCAGTTCATACACATCAGGTCAACAGGTCACACATCAGGTCAGGTCAAGATCACTATCTAATCTAGCGTAGTCAATATGCACATTAAACAACTCGTAGTAGCAATCTCAACGTAATGTTATCAAAATACAAGTTTTATCGTCATTTCCTTTAAAGTTATTGACACAAGTCTGAAAATTTGCCTAAGTAGCCCAGATGACCGCTCAGAGGTCACAGGTAAAACATTGCAACAGGAACCTAGAAAGAGGCCCAGGATACCACGATTTGAGGAATGTGAAGGTTTTCTCAGCTTTGTCTACACAAATACAGCCCGATTTCTTTTTTCGTACCGCCGGTTTAAACTCGAGGGGGATGTTCAAACACCCCCCACCGGGGCGAGGGTTAAAGTATAGATGTGTGTACAAAATGTTGATATCGCAATACGATATATTCTTTACCGTGGCCGTAGCTAAAATACCGTAATGCCGTAGTCAATGAAATATAACGTAGCGTAGTTTTGGCCAAAATCGAACCGTAACGTAGCGTAATTCGGTAACGTAACGCAGCGTAGGCCTTCTCTGCTCCGCAGATGAGATATCTGGTATACAGCTGATTTCTTTTTTCGTACCGCCGGTTTAAACTCGAGGGGGATGTTCAAACACCCCCCCACCGGGGCGAGGGTTAAAGTATAGATGTGTGTACAAAATGTTGATATCGCAATACGATATATTCTTTACCGTGGCCGTAGCTAAAATACCGTAATGCCGTAGTCAATGAAATATTCCGTAGCGTAGTTTTGGCCAAAATCGAACCGTAACGTAGCGTAATTCGGTAACGTAACGCAGCGTAGGCCTTCTCTGCTCCGCAGATGAGATATCTGGTATCATCATGCCCACTGTCTTTCTTCCCTTATACAGCTTTTGCCTGCCTCGGCACGTCTTTTTAGATACCTTTGCTTTTGCAACCTCTTTTAACAGTCTGTCTTCAAGAACCTTTTTTGGACGAATGTTGCTGCAAGTTCGGTTTTTGGAGTTGGAGCCTCACTAAGGTCATCAATGGACTTGTCACGGAGACCCTAGCCCCACCATCGGAGCGAGCAACTCCTGCAATGAAGAGTTAATTGAAAAGTCAAAGTTAAACATCCCACAAATCCCAGGGACGGCCGCCTCGCTCAGGTCATCCTCTCACCAGTCAGTTGCCAGCCGACCTACGTCCGGTAAACTATTGAGCGCCGGAGCGTCTCAGGGGAACCGATCCCAAGCCTGGACATGCACTGCCACTGCATGTTCCTGAGCAGCGGGCCGGAGCCCAACGCTCTACCAACTGGGCTACCGGGATGGCAAATGTAGGGACAACGTAAGAGGTCAGGTACAGAGCTTTGCAGGATTAACCATGTGGAATATTTCTGGTCTAGTTCATTCGTAGGCGAATCCAGTGTAAACAGTCCAGCCATGGCTCCCTCCCAATCGGCCAAATTTAACCGATTTTGGCCAATATTGTTTTGAAATATGTTTTACGGTTTTGTTCATTTCAATTTAATTGCTTTGTGCCTCCACCACACCAGTTTGATCTGAAACCGCCTTGAGGTCAGCTCCGGTTGGGGTATTAGGCCAGGTCCGGTCAACTCCCAAATAATTGTCTCAAGGTTTTAATGATTGAGGTGGGATTCGCTTTACCGAATGAGAGCACCAACCACAAAATTTGGCTGTTATGGGATTCCTTGCGTTAGTGGCCTGGGTTCAGGTGCGAGACCTTCGATTGGAAAGGTTAGAAACAAAGCGACAGATTGCAGTGTGCTCTTATTTAACACGTACGGTCATGCACATCGAAAGCAGAGGACAGGAACCGGAGGACGGATCCCCTAACTCGCAAATCTGAGGGGACGTCTCCCAACAAGTTTTGGGAATTGACCTAGGTTTTTATTGTCTCCCTATTACCTACGTAGGTTGACCTACGTAAATTCTTTCATGACCTTCATGGTCATTAGCTTTTGCAGACAGTCAATTTAAAGTTCACGTCCCACCCCCATTACCAGTCCAGGGTCCGTAGCCCCCAGTAACAATTCCGTGGCGCTGCCCGTGGGTAAGGCTTAGGCTAACCCCAAGTTTAACACATATTTTTACTCTAACAAATGGCGTTATATTGCTCTGGGGAAAGACGCCCCCTTTCCACGGGTAAAGTTGCCCATGGGGCATCTTTCCCCATTCGTTGAGGGGGCATCTTTCCCATCAGTACCCAAACTAGATAAAACCTGAAGGAAAAAAATCTTACAATTAATACACTCAAGGGAAATGCTCAGTTAATGAGTTCAGTGTGCCATCATTCGTAATGGGAAGTCAAACAAAGCACGCATCCAATATTCTTCGAGATATCTGCAACCTATGTGGGCAATTTTTTTCTTAGAAAAGCATCGAAACAAAGACTTACCCACCAGCTTCACGCAACTCACAGGAGGGAACTGAATTTTTGCGCAAGAAACAATCAAAGCCTCTGCTTTCGACCAAGAACAATATTATTTACCAGTAGTGGCCCGAATTGCCGGAAGAGGGGATGGGGCGTCTTACCCGATGAGGCATCTTATCCCACTCTCCCCTATATATATATATATATATATATATATATATATATATATATATATATACATCCCCAAAAAAGATGGAAGCTTTAGCTCAATTCAGTGAGAAGTTATTGGCAATATAATCACTGTATGCTACTGTGACCTCACATGACCTTTGAGAGGCTAGATGGTCAAAAACTCAACTTTATGGTCAAGATTGGAGTAATAATACACAGTTTGGGGATTTCCAAGTTGATCTCTCCAGTATTTCCTGAAAATGAACCTTTCCTATTTTTGCCGGAAACTCATAATGGGGTGACCCAAAAATTTATTCCACCTTGGGTTCACAATGTGAGGATTCGGAGAAAGATGATCTGTAGGCTCAAACGACGTTATCATATTCGGAAATAGCAATATTGCTCCCTAATAAAAAATAGCTTTAATCCGTCTAATTTCCCAGCTAACACACCTTCGTGGTTACTGCATGGTAACCATATGGGCTCCCCATCACTTTCCGCGTGATGCCCTCGTGGGGTGACCGCGAGGGGCCCACGCGGTTTTGGAAGATATTTCCGCGTGGGGCCCGCGTGGGCCAAACCACGTGGGATGACCGCGAGGTAACCTTGTGGGATAACCGTATGGTAACCGCGTGGGATAACCATTTTGTAACCGTGTGTGATAACCGTATGGTAACCATGTGGGGTGACCATGAAGTAAACGTGTGGGATGACCATGTTGTCACTGCTTGGGATGATCTCAAAGTAGCCAGGTAAAATAACATAACATATATTTTCATGATTACATGATATTGATTACCCTTATGCAGACTGCGTCAGATGACCTCACGGTAATTGTGAGGAATGATTACTTGGTAAGTATGCCTAAAATAAACTACGTTATAACACATTCATCAAGCACAAAAAGGATTATTGCGCTCTGAGTTGTCCAGACACTGTTTGAATGTAAGACATTTTAAATGTTGATGAACTTTTGCTGGCCCCTCACAAAGGTACCAAAGATAGAAATAACACGTATAATTGATGGCTTCTGGTGGTCATTTCCTAATGATTTCTGGTGGTATTTCCTAATTGTTTCTGGTGGTCATTTCCCGATGGCTTCTGGTGGTCTGATGGTTTCTGGTGGTCTATGGTTTCTCTTGGTCTGATGATTTCTGGTGGTCGTTTTTTATGATTTCTGGTGATTTGATGGTCTTTGGTGGTCGTTTTCTGACAGTCTGATGGTTTCTGGTGATTTGATGATCTTTGATGGTCGTTTTTTGACAGTCTGATGGTTTCTGGTGGTCGTTTTTCGGTGGTTTGGTGGCTTCCAGCGTTCTGTGATGGCCTCCAGTGGTCTGTAGTGGTTTCCAGCGGACCACTGCATGAGGTTTTCCGAAGATTCCCCCTTCGTGTCATGTGCCTCCGGTATTCATCTGTGCAAGAAGAAAACCACATGAATATGAAAATAAAACCAGTATATTTATAGAGACATTACAGACAGACGTAGCCATGCATTTCAAATCTACTACAAGCAAACACGAGTTTCATAATAGCATCAACTAGTCACATCAAGGAACGTTAGGTGGGTTATTCGAATGTGGCTCCAATGGGCCCTCGCACTCACGCCGGAAATGCTCTGCATCAGAATATCTTGGATGTTTGACGAAGGTAGCAGCTCCTCTTGTCGTATCCGCACTGTATTTGTTCCCTTATTCTATCTTAAATCCTACCTTACATTGTCAACAAACGCAGCCTTGCCCTGGGCCTGTTTTAGCAATGTACCCGTCAGTACATATCCTTAAAATTTACGGACGCCTTACCACAGTATTACCGTTCCTCCTGACCACTTCCCTCCAGCGACTGACGGTCCCGCTAATGCCAACGGAATGCGGCCATACAAAAGACAGCCGGCCCCCGCGCAAACGCCTGAGGCACGGTCGGGCGCAGAGGGGAGACGCGGCCCCGGCAGCGCGCTCCCGAGCACCGGTGCTAAAGGGGTGGAAACGGAGCGCGGCAAAGCATGACTGCGAACTCCTACCTGCTCCCATAGGCATTCGCTTCTTCGACAAATTATAATTTGTGCACAAGCTCATGCTTGTTGAGACCGTGCACATACTTTGCCTGTGTTCATGATACCTGGGGGTTTGAAATTCAGCCGCTAATGGTGCTGTAACAAAGAGTTTAGAACAAAAGCTAACTTAATTTTCATCGATAAGTGGATCCGGGATTTCCGATCAGGACCGCAACACACATGGTTGGGGGTGGGGTTGCGACTTTTGGGCGGTAAAATCTACAGTGAAGGTGTCAATAACCACATCCTGGGTGGGGGGGGTGGAAGTGACATTTTAGGAAGGAGCGGTCCAGGTCAAGGTCGAACGTCCAGGTCAAGGGATTAGCTTAAAATATTTGAAAAGCACAGCCGCCAAGTAAAAACAAGCACATCACCTTGGACCTCCACCAATACCGTCACCATACCCTTTAAAACCACGTGGTTACCACATGGTTTGCCCACATCGAGCCCCTGCCCGTCTGAGCCCACCTTCACCCTCATCAGCCCACGCGGGGCCCACGTGGGTGTGTTGACTGGGTTCGGTATTTCAAGGACCTGATGAAGCCCGTTCACTTCCATTTCCGCGTTCACGAGGCTGCAATGATCTCACTATGAACGATCCTGACCATGATTCCATAGTTTCATCCTCTGATACACAGGCGTGATTCGGCAAAAAGCATTTCACACCCACCCCGGTGGGCCTCCGAACCACCTTTGCCCTGGTGGGGGTTTTCAAACACTCCCCCTCAAAATCGTTTCCTATGCGGACTAGCGAAAAGCGCGAAAGCTGTTGGATAGCTAATAGAAATTCATGAAAAACTACATTGGTCACTTTTTGGCTAAGGTCAATATTGAGGTCATGACAAGTCAAAGAAGGTTGCATGTTAGGGTAGAGCTTTTGGACTCTAGTTTCTGACAAAGTTGGATTAGAACCATTTTGTAGGCACCATTCTCTTCATTTCGTCACGGCAAATGGAGTTATGTATAATATGACTATGCTAGGTCAAAACGCAAAAAATTACCTGACCTCAGTTCAGGTCAAGATCATTTTTTAACCTAGCATAGTCAATACGCATATCAATCGACTCGCAATAGCAATCCAAACGAAATGGTATCAAAACATAAGTTGTACCATCATTTCCTGCAAAGTTATTGACCCAAGTCTGAAAACTGTTTAAATAGCCCCAGATGACCTCTCAGAGGTCACAGGTCAAAATTGCAGCATGAACCTGAAAAGTGGCCCAGGATACTACGGCTTGGAGAATACGAAGGTATTCTCAGCTGTATCTACACAAATACAGCCCTCTTCCTGTTTTCCCCACGTATTTCCAAGAGAGAATACAATCCGTGCCTGATTCTAGATCATCGATATGAAAAACCCCGGAATGTATATTATGGTGCTACAGCATACATTCCAGGACTCCCTCGGTGCTCACTCGCGCAGTGAGCACTCGGTGCTCACCGAGTGCTCACTCGGTTGACCAATTATGTCGTATAAGTTTCAATTCAACAGATTCACCCATTTCTTACTTACATACACCGTCTTAAAACAATTTGAGATGAGGTCACTTGGCCTGCACTGGTGGTCTGACCTGGGATGACCCAGCATTGAAATTTTTAGTGAAGTTGCGAAATTGACCAATGATAAGGTGTGCCAAGTACGGCGGCGTTTCGCAATGTCGTTTTTTCCTGCCACCGGAAAACCTGAGGGGGTGTTCAAACACCCCACACCGGGGCGAGGTTTAATGTATCAAATCTTTAGGCATGCCTTGCCACTGCGATAGTTGCCTGTTTCATTCAAACATCTTACGTGAATGATTAGTACTCGGGCTTTTATAGTTGGAGAAAAGGATCAAGTGCAATTTTCGCACTTGCACAGTGTGTTCTTGATTAATTTCGCAACTTTTCTGAGGTCTAGGCCATCTTCGGTCAGGTCACTAGACAAGGTCAAGTAACCTCAACTTAAATATGCTAAAGCAGTCTGTAGTCACGGACAGTTTCAGTGCAAGTTATAGCACCTGCAAGTTATATCAAATCATAAGATCACCAAATGTGACAGTTCGTGGTGGCAGGTTTTATTTTATAGATGAGCTAGCGCTAGGTCAGCACTATAGCCTTTCTATTACGATGAAAGTTGAAATTTTGGGAAAATTTAAGATCGGGTAGAAGAAAGGAGTAACAAAGCATGTACGCTGTTGCCTTACACACCTCCTCCGCCGGTACTTCCTTGACACAGGTAGGTATCGTTAATGTGACACCAACCAGCTTCCGACTGCTTCCAGCAGAAGGCAGTGTAGTGGCTGATCTGGTGCTGCCATGGTGTGCTACCACTGCGTACAGGTCAAACACAAGGCTACCAGATATCTGCGGATGCCCGAGTGCCATCCCACTGAGGTCCAGGTCGCTGAGGGGAAAGTGACATGACCGAGGGCTTGGCGCGATGTGCTGCCGCTATAGGTAGAACGCTTAAGTTGCATAATCACCACAGATGGCAGGCACCAGGCATCGAACTTAAGTTGTTTATTGGCCTATCTCCTCGAATCCTGGATGCATAAAATAGCAAAAACACAAGGAATATATATTAGAACACAGCCCTTCCTCAGAATCTTCAAGAAATGTAGTGATTGGAGAAGCTCTTGATCATGGTGTGAGCTGAGGCCTCGAATTTCAGATTTCGCTAAATTTCAGAATAATCAATAAGGTTTTGTTTCTTTTTTTGTAAACAAAAGCTTATTTCTGAATCACCTTTTAAAAAATGTGATTCAGCTTTTATTTTTTATCATTGCGTTTGGATTGCTATTGCAAGTCGATTGATATACAAATATTGACTATGCTAGGCTGAAAAATGATCTTGAACTGACATGAATTCAGGTCATTTTTGTGTTTTGATCTAGATTTGCCGTGACAAGAGGAAGCGAGGAGGTCCTAAATAATGATTCTAACTCAACTCTGTCAGACGCTAGAGCCCAAAAACTTAAACTCAAAATTCCACTTTCCTTGACCCGTCATGGCCTCAATATTGACCTGAGCCAAAAAGTGACCATATATTTTTCATGAATTTGTAAGAGCTATCCACCAGCGTTCACGTTTATTTCGCTATCCCGCATAGAAGCCGAATTCGAGGGAAGTGTTCAAACACCCCCACCTGAGCGAAGGGGGCTGGGAGGCCCACCGGGGTGCAGGTTAAAGTAAATGCTCTACCACCATCCATTACTACGTTATTCAGTTTTAGCTATTTTCCCATCTTTTTCCAAAGGAGAGATCATGGCTCATATCTGCTCTTAGGTCACCGATATACAAATATCGGAACATGTTTTGTAGAACTCGGTTGGGTTATTATGTGATATGAGTTTCAATCACATAGGTTACCCTGCTCTGAATTATGTTATTTTAATCCCTTTTTTAGGCGAGGTCACTTGATCTGCATTGGTGACCTGACCTAACCTGACTTAACCTTAAATTTTATCAAAAGTTGTAAAAATGGTCAGAGCGTTTGTATGCCATGTACGGCGGCGCTACGCGCCACTGTTTTTATCCTGTCTTCAAAAACCCAGGGGGCGGGTATCCGCCCTCTGTTAATGCGCCTATTAAAACGTTTTTTTATTAGTTGACGCAAACACGTGCTAAAGGTTTTTTCACATCAAATTTTTGCTTTCTTTTTGGTGCAATCGTAGGGACCCTTTTCGGCGCAGCCCTCCCCCTCTGAGTGAAATCCTAGCTTCGTCCCGATGTTAAGCTGTATTAAATGTCCATAGATTTGTTTTAATATTATTTTTTTCAAAAACTTTCGATAGAGAGCATAGAAAGCTAATTGGTTAATTATTGGCAGTATGAGCGGAATTACCCTCATTTTTTAATTGGCTTGATATTTGCTATCTTCCAAGATATCGGGAATTTACAATTCGGATTTTTTATTGAACAGTTTGGCTCAGGGTTGACCTATTGTACCGCACTTCGTTTTATGATTTAAACAGGGATTTCGTTAGGGCCCGTTGTTTATTCTGGTTTAGTCCGTGAATTGTTGTTAGCACTTCAGGTCCTGGCCCTGCACTTCAGGTCTTCAGGTGAATTATTGTCAGCACTTCAAGTCCAACAGTTCCTGTCAAAAATCAATCGCATATGATAACATCACAATGCTGCCACTCATTGCACAACAACACGAATCCTGGTTCCGGACTGCCGACTGGAAAAAGCGTAGTCCGGACCAAGAGATGTCACTCTCGGGCGGAAATACCCATTAGGAAGGCGACAAATCCTATCGCGGCGGCGCGGCGCCGTTACTCGCATCCTGGGGAAGGGGAGGGAGTGACATTTCAGTGATGCGCCATCGACTTAACAGAGGGGTGTCGCTACCATTTCAGGGGCCACCCAAGGCTGATTTGAAAGGGTAAAGTACTCCTTTTCCCCCTGAATACGTCTAAACAGCAGTGTTATATTCATCTACATATGATTACACTGTACATAAAGTGAAATATTATTTAATAGGTCTATGTTATAGGCCATCAAGTGAACTATAAAAACATCCACATTTTGAAGGAGGAAGGACTATAGGAACTGTTCTCGCTGTATCCCCTACCTATCTCTCTGACGCTGTGCGAAAGGGGTGAGCGCGGCCCTCCCAGCGTGCAGCCTACCACATGGCGTTCCCCTGTACCTCGCTTTGCCGGCTCTGCTGCGGACCCTTCGGGTCTACTTTGAATTAAATTGCTCACTCACTTATTGATGTCACGAAAAGAGCTCATGGATGACCATTCTGTGAACAAGATACCTCAGGTAATTCCCGAAGAGCACCGAAGGAAGGGATTAAGGACGCCTAGACTGCGCGGTGACAATGGCCTGTCAGTCGCCGTTACGGGGAGGGGGATAGGGTGATGGCATCAGAATTCAGCGGTGGGAATTTTTCGAGGGTTGTGACAGTGTACAGCACACTTGCATATGCACTTTCCAGGCAACACGAAAGGGATGGTACCCATATTTAGGTTTCAAACAGCCTCACCAGTGTTGCACAGCAGACGTAGGGGAAACGGGAGAAGCACGAATATTTTACTTTTTAATGCAGTAAATTTGATATCAACATGTCATGTTATCTCACGCTTTCGAAAAAGTTCTCAAAACACACACACACAAATATTATATATATATATATATATATATATATATATTTAATTAAATATGACGAAATATTCGGAGTTGGTTTTTTCTTGGTGAGGCTTTCAACTTTGCGGACTAGGTTTTTTCCTTGGTTGTCCAGATCTGAGTGAATTGCGCTTATATTTTCAACATGTTCAAGTAACGTTTCATCAATCCAATTGACATCCTCAGACGACATGAGAGACATAAGACGCAAAGTTAAAAATCCATATGATATACGTTATAAATCCAAAAGTAATCACAGATCGGTTCGGTCAGTAATTATTTGAAGAAAATGGAGCTGACATGGCTCTAGAATTATTCCTGTGTGCAGGTGCTTTTAACGTGGAAGGTATCTCCATCAATAGCAAAAGAGCAAACATTGCTATCAACCTTTCTGTTATATGATAAACGGCTTAAATAAAATAATGCAGGTATGACGAACTATTTGATCATCATGTCGACATCACTAGGACACATTAACATTACATAACACTCAATGACAATTCACTATTCACTGATATGCATTACACTGTACGGTTTGAGCTAACCTGTTGGGAGCCGTTTACCATGTCCCCCATCAACTTCATCTGTCTTTTGATTTCTGGGTCCCTGTCTCTGATATCAACGGCCTCCAGGACCGTTAGCCTCCTGTCAAAGCATCGCGCTATGATGTATATATTATTAGCATAACTCTGGGGAGTTTTAGTTTGTGAGTCGTTTCAGTATGTTTTTGGGGGCGCTGGCCTGGAGGTGGAATGTCATACATCTTGAGAGTGTAGTTGTGCGTCCGATATATATCGAGTTAGCACGGGGCGCACAGTCACTGATGGGGCAATGGTACCCATCTACATGCATCTAATGAAACTTGCATCAGCGAAAATCTGTTCCCATCCTTTACTAATATCAAACACACCCATACCCACACCCACAGCCACCAACACACACACACACACACACACACACACACACACACACACACACACACACACACACACACACACACACACACACACACACACACACACACACACATACGCACACACACAGATATATATATATATATATATATATATATATATATATATATATATATAACATTGGTTTAGTTTGGGAAAAGGTTTTGATTGATGTATTATTGATTGAAAATGACGGCATATCTGGCATTGATGAGCCTTCGGTTTAGAGTCTCGATTCTTCTGATACGCTTTTTCATCTTTCGAGGACTGTTCAAACAATATTTTCCAAATGAATCATGTATCAACGCTATGTTTATCACATTAACATTTTCAGGCATGTCATTGGGCACATATAATTATTAAAAAACAGTCATTAATATAGGACACATCTAGCAATCTGTTCGATTCGTCTCGATGCCGGTTTATTTCCTTTAAAGGGAATGTGGCACCTTCATAACGTGATTTAAACTGAGATAACCAAATTGTTAAGCAAGTCGGAAAACTCTGTACTCCATATATCACTTGTCTTGGAACTCGATATTTCCTTAGAAAAAAGCTAAAACCTACCTGACACCAGCCCCCTCATCAGCCCCCGCCGGGCGGCCATTGTTGTGAGCTGCTGGTGTGACGACATATGCTGACGTCACGATGAGCATCAGCCAATCGAAGCCCTTGAAGCTTTTCAAGTATGGTAGTGGTTGCCAGATCGTGACATCATCCACAGACTGATATTTATTTGTTTTTCTAGAGGAGCATTTTAAAGATCAAAATATTGAGCTTATTGTACATTTTTCAGAGAAATCATGAGTGGTTTCATTGTTTTCGACTAAAAGTACGCCTAATTGCACTGAATTCCAGGATTCGACCAAGGTGCCACATTCCCTTTAAGAGTAATAACACCAAAAAGTAGCTTCAACTTCATGCAGTTGTAATGAAACGGCACCATCGTGAGATAGAAGTTGCAACTTTTTTAATTGCAGAATATTTGATTTTTACACTTTCGCTTAAAAATGAAAATCATTTATCTAAAACCTACACTCTACATTCTCATAAGCGGTGAGTTTATCGCATTCACACACCCATGCATTCATCACAATGTTCTTCACCGTCTGGGCCCTAGAGGGGGCCCATCAAACAGCGACAGTGTGGAGACCTGGTTCATTTGACGGTTGATGGTGGGGCTCAGGTCCCGGATGAACACAGATTCCAGGGCCTGCAGCTTCTTAAATGTCGGTGTCCTGTACAAGCATAGTCCAGATTAAAGTCTTGTTATGGTCGCGTTTTATATGTTTTTTTTCCGGGGCGCCTTCTTGAAGATGCATCGTCATTCTCCGAGAGAGACTTGTTGTTGTTTGTCCAACGTAACTATATTCTGGACGGTGCGCACAGTCACCATATGGAAAATTAAATTTGGATACTACGTTGTTCACCTTCAACTTCGAGTTCTCTGCGGACAGGATGTTTTTCATCACCAGTGTATTCCGATGTTGGGGTGCTCTTGTAGAAAATGTGAATTCTGTCGCCTTCCAGTTTATTGCTAGTTTCGGGCTGGCAGTGATTGCTGAGCTGCATTCGGATGATGTCTTCGAGTTCACTTTCTCGTAGTTATTGCTTGAAAAGATATTACGGATACGGTCAAGCTCTTGGTGGACGAGCTCCCAGGTGCTGCAGTGCGTGAGAGCCCGAGAGAAATAGGCTCTGATCACGCTGTTTCCGTTGAGACATTCGCTTTTTCCGTTGAGGCAATGGCCGGTGTTAGTCTCTTTGCGGTAGACATTGGTTTGGTACTTGTTGTTGGAGGCATCGACCTTTACATCCAAGAAAGGGATTGTGTTTTCTACGCTTTCTTCGGTACTGAATTTGAGCTCTGAGACCTCTTCAAGATTTCTCTTAAGAAGATTCGGTTGGTAGCGTCCTTGATATCGGTAAAGATATCATCCACGTAGCGGTAGTACAGGTGGGGTTTGGTTTCCATCGCCTGCAGAGAGTTTTCTTCCACACAGCACATATAGCTTCGGGCGAATAATACTCCCAAGGGAGAACCAATCGCAATGTTTAGTTTAGTTTAGTTTAGTTTATTAAACATATCACCAACGGGTCAGTAAAACCCACTTATAGATGAAGTCGATAAGATAAAAGCAGTACACTGGATCAAACAAACAAAACGATAAAATGTAAATAACGCTAAAAACATCCACTCTCGTCGAGCACACTGTATACACCTTAGACAGTAAAGGAAAAGGCGATCACTCGCTTCTTAAAATCTCCTAAGCTCGTGTGCCAGATATCAACGTCCCTATTTGCATTTAAAAACCTGTTACAGACACGGGGAATTCTGGTAAACATGCTCGACCTTACAGTGTTAGTTCTGGCGTAGGGAACGTTGAAAAGCAACCAGTTTCGAAGTGCACGGGGAGGCGCTGCCAATGGGAAGCATTCCAAAAGAAAATGTGAATCAATTTTGTGATTATGAATGTTTCTGATGAACATAATATCATACTGTAACCTTCTCGCGGATAAGGATGCCAACCCAAAATGACGGAGAAGGTCAGCATACTCCAGTGAAACGTTTTGAACACGACACCTTGCGCAGAGCCAAATAAGAAACTTGTGCTGAATTTTGTCCGCACGTTTCAGATGTGTGTCGGCAGCTCCTCCCCATATCACACAGCCATATTCCAAAATACTCCGAACGTTGGCGCAAAAAGTCACAATCATACTTTTATGATCTATCCCCTGCAGTGATGGACCATTCTTCCCTGTCTGGAAAGACCTTATTAAAAGCCCTAGAGCCCTGTTGGCCTTTCGCACCATGTCATCGATGTGGGACTGAAACGTTAATTTCGAGTCTATGATCACTCCAAGATCGCGCATCTCACTCACTCTCTCAATCTCCGAGTTGCCTATGTGGTACGTTTCTAAAATGGGCTTTGTACGAAGTGTCAGAGTTAAATATTTACACTTTGAAGGATTCAGTGACAGTTGCCACTTCATTGACCACGCGCATAATCGATCTACGTCTACCTGCAGTTGTGTGGCATCAGCTGTACTGTCAACTCTGCGATACAGTTTACAGTCGTCGGCGAAAATTATACAATCCGAGTGGACAGCAGTCGGTAGGTCGTTAATAAAACAGGCGAAGAGGAGGGGCGAGAGATGTCCCCCCTCAGGTGTGCCTGAGGTAACCGAGATCCACGAAGAGCATTGGCCATTCACAACTACCCGCTGCTCTCTTCCAGAAAGGTATGATTTTAGCCATGACAATGATGTCCCGGTGATATTAAATGATTTTTCCATTTTATGAATCAGAAGTTTGTGACTTACGCTTTGAAAGGCTGAACTAAAGTCTGTATAAATTATATCAGTTTGTGAGCCAGCGGATATGTTGCTCCAGGCCACGCTCAACATCGATCCCAGAAATGTTTAAGGTGTCAGAAGTAAGAAAGGGGTGAATCTATCGAATTGAAACTGCTAGCAAATAATGGCCCTACCGAGTACTACAACCTATAGGTTCCTGTTGCAATGTTTTACCTGTGACTTCTAAGAGGTCATCTGAACTGCTGGGAGATTTTCTGACTTGGGTCAATATCTTTACAGGAAAGGACGATAAAACTTTTATTTTGATTCCTTTACGTTGACACTGCTTCTACGGTTCGACTGATGTGCATATTGCATATGTTAGATTAAATAGTGACCTTGACCTGACCTGAGGTGTGACCTGATGACTGATGTGTGTCACCTGATGTTTGGGGCCAATGGTCGGGAATTTTTTTGTCACCAGTTGAAAAAATTATAAATCGAAATCAACCGGCTTCTAATTTTTACAAGCCCAAAAATGTGTCCGTGATTTACACTATCCACCTAAAGATCTCGATCTTAATTGACAGGGGGGAATTCCAGGACAAAATGGCCAAAAATATTTCAATTTGATGCCACCATGTCTAGAAAAAATCTTAAGCTTTGTCTCCGGGGTAGTTTTGGGCCAGGAAAATGCCTGTGAGAATGGTAGCCCCAGCAGACCAACGGTGACCGAGTTATAGCCCGAGACATTTTCGGGAGGTCACCTTGTAAACTCATCTCTGATCCTTCATAACTCAAAAACGCTTTGCCTGATTAACAAGTTTTGTATATCATTAAGCTCGTCTTGAACTATACATTATTTTGAAGAAAAAAATAAGACTTCAAGATAAAAAAGAATTTTAATTCGTTTGAACTTTCCTTTTTGACCTAGCTTGACCTTTTCATACTTGAAATTTCCCTTTTAGAAACCTAGAATGTTTTGTCTCATAAAATATTTTTCGATGAGAAATTTTCAAAAATGCGTTCTTGCTATAAATTCCAAATGTTCGCACCTAAGGTAGGTATGCAGACGGTTTTTACCACTGCAGTAGCACAGTCTCATGTTTAACACCGCAAACAGAGCGACTGCTTTTGTAATCGGTTGCTTACAATGATATTGCATTGTCGTTACGAAATTTTCATCGTGAAAGTGTCAGAATTTATGAGAATTAACACGCGCCCACACGAGGGGGCGGGCTACTGGTTTCGTCAGGTTTCTACATGTAGTAAAAAAATACCTTCGCGCAGCGCCACCGTACTTCATCTACCACTAACTCGACATTTTAGCAACTTCTGGCAAAATAATCTAGGTCAACTGGCAGGTGGTGGGTACCGTAAATACCGTAGGTCAGCTGGCAACTGGCTGGTGAGGGGGCGACCTGAGGTAGATGGCCGTCGTTATGCCTTGTGGGACGTTCAACTTTTTTCCTTAATTAACCCTTCATCGTGGGAGCTGCTCGTTTGGGTGGTGGGGTCGGGGTCTCCGTAAAAAGTCTCTTGATGACTCTAGTGAGACTCCGACTCCTAAAACTAAACTGGCAAAAACTTTGACAGGATTTATAAAAAGAAAAGTAGCAGTCCTTAAAAGTGATTGAAAGGAAAGAGCAAAGAAACTTATTTGGAATGGGCCTTGGAGCCTTAAAAGAAAATTTACAAAGATTTCGCGACTTCATCAATAATTGAAACAAGCATGACTTATCCTATAAGCACCACTAACTCACACAATTACAACGTTCCCGGAGATGGAAAAATAGTATGGATACAAGATGCCCAGTGCAGCACAGCATACTTTTGAGAGGATTCATACAATGTAAAAAAACGTGTCTGAAAACCTTTCATTCCCAGGAAATAATTTGAATCTGCTCATATATGCGAAAAAATGTCCTGAAATCATAACACATTCGACTTGCTCACTTGAAGAGGTTGCCGCACATGATATTTTTAAAGGTAATCATTTCATAGCTTCATAGGCTAGGTCTCTTGACCTTGGTTGGCGGTCTGACTTGGTATGACCCAGACCTAAAATTTTTCCAGAAGCTGCAAAAGTTTCGAGTTAGAGGTAGATAAAGTACAGTGGCGCTGTGCCAAGGTGTTTTTTTTACTACCTGTGGAAAACTGAGGAGGCTGGTTGCCCGCCCCTCGTGTGGGTAAGTCTTAATTCTCATAAATTCTGACACTTGCACGATGAAAATTTCGCAAAAACAATGCAATATCATTACAAGCAACCGATTACAAAAGCAATCGCTTTGTTTGTGGTGTTAAACATTAGGCTGTACTACCGCAGTGGTAAAAAAGCGTCTGCATACCTACCTTAGGTGCAAAAAAGGAATTTATAGCAAGAACGCCTTTTTGAAAATAAACTTATCGAAATGTTTTTTTTATAAATCAAACTTTTTTTAGGTGTCTAAAAGGCCAATTACAACTGCGAAAAAGTCGAGCTAGGTGAAAGAAGAAAAGGTCAAACGAACTAAAAGTCAAAACATTTTTTTAAATTTAAAATTTTCTTTTTTCGAAATAATGTATATTTCAAGACGAGTTTAATGATATAGAAACTTCTTGATCAGGCAATGATTTTTTGAGTTATGAAGCATCAAAGATGACTCTACAAGGTGACCTCCCGAAAATGCCTCGGGCTAAAACTCGGTCACCATTGATCAGAGGGGGCTACGATTCTCACAGGCGTGTTCCTGGCCCAAAACTACCTCGGAGACAAAGTTTCAGACTTGTTTCAGTCAAGCCTTGGTCGATCTGTCCTGGAATCCCCAGCATTTTGAAGCACTTCTCGTGAAATTGAAGTTTGTAATTTTAAAGTAATGGTTTAGTCGTTACTTTTTCAAATACTATCATTCAATTTCAAATTTCAAATTAAAGCAAATCGTTACCAAGAATCCTCAGTACTGCGATCGAGATCACGAGAAAGTACTCGTACTTATACATATATGACGTAACTTTTTCGTAGTACGTTACGATACGCTAAACTTTGGCGTAGTGCGCTACAGAATTCGCCCAACTACGCTACTCTTCATTTCCAGAGCTACGGCTACGGAAAAATGATTTCATACCGTAGCGTAGGCCATCTCTGCTGGTGAGATTGTGACCTGAGCGGGGCGAGCGTCTTTGTGCTTTGTTGGACGTTCAATTTTGGCTTCTAAATTGGGCCTTCATTGTGGGAGCTGCTCGTTCGTATGGTGGGGTCGGGGTCTCCGTGACTACTCCGCTAATGACTTTAGTGAGCACCAGACTCCAATAACCGAACGTGGAATAACTTGGACAAAATTTATAATAAATATATGGGTTTCTGGGATCCAGACTCTCATCTGTCCGACTAAGGCAGACCACCAGAGTAGCACAACGCAGAAATACAGGTCGGCAGCCAGCATGAGCATTGAGCAGTCGTCAGATCTAACAGCCCAGGGGGCGAGAGTCCGTGGCCTTCACCCAACTCAGTAGACGGTTTGTCGATCGGCCACTCCAGAAAGCATGGGCCGGCTGGGAAGTCAGCCCGGCGGCCGTTAGAGTCCCTGCCGAGTGGTGGTGTCCACGCTACCGGTCCCACGGCCAGCGCGGGGGCCAGCGGAGACGGTCCAGCGGAAACAACAGCCCACCTCCCCTCCAGTACGCGACCGAACCGCATCAGTTCCTATTAATAGCACGGACCTATAGGCGGATCCAGGGGGCAAGGGGGCACATGCCCCCTCGATCAATTCTCGGCGGCCCCCTAAAATGGTCACGGCGCCCCTGAGATGTCGCTTCCCACCCCCTCCCCCCTCCCAGGATGCAAAAATAGGCGCCCACCGATAGAATTTTGCGCCCATCTGATAGGTTTTGCCGGTCCAAAGTGGCGCCCCCCGACCGGATGGTGCCCCCTCCCCCGGGAAGGTGCCCCCGATCGGAAATCATGGATGCGCCTATGCGCGGATCCAAGATATCTAATGGGGAACACATGGTGAGGGGGATTTGGAGCAGAAAACCCTATCAGATTTGCCCCAAATGCCATCAAGGAGACGCCGATACACTCGTCCTCGGGGAGAGTAGGAAACTACCTTTCAGGGGGCACCATCGACCTTTTGGGGAGAGGGGAGGGAGTCAAGGATCGATAAGGGGGCAAGTGCCCCTTAGCTGCCTTTTCGTGCATCCGCCTTTGAAACATATGTGTATGATTCCAAAATATTTCGGAAAGTGGGAGCGGGCATGCTGACTCCAAGCCTTCTTATTCTGAAGTGTATGATATACAACGAAGGTGATAGACATGAGGACTAATAAAATACTGTTAGGGAGATATGATGACTCAACCACGTCTGTTTTTACAAAAGTGGCTCTAAACGCAGCACTGGTGCTGGAGACGTGCTCCGTGGCGATAGCATTCCAGTTTCAATTTGAAAAAAAACTGAGCTGTGCATAGGCGGATCCAGGATTGCCAAGCGAGGGGAGGCCCTTGCCGGGGGATGGGGCACCATTCGGACCAGGGGGTGCCACTTTTGGCCGGAAAAACTATCGGGTGGGTGCCAAATCCTATCGGTGGAAGCCGATTTTCGCATCCTGGGGTGAGAGAGTGGGAAGCGACATTCAAGGGGCACCATTGGCCTTTCAGGGGGGGCACCGCGAATATTTCAGGGGGCGCCGAGGGTCGATTGGAGGAAGAGGCACGTGCCCTTTGCCCCCTCTGAATCTGCGTATAGAGCTATGGAAATTGTGTAACATAATGCACTTTAAGCGTGTTGGTGTCTTGAATTTGCTGCACTCTTGGTCATGTGCATTTATGAACGCGCTGCACTTTTGAGCGGACTGAAATTTTGAATGGGTTGTACTTTTGAATGCGCTGAATGTGCTGTACTTTTGAACTCGGGAAGAATAGGATGGGCTCGTGTTCAGCAAATACTAGAGAGATCAACTTCGAAATCCTTCAACCGTGTATTATTACTCCAATCTTGACCATAAAGTTGAGTTTTTGACCATCTAACCTCTCAAAGGTCACGTGAGGTCACTGGAGCATACAGTGATTATGTTGCCAATAACTTCTCACTGAATTGAGATAAAACTTCCACCTTGCTCGCATTGTGCTTATCTTGTCACGGGGATTTGATTGATTTGCAACATAACCATACCGGGTCACCCTGTGACCCTGCCAAGGCCTTTAAATGTAGAGGTAGAACGCTCCGCTCTAAAAAGAATGGCAACCCCTGTTTCTAGATATTTTTACGTTTGTGACGTCAACAGTTGCTCTCGAGGTGGAGCCGCCCATTCATTCAATGAGAATTGACTGCGGACCGTGGAATGTTTTACGGTTTCAAAATGCATATGACGAGGGGTAGACCCGGGATTTATCACCCCACGTACACAAAAAACAGCATTATTGCCCCCAACACGCAACTTATCCCCTGATAGCCCCGTCTTCTACAATACCCAGCGACAATGCGTTGCTAAGCAGCACTAGGCGATCGCTGACGTCATCAACATGGTGAATGCCAGATTTGAGGCTCCCAATTTTGGCCTAGGCTAAAAAGCCGAGCGACACTCCCGGACCCTACCATAGGTGGTTGTGAGGCAATTATCCCCATTTGACCTAGCCATGCCATATTAACTATACATCTTTCGGTTTTCCGCTGTGAGAGGAATCCAGTGATGTATAAAGATTTGCTCTAGCTTCGCTGAGTAAAAGTCTAAAGAGGGAAACGTACACGGCGCTGTTGTAAGCCTATGGGAGCCTTCTTTGACCAATGCTGGCTTCAACATTGACCTGAAATGAAATAATTCTGATAATTTCTCATTGTCTCGAGCACACTTTTCGCCGGCCATCCGTAATTTTTCTCTAGCTTTCCTGGGAAATAAGATACGGAAGAAGGGCGAAATGTACGTCTCCCCAGCAAGGCGCGTCGTGCCGAGGACCCCGGTGGGGCACATGTTGATATGGCTTGGAAATAATAGGGCTAATCAATGGACAATCCGGGATTTTTTGTAGAGACGATTGTAGGTCAGGTACGAGCCATGGCCTCTCCGTTTGAAATGTATGGGCAAGATAATTTAAACTAAAAAAACATCGGTGGGAATGAAGATACAGTCTTTGCTTTAATTTTTGGACTTACCCTCCGATTCTAATGATTTGCGTTCTGACCCAATCTATGATTGGTCTGATCCTTTTAATCGGGCTTCACATTCGAACGTGCTGCACGTTTGAACGGGCTGTAATTTTGATCGTGCTGCACTTTATAATGCGCTGCAGTTTTGAACATGCTGCACTTTTGAACGTGCTGCACTTCTGAACCGTGGACCTTTTGAACTCTAAGCGAAATATCTTGCTGCACTTATGAACCGCTGGCCTTTTGAACACCGCTTCTCTGACCTTGCTGCATTTTTGAACGTGCTGCACTTATGAACTGTGGGTGTTTTGAACGTGCTTGATAATCGAGTCTGCTGCACTTATGAACTGCGGGGGTTTTGAACGCGCTGCACTTTTGATCGTGCGGCACTTATGAACTGCGGGCGTTTTGAACATCGCTTCCTTAATGGTGCTGCACTTTTGAACTGCGGCAGTTATGAGCAGTGGCACTTTTGATCGTGCTGCACTTTTGATCGTGCTGCACTTATGAACTGCGGGCGTTTTGAACATCCCTTCTTTGACCTTGCTGCACTTTTGAACTGCTGCACTTTTGAACATGCTGCACTTTTGATCGTGCGGCACTTATGAACGTGCTGCACTTATGAACTGCGGCACTTTTGATATAGCGTCATTCTGTCGACCAGAACGCATACTAGTGTGCCGCACGCATGCGCAGTATAGTACCTTGTAGTCAATTCTACCGTAATGCGCATGCGTACGGCATACTATTATGCGTTCTGCCCAAGACCGTTCTGCCGGCTGAATAACACGGCTAGTCATTTAAGCTTTAGTAGCCCGAAGGCATGATTACCTTAACACGGGCCTACAGATTTTTCTTACGCCATTTTGATCACGTGATTTTTAAAGTGCTATTCATCGTCAGGTTTGCGCTATCCAAGGCTAAGTTTGTAATGTCTTTAATGCGCCATCACTAACGTTTGCGTGTTTACTACAGCTTTTTCGCGGAAGGACAAGGCGAGTATTCACCATTGTTTTTGGTTTTGGTGAGGTGCTGGATAGATGGATGGGCAGTGCATAGTGTAGTATTTATTTCTAAGTTAAGTTCGTCACGGGATTGTTCAGAATGTTCTGGGGCAGGGATTGCCTCTCAAAATATCTTGTGTTCAAATATTGATTCTTGTTTTTTGCAGTTGAAACGTCGCTTATTGCTTCAGTTATGACTGCTCCTTTAAAATGCAAAGCCATCATGCCCGGTATTATGGTAGTAGGCAGATCACATCTCACGGTTCAAGAGGATCATATCAGAATGTCCAAAGTTCAAAGGGTCTAATGTTCATAGGTTCTACCTTATGAAAGTTGGACCTTTTGAATAAGAAGTCCAACGTTCAAAAGGTCCAAAGAGGCGTGCTCAGATGCATAAGGGCCAGTCTGCAGAACGTGGCAGGCGACTCGACGAGGCGCTTGGGGCAGCCCAAAGCCTGCCCCAATTGGGGCGGAAATTTGGATGCTGGGGCAGACTCCTCCAATAGGAGGGTATTTTTACTGATACATTTTTATCTACTCCATTTTAAACGAAACACCCAGAAATGAAATAAAACTGTGCATCCAACTCCACGACGACAACGCACTCACCACCCCCTACGCACAGCAGCAGCTATCTTGCATTCATGATGCACGACTTCAAGAATACTTTTATTCAAAGGTATATTTACAAGCGAAGTCTTTTCCCCTACAGACGTCATTTGCCTCTGCTTTCAGGCCGTATAATCTAAACCTTACAAAATTTTTCAATTGATAACTAAATTTGAAAAAGAATAATTTTTCTAAAGCTAAAGTATTTCCCCCATTTTCCCAAATTTTCATGAAAGCATAACAAAATTTGGAATATTTTCACAAGACTCAAGCAAAGAAAGATTCCCGTACGCCCCTTGTGACGTGACATCACTGACCGGCATTTGTTCTTGGGGGAAGGGGCTGGCATGATTTTCTTATGAACGGTGGACCCTTTGAACAGTGGACCTTTTGACATACACCCGATTGGCGGCCTTTGGTGATCAAAACATAGCAGAGGAAATGCAAAAAACTACATACAGGGAAATTTTATTTAGAGTTCTTAGATTGTTTTTTGTAACTAAAACTTAGTTTAGATTAAAAATTTCCAAAAAAATTAAATTTAGCTTTAGAAAGGCACACGTTGCCCGATTTTTTTATTAATTTCCAGGAACTTTGACTTTACGTCTATTAAAAAATTTCCTGATTTGGTATCTTTTTAACCATATGCCTCTTGATGACAAATATGACGCTTTTGAGACAATTCAGCTTTTACGGCGCAATTTTAACTACTGATTGTTGTTTCTTTTCGTTATTTTTTCTTCTTCCCTCGGCGATTACCCGGACCGACTGCTGCCCCAAGTACTAGTTCCTGCCCCAAGAGCTCCCCTCTGCCCCAAGATCGACCAAAAGCTGCCCCAAATCGGTAGGTCTGCCCCGAGGCTGCCCCAACGAGATCTCGTCGAAATCTGCCACGTTCTGCAGACTGGCATAAGAGTGGGGTGCATGATGCCGCAAAGGCGTGGTAAGGCACATGATAATAGGAGGAAATTAGGGTTAGGTTAGGTTAGGTTGGGTTGGGTTAGGTCAGGTCAGGTCAGGTGTGTATGCCTTTGGTCCCTATTTCCTAGTCTGGGGATATCACCCCTCTTTCCAGAATCTGAGTATGCCTCTGGTCTGAGTACCACTTTATGCTACTCCTCTAACCCTCCCTCCTTCTGTCTGTTTCACCTCTTGGGATTTTCTTGCAGATTGTGGGAATATTTCTAAAACATTTCCCAAAGTGGTACCCCAGTGTGCAAAGTATGGCATTTTCGACGAGATCTCGTCGGTGTGAGTGCCCTTGGAGACAGGAGCGAGTGGTGCGAATTTTATCAGCCTGGTGCGAATTTGCAAGACTGGTGCGAGGAAGTTGACACTGAAAACTAAAAAAATTAATGACTGAATAGTTAGGAAGACACATGAGGGGCCTCATAAAAAGTCCTTAACTAACTAATAAGAGAGGTAGTATTGCATCGTGTGGGTAGGAATGTGTGCGTTTTTCTCCCTGGTATATGGCAGATTGGTGCGATTTTTTTAGGCTGGTGGTGCGATAATTTTGGATGGCTGGTGCGACTCGTCTGGCCTGCTGCCATACTTTGCAGACTGGGTGGTACCCAGACCAAAGGCGCACTCAGAATCTGGAAAAAGGGGTGATATCCCCAGATCGATTAGGAAATAGGGACCAAGGACATACACAACTGACCTGACCTGACCTAACCTAACCTTACCTTACCTTACCTTACCTTATCTAACCTAACCTGACCTAACTTGACCCTCATTTCCCCCTATTATCATGTGTCTTAGCACGCCTCTGCAGCATCATGCACCCCACTCTCATGCATCTGAGCACGCCTTTTTGGACATTTTGAACATTGGACTTCTTATTCATAAGGTCTAACTTTCAAAGTGTAGAGCCTATGAACATTAGGCCCTTTGATCAGTGGACCTTCTGATGTGATCCTTTGAACCGCGAGATGTGATCTGCCTACTACCATAATACCATCATGCCCTTCCTCATACGCACCTGTTCGTGGTTAGCATCTTTCTTCATTCCTATGCTGGAATAATTTCTGTCATTAATTAATGCTTTGAAATTGGCATGTTATTAAAGGAAATATGCTGTCAGATTAGCTCCATGATTAAATTTAAAGGATTTTGCATACTATTGAAGGAAATGAGCATTTTTTCTGTGCATATTTTGCTACTATTCTGAATTGGAATTGACTCTGACTCAATGGTGATTTGAGTCTGAATTGAGTCAGCTCACTTCTGAATTTAACCTGAGTCAAGTCAGCTCACCATTTTCAACTGTGAGTCAAGTCAGAATCAGAGTTGGCCATTTAGCTGTGAGTCAGAGTTGAGTTGACTCAAGAAAATTTGAGTCATCAACAAGTCTGATGACAGTAGAGTGCAAAACAAATATAAACTTGAAATGGTCTGTCATCCTACCTGTTATGTACTGTGTGCTGCAAATACAAAGCTGCAACCAGCTCACAAAGGAGGTGAGGCGTAAACAAGACACGTTCCAGGCGCATACGCTGTGGGCCACAGACGGCTGAACGGCTGAAATGAGCAACACTTGAGTCTCCCTTTTATCGGACACCAAGGTCGTGCACTGGATGCATCCGACAGGCAGGTTTGTGTGGAGTGGCGATTTGATGTGTCGGGGCTGTCAGCTGTATGTGATTCGCTTGAAGTGAAGTGTGATTGACGGAGATTCAAACCGGAGTCACGGCCCGTGAGGCCCAGACAGGCGCCGCGGACGAGCTGCCGCAACGTCGGCACCAGTGACGTCAGCCTCCTCCTCGCCGGCACCAGTGACGTTAGCCTCCTCCTCACTGTTCTCAGTCTCCTGGTCCTCTGCAAAGTCCGGCCCCTCGCCATTCGTCCCGACGCCCGAGATGTCGGAGATGTCCCCGGACGCGCCGGCCTCGGTGCTGGCGCTGCTGACGAAGGCGCCCACGTGCTGCGCAATGAACGCGTGCCTCCTGCCCTCGGCACCGGGCCGGATCCAGCCGCTGTCGGCAGAGTAGGTCTCAGTTGGAGCCTCAACGGCCAGCCGGCCCACCCTGGTAGCTTAATGTCCATGTACCGGTAGCTTATACTTGCGTTGACCAAGTGGTAAGGCACCACACTCAGCGCCCGCTTCAACGCCATCTTCTTCTTCAGCACTGCGCCGCGCGTGTGGCAGCCGATGATCTGGTACCTTCGGATCTCCAACAAAGAAAGGCCCCATACTACATTGCTGTATTCAATGACTGGTCGGACTAGTGCCTTGTAGAGCTTCTTGAAGATGTGCTTGTCGAGAAAAGTGAAGGTACGCTTGATTATGACCAAAATTCTGTTCGCTTTTGTGACAAGTGGAAATATATAGCAAATATTGCTATTTAGTTAGCAAAATGGGAGCTTTTATTTGCTCAAAATGAACTGATACTACAATTACACGAATTAAAGAGAAAACTTGCAGCTGCTAGTTGCACTTGATCATAGAACTATGATTGAGTGCATTCATAGTTCTTCTCGTCTCCCTCCCCTATTGAGTTGGGGAGGGAGAGGAGAAGAAAACGATAGCTAAAGAGTAGTATGGGACATTTTAGTTCGGAAATATAGGTGTGTGGGTCGGTGATTGTGGCATTGGTTTGGAGCAGGTGTAAGTTAAAATCTCACTTAAGATCGCTCTAAATATTTTGGGATATTAATTTCCACTTATAATTCAATAATCTTGTGAAATAATTTGCCACACAACTATTATAATAGGATGCAGAACGAGCAAATAATATTGCGCTGCATCCGTGTGTGGGACTGAGACTCTTGTAAAGTTTTAGTCTGTGACTTACTCTCGGCTGAGCCAGCAAAGTTGCACATGCTACGTCTGGCACTTGCGTTCGCTGTGTTATTTAGAGACCCTGTGCTGAGGGCGCCATGTCTGAATTTTATGCTGATGCATTCACATTGTTCGTGTCTCGAAGATCTGATGTGTTGATGCTGTGCTTTAATAAGCTCATCATATTGTGTGAGATACAAGTAGGTGGACGAAAATATTAATTAGTAGACTGATATATCATTATAGTCTGTTCTTTTATTTTGCAAATGTAATTATCCTTCCATTCCGATGAAATTGATGACTAAATGAAACATGATAGAATATATGGTTTAATGTGCGTTTTCTTTAACACGTATTGTTTTCAGGGGCCTATGGTATGAAAAATATTCAGTTTAAGGCTGTGAACCAGCTAGCAATACTCTGAAATGGCAGGCTTAGTTGCAGACTATGGCTCCAGTACCAGCAGTTCTGAACAATCTGATGAAGAGGCTGAGAAACCATCACATTCAGCTCAAAAAGCGAGGTATGACTGAAGTTTGGTAGGTACAAGTATTGTGAATGGCCATTTGTGACTGTGTTCACTGCATAATACTTGTTAACACTGTCCTGACCCAAATATGATTTTGATCCTTCAGTCTATATTGCATGAGTCACCTGGTATGTTTTCTTGAATTATCTTTCATGTAGTTTCTTATTATCTACAATATGAATTCTTGCCTATAGAGAAGTGTAAGCATAAAAATGCTCATAAAGTTGCAAGATATAAATATTGTACCTAATTCCTTTGGTTTGATCCTCTCCTACTAAATTTACAGGAATTTAAGTTTTTAAAATAAGTTAAGTACTCATTTGTTCCTTGTAGCTGCTTGTGCTTTAACTTCCAAAGTTCAGTGTATGTCCTTTTTTAGATTTTAACTGCTTTCTGATATGAATGCAGATTTGCTACAATTGCCTGACTTTGGGTTGCATATAAGGGCATTGTGACAGACTTGTTACCTGGGTGCACGGGGGGGGGTTCAGCATCATAGCCTCCAATATGGCGGCGAAGAGGGAGAGGGATGGGTGGTGGCCTGTGAAGCCAAGGCTCAAGGCCATTCAAATCAGCGCAAGAAGGCAGTTCGACCATTAATTAAGGATGCCTCTACCATTGTTCACAATTTAGTGTTGAGTGCTGAAAATGTTATATGCCTATTTGAATTCCGATTTTTTTCGGACTTCCCCTTGTCCGCCTGTTGGGGGAATGCCTCCGTCCCACTCTTGACGCCCGTAGCTGCATACTATCAACATATCTTTTCCCCAGTAGGGAGTCGGAGCGTCTGCCCTTGCCAAGCTTCACATCAGAGCTGATAGGCGCGTCAGTGTTTGCCAATCCGTACCACGCAGCGGAGGACGCGCGTCGAGCCGTGCTGGAGAAGCATGTCAAGCTCACCACCTCACCCGCCGACCTCAGTCACATCAATGGAAAACAAATATGCTGGAACTATCGAAAGGGACGATGCCGGTTCGGCAGAAACTGTAAGTTTGCGCATGACTCTGATTTGCAGAAGGGTGCTGGTGAGGAAGAGGTGAATAGTGCAGAGGCTAGTGATGAGGCTACGCTGGCAGAAGTGTCCGGAAAGAGGCCTCACGTGCTGGATGGTGAGCAGCCACGGAAAAAGCGGCCTGGCTTGAGTCAGACACTTGTCCCCGGCAAGAAAGTGGTGAAAATGTTCAATAAGATCCAGAAAGGTCCACTTGTGTGAGTTGATGCATTTGAATGAAGGATCGCTCTCCAGCGTAATTTTTGTTCAACTTGGAAACTAGCACGTTGTTCTTATGTTTCTATTTTGCTCTGAGAGCAAAGCAGACACGAGGTTGTCAGTCACGTATGGATGAATGCCACGTGTCTTATTGGTAGCGCTGGTTCGAATTTGATGTTCAATTTGCTGTCATGTGCACATGGCTGCAAGAGTTACTTGCGGACTCGGACGCTGGCTGCAGAAAACGGGTTAGTACGCCCGATCTCCTCTTCTTATCGCCATCTCAAGTGATCACAGAGACCGAATATTTTGCCCAAATGTTCACCACTGTTGTCGGTCTTGTGATATGTGGTTGTTTGGAATTGTTGTGGACTTCCTGAGCATTGCGCTCAGGGAGTCTCAGGGAGTAGGTTTTTATTGTGACAGCAATAATTGACCGGGAACTTGCCCCCCACTTCAATGATATCTAGTGCACTTATGGTTACAGGGAGATACTTTAAGGGGCATTAATTACCAAATCAGGTTTGCCTGAAAACTGCTATGTCCCTTTTAAGTGTAATGAAACGGACCGGTGCACCTAGAACACCCAATGTTTTTTCCCCTTTATAAGGAACAATTTTGGTCGCTGATTGGTGTTCAGTTGTGCGAGACTAGTGTTGGTATGAACAATTTGAAAATTGTTTTCATTTACGATGTTTGTCCTGTGCTGTGAAAGCACTGTTTCAATATAACTTAAATCACATAATGCGGTAGGTGCGTGCGGTTCGCGCATCAACGTCAAGTTTTTGTGTATGTAAGAAGAGCATTTGTTTTCTGCACTTGCGTAGCAAAATCAAGTTTACGAACGAAGAATTGTATTCCAGATACAGGCACCGGCTGACTGCCTGCATACCTAAACTGACAGGTACCGTTGAAGGGAGGAGAACCCTTCTTGGGGAGTAAATGTCTGAAACACTCTTCACTTGAACCATGTCTCGCCTCGGGCCTCCGGTTGGTCTTAAGTAGTCCCACTGTAAACAGGGGCCGTTACATGGATAGTACGGGCTCCTTAGACTGGATGACGCTCCTTCACGACGATACAAGGTCATCAGGGGTAAACCAGGGCCACATTATCCATAGAAAGACTCTGCTATCAACAGGGCCCCACTCTGACCACTCATAGTCCTGGGGCTAGCCAAGACCCTTGGGTTATTGGTCTGTTGATCTTTAGTAACCAGCTAGCTCCCAATAAAGGAGTTTGGAGGCTCACGAGGTCCCTGTGGTCAGCCGGGGCCCCGATATGCCAATCATAGAAAGTTTGTAACCAATCGGTGACCCATGATAATGAAGTCATCATAATGGCTGCCGATGCTAGTGCACGGCTTATATATATATATATATATATATATATATATATATATATATATATATATATATATATATATATGTATATACATTGCTCTACAGACCTAGTGTAAACACTTTTTTTCAAAAATTTCTCCGGCGTTTGGGGGCCAAAGATAATTTGGCCCCCCTTCAGCGCTTTCGGGGGCCATGGCCGGAATGTCCCCCCCCCTGCGTCCGCCAATGTACACATACTATTGACTTCTCCGAAGACGCCTGTGATGATTTTAGTCCCCTCTGGTCAGCTGTTTCGAGATCAGAGCCACATGTGTTTCTACAACACTATCATTTAGTGATGTTTTACATTTTTCTCAGAAGCAGGCGGCATATGTAACGGATTATACAGCATTTTCCATAGTCAAGCATTCATAAAGTATTAAAAAGTGATTTTCTAAACAGTTTTGCCCCTAGAAGCTCAGAACCCCAGAAAGTTTTTTCCCCGTTTCTTCACAGAGCCTGGTGGTCTGCTACTTTCGTCAGCTATTTTGCGTGTTTCGGCCTCTTCAAATATTAGCGTAGTAGCGGTAGCTTTTTCTAAAATCAAAATGTAAGGGGAGCAGCGGGTAGCGGACTCGAAAGGATTCATAGCCGCTACCGCTACCGACCGCCTGTAAAGGGGACCGCCTCCGCTGCAAATCGGGGGATGGAGGCAGAGAGCAGTTTTTCTCCGTCAAAAAAAGGAAAAGAGATGAAATGCATGTTTCTGTGATTTTGCTTGCTTGGTTTGCGATCATACCAGGGATTTCAGTCCCCGACTGCTTTTTCGGTACCGGGATTCCGGGACTGGGTTGATGTCAATCCCGGGATCCTGGGTTATGATGTTTTTTCTGATGATCGTTGCAGCAAGTTTTGTTTTGTTCATTGCAGTGAACATTGGTGCTTATGTAACAGCGGTTTCTTCTTGAGATATATTCATCTAACATCAGACAGAACCTCTTCTCTTCGGACGTCTTCTTGCCAATCTCAGATTTAACCTCGCATGTTACCTTCTTGGCAGACTTCGTAGCGTGGTGCATTACACTGGTCAACAGCCAAAATGGATCCGGCACGTGAACACCTGTTTCTGCCTATCTCGATACCGCTGATTTCAAATTTAGTAACCGTTTTTTGCCATCGGACCTGGTTTCTTCTCCAGAGCATACCTGTTGTATAGCCCCTACACTTTCCAAACACTGTTATCAGCCTAACCTTTTGTGGAAAAATATAGATCAAGGATGTCAGAATCCGGATTATCTGCACCCAGACAATGCAGCTTACCAATATACATGTGAATTTATTGCAACGGAAGACTACCTCGCATTCAAGTGCATGAACATTGTACATTGAACAAGGTTTGTGCTCGGTCGCACAAGCTCGCCGGTATTGTAGACTGAGAGGTGACGTTGCAACATTATATGATGAAGATTTTATGTAAGAGTCACCGCCCTTGAAGGTCGGGTCTAAGTAAAAGTCACAATTCAAGGTCATACCACTATTTCAAGGTCATTGACCCTAGTGCCTTTGGTCGGATGATGCCGCCTAATATGACGTATATCATGCTATGACGTCATACGCCAGGTCACTCAATCTTGAGCTCAAAGTCGCAGGCTCAAGACAAAGGTCATGGGTCAAGGTCAAACCTTATTTTCCGCCGGACGATTGTCATAGTGCTAGTTGCAGTACACGTTATAGGCAAAATGTAATATTTTGACGTCAAAGGTCTGTGTGTGTTTTTTAACCGGTACCTAATCCTTGTCCTTATCCTTACTCTACCAGGAGGCTGTGAGCACATGCGCCTGTGGCTGCAGCGACTCATCCAGGTAGAATCCCATCCTCTTTATCCTCACCTTTCCTCATCCTTACCATCTCCTTCCATAGTTTATAACACTTCATACTCATCACGACGACACTTAAAAAGCCACCTCAAGCGTGTGGAAATGTGAGTAATACATGATTAATACATGATTAATGGCCTTGGCCTAAAAGTTTCAGAGAACATTGCCTCCGACCTTTCCTACGTTACTTAAGGCCACTTTCTCTCCATATCCGGCTTCTCATCGCATTATCACGGCATTTCCCAATGGCTACCCTGCACATACAGAATTTGACCTATATGGCCTCGTTTTATCTTGAATATGTTGACCTAGGTCTATGAAAATCGGGTTTAAGGTAGAATACCCTAGCCTCCAAAAACACCTAAACGTTCATTTTCCTAGACCTCTTGGGTTTTGCACTGTCAATGTCACTGATGCCAAGTATGCTTGCACAAACACGACGCACAGACATACTGGATTTAAAAATTCTGATCTGATACGGTATTTCTGATGCCAGATTCGTGTTCAGCGCCACAAATTAGGGTAGAGTGGGGTAACGCGCCCACCTCGGTAAGACGCCTACTACCGTCTACAGGCTGATGTAGGAACTGGACCCTCCATCTAGTATTTTTTTCTGGTAACGGTCTTTCTGATCGGATCCTGAGCGTGTTTGGGCGTGCCTAGTCTGCTCCAGTAATTTTCAGCAAACATTTGTTGTTTTTTGCCCCTCCGGATATAAAAACAAGCTATCTTAAAGTTGCGATTGTACTGTATGCGTTTTAAATGCACTCATTTTGACATTTTGCGGCATTTTGACAGCCACTACGCGGCATAGAAACGCCGCAGAATTGAGTAATATTTGTTGCGACGCTGCCGTTGCTACGTGGGTAAGACGCCCATGTGTGGTGCGGGGTAAGACGCCCCAGGCGCCTTACCCCAATATTTGGTAGGCATTTTACCCCAATGGATAAGTGTGTCCTTAGGATAGGTAGGACATGGAGGTAGGGCTGCTATCGCTATTACCACCATCACGACCACTACTGGTCGTGATGGCGAAGTACGTTGGGTTAAAAAAATCACCGTAACAGAAGACATTGAATTTCAAATATTAGTTCCTATAGCACACAGGAAAGTTGTCGCGTTTGCTCTCATTTGGTCATCTTGAGGGGTGGTCTTAATTCGCTGACGGATTCAAAGGGGGCTTAAGGGGCCGTGGTCCCCACCAAAACCTAAAAAAGTATATTTTTTCCCCTCAAGGCCAAATTTTGGCCTTTTTTAAATACTAGGCTTTTGAGATTTCATCTTGATTTACCCCCCTCCCCCAAGGTTGGTTTGGCCCCTACAAAAGTTGCTTCTGGATCCGCCGATGTATTAAATACCTACTTTCGTCATGGATCTGCTCGAAGCACTGTTTGCATATAGCGATCCCGAACCATCATCGTCGTTAAATAAATTTTCCAGATTATACATACCCATCCTCATCCTACCTTGACATTATGTTCCAGAATATGGGAAGACATACCGAAGAAGAACCACTTGCAGGCAGAATAAACCGGAGGTGCTTTAAGGTGCTTTGCACCCCTAAAATATGTTGGGGCGCTATCTTAAATTGCTTTCGCGTTTTCCGTTAATAGGTAAAAAGCTTATTTGCTATTTTTGCTGTGTCGGGCTTTAATGCCTCGAATAACTTGCCCACTTTGTCACAACATTACCATAAAGCGTAATCACAACAACGTTGCCACTTGTTCATGTAACGAGATACAGTATGCGCTGAGTGTTATATGACGGCGTTTTGCCCCGGGGCTAGGGCGTTTTACCCCGCTATCGGGGTAAAACGCCTTTTTACATGGTCTCAAGAAAAAACAAATTTCGCACACTTCGCATAGTGTTAGAGTCCCAAATTTCTATCCGAGTGTAGACAGAAGATCACAGGACTTAACAAAGAAAACATGAGGCAATTCCATCCACGCAGGATTGGTACAGACACATTTTCCCTTAACGTATGCGTCTTACCCCACTCTACCCTACCTTAGAAACGGACTATTTTATATTAGATCCACGACAAAAGTTAAATTTTGTTGATCAGTGTTATTGTGTCTAGGTGTTTCGGCACGGTTTTTTAAATCCTTGGACTCCAGCAAATCACGAAGGTCTATGGAAAAGTAAAACACACTAAACGGAGTGTCACCTCCACCTAGAATGCCGGAAACCGGAATGCCTACACCAAATCCTCAATGCCTTGCTACACATTCTCACAAGCACTGTGTCAAGTTCTTCATCAGAACTCGGTCGGTAGAAATGGGCAAGCGTTTTCTTATGCACTTTTCGTTGTCTTGGCCTCTCCTTTATGGACTCTGTTCTGGGATCAACCAGCCGCCTGGCTGGGATGTCTTGATGTCGGATGGGTGTGCAGGCCCTTGGTAGATCCACCAGCTGTCTCCAGAACTGTATTACAAACGCTGCATTTCGCTGTTAGGCCTTCGGATCCGCGGAGGAACTTTTTCCGCTCCGAGTTCCTTTAAAGTCTATGTAATCATACATAGAATGCCTTGTCAACGGCACAGACAGATACCCTAGTTGCACAATTTCCGCGGCAAAATAAGATAAGAAACCTCAAATAATTTCTCAAATCAAATCATTGCTGGTTTACGCCGCAACACCACCACGCAAAAAGTTCAGCAGCAACACTCAGGTAACGTCTTGGTCGCTAAGGACCAAACGGCGACAACGCCTTCACGCTGTTGAGTCATTGGTGCGAGCTCAGGCCCGGAAGGGAAATAATCTAGTTAAAAACACGATCCAAGGTGATGACGGCTCCCAGCAGTCGGTCGGTCAGGTGTTGAGGGCTTGTGTGAGCTATGTAGGATTTTAACGCCTTTTTTAGAATTAATATTACATCAACTTTAAGGTTTTCGGGATTTGGTTTTTGGTAATTAATATAAAAGTTATTTATCGGATATTTCGAATCTATTGAACGATTCTTTATCTTGTGTGAGCTGTTGGTTTAACGGAGGTGTTTTGAAAATATTACGTTTCTAGAAATTATTAAATCCCGGGATCCCACGATGCCGATCCCAGGATTTTGTGATTGCACTAATCTCGGGATCCCGATCTCAGGATTTAATCCACTAGATCATGCTGCTAATATCGATGTGACATGCATATAATGAGCAATTTTTCTTGATAATCATTTCAGAAATACAAAATAGTTTTTGGAGTGCTTTGGTAGCCCTTTTTAATGAAAAGTAGCGAGAGCGGGGTGGCGAGTAGCGGTTTTGCGATTATGAAAAGTAGCATTAGTGGTAGCGATATTCCATGGTAGCTATTCCATGGTATCTATTCCATGGTAGCGGTAGGCATGTGTGTCACCACGGAATTTCTGTGGGAGGGGACAGACCCCAGACTGGCGATGACGGAGAGGTGGACTTTGAGAGGGAAAGTTAGAGCAGATTTCCCGTATTTGGAAACGTTGCCGATACACTGCACAACAATGATTTTGAGCCAGTTACGTAGGTCCATGCATGGGAAGTGGAGAGAAAGAGAAAGAAAATTTTGATTCGAGTCCAACAATGTTGGACGGGACGGTGCCCCTGATTCTCGCGTTGTGGGACGCGTGCTCCGCCGACGACGCCCATGTCGGTTTGGGTTTGAATAGCTTTGGTAGCAGCACCCGCCTTTGTCTTTGTATCGTTGTCGGATCCAGCTATCATGACCATAATCCGAAACGGCTGAAAATTATCTTTTGAATCTCCTTGCCCATGGGACTTTGTGCTTAAAATATTGCATTCTCCAAACAGCTTTGTTTTGACTTCCACAGCTAATAAGTACACTTTCCCCCACCCCTTCCGCTCACCAAATTCGCGGTCCGGTTGTCCGCAAAAAGCTGTGGATCCGCCAATGCCATGTAAGGGGGCGCTTTTGAAGCTATCATTGCAACGATTGCTCCGCATTGCGATGCATTAATACCAATGCAGTGGTACCTTTTGTTAGCTGTCCCCACCAGGGGTGTCGCCACGGAATCGTTACTGGCGGGACGGATCGCAGACTGGCGAAGACGGGGGGAGGGCGAGTTTTTAACATACCGGCTGTTTTTTTTTCTTCAAAAAGGTGACGGCCATGCATTTCGTAATCACATTTACGTAGGCCAAAGCAAGTAGCAGTGAAAACAACACCTTGGTCCAAATACTTGAGGGGGGAGTGTAACCCCGATTCGCAAGTCCCGTGCGCTTTCGACGTCCATGATTTCTACCCTCCCTAAGCAAATTTATTGGTTTCTTATTATTATGGCGTTGTTTACGCTCATGCGACCTCTGGCCCGAGCCTGATGAGGGGTCGGGGAGTTACCCCCAAGGACGTTTCAGGTTCGCGCCGGGGCCATTTCGGTGCGAGGTTAAGCTCGATTGAGGAGAGCCGTATCCCCGCACCTCCGCTCCCGCATATGGACAGGTGTATGGAAGAAACGTAACACGCACATTGACGGGGGTCTGAGCCACCTTCGCTTTGACCGGGGGGGGCGAGTACCCGCCCCCTCCAAAGCTCTCTAGAACCACGCTAGATAACGAAAAATGGTAAAGCGTCGTGGGTAGCCCATCCACTCTTCTATCGAAAACATTTGAACCCTTTTTGTATCAGGTCACATTTAAGGTCACTAGAGGTCAAGACGTGCCGTCATAGGGACAACATGTACATACATACATGAAGGTTTTCCGGTCATTCCATCCGAACATGGAAAGATAGAGCAAAACAATCTACACCCATGGCAAATCGAATGCTATATAATATGACCTTGATGGGTCAAATCAGGTCAAAATGACATTTGATCTGACCTGAGGTCATTTCAAGTTCAAATTGGGTCAAAATGCATATCATTAGAACCGCAATCACAAGGCCAATCTTATAAAGTTAAAATAAACGCTCTATCACTATCCATTACTAGGACATTCTGACGGTTCGGAGGGGGGAGGAGCTTGAGCATCCCTAGCCTCAGGGGTGTAACTTTCCTAAAAATATTTGGGGGTGCTCAGCCGGTGGGGTGCGGGATGGCAACCTCCATTGGATCAAGCCTGGTATTCTGGTGTTTTTGTGCCTTTTACAGGACAGAGGATGTTGTATTTTAACACGCGCACTGGAGGGGGCCTCGGAGGCCCCCCACCTGTTTTTCCAAGGTGGCCGGAGAACCGCGCGTTGCCGAAAAACGATACTTGGCCACATTTAACAGAATTTAATAGCGCGTCGATTGGTGAAGACTTTTTGAAAATCGGTCGAAAATTTTTTGACTTATAGGCTTTTAAAGTCAGACCTGCATTTTGAGATCGCCGTAAATGCGCGGTCGGACCAGTTAGCTTGCATTGGAAACCGAGTGGTGACGTCGTAACTCCATATAACCGGGATTATATGTCAAGGTCACTTCACATGAAAGTCAAGGTCAAGGTCAAAGGTCACAGGTCAAGGTCATATCTGCACTTTCAAGGTCACTGACCACTGTGCGTCCGGCTGAATGACGTTACCTGGTCTGACATATATTATGCTATGACGTCATCGATAGGGTACCCCAATACAAAGGTCAAGGTCAAAGGTCAAGGTGAAAGGTCATTTGCAAAGGTCAATCCTCATTTCCCGCCAAACAGTGGCTATAGTGTTAGTCGAAGTGCACATTATAAGTAGTATACTATATTGTGACCTTAAAGGTCAATGACCTTGAATGACCTTGACCCAAAAGTTGTGGGGAAGCCTCTTTAAGACCTTTTCTCTATGAACCTTATCCGCCTTTAGCTTATTCCCTCCATTTTCCCGCAGAATTACAGCATTTACCAATCGATCCCCAGCATGGCCAATATTTGACCTTTAAGACCTCGTTTGACCTTGAAGATATTGACCTAGGTCAATGAAAATTGGTCATCATGTAGATCACTATAGCCCCCACCCACCTGCCAAGTGGCGTTTTTCTACACCTCTTAGTTTCCGAGATCTTAGGGGGGCCTACCAGGCCCCCTCCAGTGCGCGTTAGTGCCAGACCCCCTCCAGTGCGGGTGTTAATGGCGGGCAGGTAGGCTTTCTCCAAACAAGTTTGCTTTTTAGGCAACATCCCAAAGCTACTTGTAATCCCTATGTAGCTACAAAGCCTTATGTATAGGGACACGTCTTAACACGCGCATTGACGGGGGGCGGGTACCTGCCCCCTCGGGTTTTTCGGAGATAGCAGAAAAACGGCGGCGCGTAGCGCCGCCGTACTTGGCATACCTTTTTCCTCATCATTTTTACAACTTCTGCGAAAATTGTAAGGTTAGGTCATCTCAGGTCAGGTCACCAGTACAGGTCAAGTGACCTGAACTCAAAAAAGTTTAAGACAGCATAAGTCGGAGCAGGGTGAAGTTATCCGATTGAAACTCATATCACATAATGGGCCCACCGAGTTCTCTAAAATTTGTTCCGGTATTTTTGATATTAATGGCCTAAGGTCAGGTACGAGGCATTGAAAATACATGGGAAACATTGTTTTTACGGAATAACTCAGTAACGGATGGTGATAGAGCATTTATTTTAGCTGCATTAGACTCGCCTGGGCTTTGCAGTGCTAATGATATGCATTTTATATAATTTGACCCTGACCTGACCTCAGGTCAGGTCAAATCCTTGATTTGACCTAGCAAGGTCAAATTATATATCATTCGATTCGGCTTGCTGAGAGGATTCATATGGTTCGAGTCGTTTTGCTCTATCTTTACTTGTTCAGATGAAATGGCCGAAAAACTTAATTTACATGTTATCCCTATGACGGCATGTTTTGACCTCTCGTGACCTTGAATGTGACCTGACGAAAAAAATGGTACAAACGTTTTCGATGGAGAAGTGGATGGGCAGCCCAATGCCGTTTACCGTTTTTCGCTACCTACCGTGGTGTTCGAGATCTTGGGGGGGCGACCCCGTCAATGCGAAGGTGGCTCAGACCCCCGTCCATGCGCGTGTTAAAATAATCCAGTCTGAGTTGTAAATTTATCCACGATTGAAGTATATAGGTTTTTAGGGGCTAAATTTTACCTGCCGAACGGCAGAGTGAATACATAGTGAAACGAAATTCAAGGACTAAATCACAACATGAAAAGATCACCGAGAGCGCTTCAAACAACTTTTGTAGACATGAATAAATATCACTTCAATGCACCTGTACCTGCCCTTTATTTTCCCCCTAACACCTTTTATCTTTTTCCCTAATATACAGGGGCGGCAGTGATGAGTCAGGGATGACGCGAATCAGGGGAGAAAGGAAAGCCGAGGGCTGTAGTGGTGAGCCAGGAGCGGCAGTCATGGACTAAGGGACGGCGCAAATAGCAAAAGTGATAAGCTAGGTAAAAGTGATAAGCATGGTGCCCCCTTAAATTCGGACGTTCCGCCGTCACTGCCCTCCGCGTCCTCTGAAATGGTCACGGCACTGGAAGATTGATAGCGCCCCCTAGAATGCTGCTTCGCACTCTCCTCCCCGTAGGATGCGAAAATCGGCGCCCACCGATAGGATTTGACGCCACCTGATAGGCTTGCTGGCCAAAAGTGCCACCCCTCCATGGTCCGGATGGCGCCCCCGGGAAGCTGCCACCCCCCCGATTGGCAGTACTGGATCCGCCTATGGGTGGCAGTCATGAGTCATTGCGGAAGTAATGAGCCAGGGTGGCAGTGATGAATCAGGGCGACAACATGGTCAGACGGGGGCGGCATGAATCGGGCAGCAATGCTAAGCCGGGGAGCGACACATGTATTGGGGGATGATCTTAACAGGATTCGGGAGCTCAAAGTAGGATTGGGGTGTTAAAATTAGGATTGTGGGTGCTCAAATTAGGAAACGGGTGCTCGAGCACCCTTAAAGAGATAGATAAATTACATCTATCATTCCTGGCCCCCTTGTATCCTCCACTCAAAGCAATAGAGACAATTAACACGCGCATTGACGGGGGTCTGAGCCACCTTCGCTTTGACGAGGGGGGGCGGGTACCCACCCCCTAAGATCTCGAGAACCACGGTAGGTAGCAAAAAACTATAAACGGCGTTGGGTAGCCCATCTACTTCTCCATCGAAAATATTTAAACCATTTTTTGTCAAGTCAAATTTAAGGTCACGAGAGGTCAAAACATGCCGTCATAGGGATAACATGTAAATTAAGTTTTTCGGCCATTTCATCTGAACAAGTAAAGATAGAGCAAAACGACTCAAACCATATGAATCCTCTCAGCAAGCCGAATCGAATGATATATAATTTGACCTTGCTAGGTCAAATCAAGGATTTGACCTGACCTGAGGTCAGGTCAGGGTCAAATTATATAAAATGCATATCATTAGCACTGCAAAGCCCAGGCGAGTCTAATGCAGCTAAAATAAATGCTCTATCACCATCCGTTACTGAGTTATTCCGTAAAAACAATGTTTCCCATGTATTTTCAATGCCTCGTACCTGACCTTAGGCCATTAATATCAAAAATACCGGAACAAATTTTAGAGAACTCGGTGGGCCCATTATGTGATATGAGTTTCAATCGGATAACTTCACCCTGCTCCGACTTATGCTGTCTTAAACTTTTTTTGAGTTCAGGTCACTTGACCTGTTCTGGTGACCTGACCTGAGATGACCTAAGCTTAAAATTTTCACAAAAGTTGTAAAAATGATGAGGGAAATGTATGCCAAGTACGGCGGCGCTACGCGCCGCCGTTTTTCTCCTGTCTTCGGAAAAACCCGAGGGGGGCGGGTACCCGCCCCCCGTCAATGCAGGTGTTAAAGCCCCCACTGGTTGCGGGCCTTCTATCTTAATCCGAAGGTAAAAGAAAGACGGGCTAACGTAGACAGATCCAGGATTGCAGATCGGGGGACACCTTCCCGGGGGGTGCCATCCGGACCAGGGGGGCGCCACTTTTGACCGGTAAAACCTATCAGGAGGGCGCAAAATCCTATCGGTGAGCACCGATTTTTGCATCGGAGGGTGGGGGGTGGGAAGCGACATTTTAGGGGGTGCCATCGATCTTTCAGGGGGCGCTGTGATGATTTCAGGGGCGCCAAGGGTCGATCAGGGGCACGTTTCCCCCTTGCCCCCTGGATCCGCCAATGGGGCAAAATCCCGAATGAGAACATCGACATATTTCTCCGGCGCCGGATCCGATGGCTAACACTGAAGATACCTTTGCTAACACTTGCATGGAGGTTTCTTGATCTTCTTGATCTGATACTCAGAGGTGCAGAAACTTGCCAACTCGGCTACTGGGGTTTGTGACACATTTATGAAAATTGAGGTGCATAAGTGTGACAAAATAGCGATCGTGACAGTATGGTTCAAAATCAAACCGCATATTTTCGAAATACAGAATGAAGCGTGTAGCGATACATTTAATTTAGCAACTCTGTTCTTCAATTGCACAGCGTACCATCAGTGATACAATATTGGTACTGTGTTCAGTTTCTACTAAAACGAGGGACCCCCGCTGCAGAAAACCCGGAAACCGCTGTCACAGTTGCCAGATTTTAACATGCAGCCCAATGGTGCCGATTGTTAGTAGTTGCCAGAAAGTTGCCGCCTAGATGCCCGAAATGTGACAGTCAATTTTTTCGAGAAATACATGATTGTGGGCATATTTAAGGCATTAAAGATAACGCAAATACGTTATCAAGTATTTCTCTGTCCATTTTGTCAGGTTAAATCATATTTAAAGTTTGAGTCTCTTCGATTTAGCGGTCCCTATTTCTTTGAATTTAGTATTAAGTACGCCTAAAAGCTACTAAGAAAAGTACTAAATGAGTGAAAGAAATAAACATAGCTGGGCAGCAATTCTACCTAAACTACGCAACAGCGACAAGACAAGTTCGTAATGTTTATTTGATGTAGAGCCTGCCAAAAAAATGTACACAGGTGGGAAGCCACTTTTTTAGGGCATATTTTTGGGGTATATCTGAGATAAGTGCAGGCTAAAACTGGCTGGAATAAATAGTGCTGCCCATTGCTAATCTAAGATGAATGTAGGCTACTTTGAGACTGATGCACTTTAACATATCAAACTTGGTTTTTCATTCCTTAGCTTGCTTGTGCCTTACCTTATTTGTGCCCTAGATCAAGATTGGTTAGGTAGATTTGGAGCTGGAGGAAGTTGGGAGAGTTGGCGCCAGCAACAGACTGGCAACAACAGGAATTCAGGTGAGATTTCATGATCAAATTATCATGTCAATATTGTACAGATGGCAAATGTGTGCCAATGCAGTCCTCCACAAAGTGTTAAGACACACACTAACATGCACTGGAGGGGGCCTAGTAGACCCCCTTCTCATCTCAAGAAATCGCAGAAAATCTCAGAAAGAAAGAGACTTTGAAAAACGCTGGTTGGGGGTGTGTTGCTTACTACCAGACTAAAAGTTTACCAAAGTCGTCAGAAAACCTGTAAAACTCTCTCTCTCTGACTCGAGTCTTCTACGCACAGCAGCATGAGCAAATGCAAGGCCCTAGAGAGGTGAGGAAATTCACATATGTGTGCATTCCATGGAAACAGAGGGGCAGAGGTCTTGCCTCCCCCAAACCAAGGTAATAGAGGACCCCAACCGTGCCAGATGCAAGTCAATGGTTTGAGGGGGCAACGAAGCCCAAAATCATTAACACACGGTTTTTCAAGGAAGTTGGCGAACATCAGGGTTTGAGGGTATTGGCGGATCCAGGAGCAGCTTTTGTAGGTGACAAAATCAACTTTGGGGGGATGAATGAAGATGAATCACAAAAACATGGTATGTTTAGAAAAGGGCCAAACTGTGGTGCTGGGGGGGTAAAATATTATATTTTAGGCTTTGATGGGAGCCACGGCCCCTTTGCCCCCCTGGATCCGCCAGTGTGGGGAAAATGCCTTTTTTAAGACAATGAAGAAATGGGACTCGCATATAGGCTGGTGTTTCATCGATGACGGTCGTACGTCTATGCATAGGAAGATGGGCGCCGAAAGCAGGGGGACGGGGGCGCGCGTCCCCCTGTTGGCCAACCAGGGGGGACGTCCCCCAAAAATTTTGGGGTCAATCGTCATTCATGCTGTCAGGTACCGAATATGCTCAAACTTCGCCTTCCCCGGTCAGTACCAGCCCGGGTCCGTCCCCCCTGCGAAAATTCTGTGGCGGTGCCCCTGCATAGGAATAAGGAATATGGATCAGGGTACTTGTATGGATTGCTCTGGGATTGCTCCTCCTACCCTGGTGGATTACACCAAAATTTGTGAAAAGGTGAGGTTTTGCAGCGAAGAGAACATATGATTACAAGAGCTAAAATTGCTAGTAAAAAACGTTATGAGAACCGCTTTCTGCTACTAATACGTGGATGCCGCTGAGGTTCCCCGGCATATTTGCTATCGATTTTGGACCTAGTTTTGTTGATGCAAAATATGAAAAGAATGCAACATAAAAGAAATTGAACGAACAGTTTTATGATAAAGCAAATATAATAGTTTCATTTAGAATGTATAATTATCAATAGATTTGTTCAGGCTCAGGTATTGTTTCATTGCTGCATTACAGCATCGATACTAACTGATCCTTTGGCGAGTAAACAAAATCGAACATGGCGAAGAAAGCCGGTGCTCCGATAAAGTCGGCGTTAAATTCGCCATCTGGAATTACAAGTCTCTTGACTTTTGTGATATTGGCATTAGCATGTGTAGCAGGATTTTCCAGCCGGCTGTTTGCTGTGATTCGCTTTGAAAGTATCATACACGAGTTTGATCCATGGTTAGTAGCTCAATGTGGCGCACTAATTTCATTTGCTTGGGGATATAATATGTGATATTTCTTGTAAATACTGTCAAAAACTGTTTTTGCATTGACTCTAGGTCTACATAGGAATTAATTGTGGAAAATCAAAGTGTTTTTTGCTCAATTCAGTCGATCATTGCATTTTTGGGGTGTTTCATGGCTACTGTTGGTACGTGGTAACTAGTGCTCATTGAGGTAATAGAACCGTGCAAGGGCAAAAAGTATTCATGATATATTAAAATAAAGCTTATCTGCTATTTTGCAGATATCAATATTTTGGCAGGTTCCATTATATGCTGGTTCTTGGACTTGGCTCCTTCTTGGTCTTGAAAGACCGTAAGATATTTTCAAGAGCTGCCAGAAAATCTGCAAAAGCCTTTTAAACTTCTGAATTCCCGGCCAAAAATATCAGAGGCCACCAACATCTACCACCCCTTGAATATTGGTGGAGGAAATAGATTAGGTACATGGATACCTACATAATGTCATCAAATACATGCATGTTACCTCATTGGCAGACACAGTGAGGCTATTCCGGCCATGGCCCCCCAAAGTGCTGGAAGATGGGCCTAGGTATCTTTTGCCCCCTCAAAGGCAGGATAATTTTGTGAAAAAAGGTGTTCACACTAGGTCTTTTGAGCAATTAAATCTTCGCTCCCTTCCCCAGGAGAGCAATCATGAACTTGGAGAGATAGCTTATGCTCAGTCTATTGAGCACCCAAATCACACTTACCACTTCCTTCCTCCCCACGAAGAGAGGCAGACATGGGTTGAGCCTCCCATAACTTGGGTCTGCATCTGCCCCTGTGGTACCTTACAACTGATGCTTAGATCAGGTACAATGTCTGGAAAATTTCGGTACTATTTTCAAATGAAAATAATAACCAGGAGGTTTTTTGTCTACAATTTGAACTGTATCCAGGTAGCGTTCTATGCAGACCTTGTATTTTCTACAGGGGTTGCATCTTGCACCCTCCATGGAAAACTGAAGTGGTAATACCAGATTTTCTTGGCTGTTCTGTGTTGAATGAACTGAGCCAAACCATTTGTTTTGACACTGGATAAATAGTTTGGTTGTGTTTGGCTTTTTCAAAATCAATTTGGCAGTTTACAGGTATAGTATAGAAAGTATAGTTATAGTTATAGTGTAGAATACTTGGTATCCTTACCTCCATCATTTTTCATGGAGGGTGATCAGGAACCAGCCCGCCTCCAACAGCAAGCGCAGACGACCAGATGTGATGTCACATCTCATAGCATATAACATGGGAAAATGAAATGATTAAATATCCAAAATTTTGCAAAAAGAGACCAATAATTGAAGATGAAATGCTTATTTATTGCATTTAGGATAAACTTGCTTGCTGTGTATTCTCACAAAATCGTAAGCGGGCAGTGCCATTAGCAGCAGTTTGACGCACAGCTTAATGGTGAAGGAATTCCTCCACGCCCATGTGACGTCACGTGGGCGTGAAGGAATCCCTCTTGAACGTAGTACCTTTAAGTAAAGGTATCTTGATCAGGAACAGCCCCATGTTTTATCAATTCTGTATTAAATATTATGCATACCCTATTTTTTATCACAACCCATCAAACTGTCCAGCATGCTTAACTTCAAGGAAATTCATTGTGAACTGTAAACTGTTTCTTCATGCAGTTAGCCTGGTGATACTGTAAATGTAAATCCTAAGGTTCCTCAAAAGGCTTGTAATTAGGATTCCAATATGCATTTGATGAAAACTTGTTTTAACATACTGGGTATGATCACATCATGAACCCTTAAAATCATAAAGGTATGGCTAATTAACTATAAGGCAAGTTTCACCATTTAATTTCAAATGAGCATGGTTTCCATCATGTTGGGGGGGATATTTTTGGTTCGTTATTCATTTTTCTGCCAGAGAAAGTTTCAACTATGTATTTGTTTTCAATTTTGCTTTCTTTTTTGTTTTTGCTGGCATGTTGTGCTATTTAATGCTTCATCTTCATGATATAACTTGTGACTTGTTCTTGAGCACACAATTCAAAGAACAATTTTGCTTGGAACTTTAGTACTGGAGGGATCAACATGGATAAAAATTTCCGAATACAGATGACATCAACTGAAAAATTCATAGGGAACAAAATGTGCTATGATTCTTTCCATGCTTTGTTATGTCTAAGATTTCTCTCCATCGCTTTCTACTACCATCTTTGTTTATTCATTTTGCTTTGCCTGTCCACCACAGGTAAAGTTTTGAATCCCATACATGTCCTAAATTTTCGTGTTTTCATTTACACTTTCAGTCTCAAGGTTATGATATGAGAAATATTTCATTTCCCTGAGATGAATTCTTGTATTTGCCACTGAATGAATATTTAATGAAGATAAAATAAATCCTAATGTCTAATAGGTATATTTAAAATTAGACAGAAGTATCATGACTTAATAGTTTTTCCTTAATTATGGGATCAGGAGTTTAATTGTATCTCTCAAGGCTTGAAAAGGGAAGAAATGTGAAACATTTATGTTTATTCCTGGAGAAGTATGGTAAAATTTATATAATGAATACAGTGGCAGATACAAGAGGGCTAGGGGGCTCAAGTGCCCCCACCCCCAATGTAAAAGTGCCTATAGTTAACACATAGCTAGATGTTGATCCTAAGCTATCGGGGAGGCTCAAGCCCTCTAACTCCCTCCTCCTGAAATGAATTCCTGGATTCGCCACTGAATGAATATTTAATGTGAAGGCAAAACCAATCCTGATGCTTACTAGGCATATTGAAAATTAGACAGAAGTATTTGCACTCTGTCAACCAAGGACAACAGGATACTGCAGTCTAGCATAGTCGTAGAGAACGATCGTGTCCAGTGTTGGCCATTCTAGGTCACTGGAGGCCCATTGTAGTGACCATGAAGCATATCATTTCACCAGGGGCCTTTTACAGGCACTGAGGAGTCCATTACAGCAAATATAGCTACTGACTCATTGTAACCATTGGGCACCCTTCCTGACTGATAAGAGCCTGACAGAAAGTTATCCCAGATAATGAGCAGCCTCAGTACCCACTATTTCGTCTCGACTATGGGAATGGACCAATCACCTGTTTCTGGGTGTTTGGTACCTTTTTGCCACTTGGTCTGAGAGGCTGTTCACAAATGAGGTCAGAAAAATTGGGCGTGCCCGAGCCCTCTTCCGCCTTTGTCAGCAATTGTAAGCAAATAGCTGAACCCCCCCTTCATCAGCAATTGCCAGACCCCTCTCGTCAGCAAAGCTTTTACCCACCTCAAAAACAACGGTGAATTGCGTCATAAGTGCTGCAAGCGAAAGGTAAAAAGGAACAGAGAGATTCAGACACCCGCTCCAATAATGTGACCAAGGAAGAGCTTCCTCATTTTTTATGAAGTGCTGACGTGTTGTGCCTGATTGTTTAATCGACAACTTTCAGCTGGGTTTTCCTTAACCTTGTTATAAAACAGTCAGCAAGATATGGAAACAAAACTCTCGACCCTGTGTTAGACCATGACACGGGGCAGTGGGCGACCGATCAAACCAGGTGCATATGTAAAGCCTCCCTAACGTAATGTGACCCTGTTTCAGGTTCAACTACAGATCGACGGCGTATATGGTGAAGCATGGCTTCTACGACTTCCTCAACTGGTTCGACGACCGCGCCTGGTATCCGCTGGGCCGCATTGTGGGCGGGACAGTCTACCCCGGTCTTATGCTCACCTCAGGTCTCATCCACCACGTGCTGGACCTGCTCAACATTCCTGTACACATACGCGACATATGCGTCTTTCTGGCTCCCATATTCAGGTACAGATATGACATTGCGCGGGGATGGTCGGGTTTTCAGCCGTTTGTTGCAGCTTTACGATTTTAGAGAGTAACGGCATGTTTGCCTCAGACTTTTTTAGTTGTGTGGGTTAATTAGAGTTGTACGAGGCGTCTCAGAAAACCTGCTTGGTTCATTTGCTGACTTTTACAGCCAGCCTTTTGCTAACTTTTACAGATAGCCTTTTGCTCAGCAGAGATGCGTTGGAGGCGGTTGGCTATCAACCCTGAGCCTTGCCTTCCACCATGTCAATCACTCGTATCGTCCCCTTTTCTGCGTGTACTCACTCGCTGCTTTCCCCAACCGCGGCGTGACTGCCTGTTTCTTTCCCTCACAGGTGGCGAACTAACTACCTGCCTTTCCTATAGGATACTGACTCTCCGAACCCCCTCTACCCTGACAGCAGACATTCTGTCCATCTTCCCGACAGTGACTGAATGACTCCTTGCATCTCCGACAGTGACTAATGTCCCACCTTTCCCGCCAGTGACTAACGCCCCACTTCCTCCAACTGTTGACTGACTAACTCTGCCTCTCCGGCAGTGGCTGACGCCTTGCCTCCCTGGACAGTGACCAATGCCCACCTACCCCACCAGTGACCAACGTCCCACCTACCCCGCCAGTGACGAAGGCCCCTCCTCACCAGCTATGGACTGACTAACTCGGCATCCCCGGCAGTGACCAATGCAACGCCTCCTCTAACTGTGGACTGACTAACTCTGCCTCCCTGGCAGTGGCTGGTACCTTGCCTCCCTGGACAGTTACTAGTGTCCCAATACCCCACCAGTGACCAATGCCTACCTGCCCCGTCATCACTAACGCTCCACCTCCTCCGACAGCGGTCTGACGGCGATCGCCACGTTCCTGCTGACCCGTGAGCTGTGGTCGACCGGAGCCGGCCTGTTTGCCGCCTGCTTCATCGCCATTGTGCCCGGCTACATCAGCCGGTCGGTGGCCGGCAGCTACGACAACGAGGGCATCGCTATCTTCGCCCTCATGTTCACATACTTCCTCTGGGTCAGTGTCGAATCGCCTCAGACTCGGCCGCCTCTCTTGTCTTTCTAAATGTGTCAATCAATGTTTGGGGAAGTCGATCAATGTGTGGGGAAATGTGGGTGTCGTGTAAGTTTTTGTTGTCTTAGAATGACATTGCTAAGGTTTGTTCTATTAGCTTGGCATTATTTACACGTCGACTTACGTGGCGTGTGTTACGGCATGTCTTCTTTGGGTCAATGTGATAACCGACACTAAATATGCTAAATTAAAAGCTGAATAGTTGAATTGTGCTCCATAGCGTGTTGTTCAGTTCCCTTTGTATTTAAATATCTTCACCAAATATGTGAAACTGCGGCACATGTCGATGTATGAAAGTCCCACGGCTCTCATATCGCAGAAGTAACCTCTCCTTCGCCTCATACCCAACCAACGCCTCCTCCTCAGGTTCGCTCGGTGAAGACGGGCTCGGTGTACTGGGCCTCGCTGACGGCGCTCAGCTACTTCTACATGGTGTCGGCCTGGGGTGGCTACGTCTTCATCATCAACCTGATCCCGCTGCACGTGTTCACGCTGCTGCTGATGGGCCGCTACAGCACCCGGCTCTACACCGCCTACACCAGCTTCTTCATCCTGGGGCTGCTCTGCAGCATGCAGATTCCGTTCGTCGGGTTCCAGCCGATACGGACCAGTGAACACATGGCGTCAGCAGGTTAGTCCTGCTGGAGATGTGGGAGAGTTCGCTAAACAGTAGTATGGCCAGTGCCTGCAGCGTGTGTTGTCTTGCCCTTTTTTCAATGTGAGAATAGCGGTATTTATAGTTAATGATTCATTCAGTGATAATGTTTTAGTTGTAAACACAGATCTCAAGACATAATTTCATAAAACATCTGATTTGGTATTTAAAAACATGAAACAGGGTGTGTTTTCAAATTGGTCCAACAATTTACTACAGGGAAGTATCTTTATATTTCTGGTGTTGGTGTACTTTCCCTGACCCCGCTTGTTCACGCGGGTACATACCGCGGGTCACCTCCCCCGCCTCACTCGTTGTCTCTCCGCTCCGCAGGCGTGTTCGCGCTTATGCAGGCTTTCGCCTTTCTGAAGTACCTGCAGACGTTCATATCGCGCTCGCAGCTGCGTCACTTCTTCGTCACGGCGGCGGTGGGCTCGGCGGCTCTGGTGGCGCTGGTCGTGGTGGTGCTCACCTACTCGGGCGTGGTGGCGCCCTGGAGCGGCAGGTCGGTGGCAGGGTGCTGGTGCCTACATGCTTTGGCGTGGATGTGCTCTATAGAGGCAGGTGGCAGGGATGTGTGTGCGGCTGAGGTGGTGATGGGGAGGGAGGGAGAGCGTTCAGCGCGTAATAGGATGGTGAGCTTTTTATCGGCGTTGTCCAGAGTTGGCTTTTTTGTATTTAGTAAACTCGTGTTCGGGCTTGCCACGAGGAAGCCTTGTCACAAAGTCTGATAGGTTCCATGGCCAAATCCTGATCCGTTTCAGACTGCCAGTCCACTCCATCAAGGGCTATTTCCTCAGCACTATAGCGCGATCTGAGTTAAAGTGCTGGTGAAATAGCACTTTAAGTAGTCAGTGACTCCATTGTTATCCTGATCGGCGGTCCCATCTGGATCGTATTTTGTCATGGAGGCTATTTCGAAATGACGATACAGTTTGTTAGTTGCCGCATTTCGTAAAGCAGTCGGCGATATTAATATAACATCAATCATTATTCAAGAATTTCGTTATGAACGCGAGTGCGGTGGACTCGAGTTCGCCTGTGTGGCAGGTTCTACTCGCTGTGGGACACGGGCTACGCCAAGATCCACATCCCGATCATCGCCTCAGTGTCGGAGCACCAGCCCACCACCTGGTTCAGCTTCTTCTTCGACCTGCACATCCTGGTGCTAACTTACCCAGTCGGACTCTGGTACTGCATCAAAAACATCAACGACGAGCGCGTCTTCAGTGAGTTCGCCTGAAGGAAAAGCCAACGAGAGGACTTCATGTCCTTTGAAGAAAGAAGGAGGAGTAGCTAGTGAAACCTGGGAAGGCAATTCAATCTGATCCATTATGATGACTGAAAGAAATATCACATCTGATTGCACATTTACCCTGCATGAAACGGCGCTCTGTCGTTTTGGTATGCCCGCTCACATGACGCATATTTATTTTGTGTTCGGGGAACGTTGTAGTCTCTCTCTCTCGCTCTCTCTCTCTCTCGCTCTCTCTCTCGCTCTCTCTCTCTCGCTCTCTCTCTCTCGCTCTCTCTCTCTCCCTCTCTCTCTCGCTCTCGCTCTCGCTCTCGCTCTCTCTCTCGCTCTCTCTTGCTCTCGCTCTCTCTCTCTCTCTCTCTCTCGTCTCTCTGTCTCTCTCTCTCTCTCTCTCTGTCTCTCTCTTCTGTCTCTCTCTGTCTCTCTCTCTCTCGCTCTCTCTCGCTCTTTCTCTCTCTCTCTCTCTCTCTCTCGCTCGCTCGCTCGCTCGCTCTCTCTCTCTCTCTCTCTCTCTCTCTCTCTCTCTCTCTCTCTCACGCGCCTTCTCCTCGGCAGTTGTGTTGTACGCCGTGTCGGCCGTCTACTTCGCTGGAGTGATGGTCCGGCTGATGCTGACCCTGACTCCTGTGGTCTGCGTGCTATCCGCCATCGCCTTCAGTCAGTTCTTCAGTCTGTACCTGAAGGAAGAGAGCGATGGAACTGGAGGAGACAGCGATGAGGACGAGTCAGCAAACGGTGGCAAACAGCTCTACGACAAGGTCGGAGATTGCGTTGTACGTGGGGCTCACAATGATGCTCTTGAATGTACGTAATAGGAGTTAAGAGTCATGTAACGGTCTGAATAGGATGTACGGCCTGCCTCAAGTATCGTTCCAGTCCTTTGGTGTTGGACGGTTCAGAATGAATTTTTATAGCCCCGTTCTTGATAATCGCTGTTGGAGCTAAGGAAACCCCAGTGTTGATAATGAAGGCCAGGGGCTCTCAGACCTCACTGGCTGAAGGGCTCAGGAGTAACCCGAGGGTGGGAACGACACGTGTGGCGCAGACTGTACTTCAGACATTGTCTGAACGTTTGATTGTTTTCAGTGGAAAATAAGTTTCTGTGTGGCGAGGAAGGGAATGAGAAAGTATAAGTGTTTCTGCGAGCAATAACGGTACCTCGGATATACGTCATTGGTAAGCGTTAACTCCCTTGAAAAGCGAGAGGCTCTCGACACGTCGCACTGTGCTGGCCGGCAGGCGGGTAAGCTGCGTAAGATGAGGCACGAGCGGCAGTCGGCCGACTCGGACGGCCTGGGGATGAACGTGCGCACGCTGGCTATCGTGGCCGTTATCCTGATGCTGATGCTGTTCGCCGTCCACTGCACCTGGGTCACCAGCAACGCCTACAGCAGCCCCAGCATCGTGCTGGCCTCCTACAGTGGCGGGTGAGTCAGGGCCTGGTACGGCACTGGTGTTAGGGTCTGTGCGAGGTGGTGGGTGCAGATGGCTTCGATATGCCAGCTGTGAGGCTAGGAATTTCGAGTGAAACAACGGGGAATACAGTTCTCCAGTCTTGATTTTTTGGTAGTTACATTTACGAGCGTGATATTTGTTACAAGCTGGGAAGAGGCTTGAGACCAATTCAGCATTTGTTGATATTTGGTCGACGATTGTAGTCGACATTACCGATCAAACGACCGGAGCGAAGCGTAAAAACTCCGAGGCGCCCGACCACACGCATTGAATTACCGTCCCTCCAACAGAGAGCGCAACATTCTGGACGACTTCCGTGAGGGCTATTACTGGCTGTGGCAAAACACCCCGGAGGACGCGCGCGTCATGTCCTGGTGGGACTACGGCTATCAGATAGCCGGCATGGCCAACCGGACCACGCTGGTGGACAACAACACCTGGAACAACAGTCACATCGCGCTTGTTGGCAAGGCCATGAGCTCCAACGAGTCGGCCGCCTACGAGATCATGACCGCGCTCGACGTCGACTACGTGCTCGTCATCTTCGGTGGAGTCATCGGTAGGTCGTAGGTGGAGGGACTGAGCGGACTCGCTTAGACAGAACGTCTGACGTGGTACCGCTCGTCAGATATATACTGTTTGATACTGAATATTGGTGTGTATGTCTACTAGGGAACAGGACTATCATAACTTGGCCCTAACATGGGTCCCTATTTCGCTTTAAACGCTGCTTTTGGTTAATTCGGCCGTCTAATGTTAAATCTGTAAAGCAGGCATCGGACATTCTCCCTGTACTATTCGTTGTTTGCACAGGTTACTCGGGCGACGACATCAACAAGTTCCTGTGGATGGTGCGTATCGCCGAGGGGGAGCACCCGCAGGATATCAAGGAGAGCGACTACTTCACCGACCACGGAGAGTTCCGCGTGGACGCCAGCGGCTCCCGCACCCTCCTCAACTGCCTCATGTACAAGCTCTCCTACTACCGCTTCGGCGAGATGAAGGTGAGAAGGGGTGATGACTGATGAGCTCGAGTGCATGGTCAGGGCGGTTGCTGGTGTTGTATAACCAAGTTTCAAACAGCCGAGCTTCATGATTTTAGTGAAAAATATATTGCAGGACTTGGAGCTAGTTCGGTTCGTTGCACTGACGTTGAAAGTGAAAGTGCCACGTTGGCACATGCAAGAGTTTAACACAGCTGTGTATCGCTAATGTGTGTAAGTTTAATACTGCTATTTAAGTGTCACTAGGCGATCTCAGGGCTGTATTTTGACTCGACTCAAGGTGCTGAAAGTGTGCAGATTTTAGATAACTTTGGGAATAGATAGCTCCTTTGGATAGCTCCTCAAATCACATGAGAGGCGTCTGTCGTTCGTCGACGTTATCTTCCGGGCTAGTTACACCTATGATTATTACAGCAGCTCGTGACACTTTTTATGTTTCATAATCCTTGCGCATTCAGATTTGAACTATTTGGCATCTCCCGTTGTTCTCAGACGGACTACCGCGTGCCGGCGGGGTACGATCGTACCAGGAACGCTGAAATTGGCAACAAGAACTTCGGACTGACCTACCTAGAGGAGGCTTACACCACCGAGCACTGGCTAGTGCGGATATACCGGTAACGTACCAGCTGTTGGTGTCGGCACTGCCACTGCACCCAGCGACGGCGGGACGTCCAAATTTAACACGCGCATTGGCGGGGGCGGGTACCCGCCCCCCTCGGGTTTTTCGAAGATAGCAGAAAAATGGCGGCGCGTAGCGCCACCGTACTTGGCATACCTTTTCTCTCATCATTTTTACAACTTCTCTGAAAATTTTAAGGTTAGGTCATCTCAGGTCAGGTCACCAGTACAGGTCAAGTGACCCGACCTCAAAAAAAGTTTAAGATAGCATAAGTCGGAGCAGGGTGAACTTATCCGATTGAAACTCATATCACATAATGGGCCCACCGAGTTCTCTAAAATTTGTTCCGGTATTTTTCATATTGATGGCCTAAGGTCAGGTACGAGGCATTGGAAATACATGGGAAACATTGTTTTTACTGAATAGCTCAATAACGGATGGTGATAGAGCGTTTATTTTAGCTGCATTAGACTCGCCTTGGCTTTGCGGTTCTAATGATAAGCATTTTATATTATTTGACCCTGACCTGACCTCAGGTCAGGTCAAATCCTTGATTTGACCTAGCAAGGTCAAATTATATATCATTCGATTCGGCTTGCTAAGAGGATTCATACAGTTCAAGTCGTTTTGCTCTATCTTTACTTGTTCAGATGTAAAAGCCGAAAAACTGAATTTACATTTTATCCCTATAACGGGCATGTTTTGACCTCTCGTGACCTTAAATGTGACCTGACAAAAAAGTAGTTTAAATATTTTCGATGGAGAAGTGGATGGGCAGCCCAACGCCGTTTACCGTTTTTCGCTACCTACCGTGGTTCTCGAGATCTTAGGGGGGGGCGGGTTCCCCCGTCAATGCGAAGGTGGCTCAGACCCCCGTCAATGCGCGTGTTAAGGGGGCACCAGGGTCTTCTCAACCTATTTCTTTCCAGTCCAGCACCATAGGGCTAGTGTTAGAATTTCTGATTTAAGGGGAGGGTGCCGTGCCCCGGTGCCCCCCCTCCCCAGTTCCACCGCCAATGACTGCAGCCTCAATGCACATCAAGTTTTATCGGTAGTGTGATCGAGGGGAAGACAGGCAGTGATAGGTTCTTTAGCTTATCAACGATGGATCCCTATAGTTACGTGAGGTCCCCTCAGTTTTCATCGACCACTTTCTCATCTAAGCTGAATTAAAAAATGGTTTACTTGCGGGGAGCGTTTTGGAAATAGTCTTGGACACGAGTGCGAGTTAGAAAGATCTGAGCGATTTAGTCGGATCATTATGAACTCTGTAACAAAATGGGAGGACATGCACTGTTCGTGCCCGATATTGTAATTACCTACAGTTATAGGTCTTCTCCTCAGGCAGCGACGTTGTGAGTTAATATTGGTGATGCGGATGATTTCAAGGATTTGGATCAGTTCATTCATTATTAATAAGCTATTTTAAGCGGTATAACCTTTCGTGTACCCAGATATCTAGGTGCGGATCTGGATGTATATCATGTGGGGCACCAATGGGTACCCTGTCGACTTCGGCGAAATCGTAACTGACGCTTCCGTTTCCATCGCTCCAAATTGCTTAGGATACACGACAGTGGGCACCCGATACCATTTTACGCGAAGACCCCTCATCGTACTGAGTGTTGTAGGAGACCCCGGGGGCATGGGTGGATGCAGCTGGCTGGTTGGGGGAAGGGCAAACTCACGTCAGCCTCGGGTTGTAAACAAAACCAAAACTGAGTGCCGGAGGCAGCGGCTGACGAGCTTGAAGTGCTACAGCAAATCAGGGGCTGCATCACGGACTAAACGATTGCTCGAGATGGGGAAAAGACCTTCAGTTTCTCTTTCATGGGAATTTCTCTCCCGTTAAAAACGGAGAAATGCGGAAAAAATGTTCTTGCTTACAATTAATTCTGAAACACTAATTTGCTTTGGAGAATGGAGGGTGCAAGGGAGTTTGGCCCTCTCTGTTTCGCTTTCGGGGGGGGCATGACCGGATTACCCCCCTCCCCTTATATCCGCCCCTGCTCAGGGGTGTGAGGTATCTTTCCCAGTCCTCAGGGACTAAAAAGTTAGGGATGAAATACGCCGCTGGGTAAAATGCCTCCTCATTCGAGAAATTCCCAAAGGACCGCTCTCTGAGAGAGAGAGAGAGAGAGAGAGAGAGAGAGAGAGAGAGAGAGAGAGAGAGAGAGAGAGAGAGAGAGAGAGAGAGAGAGAGAGAGAGAGAGAGAGAGAGAGAGAGAGAGAGAGAGAGAGAGAGAGAGAGAGAGAGAGAGAGAGAGAGAGAGAGAGAGAGAGAGAGAGAGAGAGAGAGAGAGAGAGAGAGAGAGAGAGAGAGAGAGAGAGAGAGAGAGAGAGAGAGAGAGAGAGAGAGAGAGAGAGAGAGAGAGAGAGAGAGAGAGAGAGAGAGAGAGAGAGAGAGAGAGAGAGAGAGAGAGAGAGAGAGAGAGAGAGAGAGAGAGAGAGAGAGAGAGAGAGAGAGAGAGAGAGAGAGAGAGAGAGAGAGAGAGAGAGAGAGAGAGAGAGAGAGAGAGAGAGAGAGAGAGAGAGAGAGAGAGAGAGAGAGAGAGAGAGAGAGAGAGAGAGAGAGAGGAGGACTAGGCACAGCATTAAGTATCCTGGATGAATAATATGTCAGCGAGTTTGAACTTTCAGCATTAAATCAGAAAAAATATAGGCGTGGATGGCGCCAAGTTGGTATTCCCGAGCTGTTGTCAATTAAGGCCGGGAAATGAGGTGGTCCCGTAATCTCGTAGCGCAGTTGTGTGAGCGCTGAGCACTGAGTCCCTTGTTGGGAGGGTTGGCCAAAGTTGCCGATTAGTGCCTACTTAACTCGTCTTGTTTTTTGTGCTGAACTGAATCCGTGCTTTTCCTGGTCTGGTTAGCCCGGACGACACAATAAGGAACTCTTATTGATGATGTTGTTTGTTTTAAGCGTGAAAAAGCCGGACGAGTTCAACCGCCCCAGTATACCGAAGAGGCAGCGCAAGGTCAAGAAGGCCAAGGTCACTCTCTCCGAGAAGGTAACCATAAATTCAATGTTGACTTCTTATTTGTTTTTGTTTTGTGTGTATTTTTTCAATAATTGACCTGGGCTACATTTTCTCTTACTTCTCTCCGCTTGTGTAGTATCACGATGTTTCGAGCTTCATAGGGCTTTAAATATAGAACTTCAAATACTGAGGCTGTTGGAAGCTGTAAAAAAGCTGTGTTCTTTATTTTACCCCGGAAAGTTCATACTTCTTGTGCGACGATCCACAAAGATCCCGAACTGTTCTTGATCAACTATCTCCTCCATCTTTCATTAACAAAGCGATTTCTGTTGCAGACAACCAAGAGGCGCCGCGGTTCGCTCAAGAATCAGCCGGTAGTGGTGAAGGGCAGGCGACCAGCCGCCCGGGCATAGGGGGCAGCACCATCGCCATAGACTCGTCGCCTTTACCATAGATAGAACTGGGACGTGGCAAAGGTTTTGAAGAGGCGCTTGGGTGCAGAGTATGCGATGATTTCGGGAAGAATGCATTCTTCTTGATACTGGAAAATACATTTAATGAGTTATGAAAGCTAACCTTTGCTGTGGATCATGCCGTGCAAAGAAACATTGCAGGACAAATTTTTGAGTTTTTGTTATAAAACGTACGCACTGACAGAATTTGACTAAGTGACCAATCAGTACCGAGCTTGTCATGATAGCGATAGGAGGCAGCCTGTAGTGCATTTGGACGGCTTTTCGCTACCTGACAAGGTAGCTTAAGACCGTCTTTACGAATTTAGCGTTTTGACGGAAGTTGTGTGAAAATAAGTACTTCTTGAAAGTGGATATCTTGCACAGGTTCACTGAACATCTGTTGCTTTAGTTCCTCTTGCCAGTGTTGTGAAGAATTTTCTTTCTTCTATCAACGGTTATATGGCTCAAAGTGACAAAAACGTATTGATCTTTCCTGCTTTACACGTGGTAGTTGATCCGGGCTTGTCCTGCTTTGGGGTTGTGATGCCGGGGAAGAGGTGGTCGGTCCTGTCGGTACGTCTGGTACCCGCAGGGTCTGTTTAGGAGACTGGTGTACAGCATAAAAATCACGGCTGGGTAGAGCCAGAGATCCGTGCTACGAACCATTTGCTGATAGGGCGACGGACCAAACCGCTGTGATGTAGCGGCGTGCTTCGGCGGCGGACTGAGGGTCATCGGAGGCCGTTACCAACGCCTCGCGTTAGGAAGCGCTCGATGGGCTGTATCAACGCCAAAGTTCCAGGGGAGAGTGAGGCAGCGAAGAGAACACGACGCGGTTTGGGTAACTTGGTGATGTGTTTGTACTAGATAGAGTCGGCCGTCTTTGAGGTGAATGCTGTGGAAGGGGATGCGACTGAGAATGGGAGGAAGATGTATTGGTGCCAGAAGTGGGAGACGAAGTGGAGGTGACACACTTCGTGGCTGCCGGTTGTGTCGTAATGTTCCGGTCACAATAGTGAGGGGGTGTGGACCTTTGGGGTCGTTTATGCTTGGGTGTTTTCTTCTGCACATTGATGCCCCCATGTCCCTCGAAGGGGAAGATTAAAGCCTTATTTTTGGCGGGCGTTTCCAGTCCAGTCACGTGTGTCCAGTCATGTCTGTTATCTCCCGCGTGGGGCGTTCGTCTTTTGGTTAGCGTGGCTGGTTGCCTGATTTGACACGTAATGGATGCAACTGCAACATTTCAATGTACGGGGGCGAGGGTGAGAGGGTTGTGCTCTTGTTGGTGTTAAATACATTTTATTAAAAAACTCCTATGTTTCCGGATGTTGGGCACCACATCCAGGGTCGGATCCAGACCGACGATGGGGGGGCAACGGGCTTAGCATGGGGAAAACTTGTTTTAAAGAAAATCGGGGGTTTGGGGGTAGTTGCCCGATCCCCCTGTACCTGAATCCGCCAGTGACCACACCTCACCATCGTTCGGGCGCGCGGTGCGTTTATACATTGTTATCGTTCCGCCCTCCCGGCTTATTCGACAAGGTTGTGGGGCCAATGGTAGAAAGGGGGATAGTGCGACGGGGCGGACCGGAATATTCTCTGGTTCTGCATTATCTTATTTCAGGGCTGCTCCTCTTCTCAACAACACATCGAAGCAGTTCTCAACGTCGGAGCGTCACTGCGGCTATTTCCGTACACACCTGTTCGTATTTAGAATGAGGACAAGTTGGCATCGCCGCCCCGTCGCCCCGCGGGCATCTGACGTTTTCGCGGCGGACCCAGACCGGTCGCTCGGGCAGTATCCCAAAGCGGTAACCAGTTGCTCGCCGAAAGCCCTCGTAGTGAGTGCGCAGTCTGGGAACGCAAAAATCTGCATGGTCTTGTAGGCGAAGCCAGAGGGCGGACGCGAACGTGCCCAATTTTCCCACGGTTGCGTTTCTATCCGATCTTCGTCGATAGTGAATTATCCACATTTACGGAGAATGTCAACAACTCGCTCACCGGGCACCGCTGATGGAAAGAAGGCGGCGCAATCGCCCCCGCCGTCTCCGTTGAAGATGTCGGAGATAAAGCCGGAATTTTTCACAAAAACGGTCCGCAAACATGCAGGAAGAGCCAAGGAAAGGGTAAGTGTTTTATTGTGTTCTAATATTTGGAAATGGAGTGTCAGTATCACTACAGCACGTGTGTTACATTGTTACTGATATGCCTAGGGCAAGGTTCCAGCTCGGAAAGGGGCGCGGTTTTGTTCCATTGTACTTTGTGTATGGTGTGGCTCCAACATAGAACGAGAAAATAGGTGTTGGTCTAAGAATGCCAAGAAATATTGATTTTGTCAGTGTGCAGACTGGTCTTCGAACTTAACTCGTACATTTTGGGGTCCTAACTTGCCTGGTTAGCTTACCTGGTGATAAGTTGAGGCCTGTTTGCAAAATATCCACTGAAAGTTTGTGGGTAAGACTTAATCTTATATTTATGCATTGCCAGTTGCATCCATCATGTGAGAGATTGGTCCTTGCATACATATCAACTGGAATGCCCAGTGATCTGTCACCATAATTTCACTACATTTAAGATGTACGTCGAGGTATAGTTATCAGATTGTTACTTGAAAACAGGCATGACAAAATCAAGCAATAAGGAGCTTGGAACAAAGTAATGGACCAACAGAAAAGAAATTTAGTACGAAACATCAAATAAAACAAAATGAGCATTAAGATCACTAAAATGAGCATTAAGATCACAGAAAGCATACCTGAGGAAAGCAAATGAAAGGGAGAACAACACTTAAAACAAACAAAACATAATTTTAAGTCTAGGGCCAAAATACGTAAGTATATGTAAAACAAAACAGTAAACACATGTGGTACTTGATGTTCAAGTATGTTTCCTATGAGCTGATCCAGACAAAATGTTGGCAGTAGGGGCCTGCCGAAGAAAAATGTGAAAACTTTTTAGAAGATATTGGTCAAAATCAGTTAGTGTGGGGATATTTGCAGGGGCTAGGACAGGGTTGGCCCTCTTGATCTGCACCCTGCTGGTACTTATTGGTATGTTGATTAAAATGGATATTATGAATGTTTCTATAGTACAGTGGCTTTGCCTGAATGAGCTATTTCATAAGTAAATTATGGGTCATGCTAACAGAAAAAGTGTGTGAAATTGATGCCTATCATTGGGTAATTTACCCAAGCCTAAAATTATATTCTTGATAAACTGTACTGAAAGTGACTAAAAATTATTGCATTCATAAGGGCTTCTTTGCTTAAAATGTCTCATATCAGCAGATTTGTATGACAAGCATCCCATTTCAGGTGTCAAGCTGTTGACATTCTATTTTGTCACAAATATTGTTATGTCTGTCATTATTATTGAGGTGACCACAGGGTAGCCTAGTGCCATACCTTGTTGTGCACAATGTTCTTATGTCAGCCTAGTTCTGACAGAATGTAGCCATTGTTATTTGGAAGCATAGTGAAATGGTCAGGGAGCTCAAAATCTGATGTTGACTACCCCTGGCCCCTCCACTTTTTCAGTGGTGGCAATATTCCTAGTCACTAGGTGAAGATTGTGCTCTATGTAATGTGACCTGAGCAAATTTATGCAAATTTCATTTTGAAATTCAATAAAATTTGCCAGATCCCAAGAAAAAGGTTACAAATTTTGGGTAAAATTATGTGGAGGCTGAAAACCTTAATTCTGTATTCTATTATATTTTACTGAAAATTCAATTATCACTGGCTCTCTTTGTTTCCAATATCCCACCTGCCTTTTATTCCTCTTGATAGTTATAATGTTCATTTGGAAAGGACAGTAGGGCAAATGCTCATGGTTTGAATCTGAACCAACAGATGGTGCTGGTAGGAGGGGTGGTATTTGCCAAGATCCCCAGACCTAAAAATAGTGTCAGACTGGTGGTCAGATGTTGTCTGGAGGTGCGCTCTGGGGGTGTGGCGGAGTGGGTGACCATGGGTTTCATAAAAAATTTCAAGGCCTACACAACCTCATCCAGCAGAAGACTCAAAGAAAAGGTAAAACCGTCATATCCAGCTGCCAGAAACTGGATCTATTTGTGGAGCTGGTACTGCTATTGGTCTCCAGCATCAAGAACCTAGGCCCCATGGCTAAAACACGATCCGGATCGGACTGTTGATCGAGTCCATGCGCGGTTATTTACCCAGCACTTCATCATGGTCTGTGCTAAATTGTTGTTGAAATAGCACTTTAAGGACTCAATGACTTCATTATTATCCTGATCGGTGGTCCGATCTGGATCACATTTTGGCCCAAGGTAACTAAGTGAAGGAGATGTATCCCGCTTGTTTAGAATCATAGCTCTGAATTATTGCCAGTTGTTTCCAGTGTCGTGGAGTTGGCAGCATTCAACGGACTCCGACTCCGACCTGAAAAAAATCGACTAGGACTCCGACTGCTGTTCTGACGGTAGCCAGATATGCTGGAGCATATAGACTGCCCCAACACTTACGTGTCTTGTTTTCTTCTATTTCCTTTACAAAAGTGACTCCCAGCCTTCACGTTATGACGACCCCTTTTAACAGAGGGTTGTTTTATCCCTTTCCTAAAAAATAGATCAAAGTTAAGGAGGCAATTGTTTGCCAATGTCGTTGTTGCACCAATTTATGCTCTTTCTTCGGAACGTTGCTGTCTGCAATGACAGCGAAGATGGAGAGTGTCTATGTATTTATTCACTTTGATAGATTCCGCAGTGCTGGCCCTGTTCGGTGCGTCGAAGTTGTGAAAAATGAATGGATAGAGTAAGCTCCCCCTGCATCCTCTTCATTCATGTGGCATTCATGCCAGGCTTTGTCATGGCTGTGCAGGTTATGACTACTCGCGACAAATTTGGACTCTGTCTCCGGCCCGGAGTGGTCTAAAATTTCATCGACTCCGTCTCCGGCCAAAACTGTCGACTCCGAATAACGCCGGCTCCGCACCCCTGGTTGTGCCCTCTGATTTTGACGCCCATTACTTCAGATGCGAATGTAGTTCTGTACCATTATTTGCTTCAGGATGTTTCAGGACGTAAATATCAGCCAAAGCTAGATTTTAAGCTACGCATAACTTTCTCAGTCCATGCACTACCCTGGGGGCGATGTTGAGCCACCATAGCTTGGTTCTAATAGTTGTTTTTAATAACCATGAAGCAGAAGTCTGGAAGAAACAAAGTGCAAAGGGCCGTAGAAGGCTCTTCGAAGAAGTGCTGGATGATAGATATTTACATCAGTTTCCGCGGTTGGATCGTGCATGCTCAAAACCCCGGGGGCCGCTTATCCCTGGGGGAGGGGGTGTGGGAGGTGGAAGGGATGCTGGAGATTCGTGCCATGCTCACTCCCTTGTTAAATTGAATCATTTCATCTGTGTTCCATGAAAGAAGTAAAACTTGAAATAATGTACATTAAAAGGCGCAATGAACCTTATGCTGATTTTTTTGCGGTTGTTATCCTATCTGACTGCTGGTACACCTGACACTGAATGTCCTACGAATTATTTGAATATGAGGTATGTCGTGTTTTTTTTCGTCATTTAGCCAGAGATGCATGCGTGTAGTTCCACGTAACTCCGCCAGCTTGGGCCAACATTTGTTTAACCGCAAATACATATGTCCTTTGGGTTCGATTCCTTTTTACCTATTGACACCATGGCTAGCGCCACGGGGAGGAGTGGGCGGGGATAGGGGGCGGGGGAACTGCTTCCATCCACCTGAAATAGGAAATTTTGACACTAACCTTTGCCGTTGACTAGACAGAAGTGGGTCGAAAAGTCAATATTAGCCCCCCCCCCTGTGAAATCCTGACAGCCACCACCACTTTTGGACACTTCTACATTTTCCTTGTTTCTGGTGGAAGTAAATTTGGTTGAGTTCAAACATCATCGCATGACATCATATCTTTTGTTAAAGGGAATATGGCACCTTCGTGGGGTGTGAACCGATCTATCAGTCGCATAGAGCATACTGTCAAACCCCCCAGTTTCATATTTTGTTTCTCTCTGAATTCACCTTTCGCAGAGCAACGTTTTTCCGGTCGAATCGACTGATCTCACACCCTCCCCTTCCCCATATGGGCCGGCAGGCCGCGCGGCTCGTCGTTAGTGGAGGCTGCGGCCGGTGCGGGGCTAGGGGTTTGGGATCCGCGCTTTGGAAATCTTATATCTCCGCAAATGGTGGGTCCGGGGACGAATGAAATTTAAATGAAGGGTTTTACGCCACGAAGGATTTGCCTCCTGGCTATCTCACTTTAAATCCCATTATAAAAGTGACACATTCCTTTTTACCGGGTATTGAGCATGAGGTCGAGGTTGGGAACCGTCACTTCGGGCTCCGATTTATATATATATATATATATATATATATATATATATATATATATATATATTTATATATATACATATGTTTTTTCTTTTACATATACATATATATTACTGAATATCAGATATATTACATTAATATATATGTCCTGGTCCGAAACTTTGAACTGCGACCAGAGTTTAATCACTAGCGATGCCTTGTAAAGGGCACTGAATGAATTATGATGTTGAGCTGACTTGGAAAGATGCAAATGTCGTATAATCATGTTTGTCATGAACAGCAAAACAGAACAAATGAAGGACGAACCCAAGTCCTCAAAATGTAACAGCTTGCAATCTCTCACGATATTAAGCTAATTTGGTGTCAGAGGAGTTCAGGTATTGTTATGTAACTCACACGGATCTCGGATCACTATCCAAGTCATATTTTTGGAATATATGATTTCTGGATGATCTGGAAGACATTTTACTTCAAGATATATTTTCTGCATTTTTGTCACTAATCGCGTTTTTTTAGTGTGATGCGTGATAAAGAAATGACACGCCTCGAGGGGCGACATGTGGGAGGTGCGGTATTAAGTCGCGAAGAATGCCGCACGTAATTCTCAGGCTGGCCCCCGAGTATCACAAGTTATACCGGCACTCTAGGAATTAGCTTTGAGACCTCGGGCTTTCTAAAGTTAAAATGATATTATGGTAACAGTCAGTCACAACTTTACTAGACATCCTATAGCAGAGAATCATTGCGTTTGAATACTATGCTGGTGAATGCTGAAGGGCTGCCCAGACATTTGGAACAGAATCCTCCAGTCAGCACAGCAGCCCGCGCAGCCGTCCTGCAGTGTTGGTGCCCGTAAACACTGAAAATCAAATGCAACCCTATCACGCCGCCTCCGGCTCAACACGGGACCAAAGTTCAGGCGGGCCTGTTTGTGCTCAGTTTTCGCGGCCTGGCCAGATCTCTGGGCCGTATTATCATGAAGAGCATCGCGGCGGTGGTGGCGGCGTACGGCGGCGTGTGCGTTAGCGGGCGGGCGCTGGGTGTGGGCTGGGCGGTGCACCGGGCCGCGCGGGCCGCCCTCTGACCGGTTCACCTTGTGGCGATGACGTGGACTGTGTTGGCGCCCAGTGATGCCGCTTCGGCCATCGCCCGCCGCCAGGTGGCGACGGCTGGGATCAAAGCGACACGTCGGAAATAACTGAAGCTACCACCTGCCCTGGATGTGTGAATATCTGCCAAACTAGGTATTCGGTATAGTCGGGAAATAATTAAAAGTGATGCGCCTTATGAGCCTCCTACTCATTTCGTGTATGATAGGCTACTACACCTGTTTCGGTGAGCCGCTGATTTGGTCTGGGGTTGGCATCTTTAATGGGCGATGACTGGACGCCGGCGCTTCTCCCCTGCTGCCGTATTTGGCAGCGGTGTGGTCTGAGGCGGCCCCGTTGATACGTCACCGGGAGCTCCCCCTTTGGCGATGCCGCCGTCGTCTGCACATGTGCCGGTTACGACCTTGTCGAGGATGGTGCCGCGGCGGTCGCTGCGATTAAATTCCCCGGCTCAGCAAAAGATGAACGTCTAGGAATGCGGACGGCGGTGGAATTTCTTGGCATGTATGAGACTTGCGACGGAGGATATTGTCGTAGAGCTCAGTGTAGAGGATGCCGGCCTGCGTTGAATTGTGGGAGATTTGAACGCGGGGTGGTCGCGTGTGCCGCCGCCTACTTCCGCCGTACTAACAATGGCTATAATTTGGGTCGTCAAATGGACTACACGATCTGTTTGCCGATTTGTGGTACGATGGGCTGGCATAATATGGCGACTTTTCCCCGGTCCCACGTTGTCGGCTATTGGCAACGCATATCTTCAGGGCTGTACTACAGAATCCGTGGACTGAATTTACGCACTAGCAACGCGCCCGTCAGTGGCTATTTGAAATAAGGGATTTCTGAGAGAGAAATTATAAGTGAACAAATGCCCCATTTTGTGTGTCATTTGAGTTATTGGTGTTGGCGTAGTGCGTAAGATGCCTTGCGTATCCGGTTTTGGTAGTTGGGTGACGGCGTTGGTTCGGCTTTTGCTGTCACTGAGGGACTGCGCGGTGGGTGTCACCGTTACACCAATGCGTGGTACTGCTCAAGGCTCTACACCGACACCCAATCAGTGAAAGTGGTTTTCAGGTCCACTCACCTCGGGGCGGTACCATACAAGTGCCTGACTCTTCCCTCTCAGGACGGGATCTTAAAACCGTGCTGCATTCACTGGCCAGTGCGTTTTAACGCATCTACCTATCGCCGCGCGCTGGCTGAATCACTCGCCTCTTATGACCTCCAGACTCCAACCCATCAGCATTATTATGAATAAATATTGACTTAAGAACGCCAATCCTGACGGCTGTGCAGGCACGCTTTTTCTGCCGTGTCGCCGGCGTCCATCACGCGTGCGGTGAGTGCGCAATTCGCCCGCTCTGACCCTGCGCTGGGCTGGTGCGGACCGCTGGAGGCCTGCCGACAATCGCGAGCTACAGCGCCTAGCAGCGTCGACTGCAGCTTGTTTGACAGATTGATCAGCCCATTGGTGGCTCCCACTGCCGACGCGATCGACGCGAGCCCTCCGGTCGACTGATGACTTCATTCGGAGGGCTCTGCCAAACATCTGAAGTCCCGATTCCCCCAGCTGTCGAACGAACTCAGCTAGTAGCTGCTAGTGAAAGTTGTTTTCGTAACCGCTTCACATGTGAATCGAAACGGCCTGTCAGAAATATGGGAAATTTTGTACTTGGAAAAAGTGTTGGCTGCTGTTGAATGCAGCGAAGATATGCACCTTTTTACGGGTTGTTTCGGTGGTTCTGCATTGGTCTCGGCTCAGAATGACGCGTCTGACGGCTGGAGACCCGCTGGCTGCCGGTTGCCGTCTATATGCGGCCTGGCCGCCGTCCCATGCCTCGTGTGTCGCTGTCGAAGCCGTCGTCAAAGTTTCGAGCGGTTGTCTCCTCGGTCAGGGGCGCAGGCAGGGCAAGCTCGCCGGTGCAGCATCGCGCTTATCCGGCGCCCCGTGTCATTGGGCGTGCCCCGGTTGTCGTTTTATGGCGGTAGATACCGGTTATCGTCGGAGGCGGGTGGGGCGGCGCTGCTGTGACCTCCCGTGCGCTGGGCTGGGGCGGGCGGCCGCGCTTCCGTGCCGCGTCGGCCCCAGCTCTGTTGGCAGACGATGCTGGCTGCCTTCGGGGCTGGTTGGCAGAGGGACACAGCCCGGTGCTGCCGCCGGGCCGGCGACGGCCGAGCGGTATTTTTATCACCTCGGTTCACTGCACCAAGTGACCGGTGGGCGCCGTTTGTCAATCTAGACCCGTGTGCATCTGTCTTTTTGGCACGGTACTGGTCCTGCTCGTCTGGTCGAAATTTAGAGCTGAGTAAACAAATCGTCTGCTAGCTACTTCTTAAATATTTTTAGCTTTGTCTCTAGCCTACAATGTTCCTCTGTCTTTTGAATTCTGTCGTGCGCTTGGTGAGCTGAATTTCCAGTCGACCTCATGTATTTTTTATTCGTTGCTGGCTGCAGTACCACTTTCTACGTGCGCCTTGACCTGGTATGACGAGGGTTCGGGTCGCACCAGCAATCCTAGTGATATCCAACAGACGGGGTCGCACCCGCTGCCGTCTGGGTGTGAAATCCTCTCCGGCCTGTCCTCTTCACCCCTGCAGGGACTCTGCACCGGCGTGATCCTCGGCTTTCCGGCGTCGGCGGCCTGAAGCTCGCCGGCTGGCAGCCTCTCCCCCACCGGCGGTGTCCTCGGCATTCTTGATAGGCGTCCAACGACAACAGGCTGCCGGCGTCGCCGCGAACGTCCCGGAGGCTTACACCGCACCCTCGTTGTAGCTCACCTTTCTCTGGCGCGCTGTCCCATTGTCCTGTTGCTGCTCTGGCTCACTTTTGGCCCCGTTACTCATGGCTTGTCAGTCTCGTTTTGTCCCTCCATCGCGTTATCGCTGTCTCAATATCTCGCCGCACCCCGGCGTCTCACGCAAGCTCTCAGTCCTTCGGGTCGCTTCGCTGTCCCACTGCTGGTGTCCCGTTCCATCTTCCCGCTGTGTGCGTCGGTGACTGATTGTTGTCCTGGCGCACTGTGTAAAGGTGACGCATTGTCGTCTTCCTGTCTCGCTGACCTGCCCTCTTGCTGTTGTGGTGAATGCGCGTCTCGCAGCCATGTGAAGTGTAGCACGACACATGTTTGTCCACTTCAGTTTGGTGGCACACAGGACACAGAGGTGTGGCATGAACAGCTGCTCTTAGGCCTGTGTCATCCCCTACCTGCCTTAGCCACTTTTTGTTCCCGGATAGGAATTATTATCTCTTTCTTTGTAGGACTGCGACTAGATATTCTCCGCTTCGAACTCTCGGCTTTAAAACAGAAGTCTGAGTGCCTCCTGTCCCAAACCCTTATCCTTATCAGTTGGCATGGGTTCCCAAAACCGGACGTCCAAAATGCCACTACTAGTGACCCGTGCTCTTTGTCTTCCCACTTGTCAAACCATCCAGTCTGCTCTGTCTTCGGGCTGTCTCCTGTATCTTCCGTCTGTTTCGTGTCCTTCAGCGCGTACCAGGCAGTGTCGTACGTTCCACTGGTGGATCCAGTACAAGTGTCGCAGCCAGGCAGGTCATCTTCGCTCCACACGCAGCGCTGTGACTGCGGGCCACCGGTGCCAACTGTCTGTCTCTCTTCGCATGTCACCAGCCTGGCTGGGATCCCTACACCACAGCTCAGGAGGCACATGCCTACGCTCTGTCCTGGGAAATGCGGGGTTATTTGTCTGGGTCGAAATTCGGTTTTTCGTGCGGATCGGGGTAGTTTGACTAGACGAGGTTCGATTCTTGGATCCGAGGTTGTGGGCCTGAATCGTGTCTCTTTTTTAATTACTTGAGCTAACGGGGCCCATCTACCCGCCAAGGTTTTATAGCGGCCATAAATGTTACTCCTCCTCTCCTATACATTGCACACCAATGATTTCTCTTATGGGATGACTGTTTAAAGTGAATGTGGCACCTTTATAACATGATTTTAACTGAGATGGCCAGGTTGTAAAGCATGCCGGAAAACCCCGTACTCCATGTATAATCTGTCTTGAAACTCACAATTTCCGTAGAGAAAAGTTAAAAACCTGCCTGAAATGTACCCAAAATGTACCCAAGCAGCCGGCCACAGTTGTCAGCTGTTGGCGTCACAACATGCTGACAACAAGCCCTTGAAGCCTATTGCATATGGTAGTAGTTGGCAGATCATGACGTGATCCACAGGCAGAGGTTAATTTCTTACCCTAGAGGAGCATTTTAAAAATAAAATATTGAGATTATTGTACATTGTTCAGAGAAATCATGAACTTCGGCTAAAAATACATCTAATTACACTAAATCCCGGGATTCGACCAAGGTGCCACATTTCCTTTAAAGCGTAGACCAGTCGCAGTTAGTGTGGTAAAATCTAGGATGTGTTTTATTTCGGCACCATTTTTCATTGAATATTTTATCTGGCATGTTAGGTAAATAGGCAAAACGATAGCAATCTGATTCTCCTCCCAGTTTCACTTCGGACCCTTCATCCATCATCCTGGCAGCCTACACGTGTGGAAACATGGACGATAAATGAAAACCAGGCGGTCAGTGTGTAAATTGCGACATAAATCTGTAGTCTTGTTGCTGGACCATGTTCAAATTTAGCCGGACTTCATAAACTCACGCTCATGGTTCACGCCAAATCGTTTGATTGTCGTTGAAAGGGTGTCTCCGGAGTGTAGGTAGAAGCCTTCAAACAACGGAAACGTCACGGGTTAACTACGGACCATGAGCCGGTCCTGAACACTGGGTCCCTAAAAGGTGTCTGACTATTCGAGTTGGCAGTCATCGCTCTCACTTTAATCAGCACCGTCCGGGGTTGGGCCTTCCCTCGCCGCATTCGGCGCCTGGTGGCAGGTTCTGAGACCTGTTCGCCGCCGGGGGAGGCCGCGCATCCATCATCGTCGGGGGCGGCGCGCTGGCGCCTGCCGTCGAGCGGCCGTGTGTACCTGTACCGCTGTGAACATCCGCTGGTGGCTGTGCGTACCCGTGCCACTGCTGATCCTGGCGGAAGACGTGGCTGTGTGTACCTGTACCGCTGCTGTACCCCAGTCCGGTCACACTCTGCGACGGCGAATGATACTTGGCGGTGCGGGGCACGGCATGTTCGAATCCGGGGCGCGGACGATCTCTGCCTGACTGGCTATAGGTGCTCATACAGGGCAGTGAGCTGCATAATACATTTTCCGCGCTATCTCATGTTCACAGTTCACAAGGATGACAACTTGAGCTACCATTTTGCCTTGTATCCTGCCGAGGTCATTGAGGTCTGTTGATCTGAATGATCCATGAATGAATGATCTGAAATTCTATGCTTGAGTATTGAGGTTCTCAGGAGCTTTTGGCCTTTTCATAGTGTCGATATCAGTTGAGACATTTTGATCTCAATTATTTTTTAAAGCTTTCCCCTGTAACTAATTCATGGTGTAACACGGTCATGGGCGAATCCATAATTTTTTTTGTTCTGGAGGGGGGAGCAGCCATCAGAAGGTCGTCGTCTCTTAAGTAGAAGGTGGAGCGATAGTTCTAGAAACGACAGCGCACCTTGTGTATTCGTTCTTGAAGCCATTTCCTTGTTCACAAATACCATTTTTGCCTTGCGACGTCTAATCACATTTCATGAGTGGCTTTAGATAAGGAGCACCTTTATGGAGTAGCCCGTTATCGATTGATCACTGCGGACGTTTCTGTCGATTCCAAACCGTTGCTTTGTACCATTGGTTGAGAGGAAAACGGGTGACATCAGTCCGCCGTCAGCCCATTTACTTCAACTTTAGTCGCAAGGTAGTATTGGCCTTCCCCGGCCAGCCAAGCTTCAAACTGCGATAGAAGTCAAATGGACACAGTATAAGCTCAAGTGTATTAAATTTTCATACTTAAAAAACGGCACTCTAAAGAAACATGTTTAAACTCAGATTTTATCCCAAATTCCGCAGTTTTCATTTTCGGTCAGAGTTTCGCTAAAGAGTATTTGACTTTTCTTAATCTAACATAGTGGTGTTTTCCAAATTTAAAATCATGGGCGTGGATTTCCTAAGATCATCAGAGCGCCCAGGCTTGCAAGGATGTCATAATCACCCTCTTCAAAGATATAACATGATGGGGACATGCGGCGGCGCTGGGTGCCGGCCTGGCGGGAGCGTCCGTACCGAGATCGGTGGCGTGCGTGTGGTGACCGCTCGCTGATGCGACCCACCGCGGCAAATAAGATAGACCGCATTGGTGACTGTGTCTGGCTTGGCCTGCGTGTGCCCAGGTTGTGCTCTTTTACCCGATGGTTTTAAAACTGCATGCGCTTGACTGTCTGTGTTGTTTTAGTGTTCCTAGTGTTTATATTTTTGTCGATGCTTGTCCAATTTTCTGGGCTCCCCCGGCGTAATTTAGGCGCGCCGCGTCGGGGAGCCCGGCCTTCCCTTCGGGGTCCGGCCTTTTTAGTGTCCAACCTGTGTGGCCTCAATACACGTGTATGGTTTCATAATATTTGTTTCGTCCCTGACTCAGCCCTGCTGAACGAGATAGAACCAATTTGAAATCATGGAAATAAAAGTCAATTATACATTTAAGGGACTTTCAACACTAACCCCACGTCTCAATGAAGGTTTCCTGCCTGCCCTTCCCATCCCCTGAAAGAGATACAAATCCACACTTCGGTGGAGCGTGCTGCCTGCATCTTGATGCGGCGGCCGAGAGATTTCTCGCCTTTTACGCCTAGATGCCCGCGGGAATGCCGATGGAGATAAGCTGGCGTAATGAGATTCCAGTGAGAGCCGCCGCGCGTCGCTGGTGTCCCTCAATGGCTCGCGAGCGCCGCCGGTATTCCGTCGCCGGCGCGACGTAGCGGTCTCTCCTGCTGCTTGACAATTCTCCAGGGGTTATTCTCCGTGTCTCGGAGTTACAGAGGGGCAGCTTGTAGTATTTATTGCCTTACGATTCAAGGGTGAAGCGTCAGAAATAGTATGAGGGATGCAAAATGAGTGGACTCCTTTTTAGCGGCGTCACCTATCGGAGGACGCTGAATCCCAGGGCATATTTTAAGGAATCGGAACTGGTGGGCATTCGGCTGAAAAGGGCACGAATTCCAACCAAAAAGGCACTCCTAGAGCATCAAATGACTGGTGACTGGTGGGCACTGGGCCATTCAGGGCCGTTCACTGGTGGGCGTAGTGCGTATTTCCCCATGCTGGGCCATGGGGAACTGGTGGGCAAAATGCGTACAACTTTGTAGCTTAAAATATGCTCTGTTGAACCCTATGTAGGGCATGAGCCACTATTCGCATCAACGACCTTTCGGGGTTGCCGGAAGCATTTTCAGGGAGTGCGCGAGGGAATTGTGAGGATGCAGACGTTTGGGGGTGCAAAATCTTGCATTGGTGATACACCTGCATCCCCAGAAGTTGACAAAGTTACGCCCCTGCCGCGGTTCGCCCTGCTGCCGGCGCAGCTGTGCCCGAGCGATCCAGCGGCGCTGGCACCGGCGGTGTTGTCGCCGAAGCTGGCTGCAGTGATCTGGAACAGGACCCCCGAGAGCCGTCATTGTGTCGGATATCTGTCACAGATGGATGTTTACACCGGCACCGGGCGCGCGGGGCTCCAGGCTTCGACGTGTGTTTTCGTCCACGGCACTCCGTGCCAGTTTTTCTCTGGCTGGAGCTGGAACGTCGATAGGATTGGATTCTCGCAATATGGCGCTTCCCATTTTGCTTTTGTTGATTTGCAATCAATTGTTTCCAGATCTGTGAAAAAACAGAAGTGGCGACCAGATGGTGATATGAAATATAACATTTCATATCGTGCTATGAAATATATTTCATATAGTATTTTATATCACGCTGATGGTGATGTGAAATATTGTACGGTGACGTCGGATTTTCAGTTAAGCCGAACTAGCATGGCGCGCGTGTCACGGGGCCTCGGTGGACTATCGGAGCTCCGATCAGTGAGAGCTGTCGGCGCTGAGCCGGCGGAGGCTTTCGCTGGAGTGTCAATCACCCATCAGCGACCGCCCCAGCTCTGCCAGCCGAGACCACGCAATGCGTGACGCCACCCTTACATCACTAATCATCGGCCGCTGCAGCGGGTGGGTTTTTGCCAAGTTCCAGCGGACGAGCTGAGCAGTCACATGCTACCTTCGCTGCCCATCGCTGTCGGGTCAGCTGCCCCCCCCAGTCGCGTGGACGAAGTGCGTAGCACTCGATGATTGCGGACTTGGCGGTTCAATAACTGGTTCGCGCATCATCGTGCCAGGTCGATTGGCGAGGAACTTTTGGAAACCGGCCAGGACATCAAAATTGTCACAAAACGCAGTCTTTTCTTTCCTGAGATGAATGCCGGCTGCCTCGGCCTCTGTTTTGTGTGGTTCTACAGAGCTAAAACCGGTCCTTGGATATCACTGTCTGGGTTTCCCTGGAAAACACGAAAGCACGGGCAGATTATTCAGCTATTTGTCAGACTGCTGCATGCTGCCATGCTGACACAGTGAGGAGGCTTGATGGAGTGTCTTTCCTCTGGCGTTGGATGCCTGATCACTGTGACAGCTCTCACTCGTCAGTTCTAAAACGCAGCCCGTGTGTCACTGTCCCCACCTGTTCAGTCCCTAGCTGATTTATGTGGACGGTGATATGATAGGAACAGTTTTCTCTCTCGCTCGCCATGGCTTTTGATCTAGCCATAGGGGTACGCGCCGGGTTGGGTTATTGCGCGAAAGCGTGGGAACGGTTCGATACTGGCAAAAAAAGCAACGCTAGACCTCGGCCTGCGGCCTCGGCTTGTGCCGCTCCGGCGCAGGAGAAGCCTTTGGCAATTTAAGTTTGGCAGACAGTTTGATTAGCAGGCGAGTCGGGTCAGCAATGATATAGCGGCAAAAAGTCTATGTCGGAGCCAAACTCTCCAACAATTACCTCTGTCTGCTGATATCTCTCATCTGGTGTGAACTCTGACTTGGCCATTGTGTCCAAAGGCAAATTGGTAGTGTGAAGTGATCAGCCGACACAAACATCGATACGCCCATTAATCTTTGGAAGTTAGGCGTCCAGCCCCAGATCAACTCTCAGCGATTCCTCAAAACTCGCTACGTGTCGAACACTCGCACCTCCCTGGACATGCGACTCCCGTTAGCTGATGACTCAGTCCCCGGCCCCACTGCAGGACGTCAAGTCTGTTCGCGGTCCTTTAAAAATCCGCCGTGGCAGTAGAATCAGTTGCTGGGCGGACCAGTGACTTCCACAAACCTGGTGTATGATTAATCGCTGTGCTCGGATACAAACCGGCCGGCCCGTCGCTGCGCTGACTAACCAGGGTCGTCGTTTTGTTGGTGTTGGCACCACCTCCCCGCCTTCCATCTCAGCTGGACCCAGAGCCTACTGGTGCGTCTGGTTACTGGATTTTCTGGAGCCAAAGGAAGCGTGCTGCATGTGAAGGAGAAAGCTGCCAAGTGGCCTTAGAAAGTCTTTTTTTTTGTGGGGGGTGATACTGGCCTACCTCACATCAGCGGCTTTTCAATGCACCGGTGCTGATCCCGTCAGAAAGAGGATCGGTTTATATCCAGGGGGTCTCTAAACATTCTAAACTTAGCCTTGTGGACTGCCAGTTTCGTGAGATGACGTTTGGAACTGGGCTTATAGTTCAATATTTGATACGGGTACTTTAGTTCTAACCTGACCCGCACGTGCTGTGCTGCTTCCGGTACCTTCAAGGTATTTGATGCGTGGCGAAGTTAGATATGCGACTGGGTGGCCGGTCGTGTGTGGCCATTGAACCTGCAAGTCCAGTAGCGGGACCTGTCGATTTGAATAGGAATGTACTGCGACAGAGTAGCTCCGGAGCTTATCTCCTGCTGCCTGGCCACTGACTCCAGAGATTTAGCTCCGTTGTAAAGTGACGGCAGGAGTCTAGGTCGCTGTTAGAGTGGTCTCAGATATGTTGTCTTCATTGCGACAGCTTTAACGTACCGAAGAGATGAGTGACTCGCTAAAACGAGGTAACGAAGTCGTCATAGCCAAAGTTCTGGGCCGCCGTGAAAGGCAGTGAGGGCGTAATGTCCGAATAAAAGGGGGCACCATGGGTTTTTCAACCCATTTATTTCCAGTCAACGCCATAGGGTTAGTCTTAAAATGTCTTATTTGAGGGGGCACCGTGCCCCGGTGCCCCCAGTTCCGCCGCCAGTGGTGAAATGTGATCTCAGGCCGGCTATAACGAGGTCCCCAGCGCCACAGTCTGGTAGTCTAGGGTAGGGCAGGTGACCTCACCCCCCCTCTATAACGGCATCTTCAGTGTCACACCTGAAGAGCCGGAGGGTGAAGGGCGGCCTCAGCCCCGGTGTGACGGCGCCTCCAGACTGGGTGCCGTGCCGAGCCCAGCCTCCGTAGGCTGTGGGTGGAGGCTGTGGGCTGGCGGTCAGCAGACTCGTCTGCACGGGCGGACTCTGGGAACCGGTCCCTACCCCGACCCGCCCCCAGCCGCTGCCATGTTTGGCCGCCGGCACGTGGGCCGGCGTGTTATACTGCGCAGCAACGCTACATCGCACACTGGCGGGAAGATGTTGCGAGCGGAAGCTCCTCGCTTCTTGCGACACGTGATCTCTACCCCCCTCCGGCTTGAATATAATCACTCCGGACATCGTGTTTTTTGTTTGTTTGTTTGCTGATGTCCGGTTTTGTATTGCTCTTGAACCTTCTTTTCTACTAGAGGTGATCATTTTGATGGGCTGTTTTTTTAATGGTCGGTAGACAACTTTCTCCCGGTGAATTGCGTAGCTGTAACGTGCGTCGGTACGTCAGCTACCAGCGCATGCTCCCGCCGTTGAGACACTCCTGCCGGTGCGCGGATGGAGGTCGCCGGATGCCGTCACGTACCCCGTTTCGGCACGACGTCGCCGTCGGCGTGCATTGGCCGGCGTGTTTCACCAGGCCTCCCCGCTGATGTCTTCTACACGGACGACCCGACCCGGTTCTAGCGCCTGCTCCACCGGCTGCCGGCCACTCGGCGCTTTTTATCGAATGTGAGAGAACGATTAAGCTGTCCGTGAGTTGATGAAGCGGATGATGGAGCTGGAGAACGAGTGATGATGTGAGCGAGATGGTGACGAACCAGTGTGAAGCTCGGTTAAATGAGGTTCGGACTACCGAGCTGGTGGTGGTCCGGTTTGGTGAAAGAATCAGAGCGGCTGGCGCCGGAAGGCTTTGGGCAGAATCCCTACCATCCTGCATCGCTCTCCCCGTGCGTTCACGCCCAAGAGTTGCGTGTTTGGCGCACAGCCGCTCACGCATGTATCCGTGAGGCAGACCGTGACCCGACCCGTGACGGAGCCGTGACAGTCAAATTGTGCGGGCTTAACCGTGGGTGAAACGACGACGTGGCAGCCGTCAAAATAATACAGCGTCGCCATCTTCACCCCGGGGAGGCTTTTGGGGAATTATTGGACACCTTTTCCAAGAGCCCGCTGGTGCTTCAACCTGGGATCTGTCGCTCAGCAGGCAGATGCTCTGTCCACTGGGCCATCCGTCCCCGTGCTGGGACAGCCGTGTGACAACCATGACATATATGTTAGTGCGCCGTTATCAACACCCCTGTCAGCTCCCCCTGCCTGGATTAATGGGAATGTGGCACCTTGGTCGAATCCAGGAATTTAGTGTAATTTTTTGTATTTTTAGCCGAAAATCATGAAAACATCCATAATTTATCTGAAAAATGTACATACAATGAGGTCAATATTTTGATCTAAAAATGCTCCTCTAGGGTGGAAAATAAACCTCTGACTGTGGATGACGTCATGATCTGGCAACTTCTACCATATTCAATAGGCTTCAAGTGCTTCAATTGGCCGATTACTCACCGTGACGTCAGCGCTGTCGTCACACCAACAGCGGACAAATGTGGCCGCCTGGCTGGGGTACCCCAATGGCTGGGGTACATGTGGGGTACATATCAGGTAGATGTTAAGCTTTTCTTCACGGAAATTTTGAGTTTCAAGACAAATGCTATGTTGAGTACCGGGTTTTCCGGCATGCTTTAAAACTTGGCTATTTCAGTTAAAGCCACGTTATAAAGATGCCACATTCCCTCTAATGAGTTATCAGTGAATAGAGAGGAGATTGATGGTGAGATTTTAGCCACTTGGGGCCCGTGTTCGGAAATTCAGTGGTTCAGTATGTTTGACTTGGCAATATTTGACTTGGCTGACCCCGTAATGCTGTTTGTTTTCGTAGTTGAGACGCCCATACACAGTGTGGTACCAATCTTGGATAAAGCGGCTGTGGTGTCGTCGACCTCAAACATTTTACCGCGCTGAAAAACATAGTAACTGGGAGGTACAGCTGGACGCTACATCGGATTATTTAGCAAAAATGGCACCTCCAGCCACGGTCGGAGCGCGCTGGGTCAACTGAACTACCGAGGGGCGGGAGTGGGCGACGGAAGACCGCCCGGTGATGGCCTATTCCAGGCCCGGTCCGGCTCGTCGCACTCATATCGACCCAATTTCCAAACTGGTTTCTCGAACGGCGCTGGTCGGTGGGAGCAGTGTCGATGTGTTGTGACAGGTTCTGGGAATGGATTATGTAGGCGTAATATTCCGTCGGGATCTAGAAGAGCCCTTGCACCATTTTGGAGTGCGCTTGGGCTTAACTGTTCTGTAAATAGTACATGATAACCACGTTTTCTGGATTTCATCGCCGTGATCACGGGTCGAGCTGCAAGCTGAGCTTCCGTCTGTCCCGTGAAACTCGGCGCATTAACGTTCGTTCAGCTCGTCTGGCCCATTGACAGCCGGTGATTGGCCGGCGCCGGCTACAGCAGACCGTCCGCATGGGCACGACCGTCTGTAAATCATAGCCGACGTCCTTGCTGGCGGTCATCGGGGCAATGGTGTCTGAGTCGTGACTTCTGTGCTCCGATCTCAGACTCAGGAGGCGGTGAGACAGGCGGGAGCGACCACCGGTCGCTGATGCTGGTGTGGTGGTGGGGTTGTGCGTGCTGTAGGGAGCGCGCCAAAACAAACTGCCGGATCGGTCGGTTACACAGCAGTGTCGAGCTTAATTGTGGTGTGGCTACTACCTGCTGTCAGGGCTTTGCTGCTAGTTTGATGTGATGAATAGACCGTGTTAGAGCCATGAACCAAGATTGACTGGGTGACAAAGACGTGGTAGAGCACACTCCCTGAATGAGCTTTTGGGGTTGCGCTGAGGATATTTTCGAGTTTCAGCCCTGTCGCTGTGTTTCTTTTAGTACCAATATTTACGTCAAATTTTCCCCGTGAATATTATGCATATGCTGTAGAAACGATTCAGTCGTTATTGCTACATTTTGTAAGTGAGAATCTCGGCAACTTCCAAGATCTTTACTCGTCGTTTGCATGGTCTGTAGCGTATGATAGCCTACCCAAATTGGTTGGATCACCCCGTGCATCTTAAGCCAAGTTTCTGTTTTTCTGGTCAGTAGACGCTCTACCGTCTGGTGCCGCTGTACCGGTGCCGGGTTGTACTCGGTGCCGCCCTGTTGGCCTGTGCCGGTAGACGCGCCCCGCCCTGTCGCCCATGCCGCCCGCCCACTGCTGATAACCACCCCGTCCGCCTCTCCGGCCCAAAACGGCGACAGCGGAGCTAGGGCGGACGCCCCAGGTGAAAAACACCTTCAATGAAATTGGTGGGTGTAAATTGGCCGTCACGTCGTCATCATCGACGTTTGTTGCGTGCGTGCGTGGTGGACGCCGAGTGTGCCGCCCTCTGGCGATACTGAGCGCGCCCTGTTGTACGCCCGATGATGGTTATTACCATGTCATCCTATCGTGCTGGCCCCACAACCGCCGCCCCAGGCGAAATCTGGTTGCGTTGGGCGTGATGGGACTGTCTGACCTTTAGGGGGCTGACCTGATCTCTGCAGATAACAAAACATCACCAACGGGTGGAGTCCGCTTGAAACGGCTAACACATGTGTGCCCTCGACATGGAACATACCATTTTCTAGTGGCTCCAAGCGCGAGAATGGACCAGCATGAGACGTTGGACAGGATGTTAAGGAGGAAAGTGACTGAATGATGTCATGGTGAGGTTTCTAGGACGTTCCTGATGCAACCAGCCCAAGTTTTTGAAACGATTTCTGTAAACTCTGGACCACAGCTGTGCTTTAGTGATCTATGTGTACTTGCGCTGAATTTCCGAACATCCTTTGCTCTTTATGTGTTGCTCTAGGTGAAAAAATGAGCCTAGTGTTGACCAGCGTGGCAGGTCTGAGCGTTTTGATTAGGCCCGGCAGCGGCCGTGATGGATGGTCTCCCGGGCGGAGGTTTCCCGTCGTTCAGAGAGGTGGGCTGGCACAGATGTGACGCCACCGGCACTCTGGCGCACTTTCTCCCTCGTCGTCAGTGGAGGGGAGAGGTCGACTGACCGCTCTGGAGAGGAAGCACGTGACCGAAAGCAGCAGCCTCATCCGGTCACTGTTCTGGGTGTGCTTTGTTCTCGCTGTTTTCTTTAACGACAGGCTGAAGTGTTTTTTTTTTTGTTATCTGCTTATTTATAAACATGGCCTGAAAGTTTCTGGGTTAAGCTGTATCCACTCGTTGGAAAATAATCTTGTTTGACCTCACCATCGATCTTGGGCATTCTCATCCTAAACTGCCGACCCTAATCCCTGAGCCAGCTTGTTGGGCTCGGCCTCACATCTTCTCTCACATTAAAGCGACGGGGGCGTTTTCCTCTTGTGCTAGGTCCGTTAGCCATTGATAGACTAGGGTGAAATGGGCTTCAATGGAAGCCTTTGGTGGAACATTGAATGAATGAATGAATGAATGAATGAATGGGGCTGTAGTTGGTGCCGGTGCTTTTAATGATTGTTGAGAGGATTGGTGACACATCGAATTTATCAATTGTGTAGACCCAATAGTTCCACATAATTATGTGGCAATAATCATTTCATTATTTTTTGTGCATAATTTCTATATTTGGAACCTCACTTTCATTCACTGAAATATTTTTTTGTTACCGCACACCGTTGTTTGTCCGTTTGTTGTAGAACAACTGGCAGGCCCACTCCCTGTTTGTGTTTGATATCCCTGCGAGCAGTGACGGATCCCGGACATTATTTCGAGAGGGGGGCTAGGGGGCTCGAGCCTCTCCTGCCCTTGCCTCGGAACAGTCTTCGGCTATGCATGAACTAAAGACACTTTTACATTTCGGGGAGGATGCTTGAGTCCTCCTAGCCCCCCCTCTTGTATTCGCCTCTGCCTATAAGTGATTTATGTCAATGTGAAATGGGTTATTAAAGGGAATGTGGTATCTTGGTCGAATTCTGTAATTTAGTGTAATTAGGGGTACTTTTAGCCGAAAATCATGGAAGCGTCCATGATTTCTCTGAAAAAATGTACAATAAGCTCAAAGATTTGATTTTTAAAAAGCGCCTCTAGGGAAAAATAAATATCTGCCAGTGGATGATGTCATGGTGTGACTGCCACTACCATATTCAATAGGCTTCAAGGGCTTCGATTAGCTGATGCTCACCGTGACGTCAGCATATGTCGTCACACCAACAACTGGCAACTGTGGCCTGCTGCTTAGGGTACATGAGGGGTACTTTTCAGGCAGGTTTTTAACTGTTATCCACAGAAACTTTGAGTTTCAAGAGAAATGATATATTGAGTACCGGGTTTTCCGGCATGCTTTACAACTTGCTCTATCAGTTAAAATCACGTGATAAAGGTGCCACATTCCCTGTAAACTTTTCCGACAGTTTTATGAACCTTGGCATACAGTATTTGAGTTACTGCGGAGTTACAGCAGTTGGGTGGAATGTCCAGTCTTCCATAGTTCCTAGTACTGTGACATTTGTCAAAACCACGCGCTCAAAATGTCAATACTACGTGACTGCCAAAGTTTGATCTCTCGCTTAGCAATGTGAGGGAGATGCTGAAGCACAGGAAACTCCAAGACTTGAACGAAATACTTTAACACTAGCCCAGGGATGTTGAATGGATATAAAATAGTTTGGGAATCTAGCGCCCTCCCCCTAGATCCTACTAAAATAGTGAAAACTACTATTCCAGGAAGCCAAACCAGGGCTTACAGTTTTGTTTCGTTCACTCCGGTAAAACCTTCCCGATTTTTGTACTTGCCTTAAATTAAACTTGGGACCGTGCGTATATATATATATATATATATATATATATATATGTATATATGTATATATGTATATATGTATATATGTATAGTATATAGTACATAATCGCGTAGTCTGGGCTGCTTGATTTTCGCCTGCCCCATGGAATCAAACGCCGCTGTACGATCTTTTTCCTAGCGACCCGGCGTTTGCGCTCACGAACCCGCGACATGCTGCAACCAGTGGAGTCACGATGTACCGACTGGTTGAGATTCCTTCCGCCCAGTGTCGGAGTCACCAGGGCCGGTGGTCAGCCCTCGGTTACGGTACACGCCATAGGCGGATCCAAGAGGCACTTTCCTCCCCCCGATCGACCCTCGGCGCCCCCTGAAATGGTCTTGGCGCTCCCTGAAGGGTCACTGCCGACCTCATAAAATGTCGCTTCCCCAGGATGGGAGTATCGACGCCCCTGCGATAAGATTTGGCGCCCACCGGATAGGTTTTGCCGTTCAAAAGTGGCGCCCCCCGGTACGGATGGCAACTCCGAACATGGCACCCCCCGCCCGATGGGCAGTCCTGGATCCGCCTATGGCACATGTCGCGGCCGATGCTGTGGCCGGGTCACGAGACGCAGCCTTGGTGGGTTTTGGACTCCGGTCCGGTCACGGTCGGCCCGCTGCACGATTTACGCCGTTGCACGCTGAAGAAGTGGAGGTGGAAACTGCGGCGGCGTCTCGACAATTTGCCCGACCAGTCGCTTGTTTGCAGAACTCTCTCCGTAGCTTTGTTTAATTCGATGACAAAGTTCCAAAGCCTTTCACGCCCCAACTGCCTCTGCTCCGCATAGGGAGCGCTTCAGATGATACACAATCACGCGATCACGGCGTTTCTGACCGTTCATCTCCCCTTGCGCGGCCGTGCGGGGGCGCTGTGAGCAGCGGTCAGCCACCCTCTGAGAGGTCAGTGACCCCGCCCCTGCACGGTGCATACCTGGGACATCAACACTCGCCAGCCGGCCGGCCTCAGTACGGCTCTGACGATGCGGCAGCCGGCGATGAAGCCGACCGCATGGGGTCGGACGGGCGCTGGTTTGAGAGGTCGTCTCGTGGCTGACACCGATGGTTCACTCTGCCTGCCGATGCCATGCCGGGGCTGTCGCCTGTGCTTAGAGTTGTGGCTCTTCCATGCAATGAATCACTCGTCGGCTGCGTGCTCGGTGACGTACAGGCTGCTTATGCGTTGAGTGACGAGTCACCAGTGCGATACGTTGCCGTCGCGGGGTGCCGCGCGTGTCTCACATGAGAGTGACTGCGCGTGGACCGGTGTGGAACGCTGCCGCTCCGGTGCGCCGCCTTGACACGGGTGGTGGCACACGGGCGGGCGTGTGTGAGCTATGTCACCGCGCCGGGCATAACTCTTGTTTTGGGTTTCGTTGTCACGCTGCGTGGCCGGAGCCAAACACTGGGCTGGGTGGTTGGCTGACGCGTGCTGACTTGTGCAGTGTCACAGACAGGCCATGCTATCACGAGAAGCCTACGACAACCGCCCGCGCTGGATGACGGAATTATACCAACAGCTAGTGGCGGATACAAGGGGGTAGGGGCTCACCCCCCCCCGAGATATCGGACTGCCTATGGTTAATGCATAGCCGGAGGCTGTTCGGAGGCAATGGTGGGAGGGGGTCGAACCCCCGAAATGAGGTCCTGGATCCGCCACTGTCAACAGCTGCGTGAAGGTTGCGTCCTATCGCAGGTTCAGAGCCGTGGGCGGCCAGGAAGAGCCGCCCCTGCCAAGACGCTCGGGCGGGGGCGGTGAAAGCCTGGGAGACGGACCGTCAGGGGCTAACTGTCGGTCTGTCAAGGGCAGAGAGCCCTCCGCCCTGCCTGGCTCGACCCGCCCCGGGGCTCAGTATTTTTAGCTAGCCGTAAGCAGGGTGTTAGGTAAAGCTGCGCGCTCCGGGCAGGTCAGCAGGGGTGTGTGACAGTTTTCAAAACGCCTGAGGGGATTTGTAGAGGGTTCAAGAAACAAGTTGGCATATTTGTATTGTTCAATTTTATGCACCCAAATTTTCCTTTCCTTAGAGCCGTATGAGACGTGCTTGAGAACCACCGGATGACCCGACTGACGCTCGATCGAGGTAGTCCACCTCATTTCAAAGGACATTATCTTCGCGAGAGCATATCACCTTCCTAAGACCGCAGGAAACGAAGATATATCTCTCTCTCTCTCCAGTCTGCTGCCGCTCGACGTCCATGGTCCTGGCCGTTTTTGCGGCGGGGTGTAGTGGCGTCGGCCGCCGCTGTGTTTACGCTGGTGTCGGCGCGGCGCAGTTATCCGCTGGGATCGCCAGGTGTGGGCGGCAGCGGCGCCTGCGAGAGATCACCCCGGCCCCGCGCCCGCTGCTGAAGATCGCTGGTACGGCGAACGCTGCCCGGCGCCAGCGGCGAGCTTGTACAGTCTTATTGTCGGGAGGTGTGAACAACTGCAGGATTGCTGTGTTTCAGTCAGTCTGACGCTATTGGTCTGTTATTCGCTGCTTATTCGAATTTAAGTATTCAATGCCGGAAATAGTCCTATTCCTTGGTACAGTTTTGGTAATGTTTTCGGTGTCTTCAATGGTTCCACTACAAACAGGCGGGTACTTCCTTGGTATCTTTCTTAGTCCGAATGCGGACATGGACCCCACGCCCTCGCTCATGGATACACGCGCCTCTGATTCAAGGTGAACCAGCCAATTTCATGGGGCCTGCGCGGTGCATCTACGTCCGTATTCATTCATTGGTGGCGATACACATGCGTGTGTATCCTCGCATGCCGGTGCTTGACAAGAGGATACGCATCTCGATTTCCTGAGTATCTCTATTATATTGGTCCATAGCACGAAGCATCCGCCACTGAAACACGATGATAGTGATGGCTGTTCAGTGCACCAAGAGACCCCGTGGGCCCGGGGCTTTGTTTGCGAAGGTTGGAGATGATGAGCAGTATGACAGAACAAGTCAAAGGCTTGCGGTTATATCGCGGTGCTAGCTATTAAGCCCTGCCGTGGCTGGGGCACACTATCAGCTCTGACACGTGTTGTGTCTCCTGCCGTAGCAGCAGCGTGCGTGGTCAGTCTGTACTTTCTAGTGACGTGGGCGGTCAGTCTGTACGTTCTAGTGACGTGCGTGGTCAGTCTGTACGTTCTAACGCGCGTTGTCAGTCTGTAAGTTCTTGTGCCGCGTGTGGTTAGTCTGTACGTTCTAGTGCCGCGTGTGGTCAGTCTGTACGTTCTGGTGCGGCGCGTGGTCAGTCTGTACGTTCTGGTGCGGCGCGTGGTCAGTCTGTACGTTCTGGTGCGGCGCGTGGTCAGTCTGTACGTTCTGGCGCGGCGCGTGGTCAGTCTGTACGTTCTGGCGCGGCGCGTGGTCAGTCTGTACGTTCTGGTGCGGCGCGTGGTCAGTCTGTACGTTCTGGTGCGGCGCGTGGTCAGTCTGTACGTTCTGGTGCGGCGCGTGGTCAGTCTGTACGTTCTGGTGCGGCGCGTGGTCAGTCTGTACGTTCTGGTGCGGCGCGTGGCCAGTCTGTACGTTCTGTTGCGGCGCGTGGTCAGTCTGTACGTTCTGGTGCGGCGCGTGGTCAGTCTGTACGTTCTGGTGCGGCGCGCGGTCAGTCTGTACGTTCTGGTGCGGCGCGTGGTCAGTGTGCCGGTGGTGCCGCAGTGCGGGGGCTGCGGCAGCCCGCCATGGCAGCCGGCCCGGCCTCCGCTCCTCTAATTAGCACCGGCGCCGCCGTCGGCCGCGTTGGCGGTGGCCGTGGCCCAGGCCGCCGCAGCCGCCAACGTGTAAAAATACGGCGGGTTGACAGCCCCACAGCCGTCGCCGGCCGGCAGGGCCCAGCGGAGCCGGGGAGGCAATTCAAGGGCCCTGTCTCCTCGGCACCAGTCGCTCCCGACTGTATTCGAACAGCCGAGCTTGGGGGAGAAGTCTGACAACCAAAATGGCAAAAAGGAAATGAAAAAGAGCCAGCATTAGCAAAATCACTGCCTATAAAGACTGGACTATATCTGCACCTGATTTTCTGCCCCCTCGCGCTGCCGTCGCGAATCGTCTGGGGTCTGTGTTGCTGCCGCAGTCAGGTTGCGAGATTGATAAATGCAAGTTCCTCAGTCGAGGGCTGAATTCGATAACTGTGTTTTTAGTCCAGCATTAGATAGCGGTAGAGCTATGCAGCTGCCTCTATTTGAGTGTCGAGACTATACGCTGCACTCCGTCGTGGCAGAACTGGCTGTTCACTTTGCAGGACGGAGTGGCAGTGTCCCAAAACTGGCTTTGCGCTAGGACGCTGAGTGTAAAATTCAGGTAGGAAAGTATGGCGAGGGGAGACGAAAATTCAAAAGTTCCGTTGTTTAGAGTCATCTTAAACTGTAACTTAAGCCCTTATTAAAAGTTATCGAACATTGTCCTCAAAATTTATTCATTGCCACATTTTTACCATACACCAGGATTATTGAATTGTGCACAAAAAAGCTCCACTTGAGAATTGAGTGGATAATTTAAAGTAACATAGAAGACAGTGGAATATTCAGGTTGCCTGGGTGTCGCTCTCCACCCAGCAACCTGGAATTTAGAACATTGCGGGGGGTGGTGATGCTAGTGGGCAATGATTCTATAATTTTAAATATATATATATATATATATATATATATATATATATATATATATATATAATTGAAATCAATCGCTTATCGCCCTGCTTCGGGATGCTAAGCGCCCTGTGGTTGGTAAGATTAGCCTTGCCCTCGCTCAGGCCCAACTGTTTCACTTGAGTGGGCGAGAGCCTGGTGTGGGTTGCGAAACTGTGCTCATGACTTCAGTTTGTGGCTTTTTACGCCCCATAAACCCGTCTCAATGAGCGGCTTAGTTATGGCTACTTACACCGTGATGGCATTGCCTGGTTTCAGCCATTGTTAGGCCGCTTGGCCGTGTCCTGTTCCTGCCTTGGATCTCTTGTAAAGATGGACGCGACACCTCGGTGATATCAAAGGAATGACCTGTTTATGGTCATTGACATTGACATCGCCTTCAGCTGGAGCAGCACTTCTATGCGTCTAGCTTGATGGACTGTTTGATCTCCAACTCGTATAGAACACCGCTGGCGTGGCGGAGCCGAGCTTCTGACTGTCCAGATTGTTCGATAGCCTCGCGGTTCACTGTGGCTGCTTAATGTGTGAGTCAGCCGAAGTTCGGGATCGATTACAGTGACCATTCTGGTTAAATTGGTTCGTCGGTAGCTTTGAGTGAATTCCAGCAGAATTTCATTGAGATTGGATGTTAAACCGGGCGTTCTGGACTAATTTTGGACTAGTGGCGTGTATAGCTTTTTGTAATTATTACACAGGTGTTAGTAAATCCAACGCTGTCAATTCTACTCAGACCGAATATAGGCGGACTGGGTAAAACCTGTCTCGCCTATCTTTACCGCCTTACAACGATCTGTCCATTGTTGGCTATCACGACCCCGGTGCAGCGGTATTACCACGGTACCCTGTCTAACTTATCCCAAGCCATTCGATCACAAAGGAACTGGTTTGAACGGAAGTCACGCCTAAGCCTTTCGACCTTTCCAGGACTCTGTTCTCATGTATGACTTCGGCGGTCCTACTGTGAATCAAACTCCATGCCCTCTACTTCCACACAGTGCAGTTTTGAATCTATCTTATGAAGTTGATGATGGTGAGCTGTGCTCAAGAAATTTCTGCGGACTGAATAATTTCGGATGCTGTTTTGAAACTAAAATGTCTAAACACTTTCTGTTACGATATCATACTCTTTCCGATATCCGTAACCCACGTTGAAGGGGTTTGCCAGACTGCTGCTTCTCCAGCGCTGTGATTAGGCCTCGTCTCGGTGTCGCGCGGACAGGACGTCTCCTGGATAAGGAACATGGTGGACAGCGTCGACCCCGCGCGCTCTCAGTTTTTGCTGTTACGGTCCAGCGGGGGCGGTAGGTTGCCGGTGTGGGTGGAACGGGGGCGGGGCCACGCCCTCTGTTACACCTCCTCCATCCCCGCACCCATCGACCAGTCTGGGAGGAGCTCGCAGAGGGAAGATGTTGGTTTGAGAATATGCCATAGTAAAGAATGCACCGAGGATAGACTTGGGTTTTTATTAACTATGTGTGCTTGCCGACCTACCGACTTTTTTTAAATTTCCTTCATTTCGTGACCGTATTCAAACATCCTCATTTCGGTCTTCAGTCTTGATTCTAGAAGTTTTAGAAAGGGCACAACAAGTGAGATGTATTCTGAGCGTAATAGGCTGGTGAATTATAGGAGATCACATTAGGTTAGTATCATTCATTTTGTATTGATGTATGTAACCAATAGACGCGGACCGGGCATGCTCATGCATTTGTCTGTGTGCAGGTATAGGTATGTATGCCCATTAAGCGGCATGCACGGAGCACAGTGAGAGCTCACGCCCCCGGGTTCGTGTTAATCATCTCCGTTGTGAACAGGCGGACGGGCTCAGTTGGGATATCCCTGGATATCCCCGAGTTTCGCGTGTTTAGTGATGTCACGCCACCATCAGGCTGGCGTCGCGTCACCCGCGGCTTCGGGGAGCTGGACCGTAACTGTAATTAGCTGTGACCGCCACGCCCTACAATTATTTTACACTGTGGAATTTTCCGGGCATTGCACTATTGTATATTTGTGCTAATGCATACAATTTAAATACCCAATGGCAACATGACGAATTCTAGTGTTAAGACTCACTTTCCGGAATGCTCAAATGTATTGTGATTGTTCACGCGTCGTCTTTCACATAATGTTGAATGAATCCTGCGCTGTTGCACTTTGATGGAGATAAGTAGCTACTTAGTTTCCTTGTTAAATGACGCATGGATGCAAACTCATGGGTCTTTTCAACCGATGAATGTGTGACGCCGTTGGGGACGTGTTGTCTATAATGAGCGTGTGCACTGGCGTCCACTCCACATCCCGTTTCGTGTACAGCCGAACCTGATGAGCTCCCAGTCGCTGTCCGTCCCGTTAAACTGATGGGCGATTAGCTCCCCGGGCGCTACAGAGCTATCGTCGTGGCCGATAAAGCTGACGCGCGGGCGAGTGGATGGCGAGAGCTGGAGCTTCGGCTGGACCGAACCCGTTAGTAGCGGGCCTAACATCGCGAGCAGGCTTAGTAGTGTCTGTTCTTCACGCCTCTGCGTAGGCGAAGCTTTGCGTAGGTGTGAAATAACGTTTTATCGTTTTTCTTTAATATGTTGATTTGACCTATGGTTGAACAAATGCCGAATGGCGGCCAAATAAATACTAGTGTTAAGGACGTCATTAAGTTTCCTGTCAGTTTGGACCCACGAGCTTTACGTCTGTCTATGCCTAGCCCACATAAGTTTATTTCGCACGCATTATTTTGAATATCTCCTGTCCTTAGGTTTTCATCCATTGCTACTTTCATCATTTAGTCCTAATGCTTCAGGAAATGTTTGGACGAAGCTCCTCGGTGGCTCGGAGCCAAGCCAGCTATTGGGAGGAGAGGTTGGACTTGCTGAAGGCCCTCCCTACACGGAACACCTCGGAGATGTGTATCTGTTACGCGCGCCGCGCACCGGCGGCGAGAGGAGGCAGACTTTCGCCGCGCGAGCTGCGGCGCACCAGTTTCCAGCCCGCCAAATTTGGCGCCGCCTCTCTGTCAGCTGACTAATTGTGCTGCGGGCCATCTGAAAGAGAGAAAGGCCGCCCCAGATGATGGTGGTCGGGCCGCCACCCCGGGGGAGCCAATGCATCTGGTCTGGGCTCTATCCAGCTGCAAATCCTTCGATGGTTTCACGATTGCGTGCCACGCTGCCGAGGATGTGCAGAGATACACTGGTGCCAGCGAGGCGGAATACGGTCCTGGAGTTGTTTCTCTGCCCTATCCCTTAATTTACTGGGAAGACTAGCCTCCGTGTCGCGCTCTGGCCACCACCGTTACTTTTGAACGGCGCTGACGCTTTTCAACCTGACGTCCCCCCGTGTTCCCGTGTCACGGCGCTTGCATTCTGAACGGCGGCTGGCATCATTGCAGTGCCGGGGCCTCTAGTGCCGCCTCAGCGGCGTATCTCGGCGGTGGATCGCCGCGCAGACGGCAGTGCCGGCCCAGGCGCGCCGGTGCGTGATCGCAGCGTCGATGCTCCGATGTCGCGCCTCCTCAGCCGGAACGATGGCGCAGAGGCGCGTCCAGTCACTGCAAACGGCAGGGAAATGGCGTGTTGCAGGGGTCCGGCGGAGGGGCGCGCTCAGTCAATGCAAACGGGAGGGTAAAGGCGTGTTGCAGGGATCCTGAGCAGAGGCGCGCCTAGTCACTGCAAACGGGAGGGTAAAGGCGTGTTGCAGGGATCCTGGGCAGAGGCGTGCCTAGTCACTGCAAACGGGAGGGTAAAGTCGTGTTGCAGGGATCCGGCGCAGAGGCGCGCCCAGTCACTGAAAACGGGAGGGTAAAGGCGTGTTGCAGGGATGCAGTGCAGGGGCGCGTTCAGCCACAGCAAACGGCGAGTCGTCGGGTGTCAAAGCTGCTGATCCAAATGCACCTCTGGACTCGGTAGTTGGCTTCCTTACCAGTACACTTGCAATCATGCCTGATGATTTGGTACAGTGGCATGCTGAAAAGGTTATCGTCCATAACGGTTGATCTCATGATAGCGTTGCTGTCCCGTACTTATACAGTAATGGTGACCCTTTGCAGCAGACCAGTAATCGAGCATGCTGTCCAGCCTTCATCTTTGTCCTAAGCATAGGCGGATCCAGGATTGCCAAATGGGGGAACACCTTCCCGGTGGGCGCCATCCGGACCAGGGGGACGTCACTTTTGATCGGTGAAAGATATCAGGTGGGCGCAAAATCCTATCGGTGGGCGCCGATTTCCGCATCCTAGGGGAGGGTGGGAAGCAGCATTTCAGGAGGGCGCCATCGACCTTTCAGGGGGCGCTGTGACCATTTCAGGGGGCGCCGAGGGTCGATGGGGTCACCTGTCCCCTCCCCCTTTACCCCCTTGATCCGTGTATGGTCCTAAGCTTGGTTGGGTTTACGTAAAACAGTGCATGAAGGTTCAGAATAGTGTTACAACCGTGTTTTTATCCTTCGGGTACTTTTCGGGTATTACTTAAATAATGCTTAAATGCATGCCGGTGCCGGCTGGGTCTAACCAACTTTCAACAGTAAGATAAATTTAGCTGGTCTTAAAAGAATCGTGGCTTTCGATCAGTTGGTGTTCAAATACAGTTGGCAAGCTCACTTTTAAATTGTTGGTATTCTATGTTAGTTCAAATCGCATAATCGTTATGTGAAAATTCCTTAAGCTTGGTTGAAAAAGCGAGGGAACAAACAACGAACCGCGTCTGATGCACCGTGTCAGCCAGTGCACTGAATTAAGCCAGGCGGCCGATGCGATCTTTGGCACGTGACTTCACAGGAGCCACGCCGTGCTTCGCTCACTTTTTCACCCGTGCTGCCGAGGTCAGCTGATCGCCATGTCACGTGACCTGTACGGCTGCCAGCACGATCGACTGCGGCTGGAGGTAACGTCGCTGTTTCCCGAGCGCCAGCGACGTTAGAATGACTATCGCAGCTGGGAAAAGTCTGTGGAAAAATGTGGAATTACTTTTTATATTTTCCGATTTGGAGTTCTGCGGGACGATAAGTTCGTGACGTCTGTTGTCTGTATTCTCGCCAGTCGCTCGAAATTCCACACTTGTTTTTGACTGTTTCCGCTGCTCTGGGTAGAAACAGAGGCGTGTCTTGGGCACATGGCCAGACGCGCGCAGCTCGGCAGGTCCCAGCGACAGCGCAGATCCGTCGCCGAGGCTGGCTGCAGGCCCGAGGAGTTGTCGGAGCAACGCTTGGATAAACCGCGGAGGCTGCTGACTAAGTCGCCACTGCTGTAATCGAGATTCCACTAAAAAACTTAGTAGACCGAGAAAATGCGAGTTGGAATTGTACACTTCTGGTAAGGAGGTGGCGACATGGAACTGACTGCTGGCGGATGAATTGACCTCGGCGACTCAGCGTTCATTGTTGCAATACGCCGAATAGTGTACCGTCCTCCGGGAATCAGTTTCTGAATTGGAATCTTATTAAAGCTGTATGGCAAGACAGGGAAGATGTGAAAGTTCCCACAAAAATGTTGCAATTGCTGTGATGGAGATGCTGACTGTTCTCACAGCATAAAGATGGAGGTTTGTAGCTGAGGTTGATAATTATTGCAGTGTTCGTTTGAAACGTCACCCCTTCCTTGTCTTAGCCAGTCAACTTGACCGGGAACTTGACCCACTTGGATATCCGCTTAAGTGATGAAAATTAAATCGAAGCTTTGCTCCCATATCCTTTATTATCGTCGTCTGAAAGCCAGTCTAGTACCAGCCTCTTTAGGTGAAAAGCAGTGGCAATTCAGATTACCATTGCGCGGATGCGTATTATCACCAGTGTGTTAGGTAAAGTTAAATACCACTTAGTTTACTACAGGTGGCGCGCGTGACAGGCGGCTTGGTTTACTACAGGTGTGGGGTGCGTTCGCTCCCGTGGAGGGTGTGTTTCGTGTCTGCCCACGCTGCGATCGGCGGCAAGGTCATGGGTGGCGGGATGGCGTCACCTCGCCTCCCACAGCTTCTTCGTCGGGAGGTGCCGCCCGCTGAAGCGGCGGGCCTCTGCTCCGGCCTTCTTCCCGACAATGCCGACGGATTTCGAACCTCGAACACAACGCCCGATATTGTGCCCGGGTGTTTGTTGTTTTCTTAGGAGTGTTTGTGTCCGTTGTCGCTAGTGTTTATTGCTACGGTCTGGAAGCCGTGGTGTTCCGTCTTTCGCGACAGAAAAACTCGTGCGTCGAATTTGCAATTGGGTAAAACCTTAGTACCAATAACATGTTCATTACGGGTCTAGTCTGTGAAAATCTGCGGTCGGAAAGGAGAGCCGGGGGCAGCCGACGGTGCCGGGCCGGAGGCGTCATCGGCGACCACGTGACCGCCGGTGTCAGCTGAGCGCGGTCTGTGACGTCACAGACCTGGCCGCGGAATGTGGCGGCGGGGAGGCGCGCCAGAACCGCAACCTGATCCACAGGCCCGCCAGCGACGGGTAGCAGCTGCTACTGACGAGCAGCCTCTGACCTTCGCACAGCCGTCTACGCTTTTGCTTCCCACGACTTAGGAAAATCAATTAAAAAGGACTGTGTAAGCTATCGAGATTCTTGTACAGCAGTCTGGACTGCAATCCTGATGGTGTAGATACGCAGAACGTCACCCAGTCAAGGTCGTCACGACATCGGCACTAGCGTTTCCACTGTTGTACTGACCTAATGGATAGTGCTCTGGGTTGGACGTTCTTTCTATTGTTTTATAGGACAGTTACGTACCATAATAGCAGAGCCGCTCCCGTGTTGTATTGTCCAAAATTAGGTGCAATGCCGATGTGCCCGAACCGCTGGTGGCCCATTTCTGGGCTATTTTAGCCGTCAAGCTGAAATTATGCAGGTTTTGTTGCTAGATCCTGGTAAAATGAGCAGCTAAAATATCAGGTGTCGAGGTTGCATGGGGACTGTTTTCTCATGCTGGATTACAGAGTCCACCTCGCACGTTTCCTCTCAGTGAACGGCTGAGTTGGGCACGATTTGACACAGTCTGCTCCGTCCGGGACAGGCTGGAGGAGGTTCAAGGCCGTGGCTGATGTCCGGGAGCCAGTCAGACCCTGGCTACTGTTGGCTACACCCCAGACGTACAGGACTCTTCCCCGAAGCTCGCGAGAGATGGGTGTACTGCCTTTGCTACTGGCCGCCGAGGCGCTTTGATGTGATGGAGGTGGGCTCGGGCGGAACTGATTTATCTGTTGAGGGAGATAAACTGCGCCCTCAGGAGGCTGTATTTTCGGTGCTTCGACCTAAGCGATGAATGTCGGGGCGGATTGATACTGCAGAGACTCGTGAGTGAGCTGCTATCGAAAGAGGCCAGTGTTCTTCCCGATCGGACGGTGAGAATCGCTGCGCTCACCCTTAGCAGGATAGCTAATGTAACCATAGGCGGATCCAGGGGACAAGGGGCACTCCCCCCACTGATCGACTCTCGACGCCCTCTGAAATGGCCACGGCGCGGCTCTGAAAGGACGGTGGTGCCTCCTAAATGTCGCTTCCCACCTCCTCCCCCTTCCAGGATGCGAGTATCGGCGCCCCCTTGATGGGATTTGGCGCCCACCTGATGGTTTTTTGGTTCAAAAATGACGCCCCTTGGTTCGGATGGCGCCCCCCCTCCCGACCATGTGCCCCCCCTCCCACCCGATCGGCGTTTCTGGATGCCTCATTGGGGCTTTACGGCACACCGACTGCTGAGGTCATTTGGCGTCGCCAACTTTCACCCTGTTGGGAGGGTATTATGGAAATCGGAAAAACTTGTGCAGAATACCCGCCCGGGCATTTGAACCCTCGTTAGCGGCGTGGAAGTCGAGTACTCTTCCCCCGTGTCACTGCATCCCCCAGGTATATCTGAATCCACATATGAATGCAGTCTGCAGAATTCGGTGGCGAGTTATGGGTATATTTATTTCTAGGATCAAATAGTTCGGTGAACCGGAGCCAGATCCAACCGGTGGACAAGCCTGGTAGTATTGGTGGGCAGCGTGACCGGCAGCTTGGTCGGGCATGTGTAGTAGGCTTCCCACCAATGCTGCCCAATCTGCCTGTGCGTCTGCGGTGCGCTGGCAGGAAGTCTGCTTGATTTGCAATGCTGTAGAAAGTGCGTTTTTTGCGATATTAGTTAGTCTTTCGTTACATGAGGCCCTGTAAGTACAATGATGTCCCGATTTCCGGTGTGTACGGGCCCGGCCGGTGTTCGGCAGGCGGAGGGCCGTGGAGCGGCGCCGGTGGGCCGCCGCCGCGTGGGTGGGAGCGGGACCCACGGCTCTGATGGATGACAGTCACGCCTCATCTGGTTCCGCCGCGCCAATCCAGCCCCCGGCCCACCACCGGCTCCAATTGGCGTCCAGAGCCTGCCGTAATGGGGCGTTTGGCTCAAATGCCTCCTCACTGTTGTCCTCCTGAGCGGAGGATTGCGGTTGGTTGAAGCCTGTAGCCTGGAGTACCGTACCCTCTCACTAGCCCGAAGCGATTTGCTATTTACTGGTAGTGAGTCAAGTGCTGTGTTCATTTTGGAAATGTTGAACTTAAAGTTGTGGTGTTGGAGGCCGGACGCTGTTGTTGTGATGCGTGACTGAGCTGAGGTAGGCACGGTGATGAGGTCCGGAGACTTAATCGATTGCCAGAGCCGGGGCGTGGTGACCTCGCTGAGGAGCGGGGCACTGTTCAGGAAAGCCGCCTTTCTATGTCTCATATCCGCTGTTCAGCGCTAGCCAACTTCCGCCGGCCGGATCCGCTCGCTCGCCAAGAGCCTTAAATCTAGTTCAGTTGCTTGGGCTGCAGCGCGGCACGGCACCGTGTCACGGCACACAGAGAGAACCTCCGTGCTATGACGCCGATGTGGATTTGTGTTGACTGCAGCGCTGGTGCGTTGAAATCAACATACAATGCCTGTGAGCTGCACTTAGAATACCCGCCTACAAGCATCGTCAGTCATCGATGTCAGGAGGCACTATGGCTGCTCTCGCGGATTTGGTCAGCATGTATCGCGTGGAACGTCAGTTGACCTATTCCCCTGTCCTGTTTCAGATTCTGCAGAATCTGGGAAAAGCGGACCGGACCACGGACGAGGTGTTCGATGACTATGTGCACAACTTCAGTCGACAGCAAGGCCAAGCCACCCGCCTCCAGAAGGAAATGGCCAACTACGTGCGGTGCGCCAGAGGTAAGAGTATGCGTGAGACAGGGGCGTGCTGAGGTCCAGTGTGTGTAGACAAAGACATAGAGGGGAGTTTTCGAATGGGACGCGTCAGACCGGGAGAACAGCAGAAGAGTTTCAGATAGGACCACCTGTGATGGAAACAATGTTCTTTGAAAACCGTTTAATTAATCTGTCTTGGCTTTAGGAAACATCACGTTTTCACCAGCTTTCGCAATTGATCTTGGGCTAGGTCGCTCTTTGCTTCCCTCCGCTTCCTGTTCAGGCTTCAGTTTTTCCGGGACTGAGGATGACGGGGAGGAGCCCGGCGGGCAACAGGGAAGCCAGCCAGTCCTCGGGGGCCCCTGGCTTGTAGTATGTGTCTCTGGCTGTCTGCACAGGGAGCCGCAGAGAGACTTACAGCTACCCCCGGATAAGGTGTTCCGGCTCGCTTTAGGGCCACAATTGGACGCAGTGGGCCCGAAGTTGCCACCGAGAAACCTGGATGACCACATTTGGCTACTTTGATTCCAGGTTTTTCAGTGGGCTCTGGTTGCTGCAGTCTCGAGTGGCCTGGTATCAAGGACCTGGGCTCAGTTTTGTCAGCCACACTAACGATGAAATGCCTAGTAACACTTACGTAGCTCCATTGGTTTAACTCAGGTATGTAAATGACACTAGGCGATCTCATAGTGTCAGTGTGGCTGGCCGAACTGAGACCAGGTTTGCTACGACAGGCCTTCGCTGGTCATAGAGTGTTTGTAAAACAACATGGGTCCTGGGTAGTCATAGAGTCCCTGGGTTGGTACAGCTGACACTTGATTGCCATGATTTCATCCTCCATCCCTCAAACGCCCCTGCCTCGACCTGCCTCTGTAGAAATCCACTAGATAAGTTTTTTTCTTCAGGATGCCGTTTGCTCAGTCATGAAAATTACTTGTTATCCACGATCTTCACTAGGCGAAGGGTTTCTATCCTCGCCCTCCTGATAGATTTGTACCCTTTGCACACTCCTCGTTACTAGCTACATCTATGTTTTTGAACGTTATTCCTTTGATTGTTGTCGTGTGAAACCTTGCTTGAACACAATGGGCTTGCATGCCTTTGCCGAGGAGACCGGCACGCAGGGGTGACTTTGATGGGTTACTACAGCCGGTGATTAATCTGAACAAGAAACGACTGAGAAATGTTGATGGCTGTCGCTTTAAAATGACCGCCCAAATTAGCCTAGATGTCCGTCGAAGAAGTGGTGTAGCTGTCGGTCGGAGTAATATGCAGTTGTTCGGCAGTGCAGTTTTCTTGCAACGTTTGCTTGTCGGGAATATCATTTCCCGGACGTCCTGGTCTTTGATTTTTACTGCGTACAACTCTGATGCGGTCCAACATTTTGCTCAGGATTATTGTGGATATATTGTAATGAAACCAGAAAGTTATTTTTTAGAAATGAAATTAGCTCTTTCAATTTCACCTGGGCCGTATTTAAGCCACAATATCTGCATATGTGTCGGGAATTTTACTCCCGAGTTCACAAGTAGGCGGTGGGTGGGATTGTTTGCCGTCCCCCACGCTGTGGGATATGGATGGTATCAGGCAGCAAAGTAATGTGCATTTAGGTCACGGTCTCGGGATTATTCTGGCCATTTGCTGGGTTTGTTTTAAAGTGATTTTAGAAACGGTCTATCATGCGGCTTTGTACTGTGTTTATCCAGATTCATTCCAAAAAATGTATTGTGTCGGAAAAAACATCTTACTTTAAGGGAGGTGAACGTTTATTTTTCAGAGGCTGGCACCGCTGCCGAATTTTAAACCGCTACGGCTAATTGCGCTGCCTTGGCCAGCTGATACCGCTACCGCTACTGACCTTACTTTTTGGATTGAGAAAGCACTACCCGCTACCGTTTTCTTTTAAAACGGTATTAATGCTCTACCCAAAACTATTTTCTTGTTTTTGATTAAAATTCCAGGAAAACACCTGTTTGTAAATTAAGTTAGAATTTACAATTAAACATATGCAAACACATCAAACAACAAAACATTTTTTTAGTCTGATTCTGTTTTCCCGGAGAAGAAAATATTTCTCTCCACCTCCATATCCTAAGTTTTTGTACGTGTTCCCCATTAACAGGCTGTCGATAGCGGCAACGCTTTTGAATTTTTGTGAGCCGGATACCCGCCACTCCGCTACATTTTGGGTAGGGGAGACCGGGGCAAAACGGACACCCTAAGTATTTTTGTAACATAGCAACCTCAATAGCGGGCCGAAAATTTTGAGCTATATACCCTGACGTAGCCGAATGAATTGTGTATTTATATACATATTATTGTAAGAGTATCAACTTAAAAATGCATTTGGAAAAACATGGCAGTAAAATATATAAGTTAATATTTTTTGTACGTTTTGCCCCAGCCCTGGGGCACAATGGTTTTCAGAAAGGGGCAAAACGGACAGTATGACCTGCTGTCATTGGACTTTGCCCGGGCACCCCCAAATATGTATAAATCCTTATCCCTGGCAGCCCAGGTAATATGGCGAAAAAACATTAGATTTTCGTTAAGGCGTCAACATCTATTAACTGAGTGAAAATGCCAACCTGCTTTCATTTTGGCACAAGATTTCCCCATCCCGGACCCGCCCCTACCTTGCTTAATCGCTGTTTCTTTGACATTTCAACAATAACAAACTACATGGCACATTATCCAAAGTGATGGGGCTACCGGACCATCAAAGACCATTTTAAACCATTAGTCCATTTTGCCCCTTCCGTTTTGCCCCACAGCTACTCCGATTCAAGTTTTTACGTGTCGGAAAAAATAGCAGGTTTTGAGATTTTAAATTACCCTTACCCTAAGCCTATCTTGCTACTTATTCAGACATATCATCATTAGAACTGAACTCAGTTTGTCACTCGAAAAAACGAAGATTTTAAAGTTGTAAATATCGTAATGCTTACAGGAAAGTCCTTTCCAGCCAGCCCACGTCGAAATGATGCCGCTAACTGACGATATACACGCTATACTCTGACGTCCTTTGTCTAAAGCAGTAATTCATATGCTAAAATCTAGATGGAAACACCAGTAACATACCGAAAGAGCTAAGATCCGTTTTGCCCCGGTCTCCCCTATAGAAAGCGCTACTGCTACTCCGCCACCATTTTGAGAATCCGCAAGTAGCGGAGTAGCGGAGTGGAATAGCGGAGGACCGGGATCTGTTATTCAGTCATAATATCGAAGCACTTGGCAAGGTTTGTTTGTGATCCGTAATGACCTCTGTAATTACTTCTCACGATGTCAGTTTTATATGTAGCGTTCTTGAACCGGCCGTTTATGCTTTGGTCCGTTCGAGTGTTGCAGCACTTACATCGCTCTCTCCAAACCTGTTATCAGCTTGAATGGTGTGTAATGCGTATGATTTGTGTAGATTATTTACCTGATTAGCACCGATAATCTATCGCATAGGAGCCTGAGGGGATGCCCGTCATAGCAGCATGGGTCATATCTATTCCTTTAGGTTGTTGGTGTCGCTCGCGCTCGCCTGATTGTAACCACTAATCAGACCATAGTCCACCCCTGCATTTTCGGGCATGTATATTTAGCCTTGTCCGTGAATGCTGGCGTAACCATTGTTGGCATATAGCGGATGAAGGCACCGTGTGGTCACGTGATTTAGTCTGGCGCCCCCAGCGCACTTACGTAAAGCCTCAGTGCATCCGAGATACTGCCCGAACAGATGACTATGTCTTGCTATTTTTCACTCATCTAGCTGTATTATCTTTGCTAAAACAGATGCGGCATCGGGTTTTCTTTAATGAAAACGTGGCTGCTCCTGGTGCCTTGGTTTTTTTAATCTGACGTCGCCCTTGGTGCTAGCTGTGCCACTGAGTGCCAAAGCCGTTACTAAACATGCACGGCGGAGGTGTGGCCCATTGCATGACTTCCTGTATGGGAGCAGTGGCATTTCAACCCCCAGCAACATCAGAAGGGCAGTTGAAGCGGCGGCACGTGCTCCGCTGCCCCCCGCTTGTTCAGTGTCTCGAAGACACAGCTTTCGTCCAGCTACAGTCCGCGACGGACTCGGAGCGAAGTCAGACCATGCTGGAGATGCTGTGGGGCCGTAGCCTGCTGGCGAGGGCGGCTCTGGTGACCGCGCTGGCTGTACTTCTCTCGTGTCTTCCTTCCGAGTCCTCCAACAAGCTGTTCATCCCCAACACGATCCGGCACGCCGCGACGCCGCTGCTGGAGTTGGACGCCGCCTCCGGCATTGTCTGCGGCATGGCCTGCCTGCGTACCGCCGGCTGCATCAAGTACAGCCAGTTGGACGGCCGCTGTAGGCTGTGGCCGCTTCATAACGCCGTCTCCAACCCGCTGACTGCCGCTGCCGAGCCGGTCTACCAGGCCCCGCTGCCCGCCGGCATGGCCTTCGCCTTAGAGGACAACACCACCGCCTTCGGCATTTTGTCAGGCAGCCTCACCAGTGGTAGGGACGTGCTGATGGCCGCCTGCCAGCAGCTGGATCCAGAGGTGTTCCCGGCCGCACCCAAGGATAGCTTAAAGGTGCTCAACTTAGCCGTACTGGCTTTGCAATCCGTCGGCATGTCAAAGCTGCACATTGGCCTCTGGAGCGATGAAGTTTTCGGCGTGTGGCGCAGTATGTACACCAACCAGCACGTCACCACCATGAAGGAATGGTACCACAACCAAAACTTCCCCACCAATCCCGACGAGCGGTGTATGGCCGTCTCAATCGCACAGCTGCAGGCGGTACCTTGTTCGTCTACAGAAAATGGCGTTATCTGCGAGTACAACCTGCAGGAGAACTTGTTGCGGCCGGAGCCGGAGCCACCGTCCGTCACGCCAGAGCCGGAGCCACAGCTCCCCTAGTCGGAGCCGGAGCCGGAGGCAGAGTATACGATTGTGATGGTTTCAGAGCCGGAGCCAGAGCCTGAAATGGCCCCAGAGCCGGAGGCAGAGGGGTAGTGTCAGGTGCCACTTTGTATGAATGGCCCTGCGTGTGGAAACGCTTGTGAAGGAGCATGTTTTTGGAAATAAATGCCCATCGGAGGAACTTCACCTTTGCATTGCCTGGGGACAAACCCAGCCCCTCCCCCTGTAAAGGAAGAAGTGGGGTCTGAGGATGCACGAACAGCCTGAAGAGAGAAGGCATATGGAATATTTTCAAAGATGCTGAAGTGAAGACCACCATTGGTTGAACTTGAGACGGAGGTACGGGAGGGAAGTTGAACATTTCGTGTAAACATCCTGGATGAAAAATCCCACAAGATCCCACTAGCCCAAACTGGGATCGAGAGTAGTGCTGGAATGCATCAGCGACATCTCCAAGTTATTACTGGAAGAGTCAAGGAAATTGTATGAAGAATGTACATTTGCTAGCAATTTATCTAAATTTGTTTCAAAATATGTATTGGATTGATAAGATATTGAATGGCTTGACTCCTCGAATCCTGGATGCAAAATGGAACTAATACAGATGTTATATATTCGAGCGCAGCCCTTCTTCAGAATTCTCTTAACCCGCGCCCTACCGGGGTCCGGCGCCACCTTCGCCCCACAGGGGGCCATCCATGGCCCCCTCAGCCGAAAATGCAGGTCTGCAAAGTGCGTTGGAAAGCTCGTGTGAATTCAGCATGGTTTTACTTCAAATTTTTAACGTTCAGGTCAATGGTCTGATCTCCAGAGGTCATGTTGGGTCATGCTAGGCTATTTCCACTAAAATATGGAATGCGTAAGAAACCTGGACATAGCTCTCATGCCATTACAGCTATTGAGAGCTAATAAGGCACACTGTATAGGAAAATATCAGGGCTCTCTCTGCTATGTGGAACATAGTTAGCTTCCGCCGGTGGTTTGACCTTCAGAGTGCGCCTCTTGACCTAAAATGGCCTAAGGCCACGAATGGTCATAAAGTGATCTTGTCGTATATCAAATTAAGCCCGTGGCGAAACGAGACATACACGGTGGCGTTCAATTCAGTGCTCCAACTTGATTAGGTAAAAAGTTGTCGCCAAAATAGTGTTGTTGACCTCTGGTGACCTTTGATGACCTCAGACATAGGCGGATCCAGGGGGGGCAAGGGGGCACGTGCCCCCCCGATCGACCCTCGGCGCCCCCTGAAAGGTCGATGGCGCCCCCTGAAATGTCGCTTCCCACCCCCCCCAGGATGCGAAAGTCGGCGCCCACCGATAGGATTTGGCGCCCACCTGATAGCTTTTGCCGGTCATAAGTGGCGCCCCCTGGTCCGGATGGCGCCCCCCCGGTCCGGATGGCGCCCCCCGGGAAGGTGCCCCCCCCGATCGGCAATCCTGGATCCGCCTATGACCTCAGATAAGTCAAAGGAAAATATTTCACCCGGAATCCATGGAAGGGTAACCAAGAATGCTTTTCTGAGAAATTTGAGCAGCTGCAATCCTTTTTGTGACTTTTAGATCAATGATATTTTTTCTCCATGCTTTTTATGGGAGATGTCACCTCCTGACCTGACCTCAGGTCACCAAATAAAAAACCCGGATATACATTTTGTAGACCCCGGAGGGGCATTAGGTGTAGAAAGTATCAGCGTAGAAATGCAGCTATGGTAGAGCTGAAAAGTTGAAGTGAGTTGACCTTATTTTACCTTGCCTGGTTACCTGACCTAGTGTGGCCCGGGGTAAAAAAATGTCAGGGTTGGTGGGAAAACGATGAAGTGAGAGGCAGACCCTTCAACCGCGTGCTGCGCCCTGTCGTTTTTCTGTTATTTTCAAAAAACTTCGGGGGCATCGATCCCTGTCGGGGTGCGGGTTAATAAAATAGGTAAAAACAAATTATTGGCTGCCCAAATGTAAAATCTCAGTCTATTAGCTCAATTTTGCATCCAGGATTCGAGGAGGTAGGCCATTCAGCAGCTTATCAACTTATAATCATGCTCCTCGGCCCAGCGCTGCCAAGTCTATCAACTTGTGTTGGATTCATTAATTAAAAAAGAAAAAATTGTTTTTGCGGGGTTTGTGCTTCCTTTGCGGTGCATCTGGATGGTTTGTTCTTGTGCCGGTGGCTGCTGCGTGACCCAAAATTTTAGATGCCTGACAGTTCGAGACAAAAATTATGGTGGTTGTATTCATCTATTCTGATATGTGCTTAGCACATTCCAAACCGTTTATTTACCGGTTGGTGGTGCAATAGAATCTTGGCAGTAGGTGTATTGTTAACCCTCAACAGTTATCATCATTGGTTAGGGGTGCCTTAAAATTTCATTGCAGCATAATACCAATAGAGGTTGCCTTGTTTTTGTCAATTTCTTCGTGGGAAAACACTTGAAAGTTTGAAATGCCGTATGAACGCTTTATTCAGTACGACAAGAGATTTCCTAGTTTTTTCCCAGTTGAATTTAGGTATGCGGAAACGTGTCACATTGTGCTATAATCAACCGGATTCCCTACTAAATAGTTTTAGATAGCCGTAGAGGCTATTTCCGGATTTTGATAGTCTTAGAGGCTGCCTCTGGTTTTGGATAGCATTGGAGGCTTCTTAATTATTAACCGGCTGCTTTGTCGTGTATGCCATTCTGACGTTTTGGCTTGGTCGTAGTTCCGGTGACGAACGTTTCTATGTCTAGCAGTAATACAGGCTTCCTTGACCCAGCCACTACTGTTGTTTTATTGCGATCTCATGTTTTAAATATATGGCGTAAAAGCTGCAGCCCTCGTCTTTCCTGGAACTGTCGACTCTATCTACAGAGTGCGGCTGTTCCCAGCTCAGCAGCAGGCGGTGTTGGTGGTGGTATTGCGATAGGCGATCGTGAGCTGGCTGGGCTATTGTACAGTTCTTGTACCAACGGCCCCATAGATTAGGAGCGTTGCACGAGACAGGGCTGGAATAAACTGCTGCAAATTCTTCAGCGGTGACTGGTAGGACCCGATAGCGAAGCCTTTCAGCTGTGAGCTGGAGCGTGAAAGGGCGGCGCTAGTGGGGTACGGACATTGATGGAAATGTTGTGTTCACATTATGCGGTGAACGAGGTTTTTGTGCCTTTTAGGTTTGCGGGGTCTTTTTGCAACTTCAGGATTCCCCAGGTTCTGAATCTTAATGATCTTACGTGAAGTTAAACTTTTGTTTTGCGATTTGGGGCAAAATTTTCAAATTTGCCTGAAAGAACTAGGGCTATACAGGCTTGAAAAACTATATATATTTTGAAATTAATCATTTCATAATATCGGTTTTTCGATATATTACATGGTACTCGGACTGAGTCATCTATATGGACAATGGGTAGATGCTCGCGAGCATCAAGTCTCATTAGCTTTGTACTGATAACTCCTGATTGCTTATTTTGCTGAAATGTTAAAAGGACATTGAATAATAAATGTCTTGTCGGAGCCTTTAATGTCATGGCTATGGCGTAGAAACTAAGAAATGGCGGCAGTACATGGACTGGTGCCCACGACCCCAACTAGGTATTTATCTGATTTGGCATGTGTCTGGAAGCTCTGGCATCCAAACAATCACGGCTGCGTCGTGTTATGCGAATTGTGCGACGCATTCCATCCCTCTGTCCCTTACCTCAACCGATATGAAAAATCCCAGCTCGTACATCCCCCCTGCGTGTCTCCGCTCGTACCGAGATGAAGGCGGTCAACACCCCCCCCACCGCGATTGGAACATTAAGTCCCCCTCTTTCTCCACAGCGTTACATACGTTCATCAGATTACCAATCCGGGCGCTAACCGCCTCCCTCTCCACAGCAATGCAGGCTTTGAGTAGATTACCAATCCGGGCGCTAACCGCCTCCCTCTCCACAGCGATGCAAGCTTTAAGCAGATTACCAATCCGGGCACTAACCGCCTCCTCTCCACAGCAATGCAGGCTTTGAGCAGATTACCAATCCGGGCACTAACCGCCTCCTCTCCACAGCGATGCAGGCTTTGAGCAGATTACCAATCCGGGCACTAACCGCCTCCCTCTCCACAGCAATGCAGGCTTTGAGCAGATTACCAATCCGGGCACTAACCGCCTCCTCTCCACAGCGATGCAGGCTTTGAGCAGATTACCAATCCGGGCACTAACCGCCTCCTCTCCACAGCGATGCAGGCTTTGAGCAGATTACCAATCCGGGCACTAACCGCCTCCCTCTCCACAGCGATGCAGGCTTTGAGCAGATTACCAATCCGGGCACTAACCGCCTCCCTCTCCACAGCGATGCAGGCTTTGAGCAGATTACCAATCCGGGCACTAACCGCCTCCCTCTCCACAGCAATGCAGGCTTTGAGCAGATTACCAATCCGGGCACTAACCGCCTCCTCTCCACAGCGATGCAGGCTTTGAGCAGATAACCAATCTGGGCACTAACCGCCTCCTCTCCACAGCAATGCAGGCTTTGAGCAGATTACCAATCCGGGCACTAACCGCCTCCCTCTCCACAGCGATGCAGGCTTTGAGCAGATTACCAATCCGGGCACTAACCGCCTCCCTCTCCACAGCGATGCAGGCTTTGAGCAGATTACCAATCCGGGCACTAACCGCCTCCCTCTCCACAGCGATGCAGGCTTTGAGCAGATTACCAATCCGGGCACTAACCGCCTCTCTCTCCACAGCGATGCAGGCTTTGAGCAGATTACCAATCCGGGCACTAACCGCCTCCCTCTCCACAGCGATGCAGGCTTTGAGCAGATTACCAACCCGGGCACTAACCGCCTCCCTCTCCACAGCGATGCAGGCGGCCAACAAGTCACTAATGGACACGATATACGACATGTACGAGCCGGAGTGGTCGGACCGGGACCGACTGGAGCGGCAGGCGCGCGAGCTGGAGCTCCTCTGGGCCGACTACTGCCACAAACTCTCCGACCAAGTGCTGGAGCCGCTCAACACGTACAGCTCTCAGTTCCCTGAAGTGCGGGTGAGTGGCGGTCGGAGGGCGGATGGAGAGGTTCTGCTGGCACTGCGTCACGGGTGGTGCGGGGCTCCAGCGGTTGGAGCGGAGTGTCCCAGGGTTGGTACCCCCTGGATGCCTGGAAAAGAGCGTGGTTGTGTCTTCGCTTCGTCTACCAACCGCCTGCGACTTGGCGACATCATATAGTTTGAGCATTTGCTGTACTGGCATACATTGACAATGAATACGGTATTAATGTTAGTCGGCAGCTGATCATGGGGCGATATTGGTAGGATGGAACGCAATGGCGATTCCAGGACTTCATTTGAGGGAGGGGGCTCGAGCCGCCCTGTCATTGCCTCGGATCAGCCTCCGCCTATGTTTAACTATAGGCACTCGGACATTTGGGGAAGCTTGAGCCCCCTAACCCCCCCCCCCCTCCCCCTGTATCCGCCATTGGTGGGACGGCTATATTCGCGGCTGTTTCAGATGTGGTCGCCATTAGGATACCGCTCGACCTCACCTGATTGAATTTGCTAGAAACAACGGCTTACTGTAGACTTCGTTCTTTCTTTATTTTCTTTATACGCTTAAGGTCTCCAGACAGCATTCTGCTTTATGTCCGACATTGTTGCAATGCATGCGGTGTACACGTGCTGCTGGCGGTACAACAGCCGGATGATGTGAGGCACGGAAAAATGCCGTTAGTTTAACTTTGGCTCAGTGGCTTTATGCCGTTCCTGCATTATCGACAGCATCTGCTGTTGTGGAGACGGTCTGTTGTTGCCTCCCCGCCGCTTTGGCTTCCTACAGGGTCTCCTAACACGTGCCGAAGAACGTCATGTCCAGACGGATGTGGGCCGACGCGGCGGCACCGGACACGGTCGTCGGCAACGTCGTAATTGACCCCGGACATGAGAGGACATTTCTGGACCGGCTGATGTTAATATTGTGTTTAATGTCGCAGACTATGAGCTGTGCATGTACGGAAGCTTTGGAACATGCAGCAGACGAGCAGTGGCCGGAACCATTACCTCATTGTCTTAGTACACACAATGATGTCTCTGATCATGATTGTGCTCAGAAGGGATGCTGACGGAAAGACGAGCTCACTTTGCTCTTTCTGCTGGTTTCTGGGCTCCTTTTTATCGTTTTGAATCAGCCCATCGCTGCGGACGGTGATCGCTCCAAATCGCTGTCGCCCATTCCAACTGCGATCAGTTCTGTGGCAGCACTAGCGGTCTGTCTCGTCGGCGATGAGGCCTGGCCAGCCGGGATGTCCGCGGGAGCTGCGGCGGACGACATTGTCGGGCCTGTTATCGGCCCACACGTTCACCCAGTGGCCCAGATCGCCTCTCCGGCGTGCCATTGTGTCTCATCCGCCCGCCTGGGGGCGGCCGCCGGATCCGTGTAGAGGCCGGCTGAGGTGGCGGCAGTGTTAGCTGCTTCCTGGGAGATCGAGCCGCGCACCGGGAGAGGGTGTTGACTGACTGAATGGAAGGTTACTTTACATGGGGTTGGCCCGTCAAAGGAATTTTGTCCCCAGTGTGACGTCACCTAATGATATGACAGCGATATGGCTCCAGTTGTTAAGGAATGACGTTTATGGAGGGTGGTATGCGAATTTTAGACGCATATATTTTTTGGTTGGTTATGATTAAATAATTTTGAGAGGACAGCTTCTGGAATTAGATTGAAGGTAACCTTGTGGTGGAAAGAAAAATTGAATTTCTCTAGGGCATACTGTTCCTGTCAAAGACGATTGACGTTGTTCAATTTTAAAATGAAACCCTATGGGCATAGGAAGATTTTATCACCAGTGTGACGTCACAGTAAAGGCGGCTCCGAAGTGGTTCAAGACTGGATCCAATGCCCACGGGATGACGGTCGAAAATGTACACAGCGCTGGTCTGAACTGAAGGCTGAGCAGAGGCGAACCACGATCCGGATATTTTTAGTACCGATTTGGCTCGTTAAGTTGTAGCCTGCACTGCCAGTTGCATTGACTATTGATTGCAGCTGAAATTTACTGCGTTAGTTACCGCTGATGGTGTACAGCTGTTCGTAAGCTGCGTGGCGACTGAGTCAGACCAGCTGTAGGTTTGCCACTCTGCTCGGACAGGTCCGTTTTCGACTCCAGTCACCGGCATTTAGCAAGGGTGCAGGTGATAAAGACGGGGTCTTCTGCCTTAAGGGAGAATGAGTTGTGTCGCTTCCTATATTTTGGGTCTAGTGCAGCGGCGTATTTATGTTTGTCCGGGGATATGACTTTAAGGGCGACAGTGGTGTAGATTTGTTCGTTTGTGGCTAGTGTGGTGGAGTTCAGTAGCTGATGATGCAGACGTGTTTTGGGCGGTGGATGATCCCGCTCCTTTCGTCGTGCCGTGGTTGTAGCATCAGTGCTGTACAATTCCCATCCTTTGTTAGTCATTAGTTCTACATTCTCCATTATCATGCTCCGGTGCGAGCTAATGTCCTGCCCAGATGATGCGGGCATTGTGCTCGGGTTCGTGTACAGGCAGTGGCGGATCCAGGATTTCATTTGGAGGGGATAGGGTCCTCGAGCCCCTCCCCCCCGACATTGTCTCGGATTAGCCTTCGCCTATGTATTAACTATAAGCACTCGGACATTTCGGGGGGGGGCTTGAGCCCCTAGCCTCCCATGTATCTGCCACTGTGTCGAGGCTCCTCCGCGGCGGAGACAGTCCTCCGCGGTGCCGGCGCTGGGAGACGGGCCGCGCCTCGGAAAAGTGCCAGCTGGCGCCCGGAATTGAACCGGCTCGCTGGTCGCGCCTTGGGCCGGGCAAGGTCGTGCCCGAAATGTCTCAGGGAAGGCGACGAGGCCGCCGCGGCTGGAATACGGCCCCTGACATTTCACCCGCACGCTTCTAGTTCCGGGGTGTTGTTTTAAGTGTGCTGCTAAGACCAAACCACACATTTGTCCGATTTGGTGCTGTTTGCCTGCCCTTCTCAGGATAAGTTACGCTCCGAGCGGTACTCTGGGAAACTGCAGGGATTAGGCCTGGAATGTTCTTGGCGTGATTGCCCAATTACTACAGTCTGGCTCGGGATGTCTAGTTTTTCATCAAAGACTGCAGTGTCATTCTGTTTTGGGACTTTATAAACGGGTTGGCCACCTTCTCAGCCGTCCCCTGGATCCTAAATGGTCGATACAGACGTCCTTTTGACGTGACGTGGTGGTGGTGGCATGCCATCTGTTTGGAGAATCGACAGACGGATCCACCCGACGCTTGACCTTGGTTCGTACCCCACTTTCCACCGTTGACGGCTTGGTCGAGGTTGCAGACTTGTGCACTTCACACCGGGGTAATTGGTGGTGACGTCCCGTCTGCAGGAGACGAGGCTAAGTAGATTGGGTTCGCAGCGACTGCTCGTGGCTCCCGCGGTGAAAGCTCTCAGCGATTGGCGCCCCGGAGGTTTTGAGTTTGAGCTTCCCACGCGTTTGACACGAGGTATTTATTTTCCACACGCACCCAACACCAATCACTCATTCACAGGCACAACCCAGTCTAACCGGCACAGGCCGGTAACGTTGTCTGCTCGTCAGTAGGTGAGCCAGTGGCTGCCGGTTGTCGCGGGTCCATCCTCAGGAACAGGGAGTCACGGACCGAAAGCAGTCGGCAGCAGCCGCGCCGCCTACAGATCGACCGCACCGCTCTGGGTGTACCCCCGATCCAGCTGTAGTTCTGGTGGTTGGCTGGTGGGTAATGCCGGTAAAGCTGACGGACGTCCTGGGTGGGAGGTAACTCGTATCGAGACCAGTTTTGCTATCGCTGTCCTCAGTCATCTCTCCTGTACACGGTATCGCCTAGTGGCCGATTGGCCCAGCATTGCATCGCCCACTCTTCTTCTGCCCCACCACCGGCTGGTGTCTGTTGACCAACAGTGACTGCGGTATTTTGCCGCCGAGGTGGCCCAGAGTGGGCGGTCAGGCATGCACCGCTATCCGCAAAGTCACGGGACTTCGATTCATCGCCAGGTGGTATGTCTTCGATTCTGCGAAGACAATGCGAACGGGTGCTAATCTGGCTATAAGTGGGTCTCCTTCACTAACCCGGTGGAGATGTCATGTTCCACTGTACACCCGTGTCACAGTTATCTAGAGGGGATCCAGGATCTTTCCCCGAGAAAATAATTAAACGTGTCCCGGGATCTGCTCAACTTATATCCGACGAATAAAGTAGTGTGCAATGTTATTTCCGTCTTTTGTGGAACCGCATTGACTTGGTTTTCACTTGAGCTTTGATTTCAGGGTCTGGAATCTGCCATGTGTTTCCAGATCCCAGAATCCTGAAGTTCCTGTTCCAGTGGGGTTGTTAGCAGAAGACGCATGGAATGGAACTGAATTTGTAGGGCGATGAAACGCACTATTGTATGTCTGAACAAGCTCCGAAGTGGCCTAAAACACAACAGTGGCTTGGATGAGGGGCGTTTTTGGGAGGCGATAAGGAGTAAAATCCTGTTTGGGGACAGGTGTGCTTTGTAGCGCCTATTTCGGAATCGCGTGGAATCCAGCATTCCCTCCTCCAGCCTTGTCCTTGTGTGTGGAACCGACAGCTTTTTGCACCGTCGTGTAAACATGGGTTGGCATGCAGTAACGCGATATCGTGTTGATTATTGTCATCCAATTCGCCGTATTACCCAACATAAACGGGGCCGCCCGTTAAACAGAATAACAGGGACGTACTCGGGTGCTTTAATCCGTTACTGAACGTGTTGTCTCGCCCAATGAAATGTGTGTGATTACACTGGTATGATAAATGCAAGTGTATAGCAGTGATAGACAAGTGTTAACATTTACACCAACACAGCAGATGCACGCGTTTCGCCAGTAGTCTTGGTCAGCATCTAAAGGATGAGGGATTGTACAGCCAGTTCCATACTGATTGGTAGGTATTAGGCTGCGGTCGTTTTTGCGAAATATCTCTCAAGTGATGTTTCCTGCCGACACCGTTGTTGCCTCACATGCTGCGTTTTAACTGGATGCATGAACTGACGTGCAGACATAATTCATCGGGTCCAAAATTCGGAAGAAATTGAGAAAAGACACTGAAAATCATCGGGACCGGCGAAAACAGTTTTCTGTCCATAACTTTCCAAATTGACGTCTCATCCAGTTTCCAGCGGCCCACATTTAAAGAGTTCATCAAAATACATTACTAGAGACGTAACCTTTTGGGAGAAGTGTAATCGTTTTTAAGATATTTCTTAAAACAACCGACACTAATACCTACCAATCAGTGCGGAACCAGCTGTACATAGGTACAATCCCCTGTACAATCCCTCATCCGTTAGATACTGACGAAAACTACTGTCGAAACGCGTACATCTGCTGTGTTGGTGTAAATGTGAGTAAACGCAAGTATTCTGTTGTGGCTCCTCTCTCCTAACGTCTCCCTTTCTCACTTGTCTCTTGCTACAAAATTCGTCATCCCTCCTCATTCATTCTGTCCCCTGCTTATTCGCCCATCTCTCTCTCTCTCTCTCTCTCTCTCTCTCTCTCTCTCTCTCTCTCTCTCTCTCTCTCTCTCTCTCTCTCTCTCTCTCTCTCTCTCTCTCTCTCTCTCTCTCTCTCTGTCTCTGTCTCTGTCTCTGTCTCTGTCTCTGTCTCTGTCTCTGTCTCTGTCTCTGTCTCTGTCTCTGTCTCTGTCTCTGTCTCTGTCTCTGTCTCTGTCTCTGTCTCTGTCTCTGTCTCTGTCTCTGTCTCTGTCTCTGTCTCTGTCTCTGTCTCTGTCTCTCTCTCTTTGTATTTTGCACGCATTCTTCTCACCCTGCTGTGTTGAAGCGTGGGTCCCACCACACTTTCCTTGATATTGTAAGTTTAGGCCTTTTTAATATTCGCTCTCTTTGAATTTCTTCTCTTAGTGCATTGCTGCTGCGAAAACGTTCTCTCCTAAACTGCATGGGAGATGCCTTTTCCGTTACGCGGTAGCTTGCCAGTCCCTCGTCTTATCATTTTCGTGGGTGTATCCGTACGGGGGACCGACCCTTGTGTCATACACTCTGATTGCATATATCCCATACGACATTGTTTTTTTTATTTCTCAGAGGAAGGTGGAGAAGAGGGGCCGAAAGCTGGTCGACTACGATAGCCACCGACACAACTATGAGGCGCTGCAAAACAACACGAAGAAGCGTGACCAGGCCAAGATCACCAAACAGCACGAAGTTTTGGAGGAGGCGCGGCGGACGTTCGAGATTATGAATAATGAACTATACGACGAGCTGCCTGCACTTTATGACTCGAGGTAAGTGGAGGATTGCTTAATTTAGTGTCGACTATTGTAGAAAATGTGTAATGTCAGAAGCAGTACTTGACTAGGTAGTATGCTGGTTTATATCAACAGGTTTATTTTTTTAATGAATATTTAGCAATTCGTCTGCTGAAACTGTTGCATATACTGTTGCTATCTCTCATTTTGTATTTTTGGCTTTCCAAAATAATTCAGAAACATCGCGTTGACGCTCTCATCACCCCGGCTGTCCTCGGCAACAGCCGATCGGTCGGACGAGCACTGACGCTGTCTCTGCTGTGTTTCAGGATACCATTCCTGGTGTCGAACATGCAGACCCTGTTCATGGCTGAGCACAGTTTCCAGTCGGACGCCTCCAAGGTATCGCTGCATGTGAGCCAAACCCCTCCTTCCCGCCCCTGCCCGCCGCACTGCTGCCGGCCTCCGGGCGCTGCTCCTGGTGCCCGCCTTCGCCGCGTTAGCTGTCGCTTCAGGCTTTGATCTTCGCCGCGCTGCGTTCCTTGCGGTCTAACGTCTCTTGTTGCGAGGGGTAACGGGTAACCCTCACTCATGGTTGGAAAGTGGTCTCGGTGTTGTTTAGAATCGGATAAGCGTTGGTGCCCAGCATGTGAATACGATTCTCGGGAGTTTCGGTGATGGATATAATACCTTCGTCTTGGAGTCTTTGTTTACTACACAGCGCTTAGTTTCCCTGCCTCCTTGGCAGCTGGCTGGACCTTAGATCGTTGCGTTCGTGGTGCCATGATACTGGTTGGAGATGAAGGTTTTTGGCTTGCTCGTCCTAATACCGTTATCCTCTTAGGGTTTATCTGCCTGTATCATAATGTTATTAGGAAGGTGTTTGTTACTAACAGGTTTTCATCACCATTTTTCGTGTGATTTAGTTGTCATTTGTGTTTAACCCTGCGCTGTACATGGCTCTGATGAAACCAATAATTTGCTGTCAGCACCAGAAGTCTTACAAGGAAGGTTAGTCTGGTTTTCTGTTAGGCGTGAGTACACATAACAAGTATGCCCGATGCTGGAATTGAGTAATAGATGAACTCAAGTTAAAGCAAAATTCCCACTGGAGAGATACTTAAACTATTCGCAGCCTTCCTCCTCTCAGTGAGTGAGTGAGCGAGTGAGTGAGTGAGTGAGTGAGTGAGTGAGTGAGTGGCTGGATGGCTGGCTGGCTGGCTGGCTGGCTGGCTGGCTGGCTGGCTGGCTGGCTGGCTGGCTGGCTGGCTGGCTGGCTGGCTGGCTGGCTGGCTGGCTGGCTGGCTGGCTGGCTGGCTGGATGGATGGCTGGCTGGCTGGCTGGCTGGCTGGCTGGCTGGCTGGCTGGCTGGCTGGCTGGCTGGCTGGCTGGCTGGCTGGCTGGCTGGCTGGCTGGCTGGCTGGCTGGCTGGCTGGCTGGCTGGCTGGCTGGCTGGCTGGCTGGCTGGCTGGCTGGCTGGCTGGCTGGCTGGCTGGCTGGCTGGCTGGCTGGCTGGCTGGCTGGCTGGCTGGCTGGCTGGCTGGCTGGCTGGCTGGCTGGCTGGCTGGCTGGCTGGCTGGCTGGCTGGCTGGCTGGCTGGCTGGCTGGCTGGCTGGCTGGCTGGCTGGCTGGCTGGCTGGCTGGCTGGCTGGCTGGCTGGCTGGCTGGCTGGCTGGCTGGCTGGCTGGCTGGCTGGCTGGCTGGCTGGCTGGCTGGCTGGCTGGCTGGCTGGCTGGCTGGCTGGCTGGCTGGCTGGCTGGCTGGCTGACTGACTGACTGACTGACTGACTGACTGACTGACTGACTGACTGACTGACTGACTGACTGACTGACTGACTGACTGACTGACTGACTGACTGACTGACTGACTGACTGACTGACTGACTGACTGACTGACTGACTGACTGACTGACTGACTGACTGACTGACTGACTGACTGACTGACTGACTGACTGACTGACTGACTGACTGACTGACTGACTGACTGACTGACTGACTGACTGACTGACTGACTGACTGACTGACTGACTGACTGACTGACTGACTGACTGACTGACTGACTGACTGACTGACTGACTGACTGACTGACTGACTGACTGACTGACTGACTGACTGACTGACTGACTGACTGACTGACTGACTGACTGACTGACTGACTGACTGACTGACTGACTGACTGACTGACTGACTGACTGACTGACTGACTGACTGACTGACTGAGCGGCTAGCTTTGGACAGTGCATGCTTTGCTTCGAAATGAAGTTTGTTTATCCCCTTCTTTTGCTCAGCCTTCTACGAACGCACATTTGCTTATGTCTTCGTATCTTCTTTCAAACTCGTTCACTATTTCTGTTATGTTCTGTCGGTTCAAATTCTAAAGATTATTTTTCACTTTTTTGGGTAGATTGAATCATCCCGTTAATTTCAGTGCCCTGTAATTGCGCTGATTGGTTCCCTTACTTTCAACAGCCCCTCACCTGTCGTTGTGTGGCCTCACTGTAATCTGATCACCGCCGATATCTGTAGGCCCACAATGTGCTGTCTTACCGTCCCATTCTGACCCCGCAGGTTATTTATAATCTATCCTCTTATGCTCGACTGTATGAGTTGAAGCGCTCTGTTTGAGTCCTCAGACTCAGCAAGAGGTGTTGACCAGCGTTTTCTATGTGTATAGATTCACCAGAAGGCGTTGGTCTCCTTATCATCATCCGCAGATCCAGCTGGGGATACTGATTCCCCTCCCCATGTCCGCAGATCCAGCTGAAGATACGTATTCCCTCCCCGTGTCCGCAGATCCAGCTGAAGATAATGATTCCCTCCCCGTGTCCGCAGATCCAGCTGGAGATACTGTTTCCATCCCCGTGTCCGTAGATCCAGCTGGAGGTAATGATTCCCTCCCCATGTCCGCAGATCCAGCTGGAGGTACTGTTTCCCTCCCTATGTCCCCACATCCAGCTGGAGATACTGATTCTACCCTGTGCCCGCAGATCCAGCTGGAGATGCTGTTTCCCTCCCCGTGTCCGTAGATCCAGCTGGAGATAATGACTCCCTCCCCGTGTCCGCAGATCCAGCTGAAGATACGTATTCCCTCCCTGTTTCTGCAGATCTAGCTCGAGGCACCGATTCCCTCCATGTGCCCGCAGATCCAGCTGGAGATCCTGATTCTACCCTGTGTCCGCAGATCCAGCTGGAGATACTGATTCCCTCCCTGTGTCCCCACATCCAGCTGGGGATACTGATTCCCTCCATGTGTCCGCAGGCGGTTGCCCGTGCGGACCCCACCCCCTGTGTCCGCAGCTCAAGCTTGGTGAGCTGACCCCATCTCTGTGTGAAGACAGCTCCAGCTTGGTGATCTGACCCCGCCTCTGTGTGACGACAGGTACAGCTCGGTGAGCTGACCCCGTCTCCGTATGACGACAGCTCCAGCTCGGTGAGCTGACCCCGTCTCTGTGTGACGACAGGTACAGCTGGAGCTGGAGGCCGTGATGGACAGTCTCCAGAAGGACTCCAGCACCGGCAAATACACCACCAGGCGCAATCCCCCCAAATCGCCCAAGTCGCCCACCGCGCCCACGCCCGCGTCGCCCTCGTAAGTCACCCACCCACCTCCTGCTCTAGTGGAGTCGTATTCACCATTTGAACTTGGTTTGAGCGGTAGGCTTTCGCCAGTAGAGGGGATTTTGATCGTGGTACATCGCAACTACAATCCACAATCAGAGCAAAAGATTGGGTCGCCTTTGGTTGTGGTACATAGTCAAAATACTGTTTTTTATATTCGGTCCTGGCACATTCGGTTGTGAAGCAGAATTTTAGCAGCGGTTAGTCCTCTTCAACTTCGTACTTGAACAGTTTTTGGTGACGGGAAGCTATAATATCGTTAAAGCATGAATGGTGCACAGATAACCGATGCTAAACGCAGCACTGATAATAAGTCCGTGGTTTCTTCTTGCTCTTTGTGGTACAACGTGGGATTCCGGTAAGGAATGTTTCCAATTTTTTCGTGGAAAATTTTGTCCGACTCTAATGCTGCCTTCTCTCCAAATGGGGAATCAGCTATGCGGGCGCTTATCTAGGGGGGGGTTCATAGCCTCTCCCCTGAAACCTAGTATGAAAAAAACAACGCTGTTTGCAACAATCATGATCTTCATTGGTCGAAATATGAGCCCGCCGCCCTGCCGCCCCCACAAACTGCACCAGTGCCGCACCTGCCGAAACGGCGAGTACGCGAACGAGGCCATTTGTGGTCAAACATTTCAAGTGTGCAGTATTTCTAGCGATATTTTCAATATTTTTGACATGTCTCAAATCGTTTCCGTGATTTGAAATGTCGCTTTCCTGATAACAATTTATGATCCCTGGCGTCTCTGCTTTGCCCGCCTTATGACGAAGGCAGACGGGTGGTTTTAGTGAAGGCACGAGTACCAAATTTGCGAAGTCTGTGTTTTTTATGACTTCCTTTTCTAATAAATGCAACTTAGGCTTCGGAATCGTGTTTCAATCAAGTTATTAAATATTTTCGCTCAGATATCTATCCCATCATCCGAATGAGCATCTCCCATAATGGCAAATAAAATTGAAATCTAACGTTTCAAATACTCGTACCAGCTGAGTTTGCAGAGGGATAACGGAGCCGTGCGGTTGGGGCCCCGGCCCCTCAATTCGTCTGGCTTCTGGCTAATACGTTGGCAGTCTGGCCCTGGACCTCCGAGCGCCCCATTCCTCCCAGAAATCTGCAACCAATTTGCTCGTAACCGCCCTACTGTTGGGTTAACGAATCCAGCCGAAAGGGAAACCTACATCTACCGATCCGACATTCCTCCCTTCCCTGCGCATCCCTTTCACCGAAGCAGTGTATTGGACATATTGCGTTCGTATATTCTCCCTCGGCGCGTGTACAACACGCGGAAAGAAAATAAGAGTCGGGCCCGTTGATGCGCGGTATTTTTGTATGCTTCTGTGTATGGACATATATTTTATCCATATTCATATGTCCATTGCCACCGGCAAAAAGTGTGGGGGCCAGTCAATCTCCAACCTGGTGCGGGCAAGAAACTTCGGCCTCTAGAACAAAAAAATGATCGAATTTGGGCTCATTATAGCCCTCCGCACCGGCTGGCTACACAATTTTTTTATTTCTTCCCAATCCGGCTAAAGTTAGGGAATTTTTTAACGAAAAGGGGTACCAGGCCCCGTCTATTTCGTCGCGTATTCACATTCATCTGGACATCTACTGGATCGCTGGATCTGTAAGTATATTGGTCGGATGGGGTAAGACGTTTAAAACAAGTGACACTGCGCCGAAATCATTGTTTTATTTAGAAGCTGGTAACATTCTTGGACGGCAGGCGTGGCCGGCGTTTTTGTGATGGGATAAAACGAAAGGAGCTTATCGGGGGCTACAATTTTCCGTCATATCAAACGGTTGGTTTTGCGCTTATTTTGCCCTATGTAAAGTTTGCCCTTTGGATAACCTCTCCCTGCAGCTCGCTTTGACAGTAAAAGCTTAATAACTCCCTACAACCATGTTTAGGATCACAAACTTACATTTGCCTGGTTCTCGATCAAATCCAATGATTCCGTCGAAAGAAGCAGCCGGATGCACACAGTTGTTTATTCTCTAGCTTTTCAACTTCGGCATGGTTCCAAAATCTGTTCCCGTAGCCGCTCATGAGCTAGCTAAGTAAATTGGTTCAAGCTGAAAAACAAATGTAAACGGATGCCATGAAAAAGCCAGAGGCTACAACAACTTGAAATAACATTCTTCAATTAATTATGTATGCAATCTTTACCTGATCAATATTACAGTCCAATATAGCGACCAGCCAGCATTGGCTCCTTTGCATAAGCTCTATGCGAACGAAAATGCTACTTCCTGCCACCAAAAGTTGTTCCAATGAAAAACTTGAACTGGACAAACGATAAAAAGTACTGCAAAAGAAAAAGTATTGCAAAATTCTGTTTTATAAGCGAATATGTCTGGTCCGATTGCGTAAAATAAAAATGAATTTGTTCACCCCATTGATAATGTATCCTTCAGGGTTTTAGTGCAGATGGCGCCTCCTTACATGGGTGCTAACCAGGAGTGCTGATCTAGTGCTCAAAGAAAGGATGACGAGGTTGTATGTGAGTTTCTTGCCTCTCTACTGGCGCGAGTTATCGTTCAAACCCACCTTGATTCTGCCGATCAGACCTGCCAAGCACAGCACATTAGTTTGTTTGTTATCAACACGTTCCAAGTAGCACACCCATCTATGTGATCGAGACTAGCATCCACGAGAAATCGGTTGCTTTAAAGACGGATAGCGTGAGAAGCATGCCACTTTGCGCTTCTTTAACTGTTTTCACTCTCTGTGTCTCCCTTGTTTGTCTTGTCTAGCTTGCCTTTTTTCACCTCTTGTAATCTATAGCGCCTGTTCAACTTTCGATCTCTGTCTGTTCTTTTTGTCTCGTTCGTACTGATCCCTGTTTTCTTTTGCTCACAATAACCTCGCTTGCGTGGCGCCCTCTGTTCAGTTTGGATTGTGTGCCCCCCCTCTGCTCGCTCCCTGACCTGACCTTAGACTCGCCCGTGCCTGCTGCTCTGGTTTACCTTCCCTCCATTCCCGGTGCATTGCGGCCGTCAGTTAGTCTAGTCTGATTATTTCAGTATGCGGGCTTACATCACACAGTGCTCGTGACTCCAGTACGTAACGCGTTGAGTAAAAAGTCGCTGCACGTTCGCGTTTGCGTTCGTTTCTTAGGTCTGTCTGCCTCTTTGTGTGAGTGTGAAACTTTCGGCGGAAAGTGCTGGCTTGATCTTGTATTTCACGCCAGGAATGCGTTGTTTTACCGCGCTTCAGCTTATTTACTCTTGCTGTCTTTAACATTTGTCTGTTGCATGGTTTTCTGAAATATATCGACATAATACGCTTTGCTGTCGTTTCTCGTCTGTCCTTTATGAGGCTGGCTTTGTCTCGGCTTTAATATCTGTCTTCATTTGGTGTCTGGCGTGTTCCTTTGATTATAATAACACTTGATCCAGGCTTTGGATCGTGGCTTAACCCTCTCCGGGAATAGGGTGGTCCTGTCCTGTGTGAAAACTATATTTAAATTAGCACTGTATAGGCTGCTTTTACCTTATTCAAGTCGGAATGCTGTCCTCGCTTTGGACCAGGAAGGCTGTTATGCCTATGAGCCAAGCGGTCAGAGGGGGCTTAGTACAGTTGTGACACCAAGTTCACTGCATGTTTAAAAGAGTCAATATTGTTATAGACATTTGACCGGAGTGGTAAAGTTTGACCCATGTGAGTTTTGGGTTTGTTAAATGCTGTAACCAGAAGGCGGTTGTGACTGCGCCACCCTGTCCGTGCAGTGTTTCCTGAGATCGAGTCGATATCGCCCTGTATACCTTGGTCGGTTAAATGAGTGCGCCTGAAAGCCCAAATAACTAACTAACGAACGCGCAAAGCATCTGCCTGCGTTTCGTTTGGAACAATATGGTATTTGTGAAAACGCACGGGGACGACGTAAAGTCTGCTTAAACGAGTAGCATGTGTTGTAGGCGCTCGCTGAAGTTGTGTGCACATTTAATTCCTCCTTAGTGCATTGCAGTATCTGACGCGCTGATCTGCAGCTGTTGTGCGTAGAGTAGTTCAACTCATGTTTCACGCTTAGTGGTGCAGAGACGAGACTCCGGGACCGCCGGGCCGCGCGGGGCTGCTGACCGTGTGTACTGGGGTACCTCGTTAGTATGCAGCCATCAGCTTTGTATTCTGTATGTGCACCGCATCGCTCGAACTAAACCTGTACGCAAGAACATCAAGAACGGATCAGAAGCAACCACTATACCGTCGGTTTCATCTTTAGGATGTTTTATGACATCGTCGTTCGCATGCCGGGCTCATTGATTGTGGGGAGTGGCGTGCTCCTGTGCTGGTCCTGCTGCCCTGTAGGGGTGTGGTCTGTCGGGCTTCATTCTGGGGAGCCGTCTCTTGCATGTTGGGTGTATGGTCTGTCTGCGGGGTTGGCGCAGTTACGAACACTAACGGTGGAGCGCGTTGGCAGCGGCTTGGCACTTCTTGTCCTGACGTTGCTAAGGGCTTCTGGTTAGCTGTCACTCTTGCCACTTGTTGGCCCCATGATAGGGGACGCGCACCAGGTTGGGATGCTGGGATCAAAATATTCTGTGTGGAGAGGATCATAAAGCATCGGGAGCCGAAGAATATATTTGACTAAACATGCATGTGGGGGGGGGCGCAGTGAAACTCCTTCTGAACGGATAGGAGAAATGATCCAAACATCTCCCATTTTATATCTTATGGTCTGTCTCTTTTCTTTTAGGTATCTTCCGGTGTGTGACATAGCATTAAAATTCATACTTGGGTTCTTGTGGCCTGGTTCTCCTTTTTCTGATACAATTTGTCACTTGCATGCACGTGAGCGGAGGCTAATTAACCCTTAACTCGGTTATCCAGCATTTGGAAGAAGGTGGGACCTGATGTTAGCTTCACATTAATCCTTGTTTCAGAAGGGACAGCTAGGAAGAGGCTGTTGAAGGGAGCTCAGTCTCTGTGGACGCTGTTCGCATACAAACTTATATCAGTGTCACCTGACGTGATGGGGACGCTATATAACCCAGCGGCTGTTGTACCGTTTAATGGAAGTTGGCACATTTTGTGCGATTCCAGTCTAGTGGTTTTAGGGACAATCTTCATTGAAAACAATGGATTTGGCCTTACTTCTTCTGAAAAATGGCTACCAGCCTAACAATTCGCTTTGTTTAAAATTCCTTCGGAAGGGGTGAAAATATCCTAATGGCGTGACGTCAAATTGGCTTGCGATTTTTTAATGTTTTTGTGCCAGATTGAACCCCTTTGACCTGCGCCACAAGTAAATATAAATACAAATGAAGTGTGTATGGCTAAAAGAAGCCATTATTAGGAACCAAAGGGACAATTATCAATTCCGGGTATCTTTTTTGATTTATCAAAATATAATTCCAAAAATCCGAGGGGTTCGGTAGGCGGTGAATTTTTCTTAAAACGTTTTTCGTCTGCGAATGTTAATTTCTAGGACAAATGAATTTGGATGAAGTGCTTTCTGGGTATGCTCAATCACACTGTTGTCCTAGTTCAAATCCCATCATGAAGGCACCCTTTAAGCTCAAATGCGTTTGTAAGGGGCACTGGTAAAACTTAGTGCCGGAAAAAGTTGTTCTGGCTGCATTTCGGGTCTGGTACGTACCATTGTATGAATCCCATTTTGAAAAAGTAATGGCGCTCTGTCCCAAAAGAGAGGGCTTAAGGTTTTGGTGGCTAAATTACAGATTGCGTGATCGGGACTGAGGGCAGGATCACTAACAGGGCTGGTTTTAACACTGAAGGCAGAAGGCGGCTCCTGCCTCCGCGCTCATCATAAACGCCAAATATTGTGTAATACCAGAGAGTTCGGCTAAGAGGCCTGCATCTCTTCTTGGAAGGCTGCCCAATCATTGCGCTTAATTAAATTGACCCTATTTCTCATATGGTACCAATGTATTTTCAGCTTACTTACGGTATGTTGCGAATGAATGAAAAATGAGCAAATCAACGAAATGTAGGCCAATGAGAAAAAAGAAAAAATAAATTTACATGTAATGATGAGAATTCATGATACACATGTAGAAGCGTTGCTTTACTTTTAATGTATTCCTTCGTAGTTTATATTAAGTAGGAAGCGAATCTCAAATATATGCTTATGTATTTGTTTTTCAGATGGGGCTTATGCTATGCGCATTTGTTGATTTAGATCTCCGCTATTGTATTGATGATTTATAACATTGTCAGCTAGAAACAGAAAATGCTGTTTAGCGTTGCACTGTTCATGTTTACCATTGCGCGGCCGATGACAAGTTTTCGAGGTCAAAGGACTTTCCATTTCCCATTCGCCAGTGTGGATTGCTGGGTTACTGAATAGTGGCGTCAGTTATCCAACTGGTTCAGAAGTATCAATTCAAACGAATGCCAGGACTGGCTGTTCAATGAGGTACCGCTCCAGTGCCCGTGTTATCCCAGCTCCACGTAAACCAGACTCCGAAGTCCCCTTGCATGCCTCCGCCCCCCACTTGCACCCCTGTTTTTTGAGGCCTAAGGTACGTTTCCACGCGTGGCTCGTATGGCCTGTGAATGATCATAGCATGCCCACCCGCACACCATCCTCCTGGACAGAGGTTGGCCGGATTCAGTGTTCGAGCTGGGAGATCCCCGCTCGTGTGTAACCCAGGAGCGAGCAGCCAGCTCTCTCCCTTGTGTATCATCGAGTCAAAACACGGTCCAATGATTTGGCCGCAGTGCTGATTTGAAGCTGTGCCGCTGCTTCTGTTAACACGGGAGAGGCGCTGGCACTCGCTCCGGGCCTGACCTGCATGCTGCTCGCTGCCTGGCCTAATCTGTGTGTTTGTGTCACCCTGCCGGCTGTGCAGGGACGTGGCGGCCGGCGACGACGCGCGCCCTCTGCTGAGGACCGGTGGCGCCACCAGCGGTGTCGGACTCAAACACACGCTCAGCTCGCTCACCAAGCGGTTCTCGGCGCGCCAAGAGCCGCGGCCGCCGGCCACGCGGCCCACCAAGCTGGCGCGCGCCTCCACCTTCCATGTATCGGCGCCGTCACCTCCTGTGGCCACGCCGCCGCGGTCGGCTGAGGGTCCGGCCAGCTTCCCGGACACGCCGGCAGGCGGCGGCACCAACCCGTTCCGCGCGGCGTCGGCCTCGCCCGAAAACCAGCAACACCGCCGCCGGCACAATCCCTTCCTGGAGTCGCCGCGGCCGGCGGCACCCACGCCGCCGCCGCCGCCAGTGCCCTCCTCTCCCATCCCGGTCACTAATGGCGCTGGCACGGGCGAGACCATCCTAGAGGTGTCGCCAGTCCCCGCGGGCCCCTGCTCTCCGCCCTCGGGCGCGCCGCCGCCTCTAACGCAGGCCACTGTTTGCAGTGACGGTGCGGCAAACGCGGCCGCCGCCGGCGCACGGCCGCCCTCCACCCTCAATTCAGCAGAACCCTCCTCTGTTTCCGACACGGCCGACGCCTCCGCCGCCGACACCGACACTGTCGCCAAATCCGGTGAGGTGGAAAGCGTGGCCGCTGCCGACGCGCCGGGCGATTCTCAGTCAGCTCCCGCCGCCGCCGCTAAGGCGGAGGCGCCCCCGAAGCCTCCTCGCACCCCGGAAGCGGTCGACGAGGAGGCGCCGTCGCCGCCGTCGGCGCCTCCCGCAGCGGGCGACGCGCCGCCGCCGGTCGCCCCCATGGCGGAGCCGGAGGCGTCGGTGGTCTCTGGCATGTACCCCTCCCTCCCCAGTGTGCCGGAGGCGGAGTCGGCGTGCCCAGCATCCCCGACACAGCAGCCGGAAGCTGACGGCACTGGCTCTATTGACAGGAACAAGACAGCCACCTCCTCCTCCAAGGAAGACCCGCGCCCCTACGAAGAAATCTCCTACAAGAAGGAGAACGGGGGTGACTTCAGCGATGCCGTGCCGTCTGGTGAGTCTCGGTGTCCCGACGCTGAGTGGCGCGCTGCGCGGACACCGCGTGCCGACCCTCGGAACCCCCCCCACCCCCCACACCCGCAAGCAAAAAGACTGGAATGGTTCATATCGTATCCCTGGTATTTGTGTTTGTTCACCAGGGGCTGTTCCCATGGCCTCCACTCGATGAGGTAGAGGCAGGACTGTCAGGTTTTTTAACCAAAGGTGGCCGAAAAATGCACGCAAAATGCACTCTTTGGAAAAGCCGAAAGCACCGATTCATATTTTGGCGTGCTACCTAAGCCAGCCATTATCCTCACCAACCAGCCATCACACTGGATATTGCGAACCTCAGTAGGCAGCTCGATACATGACGGTGTGTGGCTTCTTCTCTGACCAAATAGTCTAAAAAGTCAACTTACTTATTAGTCCAAAAGTTTATTTGAAATGGATGAGCCCTTATGGATCTTTTTGGAGCCCATATTTTCGGCGAAGGTAACTGCAGCTTTAACTTCACCTGATCGAGTGAAGGGCGGGGGAGACCCATAGTATTTAAACACTTCGTGCCTGTTGGGGAATCGAATCGAATGCCAAGGGTCGCATGCCTTGGCATTCGTCTAGGTTTGGTTGGACGTTAGTTGTCTCGGTGTTGGGCGGACGTAAGGTAGACATTCATGTTATCCTAGTGCGCACGAGTACGGTATGATCCACCCGCTGCACTTTTTACACCGCGAAAATTGGAACGGCGCAGTATCACGGAAAGGCCCATGGTCACGCTAGCAGGGAACACTCACTATTTTACGTGGAGCGTAATCGTGGCTTTCATTGCCGAAATTGAACACATTCTCCTTTCGATTCGGTCTTGCTGTATGCGGGAGAATTCATTCCAGCGTAAAGCCAACATTCCAACATCGTTATGTTTCGCTCTCTGGGCCTGACGCGACGCGGGTGAAGCCGCCTAATATTTCCGCGCGTTTGATTTGTTCCATTGCGGTTGAAGTTTATATACTTTGTATTGCCATTTCTGTGGCCGTTAGTATGGACTACAGGTTTTTATTGGCCGCGTTTACGTGGTTCTTTTTTACCATGGAGCTCTCGAGGCCCCTGTCTGAATTGGTAAACCCTACTTGTTTCTAGCGCTAATGTCTGCACTGGGTGAGTGCGTTGAGGTCTGATAAATTGTCAATGGGTCTTCAAGAGATATGCTTTCAATGAATGCGACGTAACGTCCTCTTGCAGTTCTGGAAGTACGTCTCCCTGCATGCCGTTCCCACTATCCTCTCTTTTTATCAGGGTCACTCCCAACAGGCACATTTGCCCCATTGCGGGGAGTGTTGGCTTGGGTGCTTAAGGATCATTTGCACCGGGAAACATGTGACACGGAAGGCGGTTTTCCGCCGTGGTGATTGAACCCACGTTAATCCATGCTGTTTCGATCTGAAGACGGGCAACGGAGCCACTAGGCCACCCGCCCCCACCCCCCACCTGTCGGTGACCCTGGTGTGCATTGGCGTTTATTATGAATATGAATCCGGAAAACAAGCATGCTATGCATTTGCACTGGTCAGAAGTTGTTGTTTTGTAGCGAAGCTATTGGAATAGAGTAGAACAGAACCCCTAGAATAAACGCATTACAGCGTTCTGTGTCGTTGATTACCCAGAACCTGTGACTTACCCAGTTCATGAAGTCAGGGAACAGAGCCCGTGCCTTCCCTGTCTAAAAGCAGCGCATCCGAAATGTCTCCGTATGGAATATTCCTGACGCTGTGGACATCATTGTTACACGTAGTACCCCGCCCTCAGAAACAATCTCCCTCGTTTCTGAGACAGCATGCCTTCCCCCGTCCTGGAACGACAAGCGGAAGCGCACGCTCGTGAAGGCCTTCCTTTCACGTAACGCCACGAACGCCCGTTTGGATTCATATCTACACCAGATGTCAAAACCCACTCTTCCCTCCCGCACGTTTCAGAAACCACAGCTGGCGTCAGCTCCTCGTGTGACCCCTGTTATGCCGTATAAGGGAAGGGAGTTGCGCCGCGTCCAGGGGCGGTTGAAGTGGCGCCCCCTGCCCCGCGGCGCCTGTGTGGTTGACCCGTAGTCTCAGCTGGGTGTACGTTGTCCCGTCAGGAGCAGCGCGACCTGTCAACGGCGGCACCAAGGCGCGCCCTGAGGAACTCTACGACATACCCGTCGGTGGGTGAATTGGCTGCTGTGTTGACTGGGATAGAATGTAGAACAGCGCTGTTAACTGTGTCTGTGACGTATTATCCGGAGAGTCGGGGCCTCGCAGGCGCAGGGCAAACGTTGCGAAATGAGCTTAGTATGCACTACCGCTGCTTGTTTTGGGTTTAGTTGTGATTTCTTTCAGAAGTGGCCTGCCTGGCTGTTCTCCGTGTCAGTGCGCGTTTTGTTGTTACGCCACCATTGCTGTTGCCACCCCTCTGCGGAGTTAGTATTTTCTTTGATCCGTGCCGCAGACACTTGGCTGTTCGCCCCCACTTGTCAGCATCAGCATTCTACTTCGTTTCTCCCTTTACGGTCCAAACCACGAGCAGCTCTTTACCACTGTTCTCCTTTGTGGTTCTAACTCTGACACCCAGATATCGTTTTCGTCTCCCAGGCAGGCTGAACTCCAGCTAAACACTCCCCGTGTAATGGCAGGCGCCACCACTGATGACCTGCCGCCCGGAGTACTGTACCGCGTGAAGGCGGCGTACAAGTACCAGGCGGAGGATGCCGACGAGCTCAGTTTCGAGGTGGCCGAGATCATCAACGTAGTGGAGTACGAAGACGCCGACGAACAGGTGCGGCGAGAGAGAGAGAGAGAGAGAGAGAGAGAGAGAGAGAGAGAGAGAGAGAGAGAGAGAGAGAGAGAGAGAGAGAGAGAGAGAGAGAGAGAGAGAGAGAGAGAGAGAGAGAGAGAGAGAGAGAGAGAGAGAGAGAGAGAGAGAGAGAGAGAGAGAGAGAGAGAGAGAGAGAGAGAGAGAGAGAGAGAGAGAGAGAGAGAGAGAGAGAGAGAGAGAGAGAGAGAGAGAGAGAGAGAGAGAGAGAGAGAGAGAGAGAGAGAGAGAGAGAGAGAGAGAGAGAGAGAGAGAGAGAGAGAGAGAGAGAGAGAGAGAGAGAGAGAGAGAGAGAGAGAGAGAGAGAGAGAGAGAGAGAGAGAGAGAGAGAGAGAGAGAGAGAGAGAGAGAGAGAGAGAGAGAGAGAGAGAGAGAGAGAGAGAGAGAGAGAGAGAGAGAGAGAGAGAGAGAGAGAGAGAGAGAGAGAGAGATTGGTCACCGGAAAAACGTGTTTTTTCAGAAGTGCTAACGTGAAGGAATCTATTTCGGCGTATCAGCTCCGAGATGTATGTACTTACCCAACAGTTGCTCGCTCCAAGCCCGGGGTAGTGGCGAATAAGGGGTGGTATGTCCGCTGGAGTGTCCGTTCATGTCCTCTTATCCGTCTGACACTCACCTATTCTCATCAATCAGCGTAGTCAGACAGTAAAAAAACGCGTGTTTTGTTTGGTGTGAATACGGACTTTTTGCGGGATGGGGTAGATGTTGTTGACTTCCGGCCTGCTGATGGCCAGGGACTAGAAGCAGTGGCGGATCTAGCCGGTCGGTTTGGGAGGGGCAAGCCAAAGTCGAAAAAAGAAGAAGAAAAAATGTCACACAGTGCATAGCAGCGCTACAATATGGCTTCCCAGTAGAATTTTGGGTATGTGAGACGAAAGCAAAAAGAAAAAAACGTCACCGGGTGAAAAATATTGGCTCAAGATACTTTTTCCCTCTCCAAGGCCCCAAATTTCCACTGAACTTAACTGGTTCTGTTTGAAGTTGAGATTTGAAGCACCAAAATCTTGCTTTCAAACTAAAAAGGAGTCGAGGGAAAGAGGAGGTCGATCGCTTTGGGAGAGACGGGCAAAAACACAGTTTTGCCCCGAGCTTTTCCGTTGGGGGGGAATGCCTTTTTGCTTCCCCCTGGATCTGCCACTGACTAGAAGGATGGCGAAGCTTGACCATATTGGCTGTCTGAGAAAGCTACCGGTGCAGCCCACCAACGCTCTAATGGGGAACTTCAGCTGTCAAGATCCACGCTCAAAATGTAGAGAAAACGCAAACATTCCATGGCAACCCCCGCTTTCCACGCTTAATATGTCAATATGCTTCTCAATCTTCACGACTTTTATATTCTTTGTCAGCAAACGTTAAAAGTTGAAGGTTCAGTTTATTCCAAAGAGGTTCGTACGTGAGGTAGGGTTTTCCACTCTCTCTAAAGTGGTTTGTTTGATTTGTTGATTAGTAGTAATCCCAGACATGTTCTAAGACTCTGTTCCATTGACCCTGTTTGCCTTCGGCAGGAGGAAGGTTGGCTATGCGGTGTCAAGGAGTCGACGGGTCAGAAAGGCCTGTTCCCGGCCAACTTCACACGCCCCATCTAGATGCATTCACCTAGTGAGAGGTTGTGTCACCAGTGCCTCGTCTTACTGCCGTCGTGTGGCGCTAGTGTGCTATACATACCGGTGCCAAGCATAATCGATGCAGACATAATCTCGCAAAATGTTGTCCAGGGGCTAAGAAATCTCAAGTAGAACTCAAAAGCTGTCCCGTGCGTGCTTTGCGCGAAATTGTTCGGTATTTGGCGCGTTTGTGAGGCTAGGCACGTGTGATCGAGCGTTGTGAATCCTCAGAGATCGGTGATAATCTGCGATATAAATACTGCTCTCGCCGAGGAAGGGTTGATACAGAAACGCACTTGTATTTGCTCCAGCTATGCGCACGGTTACTTGAAATATTATTTGACTATTTACCAGAGATCTTTATCCTGGTGCTTCAGTTGGTCGTATTATGTGGAAGAGTAAGGTGTGCGTATACAGCGAATCTCCTACTTAATTATGGTATAATGCCTTAACATCTTAGTGCATTTCCGCCGGATGCTGAGTGTTCAGGGCACAAAAGACAGACGAGATGTAGAAATGGAAGTGAACGGCTGAATCGTCTTCCAAAGCCAAACCACGTAGCCGAGCCGGAGCGATCTAGCGGGAGAAATGTTTCCACCCGTACTGCTAGACCCCAACTTGCCGCCTCCGTGAAATCGCAGACATATATCTGGGCCGAATCCAGCATTTCGGGGGGCGAGTTAGTTACGTATACCACACCATATGTTGTACACTAATGCGTTAGCTCGTTAATTTTACCGTAACTCTAGTTATTTTGTCGGATTTTGTTATCGCCTCCTCAATCACTCGTCCCAGCTGACGACCGTGTGGGTGGCGAAATCTCGCTATGTTGTGCCGACGATCCCTGCGCAGGTAACTCTACACACATGTAATGTCAGGGTGTGCAAGAGCAGTGTGTGTCTGACGTTTTGTTACTAACGCGCTCAGCGAACAGCCCGCCAGGCGGGACTGCCCCGTAGCTTGGTTTCACGCGTGTTGAAGGCCCAACAGCTCGCGAAAGGGACCCGAGTGTACCCCGTGATGTGCGCGTGGACGAATGCGAGAGAGGATGTACGCGCTGGTGAGTGTGAGAGTGCGCGTAGGGGCAGATGGTATTGTGTGTATATACAGACGTGAATGTGGAAGAGGGCGCGACGCCCACGGTAATATGTCGGCCCCGGCCCCCTCTCTCCGTGCCCCCTAACCGTGCCGCGCCGGTGTCCCTATATGTTAGTTCCGAGGGCCGTGCTGACTACAGCGTTATCTCGCGAGAAATTGGTGAGATGCTGGTGGTTTGTGCTCTTCTCCTTGGGTTTTTATCCATGCTGTCGCCTCTTAACGTTATTTCCAGATTTTTTCCAGTCTGATAAATTCTGTATCTCCAATCCGTTTCTTCAGCGAGCGTCCTGAACATTACCAAACGTGAACTTCCCGTTTATATTTTAGGATGTCGTGTCAGAATCGAAAGGCATTTATCTGCGTAGTCGCGTGCGTTTCTGTCGCCAAAAATTTTAGGTATGCCTTTTGAAGAGATCCGAGTACTCGAATGACTAGCCTACCGCCATGCGGCATCAAAATATGGGGGGCAAACCGTATTAGCGAGGCACCTGCGCGGGACGTGTAATCTGGATTGTTACTCTTTTATATATGGCCGGACCGGGCCCAACCGTGTGGGTCTTCGGCGGAGATCAGGTGTGAATAAAGATGCGAGTGTGTGAGCGCTGGGGTGCGGGAAACTGCATATGTCAGGACCTCATGATATGCCTGGCCTAATAAACAAACCTGTGAAGTGTCTGTGTTTTAATGTGTGAAGTGTCTGTGTTTTAATGTGCAGAGGTCTCCTGCAGAAGCCACGCGAACCGTTTCGACATCCGGTATTCGTCGTGAACGACACGAGAACGCACCATCTTTTTCTAGAATGCTGGCAATCACTGGCGATTTCAGAATGCTTTCAGCGTCTTGTCAATAGCTTATCCGCGGGTCGTACTTTGCATTTTAAGACTGAGCACTTCTCGAACATCCTCAAGAAAATATCCATATCAGAAATTAAGACGGTCACAGTTTGTGAGGTACCGTGCGTGGTAACGAATAAATAAAGAATGGTAATGACGCTGGTCTTCTTGTCAAAGCTAAAGGTTTAATTTCCGTCCTTGATAACACTTCCATGTACTTACCATCAATATAGGTCAACCTATAGGTTAAAATATTCGGCTATAGCCGAATAACTTATGTACACGTGCGTTCCAGGCTAAGAATAGCCAGATGTATTTTGTGGAGCGGCCTGGTGTAGTAAAATAAAGGAAGAATTAAGTACATCAATCAATAAGATGGAGAGTAGATGCCGGATTCTGCGTTTTATTCTAGTCAAAGCCGTGAGCACCAAGCCTTTAGAAAAGCAAGTTTTGTGGGAAACCGGCTTTTTCCACAGGTGCATGCATATTATGGTGCAGACTATCTACCATGATACCCTTCCTCTCAGATAAAAATAAATGAATATTTACACAGGCTGCAATGGCACCGACAGTTCTAATTATCCAGGGCGGAGGAGAATGCTGCGAACGGATTAAATCGGAAGGTTGGGAACTTGGATTCGAAACGCGGAGTGGTGAGATGAACGTCCTCGCACTAAATTGCACTAAGCCCGGCCATCTGCAAGCTCTAACGGTGCAATCAGTGGCGGGTCCAAGGGTGGGAAGCTGGGGGGGACTCAAGCCACCCTCGAAATGTCAGAGCCCCTATAGTCAATACATACGCGAGGGGCTGCCCGAGGTACTGGCGGGTGAGGCTCGAGCACCCTGCCCCCCCCATAAATTCCTGGATCCGCCACTGGGTGCCATGTAAGCGGATCTACAGATGCAGTTCAGTAGGCTCATGGCCTCATGGGTAGACTAAAAAAAAGATGTTATAATAGTGGGAAATTATAAATGCTACTCATTTTAACCCCTCACCGCCTGGAAGGGAACGGGAGAGGGGTTCGATCAGACCCCGCCCTCAACTTTTCGCGAATGATTCTGAGCCGATTTAAAAGACACAAGCATTGCTTTGCATACGGGTGGCGGTGGCGGGTACGAAAAGAGCCCATGCAGCAGGCGGTGCTGGGTTAATATTGTGATTATTGAAGTTATTTTTGCTTCAATTTGGGCACCCCTGTCATTTTCAAAAATGCATGCCCTTTTGCAAGCAGGGGCGTATTCAAGGAGTGGGGTGATGGAGGAGACCCCCTGAGCTGAGCTTAAGCACTGCAAAGGGCCCCCGCAGGACCTCCAGTGATGTCTGATGGGCGTTTCGAGGAAACCCAATCACCACCCATCATCATCAGTTTTTAGGGCACGTCGACTGCGGCGGTAATTTTGCACCCATACCCAAGCACCACCCGAATGTTGGTCCAGGGGGGACAAGAGTTGGTGTCGGAGGACGCCAAGTGCTTGTCTCGTGGTATTTCCAAGCATTAACACACGCCCCGCTGGGGTCCCTAGCATGAAGCGCCCCGCTGAGGGGGGGGCGTTTTTCGCCCCCTCCGTATCTCATTCCCCACGAAAGTCAAAGGAAAATTACGGACGGCGTTCGAAAGCTCTTGACAAGACGAAGAGATTTATACGGAGGATTATGTCAGGTCAACATTGAGGTCATTGTTAGCATAGGTCAAAGAAGGTTCCAAAGGCTTACAACAGAGCAGTGTACGTTTCTCTCTCTAGATCTGCCTTCAGGAGAGCTAGAGCAAATATTTATGCATCATTGGATTTCTCTCATCGCGGCGAACAAATGATGTATAATATGACCTTTCTAGATCAAAAGTGAGAATGACCTGACCTCGAGCTAGGTCAGGGTCACAGAGTGACCTGGTATGGTCATGTGGCATATCAATCGACTCCCCGTGACAACATAAGCACAATGCAAGCAAAATGGGAGCTTTATCTCAATTCAGTGATAAGATATCGGCAAAACAATCACTCTATGCTCCCGTGACCTGACAAGGCCTTTGAGAGGTCAGATGCTCAAAAACTCAACTTTATGGCCAAGATCGTGGTAAGAATAGACGGCTTGAGGATTTTCAGCTTTATCCATCCAGTATTTACTGAACATGAGCCCGTTATATTTTTCACCGTAGACTTAAAATGGGGACCAGCCAAGAGCTGGTCGAATCCAACTACCGAGGCCCAGCACCCGTAGTCGGATGACAACCCAGAGCCTGTGGTGGAACACCAGCATCAGCCCCTTGCCGACGATGTTCAACACCGGCCCCGAGCCGGGTGTCCCGCCGACCCCTTGTCAGGCAGTGTTCAGTGACTCCTAGTGACACCGGCCTCGAGCAGGGTGTCCCGCCAACCCCTTGTCGGGTGCGGTGTTCAGTGACTCCTAGTGACACCGGCCCCGAGCCGGGTGTCCCGCCGACCCCGGCGGCTTGACGATTTTCATAGACGGCTTGAGGATTTTCAGCTTTATCCATCCAGTATTTACTGAACATGAGCCCGTTATATTTTTCACCGTAGACTTAAAATGGGGTACCTAACCCAAAAATTTACCTCACCTTAGGTCAACAATTTAAAAAATCAGAGATAGCAGATTTTTAGACCCTAATGACCTTATCATATTGTGGAAGTTTCAAGCTGATCGGTTCGCTGATGTTCCCTGGTCGCCGCTTCAAACTCGTGATTTTAGGTTTTGAGGTCGGGTCATTTGACCTTGAATAGCTCCTTGACCTGACATGACCTTAACCCAAAAATGTGTTCAGATGTTTAAAATTAGTCAGGCATTAGGTACTGTAGGTTCGTTGTTCTGCGTCTCTTCGTTTTTGAGCTATCTGGGGAAAACCAGGAGGGGGCGAATTTCGCCCCCCCAGCGGGGCGCGTGTTGATGTCGGTGCCCGTAAGAGCTGGTCTCATGGGCAGCCAAGAGCTGGTCTCAGGATCCACCAAGAGCTGGCCTCGGAGCTGTAGCGGGACGGGACAGCTGGTTTTAGTCGCGTTGCCGCTGCTGGCAGATATTTGTGGGGGCGTGGCTGTGTGAGCGGCAGATGGTCACAAGTGGCGTCACAGGCGCTTACACGACAGCGATGGAAAATACCAGCACAAGCCTGACAGTTTCAGCGGGTTGGGGTTTTGGTGGGTAGGGGGGACAACATGGCTGTAAATTTTGGGTCGGAGTTAATCGAGAACCATCACCACCCCGGCCAGCGTGTTAACGGTAGCCCGCCCCGGCGCAGACCCATGCATATCCACATAGAAGTTGTGTCATGGGCCATCTCCCACACCATGTCTCAAAATTGTGTTCTGTCTCTCGCCCGTCCCCTCCCTTATTGTTGTACCTTGAATGACCCCGACTAAATCTATCGCCGTCGAATCCAACTACCGAGGCGCAGCACCCGTAGTCGGATGACAACCCAGAGCCTGTGGTGGAACACCAGCATCAGCCCCTTGCCGACGACGTTCAACACCGGCCCCGAGCCGGGTGTCCCGCCGACCCCTTGTCGGGCAGTGTTCAGTGACTCCTAGTGACACCCGCCCCGAGCCGGGTGTCCCGCCGACCCCTTGTCAGGCAGTGTTCAGTGACTCCTAGTGACACCGGCCCCGAGCAGGGTGTCCCACCGACCTCTTGTCGGGCGCGGTGTTCAGTGACTCCTAGTGACACCGGCCCCGAGCCGGGTGTCCCGCCGACCCCTTGTCAGGCAGTGTTCAGTGACTCCTAGTGACACCGGCCCCGAGCCGGTTGTCTCACCGACTCCTTGTCGGGTGCGGTGTTCAGTGACTCCTAGTGACACCGGCCCCGAGCCGGGTGTCCCGCCGACCCCTTGTCGGGTGCGGTGTTCCGTGACTCCTAGTGACAGCGGCCTCGAGCAGGGTGTCCCGCCGACCCCTTGTCGGGTGCGGTGTTCCGTGACTCCTAGTGACAGCGGCCTCGAGCCGGGTGTCCCACCGACTCCTTGTCGGGTGCGGTGTTCAGTGACTCCTAGTGACACCGGCCCCGAGCCGGGTGTCCCGCCAGCTCCTTGTCAGGCAGTGTTCAGTGACTCCTAGTGACACCGGCCTCGAGCCGGGTGTCCCGCCGACCCCTTGTTGGGCGCAGTGTTCAGTGACACCTAGTGACACCGGCCCCGAGCCGGGTGTCCCGCCGACCCCTTGTTGGGCAGTGTTCAGTGACTCCTAGTGACACCGGCCTCGAGCCGGGTGTCCCGCCGACCCCTTGTTGGGCGCAGTGTTCAGTGACACCTAGTGACACCAACCCCGAGCAGGGTGTCCCGCCGACCCCTTGTCGGGCAGTGTTCAGTGACTCCTAGTGACACCGGCCCCCTTTTGTCGGGCAGTGTTCAGTGACTCCTAGTGACACCGGCCCCGAGCCGGGTGTCCCGCCGACCCCTTGTTGGGCAGTGTTCAGTGACTCCTAGTAGCACCGGTCCTGAGTCGGTGATATCGAAAACCCCCGGAAACGTCGATCTAGGTCCCCGGCCCGGACCTGACACCGCCACCGGCCGCTCGCTGGTGTTACCGAAAACTAATGCCCCCTAGCCTATGGTGTTCAACACCGGCCCCTTGCAGGCTGTACCGCCACTCAGGAGCGTCGCCAAAGTGGGGCGGCAGGGACGGCCCCTCCCCCTGGGGACACGGGCCGCGCGAAGCGCGGCTCGCTCGCACATGATCTGTGGCCAAATTTGAAATTTCATACCAGACAGGGCCCTCTTAAGCCCTCTTCAGCACTCTATTCTGTAACAAGTAAGGCCCTTTTTACCCATCAGGGCCCTTTTGGCGCTGTCACAGGGGCCCTTTTCGGGGCGCTGCCCCCCCCCGAGCGAAATCCTGGCTACGCCCCTGCCGCCACTGCTGGTACAAGGGACGCACATCTTGACATTTCGCGCGAACAGCTTCGGCCCGGTTATCAGAAGCGGAAAGACACCGGTCATATGTAATATTGACACAAATTTTGCAGTCCTCGTTCTGCACGGATTTCGGGAGTTATTGTCCACATCTCCGGCGATAAGTGCCCATTGGTCCCTAATCGTCATTTGCTCCCGTTCCTTCATTCAACCTTGCATGCACGCCCATGCGTTATTTGGGGTCCTCCGAGCATGGGAGGAAATCCGGGAGGCGGGGGAGGGGGGTTCAGGACCCCGATATTTTGGGTTTCTCATAGGCTTTGTATAGGGCTTGCATTGCTGTGCCAGCGTCAACCCACCCAGGATCCTCCTAGATCGAGAAGATATTTCGGTAATGTGGAAGGTGGCTTCACACATATTGCCAGATAACTACAGGTTGATGTGTATGATAAGTGCCACTGTTCAAACTCGTTACCGATATTTCCAGCCATGCCTCCGAGACTACGTATGGGGGCCCGGAGACCAACTGCTGGGACCCCGGGAGCAGCTCGCGGGTCCAGAAACCGAATCTAGAGCCTCCGAGAGAGCCTTAGAGTTGCTCTCCGGGGAGCCTTCGAGAGCAACTCGGGGGGGGCTCTAGAACGTGTCATCTAAATAATGTACCTACCCCCCATTGGCGGACACAGGGGGTGGAAGCAGTGGCGGATCTAGCCAGTTGGTTTGGGAGGGGCAAACCAATGTTGAAAAAAACGTCACGCAGTGAAAAATTGCGCTAAAATATGATCTGTCGGAAAATTTTAGGTATGAAGCGAAAAGCAAAGAAAACGGTGAGAAATGTGGGCTCGAGATACTTTTTTTTCCTATCCAAGCCCCAATATTTACCCTGAACTTAAAGGGAGATACGCGAAAAAATTATTATTGTGCTTTCTTGCTATTTGAAAAATCCTGATTACGATACTATCAATAATTTTTGTATCTTGGCAAATTTTGGGAGGCCACACACTTTATTATCAAAAATGGTTAACAGTTCCGATAAAATGCTGAAACCTTCACCCATCACTTACTTTTCGAAAACTATTTAAAGTTGAAAGGTAATGTTTTTTGTAATACAAATGTCTGTTCTCCTGTATTTGTATTTGAATTAATGTTAAAAAGCTTAAAAAAACTACAAAATGAATAAATTTGCCCTAGAAACGGAAAAAAACATAATTACTCAAGTCTTCAGCGGTTTCGTACCTCGGGTCTTGAGTCATTTTCTGCTTCAGCCCCAGGATGACAAAACTTTTGCATCAGATAGGTCACCTGACCCAAGTTTGAGAATTCCTAGGCTTCTGATTGGTTAATTCTGATTTCTTTTAAGCCCTATATTTCTGTTTCAAAAGAGTTTTGGAACGTTGTTTTGCTAAAGTATTTTTTCTGTAGTAGTCCGATTTTTTTCTGCATCACTGTCTAGGATAGATATGACGGGTCTATATGATTAGGCCCTCAGTTAAAATTGCACACGGATCAGAAAGTCCACAAGCCCCAAAACCCACGCACGCAGAACCCACATCCTTGTGTCCACAGTCCTTAAAGTCCACTCCGACAAAGGCCACGGATCACAAAGTCCACACTTTGCCCTTGTTAGGGCCAAATAAATCGGCCCACTGTTCAAAAAGCCCACGATGGAATGTGGCCACAGACAACAAGGCCTACGGATCAAAAAGTCCACACAACTGTAGGTAAATTCTGAACTGAAGCTTTGCAATTTTGCCGCCAGGTTGTCGTTAAGCTGCTGCATACGTGTTTCTTGATAACGCACAGTGGAGAGTCAGGCGACTGAGATGGTAATAAACGTGTCGGTGACCTTGAACGGCCGCGGGATTATCTCACCACGTGGTTTGTTTCCGGTGTGGTGGTGCTCGATCTCGCGCTGAATTTCACGGCCTCGTGGAAAGATGGCAAGGACTAAAATGCTGATTAGTCCATGCTCCGCAACCACAGCACCTAGCTTCCTGCAGTTTTTACGAAAATTGAAAACGAGTTTTATTGGATTTCCTTTGGGTTTTAGGGATGTTGGTGCCTTACCAGCAGCATCATAGCCCGTGCGGAATTACATTGCAAAATACTTGAGGAAAGCCCATTCATGTATAACTAGGGCAGCTGGTGTCTTGAAGTGTCCACAAACAAATACTAAGCATGCGTTTGGTGGTTTGATCCCGTAGCAGCAACACAATAGCGTAAAAAGCAATAACATTGAAAAAGACCCGTGGAAAAACCCATGCAATGAAACCAGTCCGGTTAGCGGCATGCAGATTTCACAAAAAAGTCAGATGATTGGTATAACTGACTTCCATATAAATATGTCAATTAAGAGCAACGTATGAAAGTAAAATCATGGGGTACACAGTACCTACACTGTCTCTTCCCTACATGATAAAACGGTAGTTTTCGATCCACCGAAAAACCTAAGTTCATGCATCCAGGGCAGCTAGTGGCTTACACTGTTCGCTAGTAACCTGTGGGGTAAAAAAAACGGTATTCCTCATTTTTATGGACGTCAGTGTCATTGACGGATGCAGGGGGGGCATTCCGGCCATGCCCCTCCCCCAAAGCGGTGGAGGAGGGCCAAACTATCTTTTGGCCCCCAAAGGCCGGACTTTTTTTAAAAGGTGTTTACACTAGGCCTGTAGAGCAAAAGTATCTTCGCCCCCCCCACAGGAGAGCGATCATGCACTTGGAGAGGTAGCTTATGCTCAGGGACGTAGGAACCGGGGGGGCAGGGGGGCAGCTGCCCCCCAACTTTCACGATTCTTAATCATTAACCCTATGGCGTTGACTGGAAAAAATGACTTGAAAATTCCCGCTGCCCCCCCCCAACTTTGACCATAGTTCCAACGCTCCTGCTTATGCTAGGTCTGTCGAGCACCCAATTGCATGTCCCCTCCCAGGAGGAGAGGCAGACAGGGCTTTGGCTCCCCCACCCAAAACTCGGGTCTGCGTCCGCCCCTGGTCAGTGCAGGGTCAAGTCCAGACTGACGGGGGAGGAGATGGGGCGGGAGGCAACAGGTCCCAAAATCGGGATTTTTTTAAAGAAAATCGGTAAAACTCGGGGGTTTTGGGGAAAATTTTTCGCTTCCCGCTCGATCCGCCAGTGAGTCGGTACAATAAAAAATTATGTAGAATGAAAACCGTTGGCCTGTCCACAAGCCCCTGCCCCGCGACCAGGGCAGCTATAGCTGCAAAATATTTGTATAGCACCAACGTGGTTAGAAGCAGTGACAGTTACAAGAGGGGCCAGGGGCTCAAGCCACTCCCCCAAAAAATGTCAGAGTGCCAACAATAAATGCATAGCCGAAGGCGGTTTTGAGGTAATGGCGGTTGAGGCTTGAGCCCCTACTCTCCCCCAAATAAAGTTCTGGGTCCACCACTGGTCAGAAGCATGGCATTCTTGAGTTTCATGAACAGTATCTCAATAATAGCAACGTAATGATGTAAAATGCAGCCTTTTGACCAGCGGAAAAGCCCATGCTCCACTAAGAGGCAACCAGTGACCTCCAGTGTCCACTAATAGTGTCAGTGTGGTCAGAAGCAGCGTATTCTTAACACGCGCATTGGGTACCCGCCACCTCTGGTTTCTTGGAGATGCCAAAACGGCGGCACGTAGCGCCGCCGTACTTGGCATACCTTTTTCTGATCATTTTTAAAACTTTTTTTCAAAATCTTCAGGTTATGTCATCTCAGGCCAGGTCACCAGTACAGGTCAAGGGACCTGATCTAAAACAGTTTAAGACAGCATAAGTCAGAACAAGGTGAGCTTATTCGCTGGAAACTCATATCACATAATGGGCCCACCACGCTCTCTGAAATATATATATTCGGGTATTTTTTATATTGATGACCAAGATCAGATACGAGCCATGACCTCTCTATTGGAAGTACATGGGAAAATGTTTTTAACCCTCACCCCGGTGGTTTTTCCAGCGGCACGAAAAAACGGCGGCGCGGAGCGCCTCCGTACTTGGCATACATTATCCTTGATCAATCCCACAACTCTCCTCAAAATCTTAAGGCTGGGTCATCCCAGGTCAGGTCACCGGTGCAGGTCAAGTGACCTCACCTCCAAAAATGTTTAAGGTGTCATAAGTAAGAAATGGGTGAATCTATCGGATTGAAATTTATACCACATAATGCGGCATCGAGTGCTACACAATATGGGCCGAGATTGTCCATATCGATGACCAAAGGTCAAGTACAGACTATGACATATCCATGGGTGCCGAAAGTGGGAGACGGGGGACGTGTCCTCCCCCTGTTGGCCAACCAGGGGAGACGCCCCCCCCCAATATTTGGGTCCATCGTCATTAATGTTGTCAGGTACCGAATATGTTCAAAATTCGCCTCCCCGGTCAGCACCAGCCTGGGTCCTAACCTCCCCCTTGTAAAAATTCTGTGGCGGCGCCCCTAGACATATCTATTGGAAATGCATAGGAAAGACAAAAATTGGGCTGTATTTGTGTTGATACAGCTGATAAAACCTTCATATTCTCCAAATCTTAGTATCCTTGGCCCCTTCCCAGGCTTATGTTGCAATGCTGGACCCGTGAGAGGTCATCTCGGGCTACTCAAGCAGTTTTTAGACATATAGGGGGGATTCCAGAACAGATCGACCAAGGCTTGACACCACCATGTCTAGAAAAAATCTGAAACTTTGCCTCCGGGTAGTTTTGGGCCAGGAACACGCCTGTGAGAATCTTAGCCCCCTCCAACCAACGGTGACTGAGTTATAGCCTGGGGAAATTTTCGGGTCACTTTGTAGACTCATCTTTAATGCTTCATAACTTAAAAATGCATAGCCTGATTAACAAGTTTTGTATTTCATTGAACTCGTCTTGAACTTTACATTATTTTGCAAAAATAAAATTTCAAAATTTTAAAAAATTTTGACTTTTAATTCGTTTGACCTTTCCTTTTTACCTTTTCGCAGTGAAAATTGTCCTTTTAGATACCTAAAAATTTTTTATTCATAAAATATATTCCGATAAAAAAATTTGAAAAATTCGTTCTTGCTATAAATTACAAATTTTTAGCACCTAAGGTAGGTATGCAGACGGTTTTTGACCACTGCGGTAGTACCGCCTTATGTTTAACACCGCAAACAAAGCGATTCCTTTTGTAACGGTTGCTTGCAATCATATTGCATTGCCTTTACGAAATTTTCATTGTGCAAGTGTCAGAATTTATGAGAATTAACACGCGCCCACACGAGGGGCGGGCAACCGGCCTCCTCAGGTTTCCACAGGTAGTAAAAAGTACACTTCGTGCAGCGCCACCGTCCTTCATCTACCTCTAACTCGAAATTGTTGCAGCTTCTGGTAAAATTTTAGGTCTGGGTCATACCAGGTCAGACCGCCAACCCAAGTCAAGAGACCTAACCTCGAAAATCTTTGGAGGTGCATCAGTAAGATCAAATTTAACCTATCGTGCTTAGATTCACATCACATTGTAAGGTCACCGAACAAGATATTTTTTGTAGCAGGATTTCTTTATCGATAACCTGTGACAAGGTCAGGGTCACGATCTTTCCATTAGAAATGCATGGGGCAAGGGGTAAATTTTGATAACTTGCGAGAATTGAGAATTGTCAAGAATTGTGATGGAGGTTTATTTTTACTTTGTCGTTTCTGACTTGCCACTGCAGTTTGATTAATATTATTTTTACCATTCAGACTTAGGTCAAATCAAGTTAGTTTTGAAATTTTACTGGACAACATTATAATATATATAATCCGATCGGGCCGGACAAGAACATTCTAATTGTGCTGAACATTCTTTCTGGGGCTCTTCTTTGTCAGCTATTATGTCACAAAATTTAGGTTTCCACTTAGTTCCTGTAAGGAATACTTTGGCCTCGAGCAACCTCAAAGGTGACCCGACCAAACGATTGGATGTAACATTTCTGGTAGTGATTAAAACTGGCTATTTTGCGGCGTCGCTTTCAGTACACTGTTTATTCTACATGGTTTACTGAACAGCAGAGATAACCAACAATTAGGCCACGGAGCCTGTGTGATCTAACTTGCCTCCAAACACAACACTGCGATGGCTCGTGTTTTTTGTTCTTCAGAACTTATGCCTGGAGCATGAAAGGGAGAGAAATGACTGAAGAATCCTGACGTTAAAATATATTTAACTTCATGAAATGGTGCCGCCATGCACACCATTTCAAAACGATGCAAAGGTTTAATTCCAGAGCAAAAGTTATATCGAAGCGAAATTCAATTATGTAAATGAAGTGTTTTCACTACGTCTCACAGCAAGGACACCTACAACTTTATCGAGGGCACTGCGAAACCGGCAACATATCACGATGGTTTAAGAAGTCCAGTGAAAGATCAAATACGTGAGGCCAAAGGTACGCATGCTTTTCTTACGCATACATTTTTCAGCACGGTTAAGTTCTTGTACATTCCACAATCAAGCATAGCCAATGTTGCCAGACAGCCCCAAAGTCTGTTCGCCGATGCCATTATGGAAAAATGAATACAAGTTTCAAAGAATACCAGCGGTAAATAAGACACCCATCACTGTTCATGAAATCTCTACAATCTCTACTTAGAATTTGTAGTGAAGAGTTTTTGAAGGAAGAGATGGACCACGTTTTTCAAGTATTTTTAAACTTACAATACCCAAAAGGCTTACTGATTCAACTGCGAGAGAAGGCAAAGAAAATAAAGAAAGAAGCAGAAAAAAGAAACCAGGACAAGAATGAAAACCGAAACAACGAAAGAAACGACACAGAAGAAACAAAAAGAGAAGCATAACGATACCGAACTCATCCCATGCCGAAGCCATCTCATCTGCGTTTAAAGGAAAGGGAGTCGAAATATGCATCCACTCGGGAAAGAAAATAGGCGACCTGCTAAAGAAGAAAAATCTAGTTATTAATACAAACAGTGTCATTTACCAAATTCCCTGCTCCGGACCATGCCAAAAATGTTACATAGGAGAAACTGGACGAGGCCTTTCAACAAGACTCAGCGAGCACAAACGAGATGTAAAAAACCATTGCGAAAATAGCAGCGTAGTGAGACATATCGATAAGTGTAACTATTTACCAAAATGGGAGAACGCTAAAATACTTAAAAGTGGCATGACAAAACCAATCAGAAAAGCATTAGAGGCAGCATATATTTTAAGCAATCATTCGGCACATAACTCTAAACCAGGTTTTTTCAGGTGGGGAACAGCAGCGGCACGGTTAGCTTTAGATCACGAGTAATTCAGATGATTTTCTTAAATATTCCAAGGCGATTCAAAGTGTTTTTCAGTGATCTGTTTCGAACTTAAGCTTTTGTATGTGTATTTACAGTGTTTTTGATGTGAGCTACTGACGAAGGAACTCTGTTTCTGAAACGTATAGCATTCCAAAAAGTTAATAAAGTACGTGTTTTGCTAAAGAGCTCTATTGTCCGTGTGACGATTAAAGGAAGGAAGGTTCGGGTTTTGTATACCTATGTTCGAACCAAACAGGTCATGGTGAATGTCCAATGCAAAGTTAATATTAAACATACTGGTAAATTATTTGGCTTAAGTAATGAGTGATCTGACAGCCATCATTGCAGGTGAATGAATACGTTTGTACAGGACAAAGTCAGCATAAGCTTTGCCACCGGCAAAAAAGTGGGGGGGAGGGGCAGTGAAACTTCATACTGACGCTGACTAAAAACTTTCCACGTTAGGACCAAATACTGTACGAATTTGGGCTTCTCGCTGCCTTCTGCAGCGGCTGGTCATAAGAATGGCCGGTTTTCTCCCGTATTGACTGAGATCAGGAAATTTTGGGCCAAAAAGTGGGGGGGGGCGGGCCTCCCCTGGCCCCCCCGGTGGCGACGCCCCTGAAAGTCAGTGTCAGTGTTAAAGTCGTCTCAGTGTATTCCCTTATTCTTCAATGATTATACAAGGCACCAGGAGTGTGGAATTATATATATATATATATATATATATATATATATAGATATATATATATATATATATATATATATATTTTGTATGTGCCCGACCACCTCCAGTGATAAAAGGGGTAAAATATCATTTGAATGTTTTTGTTTCCATTTCAAATACTACTTCTTAGTTCAATGTAGTACAACCGGCCCGTTAAAGGGCTAAACACATGATAAATTTTGCTTTTTATTTTCACGTAGGGGCTCTCGATATTGCTTAAAATTTGCCCATCCCTAATCATTAAAAAACACCAATCAAAATTATTTCCAAGTGGCGTTTGAACTGGGATCCGTGTCGGCTATGAAATGAACACCTTTTAAAAATATCATGTGAGGCAACCTGTTCAAGTGACCAAGTCGAATGTGTTATGATTTCAGGACATTTTTTGCATATATGAGCAGATTCAATGAGCACTGGGTCACCTTGCATCTATACTATTTTTCCACCTCCGGGAACGATGTAATTGTGTGAGTTAATGGTGCTTATAGTATAAGTTATACTTGTTTCAATTATTGATCAAGTCGCGACATCTTTGTAAATTTTTGTTTAAGGCTGCAAGGCTCATTACTAACAAGTTACTTTGCCCTCGTCTCCCTCGAAACAATGAATCCATTTCTATCACTTTTAAAGGTGGCTATTTTTATTTTATAAATCTTGTCCAAGTTGTTGCCAGTTCAGTTTTAGGACTCGGAGTCTCACTAGAGTCATCAAGGGACTTTTTACAGAGACCCGACCCCACCATCCAATCGTGCAACTCTCACGATGAAGGGTTAATTAAGGAACCAAAGTTGAGCGTCCCACAAGGCATAACGACGGCCGTCTACCTCAGGTCACACCCTCACCAGTCAGATGCCAGCTGACGTACGGTATTTACGGTACCTATCACCTGCCAGTTGACCTAAATTATTTTGCCAGAAGTTGCAAAAATTTGGAGTTAGAGGCAGATGAAGTACGGTGGCGCTGCGCGAAGGTGTTTTTTTACTACCTGTAGAAACCTGAGGAGGCCGTTTGCCTACCCCCTCGTGTGGGCGCGTGTTAATTCTCATAAATTCTGACACTTGCACGATGAAAATTTCGCAAAGGCAATGCAATATCATTACCATGTGGGACGTTCAACTTTCGTTCCTTAATTAACCCTTCATCGTGAGAGTTGCACGTATGGGTGGTGGGGTCGGGTCTCTGTAAAAAGTCCCTTGATGACTCGAGTGAGACTCCGACTCCTAAAACTGAACTGGCAACAACTTGGACAAGATTTATAAAATAAAAATAGCCACCTCTAAAAGTGATAGAAATGGATCCATTGTTTCGAGGGAGACGAGGGCAAAGTAACTTGTTAGTAATGAGCCTTGCAGCCTTAAACGAAAATTTACAAAGATGTCGCGACTTTATGAATAATTGAAACAAGTATAACTTATACTATAAGCACCTCTAACTCACACAATTACATCGTACGGTATTTACGGTACCTATCACCTGCCAGTTGACCTAAATTATTTTGCGAGAAGTTGCAAAAATTTGGAGTTAGAGGCAGATGAAGCACGGTGGCGCTGCGCGAAGGTGTTTTTTTTACTACCTGTAGAACCCTGAGGAGGCCGTTTGCCTACCCCCTCGTGTGGGCGCGTGTTAATTCTCATAAATTCTGACACTTGCACGATTAAAATTTCGTAAAGTCAATGCAATATCATTGCAAGCAACCGATTCCAAAAGCAATCGCTTTGTTTGCAGTGTTAAACATAAAGCTGTGCTGCTGCAGTGGTCAAAAACCGTCTGCATACCTACCTTAGGAGCTGAAAATTTGGAATTTATAGCAAGAACGTATTAAAAAAAATCCCAAAATTTTTATGAAGAAAATTTTTTGGAGTGTCTAAGCGAGCAATTTCAACTGCGAAAAGGTCAAGCTAGGTAAAAAGAAAAGGTCAAACGAATCAAAAGTCAAAACTTTAAAAAATTGAATTTAAAAAAATAATGTTTAGTTCAAGAAGATTTCAATGATACACAAAACTTGTTAATCAGGCAATGCGTTTTTGAGTTATGAAGCATCAAAGATGATTCTACAAGGTGACCTCTCGAACATGTCTCGGGCTGTAACTCGGTCACCGTTGGTCGGAAGGAGCTAAGATTCTCACAGGCGTGTTCCTGACCCAAAACTACCCCGGATACAAAGTTTCAGATTTTTTATAGACATGGTGGTGTCAAATTGAAATATTTTTAGTCCTGGAATGCCCCATAGGTCAATAACTTTGCATGAAATGATGATACAGCTTTTATTTTGAGATCGTTGCCTTTGGATTGTTATGGCAAGTCGATTCATATGTCTATGCTTGGTCAAAAATTGACCTTGATCTGACCTGAGATCGGATCATTTTTGTGTTTTGACCTAGCATGGTCAGATTATACATCATTCGATTCGCTGTGACGAGAGGAAGCAAATGGTGCCTAGAAATGATTCTAACTCAACTCTTGTCAGACGCTAGAGCCCAAAAACTCAACTCAAGATACCACTTTCTTTGACCCGTCATGACCTCAATAGTGACCTGAGCCAAAGGGAAGGGGGGCAGGTACCCCCCGTCAAAGCGAAGTTGGCTCAGACCCCCGTCAATGCGTGTCTTAAGTCCCACAAACCTCCGTCTAATACCGTCATTGGTGGATGCAAGAGCAGTATTCGGGTCAGTGGCGGCGGATAAAGGGGGGCAAGGGGGGCAGTTGCCCCCCAAATTATCAGAGGGGGCCCCGGAAAAATACGCAATTTTAGCTTGGTTCTTTTCTGAAAGTTCATGAACGACCTGACTGAGCCCTCAGCAGTTTCTCGGTTTGGACAGTGTCCGAGCTTTATCTCAGGGGCCCTGAGCTTGGGCTCGGGGCCCCTCTAGCTTGGGCTCGGGGACCCTCTAGCTTGGCCTTTAGGGCCCCCCAAGCTAAGCCTAAAGGAGCCCCCCGAGCCTGGTCTCAGGGGGCCCAGAACCTGGTCTAAAGGGCCACCGAGCCTGGTATCAGGGCCCCCACTCTGTCTCAGGGGCCCCCGAGCTGTTCCTCGCCTACCCCCCGAGCTTTGTCGCAGGGACCCCCAAGCTTGGTCTAAGGGGCCCCCCAAGGCTAGTCTCAGGCCACCCAAGCTTAGGCTTAAGAGAGCCCCCCGAGCTCGGTCTCAGGGGCCCCGATATTGTCTAAGGGGCTCCGGAGCTTGTCTAAGGGGCCCCCGAGCGTTGTCTCAGGGGCCCTCCAAGATTGGTATAAGGGGGCTTCCCAGATTGGTCTAAGGGGCCCCCGAGATTCGTCTTAAGGGACCTTTAGCTTGGTTTCAGGGGCCTCCAAGCTTGGTTTCAGAGGCCGCCAAGCTTGGTCTCAGGAGCTCCCGAGCTTGGTCTCAGGGCCCCCTGAGCTTGGGCTCCGGGGCATTCGAGCTTGATCTCTAGGAGCCCCCTCCCCCCAAGCTTGGTCTCAGGGGGCCCCTGAGCTGTGTCTCAGGGCTCCGAACTTGGTCTCAGGGGGCCTCCGAGATTGGTCTAAGGGGCTCCCGAGATTGGTCTTAGGGGCCTCCAAGCTTTGTTTCAGAGGCCCCCAAACTTGGTCTCAGGGGCCCCGAGCTTGGTCTCAGGGGCCCTGAGCTTGGGCTCGGGGCCTTCGAGCTTGATGTCTAGGAGCCCCCAAGCTCCGTCTCAAGGAGCCCTGAGCTGTGTCTCAGGGCCCCGAGCTTGGTCTTGTGTGTGCTCAAGTCAGTATGCCTGTCATTTGCATTTTTCTGTGTCGATATAGACGACAGCATCAAAGCGCCCCCAGTTCTCATTCTGCGGGAGACGGAATTTTGCGGAAAAAATACTCAGAATATAATAATTCGTGTTACTTAACATGTTTTATTATGTAGATGCATACGAACAAACAGCGTTCACTTTTTAAAAAAGAACTATTTGCGTCGGAAGGGCGTTGCTGTATCGTTATTATAATTTTGATAAACTCCTAACGTGATGTTCGAGCTTAAAGCTTTGACGTTCAATGTCCGAGGCTTACGTGAACCTATAAAACGCAGATCCATATTTCGACATCTACATGTTAAATACGCTGCTTATTTTGCTGTACTGCAGAAAACATATTCCAGCTTGGAATCCGAGATCGTGTGGAAAATCGAATAGGGGAGGCAAAACCATTTTTTGCACGGGCCAACTAAACAGCATGGAGGAATAACCATTTTTGTACTGGGCCAAATACAATTTTTACCATTTGTGACGCTTATGCAGGAGCGGAACCAGGATTTTGCTAGGGGAGTGGCTGAGCTTTGAAAAATGGCGAAAAAGGGGGAATAGGGCGAAAAATAGCGAAAATGGGGCAAAGGGGCTGAAGCCCCCTCAGCCCCCCTGGATCCGCCCCTGTGCTTAGGCCTCTGACCTCAGGCAGCAAGTCCCAACCAATCTATTGCAGTTTTTAGGGGGGCCCTTGCTGCCGAGGGGGCCCTATCGTCAAGGGGGCCCCCTGAAAAAAATCTTGCCCCCCATCTGAAAAGAGCATCCGCCACCACTGATTTGGGAGCATCCCCGTTAACGGATATAGAAATATTACCAACTGTAACATAAAAAAGAAACCCAAACGGGTCCGATAGCTTGTCTAGGAAACCTCTTAGGCTCACCAGGGCCCCTGACCTGATCTAAGGTCCTATGAGTCGATCTGGAGGCCCCTGAACTGTTCGGGGGCTCCAGAACTGGTCCCTGATGCCCTATAAGCTAATCTGGGTCCCAGGATTTCCAATCGGGGGGGGCGGAGGGGAGACCTTCCCGGGGGAGCCATCTGCACCAGGAGGTGCCACTTTTGGTTGACAAAACCTATGAGGTGGGCACCAAAGCCTATCGATGGGTGCCAATTTTCGCATCATTTGAATTTAATCGTTAAAAAGAGCATTGAAATCACACTCTTAGGGAAAACAGATTTCATCAGGATTAATATAAAAATATGTTTTGAAAGGTGTTAAGCGCTCAGGTCAATGGTTTGACCTCCAGAGGTCAAGTAAGGTCACGATAGGCTATTTTCATTCAAATATGCAAAGCTTAAGAAAACTGGGCACAGCTCTTATGCCATTAGAGCTATTGAGATCTGGTCAACTACATTGGATAGGAAAATGCCAGACCTTTTTCCGCTATGTGGAACGTAATGACCTCCCGCCAGTGGTTTGACCTCCAGAGGTCACCTCGTGACCTAATATGACCTGAGGTTACCAAAGGTGCCCCCCGATCGGCAATCCTGGATCCGCCTATGTTGTGAATACCTTCATATTCTCCAAATGGTAGTATCCTGGGTCTCTTTCAGTTTCGGGTTGCACCTGTGACCTCTGAGAGGTCATCTGGGGCTACTGAAGCAGGTTTTCAGACTTGGGTTAAACATTTTGCAGGAAATAATGGTTAAGCTTTTATTTTGATACCATTTCGTTTGGGTTGCTATTACGAATAGATTGATATGCATATTGATTGTGCTAGGTTTGAAACTGACTTTGACCTGACCTTAGCTCAGGTCATTTTTATGGTTAACCTAGTGTAGTCATATTATACATCATGTTTAAGCGCTCAGGTCAATGGTTTGACCTCCAGAGGTCAAGTAAGGTCACGAATACATTCGATTCGCCGTAACGGGAGACAGCGAATGGTGCCTAAAAATATTTCTACCTCAATTCTGTCAGACGCTAGAATCGGTTATCAGGAGCGAATATCATTCTGTTGACCTCAGGATACAAAGGATATGGCGTTGACTTCAACAGGCTCTGGAGCCTGAACCAAGCTGTGCCCCGCAAAAAGCGGTGAACTGGTTTTGTATTTCATGCTTCCTGGCTTGCATACTAATTTTAAGCGAAATCAATTGTCCCCGATTTTGGTGATACGTTGGGTCCCCTGTTAAAGTCAATGGCATTTAATGCATTACGGCAAAAACTGATTTTTACGGCATATTTTGTGCTCTATCTCAGCAACACGACGCGATAGAGCAAAATAAAGACCAGTTTCGGGATAGTCTCGGCAAGGGCTTTCGAATGATGAGGCGATTATAAAAATCCTGAATATCAATCTAAATATCGAATATCTAACTCCTGCTGTTTTCACAGACATCAGACGCTAGAGCCCAGAGACTCTTCTCTAACATACCACCTTCTTTGACCTATCATGACCTCATATTGACCTGAAACCAAAAGTGACCGATGCTGTCTCTTCATGAATTTGCATGAGCTGCACCAGTGTTTGCATTTTTTTCTCTTTCCCGTATAGAAGCCGAGTTCGAGGGGGGGGTGTTTGTACTCCCCACCAGGGCAAAGATGGCTCGGAGGCCCACCGAGGCGGGTGTTAAGAAATTGAGTTCAATCAGCTCTCGCTCACGACTTGGTGACTGACTTTGATTCTGACTCATCCCAATTAGCCGAGAAATTGAGTTGACAGGCTCAAACTACACTCTGAAGTGAGGCTGACTCGATTCTGACTCGAGCAAAAGTGGAGCCGATTCAAAGCCAATTCGGAATCCGAGTCGCTGCTCAACAGGTCTGAAAAGTTGAGCATAACAGAAGAGTGGGATTTAACACTCGCATTCACGGGGGGCGGGTAACCGCCCCCCTCGGGTTTTTCGGAGACAGCATACAAACGGTGGCGCGTAGCGCCACCGTACTTGGTATACCCTTTTGCTCATCATTTTTACAACTTTTGTCAAAATCTTAAGGTCAGGTCATCTCAGGGCAGGTCACCAGTACAGGTCAAGTGACTTGACCCCAAAAAGTTTAAGATAGCATAAGTCAGAACAGATTGAACTTATCCGATCGAAACTCATACACATAATAGGCCCACCGAGTTCTCTAAAATATGTTTCGGTATTTTTTATATCGATGACCTAAGGTCAGGTACGAGCCGTGACATCTCCATTGGAAATACATGGGAAAAATGATTTTAACCCGCGCCCCACCGGGGTTCCAGCGCCACCTTCACCCCACCGGGGGCCATCGATGGCCCCCCTTCAAACTCCGAAAATATGGGGGTTGGCGCAAATCTGCAAAGTGCATTAGAAAGCTCGCGTGAATTCAGTACGAAATTACTCACATGCTTAAGCGCTCAGGTCAATGGTTTGACCTCCAGAGGTCAAGTAAGGTCACGATAGGCTATTTTCATTCAAATATGCAACGCTTAAGAAGACTGGGCATAACTCTTGTGCCATTAGAGCTATTGAGATCTGGTCAACTACATTGGATAGGAGAATGCCAGACCTTCTTCCGCTATGTGAAACGTAATGACCTCTCGCCAGTGGTTTGACCTCCAGAGGTCGCCTCGTGACCTCATATGACCTGAGGTTACCAAAGGTCAGAAAGTGACCTTGTCGTATATCAAATGAAAGCCAGTGATGAAGTAGTTAGAAATGTTTTCGGGATATTAGTCTGGGTTATTTGATGAAAAGTTTAAACTTCCGAATATTTCGAGTTTATTGATAGCTCTTTTTCAACGGAATGTCGATCATGAACAGCCAAGTTTTTCAAACACAATGCCATCTTCATCACTTGAGTTCCCTTCCTACATACCTCTCATTTAAATGAAGTATATTACGTATTTTTGCAATTCCCGCCGAACCATTAAACGCCTATTCGCTAAACGGCACAAATAATGACAAATAACCCGTTCCTTATATACACGTTTCACTAGCTCACAGCCCCTACTATTGATTTTATTTTTCCCTGATTATGTCCAATCCTGTTGAATTCTTGTTAACAATGATAATCCTAATACTACTACAATCCTGCAGCCATGACGATCTTCCTACAATGCTTCTAAAACGGGGTCCCAAATTGGGTTTAAGTGTAAAGTTTCCCCTATCCCGATTTATATCCGCTTCCCCTTATTCTAATTTCTATCGCTTCCCTAACAGACCTTCTTACGGATTTTTGCTCTACTGCAACAATTTTAACATCACGAGGGTTCAGATCCTTCCGACAACTATATATGTTACGGCCCGTATGGAAAATCGGCCCGTTTGCATACGGGCCGGCCCATTTGTAAACGGGCCAAATAGCCGGCCCGTATGCAAACGGGCCAGCAAATTGGCCCGTTTGCAAATAGGCCGGTTCGTATGCAAACGGGCCAGCGATGTGGCCCGTTTGCAAAAAGTCTGGCCCGTTTGGGTTTTCTAGTATCCTGGCCAGTTTGCAAACCGGCCGGCCCGTTTACAAACTGGCCGGCCCGTTTGCAAACCGGCCGGTCCGTTTAAAAATCAGCCGGCTCGTTTAAAATGGATTTGAGTAAAATGCATTCGCACGCAGCAGCTTTCTTGGCACGGGTCTACTGATCAAATTTCATGAAAAGTAGCTCCAAATCGCAGCATGCCTAATTTTTCCACTTCTGGACCGAAGCGCATTGGATAAAACCCGCCCACTCCACCTCCTGAGCATAATATGTGACCCGACCTGCCGCCGGAAGACCAAGCGTTGTACGCCCTCTTTTATCTGTGAAGTGCAGGGGTGGTTGGACCGCCTCGTCGCCTTGACACTTGCTGAATCTCTGGTAAATGTTATGCATGGTTGCGTACCTACGTTTAAGAATATTGCGTCATCCCTGGATTGAACCCTAAATATAGCATTAGAAATTTACCATCTTTGATTTCAGGTTATGCTCTATTTCTGGTTTGGGGACAGGTCCATATTAAAATATTCATTTTTGAGTCATGTATTTAGGAATTTGATAAATATCCAGTGCCACCCCATCTGCATTTACAATCATACCTGGCCAGGATAATTCGATTAGAGGCAATGCCAGCGCCTCTCATCATAGAAGGTTTAGCTAAGGCTGCCATCATTTCTAGGTAAAGAAAATTAAGTGCTGAAACAAAGTTCCAAATTAATTTTCCATTTTATGCTGCAGTCTACCTTCCTCTGCTTTACTGAATCCAAATTGGCTCCTTCGGGGCCTTTCTAGCCAAATTATCCCAGGTAACATTACCTCCACCTTTTGCTGAGTGCCGGAACAGCTTAGTTTCGAAACTGGATGAGCATTTGAATCCAGGTCACTATCGAATTAGTTGTATTCCATACATATTTATTGGATTTTGGATTCGGATGATAGTCACTGGCCTAGTCTCTATGGCCAAAATGTGATCCGGATCGCATGCAGATGGAGTACAAGTGTTTTTTCACATCACTATGGCAGAGTCTGTGCTAAGGTGTTGGGAAAATAGCGCTTCATGAACTCGACGACTCCAAGATGTATCCGGATCTGCAGTTTGATCGGATCGTATTTGGACCATGAAAGCTAAGTTGTATGTAAACTGATTGGGTCTGGTCTATTAGAGAAAGTCCGTATTTTTAAGTTTAAGGCATCTAATTTTTTTCATTTTTATGGATCTTTTTATTTCCAATGAATTTGTAAACTGGGCAATCAAATTACGTTAATATTAAGCTCTGAACATGGCAAGCATTGTGACTGCACTGCATTTCATTTACATGCGTGAAGAAATGCTTGCAATGCTTGAATAGATTGCTGCTTGTAGAGCTTTAGCATTTAAGGATGACTGGTACCTACGTATTCAGTCATTAAAGTAAATATGTATCCGGAAATAACTTAGTGCTCCTTGTTTGCCAAAAAAACAGTTTTAGCGATGCTAAGAATCTGGCTTAGTCACAGGCAAAGACCACCTCTGGTGAACACCGGCATTATCTAGCCTCTGATCAGATTGGTTTTTGATTGTTGAATACTATGGAAAATATTCCCTGAAGAGTGAATGCGGTCATATTATTTCCAATGTGCGTGTTGTCCTAAACCTCGTCTTGTGCCCACTCTCTTGCTTCATTAAGTTACCAACAATGATTATCATCAGGAACTATGTCGCAAGAGGAGTTCTTTGCTAATTTTTTTGCTGCGAAAGATGAGAAAGCAACGAACACGCAGTCGGTGCCGAAGGCCACTTATGATGAGATCGTCAAAGACTTAGCGGACATTAAGGCTCATGGAAAGCTGTACTTAGCGAGACACTACCCGCGCTTCAAAAAGTATGATTTAATTACAGTTGCAGGAGTGCACAAGTTGATCAACAAAAACACATGACTAGAAATCATCCACAATGAGGAAGTCTTTGATGTTATTCATGAGCTGCACCTTTCACTGGGGCATCCTGGCCGTAGCAAGACGTTTAAAGGGAATGTGGCACCTTGGTCGAATCCTGGAATTTAGTGCAATTAGGGGTACTTTTAGCCAAAGTTCATGAAAGCGTCCATGATTTCCCTGAAAACATGTACAATAAGCTCAATATTTTGATTTTTAAAATGCTCCTCTATGGAAAGTAATAAGTCTCTGCCTGTGTATGATGTCATGATCTGACAACTGCTACCATATTCAATAGGCTTCAAGGGCTTCTATTGGCTGATACTCACCGTGACGTCAGCATATGTCGTCACACCAACAGCTGACAGTTGTGGCCTGCTGCTTGGGGTACATGTGGGGTAAATTTCAGGTAGGTTTTTAGCTTTTCTCTACGGAAGCTTTGAGTTTCAAGACAAATGATATATTGAGTACCGGGTTTTCCAGCATGCTTTACAACTTGGCTATCTCAGTTAAAATTACGTTATAAAGGTGCCACTTTCCCTTTAACGCAGTAAAGAACAAATACGCCAACATTAGCCGTGCGACTGTCGGGCTGTACCTAGAAACCTGCAAAAACTGCGAGACGAAGAAGACAAGACTACAGAATACAATAGTGTCTCTCTGAACCATTACTGATGACATGGCCCGAAATGCTGAAGTCGACCTCAGCGACTGGCACAGTGAGAGGAAGGATGGATATGCCTATATACTAAATTGTCAGGATCACCTCACCAAATTCGTAGTGTTGCATCCACTCCGAACAAAGTCAGAAGAACAGGTGGCGTACAACCTAGTTGACATTTTCTGTATCTTTGGAGCCTCCCCAACATTCTGCAAGTAAGTTTTACTAGAGATGGTGTTGCAGTTTGCGGGGAGCTGGTTCAAAATTTGTATTAAGTGCACTGTTGTTTAAATCCACTGTTCTTTTGATCTCGTTGCCCTTATGTGGGCTGCAGTATGAGAAACTGTATGCCAAAGCCGTGAACAAAGACAAAAACGCCTATGTTTTTATAAATTATCTTGAATTTGACTGCAAAAATATTTAACAAGTATCTAGAATGACTAGTAACTTAACCAAAGTGCATACTTACCTAGTATGAAAATTAAGATTTCACTAAAACAGGGATCGCTAATGATCGCTTATGCCCAGGCTTATGATTATGCTTATGCTTAGGTGGATTCAGAAGGATATATATATATATATATATATATATATATATATATATACAGTAAATATTTAACGGTGTCATGACAGCTATTGATAGACACAGGGCAGTTTCATGACAAAAGCTATTACCCAAAAACTTTTAGATCATTGATGGCGTGTTTCTCTTATTCAAATTATTATTGACATGGTTGACATGTCACTCACACCTCGCGATTTACAATTTTTTCTCCTAACCGACATACCATCAACTAAGTTGACTTGTCATTACCTGCTACCCACATCTTTATCAGCTTTGGCCCGTTTGCAAAAAGTCCGGCCCGTTTGCAAACGGGCCGGACGTTATGCAAACGGGCCGGCCCATTTGCAAACGGGCCAATCTGCTGGCCCGTTTGCATACGGGCCAGCTATTTGGCCCGTTTACAAATGGGCCGGCCCGTTTGCAAACGGGCCGGTTTTCCATACGGGCCGTAACATATACATGACATGACACTGCTGATTTAGAAAACCTGCCGTTCCGAATATCCCCTATGTGCTCCTCCACCCTTACCCCCTAGCGGCCTACCTGATTCCCCTATATATGTTGACCCACACTCGCATTTCATTTCATAAGCTGCCCCCCTTTTCTCTCCCTTACTCATAGGATCCTTAACATGCGTCACTAAACTTTTGAAGGTAGTCTTAGAATACGGGAATATTAGTTAGAATTCAACGGGATATTAGTCCAGACTAATATCCCGAAAACATTTCTAACTACTTGACAACAGTTTCTGGGAAAAATATGACCCTTAAAACGTATATAGCCAGTGATGAGACATACACTATGGTGTTTGATTCATCGTTCTAGCTTAATTAGGTCAAAAGTTATTGTCAAGATTTGACCCTGTTTTTACCCCTGGTGACCTTGGATGACCTCAGAGAAGCCAAAGGGAAAATTTTACCCCTGGGATCCGTAAAAGGGTGTCCAAGAACGCTTTTCTGAGCAAGCCGAGCATTTTCAATAGTTTTTTGTGGCTTTTAGATCGTAAGACCGCTTTTTCCAATGTTTTTTTCAAGGGAGAGGTCACCTCGCGACGTGACCTCAGGTCACGAAATCAAAAATCCAGAATATACATCATGTAGACCCTGGCAGGGTCAAGAACTGTAGGAAGTTTCAAATCTATCGACAGAGAAACGTAGCTCTTATAGAGCTCAAAAAGTTGAAGTGAGGTGACCTTGGTTGACCTCGCCTGGTGACCTGAACTTGGGTGACCCGGGGTAAAAGATTTCAGGGATGGTGGGAAAATGATGGGGTGAGAGATAGAGCCCTCAACCGCGGTGCTGTGCCTCGTTGTTTTTTTCTGCTATCCCGAAAAAAAACATTAGGGGGCTGTCGATGCCCCCGGTGGAGCGAGGGTTAAAAGACAAAAAAACGTTTCATTGAGAGCCTGAGCATGTGGAGCACTCTTTACCTGACTATAAAAGCTGGAGGATAGCCCAGCGCCTCCTTAGTTCCATACCCCTGGTCATTACCTTAACTACATGTTAACCCGCGCCCCACCGGGGGTCCGGCGCCACCTTCGCCCCACCGGGGCCATCGATGGCCCCCCTCTAACTCCGAAAATATGGGCGTTAGCGCAAATCTGCAAAGTACAATAGAAAGCTCGCGTGAATTCAGTAAGAAATTACTTCGCATGTTTTAGTGCTCAGGTCAATGGTGTGACCTCCAGAGGTCAAATTAGGTCAAGATCGGCTATTTTCACTCAAATATGCAATGATTAAGCAAACTGGGCATAACTCTTATGTCATTAGAGCTATTGAGGCCTGGTAAAGTACATTTGATAGCAAATTGCCTGTACTTTTTCCGCTATGTGGAACGTAAAGACCTCCCGCCAGTGGTTTGACCGCCAGAGGTCACCTCGTGACCTAATATGACCTGAGGTCACGAAAGGTCAAAAAGTGACCTTGCCGTATATCAAATGAAAGCCAGTGACAAAACAAACACGATGGTGTTTTTTCACCGCTCTAGCTCAATTAGGTCAAAAGTTATTGTCAAAATACTGTTTTTGACCTCCGGTGACCTTGGATGACCTTGGAAAAGTCAAAGGGCAAATATGACCCCTGAGATCCGTGAAAGGGTGTCCAAAAACGTTGTTCTGAGCAGTCTGAATAATTGCAATCATTTTTGTGGCTTTTATATCATGAAATAGCTTTTCCCCATGCTTTTCCAATGGGAGAGGTCGCCTCGTGACCTGACCTCAGGGCACGAAATCGAAAAATCCCGGATATACACCTTGTAGACCCTGGAGGGGTCATGAAGTGTAGGAAGTTTCAAATCGATCGACTTTGAAATGTAGCTCTTACAGAGCTCTAAAGTGAAGTGAGGTGACCTTGGTTGACCTCGTCTGGTGACCTGACCTTGGGTGACCCGGGGTAAAACATTTCAGGGATGATGGGAAAATGATGCAGTGAGAGGTAGAGCCCTCAACCGCGGTGCTGCGCCTCGTCGTTTTTCTGCTATCCCGGAAAAACCTTAGGGGGGCCATCGATGACCCCCCGGTGGGGCGAGGGTTAAAGTGACGTTCTTAAATAGAGTCACTTGCAAAACGTTCTCTTGTCCTCTCAGCTAACGTATTGCCAGTGGTATTCTCCATCGTCTCCGACGCTCCACGCCGGGGAAACTTCATTTCAAGCTGACTCCTGACGGCTAACTCAAGTCAAAGGCTTTTTATAAGGCGTTCTGTGCATAGCACCTTTGCCCGCCTCTAAAGGAGTGTGTGGGAGAATTTTAGAATTTTGCGTGAGGGCAAGCTACGTTAGTCTGTTAAAGCAATGGGAGTTATTTCAAGTAATGGGTTGCAAGATGTTTCAGCTTGCGGATGGACGGTCGTGGCAATGGCATAGCCATGCCAAGGGAGTTCATTTTATAAAATTAGACCCGCAGAGTGCGAAGGTTATCTCTGTGGTTGAAGACCTTTAATTTAGAATTCGGAATTTAGAATTTAGAATTTTGTGTGTCAGCTACTGATGTCCGCTTGTCTACGTTACTCGAAATCCTCCGTTAAATCAATAATTTTCATATTTTAGAAACTGCGCTAAACACCTGGCCAGGGTGCCGCGAATTTACCCTGCAACCCGGAGGTGAGGTTGCAGCTCCCCTCTCCGGCTGGGCAGCCGCCGCGCAGAGAAAAAGAGAACTGTGAGAGCACAGTTAGATTGTTAGTAAGAGTATGAGTGTGGTTAGCATAGAGCCGCAGTGAAAGGTATCACTGCGGTGAAGAAATATAACCTATTTAACCTAACCTGATTTCAAAGCTAGCCTAACATAACCTATCCTTAGCCTACGATATACCATTTAAAGGTTAAACAACTATTGCTTAAATTTTGCAGTGGATCGTCTATGACATGAATGGTTAATTTGAAAATAGGCAAGTCCTACTTTGGGGGTGCACCATGCACCCTCCATCATATATACTGGGAGGGGTGATTTATAGAAACTTCTCTAGCCCAGAGTCTTTTAGAAATGTAAAGAGTTTTTCGAGTAGCTCAGGATGGTCGTTACCGAGCAGAGTTTTTAGGTCTACAGGGATGTTTTGGATTCGGCAGTAGTCTAGCATGGGTTGCCGATGGGTATTGTGCTGGGGACAATTGATGAGAATGTGATAGGGATTCTCCATTGCGTCGCAGGTACCACACGTACCCGCGTTCCAATAGGCATTTAATTTTGTGTGTCCATTTCTGAGTCTACGGCTAACTCAAGGCTGCATAAAGAAAACGCGCGAATTTGTCGCGCCACCGAGCACGCTATCGTCTCATATATCTGTGCTGCTCGGAGACGGTGGAACTTTCCGCTTCGCACTGAGCGACGCTCAGATGAAAGGTGCTGGGTAGCACACCAGTTTTTCTTGCCGAGCAGACAATCTTAAGCGTGGAGCCACCGGCCCGAAAACATTTAGTAAATCCGGCAAATGTTTCTTTCAACACTACCACCCACATTAGAGCATAAGCAAAGACAAAGACAAAGACTTTATTCAGAGTCTTCCACGGTCATCCATGGCTTCTGCGACCCCACGTCAGTTGGAATAGTAAGAAGGAGACATACACACGACATTAAAATCATGTAAACAGGATTATATAAAAACATCGTTAAAAAGACAAAGCATACCACACAAACACCACTCGCTCAGCGCACCTGATCCCGCTCTGCTATTATAAACTTTTTAAGGGCACGACAAAAAAGCGGGCCGGTAAAACACTCAGCTCCTCAGGCAGCTCATTATAAATGGAGGCCCCCTGGAGCTGAACCTACGTTGGCCCATTCCAGTACGAGAGCTTGGTACAACGATATTCGCGTCCTGTCTGGTGGTACGCTCCCATATAGAGCCGACACGCACGAATCCCCGGGCCAGCTCCTCCGGCTCCCCGAGACACACTGTCTTGTGTACAAGTGCAAGCGTGTGGTACCTCACCAGCTCTCCCGCCGACAGCCAGTCAAGTTCCTCTTATAAACCAGAGACATGGTCAAATTTTCTGCGGCCGAAAATTACCTTTGCTGCATAATTAATTATCTTTTGGAGTCGAATATTGTTTATATGAGTTCCGTTGCCAAAAACACTGATGCAATATCAGACACGGGAAATAACCAGTGAACTGACTATCGGCGAGATGACGCTGGGAGGCAAGCAGCGCCTCAGATGTGGCAAACCACTCAGAATTCCAAAGCATTGACGAGTGAGAAGAGAAATGTGAGAAAATTCCAGCTGAGGGCGCAGTCGAAGGTCAGTCCGAGATTTTTGACAGTCATAGATGGAACCAGATTAAAGTCGCGAAATTTGACAGTAAAATCACCAATTTTCCGAACGTTTGGAGCACTAAGCAGGCCGTAATTCCTGACAAAATGCGCAGGAAGCTCGTTAAAATATCCTAAATTTCATGGTTCGGTAGACATTTCTTATTTCAAGCTGTGGACTGATTTTAGCCACCCGGCATTCGTATTTAGGATTTTCTCCATTAACGCGTGCACTGGAGGGGGCCCTCGGAGGCCCCCCACCTGTTTTTCCCAGGTGGCGGGAAAACCTCTCGTAGCCGCATACGATACTCGGCCACATTTAACAGAATTTAATGGCACGGCCATTGGTGAAAGAATTTTGAAAATTGGTCGATTTTTTATTTACAGCCTTTCAAAGCCGGACCTGCATTTTGAGATCATCGTAATCGCGCGGTCGGACCAGTTCACTTGCATTGGAGACCGAGTGGTGACGTCATAACACCATATAACTGGGATGGTATGTCAAGGTCACCTTACATAAAGGCCAAGGTCAAAGGTCATAGGTAAAGGTCACATCAGCACTTTTAAGGTCACTGACCTCAGTGCTTCCGGTCAAATGACGTTACCCGGTCTGATGTATATTACGCTATGACGTCATAGTTAAGGTACCTCAATGCAAAGGCCAAAGTCAAAGGTCAAGGTCAAAGGTCATTGGGAAAGGTCAGTCCTCGTTTACCGCCAAGCACTTTAGTTGCTATAATGCTAGTTATAATGTATGTACATTATAAGCTGTATACCATATTGTGACCTAATAGGTCAATGACCTTGAATGACCTAGACACAAAATCTGTAGGGAAGGTTCCTTGCGACCTTCCTCTATGACCCTGGTCCGCCTTTAGATTATTCCCCCTTTTCCTGCATAATAACCGCATTTTCCACGCGGTCCCCATCATGGCCAATATTTGACCCTTATGACTTCGCTTGGCCTTGAAAATATTGACCTAGGTCAATAATAATTGGTCATGATGTAGTTACCCATAGCCCCCACCCACTCCTCAAACGGTGTTTTTCTACGCCTCTTTGTTTCCGAGATCTTGGGAGGCCTATCAGCCCCCCTCTCCAGTGCTTGTTAGTGCCAGACCCCTCTCCAGTGCGTGTGCTATGGGACCAGTGCCCTTCTGTTGCATAAATAAGTAAATGTAGGATACTCCAAGACTTCTCTGACATCGAAATATTTAGTAATGCCAAGAAATAATACAACGAGAATGAAGACAAGCGAAGCAAACGGTCAAAACGCATACTTCCATTGTCTAAAAGGTAGGTACATACGTGTTCCATTTTCCTATGTAGGTATGTACGTAGGGCCGGTTAATCCAGACATGGCCCCTAAAAGCGATCGAATTTTTCCTAGTTTTTAGTATTTTGTTGCCAACTTTCTTAACACACGCAGCGAAGGGGACCTCGAAAAAGTGTCCCACTCACTTTTTCGAGGTGACCGGAAAACGTTCACCGCCGGAAAACGCTACTTGGCTGTATTTGAGAGAATCTATGAGCTGATTGGTTGGTAGAATTATTTTGAAAATCGGTGAATGATTTTTATAAGCTTCCAAAGTCAGACCTATATTTTCAGACCACTGCAATCGCTTAGGGGCACCATCTCACCCGCACTGTAGACCGAATGGTGACGTGATAACGTTACATAATCAGATCATATGTCAAGGTCACTCCACATGAATGTCAATGTCAAAGGTTACAGGTTAATGTCATTGATCCCAGTATTCCGGTCAGATGGCATCATTCAGCATGCCGTATGTTACGCTATGACTTCAGAGTTAAGGCTACTCAAGCTCAGTTCAAGGTCACAGGTCAAGTCCAAAGGTCTTTTTCAAGGTCAACCCCTCATTTCCCGCTTAAAGGCTGCTATAGTGTCAGTTATATTTTACATTTCATAATTGACTTACAGAAGCAAGGGGTTCACCTTAATGTTAACACAGTCCTTTGCATATTCCATGCAAAACTATTGACTAATACATGAGAACCTGCTTAAGTGACCCAAGAAATTATCAAGTGAAAAGAAAAGTGAAGAGAAAGAAATCAAGTGACCTTCTCAGAATTTATATGTACATTGTCCATGTGACCTACTCCCGGATATTTTCTGAGAACACTGTGTCACAAGGCATTCCTGAACACCGAATGCATTAAATCCTTCTTACCAAATCATGACTACGGATTAGAGGATGATACTGTGGAAGCATGGTATTGACCAAGATCGTTCTTAGCTGGATTTGCAGAACAAAAAATCGATCTGGTAAGGGGGCTCGATCATCCCACCCGAATTGGCTCGAATGGAAAAATACGAGTATAAACGGCAGTAAGTATATGCTAATCGATTATTCCGAGGTTATTTAAGTCCCCTTTTCAACTATTTCAGTCCCCCCCCAAGATGCACTCAACATAGGCTAAAGAGCATGTCATGTAGATGTACGAGAAAATTAAAAACGGGACCATGGTTGCATCATAAGGACTTATGAAAGCACTGCAAAAGGTCAGAACTTATTTTCCTAGATCAATTGAATTTTCTGTAAGATTTTCGATTCGTCTGCAAGAAGCTTAAACCCACGCCACGATGGGCCTACAAACCCACTTTGCCCCGGTGGGGGTGTTTGAACACCCCCTCGATCTCGGCCCTTATGTGGAATAGAAAAATAAAACATGAAGGCTGGTGCGTAGCTCATAAAAATTCATGAAGAAACAATATTGGTCACTTTTTGGCTCAGGTCAATATTGAGGTTATGACAGGTCAAGGGAAGTAACATTTTGAGAATAATTTTTGGTCTGTAGCGTCTGACAGAGTTGAGTTAGAATCATTTTTGAGACACCATTCGCTTCCTCTCGTCACAGAAAATCTAATGATGTATAATATAACCACATTAGGTCAAAAAACAAAAATAACCTTACCTCAGGTCAGGGGCGTAGCCAAGGGCGGAGGGCGGCAGGGACAGCCGCCCCTCCCTAAGGGTCCGAAGGGCCCCTTTATGACACGGGCCGCGCAAAGCGCAGCTCGCCCGCACTATGCTTTGTGGCCAAATTTGAAATTTCATACCAGACCGGGCCCTCTTAACACTCGCCCCGCTGGGGAGGGAGGGCGAAATTCTCCCCTTCCTGGTTTTCCCCAGATAGCTCAAAAACGAAGAGACGCAGCACAGCGAAACTTGCAGTACCTTATCCCTGATCAATTTTACACATATGCCAAAATTTTTGAGTTAAGGTCACTTCAGGTCAAGGAGCTATTCAAGGTCAAGTGACCCAACCTCAAAACCTAAAATCACGAGTTTGAAGCAGTGCCCAGGGAACATTAGCAAACGGATCAGTTTGAAACTTCCACAACATGATAAGGTCATTAGGGTCTACAAATCTGTTATCTCTGAATTTTGATATTGTTGACCTAAGGTAGGGTCAATTTGCTGGTCACCCCATTATAAGTCTATGGTGAAAAATAGAATGGGCTCGTTTTCAGTAAATAATGGATAGATAAAGCTAAAAATCCTCAAACCGTCTATTATTACCACGATCTTGACCATTGAGTTGAGTTTTTGAGCATCTGACCTCTCAAAGGCCATACCAGGTCACGGGAGCATAGAGTGATTGTTTTGCCAATAAAGTCTCACTGAATTGAGATAAAGCTCCCATTTGATTGCATTGTGTTTATATTGTCACGGGGAGTTAATTGATATGTAACATGACCATACCAGGTCACTCTGTGACCCTGAACTAGCTCGAGGTCAGGTCATTTTGACTATTTAACCCAGCAAGGTCATATTATACATCATTCGATTCGCCGCGATAAGAGGAATCCAATGATGCGTAAATATTTGCTCTAGCTCCTATGAGAGCAGATCTAGAGAGGGAAACGTACACTGCTCTGTTGTAAGCCATTCTTTGACCTATGCTGACCTCAATATTGACCTGACATAAAAGCTCTTCGTATAAAAGATATTCGTCTTGTCCAGAGCTTTCGAACACCGCCCGTAATTTTCCTTTAGCTTTCGTGGGGAACGAGATACGGAGGGGGAGGGGCGAAAAACACCCCCAGCGGGGCGCGTCATGCAAGGGACCCTAGCGGGGCGCGTATTAAGCCCTCTTCAGCACTATTCTGTAACAAGTAGGACCCTTTTTACCCATCAGGACCCTTTTGGCGCTGTCGCAGGGGCCCTTTTTGGGGCGCCGCCCCTCCCTGAGCGAAAACCTGGCTACGCCCCTGCCTCAGGTCAGGTCAAGGTCATTTTTCAACTTAGCATAGTCAATATGCATAGTAATCGACTCACAATAGCAATCCAAATGCAGTGGTATGAAAATAAAATATGTATCATCATGTCATACAAAGCTATTGACCTAGGTCTGAAAACTGCTTAAGTAGCTCCAGATGACCTCTCAGAGATCACAGGTCAAAAATTGCAGCATGAACCTGGAAAGGAGCCCAGGATACTTCTACTTGGAAAATTTGAAGGTATTATCAGCTTTATAACAAATATCAGCTTTATTAACAAATACAGTTAACCCGCACCCCACCGGGGGTCCGGCGCCACCTTCGCCCCACCGGGGGCCATCGATGGCCCCCCCTCTAACTCCGAAAATATGGGCGTTAGCGCAAATCTGCAAAGTGCAATAGAAAGCTCGCGTGAATTCAGTAAGAAATTACTTCGCATGTTTTAGTGCTCAGGTCAATGGTTTGACCTCCAGAGGTCAAATTAGGTCAAGATCGGCTATTTTCACTCAAATATGCAATGATTAAGCAAACTGGGCATAACTCTTATGTCATTAGAGCTATTGAGGCCTGGTAAAGTACATTTGATAGCAAATTGCCAGTACTTTTTCCGCTATGTGGAACGTAAAGACCTCCCGCCAGTGGTTTGACCGCCAGAGGTCACCTCGTGACCTAATATGACCTGAGGTCACGAAAGGTCAAAAAGTGACCTTGCCGTATATCAAATGAAAGCCAGTGACAAGACAAATACGATGGTGTTTATTTCACCGCTCTAGCTCAATTAGGTCAAAAGTTATTGTCAAAATACTGTTTTTGACCTCTGGTGACCTTGGATGACCTTGGAAAAGTCAAAGGGCAAATATGACCCCCTGGGATCCGTGAAAGGGTGTCCAAAAACGTTGTTCTGAGCAGTCTGAGTATTTGCAATCATTTTTGTGGCTTTTATATCATGAAATAGCTTTTCCCCATGCTTTTCCAATGGGAGAGGTCGCCTCGTGACCTGACCTCAGTGCACGAAATCGAAAAATCCCGGATATACACCTTGTAGACCCTGGAGGGGTCATGAAGTGTAGGAAGTTTCAAATCGATCGACTTTGAAATGTAGCTCTTACAGAGCTCTAAAGTGAAGTGAGGTGACCTTGGTTGACCTCGTCTGGTGACCTGACCTTGGGTGACCCGGGGTAAAAAATTTCAGGGATGATGGGAAAATGATGCAGTGAGAGGTAGAGCCCTCAACCGCGGTGCTGCGCCTCGTCGTTTTTCTGCTATCCCGGAAAAACCTTAGGGGGGCCATCGATGGCCCCCCGGTGGGGCGAGGGTTAATTTCTGTTTTTCTCATGTAATTCCAAAAGAGAGGTTACAGTCCGTACTTGACCTTAGGTCATTGATATAAAAATCCCGGAACATATTTTGTAGAACTCGGTGGGACCATAATGTGTTATAAGTTTCAATCCGATAGATTCACCCATTCCATACTTATGCCACCTTAAACATTTTTTGAGGTGAGGTCACTTCACTTGTACTGTTGACCTGACCTGAGATGACCCAAACTTAAAATTTTGGAGAAAGTTGTGGAATTATCAAGGATAAGGTGTGCCAAGTACGGAGACGCTTCGCGCCACGGTTTTTTCGTGCCGCTAGAAAAATCCGGGGGATGTTCAAACACCCCCACCGGGGCGAAGGTTAACTACTTGCTTGAGTTGGCTGTGACTTGTCGTTAAATCTATACAAAAGTGTTGTGTTTTGGCTACGTTTATAAGATTTGGATAATGTTTTTGCGATTTTTCCTATTTTAGCCCAGTTCTTCTTTTCTGTCAGCGCTTGATTTGAATTTGTCTAGGGCCAAAGGTGCTCAAAAAGTGATATAAATTAAGATATAATAAGTTTTCTGGCTTTGGCAGATCCAGGAGCAGCTTTTGGTGGGGACCAAACCAAGGCTTGGTGGCTAAATTGAGAAAAATAGCAAAAGAAGGTATTTTTGAGACAAAAAAGGCATAAACTTGGTCCTTTTTGCGGGGCCAAAATATTCTATTGTAGTCTTTTGAGGGCACCATGGCCCCTTTGACCCTCCCTTGGATCCGCTAGTGTTTTCTGGACACGCTAAAAGTGCCCCTTCTCTCCCGGGATGTCCCTCACAGTGGCGGATTCAGGGTGCAAAAAGGCATTTGCCCCACCCCTAAACAGAAAAGCTCGGGACAAAACTCTGTTCCCCCCCGAGCGATCAACCTCCTTTTGTCTCCGAATCCTTTTTAGTTTATAAGCAAGAAGTTTGGTTCTTCATCTCTCAACTTCAAACAGAACCAGTAAAGTTCAGTGAAAATATTGGGCTTTTGATGGGAAAAAAGTATCTTGAGCCCATATTTTTCGCCCCGAACATTGCAATTTATTTGTTATTGCTTTGCTCTGCTTTTCGCTTGAAATGCTCGAAATTCTGCCGGCAAGTCATATTGTAGCGCAATTTTTCACTGTGTGAAGTTTTTTTGCTTTCCGACTTTAGTTCCCCCAAACCGACCGGCTAGATCCGCCCCTGGCCCCTCAAAGGTGGTGCGTCCCCATACCAAAGTTCGGGCTGTGCCACTGCCAAAGCACCCAGTTTTCCTAAAAATGCATAGTCCTCAAACACCTGACCGTTTGGTTCCCCAGAATGTACATACCTACAGGACCTGCCACGGTAGCGTGGCCTAATTCGTCACTCATGATAAACTCCTTTTGATACCCATTTTTCTAATTGCCACATAGTGCACTGCCAGCGTCCTGCGCTCTGACATCTGACGGGCAGACACATAACTACAGCTTCATTTAGTGCCACCCTGCCACGTGCCTTGTGGACTTTTTGATCCGTGGAGTTTGTGACTTGTGGAGCCATCTATATGTGGGGTTTCCTATTCCTTGCCGCCAGGGGTAAGTGTGGACTTTTTGATCCGGGGACTGTTTAAGTCGTGGACTATCTGTCGTGTGGGTAATATGAATTATGGGTATTAGAACATTTTGAAGGTGAATTTAACTGTGGACTTTTTTGAGTCGTGGAGATATTGATGGCGCCCCGATATGACGTCCTCAATTACCCTGGGTATGACCTAATTCGTAGAGAAATTGATAGCCTTAGCGTGTACGTCATATACACCGATATGAGGTGTACCGGTAAAATCGTCTAGAAATGTTGACTTTGAGAGCAATTTTGAGGCATTTGCAGGCCGAATTCGCAAAAATGAGGATAGGACTTCTGAAACAACTTTTTGTGACCTTTTGATCTAGCCAATAAATTTTTTTACGCATATCTCCCTTTAACTGGTTCTGTTTGAAGTTGAGAGTTGAAGTACCTACCAAAATCTTGCTTATAAACTAAAAAGCAGTCGGGGAAAAGTCAATCGCTTTGGGGGAGGGGGAAACCATAGTTTTGCCCCGAGCTTTTCTGTTTGGGGGGTGGGCAAATGCCTATTTTGCCCCCCTTGGATCCGCCACTGGGTGGGGGCAATCCGGCCATGCCCCCAAGCGCTGGAGGGGGACAAACTATCTTTTGGCCCCCAAAGGCCGGATCAATTTAAAAAAAAGTGTTTACACTACGTCTGTACAGCAAAAAATATTCCGCGCCTGCGGCATGACCCCCTGCCCCTTTGGTTGCACTACTGGCCGGGAAGCTTGAGCACTTTAGCCTCTCTGTGCCATTCGCAATTGTAGAAGCGTCTCCCCCGCGATCGAAAATGCTGGATCCGCCTAACTTTTGAACGCACCGTACACAGCACCAGCTGTTGCATTTCACCTATAGCCTATGCACTCCATCTGTGCTCTTGCGTCGCATTATGTTTTAAGCCTTAATTTTAGGCATACCTAAAATCTCGATACGTGAAGAATAAATAGAAAATACACGTTCAATACTGGTACTTGCCTAACATACCTGCCCACCACATAAGATATCGGCCATAATCAAGTACTTGATTATTGTAACAGTGTTTATCAGAGGAATGTTTCACCACAGAAAATTTTATCAAAAATAATCCAAAATTATTTTGGAATAATGGCTAGCAACAATACATAAAAACTCGCAACTTATAAAAAATATTTAAATTTCTTCTGAAGGTCAAGAACTTGTGTGAATAGGATCTCTCTTGAAATGCGAGAAAATGTCCAAATAAATAACTGTCGAAATTCAGATAAACACATTTTCTTCGGAGCTATCCGAAATTGTGATTGAGTTTAATGCTGGTCACTTTTCTTTTGGAGTACAAGGTACTCTTAAGTCATAAATATTTTCCATCTCTATTTACAGTCATCGTGGTGTCATGGTGGTCGGGGGTGGTTCGTGAATTTGCGCGGATCAACGTTTTGCGTTTTTAGCGGTGAGAGGACACTATGTGTTGTTTTTTTAACGCCACTCGATATTAGTCACTTATAGTACAAGTTGTGCTTATTTGGCATGTGGGATGCAGCTCTCTCTTCAGTGTTGATATGTCGATACAATCGGATGGTGTCAGCTCCGTCGGTTGCGTCACGTGGCGCGCGATTCCCCGCCTTTGTCAGCGGCCCTGGGCTGGGTGGATCTGTGAAGCAGCTTATTTAGTTCGGTTGGAAGCATGGGAGACAAGAAATGGTGAAATACTCTCATGAAAATTTGTATTTGTGTGTATTTTTTCCAAAAGCTATGATTTTCGCGGAATATTATGAATGTGACTTAGATATTGGGTTTGGCGTGTTGCTTGGAATGCATGCCTACCTACCTATTTTGTCTTTTGCTTAAAACACGTACTTAAAGCTCCTTCCCTGTATAAATGCATAGTGCATACTATAGAAGAGTATGTGTCAAATTAATAAACTTATTTATGCCCATGGATTTGAAAATTCAGATTTTATATATGGTGGGTGGTGTTTTGTTTTGGTACCTATGAGTGTGATGCAATTGTTTAATCTGAGCGGGAATTTTGTGAGTGTTGACATTAGTTAATTTGCATCTTACCCTTTTGGTGGTTGGGTGAGATTTTCATTACCTGGTGGGTGGTCTCTCTGCATCAGGGTTTGATTTGCGCAAGACAGGCAAGAGCTGACCCAACTTGATAGCCCGCACAATGCTGCCCCAAATAAGATCTCCTAAAAAATTGTCCTATTCTGCAGGCTGACCAATGTCTGTAACACAAAAACCATTTGTTGTTGGGCAGAACCTAATGAATCACTGATGGGAAAGAAAAATGCAAGGGAGGAACACCTATCCTTGCATACCTAAGTTGTGAAAATTTTAATTGTCTCAAGTATTATTTGTTAACAGGTAAAGGACATATTAATGTATACATATATATGTTTTTGAATAAATAATTTTGCATAATGAAAGTAATGTCTGAATTATGAATTTTGAATAAAGATACATTTATGAAAGGTTTTCTGTGCACTTGTTTTAATGCACAAATATCTAAAACTGTTTTAAACCTATCAATAGGAAATTGGGTCATCAAACTTTGAACATAATCAAAGCATGAATTGTTCAAATGACATGAGATTCAGAAAGCACTTAACTGGTACCTGTAAGAAGAAAGGGAGACAAATGTAAGCAAAATATAAGGGTGGATTTGTTAGCACATGCTAGTTTTTATGTTTTCTGTCTAGGTTTTGAAGGCAGAAGGGATGTTTGGGATAATGATATAAGTCCCTGGTCTGTATAATATTTTTGTACCAATCCCACCAAATGTAAGGCCTTAAAACCATTTCTTCCATGGTGGATGCTCCAACATGCCTCACTTAACCCATTAGTGTGAGGACAATGTTTCAGCACTTGAGCCTAAAGGCACAAAAACATATTGATGAAGCAAATTTGGTTTTAAAGCAAAGCAAGATTTGCTGGATCTTGAGGCTGATTGCCAAAAAATTTAGTTTTCTTTTTTTGGAGTCAACTATTTGGGGACTTCTGACCAACAAATCTGGCAGCCTCACCTCAGCCTTTTTTATTTGGGGTATTGGAGTAGCCCCAAGCCCCATATTGCCATTTGAGTTTCAGGAATGGCAAATCAAAATTATAAAAGGAAATACTCTCAAATGATTTGCAAAGAACTAAACTCTAACAATAATTTGCACAGAATCTCAGACACTTCATGGTATTTTTTAATGTTGTATTTTTCTCTGTCTCAGAATGGGATGAAAGTAAAATTTATGCCCCAGTGGAAAGTCAAGTCTGTCCCAGGAATGACATTTCTGCCGTATTTGAGGCAGAATTTGAGCTGACTTGGTGAGTCATGTTGGTGAATTATCTGGCATGTTTTGTGGACTGGCCATTGGGCTCACTTTTGGCCAGGCACTTAAAACTGCATCATTTTGGCCATACATGTCTATTAAGCACAGATGAAGTTGCTAAAATCTGCATGCCACAGAACACAAATTAGCTGGCAGCTGAGCACTGAGAGGGTGACCAGCTGTCAGCAGCTGTCTGTGTGATTTTTGCGGCGTCAGACGATCTTCCGAATTATCCCGTCAAAGCGGCAATCACTTGTGCGGATGGTGGCTTGCGGTCTCCGAGACTACCCTTTTTGGTGACATTAGCGAGACTCTGATCTCAAAAGCCAACATTACAGTAACTTTGACTGAATTTATAGAAAAAGAGTCATGTGATACATCATACTGAGAAACCCCCAAATTTAGAATTTCACTTGTCTAGAATTCATCGTGGGTAGAGAAATAGAATGTGTCAAGAGAAGATGCCACTGCCCCCTCCCCCCCCCACCAACTGGGCGTTCATGTGTCGCAGCTACCAATGAATAGCTCCTGAGAGCTATTTGGCTGGCATTTGTGTGAAATAATCAACTGCTGGTATTTAGTATCTGAATGTTACTTGTCATAAGATAGTTGGTGTTGCTATCCAGTATTCTTTATTCCTGGGATTGTAGCCTGAAATAATCATTAGGCCTCCCATAATTGTCCTATAATTGAGTCCCCAGACTCCCCTCAGAATATGATGACTGTCTCAGACCCCTGATGCAAGTCTGTGATTTTTAGTGTCTAGTCTTAAAAAAGGATGTTGGCCATTGGTTTTATTTGTTTGGCCACCAATTCGATGCTCCTTTTAGCCTCCTCCCAAAAAAGAACATTGTGTTCTTCGCGCTCCCGACAGTGGCGGTGGCATGTCCTGGATGGTTGATCTGGTAGTCGGGAAATCAGGTGGAGGTGGCGAATGGTCTTGTTACTGGCTTTGTACAGTTCTATATTGGTAGTTTTATCTGCCATCTTGTCTTCACTTTCCCTGTTCAACCCAGGGTCCACATACTGTATTTTCTTCCATGGATAGTATGTTAATTTATTGTTGTGTGCAACCACTAACGACTCGGGCGTTGGTTCTTAGGCTGCCCCTCGCATCTTCTTGAGTCTTAAAAGATGTGGAAATTTCCGATGTTTTCAAAGATATAGTGGATGTATGTCTAGCAAGGCCCCATGAATGGCTGCCAGTTCACTTTGCGATGAACTAGGATGCTATGGTGATATGGGCAATGCTACTCTGTGTGCTTTCGTTTGTGCAGGAAGTTGTCGACCAATAAGGGCTTTTCAGTATCTAGTAAAGTCTGTCAGTGGAGCCGAGAGTATGGTAACATTACCCGTTTGGTACCTACATATTTCTATAACCTATATTTATGTATATCTATGTATATATATTCTGCAGAATAGTCGATCCCTAGGGTTTGGAATGCTCTGACTCAGTTGCTCTCTGGATGCATGTTCCATGTGTACTCTCCCAGAGGCTTCGTCTGTCTTTGTCCTTTGTTTTTTCGTGGTTTTTCTCCTGGCTGTTTTGTATGCCAGGGTATTATTGTTTAGGCTGAGCAGAAGTTCGTGCAGGATCGCCCAGCTTCCATTGAGGCAACGTCCCGGGTCTGATACCCGACTACAAAGCCCTCATTCTTGTGGATGGGGACAGTTGGAGATCACATTCTCCCTAATTGAGCTATCATGTTCATGAATTTTGATTGGAAACGACATTTGCCCTCTTCAGCTGTCACACTAACTTGTTACAAGAGTTTTTGTGCATTTTTTAGTGATTATTTTATTTCATAGCAACGCTTTAACAATATTTGCTTTAACAATATTTACAGCAGCGCTTGTAACGACACTCACTGAGACAAATATTTTTGGATGGGAGTGCACTGGAAACCAGTCGATGTTAAATGTGGTGCGGACAGGGGAACATGACTGCTAATACGCAATGTGTTATGACTTTTAGGGACTGAGACAGTTGGAAAGATACTGAGAGGGAAATTTATGACATGTTGAGACAACAATTCTGTCCTGTTATGATCTTTGCATGCACTTCAGATTATATTTGGGAGAAGAAAGTTTGCTAGTCTGGTGACAATTCATGTGTTTATGTTGGTTGTATACATCGGCGATATTAGTGAATGCATTAACATTTGTGTTTATATTGATCCATGTCAGTATATATTTTTTCTGACCGAGTGTTTCCATAGATATGGTGGGCAAAGTTACCACATGCGAATGTGTTGATTGTGTACACGTGCGTGGAAAAGCTTTGCAATGGTTAGGTATGAGACATAAACAATAAGTTTGATCACAAACCAGTAACTTGCACGATAGTTGCCTGCTCCAGCGTTCACCCACCGTGTAACCTATCTCTCCGGTGTGACCGACAGCTGCTACCATGGGGAGTGTGTGACATCGGGTGGCAGCAGCAGCCAGCGCCGGGCCGGCGTCAGCGTGCGGTGCAGACCATGGATGTGGAGCGGCGGCGGCGGCTGCGAACTGGCTGGACTAGAGTGCGCGCGAGCGCCGCTGCCGTGTGATGGCCCCGGCGCTTACCAGCCAGCCCGACAAGCATCCCGAGCGCGAGCTGTCGCCGTGCAGGCCGCGCCGCATCGCGCGCTCGCTGACCCAACTGCTCAAGAGCAACCTCAAGAACCTGCTGGCCGACTGCAACGGCGAGCTGGTGGCGCGCGGCGGAGGCGGCGCCGGCGTCCTCCCGCACGCGCCGGCCGCGCCCCAGCGGCCGGCGATGAAAAATGTGCTAGGCGAGTACGGCCAGCCGACCCCGAGTATAATGGACGGTGGCAAGCTGGGGCAGGACGACGACGTGATGGGTCTGCACAGCTTGAATAGTCAGAGTTTGCAGGAGCTGATCCTCAGTAAGAAGCAGCTGGCCGAGTCGCTAGCGGCAGCCGCCAGTTCGCCGCCGCCGGACCTCGTCGACATCATGCGCGAGTTGGGTGACGGTGAGCGGGCGCCGCCGGCCGGCGGTAACGGGGATGTGCCAGCTGACGACGTGCAGCTGGTGTGCGGGCTGGTGGACGGCGTGGACGCGGGCCCGGAGGCCGCGCCGCCGGAGCAGCCGGCTCCGCAGGTGGCGGTAGCATCGCCGGCACCCAGCGTGGGTATAGACGCTGCCCGGAGTCGCCAGCGCGAGCTAGAGGGCCGTGTGCTGGTGCTGATGCGGCGGCTGCGCGCGCTGCAGGCCCGCTCGGCCCGGCACCAAACCAGTGCGCAGGGTCAAGCATTGCTGGAGCGTCTCAGCGCGGCGCCGGCGCCCTCTGTCGCGCCTGCTGCACCGGCCAATCACGATATCACCGCAGTGCTGCGCAGTCCCGACGCCAAAAACTACTCCACCACACAGCTAGTGAATCTAGTGCTGAATAACAAACAGTGCTCGTCGCCGGGCGCGGCGGCTGGGTGGGAGGGGGCGGCGGCGTCGTGTCGGCTGGAGCGGGAGGAGGCGGCCGGTGCGGCGGCGCGGCCGGCGGCTATAGCGGCCGCCCAGGTGGCGCGGCTGACGGCCGCCGAGGACTCGGACGCCACCGAGAGTAGCTCCGGCGGCGAGAGCGGCGACGAGTTCGACCACGGCTGGGACGACTGCGCCCGCGATCGCGCCGCGCCCATGTAAGTCAGCACTGCCGCCGTCCGTAACAGAGGACCACGCTGTTAACGCAGTGTGGGGACCGTGCAGCAGAAATCACGTGGCTGCCCGTTGCTGTAGTGTCTCAATACTCCCCGCGCAATTCCAATGGACATAAACCAGTTTAACGTAGAGAGAAGGGACGCATAGGCATCTGATTGTTTTGTTTGTAAGCGATCTCACATAAGATATTCCCCTTTTTAGCTTTTCGTCTTTTCATCGTAACCTTTTGAATCGGTAGTTGCTAGATCGTGCTGATCTTTCCTGCCAAAATTTTCTCTGTCTCCTTCAGATCTTCTCCTCAATTTTCATGCCGAGTTATACTTTTTCGACTTACAGTTTTTGGGGTCTTAATATTTCTCCACAGGGTAGGAATTTCATGCATTATAGAGAAGGAAATTGGGGCACTGCGATTTACGCCCGGGCTACGTAGTGGTTGTTTTGCCGATTAGAACGGCCATACTGTTACAGAATAGCAGTGTCTCATGAAAACTCCAGTAGTTTTGCGGTCAATGTGTGGTCAAATCTGAATTACCTATGATAACTGGGCTTGGAACTCAAATGATGGTGCGGATTCAAACACTGGATGAAGCAAATAGAGTTATTTTAATATCTGAAGGTTCCACTAAATTTTGACCTCTGTTCAGTTGTTTGAATAAGTCGCGATGCTTGTATGTTCGGGATTCTGGCCCTGGACTTGGGCCTCACGCCTTACGACGTTCTTTGTCAAGTAGGAATCAGTCAGCCCCTGATCACGAGTTGCCATGTTGTGAGGTCAGTGGGCGCCAGAAAATCACTTTACCTATCTTGAACATTGAAAACTTTACCAAGTTTGGAATTGTTTCACCAGTACCTAAAGCGCAAAAGACATGTGTTTGGCACTAATCTGCAATTTTTGGTTCTTGTTCTCGTAAATGTCACTTAACTTATCGAGTTTGGATTTATCTAACATTAACTCGCGTCTCAAAAGTGCCCTGGAAAGCAGTATAGGGGACCCCTTTCACAAATTTGAAGTTTTTGGGGTATTTTGACTGCCGCCGATCCTTGAAATTTTTTTATTTTTATTTTGTTCACTTCATAGTATTGCAACCTTAATACAGGAATGTTGTTACCGGCACAGCTCATTTAACTATTACGCATAGCGTTAACAGTGGCGTACTGCTTCCTGTGAATAAGTGACGTGTCGTATTAATGATAAAACCTATCAATATAGATACAAGAGGCATTGAAACTAAATAAATGCAAGTTAATTAAACTATAATTCAAGCTTAGTAGAGATGCAGTATGGTTTTGTTAGTTCTTTTGTATTTTTGAACCATAAATATTACATAGCTTGGACACATGCTTCTCGTGAACGCAGCGGGTGTTAAAGGTATCCTGGGTATTAGTGGGTATCAGTGCTCAGATAAACTTTCTGACGCCTGCAGTGCATTGATATATACCTTTGGATTTCTTGAAATGTTAGATTTCTAGATTGCACCCTATTTCGACCGTAGTCTCAGCAGCTGACCTGCCCGAAAACCCCAATCATCATCCTATTTTTACCGCAGAACAAGGGTGCGCTCTTTGAGAATATTCCAGCCTGGAATTCCAGGAACAGTGACGTCACAGCCGTTCTTTGAAACTTTTCCCGGGATTCCACGCGGAATATTCCCGCCATTCCGCGCGGAACGGTGGGAATAGAAAAAGCAGTCCCGCTCAATATGGCGGCGCCCATGGATGAATTTCGTAACAGTAAGTTCGTGGACTTTGAATATTTATCTGCTTGAAAGGTCCATTATATGTTTTTGCAGGATAATCTGAACCTAAAAATAACACCTAAATAAAGGTAAATGAAAGATTTGCGCGTGCAAAAGACAAAATAAATAATGAGACTGTCGCACCTCGCCATTTACGCCGCATTCCAGCCAGTGGCGGATCTAGCCGGCTGGTTTGGGAGGGGCAAACCAAAGTCGAAAAGCAAAAAAAAAAAACGTCACGCAGTGAAAAATTGCGCTAAAATATGCCTTTTCGGTAGGATTTTCGGAACTGGAGACGAAAAGCAAAAAAAAAACGCCACTGGGCGAAAAATATGGGCTCATACTTTTTCCTATCCAAGCCCCAATATTTACACTAAAATTCACTAATTCTGTTGGAAGTTGAGAGTTGAAGCACCAAAATCTTGCTTACAAGCTAAAAAGGAGTCGGGGGAAAAAGGAGGTCGATCGCTTTGGGGGGCAAAAACATAGTTTTGCCCCGAGCTTTTCCGTTTGGGGGGCAATTGCCTTTTTGCCCCCCCTGGAATCCGCCACTGATTCCAGCCTCGTTCAAGAACGTTCCACAGCTGGAATCCGGGGAATATCACGACGTCACAACCCCTGGAATTCCACGTCGGTATAATTCAAAGAACGCAGCCCAATTGTCTGCCTTTATCTGTTGGATGCCGCCCAAAGCATGCATCGGTGCTGTCGTAGCCCGTCTTAGCCGGCTTTGGACCTGCTAATGATATGCTTTATCAAATTTTTCTTGTAAAAATTGCTTAGTGTAGACGATTTTGGCCTACCTACGCGCTAAAACCGGCGCTTCCCTTGGTGAATTGCCCTCCATGTTTTTCTCGAATTTGCCTTTCCTTGTCGTTGAAAACACCCGCACCGCCTTCAGAAAGGCTACTTATCATAAATCCTGTCCAAAGAGCTCCTCAGTGAACGTAAACAACCATATGCGGCCGCTCGTCCAGTTCCTAGAAACTCGTTGTATACACGGATGTAGATAAGCGTTTTAAAGTGAATATAACACTTTGTTCGGCTTTGAACTGAACTATCAGGCCGGTACAACGTACCGGAAAGCCTCTGGTGGCTGTTGTCTCGGAGCTCTCCTTCATGAGCTTACTTAGTTTTGAACGCAGCGCTCTCCCGCCTGCCGTCCTCTATCCCGTACGAGCCTAACTGCTGCGCGCAGCTGGGCGTTGGCCTTTGAGGTCAGTGTCCGCCCTGAACATATCATATTATAACATTTCGCTATGTATTTTTGTTATTACACCATCCTTAGCCATTATATTCAGAAATTATCCCCGGACCGGTCGCCTACCAGCCCGGTTAACTAATGAGTAGGTATTGGCGTTTAGCTTTCTATCTGTCTAGTTATTTCTCCTGGATCCCCTTTTCAATTGAGTGTTGATTTTGCTACAGGTGGGACTCGTTGGACTGAGCTAGCATATTTATTCCGGAAAATATATTTTAATGCTTTAGGTGACTAGGATGGAAATGGTATTACATCACTATGAAGACCCTTAAGCCGAAATAATCTATAAACCCATTCTATTTCTCCGCAAATGTTGAATTCGAGTGCGGATGAAATGCTAAAGCAGGTCTGTTGGAATTTTGTATCGCCTCCCTCGCTCGGTTCAAATCCCATAATAAAGGTGTCACATCTCCTGTAATGTTTACCGACTTTTGATTTGCCGAAGCGCTGCTGCCATTAAGACGGACTGGGGCTTTGGTAGCGCCGGGACCTCCTATGGCTTCATCAAATATTACTGTGGATCTACATCGAAGTTCTATTGTAGGCTCAGGCATGCGATTCCATGTTTGTGCATTTTTAAACCTTGAGCTCCCTCTGCCAGAATTGCGCTCTCGGTCACTGCTGATCTATATTAAAGGGAATGTGGCACCTGCATAACGTGATTTTAACTGAAATAGCGAAGTTGTAAAGCATGCCGGAAAACCCGGTACTCAATATATCATTTGTTTTGAAGCTCGAAGTTCTCGTAGATAACAGCTAAAACCTGCCTGAAATGTACCCCTCGTGTACCCCAAGCAGCAGGCCACGGTTGTCAGTTGTTGGTGTGATGACATATGCTGACGTCACGGTGAGTATCAGCCAATCGAAGCTCTTGAAGCTTATTGAATATGGTAGTGGTTGCCAGATCATGATATCCACAGGCATTTTTTTCCGTAGAGGTGCATTTTAAAAATCAAAATATTGAGTTTATTGTACATTTTTCAGAGAAATCAGGGACGGTTCCATGATTTTCTGCCAAAAGTACCCCTAATTACACTACATTCCAGAATTCGACCAAGGTGCCACATTCCCTTTAACTGCTTACTCGCGTCACAGTCGTAAGCGGGCGCTATGGCGGTGAATGTCCCGTGTAACAGCTTCTCTCTGTGTCAGACGGAAGCGGGCGTTATGGCGGTGGATGTCTCGTGTAACAGCTTCTCTCTGTGTCAGACGGAGGCGGGCGCTATGGCGGTGGATGTCTCGTGTAACAGCTTCTCTCTGTGTCAGACGGAAGCGGGCGCTATGGCGATGGATGTCCCGTGTAACAGCTTCTCTCTGTGTCAGACGGAAGCGGGCGCTATGGCGGTGGATGTCTCGTGTAACAGCTTCTCTCTGTGTCAGATGGAAGCGGGCGCTATGGCGATGGATGTCCCGTGTAACAGCTTCTCTCTGTGTCAGATGGAAGCGGGTGTTATGGCGGTGGATGTCCCGTGTAACAGCTTCTCTCTGTGTCAGACGGAAGCGGGCGCTATGGCGGTGGATGTCCCGTGTAACAGCTTCTCTCTGTGTCAGACGGAAGCGGGCGTTATGGCGGTGGATGTCTCGTGTAACAGCTTCTCTCTGTGTCAGACGGAGGCGGGCGCTATGGCGGTGGATGTCTCGTGTAACAGCTTCTCTCTGTGTCAGACGGAAGCGGGCGCTATGGCGATGGATGTCCCGTGTAACAGCTTCTCTCTGTGTCAGACGGAAGCGGGCGCTATGGCGGTGGATGTCTCGTGTAACAGCTTCTCTCTGTGTCAGATGGAAGCGGGCGCTATGGCGATGGATGTCCCGTGTAACAGCTTCTCTCTGTGTCAGACGGAAGCGGGCGCTATGGTGGTGGATGTCTCGTGTAACAGCTTCTCTCTGTGTCAGATGGAAGCGGGCGCTATGGCGATGGATGTCCCGTGTAACAGCTTCTCTCTGTGTCAGACGGAAGCGGGTGTTATGGCGGTGGATGTCTCGTGTAACAGCTTCTCTCTGTGTCAGATGGAAGCGGGCGCTATGGCGATGGATGTCCCGTGTAACAGCTTCTCTCTGTGTCAGACGGAGGCGGGCGCTATGGCGGTGGATGTCTCGTGTAACAGCTTTTCTCGGTGTCAGACGGAAGCGGGCGTTATGGCGGTGGATGTCTCGTGTAACAGCTTTTCTCTGTGTCAGACGGAAGCGGGCGCTATGGCGGTGGATGTCCCGTGTAACAGCTTCTCTCTGTGTCAGACGGAAGCGGGCGTTATGGCGGTGGATGTCTCGTGTAACAGCTTCTCTCTGTGTCAGACGGAGGCGGGCGCTATGGCGGTGGATGTCTCGTGTAACAGCTTCTCTCTGTGTCAGACGGAAGCGGGCGCTATGGCGATGGATGTCCCGTGTAACAGCTTCTCTCTGTGTCAGACGGAAGCGGGCGCTATGGCGGTGGATGTCTCGTGTAACAGCTTCTCTCTGTGTCAGATGGAAGCGGGCGCTATGGCGATGGATGTCCCGTGTAACAGCTTCTCTCTGTGTCAGACGGAAGCGGGCGCTATGGTGGTGGATGTCTCGTGTAACAGCTTCTCTCTGTGTCAGATGGAAGCGGGCGCTATGGCGATGGATGTCCCGTGTAACAGCTTCTCTCTGTGTCAGACGGAAGCGGGTGTTATGGCGGTGGATGTCTCGTGTAACAGCTTCTCTCTGTGTCAGATGGAAGCGGGCGCTATGGCGATGGATGTCCCGTGTAACAGCTTCTCTCTGTGTCAGACGGAGGCGGGCGCTATGGCGGTGGATGTCTCGTGTAACAGCTTTTCTCGGTGTCAGACGGAAGCGGGCGTTATGGCGGTGGATGTCTCGTGTAACAGCTTTTCTCTGTGTCAGACGGAAGCGGGCGCTATGGCGGTGGATGTCCCGTGTAACAGCTTCTCTCTGTGTCAGACGGAAGCGGGCGCTATGGCGGTGGATGTCGGACCGTTCGGCGGTGGCCAGCCGGTGGTCGTGGCTCACGGCCCAGGTGACCGACTTGGAGTTCCGCATACGGCAACTGCGCGAACTACACAGGTTAGTCCCGCGCCCAACTGCGCCATGTGATTCAATGCTCGTGAAACTGCTGCCCTAGGAACGTTTGGAGGGACATATTGCGGGTATAGAAGACAATTGTATAAATTTCAATTCGGTATCGTCTTGCAATTGGATTTATATTTCTACAGTCGGGGGTGGACTGCAATGACTGTCCAATCTATGTGTATGTTCTGAAGTCCCATCCGTTATGAGGGGTGTCAGCTGCTTGCCAGGTCAAAGCGAGTTGAATTGAGCAAAATCTTGAGGAGCATGCAATTTGCCAGCTCGGCTCATTCCATAACAGTGCGCTTGACTTATATTTGATATTCATCATGCGGAGTCCCTGGCAGGTTTCGCAGAAATATAGAATGTAAACATGAAAGTCCGGTGTGCAGTCGCCTTATTGAATCTCCAGGTCTGTGGGGGGTTCAGATATGGTATCGCCATCCGTATGCATGTATGTATCATATGCCTTTGGTAGAGTACACGAATCTTTGCCGACTGGCGAGGAAGAAATATAATATCAGTGGGAAATCTGAGATAATGCTGATTTCGAGGCATAGCTGTATTAATATTTTCTGTACTATTTATATATTCTTGTCATTATTGGTCTTCCCGGAATATGGTTGGTCATGAGATCCTACTAGGATCACATGCATCCACCTCCAATGTTCTGTTGGACTTTAGTAGAACCCCGTGCAAATAGAAGTCACATCAAGTCAGGTACACTATTCAATATTTCAAAGCCATTCTCAGCTGCAGTTCATCAGAGGTCTCACCATTCGAGTGTTTGCGTATCTGCGATCCAACATTCCCCCGGAGAGTTGCCCGGGGCTGGGGTGTTGTTTGGCAGCCAGCGGTGGCTCAGATAGCAGGACGAGAAAGAGGGTATTTCCCAGGTTTAGGTATTTCTGAAAGCCCAAGACGAGTCCTTGGTCAACAAGCTGTTTCCGCCTACTGCAGCGGAGTGCTGCCTCCAATTGCGCCGCTGCGTGAGTCATCGACCCAGCACTGTGCTGTTGGACGGCGACCGAACAGCAGCGGGCTCGGCACCGAGCAAACCGACGCTTTCAGTTTTTGTTTGTTTTTTTTAATTTCGCGTTTTCAAAGTTGTTTGCTAGCGTTTTTATGGCGACACAGTTGGCTACTCACGTTAAATGTATGTCGATTCGGTTTTTAAACACTTGGCTGTGTATTTTAGCCAGGATTATACCCCTTTCGCTTGGGAAGAGCACCGCTGATCGGCTACTTTGATTTTCAGCACAATATGGTGTTGCAGTAGCGCTCAGAAACGTTGTGGTCCTGCTAAATGCCATTAGCGAAGAAGTCTCGAGTATCGGAAACCCGGTGCCCTTCAACGGTGGCTTGCCGCAGTGTGTGGGCGAGTGCCTTTGAGGCTCCGTGAGTTTGATTTTATATCAGCGACCTCTTTGCGTGGGGTGCTGTCCAAAATGTGCGTGCAGTTGGCGATGATTTAGCACACGGTGGGGCTGCGCTCTTTCTCCGGGCGACTCGGAAAGAGTATTCCGCGGTAGAAAACAGTCGGGCGCAGCCGGAGCGGCGCATTATTGATGGTATATTGAGGAGGTGGCCGGGACCCGCCACTGCTCCACTGCACAAGTGCAATGTTGTCGGAGGGATGCGGCCGAGCTGACAGACACATGTCCCGCGCAATCCGGAGTCGGGGTACGGCTGCCCGGTCTGTTGGGCCTCGGCGAATTCAGCAGATTCGAATCACACAAATTGCGGCTTTTTGGCGGAGTCCGGCAGAAATAAAACAATGGTACATTTGCCTAGCTATGTCGTGAAAGCAGCCCTTGCCACATTTTTCTCCCTGTTTCCGGTCAGGTTGGCTTTACGAAAGCGTTTTATCGCGTCACTGGGATCACGGCTGTGGGAGGCGGCGGACAGAGGGTATTGTGTGGACTGTACTCCGTGCCAGCTTGGATATCCTTTCTTGTCATAGCGCGAGTGATTTAGTGATGGCTTCACAGTCAAACACAAGAAATTCACCGATTGCATAATCATAGATGTATCATATGATGTAGCAGATGCCGCCACGAGCGGCTTATGTTAAAGACTGCCAACCTGGAGTGACCTGAAGTAGATGGTTACATTCACTGTTAAATGAAATATGTATTATGTTCAAGGTGCACCGCGTAGAACAGACTGCGGCCGTTATACGCATCGGTTTCTGTGCGTTTTTATCCAACATAAATCTACAGTTCTGAAACATGATTGCAGTACTCTTGGTGATGCCGGCGATGATACTGTATTGCTCAGCTCAAGAAGCGAAGGAATGAACACCGTCGGTGTCGGATTGACGCAAAAGTGGCAAGAGCTGGGAAAGACCTGTCGGCTATTTGTATACCTGGTCTGGAGAACTGTATCTGGTCTTTTGCTCTGGTCTGGAGGACTGTATCTGGTCTTCTACTGTGGCGTGGGAAATTTTATCATCCTTTGTAGAATCGTGTTGCCTCTGCAATATTCTGGTTGTGGGCTGCTTCGCTAGTTGTGTCATAACAACTGGCAGGGCAGAGCTGTATAAAATACGGCTCTATATAAGCATAACATGTATATAAGCAGCATGGAAATAATCCAGGAGAGCCCTATCGAATGATTTATCTTACGACCTGATGAGGTCAGATCCTAAGATTGGCTTGGCCTGACCTCGGGTTAGGTCATGGTCAGAATAGGTCATAATGTACATCATTCGAACTGCGGAAGCAGGCCAAACACGATGACGTCAAAATAAATGCTCTCAAAGTCTGTATTTGCGGCTTCACCTTTAAACCTTTTTTAGGCTAGTCACTTGACGTGGACTGGTGACCTGACCTGATAAACCTGGCCCTCAAATTTTGTCTGAAGCTGCAGAAAAGACCAGGGAACAGGTAGTTTTTTTTACCATCTGTGAAAAACCTTAGGAGGTAGATGCCCGCCCCCGCCCTCCCCCTATCGACGCGTGTTAATGATGGTCTCGTGTGCTACGGTCGTGAGCATTATACTGGTGTCCATTCACGGTAGGCATTTAATGTGCGGTATTCGAGACATCCCGCATGTTCTTGTCTCAGGTGGGTGGCACGATCCATGCTGCTTTTCTACACACTGCCATCGTTGCTTACCCTGGTTAAGCAATGTTTGCCCTCGGGTTGAGATGTGTTCTATGGCCCTTGTTCCCGGATGTCCAACCATGTTGTTGATAGTGGTGCTTGCAACGCTTGGCTCTGTAGAACTGACGCAAGAGGCTGGACTGTGCTGAAAGGGCTTGATTAGATCTGCCCTTTGGTTGGCGGTGGTGACGGTGTGTTTGAGCCGTCTCCGCGCGGGAAAATCACGCCTCAATGGCGACCTCATCTACGGAATTGCCTCCACCGTCGCACCGCGTTGGTGACGGTATTCTTCCGGTCCTGCCACCGACTTCGTGGGAGACTTCACCGCCTGGTTACACCCAGACGTGAATTGTGAGGCAGGCCATGACTTGCGAGGTGGACGCTTTGCATGAGATGGCACGCCGGTTTTAACACTGTCGGTTCTATCGGTGGCAATATCGCTCTAGTTGGTATCAAGCATGAAAGGGTGTCCCCAGCTCACGCGCCCACGCGTAGCTGGCGGTGGCACCCCGTCGTCTCAGCTGGGGGGCTTTAATTCATGGCCATTGTTCTGGCGGCGTGCCGGGTGTGCGTGCGGCTGCCCAGTTATGACCGGCGCCGGTGCCGGTGACTGGCCGGGCCGCCGTCTCCGTCGGCCCGCCACTGAAGGGGTGCGGCCGGCGCCGGTACTGAGGGGGCGCACCCGGCCCGGCCCGGCCCGGATGCCAGCGGTCGACAGCTGCCGCCGCCGGGGGCGCACCTGCCAGACTCCCAGCACCAGGCGGCCTCCCTCGGCCCCGGGGCGCGGGGTCACGGCGTGATCTGTTGATGGTGCGGAGGACGTCAGGGCCGCTGTCCGGTGCGTGGACGGACCTGCTCTGTGACGGCCACTGCGGCCGCCGCTGGCGGTGTTCAGCGCAGACTGTCGCAGGCGGAGGCTGGTGGTGACAAACACGGACGCCGCGACCCGGCGACGGCGTAACTACCTGCCGGGCACCGCAAACGATGTGGTTTCAGCGCACCTCTCTGGTGTAGTCTGGTTATCGGTCAGTCGTGAGTTTGGTGTGTTTCCCCCCGTTTGCCGTTGCAGGGCAACACGGGTGCACTGGGTGCCGTCAGACCCTTGTGCTGTAGGCGACTGGTGACGTGTCGCCACGTCCTCAGCAGGAGCAGAGCACGGCACATGTTCGACCAATGGCGTATCCAGGGCGGGCTAAATGTGCCCCTTTCTCAAGCCCCTCTGCTCTGTCCGATTTTCTTATAAATACAGCTTTGACGATTTTGGACCCCGTTATTTTCCCCCTCAAACAAACGGTGTAGATGTGCCACTGTATTAGAGGATACCAGGGGATGATATTGTGGAATCCATACCACTCCGTCCCCACTAAAGATTCGCCGTGTCGTCCCAGATCAAACCTGGAGAATCCTTCCCCGTCCGTCTCAGTCTGTGCAGGTCGGCGGTTCACAGCTCACTTCCCGGCCATGCACACCTCCAGCGGATACGCTGTCGACAACGACACCGCAGTGGCTTCCCACCCGTAACGTCGACCGCGCAGTGCGCTCAGAGTTCTTCCGGCTCGTGTATGTTCCAAGGAATATAAACGAATGCTGAGAGTCGAGTGTAGATATCATGTCTTATCTTTGGATGTTTACACTGAGATTCCTGGTCTTTGACCGGCTTTACTGACGATCCGATACTGAACTGTTGCAGAATACGTACTGGACGCGACAAATATCGCTGAGTTGGGGAAATAACTGTTGCAATGGTATCGAGCCAATATGTAAATCATGTTCTAGTATCTCAGTTGTTTTCCCTCTCGCGCGTTTATCTTATTTTTCGTTTCTACCTTAGCCTGTGATCATAACGATTGAAAACGCGAATGCCATGGGATCCGTTTGAATTACGCGTGGGACCAGGACGAGACTTGTGGGAACCCATCTGTTACACGTTCCCATGGAAAGGGCTGAGCCGTATGATGTACGTCACGGTGACGCCTTTATCGCGAAGCTGTTCTGCTGGCTCTGTGGTGTACATGACTGCTGAGTTTAAACAAGTCAGCTGGTCGCTTGTGCCCTTGGCGGATGTATCGGGGTAGAACACTTGATCTCTGCTTCTGAGAAGTGGCCGTAGTAAGCGGAACAAAAACAGCGAAGTGTTCCGTGATTCAGCGTTTGCTCTCAAAGCAAGGCTAGTTCCCTGTGTTTCAAGTAGTTGACCAACTTGGTCAGTAGGAGTTGATCGGGTAACTTCAAGCAAGATAACAAAGTCCTGACCTTTATCTACCAAGCGTAGACTTGTTCATTTCCCGGTATGCCTGCATGATGTTGCCAATATCCTTGTTGCGGCTCGGATGCAGTATGTGCGAGGTGTCTAGCGGTGTTCTCTACGTCGGATGTTCTGGCGCCGTGGAGCAGTGTCCTATTCCGGCTCTCGGCGCGCTGTTTACGCTTCCGTCATGTCCCGGGACTGCGCGCTACGGTTCGGGACCCTGTGAAACTCACTGGGCGGCTCTTATATGGAGCCGGTGAGCCCGGCACAGGCGCGCCTGTTTAGCCCGGGACCGGTATCTTCAGCTTTACAATACCGAGTCAGCTGTCAGCTTGGTCGTGCACGAAGCATGAATCCGGGTTGGGCGAGTGTTAAATTTATGTCTTAAATATCGCTGTTTGCTTATAAGCCTTCGTTCGGTTTGTGCGGACAGCCGACCTGTCCTGTTCCTCATTGAGGTGGCTTGGTTTCCAGTGTCTTTGGTGACAGACCAGAATTCGTTCGATGCCTTTCTGGGTATCGCTGGGTTATTACTGCCGGGACAAGTTTGGAAGGATGCGGACTTCGGGCTCCCACAGCCTAATGCCCCGGCGTCTCTTGACTGCTACATCATGCGTCGAGTTACGGCAAACCCAGCAGCGTTCTCCCGCACGTTGGGCGTATGTTGCGTGCGAGGCGGAGGGACAGCAGCGGGTGGAGATGGCCAGTACGGCCTGGCTACTGCTCCTCTGACTGCCCGGCCATCGATCGGACGGTAGCGGCCCGCGCGGCAGCTTGGCAGCACAGCTAAACACACACTTGTGGGCGCTGGCCCCCGGCCTGAGCCGTGATTGCCCCGTGAATGCCACCGCCCGTGCCACCGAGGTCCGGCCCGGAAATGGCCGCATCGCGCCGGAACTCCGACACCAGCGGATCCGGCGCAGCGGCAAACACTTACCCCCGAAACGTGTCGGCTCTCTCAGGACGGGTCTGGAAACCAGTTTGGTCGCGACTGGTCCGACCAAATGGCTGACCATTCTGCAAGTCTCACCGACAAATTATCGCCTGAAATCGTTGCTGTATTGTTGCGAGACGAACATTATTAAGACGTATTAAGTAGGAGGGAAACTACCTTTTTAGCGCTTCTATATGGACGTGAACGGGGTAACTGGGAATTGTGAAGGGACTGGATCGTCTTCGGTCACAGCTGACCGGGAGTTAGGAAAACGGCCTCGGTCACACTTTTACTAGTAAACTCCCTTAAATGATTATTTATGAACTCCCTTAACACGCGCATTGACGGGGGCGAGTACCCGCCCCCCTCGGGTTTTTCGGAGATAGCATAAAAATGGCGGCGCGTAGCGTCGCCGCACAGGGCATACCTTTTCTCTCATCTTTTTTTACATATTTTGTGAAAATTTTAAGGTTCGTTCATCTCAGGTCAGGTCACCATTACAGGTCAAGTGTCCTGACCTAAAAAAAAGTTTAAGATAGCATAAGTCGGAACAGGGTGAACTTATCTGATTGAAAATCATATCACATAATGGGCCCATCGAGTTCTCTAACATATGTTCCGGTATTTTTGATATCCATGACCTAAGGTCAGGTACGAGACATGACCTCTCTATGGAAATACATGGAAAAATTGTTTTAACTGAATAACCTAGTAACGGATGGTGATAAAGCGTTTATTTTAGCTGCACTAGATTCCCCTTGTCTTTGTGGTTCTAATTATATGATTTTATCTGATTTGACCTGACCTCAGTTCAGGTCAAATCCTTGATTTGACCCAGCAAGGGCAAGTTATATATCATTCGATTCGGCTTGCTGCGAGGATTCATATAGTTCAAGTCGTTTGCTCTATCTTAACTTGTTTAGATGTAATGACCGAAAACCGTCATTTACATGTTATCACTATGACGGCATGTTTTGACCTCTCGTGACCTTAAATGTGACCTGACAAAAAATGGTTCAAATATTTTCGATGGAGAAGTGGATGGGCTACCCAGCGCCGTTTACCGTTTTTCGCTACCTACCGTGGTTCTCGAGATCTTAGGGGGGGGGCGGGTAACCGGCACCTCCCGTCAAAGCGAAGGTGGCTCAGACCCCCATCATTGCGCTTGTTAAAGGTCAAACATTCATTTGGCGGATGAAGTTAGTAAGACCGGGTGCTGTCGGCTTAGGTGAAAATATTTCGGGTTCCAACTTGGACTTGGACAAAGTTGACCATGGTGGAAAGGTTTATGATCTGTGAAGATTCCGACCTTGCCGGCTCATTTGTCTTGGGCTTTGAATTTTAGCCACTACCCGCCCCGGCAGCTCAGTTGGTAGAGCGTTGGGTTCCGGCCCGCTGCTCAGTAACATGCAGTGACAGTGCATGTCCAGGTTTGGGATCGGTTCTCGCTCCGACGCTGTATGTTAACCCGATGTAGGTCGACTGGCAACTGACTGGTGGGAGGGTGACCGGAGCGGGGCGGCCGTCCCTGTGATTTGTGGGACGTTAAAATTTGGATTCTGGAGTTGCTCGTTCCGATAGTGGGGTCGGGGTCTCCGTGACAAGTTCATTGATGACTTCATTGAGGCTCCGCCTCCAATAGCCGAACTTGCAACAGCTTGGATACAATTTATAATGCAACTTTTGGGGTCTTAAGGTGCTATGTAGCCCTTGAACATGATGTTGCCGAATATGCATTTGTTTTAGCAAGAAAACTCCCTTTTGATGGGAAAAGAGATATTTTTCGAACCATTTTCTGGGAAAAAGATGGCCCGAAGCCACGTGATAGCTCCTTCATGGATAATTTTGTAGAGTTTCGGAATATCCATGCAGGGGCATCATAAATGCACGTAAAGATTTAACGATTCGGTATATGAACTCATTGGTCGAATATGTGGAGTAAAATATCAGCGTTGATCAGTTGCTTCCTTCGTCAAAAGCCCTCACGGGTACATTATAGGATCAAAACCCGTCAAAGGCTGGTCATTTCTGGTTCACGTTTATATTTTTGCATAACTTCCACCGACGTATCTCATGTTATGAATGTTCATCTGCGATAGAAGTCAGCTGGCCGTTTGCGTCACGTAGCTATGAACTGCTCGCGGCTGCGTAATCTGTCGCGTGTTGGATTGTTTCGCTAGATGCGCCATGCATAAACTCGCCTGACGGATCTGATGTTATAAATGTTATTCTGCGGTAGAAGTCCGCTGGCAGTTATGTCCCGTCACGGGAAAATTTTTGCTGTTGCGTAATCTTTGGCGTGTCGGAGTGCTGTCTGATACTGGCAAGAATGAATGTGTTCAGGTGGCAGCAGCAGCCAGGGGTGCATCAGCACTGGTTGTGGGGACCAAAATTCTGGCGATTTTTTAAAGAAAATCGGGCAAAATTAGGGTTTTGAGGTCAAATACTGTGTTAACCCTCTCCCGGATCCGCCAAGGACAGCAGTGACGTGCTTATGTCCTGAAGAGAATTGACCCCGGGAGATTTTGAACCTGGGTGATGTTCATGCTGGGGTTCAACATGACATTTCGTGAACGTCCACTGCGTCTAGTGGGATCATTGCGATTTCCGGGGTCTTTCCGAATGAACTTTTCTTTTCTGGCTCTCTTTGAGTTCAGGCACATTGAAGCAAGTTTTGTCTACAGCATTACTTTTCCTGGGACATGATGTAGTATGAATATGTTAAATAAAAAACATTAAGTACATCTGGGTCTATGGAAGAACGGTGGCTTATTTCGAATTTGTTGATATGTTTAAATGAAAATTTGATGATAAGCTGGATAAGCTGGTATGCGAAGCAAGAGTGTAAGTAAAGCAAAGTAAGTTTTGGATCAAAAATGTATTCCGCGCTTTAGTGGTATTGCTGGCGCGGAGGATAAAGCATCGGCTGACCTGGTGTGGTTCTATTGTACGAGAACAGGCCTGACCAGGGCCCAGAGATACGGGTGGATCCTTTCAGCAAGTCAGTTTGTTGAAAAGTCACTTAGCCCACGTTAAACCATTGAAACTTCTAGTATCATCGCAATATTTGTTGTGTGCAGAAGGAGCCTTGTTTCTGCCGATCGGCAGGCTTATGTCAGTACCCATTACTGTAGTAGTGCACCCAGCGCCGGATTTCGGGTGATGGTGGGGGCAAACGGGGCCCGAAGTTGTGAAAACTCGTGGGTTTCGAAGAAAACCGTCAAAACGGAGTGGGTGGTCGGTGGAGCAAATGTTATCTCCGCCCCCCCGCCGTGTACTCGTACCTGGAATGTATGACGGAAGGAAAATACTGGGAATTTTCGCGAACTTGTGTAACTTTTTCATCTATTGCTTGTTGCACCCTCAGTGTCTTTTACTTTTGTTTTTTCTAGATGGATGAAAGCTTGGTTGATGGGAGCAGGGGGTCTGTTGATTGCTGACGCTGACAAAAGGGATGGACCATTTACTGACGATTTCTGACAAAGGAGGAGGGGTCCGGACACCCCAAATTTTGCGGATGTCATATGAGAACAGCTCCTTATCGCTGTGATAGCCATTTATTTAGGTAACGTCAAAACCGCCTGAAAACGCTCTCAGAGGAACGCTGGGTTTGTTTGAGGTCGGAGGATTGGGTGCTTGGCATTGATATCAGGCTTGAGATGGAGGCTATAGAAATAGTAACTATGTGGGGTTCTTTTACAGACGTTTCGAGATTTTCGTGTTGGATGTTGCGATGTTGGATGCACGTTATCTGTGTTTCCGAGATAGTTGCTGGCTCGCATCCTTTGGGGTGTCTCTCTGGGAAGTGACAGAAGATCACTCCATGCCACCATAATGATATTCAAGGGCGCTATCTCACTGTACCCACTTACGGCTTGATGTCAACCAGCTGTCCGCGCGCTCTCCCCTCTCTAGGTTGGGTTGAGTCAGGACTATTTAGAAAGTATATGGATGAGCTCTCCCTTTGTTAGCTGACGTACAGTGGCATACTGTGTCGCGAGGCTTCCGTTGTCTGCGAGCGCCGTTTCGTCACGGCGGCAGTAACTATATACTGTCGGCCAAGCTCAAGCTTTGGCCTTGGACGTAGTCGGGTCCATGGATTCCTGTCCGAACTTGCTGCCCGTGGGAGGTACTGCCCCCTGAGTTTCGGCGACCTTGAGTCTTCCTGTTCCGACGCGCCCGGAGTCTGCGTTGACCTCAAATTACACAATGTTTCGGAGGTTGCGCCAGCCTCGGGCGGCGCGAACACTGCCGCCGCCGGAGTTGGCGCCTGGGATGGAGCGGCAGACCGGTCCTGGGGGGCGTCTGCGCGCGCACACCGGCGACCGACCCTCCAGTTTCCTGTGACGTAACGCCCGGCGGCGGCGGCGTCAGCTGAGTGGTGTGACGAGGGAGCCGGTCCGTGCGTGCGTGCGGTTATCGGAGGAACAGCCGACAGCGGCGGGCTGGCAGCCAGCCAAAGTTCCGCCCATGGCGCAGCACCGCGGCACGCACTGCTGCCCCGTGCTAACAGGGTTAGATGTAGTAAAGGTGTCTCGGACGTCAAACGCGCTCGACTCTAAGGAGAGTGCTACGTCCTAAACTCTCATCCAGTTGGAAGAGATTTGAATGCCAGACTACCCTTATTTGCAGAGAATCTGTCAGGACTTGGAACCGGTACTTGTGACCCAGGGCCTACCCACGGATTTATTGGAGGGGAGTTAGACACAGCGATGCAAATCCATCTCTACTTTTCCCTAAATTCAGTCGGGCAGATGGGGCAGTAAACGGTTTTATTGTATTCAACAATGCTGCAATCTCCTGGAAATAACCAAAGAAAACCTTCCTTCATATGGCATCATCACTATTGCAATGAAGCAAAAAGCAATAATGTTCTCGTTAAAAATTCATATGTGAACACTCCTAGTGGGAGTCTTGCAGTGACGGATACAGGGGGCTAGGGGGACTCAGCTCCCCCTCCAAATGTCCGGGTGCCTCAAGTTAATGCATAGCCGGAGGATATTCCGAGGTAATGGCGGGGAGGTTCTAGCCCGTAGCCCCCTTCCCCCTCGAAATGAAGTCTCGATCCGCCACTGGGGTCCTGGACCCTGCATGGTAACGCCCCCGCCTGTGGCGTAGAATAAAACGCTCTGTGCCGCGAGCCATGCGTCCTCACAGGTGACAGGGTTGGCCGGGCCATTGTTTTTTTCTATTGTTTTTTAATCAAAGTATCTTGTTTTCTTACTGAATTGGGATGGTAGGAACATGTGAAATTGGTGCTGTCTATCGGTGTCGGTATACTTTTTTTTACGAAACGAGTCGGTCTGCCGGGCCGGACTCTACACCAGTATGTTCCAGCGGCAAACCCACGAAATCCATCTGTTGCCATGGAGGTGCATATGGCACCTCATTACCTCACGACAGGCTGGGAAATGGTAATGCTGAGCGGACGTATTGCCCGATTGTGCAGCCTGGTCACTTTGGATTTAGGGTTGTCGAGGGTGCACTTCAACACAGTCTTGGCCCCAGTCTACAGTGGTGGAACTACGCGGGTTGTTTTAGGAGCAAAGGACAAAAAATCGTGAACACAATGCATTTGTGTAAGAAAATCGACACAAATTGGGCTTTTGGTGGGGGGGGATAAATTCTGTGCTACCCCCTTCCCCCTGGATACGCCAGTGTCAATTGTATAGCTGAATATCAGTGCATTTGCTCAATAGGTGTCGGACATGGGGGCATTCGGTGTGAATTACCTGAGACTAACTAGCCGGTACTCACCGGAGGGTTGAAATTCTGGGTAGCGCTCTTGTACTCTTAAATAAAAGCTCTAGGGGTGGTTTGCGAACTGTTCGGACTGTCCGTGGTAAGCGAGAGTACATTGCTGGAAAGAATGCAGGCAAAATTTTGTACCACGCGATGAGACATGGATATCCCAGACAACTTTTTCAAGAAATGTATTTGTATTTTTTCATGTATTATGAGCAGTTGAACACTTCTCCCACTTACAGCTCAGGTCGAGGAACGTTAAAGGAAGCATATTTGTACTTATACTGTGCCAATGTAACTAACATTAATATTTGCTCTGTTAAGTTACCACCACCGAGACATCGGAGACCACCCTGGGGGTATTTCGGGTCCCAGCTTTATTCAATACCAAGGGCGATGCTGAAAATCGGAAGGGTGCTAAAACGGCCTGATGATAGTTTGAAAAGCCAATGGTATCACCGTATTCGTCTCAGCTCCATGAATCGAGTGGTATGCGGTATGACCGCGTTAGGTCACAGCGCTCCCGATCTAAACCTCAAACAAGGCTCAAACAAATACTGTTTCTGGGCCATGCTGTATATCATTCCAATCTGTAGAGCATGCCCATCACTATTATATGAGATGCATTGTTGTATCGTGTTTGAGTGAAAAGAAACGGGCTCAAACGCACTGGAAAGCGTGACAATTGGCCTCACTGTCATTTGGCGGTCACTGACATTATTGACCTCACCTCAAAACGGTTGACTTGCTTGTTTCTCCAAGATTTTATCTCAGTTTTCGGCCATAAGTTGTCAAACTGATCACCTTGCAGGAATGCGAAACGGCCCGTCTCTCATTTAAATGGTCTCGGAATCCGTCAGAATAACAGAGGATTGAAAATTACACACTGGGGTTGTGTGTTAAGTGCTGTTTGCATTGAGTGCGCCGTCAGTACCTTGCTATGGTTTACAAAGTTCCGTAGGTCAGGAATACCATTATGTTGGGAACTTTGCCGCGTGCGGAGAACTACTGCTGCGGAAGATTGTGCTTTTGAAATAAGGCACAGTCCAACGCAGTACTGCGTCGGGCTTCTTATACTGGGCTTTGGATAAAAATCTGCGGTCAGAGAGCTATTGTCACCTTATTTCACAGTTTTCAGTTTTTTCCTTTTATTTGACTGAATATCTTTAATCACGGTTTTCGCCTATCGTCATTTAGGCATCATTGAGTGAAATTGATTCTGCAGATCCTATCAGATGCTCATATAAGTGTTTATAGCTCTTTTCAACTGGACCACAAAAGCCTGACATGGAAAGTCAAGTTTTAACAAATTAATTCCTCTCGAACTTCCCCTCGGCTGGACTTGCTTCCCTAGCTAACCAGATGGGAAAATTTTCCACTCACGCGCTGAGCTGGTGGTCGCCAATTTTCCCCCGCGCACGCGAGTGCAGAACTAGCCGTGGGCCACCATGCTGATCGCCACGGGTGGATCCAGGAAGGGGCAAACAACAGGCATTTGCCCCCAAACTCCCCGATTTTTGCGAAATTTTCTTTAAAAAAACATGTTTTCATGATTTTTATCCCCGTTGCCCCCCCCCCACCATCGCCCTGCATCCGTCACTGCTAATCGAGGAAACCATTCCCCTGCATTGGCCGGGTATGTTGTTACCGGCTGAATGGAAAATGGCTTGTCTCATGCAGCATGTGTGGGACCTGCGTGGTTTGTCTTTTGGACGTTATATTTCAAGGGTAATTTATGCAAGAATAGATGTGCTAAACATCGTTCTTATTTGGCCGTTAATAAGTGGCTGAATGTTATACTGTCCCTGTGGCTACACCGTTTGCACCGTTCTTAGCTGCGCTGGTCTGTGCGTGCTGGAATTTCAATGTTATGTTGACCCTAGTGCAGGGCCATGGTATATTTACTTTCCCTGACTCTGCTGCAAGGACCTAAATTTCAGGAAGCCTTTGGTGGTTAAAAGACAGCCAAAACATTGTGGAGTGGAGTCTTTGTAGAGTTGGGACATGCGATGGGAGCAGCCTTTCTTCCACCAGCAGACGATGACAAGGCTGCCCCAGCGATGTCAGGATTCAGAGCTGAATACGAGAGTAGCTGGACTGGGTGTAGAAGGGATTCCAGTGAACCATGGAAAGTGCGGCGATTTAAGACCAGCAGTGAACCTATTTTGTGGGTTGAAATCTGTCGTAGCATCAACAGCTGGTAGGTGTTTGTACTATATCATCCTTTAACATGCGCATTGACGGGGGGCGGGTACCCGCCCCTCGGGTTTTTTTGGAGAGAATAAAAATGGCAGCGCGTAGCGCCGCCGTACTTGGCTTTCTTTTCTCTAATCATGTTTACAACTTTTGTCAAAATGTTAAGTTTAGGTCATCTCAGGTCAGGTTGCAAGTACAGGTCGTGACCTGCCCTAGAAAAAGTTTAAGGTAGCATAAGTCAGAACAGGGTGATCTTATCTGATTGAAACTCATATCACATAATGGGCCCACCGAGTTCTCTAAAACATGTTCCGGTGTTTTTGATATCGATGATCTAAGGTCAGGTACGAGCCATGACCTCTCCATTGGAAAAACGAGCAAAAATGATTTTAACTTAATAACTTGGTAATGGATAGTGATGGAGCGTTGATTTTAACTGTATTAGATTTGTCTTGTCTTTGCGGTTTTTACGATATGCATTTTGACCTAATTTGACCTGGACCTGATCTCATCTCTGGTTAGATCACATATTTGACCTAATTTGACCTAGAAAGGTCATTATATATCATTCGATTTGGCTTGCTGCGAGGATTCCAATGGTCCAAATTGTTTTGTTCTATCTTTACTTGTTCAAATGTAATGACCGAAAACCTTCATTTACATGCTATCCCGGCATGTTAATGAAGGTTTGTACATGCTATGACGGCATGTTCTGACCTCAAGTGACCTTAAATGTGACCTGACAAAAAATGGTTCAATAATTTTCGATAGAGAGATGTATGGGCTACCCAACGCCGTTTACCGCTATCTAGCGTGGTTCTCGAGATATTCGGGGGTTCTCGAGATCGTCACCCCCTTCAAAGCGAAGGTGGCTCAGACCAGGGTACTTTAACTACGGGTACCATAAGTGTCGCCACCGGCAAAGAAGTGGGGGCCAGCCAAACTTCAACCCGATGCTGACAGAAAACTTTCAACGCCAGGACCAAAAACTGTTCGAATTTGGGCTCTTCGTTGCCTCCCGCAGCGGCTGGATATAAGAATGTCCGATTTTCTCTCATTTTGACTGAAATAAGGAAATTTTTGGCCAAAAAGTGGGGGGCCAGGCCCCCCCCCTGGCCCCCCTTTTCCGACGCGTATGACGGGTACATCCAAGTTTCATATAGTCCTCCCATGATGACCAGGGTTGGAAAAAAGCCGGCTTAAATTGAATTTATGCCAGCCAGTGGCTTTTATTAATTTAAGCCGGTTTAAACCGGCTTAAATTAATAAAAGCCGGCTTAAATTCAGAATCAATGAAATACCCATTCAATCCAAGAACACCCTTTCATTTTAAAGATAGATAGGTGAGAACTGCACAATACTATCAATTTGCATATTGTTTGAAGAATTTGAGTTGAGCATGTCATTCATCAAGTTGGCTGAGCACAAAGTCAATGTTGATTAATACTGGCAAGCTGGAGCAAACTGTTGCGAAGAGGTGAATGTGATACTGTTCAACAGTTCACGTGATCACAGCGTTTTACCTGGATGTGGAGATAGGTCACATATTCTTTCGCTATTATGGTTGGTTAGATATATGGACTTTACATAGTCATTAAAACAATTCCAAAACAAGGCAAAACTGTATTGGTCTCACACAAAGCGTGACAAATTACTATACAAAAAACATTAATTGAGCAGCAACATATCACATTGCTCGACTGCATCATGTCGGCTTAATGACGGCCGCGCAGGGCCCTGTGCCAGAAAGACAGCTTTGCATTTGAAAGCTGGTGGTTAGAATTTTGGCCCAGTTCAAACTTAGGCCATTTACTCTATCGTGCTTTTTTGGATTTCTATCGTCTTTTAGTGGATGTTGGGCAATATCATTCGGTGCATGGTTATTGGAATGCAAAGGTATTTGTTAAAATTTTAATGATAGCTTAGCTCGTGCTAGGGTTTTTGATAGCGTTTGTGACACTTCAATAATATATGTTTAAGATCAGTAAGCACTTATGAACATGAATATGGTATTTATACTTTAAGTTCCATGTTATTTTTGAAAATATGAAAAACAGTTCTCGCGAGAACTTAAGGGGGTGGCTTTTATTATTGTCATGATAAGTGGTTTAAACCAGGGTGGCATAAATTAATTTATGCCAGCCGGTTTAATCCATGGTTTAAACCGGTTTTAACCAGAACGTGGCTTAAATTTTCCAACCCTGATGATGACGTCACCGCCCTTTCCTACTAAGTTCTAGGAGATTCTACCAAGTTTTTGGAAGGATCAGCTGGAACATACCAAGTTTGGGCGTCTTTGGCAGCAATCTAGTATAAATCGAAGTGAACTTGTTTAACCCATTTGACAATAACCTTGATTTCAACGGCGAGCAGCGTATTTTACGTAAATCTAATGAAAAAATCATAACACTTCAAAGAATTTGTTGAAAGGGCATGCATTTATTTGATCAACTCAGGCCTACTTAATAGCCGAGAGAAATAAGTTTACCTTCACTCAAGAGATCACCGGTGTTTATTGTCTTCTGCTGTAGGTACCACCAACAGCCAATCAAAGGTCAGAAATCAACAGCGAATCAAAATCGAGATTAGTCTTACTGCAAACAGCTGTTAGTGTTGAACCGGTCCTTATTTTGACACGCTCTGGAAAATTTGTAAAAATAATATTCTTCACTGGAGTTTTTGCAAAAGCGTCTGATGGTTTCACAAATAAAAATCTTTTAGCTTTCTGTTCAATCATATAAGTTTTGTTGATGCAGTTCTAAAATTAGTTATTTAGAGCTTCGAAAAAGTGTAAGTTCTCCAATGCCCTCCCTGCATAGTAACTGTTGTGCCTCTCCAGCCATGATGACGTAATGCTGCCAAACAACTTGAACGGGGTCTGGCTCAGACCCCCGTCAATGCGCGTATTAAAAATATATATAACGCCATCTCCTAGGGCGATAATTATTTCATTTTCGTAATCCTCCCTATTTGTAATTTCTTTTATTTTGAGAAACTCTTTCCTTTTTATCGGCCTTGGTATTCGTACAGACCCATCCGCCGTGAATTTGGAGAGATATGAGGTTTTTCTTGCTTATTTCATTGTTGTCCCCAGCACAGAGCAGTGGGTCCATATAAGTAAGATTAACCAGCCCATCTCAGTGGGATGAACCGGCGGCGCCGTGTATTCCCAGGCCGCGGCGGCCTGTGCGTTCTTATACCCCTCGTCTGCTCTCCGTCTCCACACCAGTTTCGTTCCTATACATAGATGGTCACTCGGAAGTGGCGAGAAACTCACGTGTCGCCGAGCGTTCTATCAGTGAGATTAGACTGGTGAGCCAGACTCACTTCAGAGTTGATTCGGAAGATAACCTCTGTATGTCTGTGGCAGACATATAATGTCCTGTACGGATGACGGACGAGTGATGGCCTGACACCTCTTGCGTTCTCGCGATCACGTTTCGAACCATTTGCGGACGATGCGCCTCGATGCTGCGGGAACTGCTAGACTCGGGCCGTTGACCCTGTTGCCGGGGATGGCGTGCGTCACAACTGTTCCGTTTTTGCTCAGGCTGTACATTGATCAGGCATGCCATCGGCTTAGTGAAACTGAGCCCAGTGTCCCCTGTTTGATTGTGCTTCTTGAGCGCTCCCAGTCATTTCGAGCCTTTGCTTCTGCACATGGGGGCATAGAGGACGCAACAATTTTACTCAGCTTCGGCACTATTAGAGGGAATGTGACGTTCTTACTAAGGGATTCGAATTGAGATAGCCATGTGTTAGATCACGTTGTAAAACGTTTGTCTTTATATTATATTTGTCCACGAACCCATAATTTCCAGTGTAGTTGAGTGTGTTTAGAGTGAGATTCGGTCGTCTCCGCCATCGCCGGTCGGCCCATAGGGTGTGCGGCTTCGTGTCCGCGCGCCTGAAGTACGTCATGAAGCGCTGTGGTTCCCTAAAGGTGCGAGTGCGGAGAGAAATGAAATGTTACATTACATTTTTTGTTCTACGCGTCTGATGGCCCAGTTTAAATCCCAGAAAGGTGTTAAATCTACGTTAACCCTCGCCCCACCGGGGGGCATCGATGGCCCCCCTAAGGTTTTTCCGGGATAGCAGAAAAACGACGAGGCGCAGCACCGCGGTTGAGGGCTCTACCTCTCACTGCATCATTTTCCCATCATCCCTGAAATTTTTTACCCCGGGTCACCCAAGGTCAGGTCACCAGACGAGGTCAACCAAGGTCACCTCACTTCACCTTTAGAGCTCTGTAAGAGCTACATTTCAAAGTCGATCGATTTGAAACTTCCTACACTTCATAACCCCTCCAGGGTCTACAAGGTGTATATCCGGGATTTTTGATTTCGTGCCCTGAGGTCAGGTCACGAGGCGACCTCTCCCATTGGAAAAGCATGGGGAAAAGTTGTTTCATGATATAAAAGTCACAAAAATGATTGAAAATACTCAGACTGCTCAGAACAAGGTTTTTGGACACCCTTTCACGGATCCCAGGGGTCATATTTGCCCTTTGACTTTTCCAAGGTCATCCAAGGTCACCAGAGGTCAAAAACAGTATTTTGACAATAACTTTTGACCTAATTGAGCTAGAGCGGTGAAATAAACGCCATCGTGTTTGTCTTGTCACTGGCTTTCATTTGATATACGGCAAGGCCACTTTTTGACCTTTCGTGACCTCCGGTCATATTAGGTCACGAGGTGACCTCTGGTGGTCAAACCACTGGCGGGAGGTCTTTACGTTCCACATAGCGGAAAAATACTGGCAATTTGCTATCAAATGTACTTTACCAGGCCTCAATAGCTCTAATGACATAAGAGTTATGCCCAGTTTGCTTAATCATTGCATATTTGAGTGAAAATAGCCGATCTTGACCTAATTTGACCTCTGGAGGTCAAACCATTGGCCTGAGCACTAAAACATGCGAAGTAATTTCTTTTTGAATTCACGCGAGCTTTCTATTGCACTTTGCAGATTTGCGCTAACGCCCATATTTTCGGAGTTAAGGGGGGCCATCGATGGCCCCCCGGTGGGGCGAAGGTGGCGCCGGACCCCCGGTGGGGCGCGGGTTAAACAGTGGACGTTACTGGGGCCCCATCCATGACCCGCGTCATTGTTTGTTAGCTGACAATTCGGTTGTCTTGGTATAAACGTGAAGGAGGGATCCTTCCTTATTTATCACCAGCTGTTGTCTTTACTGGTACGCTTCAGGAAACACATTGGACATAAAAGTGACGATAACATTATGATTTACTGCCTTTCCTCAGGCAATGCTCTGCCTCACTTTTTGCGTTAGGGAAGGATACGCGGGGCCTGCTGAATCGAAGTTTCAATGATCCTTCAGAAAAGGTCGAGATACGTTTGCTGAGATGCCCGTGATGTAGCGATTTCTTCGTATAATATTGTGCAGTAGTAGTCGGGTCGACATATTTATCGGAAGAGTTGCCGTCGCTCTCTTGTTCTACAAAATATATGTAATGGGATTGGAAGGGATTCGGGATGTTGCCGTGGGGGTCCAGTCAGGCGCCCACTTAGCAGAATGTCGGTTGTACCTGACGCGCCGCCTCACTGACTCGACAGCCAGCATTGCTCACTTGGGCGCGGCGTGTTGCAGGCAACTGCGGGCGGTACGACGTCCAGCGCCCGGCGCAGAAACCTGTGGTGCGCTCGACGCCCACCAGGCGGCGGCAGGCGAGCTGGGTGGCGCCGGCGATGCCAGCAGCGCCGCGCTGCGGAGCGTTGGCAAGGCTGGCGAGGCGCTGGGGTCGGAGGACGGCCAGTGTGCGCGGACCCGGCCGTGCACGCCCGGGCCGCGGCGCCGGCTGTTCTCGGTGTGGCGCGCGCCGCGGCGACCCATGCCGGCGGTGGCGGCGCGCTGCCGCTGCGACCCCGGCGCCGAGAGCTGCGTGACGTGTGCCGGCCGGCGGGACTACCTGCCGCGCGTGCGGCCGGACACCCAGCCCCTGCGGGAGCGGCTGGCGCAGCTGGAGCCCAGCTGTCACCCGGTGCTCTCGATGCCGGGAGAGCCGCCGCTCTCGCTGGGCTATGACGCACTGCTGCGCTCGACTCGGTGGCAGCAGAACCACCTGCACGCGCGGCCGCGGCTGCCAGCGCGGGAGCCGGCTTCGCCGTCGCAGCCGCCGCCGGCCGGCGCGCCGCCTTCGCCGGCGATAGCGAACAGCGCGGCACCGGTGTCAGCGGCGGCGGCGGCGCACACGGTGACGCGGCCCTCGTTCCACCGGCGCCGCCCAGGTGTGTGGTCGCTGCTCCGTAGAGGCTGGAGGGCAGTGGGTGTGGAATCTTAGTTACAGCTGAACTGGGTCGTAGTGTTCTGCCCAGGGAAGGTTATCATCATGAGCGGTTGTGTCACTGGCCTTCGTATAAGACGCTCGCTGGGTGCCTTATGCCGTTTAGTGTAAAATGTGTGTGAGAGCAGGTTCACTTTAGTTTCACTTAATACTGCTTCAAATAAGCGAAGAACGCGTTTGCTTTAGTTCTGCTTGCAAGACAAAATCGCAACATCTTCGAACCTGCAGCAAGGACGGCCTGATTTTCCACACCAGTGGAACCGCAGCCGTGACTGTTCCCCGGTTTACCACAGTTGGCCTGTGTTGGGCAGGTATGCTGAAGCGACAGCCGGAGCTGGACGGGGAGAGTGAGCTGTCGCTGTCGTCGGGGTCGGTGCCGCCGGGCGGCGGACAGGCGCGGCCCGGCCGGCCGCCCAAGTCGGCGCGTCGCAGCCGCTCCACGTCGACGGGCGCCCCGCCGGAGGAGGCCGAGCCGCGCCCGACGCCGCTGCAGCGCTACCGACAGCGCCAGCAGTCGTACGACATCGACAACATCGTCATCCCGGCCAGCATGGCCTCCAACACCCGCATCGAGAAGCCAAAGTACAAAGAGATCGTCACGCCGGGGTGAGTGGCAAGTGGTGATGTGGCGCCCGGTGGGGTCGCGGTCTCCGGTGTGGGTTAACTGATCCGTGAAAATGATTTCGTTTTGTTTCGTGTAACTCCGGGTTTCGGTTGCTGATGTCCCAGCGCTGTACTGTTTGTGATGTGACCCGTCTCCTGTATGACGTCACCGTCATTTGGGACACAAAGTGTTACATGTATAACAGGGCCAGGAATTTGTAAGATATCGGATCCCATGGATAGCTCAACAATGACAAGTTTGAATACATTTACGGGCCGAAATTATTTATACATTAGGAGCCGTTTCGATAGTCCTCCCCTTTTACCTCTGCCTGCTTGGTTGTGACCTGCGAGCAGCATTGCGGTTGTATTTATGACATTTGTTTGGTAACTTCATGTCTGGATATTGAAATATGAAATTTGACTCCACTGCAACACCGTGTTATCTCTTCTCTCCTTTTGAGGAATGCTTCTGTACGATGCTGTGGTGTCGAAACGTTTGATGTAGTTGATGCACCTGAGATCCCGGACCGTGATAAGGATGACCCGGGTCAGTGACGGTGGGGCGGTGCGTGGCATGAGCTGGCCCCACAGTTTGTGGTCTAACACTGCCGGGCCTGTGTGTGTGTGTGTGACCGACCCAGGTGGGGCTGTGATCTGACCCTTGCAGAACTGCGAGTGATTTGACTCCGATGGTGCTTTGTGTCTGAGACATGCCCCTCGTCCAGCCGTGTATGACCTGACCTTTGCCTGGCCGTGTGTGACCTGACCTGGCCCGTGCGCTACAGGTGGCGGACGGTGCAGCTGCAGCCGGCGGCGGTGAACGGCTCGGGACCGGCCGCGGGCCCGGCGGAGCCGCTGGAAGACACGGCGTACGAGGAGCGCCACTGGCAGGCCGAGCTGGCCGAACGGCAGCGGCTCTACCAGAGCTGCCAGGTGAGCACCGCGCTCACTGCTGGAAAACACTGACGGATGGCTGGAACCTACAGCATGCCGCATGTGTGAAACTAGAATTATATTGATGTTTTGATGTCTGATACCGAAGCAGCGTTGTTTTGCTGCCCAGCGCCGTTCTACCGCCCTCTGAGACATAAACGAAGCGCGAGATGCAGTTTGCTGCCCTCTGATGTTCGTATGGGCGCCGCCATTAGCGGAGGCGGTGAACAGTGGCGTGTGTGTGTGCCGCAGGGGACGCCGGCGGGTGACGCCGCCGGCCACAGCCGCGGACGGCGCGCTCACACGCCGGACGCGGCGGCGGTCGGCGCGGAGCCCGCAGGTGGCGCCACCACCACCGCACCGGCCCAGCCGCGCATCCTCCGCTACCACCACGTCCCTCAGGTGAGCCGGCGGCCAGCTTCTGTACTTGGGCTCTGAGGGGGAAGGCTGGAAAGATGTGGGCGTCGGACCCCCACAGCCTGTTTGGGATAATGGAATGATTATTTTGTCTTCTCGAGATAATTTTGCTTAGATACTAAGTTGTGGTTGTGCGAGAAATTTTAACTCACATCGACCGTTTGGTTTTAGATGCATTGTATAGAACGTTTGGAATGAGATGTGCGGGGCGAATGAACGCCGGGAATGTTCCACCACAGTGTGAATATTTGAATTTCATAGCTCCACTGTCCATTTCGGGGGAGCTTGATGCTTCAGTCCTCCCGTTACCACCCTGCCACATCAGGCTGTGAGACGGCGCCGTACTGACGGTCGCTCTGCCGGCAGCCGTGTGGCTTCCCCAGGCGCAAGTTTCCGCTGGCGGAGACGGAGTGGCGCGCCGTGCTGGTGGGAGCCGAGGACTCGGCGTCGTCGCCGGTCGGGGTACGTATCCACCAGGGCTTCAACGGAGAAGAAGCGCCACCCCTTGGTGTTCGTTCAGCAGGCACTGTCGCGATTACGCGGGGTCGTGTTTCGAGGCCACCCACGGCGCTATTGTTTGCCTGAACAACTTCCGTATGCTAGTCATTTGGTCAGCGTTGAGATATTAAGCATCCACTTGAGCCCTGTAGTGTTAAAGTCTAGGCGAAATTCGGCGAGACTTGTCTGATTGTCGGCCACCCTCTCTTGAGCACTTCTGGCGGCCACCTCTTGAGCACTTGCATCCCTTCGTTCGGATGTTATTATGTCCCGATGTTTTACTGTTGTCACTACTTTTTGCACTCATCTATAAAAAGCGCTCAGGACACTAAACATCGGGACTGAACAGACTGCTAGTCTTTATATGAAAGCTTCCGAGTAATGGTCCCGGTGCTAGGAGTTTCAGCGTGAGTTGCTGACCGGCGTGTGTGTGCGTTGGACAGTGGCGTTCGCCGGCATCGCTGACGGGCAGCAGTACAGAGTCGGCCCCGGAGGCGGAGGAACACCGACGAGCGCCCCCGCCGCCGCATCGCAAGTAGCCTATCTCCCCCATCTCATCATCGCGTCATCTATCATTGGTCGCCGCGTCATCTCTCGCCACCTCCCAGTACCTGCCAGCGCACCTCCTGTCCGCACGTGCGACGCCCCGCCTGTCACCGTTTTTATCGCCGTCGCTTCCGGCCGCAGTCGGCTCGGCTGAGCGGCCTATCTCTCTGTGTGATAGCGAGATGCCGGCCTGCGGCTGTGCAGCCGCGCATCCCACACCTGTACGTGTCCGCCGCTGTATATGTGTGCGTGTGTGTGTATGTTGAGAGTGCATTCGTGTTTGTAAGTGAGCGCTTGTTGGGCGGCGGCGGTGTCTGGGCGGGGGCGGCCGTCCGTGACTCACCGTGGGCGGTGCCCGCCGCCGCCGCCGCGCCCCGTGTAGTCGCGCCCGCCGCCGTGCTGTCGGCCGCGACCGCGGCCGGCGGCGGATCCGCAGTTCCAAACAGACAACACATTAATAAACGTTGCGATTATATACGTCACCGTGTTTCCATCGTGCCCGGTAAATACCTATGAATGCTTGGGATTTAAATTTGGCTCACTCGGGGCGCGTTCAATAAAGCGGGACGCAAGCAAGATAAATGGAAGTAAATGATTATAGATGGCCAGGAATAGCGGACGTGCGGTCCGTCGCGGTAGCTCCGACCCTATGGTAGACCGTGGAGGGATGACGAATGCGGATTGTAGACAAACCTAGCCTGCTCGTGCGCTACAATTAAAATTGATATGAAAACTCGGAATGGCTAAGCGCAGTACGTGGATATAGTACCATTTCGGATTTTTGCCACTCTTGAAAATAGCTTACTCGTTTGCGTGTTTGGTACTTCGATGACTTGACCAGAAGACGGATGATTTATCCAACGCCACTCGTTCACGAAACCAGTATTCCATACCAGTGCTGGCCGTTTGTAGTGCAAAGATACGGTGGACACGCGGGAGTGTGGAAAGTTCATCTGATTACACCAGTTAGTTGTCAAGAACGCGACCAGCTCGAGGCTCAATGGATTAGTTTCCATTGCCAAAGTACTATCCGGATCGTAATTGAACAAAATGACATGCGTTTCGCTATCTGGTGCTCGCAGAATGGACTTAATTTCATAAATACCTGTTGGTACAAGGCAGTTACCACGTTGATGCTTGGGTATGAATTTTACCTTAGAAAGTAGAACGAAATAAGCACTTACGGCCGTATTGCCCACTTCACAAAAACTCCCTTCAAAATCTGCACGCAGCCCTGTTAGATCCGAGTAGCCACCTAGCTAAAAATGTACCTAAAACGAAGACCCTCATCACTGAGATGGTTAACACTGCTATCTTTCACTATAGCAGTTTCCAGTTGGCACTGAGCTTATCCTCCTTCCAGGACAGCAGGCCCTCCGGTTTGTGGAAAGTCAGTGCCACCTCAGTGCACTGGCGCCGGTCCAACTCGGCCTGGATCAGATCGTCGTACGTGGTCGCCAGCAGGTCCGTCAGGGGGTGTTCCAGCTCCGGAATGTCGCGCTCCACGAAGCTGGCCGCCCGCGCCACCCCTGGCACCACGTGCGACCTCAGAGATTTGATCTCCCAGAGCGCCGACTGGCCGGCACCACACGTGGCCGGGTCCTCGCTCGAGGCGTCATAAGGCTCCTCCGGCAGCGCGGTAGGGCCGCGCGGGTCGTCTGTGAGCCGCTGCAGGCCTCGATGCCGTACCATCAGGTTACAGGCCATCCTGATCAGCAGCGTCTGCGCTGGTGCTGGCGCCGTCAGCGCCAGTCGCGACAGCCGCTTCACGAAGGCCGCCACCAGGTACTCCGGCAGGTAGCCAGAGCCCAGGAACATGTTCAGCAGCTTGAAGAACCGCGCCCGCTGCGGCCCGCGGACAGCAGCCGGGGTCAGCAGCGAGTACAGCTTGCTGTAGAACTGCGGATACTCGAGGTTGTGGTGCTGCATGAGGTAGAAGACACTATGTAGCGCCAGCACGGACACGGCGCCACCCAGCTGGTAGGAGGTCAGCAGGAAGTCTGTCAGCCGCAGCGGGTTGCTGAGGTGGGGCAGCACCTTGTCCGGCAGCATTGACAACACGCGGCGGTACAGCGGCGGCGACAGCGGCCAGTCCAGCAGCCGCAGCCACAGCGCATCAAAACTCTCCCGAACGGCCGGACTGGCGGCAGCGCCTGTTCCCGGGAGCAGACGCTTCCCGCGCGGGCCGCGGACTCGGAACTGCCGCAGCACGTTGAACAGGTTCAGGGAGAGCGTCTGTGTCGGTTCTGCGGTGCAGGAAGCTGCCACATCTGCCAGCGCAGGCAGGCCACCGCTCTGTACATCCGCGTTCTCGATGTGCTCTGCGAAACGTTCGATGAACTCGGCGCGGTCCTCTGTCGCGGACAGCATGTAGGTGAACATGCGTCGCAGTTTGTCGGCGGGAAACTGCACTTCCTCAGTTTCCGATTCACTGAATGAGTCATCAGCAATGGCCACGTCCACGGCGGCGTCACTGATGCCGTTTAAGACGTCCTCTTGGACGATCGGAGGTGCCCAAGGTTTACTCCTGGGGCTGCCATGCTTCTTTTTCGGGAAAGGCTTCGCATTGTTCTTCCTTCTTCTTACAGGAGGCATTTCCTGGAAACATAGGTATGTAATTTAGGTTTATCTGAAACGACACGCCTGACTCATGGTTTTTACATAACCCTCTTCACCTAATAAAATTATCAATGTTAGATAATTATTTCCACGACCATCTAAGCCATTAAGGCCTACACAACATATTGTATGCCAGTGCACTCGGGTTCAGCCGCCACACTTCACCGACAGCTTGCTAAATTTTTTAATAATGTCTTCAAAGCTATTTCACTCACGCGCGGATCCAGTGGGGGGCAAAGATGAGCACGTGTCCCCCATCGACCCTCGGCGCCCCCTGAAATAGTCACGCCCCTCCCCCGGATGCGAAAATCGGTGCCCATCTGATAAATTTTTCCGGCCAAAAGTGGCCCCCCTGGTCCGGATAGCGCCCCTGGTAAAGTACCCCCCCCTTAGCAATCCTGGATCCACATACGATTTCACTCCACAATAATTTTTCTTTTGTCCTCTGCACATGTCTATGTAGCGACAGCACAGACACGGCACCACCCAGCTGGTAGGAGGTCAGCAGGAAGTCTGTCAGCCGCAGCGGGTTGCTGAGGTGGGGTAGCACCTTGTCCTAACCTAACCTAGCCTTTCAAGGGAATGAACACTGTCGAAATTCTACAAAGGGTTATTTACAGAAAATATAGGCCTGGAAGTCAGGAAATCGCATTTTGTTTCCAGCTTTAATCGATAGAAATATATAGCCGCTTTTCTTACTACCCAGGGGTGACCTAAGCATTGCATAAAATTACGAATTCGGGTGCTTGCGGAGGCTCGCGGCAAGTAACGTTGCAAAGGCAATGCGGTTTGTTAACATTTATCACGACATGCGCCACTAGATAGAAAAGGATTTCTTCATGGTTTGAAACAGGGACGTTTGCCCTTTATTTTGAAACTTGCATTGTGCAGGAATTTAATATAGATGGCTTTGGGTAAAATGAAATATGCCAATAACGTAATAATGTTTTCATGCGACAGGCAAAGATGATGAGAAAACAAAAGAGCACCAGAGAAACAGACAACCAGAGCACCAGAGGGTTTCAAACAGGGATGCGGAGCCGAGACAATTTTGGACGGCTCCGGCTCCGGCTCCGGTCCGGGGTTATGATTTCGGCTCCCGCTCCGGCTCCGGCTCCGGGTTCAAGTGTCCTAACAGCTCCGGCTCCGGCTCCGGAAAAATAGTCGGCTCCGACCGGCTCCGGCTCCGGCTCCGGTAATGTACCTATATCCACAATGTGATCGAAACGTTCTCAAGGGCGTGAAAGCCCATGAGATACAAAGTGACTATGTATTTGTACGAATGAAAAATGGCGACTGGATGAACGAACGCTCTTGACCAGATGCCAAAGGCCAGTGAACCTCAAAACTGGACCAGCCTACACTGCAGTGCAGTTGTATGGCAAACTGCACTGCACTGTTATGGCAAACAGAAATATGTGTCAGACATGCCCGCAAACCCACATAAAAAATAAAGATAGAACGATCAAGTAAAACTTGGACAGCCCGCAAAGAAAAACCTCGATGAGCTAACAGCAGGGTCGTTCAAATTTTTTTCAGATTCGAACCCACTTTTTTCCCATTATATATTCAATTCTAATTTCAATGAGCCACATTCCAAGCGTCTACGACAGCGGGAAAGATCGCCTCAAAACGGTTAAAGATTTCATGTTTCGGGCGCAATTGGCCACCCGGCGTTGCAGTCTCCCCTTGTTAAATTGGGATGAAAGGGGTGCATAACCTACCAGTAAAGACAGCCTGGCATGTGCGTGCGTATAAGAGCGGTAGATGGGATTTAACATGCAGGCATCTACTTGTCAGATGTATTTGCAGCGCAATACAAATACATGTTATTCCACAAAAGACCTGAAATTAAATGATTCAGCACCCTAGTACTCTAAATCCCGACAGAACAGGAATGCCTTCCGGAGGCGAACCTTTCTCTAGTAACTAACACTGGAGAACGTCGTGAGGCAGATGCTTCTCCCTATTCTCCTGCGAACTATTTAAGAGCTCTGGTACTGATAAAAGAAGATCCTGTTTCATATTTTTACCCTTTAGGTGGCTCACGAAATCTTCCACCAGCTTCACACCACGTTCTGTGGGACCATTCACGACAGTAAGTTCTGGAATACCTTGAAACAGGGGAAGCTATACCAGTCACCAGCTTCTCAACGGAGCCATTTCATGTTAGAATCTTTCAGATTCAGGCGCTCGAATACCATCCAGCTTTCAGGAATGAGAAATTGGGAGAGGCTTGGTATCGAGCCGAGCTCTTCATAGCCTCTGTCGGAAACTTTAGCCTAGCTAACTGAAAGGTGGATGGTTTTGCTGTTTAGGCCAGGTACTGTATCACTGCCTTTTTACCTTTAGCATTGTGATTCTTATTTGCGAAGCAGATTATAACTTTCTGGTCACAAATAACAGTTGCGTTTGCACATTGACTTCAGCGCCTCTACACAATATCGGAGTATTATCTCGAATTGCGCAAGCTGGTTTACGTGTGGCTGTCAGGAGGGGTTGTCTCCCACAACTGTCTGTTTAGAAGACCCGGAGCTCACCAGCGAGCCATATTATGGAATATCGGACATTTATGGCATGAAGTGCGTGGTACTACTGTGTCAGATTCCGTTCATCATTCCAGAAGATAGTTAAAGACAGAATATTATAATTTTTGGAGTTTAACAACGCATCAACTGCTCAGGTCATATGTCATCAGAGGAGAGAGGGAAAGAATTAGCTCGGGCTAGAGCAGGGCGCCAGGTTCTGCCCCTGGGTGGGCTCGAACCCACGACACCCAGCACATAATGAATGTCATTGGCCAAGCCGAGCGCAAGCGCTAACCGACTGAGCCACTCAGACTCCGAAACAGTTCGCGGCTTTCCTTATAAGTGGTTCTAAACCATGCATTTGGGTTCCTCCGTCGCGGATAGTCAGCTTTAGAGCCTTCTATGAGCCTCAAAGCTATCCATAAAATGCAATGCAGTGCTTTCATTAAGTTAATATAGAAATCGCCCTGAATGTGCTGAAATCAATTTGTCATCAGCTGTGGTATCTGTGCACAGAAAGTTATATTCTGTCGCGCTGGTGAGAACCACCATCGTGGAGGTAAGGAGCCAGTCGCACAACAATTGGCCAAAACAGCAAACGATTCACATTTGACTAGGGCAGGCTTAAGTTTCCGATAGAGGCTATGAAGAGCTCTGTAAATGGTCGGTACTAAGCCTCAGCCAGCCTGTTACTCCTGACAGCTGGCTGGTATTCGATTGCCTGAATCTGAAATATTCTGACCAGAAATGGCTCCGTTGAGAAGCTGGTATAGCTTCCCCTGTTTCAAGGTATTCCAGAACTTACTGTCGTGAACGGTCCCACAGAACGTGGAGTGAAGCTGGTGGAAGATTTTGTGAGCCACCTAAAGGATAAAATATGAAACAGTATCTTCTTTTATCAGTACCAGAGCTCTTAAATAGTTCGCAGAAGAATATGGAGAAGTCCCTGCCTCACGACGTTCTCCAGCGATAGTTACTAGAGAAAGGTTCGCCTCCGGAAGGCATTCATGTTCTGTCGGGATTTAGAGTACAAGGGTGCTGAATCATTTAATTTCAGGTCTTTTGTGGAATAACATGTATTTGTATTGCGCTACATATACATATGACAAGTAAATGCCTGCATGTTAAATCCCATCTACCGCTCTTATACACACGCACATGCCACGCTGTCTTTACTGGTAGGTTATGCACCCCTTATATCCCAATTTAACAAGGGGAGACTGCAACGCCGGGCGGCCAACAGCGCCCGAAACATGAAATCTTTAACCGTTTTGAGGCGATCTTTCCCGCTGTCGTAGACGCTTGGAATGTAGCTCATTGAAATCAGAATTGAATATATAATGGCAAAAAGTGAGTTCGAGTCTGAAAAGAAAAAAGTTTGTTTGAACGACCCTAAGTTAACAGTGTTCAACATCGAAAAACACATCAGATAGGCTGATGGCATAATTCCTTTTCGAGAAAAATCGGAACCAACCACCCTACTCCCCAGGGCCCAGCAGCTGGTTCGCTCACTATGGGGAGATGGGAGCAAAGATTTTATTGCTCAACAGACCTAGTGTAAACACCTTTTTCAAACAATTTCTTCGGCCTTTGGGGGCCAAAAGATAGTCTGCCCCCTTCCAGGGCTTTGGGTGGGGGGGCATGACCGGAATGGCATACCCCTGCGTCTGTCAACAGGGGCGGATGCAGGCCGACGGTATGGGGTAAATCGTGAAAAACATATGGTTTTTTTTAAGAAAATCGCCAAAAATTGGGCAGTTTGGGGGCAAATGCCTTTTTTGCTCCCCCTCATGGATCCGCCAGTGTCCGTCAATGCTTTCATTTGTTGCCAATTTCTGCCCATGCTAAATGGCCGGGGCGCATTACCTGCCCGAGAGTGAGACCCTCTACGGAACACCCTAGTTGCAATATTTCATTAATCTCGATATACATAACATATTGCGAAAATGTAATATTTCAGGTGAATAAAGGTGTTTCCATGCGACATCTCACGAGGTAAAATGTGACCATTTCACGTTTGATTTTTGGTAATTTTACAGCTCTTTGGGAGCCGGAGCCGGACCCTTTCTGACGGCTCCGGCTCCGGCTCCGATCAAAAGTGTTTCGGCGTCTCCGGCTCCGGGCAAAATCGTCGGCTCCGACCGGCTCCGGCTCCGTCTCCGGCTCCGGCTCCGTCTCCGGCTCCGGCTCCGCATCCCTGGTTTCAAACTGCCCCAGCAGAAAGCCTGCGATGAATTTTGACACTATATCAGTCAATTTAAGGCTCAGACCAAGTTAAAGGTCATGACAGGTCAAAGCATGTGCCAGTTTCATAACACTTTAGGGACAGATTTTGCTATAGCTTCTGATTGGACTGAGTTAGAGACAATGCTTACACATAATTAAATTTCTCTCATTAAGACAAATTGAATAAAATATAATTTGATCATACTGACTACTCAGTCAAGATGTAAAAAAGAATCTGATCCAAGGACCGGCCAAGGTTATCATCTGAACTTATACCGTCATCATGCACATCTATTGAATGGCAATGACAATACAAACACAAAGACCCTAAAAACGAAGCTTGAGGGAATATCAAACAAGACAGATTGGAATTTCATCCGTATTTACATTGTTTATTCATCATTTACTGATAACAATTTACTTCATCTTCAGCTGAAAATTCGATTTGACCATGGTTCAACTTTAAGATGATGATAACGAAGGAATGCAAAATAAATATTATAGAGGGACCAGTCTGCAGAACGTGGCAGACGACTCGACGAGGCGTTTGGGGCAGCCCAAATCCTGCCCCAATTGGGGCAGAAATTTGGTCACTGGGGCAGACTTTCTACGGAGTGGGGGGGGTAAAATTTTTCTTAGTACTAGTTTTTATCGACTCCATTGCTAACGAGACCACGATAAATAAAATCATGCGGATGAGGATTAAAATACATTTCGATAAGAAAACTCCAAAAATGCGACTGAAAACTTGGTATTAGCAGCCAGTGTTATACAACTTATTTTAGTAGAAGTTTAGAAAACCAGTATCCTCAGACAATATTCCCGGTAATTTAATAACAAAGAATCAGATCAGAGCAATGTTGTTTAACAAGTCATGTTTAACAAGCCCGGGATAGGAGCCTCCAGTGCTTCCCTCCCCCAGGAAAATAATGTTCGCAATATCAATTACAGCTCGAAAAATCCTGAATGTGAAAATTGTGCCTCATTACATACCTGAAACGTACGGTTCCGACCGAACCGAAAAGAGTAGAGAACGAGTTAAGTGAAAGAGGACTATCATTAGTTAACTATTTTAGAAGTCATATATTAATGCATGCCTAAATAACTAAGCATCTATCCACCGTGACAACCTCAACGTATTTGGAATCAGCGCCACTTACCTTACATGTGACTGGGTAACTGGGCTTGATGCCTTGCACTATGCGTGCATAAAAGAGAAGCTCGCAGAGCAGGCTCCAAAATTTCTGCGGAGACATAATGCACACCGATTAAAAATGATCACAGATGAACATTTCTGCCAATCTTGAACTGGTAGACATGTGCTGAAAGACCCAATGAAAGGCCCGCCAAGACCCAAGGCCCGTAGGGTATTGCATTTTTAACTTTTTGCAAATGCTGTCGCATAAGAAACGAACAAAAGAAATACAATAAAGCAAAAAACTGTTAGCTATCTAGCTGCCAACAAGACGCATAATCCTCCTTAAATATACACAATGCCAGACCTTCTAATTAAAGTAATCCAGTTGATCCTGGCGTAAAAACAAGTTGGTTGGCTTTAATAAACATACAGAAGTCGCAGTCTTATGAAATCCGTCGAAACTTAGCCGAGAATAATGTATCCAATGACGGAGGCAGGATCAACAAAACTTAACAGAATGTTACAGGTTGAGGAAAGGTTGGTGTATAACCAAAATACGACAAAAGAACCTGCACTATGTAAATATGTCACCTGTCAGGGTAGGACTGAGCAATTCAGGATTCGGCTCAGGATAAGAAAAGCGGTAAACGCTTGCTGGAAAGAACAGTCGGCGACGGTCGACAGCGCTGTATTCAGGATTCGGCTCAGGATAGGAAAAGCGGTAAACGCTTGCTGAAAAGAACAGTCGGCGACGGTCGACAGCGCTGTATTCAGGATTCGGCTCAGGATAAGAAAAGCAGTAAACGCTTGCTGGAAAGAACAGTCGGCGACGACGGACGGCGAAATGAGTTCAGGTTCGGCTTAGGATAAAAGCGATAAGCACCTCGTGCTGGGAGGGAAAATCGCTGGTGACGACAGGTGCTGATCATTGTAGCGACGAAGACAAAAGCGATATAAAACGCTTGTGGGCAGGCGTAGGTGAGGCACACAGGCAGGTCGCATAAGACGCAGGGTACGGGCGTTCGGAAATCCCGGAAACTTGACAAAAGGTCCATAAGAACAGTATGTTCAGATCGTTGAAGGCATATGTTTACATGCTCAATATTTAAATCAGGGAGACGGCTCCGAGATACTGCGTTCGCTCTGTTGAACTGACGATTCCACTCCTCTTCAAACAAGACGAGACGTCCGTGAAAATTTCCAATCAACCTCCAAGCTTTTGGAGGGGTAATGGCGTAGTAGATGACAGATACACTTCCCACGCAGCTAACCCAGGTTCAAGGCCCGGCGGCCTCCCTAAGCAAGGAGCAAGCTGGCTCCCTTCCAATAGGAAAGGAGTTGGCGACGCCATATGTCCCTGGCAGTTGCTGCGCCGATGGGTCCATACAATTATCGACTTACGAGCTTGTTTTGAAAAGTTTCCATGTCAAAAATTAGAAGCGAGAGGTGGCGACAAAAGCGAGAACGCATATTTTTCTTGCACTGGCTAGACAAAGCGATACAACGCTTGAAGATCATTGGAGGCACGGTCAATCACTGGTGGTCTCGCACTTCACTCACTTCGGCGGCCTCTCATCAACAGCCACTCCGGCAGACGTATGCCAATGAGCTGGTATGCGTACGGCCGCAGGTGCGTACCATCACCACGGAACAGCGCAGGGTTGACCAGGTGATTGCGGTCAGCTAGCCTGCGGCCGATGTGGCGCACCAGGGTGACGCCGCTGTTGACCGACTCCACAGCTGCTTTGATAGTCAGCTCGGCCTTATAGGCAGCACTGGCCTCCGTTTTGCGGTCCCCACGACGAGGGGTCGGACCCAGGACGAAAATGTCCTTGGCGGGGACGCTTCTCAGGAGCATGTAAACCACACCCCTGACGTCCACCCGGTTCAGGCGCGGAGGGACGTCGTCGCGGTGACGGGGGTACACGTCGTTGCCCCCCAGCCACACCACAACCTTTCCCGGCACTTCATTTGGGCCAATCTCATCGCGCCAGTCCCGCAGGAGGGCCGAAACTTCTTCTGACAGGCGCTCATAGGTGAGCCCCCCACGAGCCAGATTTACAACGCGGTCTGGAGCCGCGACCGCGAACGGAATATCGCGGGCGATGGAGTCGCCGAGGATAAGATGCACGGCCGGAGACCATCCCGTACCACTCTCCTTATTGGCGACGCCTTTGGCGGGCACGTCTTCCGTCTTCTCTGTCTCCTCCTCATCTACATCCATCACCTTTGCCTGCTCAGTCACTATTTTCTCCTTCTCCACCGTCTCCGTCATACTTCTCGCCAACTTCCTCCACTCCTCCTCTCTCTTCTCCTCCTTGAACTTCTCCATCTTCTCCTCCAGCGCCCTGTACTTCTCTTCCAGCTCCTCTCTGCTCCTCCTCTCCACCTCCATCTCCTTCTCCCGACACTTCTTCTCCTGCGCTAACTCCTTCTTTAGTTCCTCCACCACGCGACAGCTACTCTTTAGCTCGTCACGCAACACAGCGAGCATTTCCCACAACATGGAGATAGAAGTCATGGTGGCCTGAAAGAAAATTGGCGCCATGCGAGCGCATGCGTGAGATACTGAAACAACTTCTGCACAAGCGGGATACACGAAGCACGTAATAAAACACAAAGTTGGAAGGTCGAGGCACTATTGATATTTAACACTTCCTTATACTCCCGCCCTGGTAGATATACAATCCATCTTCGCTGCAGTGGGGAAAGCGGTTCCTAACTCATGGAAACTGATGTAAGCAACAATAACGTTCTATTAAAACTTTTGAACAATATACCAAAGCGCTACATTGCGCATTGAACAGAAAATGTTCAAGTGATGCATTAGTTACACGTACTAATATCAACACGCAATTTTGTTGCCGAGGTCATAACCCTTACACAGTCGATGGTTATCGCTGTGAAAACCTTCTACCACAAATTGTCCAAGACTTAATCCCGTCACAAAAATGGCATACCAGTAGGCAACAGCTATTCTCACCGCTGCATCCTGCTACATTTTATGGGGCGAAGCCCCTTAACCTGGGGAAGGGGAAGGGGATAGGGGCGGTAGCGGTGGTCAGCGCATCTGACTTCCACGCAGCCAACCCCGGTTCATGGCTCGGCAGGTTCCCTGAACAAGGAGCAAGCTGACTTTCGAGAAACCCTTCCTGCAGGGAAAGAGTTGGCGACGCCATATGACCCTGGCAGTTGGTGAGTTGATAAGTCGCCAATAATTTTAACCACGGTGATTCGCTTTTCCATTTTTTTCCTCCGAAAACAACTCAGAATGGGAGGCATGTCAGATCTTTTTAGTGGGGGGAGGGGGCTGAAAGAAATTGTGCATTGTGAATATAACCCTGACCACATTTAAAACGCAACATCAAACGTCAGTTCAGGAATCATTTTCCTTTGCTGTCTGAGCCTTCGAACTTAAGAAGTCACCAACAGCTAAGGTTATACAGTGAAGCAGCTCTCAGCTTGCTGAGCGGATAGTTTAGGGACTAAAAAGACTTTTGCAAAATACCCACCCGAGAAAAGAAGCCTAGGCTTGTTGCGTTGCGCTAAATGCAGCACCCCCAAACTACAGCCTTTGGCTGCTCCCTTCATCGTCTTTCATTTATACGAATTTACATCTTTTAGAGTAGGAATATTGAAAGAGCACCTCAGAGCTCCCCGAAACAGCATGTAAAATCTTGAAATATATCCAAAACTTACCATTGCATTAGCAGCAAAATGAGGAGTGGTCCAGGATGACAGGATATTGAAGGATGACATGGAGACAAACCAATGCAGAAATTGAAAAGCAGCATAAACGAAACTGACTCCAATATATTTGATTTTATAAGGCGATACAACGCCATGTTCTTGTGAGTCATGAATGAGTTACTGCGTCTGCTATGATGCTGTGAGGTACGCAGCATAACAACACCCCAGAATGCGCTTTGAGGTGTTCAAACACGGTCTTCCTTCTCAAGAATGGCTCCAGTGGTCTTCTGAGCCAATCTGTCCATGACCTTACTCTGCCCGTGCTTTTTGGAGGCTCGGCCCCGAACGTCAAAGAAGACATGGGACCGGTGAGGCTTGACACCCAGTTCGCGGTCCCCATGTAGATGCATCTTGGCTATGGAAACCAGGGTGTTCTGACACTGAGTTGGCACAGGGAAAAGAAAATCTACGTTGGTACGCATGACAAGGGTGTCGTTTTTCTGGCCGCCGACGTTTATTTGATTCTTCATCGTGGAGTAATAAGACTCCACGATGGCCTCCGTTCCACTCATGGCCATGGCCACATCCAGCGCAATGCAGAACTCACGACCAGCGGCTTTATAAACACCTGTGTTGGTGTAAAAGCTTTTGAACAAAGCTTGCTGATCTAGCGTTGTCCTGTACGATTTGATGCCAAAGCGAAACTCATACTCATCTTCCAGCCTGTAGACATTTTTGAGCACTTTGAGTTCGTCCAGAGCTGCAGCTGGCATGGTCTCTTCAGTCTGTGACGGGAACCAGGCGTTCCGGCAGTTCTCAAAATTGTTCCAAACGACCTGCGTTATGACATCCTTGATTTTTTCAGAACACCAGTGGAAAGCCCAGGATCAAAATCCAGCGTATCATCCGCCTCTCCAAGGCGACACACGTCAGGGAGCGCTAACACAGACGTAAAAAAGCGTTCAAACGCTTCACACCCGTGTCGTTGGATGGCTGCACGCTGGTGAGCTGACACACAGCGACCTTCCATAAGCAGAAGTAAATCTGGCACGTGCAGACACTCACCCAGTAGTTCAGCTACAGCTGTCGTGGCCATGGTGTACCGTCCACTTATCTTCGTACTCAGCAGCTCACAGACCTCTGCTAGTTCGCACAGGCAGTCATCCACGCCTCTCGCGATCCATGAAAACTGACCGGGCCGTCTTCGATTTCCACGGGTTCCTTGATCTGGTGTTTCAACGCTCTGGTTTTCCAGGCACACCAGCCAGCCCTCGTACAGCTTCACCCCTTTAAAGACAAGCTTCTCATCGTCGGTAGTGCTCAGGTCTCCATAGTGCCGTGTAAGTGATGGGAACAGGTCTGGAGAAAGTATGGCTGTCTCAACAGCAGCAGCCTGCTCCCGCAGATTCTCCGCCTGGGCCTTCAGTATGGCTCTAAGTTTGGGCCACCACTTGGTAGATGACCATAAAAGGTGGCTGACAGCTTGTCCTTTGGTCATCATTTCCACCACCGGTGAAAACACGTCGATGATTCCGCAGAGATCAAAGCAGAAGTCGCGACCCTTTACCATGTACTTCACTTCTTCACAATCATCAGCGGTCTCACGTGTTTCACTGAACGCTTTGGCATAGCCTTCATATCCCTTGTAGATGGTGGTGAACTGTTTGAAGGCACTGCTTGTAAAGCGTGTGGTGGCGTACGTTTGCGCTTCGTATGCCCTCAGGTTCAAGTCCTCTACCACACCGACATACTCCTCCCTCCCGCGACCTCTGCCAAACATCGTGTGGAATTTGTTACAACGCTTAATAAAGCGTGACAGCAGTTTGGAATCTGACTTGTCTCGCACGTCACAAACAGCTAAGTCCATCCAATGCCCCAAATCCCATGGCACATTAAACAGATGATCAGTGACATCCGTTGAGTCAGGCCTCTCTGCAAGAAGCAGAGCCTTCATCTTGTTGATAAATTGCGCCGCTTGATATTGGCCATCTGCGTGGTGAGAGACCAGTCTCTGCAAGGCCATGGAGTCGACACCGATGGACTTCAGTGCTATGACAACTTGTTCGGCAAGATGTTCAGCCGTCCCTCCCTGCAGTTGCCCTTCCTCGAATTGGTACACGGCGGGAGTGGACACCGGGAGAGCTATTTTTTCCCCATTACACATTACAAGAACCATGATGGCATGGTTTGTCAGGCGGAGAGGGGTAGATTTGTCCGATGTGGTACTAAAGTGAGGAGGCAGACCAGTCGAGGGCAATGGTTCACTTAAGATAGCGAGAGTTTTCTTGTGGCAGTATGCCTGCATCGTCTTAAGCAGCTCTGGAAGCTGAAAGCGGGAGTGGCCTATGTTCCCAATATCAGCGCCACTCATCGACATTATGCCTAGCATAGTTTCGTAATGCAGGGCTGCACTTTTGGTCTTGATCACGCCCAGAACAGCAGCAAATATGTTCACCATAACATCAAGGCTGTGGGTCTCCTGCTGTGCTTTTTTCTGTGCATACTGCAATGCATCATAATGCATCTTGCCAGTATTTCTGTCGAGGCAACAGCTTGCATGGTTCACGAGGGTATCTTTAAATGAGTACCATGTCTGGTTCCCACCAACCACCAACTCATCCAGTTTTTCCTTGGTAAATGCAATACCAGAAGCCAGTGTGCCTCGCGCAACAGGCTGCTTTATGGTACTTTGCTTCATCAACTCGTGGCAGAGTTGACAACGCACAGTTCCTGAACCGTCCTCCGCGCGGTAGAAAGTAAAGCAAGAACCAACCACCTCATTCAGGCCTTTTGCATCTTTTACTTGTTTTACGTCGGTGCTTGCTTCGGGAACTGTCTTGCGTACAGACTCAGAAAACTTATTGGCATCGACTGATCTCCGGATGATTTCCTGATTTTTCAGCACATCAACGAGCATGTCTCTGAGCTCTGGCAGTGTGACTGCCCCAGCTGCGCTGGAAACGCAAGCAGCTGGTTCTGAAGAGGCGCTTGGAGGACGACTCGAGGATGCACTGAGGGTGCACTGAACAACTTCGCGTTCCTGCCTTGTCCCAAGTATCTGAACACCGCGCTGCCCGTTATGGACAGCTGACGCATCATCAGAAAGCACATCAACGCTTCTGTCTGCAGCCTCTTTATCAAAATGAACAGAACCAGGATTTTCATGTCCCACTTGACCGATAGTTGCAGCATCCTCACCGCCCCCCACAGGATCTATGTCAACATCGTCCTCGACGACATGATCAGAGAGCGCGGAACTGTTTCCCTCATCATCTTGGGCACCCACTGTTGAGGTATCTTGTCTGTTGCCAGACACTTGTGGTAGTGGATCCTTCTCTGCTCTTTTCCTTTCCAGAACAGCTTCATGATGGTTGTAATGCACAATCCTTTTCGTTGGATTATAACGCGCATTTCCCCCATGGTGACGTGAAGCATGGCGTTTCTTTGCGTACGTTGTACCCCGCGACAGTGCTTTGTGGCAGTCCAAACAATAGAAGCAACGACTTTTTTCCACACGAGCTTTCTTTGCCGGAGGCTGCGACTTCTTACTGTTTGCGGTCCGAGGCCTTTTGAAATAATTCATGAAGGCCTTCTTTTTCACTTCCCCCACTTCCTCCACTTCACCACTATCAGAATCCGAGGATGATATGCGGTCCATGTCGGACTCGTCAGATGATCCAAGCGGTGACATTGTTCAAGGTCTGTGGCATGGAAATAGTTGTATACCCAATAAATGCACAGATTACCAGTCCAATATATGTGGGTACAAAAACTGAGCATGCATGTGATATCTGACAGTTAAATTTAAAAACTAATGGATGAGTTGCCCAGGCACTAGACCACTAAGAACGAGATCCGACATTGACGACAAAATACTGTCATAACTGTTCGTCGTTTCCAGCTTACTCTCCAGCCATGATATGCAAATCATTAGAAATTGATTGCTTTCTTTTGTCTCCCAGTATCTTTGGTTTGTCATGTATAGCCTAAAAATCAGAAACATTAGATCCACAGAGCTTTCCTTCCAGCGAGAGCAGGGCTGAGAATGCCTCACAGTTTTACCGTCATTTTCATTGCACCAACATGGCAAATGATTGCAGAATTTACTTAACGATGCTTATGATAATGTAGTTTTTGGTATTATGTACCTCGGAATAAAGCAAAACGTTTTCACTGTATTTGCCACTTTGTCCACATATATATATAAATATATATATATATATATATATATATATATATATATATATATATATATATATATATATATATATATATATATATATATATATAAATCGTCGACGAACAAGCCAAAAGGCACCAGCTCCGCTGTAACGTAACAATGTTGCCCTTTGAAGGCACACAGAACACTCAGCAATCTGCTTGTTGCCGCATGTATGTTTGTGCAGTGTCTTGATCAGCGCGAGGTCGTTCCACACAGCTTGTTGTTGTTCTTATTCCAGGGCTTGGTCAAGCCAAGCCTTAGCCCTCCAGGGACTCCTCGGGGCGGAGGCATTCGGCGGCCAAAGCCGCCACCACGTTGCCGTCCTTCATCTGCTGCGGTTGAATGTGAGCGTTCCACACAGCTCGCGTGATGGAGCTACTCATCCACCACCACGCGCAGTGCAGGTGAGATATGAAGTCCATGAACTCCCGCTACTTGCCGACCTCATGTGCCATCGCAATCTCCACTAGTTAGGTGCGTCATTGGCTGCCCAAGCAGCAGGGCCACAGTAAACAGTACCATACTGTTGCAAAGTTACAGTACACAGTACTGTAATGCAGAGCAACGTAACAGCACACAATACTGTACTGTGGAGCAACGTCACAGTACACAGAAGTGTGATGTGGAGCAACCTGAGAGTACACAGTACTGTACTGCAGAGCAACATCACAGTACACAGTATAGTAGCGTACATACATACATAGTATGTACACATACATAGTAGCGAGACCAGTAGACAGTGGCGTACGAAACTGGTAGTATCAGTAGAAGTAGAGGTATTCTGGTGGAGGCCTTCTTTAAATTTGACCTGTTTGTGACTGTGAATGGATACAACTAAAATACAATGACACTGTTGTGCATGCTGGACAATGTGTTCTCCACTTCAAGAGGCAAAATTATGAACCTGTAATGGGTATATTTGACATTGGAAGTCTACACAATGTTGCAATCCAGTGTGACAACTAAAAAAAGTTAATAAATAAACAGAAATCAGCAGGAATGGATTGAAGGATTGCAGGATCCTTGATTCTTCATCAAACTCAAGGACTGATTTTGGCCTTTAAATATTTTCTAATAAGGATGATTTTGTGTATGCCTTGTGAGGCAGAAGATTGCAAATTTGAATTGAAACTCCTTTTGATAATTAATTTCTCATGTGTTATTACTAATTCTTACTCATCTCACTGTCCTTTGAAATCCTATGACAGTGATACCTGAAAGCTAGAACTTCTTGTCTCAGCATTGTTGGAAAAATAAATGCCCCTGGTGTAGTAAAGGTACTGCAAAGCCTAGTCATCTTTTCTTAAATATTTGTATTTTTCAAGTATATTTTTTTGCTCTCTCATTCACTCCTGTCTTAATGGAAAAATGCAAAATAAAAAAATGATGATGATGATGGAAAAAAGTGTGAATAAGCATAGCCAGTCCGAAATAACTATTCAAAGGATTTTATATGAAATTCCAGCATTGCCAACTTGAAATACGTATTTCAGTTAAATTTCATGAAATGTGTATTTCTCCTCATTTATTGAAATGTCCCTCATTGATAAGTCTTACAATTCATGCATTGGTCCACAAATATTGACCGGACGTTCATGTTTTTCACTTTTCAACGATTTCATTTCCTCTTTTTCAGGTAAAAAAGCTGGTTGATTTTCCCTGTAATTGTTTTAAATCTACCATGGCTATAGAGCAAAAAATGGTTCAAAACAAGTTAGAACTGTAGAGGACTGTACAATGACTGTAGATTATACGTAAAGGGAGATACTCGAAAAAATTGTATTGGCTAGATCAAAAGGTCACAAAATGTTGTTTCAGAAGTCCTATTCTCATTTTTGTGAATTCAGCCTGCAAATGTCTTAAAATTGCTCTCAAAGTCAACATTCCTAGACAACTTCACCAGTACACCTCTTATCACTGTTTTTAACGTACCCACAGCTAAGGCTATCAATTTCTCTAAGAATTAGGTCATATATATATATATTCCTAAACAGTGATGTAGAGCTTTGGACTATTACAGGGAAAAAAATTACTGGAGAAAAACAACATTCCAAAACTCTTTTGAAACAGAAATATAGGGCTTAAAAGAAATCACAATCAACCAATCAAAAGCCTAGGAATTCTCATACTGGGGTCATGTGACCTATCTGAAAAGTTTTGTCATCCTGGGACTGAAGCAGAAAATGACTCAAGACCAGAGGTACAAAGCGGCTGAAGACTTGAGTAATTGTTTTTTCCATTTCTAGGGCAAAATAATTCATTTTGTAGTTTTTAAAAGCTTTTTATAATTAATTCAAAAACAAATACAGGAGAACAGACATTTTTATTAAAAAAACATTGCTTGTCAACTTTAAATAGTTTTCAAAAAGTAAGTGATGGGTGAATGTTTCAGCATTTTATCTGAACTATTAACCTATTTCAATAATAAATGAGTGGCCTCCCAAAATTGTGCAGAAGACACAAAAATAATTGACAGTTTCATTATCAGGACTGTTCAAATGGCAATAAACCACAATCATACTTTTTTCGCATATCTCCCTTTAAAAAGTTTTCATGGATGAGAATGTAGATTTGGATCTAAACATATCAATTTCAAACAACTGTGGACTTGGATTCAGATCCACTTTTGCAGACTTTGCTGATGCCTAATAATAAGCTTACACACACACACACACACACACATATATATATATATATATATATATATATATATATATATATATATATATATATATATATATATATATATATATATATAAACACCCACAGACATACATATAATTACACAATCATGGAATGTAGCTACATGTGTCTGAAAATAGCCTGTTTCTATATCTTCCATTAATTTAAACAATCAATGCACTGTGTGGGAATTCATGTTCTCCTAATGCATGGTCACCTGCATAAGAATATAGTCACACATAAAAGACAATAAGTAATACACTGCCAAATAAAAGTAAGCACACATAAAAGACAATAAGTAGTAAACTGCCAAATAAAAGAGCATAATAACGATTTTCCATACAACATTTTCAGGGAGAACAAGAACTAGGTGCCAAACAAAGTGTATTCAGGAAAAAAAACTGAACAAAAAATAAGTGCAGACAGGCAAAGATGCTGAGCTCCTAAAAAAAAAAACAGTGGCAAAAAAGAATCAAAAGTAGCAAGGTAAAAGCAAAAAATCAAAATACAAAATGAGCAAATAGATGAAAAAACAACTAGAAAGGAAATAAAAACCATTGAAAAACCCAAATAAAGTGTAATTCTAAGTTAATTTGCAGTTGAAGGTTCAGTTATAAGGTTAAGCATTACAAAAAAACAGTCTGCAAAGTATGGCAGCAGGCCAGACAAGTCGGACCAGCCATCTAAAATTCTCTCACCACCAGCCTAAAAAAATTCACACCAATCTGTCATATACCAGGAACAAAAACTCACCCATTCCTACCCACATGATTCAATACTACCTCCCTTATTAAAGTAAGTTAGTAAAAAAACTTTTTATAAGGCCCCCTCCTGTGTCTTAGTAAACATTCAGCCATTATTTGTTTGGTTTAAGCATCACCTTCCTCGCACCAGTCTCACAAATTCACACCAGGTTGATAAAATTCGCACCACTCGCTCCTGTCTCCCAGGGCACTCACACTGCTGAGATCTCATAAAAAATGCCATACTTTGCACACTGGCAAAAAACAAGAGCAATAAATTTGAGCAAAAAAGAAAACAAATGATAATCACCTTCCAGTATACAGTCTGGCACTTGCAATAGTATCTCATCATTGTCATTGTGAGTGTCCCAAAAGATAATTGAGAGTAATGCTAAGATTGAAAATATAATTTTGATGTTACTGAAATGGTCAATGGTGCAAGCGCCACACAGGGGATATGGTACACAGCCCAAACTTGAACCAAAACTCAACACTTAAAATTGTTACAGAATTCGCACAGCTCACATTTATAGTTCTTGGGAAATCCGCAAATTTGTAAGGCGTGAACCGCCTACACCCTGACATGACTGGAGGGAAAGCCACTGAGCATAGGCTGCATTATGACAACTGCAATATAAACTTTTAGATTATAAAATACGAATACGATAGAAATACAAATGTGGCGCAGCAAAATGTTTTGCCCTCCTCCCGGCCACATACACCTCAGAAACGTAAAGAAGACTGTGCAATAATTACGCATTGGTATGACCATAATATCTGAATAAGGCATTTACACATGCTTGCACATAAACACCACCAACACACGCCCTATATTTTCAGCACAGCCACGCACCACAGATATCTTGCATTCAAGAAGGATACCCGTTTTGGCGGTAAAAGTAATGCCTTTGGTAGAGGGAATAAAAAAGTTAGGCCAAGGGAAACTCTCTTCGGAGATATAATATCAACTTTAAAAACTGAACCTTTACTTGAAATTGAAATACAAAATTACAATTAAAGCTTCTGAAAGAAACTGTGTGAATAAATTTATCAAACAAACATATCTAGAAACTTTACTTCGCTTCAAAATTCCTTCGTTTGGCATCTCTTTAAACTGTTGACAAATATGACGCTTTTGCGACAAATTGGCTTTTCCGGCGCTATTGCAACTAGTCAATCTTCGTTTTTCTTTCGTCTTTTTCTTTCTTCTCGTTCCTTTTCTGGTTGCCTCGGCTGCTCAGAGCTGCCCTAAGTGTCAATACCTGCCCCAGAGGCTCATTCTCTGCCCCAAGTTTGACCAAAAGCTGCCCCAAATTGGTAAGTCTGCCCCAAGGCTGCCCCAACGAGATCTCGTCGAAACCTGCCACGTTCTGCAGACTGGTAGAGGGAGGGACAGTATTCCTTCGTTTATTACCCAGTTTTAAGACTGAGAAAACAAAGTCTGGGTGGCAAAAAGACCACAAATATAGTTAAATTTCCTACCTTCACATGAAAATAAAGTATCTATCACCATTCCGTTCAATGTCATTCACCTGAGCATCAAAACCTACTTCCTTAGTCCAAGATGACCTCTCAGAGGTTACAGGTCAAAACTTTCCATACAACTTGCCGAGGAGGGTGGCCTAAGATACCAGGAATGATACCAATGTCCTAAGATACCATACTATGAATTAAAAAGTCACTCTAAGGCTTTGTTCCAGCGCCTCCTTACAAACAAGATGAAAGTAGCTTAGAGCAAGTCGGAGCAAGCACAAAAACCTGTGTCCGCTGGAACAATTTGGGAGGAGATATCAGCTGATTGCACCTAGTAGCGCCAATATGGTGGGCATGGCAAAGCTAAGAAACTAACCAGACTTGATTAAGGGCTCTGATGCTCATTCAATGTATTTTAGTGGAAGTGGCATACAGAAAAACAATGAAATCAAAACCTTTAGCTGCCCACAAGCATTGTTTTTCTCTGTAAAACTATTTGTTTTAGTTTAACAATTGAAATTCAAGTCCCACAATTGAGCCTCCTCTAACATGCTCTGAAAAATCACCTTTCATTTGAGAGGAGGTTGGAGCAGATTGCTGATGGGCATAGATGAGCTTTCAGGAAGCTTAAGGAAGCGCTGGAACAGGAGAGAGGAAGTTGGAGAAGCTTTGAGAAGGTTAGAGCAGGTTTAAGGAGGCACTGGAAAAGGCCATTAGATGCAGCTACAGAGAAAGGCACTTTATCCTTTTCCTGTACATTTCTAAAGGGGAGATTGTGCTCCATACCCGACTCCTGGTGAGTGACATTGAAAATCCTATTGACTATTGTCACAACTTGCATTGCTTGGCAGGCTTATGTGATGAGAATTCATGTCAAAAGAGAGAGGACTTATTCTCACTGCTGCTGCTTGTACCATTTTTTTGGAAGAATATCTATCCTAATCCAGGTCGTAAATTTAAATATATCCGGTTACACTAACAGAAACTAGAAACACCTGTCTGATTGGGATATAACTTGAGCATGGAAACTATAAGCAATGATCTGTTTGCACCGTGAAAGCCTATCATATACCTATGTTACATGATCGTATGCGGATATGAAATCATACAAGTAGACATTAATTTCAAAACCACTCAGTGGGCTGGACACTTACCGGATCTCGAAGAAAATGGTCCAAGTGAACGAGCTGACAGTCGTTGAAAATAATAGATAGAGAAGCTGTGTCAGGGTTTATTGTTATAAAACGTAGAAGCGCAGTCGAGTTCCCAGCGCAGCCACAGACAATACTTATTAACAATTATCCCGCTCAAGTGCACTAATTCGCCCTCACATGATAGTTTCGCAGACACGTGGGCCACGTGGGCACCCAAATAATGCAAGCATCCGTCGCTGATAAACGTTCTCCGTTCTCAGCGTTCTCAGCAGTTTTATTTGTATGTCTCCAAGGCGCTGCAATAAGAAATATATGGCAGCACTAAAACGTAGTGTGCCTCTAGATTTAGAGTTCAAACTAAAGAAAAATAACTACAGAAAAACTCCATGACCCTGCGAGCACAGGCGAATCATGGTAGCGGCACCGACTTATTTACAAGGGCGGATCCTAGAGGAGGAGAAGAGAAATGGAATTGTTCCAAGCCCGCTTTTTAAAAAGCAGTTTTCCACGATTTTGGGCCCATTTGTTCTTCTTCCTAGACCAACAAGATTCTGCACCCAGGGGCGCAGCCACGGAATTTTTACAGGGACGGACGGACCCGGGCTGTTGCTGATCGGGGAGGGACAAATTTTGAGCATATTCGGTACCTGACAGCATTAATGACGATGGACCAAAAAAGTGCGGGACGCCCCCTGGTTGGCCAACGGCCAACAGGGCGGACACGTCCTCCCCGCTTTCCGCGCCCATGTCTGCACCGTTCATTTACACCATAGGCTCCTAATTCCACTGGTGGATCTGGGAGAGGGAGGCGTGGCCCCTCCAAAGCGTAAAATAGTATCTTGTCGCCCCAAAAGGACCAAATTTTGGCCTTCTAAATTTAAAAATCCTGTTTTCGCAATTCAGCACCCTCAAACGTTGGTTCCCCCCTCCAAAAGTCACTCACTCCTGGATCCGCCAATGCCCAACTCTGTAGCGACCACTCAGTTGTGGGTCAAATTGAGAGTAGGGATGATATCGACTTGCGCAAACTGCAATGTGCTAAACCATTTTCGTTCAATTTGACCCAATCAAACTTTACCCGGACTCTAGCTTACTCTAACCGGCCCGCTGCTCCACACGCGATCTATGGGCGTAGGGACACCTGCCATCTTCCCACCGATCAAGTGACTAAGCATTCCCGGAATCACGGGGCTGCAGGCCCTTTTTAAAACGTCTCTTCTTACCCCCCCCATATATTGACCTTGTAGGCGGGGACCCTGGGCGGCAAGGCGTGTTGATGTGATTTGATATAAGACATGGTGCCTCAGTGTTGTGGTTAAACTAAAAACGGTGACGCCTTAGCGCTCCCAGCTTCTAGTGATCGACTTTGCATAGGATTCCGTCTGAGAGAAAATTCCAGCTGGCCCGTGGTGGCCCCAGACATTTTTGGGAGGGAATGTTAACAAGCTACGAGGCTGCACTTTTCCCTAATCCAGCCATATCTCAGACCAAAACTCCCAGAAAACACTTCAGGGGACATTCCATCCATAACTTCAGCCTGTTTTGAGATCACGTGAAAACGCCACACACGCGACTTACAAAACTGTTTGTATATTATAACTAAAGTCGACTCCGATACAGTTTAATTCACTTTTCCTTCTTGGCTCGGCGCTGAGCGTCTGCCCACCACTAGAATGAAAGCCGCGCAATATCACCATTCACCCAGTACAACGGTTCCTTAGCACCCCAGCACCACGCAATCACGGGAGATGGGATCTCAGTAAAGCGATATTCTACAAACGACAAACAAAATCACGTAAAAAATCAAACCATATTCTGCTAAACAAAAGATCGAGGTAAAGATCATTCAAACAATTATTCCATTAAGTTACAACCAAAGATTCACAACTAGAACAGAGAACACACAAACTACGGCGCGCGTTCCTGCTGTACCAATATTACTAGTCTCAACTCCTCCACGAAAAAAAGTTCAGGTGGCACAGTCACTACGGGTCGTCCCATAAGCCAAAGCAGCCTTGGGTTACGAGCAGTGGAGTCTAAACTGAAGGCTGAATAAATACTTTGGAACAGAAATCGAACTTAACACAAATATAAATCCAACAAATGATCGATTTTCAGCTACCCCCCGACAGTTACTCCTGATATCACGAAGATCAAACACGAGGAGGTTACAGCACATCTTTGCTCCCAGGTACTTGTGATCACGAGGACAAAAGGAAAGAAGAAAACACTCAACTTCTGAGGAGGAAGAACATCGATTGTGACTACAGTCCGCAAGCCACCGATCGCTTTACGTGTCATTCGGCAGATATTGCTGGCAAAAGCAGTTAACGATATGTCCGCGTAATGTATCAGAGGACAGAAACCGCAACGCTTCTCCACTATTTACCCCAGGGGTAACCTCACTATCCCTGGCGTTTACTAGCACAACCCTCGTATGGCAATACGAGTGCCCATTACATATCATTCCATACAGCACAACTGAAATCATCACAGATTAATTTCTGCTGCTTGCTATCTTCCCTGCCGCGTTTTCATACTCATTGCTAACACCAGCGAGACAACCACCTGTCTGTCTCCAACACGTCAACACCCGTGGAGAGCTGGCTGTGAAGGGAAAACTTCACTAGCTCATAGCGCGATGAAGGTTTTATTGCGGTACATCAGCCATCCGACGACAAGCCAGCAGCCGGTGGCCCACATGCTGAGATAGAGGTGGGAGAGGTGAGTACCGGGCGCTGGCGCCACCGCCGCCAGCGAGACGGGGAACAGGTTCGCCGTAATCTCGTGACCCAGGTACAGCGTGATCGAGTTCAGACCTGACCGGACACGACAAAGGCGGTCAGCGTTTGTTTGGTCGTACTGAGCACCAGCTCCTCACGAGAGCAGGTAATGAAACGGGATCATATTACCAGGCGCGTGGTAATTAAACGGGAAGATACCTCTACTTTGGAATCAGGCGGTGGGCATACAGTGGAGATCCAAGGTTCAAACACTGTTCGGAGATGGCCACGTAACAGTAGTTCCAGACCAACGCGAAACGAATATATAACTGAGTCCGACCGTATTATGAAAACTAAAAAAAGAACCAGATTATTACTCAATACTAAGAATTTCAAGGCGTTGGAATTTACCCTCGATGTATCACACCTCAGGTCAAGTGCAATTTTTCTCAGAGACTTAAACACGAAACTAATTCAATTTTGAAACAGCGCAAAATATCAAACGCTAGCATCCCGCATCAGAAACACAAAAAAGCAGACAAGTATTTTGATTCGCTATCAATCCGGAGGATGCACCTACCAGCATAGTAGAACGGTCGTCCCAGCCAAATGCCCCACACGTCGACTATCAGGTAGAGCAGGGTCAGCATGACGAAGGCCATGCTGGACAGCGCCAGCACGAAGGACAGCGACCACAAGTTCTTGTTGACCGGGATGACGCCGTCGTTCTTCGAGAAGCCGCACAGCCCGCCGGCAATGATACCCTGTCAGATGTCGGGGTGAAGAGTCAGACGCTGGAGATGATGCCGCTCGGAGAGGCAGGCAGTTGACGTTCAGTCAAAAAGGAGCAACCGACATTTTCTAAATTTCCAGGAGAGCAGTTTTTCTTATTTCTAATATTCTGCCTCGCCAAATGCACGTAGGGATGAAATCTTAAATGAATCGAAAGATGAAGTCATGTCCTATCCCACTGTACTAAAGTCTGCCATAAAAAGTTCTCACACTGCCAATAATGGTTGACATGCTTCTTTAACAGGGGAATAATAAGTACAAATTCCCATCAGCGCCACCACCGGCAAAAAAGTGAGGGGGCCAGCCAAACTTCAACCTGATGCTGACAACAAACTTTCCACGTTAGGACTAAAAACTGTTCGCATTTGGGCTCCTCGTTGCCTTCCGCAGCGGCTAGTTATCAAAATGTCCGGCTTTCTCCCATTTTGACTGAGATCAAGAAATAAATACGTATCTGACGTAATCCGCGCATTTGCAAGTTATTTAAAATGTCTTTCACAGCGTGAATAATCACTATGCATCGTATGATTTCAAAGCAGAGTCTGCATCAAACACTTTCCAAGCACAACAGATATGGTACTGCTCGGTTTGCAAAGCAAAGACGCGTATCTGCACAAAACGCGTTTCTGTCTTTGGGAGAGATGACTTTGAAACTGGCTTTTGTGGGAAGGACTGCAGCGTATCTGTGGAAATATGTGCTTTTGTCTTTGGGAATGCCGAGAGATCTAGAAAAACGTGTAATTTTCGTATGCACACGTGCCTGATGCGACTTTTTGTCCTCCGTAATTTTATTAAAAAAACAACGTGTATTTTCCAATATTTCATCTCTTAAATTATAATTAAAAATACAATATGGATTATATAATTACTAAACGAATGCGGATCGTCGAGACTAATTGAATGATACCAATCGTACCTCATTTTGCGAAAAAATGTCAGTTATCTTTTTTTACTTTGGACGGCAGCAGTGATCAGGTATTGGCATTACCACCCCATAAATTCCATCTCCAGACATCAAACACCCAAAATACCAATATCATACCCACTGAACCTACTCAAAAGTGAATAGTGAGCACTATAAACCAAGATCCAGGATACCAGCCGTCCCTTCCCCGAGCTCGTGCCATCAGCTCCCAGGCCTGAGTCTGCCTCAGTCCTCACCAGCAGGACCGCCCAGACGGTGAAGCGGAGCAGGCGCTCCTTCCAGCCGCGGTAAGTGTTGATGATGCGGCCCGCCACACAACCAAAGAATACCGCCACGCACGAGGTCAGCACCCCCAGGATACCTGTCCACACATGAGGTCAGTACACTCACTGGCGGACGCAGGAGCGCCGTTTGGGGGCAGCAACTCGGGAAAAATCGCAAAAACATAGTGTTGTTAAAGAAAATCGGCCAAAATTTCACCATTTGAGGGGGGCATGGCCCCCCTCTGGATCCGCTAGTGAGTACAATCAGGATACCTGTCCGCACACGGGTCAGCACCTCCGGAATACCTGCCCACACAGGTCAGCGTCTCCAGGACACCTGTCCGCACACGGGTCAGCACCTCCGGAATACCTGCCCACACAGGTCAGCGTCTCCAGGACACCTGTCCGCACACAGGTCAGCACCCCCAGGATACCTGTCCGCACACAGGTCAGCGCCTCCGATGATGATTAGGGTTTTAGGGCACTGCAGCTGCAGAGGCTACACGTGCCCGAAGGTCAGCGCCTCAGAACACCCGTTCACACACAGGTCAGCGTCTCCAGAGTACCTGTCCATACACAGGTCAGCACCCCCAGGATACCTGTCCGCACAGTAAGCGAGATGCAGGGTAGCTGCAATTGAGATCACATAACTCGCAAATGCAACGCGGCCTCCAATCTTTTTCATAGTTCTTATCAAAGCGTATGAACAGGTGCGGGTGTCGCGGCAGAATCGGCAGCCGCTGCCTCACCCTCGGGGTCGTAGGGCAGGTGTGTGTTGTAGATGACGCGGCAGGTGGGGTGGTGATAGAGCAGCCTGCCCAGCACCTGTCGGTCGATGTAGCCGGCTGCTCCGCCGGTACAGTTGGCGTGCCGCCCGGCCGACTCCATACCGCCCGCTCCCAGGTACCCCCTGGGGCGGAACAGCACTGCCATAGAAACCCCTCGGCACCACCGGCAACACCGCAACACTCGTGTACCCCCAACACCCATGTAACGAGCAATGCCAAATTTTAGGCGAATCAAATTCACCTGTAATTCATCTATACTTAGCGCCTTCACAAAAAAGTATCAATACCCCTCAAGCGAAATGTCATTTTAGCAAACTTAGCGTAATGATAACTCGTTGTGCCATTTGTGATCATTGAAAAGACAATCTTAATTAAGCTCTCAAGCCTAGTGACATTAAATGACAACAGAACGAATTGTTCCTGTTTATCGCTACAAGCCACAAGAAAGCCACGCACATCCTAAGCACTTCCACCCGCTCTTGCCCGACAAGTCACAAAAATAAGCCATTTTGCGCAAAAGCGAGCGGCTACTATGTCCGCATGTCAATTTGAAACCATGGAACAGCCAGCATTAATATACCCATAGTGCGAACATAGTGTCACGAGCAATGGCCAGCGACCAAATTACCTGGGACAGCCGGGCACTGGCAGCAGAAACGTGATCAGAGTGTGCGTCAGAATCAGGGCCAGAGCGCACACCCACTGCGGCCAGAACTGGGTGATGTCCCGCAGCCAGGCCAGACGCCGCGGCTGTCGCACATCAGAGACACGTCAGTCACATCAGAGACACGTCAGTCACATCAGATACACATCAGTCACATCAGGAACACGTCAGAATCAGGGCCAGAGCGCACACCCACTGCGGCCAGAACTGGGTGATGTCTCGCAGTCACATCACCGCGACAGCTGCCACACATCAGATTAGTCAGTCAAATCAGACATACATCAGTCATCAGACTGACGTTAGTCGGGTCACACCTGAAGAGACATACGGAGACCACAAAGCACATGCTAGTGATCGGAAGTATCGCTGAATAAAATCCTGGACTGAGTCCATATGTTTGTGCTCATAAATCATCCCCAGGTCCATCGTCTCACTCCTCCTTTCCAACTCCCAACGCATATCCCTCACGTTCTGCGTGCATTGACACTAGAACATTCACATTTCACTTTCTAGCCGTGCAGCATGTTCAGGAGCTGCAGGTAACTAACCATGGGCGGCTGGTCAGCGGAGAGGAAGGGCAGCTGGAAGCTGGACATGACGAGAGCGCAGAGGGCGAACCGCTGCAGGACGCCCGGTATCCGCAGCGAGTTGCCCGCCCACACCGCCTCCGGCGAGTCCGGAGTTGAGAAGCAGGCCGAAGAGGAAGAGCAGGCAGCACCGCTTCAGCATCCGCAGGAAAATCTGAGACCTGAGGCGCACTGGTGTTGGTAGGGGGGACTATACGTAGCGGTGCGCGATGAAGGCGACAGAATAACGAGAGCGAAAATAAAAATAGCACAAGAAAACATAACATAATACAAGAAAGAAACACAAAAAACATACCAGAACACAATGCCAGCGATCCTCAAGCCAATCCATACAGCGGCCATCCAGGCTATCTATGATCAGCTACGGCTGACGGTTGCGTTAATATTTTTGAATACGTTCGAATGCGGCGTCCGACCAATCCGACACCCGGCAGCGACAGCCCACCAGGCGGCAGTAGGGCGCGAGCGTGACCTCCGGCAGAGGCACGTGGGAGCGGTGGTAATCCGCGATATGGGCCAAGCACACACCCCGCGCGCACTTCCTAGTGATCGTCATTGGCACGAGGGTGCCCCTAGGTTGGAGGGGGGTCAATGAGCCCAGCAGCTTTGGGGCTTTACGACTTTACGACATACCGACTGCTGGGGTCATATGGTTTCGCCAACTCTCACCCTGTTGAGAGGGTATTGTGAGGATCGGAACGACTTATGTGGAATACCCTCCCGGGGTTTGAACCCGGATCAGCGGCGTGAAAGTCGAGTGCTCTTCCCCAGCGTCACCACATCAACGCACTCATTCAGGTAGATAGTTGGATATGAAGGTATTTTATTATCTAAATCGTGTGAACAATTCTGAGAGTTCGCCTCGCTTTCTGGCTAATCCTAATGGGCACTCTTTGTCATATGCGGAGCCGGATACAATTTGATTTTTGAAAGTCGGTCCATTTGAGGTCCACTAGAGGGCTCCATATGACTCCATTCATTCACGGCCCACGTATTCAGCCACGGCTACTTGTTGTGAAGTAGCCATGACGTAGGCTCATGTGTGATGTAACGTCTTAAATATTCTGTCTCTTCACACTGAAAACTAGTGGCGGATCCAGAAGCAGCTTCTGGAGGGGGCCAAACCAACGTTTGGAGGGGGGCTTAATCGAGAAAAAATCGCGAGAACACTGTATTCTTAAAAGCAAAACGGCCAAAATGTGAGCCTTCGGGAGGCAAAATAAACTATTCAAGGCTTTGATGGGGGCCACGGTCCCTTTGCCCCCCCACTTGATCCGCCAGTGCTGAAAACCAAGTTGGCTGCTCCTCACTCTTATAGCAATTCTGATGTGTACAATACATACCATTGCTCTGAAGCTCAGATTCCGAAGCGTGAACTCACTTTGGTACGGAGCGTCGAATCTGTCCGCGAAGAGACATCACCATGCTGGCTCCCATGATCCACATGAACCTGGGGAGGGGCACCGTCAGGGGCCGTCGTGGGGGCGTGGGTGAAATTGTCTCTCGTGCATGCCAGACAATTTTCAGCCGGGGTTATACACCCACAGATTACTATTTTTCTTACACAGCAACCAGATCCAACCATCTATCTAAGTAAAACCCAACGCCAAAGTCACCTTGTTAATACTTATTAATCTTATATATCTATTTCCGCCAAGATAACACACTATAAAGATAACACACATACTGCAAATCTAGAAAACTGGGCTGCCAGCACTGCCGACAACTTCAGACCCACGTCCTGACACCAACAGCCAAAACAAAACAGAGCCGAGCAGCCCAGCGCCACTGGGGGCAGAGTCCACGGGGCGGGGCCACTCACCAGGGGAAGACCAGGTCGGCCACGGTCAGACCGTTCCAGCGGGCGTGACGGAAGAACCAGTACATGCCACCCTTGTTGTTGACGAAAATCATGACTAGGATGGCGACTCTGCGGGGGCGGCCCGGCGGCGTGAGCGACGGACAGCCCACACACCAGACAGGGCACAGAGGCACAGCTGACAACCGTGTGGCAACAGCATGCATGGCGCTGAGACAACAGACAGGACACTCAGACAGCATACAGAACGCAAAGACAACAGACAGGACGCTAGAACAGCAGAGCGTTGAGACGACAGACAGGACACTGGGACAACAGGCAGGATATTGAGACAGCGTACGGGACGCTGAGACAACAGATAGGATACTGAGACAACAGACAGGACGCTGGACAACAGACAGGGCACTACCGAGTCCTACCAACGTGACCAGCGATCGACATCTTCCGAAGAGAGTCACAGAAGAGAGTCACCAACACGCGGCAGAGTTGGCGACTGCGAGCGGGGATGACATACTCACAGACGGCGTACGAACGTTTACCTCACGATGCACAGTTGCAGGCGCTTGAACAAACGGCGTACAACCAATGAACGAGTCAGGACTGTGACGATGCACTGAGCAACGGTTTATGGTAGGGGACGGACAGAGCGACAAAACTACCACCACCAAAGAAACGCCCACGTACTATCTTCATAACGCAGAGTATTAGTAGAGACTGACAGTAAGACACAAAAACCAGGCTGAAAATTCCTCTATCACAAACCCACCAGGGGAACACCAGATCAGCGACCGTCAGCCCATTCCAAGTGCTGTGGTTTAAGAAGAAATACTCGCCGCCGCCGAAGTTGACAAATATCATGACCACGATCGCGAGCCTGAAACAATGGGTTATCTCTCATACAAACATGTGCCATTTCCCTCGGAGAATAAAGCTACCTCTCAATCTTCGGCATTGGGATTGTCCTTTCCGGCAAGTAAAGAATTATTACCCCGAACTTAGTCAGAGAAAACCAACGTCCCGATGCCATACGATTCTGTACAATAAAACTGTGCGGTTAGAAACTGTCCGCTGGCCCAATAATTTAGCAAAAAATCAACCACACATGACGAACTAATATTTGAGACTATCTCACCCGCGGAACACGTCCAGAGAGTGGATGCGCGTCTTGAGTTTCTCGACGGCTGGCGAGGTGTCCAAGTCCTCCGGTAACATGGTGGTCGACTGCTCCGGATCACCCAGGTCCTGCCGTCGCAACACAACGGGGCATTTTGAAATTTAACGAGAAATAACTAAATCCAAGTTTTGTCGTATTCTTTTCCATAAATTGTTCCGACAAAATATCGATGTTTCAAAATAACTCTGCCTATATAATGTGGTGAATATGTTTCAAGCAAGAAGTTTTGAACGGATGAATAAAAAATAACGCTAGATCTGCGGCTCCTGTGATCTGTGGTTGAACATTCAGGTCAAAATAACCAAATAAATACGATTAAGAGATACAAAATACATTAACAAATAAAATCGTCGCAGGAAGCCTGCTCCTTCGCGCAAATACTTAATTTTTATTAGACAAAGGTTGGTTGCTTGTATCCCTGAGTTTTTACTTTCTGTATCTATCTGATTCCCGTGTATCTTCTAAGGTTCCGAAACACTTTTCATATCGATTCACTTCAGACATTTCCTATATAACAAGAAAAAGGAAAAAAACATTCGACATAGATGGTGCTAGAAAGCCTGCACCATCGTGATTTCCGGATTTGTGTATCTGCACAGTTTTGGTGAAACTGCGGGCGATGCAACAGGTTATGGAAACATTTTCAGAACGGATATCTGAAACATTTTGCGTGGGTGGGCCAAGCAAGGTTTAGGAGTTTTTTTTACCAGATGAATTAATCGAAATTGTAAAGCTACGATTATTGAAAGAATGATTTGAATAAAAACAAGTACTGTCTGGCACTGTTGGCAGGGTGTGCCACAGACAGCATAGGAATGACATATGGTGATGATTATTCGCGGGTATCAGCAAGGTATCAGGAGTGCCTTACTTATTGTGAAGGACCAGGTGTTTGTGAAAGGGCCCATGACCCCCTTGCTCTAGTCATATCTTTCAAAGAAAGACTCTTCCTGTTAGCACATGATTACCAATGGGGCCATCTCGTCGTCTTCAATTTTGAATAAAGAATACTTTTTCAGAAATAAACAGAGTTAAATACCCGTCCTTTCAGCTGAGCAGTAAGACGACGGTACAGAAATACGCCAGCGCCAGCGCCGCTGAGTGGCAGCACAGTCAACAGACGGCCACCAGTCGGGCGTCGTGAGCGCTGGACAGCGGGGAAAGGAGTGACTCATAACCCCGATGTACGACAGCCACCGACAAAGCTGACACACCAGTGTCGTCCTCTTCAAGCACAGAAGCAGAAGCAGGGCTGAGCGCCACGAGTGTCGCCCACCGGGTTCGTACCAGATCAAAGCTGGACTTGTCACCTCTACTGCGGCGTACGAGACAAAGCTCTCGTATGCACACCACAGCCGACTTGTTTGAGTGCCTCACGGTATTAGCGACTCGCTACTAGCCATTACTGATCTCAAGCAGCGACGGCAGGTTTCTGCTCAACGTCTACACCCTTAAAAGGGTGGTTCCTGCTGAATGAACTTTAGCTGCCTGCCGCCATGGAAAGAAGGACCAAACCGCTCGAAAATCATCCACACTGGCACAAGTAGCGGCGGCGAAGGCAGCGGCAGAAGAAGTGAACAGACAAAGACGAAGCAATGCAAGCCAATGGCGAGACAGCTGCCATGGAAATAGCTCCCGGCGGCGATAGGCGTCACAGACTGTGTCAGAATAAGATGTGATGTTTGCTCGCAGGTACCAATTTACGCCAGCTAGATCAGGGAAAGCCCCACTGTGTCCAGGTTATCAGACAGTCAGGTACCGATGTACACCCCCAGGGGGTACAGCGCCGGGTCAGACTGGGTCGGAGAACGACTCCAGGTCCCGCAGTTCCAGCGGTTTTCCAGCGGGTACGCGACACGCTCACGTCATAGGGTCAAAGGTATATCCCCGTACGACATGGAAACGACAAACAACACGATAGCTCATAAGCCGCAACTTCCTGCAGAGACTTGAGGATCAAGCTGGGTTAAAACCGCTAACGGCAGCCCACATGGACAGAATTTGCTTGTTTTTTTTACGCCAACCTGTACGACGTCGCTACTTGTATTGATATAAGCGTGCAGAATCACGATCGGCTTCTTGGGTTTCGCTCCCTGAAAACAACATGAGGGAAAACCGTTGCTGAGAACACCATTTTCTCTGCCCCAACATAAAATGTTGATTACAACTGGAGCATATCTATATATGGAGCCCACTGAAAACGCTGTCACAAAAAATCATATAGAAACAAATTTAGGATTGGCTGAAACAGTTTTCACAGTTACAGTCAAGACTGGTCACCTAAAAAATTCGTAATACTGCACCCCTATTACCGATTCATAGACGCAAAGCTGACAATGCAAAACTGTACACAATAAACGACTGGCATTATAACATCAGTCCTTAAGTCTAGCTGACGGCCCGGGGGCGTGTTACACAAGCCGACTTACCCGTCTGAGCAAGGACGAGGCCCCGATGAAGCGGATGCAGCGGTGGAACAGGAAGTGGTCGTTCATCAAGTTGATGCCTTTGACGACCAGCGCGATGCCCAGAAGAGTCAAGGCAGCAAACAAGAGAGCTGCGCAGGGAGGACACAGGGTTAGGAGGCATGACACACAATATATCATCTCGGTGTCTAGTGTATGTACTAGAGGGGTGGCGGCCCACCAAATCCAGAGGGACAAGTTCTCATTCATTGAAGGATAATGCAAATACAGTTTAAGTGTCTGCAGACTACGAACAGACTTGCACGCGCAAGACCCGCATTTTCACGTTGTATGAGTCCGGACATTTTTAAACAGTTGCATGATTCATCTACGGGGGCACACATTGTTTACGCGTGAACTCGTGAGGCCAAGGACTGAGTCACAGTATGAATGGCTCACAGAGAGCGACATCCACGAGGACTTTCAACACACACTGAGTCAAAGCCTGCTCGTGTCGATTGTTTATATTTTCCCTGAAGTTTCCAAACTTCATCTCAGCTCATCAAAGCTCCCTCAAAACCCACATCGACCGTCCCGGTGAAAGCATCAAATATTGCAAAGCTCTCTTAAACTTTTAACCCTTCTTAACAATGACTTCTTGTTCTATTCGCTATTCATCATACGGATATCCGGTCACCAACAAATGAGCTGGCGCTTTTCGCAGCTGCTCACGTGCGTAGATGTTGGCGGGCTCCGTCAGAACGTGGACGCTACAGTCAGATGTCTCGCTGGGGTTGAGACGGTACCATCCAAACTCGCCGAAATGCTGCTCGAGTCTGCCGTACATTATATAGTTAGTATAGAAACAAACGACCAATATAGACAGACAGGCGGGTAACCCGCGACAGTGACAACAGAGATCACGAGTGCTCCCTCTCCATGTGTAGGCAAGTAAGGAACAGACCTTTGGTCTTTCATTGTGAATACAATTTTATTTTGTGTTTTAATTAAACTCGGGTCTTTGCTTTTCTGGGATAACGCAGCTATCACTACATACTCAGAAAATGAGAGAGCCAACATATTAGTGTCATGGTCATCAAAACCGGCATAACAGTTTACACGACAGGTGTAAAAAGCTACCGAAACAGCTGTAGAGATTGAAATATTAAGCCTTCAAATTTCATCTGCACAGTACCTATGTTGTAATACAAGGGCATGTCTCTAATCCTCCACTTGCGTGCTGCCACATTCCGAGCAGCCAGACTACAGGTGTACGAATATCGCATAAAAATCATAATACTTAACTTAAGATTCACGCATTCTGTGCCCCAAGCGAGACTGTCGGAGTTAAAACCACAGGAGGCGACTCCATCCCTTAAAAAATAAAGTCGAGCCACCAAAAGCGGCAGCAGCCTCCGAAGAGCAGGCTGGCCAGTCGCTTCCGCCCACCTGCACAGGTCGGAGCCGTTGGAGAGCCGAAGCGACAGCGAGGTGGGGTAGGTGGTGTTAACCACCTGGTATTGGTGACCACCCGGCGGGACGGTGACGTACCGCCACGGGTCGCACTGTCAACACAGCGCAGACACGTGCGAATCAGCCGCTCCCAGCAGGGAAGAACTGAGCATGAACGCTCGTAAATGCCGACTAACTGAACTAGGCAGTCAATCGCGTGACCGGTGGCTCAGTTCCGAGCGTCCCACAGAGAGAAAAAAGAGGAGGCGGATTTTGATCGGACATTACAGATTCGATGTAACAATGAATTTGGTAAAATTGCTATCACTGACTTACAATGATTTTCCATGTAGTGGAACTTATTGGCCTGCCTAAAAAAACTGCAAATAGAAAATACAAACAAACGCATTGTTAACTTAGGCACTATCGAAATCGGTCATCAACACGCATAGGAGCTTTGAACGTTTCCACGTAGCCAGCTTAGCAAAGCTGATATTCCTGGCTTTGAGCAGTCCCTTCTAGTCTTTTCCGTACTGTTCAGTACTGCGAAGAAAGATGCGATCAAAGATCAGCCTTGGCCTCAATGAACCATCCTTATCTAGGGGCCACATGGATTACCAGTTATTTCTAGAGGTGGTACTCACAGGGTGAAACTGATAAAGTCTAGAGAATATCACAACAAGTGCGACTTCGTTTTCCCACGAAACCGATATCAGACCACGTTTTACACCCGAAAACCGAAGTTGGCTACCGGAGCGACTTGTGCTCCTCTCTTAAAATTTGAACGATATGACGAATGTGTTCATCCCACTCCTTGGACTAAGTCTTCATAATTTACACTGACACCAATTTCGCACTTACTGTTAACTGCCGCAATTGCACTGTTGCAGGTAACTGTTGGTACATCCTAACACCCCCTCCCCCCATTTTGCACAATCATTGTCTCAAATATGGTGTCGAATCGGCATCCTAAAATAATGGTGCCTGCCAGTACACTTTCTCACAGTACGTGGACCAGTTAACGCAATTTAAGAGCAGCGGTAATGGGCAGCGTTCGGATAGGAACCCGAAAAAGAGGGTGCACAATATGTCCCGCACCATTATGAACATTTCAAATCCGCCATTATTTTTGGCACATCCAGAAATACCTGTTCCATTCGACAACATCTCGGTGAAACCAACCCAGAAGCATCAAAACACACAAAGTTATACAACGTAACATATACAGGGGCTTTACGACAATTGTAACCAAATATCCAGACCCACAACTGCATCTTTTGCCCAACACTTCTATCCGCTGCGCGCTCTTAAATCCATCTGGTAACACCGTACCCACCTGGTAACACTCGTCCGACTGGGCCCACAGCGTCAGACTCTCGGTGTACGTGTTGTTGACCACCAGGCAGGCCTGGTCCACTCCCAGCTGTCGGTGGGAGCCGGGGCAGGTGCTGGGCCGCTCCAGGTTCATCCCCAGTACGGACGGCGGCGCCGCCGGCGCCTTCACGGCGGAGCTCATGGCGGCAGTGACCGGACAATGCCCCGAGGGGACTAACGGCAGCCAGCGGCCTGGCAACTCAGACCAGCTGCACGCACCTGCGCCAACAGACAGAGATAGCGCTGTATGAGTGGAAACAAACACTTATATCACAGTGAATTTGTATCGCCTGCTCCCGCTCACAGGGTTTATTTCTTTTCCCGTCCCAGTATTTTAAGCTGTGGTTCGGGTCCGACAACTACAGCAGATCACTTGTCATGAAACCCAGTCTTCACTTGAACGCAGTGAATCGAAAAACATGACAGAATACAGACTTAGTTTTCATGGTCAAAATAGGATCAAGATCGGACCAACGATCAGGATACATCGTGGAGTCGTCGAGTTCAAGTGCTATGTTCTCAGCACTTTTACAAGGACCGCAGTATAGTGCTGGTAAAATAGCACATGCTGGACTCCATCGGCAGTCCGATCTGGATCACATTTTGACCATGGAGCTTGGGTCACAGATTACAAAAGTCAGAGTAAATGACGCATAGCGACAATTTGTCGTAGCCCATCAGTTCACCACTCTGTGCTCCACAATATCAAATATATGGGACTAGGATTACTATCCAATCTCACTAGGCCAGGCAATCACTACATTTCTAAGAGTAAGCCAAAGGCCACAGGCCCTTGTAAATCTGAAAGTTGACTCAACGCTGTTGGCAACAGTAAAGTTGGCAAGGATTTGGACAAGAGCATCTCCTGAATGATGCTGAGAGGATGAACAGCCTCTTGATAACACGACATGCCTTGATTAACAATGAGCCATGATGGGTCTGTAATGACCTAGAGGTTACGTAGAGTTAACTAGATTACCTAATAGCGGAAACTACAAAATACTACCAAAGAAATCATTCTGGAGTCTCAAATTCAAATTTCATCAGTCCAAATCCCCAGCTCATCGGTCCGAATCCAAAGTTCATCAGTCCAAATCCAAAACTCATCCAAAGTCCCTCTGTCTCCCAACAAACACCAATTAAAAATCGACCACTACCAGACACAACTATTGGTGCAGGAAGCCAAGCAGCATGTTCCCGCAGAAAGTGGTAGGTTGGAGAGTGCCAGTCAGAGTGCTGGATAATCCATCCAGCGTCTACTCACAAGAGGCTGACGTGCCCGACCGACCCGGCTCTCCGCTGCCCGCAGCGCACCGCACACGACTGAGACACTCGAGTGTAATCCTCCCTGTTTATCCAATCTGCCGTATCAGCCCGGTCACAGACGCCTTGCACGGTGTCGTGCAGAGGCGACAGCGGCCGAGAACGCAAACAATGCAAACATGGTGACCGTCAACGCAAACTGGTTCTCTTCGGAAGTGGGAAGTGACAAGTTATGGCCAGAATATGTATAGAATCCGAATGCGTATTTCAGATATTAAAGGCAGAGCGAATGCTTTTAGCTTTTAGTTTACTTATTACACCCCCAATAGGTCATGTTCCCAACTAAACATAGGTAGCACCTTTCCCCAGGACTCTACCAGGCCTGTCGGGACACAGGGCACAGGGCGCGATGATTTGGTGCTGGGGGATGGTGAGGTGTCTGGGTGGTCGCGTTGGTCCACAGTTCTTTCGGGGGTTGTTCGCGGTCCGTCTTTTGTCAGTGTATGCCGGTGCAATAGATGCTGCCATCTCGAAGCGACCATGATGTAAGGATCAAACAATCGAAAGACTGCAACTGGTAGACAATCTTATCTGATTTTCGAACATTTTTTTGTGTGGCAACTGGTGGTTAGCCAGGAGCGATGTTACGCTTCCCAAGCTTTCCCACTTTTTTGTTGTTGTTGGGTCCCAACCCCATGTGTTCAAAATTTCACTTCACTGGAGCTAATTTGAGCCGCTCTGTTCCTCGTTCCACTCCGTCTCTACCTGAACCTAATGAGCTCTCCTCCTGGTCTGCATCCTGTCAGCCCATAAAAATAGAACAAAGAAAACTTAGTCCAATAACGAGGTGGGAATTGGTTACACCAAAGAAGCACTGTATCTGCCCAACTGGCAAGTTGCAACTGTCTGCTTCAGGTGTGGAGCCTCCATCTTCGCCTCGCTCTACTTCGGGGCTGCGCATGAGGAGTCCACCGCTGTCCGAAGTCAACCAGTATTGCGACTAGAGAGCAAAACATCAGCTGCATTCTCCAAGAAGCTCTAAATTAGTCACAGACCGGCGCCATCACCGCGTGCCGATGCAAGAGAAGTGACCCTCTGATCCCTGTACTGGACCAGAGCGTCACTTCAATTCAGGATCCGGGATTCTGGATTCAGGGTCACTCTGATCCCTGCACTGGAGCTATGAAGACTCTCCAACGAGATGTCGACTTGCCTAGGCTACAGACCCCGTATGAAGCGGTGCCACCCGCGCCTCACCACCGGCAGCCGTCGACCGGTCACCCGCGGTCAGCCTGGGGCGGCCGCGGTCCGCTGGTGTTCGGCTGTCAGCCCGGGGTTCACACCTGGATCCGCATCTCCCCGGACGGACGGCAGCTCGGCCGAGGCGATCGCAGACCGCTCAGCTACCGTCTGTCCTCGCGTAAACCGCATCACGCCTGCTTGCCGGTAACACACTACGCTTTGCGTAATGGAGAAGTGAGCGCCCACCCGCGGCGGCAGCGTAAGCGCCCCCCTCCCCCCCAGCGGCAGCGGTAGCGGCGGAGACATCTTGGCACTCTGCACATCCGAAGACCTGCTTTCAGAACCCTGATGGATGGAAAGAATCACAGATGACTGAAAAATAAGAACAATATAAGGGCGTAAGAGCGGCGAATTTAACATCTCCAACAAGCCCAATGTGCATGCACCATCAAAATTATATACAGAGCCCCATGGTCTGCTGCTCCTCTTCTCCACTACTTGTGGAATTTCCCAATTGTAGCAGAGTAGTAGATGACATACATAAAATTCAAAACTATTACAACTGCTGAAACTGTCACAGAAACTTCCATCCTAAATATTATAAGATGGAAAATAACCGAGGCTCCAGGGCCAAAATGCGATCTGGATCAGACTGTCAATAGGATCCACCAGGTGCTTATTGCCCAGCTCTGTAATATGGTACATGCTGGAGTTCTGGGAAAATGCACTCAACACAATCGACCGACTTTATTTGTAATTTTGTTATAAATACATAAATATATACTCCACGATGTATCCTGATCAATGGTCCGATCAGATCACATTTTATCCACGGGAACTTAAGTACAGGCTATACTAAGAACTTTATTAGGAAGTTTTTTCGTTTTTTTAAGGGCGTTTTTCGACACCGCAAACCAGTTCACGCCATTGAAATGCATTGGGCTGGCTACACAGCGCAAAAGGAGAAAACGAAAAACGTCATTAAAGAACAAAAAAACGACCTTGAAAAAGAAAAACGTCCTTATCAACAAAAAACGTAGTTAAAAAAAAACGAGAGCGAAAAACTTTAAAGTTGAATTATTTGAACTTTATTTCGTTTTTTTTTACTTTATGATCATTGTTTACAAGGGTGGGGAAACTGTTGTTATCATCACTAGAATGGCAGATGGCGGTGTAGGGTAGGTTGATTAAATATTGGAGCAATTCAGGGGGCGGACATGAGATACTTCTCTAGAATTCTGGGGGTTTTGAAGGTTCCATTTCTGGTTCTAACAGTTTTTTGGCAGCAAAATTTAACATGTAATTCCAATGGGACTGTTTGGAGGGGTTTGGGGGCACGGGCCAGTGGGAAAATTTAAGTGGTGCTTAAGGGTATATTTTTTATTTTTGGTATGTAAAATTGATCAGGCTATCTTCTGGGCGCAGTTTTTAGTCTATAAAGCGCTTTTATAACAAGGAAAATCCACGATGAACTTCATGCTAATTCCTTCAGAATTCTGTTTCAAACATTTCGATTACCCAATCAAAACGCTGCATTCTACCTTATGCTAGCAAAATTAAAGTTATCTTGAACAAAACCCTTCAAAATACTACCATATCCTCAACGTGCTGCCAAATCAGGCAGTCAGCTGGCTGTCATGTCCGAACCGTATCTATAGGAACCGTGGGAGCAATTCATATATTTATTTTGTATGATAGGAAGACCCAATTGCTGCATTTGGCAAGTAAACATGCGCAGAAGCTATTTAGAAGTGATATTGCACTCAGGTGGTATCTAAGGGGTGTTGATGGGGGATGTGGTGCCATCGCAGGTGCCTGGGCTTCACACTCTGGTTTATATATTTAACGGTTCCAGGCGGGTATTTATAGGCGGATCCAGGAGGCAAAGGGGCACTTGCCCCCTAAAAACCGCCCACAGGTTCGAATGACACCCCCTGACCCCAGGATGCGAGTATCAGCACCCCATTTATAAGATTGGTACCCTTGCTACTAAGTTGTGTCGCCCAAAGCTAGCGCCTGCTGGTCCAAATGGCACCAGGGTTGATAAAATCAAATAGTACATCTGGAGCCAACAAAAACAAAAACACTTATTGGAATCTTGCTTTGCCACTCTACTGTGAGAATGAATTCAGCTGCGTCTGTCCGACACTCAGCGATTACGCTGACATTATGTGATTATGTCCTGGCTTTGATTTGCTTCCATACATGTATTCAGGTACGCCGCATATCCCATACACAACACATACCAGAGGGAAACACTTGACAGGATTAAAAGGAAATGAGGAACGTTGGAAAACGAACATCGGAGAGTGAGAAATACCAGAGGATTCCAGAAATAAGAGAAAAAAACTGCACAAGACGATTTCCGGACGGGGAGTGCTGGGATGAGCGGGACGGCAGCCTCGTGAGAGGGGTCCCCTGAGAGGACGGGCGCGGAACAACGGGCATGTACGGCGGGGGCGGGTGCAACGGACGAGCGAGCCGCGGACGGAGCGCAGGAGACCGACGACCTACGCGCAGTGGGGGGGGGGCAAGTGACCCACGGACGGAGCGCAGGAGACCGACGACCAACGCGCGGGGGAACAAGTGACCCACGGACAGAGCGCAGGACACCGACGCGCGGGGGGGACAAGTGACCCACGGCCGGAGCGCAGGAGACCGACGACCAACGCGCGGGGGGGGACAAGTGACCCACGGACAGAGCGCAGGACACCCACGCGCGGGGGGGACAAGTGACCCACGGACGGAGCGCAGGAGACCGACGACCAACGCGCGGGGGGGGACAAGTGACCCACGGACGGAGCGCAGGACACCGAAGACCGACGCAGGCAGAACCTAGCCATATCTGAAGATTTCAGTGAGGATCCAACATTACATTGCACAAGACTCATTCAAGATACTGTGTATGGCATAACAAAAACCGCACAGGATATACTGTGCAATATCATATATGGCATGTAAGGTCATTGCTGGAGAATGCCAGTGACTAGCACATAGTGGTGATATCTATTCCTGTTGTTAAAACTGTGTGTAAGTAAATCACCCAGTCTTCCTGTCTTCTTTTTAGTATTGGTTAGTATTGTGAGCAGGTGAATAATTCTCATGAGGAAAGATCCTACAAGAATGGCAAATAGTTTCTATAGGATAGGATGAAATCCCATCAGATATGTATTGGATTCTTATATGAATAGTAATACCCGGCGCAGATGCCCCCCTTGGTTTGACCGTGCTGTGCGGACAGCCCTTCAGTTGAAAGAAGCAGCGTTCAGACGGATGCGGCGTAACACCTGCGAGGAAACGAATTCCACTTTCTCCCTGAAACGGAACCAATTCAAAAACCTAGCAAACGTTAAGTATAATGAATATCTCCAAAAACTCACTGATGATCTGAAAACAAACCTAAAAGATATTGGTCATTTGTCAAATGCTTAAAGAAAAAACCTCCCGTTTCCAGCGTTCTCACCAAATTTGATGGCTCATTAGTTTCTGACGACACCGAGAAAGCCGGCCTCCTAAATGAAACCTTTGCCAACAAATTTACAGATCCCGCCGTCACAAATTTTCCGACTGCTCCCGATTACCCTCTTGACATCTCACTGGGAAATCCCCAAAACAGACACAGGCGAAGAGAAACGTAGATCACTGCAGCTGTGCCAGTGGATCACCAGCCGTAATGCTAACTGCCCTCCAATAAACATTTTTGTTCGCCCTAGGACGTATCTCACGTTTCATACCACTCACCGTCCCCGACCGGTCTCATCGTGGCTGGCATGGAACGCCAGCGATAACCCAGTTCACCCTGAGAACTGTGAGCGCGAGGATTCTTTAAAGGGAATGTGGCACCTTGGTCGAATCCTGGAATTTAGTGTTATTCGGCGTACTTTTAGTAAAAAATAATGAAACCACTCACGATTTCTCTGAAAAACGTACAATAACCTCAATATTTGGTTTTTAAAAATACTCCTCTAGAAAAAGAAATAAATATCAGCCTGTGGATGATGTCACGATCTGGCAACCACTACCATACTTGAAACGCTTCAAGGGCTTCGATTGGCTGATGCTCATCGTGACGTCAGCATATGGCGTCACACCAGTAGCTCCCAACAATGGCCGCCGGCGACGGGGGGCTGAGGGGGCTGGTGTCAGGTAGATTTTAGCTTTTTTTTCTACGGAAATATCGAGTTCCAAGACAAATGAAATATGGAGTACCGGGTTTTCCGACCTGCTTTACAACTTGGCTATCTCAGTTAAAATCACGTTGTGAAGGTGCCACATTCCCTTTAATATCTGGTGCTGTTTCAAAGGCAGAAAGATAAGGAAAATGGGGTCAAATTCATAGGCGGAATGCAGAAAATGCACTAAATGCGCTCGCCGAACCATGCTTCTTGGGGCCTGCCCAGCTCATCTCTCCCCCAGTGCTCCGACCAATCCAATGGCACCATAGTACAACGAGACAAAAGTTTGTTGCGTGAAGCCCGTGTCCTGCCCAGATAAATTGACTTGAGGTAGGCTTAACATAAACACGCATTTGGAGTAAGCCAAATCATACCGTTTTCTCATGTATGCTTCATTTATTTGGAAATCCCACTTATAAATTGCCGTTGACGGTGAAGGCTTTTCCATTTATCCGATCCCAGCACTTTTATCATCACCTCACCTCCCAGCGCGGGGCCGTGTCTTCCTCTCATCCCCTCCCCCCACAGTCGGCCAGGAAATCCGACACCGTACAGCAGTCAGCACGCTGTAACCTATGACGCGAGTTTACTACGGCCAGAAAAGCACCGTATTTTATGGGAATTTAAGCCTTAGCGTCCATCTACTATGGTCGCCAGAGGCATTCACCGCCGCCTCGGATTGCCCCAGATGGTACGCGCTAACTTACGCCGGCGCGCAACTCCGCGCGATCGCTCTCTCCTGAACATCCCTCCAAATCGCTTACGCGCAAACTTACGCCCAAATCAGCGCGGGCGTAGGGAGAGCGCGGGCGGAAGCTACGCGCAACTGGATCCCCCAGCCTAAGGCATCCTTTTACACCTACGGTCATCTTTCTGTCTGTTTGTTATTTGAGTTGAAGGGCACGCCAACCAGTCATCTTTCTGTCAGTAAGGAATGAGGATATTCAGCGAAGTACATTTCCTTGAATTCCAAGGGAGTCTAGTTTGGCAATTATCAGGCTGTGACAAACAACATCAAAAGCCTTGCTGAAATCAAACAAGATGACATCACATATTGCTCCTTTGTCTGCCAATCTAGATACTGTTTCATATACCAGCAGCAATTGGTCCATCGTGGAGCGGCCTGACCTAAAGCCAAATTGGTGTGTAGTGAGTATATTATTACTCTACAGATAGTCTGTCAGGTGTGCAGCCACTAATCTCTCCAAGGTTTTGCAACAAACAGATGTTAGGCTTATGGGGCGGTAATTCTGGGGATCATACCTAGCTCCCTAAAATGTTGAAAATTGGTAGAACAAGGGATGACTTCCAGGCAGTGGGGACTTGGCCTTCCTGTAAAGATCTACTGTATATAATGTACAATGGATAGGCAAGTTCAGGAGCACAGTTCTTTAAGAGCAGGGGATGCATACAGTCTGGACCCATTGCAGAGTTGCCATCAAGCCCATGCAACGCCTTAAGCACATTATCAAGAGTAATGGATATGTCTCCAAGTATCCCATCAAATTCCTGGTGGGCAACTGGGTCTCCTGTCAGAAGTTGTTGTTGTTGGTGTTCTGACAGAAGTTGATGGGCATTTGGGTAGTTGAGCAGTTCATCTTTGATTGAATTAAAGTAAAAATTGAATTAAAAACTGAATTAAAGTATAAATTGTTTGATCAAAGTAACAAGACTGTGGCCACTGGTTATTATCCACATTAAGCCAAATATAAAAACAAAATTACCTTTTAAAACAGTATGAACCTAAAATTTAACAGTCAAGTTGCAGAGCTAGACATTAAGCTGCTTTTCTTAAAAAGTCACACATGACTAAAATCAATTCAAATACAACTACAGGAGAAGACATTTTTATTTGAAAAATGATTACTTCAAACTTTAAATAGCTTTTGAAAACATTGAGAAGAAAAGTAGGTTCCAGCCTTTTACTGGAACTGTTAACATATTTCAATATTAGTGGAGTGGCCCCCAAAAATTTTGCAAAAGATACATATAATTGACAGTTTCATAATCAAGGTTTTTCATATAGCAAGAAAACACAACAATTTTTTCTGTGTATCTCCCTTTAAAGGGAATGTGGCACCTTGGTCGAATCCTGGAATTTAGTGAAATTATGTGTACTTTTAACCAAAAATAATGAAACCACTCATGATTTCTCTGAAAAATGTACATTAAGCTCAATATTTTGTTGTTAAAAATGCTCCTATAAAAAAAGAAATAAATATCAGCCTGTGGATGATGTCACGAGCTGACAACCACTACCATACTTGAAATGCTTCAAGGGCTTTGATTGGCTGATGCTCATCGGGACGCCAGCATATGTCGTCACACCAGTAGCTCACAACAATGGCGGCTGGCAGCGGGGGGCTGATTGGGGGCTGGTGTCAGGTAGGTTTTAGCTTTTTTACGGAAATATCGAGTTCCAAGACAAATGAAATATGGAGTACCGGGTTTTCCGACTTGATTTAAAACTTGGCTATCTCAGTAAAAATCACGTTGTGAAGGTGCCACATTCCCTTTAAGGCATTAAGAGTACAGCTTTCTCCAAAAGAAAACAAAACAAATTAAGATTGAAATGATTGACAAGAACACAGATCATATAGCCTGAGATGAGGTGGAGTGACTAGCTTTATGGCTATTTTGTTTGAATTTCCTATAATAAAACTAATTATTATGTACGCAATATACATAAAACTGGCCCGACACTTAACAGTAAGTGGTTTACAATTGAAATGCACTACATCTGCTTCACCAATACCAAACAGTCTAGGTACTATAGTCTGCAGTTGTGTACTCCGAAACAGCCTTCTGTTACTTGACACCTGGCCTACCCAAGTTCTCTATTACCCTGGGCCCAACCACCCAATATCACTTTAACAATTAAAAAACCCCATACCGCCAACAACACCCATACCACTTTCTAAAAGTAAACAAGCCAAAGGGCCGTGATGGAACCCAGAACATTAGTCGCCGCCGTTGCGTCAAATTGCCCACAATACGGAGTATGTTTCGTGTACAATAACTTTCCTAAGAAGCAAGTTTTCGTTAATGTCATTTGTTCATTGAATTAAAATTTTCTTATGAACGGAGTCAATGAACAATTTTTGCCTACCAATAGTGCATAATTTGTATAATGAATGCTAAAATAATTGTGTTCGTAAGCTGAAAACAGCTGACAGTATTGGTACTGGCAAATTATTTGAGCCATTGGACGAATAGAAACCCTGGATTTGCAAAACATTTTGAAGAGTAGCAAAATATTGAAGCGCCGAACACTCTTTTTATTTCGCAGCGTAATGCTCAATTGGCCCCGGTCAACGAAAGTGTTGGCACCTGGCGGATTTTTTTGAAAACGCCAGTAGAGGGACTGACGTCTGGCGCGGCTGCTTCATATCCGGCGCATTGTTGAACGCGGTATAGATTTTGAACGTTTATTTTCAGTCGTGGTGAACTCGTTGCTCAGAAAAAGTGAAGTTCATGTTGGGTGGACGTGAATATTGAATACTGGCGTTATTTTCTTGTTTGTTATAATCTTGGAAAGTTCAAAGAAAATGAAAGTGAGACAGATAACCATTACATCCAATCAGAACTGCTGCGTTCCTCAGTGTGTATCCCTCCGAAGAAAGTGTCCAAGTCTCAGCTTTCACAAGTTTCCTCAGGATAAGGTGCTGTCCAAGCAGTGGAAGTCGAATCTGATAATTGGGAAGAAGATGGGCTCAAATGCTGCTGTCTGTTGCAGACATTTTCAGCCATCTGACTTCCATTCACATCCACCTGGTAAGCGGCTGTGAGGCCAGTGTGCAAAGTATGGCATTTTCGACGAGATCTCGTCCGTTCGAGTTCCCTTGGAGACAAGACCGAGTGGTGCGAACTTTATCAACCTGATGCGAATTTGCGAGGTTAGTGACACTTAAACTAAACAAATAATGGCTGAATGGCCATTAAGACACAGGAGGTGCCTTATAAGAAGTCCTTAACTGACTAATGATTGAGGTAGCATTGCACTGTAGGGGTAGAAATGGGTGCATTTTTCCCCTGGTATGTGGCAGATTGGTGCGATTTTTTTGGAGGCTGGTGGTGCGAGAACTTTAGATGGCTGGTGCGACTTGTCTGGCCTGCTGCCATACTTTGCAGACTGGCTGTGAGGCAATCTCCAGTTCCGCTTATGCCTCCTTCCACTCCCCTTGAGCCTGCTTCTAGCAGGAGTAAGCCTTAATCCTTGGGCCGTCATCATAGGCGGATCCAGGATTGCCGATCAGGGGCACCTTCCCGGGGGCGGCGCACCATTCTTAACCGGGAAACCCTATCGGTGGGAGCCGACTTTCGTGTCCTGGGAGGGGGATGGTGGTGGGAAGGGAAATTTCAGGGGGCGTGGCCATTTCAGGGGGCGCCGAGGGTTGATGGTGGTGGGCACATACCCCCTTTGCCCCCTGGATCTGCCTATGGGGCATGTGCCCACTTTGCCGTCCCCCTGGATCCGCCTGTGGCTGCATTCCTTTTTAGCCCGGAAAACTGACACCTTAAAATAATTCGGTAGATATACGCCTTTATTTGTTCCAAGCCGTCTGAAATTCCAGTTTGAATGTACGATGGAAAATGCGTTTCCAAACACAAGCGTCGCCACCGGCAAAGAAGTGGGGGGGGCAGCAAACTTCAACCTGATGCTGACTACAAGCTTTACTCCTTGGGACCAAAAACTTTTCGAATTTGCATTCTTCTCTGCCTTCCGCAGTGGCTGGTTATAAGCCGCTGCCACATACCAAACATAGAACACGTATAATTCACCGCTTAACATGCTATTCCCGGGGCCCACCAACGTTGTTTACCTTTTGGAGTCCCTCTTTCGCGGCCATCTTGGAGGGCACACTAGCGCCGCTGGTGAGCGTGACCGGGGTCAATTCTCTCACTCTCTTCATCAACAAGCCACCACGGCAGGCAGCAAGCAACCAACCAACAACAACAAGGCACAACAAGGCACGAAGCGTGCAACAAAGAAGGTAGAAGCCTATTGTTAGACAAAGAGGGTGACGGACGGACGAGCAAGAAGCAGACGCAGGAGACAAGGAAGGAAGGTACTTACAGGGCTGAAATTGTGACCGTGAACGTATCAGGAGGCCAGGGTGGTGCGCAGGTAAGTAGGTGTGCTTATTAGGGTGGGTTGATTTTGCATATTTATTTTTGATCCCCGCTCCCCGGGCAATTTCTGATGTCTTGGCACCCAGTGATCACGAATCAGTCCAAACAAAGTTTATTTGATCATTTTTCGTGCTGGCGAGAATGAAAAGTTTGCAGAGGAAAAACATGATTTTTGAGCCAAATTGCTTCCTGCGGATAGGAATGACAAATTAAAAATTAGACAAAAATACTAGCCAATTGACACATCTATTGCCTGCAAAATGACACCATTTCAAATGATCTATGCTTCTCCATAATCTTGAAGCAAGAACAAATGTTGCACATGTTTCTGCGTATTGCATCACGCTGGCTACAATGGTACTGCCGCTGGGCATCGTTTCCCCTACCTTCTGAACAGTGCTGAGTCTCCAGGACCGATTGAGTATGCTGGTCCTGCGTCCTGTCTGCATCAAACTTGAAAAACATATGATTGCATTGCTTGTCTGGTGGTTAAAACACTGAATTTTATGATTAAAAATTGGAGTACAAGTCCCACACACACTGCTGTTCACCTAAGCATGATTGATAAGAAGGGCCCCTCATAGACATGCGCCCAGGCAACAAATATTGATTTTGTCATGCCGGTTCAGAGAGGCCTGCTTTCCTCCCTGAATATTCAAGCTTACCTGTCTGAGATACATTATGATACATACCTTGTTTACAATTCTCGACATGTATGGTGAGTTTGAAAGCATGATTAGTTTCAAGAAGTCAATTTGTGTTGTTTTATAAATATGAGCACCCTCTGATGCAAAGCAAAATGTCATAAAATGTACCAAGTGGTGTCTTATGACCTGCACCACAACAAGCTTCCTCTGAATCTGGATGGGATTGGAAGGGTTTTGCTTATTAGAGCGCAACAAAATGGAGTGCCGAATTCCAGTAAAAATACATCATAAGTCAAGTTGTGGATGAAACCACCTCTGTGTGGGACCGGGCTTCTATCCCGACCATGAGAAAAGACAAGGTCCTAGTTCAGATAAACAGTCTGTGGAAGGAGATGGACTACACTAGAAAAGGTGGGCCACACAGCTGGCAGAAAGCCGCTAAAGGCCCGTTTCACACCAGGCTGGATAGTCTATGCGATATCTTCTCGGCTGCCAGAGTGCCGGAGCACTCGGAAGGCATTACATTCATGAGAGACCATTGCTTGGACCGCCCGATGACGATTGGCCCAGTAGACGGTGTCATCATCGAGTGATTGCGTCGGTTGATTCAACGTCAAGCGAGGAGGATGACAGTAAGGGAGCCTACACTCAATGCCGCCAGTGCAAAGCCATGTGCCCAGTCAACCCCTGTACCAGCTGCCTTTGGGCCTTGACCCGCTGCCCAATCAGCTAATCGAGCCATAAGCTTGGTCACCTGGATGAACTGATGGCAAGCGATGATGGAAATTCCGGACATGCCGGTTCCGCCGCTGTTGAGACCGCCGCCGCTGGCCTCAGCCTCACCTACGCCCGCTGCAGCCAGCTCCGGTGCTGTTATCTCCGCCGTCAGTGACGACCCAGATTATTATCCCGTAACTCCTCGCGGGACCAAGACATCGAATCTCAGCTTCTTGATGGAGCCGGTAGACGCAGCCAGCATTGGCACCAGAAAAGTCGCCTCAATGCCTTTTATCCAGTACGGTTCTGTCGTAACACGGTCCACACTAGGTACGGTCTTGGACAGGCCAAGAAAGAGAAAACTACAAAAAGTGTAGACTGTGTTACGACAGAATCCTGCTGGATAGAAAGCATTGCGGCGGCTTTTGTGGTGCCAATGCTGGCTGCATCTACGGCCTCCAACAAGAAGCTGAGGTCCGGTGTCTTGGTCTCGCGAGGAGTTGCTGGATTATAAGCTGTGTCGTCACTGACAGCGGAGATAACAGCATCGGAGCTGGCTGCTGCGGAGGGGCCAGATCTGAGGCCAGCAGCGGTGATCTCAACGGCGGTGGCACCGGCAAGGCCGGGATTTCCATCATCGCTTGTCATCAATTCATCCAGGTGACCGATCTTATGGCTCAATTAGCTGATTGGGCAGCTCCGCCGTCAGCGACAAAGACTGCTGGTCGAGGCCCGAAGACTGTTGGTACAGGGGTTGACTGGCCGCATGGCTTGGCACTGGCGACGTTGAGTGTAGCCTCCCTTGCTGTCGTCCTCCTCGCTTGCCTTTAAATCTGCCGACGCAAGCGCTCCATGGTGACACTGTCTACTGGGCCAATCGTCATTGGGCAGTCCGAGCGCTGGTCTCTCAAGAATGCAAAGCCTTCCGGGTGCTCCGGCACTCTGGCAGCCGGGGACATGTCGCATAGGCTATTCAGCCTGGCACGAAACCGGCCCTCAGAGGCCTTCCAGAGCTGGAAGACCACACAGCTCTGTGTGGCCCACCTTTTTTAGTGCAGTCCATCTCCTTCTACAGGCTGTTTATCTGAATTAGGACCTTGTCTTTTCTCATGGTCGGGATAGAAGCCCGGTCCCACAGCGAGATGGTTTCATCCGCAACTTGACTTATGTTTTTTACTGGAATTCGGAACTCAATTTTGTTGAGCTCTGATTAGCAAAACGCTCCCGATCACATTCAGATTCAGAGGAAGCTTGTGAAACAGGTCGTATGACGCCACTTAAAACACTTAATGATACTTCGCTTTCCGTTTGCGGGCGCTCATGTCTGGAAAGCAACACAAATCGACTCAAATCATACTTTCGAACTCACCCTACATCTCAAGAATTATGAACACGGTGCGTATCTCAGACAGGTAAGCTCGAATATTCAGCGAGGAAAGCGGGCCTCTCTGAACCGGCATGACAAAATCAATGCTTGCTGCGTTGACACATATCTATGAGGGACTTTTCTTATCAATCACGCTAAAGTGAACAGCAGTGCGTGTGGGACTTGTACTGGAATTTTAATAATCAAAATCAGCGTTTTTCACCGATAGACAAGCAATGCAGTCAGACGTTTTTCAACTTTGATGCAGACAGGACGCAGGACCAATATACTCGATCGGCCCTGGAGACTCAGCGCCGCTCAGAAGGCCGTGAAACGACGCCCAGCGGCAATATTATTGTGGCCAGCGTGACGCAATACGCGGCAACTTGTGCAACATTTGTCCTTGCCTCGAGATTATGGAGAGGCACAGATCGTTGGAAATGGTGTCATTTTGTAGACAATAGACGTGTCAATCAGCATGTATTTTTGTGTAATTTTTAATTTGCCATTCCTAGCAGCAGGAAGCAATTTGGCTCAAAAATCATGTTCTTCCTCTGCAAACTATTCGTTTTCGCCAGCACGAAAAATGATCAAATAAACTTTGTTTCGTGATCGGGCCTGATTCGTGATCACTGGGTGCCAAGACAGAAATTGCCTGGGGGAGCGGGGATCAAAAATACAAATGCCAAATCAACCCACCCTAATGCTCATATAAGGGAAATCTAGGAAAATCCAACAGGGAAAGAGTTGGGGATGCTCTGTGACAACCTGAGCAGTTGTTTTGTCATTAAGTCACACAAATTATTTCGATAAGTTATTCAGTGACTCAGTTTCCGCGGCCAAAATATGATCTGGATCGGACCACTGATCCAGATACACGGCAGTTAATGGGTCAATCATGTGCTATTTTCTTGGCACCATTGTCCAAACTCTGCTATAGTGCTGAGAAAATGGCACTTGATGGACTCAATTAATTCAGATGCATGAGTAGCTCAGTGTCCTCTATTAATGAGCTGAGTACGGGAACAGAATTGTCAACCTGTGTAATCGGCCAGTCTGCAGAACGTGGCAGGCGACTCGATGAGGCGCTTGGGGCAACCAATTGTGCTTCAACCTGACGACTACTGCATACTCACGACCTTCCACATATCAAAGCAACAAAACAAACTCATGTATGGCAACTATCTTACATTTGTGATGCAAAATTTCAAGGATACTTTTATTTAATGGTATATTCGAGAGCGATTTATCTTCGCCTTGGTGACGCCATTTTCCCATGTCATCAAGCCGTATCAATCAATACTATTAAGAATATTTCGAAAGACAAGCATATTCAAATAGAATAATGTTTTCTAATTTGAATCATTTCCCCTTTTAGGATATTTAGAACAGTTTCATAAGAAAAATGAATTTATAATACTTCCAAAGGACAGAAGGAAGATCCCTTTACGCCTGTGTGACATCACACCATGGACCGGCCCTCCCTCTGGGGGGGCGGGGGGCGACATTTGGTGGCCTTGATTTGGCAATCAAAATATTGCAGAAGAAATGAAGAAGAAGCACATACAGGAAATTTTATTTTGAGTTCTGGGATTGTTTTATGTTAATAAAATTGGGTTTAGAATACAAATTTAGAAAATAATTATAAAATAAGACTGGACTCCTGTTACAAGCGAAGTTCTGTAGGGGTCTGTTCTTGGACTCCTGTTGTTCCTGATTTTCCTCAATGACATTCCAGACACTGTAAAATCAGGTATCAAAATATTTGTGGACGACTCAAAAATGTACAATAGAGCTAACGATTCCACTTCAGTACTCTCTCTCTCTCTCTCTCTCTCTCTCTCTCTCTCTCTCTCTCTCTCTCTCTCGAGGAAGACATCGAAAGAGTTCACCAATGGTCTTTGGAGTGGCAGCTCCCCTTCAACGTCGACAAATGTGCAGTTCTTCACGTCGGCACTAACAACATGCTCCACAACTACACTGTGAGAGGCTCAGTCTTGACAAAGACAGAGGCGGAGAAGGATCTAGGGGTGGCTATTGACAGTGTACTGAAGTTAAGAGAATGGGCTTCTACTGCTGTCTCCAAGGCTCTTCGAGTACTGGCTGTCATCAAAAGTTCATTTGCACACATCGACAAATTGACACTCCATCTTCTTTTTAAGTCATTGGTGCGCCCTCTCCTCGAATATGGTAATGCTTCCTGGGGACCGTTCAACAGGGCTGATGAGAAGTCCTTGGAGAGGGTTCAGCGCCGTGCTACTTGCTTAGTTGGGAGCATTAAAGGCTTACCCTACTCAGACAGGCTATGAGCTCTCAAAATTCTATCTCTATATTTCTGAAGACGCAGAGGGGATATGATTAGGACTTTCCAGCTTCTACACGGTGCCATTGACCAGGACCCCTATCAGTTCCTCCAGCTCGACACGTCCTCGCACACTCGTGGGCACAGATGGAAGTTGCTGAAACCGACAGCCATCTCAAGAGTCCGTCGTGCTGCATTTAGCATCCGCATTGTTAATGATTGGAACTCTCTTCCGTCACATGTAGTGGAAGCCTGTACGCTCGACCAATTCAAGGCAAGACTCGATGCCAACTGGACCCACTTAATGTATGACTGTCCTGACTGACCTGTATTTGCCCATGGGTTGAGCTACATAACCCATGGTCCACCCACTCAGGCACCCGCCTGAGTAAGGCAAAGCAAAGGCTTTCATTCCGATCGAGCTCGCCAGAGAACGGAGTCAGCAGGCCTTTGAGCCTCCAAAATTCCGACATCCTTAGGTAAGGTAAGGTATAAGCGTTTGAAAGGCGCCCATTGCCTGGTTTTCTTATTCACCTCCAGGAACTTGAGGCCAATTATAAATTTCCTTCATCTGGAATCTTTTAAACCCTATTTGGCTTGATGACAAATATGGCGCTTTCTAGACAAATGAGATTTTCCAGCACTAATTAACTGATGATCGTCGTTTCTTTTATTTATGTTTTCCTTTTCCTCTGTGGTTGCCCAGACTGACTGCTGCCCCAAGCACTAGTTCTTGTCCCAAGAGCCCCCCTCTGCCCCAAGCTCGGCCAAAAGCTGCCCCAAATTGGTAGGTCTGCCCCAACGAGATCTCGTCGAAATCTGTCACGTCCTGCAGACTGGGCCATCGGGAGTCTGTCTTCAGGACTCCTGGTTACATGAGTCAATAGGTCTGTTCCCACGGCCGGTATGTGAACATAGTGTAATGAAGCTCCTCATGTATATGGGGTAAATGACTTCACAGTTTATCCTGATCGACAGTCTGATCTGGATTGCCTCATTGCTCAGGGAAACTGGGCCTCAGAAACACCTGTGGAAGGGGGCATTAAGCTCTGTGCACTACGGCACAGTGGATATGAACATGACCAAGTCAAACACCTAAAAAATGACCAGGTACAGATACAGACAGATACAGACGTGTATTTCCGTTGATCCATCACGATATTTAAACACATTTTCACGATTGGTGCAAAAGCATACACGCTTTAATTGAGCACCGCTCGCATCGCCGGCTCCAGTTACATACCACCGCCAGGGAGGAGGATCGACCTGCGCCGCCGCGTGAGCACTAGAGCGCCGCCCCGCTCTGCCACGTCCGCTCCGACTCAGGAGCAATCTAGTCGAAGCGTTTGGTGTTTCGAATATACCTGAAAACAATTGATGCTATTTTTTCTGAGTTTGAATTGCTTAATCAAGAACCATGAAGCAGTATATGGTGTTTATCTGAAGTTTCGAAGTTGCTCATGTTGATGTTCGTTCCGCCACATGAAATGTGACATGAATTTTTTGATGGCACAGGTTAGAAAGTAATTTGGCAGATGCATTGTCATTGACAGTGAGTAGGCCCTTCGGCTATTCATGAAAAGCTGGCCTCCTTGGATTGTACTGTATTGTAATATAACAGGCATTAAGAATAGGGTAAGAATATGCCTTGCTGGTGGATTTCACTCGTTTTTAGTCCAAGCAGACACTTTTGGTGTTTTCCAGCTCCTCCTCAAATCTCCTTCAACCTGCTCCCACTCGTCCCAGCACCTCTTCAAACTTCCTCAAAGCTCCTCCGAGCCAATCTCAAATCTCTTTCAATCTCCTTTTCAACAAGAGATGGGCATTTGAAGGAGATTAGAGTAGCACAATTCTGGCACACAAAGTTCAGTTAAAAAGCAAAACAAAGTTATACAGCGAAGAACGGACATTTAGGGGTAGTTTGTGATTGCCATTTCACTTCAATTTCTGCTAAAATACATTAAATTGATTAAGCTACTTTGCAGCTGATCCCACATTGAACTTCTGACTGATCATTCCTAAATGTTTCGTATGTTCCCCTGGCAAGCAGTGTAGTGGAGATGGCTACAGCAGCATAGGTCAGTGGTATAGAGTGTGGGTCATTGGAAGTGAAGCCATCGTCTGCATTTTTCGAAAGTGGTTGGTAATGCCAAACTCTTTATCTTAATCGCCAATAATGATCGTGTTTACATGAGGAGGAATGCAGAGTGCGCTCCTGTACCAGGCTTTTTCTATAAATTTTCCTTTAGCCGTGATCATAATGAGCGTAATCACCATAAAAGCCGTCAGTTGTGACCCTTGATCCATAAATGCTCAGCCTCTTCCTGCACTGCCTCTCACGACCCCAAACCGGACTGTGTACTCCACCGGGCGATGCGTGCGCGATAACTCGCCCTGCGTCCGTCGTGGCGTCTCGCCGCCGCCGCTGCGTCGCGCACCCTCTGTCTTTGTGTCTCCGGTCTCGCCGCCGTCGCGCCTCTGGTCCGCTGCTGTCGCTCCACCGTTCCCCCACTGTCACGCCGCCGGTCAGTCGCGTGGCCGGCCTCCGACCACGACTCGTCTGTTGTTTTACTATTATTGATGTTTTTCTGCTACTTACAGTAACCATAATCCAGCCCCGCTATTGCCGTGACGGCGTCCGTAGGGAAATTCTCCGTCGCCGGCCCTTCTTCGGAGGCCCGGGTGTCAGTTGCGTGCGTTCCCAATGGATCGGGGACGCTCTGCGCCCTTTGCCCTGTCTGCACCGTCGCCTGCTTCTGTCCACCAACCTTTGCACGACAGCACGTGGGCCTAATGTCATGTGTTTTTTTTGTCTGTTGATAGTCGGCGGTGCTGCTTTGGCTGGGCGTGCTGTTGCTATCTTTCGAAAAACAACAACAACAGATACGCTACCAAATGGGCATCGGAGGCGGTATCATTTTTCGACAATTTCTTAAGTTTCACACTGCCCGTGACATTTGCGCTGATCAGTTGCAAACAACTGACACCTCCTCCCAATCTGCTCCAGCGGGCTCCGATTTTCGCACCTGCTCCGACATCCTCTTAGCTCGTCTCACCTTTTTTGAGGAGGCGCAGGAATAGGCCCATTGTAACGATGAGTATGGCCTACCATGTGCACCACAAATATTTTCTTGAATCGGTGGGGTTTCTCCTGACTTGCCCCATGTTGCCTTTGCACTTCAGAAAGTGGCGCCCCTTTGGAGTATGGTACCTCTGTTTGAATAAAACAACTGTGTCCTTCCAGTGCAGCCTTGCTTGTCCCTGGAAAATCCTGGAATCGCCCCTCTGACAGAGGGTTAGGCCATTTGAAGAGTTGTGTGTTCCACTTTACTACCTCCGTGCCTCCAATACCGACGTCCTGACCAAATAAACGCGGATACGAGGCTGCTTTTCAAAACACAAGATCAACCGACTGCGGCAGGTTATCTGGGAGCATTCCCAGAAAGCATGGCAGGAGCATTCAGTCTACCACACCGATGATAATAATTGTTGGGGCTTATCTGCTGCGTGCGCGGATCGGTGGGAGATCTGTGGTGGTACGAGCAGCACCAGCGCTGACTATGAAACTGTGCCTGTTGGCAGCCTGCAGTGCGAGATGAGGTTGACGGTGACGACGACGGAGGGAGAGCTGTACCAGCTGGACGTTAGCCATGATCTGGAGCTGGAGAACCTGCGAGCTTTCGTCCAGGTGTATTCTCTTTCGAGACAGTTCACATCCTGACAACTTGACTGAACTGATCATATCTCGGTATCTCGGCATATCTTGGCATTTGTCACACTTGTTAGAAGAACTTACAATAAACGCATCACTTGGAAACGCATGAAAAGATTCCAGCAGCATGCATGACAGTGCATTATATTGCCACCTCTGAGTTAAATGTGTGAATAAAGGTGGACATCACCACATAACTGGTGCTGCCCCTCTCAGGTGGAGACGGGGATTCCCTCGGACCAGATGGCGCTGCTGCATGACGGACGCCGCCTCTCCGACGACCGCAGTCAGCTGAAGGACCTCGGCATCAAGGAGGACGATGTACTGCTGGTACAGCCTCTGACATCCGGACCCGTCGCACCGCCGCCTGCCGGTCAGTGTGTGCATGATATAGGATAGGAATCGTGATGTTAGAATCGTCATGCATCGTCGGATGTTGGTGACGTTTGAAGGTATTTGTGCACCGTGACTACACACAGGACTGCTGTTAGAATAGCACTGAATCATTTTTCTAGTAAACAAAAGGACAAAATCCCTGTCTTTAGTATGCGAGAAGTGCCCTCTGCTAAAATGCACAATATAAGTTCCGTCAAATGCGAAATTTACGTCCCTGTGTCGATACCAGAAGCTGAGTACTGGTCGCGCAGTCGGTTAGCGCTCGACTGGGCTGACGGCCCGAGGCATCTTGTTTGTGCAGGGTGTTGCGAGTTCGAGTCCAGCCACAGACAGGATTTAGTGCCCTACCATAGCTCAAGCCTAGTTTTTTCCTTTGCCCTCCGACGCCTTATGACTAACAGTTGGGGTTCATCGTGAGACACCAAAGATATGATGCTAGAAACTGACGTTCGTGTTCCCTCCGATAGGTGGTGCTGCCCAGCGGCCCGCTGCTCCAGCCGCAGGAGTAGACCCGGAAGACCCGCGCTTCATCCGTGACATGTTCCTCGCCAACCGGGACCAGCTGGCTCTTCTGAAACAGAACAACCCGCGACTGGCCGAGGCTCTCCTCAGCGGGGATCTCGGTAAGGAGATGCTTCCCGTAGACTTTTCATCTCTGATTCGGATTATACTTGTCGGCGGTCCTTCCTGACTTCTTATTTCATGAGGCTGCCTACATGTATCCAGGGGGCCAAGGGGCAGATGGAGCCTTGGCGCCCATTTAGACCTCACTTCCTACCTCCTGCCCCAGGATACGTGCATGGGTACCACGCGTTAAGGTTTAGCGTCCCCTGCCCGGGTGCCCCCTCCCCCTCCCCACCCCACGGATTGAAAATCCAGTATCCACCCATGGTTGAAGAATTTATGACTACCAATTTGCTATGCATTTTCCGTTTTATTTTGTCGCCGTCCCCGTTCTTAGTTGAAACTTGCTCAGTCCTTCGTTAAAATTATTCTTCAAATTTATGTTTGAAACCAATTTTAATGAGTTCTATCCAATTCAAGTGGGTACCGTAAGCGGATCAAACATCTCCGTTATGGGGAGGGCATTGAAACCAGGGAACATCATTTGGGTCGGGGAGTTGCTATTCTTTAACACGCGCATTGACGGGGGGCGGGTACCGGAAATAGCAGAAAAACGGCGGCGCGCAGCGCCGCCGTACTTGGCGTGGCTTTTCCCTCATCATTTTTACAACTTCTGTGAAAATTTTAAGGTTAGGTCATCTCAGGTCAGGTCACCAGTACAGGTAAGTGACCTGACCTAAAAAAGTTTAAGATAGCATAAGTCGGAGCAGGGTGAGCCTATCCGATTGAAACTCATATTACATTATGTGCCCAACGAGTTCTCTAAAATATTTTCCGGTATTTTTGATATCGATGACCTAAGGTCAGGTACGAGGCATGACCTCTCCATTGGAAATACATGGAAAAATGGTTTTTACTGAATAACTTAGTAACGGATGGTGATAGAGCGTTTATGTTAGCTGCATTAGACTTGCCTTGTCTTTGCGTTTCTAGTGATATGCATTTTATGTAATTTGACCTTGACCTGACCTCAAGTCAGATCAAATTCTTGATTTGACCTAGAAAGGTCAAATTATATATCATTCGATTTTGCCTGCTGCGAGGATTCATACGGTTCAAGTCGTTTTGCTCTATCTTTACTTGTTCAGTTGTAATGGCCGAAAACCTTAATTTACATGTTATCCCTATGACGGGCATGTTTTAACCTCTCGTGACCTTAAATGTGACCTGAGAAAAAATGGTACAAATATTTTCGATGGAGAAGTGGATGGGCTACCCAACGCCGTTTACCGTTTTTCGCTACCTACCATGGTTCTCGAGATCTTAGGGGGGGCGGGTACCTGCCCCCCTCGTCAAAGCGAAGGTGGCTCAGACCCCCGTTAATGCGCGTGTTAAGGTGCAACCTACTTGGGGGCGCAAATTGCATCGTCTGGGCGCTGAAACTTGTATTCTGGGAGACCTATGATTATGGGGTCGCCGGAATGTTTAAAATAAAAATATGAACGCAGCAATGAGAAGTGGTAGAGAAATACAGTGCAGTCATTTCGGTGTACGATAGGGAAGTCAGGCTCTCCAGTCAAACGGACGGATTCTGAGTGATACGGAACTATTGGTTCTAATCGGCCAGCTGTCAGTCTACTCTGGCTGAAGTGAAATGTGTTCTTTTCCACAGTTTCAGCTTATGGGTTTTACTTTTTGCAGTTGTTGGAAAGGATCGGTGGAAATGAACATGAGATACATTCTTAGCTCCGTTAGTGAAATAATATTGCTGTTGGGATCAATATAATCGGGTCCAACTTTTATGCGGTCATAATTATACAGAACATCAATAATTGTATGGAGCCATGTACATCAACATATTTGTTAATAGCCACGGCTGCTTCCATGTCCAGCATACCTTTCGCAGTGTTTTACGACGTTTAAGAACGCGTTGTGGTGATTCAGGGCATATGTATTGTTTCGGGGCGTTTAAGGCGTTTCAGGCTTCTAATGTCTTCCAGAAATGTTTGATAGTTTTGTTTAACATTTTAAGGCGTTTTAGAGTGTCTGGTAATGTTCCGAAAATTTTGATGGTGTTTTGGACGTTTAACAATGTCGCAATGCAGGGTGTTTCAAGCCACGTCCCATCCTAGTTAGAAGCTCACTAGACTTCAGAACGCTCCATTTAACATTCCCGAAATGTTAAATGGTTTTGTTTAACGTTTCAAGGCGTTTTAGAGTGTCTGGTAATATTCCGAAAATTTTGATGGTGTTTTGGACGTTTAACAATGTCGCAATGCAGGGTGTTTCAAGCCACGTCCCATCCTAGTTAGAAGCTCACTAGACTTCAGGACACTCCTCGGCGTTTCAGTACGAATGAAGTCATTTGAGAGCATCACTTAACATTTCGAATGCCTCATTAGAACACTTCGCTTTGTTTCAGAGCGTTTCACGGCGGTTCTGATGGAGCAGAAGAAGGTGCGAGAGGAGAGGGAGCGGCAGCGGACCCGGATGCTGACGGCCGATCCTTTCGACACCGAGGCGCAGCGGCTGATCGCCGAGCAGATCAAGCAGAGCAACATCGACGCCAACATGGAGGCGGCGCTGGAGCACCACCCGGAGAGCTTCGGCGCCGTGGTGATGCTGTACATCGACTGCCGCGTCAACGGCAAGCCCGTCAAGGCCTTCATCGACTCGGGTGCGGAGTGGCTGTGGTCTCAGCGGACCATCTCATGATAAAATGTGTGCATTTGTTTCTAATAATGTTGGATTATGAGAAAATGTGTGCATTCTTTTTACGGCTGGGAGATGTAATACGACCGCACAAGAAACTGTGTTTAGGGGGAGTTTTAATAGAGGGGGAAGGGTTGGCTGCCTAGGTAGGGTGTAGCACCTGAGTGTGTGTCCGAGTTCGAATGTCTTCCTCCCTCAATTGATTTTCCTCAGGGTTCCTCAGAATTCTGAGGAATTTCTCAGGCATTCTAGAATGCTAACACATGCTTGTACCATTCTTATCACTTAATGTGGGATGGAAATAGGCAAACAAACAAACACGTTAAATTCCAAATAGATCACCCCAGTGGTAAGCAGCGTGTGCGCTGACCCAGTGTTCTGGTGGCGGTACCAGGCGCCCAGACCACCATCATGTCGGCGGCCTGTGCTGAGCGCTGCCACATCATGCGGCTGGTGGACACCCGCTGGAGCGGCATCGCCAAGGGTGTCGGCACGCAGCGCATACTGGGCCGCGTGCACATGGGCCAGATCCAGATCGAGGACGTGTTTCTCACGTCGTCGTTTTCGATCCTGGAGGAGCAGCCGATGGACATGCTGCTCGGCCTGGACATGCTGCGGAGACATCAGGTAGGCTGGTGACGCAACTGGAGTGAGGGGATGGAGAGCTGCTTGGGGTGTGAAACTGATCTAGAGGAGAATTGACAGTATGACTGTAAGTGTTTATTACTGACAGGCACATTCCCGGGTATATGGAAAGTCAATGAAAGGTAAAACATGTAATCACCAACAGCCTGCTTCTAAAAATTAAAGACTATTTCAAAACAGAACAAGCACAGCTGGTCAAATTGTGTCACTGACCTAGAATGGATGCTTGAGGCGTTGTAATAGAGGCAGTTCAGTTCTTGAGACGTCCGATAGGATGGGTCAAAATATCACTAGTTGGTGAGTAAGCTAAAAAAAAATAATTACTACGCGAGGAGCCCGCACAAACACACTCGACTATGCAGTGTTCACTCGACCGAAAGGCATTGGCAACAACATTGAGGGCGATAAACGCGTCCTGGATCGTTATTTTGGTGGCATGTTTGTGTCAAAACATGGGTGCCGCGTGGATCAGCGCTGCCGTTGGAGACGGGTTGGTATTTCTATTGTTGGTTGTATGCATGATTAAGACGGGTGCCAGATTGTTTTGTCTGGGCGTGGAGAATTATGCCTTTTAAATTTGATAAAGTTTTCATGCGGGTTATCCTTCACCTTGACAGTTTGTAGTAGGTATGTGGGGTAGTGTTTGCCATTGTCTCACCGGTGAGTGCCAAACATTGCTATCAACTCGCCGTTTGGAGTTATGCCTGTTGCGAAACTTAGGCAGAAATGTTCGCATGGTAGCAATACACGGTGAATGCTATGTATACTGCAATTGTCTCTGCTGGAATATTTATCAGTCTTGTTTCGAAACAGTCACGGTCGGTGCCGTCGGAATTTGATGTACTGTTACTTGTTTGGCGGGGCTTTTCTGAGCCTACGGGTCATTTCTTCTTTTTATAATTTGAAATTTTTGAGACTGTAATTTAAGTATGCTAGACATTCATGCAAGCAGTATAGCACTTCTGTCGGGAGATCTGACAATAATTGTACACCCGTGACCTCTGAGTGGCTCGCTGCTGCATTTCACCAAGCGCCGTAGTTAAGATTGCCACCAGTCATGTGACACGTGACCGCGCCTCCCGGCAGTGTAAGATCGACCTGAAGGAGAACGTGCTACACATCGGCACTACAGGCACGTCGGCGCCGTTCCTGGCGGAGGGGGACCTGCCCGCCTGCGCCCGGCTCACCGGCGCAGAACCTGACGCCACCGCCCCCGCCGGTCAGTCACCGCAACTCACACTGCCTCAGCTGCTGAACAGTGCCCCGGTGCTTCTGGTGCTGCTGGTCTTGGACAGTGTCCTGAAATTCACGATTATGAGGCTAAAGATGGTCAAGGTTTTTTGGTCACAATGCTATCGATAGTAGTGATAGCATTATGGCCGATAGATAGACGTATGCGAGATTTGGTGGAAATATGATTAATTGGTTGAATTATGATAAATCAGAAACATTGTAAACTTCCTCAAATATTTTCTACATTTTAACGTTTGACTTAACGAAAAAATTGCTTCTCGCACATGTAAGTGTTCTCCTGGGCAGTGGTTTTCTAGACTTTGTTCCCCGCTGCCCGCAAACTGGAACTTGTATGCTCGTTTTTCGCTTTTGTTTTATGAATTTTACCTCCTTTTGGCTTGAATTTTGACATCACAATCTAGGAAAAAATTTCAGGACACTAGTTTGGTAGTACTGCGCTACATTGTAAGAAGGCTAGGCTTGCTGCTTCTTTTGTTCAAGCTGCTCAATAGGCCCCTGCCTTCTAGCTTTGTTTTGCTCTTGACATTCTGCTTCTGTGCCGAACTTTGCGCTGTATATCGACAAATTCTAACTAGAAATTATTTTCTCTTGACCGCGCGCCACTCACTATGATGAAAGTATCATTTAATAATTTATAATATGGGCTCCCGTGCAAAGGAAAATGTTATATTACAATGCCCATTGGATACATATTTCCCGTACACATTCATCAAAATACCGAGTCATGCTCTCACGTTATGTTATTACACGGTGGATTCTGTTATAATGGTCTGTCGAGCTAGGCCGCGACGTATAATTAGGCCTGTTCGTTGTATGCCAGCCGTAGTTGCCAGTTTGCCAGATTTCCAGCCTGCTTGCGTAGTGCCAGCTCTTCTATATCGTGTGGTCTCGCCTGTTGCAGCCGCCTCGCCCGCCGCCGGCCCGGCCGGCGCGACAGCCGCCGCCGCGCCGCCCGCTGCGGCGGGGACGGCTGCCGCCCCCGCCCAGCAGCCGCCCCCGACTGCCGACTCCCTCCAACTACTGCCCACAGACAAGTTCTCGGAGACGGACGTGGCTGGAATTGTACGGCTGGGATTCCCCCGCGATCAGGTACTTAGTTACAGGGGGCCTGTGACCTCATGTCAGGTCACTGAACAGTCCGGGATGATGGCCGGTACTGGCCCTGGCTCTAGCCATGGTCATTTCGGATATGTCTTATATTATGCACCCGTGTTGGGGATTTCGCCCTTACTGTTGCTGGCGCCAAATGACCTTGGCTGTCGATGCGCCAAAAAAACCCAAACATGATGATCACTGTTGCTGGTTACGTTTCACCTAATCCTCACCAGTCTTTAGGGCATCTACGTGATAATGATTATGATGATGACAGAGCAGGGGACTGAAACTACCTAGATTGGACGACGGTACGGTATTTATGGGGATGCGATACTAATGAGAGAGACTACATATGAGGACTGTTCTGAAGTTATCCGGCACTAGATACTGCTGGAAGTCCGATGATATAGGATCATTTGGTTTTCCTTTGAAATGTACAAAGTATCACACAAATAAGATCCTTGTCTATACCTCTTTGGAATGAAGCAGCACGGCGGTATATCCATAACGATCACCTGGCGTCGGTCCACAATTTTCACCACCTCTTCAACAAGTGTTCCCAGTAGGCTCCGCGGCGGCGTCTCAACCTTGGCAGGCGAACTCTCTGCAGGCTGGCGATGGTGTCGTCGAAGTCCAAGCAGAAGCCTGTGCGGAGTTTCTGTGTGGGTGGATGGCACACCAGCGCAGACCGGCAGATGTGTCGCTACCCTGTCCTTGGTGATGCCGCTCCGTGGGGCGAATCTGGAGCATGTGTTATAATGAGTCATCAATTATTTTTAGACCAGCTCTGGATGATTGGTGCTAATATTCCACAGTGTCATTGCGTTTGTGAAATATCCTTTAAATGAGCGAAACTGCGAGGATCCTTTATGTTGGGCTCCGTGTATTTGACGCCTGAACATGCTTAGAGATCTTGGAGTTAAGCTTGCCTTGTTCTATCTCGATTCGGCAATTTCTTTGGATTTCAGTCAGTTCTAAGATAAAGATACCATAGGTCCATGACATAACTTCTTCCCAAGTTTGGCGGCGACAGGATGGTATTTTTTCTGTCAGGATTTAAACCATCCGCTGAAGGGATGGGGATAACTGAAGGAACCAAACTGACTCCAACAGAAGTATGATGGGACTGCCGGAGTTTATTACAGAGTCCAAGAGTGACAGAATGGGAGTTGGCTTTAGCGGACGCTGGTAGTCTTAAATGCTACATCGGCACGAGGTCAAAATGTAGCCGATATTGTCTTTCTGAGGGGAAATAGGCACGGCATTGCTTGTGTATTTTTCTTGTGGAAGTCGAAATTGTAAAGGTGGGGAACGATCTTCGCCTCTTACCTAGCAGGTGTTGTTGATATTTAACGGTGGAATAGCGAGGGATAAACCAACCTCCAACGACAGGATACGAACCTTACCAGACTGAGATTGTGTTTTATATATTGTATTTGAATACGAGCGGTTATTTAGAAGACTGTGGTCTTATATGTTGTATTTTGATAGGAGTTCTTCGGAAGATCTAAATCCTGGAGTACATTTTTAAATGATGGTTAGGTTTCTGTTTTTGAAGCATGATTTATTTCACCGGTTCAGAAAATGGCGAAAGGAAAGTCTGTGTTTTTCGTACCGTACGTAGAAGTACTGCCTGATTAACGTCTAGTTTCAAAATTAAGCTCCCGCAAAGGAATAATCCGCCTTACTTTCTGGATTTTTACCGTTTTTTTGCTTTCTTCGGTCAGATATCAACGGCACCAAAAATTTCTCGATCTAAATTAGTTTATCCGCATTCAATTCGGTGAGATTTTGTGCTGTGTGGACCGTGCATTTTACGCACTCCAGTCGTGTTACATATTTTCCGTGCAATCCGCTCTCCATGTATATTCAAGGCGACAGAGAGTATACGGCTATGAATATGAGAGTGCGTTCCCTGAATCCCTTAATTAACGAGAAATGCCAAATGTTGCCTTGCATAAAGCATGTCTAACCTCCCACACACAGGCATTCGGTCAACAACGTTGTTGGAGTCATACAATTTTAACGCGGAATGGTGCTCGTAAAATGAGTAGCATGTCCGTATCCTTATTATGCCCGTGTTTCGCCTACCCTAGCCTCCCCTGTACTCCACACATGAACTCCAAATGCACGTGGATTCCAAGTCGTTATGTTGACGCGCGTCGCGGTGTGGCTGCTAAGAACACACGGCGGTGGCCCCGCATGGTCAGTGGGATCAATAGTCCGGGTGTGGGCTGGATTCCACAGGGCCTGACCAGGAGGGTGTGATGACGTCATCAGCGCGTGAAGCCGCTGGCGGTCACATGGTCAGGTGGTGTGTCAGAGCCCAGCTTCTATTGCCGCTGCTGTTGGAAAACGTTCCTTTTCAAGTCCAGACATGGTTTTTTTATTCGTGCGATGACCTGGTGTCCAGCTTTTCCGTAGATAGACACACCAGAAAGGTCAGGTACGTCGGCTACAAAACCATGTGTACTTCACGCGCTTTGGCTGTTAAATGTGTGTATTGCTCTTAGTTCGGATGGTCGGGGAGGATTGATTCCCACGGTCTCAATTCCCAAGGAACTGATTAAGGCTCCGCTTGCGTGTGGCCGGTGGCGAAATTATGAAGCCAAGGGGTATGATAATAAAAGAATTCATACTTATTCACACCCGTATTGAGCCCAAACCCAGATGTAAAACCATCGCTGAGCCCCACCATCCTCACACGCCTCCATTTCCCATCGCGTGAGCTTAATGTTGAGTTCCCGATGTAATGGACAAACCGTGACGCCTCTTCCAAGATTGCCGGCAAGTATTTTCTGCAGGTGTGTATGTAATGATTGAGCTGCTGTGATTCCTGCTGTTTCTGTTCAGCGCAGTTCTAAGTCTCACCGCTGTAATTGTGTACGTACAGACCGTAACGCCCGAGCTGGGGTCAGCCTGGGGTCGCCGTGATGCTGACGCGCCCCCTTCTTGCAGGTTGTGCCGCAGCTGCGCCGTTTTGACGGGGACGCCACACAGGCCACTGGTGCCCTTATTGCCCGCTCCCTGCAGCTGCCCCGCCAATGACCGGGTCCCGCTCTCACCGCCGCCCACGCGCCGGTTGTGGCTCCGGGAACCACTTCAGGCGCCCGACGTATGGCTCCGGCTCCTATCCAAGGCGCGCTGGATGTGACTCCGGGTCCCACCTCAGTCGCGCGGCGTATGACTGTCAGAGCTAGTATAGGCTGGCAGGTGACCCGGAAAACCGGGAACGCGCCTTGTGACACTCTAGGAGCCAGTAACACTCAGTGCGTTGCGCTCGGACCCAGTAACGCACAGTGCGTGACGCCTGGAGCCAGTAACGCACAGGGCGTGACGCCCAGAGCCAGTAACGCTCAGTGCGTGACGTCCGGAGCCAGCGACGCGCCAAGGCGCTGCAACTGCCCTGTAACGATCTCTCGCCGCGGACAAATACGAGTAGCGTGACACATGATATGCGACATTGATTTGTTGACACAGGAAGAGTTCGTGGGCGTTTTGAAAGGCAGACTCATTCGTGTTCATGTACCCACTGAATGGACACAGTGATAGGTGGCTCTGTCTCCATTGTGGGAACAGGTTTTGCGGGAGCCTGAGTGGAGGTTAGTGATGACGTCGGTCTCATCCATCTGACAATGGGAACATGTAACTCTTTCAAGCTGATCATGGTTGTCGTAGATGTGTTAGGAGCAGTAGCGTTTATTTATGTGTTCTGCCCAGGAACAGACAAGTGTGCAAGAGGCCCTCATTCTTGAGTACTTATTAAACACATTCGTGCCGGACTCGTGACCAAGCTGTATCATATTCAGAGACAATGACCTGTTTAGCATGCATTTTCTACCTCAAATCCCTCCACCAGAGACCTCTAAAAATGAATGATGGTCTCCGTGTAAATGCGCCTTTTAGTGTACATATTTTCTTACGTTATACAATAATATGCAGGTATTATGTATATTTTTCAGCCGGACTTTTAATACACAACCCGAAACTTCCAGAGTTTTCTAATCACAACAGAGCCGTAACCCTCCCCCTCGTTCCCCCTGAGTAATCAGCCCCAGTTGTGTCTGCGCGGCCGGGCGGTCGGACCGGCGTTAGGGGTGGAGGGGGCTGCCCGGTGGCGTGAGGCCTATGGGTGCGGTGACCGGCACGGATAGGTCGGCGCCGCTGCTGCTGAATGCCCCCGCTTCTGACGGGTCGAACTTCGCCCACGCGCACCCCCGGCGGACCGTTAGAACTGACCCCGGCCTGTGGTAGTACAGCGGAGCTCTGTGTGCATGTTTTGCACGGATGCCTGCGCTTGTTTGGCCACGATGTAAGCATAGTTTGTAATGCTATCTTTCTGATGTAGATCAAACGTTTGCGATGTTTGTTTCTGGCCGCCTGAAGTATTTCGGTCGCAGAAAGCCTGCCATTTGTGTCGGGTTGTGATGTTAAAGAGGTAACGAGGCTGGCAGCGGTTCAAAGGTTGCCTGTCATGCCATAAATCGGGTGCATTGGCTGTCGTCGCCCGTGACCCTACTAGCCTCAGACGATCGAACCGGGCCATCGCCGCCGTGGCGACTAGTGCTAAGCTCTGGAGAAAGCTGCATCTGAGCAGGCAATTGTCAAACAAGCTTTGTTATAACGCTCTTAATAACGCTCTTTAACGCTCTTTGTGATAACGCTTCGTTGCCTGTCTTCAGTTCGGACAGCATGGATTAACATGGGTTCAATCCCCACCGTGGGAAGCTGATTTCCATGTCAGATCTGACCCGGTGGAAAGGATTCTTGAACACCCACGCCAATACTCTCTATAATTGGGCAAGTGTGCCTGTTGGGAGCGGCCCTAATAAAATAGAATTATCAGATGCTATGATTTTCGTCTGCGTGCTGCTTCAGGGAGGCTTTTCGCTGCATGTACTTAATTTACTCCATTGTCTGCGTAATGAGCGTGCTGAAAGGCAAAACCGACCACCTTCATAAGTCATCATCATCATCATTAACTTCATGATCATCGTCATCATCATCGTGTCATTTACTCAACCGACGGAGGATGTCCCTCGTTTCTAGACGTGAAGTCTATAGTGAACCAGGAAGCATATTGACATATTGATATATTTGTTTTGTACATATTGAGCTTTTCTGTAAAATATGTTTTCAACATTATGCAACATTTGATTGCCTGAAGTCAGGATATTTTCTTGCTTAAAAACTGTCATTGGTCGCCAGTCCCTCTCATTGGTCCCCAGTCCCGCTCTTGGTCCCTAGCCCTCGCCATTGGTCCCTAGCCCTCGCCACTGGTCCCCAGCCCATCATTGGTCCTGAGCCCCTCATTGGCCTCCAACCCGACTCATTGGTCCCTAAACCCTTTCAGTGGTCACCAGCCCCGCTCATTGGTCCCCAGCCCCGCTCATTGGTCAGCAACCTCGTTCATTGGTCCCTAGCCCCATTCAGCGGTCACCAACCCCGCTCATTGGTCACCAACCCCGCTCATTGGTCCCCAGCTCCGCTCATTGGTCCCCAGCCCCACTCAGCGGTCACCAACCCCGCTCATTGGTCCCCAGCCCCGCTCGTTGGTCCCCAGTCCCGCTCATTGGTCCCCAGCCCCGCTCGTTGGTCCCCAGCCCCGCTCATTGGTCACCAACCCCGCTTATTGGTCCCTGCCGCGCATTGGTCCCCAGCTCCGCTCATTGGTCACTAGCCCTTCCGATTCCCCCCCACTAAAACCAGTGCCCTTCCAGAAATAAAAGTCAGATCTCCTCCTCATTCGGCAAATGGTATTGTCCTGAGTAAAAATAAAAGCGCTCGCTAAGGGAAACAGTGCCGTTTGGCTAACCAGAGGTTCCCGTCCGAGCCCTCAGTGCCGTTTTCTTTTTTGGATCCCCTGTATTTATAATAGAAGAAATACACACCTTATCGTTATCAGTTTGATATCAAAGACGATAAGAGCTTGGCCAAATATCATGTAATTGTACAGTCTGTTTAATAAGTATCCTTCCATCCCTCGGGGACTGAGTTGTCCAGTATGAGACGATTGTGCGACCTGTGCTTAATCAATCATCATAATTACCAACGCTCGAGCGCATTAAATCGCTAGCGACGATTACTAGGCATGAAACTTTAAAAAATATATATCCTGGACCCGTCAGCATAATAGGATGGTTAGATACTTAATAGATGGTCTGTACATGCTGCATAATTGACGCCATGAGGTAGTCTAGATTTTTTGCGCTGACAATGCTTTGATACAAGCTGGAATTGTTTTTTTCTGGCCTGATTGTTGATCGCGCTGGGGAGCCTTTCTAATGGGATTGAAACAGAGATTAAATTCTGGCAGAGTATGCAAAAAAGCCCGGATTCAGTTGTCTATTTTGTTTGTCCCAGCGCTAACCGTGTGCAGAGAAACAGCCACTCTCGGGGCTGAGTTCTGTGCCACTCCATCTCGCTCCTGCCCCACGCCGCGCGGTGCGGGGCGGAGTGAAAGGGGAGGCATGGCCAAGAAGGAAATTTGTCCAGGAAGTGGCTCTTCTTTCGCAAATGATGACTTCTGGGTCAAATTAAATGTAGAACTGAGAACTTTATGTGCTCTGTAGGACAGATATATCAGCGCAAATGACATAAGACGTCGCATTTTGTATTAGCTCACGCGGCGTTGCTTACTATTATGCCGTGGGGGGAACTGTTGAAGTGAACTTAGATCATACTGAAGCCTATGGCGTCTTTGTGAAAAATCGTGCAAGTCGTGCCGTATGGCACTATGCCTCCACCGACTCCCATAACCTCTTCTGCTAGGACGCAGACGCGAATTCTGGAAAACACTGCAGAAAGGGTAGTTTACCCTCATGTAAACATCAAGTAATGAGTACTCGTGTTTCGCGCAGCCCTGCGATGACACAAACATCGCCGCCCGCGCGATTGTGGAACCATGCAGCATGAAAGCGGGCTGTTAGCGGCATTCTGGAAGCCTCGAGAAAGCACCCGTATGTCTGGAACACTAACTTCAGAACAATGTATGTGCGCTGGTAAGGTGGAGCGTCATTGGAGAATATCACAACCTCGCACAATCACCTTCTGCTGAACGCACACAGCGTAATCCAATTGCATTGCAAACCGAGCCGGTGAATCCACGCTGGAATCGTCACGAATATTTTTCCGGGAAGGGGGACGGACCCGCGCAGGCGCGGACCAGGGGGTAGGTACACGCCACCCTGCGCGAAACACGTGGGGACCTCTATCAGCTTAGGAATACGTCCTGAGACAAGAAACATTGAATATCCTCGAATTCCACGGGGAGGCCCTTCTCAGACACCTCGGCTGAACACTGTTGAGACAGTTTACCTTCACTCAATTGAGGAACATTTTCTTTGCGCGTTTCCCACGTCGCCACCCCGTCGTCTTTGACATCCACAGGGACAGCCGGGACCTGTCGGCGGTATCGCCTCTGTCGGTGACATTCCATCGTCGTTTATGACAAATCGAGAATGTATTGATTGCGGCGATGTTCGGGCGCGGCCCGCAGGACTCGCCGTGCGCGACCGCGGAATGCGCCACCTGCCGTGGCGGCAGGTATATTTACCAATGGAACGCCTGGCGAGGGGTGGAACTCGGTGATTACGTGCTCAGCGGCCTTTGTCGATACTCGCGCCCGGAGCCAATTGCAATACCGACGGCCTGAGCTGCCGCAGTTCCCTGTGGTCCCCGATATGTTGTCTTATTGCAATTGTATCTGGCCGTTGAGATGTGTCGTGCAGCACAATCGCCACGCATTATGTTTCGCCTGAAACTTGTTCAAGAGTGTAATAAAGGTCACAATTGCAGCATGGAAACTGTTAAACCTGGCTATGCATCATGTTAGGCAATCTTGAAGGCGGGACGGTCCTGGTTTGCCCCGCGTGAACTGCAGCTAGGAAAGGAAAATTCTTCGGCTTTTTGCCGTTCCACTCGTGATCTTCACGAATAAAAATCATGCAATTTCCCGTGGTTCTCAATAGCTTGTCGGAGCCTTGTGCGGAAATGTGACAGGGGGAGCGTCATCGCTCTGAAATGGTCCCATTTATGACTCCATGATGTGGATTCGTCATCGCCGTGGCTTTGTGCGGCGCGGTCACGCCTTTGATCGTGGTGTCCTGTATGGTCTGGACTTCCGCCGCCGTGGGGTATAAACTTCCCGGCGGTCGCTCGTAGAAGCGCCGCTCTGTCCAGTGGTGACGCAACGCGCGGTGGGGGTACGGGGGGGGCGCTCTAATGAGTTGCGATCGAGTACGGCCGGTCACGCCAGCACGGCTTGGATACGCCGCCGTGTTTCGGCGTAGTCCGGGCGACCGCGCACACACCGCTCCCAGTCGCTGAATACGCGCGACACGCACTCCCGTTGTGTAGAATCAACATCACCTGGACAATGTCAAGTCTAGGATCTGCTCAGTTTGTCAGTTGGGCAGGTGCCGGTGCTGAAAGGGCTACATGTTTGGGTCACAACCGTCCTGTTGACTGATCAATAACTGGGCGATGTTGAACTTCACTATAGTGCCGCCGGTCCGGAGCTTTCATAGTGTGTTGGTGTGTTGCTTGGCCTGTCGGAGTGGAGGAAGTGATACCGTTGATATATTTCTAACTACTATCGCTGTAGTGGGCTAAAATGGCTGCAGACAAAGAGATCGTGGATAAGTTGCTTCGCCATTTTGATGAAACGGTCATTACGCCGAACTTCTTTTACTGTCGCAGGGCCTGGGGCAGGGGCGGACAAAGGAGCGCCGTTTGGGGGAGGAAACCGGAGAGAAATAGTTAAAACATGGTGTTTTTTGTTTTTTTTAGAAAGCACGACAACAAGATGCATCTGTCGTGGGAAATGTCCGCAACTTTTAAAGGATACTGTTGGAAGGAATAAGAAATCCCTCGTAATCGGGCCCAAAATTTACAAAACCGTGGGAGCATGGGTGCCGTCTGCTTTGTGGTTCCTAGTCATCCTTGCTTGGGTGAGGATGTCTAGAGATGACCATGTTGTCCGCATTGATCGGCTGCAATTTCCCCACAACCGCTCTGCTTAAATATTTAAAGCTGTGCTTCGTGAGTTGTTATTCGTGACAAATTCCAAGTATATGTTTGTGTCCGGTGTGCGCATTCTTAAAAGGGACATCATCCCACATATGATGCTGTAATGGTCGTATAACCTTGGCAGTTGGTGAGTCGCTAAACCCCAACAATTATTATGATACTGTTACATACCAACATAGGATCGGTACTTCTGATGCTTCCCAGAAAACGCGTTTGTTGCATCGGCGAAACTTGTACTGTTCACGGCTGTCAAAAAACAGCGTGTGTGCGGTCACAAACATCATGCAAGGTGCTCACCATCGACTTTAACACACAGATCTTCGGTGGGCGGGTTATACTTGGTGCAAAAACCACGACCTCCCGCTCAAGAATACAAGACGAATGTCCCACTTTTATATTCACACATGTTACAAATGTGTGTCATTTAATGGCTTATAATCTTGGACGGAAATTAGCTGTCATGAGTTCGCTTGTTTTACTCTTAGTCGTCCAGGTCTTTAGGCGAAATGACCAAGTAATCGAAGCACCCTAAAACCCTCAGGTCTTTAGGATTGCTTCTTTGACGAGTTTTGTGACATGGAATTAAGACTAAGCAAGGCATGCCGATGAAGGGCTAAAGCATTGCTATGGAAACATGGAGACCGCCCATACGACATAAATCGCCGATTGTCCTCATGCTTCCAGAGTTCGCGATTTTTGTTCGTGCTATCTGCTCCATTGTAAATGGAGTGTTTCAAACCATCCAAAGTGGCGTCAGGGTACGACCCTTAGGGCCGAGGGTCGTAGGTAAATAATTTGGTCATCCCTGCATGGCTTATAAAATATGTATGCCTCGTATTCAGGAATGTGCCCAACGACGTCTGCGTGTAATTTTACATAACACACATATACGTCGCATCTTCTTCTAGAGCTACTGACAGCAACATCATCTAATACCACTTGCACAGCACTGACTGCAGGGCTTAGATCCCGGCACAGATATGTACCCTCTACTTGTCTTCACTTCAACTCAACCACCACCCCTCTAGTATCACTGCAGTTCCTCCCGGTCCCGCCACTTAGCCACGAGTATGGTTCAGCCCGCTTTTCATCCGCCGCCGGCTGTTCTTCTGGGTCAAAGAACGCCAGCGGCTTAATCTCCCTTGGACTCGCCGCCGCCGAAGATGTTGCCGATGGCCTGCTGGGCGGAGCCGGCGGCATCGCTGGCGCTCTCGGCGGCTCCACTGGCCAGTCCTGTAACCGCGTCCTTCGCGCTCTCGGCACCCTCCTTGGCCGAGCTCACCGCACTCTCCGCGCTATTTTTCGCATCCTCGAACGCGCCGGCCACGCTCTGCTTCGCACCACCGATGGCTTCGGAGGCGCTCTCCTTGGCATCACCTATCGCATCTGCAGCGCTTTGCTTCGCACCGCTGATTGCACCCTCGGCACCCTGCTTCGCATCATCATACGCTCCCCGTGCTGCGTCTTTGGCGTTTTCCGCCGCATCTTGAGCGGCGTCCTTGGCGTTATCGGCGGCGTCTTGTGCTGCGTTCTTGGCGTTTTCAGCTGCATCTTGTGCCGACTCCTTGGCGTTGTTGATGGCCCCACCGGCTGCGTTTTTCATTTGGTCCGTGGCGTCTCCAGCTGCGTTCTTCACGTCCCCCATGGAGGGCAGCTTGTTCATCATGCTGCCGCCGACGTTCGGCATGTTCGGGAACATTCCTCCCTCTGCCGAATCAGAGGAGAGGTTACGTTCGGAGTAACGGTGGCATCTTGGTAAACTTAGCTCCCTTAAATTTATTTTTATTGTTGAATATTTCGGATAAACTCCAGGTAAAAAGATGGAAATATCATGTACTCTGTACTTCGGTACAATAAGACATACCGTTGAAGAGTTCGAATGAATATGGCACTTTGCTTCGCAGATCTAACTCTTCAAAAATATTTCTAATTGTACTGAATCACAGGGCATGTAATATTTCTATCTTTTCATCATGTGTTTCTCTGAAATATTAAGCAATTCTGTAAACCTAGGAAAATTACTCACAGAATTGATTTGTATTTGTCGCGAAGATAAAGTTTGTGTCGAAACATCGAAACCGTTATTTCATTTTGACTGGAGATTAGTCCTCTTAGACCACATGATAAGAATGTAGATGGTTGTTGGTACTCGGCAGGAACATGGCAATTCAGGCGGAGACTGAGCGCCGAAGACGCGAAGCCATAGCCCGTAAAGCTGTAGAAATTCCGAGGATATGATCTAGTCCGAATCAATGATGGAAACCAGAGTGACGCCATACATTAGCATTGTGGATGGTTATGCATTGCTTAGACAGGATTTCATCAGGTGCACGCTTTAGGTAGGGGTGACATTTTTGGTGACGGAGCGGAAAATTCCACAAGCAAGAGGGCGGTACGCCAGGGGCAGGAGTGCCACTTGGAGAAAGGGGCGGCACACTATGTAGTTACAGTCAGCATGAGTGCTTCGGGGTGCTTGTTCTCTAAACTGGGAGGTGGCATGCCACATGCAGGGGCGGTACTTTGGGTAAAGGGTCAGCAGTTTCTTAATGTTAAGAGGCGGCAACTCACGAGCAGAAATGCGACTCTGGGATAGAGGTCGGCACGCTAGTTATAGGGGCGGCATGTGCACTTTGGCGACGGGGTCCTTAGGGACAGGTATCCGATGGGCGGAAGAGTAGGCATGATGCCAGGGGTGTGGATTTCCAAAAATCGTGGGGGTGCACAAATTTGAAAAAGTAAATGACGGCCATGTGAACGGAGAAATAAAAATTTTAGTTTTGTTTTGGCCATCATGCAGTCCTTTTGAATTCTGAAAATGATTAACAATAAAATCTAAAGGGTATTTTAACACTAAATGAATATTTCATTGCAGGTGCCCGGATGCTCCCAGAGAGATATAAATTCACGCCCTTATATGGTATAGCTCATTAACCCGGCACCGCCTGGGCTCTTTTCACACACACACCACCGCCTGGAGTGTGATGGGTCCCCCTACGATCTTGGGAACCGAAGGTGATATGTAAAAATAAAAATGGCGCTGGAATCGCCCTACCCTCTTCCACTCTGGATCCGAATTTGAACGTATCCATTGACCCGTGGCATTACAGTGGGCCGAAATGGATCAAATTTAGACCCATTTAGAAAATATCTTACACCTCGGGAACCAGAGACCTAGAATAACAAGTCATCAATGTGTTCGTCTTGACCTAAGGATTCAAATGCTATGCGGCATGACCTTGTAGGTTACATTATGACCTTGACCTCTGTTCAAAGTTAAATAATAACCTTTCAAGGTCATGCTACATATCATTTGAACCCTTGGGTCATGCTCCAAATAATACCGAATTGGGTCAAATGATATCAAATGATACCAAATACAGTCCTTGGGTCATTATACCAAATTTAAGACTGTATCTTGTTTGATTCAAAAGGTATAGAAACAAACAAATTCCCAAACACTGACCTCTGGTGACCTTGATATTGATCTGACCTCAAAGTGTATTACAGCATGTATATTTTTCAAGAGCTTTCGAACAATGTTTAAAAACTAAATCTAACTCTTCTACAAGTCTAGTTACACCCTTTTTTGTCAGCCTCATTTTAGAAGAACGGAATCGCCTTTCACGGGCCTAGCAATGACGTCATAACTCGTTGACCGGACCTACCTGATGTCAATTGTTGGTCATAAGTTGTATAATTGATCTCCCTAGAGGCCTGCAAAGCGACACGGGTCTCATCTGAATCGGCTCAGAATTCTTTGCGAAAAACCGTGGGAGTCCGATTGGACCCCTCAGGCAGTGATGGGTTAAGGTCCAAGCAACAACCGAACACTATTCGAGACCGTTCAGCTACCGTTTCCACTGACATGAACTTTAAATATGTTGAACCTATTTAAAAACCTAGCTGTTCAAAAGCTACCTCCGCTCGAAATAATTTATCTAAAATTGTTTGATGTTCATAAGTGTCCTCTCCCATCCTCGTACCAAGATTTTCGTGCGCTGTATTGTTTCGGTCAATACAAAATTTCAGGACGGAAAAATCAAAATATACCGAAACATGTTTCTTTTGTTAAGATTCACCATTTTCAATACTTGGTATGACTAGTGAGGTCACTCACTGCCCCAGTTCCGTCAAAGTAGGCATAATTCAAAAGTTGATTGCTGAACGTCTTAATCTAATAAAGGTGTAGCAAGTGACATTAATAAACATTAACTATCCAAGAGCGTGACGACATCTGGGAGATAAACAGCGGGGTATGGTAGCATACAAACCAATTTCTGTACCTCAAAATAGAAAGCTGGACAATCATGGTTAGACGGCAGTGCACAGTGACTTCTGGCTGCCTGTAGGCCGGGTGGAGGCGGCATCGAAAGAATGACATAGGGAGGTGGCCCATGCTCAAGGAATACAGCGATGTTAGTGCCATCAAAATATACATACCTACTCAGTCAATTGCATCGTGCATCCTGTGATTTGTCTTAGACCCTCTTTGTTGAACGATCAGAGCTACTTATCCCTCCGCCTCAAATATCCATTTTATCAGCTTAACTTCTATGGTTGCACACGCATGAGAATTCAGCTAGTCATGAATGCCACATGTACCGTGTGTGTTGTATTGCCAAACAATGTTTGTTAATGAAAAACTGCATCATTTATCCTGATGCCGAAAAATATTGATTTCAAATTGCTTCCTGCAATTATACCCGCCAAGCGTATTCGCATACCGAACTCATTTAATGAACTCATACGCATGTTTGTAAGTGATATCGGCACCGCTCATCGCACACACACCTAACCCATACTTTCACCCATGTGCACATAATGTCTCCTACATCTGTCCTCCCTCAATACAACAGCAGGCGGAACGTCCACTACGTTCAACATCACACATGCAAGTTTTATAATCCGCCACGCGACTCCTCCCTACCGAGGCTTGAGCTCGGCGTCAGCGGCGCCCAGCGTGACCTCTCTAACCTCTGTGCCCCGCGGGCAATCGGTATCCAGCGGATGGCGGCCGCTAATTGGTGGAGGCGCGTTCACTTGTATAGCGAGAAATTCATCGGAAATTTCTCGATGAGAATGATAGAGCTTAAACCAAAAACCAGGAGAAGTATTAAGATTGCCATTTTCAAGTATTACTAGCCATATTTTGCCCTACATTAACTTGAGTATCTGCGCCACCATCGGATACTCTTCGGTACAGGCAATACAACCGCAGAGTCAGCACTGGCCAGCCGGCGGCCTAGCTCGCTGAAGTCAGGAGTATCCATTGGGTTTCTGCTGAGTGAAAAGGGGTGGTGCCCGGGGAAGGAACCAAGGTAACCAAGAGAAGGAGAGGAGATAGACGTATGTGCATGAAACTAAACCTGAACCGTCGGACGAGTTAGAGAGAGAGAGAGTGTGTGTGTGTGTGTGTGTGTGAACTAATGAGAGCGCTGCCGAAGTAAAATCAGATAATGTACCAGAAAAGGGAAGCATGTACTGCTTTGCTCCATGTTGGATGGCGAAAAGGCACTATACCTAACCTTCTCATTTTACATTTTTGGTTATACTATTATATCTTAATACAGTTGATTGTAGGCCTCGGACTGTAACGTCATGGCGTGATATGTGCCAACAGAAACGCAAGGGAAGAGGCGCTGCTTATCACTGTTGGACAGTAAGTAATATGTCGATGCACACAAATATTTAAAAATTGGTACACATTTTTTAAAACAACTGGTGCCACAGACCAAAGGTTCCCATAGTGCTGCGTCTTTTGTTGATTTCAAACACTTTTTCAGTGTGTGAATGAATTGTCTTGTGAAAACATACACGTAATTCAGCTATTGCGAATAACCTCTACTTTGCTGTATCTTAAAGACTGCATCAATGCTTAAGTATGGAGTATGCAATAAGTTATCTTGCAGGTATGTACATACATGGCTAATTGTCCATTAGCAGTGGCGGATCCAGGAGGGGAAAAAGGCATTTCCCCTAAACGGAAAAGCTCGGGGAAAAACTATGTTTTTGCCCCTACAAGGTGTCGACCTCCTTTTTGCCCCGACTCCTTTTCAATTTATAAGCAAGGTTTTGGTGCTTTAACTCTTAACTTCAAACAGAAACAGTCAACTTCAGTGTAGACATTGGCCCTTAGATAGCAACATGTTTGCCACATGTTTCATCCCGTGACGTTTTTTATTGCTTATCGACTCCTGGGTTTACCCCCAAAACCTACCGTGTAGTTAAATTGCGGCATACTTTCACCGCGTGATGTTTTTTTATAGACTTGGCCTACCCCCAAACCTACCGGCTAGTTCCACCACTGTCCATTATGTCTGACGATTTCCGTTGCTTGGTAAAATGTTCGGCTGTAGGTCAGATGCAGAATGTCACTATAACACTGTAGCACGTATTTGTTGAAAATTTCCTCTTCTTTAAGTACCTCATTAGGACTTTGCTGCACATTTTGGTTAGGGTTTCCCAAATTACCATTGGGGGTGCCCAGTTCATCATCGGGGTGCCGGGGCACCCCCAAAGAGATAGAAATCCACACCCCTGCATGATGCTAAATTTAATATGCAGGGGCCTCACTTCTGGGCGCGGAGACGGCACGCTGGGTGCGGGGGCAGGTGAGGGCACTAAAACCCTGGTCAGGGCTCATCCCTGCCGTCGACGGGCGACTTATTACCGCCGAAACCCATGTCGGGTGCAGGGGGCGGCACTTTAAGGCTGAAGCATTGGGGGGGATAGCTCCCTTGGGTACGCTACATATCTGCGTGCACATAGACAATTACAGTCTCACTATCGTATTAGAATTTGGGGCTGTCGGGATTAACGTTTTTTGTAAACGCTGAAGTGGAATTGTGTCGCATCAGATTTTGCAAAATATAGGCGCTGAAAATTTTCCGAACATTGTTTGGAGCTAGACATCTAATGAGGATCGATGTGTTGCTCGCGTGCTCACGCGAGGGAACACCCCGAATATTGTGAGGGGATCTTCAGGTCAATTTCTTTCCATGCAGCGGTAGGTATAGGGCTAAGGGCTACGAATCTTCACACGGGGGAGGGGAGGAGGGCAGGGCACATCGCCTCTCTAGTTCTGTTGGCCTACGCCTATGCTACCATGACGTTTGAGGTCAAGTTTGTGGCGACCATACGTGACTGCACGTCGTTTCTTTGTTGATGGTTGCCTATAATTGGGCGAGCGCGAAGCGCTGGGCAGGTCCAGCACCCAATACGAAGCAGGAATAAAAATTGTCCTTTTATTTTGTCCCAGTCGTCGTAACGTATTCACTTGGATATTTTTATTACCTATAGGTGGGTGGAAAGAAGATGGAGTAACAACAGTAGGGAAGATTGGGTGCATTGCGCACCCCAAAGGGAAATCGCTCGCTTGATTAATTTTTTTCCTGTTGGTGTTGCAAATTTGATTACAAACATTGAGCGTATGCGTACCATTCAGAAACATTTTCTGCCCTGAACATCCTCTTTTTGAAGCCTGAACTCTGATTAAACGTATCTAAGCAAAGAGTGCATTTGGGAAAATGTGAGGGAAATCGCACCCGAGGGCGGGCGCATTTGGATTTAATTGCACCCTCCCCTCATACCATGTCAAGTGAATCGCAGAACAGAAATGAGGATAGACATTTGGGCAAATGAGGGAGGCTACCTTTATAAATGTTTGTCCTTTGTGCATGCACGGGGTTGGAAGGGCGATTTTCTTGCAGTTATAATGGCTGGTTATTAGGAACTAGCACTCTTACGGGGGTACAATCGATTTTATTTTTTTCAACATGGTAACGTATAGGGCTCATTTGACTAGGGCGCAATTGCTTTTATACGTCAAATTCAAATATGTCGGCTTTAGAAATCCGTCATAAGAGCGAATCTGTAGTTACGCAGAATACGCAAAATATGTCTGGTTTTGAAATGAAAACTAACGCCTTTGCTCTGTTTGAAACCGGTGTACTTAATTTGTTTAGTTAAAACACCTGATAGAACCAAAAAGATGTACTGAATTTATTTCCCCGGCTGAATGAAATGTATTCCTTCGTATAAATACTTCGATACCCTGTGAGAAAATCGGGCATTTATATTTAAAACTAGAACTGTCAAAAAAACTTCCACCCATATCTTTCTCTGGCGTTAGGGAGGGGGTTGGCTCGATCAGTTAAGGGAACGCAATATACCCAATTTCCACAAGAAAATGTCTGCATCTTCAGTTTTTCAAAAATTCTGAAATAATCCTGGGACGAATTACAGAATTGTGTAAGTGGTAGGTATGCAAATTTTTGTAAACTCCGTAGTGCTGCAGGAAAGCTCACGATTGAAGGATTCCAAGTTGCTTTTTGGCCTATCTCTCCGCATCCGAGTTAGAAAAGTGAATAACATCAGTGATTGTAGGTATATTCGGACCCAGCTTCTCTTCAGAATTTTTACTCAGTTCGTTGCAAAAAAGTCGTAGGTTATCACGTGATTGCAGTCCTCGAATTTTGAATTGAATTGAATTGAACCTTACCAAAAAAAACGTTTCAGAAAAGTTTTCATCCCAAAAAGGTCTTCGAACGGGAATGAATTCGAGGTCGGTTATCATTTGGTGACATCACTATTTTTCCCAACGGTGTCAAGATAGAAGACCGGCTGTGCCGAATTGTATAATAAAAATTTTACGCAATTATTTTTCTTTGACAAGATGAGATGTGCTAGATAACATTTCAACATCACTTGGTAATTTTGGATTAAAATTGTGCAATGCATTTCACAAAAACTTGGTCGAATTCAAACCAGCCAAATGGGAAGGGTCAGGCCGTGCATGCTCAAGTCAAAATAAATTGCAGCCTTTATTGTGGAGTCTCTGCTCGCTGCTGGATCAACACAGCCCAAAACAGCACTAAAATACTTTTGCCTCACTTGTGTGCAAAGCTCTTCATTCCCGCTGTGTGGGCGATGTGCGACTCAGTGGGAGAGCGCTAGCCTTCTGGGCCACAAGTTCCGGGTTCAAGTCCCGGCAGAGCCTCTGAATAACTCGATCTGATCCCTCAAATCCCTCCCAACAGGGTGAGAGTTGGCGACGCCGTATAACCCTGGCAACTGGTGCGTCGTTCAACCCCAACAATTATCATCACTCCCGCTGTGCACCTCTCGCCACACACCCTGCGGCTCTATGTCGGACAAGACAGGCCAGGGGTCACGATAGCGCCGCAGAGGTCAGCCGGCCGCGTGCCCTCAGGCAGTCTGAATGGTTCTGGGGCAGGATCTCGAAAAGGGACCGCGGGCGCTTACGAAGAAACGTACAACTAAACAGCGATGCTTATGAAATGAGACTAAATGCGTTGGTGGTGTGAGGAAATGGTAAATTGGTTAACTATTAATATTTTGATAGCTTCAACAGTGCTTCACCCAGGAGCATTATTGTAAATTGATCAGATGATTGTTGACCTGTCTCAGCCAAGGGGCTATGTTGGGGTGGGGATATGTTGGCGTGGGGGATATGTTGGGGTGGGGAATATGTTGGCGTGGGGGAAGAACGTTCTACCTCCACGCTGCTGTCTCGGGTTCAAATCCCTGGGCTGGGATTATGTATAAATATTTCTGATCTCCAGAATACCCTCCCAACAGGGTGAGAGTTGGCGACGCCGTATGACCTCGGCCGTCGGTGTGTCATAAAGCCCTAAAGTTGCTTTTTGTCTCGGCGAATCCTGGATGTGAACTTGAGAGCAAATTTGAATCACGCATAGTTTGCTAACGTTTTCATTCAGGACTCGAGGGGACATGCCAACTGACAACTGATCGACTAGTGATATTTTTTTCATGTTCTTGCCATGTATTTTTTAATTTCTACTCTTTATGAAATGCTGTTGATGATTTTACATTATATTATGTTATCATATTGACATTAAACTTGTATTTCCCAAAATTCCTGGCAATATTTATTGGAGATGATAGTTAAAATTTCGTCACTTTCTTTCAAGTCCACCTTTCCTAGATCTACTCTTTGTCTTTCTGGAAATGACGGCTAACCTAGGCAGAAGCATTTTTTAAAGTTAATTTTCTAACACATTTTACACGATAGCTAGCTCATACAAACTATGAACAGCATTTTGTAAAAACTATTTTCCAATATTTGTGGGTGTAAAAACATCATAACGCCGAAAGCTTCTCTAAATTCTCAATCAAAGGCGGACGGGATTAGTTTGTGTGGATCTTCCATTTGCGTCCTGTTCCAGATGTTGTGGACAGTGATTCGCTGAGGAGCCGGAGCTCAGTGCTACGACGTTCTGAAGTCTTAGCGGCTGGTTAGTGGCCATCCGTTCCGGAGCTGGGAGCCGACACGCCGTTCTGAAGTCTGAGCGGCTGGTTAGTGGCCATCCGTTCCGGAGCTGGGAGCCGACTCACGATTTAGGCACTGAAAAACATATTATTTGAATATATACTTTCTGCGTGGTCTGAGAACTGAGGTTTTCATCTTTGGACGCTGGGATCTTAAGATAATTCCTTTTGCATTGACACTGATGTCGCGTGATAAAAATGATGAACAAGAATTTTCATGGTAGCCTGACAGGTTGCTTGTGATGGCGGAGCTGAAATATCGTAAGTCTGAATCTAAGTTGGAAATAATTTTGTCTACGCGCCCGTGGAAGTCACATGCCGTGAGACCCAGAGGAGAATGTAGTGACTGATCACTGTTTTGATCATCGCACCATTACCTATAGCATTTTACAACTCTCAAACCAGCACATGCTACGAGAGTGCACAAAACTATTCCGATTGTTATCGCCCAAGCCGGGAAGGCCATTTACCACCCAAGCTGGAAAAATTAAACTATTTCGTCTGTGATTTTTGCCTACCCAATTACTGCTGGAGGCTCGCGCGCCAAGATAAATGGGGTGGGGAGGGGGCTGATATTGCTGAGCAGTTAACAGAAATAGCAAGAGGCAAGCGCGCCAGTCACCACACCTAGTTTGTAACGCCATGTCACTTGCGCGCGAGTTATGTGACAGCGTGCTAATCAGTGAGGTACTGAGGTGACCCACGCGCAGGGCCTCAGGACGCAGAAGAAGTTGCAGCAGGGTCTCAATTATAAGGCCGTCACGCGACGCATGGTCCGTCTGAATGTTTTCAGTCCCTGATTCCCGTTTGGCTCTTGACGAAACACGGCTCTGGTGATACTGAGCAGGTGTACACCTGTCTAGCTCGGCCTGTGCGGCTGTCTATCTCTTCGTTTTTTTATACAAATGTCACCGGGTCTAACGCTGTCACAACGCCAAGCAAATTTGTTACATCACTTCATGTGCCTGCTGTGACATATTTTTGTGCTGTGTTTAAAGTAAAGCGAGGAAACCAATCTGCTCTACATTGTTGAAGAAGATGATTATGATCAATGTTAGGCCAAATGATAATACCACCACACATGAAATTCAACATATATGCCGAAAGCAAAAAACTAACGTTTTCAGGAACCTTTTCTGTTTTCCTAACAGCATTTCATCGAAACGAAATATGGAGCTTTTTAGAGGAGAGGCGTCCTTGACGTGGGATTTAGCTTATGAGCGAACTTCCCCGTGATTGGGAACGGGGGCTCAGTCGGCTTTACCGTACCTTCATCAGTCTGCGGGGGGGGGGCTACTCCCGCGTAGTGAGACATGGTCGTAGTCTGGGATGTGTTTTTAGAAGCTTTTCCTGCAATTACACCTGAGGCATGATCAGAAGTCATTGTTGTTTGTCCCCAAAGTACTTCCGGATCACCAGCATACTCTTCCTACAGGGTGAGAGTTGGCGATGGTATATGACCTCAGCAGTTGATGCGGCGTAAAGAGCCACAAGACCTCTTCGACAATTTGTCCCTGAATTCCAAAAATGTTCCCAACAAATGAGAATGCTGATATGTCATCCTCCAATCCTTCAAAGCATGATTAAATTAGGTATGTCAAACGACAATATATTCTGTTCCTCTAATTTTGCCCTCCACAATGTTGGCAAATTCGTATATTTTCTGACGTCTGGACATGGTCCTGGTCCTTCACATTGGCCCTCCAGTCGCTATTTGTACGGCATGCCAGTGAGATCAACGCGGGCTATAAAATTAATCTCATGTGAGGATAACATATGACTTGCTTAGCGGGTTAGAGTTACCATTTTACCGTGAATGACGGTAAACCTGTTAAGACGGTGGATCTGGGATGTGGGACAACAGATCGGGAAGGGGCAGTTAATTTTTGGCTCTGGCCGAGACCAGAGCGGATTTCAGCTGTTTGCTGTTCGGCACAATATTATAGCCTAGCGCCAGATGTGGGCAAAATGGAAACTTTATAGGCTGGTGGAGAAAATGTCTCGTAAAATATTTAATCATAAATGACCATGAGTAGATTAATGACTCAAAGATTGTTCAATGTGAGTTAAAACAAACTCTGACCACCTAATCCATTGAGGTGAGTGGAAACTAATTGACTCAGCTCTATATTTACCTGGCATTATTTGTTTTCATAAACCTTCAGTTTTGCTGAGTGTAACTCTGCAAGCTATGTCTAAGCGGGAATGATTTATTTGAGTCAGAGCGATGCCCACCTCGACTCAAATCTATTTTTGGCTCTGAGGTAGTATTTGCGAAACATAGCTGAACGAAATTTTGGTATTATATGATAAACGGTGAAATGCACGTATTCCTGCCGCCTGCACGATGTCATGACTCCTGATGACCTGCCATTGTCACCCTCAGCAGCTGGTCGGGAGATGAATGAGGTCGGGTGATGATAATCATGGTACTAAATCGCTCTTTACCTCCGTAACGTCTACGACGAAAGTGTTCCCTTTTTTGGCTTTTTTAATGCCCCCCCTTTGTGTGCGTGTTGCGGTTGCGCACGTATATATGTGCCTGTTTGTTGTTGTTGTTGTAATAAACGTATGGTTCCAAACAATGTCCTAGGTATGCAAACTGGGTGACTTAGTTTAACCCACCCAATTCAGTCAGGGAGTTAGAGATTGAGTACTTTCAGATTGCGTCAGTCTTTAGCCACTAACAAGCCCTCAATTGGATGTGATTGGAAGTTCCAAATACAAAATGGTATAACTCCGGATCTTCCCGTGTAATCGGTTGGATCAAAGCCCTCGCAGAACTATCCCTGGTAACTACAGTTTTATCTGCCTGTTTACACAGGGTCTGATGTACGGGACTTATTTCTAATTAAATTCCAGCTTCAGTGTTTGCATGAGAGAAAATCATTACGGCATGTGTTTAAACTCTGTCTGACATAGCTAAATGCGGAAAATTTGTGTTATGTCATTTGTTGATGAACAGTCGACACCGTGTATCTATGACATGAGGAAATATGCCTGCAAATATCCAGACATTGATCCAGACGGGTGATTTTTGATGCAGCGAAAAATAAGAGACACGGATCATTCCTGTGTTTGGTCTTGCTGAGGACATCGATAGGTGAAAAAATATGCCCGAAAATATCCAGACACATATTTTGCAGGAGAGATTTATAGTTCAATGAAGAATGAAGATAAGAGACACTCACATTTAGTGTTGCTGAGATTAGCTCATGAAAATCATCCTTGGAAATGGGTTCTCTAGCGGAAAGTGGGGGACTCAGTCCCCACACTTTAGCGGAGTGGGACGACCCGGCCTTTGCACCGCTCCCCCTACCATCCAGTGGCTCCATCCCCGGCACATTTCACGTCATGACGACAGATGGGTTCGTGCTAGATGGCTGCCTCTCGGAATTTGTATCACTATCACGAACTGTGGAATCTGCTTCTGAACTTGTAAATAAAAAATTAGCTGCGGTGGAAGGCGTTTCTTTCCAGTGCCTAAGTCGGCCTAAGGGGAGGGGGTGATCGTACCATCACCCCCCCTCTTGGATCCGGTCCTGCCGGGCCCCAATCCTCTCCACTCGGCAGAAACCCACCGCGACACTCCCGACCTCAGCAAACTCGCCCGCCGGCTAGCCTGGCTGACTGCCACCGCCTCGCCTGTACCGAAGAGCAGCCTGGGATGGTGTGGCAAATAATCAAGCCAATAGAAAGCAAGGTTTGGCTAAAATTTTTTGAAAAACGTAATGTTTATACATCTCCTGGGTCATGACTTAAATATATATAATTTTCATGGAAAAATTTCCGCTGAATTTCTCGCGATACAAGTGAACGCGCCTCCACCAATCAGCGGCCGCCATCCGCCGGCAGCCGCGATTGCCTGCGGGCACAGAGGTTACAGAGGTCAAGCTGGGCTCCGCTGACGTCAAGTTCAAGCCTCGGTGGGGAGGGGTCGCGTGCGAATTGTAATACCTACATTTGTGGTGCTGAAAATGGCGGTCGTTGTGCCGTTGTGCCCGTCTGTGGGAGGGGACCGGTGTAGGGAACATTCTGTGCACGTGGGTAGATATAAGGGTTAGTTGCCTGTGCAATGTGTAGTGCCGATAACACTGGAAAAACATGAGTGCGAGTTCATCAAATGAGTTTGGTATAAGATTATGGTCGGTGGACAAAATTGCAGGCACCAATTTCGAGTCCATAGTATTTCTCGGTGTCCGGGTAGATGATGCAGCTTTTCAGGACTTTAGAATTTACACACTTATTAGTAATACAACACACACGGTGTATGTGCCGTACACCCTTATCTGGCATTTCATGCATATGCAACACTAGAAGTTTAAAATGCTAAAATAACAATTTGAGGCGGAGAGATAAGTAGTTCTGGTTTTGTACACAAGGAGGGTCCAAGGCAAAGCACAAGATGGCCGAGGGAATTAACTGATAAGTATGTATATTTTAATGGCATGAACATCGCTGTATTCCTTTAGCATGGGCCATTTCCCACCATATTCTTTCGATGTCGCCGCCACTTGGCCTCCAGATAGCCAGAAGCCACTGTGCACGGCCGTCTAATCGTGAGTGTCTGACCTTCTATCTTTAAGCCTATAAAAATCGGTTTGTGTGCTATAATGCTCCGCTATTAATCTCCCGGGTGACGTTGCCGTTCCTAGTTAGTTATTGTTTATTATTATCATTAATTGTGAACAGTTATGTACCGTTGTTGGATCAAGGCGTTCACCTCTCAGCTTTCGGATTATACGTAATTTGGTGGAATTTAGGCATGTGTGACCTCACAAGCAGTGTCAAGCATTGAAAGGGCGAATCCTAGTGAGAGAAATTCTTTTGTTGGTAGATGTTGATTTTTAAGCCCAAAATTTCCGTACTGACCGAAACAATACAGCGTAGGTACTAGAATTTTGGTACGAGGATGGGAGAGGACAATAATGAAACATCTAGCAACGTTACTTAAATTATTTTGAGCGGCGACAGCTTTTTTAACCTCTAGTTTTTTTATTATGTTCAAAATGTTTGAAATGATATTGTGAAATCCTTATAGCACGGCGCATGTCAGTGGAAACGGTAGCTGAACGGTCCCTAAATAAAGCAGCAGTGGATTGTTGCGTGGATTTTAATGAGCGGCACCATGTAGGGCTGTAAACGTATATCTCTTTAGGACTGTCCGGACACCCGGGATGAAATATCGAGTTGGTGTTAAAATGCAGGTTAAGTTTTATTTTTCATAATTTTCATGATTCAAAAGGACTGTGATGGCTAAAACAAAGATAATATTATGTCATCTCCTTTCATATGGTGGTCATTGAAATGTTCGTTCCTCAACTTTGGGCACCCCCAATAATGTTCGCAAATCCACACCCCTGCCGAAAGTTTTTACTTTAACTGGGAGCTCCCTGCCTTTCGCTTTCGCAGTACGACGATAAGGTCTCGCTACAGTTATTCGACCTTGCCATTGTATTACCGGTATTGTCTGCCTAGCTAAGGAAGGGTACTTTGAATGCCTCTCACGTGGCTACCTTTTCAGTCATTGACATGTGGATATGGTTTTATGTGCAATTATTTCTAGGGACAGAACTTGGTTTGGCTTTAATGTGGATCAACATCTAATATGCAATTGCCCGCAGTCCCAATGCTGGCGGAATGTAAAACCTTAAAGGAAGTCTGAGAGTCTTTTTCACCATAACTTTGGCCATTTCACGATAACTCAGCCGCTTAATGACTTTTCTGATCGGCTAGCCATGAGCACCACATACTAAAGGAAAGCTGGTTCCGAGCCTTTCCCAAAGCCAAGAAGTGCTACACACCGTTTTCTCTTCTACAACCAGTGCTTTCAGCCCCTACTGTTATCATTGTTACAAGTTAATCGTTTTTAGAATTTTTCGTTCGATAACTAGTTCCTGGTGCGCAACAACCCGACCGTTCTTGTCTCTGCAGCGACGCCGGGTTGGCGGCGGCGGGAGAGACGCCTACCTGAGGCATTGCCGCCCTCTGCCGAGTTGTCAGGTCGCGGCTGGGGTTGGCCCGGACCCGGGGACACCACTTCCCCTGCGTTACTGCTCGCACACACGCCCATGCTGACCGGAGCCACCCTGACCGATCACTGACCCCGACGCCGTCGCCGCCGCCGCCGTCGCCGTCGACGCGGCATTGATTGACCAGGAATGCGGTCGCAGGCGGCGCATAAACACAACCACCTGAATTATCAACGCCCGGCGACGGTGCGGCGAAGCCGACGGCGTCGGCCCTGGTGGTGGCTTTCCTTCACCGTTTTGTACAGTTTGTTTTTCCTTCTGAAAAAAAACGGAATGAAAAGACAGCGAAGTTTTGAACAAGTGGTGAAAGAGACGTGGTTTATTCGATTTTTGGAAATTGACATGGGGTTTGAACATTGAATGATCGATGCGAGATGTCCGTGTGCTGTATCTGACTCTCGGAATCGGTGTACCTCAGCGCGGTTCGGGGGCGGGCCTGCGGGGTACGGAGCGCTGAGACCACCCGTGCGAACTCGCTGGCGTGATAAGTCGCTGTAAGCCGCACATGTTCCTGGACTGCATACAACTCGTGGCCTTGCGTGGCAGTGTCAATACTGCTATGGTGGAAAGCCACGTACATGTTCTCCCTGCATGGTGCGGTCACGTGTTCAGGTTGTTTACACAGTTCCAGTACAAAGCCAAAGGACATGACTTCTCATTAATTTGAGTGCTCTAAAGCCTGCTGAAAGACACCCATCCCTAAAGCAATTATATATTTAGCTCCAACATTTCTTGCTGGGAAATCTGGAAACATCCGCCGTGCGTTCCTTTGTCTACGTGGTAGTACTGGTGAGTACCAGGAACAGGCCGAAATGCCATGACGTGGCCCGTCGCTCGGCATACCGCCGCCGTCCACCGGCTGGCTAACCGGGCACACGGCCTGGACGATCGATCCATGGCCGCTGCTCAATATGGTCTGAAATGCACTCATTAGTAGTGTACATAAAAGTACTGCCATACCGTAGTTCATATCAATGGCAGGTGAGTTAAGATGTTCTTGGTTTTTATCAGTAGATATGATATGCTACAGGTTTTCTCCAGTTTTCATAATTCAATTCTTCTCGAAGCTTTATCTTGACATGGCATACGCGATTGCAGACGTTGGCATGACCGGTGTTTAAGCGACTGTGCCAGCTCAATCATTTTCTCGCCTGTCTGTAATCAGGTTCAGATCCAAGTGTGGGGGTCGCCCCCTCCCTTTGGTCCGCTGAGGGGCCTCTCTATCCACATCAGACTCCGAAAGTGCGGCGCGGTGCCTTAACCGTCGCCCCCGTGGGCCTCAAACTCACCCTTTCCCAGTTTGGGGTGTTACGAACATTATACGTCGATATCGGCTCCAATGGGAGATAGAAAACGCAAAAGTGGCTAGATGGCCTGTGATAAATTGATGCGAGATCTTTCGCTCTCTTTTTGGCTCAGGTAAATATTAAATTTTTGATTGTCAAAGAATTCAACGGGCTAGTGATGTTTTTGTAGCTTCTGACAAGGCTGCGTTCGAATCAATATTTAGTCATCATCAGACATCACTAGTCATTAATATACAGTTTATCGTTGCAACGAATCGAATGGCTTATATGATTTGGTCATACTGGGTCAACTTGCAAGGCATTTAAATCAGTTTTCAATCGCTATACGAGCACATTAACCTTCAAACTCTGTAGCCGTTCCCTGCAAAATAGTTGACTCGAGTCTCAAAACCTGCTTAATTATGTATGCATTATGAATGTGCATACCTAGTTCGAGATGACATTTCAAATGTCATAGGCCAAAATTTCAACTTGATCCCAGAAAGTGGCCTGGAGCAGCGTGATTTTGAGAAGACGTAGTCATTCTTACCCGTATCTACCAACTGACATTTAACAGTTTTCGACGATTTCCCATGATCCGTCGCACTCTCAGTGGGAACTTGATCCTCCTTCCCTACATGACCCTATGTAATTTATAAATAAAAATTCCTTGTTGCAGGTTTTCGCTTCTGGTGGCCCTTTTCTGTGATTTTCTGTGATCTCCCTTTTATTTTAGCTCGATGGATTAAACTTACGCTGCTGCCACTTGGAACATTTTTGAGGTGAGGTCTCTTGGCCTGTCCTGATATGAAGCAGGCCTGCCATTTTTATGAACGTAGGGAAAACAATCAAGTGTAAGCTGTGTCAAGCTGTGTCAAGTGAAGCGGCGCACCGCCTCGTCGATTTATAGCATCCTTGGGAAAGCCCGAGGAGATGTTCAAACACTCCCCGCACGGTGGCATGAGTCAGAGCTTACTTTTGAAGGTGGTCCAGGCAAGGACGCCGTATTTTCAGTCATCTTCCATTGTTGGTCGCCCTTCCGCGTCCATTGTTGGCCGCCCTTCCATGGCGGCCGCTTACCACCTTTTGGCTATCTGCCGCCCTACGGCCTCCGGCGAAATTCGATTTGTCACTACCGAAAACGCCCACCCTTCAAAACACCTCAAACTAGCATTGAAAGGTGTTCTCTTAATGTCCCAAGGTGCCCTCCGCCGAATGTTATATTGGAGCCTCTTGAAGCTTGCCCCCTTTCTGTTATACAATTTTTGATCCACCACTGTCTGCTATCAAATACAACGCTCAGACGCCATGTTGCCATATCATAAGCCATCAGGTAAAAACAATTTTAGGTCAATTTTTGTCATGTAACGCTCGATTAAAATGGGTTAGATATCGGGCAGCGATACCCTGCTGCTAAACCCAGGACATTGCCGTAGAAGGGTCAGCTCTTGGCATTGGCGGATCCAGGGAAAAGGCATTTGCCCCCCAAAGGAAAAGCTCGGGGTAAAACTATGTTTTTGCCCCCCTCCCCCAAAGCGATCGACCTCCTTTTTTCCCCCGACTGCTTTTTAGTTTATAAGCAAGATCTTGGTGCTTCAACTCTAAACTTCAAACAGAACCAGTTAAATTCAGTGTAAATATTGGGGCTTGGATATGAAAAAAGTATCTCGAGCCCACATTTCTTACCGTGACGTTTTTTGCTTCTCGCCTCAAATACGCCAAATTTTCCGGCAGGTCATATTTGAGCGCAATTTTTAACTGCGTGACTTTTTTTGCTTTTCGACTTTGGTTTGCCCCTCCCAAATCGGCCGGCTAGATTCGCCACTGGCTCTTGGGCTTCTATCCTACCGACAAAAGCGCGCCATGCCGAAAAGAAAGAAAAAACGAGAGTTCTTCAGAGTTGCGGGCGAATCCAGGCTGCAGTGTCGGTGACTACATTGGATGTTATTTGAGGGGGGGGCTAGGGGCTCGAACCTTTCCTATCATTGGCTCAGATCGGCATCCACTATGTATTAATTATAGGCACTTGAACATTTCAGAGAGGGGTGCTCGATCTTTCCCCGCCATTGCCTTGGATCAGTCTCCGCTTACGTATTAATTATAAGTACTCGGACTTTGCGGGGGAGGGGGATTGGGCCCGGACATGGGGAGGAGTTTGAGCCCCCCCTTGTATCCGCCACTGCAGTCGGGTCAGAACACTGGTGGTTCGCAGGAATAGGTATGGAAAGAAGGGTCGGGAAGTTGTGCATCAGGGCGAAGTCGACGCGTCGGGAGTCTCAAGAAGAGAAGTGTCGTCGCACTCTCGAATTTTGGGACCTATGACCTGATTTCTTGTTATTGACCAAAGATAGTACTTTTCTTTTTGCTTTCTTGGCCTGGTGACCACAGATAGAACTAAAACAGACTAAGGAAGACTAGAAAGCTTGTAATGACCCGGACCCATAAACGTGGAACTGCTTGAGAGCGTTTAAAGTGAAATTGTTACGATATGGGGATTTTATTTCCCAACGGGGCCGTGTGTATGCCGCACACACTTGTACTGGCAGGAGTACGACAGCACTTCCGCGTCGACTGCAACCTGAGAGTAACCAATTTTCTACCCGAACTGCAGGGCGTCCGTCGCGACGACGTTTTCGGCGTCGATTTCCTGCCCTAATGGCGTTGGCGGACACAGGGGGGGAATTCCGGCCACAGCCCTCCCAAAGTGCTGGAGGGGGGGCAAACTATCTTTTGGTCCCCTCAAAGGCTGGAGAAATTTTTGAAAAAAGGTGTTTACACTAGGTCTGTAGAGCAAAAAAAATCCGCGCTCCTACCTCCCCCAAGAGAGCGATCATGTACTTGGAGAGATGGTTTATACTAGGTCTGTCGAGCACCCAAATTGTACGTCCCTCTCCCCCTCCCCCCAGGAGGAGAGGCAGACATGGGTTTGCCCCCCCCCGAAGCTCGGGTCTACGTCCGCCTCTGCCTAATGGTAACACTGTGTCATCAGGATAGGCGCAGGAGGGAGGGGGAGGGGGCGTCATGGTGTCCTCAAGCTGTTGCCGTAACATATTTTAAAGCGCATCATGTTTATACATTACCATTATCTACCAACTGCAGCCCTTAACGCCCTGTCCCTACAAGCGATTGTCTAGGGCGAGTTCCAGAAAAGTGTTCCCGTTTAGTAAATAATACAAATACGTAGTCGTTGCTAGTGGGATATGGTAGCTGCATCTGGGCGCGTCAAAGCCAAGACGCTGAAGCGCCCTAAAACCCTAACAAGAACACTGGTTGTTGCAACTCGCTGGGAATCATTTTGTGGTTTCTAAGAAAACAGTATGAAAACGAGACATGATTTTGTGCCTCTATATAAGACGATTCCGTCTGCCACCGCAGCACTGGTGGGGGACTGGAGCAGTTTGTAGTTAAGGGTGGGTGAAAAATCTCTTACCGCTCCGACTCTGCCATTTTATGGTCGTTTTCCAGCCCTGTCACGGCGTCACGTTCCAGCACAGGAAGTGCCGCCATGTTACACCGAGAAGGGGACGACATGAGCTTGTGCGTCAGCATTGTCACCCTTAGTTTCCCCTGAGATGAAAACGCAATAGTTCTTGATACACATACATGAGTAACAAAGCTGCGTCATGACCAGATGTATTGCCGGAACAGTGATCTTTTATTACCTAACTGAAACGTATGCTGGCTTGAAGTGCTGCGTCAACCCCGGAACATTAACGTTCTCATGCGTTGCATCCAGATGTCTTCATCGCCTGCTGAGTTGACGGTGTTTTGGGATTTGGCTCAGGTTTTTTTTACATTTTCTTCGTATTACCTGCGTGAACCTTTGTAAATTTTTGAATTGTAAGTAAATTGTATCGTCGGTACCCTTTTCAGAGACAGACAATATGCTCAAAATGCACTTCCCGCGCCCCCTTTTCAGAACGTTTTGAGTTTCTGCAGGATTAAGTAGCAATAACGCTGTTCGTGGGGTGACTGAACAACGATGTTTTATCTACCGGTGCCAAACCATGCAGTAAGCTAGCCTAGCCAGCGCTGCTGCTGCCGATGCACCTTAGGTACGCACATTTTACCAGAAAAACAATGCCGGCTCTGTAAAAAAGACAAGCTATCAAAATGGGGCTTTGCTCCTTCGAAATTGTATCTGAAGAGAACAATAGCCCACACCGCATGAATTTACGCCTATTGTTCGCGTCAATGAATGCTCCACAACACGAAAACCTCAGACATAGAGTGTGTCCCTATCAGAACTAGTGCTGTAAGGTAGGGGAGGGGACAGCAGAGGGGCGCGGCGAAGAAGGGGAGAAAAGCTGCCGCTAGTCAAATAAACTCGTGGCTCAGTCAGCCATAAAGGCAGAAACGCGAATACATCCCGCCATTCTCACCCAGAAGCGATCTGGCGGTCGCCATCTTATGCCAGGTACCAGCGCCGAATGACGAAAATGTTAGGCTCCCCCGTCGAGGAACCAGGCATTAACCTCCGCCTCGTGGGCCTCCGAGCCACCTTCGCCCTGGGGGTGCTTTAAACACCCCCTCGAACTCAGCCCTGTGCAGGATAGCGAAAAAATATGAACGCTGGTGGATAGCTCGTACTAATTAATGAAGAAACTATAGAAGTCACTTTTTGGCTCGGGTCAATATTGAGATCATGACCGGTCAAAGAAAGTGGGATTTTGAGTAGAGTTTTTGGGTTCCAGCGTCTTACAGAATTGGGTTAGAATCATGTTTTAGACACCATTCGCTTCCTCACGTCACGGTGAATCGAATGATGTACAATATAACAATACTAGGTTAAAGCACAAAAATGACTTGACCTCAGGTCAGGTCAAGGTCACTTTTAACCTAGCATAGTCAATATGGATATCAATCGACTCACAATAGCAATCTGAGCGCAATGATATCAAAATAAAAGCTGTATCACCATTTCACGCAAAGTTATTGGCCTAAGTCTGAAAACTGCTTAAAGAGCCCCTGATGATCTCTCAGAGGTCACAGGTCAAAAATAGTATCATGAACCTGGAAGGGGGCCCAGGGTACTACGATTGGAGAATATGAAGGCATTCTCGGCCGTATCTACACAAATACAGCCCATTTTTTCCCATGTATTTCCAATGGAGATGTCATGGTCCGTGCTTGACCTTAGGTCATCGATATGAAAAATCCCGGACCATTTGTTGCAGCACTCGGTGGGCACATTATGTGGTTTAAGTTTCAATATGATAGATTCACCAATTTCTTACTTATGCCACTTAAACATTTTTGGAGATGAGGTCACTTGAGCTAAACTGGTGACCTGACCTGAGATGGCCCAACCTTAAAATTTTGTGTCAAGTTGCGGAATCGATCAAGGATAAGGTGTGCCAAGTATGGAGGCGCTCCGCGCCGCCAATTTTTTTGAGCCGCCGGAAGACCCGAGGAGGGTGTTCAAACACTCCCACCGAGGCGAAGGTTAACATTCGTCAACGTTAGGCTCATAGGGCGCTGCCGATCCTCGTACTCTGGCTTCGACACCCTCCCTGGTCGGTAAAGACCTGCAAAACTTCCTGGGTCGGGAAGGATTGCTGCCGCGGTAGAGGCGACAGGCAATGCTGCAGTGTATAGCAACAGGTCGGCTTTCCGGGAGGATGTCCGATGCAACGGCAGTGCTATTTCCGGCTGCCACCCGGAAATGGTGGACGGGGTGAGTAACAGTATAGAGGAAATCACATAGTAGTAGTGGTCAGTGGTGAACTGCGGCGCTCAGCCAAGCATGGGTCTGGGCAGCCCGAAATATTGAGGTGTCTTAGTGAGATTTCGCTGAACGAAACGGACTCTCATCCCAATAAAACCCACGGAACTTTACTTTTCACACTATTATTATGGATCCCGCACATACATTCACACAATCACACACCAAACAACGACTCACCTCGCAAAACCAGTAACGCAGTCAGCAGAAGCCAGATCCTAGCCTAACCTGGCGCACCAGAGCACGCGTGCAGGATGGACGATGGGGGGGGAGTCTCCATCGCCAGTCAGTCAGTCAAGGGTTTTTTATAAGGCATTCTGTGCAAGGCACCTTTGCCCGCCTCTAAAGTGTGTGGGATAATTTTGCGGGAGGGGTGTTTACTTTCATGTCACAGAGCAAAAGGAGGTTTAACTCGAAAGGAGGAGCTTATTTCAAGGCATGGGTCGCGAAGTGTAGCAACACTTGCGAGTGGAGGGTGATGGCTACGGCACTGAGCCTGGTTGTTGGGCGATAGTTGGGAATTTAAAGGGGTACGTGAAGAGGCCTGAAAATTAAAAGCATTGTAACATTTTAATGACCAGCATATGAAAGGAGATATCATAATATTGTCTTTGTTTTAGCCATCACGCAGTACTTTTGAATCCTGAAAATTATGAACAATAAAACTCAAATTGTATTTTAACACTAACTCGATGTTTCATCTCGGGTGCCCGGACAGCCCCAAAGAGATATAAGTTTACAGCCCTGCATGGTACCGCTCATTAAAATCCACGCAACAACCCACTACTGCTTTATTTAGAGACCGTTCAGCTACCATTTCCACTGACATGTGCCGTGCTATAAATTTCACAATTCGATTTTAAACATTTTGAACATACTAAAAAAACCCGGCCGTTAAAAAACTGTCGCCGCTCGAAATAATTTGATTAACGTTGCTTGATGTTTCATTATTGTCCTCTCCCATCCTCGTATCAAATTTCTAGTACGCTGTATTGTTTCGGTCAGTATGAACATTTTGGCATGAAAAATCAACATCTACCAACAAAATCATTTCATTCGCTAGGATTCACCGATTCAATGCTTGACACTACTTGTGAAGTCACCCACTGCCTCAATTCCGCCAAATTAGGTACAGTGCGAATGCTGAGAGTTGGCCGTCTTGATCTAACAAAGGCACATAACTTTTCACAACTAATGATAATAATAAACAATTAATAACTAGGAACGGCGACGTCACCCGGGAGATTAATGGAGGAGTATTATAGCATGCAAACCGACTTTTATAAGCCTAAAGATAGAAGGTCGGAAAATCACGGTTAGACGGCCGTGCACAGTGGCTTCTGGCTGCCTGGAGGCCGAGTGGCGGCGACATCGAAAGGATGTGGTAACTGGTAGGGGAATGGCGTATGCTAAAGGAATATCGTGATGTTCATACTATTAGAATATACATTCTCATCAGCTAATTCCCTTGGGCATCTTGTGCTTTGCCTTGGACCCTCCTTGTTTACACGATCAGAACTACTTATCTCTTCGCCTCAAATTGTCATCTTAACATTTTAAACTTCTAGTGTTGGGTACGCATGAAGTGTCAAATAGGCGTGTATGCCACATACACAGTGTGTGACACTAATAAGAATGTCAATTATATTGAAAAACTGCATTATCTACCCTTATACCGAAAACTACTATGGACTCGAAATTGGTGCCGGCAATTTTATCCGCCAAGCATACTCATATATCGAACTCATTTTATGAACTCGCACTCATGTTTTTCCATTGTTGTTGGCATTGCACATTGCACAAACGCCCTACCCATATATCTAACCGCGTGCACAGAATGTATACTACACCGGTCCCCCTCCCTCAGTCTGACACCAGGCACAACAACCAACATTCCCAACACCACACATGTAGGCTTTACAATCCACCCGCGACCCCCCCCACCGAGGCTTGAACTTGGTGTCAGCGGCGCCCAGCGTGACCTCTGTAACCTCTGCCCCGCGGTCAATCGCGGCTGCCGGCGGATGGCGGCCGCTGATTGGTGGAGGCGCGTTCAGTTGTATCGCGAGAAACTCAGCAGAAATTTATCCATGAAAATGATAGAGCTTTAAACCATGAACCTGGAAATGTATTAACATTATGCTTTTGAAACATTGCTAGCCATACCTTGCTCTCTATTGGCTTGATTATGTGCCACACCATCCGAGGCCGCTCTTCGGTACAAGCAAGACAGCGGCAGTCAGTACAGGCTAGCCGGCGGCCGAGTTCGCCGATGTAGAGTGTCGCGGTGGGTTTCTGCTGAGTGGAAAGGATTGGGGCCCAGTCCCAAGGTAACCGAGGGAAGGACGAGGGAGACGCCATAAATATAAAACTTAGCTGTTTATTGCCCATTGTGTCCGAGGTTTTCCGTTGTTTGATAAGTATTAACACGCGCACTGGAGGGGGGCCTCGGAGGCCCCCACCTGTTTTTCCGAGGTGGCCGGAGAACTGCTTGTAGCCGAAAAACGAAACGTGGCCACATTTAACAGAATTTAATAGCGCGTCGATTGGTGAAGACTTTTTGAAAATCGGCCGAAAATGTTTTGACTTATAGGCTTTCAAAGTCAGACCTGCATTTTGAGATCGCCGTAAACGCGCGGTCGGACCAGTTAGCTTGCATTGAAGACCAAGTGGTGACGTCATAACGTCATATAAGCGGGACTATATGTCAAGGTCACTTCATATGAAAGTCAAGGTCAAGGTCAAAGGTCACAGGTCAAGGTCATATCTGCACTTTCAAGGTCACTGACCACTGTGCGTCCGGCCAAATGACGTTACCCCGTCTGACATATATTATGCTATGACGTCATCGGTAGGGTACCCAAATACAAAGTTCAAGGTCAAAGGTCAAGGTCAAAGGTCATTGGGAAAGGTCAATCCTCATTTCCCGCCAAACAGTGGCTACAGTGTTAGTCAAAGTGTAAATAATAAGTAGTATACCATATGGTGACCTTGAAGGTCAATGACCTTGAATGACCTTGACCCAAAAGTTGTGGGGAAGCCTCTTTGAGACCTCTTCTCTATGAACCTTGTCCGCCTTTAGCTTATTCTCGCCATTTTCCTGCATAATCACAGCATTTACCAATCGATCCCAGCATGGCCAATATTTGACCTTTACGACCTCGTTTGACCTTGAAGATATTGACCTAGGTCAATAAAAATTGGTCATCATGTAGATCACCATAGCCCCCACCCACCTACCAAGGGGCGTTTTTCTAACCATCTTAGTTTCCGAGATCTTAGCGGGGGCCTACCAGGCCCCCTCCAGTGCGCGTTAGTGCCAAACCCCCCTCCAGTGCGGGTGTTAAGTTGTAGGTCAGATGCAGAATGCGACTATAGCGCTGTGGAACAGGTATTTGTTGATATTTCCTCCATTTACGCACTTTATTAGGACTTTGTTTCACCTTTTCGTGGGGGTGCCCAAATCAACATTGGGGGTGCCCAGCACATCATTGGGGTGCCGAGGCACCCCCCAAAGAGATATAAATCCACACCCCTGCGCAGTTGTCCGGAAGTCTTTTTTGGAGGCAGATAGTTTGCCCCCAAATGCCGAGGCCTGCTTTTTTGCCCATTTTAGAGCCGTCGGTGAGATGAAAGTCTTGCTAGTGTTGTGAGACTGGAACTCTAAGAATTTCGGAGCGATATTCCCTGTGGTCGAGTTGTCTTTGCGTGTGGTGAAAAGAAACTCGACTTTGAGCTGTTTGCGAGTCCAAAAGCGGGAGAGTGGGGGTTTGCCTATGGCGTCTGGGATTGCAATGTTTAGGGTTTCAGGGTCCTGGCTACTCTTTTCTTAAAGGGTAGCCAAGGGGTAGCCAGTTTGTTCGGTTGGCTTGTGATACAAGTCCGGGGCTGACAAAGCATTGCTTCGCCGGCTGAGTTTCGGTGGATTGGACCTTAATATAATAATAGATAAGCTGGGAGTGGCGTCTTCTTTGGAGTGGGCACAGCTATGCCGATGGTTCCACCTTACACGTGTAACACATCACCAAGTCACAGTCAATCGCAAGAAGCATTGATGATTCTCCCTTCACAGCACCTCGAAGCCGCCGACGCCACCGGCACCGCCGGTCTAGATTATCAGTCTAGACCTCAAGTGTTTAATACGGTGCAAACCTTTGAAATTCAGCTGCCAATAGTTCGTTTTGTTCAGCTTTTTCTTGGTGAAGTTGGGATGCACCTTCGGGAGCTTCTCCATGCCTTGCAGCACTTTTCAGAGCCGGTCTTCCCTGGTAAGAAATTTGCTGCGCTTTGTGATTGTGCCGCAGCACCTCTCGGCCAGGTCGTTGCTCACTCTGACATTCCGCACAAACTCCTCCGTTTGTTGTTCTGCTGGTCCTCGCCCCACCGTTCAGAATCCCTCACCAGCCAATCGTGATCGACTTTAAAGACGGTGAAGAGCATGCATAAGTTGGAGCCGCACAGGTTGGTCGGGTTTTGGAGGTGAGGTCCATGGAGCTGGGCTTCTCGAGGGAGTACTGCACGGGGTTGTGGGCGAGGATGCTGGTTGGCTCGGCGGTGTACCAGCCGTGCCTGCCCAACACTTTCTCTAGCACTACTCCCTCGAGAAGCCCAGCTTCAAAGAGCTAACCCCTAAGACTGCACTGGCCGACCTGTGCGACCCAAATCCTTCATGTTTTTTGCCATCCTGAGAGTCGACCACAAGTAACTGGCGAGGGATTCCAAGCTGTGGCGCGAGGACCACCAGTACAAGGAAACTGAGGAGCTTGTGCGGACTTTCAAAGTGACCAACGACCTGACCGAGAGGTGTTGCTGCACCATCACAAATTACAACAAGATTCTTACGAGGAAAGGGAGCCTCAGAAGAAGAAGAAAAAGTGTTGCATGACATGGAGATGTTCTGGAAGGTATATGCCAATTTCACTAAGAAGACACTGGCCAAAAAAAGCTGCAGGAAGTTGAAGTTCAAAGGCTCGTATTGTATTAAACACTTGAGATCTTAACTGAGAATCTAGGCCGGCGGTGCCGGTGGCGTCGGCGGCTGGGAGGTATTGTGAAGGGAAAATCATCAATGCTTCTTGTGAATGTCTGCGACTTGGTTATGTGTTACACGTGAAGCTCCTTCTCGCATTCGTGCTAAATGAAGCGCAATAAATGAGGCGTGTGTATATAAACACCATCTTTTTGCTAGACATATTTGATAGCTTATAGGTTTCATGGTCTAGTTTGGGCATTAGTGCAATATGGGGGATATGTTCACCCCCGCTGCGCATGGCCAGTTTTTGAGTTTGGAAGGAAACAAAACCAGTTCTGAGTATCATTTAGGCCAAATAATGGGAATCTGGTGGACTATTTTGCAAACCTGGGGCTGCAAGTAAAATGGGCAGCCTTATCTAGGCCTGCACTTGTGCCTGCTGGTGTATGTTTCTCGCTATTAAACCTGTAGTATCTGGCAAAGCGGTGGGTTTGAAATATGTTACAAAGGTGTGTTTTTGTACTTTTTTAAAGTCATATTGAGCAGAGTTGTTTTTCACAATCAGGTCTATAATAATGATGTTGCTCACGAGCCAAGAAATAATGAGCACTATTCATTATCTTAGATGTATAGTAGGTATTTTTATTTTTGCAATACTACCACACCCATGGGAGTTCTCAGACCCACGAAGAGCTGATATTTATCACTCCGCTGGATGGTGGCAATTAGTCGCACTGCCTTGCGGAGAGAATGTTTGACCAAAAAGCGCGAGATGGTGAGTTGAATTATAATTTCTCAGATTTACATAAGCTTCACAGCGAAGCAGAAGCTGGCAGCTAAAAATTCATTACGCATAAGCGTCGCCACCGGCAAAAAGTGAGGGGACCAGTCAATCTTCGACCTGCTGCCCGCAAAAAGCTTGCCCTTCTGGATCCCATCAAACATGACAGCACGGCAGAGGCGGTGGCTCGTGACAGCTCATCGTGAACGCGTTTTTACCTGACGTGTTTATTGTGCTCCGACTTTTTTGCGGGCTAGCACCACGATTTGATTGATAGGCTTTTGTGTTTGACCGTAAGCGATAACATAGCGTGGAGCTGCTTAAGTACATATGTATTAAATCATACATGAAAAGGTGCGTCCTGCAAAACTTAACTGTTCTTTACTGACGTTATTACGTTTTGTGCTAGTAAGTGAGCCTTGATGTAATGGAGAAGTGCCGGGAAACCATTTTTCGTCATCTAGCATTGAGATGGTCTTGACCTCCTTTTCCATGCACCATTGTTAGGCATGCATAGCCAAATACATACAATGCTGGAAAAATTGATGTATGTCACTTAATGTGTGTGTTTGGGATAACTCTTCATTTGTGACTTGTTGTGCTATTTTTTGTATTTTTGCAATTGACCTCACAGAATTTGCAAAGTTACCTACTTTATATATCTAGCTAAAAGTGAGGATCTGGATTCTAGATTTTGCTTTTATTAAGCCAATTCTTAGGGAATGTATGCCAATTTCCCACGGTACCGCTCACAGATAACCCGATTTTCAGGTTCCGGTCGTTACACGCGACGCGCGCGCCGCAACACGTGAGGCGGCGGCAATTTTGACGTGCGTGCTTCACACGTGCGGCACAAGGGACGAGAAGTGAGGCAGTGACGTCAGAAGTGACGCAGCCCGACAGCTGCTGTCGCCTATGACGCCGCGAGCTCAGTCATGACGGGGTTACCAGCGGACTGCAGCTTCCACGGAAACCGGGTGCAACCCTTCATTAACCGGCGCAGCGCAGCGCGCCGTCAATCTTAAACCGACCACGGTCCAGAACACATCTCGGTGACGACAAACCTTGCTCGCCATGCAACTTCCGCTGGCTTTTGTGTTTGCACAGCTCATCGCAGCGTGTGCCGCCTCGTTTATATTTTTTCGGCCGACTAACAGTGCAAGGTGTGTTTCACGCGATGGCCGCCAGGTGCCCTGTGTGGCGGCCTCGAAGTGTCCGGAACTCGTCAAAGGAGTCGGGCAGCCGGACTGTGTGCGCCCCTGTGGTTTCGCGCGGGGTGAACTGATGGTGTGCTGTGGCCATAGTGCTCGTCCGACCACAAAGGCGACTACAACCGTCCCACCCATCACCTCAACCACTGGTCGGCCGCCAGCCAGCAGTGATGCTGACAGCTCGTCCAACATCGTAGCCACGGCCGCTCCAGACACACAACCGCGGTGCGGAGTGGCCGGCAGTGGCAAGAGTCGGATACCCGTGTCCAATATATCGTCGGGCAAGCCTTCTGTGCCGGGTCGGTGGCCGTGGATCGCGCTGCTGGGTCTACAGCGGAAGGAGGGCGAGCCGCGGTGGCTGTGTGGCGGCGCGCTCATCTCTCCTCGTCACGTCCTGACGGCAGCCCACTGCGTGGTGGGCCGGCCGGGCCAGCTGCGGATCCGACTGGGTGAGCACGACACCAGGACGGCGCTGGAGAGCTTCCACCAGGACATGCGCGTCATAAGCTCTGTCAAACACCCCGACTTCCACGCCAAGCAGAACGACATCGCCGTGCTGACGCTGGACAAGCCGGCGCAGTTGGGGAAGCGGGTGTTTCCCGTCTGTCTGCCGGCGGGCGCCGAGCTGACAGAGAAGGGACGGAAGGCCATTGTCGCCGGCTGGGGGCGTGTGGAGTTTACCGGCGAGACGTCACCAGAGCTGCAGGAGGCCACCATTCAGATCGTGGATGCGGCAGTCTGCGAGGCCACGTACAGGCGACGAGCCGACTTCGACAATAACTTCCCAGGCGGCGGCTTCAACAGCAGCAAACTGTGCGCTTCGGACGAGAAAAAGAAGGCGCTGACGCGTGCCAAGGTGATTCTGGTGGCCCTCTGGTGGTGGAGGGGACGGATGGCATCTTTAAGGTTGTTGGTGTGATTTCGATTGGGGTCGGGTGCGGCAGCCCCGACTTTCCCGGAGTGTACACCAGGGTCGCAAGCTACCTCAACTGGATTGAACAACAGATCCGGTGAACACGCTCCATGTGCGACCCAACTTGGCTCTTTTGCTTAGTTGAGGCATTCTGATTGTATTGCAGACTGCAGTTCTGAAACTATGAAATGGAAATATTTCGGGAACAGTCTTGCCTGTTTTGTTTTCCTTTCTTTCTTTTTTTCGCTAGTCAGGACCAGTGACGCCTGTTTTAAGAGAGACTGCCGGCAAGCTACTTGGGGTCGAAGTTTTATTACGGGCAGAGAAAGGTAATTGTGAAGTCTCTTTGCCAATGCATAAACTATCGGATGAGTCACCAGCAGTGGTGAATAAAGGGGGGGGCTAGGGGACTCAAGCCCCCCGAAATGTCAGAGTATTTATGGTAAACGCAAGGTCGGAGGCTAATTCGAGACAATGGTGGGGGAGACTCGGGCCCCTAGCTCCCCCGAAATGAAGTCCTGGATCCGCCATTGGTCACCAGTACCTGCATTTTAGTCTGCGCACGAGACCTGAGGAGGGGGGGTTGCATTCTGATGCCCTGATGTATCTGGGCTTCGTATTGCGGTAAGGCGAAATAGGGTGTGAAGTTATCGGTGAGGCCCAGGAATGAAATATGCTGTCCTTCATTGAGCCGGATGATCAAACTAGTGCGGAGCCAGTTCATTGTCTTTCGGTACTGTGTAAGTTTCATAGCTTGGGGATTGTTTCACTGTTCGTGAGGTGGTTATGCTTCTCATGAAATATACTACGTGGATGCGTCATATATTGTATTTCGTAGTGTTTTGTACGGCTTGCTAGTCTTATTGTAATCGTCGGAAAAGTGATTGTGTGCTCGGAGATTGCACAACGGTGATAGTATGCATTTGAAAATAAAATACTTGATCTCAACCCTGTTAAGTTTGTGAGTAAGCATCACTTTTGAGAAACCGTAGAATAAACCTGCAGACAGCTTCAGGCTCGCTCATCCTGTCCTATGGGTGAAACATATTTATGCTTAGCGTGAAACTGCGTACCAGCTTTTGACATCATTTAATTACAGAAATCCAGTTTATAACGTCTATTCTGCGTTTTATACATGCTTAGTAATGTGGTAAAGAGTTATATAGAGTCAGTGGTGATGGCTCAGTTTTATTTGCTGGCCAGGGGGTGACCTGTCAATGCATAGGGGAGAGTGGGATACGGCAGATCACTATCGAGGTGGCTCACTTACATCTGGGAGCACTTAGTTTAACCCATGTTGAGAAACTGGAGAAAAGGCTACGATTCTTAATCGAGTGCAAAACATTTTTGGGGTCGTCCGCCTTGGATGGCCGGCTTGGTGCAGCCCCCGTTCAACAGCAAGTGCAGATCACCCGATGTGACGTCACACCTCACAGGATATATTATAGCATGGCACAATTCAATTATCATTGTCCAGTTTTTTGCACAAAGGCGTCCTGAATCGAAAATGAAAGGCTTATTTGTTGCATTTGGGATACGATTCAATGCCGTGTATTCTCACAAATTTATAGGGGAGCAGCGCCATTAGCAGCAGTTTGAAACACGACCGAAAGGTGAAGGAATTCCTCCACGCCCATGTGACGTCACTCTGGCGTGAAGTAATCCCTCTTCAACGTACCTTAAGTGAAAGTATCTTGGACTAGGTGGACGTATCCACCATCCCTGCATTCGACGCCCATCTGTGCGGCGATAACACATAAAGAGAAACAAATCCGGAATGCCAATGCTGACAAATATATTTTTCAGACTTCTGTAGAGGCAATACGCCGAGCCATGTTACCGATTCTAAACATGCCTGGAATATTCGATTCTAAACTTAAAAACACTCTGTTTCTCAGGGGCGTAGCCAGGATTTCGATCAGGGTGGTGGGGAGGGGGCGGTGCCCCGAAAAGGGCCCCTGCGACAGCGCTAAAAGGGCCCTGATGGGTAAAAAGGGCCCTGATTTTTACAGAATAGTGCTGAAGAGGGCTTAAGAGGGCCCTTTGGTATGAAATTTCAAATTTGGCCGCAGAGCATAGTGCGGGGGAGCCGCGCTTCGCGCGGCCCGTGTCCTCAGGGGGGCGGCTGTCCCTGCCGCCCCCGCCCTTGGCTACGCCCCTGCTGTTCCTACAGGAAAAGTAAGGCCTGACATAAATACAAATAACAAGTAGGCTTTCGATGACGGTTCAGACATCTATGTGGATGTGTGCCTGTGCAATCAGCGGTCAGTTACAGCTTCAAAAATATCCACAGAGGGGTCAGGAGTTGGGCGCAACTCAGTGTTGCCATTATTTTTACTAGGAATACTCCCAACAGGCATACCTGCCCAGTTACCGATCGGATTGGCGTCGGTGTTTAAGGAGCCTCCCCATCGGACCAAATAGCATATGGAGGACGCCCTCTCACCGTGGGCATTGAACCCAGCTCAGTCCATGTCATTCCATCTTGACACAAGCAATGAAGTCAAGAACCGACCCGCGAAGCTTTAGTATCTCTAGATGAGATTAAACTTTGTCCTCTTGAGCTGATGGGCTGAGTGAAAAGTAGTTGCCTTAATTTGTATTTTAATGTGAAAGATTCTGCCCAAGTTAGATATGAAAAATTGTCCTACAGAGCCAAAAGAAGGTTTGGGTTGGATGTGAGTCAAGCGTTGACTATTGCTTCAAATCTCATTCACTCATCTTTTTTGTCCGGTGGGGCAATTTTCTGGATCTAAAAAGTAGTGCTCAGATTAAAAACAAGCCACATTTATACATAATTGTTCCCACAAATTCGATGATGAACGTTTACGCTCCCCTTCATGTCGGAAGGCATTGGTTGGGCCGGCTTACTCAGCTGCAAAAAGTGGACGATGCATTGTTTTGTATTGTATTGCATTTCATTATATTGCTTTTTGAATTATTGCACTGTAGTGCAAATGAGATCTATTTACTCCATCCGTTTTGCAAGCGGACTAAACGATTACTTACTTCTGCAATCAAACATCTTTTAGTGTAAATAGCCAACGTACTCGTAAAAGCCGTCCGATCCAAGTGATATCTATTCTCAGCCCTTGTTTTGATATACCATATTATACCAGAAGCTAGAACTTATATTTGTATTTGTCATACTGACCTGATGAACACACGGTTTGTCACTCAAAGTCTTGAAGAAAAAACACTAAGATTATTTAATTTGTCACGAGAGAAAGCAGGTTGAGTTAACGGTATAAGATCTGGTGCGTCCCACTTATATGTTTGATTATTACATATATCAACTCTCTCCGCAAGACCTTAGAACGGCGCTGATAAACCCTGGTGCTGAATAGGTGCAGGTGTGTGCGTATGTTGTGGCATGCTAGGAACATGCGGCAGATTGCTTTATGCTGTATTTGATCCCTGTGTATGTCTTTAGTCTGTGATCCTGTTTGCCCTTTACTTATCGCTTGATCTGGACAAATGAAAATCCCTCTCATGTGTATCTTGTTCGAATTAATCTGAAGCTGAATCACAGAAGCCCTGAACAAGCGTGTTGTGCATCGGCACTATACTTCAAGAAAAATGACTTAACAGTTATTGATTTTGGTTGATCTTTTATTAGAATTGAAATGTTTGGTTATATTTTATTGTATCGTTTTATTGATTATTGCCGTTATGAAGTCACAGGCTGATGTATAATAATCAAATGTGGGTGTACCAGACAGGATGAGGAGACAGTTCCATCAATAATGTTTTTTTACGATTCCACCATAATTTGATGGCTTACTAAGAAAATTACGGTCTCATCAATCAAACCCCAGACAAATGAAACTGCAAGAATAATCGGAACGCTGGATAGTGGTTCTTGATGCAGATGAACGATGGGGTTGGTTATTCCCCGAATCGTCAATTCAAGTAATTGATGTCATTTAAGCGTTATAGAATAATGTTTTTTTCTGCACAAACAACACGCTCGAGGTTCAGCTTACGTTAGACTGTAACATGGGATATGCATTCAAACAGATATCCCAACAGTTTGGGCGATTGTATGGGACAGTCAGGGAGGTTGGGTAGTTTCGGACTCATAGCTTACATGAACGGATTTAGTCTATTAACAAATTTATTATTAATTATTAACATAGTTTACAGACAGATTGTTCTAGGAAGGCTTTGAATATGGAGTGAATTACATATATCTGAATTTTCTTTGTCCATGGCTTGCTTCAGCTTACACCTCTCCATGTACAAGAATTATACTAAATTATCAAGGTTCAGGGGCGTAACCAGGATTTCGCTCAAGGAGGGGCGGTGCCCCGAAAAGGGCCCTTGCGAGAGCGCCAAAAGGGACCTGATGGGTAAAAAGGGCCTTGCTTGTTACAGAATAGAAAGAGAGCTTAAGAGGGCCCTGTCTGGTATCAAATGCCAAATTTGGCTACAGAGCATAGTGCGGGCGAGCCGCGCTTTGCGCGGCTCGTGTCCTCAGGGGCCCTTCGGGCCCTCAGGGAGGGGCGGCTGTCCCTGCCGCTCCCCCTGGCTACGCCCCTGTCAAGTTTATACAATATATCAATAGGGTAACTGTTAAACTGGTTTCACTTGTAGAATATTACACATCAACTTTGAATACAAAGGTCGACCCAGCGCAAACATTCCCAGCATGAACAATCGAACGGGTTAGGGCACAAAATGTGGTAAGATCACTGTGCTGAGTGTTTCTTGTAGAGTGAGTCACGGTCAAGACAATTCAGGTCCATTCCAGGCCATATCGGATGTTCTTCGACCCATCCAGACCGATCCGTTTAAACAGTCGATTGCAAATCCAAATCCAATCCACATACAAAAATTGCGACTAAATCGGCAACAAATAGCAAGCCAAATTCATGTAGGTCCTGAATTACCAAAATTCTCTGACCAACCCAATCTCATCCAACGATGGGATATCCATTCCAGTCTATTCCATGTTCAATCCATGACACGCTTACTTTCTAGTGAGTGACAGAGTAGCCCAGCTCAGGCTCTGCTGCGCCAGGCGGTTATCTGCGCTAGCATCGCCTCCATCAGCTCCTCGTTGGTGCAGAAGAGCCATCCGTCGGTCACGTGGTACAGCACGCGCAGGAAGGAGGCGGCACTGACAACTGACCGCGGCGGCCAGGCACCGACACAGCGCACCAACATAGCAATCTTGTACGGCACCGAACAGCCGAGAAACAAGCAGGCAAGCTTCAGCGTGAAGACGAAGAGCCTGATGTTCCTGCGGAACTGGGCTGCCTTGGCGTTGTGGAACTCTGAGTCGAGCGAGACCGCCATGTGTCGCACCTGAAGGGGATAGTTTGATGTCATGGTCGTGAAGGTAGTTGTCACCACGTCAATTGTTCGTACCGGAAAGTAAATCAGACCGTGGGTTCCCTACCCAAGAAGATCGGACGTCCCCGAAGAGACACATTCGCTCGAAATTCGTAGCTTTTTGTTTGTTTATAACAGGAGTTGTAACAAGAAGGGATCTTTCAAATTAATGATACAGAATGGGACACGTTTTTAATGGCACATGATAGCATATTTCATTTTATATCATCGTCTGATAATGATCAGACTATAGCACTGACAAAACGTGCATATACGCATTGTACATAACTATTTCTCAAAACAAATGCCGCATTTGTGAACGATTAGTAGAGCCATGTTTAAAAAAAATTCAACGAACATTTCCTTTTTCCTCGAGGTCTTGCAGAATAATGCCAGATTCCATGAAATGAGCCTATCACTAGCGAGAGGGACAGTCTGTGTTCTTGCATTTAATCGTATTCCGAAAAGTTATATTAGATAAAGGTATTATTATTATTTAGTTTTCTTGCGATGCCCCGCCAGAAACTTCGACCGGTAATAACGTATCTAACTTACCCCAGAACTGGCCCTAAAATGCATACTTACTTTCCGGGCAATGTAAAGAACTCTCATGTTGTAGGATACGTTGGCAATATCTAGCAGCAGGTTGGTCGAGCAGATGAACGCTACAAACGGACGATTCCTTGACTCCAGTAGCCAGTCCAGTGCGTTGCAGTAGGTGTAAAGCTTGCCGGGACCCCCTGGCGCAGTCATACAGAAGGCTGTGAAGAGCGAAGACTGCAGCAGACCGTACAGCACCGATACGTGAACGTGACACCGCACAGTCTCGCTGCTGACCATCAGCGGGTACTGCAGTGGGTACTTCACCGAGAGGTACCTGTCGCGCACCAGCAGCAGCATCAGGAGACTGGTGACGTTCATGGCGCAGGAGGTGAAGGCCTCCACCACGCAACAGACGCCGGACGGCACGCCACCCAACACCGCCCACAGCAGCTCTCCCAGGAAAGTCTGCAGGCAGATCACGACGGCGATGAAGCAGTCCAGCAGGCTCTGCGCCATCACGTACAGGTAGGAGGTGCGCTGTAGGTGCGGGCAGCGCCAAATCACTGCTGCTGGCGGTGCTGATGTGGCCAGGATCAGCACGCTTATGATGACGGCACTAGCGCGGATATGGGGCTTACGTCCGGCATCCGGGCCAGTGCGGGTGGTTATGTTGGAGCTGTGGTTGGCGTTGTTGCTGCAGGTGCTGACGTTTGTGTCAGGGCAGATGTTACCGATGGCTTCGCGGCTGTTTTTGTTGCTCGTCATCTTCTGATTGAACACAGGGTGCTGATTGCTCTGAGGTGCTGAATGTTTACCACTGTAATTATTATGGCGTTGAGAGAAGCTACGACGGTGGTATTCAGGGGAGACAAACGAGAACTGACCGTGGTTGAGAGATACGCGAAGTCTGCTGTTGAGGCCTGTACTGAACACGGGGTTGCTGTTGGTGGGTGTACTTCTGTTGGTATATTGCCGTGCGGGCCGGGGTGTTTTACTTTTGCTGCTGATCTCCTCTTCAATTGCAAGACTGTGAGAGACCGAACTCTCGATCGTGGTTCTTCGTTTCCGATAGCGAAAGGCTTGCTGGTCTTCGTGTTGTCCCCTAAGAACACGAATACCTGTGACCATAATCTCATGAGATGCCTCAGAAACTGTCGCATCAATTGGGATCTCGGTCGAGTTGGTATTGCTGAATTTGATTGCGCTTAGTTTTTTTGACCGCGATATGGTCCTGTTTCCAGCAGAAACCACGCTCTTTTCTACTGAAGTGCGTGCTTTTGCCGTTTTCTCTAGGTAAGATTGTCCAGAATCCACCTTTGTACTACGATTTTTGAAGACTGCTTGACGTTTTTCTCTACTGACTTGACTTTTTTGAATCACCGTCTTTAACGGGCATGTTTCTGGGGAACAAGGAAGATCTTACAGACCGCTTACGATCATTTGATTGGTAGGGTAGCCGGCGTCCCCTGAATGGAAGCTGTAGATCTTCATTTTGGAACTGAATGGTGCTGGTAGTTGGTGCTGTTAAAGAAAACTCACCGACAGGTTTTCTTGTAATCGCAGGTGTTGAAATCGAGGCTTGTCCGAATGCAGGGAGAACGTTGGGCAGGCGACGATGCGAAGAGGTAACTGTGCTAAGAAGTTGGTGAGGACGAAGATAAACATCCAAGGGAATTGCTGTTTTCCTTTTGGAGGAATGCAACTGATGTGACAGCCGATGTGAAGCGGTGTTATACCGGGAGGAACTGGGGATGAATGCTGAATCGTGCTTTTGTAGACCTTGGATGCCATCATCGCATGCTGATGAAGGCTCGGTGCGGACCAAAATAATCCAAACCACTGCTGGCGACAGAGCAAACGGCTTCCACTGCATAATTCCAAAATGGAAGTGTTGGGTTGATCATCCAAGCATTATCTTCTCACAGAAATCCTGAAAAATGAAGGACTCGAGTTGTTAATCTTATATTGCATAGGCGTAGGAACCGGGGGGGGCCAGGGGGCCACTGGCCCCCCCACTTTTCTGGGATGGGCCCCCGCAACGGAGATAAGAATATCAACAACTGTAATATCAAGCAAGAAACTCAAACTGTCCCGATAGCTTGCCCCGGAACCCCGTTAAACTTACCTGTGCCCTTAAACTAAGTTGAGGTCCTATGAGTTGATTTTAAGGTCCCCTAAGCTTCTCGGGGCCCCTGAACTGGCCTCTGATGCCATACGAGCTAATCTGGGCCCTTTGAGCTGAACTGAGCGCCCCTGAGATGGTTTGGGCAGCATGAACTGTTCTAGGATGCCTAAACTGAGCTAGGAGCCGTAACCTTAAACAGGACCCCGTGAGTTGGCCAGAACCTATATCCACCGACCTGGGGGGCCCCTGAGCTGAGCTGGGACCGTAAAGTTAATATTGCCCCTTGAGCTAATCTGGATCCCCTGTGATGCACAGAAGACCCTAAACTTATATGAGGCCCCTGCACAGGAATAGGGCCCTGCTCTGAAATTTGGTTATAAGCTTTAATTGAAACCCTGAACTGTTCTGAAGCCCCAAATATGCCGACAAGGGGCCCCTGGATGATCCGGGCCCTTAAGTTTATCTGGTCATCAGAGCTAATATGGGCCTCTGTGTTGAACTGAGGGCCCCTGAGATGGTCTGGGACCCCTATAAGGCTTTACTGCCACTGACCGGGCGGCCGAGAGCTTGAATGGGCCCCTTGAGATGTTCTGACAGTGGTGTAGCCAGGGGAGGGGGTCTCAGGGGTCCACGGACCCCCTTGGGCTGACCTTATGCACTAAAAACACAAAAATTGATTTCGGGGGCCCCTGAGCTTGGTCTCGGGGGGGCTCCCGAGCTTGGTCTCAGGAGGCCCCCCGATAATCGGTATCGAGGGCTCCAAAGTACCGAATATTGATCTTGGGGGACCCCTGTGCTCAGTCTCAGGGGGTCCCGAGCTTGGCCTCAGGGCCCCCGAGCTTGGTCTCAGGGCCCCTCCACCCGAGCTCAGGCTCACGGGCCTTTCGATCTTGGTCTCACGGGCCTTTCGATTTTGCTCTCAGGGGCCCCCCGAGCTTGGTCTCAGAGCCCCGAGCTTGGTGTCTGGGGCCCTCCGAGCTTGGTCTCAGGGAGCTCCCGAGCTTAGTCTCAGGGGGCCCTTCGAGTTTGGAATCAGGGCCCCCGAGCTTGGTCTCAGGGGCCCCCGAGCTTGGTGTCAGGGAGCCCTCCGAGCTTGGTCTCAGATAACCCCGAGCTTGGTCTCAGGACCCCCGAGCTTGGTCTCAGGGGACCCCCGAGCTTGGTCTCAGGGAGCTCCCGAGCTTGGTCTCAGGGGGCCCTTCGAGTTTGGTCTCAGGGCCTCCGAGCCTGGTCTCAGGGGCCCCCCGAGCTTGGTGTCAGGGAGCCCTCCGAGCCTGGTCTCAGATAACCCCGATCTTGGTCTCAGGGCCCCCGAGCTTGGTCTCAGGGGGCCACCGAGCTCGGTCTCAGCGCCCCCGAGCTTTGTCTCAGGGGCCCCGAGCTCGGTGTCAGGGGCCCTCCGAGCTCGGTGTCAGGGGCCCTCCGAGCTTGGTCTCAGGGAACGCCCTTGCTTGGTCTCAGGGGACCCCCGAGGCTTGGTCTCAGGGGCCCTTGATCATTAGTATCGAGGGTTCCAGAGTACCGAACATTGATCTCGGGGGCCCCCTGAGTTCGGAATCGCGGACCTTTTGATGTTGGTCTCACGGGCCTTTCGATTTTGGTCTCAGGGTGCCTCAGAGCTTGGTCTCAGGGCCCCACGAGCGTGGTCTCAGGCGACCCCTGAACTTGGACTCAGAGGCCCCGAGCTTGGTCTCACGGGCCTTCCGAGCTTGGTCTCAGGGGACCCCGATCATTGGTATCGAGGGCTCTGGAATACCGAATATTGATCTCGGGGGCCCGTGAGCCTGGTCTCAGGGGCCCCCGAGCTTGGTCTCAGGGGACAACCGAGCTTGGTCTTAGGGGGCAAGCTTGGTCTCATGGGCCTTTCGATGTTTGGTCTCATGGGCCGTTCGGTCTTGGTCTCACGGGGTCTCGAGCTTGGTCTCAGGGAGCCCCCGAGCTTGGTGTCAGGGGGCCCTCGAGCTTGGTCTCAGGGAGCATCCGAGCTTGGTCTCAGGGTCCCGTAGAGCTTGGTCTCAGGGGCCCCGAGCTTGGTCTCAGGGGTTCAGGGCCCCCTCGGGGTGCACCCGACTATTGATATCGAGGGACTTATGAGTGAGGCACGAGCATTGACCTCATGAGACCCAGAGTTTGGTCCCAGGGGCCCCCAGGCCTGGGTTCAGGACCCCCGAGCATCGGCATCGAGGAGCTCCAGAGCACCGAGCATTAGTCTTGGGGGGGCTCGAAATATTGATCTTGAGGGCCCCGGAACATCGGTGTCGAGTTACTCCCGAGAAAAGCGCGAGCATGGGTCTAAGGGTGCCCCTGAGCCTGATCTAAGTGGGACCCCGAGCTTAGTCTTAGGACCCCCCGGGCATCAGCATCAAGGGGCTCCGGAGTATTGGTCTAGGGGGAGCAATTATTTTAGGGGCCTCCAAATGGTGATTTCAGAGGGCCACCGAAAGTTTGGATGCCGTGGTGTAGCCAAGGGGGCCCTAGGCGTCCGCAGACCCCCACCCCTTGGGTCAATCTGAACCACTGCAAAGGATTCTCTGATCACGGGCCCCAGAGTAAGTTTCAGGGGCCCCTGAAGATTCGTTCTCAGGGCGTCCCGAGTCGGCCTCACGGCCCCCGCCCTGAGAGTTGGTCTCAAGGCCCCCGAAAGTAGATTTTAGGGGCCCCAGAGGGTTGGTCTCAGGGGCCCCAAAATTCGGTATCAGGGGCCCCGGGAGTCTGTCTCAGGGGAGGGGGGTTGAGCTAGTCTCAGGGGCCCCCAGAGAGTGGTTCTCAGGGCCCTGCAACATAGTCTATTTCAGGGGGCCCCTGAGAGTCAGTCTCAGAGAACCCCAAGAGTCGGTCAAGGGGACCCCAAGAGTCTGTCTTAGGGGACCCCGAGATTCGGTCTCGGGGTACCCCTGAGAGTCTGTCTCAGAGAACCCCAAGAGTCAGTCTCAGAGCACAGCACTCCAAGAGTCGGTCTCAGGGGGCCCTCATAGTCTCACGGGCTTCTCTCTCAGGAGTCAATATTTAGTTTCAGGTGGCCCCGAGAGCTAATCCGGGGTTCCGAGAGTTAGTCTAATTTGATCCGCAGAGTGCTGGTTTCTGGGGGGCCCCAGAGAGGTAATTTTGGGAGCCCTCGAGATTTAGCCTCAGGCTATGCCCCCCCCGAGTTTTGGTATAAGCGGCCCCGAGAGTCAATCTCAGGGAGCACCCAAAAGTTAGTCTCAGAGGGCTCCCGGTTATCAGTCTCAGAGACATCCGAGAGTTAATCTCGGGGTTCTGAGAGTAATTTCCAGAGGTGCTCCCGAGTTTTGGTCTCACGGGCCCGGAGTTAGCCTTAGGCCCGCGAGAGCTAATCTGTAGCCTCCGAGTCAGTCTCAGGAACGCCAAAGATTCAGTCTCAGAGGTGATTCCAACCCCCCCCCCCGGGGTGTTTGTCTCAGGGGCGCCCTAGAGTAAGTCTCAGAGGGCTGTCGGAAGTCAATCCCAGCCCCCCTCCCCCACCCCAAAGACAGCCTCAGGGGACCCCAATAGCTAATCTGGATGACCACGATACTCAGTCTCAGCCCCCCCTCCAGAGCAAATCTGGGGGGCCCAATAATTAGTCTCAGAGGTGCTGCCGATAACTAATCTCAGGAGCCCCGAGAGATTCTCAGGGGCCCCCAGTTTTGATCAAGAGGCGCCGTGAATCGGTCTCCGAGACCCACTGAGATCTAATCGGGAGAGCGGCCGAAAATTAGCTTTGTGAGCGCCGCCAAGTGTTGGTCTTAGGTGGGCCCAGAGCTTAAATAAAAAATTTCAAAATCATATGCCTCGGAAAAATGTACCTACCCCTATTGCGTACTAAAAAAGCACAAATTGAAACATGTCGATCAGGCACCATTATCGAAGGAAAGGCAAAAATTAATCTAATTTTACCATAAGAGCAAATCGAACAGGGATTTGGGCACTTTAGTCACTTTTTAATATATTAGCTTAACACCAATAACTACATTCCTAAATATTCTGAAATAAACAACTTTCCAATATTTTCGTAGGAAAACAGACAAACAAGGGTAATGACAGAAATTGATGAGCATAATCCCAAAAAGAAAAATAGGTATGAAAGGTTGAAAATAACAATAACAGAGTGAGCCAAGGCGATAGATATCTTGGGCGCCTTTTGTCGTGGTAATTTGCTCGTTTACAAGATAGAAAGGGTAAGAAAGTAACTGGATCTCAACAGGATCTGTCGACGGAATAGAGGTTATAAAACGTTCGGGACACACTACCATATCCCTTGTACCTTTATTCGTTTTTTTCGTTTCTTTGGAAATTTCCTGATTAAGAGTCGATGGATTCGACACCGGGATATAATTGCTAATCATTTCCCGTAGAAGATAATTTCTTCGTACTCAAAACGACCGACCTCCAATAACTTCATGTCTGATTACCCGAGTGAATTGAGGTAGACTCAGGTTTAACATCATGCGCGCACCAACATTGAACTTCCCGAAATATGGCTCAAAGCTGTTATTATAGCCACGCTACCATATAAGGTATGGGTCATCCTTAATATTTCGTGACCTTAGTTTACCAACACTTGGTCGGATCGAAAAAAACCAAGCTATAAACAAAATAAGAATCAATGCTTAAAAAGGCACAACAAAATTTCCTTCGTGTGAATGTTATAATGTTAAAATACTATACAAAAGATATAGGAGATGGGCCCGGTTACTAAGGGGACCCCCGGCCTGGGGCCCCCCGACGGTAGTCGGACCCCTCCTTGGCTGAATCCTGGCTACGCCACTGTGTTCTGAGACTCTATATCAGCCACCCTGGTACCCCCTAAGCCTAGCTAGGGCCCTGAGCTAATCTGGGTACCGCTGTGCTTAACTGGGGCCTCTGATCTGGTATGGTGGCCCTGAACTGTTCTAGCATCATTGAGCTAAGCTGGGATCCGTGAGCTTGAACAAGTCCCTTTAGCTGTTTTGAGACTCTACATAAGTCGACCTGGGACCTCCGAGCTGAACCGGGCCCCTAAGCTAATCTGGCGCCCTGTGCGGATCTGGAACTCCCCTGTGATGAGCTTCTAGGGGTCCTGTGCTTATGTAGGGTCCCTTGAAAAGCTGGTCCCGAGGCTAATGCACTGGTCTAGGCCCTTGAGCTGACTGATCTGGGTTCCTGACCCATGGTCTGGACCTTGGGGCCCTCCGAGATAATTTAGCGGTCCCTGGGTGGCATAGGCATAGGAACCGGGGATCAGGGAGATACTGCTCCCCCCTTTGAGGTGGGCCCCCTCAACGAATATACAACTATCAGCAACTGTAATATAGAACAAGAAACCCAAACGGGCCCGATAGCTTGTCAGGGAACGTTCAAGTTCGATAGTACGCTGCCTGCAAGCCCCTGGAGGAGGAGCGCTTCGTAAAAAAACCCAAGGCACCTACTACCCGAGTGTGTCCAAATGAGTCCCGAGAACTGGGCCCAATCAAACTCCATCCCAATCCCAACTCAAAATATGAATTGCACACAGACCCCGCACCAAATGCCGAGCAACAGTCGTCCCTGAGCCATCGAAAGGCGCGACGTCTTTCGATGCCAGGGTTATATGGCGTCGCCAACTCTTTCCCTGTTGGAGGGGTTTATTGGGAGTCAAATCGCTCCTTGCACAAGGAATCTACCGTGCCTTAAACCCGAGTTGGTCGCGTGGAAAGCAAGGCTGCTAACCACTATAACACCATGCCCACACCTCCTCGGCATCACAAAGCTGGCCATCAAGTACCTACATTGCACTTGCAGTCATGCTGGAACTCTGCATTTTAGCCATCGAAATATAGCTAGGCGTATTTATTGTGATCAGCCTTTACCTAAATCAATCTCTAATGATGGAAAGAATAGACCAGTAATAACCTACATAAATGTTCCCATTTTGTCATTAAATAAGCAAATACAAGTTGATTAGGCATAGCGAAGTGAGGCTATTTGGTATCAAAGCATTGTCTGTAGTTTTCTAAACAGTTCCTAATTTTGTAAATGTGATGAAAAGTTTTGTAGATGTGATGTGTACCTAGCCGCGCCAATTTGTTTCAGTAACGAAATTGTCCCATTTTTTGCCCAATGGCTAAGTATCCTTAGACACCATGCAAACGTTACAAGCTTGCTTATGGTCTTGCGTGATGTCCAAAGGAGATACCTGATTTAATGCTGAAGGTAGGAGGATGCCCTTTGTTCATAAGCGTATTTAAATTAAAAAAAGAGAAAAAAAGAAAAAAGGGCCTAAACATCTGGAAATATAAAAAACGCGCTCGCGGTAAAAAATGATTGAAATCCTCCAAAAAAGCTTAAAAATGTATTTTGTATTTGAAATGGGTCTTGGTAAAAAACAAAAAATGTTTTTTTTGGCGTTTTACTATGATTTGGTATCAAATAGGTACAACTCGAAATCATAGGGCAAAATTTAATTTCTCAATTTTCCATATATTGACATCCTTGTGTGCATACGTGCCTTATTGATAGCAAACGAGCTAACTATTTTTTTATAATTATGAGCCCCCGTGGACTGGGGCCCCCTTGAGGTGGGCCCCCTCTAAGGTTGGCCCCCCCCACTTTTCAAACCGTTCCTACGCCCCTGTTATATTGCATGTCAATAATTCAACAGATACCTACAAATATACCTACAAATGCGGGCATGGGTGCTGCGGTACTGTTTTTTACCGGTCTGAGCCCATATCCCAGGTTGGTACTGAGGTTTGCACCCGCCCCGGTGGGCCTCCGAGCCACTTTTGCCCTGGTGGGGGTGTACAAACATCCCCCTCGAACACGGCTCCTATGCTGGATAGCGAAAAGACGCGAAGGCTGTTAGATAGCTCATACAAATTCATGAAGATACTACATCAGTCACGTTTTGGCTCAGGTTGATAGTGAGGTCATGACAGGTCAAAGAAGGTGGCATGTTAGAGAAAAGTTTCTGGGCTCTGGCCTCTGACAGAGTGGAGTTTGAATCAGTTTTAGGCACCATTCGCTTCCTCTCGTCACGGCAAGTCGAATGATATATGACTATACTACGTCAAAACATAAAATGACCTGTCCTAAGGTCAGTTCAAGGTCACTATCCAAGGTCTAGCATAGTCAATATCAACATCTGTCGACTTGCAATAGCAAATTAAACTTATTGGTAACAAAATTAAGCGTTATCATCATTTCCTGCAAAGTTATTGACCCAAGTCTGAAACCTGCTTAAGTAGCCCTAGATGGCCTCTCAAAGAACCTGGAAATGGGCCCGGGATACTACGATTTGGGGAATATGAAGGTATTCACAGCTGTGTATTAGGTGCCCCATTTTGTATCGACTTTTGAAAATTGTAGGTGGGTATGTCTAATCCCGCGCATTCGGACCTGCTTAGTTCAATGACACTAAAATGTTTGAAATCTGAAAGTTTCTAGGGGTCGCGAATTTTATTTGAAATTTGGAGTTTTTCTTAAAATGGCTGATTTGTCATGTATTTACGTTTCTATCATTGTTCAAAATTCGTTTAGAGTAACAAAATATAGAACATCTTCTTCGCTGGCACCAGAGCTATCATTTGATACCCAATTTGATACCTTTTTAGCAGTTGGTCAGATCAAGGGTTTGGTAATTGTTTCAAATGGGTCAGCAATTGTGATTTCCGGCGAGGATCAACCTTTTAACCGTACTTGACACGAACGAAGTTACCAAAACATTTCTGACCAAATTATAGTCTGAGGCACACCACACCGTGCGTCAGAAATCAGGCCTACATACATGTCATGCCGGGTCCGTTTCGATTCTGCCGGAGATTGAGTGTGCGCAGGCCAAGTCTGTCGATGTCAAACATGATTAAATATGAAAAGATATAAAACTGGTTTGAAGGCAGCGCGAGATCATCTCCCGACCCGCACAATCGGCAGTCACCTGATGGCGGCCGCTGATTGGTGGAGGTGCGTTCGCGTGTATGGCGAGAAATTCAGCGGAATGTTACCCATGAAAATGGTAGAGTTTTAAAGCCTAAACCAAGAAATGTATTAGTATTATCTTTTTCAAACATCCCTGCCCATACTTTTCCTCTATTGTCTTCATTATCTCCTCTACCATCCGAGGCTGCTCTTCGGGCGAGACGGTGGCAGAGCCAGTACAGGCTAATAGCCGGCGGCCGAGTTCGCTGAAGTCGGGAGTGTCGCGAGATGAGTTTCTGCAGAGTGGATAGGAGTGGAGCCCGCCCCGAATGTAACCAAGGGAAGGAGGGGAGAGGCGTAGATAAAACTAAAAATTAATCGTGGGAAGAGTTACAGAAAGTCAGGACTAATAGCGAGCGCTACCGAAGTACAACCAGATAATATACCAGAGGAGGGAAGCGCGTGCTGCTTTGTTCCATGTTGGATAGTGAAAAACAATGGCGGAGACGATAGCGGCGCTAGGGGCTCAAGCCCCCCAAAATGCAAGTGTGCGTATAACTGATGCATGACCGGAGACTGTTCAGAAGGAATGGCAGGGGAGGCTGGATGACTGGGTGACTGGTCACCCTACGTCCGGAGATGAAAATGCAAACCCCAGCCCTGTAGGCAATTTCAAAGTTACATTTGACCTGGCACTGAGCATTGACATTGGAAACATATTCCTAAAGCATAACATACTCTGTAAGAATAAAGTAGAACAAGTGACAGTGGAGGAATAATTTACCCACCAGTCAGTTTGAACTTCTATTCAGTGGGAAGACTCATCTAGCGGTATGGGTGCCAATTACCGAAGTAGCTGCAGCATCTTAACACTATCATTATTATGATAATGAGATTCTTGGCCATTTTAATGTCAGCGGCAGAAAGTTTTCGTAATCGTAGGAGACAAACTGTGATATCGACCCTTCCGGCTGTTCCACAAATATTATTTTTCCATGTGTGCTCCACTGAAAGTTTTGCCAATAAATTTGCGTTCATAATTTATATAAGCCGTCGTGATCTAAACCAGGGTGGGTGGTAGAAACCTTAGAAGAAAAAAACACATTCTTATTTGAAACACAGACCATCAGACCACTCGATACCACATACAGAAATGCGTTCTGTCTTATTTTAATCTAAGCTCCAGTATTTTTGTCATTAAGTGCTTCATAAATGCTATCATTTAACCACGTCAATAAATTGCAACCAAGTAATTTGATTAAAAAATATTATAACACGCTCACCAAACAAATTTACCTGGATTCGTGGCAAATTTTAGGGTAAAAGGCGGAGCAATAATACAATATTGATTTATTTTAGTGTTTTAGAGTCATTTCTTGTGCTCCTGCATAATTTTCAACGTAATCTTTGTATTGTTTCACGAGCGTTTCGTGGGGTAAGAAATCGACAAAACGACAGGGCAAAACGTTTTTGGAACTTAAGGTGAAGAGGGAATAAGGCTTGTGTGAGGGCTAAAACAGATCCTGGATGATATAACCTGAATTATCTTGCTCAAAGCCTTCAAAGGGATTTTGTTGGGTGATTTTTTTTAGGTGCAGGTGGTGTCAGTATAGGCATAATAAGGAACTAGTATTTTATATTGAAGTGATGCCATCCTGGGTGTTGTACATATGAGTGGTACAATGAGTAGCCATGCAATCAGCATCTCAGTTTCACGTCTTTAGTAAGACTATTGCATCTTAATACTCGGTGTAGTAGGCACTTGTTCTGCATGTTATGGCATGGTATTAACCAGCAGAAAAGCAACAGAAGAGCCGTTAATTATCAATATAAGACAGCTGGTAATGTATCATTGCCGATGCATGCAAATCTTTACAAATGTTTGAAGATACCCTGGCGTCACAAACCAAAGGTACTCATGATGCTGCGCCTTTTGGAGATTTCAAATACTTTTTACAATGTGCTGTCCTCATTGTAGAAAATATGCACGAATCAATACGAATAGCTTTTACTTTGCTTTGTCCTATGGACCGCATCACTGCTTAAGTATGGAGTAGTTAATAAGTTATCTTCCAGGCATGCACGCACATTGCTAATTATCCATTATGCAGGGGCGTAGCCAAGGGGGGCGGCAGGGACAGCCGCCCCTCCCTGAGGGTCCGAAGGGCCCCCCTGAGGACACGAGCCGCGCGAAGCGCGGCTCGCCCGCACTATACTCTGTGGCCAAATTTGTCATTTTATACCAGACAGGGCCCTCTTAAGCCCTCTTCAGCGCTCTATTCTGTAACAAGCAGGGCCCTTTTTACCCATTAGGGCCCTTTTAGCGCAATCGCAGGGGCCCTTTTCGGGGTGCCGCCCCACCCTGAGCGAAATCCTGGCTACGCCCCTGCCATTATGTCTGAGTACTTTCGTTGTTTGATAAAATATCAAGTTGTAGGTCAGATGCAAAATGTCACTATAACACAGTGGAACACGTATTTATTGATAATTGTCTCTTATTTAAGCACTTCGTCAGAAAGTTGCTTCACCTTTTGTCTGGGGGTGCCCAAACCACCATCATCATCATCAAGGCTTTAGGGTCAAATTACCAATAGGGGTGCCCACCACATCATAGGGGTGCCGGGGCACCCTCATAGAAATAGAACTCCACACCGTTGCATATAAGCGACGCGGCCTGGCCCGGGCGTCGCGCTAACGAACAGCTTATATCTCTGAAAGGGTAGTACATACCTTGACGGGGTCTTCCCCACGGCATAGCCCAATCAAATCAATTACTGATTAAATACTTCAGGGGTGGGTGGCGTTTTGGCCAAGTTCGTGGCACGTGTAAAAAAAACAGGGACATGTCAAATAATCAAATCGTCGCTTATTACGTCATGGTTCTGTTTTTGCTTATCTGAAAAGACCAAAACATGGTGTGCAAGGAGCAACAATGCTGTGAGTTACGAGGTGTAGGTCAATTTCATCTTGAGTCAAAACGCTCGCGCACTGGTGGGCGAGAAAGGGGTGAACAGATTCACACCGAAGGTATAGTTAAACTATGAATCCAATCGCAATGCAATTTATAAACACATGTTCGGACTGATTTAATTACAAGGTAGCACTGCTTATATTTGAGATCCTACTCCACGTGCGCACATGCGTATGCATTTGTATTTCCGAAAATAGGATCCCTGATTATGGGTATAGCGAGGAATACCTGCACTCATGTACCGTCTACAAAATTTGAATACAAGCAACATTCTGTGAGGCACGTGACAGCCCTGAGGACAGTTCAAGCAAGGCAGTCAGTTTTTTAATTGGATTCTTAGCATTATCGGGTATGAATCGTAAATGACGGGTAGTGAGAAGACAAAATGAAGTCGATGAAATTCTCACAACCGCTGGCAAACTTTTTCAATTTGTACCAAGCCACTGCGACCGAGAACCTTGAAACGTAAGCGGAAATATTGTTACAACCAAACATTTTCACCTCAAGGTGTTTATTTTTTCGTCCAGTTCAAGCCATAGCAAACATTTTGGTCATTAGAAAGTACAATATTAAAAATACCCAAAGCGGCACTACAAAAATAACTTTATTTCCTCTGTAGACAAAATACTTTCCTAACCATAAGCATAAGCGGATTTCATTGCAAATTTACCTTTTTGGACCTGCGAAACAGCTTCAGCGTTGTCAATGCCATGGGGAAAATGAAATGTTAATATTCTTTTGGCTCCACCATATGAAAGATGCGTACATTATGTCTTTATCTTCAATTTGTTTTACATCAGACGCCCGCTTAGTTTTCACCCACACACTGGTTAACACCCGCCCCGCTGGGCCTCCTAGCCACCTTCACCCTGGTGGTGGGGGTGTTCATACACCCCCCCTCGAACTCGGCTCCTATACGGGATAGCGAAAAAACGCGAACGTTGGTGGATAGCCCATACAAATTCACGAAGAAACTACATCTGTCACTTTTTGGCTCGGGTCAATATTGAGGTCATTACAGGTCAGAGAAGGTGACATGTTACAAAAAGAGTTTCTGGGCTCTAAGTTTGACAGGGTTGAGTTAGAATCATTTTTTAGGCACCATTCGCTTCCCCTCGTTACGCGTAATCGAATAATGTATAATTTGACTATGCTAGGTCGAAACATAAAAATGACCTGACCTAATGTCAGGTCAAGGTCCCCATTTAGCCTAACATTTCAATATGCATATCAATCGACTCGCAAAAGCAATCCAAACGAAGTGGTATCAAAATAAAAGCTTTATCATCATTTCCTGCAAAGGTATTGACCCAAGTCTGAAAACCTGCTTAAGTAGCCCCAGGTGACCTCTCAGAGGTCACAGGTCCAAACTTGCAACGTGAACCTGTAAAGGGGCCTAGGATACTATGACATGGGAATACTAAGGTATTCAAAGCGGTATCTACAGAAATAGAGCAATATTTGGGCCAGTTTCCGTTTTCCCCATGCATTTCCAAAGGAGAGGTCATGATCCGTACCAAAGCTTAGGTCATCGATATGAAAAATCCTGGGATGCATTTTATAGTACTCGTTGGGCCCATTATGTGGCTAAGTTTGAATTCGATAGATTCACTGTTTTCTTACTTATACCACCTTAGATATTTTTGGAGGTGAGGTCACTTGACCTGCACTAGTGACCTGACCTAAATTGACCCAACCTTAAGATTTTGAGAAAAGTTGCAATATTGATCAAGGACAATGTGTGCCAAGTACGGCGGCGCAAAGCGCTGCCGTTGTTTCCTTCCACCGGAAAAAGCCGAGATAAAAGAGGCCACAATCCAAGGTTCAAAGTTCCAAGAGCATGTGCTGTTGGGAGATTCGTGGCATTCTGAGAGATTGAGCTCAAACCTTCTTGTGAGATCAGTGTTTATTACTTATCTGATTCTTATAAAACTACTTGAGAGTTATGCTGTGAAAGTTACTTCGCATAGACATCAGTGCTTACTTACATAGATTGAGCGATTTAAGTAAACATGTTATGCGTGAAATGCATTGTGACCATTGTACATCAATGGATAGGTACTTTGATCCACCGTTGTCAGGCAAAATTTGTATTTTAACATCGCATATCCATTGTTCACTATATCACATATCATTGAACAGGGCAAGGCGAGAGCTGTGAAGGTATGCCCGAATCATAGCCTTGTTTAGTCAGAAGTAATCAATGAAAACAGAAAATCCCATCGTGTCCCTAGGGAAAGCTTCCTTTTTCATCGAGAAGTAATGTCCAGCTTCGCTAAGTAGCCGTGAAATTCAATAGTGTCATCAAGAAGGCTATATGTGCTAGAAAGCTATCATCTATGTTATGGGTGGAAATTAAAACATAACATACGCATCACTGAAGTGAAAAACAATGTGTTATCGCTGTGAAACTAATATTTAAGGAACGTTTTATATAAGAAAAGCTAGCACCAGGATTCCTCACCGATGGGGTTTCAGCCGAACAATTCAAGTAATGTAGATGCATTAGACGCGGTGGATAAGTTCAACTCCTATCCTAAAAGGAACAGCGCTAGGATTCCTGACTGATTAGCTTTCAACCAAACAATGCAAGCCATCTCGACGGGCTAGATGCGGTAAATGTTCGAGGTTTATTGACGCACCAACTGCCAGGGTTATATAGCTTCGCCCTGTGGTTTCTCGGAAGCCAGATTGCTCCTTGGTCAGGGAGTCCTTCGGATTCAGGAGCAATTCATGATGCCAGCTTAATTTTTGGAGGCATAGCCACGCGACTTAGCCTCTTGAACTCAGCCAAAGTGACCTTGACTTCAAACTGAGAGGAAAACGCAAGAAGGATCAGCAAATAACTAGTTCAAGTATGTACGCCAGTGCTGTGTGGAATGCCAGTTAGTTAGTTAAGGGCTTTTTATAAGGCGTTCTGTGCAAAGCACCTTTGCCCGCCTCTAAAGTGGAGTGTGGAATGCCATCCCTGGGGAGAATACAAAGTGAAAAATGGCATTTGCAGAAGGCCATGTCACATCACAGAAAACTATGATAACTCCGATAAGGGACGTGAATGTTGGCAATTCGTCCATTCTACGACAGGTTTGAAGGTATGTAAATACATACCTATATCTGTCTTGTAAATGTGAAGGATTCGTAATATTCCTGCCGCTTGCATTCAGTTTGAATTAGTGTTGCTTAAATCAGTGTGAACCAGCCGGCTACGCTATAACGAGAACCTGCCTACGCTCTTAACTTAGCAAAAGCCACTCTTCTCTTGGGACTCGGTTTACCTCAGCAATACACATCTCAAAGGCGAAATTAAAACGTAGGTGAAATAAGTACCACAACTTTCAGGGGCGTAGCCAAGAGGGGGCGGCAGGGACAGCCGCCCCCCCTGAGGGCCCGAAGGGCCCCTGAGGACACGGGCCGCGCGAAGTGCGGCTCGTCCGCATTACGTTATGTGGCCAAATTTGAAATTTCATACCAGACAGGGCCCTCTTAAGCCCTCTTCAGCACTATTCTGTAACAAGCAGGGCCCTTTTTACCCATCAGGGCCCCTTTGGCGCTGTCGCAGGAACCCTTTTCGGGGCACTGCCCCCCCTCCCCTGAGCGAAATCCTGGCTACGCCCCTGACAACCTTCAGGAATCCCCAGGCTGTTGGAACTTCTCAACACTCGAGTTACCATGTGTGTTTTTGTAATGTGTATTTTTATATTTGATTTCGTACAAATAGTTTTCGGAAATGGTGCAGAGAGTAACCGTTTCTCCCCATCGGGAGGCGGCCCATCCCGTCAGAGTAGCCTAATCCTTGTCACGGCGCCAGCAACCAGCCACAAGACTATATGGAACAAGTCAAAATAGTTACAGGCGTAGAATCGGAGAACAGCGATACAGTTTCAATGATGGTCAATTGTCTCGTGAAAACGATATTATTCCTACGTTTACTTGTTTTTCTCGTTCTCGCTCTCTCTTTCTCCTTTTCCTTCTCTTCTCCTTCTCTCTCTCTCTCTCTCTGTGAGAAGAGAGAGAGAGTCAGTGAAAAATCACAAGACACCTTAGCACAAATTTCACAAAACATTCCTTAGCAAGAAATGCTGACACTTCAGTTAATCTAAAGATTGCGTGATTAATGGCTGACGCGCAACAGATCATTCATTGCAACGTTGGCGTGCTGAGAACGTGCGTGCTTGTTCAGGCGCTGAATTTCGGCACCTTCCGAAGGAACAAACCACGTTTAAATGAATCCGTGTTGGCTTGAAGAACTAACGGAACAAGTATTCTGTCCTATGGTTTGATGTTGAGGTAAGTACGAATGTATGTACATGCTCGTAACTTAAGTCATGTCACGGTATCGCTGCTCCATAGGGCGCCCCGAATGGATTTCGAAAATCCACGTTAGTATGGTGGATCGATTAAGAGTATTCTCATTATACAAAACTATTCCGTTGCCTGTGGCTATTGGGTTTCACCATATCATTTTTGATGTTGTGGTATGGCGTCTGAAAGGTGAGATGCGCTAAAACATCACAAACGTTTTGAATTCCAAATCAAGTTTAGTGTCTTTTAGCCATCCAACATGGAACAAAGCAGCACGTGCTTCCCTCTTCTGGTATAGTATATGGTTTTACTTCGGCAGTGCTCTCATTAGTTCACACTCTCTATAACTCGTCCGACGGTTTTATGTACATACCTACGTCTGTCCCCTGTCCTCTCGGTTACCTTTGGGCCGGGTCCCACTCCTTTTCATTCAGCAGAAACCCATCTCGCGACACTTCTGACTTCAGCCAACTTCGCCGCCGGCTAGCCAGTGCTGACTCTGCCGCTGTCTCGCCCGTACCGAAGAGTATCGGATGCCGGCGCAGATAATCACGTCAATGTAGGGCAAAATATGGCAAGTAATGCTTGAAAAAGATCATCTTAATATATCTCTTGGTTTATGGTTTAAGATCTATCATTCTCATGGATAAATTTCCGCTGAATTTCTCGCTATACAAGTGAACGCGCCTCCACCAATCAGCAGCCGCCATCCGCTGACGCCGATTGCCCGCGGGGCACAGAGGTTAGAAAGGTTACGCAAGCTGGTCACCGCTGACGCCGAATTCAAGGCTCGGTATGGAGGGGTCGCGTGGCGGATTACAAAACGTATACGTGTGGTGTTTAGAATGGTGGTAGTTCACCTACTGTTAGACTGAGGGAGGAGGACAGATGTAGGAGACATTCTGTGTACACAGGTGGATGTATGGGTTAGGTGTGTGTACGGTGTCGATATCACTTGTATGCGTATGAGCTCATTAAATTGGTTTGGTATATGAATACGCTTAGCGGGTAATATTGCAGGTTTCTATTTTGAATCCCTAGTATTTTTTTTGGCATCAGGAAAAATGATGCAGTTTTTTCATTGAAAAGCCCTTGATGACAGTGCAATACACACGGTACATGTGACATAGACGACTAGCTCACTTTTCATGTGTGTGCATCACTAGAAAGTTTAAGCTGATACAAAGATTATTTGAGGCGGGGGATAAATAGCCCTGATCGTTCAAACTAGGAGGGTCAAAGGAAAATCACAGGATGCACGAGGCAATTGACTAAGTAGGTATGTATATTTTAATGGCATTAACATATCTGTATTCCTTAAGCATGGGCCACTCCTCTATCCCTTACAAGTCATGTCAAGTACCTATTGCAAATGGTAGATCAAAAGAAACGTGTTTTGGGATACTTTGATTTTAGAGCCCAGAATTGTGTAATGACCGAAACAATACAGCACACGGAAATTTCGGTAGGAAAATGGTCAAGCAATTTTTGATAAATTATTTCGAGCGGCGGTTATAGCTTTTGAACGGCTAGGTGTTGAATACGTTTATGTCAATTTGTTTATACGCTCAAAATGTTTAAAGTTTCATTGTGAAATCTTGCTAGCACGACACTTGTCAGTGGAAACGAGAGCTGGACGGTCTTGAATAATGATCGGTTGTTGCTTAGACCTTAACTCATCACCGCCTGGGGTGTCCGATCGGACCCCCGTCGGTTTTTCGCAAACGATTCTGAGCCGATTCAGATGAGACCCGCGTCGCTTTGCAAGCCTCTAGGGAAATCAATTCGACCTATGACCAAAAATTTATATCAGGTAGGTCAGGTCAACAAGTTATGACGTCAATGCTAGACCAGTGTAAGGCAATTCCGTTCTTCTAAAATGAGGCTGACAAAACCAGGGCGTAACTCGACCTCTACAAGAGTTAGATAACGTTTCTAGATATCGTTCGAAAACTCTAGAAAAATATTCATGTGGTCATCCATATTGAGGTCAAATCAATACCAAGGTCGCTAGAGGTCACAAAGGCCACGGTTTGCTAAGTTGTTTGTGTCTATAACCTCGATACAGTCCTAAATTTGGTATTATAGTATGCCTGGGCACCTGCAATGAAACTTTCATTTAGTGTTAAAATGCCTTTTGCATTTTATTGTTAATCATTTTCAAAACTCAAAAGCACTGTGTGATGGCTGAAATAAAAATATGCTCTCTCCTTTCATATGGCGGTCATTTACTCTTTTCTTCGAATTTCGGCACTCCCAATGATTTTTGGAAATCCACACCCCTGTGGACGATAATTGAATAAAAAGCAAAGCAAACAATCTGTGATAAGTACCTGTTGCGCCAAAGTGAGATCTATATTAGAGTTGTATAGTGTAGTGCGGGGTGGAGCGGCGGATGTGCGCTTGAGGCGAATTGAACGGGTGCAACGCAAATTTCTGATGTGGTCGTGTGCTCGGTGTGGAATGGTAGGGCCTTCATTGGAGTACGAGGAGGTGATGTAGTTTTTCAATGAGCTCCCTAGTAGCCCGACGAGATCAGATGAGCATAATGTTCATTCGAGACGTCCACCGGCACGCAATAGACTCGTCATTTTACTCTCTCAGCTCCCATTGGCTATACCTACCCGAAAAATCCGTACCAGGGCATTGTTTTACGTTAAGCACGCAAGAGTGAATACCGTCAGGAATGGCTTATTCTGCCAAAGTCATGTAACGCCTTTTTAGATGCTAACGGCAACAAAGATGTGTGGCATCAATGCACTTGAATTAAAAAAAAACGCGTGGTTAAATATGTACGTGACAGGGGCGCACGCGACGCGAGATGAGTGTGTAGGTGGCGGGAAATCGTGTTGATCAGCTGTATACCGTACACCTCTCAGTGGGTATATATATGGCGGGAAATCGTGTTGATCAGCTGTATACCGTACACCTGTCAGTGGGTATATATATATATATATATATATATATATACCCACTGACAGGTGTACGGTATACAGCTGATCAACACGATTTCCCGCCATATATATACCCACTGAGAGGTGTACGGTATACAGCTGATCAACACGATTTCCCGCCACCTACACACTTCATCTCGCGTCGCGTCCGCTCCTGTCACGTACATATTTAACCACGCGTTTTTTTCAAGTGCATTGATGCCACACATCTTTGTTGCCGTTAGCATCTAAAAAGGCGTTACATGACTTTGGCAGAATAAGCCATTCCTGACAGTATTCACTCTTGCGTGCTTAACGTAAAACAATGCCCTGGTGCGGATTTTTCGGGTAGGTATAGCCAATGGGAGCTGAGAGAGTAAAATGACGAGTCAATTGCGTGCCGGTGGACGTCTCGAATGAACATTATGCTCATCTGATCTCGTCGGGCTGCTAGGAGCTCATTGAAAAACTACATCACCTCCTCGTACTCCAATGAAGGCCCTACCATTCCACACCGAGCACACGACCACATCAGAAATTTACGTTGCACCCGTTCAATTCGCCTCAAGTGCACATCCGCCGCTCCACCCCGCACTACACTATACAACTCCAATATAGATCTCACTTTGGCGCAACAGGTACTTATCACAGATTGTTTGCTTTGCTTTTTCTTCAATTGTCGTCCACAGGGGTGTGGATTTCCAAAAATCATTGGGAGTGCCGAAATTCGAAGAAAAAGTAAATGACCGCCATATGAAAGGAGAGAGCATATTTTTATTTCAGCCATCACACAGTGCTTTTGAATTTTGAAAATGATTAACAATAAAATGCAAAAGGCAATTTAACACTAAATGAAAGTTTCATTGCAGGTGCCCAGGCATACTATAATACCAAATTTAGGACTGTATCGAGGTTATAGACACAAACAACTTAGCAAACCATGGCCTTTGTGACCTCTAGCGACCTTGGTATTGATTTGACCTCAATATGGATGACCACATGAATATTTTTCTAGAGTTTTCGAACGATATCTAGAAACGTTATCTAACTCTTGTAGAGGTCGAGTTACGCCCTGGTTTTGTCAGCCTCATTTTAGAAGAACGGAATTGCCTTACACTGGTCTAGCATTGACGTCATAACTCGTTGACCTGACCTACCTGATATAAATTTTTGGTCATAGGTCGAATTGATTTCCCTAGAGGCTTGCAAAGCGACGCGGGTCTCATCTGAATCGACTCAGAATCGTTTGCGAAAAACCGACGGGGGTCCGATCGGACACCCCAGGCGGTAATGGGTTAAGGTCTAAGCAACAACCGATCATTATTCAAGACCGTCCATTTCTCGTTTCCACTGACAAGTGTCGTGTTAGCAAGATTTCACAATGAAACTTTAAACATTTTGAGCGTATAAACAAATTGACATAAACGTATTAAACACCTAGCCGTTCAAAAGCTATAACCGCCGCTCGAAATAATTTATCAAAAATGTATTGACCATTTTCCTATCGAAATTTCCGTGTGCTGTATTGTTTCGGTCATTACAGAATTCTGGGCTCGAAAATCAAAATATCCCAAAACACGTTTCTTTTCTTAAGATCTACCATTTGCAATAGGTACTTGACATGACTTGTAAGGGATAGAGGAGTGGCCCATGCTTAAGGAATACAGATATGTTAATGCCATTAAAATATACATACCTACTTAGTCAATTGCCTCGTGCATCCTGTGATTTTACTTTGACCCTCCTAGTTTGAACGATCAGGGCTATTTATCCCCGCCTCAAATAATCGTTGTATCAGCTTAAACTTTCTAGTGATGCACACACATGAAAAGTGAGCTAGTCGTCTATGTCACATGTACCGTGTGTATTGCACTGTCATCAAGGGCTTTTCAATGAAAAAACTGCATCATTTTTCCTGATGCCAAAAAGAATACTAGGGATTCAAAATAGAAACCTGCAATATTACCCGCTAAGCGTATTCATATACCAAACCAATTTAATGAGCTCATACGCATACAAGTGATATCGACACCGTACACACACCTAACCCATACATCGCTGGACGGTCTTGAATAATGATCGGTTGTTGCTTAGACCTTAACCCATCACCGCCTGGGGTGTCCGATCGGACCCCGTCGGTTTTTCGCAAACGATTCTGAGTCGATTCAGATGAGACCCGCGTCGCTTTGCAAGCCTCTAGGGAAATCAATTCGACCTATGACCAAAAATTTATATCAGGTAGGTCAGGTCAACAAGTTATGACGTCAATGCTAGACCAGTGTAAGGCAATTCCGTTCTTCTAAAATGAGGCTGACAAAACCAGGGCGTAACTCGACCTCTACAAGAGTTAGATAACGTTTCTAGATATCGTTCGAAAACTCTAGAAAAATATTCATGTGGTCATCCATATTGAGGTCAAATCAATACCAAGGTCGCTAGAGGTCACAAAGGCCATGGTTTGCTAAGTTGTTTGTGTCTATAACCTCGATACAGTCCTAAATTTGGTATTATAGTATGCCTGGGCACCTGCAATGAAACTTTCATTTAGTGTTAAATTGCCTTTTGCATTTTATTGTTAATCATTTTCAAAATTCAAAAGCACTGTGTGATGGCTGAAATAAAAATATGCTCTCTCCTTTCATATGGCGGTCATTTACTTTTTTCTTCGAATTTCGGCACTCCCAATGATTTTTGGAAATCCACACCCCTGTGGACGACAATTGAAGAAAAAGCAAAGCAAACAATCTGTGATAAGTACCTATTGCCCCAAAGTGAGATCTATATTAGAGTTGTATAGTGTAGTGCGGGGTGGAGCGGCGGATGTGCGCTTGAGGCAAATTGAACGGGTGCAACGCAAATTTCTGGTGTGGTCGTGTGCTCGGTGTGGAATGGTAGGGCCTTCATTGGAGTACGAGGAGGTGATGTAGTTTTTCAATGAGCTCCCTAGCAGCCCGACGAGATCAGATGAGCATAATGTTCATTCGAGACGTCCACCGGCACGCAATAGACTCGTCATTTTACTCTCTCAGCTCCCATTGGCTATACCTACCCGAAAAATCCGTACCAGGGCATTGTTTTACGTTAAGCACGCAAGAGTGAATACCGTCAGGAATGGCTTATTCTGCCAAAGTCATGTAACGCCTTTTTAGATGCTAACGGCAACAAAGATGTGTGGCATCAATGCACTTGAATTAAAAAAAAACGCGTGGTTAAATATGTACGTGACAGGGGCGCACGCGACGCGAGATGAGTGTGTAGGTGGCAGGAAATCGTGTTGATCAGCTTTATACCGTACACCTCTCAGTGGGTATATATATATATATATATATATATATATATATATATATATATATATATATATATATATATATATATACCCGTTGGTGATGTTTCGAATAAGCTAAACTAAACCGAAATATTGTTTAATTTTTTAGAATTGCTTAGAACTACTCATTCAACCGTAGGCGTGGACTCAGTTTTCTACTCACTGTTCAGATTTTCCTCTCCTGAAAATGCAGTGCCCTTTCTTTGCCCTGTGTCGGACACAGGGAGTAATCAGGGAGGCTATGCCCCCTCAATATTCAAGATTCTTGCCCATTCACCCTATGCGTTGAACAGAAGGAAATGACGTAAAACACACCTTGTCACCTCCCTCATCATTATTATTCTGGACACTCCTATGGACGGACATGTGCGGATCATGCGTGCATCACTTACAGTTTCAATTGGTCCCGTCCGCCGGAGGTCGCCGCAGTCGGTAGATGGCGCTGACAGACGGCTCCCGTCAGCGCCAGAGGACGAAGAGGAGTGAGCTCTGACGCGCAAGAGCAACAGTTTTCTGCAAATTGCCTCTGATGCACACAGATCTGGTTTCCCAGGCAACGCAACAGAGCTATCAGGTCATCCCTGCCAACAACCTCAGCGTTCTGGTTGGGACAGCGACCGACGAACTCAGTGCGGTACTGGTGGCGGCCGCCTGACCCTGCTTCCTTACGCAAGAAGCACTGCTACTGCCGGATGCTGTTGTTGCCGTGCTCCCATTGCAAGTTCAGGAAATCGCAGGGCGGGAAGAGTAACGTCGCAAACATACCTAGACAAAGGAAGTTTTAAAGGGAAACTTTCGTACGGTATTAAGCAAGCACATCAGATAGATCCAGGAAAAAACTATTACAAAACCTTCACCCAGATCCGTTTTGCCGACCCCAGTAGCACCTGAGTAGAAAATTCTGGAATTTGAACGTTGTTATAAGGTGCGTTTGCCTAAACTTGTAGCAGGACACCCATATGCACACTCCTAGTATAGGTGAAGCCCAGCATTCAGCAAGTCATCAGGGCGGAATGCGTGGGACTTGCCCATTAGGTTGGAATTCCGTATACGAGATACAATCTTGTACTTCTGCGGAGGTTCGTCCCTGAAAATCTAATTGAGTTCCATAGGTTAACCGAACAATCCAACCGGCACAAAAGCAGCAGCGCCATTCTACAGCCAGACGCTTTGGTCGACAGTTATAGCCAGTTGATGCGAGCCTGCGTATTGCTTTTTGCCTCAGAAAAAAGTTCATAATTTCATCATTTCGAGAAAAACCTTCATAGAAGCAAACAGATGAGTGCTTATTTCCGTCACAATGTTAATCTGTTGAACGATAATACCTGCAGGCAGCCTTAGGCCATAGCCTGTGTGGTTTTGAATACCTTTTGTATCAGGGCATTTTTTAAGGAAAAGTCAGTGGGGGGGGGCATTTCTTGTGCTGGCCATTATAGTGTCTTCAGGGGAGCAAGACCCCATTTTGAGGGGGTTTAATAAAACCTAGACGCGTTAGTGTTTAAAAATGTTTCTCAATTTTTGTGTTATTCCATGTCTAGAGTTTATAGATGCTGTCCAGGGCTGTCAGGTTTTTTTCAGCGAAAAATATCAAACCGAGTTAGAAAAAGGACAAAAGAGGGGCAAAGTTTTATTTCCACTAAAATAACCAAATAAACAACACAAAAGCCAGATTTGAGGCTAAAAATGAGCCATAGCGGTAGTCATAAAACCACAGAAAAGGCGACTTGTATCACTGTTTAAGACTAATTGTTTTAACACACTAAAAATGCTAAGCACTTCATACCGCCACACCAGCAACCAGTCTTACGCACTTTGATTACACCGTGTCCCCTCATCCAGGAACGAGCTCTTAGCGCTGACAAGTGACTGTGTGTGAAATGAGAACATCATGCCATGTCACGGTACTGGCTGAGATGTGGGCAGGGACGCAGCCAGGGGGGGGGCACAGGGGGCACGTGCTCCCCCCATCGGTGCCGGAGTGCCCTTATGATCGCTAGGCGGTGTACCCCGTTTGTGTCGTGCCGCTCGAAATTTGGTGCCCTCCGCCGTTGAACCTAGGTGCAACTAGACTGCATTTAGCGATTAAAACTATTGTTTGATAATTTAGAGGCTTTTTTCGTCAGCTAGGGCATTCTGTCGCCTTTTCAAGCACCCGGTAGGAGTAAGAGCACATAATCCGTTTCCAGCTAATGCCTCATCGTCGCCAATAATCGTACGGGCGGAGCTAATCTGGTGTCCCTTGAGCTGATCACGTGCCCTCTAAGCTAATCTGGTGCCCCTGAGTCAATCTGGTGCCCCCTGAGCCATAATTGTGCCTCCTGAACCCATCCCATGCCCTCTGACCTAGTCTGGTGCCCCTTGATCTAGTTTGGCGCACCCTGAGCCTATTTGGTACCCTTTAAGCTGATCTGGGCCTCCTGAGTTGATTAAACAATCTCCTTAGCAGCTCTGGGGCCCTGAGCTGAGCTGGGCCCACTGAGGCTGATGAGGGCCCCTGAGCTGGTATGGGGCTCCTGGACTAATTAAGTGCCTCCTGTTTTGATCTGGTACCCCCCGAGCTGATCTGGGCCCCGAGCTGGTCGGGAAAGACTAAGCTGATCCCTTGTCCTTTGAGCTGATATAGTCCCTGAGCTGATTATACCCCCGCTCTGGTCTGGGGACTAAGAATTTATTTGGGCCCTCGAGCTGATCGATCTGGTGCCCCCTGATCATTAATATTGCTCCTTGAGCTGAACTGATGCCCACTTAGCTGATCTGGTGCCTCCTGAGTCATCATTGTGCCTCCTGAGCCCAGCTGATGCCCTATGAGTTAGTCTGGTGCCCCCTGAGCTAATATGGTGCCCTTTAAGCTGACCTGGGCCTCCTGGGTTGATTAAGTGATTTCCTGAGCAGCTGTAAAGTCCTGAGCTGAGCTGAACCCACAGAGCCTGATGAGGCCCCTGAGTTGGTATGGGGCTCCTGAGCTGATTAAGTTCCTCCTGACTTGATGTGGTACCCCCGAGCTGATCAGAGCCCCGAGCTGGTCGGGGACCACTGATCTGATTTTTGTCCCCAAAGCTGGCCTGATGCCCTATGGGCCGATCTGCTGTCCCCTGAACAGCTCTGAGGCTTTTGAACTGATTAGGCCCAGAGCTGGCGAGGGACCCCTAAGCTAATTTGGTGCCCCTGACTTGATCTTGCCCCTTGACCTGACTTGATCTTGCCCCTGACCTGACTTGGGCCCCTGACATTATATTGGGTCCCAAGAGCTGATCTGGGCCCCAAGAGTGGATCCGGGTTCTGGGGGTACCCTAAGCTGGTCTGGGCGCTGAGCTTGTGATAGCCCCTTAAGTCGGCCTGAGGCCCCCTGAGGTGATCTGGCGCCTTAAACTGTTCGGGGGCTTCTTGAACTGGTTTAAGCCCCTATGAGCCTATCTGGGGCCCATTGAGCTAGTCTGATGACCTAATCTCTGGGGCCACTGAGCTAGTCTAATCCCTGGGTGAAGCATGAGCTGCTCTGGGGGCCCTGATCTACACCAGGGGCCCCTGAGGTGGTCTTGAATAGATAGAGAATAATTACACTAGGCCAACTCCCATCATCTCGGGGCGGGGTCACTGAGCTAGTCTAGTCCCTGAAGGCACAACTGAGGGGATAGGGGAAGCTGCTCTTGAGGGCTCTGATCCACACCTGGGGGGCTCTTGAAATGATGGGGAGTAAGAACACAATGGAAACTCCCCTTGTAAAAGGAGCTAACGAGGAATGAGGCATCGCTAAAACGGCTTGTGATGGCTACGCATCCCTGGTTATATAAAGTATTATACTGGTGGTTTCTGGGAAGGGATGATAAAAAGACATGTCCCCTGAGCTCAGAGCACAGTCCTCTAATCCAGGATTTCTATCAATTTATTTAAATTAAGAACTAGTGTTCACAATTTTCAACCCTGTCACACCATACCCATCCAAACCACCGGCCTGTTCACCTTTTCAATACCCTTAATTGGGACCGATCCTTAAAAATATGGAAATTAATAAACGCGTTCACAAGGTATCTCCCAAATTATTCCTGCAGCAAAAATTGTATTCTTCCAAAATCACTATGCCACTCCTCGTCCCACGGCGATTCTGGGAGGCGAGGAACTTAATCTACGTTCAACCAGCGCTCAGCCGTCACGACAAAACCAGCGGGCATAACAAATGAATTTTCGACTCCAATATTTCTTAACTTGCACATGATAACAGATATCACAGGCTCCGCTCATTTCTCTGATGTTAAGCATTTGCATGAGTTGGCTGATTTGCCCTTAAATCTATTCAAAACAGTCGTGTTTTGGCTACTTCCATGAAATTTTGGTGATTTTTTAAATCTAGTTTTCCTTCTCCGTCAATGCTTGATTTGCATTTTTATTGAACCATAGATGCCCAAAAAAATGACATAAACAAAGATAAAGTAAGTTTTTTTTAGGTTACGTTAAAAAGTGCCCTTTTTCTCCCGGGGTGCCCCTCAAAGTTGGTGTGCCCCCCATACTAAAGCTCTTGCTGCGCCCCTGGATATGGGCTTCTAGTCGGGTAGAACAGGATGTTTGGTTGTATGTCAGCGCTCATCTCCAGCGTTGTGATTAGTTGATGCTGCTTTGCCGGGATTTCCTGTAACTACGCGCTTTGTTTCGTCTTGGCACGATGTAGTAGTCAGCCACGGGTGGATATTTTTTAACAAAATTTTTGTGGATTGGCAATTTGGGACCAGAAATAGAGCAGTTATAATAATCGGGTGGTGTTCTGTCTTATTTTCGTTAGGTGAGTCTGCATTTGGTCAATTTTAAGTCATCTGTCTATTTCACTGGGGGGCAATTTCCGGGCACTGGGGGGGGCATTTCGGCTGACTGGGGGGGCAAATGGCCCCCAGTTAACATGTTAAAAAATGGCCTGTTTTGTATACTTGGGCAGGGGCGTCGCCACGGAATTTTTACTGGAGGATGTGCCCCGGGCTGGCGATGACCGGGGAAGGCAGATTTTCTGATCATTCTGGCTGCATATGAAACACTTACACGACGATACTCTTCACCAACACATTTCAGTGGGTTTACGCGCAGGTGTCAGGGAGAAAATGTAAAACAAGCCTCGCCTCGGTGAGGCCGGTGTATGAACACCCCCTCGGGTTTTTTCCGACGGCACGAAAAAACGGCGGCGCGAAGCGCTGTCGTACTTGGCACACCTTATCCTTGATAAATTTCGCAACTTTCCCCAAAATTTTACGGTTGGGTCATCTCGGGTCAAGTGACCTCACCTCCAAAAATGTTTCAGGTAGCATAAGTAAGAAATGGGTAAATCTTCCGGATTGAAACTTATACCATATAATGGCCCCACCGAGTGCTACAAAATATATTCGGGAATTTTTCATATCGACGACCTAGGATCACGTACGGATCATGACCTCTCCATTGGAAATACATGGGGAAAACAGAAAATGGGCTGTATTTGTGTAGATACAGCTGAGAATACTTTCGTATGCTCCAAATTGTAGTATCCTGAGTCCCTTTCCAGGTTCATGTTGAAATTTTGACCTGTGACCTCTGAAAGGTCATCTGCGGCTACTTAAGAAGCTTTCAGACTTGGGTCAATAACTTTGCAGGAGCCTAGCAAAGTCATATTATATATCATTCGATTTGCCATGACGAGAGGAAGCGAATGGTGCCCAAGAAATGATTCTAACTTAACTCTGTCGGACGCCAGAGCCCAAAAACACTACCCTAACATGCAACCTTCTCTGACCTGTCATGACCTCAATATTGACCTGAGCCAAAAAGTGACTGATGTAGTATCTTCATGAATTTGTATGAGCTATCCACCAGTTTTCGCGTTTTTTGCTGTCCCGCATAGGAGCCGAGTCTGGGGGAGGTGTTCAAACACCCCCCCTCCCACCGTAGCGAAGGTGGCTCGGAGGCCCACCGGGGCCTCGATGTAGACCCCCCCAAACGTTCGTTTCGCCCCTCCAAGAGTAACTTGCTCCTGGATCTGCCGATGAAGCAGACAGAGCGTCGTCAATGCAGGCAGTACTACACACCAGGTTCCAACTGACGAAAGCTAAAACATGACAAAATTATAACTACGGTATCTCAGTCCGTGCAAAAATCCAATCTTGCACGGCCTAGCCACCGCTTACTATCTAACGCTTCAGTGGAGGTCAAAAGTCACGTATGGCTTCGTGATTTATTTTCTATTAAAAACCCAGGCGGGCTGTTGGGCAACAGTGGTCATGCTAAAAAACATTGTCTACTGCGAATTAAACTAAGATTTCCAGACAGCACATCACACTTTGGTACATTTCAGATAGTCTTCTACCATCAATATTCAACGATGGAAATAAAATAAATGAGAAGATTGAGCTACGTTAAAACGTCCCCCAATTTTTTCCAGAGTCCATCGCCAACTAACCGCACAACGAACCATTAAAAAGGCATCTTACATTACACATTCTACCTGTTAATCACATTAAAACATCGCACTGTTTATGAATTTCCGGAAAAGGCGAACGCTGCCAGTTTCTTGACACCAGAGCCAGATTTGGAGGCCAGTTTTGGCTCCGCGTCCTTCGCCGCCGAAGGGGCGGTGTTCACCACCGCGTTCTCTCCCTCATTCTCTTCATTCTCTGCCGAGGGCTGGGACGGCGCCTTTGGTGTCGCCGGTGAGAATATGCTCTTCAAGGAGGTCAGCTTGCCTGCTGCTTTCTTGCTCACTCGCGGACGCTTCATTTTTGCGGAGGCGTTCGCCTTATCTTCGGTAAGCATGCGCTTTGCCGGAGGTCGCTGCCGCTTCATGTCGTCAAACACGGCGGCGCCCTTGCCGGCGGAAGCGGGCTTGGCGGCTTCACATCTGAACGGGTTGCGAGGGGTGGGTGTGGTAACAGCAGGACTGCAGGCTGTGACAGGGTTGACCGGCTGGGTATCCGACCTCGCCAGATCGGGCAGACTCGGCACAGGCGGCAATTCCTCCGACTCCATCTCCTCAAACTGTGTTTCTGACTCCTGCTCCTGCCGGGACTCTGGCCTGGAGGCTGGCTGCTGCCGCCGCTGGTAAGACTCCTCGGCTTCCTCCGCCTCCACGGGCGGCTCCTGCTCCTCCGCACCCTCTGCCAGCGCCTGGGCCAGCTGTACCAGCCGCTCAGCCAGGCGGGCGCGCCGTTGCCGGGAGGCGTACCCGGCCACCGCCTCCACCGTCGACACCGAGTCCATCTGGGCGGCCACGTCCAGCGCGCGGTGCTCGCGGTCGGAGCGACACGACAGCGCGAACAGCTGTGTCAGCGCAGCGGCCCTGTCGCGGCTGGCGTCGGCGCGCGGCTCCTCAGTATCGAACCCGGCCGCATCCAGCCGGGACAGGGTGGAGATCAGCAGCGAGGCGCGGGCCGCCTCCTCCTCCAGGCGGCCCGTGTCCGAGTCTCGCTCGGCCAGCGGCAGTTTGAACGACAGCACGCTGAGAGTGGGCCGCGGCAGCACCGCTGGGTACCGGCTGCCACGACACAGCAGGCCGCGCACAGTCTGCTCAATCTCAGAGACGGCCACCATGAACAGGTGATCGCTGCCTGGATGCGGCACCTCCAGCGGCCTCCAGACGCCATCGCTTAGCAGCCGCAGCGAGCCGGCCGTGTCGAATACACAGGCAGAGCCCTGGTCCGTGAAGCCTGCCCAGGCCAGTCGTGCCCGCGGCGACAGCGGCACAGGCGTGGGCGCGGGCCGCGGGTGCCGGCGGCCGGTGGTGGAGAGAACCTGAGCCACCAGCTGCTGCTCGCCAGGCAGACCGGTGCCGGAATGGTACACCACCAGGAGGCGTCGCTCCCAGCCGGCCAGACACACCAAAGGGCCTGCCACACTCAGCACCTCCTTCTGCACGCCCGTCAACGTCATCAGCCGCACATGTCGCGCGGAGGTGGCCACTGCCAACCAGCCGTCCCCCAGTGCCAGTGCCTCCGCCTCCTCACCCGTCGGTAGATCCAGAAACCACTCCTTGTTGCTGTCCCAGGAGCCGAAATGTAGACACTGCAGCTTGGACGGGGTGTCGCCGCCCTGCGCCGGTGCCGCCAGCGATAGCGCCTGCTCCGAGAGAGCTGCCATCGTGTGGCCGAACGTGTTGCGCACGTGCAGCGGATGGTGGATGGCAGCATCGTGGAACGCCACGTCCAGGGAGTCACCCTCGTGAGAGGTCACCACGCCGACGCTGTTCCAGACGAGAAAGCGGCTCTCCAGGTGGTCAGGCGTGCTGCCCGGCTGGAACGGCGGCTGCGGCTCCGCGAACGCCGGGCCCCTGGGCGCCGGTGCTGCGGCCGGAGGCACCGGCGTCGTGCGTGCCGATTCAGCACCCTTCAATTCTGTCAGGCCATTCTGCTGGAAGCCAGATTCAGCCTTAATGCGCCCCAGGGAGATCACATTCTCATCATCATCGTCTTCATCACCGTCAATGGCACCATTCGGGACCTCCAGTGTGTTTTGTTCTCCATCCAGGGCAGCCTCCAGTAGGTCCCGGTCGTCATCATCATCCTCATCTACAGCGGCAGCAAGGTCATCCAATCCAAGCAGCTCATCATCAGCCTTCTCAGCACCCGACGCGGGGCCATTGGAGTCGGGAGCAGCCCCGCGACCAGACGAAACCCCAGACATGGTGCCCAGCTGACCGGCACAGTCCGTGTACGCCAGCTGATCACCCCCCGGATGCCAGAGCAGCACATTCACTCTCAGACTGCCCTCGTGCTGCGCCACTAAACGCGCCTCAGTGGGCGCTACCAGTCTCCACTCCAGCAACGCTCCCGTGTACGTGGCCGCTGCCAGGAAGAGGCCGCACGGCGAGAAGGTACACACGGTGAGAGGAGACGACACCAGATGGCTGGTCAGGCGGCCCGTCTCGGCCCAGGTGTTACCTGAAAAGAGGCGCACCCCATCAGCCACCGGTACAGCTGCCCAGCGGCCGTCAGGGCTCCATCCGGGCCGCGCCAGGCTCTTGGCGGTGGTGACGTCATTACATTTAGGTAGAAGCGCGTGCTGAGACAGCCGCTTACCGCTGCGCGCGTCCCAGAAGGTGGCGTTACCGTCGCAGCAGGTGGTGAGAAGAACCTTAGCGGCCGGGCAGAGAGCCACGCTGAGCACCGGCGCCGTGAAGCTATCAATCTCGCGCTGTTTCTCACCGTCCAACGTAGTCACACGGACGACCATATCACAACCCGCCGACGCCACTAGCGATCCAGACACGCATATATCGCTGACCGCGGCTGTGTAGCGTGTTATCACGCCGTCCGGTTTCACAGAGGGCAGCCGGAACACGGATACGGCGTGAGCTTCGGTGCCAACCAGCACGCGGTCTCCGGCTACGGCCAGGGCCGTCAGCGCGTCGCCCAGACGGTGCGACTCGGGATCGTCGTCTTCGACACCGTCCCAGATACGCAGCTCACCGTCGCCGCCGGCCGACACCAGTCTGGCACCGGAGTCGAGGTACGCCAGTCCTGCGTGACCCTCGCCGTGGGCGTACCGCACATAAGTTCGCGCCGCCGCCATGGCGCCACCTGGAGTCACCGGACGCTGCTGGTGGACGAGGAGGCCGGTAGGGGGTTCAGCAGTACATCCGACGTGGCGAAATTCACCGATGCTGAACCAGTATTAGTTTTATCCTTATGATCAGACCTTGCAGCCCCTCCGAGGCTTTGCCGCTGCAGGGCAGGTGGCAGTTTTTAAAACGTCAGCTGGGTGGGGGAGATCCTGGTGCCTGAGGTGATTACAGGCAATGCAGATGTCCAGATGCTCAGTGGTCTCCCGTGCCAGATGACTGGAAATTTGATATTAACAAATTTCAATCATGGAAACCAGCCATACCTGAAATCACATATTTTCATGTCAATGAAATGAAAAATTAGTCTAGTATGCAGGTAATTAACTTATGCCATTTTAGCAGTAGGCAAAGGAAGCCACAGAAAACTCATTACATTGGACAACTAGAATACAGAAATTGAGAACTAAGTCCATTTTCCTAAATGACGAGGAGCCACTGTTCTATTTGTACATTTCACTTGGTTGTGAGGGCCAAAGGCAAACTCAGTAAAAATAGCTGAGGCAGGTTAAAATGCCTGAGCCCTGCAATGCAAACAAATGTCTGACCCCCTGCAAAAAGAAGGTAAAATAATTAATCAGATCAAGAAACATGAAATTTCCTGTCTTATGCACTCATGTAATGGTGGGTTCAGCTCATGTCAGATTGTGCCTCAAACTTGATTCAATGATTTTGTTTTCAGAAATCTTGTCATAAAATAACATGCAGTCTCACCAATGATCATCTATCCAACCACTTGTTCCAGCTAGTCTGCATTTGGCTATCAAATGCCATCTAAAACCCCAAAATCCCAAGGTGAGCTCTTAGCTAAGCAACATGGTAGCAAAAGACCCACAAAAACATCTTATTATCTGTACACTTAACAAAAAGAGCTTGCCATTGCCACAATGGGGTTTAATTACAGAATAAGGTGAACAATTGCATACTATATTCTAATGGCCATTTGAAGACACAATCTTATGTGCTGAAAACGAATTTAGCAACCATTTCTTCTGCAAATAATTTTCTCCCATCAAATTTCCCTCCTATATTACCACTACACTACCACAGAAATGTCGCGCACGACACCAACACCACACAGCACAGCAACGCTACTTTCCAAAGTGCTCAACTTCCCCTTCAAAAAGTTTCCTTATCAATAAATTTCCACTGAGCTATCTTGATCTAAGATACCTATGATATTCTATTCATATCTTTCAATCATTTTCATGCACAGACAATTGCAAAGACGGGTTGAATTAATGACAAAGCAGGCAAAACCGGAACAAACAGGGCAAAGCAAGACAGCTGAAAACAATTAAAGGAGGCATGTCACGGACGTTTTCAGACTATTCGAACAAAACAGCAGTCCAAGGTTGAAGGTCGGACTCGGCAACCTAACAAGAATATGGCAGGAGCACATATACAGAGCCAACAGTATAAACATAAAAGAAGATGAAATCCCCCACCTAACTCGAGGTGACTCAACTCGTGAGACACGAAGAACAACGCCCTCCCTCTCCTATTCTTTGTACCTATTCCCTCGCACCGCCCGTCCGTCTTCCAAGTAGTGGTAGTAGCAAAGCAATAGAGACACTATTGGTAGTGGTAGTAGTAGCAGCGTTCTATTTATTTTTACAGCTTCTTGAACTCGCGCCAAAAAATACAAAATACCCTGATTTCACAAAACCCTAAAAACTGTAAGGTATATTTACTGATTTGCTTTGTTTATATGACGTGATTTACATATATGGAGACGTGTAAACAATAAAATTATCACGTGATAATTTGGCACAGTTTTCTCTACAATAACAACGCGTTAGGGACAATTTAGGTGACTGCAGTGAATATTTTATTTTACGTGTTGCTGCCGTCGCCGGCGTGGTATTGTGTGTTGTTGTTACGGTTATTACCAAGGTTTTTTAGGGATATCGCTTAGGTTATTAATATAATATCCATGTGTCCTTTGAATTTGAGTTTCTTGAATCCCGTGGCAGACTTTTATTGCGCTCTCCAGACAGTGGCGGATCCAGCCGGTCGGTTTGGGAGGGCCAAAGTCGAAAAAACTTCACACAGTGAAAAATCAAAATCGCGCTACAATGTGATTTTCCCGCACAATTTTTGGTATTTGGGGTGAAAAGTAGAAAAAAACGTCGCGGGATTTAAAGGGCTCAAGATGCTTTTTCCTATTCAAATCCCCATATTTCCACCACTGAACTTAACTGGTTCTGTTTGAAGTTGAGAGTTGAAGCACCAAAATTTTGCTTGTAAACTAAAAAAAGAGTCAGGACAAAAAGGAGGTCAGTCGCTTTGGGGGGGCAAAAACAGCTCTGCCCCAAGCTTTTCCGTTTGGGGTGCAAATGCCTTTTGTGCCCCCTGGATCCGCCACTGTCTCCAGACTTGGGTGGCCGAAAGTCTAATTACCATTAAACTCCAGGTGCTGGTTACTGACAAGGGGGCAGGACTGGGTTTAAACCCCTCACCCCTACCTAGTATTCTAATTTCTCCCTCTAGTTTTGTAATACCTGTTTCCCCACCACTCCAGCTAAAAAATTGTGTGAATGGTTTGGTTTTCTTCATGCATGCCACCCTTAAGGCTAAAGCCCTGTTCCAGCTGTCAGCACAGTTTTGTCAGCAGGACCTCTAACCTCTCCTCCAGAAAAGTAATATCAGCGCCATAATCGCCTCTTGTTTGTGGTAAGCAAAGGGAATTTAAACCTTTAAACCATTAAAAAATATTAGGCTGCACTTCGTGCACTTACGGTTTTTCATCAGCACAAACAGCAGGCCGTCAGCCCGTAAAACCTCTAGAACTAGTTCCCGGGAGAGGCTACAGTCCTGTGACGTAGGCGCAACACGGCCCGCTGATTGGTGCTGACAAAACTGTGCTGACAGGTGGAACAGGGCTCAAGCTACACTTTCTGCCTTTTCAAATTTTCACTTTTTCATTTTTTAATCACATTTTTCATTTTTAACCATGTCTTCTGCTTATTTGCATTTCAGCCTTCTGCTTTTCTACTTTTTCTCTTTCTACTTTCTAGCTTTTTCATTTTCTGCTTTTGTTTACTTTAATCATTGAAACTCACAGCTTGTTTTGCCATGTTTTGAACTGCAGAACAAGGCACAGTGTAAAGAAAATTGGTGCAAAATATGGTCTTCTACCTTACAACCAACTTTCCTTGCCCTAGCTAGATATATTCCAGGTCGAACATGGTCATAAAGTGAAACCCTGTCTGTGTTTGGCACTCATACAGAAATGCCTTAGTTATGCAGACAAAACATACCAATAATTTGAGAGGGATGTGAGGCTGCATTCATTGAAGCATTCCAACAGAATTCTGGAGGGGTTGTGACAGCATGATTTTCTCCAGATTCAGGCTGCAGAATGTTCTTGAATGGTGCCGGGATGTGGCAGAAATGGTGAGGTGTGACTCTTGTTGTTTATTTTGAGTTGTATGCACTGAAATCTTTCATTTTCTTTCATTTAGGTTTTATTATTAGGTGCCGATTATCCTGAAAACCATATTATGGACCTAACAAGCAGATAAACATTAAAAGTCGACAAACTTTCTGCTACTAACTCCATGTATGGGCACTGCAATATTGAACAGAACTAGTGCAAAATGTCGTGGATACAAAATATTGTGGATAGAGACCTGAAATTTTGATGCCGGGCAGCCACAGCAGCTTCTAAGGCATCCAGAGTACTGGTGATCATGAGGAGGTCTTTTACCAACATCGATACTTTCACACTTCCGCTACTGTACAAAACTAGGGTTCGCCCGCTGCTCGAATATGGAAATTCTGTCTGGGGACCATTTAACAGGGCAGATAAGAGTCTTATTGAAAGAGTCCAAGGTCAAGCCACCCGCGTGGTACCATCCCTGAGAGGACACTCGTACGAGGACAGACTCTGTGCATTCAATCTACCCTCCCTCTACCATCGTCGACTCCGGGGGGACATGATAAGACTTTATCAACTCTTACATGGGGCCATCGATCAGAACTACACCCAATTCTTCCATCTTGATAGCCGATCTCGAACGCGCGAGCATGCTATTAAGTTGACGAAGCCGGATGCTGTCTCGCGCGTGCGTAGGGCGTCCTTCGGGGTCCGGATTGTGAACAGCTGGAATGCATTGCCAGCCCACGTGACAGCTGCTCCTTCATTAAATACGTCCAAGTCTCGATTGGACAATCACTGGGCCCGGCAGATGTTCCACGTCCCCGACGAAGACCGGTAATTGACACGAGTGCCTGAGGTCCGTGGGCTTCTCGGTATTCGAGAACCATATATCTCCCCAAGAACTCATTAGGTCCACACACACCCCAGGAACACTTCTCGGTAGGTCACTCAGTTAACGAGGGCCTCCGCTTCTCTCAGACGCTTCGATGTGAGAAAGACTTACAGAAGACTCAGCCTGGAAAGAGCTCGTCGGAGACCAGAGCCAACAGGCCGATAAGGCCTTGCAAAATCTGTAATCAGGGGCGCCGCCACGGAATTTTCGCAGGGGAGGATGGACCGGGGCTGGTGCTGGCCGTGGGAGGCGAATTTTGAGCATATTCGGCACCTGACAGCACTAATGACGATTGACCCAAAAATTTTTGGGGGACGTCCCCCCTGGTTGGCCAACAGGGGGGGACGCGTCCCCCCGTCCCCCCCGCTTTCGGCGCCCATGTCTAATATTTAGGTATAGGTATAGGTAACTGCTTTTTCGAATCTGAGCGTTCCGCGCGGAATGACGGGAATATTCTGTGTGGAATTCCGGGCAAAGTTTCAAAGAATGGCTGTGACGTCACATTTCGCGGAATTTGGGGTTGGAATATTTCAAAACTCACTTCCAGTGTAGGTGCTTGAGTCCACTACAATAAACCACAAGAAACTATCAGTTTGAACCAGAATAGACCCTACAGGTGCGACGCCTATACCCTAATGCTGTCATACTGATAATATATTGATGCTGTCCATGGCTCATTTCCGATCCAAGAATAGTTTTTGCTCTGTAAGATTAACTTTAGAATCAAACTCAACAGACCTATATGACCTAAAGATTAAGCTGGCAAGCAATCTCACTATGTAAAAACTAATCCACTAAAATTTGATTGACCCAACTTGGTCAAGGGGCAAGAAAAACAATTGAACTTTTTGGGTGCGTTTTGTACGCCCAGACTTTTTGTTCTTCTAAATGTATGCCAAATAATATGGGAAAATGTTCTATCACTCAAGGTAACATATCTTCTGGTTTTGAACACACAGCATAAGCCAGTCTGACAGTAAATTTCTAAGTAAAAATGAAGTGGGTGTTTCTTAGGAAGTGCTATACTTACCCAAAAGTAAGTTTCTTTTGACTTTACAGCTGCCAAACTTTAATTCGTTTCTGCATGACAGTCTACTTCTATTTGGGGACTGCGCTGGTAATCTGGAGGCCCTGTTCCATTAAGTGAAAGAAATCATGGCTTTTCAACCCATGTGGGAGGAGTACATGAACATGCCACCTGTAACAAGAACATATACATCGGCCTGCATTGTAACAACATTAGCAGTGGTAAGCAAATATTGTGTCAAACAAGCATATGATCGAGGGAATAATCCAGTTGACGCTTCTAAGGGAATAGTAATTTTTACGCTATTTGAACTGATATGTTGGTCATTTAAAGTGTGTAAACATTTCGGTTTTGTATTGTTTCTGTCCAAAACCTCATAATTTGGGGATGAATGTGGATTTCCAGAGCAGAGCACTTTCTCCCTGCACCCCTCCTGTCCTTTCCTATATCGCGGACGATCTCCGCGTGTCACCTGGCCCAGAGTTGGAATTTGTGACTAGATGAATGCTTTGTCTTTGGAGGAAATTCGCTGTGTAAATTTGAACCTACCCTCTGGCCACATATATGACTAGGTATATGGGTTGCGTAGCAGTGCAAGGTCCTTGCTCAATTTTGTATCCCATTTTCCTCAGCAACTGGACCTGGTGTCTCCGCTTCAGCTTTATTTCAACCCCCACCTCATATTCAGCCAACTTCAGGTAAGAAATTGCGAAAGCCTCCCCAAACATAACCCTCACACGAAGAGATACGCCTCGAGGTGGAAAAAAGTCAATGGGGGGATGCTTTAGGTGTAACAAATTAGCCTCTATAGCCGATGTGTAACTGATACATAACCGATATTGCACTTCATAGGTACTGAGGATACAATATCCTATTCAAGCCAGGATATTTCGACATGCAAATTTTGATGATCGCGGGTTCGCTCAAGTACCTATCAGTTATATTGTATTTGTTTAGCCTTTTTATCACTTTTCGCTGCTAGTTATTTCAGGGATTTTTCCATTGATAATGCTCTAACATGTGGGTAAATTTTTTACTCTTTACCTTCTAAAACCACGTTTTGAAGTAATCTACCCTGAGTTCTGTGCTAAAATCTTCTAATCCCATTTAATGCTTTCACCCTGCGCATGCCGCAGCTATGGCGTCTGGTGACAACATTTCTGTTCTTCGGCCCCATCGGGTTCGCCTTCCTCTTCAACATGATCTTCACCTACCGGTACTGTCGGTATCTGGAGGACGGCAGCTTCCGTGGCCGCACCGCCGACTTCGTGGTCATGTTTCTGTTCGGCGCCACCTGCATGATGGCCTGTGCGCTGCTGGTCAGCCAGCTCTTCCTCGGGCAGGTCAGCAACTCTTCTGTGGGACGACGGAGGATTTTTGGTTGATCTGCGAGGGTCAAGGAGCGCGTATCCAGGAAGTGTAGTGCTTTCCCGATCTGCCTGCACGGAGAAAGTGGAAATGTTTTAAATTAATTATTTTATATCATTTTGGAGCTTTCTCGGGTGCTAGGGTAGATTTCAGGACTAAGTGTTGTGTTGACCGCTTGAAACCCTGACTAACGCGTGCGAACAATGTCATGATTTTTGTTTCCTCATTGCCATTGTCTGTTTCACACTAGCTTGAGAATGAAAAAATCAGTGGAAAGAGCATATATAGACCATTTCTTTTTATAAGTAACCCGTGTGTTTTCTTGGCAGGCGTTTACCATAATGCTAGTCTACGTTTGGAGCCGCCGCAATCCGCACATCAGGATGAACTTCTTTGGAATGATGAACTTTCAGGTGCGTCCACGAGGGAGTCCGCTTGGTGAGGAATATGGTGCTGATGCGGTCCTGACTCGATAACAGCGACCGCTCTGTCTTATTATTTCTACATAACGTGCTTCCTAAAGTACCCTCACTGGCTTACGAAGTTCAGTTCATTCCATGATGGCTCCTAAATATATTAAAGTATTGAACACATGTTGGCGCGTGAGAGTCTATCAGCCGAAATGGGACAAAATATCGCGATTGATCGATTTCTTTAGAGTTAGAATTTCAGATTTCAAATTTCAGGCCCTTTAAAAGGAATATAAAGTCATAGACATTCCGGCTTACTTCTGACCACCGCCGTGGCGCAGTTGGTTAAGGCGCCTCGGTCCAGTATGGGAGATCATTGGATCAAAGCTGACCTCTGGCAGACTTTTCCTCGACCGCCTCCTACCCAGGAGATGACAGTATACTGGGTAGTGCCCGCCTTGACTAGGGACTTCCGCTGACCAACCAGCGCCCTTGTTATTGGGAGCACGGGCTTGATCTGCCTTTAAATAGATCCACCGGTCCGTTGGCACCGCCCGAGGGCACGGCCTCGCTGCATGTCACCGGAGCAGTCCTCTGTTCCACCGGGTCCGAGAAATCGGGATAGCTCCACTGCCTGGTACAGTGGGGCGTGTGACAGCGAGCGTGCGTACATGACTGTCCCGCAAGGGTGCCGATAGCCTAAGCCCCGCTGCCGTGTACATAGTGTGTGTCTGCTTGTGTGTAGTGCAAATGTGCAAAAATGTTCCCGGGTTGGGAACGAAAAAATATTTTTAAAGAATCCGGCTTACTTCTGTACAAGTGCTGTTTCAGCCCAACGCCCATTAAAAGAGCCGCATTCTCTTCAAGAGTAGGAATGCGTTAGTTTATCATTACTTCCACCTTGGACTTCTATTAAAAAACATGCACTATTGCTTATCCTTTGCTCTCACGAACGTTGTTTGCGACCAAAAGGAGGAGAGGACGGGAGTCGTTAGTAAAGCTAATTTTTTTGTTACCGAGTGGCACCCATGTAAAACCGAAAACAACTTCTGATTTGACCCCTTTTCACGTAGTTCATGCTCGCTGCAAAACATAATCTGTGCCCAATTTGAAAGAAAAAATCGGGAAAATTGCCGCCCATGTTATGCATTCAAAAGAAGCATACTGACACCTTGCGGTGTTGTATTATCGGAGACGTCTCGGACGTTTCGAAATTTACCCCTGTCGAACTCCTCTCTCTACAAACCCTCAGCCCCGTCAGATGCAGTAAGCAGGGCAAGCCTAGGTGGTCCTCTACATTACTATTCGCCATGTGCCTCGCCCTGGAATCTCCCACGTCCAGTCCCACGCTGCCCTCCTCTGTGCCAGTATCTGCTGCAAATTTCGCCTGCTCACACAACCCTCTTCCCCTCCTTCCAGGAGCAGGACCTTGTCCGGGGATATGTATGTGATATGGATGGATGGATGGATGGATGGATGGATGGATGGATGGATGGATGGATGGATGGATGGATGGATGGATGGATGGATGGATGGATGGATGGATGGATGGATGGATGGATGGATGGATGGATGGATGGATGGATGGATGGATGGATGGATGGATGGATGGATGGATGGATGGATGGATGGATGGATGGATGGATGGATGGATGGATGGATGGATGGATGGATGGATGGATGGATGGATGGATGGATGGATGGATGGATGGATGGATGGATGGATGGATGGATGGATGGATGGATGGATGGATGGATGGATGGATGGATGGATGGATGGATGGATGGATGGATGGATGGATGGATGGATGGATGGATGGATGGATGGATGGATGGATGGATGGATGGATGGATGGATGGATGGATGGATGGATGGATGGATGGATGGATGGATGGATGGATATAGCAATAGTGTAGCCTGCCACCTTTGGTATCACGGTGCTGGTGATAAGCATAAGGAGGTAATATAGGGTGGTGACGGGCGCAGTGTGACGGGGCTGCAACACTTACCCATGGTGGAATTCTGAGTGGGGGGAGGGGCTGGGCGGTGGGGGTGTCTGTCCTGTTGATGACTGCTAAAGAACGTATACATTCTGTCAGATCGGTCACCTTCGGGACATGCGCTCCCCGTCATGGGGCACTCTTTCCCACGTCTCTTATTTTTGCCTGCACAGTCTAGTTGTGCAGGGTGGGGGATGGGGATGCTGGGGGCTTGTGTTTGTGTTCACCATTGCCTGTAACAGAAAATACAAAAAAGTGAAGCGGAAATATTTCTCGCATGTAAATGACCCCCGCCGTGTGGCTCAGGCACCGTACCTGCCCTGGGTGCTGCTGGCGTTCTCGCTCCTGCTGGGGAACTCGGTCTCAGTCGACCTGATGGGTATCGCCGTCGGCCACGGCTACTTCTTCCTGGAGGACGTGTTCCCCAACCAACCCGGCGGCTTCCGCGTCCTCAAGCTCCCGCGTGCAATGTGATTAGCCAGAGTTTTGCTTGATTATTAAGGGTCCAACGTTTTCTTGACATTGAAGTTAACTTATTGTGGGGGTGAATCTGGTTTCCCGTGTCGCGGAAGCTGTGCGTTTAAGCTTTGAATCACCCATGGTGTAGAGGCGCCCTGAAAATCGTAACTCTGCTGCAGTGTGCTTGAATTGGCAGCTATCATAAGGCAACTAAGTGGTGGTTTTTCGGTCGTGACAGGCGCTGCTGGGAAGTGGAAACGCTGTTTGCACGATGCTGAACGTCCTAAGCCCTTGCTTGGTGTGATAAGTTTCTGTTTGTGGGTTGCTATTTTGCTCACTTTGTTAAAGGGAGATACGTCGATTTTTTTGCTAGATCATAAGGTCACAAAAAGTTGTTTCCGAATTATATTTTAATTTTTTTGCGAATTCAGCCTCCAAATGCCTAAAAATCGCTCTCAAAGTCAACATTTCTAGACAACTTATCGAGATTTCTCTCTATCAATCAAATAACATAGCCTCGACTGTGACAATCAATTTATCTAAGAACTAGGTCATATCTGTCCCAAACAGTGGTGTAGAACTTTGAACTATCACAGAAAAGAATAATTTAGAAAAATAACATTCCAAAACTCTTTTGAAACAGAAATATAGGACTAAAGAAATCACAATTGACCAACCAGAATCCTAGGAATTCTCGTCCCGGGATCACGTGACCTATCTGACGCAAGTTTCGTTTTCCTGGGAATTTTGTAGAAAACAACTGAAGACCCCAGGTACGAAACGACTGGAGACTTGGGTAATTATTTCATGCTCCATTTCTAGGGCAAACTGATTTATTTTGTATATTTTTAAAGGCTATGTAGAATTAATTCAAATACAAATATCGGAGAACATATATATTTGTATTACAAAAATAATTACTTTTGAACTTTAAATAGTTTTTGAAAACATTGAGATCAAGAGCAGGTCCCTGCCCTTTACCGGTACCGTTAACATATTTCAATGATAGGTGAGTGGCCTCCAAAAATTTTGCCGAAGATACAAAAATAATTGACAGTGTCGTTATCAAGATTTTTCAAATAGCAAGAAGCTACAATATTTTTTCGCGTATCTATCTGCAGAACCGAATCTGGACCATTCTTTTCATTACTGCTTCCATCGTACGTCGTCTTGATTTTGTCTTTGTAAGGTAGAGAGGGCAATTTTAATGAACAATACATTGAACTAACCCAGATTCATTTCAGTGCCTGTATTTCTGTTAAAACTAAACATTGATTATCCATTAGCGTTAACTTTGTAGAATTATCGGACCCCGCTGACCCAGCTCTTCTGGTTGCCGCAGAGCGGCGCTGTTTGAGCCTGCACCTGTGGACCCCACATACGCGCCTCCTCCTGAGGAACGGCCGGGCGGCTTCGACTGGGGGCGGCGCCCGCACCCCCGCCGACGGTCAGTGAGCGTACGGTCCGAGCTAGAGGAGAGTCAGCTGTCTCGCTGCCAAAACTGTACCGGTCGGGCACAGCTGGAGACACGAGGTGACATGGGGTACACAGCTAGCTATAACGCTGCCCTCGAATGTGAGGTGTCTGACGTTGGTGTCGGACGTGAACCTAACATCGTGAGGCCCCCACACTGATCATGAGTAAGTTCGTAGCTTCTTTCCGTGCTACAGAACTTGCGAACCAATACCAAAGACGTGGCATATATCTGGAACCGTATTTTGATGTCATGCAGTGCTACGATTTGGCGCTCATGTGTTGATTCCCTATGCTGATCCATGGGGGGCGCAATGTGCGTTGGCAGGGGCAAATGTGCACTCGGATCCCACGCTTGTCCTATGCCGAGCGTGGCTAAACACGGAATATCAGAATACCGAATTGGCACACGCCAGAGTTTTATCTGTGCTTAAGTACCTGGTACGCATAACACCAGAATACGGTCCCAGAAAATGGCGATGGGGTGGCTGACGCAGGATCGATTTGGGGTCGCACAGTGCTGCCACCTGGGATTGTCTGTGACGAGATTTTCATAGATGGCGCTGTACACCCGGAAACTGTGTCGGTGCCTCCCACGAATACCGATCATGCAATTTTTCAAGAGACCGGGGAACTCCGTGCTGTACCTGTTGTTTTATGTCCGTTTGTTTTCTCGGTAAAAGCGTGCAGGTTTGAAACGTAACATGTTTGTCGCTGTTTGTACTAGAGCCGCTGAAGATTTTGCCTTCGGGGTGCGACTAGTCCTTGAAATCGCTCCAGAGGATAGGACTTGGGGTACAGAATGTGTTTGACAATCAGGGATATTCCTGTCCAGCACATTTTTCAACCTTTTTGGGCGTTGGCGTAGCGTGTGTTGGTGTCCAGTGTGCTGAATTACTTACAGCTCACGCATGCCAGGAGGCCATCTGTCAGAGGTGGACGCCGGTACCTCATTTTGGATACTGCTGCTGCTTCTTCCGCTGCCTTGGGTACCTGAAACCGGTACCTCTGCCAGCGCTTTTTTTAATCGTGAAACCGCCATCGGCTCATGTGCTATCGCTACTTTTATAATAAAGTACTGCTAAAATGCTTTCCCAGAAAGGGTTTCGTTGGCTATTTTTTGAAATAAGTTTCAAGTAAAAGTACTTATATGTATATTACATTCAGAATTAGCTCTTTTGTTGTAAGATATGGAAACTAAATCACACAGAAATTATTAAATCTCTCTTTGCTTTTCTGACGGATACAAATATTTCTCTGAATCCCCATTTTCTATTTTTGGGGGTTGGGGGCGGAGTGCGGTGGTCCCCTGAACAGGCTGTCGGTATCGGCAGTGGCTTTGATTTCTTTTGAGTTCGCTCCCGGCTTCTCCGCCATTTTTGGTCCTAGAATCCTCTTCCGCTAACCCGCCCCCATTTAAAGAGCCTACAAGTAGCGGAGTAGCCGACTTAAATAGTGCACCGAACGGCTGTGCATTTGTTGTACTGCCAGTCCCCTGCTGGCTGGGTGTGCTTCTCATGTAACCCAAGTGGGTAAGCGCGAGACCTGCGTGTGAGGATGAGCCCCCTCCACCAAAGAAACCTGTTATTTTAAGCTTCCAAAAATAAACCGCCCGAGGTTCAATATTTGAATTAAGATTACGTCTTCTCAATCAGGTATGAAATTATAAATCCAGATTGATCCCGAATTACGATTTTATTCGCGTTGAAAATGAGTTTGAGCCAGGCTAATTTCTATACTCTTCTACCTATGAGTCTTCATCAGGGACTGCGAGTCCTGAAAACAACAAGAAGAGAGCCCCTGGCGTTACCAGTGGTGGGGTTTCAAGTTGTGGTCACCTAACGTAGGCGATTAGGTCTAACGGTACCTTCCTGGGATTTGCTCATTCGAGCTGCACTGTGCAAGCTTTCAGCAAATAGCTGGCGGTGGAACCTGGGCTGGTGAATAACCAGCCCCGAAATAGCGCCAGCAAAAGTTAAATATTGAGCAGATGCTTACCTGAACTATTTCAATGTCGAATCCCAAGTGACAAGTCAGCCGGACAATTGCAAGTCATTCGAGCTCAAAACCGCAAGCTTATGTGATTAACATGCAGCAAAGTAAATGTAGAATGCACATACCAATCAACGCAAATTCGCTTACCAGATTTTCGCATTGACTTCAGTGAACTGGGAGTGTTGAAAGACATGCCTGCCAAAGGGTGAGGTCGTGGCTGGAGTTAGCTTCCGCAGTGTGCTGCGCAGTCAGCGTTCTTGACTTTGTCAGATGTTTGACCACGTCTGTGGATATGTAGTCTGTTGGCTGAGAGTCATTGGAAACCGTGTAGTTATCACCAAGCGCCCCCCCCCACTCACCCTCCCCCTTCCCCACCGCACACACACCTAGGCTCTGGCCTGTGATATTTATTTTTACATATGCATAGTGAATGGGTGCTAGTTTTGAATCGCAGCTTGCTAGCTGGGTGTTGTGTGAGTCATCGCTCTCACCAGCTGTGATTTTTCGTGGAGGGCGGGTACAGTTTGCGGCTGTGGTGGGTTTCTGCGGGCTTGTGCGGCGTGCTGTGGCCACTGTCCTCTGCAGCAATACACCGGGAGCCGGAAATGAAGCGAAGAAAGGCTGATGAGTTTTGTACGCGATGGAGGATGATTTGGGGTGCTGCTGTTTATTGTGTCAACAAATGCCGTGTAAAATATGAAATACATGTATTTTAGCTAGAATGTAGACGAGGAGGGAGAAGTGTCGTCAATCCGAAGAAATGTTTGAGATACCATTGCACGGCTTTCTCCCAAAAATATTGTTATCCTTGCTGTCGATGCATGTGCTGAACTTGCTACAACTGTTATACCGATAGTAATCAAGCATATGCGGATCTAGGGGACAGGTGTTCCCTCCACTCGACACCCCCTAAGACCGCTCCAGGGACAAAAATGGCCCTTCCCATACTCCATCTCTTCTCTGGAGGAAATAATTGGCACCTCACCGGTCCCGTCTGACGCTCCATCCCCGTCAGAACTCCTGGGTACGCTCACACGGTTTAACGATTTTTGCACGGTGCTCAGTGTATGCAAGCTTAATTAGAACTAATTTCTGTTCGGCGCGTTTCAGCTCTCCAGTATTGCACTACCTCTTGGTTTGTCCGGTGCAGCGGTTCCCAATATTTCGACGCAAGTAGGTGTATTTTCATTACGTGGCAAATATCGCAGAGGGATAGAGATTGAGAATGGACGACGGGAAAACAAAACACTGTGAGCTGTTTTCGGTTAGTTTGCCGTTTTGCACACTATGACGAGTATTTTTCGGGGTGGTCTTCGAAAAACGTTTAGGCATTGGCGAAATCGGATGGAATCAGTTAATGTTTGCTGTTTTTTTTATCTCACTGTATGACAAGCGTGCCCTTCGCTGTCAGTTTTTTTAATGTATCTAGAAAACAAGTTTCTAATGTCCTAATTTTTGTGTTAAGATTTTGTGCTTCTGTCTTGGTTTGTGGGTTGCTGCTCAAGTAGGTGGTGCTAACTTTGGGCCCGCTTCGTGTGGGAAATAACTCGTTAGACACTTTCAGGCTGAACACACTGCGCTGGGGTATAAAACAGAGGTGGCTGCAATCTTAGAGTTTGTCAAACCGCCACCGCTGCTTCCTCAACATTGTCTTGGTGAAACTGCTAGCGCTACTAGCGCTGCTTTTTCAAAAATTGTGAAACCTCTACCAGCTACTCAGCTACTGCTACTTTTCTATTATAAAGCGCAGCTAAAAGGCTTACAAAGATGGATGTTCGTGGTCCCTTTTTTAAATAGATTGCAGTGAAATTTGCTACTTATATGCATGTTAAACTCAAATCTACAAGCTTTCTTGTAATATTTGCAACAAACACAACAAAAACGTTCATTGAATCTCGTGTTGTTTTTCTGGTGGGGAAAACTATTTATATTGATACTCAGCTCCCATTTTTTGTGTGTAGGAGTAGGTCGGTGGTTGTGGTAGCGCTTTTGAATTATTTTGAGTCCGCTCCTCGTTTTCCGGCTACTTTTAGGGTTATGGAAACAGCTAAGGAGACTCGGCTATCATTTGGAGAGTCTGCAATTAGCGGGGTAGTGGACTTAAAGGGAATGTGGCACCTTTATAACGTGATTTTAACTGAGATAGCCAATTTGTAAAACATGCCGGAAAACATTTGCCTTAGAACTCGCAATTTCCGTAGAGAAAAGCTAAAACCTACCTTATATGTACCCAAGGGGACGGCCTTAGTTGTCAGCTGTTGGCGTGACGACATATGCGGACGTCACGGTGAGTAATCAGCCAATTGAAGCCCTTGAAGCCTATTGAATGTGGTAGTAGTTGCCAGTTCATGACGTCATCCAAAGACATGTTTATTTTTTAACCTAGAGGAGCATTTTAAATGTAAAAATATTGAACTTTTTGTACCTACATTTTTATAGAAAATAGTGGACATTTCCATGAATTTCGGCTAAAAATACGGCTAATTACACTAAATTCCGGGATTCGACCAAGGTGCCACATTCCCTTTAACACGCGCATTGACAGGAGGTGGGTGGGCGGCTACCCGCCCCCTCGGGTTTTTCAGAGAGAGCATAAAAACGGCGGCGCGCAGCGCCGCCGTACTTGCCATTCCTTTTCTGTCATCATTTTTACAACTTTTGTCAAAATTTTAAGGTTAGGTCATCCCAGGTCAGGTCACCAGCACAGGTCAAGTGACCTAACCTCAAAAAGTTTAAGGTAGCATAAGTCAGAGCAGGATGAACTTCTCCAATTGAAATATATCACATAATTGCCCCACCAAGTTCTCTAGCATATGTTCTGGTTTTTTCGATATCGATGACCTAAGGTCAGGTACATCCCATTACCTCTTCATTGGAAATACATGGGAAAATTGGCTTTAGCTTAATAACTTTTTAATGAATGGCGACAAAGCCCTTATTGTAACTTCATTAGATTGACCGTCTCCTTCCGGTTCTAATGATATGAATTTTACCTAATTGGACCTTGACCTAACCTTAGGTTAGCAAGGTCATAATATATATTATTCGATTCGGATTGTTGCGAGGATTTGAAGGGTTCAAATTGTTTCGTTTTATATTTACTTGTTCAGATGTAATGACCGAAAAACCTTTATTTACATGTTATCCCTATGACGGAATGTATTGACCTCTAGTGACCTTAAATGTGACCTGAAAAAATGGTTAAAATACTTTCGATAGAGAAGTGGATGGGCTACCCAACGCCGTTTACCGTTTTTCGCTATCTAGCATGGTTTTTGAGATCTTAGAGGTACCCGCTCCCCCCGTCAAAGGGAAGTTGGCTCAGACCCCGTCAATGCGCGCGTTAAGCTGCGTATCGCCCTGTTCCGGTATTAGGAAGCAGCGGGCGGTCCGCTTACTGAACAGTCAGCTGTCCACCTCCCCGAGTGATGTAGCCAGCATCCTTTTCGACCTTGTCCGGAGTGGTCACCGTTAGGACACGGTGTCTGCCCCGATTTACCGGCGGACTGCGCTGACTAGTCGTGTGCACGGAATCACTTGGCCCCGACGGGTGATGCTCAGATCACCCACAGCAGCACACATGGTACATTGTGCCGGCGAAACATACGGAAATGAACTTTAATGAACAGAGGCCAGACGCTGGGGGAGGTGGAAGAGACATCGTTTTGTCCTTACCCACTTCTGGCAGATTTCAGCCTTGCGAAAAAAGAATAAAAAGATAAAGGTTTTTTCGGGAGGGCAGGTGCACTAGAACATCTATCCAAAAGTTCCGGTAGTTTTCAGGGGGTGTAGTTCCCGGCCAGTGCGGAGTGAAAGAGTGGCCGGCCATCTCTGCCCCTCTCCTCCCTCACTTTTCTGGACGAGAACGGTGCTCTTACCCATAACGACATAGGTTCACATTTCAATCTTTTCCAGACAATTACCGTCCTGAAAATGGTGTGATGGTTTTGGAGTGTATTTACGCGATATCGACCGTCTTGCGGGTACCCCGTGTCACGGTCATCCGCGCGCCGAAGTACCGACGGCCAGCGCCGCCGTCACAGTCGCGGCAGGCTCTGTTTATACATGTAGAAGTTTGCGAAACAGCGGCCGGCCCGACCCAGCGGGTCATTGCCGCCCGTCCGCGGGGCCTGCGGTTTTTGGTAACCGATGGGCACGTCGCCCACACTGATCGGATCATTGTTCTCGGAGCCGTCACTTACCTAAGAGCGCTCATACCGATTTTACGGGCACATTCTTTCTCACTTGCTGCTGCAAAGGCTCTGATTGTTGCCCCATGTTTTAGGTAAGAAAGGGCTATAACGCTGCTTTTTGGAATTTTAATGATGCCTCGTAATATTGCGTATCCGCGAAATCAATGATTCGACCGTCCCAATATGGCGTCGGGTCCGCTTTTGACGCAAGGGCAGGGGCCTACCCCTGTTGTTGCACAATGACCGTGAACTTTGCATTCTATTTTGCACTGGTATGTGAAAGGCGTCGTCGTGCTAGATCGCCCTACCGCACCTGCTGCCACCTATCGACTTTTTACGGCTGCTGACTTGTTGGTGCCTATTCCCTGAACCAGCCATAACTGGGCTCGTGGTTGTGGCTTTGCCGCCGACGTTTCGACACAAGTGCACCCACAATGCCACAATATCTCGCCCCAGAGGTGAATTTTAAAAATCAAAATATTGAGCTTATTGTACATTTTTTGAAACAAATAATGGACATCTTTATGATTTTCGGCTCAAAACACCCCTAATTACTCTAAATTCAGGAATTCGACCAAGGTGCCACATTCCCTTTAAGTTTCCTTTCTTGCTTCACACTTCGTTTTATCAGACATTTGTCAGCTTCGATAATTGGGAAGGCACATGAACCCGGCACTCTTCTAGGGTTATGTTCTTGTGCTTTCAGGGTTTGTGTATACAGTCAATGACAAACCTGAATCACGTTTTCGACCACTTCATCTGTAGGAGCAAAGAATCTCCACGATACTATAGTTTCGACGTTTCACCAGCTTTACTCAGTTGGTTGGCTGAACGTTCTGGAACCAGAGTGAAAGGCCACAGGAGGGTGACGGGTGAAAGAAGATAGCAAGCGTTAACAAAGTAGGCAGCTTCTTCGCACGTCTCCGGCATTTTCACTGGGTGCAAAAGAAGAGACGGCGAGCTTTCTAACCGGTGTTAATGGTTAATGACAACAGCGATTTCTCCTCCAGTGATGATCTCTCAGAGCCGAGTGGACTCCTTCAGCAGAGCCGCCGTTCGTTGCTGCTGGGTGGCTTCGAGGACGGAAAGTCGTGCACTGTACGTAATTGCAGCTTATTGTCGTGGTAGTGCTCTGGAGGTGACCAACGCCGCGGAGTCTGGTGGCTTGGCCTTGGACGTGATGCAAGCGGAGCTCAGTTCTCCCTCTGGTGGAACCTCAGTTCTTGCGGAGCAGGCGACGAAGAACTCAGTTCCTGGCCAGAGACTCTGCTTCAGCGCTGAGTGTACCTCCCGTGTACGAAACTTGCTGCGCGTGGCTCGCCCAAAATTGGTAGCATTAACGAACAGGTGAATAAGTTTCTGCGTGCAATGCTGGTTTGTGTGATTTCTTCCTCATGGGATTCTTATCCGAGGATAGCCCTCTCTCTCGGCCGAAACAGTAAAAAGTGGGTTCATGGCTGTACTGGCTTTACTATTTTTAACTTCCATGGGCCAGCATGCAGGGGCGTAGCCAGGATTTCGCTCAGAGGGGGTGCCCCGAAAAGGGCCACTGCGACAGCGCCAAGAGGGCCCTGATGGATAAAAAGAGCCCTGCTTGTTACAGAATAGAGTGCTGAAGAGGGCTTAAGAGGACCCTGTCTGGTATGAAACTTCAAATTCAGCCACAGAGCATAGTGCGGGCGAGCCGCGCTTCGCGCGGCCCGTGTCCTTAGGTGACCCTTTGAGCCCTCAGGGGGCGGCTGTCCTTACCGCCCCCCTTGGCTACGCCCCTGGCAGCATGACGTATTGATGCGCTTTGTTATGCTTTGTAAATGGGTACTCACCTCTTTGGGGCGAGACTAGAATTGTAGCTGAATAGGCTATGGTCTGTTTGAACAAGAAGTCCCCCTCTACACATATGCAGTGCTTATGTACAGTTAATGGGAGATAATTTACTTACTCAACAGCGTGAAGGCCGGTATAAAAATATCGAGACAATTACTGTTCGCGAAATACATAGAAATAGGTAAGGCTTTTCGATATTAGCTTCCTTCTATTGTATAGTTTCAATACCTAGTTGGTGCATCTGCAGCAGAAAAATCCATATCCGGCCGTACACGCGGATGTTTGGCCTCACAGTGAGGCATGCAGATAAATCCTTGACGACCTCTGTGGCAATTAACGGGTCCCGATAGGATTGCTAACGATGACAGTCTTCTGTTCTCCGAATCAGAAGACCACTGCCTTCATAGTGTCACCACACCCAATTAAAAGAGGTCTGCCCCATTCATCATACCTACACCAGAACCGCTCCAACGCCACCGCTTGTGGGATGGCGACGTCTGCAGGTGAGGCGGCCGAAGCAAGCTGGTCGGCACGCCTTGGGATGTCCGCTGCGGAAACCTGTTAGTATAATCTGGTAGACCCGTCGCGGTGCCAGCTGAGAGCACGAGATCGACTTTGGATACCCCAGATACACGAGCAGCCTCAGGACGGTACCGACCACGGGAACGGCCCAATCGACACGTATGTGTGGGTGTCTGGTACCGTTCTGTCAGTAGGTTCTTGTTCTTCTTTACAAGGCCGATGGGACTGGTCGGTACTATTGGAAAAACTTGGGACTCAAAATGCAATTCTTTAATTGGTTATCAGTAATTTGACTATGAATTATTAACAAGAAGTGATAGAAAATGAGTATTGTCAGCTCACGTGAATGTTTCATTCAAGTAAAATGAATTTTCTTCTCGCAATGGCACGTTCCGCGTCACCACTTTCGTCTGAGCCGCGGCATATTTCGTCGGGACGTAATGGAGCGTGCCAGGGACCTGGTTACCGAGGCGGTTCATGCATCTGAGGTGTGTGTGTGTGTGAGGCGCTGAGCGGCGCGCTGTGGTGAGAGTCGGACACTGCCGCTGCCGCAGGCCCGGCGCCGTGCCTGGTGGAGCGGAGGGAGTCGGCGTCTGCCCACCTGACCTTGGTTGCATGTGAGCACCGCGGCCGGGGTGGTGACGCGATTGTGTTATGTCACGTCAGCGGAGCTGGGAAAGGCGGATCTCGTGCAGCGGTCTGCTCCAACAGTTGGGATGGATTTGACCGTGGATGAAGTGCTCTGGAGAGTACTGTGTGCTCTCAAAGTGACAAGGAACTACTGAATTCTGAGCGGAATGTCCGCGCGACGCTGGTGCCTACCCCGACGGCTAGTTTTCCATGACCTTGGCTACCGGTGACGTGCAGGAGTGAGACGAGTATCAGACCCGTCAGAGCTGTCGTTTCGACGGCAGAGCTGCCATTTGAGTTTTAGTGGCAGATTAGCTGTAAAATGGTTATATATAGAGTGGTACTATCGGCACCCAAGCGCAGTGCTACCGTTACTGCGCCGCGGTGCTATAACACGCGCAGTGGAGAGGAGTCTGGCGTCAACGCGCAGTGGAGGGGGTCCAAAACTGCCCCCTGAGATATCGGAAACCAAAAGAGCTAGAAAAATGCTCATGAGGGAGGGGGATGGGGGCGATGGTGATCTACCTTATGGAAAAGTTTCATTGACTAGCTTACTATCTTCAAGGTAAAACCAGGTTGTAAATGTCATATTTGGGCCGTGCTGGAGACCTATTGGGAAATGCCGTGATTTTGCGAGAAAAAAACGGGAATACCCCGAAACCGGACTAGGGTCCTAGAGGGGGAACCTCCCATCTTCTCTGAGCTCTTGACCTCACAATGTTCTCTGAAATTGTGAGGTCAAGATCATTCAAGGTCAATGACCTATGACGTAACAAAATGGCATGTTCCTAATAATGTGCAATATAACTGGCACTATAGCAGCCTTTAGGCGGGAAATGAGAGGTTCACTTTGAAAAAAAAAGATTTTTGACCTTGACCTGTGGCATTTACCGTGGCCGTGACCTTGTGTAGCCCTAACTATAAAGCCATAGAATAGCATACGTCTTACTGAATAATGTCATCTGACCGGAATATTGGAGTCAATGATCTTGACCTGTTTCCTTTGACCTTGACCTTCATGTAGTTTGACCTTGACATATAACCTGATTATATAATGTTATGACGTCACCAATCGGTCTACAGTACAGGCGAAATGGTGCGACGCGCGATTGCGACGGTCTCGAATTGTAAGTCTGACTTTGAAAGCCTATAAATCCAAAAGTTATTAACTGATTTTCAAAACTTCTTCGCCAGTCGACGCGCTCATCAATTCTTTCAAATTTGGCTCAGTAACGCTTTCCAGCGGCGATTGGTTCGCCGGCCACCTCGTAAAAATAGGTGGAGGGGGCGCTTTAGAACCCCCTTCACTGCGCGTGTTAAATCCGGGCCTCAGAAGCCTAGCCCGCGCGTGGTGTCAAGGCAGATGTCACCTACGTCGAGCTCTCAGAATGCACTCTTAAAGGGAAGGTGGCACCTTCATAACGTGATTTTAACTGAGATAGCCAAGCTGTAAAGCAAGTCGGAAAACCCGGTACTCAATATATCATTTGTCTTGGAACTCGAGATTTCCGTACAAAAAAAACTAAAACCTACCTGCAATGTACCCGTCCTGTACCCCTGGCAGCAGGCCACAGTTATCATGGCTGTTGGTGTGACGACATATGCTGACGTCATGATGAGCATCAGCCAATCGAAGCCCTTGAAGCGTTTCAAGTATGGTAGGGGTTGCCAGATCATGACATCATCCACAGGCTGATATTTATTTTCTAGAGGAGTATTTTAAAAATTAAAATGTTGAGCTTATTGTACATTTTTCAGAGAAATCATGAATGGTTTCATTATTTTCGGCCTAAAGTACGCCTAAATACACTAAATTCCAGGATTCGACCAAGGTGCCCAATTCCCTTTAACGCCCCATAAAACTACCCGGGCGCCCCCGAAATGGCGTCTCCCCACCCAGGATGCAAGTATTGGGAACAAATAATACGATTCGGCGCCCCTATGACAGGTAATGGGAGCCCTGGCCCAAGTGGTATCCCTGCTCCAAATGGTGCCCTCATGATCGAAGTACTGAAGTGCCCCCCCTAATCTGGTATCCTAGATCTGTGTATGACTTACCACGGAAAATGACGAGTCTCTGACTAATTTATTGCATCCTATTATGCTAAATGCCTCCAAGTATGGTGGTGTTCAAAGCCCTCGTCAAAGTCCACACTCATAACTAGGAAGCCCAAACATTCCAGGCATCCATTTCCAGGCGCTGCCACATTGCCTTGGTCAGTACGTCTGTTGCCATCCGGTTCTCACGCACGGAGCGTGCTGACACCGTCTGAATGAAGAGGCATCCTATGACAGCGGATAATCATCTGAAGCCGGCGTCAGCCGCATGCGTCAGTCCCGTCACAGTCCGGAGGAGTCGTGGGACGCCTGGCGACAGCTGACTAACCTGTTGAGTCACCACCGGGAGAAAAAAGGCACTGAGAAAAACTTTCCAACAGTTCTCTCCCGAAACTCTTCCTGCAAGAATGTGTTGCCTCGTTTGAGCTGATTTGGCTGGTGGAGCAATATGGTCATAAAAACGTTGGAAACGCACTGAGTCTATTTTGTTTTGAATTGCTGTTGTATCAAACATTGCTATTTTGATCATGGGCATGGTCAAAACTACTTCCGTGCTGCATTACAAAGCTAGGTACACATAACTCACTTGCGGAATTCACGGCGTGGGCACCACGGCGCAATGTTAATGCTTTAGAGATGTCTAGGATGCAGTTTAATTCCACTTTATGTTCCCATCATTCACGATAATCGCCATACGGGTCGCCGAAGCTGTAAGAGTACCTAATGCCTATTCCCCGGGACAGTTTCGTGCCAAATCCGATCTGAACCACAGAGTAAACACTTAAAAAATGTCTGAGCGGAAAGCGAGGTGGGATCGCAGAGAGATGGGGAAAAGTTAGAACTGAATATAGCTGCTGCCTGCACACCGTATCGTCCTCACCTTTTACAATACGTCATTTTTGTCCTCCCGTAAAACGTGCTTTAGACCAATAATGGTGATTTTCTACTAAAAATCCATGAGGATAACCTGATTAGTATGCTTGTTTCTTAGGTAGATCTGTCAGCAGCCTGATAATCATATGAGCACCATTACCAAAGCATCTGTGCTTGCGCGGATTTTTCGAAAATAAAGCTGCAATTACATATCCAGTAGCGTCCATGCTAACGGTAGCCGGTTGATAAATGTATCATTTTTTAACGCTCGCCCCGGTGGGGGGTGTTCGAACACCCCCTTGGGTTTTTTTCCGGCGGCACGAAAAAACGACGGTGCGAAGCGCCGCCGTACTTGGCACACCTCATCCTTGACTAAAAATGTCCCCAAAATGTTAAGGCTGGGTCATATCAGGTCAGGTCAGCAGTGCAGGTCAAGTGACCTCACCTTCAAAAATCTTTAAGGTGGCGTAAGTAGGAAATGGGCGAATCTATCGAATTGAAACTTATACCACATAATGGACCCACCGAGTGTTACAACATATATTCCGGGATTATTTCATATCGATGACCTAGGGTCAGGTACGGAACATGACCACCATTGGAAATACATCGGGAAAACAGGAAATTGGCTGTATTTGTGTAGATACAGCTGAGAATGCCTTCATATTCTCTAAATCGTAGTATCGTGGCCTCTTTCCAGGTTCATGTTGCAATTTTTGACCTGTGACCTCTGAGCGGTGATCTGAGACTACTGAAGCAGTTTTCAGGCTTAGGTTAACATCTGCATGAAATGATGATACAGCTTTTATTTTGATCTCGTTGCGTTCAGATTGTTATTGCAAGTCGATTGATATGCATATTGACTATGCTAGGTTGAAAAGTACCCGTGACCTGACCTGAGTTCAGATCATTTTGTTTTTTGAGCTAGCATAGTCATATTATGCATCATTCGATTTGCTGTGACGAGAGGAAGCGAATGGTGTCTAAAAATGGTTCTAACTCAACTCTGTCAGACGCCAGAGCCCAAAAACACTACCTTAACATGCAGCCTTGTTTGACCTGTCATGCCATCAATATTGACAGAGCCAAAATGTGGTTGGTGTAGTTTCTTCATGAATTTGTATGAGCTATCCAAAAGCCTTCTCGTTTTTTCGCTATTCCGCATAGAAGCCGAGTTCGAGGGGGTGTTTGAAACCCCCCTCCCCACTAGGGCGAAGGTGGCTCGGAGACCCACCGGGGCGGGGTTAAATGAATTTGGCACGCTTTCAATCAGATTTGAATGAAGATAGCCAGGGATAGAGCATACCAGGAGACCACTCATATAGAATTTCCTTTGTTCTATAACTGTTAATTTGCAGAGAAATAGAATGTGCTCTTAGAGGAATCCGGCCCCACTGGCCCGGTGCCGGTGACAGGTGTCACTGAGCAGGCTCCGGGGGGCGTTGGACTCCCAGGGGAAGAGCGGGAGGTACGAGGGCAGAGTGGTCAAACAGAGGTTCGCTCGTGAAGCATTGCTGCTCCGTAATAGGCAAGAACTGATAGAAGCAAGATATGAAACGAGGGGGGCTTTTCTGTGTGCTCTGCGCGATTGATAGTTCAGTTCGTATCCCATTGAGGTGCGGTATTCCCTCTACCTCTGCTAAGGCTCCAACCCGGAACTGATTTTTCATTTTACTAAAAGCTTAGCTCCACCGCTATGGAACAAAGCTGGTCTAGACTTTTAAAGCTCAACCGGTAATGGACATTTCAGTGATTTAGTTTGAGATAGGGCTTACACATTGGGTCATGATTCCTAAATCTATTATGACGATGTTATTGATTGATAAAGACATTCTCCAAGGAATGAAGAGGGATTGCGCTGTCTCCCAGCTTGCTTCACGGGTTGAGATACCGTGGCCATTTCGGGAGCTTAATGCCAGAGATCAATGCCATAGAGGGATGATTTACTGTTGTGTGAGGTCTCCTTTTGCATTCGTGAGTAACTTTAGTGCTCGGCTCGATACAAGTTGTTTTATTTTTTACAGTTCCTTGAATACCGAAACCCGGATAATTTACGACTGGATCTTCCGTTTTTTTGGAACTATGAATTGACATTTGACATTATAGTGTCCATATTATATAACACATTGTCAAGTTTTCAAATGAAACAGGAAGTGCAATAAATTGTGTTCGTTCTTAGTATGTGAGCCAAAAGAGAAAATTTGTTCTTCGAAATGATAGTGTAGGGGCGAAATCGTCCGATTCGTCAAAGGTACATTTCGTTTCACCTTTACCTTGTCCCCAAACTGCACCGTTTACGGAAATACAAGCTAGACCAGAGCTTCAAAACTGGTACATTCCCTTTAAAGAAGGCCATGGCAGTAAGTATGTCCGGTCCAGTGCTTGATCCCAGTGATGAAATCAATGAATTATAGCCAGTCTGGTGACCAGCGTCAAAGAGGCCGTGTCTGCCGAGTCACAGGGTTCATTAAGCTCGGATCTGAGACTGTAAGTTTTGTTCAGAATGAAGGCTGCAGATGTGACCCGTGACGTCATCTGTAGTTGACGTGGGAGGAAAAGCGAGGCTTGATCACTAGTACCGACGGCAACCTGAGCAGCACGCACGCTGTCCGCGTTTCCCTGTTTTCATCGAGTAATGATGCTCAAATTGACATATTTAAACAGGTGTTACAAGAGAGGTTTTTAACAGAAGTTCCCAATAGCCCTGTTTAGCCTGTCAGCACAGTTTTGTCAGCAGGCCCTCTAACATCTCCTCCAGAAAATAAACCTCAGCGCCATAATCGCCTCTAGTTCGTGCTAAGGAAAGGAAATTTAAACATTTATGCCATTAAAAAATAGTAGGCTGCCACTTCGTGCACTTGCTGTTTTCCCAGCAGCACAACCGCAGGCCGTCAGCCCGTAAAACCTCTAGAACTAGTTCCCGGGGAGAGGCTACAGTCCTGTGACGTAGGCGCAACGAGGCCCACTGATTGGTGCTGACAAAACTGTGCTGACAGACGGAACAGGCCTAATGTTTGCTCGGGTCTCTTGTAAGCTAAGACTTGGTTTGAACCGTTTGCAGCTTCCTGGACAAATGATATAGCTGTAGACTTTTGCGTGCAATTGTATGTGTATATGAATACCATTAAAGATCATCACACTTGTGTGGGCTGGTCTAAGGGTTTGATCATACATTTTCATTTTTCAAACGTTAATATATTTCGAGTGCTGAGGCGAGGAACATGATTATAAGTTGACAAGGTGTATACCTTCTGGCCTGTCTCCTTGAATCCTGGATGTAAAAACACTTTGAAGATATATTCGGGCACCGTCCATCATCACAACCAGGTAGGTCAAATCACGAATTATCAGTCATAGTGTAGCCAGACCTCGAATTGAGCTTCATACAAATGCCTTTTAGAAGGAATTCTTAAAGAATTGGATGTCATGGCAATAATAATCTGGGTAACTCTAATCTAAGGATGATGTCCACCATGTAGTAGAACTAGACCATTAATTGCGTGACAGACTTTTCATTTATTCTAGCCAAAGACGGTCTATTTTTAGTGATAATCACTTCACTTAACTATTTAAATTGGTTGTTGATACATTATTATTATCTATTCTATTTTTGTTTCTAATTGCAGCTAAAAAGCCATTACCTAATTAAGATTGCTCTTAGTGGTCAGAATCAAATTATCCCTAAACTGAATCCATTGCATCAGGTTATGTAATCTGGTTAATCATTGATAAATCCTTTTCCCCTCCTGTACCTCTGGTCCAACGTTAACACGCGCCTCACTGGGGCGAGGGCGAAATTCGCCCCCTCCTGGTTTTCCCCAGATACCTAAAAAATGAAGAGATGCAGAACAACGAAACTTACAGTACCTTATCCCTGATCAATTTTACACATCTGAACATATTTTTTAGTTAAGGTCATGTCAGGTCAAGGAGCTATTCAAGGTCAAATGACCCGACCTTAAAACCTAAAATCACGAGTTTGTAGCGGCGATCAGGGAACATCAGCGAACCGATCAGCTTGAAGCTTCCAAAGTATGAGAAGATCATTAAGGTCTACAAATCTGCTATCTCGGAATTTTTATATTATTGACCAAAGTTGGGATCAATTTTGTGGTGACCCCATTATAAGTCTATGGTGAAAAATAGAATGGGCTCTTTTTCAGTAAATACTGGATATATAAACCTGAAAATCCTCAAACCGTCTATTCTTACCATGATCTTGACCATAAAGTTGAGTTTTTGAGCATCTGACCTATCAAAGGTCGTATCAGGTCACGGGAGCATAACGTGATTCTTTTGCCAATAAATTCTCACTAAATTGAGATAAAGCTCCCATTTTACTTGCATTGCGCTTATATTGTCACGGGAGTCGATTGATATGTAACATGACCATACCAGGTCGTCCTGTGACCCTGACATAGCTCGAGGTCAGGTCATTTTGTCATATTATACATCATTCGATTCGCTGCGATGAGAGGAATCCAATGATGATTTCCTCTAGCTCCCCTGGGGGCAGATCTAGAGAGAGAAACGTACACTGCTCTGTTTTAAGCCTATGGAACCTTCTTTGACCTTTGGTGACCTCAATATTGACCTGACATAAAAAATTCTTCGTATAAAATCTCTTCGTTTTGTCAAGAGCTTTCGAACGCCGCCCGTAATTTTCCTTTAGCTTTCGTGGGGAACGAGATATGGAGGGGGGCGAAAAACGCCTCCCGCCAGCGGGGCGCGTCATGCCAGGGACCCCAGCGGGGCGCGTGTTTAGTGTCGAATGACTATACGTCTGGTTGCAGACAAGCATAAACAATTATTTGCTTATTCCAAAAACACCAACCCATAGTACGAGCCCATAAAAAATCATCTCTGGAGTTTTGGAATAAGTACATAGTTTTTGATGATGCTCTTCTGCAGTCAGACGTATACTCATTCGACGCTTAACATTGGGCCAAAGGTACAGGCTGGGGAAAGGGATTTATCAATGATTGTCCAGATTAACTAATCTTATGCGATAGATTGAAATTAGGGATGATTTTACAAGTGTATTTTACATCCAGGGCTCGAAGAGACAGGCCAGTATACACGTTGTCAACTTATGCTCATATTTCGTTGAATCGTCGAGATCCTCTTTAACACCCGCATTGACGGGGGTCTGAGCCACCTTCGTCTTGACGGGGGGGTACCCGCCCCCCAAGATCTCGAGAACCACGCTAGGTAGCGAAAAACGGTAAACGGTGTTGGATAGCCCATCCACTTCTCCATCGAAAATACTTGAACCATTTTTTCAGATCACATTTAAGATCACTAGAGGTAAAAACATACCGTCATAGGGATAACATGTAAATGAAGTTTTTCGGCCATTACATCTGAACAAGTAAAGATAGAGCAAAACAATTTAAACTATACGAATCCTCGCAGCAAGCTAAATCGAACAATATATAATATGACCTTGCTAGGTCAATTTAAGGATTTGACCAGACCTGAGGTCATATCAAGGTCAAAATTTTTTCAACTTTTTTATTTCCATTTTAGTACGGTCAAGATCAAATTGGGTGAAATGCGTATCATTAGAACTGTAATAACAAGGCGAATCTAATGCAGTTAAAATAAATACTCTATCTGTATTCATTACTGAGTTATTAAGTTCAAACCATTTTCCCATATAATTCCAATGGAGAGGTCATGGCTCCTGCCTGATCTTAGGTCATCGATATCAAAAATACCGGAACATATTTTAGAGAACTCGGTGGGGCCATTGTGTGATATGAGTTTCAATCGGATAAGTTCACCCTGTTCCGACTTGTGCTATCTTATTTTTTTTAGGTCAGGTCACTTGATTTGTACTGGTGACCTGACCAGAGATGACCTAATATTAAAATTTTGACAAAAGTTGTAAAAATGATGAGGGAAAAGGTATGCCAAGTACGGTAGCGCTACGCGCCGCCGTTTTTATGCTATCGCCGAAAAGCTCGAGGGGATCGGGTACCCGCTCGCCCGTCAATGCGTGTTTTAAGTTAAAGGAATGGGTAACTTAGTGGATATCATCGAAATTTCCTAAGCCACCGGTCCGGGGCTCAAGTCCAGGCGGAGCCCCTAAATAAGCCGATCTGATCCCCAAAATTCCTCCCAACAGGGTGAGAGTTGGCGACGCCGTATAACCTTGGCAGATGGTGGGTTGTTACGCTCCAACAATTATTACGTCTTTAAGTTATCCGGCAGTTAAAAAATACATTGACAAAACACCATGACAAAAGTGCTATAGCAAGATAGGAAATATGATGCATGAAGATTGGCGCTTCATGCATTTTTTGCTTTGCTGTAACGCTATGTTGCTGTCATAGATTGGTGGACCCCAGTGTCACAAAGGTGGATCCAGGATCTCCGATCGGGGGCGGGGAGGGGGTGCCATCCAGACCGGGGAGGCGCCACTTTTGGCCGGCAAAAACCTATCAGGTGGGCGCCAAATCCTATCGCGGGGCGCCGAGATTCACATCTTAGGGGTTAGGAAACGACATTTCAGGGGCGCCATCTACATTTCAGGGGGCGCCGAGGGTGGGAGGGTAAGCTCACCCTGCCCCCCCCTGTGTGGAATAACGACGATCATTACACGCCCCAAACAGTTGCACCCGAGACCGCTATGTCAGCACCTACAGCGGCGCTCCTCTCAGAAGCATTCTCCCCACACCTCGCGCGGAGTCAGATAATAGCCACTTTAAACATGGGCGACTATCACGACAGACGGAAGGGAATTTCCGATCGCCGCCCACGCGCGTTTTTGGCTGGTCGGCCCGCAGCCGGGTCCTTCATCTGAGCGGCGTCCTGCAGCCACCAGGGCGGGGAATCACGACTGGTCGACGCGGCGGCCGCAGCCGGGCACAGAGTCCGGCTCAGTTCTCGGCCGGCCGCCCTCCGTGCAGCAGGTGTCCTCCCGGTCTGGTGCAGGCCGGATCCGCGGGCTCGTCAGCCGAGACGTCAGCAGCTGGGCCGACGGCAGCCAGAGCGTGGGAGACGGTCCGGCCGGCGGGAACGACACCAGACCAGCCCAACTAGAGACGCCCGCACACGCAGCCATGAGGTGAGTCCAGCCAGGCCAGCTGCTGCGTCTGGACCGACTGCATCTTGCCCGCTGACGGAGGAGCGGTGCACGGGTCTGACAGGGTTCGGAGAGGCCTCACTGGTTCAGTGCAGGGACTACGCCTGTCCCTGTGCAGTTCCCGTTAGGCTGCATCGCTAATCAGCGTTGTCAGAGACTCGAGATGTCGCGGTGCCTTAGCTCAACGAAAACAACGCAGCATTGCAGCCAGACGAATGGCTGTTTACTGCCCGATAAGCCTTGTCCAAGCTTAAAATATGCCGGTGTTATGATGTGTTCACCTGCGAGGCAGTGCATTAAGGCCAGGAGGCATTACTGGGGCTGGATTTAAAGAAATTTAGTTTTTTTGTCATATTGATAGTTAGGTCACACCAATCCCAATAATATTGCAACAGATATTGGAAAAACTGCAAACTTTGCTGAAGGTGCGTTTCAGTACTGGCTGGAGATGTATCACCGTCTTATGAAACATATCAATACTCTTGAGTGTGCCTTCTGTTATTGCAGACACATGAGAAGTAAAAAAGTTATGCTAACTTTGAGTGCATTTATTTGCATGCATAATCTCAATTCAGCTGAAATGTCGCCTATTGCCTGACAATCCAGTACGCGTACGATGCAAAGTGATCCCAAATCAAGACTGATCTCGGCAAAGTACGCCTTTTTGGCCCTGTGAGACGAAAACCGCGGCTAAAGTCTTACTTATTCAAATGCAAAAATAAAAGCTCGGGTACGTTGAAGCAATTTGAATATGAATATTCAGTGATATGCTTGTCTTACTTACTATTCTTACTGTTATGTATCACTAAATTCAAACAAGGTGCTGACCCTCAAAGTCACGTTTTGCTTTAAGCCTTTGCTAGTATTCATTTTTTGGTAATTATTTTGTAACTAGCCCCTCCTATCTGGATTCCCAGTTGGCTGAAAAAGCAAAGCAAAAGGAGCCCTCCATTCAAGGTGTACGCAGCAATGTAGGTGCACGCTAGCCTGGTGGTAATGTACAGCCACTTTTATGAAACAGTATCGCGAATTTACTTTGACAATTATTATTTCTGACCGTTATACGCTAGACGAGATTTGTTATCACGCGATAAGCCACTTTTTATGCGATAGAATCTTTGATCAATTTCTGTGGGGATGCCCGTGCTTCCTTTAGCGGTACCAGCGCCTATCCATGTGAGCTTAAAACCATCTACATGCCGGGTGTTTTATGCACCATCAAACGGTCGATGTAAAGCAATTGCACGAGGATCCGGCAGACGTCATCCTCAACATGTTTTCCATCTCCGGGAGCTAGGTAGTTTTGTGCTGCCAGATGTATAATCCTCGACGCCACCAGTCCTACTGGATGTGGGAACAATAAGCGGACTTCCCGGCTTTGCCTGTTTTCTGGGGCTCTCAGGCGGATTTTGACGAGAGATCTAAGCAGGCTGGGTCATGTGACAGAAGTTGTCATGGCCTGAAAGGCCTCGACGGCTTCAAAGGCTCGGATACCGGGAATTGGGATTTATGGATATGGTCTGCAAAAATGCACTAAGTCAAGTACACGCTGCGCGAACAGGAAATCAAGCTTAAACATGCCGAGCACTGACTTAGGTATCCTGAAAGTATCGTGAAGGTTTCAGTAATTCATACAATTTACAAATAATTGACTCGCGCCTTGAAAACATCACAACAAATTACTTAACTCCTGGTAAAGAAAGTATCGTCGAAGGCTTCCATGGCCATGTCACGGGAGTGGAAGCAGCGTTGGCGCTGATACGTGCAAAGACAGATAAGTCCTTCACTGATCCCAAAAACCGCAAGGACCGTAAGAGCTATCCTGTGGTGAAGAGTGGGAGTGTTCGTGAACTGCCGATTTAGTACAGAGCTCATCCTCATAAATTATAGTGTTCCGGTGGAGTATTTCCACGATAACCTGAGTCGATACACACATACCAATGCTGGAAAAAACACCAGGAAAATATAATCAGAAGCATCATCTTGTGCTTTGTAAATTTTTGTTTCTAGAATGAAGCCTCGCTTAGTCAATCGTCAAGTGGTTTTTATTCTTTGGTGCACCTTCTCTACATTACCTTTGCCTAAAATTATCAGATCCGTGCCTGCTAAGACTATCTATCCCGTCCAAGCTGCTTAAAAATGGAAGCTACGTCACAAACAAATCCCGGATTCCCCATCGGGAGGAGGGTTGGGCAGCTCTGTGAGAAGGGGCGCCTTTTGTACAGGGACACAATCTTATGCCAACCTATCTGGGGGCTCCGAATCACGTGAAGGCGCGGCTGCTCGCATCCTGGAGGGGGGGTTGGGGGCGACGTTTCAAGGGGCACCCTGGCACACCACGGGGTCGTTGAATGTTTGATCGGAAGCGAGTGGGTGGGAGCATGTGCTATCGTCCATTCGCTATCGTCCATCGTCATCTTTCGCCATTGTTACATGTAAGCGTGATCAAAGCTTTGTATTGGAAGAGTCCTGGCGGTTTCTCAGTGCAGAGGCTGATGCGGAAGAACACTTTACAACAACTGCGGTTTTAGATGCCTTTTTCACAAGTTTATTTCTCCCTAGGATTCAGAGTTCCTGTAGAGGTTGGCGTTAAGAACCTAGTGGCTTCTTTAATATTTTTTGGGGCTTATCGACGCACCAACTGCCAGGGTCATATGGCCTCGCCAACTCTTTCCCTGTTGGAAGGGAGCCAGCTTGCTCCTTGTTCAGGGAAGCCGCCGGGCTTTGAACCCGGGTCGGCTGAATGGAAGCCGGCTACGCTGACCACTCCACTACCGCGCTCCCTAGTGACTTCTTTGCCAGACAAAGAAGCCACTAGGTTTCTTTGCCGGACACTCGCTCGGGGTGCCCCTCGCCACCCTCCACGGCACTTGCTCTGATGTGCCCCTCGCCACCCTCCACGACGCGTGCCCCTCGCCACCATCCACGGCACTCGCTCGGGTTACTCCTCGCCACCCTCCACGGCACTCCTCTGGGTGCCCTTCGCCGCCCTCCACGGCACTCGCTCTGATTTGCCCCTCGCCACCATCCACGGCACTCGCTCCGATTTGCCCCTCGCCACCATCCACGGCACTCGCTCCGGCGTGCCCCTCGCCACCCTCCACGCCGCGTGCCCCTCGCCACCCTCCACGGCACTCGCACTGGCGTGCCCTCGCCACCCTCCACGGCACTCGCTCTGACGTGCCCCTCGCCACCCTCCACGGAAAACTGATTCCCATAGGATCGCAAATCCTGCCCTCATACTTTGAGCGGTCCTTTGTTAACTACTCCCCTTTAGTTGAATATGAACGGTACAACGATGGCGTTGATTACAGAAACATAAAACAACTGATTACCAGAGGAAAGTTACGGCATTTGTTATGAATTTGTCCACCCACAGTGCCTGCGAGGGAAGTTGATCGGGCGCTGTCCCACGCTCGCGCTGAAGGACACGTGACCCTGCCAGTGACGCTATGTAGTATAAACAAGCAGTGAAGTGAGTGCACGACTTGCTATGTGAGGGTCGACCACTCCTCCTGATGGGCAGCAGGATACTGGACGAGTTGTTGGCTCTATGCAAGGCCGTGCTGCCCACCAGGGAGGTAAGCAGCGTCTAGTCAAAAATGACTACCTCATCTTCCACATCGTGTGCTTGTGGTCGTGTGGCACTTCAGATTGATTTTGTTCTCGGTAAAAAATGTCTGCTGGATTCTGGCATCTTGGTTTTGCTCCTAAAATACACAACATAATGTTAGGGAATGCAAGACTTAAGGTATTTTGTCACGTACATTTGTACAGCTTACAATTTCCTTTTCGATCCAGGGAAATTAAATCGGCCTTTTAGATCTACTAATTCTACTCACGAATGTATAGGTTCCGTAATCCTATATCCTGTTCGGTTGTACATATCCGACAGTGGCTGTTTGGACTTTAAGACTATAGGATTCGGGATTTTTTTTAATTTTGTTCAAGTTGTTCCTGGTAAGGCTGCTGGCGTCGGAGTCTCACTAAAGTCATCAAGGGACTTGTCACGGAGACCCCGACCCCACCACCCGAACGAGCAACTCCCTCAATGGAGGGTTAATTTAGAAGCCAAAGTTTAACATCCCACAAAGCACAGGGACGGCCGCCCCGCTCAGGTCACCCTCTCATCAGTCAGTTGCCAGCCGACCTGTTCGTCGGGTAAACTATTGAGCGCCGGAGCGTCTCAGGGGAACCGATTCCAAGCCTGGACATGCACTGCCACTGCATGCTTCTGAGCAGCGGGCCGGAGCCCAACACTCTACCAACTGAGCTACCGGGGCGGCAATTTAAAAAGTAGTTAGCGTAATATCTGTCTGAACCGATATAGGATTTGATATTTTAGCATCTAAATAAACATTAACTCTAAGGGAATATACCGTAAGATCGTGGGCGTCGAAATCGGGGGAGGGGTACCGGGTTCCGACCCTTCCTGGCGTAGAAATAGTGATATCGAGCTTTTTAACGGTTGGGTCAAAAATATATATTTTTCGGGAGCAGGAGGGATTTACGTGTTATCTTAAAACCTGGATGTAACCTATATTTTGTATTAGCATTTCCTTGACAAGACTCGCGGTTATTCAAAGCTGAATTGCTTCTGTCTATGTTAATGACCCGCAACTTCCATAGACAATGATTTTGCAGAGGCAGACAAATTGAATATGTCAAAATAATTTGGAAAATTAAAAAGATTGGAACTGAGTTGGAATATTTTTACCACGTATCATAGAATGAAGTTCAGAAGCCAATTAATGAAAAGAAAACATTGTTTGACCAACCCAGGTCTTATGCTCACAACTGAAATCATGTTTACCACTTGGCCGTGACATAATAACCCTGCCTTAGGGTCTGTTACAAGGGCTGCGGGTATACCCGTACCGCACATAACTGGCATAATGAGCAATTCTGATGCCAGGCATGCCCAGTGATCCAGCCACCTGTGTGTACTGACACGACATAAGTTATTTCTATACACGGCCAACAGCCTTAAACCGTGTCCGCCACAGATTAGCCAAAGTTACTGCAGCCACTTCGAGGGAGGCCCGGCGTTCTGCCAGGCAGGTTCGCCACCGATGAAGCTGTTACTCCGGGTTGTTTGACCAATGGCCGTGACCCTCTAGCCGTAGGATGCCTTCTGATGAAACTGCTAGCACAGCGGGAGCGGAGCCCTTACGAGGCCTCTGTTTCGATGAGGCGGCTCCTGAACGTCAGCGAAGGCCGTGCTCACAGCATGGGGACGCTCGTTGAGGAGGCGAAGTTAATTGTGATGGCGATCAGTTTGCACTTGTACACGTCTCGAATGCGGCGAACAGCGTGGCTCCTGGCACTGCAGAGTTTTCAGATGTTGATAAGTACCAAGTATCTGGATTGATTTACGAGTAGGTATAGCAGCAGTGGTTTTAGAGGTCACTGTTACATATTGGGCTGAAACATGAACTACGCGAATAAAAATGTGTGGTAAAGCAACTTCGGGGCTTTACGGCACACCGAATGCTGAGGTCATATGGTGTCCCCAACTTTCACCACGTTTGCAGGGTATAATGGGGATCGGAAAGACTTATGCAGAATGCCCGCACTGGGATTCGAACCCAGGTTAGCGGCGTCGAAGTCGAATGCTCTCCCCCACACCACTGCATCCACAAAAATTTGCATAAAGGAAGTCATAAACATCTACTTGAACTCTAAAAACAGTTGAGTGAAGGATCTAGTTTTTCTTCCACTTCAATATGTGTGAGTAAATACTCTCAGCTTATCTTTTAAATGGAGAATAGCTCGATGCATTCCACCGAACAAAAGGGTCGCAATAACAATTGGAAACAGCTGGCCTAAACAAATGGCTGAGGCCAAAAGAAAACTAGTTGCCTGATGCATAGCTATTTCTTGCTCAATTTTTTTACAACGTTCTCCGGTTAACGTACACTTTGGCGTCTTTAAAATGGCTGGTGAAGCTGTATACGAGAGAAAGATATCTCTTAACTTCGCATTGACACTCATATTTTGAAAAGCAAAGTGGGCGTTTTCTTCCTCTGTGGGCCTTTTCTTCCAAAGTGGGCCTCTGTTGCCCGCGGGCAGTCATGGAGCATGGTCGATTGGATTTCATTAATGGGGTTAGTTCCAAGCCAGATGCGTCTTGTCCAGAAGCGTGGGAGTTCGTGTTAGCGCCGTGACCAATATGGCAGAGCGACAAGCGTCAAAACAGCCTGGTACATGTACCTGGCTTACCAGCGCACTTCGACAGGACTGTAGAACTGCGTCAGTTTAAGAAGAGCAGCGCTTGGACTCTCCACTGGCAAACACGCTTTATTTTTCCATTCGCTGCACGGAGTGACAGATGGATTCATGTTTCGTGGATTCACAGGTTTTCATTTTTTCATGGATTTCAGGATTCATGGATTCACAAGATGGATTCATGTTAAAACTCCTGCAGTTGAGCAAAAGCGACATCGATCGCCATTGAAAAATAGTCCTGTTTAGGCGACCAGTTTGTCATCTTCGCCGAGCGCAGTCTCGTCACTCGCGGCGGTCAAAGTGGACATCACGTATGCTTAATTTAATCCGGAGCGGAGCATCATTCCACGTGATTTGAAAGAGCCGGAACACATGGCCGTTGGTAATGCTCACGTGAACGTGACCTCGGAACAGCACACAGACCTTGATTTCGTCCTCTGTGACTGACCGTTGATGAATTTGCGGTGTGCAAAACAACGCAGGAGAGCCGCAACGACGAAATTATATTCACCGTGAAGCTTCAGCCTTTTGATTACGTTACGAACTACTACCGTCACGAAACATCCACAAACATCTCTCCGACTTGAGCACTCCTCAAAACTGGGCTTTATGACTTAGCTCTATTTTGCCTGCCCGTTCTAGCCTATGATGCCAGCCTCGTCATAATTATTTCTCCGAATGACCTGAGTACGATTTCACATGGTTCCAAAACTATTTTCTATGGAAAGGATGGTACTCGCTGCCCATTGCTCATTTCTTTGGGTTTTACCAGTATATATTCAATCACATCTAGTATTTGAACCCAACATCTCTGGTATCATTTCTTCAGCGGCAGACCCCCTGGGCGATGATGTCTTGAGCGTATGTACTGAAAAGACAAAACACACAACACTCGTCTCCATTAAAAACTCTACGAACCTCCAAATCTGTTTTAACAGCTTTAAGAGTTTTGCATTGTGATCCTGCTTAAACGACGCGTACCCACTGCGCAATACTGGCATAGATCCGGTGATGCTCCTGTTTTAGATTCCCATACGTATGCTAGTAACGCTGTGTTCTTTGTCTCGTCATTGCTTGGACGTTTTTTGTGAATCTTCTACACAAAGCGGACCTTCAGGTACTTCATTTTGGGGAGAGTGGGGTAGCATGGACGCTGGGGGCATGGTGAACACCACTCTATCTGATAAACGGGGAGCTCGATGGACAGGAAAGGGTTGCGCTTGCACTCACCGTGCTTAGCCCTTGGGAGCAAATTGGTGCTAATTATCTCTTTAGTTTCTGCAAAATTTTCAAAAATATAAAAACTGTAGGTCATTTGAATTTTCTCGGATTAACTTTGTAAGCCCTTTACCTGAAGGATTTTAGAAATTTTGCATTTTTGATATTACGAACCTTATATCTTTATTCTCTGGCATCGTTTTCACCGTTGTTGCTGAGCGTGGTATCAAAGTTGCGCTTAACACGCGCCCCGCTGGGGGGGTGAAATTCCTCCCCTTCCTGATTTTCTCCAGATAGTTCAAAACGAAGAGACGCAGAACAACGGAAGTTACAGTACCTTATTCCTGATCAATTTTAAACATCTGACCAAATTTTTAAGTTATGGTCATGTCTGGTCAAGGAGCTATTTAAGGTCAAGTGACACGACCTCAAAACCTAAAATCACGAGTTTGAAGCGGCGCCCAGGGAACATCAGCGAACCGATCAGTTTGAATCTTCCACAATATGATAAGGTCATTAGGGTCTACAAATCAATTATCTCAGATTTTTGATATTGTTGACCTAAGGTGGGGTCATTTTTGGCCACCCCATTATAAGTCTATGGTGAAAAATAGAATGGGCTCGTTTTCAGTAAATACTGGATAGATAAAGCTGAAAATCCTCAAACCGTGTATTCTTACCATGATCTTGACCATAAAGTTGAGTTTTTGCTCATATGACCTTTAAAAGGTCATGTCAGGTCACGGGAGCATAGAGTGATTGTTTTGCCAATAACTTCTCACTGCATTGAGATAAAGCTCCCATTTTGCTTGCATTGTGCTTATATTGTCACGGGGAGTCGATTTATATTCAATGTGACCATACCAGTTCACTCTGTGACCCTGACCTAGCTCAAAGTCAGGCCATTTGCACTATTTACCTAGCAAGGTCATATTATACATTATTCGATTTGCCACGCTGAGAGGGATCCTATGATGCATAAAAATTTGCTCTAGCTCCCCTGAGGGCAGATCTAGAGAGAGGAACGTACACTGCGCTGTTGTAAGCCTATTGAACCTTCTTTGACCTATGCTGACCTCAATATTGACCTGACATAAAACATTTTCGAATAAAATCTTTTCGTCTTGTCAAGAGCTTTCGAACGTCGCCCGTAATTTTCCTTTAGCTTTCGTGGGAAATGAGATACGGAGGGGGCAAAAAACGCCCCCCAGCGGAGCGCGTCATGCCAGGGACCCCAGCGGGGCACGTGTTAACTCATGGGCGAGCTTATAGGAGCGCAGCTGGGTGGGGAAAGACGGGCACCCTGACCATGCGATGCACATCACGTGAAATTACATGCTATTGAATGTAACCGTGCAAATTGTAATAAATTGCTTTCACCATGTTTGTGCTATTTATTTGGGAAGTATGTGTGATTTTGCTACTTGAAAATATTACTTTTCTAGAAATTATAGAACAAACATCATCGAGATATCTCGTGCATGTGATTTTTCTTAATCCTCAATATGAAAAGTGATATTGCACGTTGAGAACAAAGTCGAATGACCTGATCGACGGGTACGACGACGATATACACCCACGAATATGAATTAGCCGCCATAGACGTGCTGAAATGTTTATTAAAATGACATGTTCATCTTGCTTCATGGGGTAACCGTGTTACTCCAGGGGTGGAGCGAAATGAACTGTTACTACTTTTTGCAAAATTTTTCATAAAATCAAAGATAATAATGGCATACATCTATTTGCTTGGATAATAATGTTTGGGGCTTATCGACGCACCAACTGCCAGGGTCATATGACGTCATCAACTCTTTCCCCTGTTGGAAAGGTTTTTCGGGAGCCAGCTTGTTCAGGGAAGCCTCCGGGTCTTTAACCCGGGTCGGCTGCGTGCAAGCCAGCTACGCTGACCACTCCACTACCGCGCCCTGTTTGCTTGGATAGAGCTATATAAATGTTTAAAGTATTTCCATGAACAAAATCAGGGCTTATTCAGTTTAAAATTCATTAAAATGTCAGTCGTCGCTAGGGTGTCCATGCTGCCCTGTCTTCCCCTACCATGTGCTTTTTTCCGAAAATGAAGCTGTCAGATAAAAGTCCTGTGCAACCGCAGCAGATTCGTGAAACCCGTTGGTTTGAGGAGACGCTTTCATTTTGAGAAAAATACGCAATGCCAGAAAATATACACATGATTTAAGACATAAGGTGAAAGAACCCAGGGCTCAGAACAATGAATCACCTGATGCCTCAGTTTCTGTTTGTGAGATTCGGAGCTCAGCGTTCATGGATAAGCAATTATGAACACTAAATAACCCATTTCCAACAGTTTTCATGCCGCCATTATCAACGCGCCCCATTGTAAACGGCAAAATGTGTGATTGGAGGCTTCTACATACCCGTCGAATCTGCTCTTGAGGCAGGTGACCGTAATAAGAATGTATTTTCAGGAATGGTATTTCTGTCGTATTCCTCGAGGAGCTAAAGTGGTTACATAAAGTGGTAGGATTAATAGTTTCTGTGGCCAATAAGCGGCTTCCGTTTACCAGGGAAGTCTGGGTTTCGCAGACAAAAAATTGCGGTTAGACAACGTGTGCCTTTGTCTGCCGCGGCGTGCCCGGTGGCTGGGGTGGTGCTCAAAGCTCCGGTTTATAATGAGATTATCAGTGAATGCCTGCATATGACTACCAGCTGCAGGGTCAACTGGACATCCCAGGCTGTTCACTGGGTCCCTGCCTGAAGTTGATCCGGGAGTATCCCGTCACTGGTGCTGGGAGTTCCTGAGGATAGCCGGTGCCAGTGAGGAAACTCCCCACAGAGGGGGTTTAACGACGCACCAGCTGCCAGGGTCATACGGCGAACTCCCCCACAGAAGATAACCCAGAGAGCGCAGCAATCATAGCTGTGCCCAGAGCTCAGTGCCACGAGAGAGTATCGATTTTTGCATTGATTCACTGGGAAGCACTGACCGGTGAGAGCCACAACAAGATCCCGGCGGTAAAGATGCGCGAGGTCTTATACATGCAAAAGAGTGAGTATCTCACTCGTAAGAGCTCGTCACAGTAAAGCTCGAACAGAAGGCCAAAAATAAATTGTCTTCTTGGCTATAACAACTACAGACATCGGCTTCGTGGCCCCAGCCATGGAGTTTACTTAGTCTCCTCAGGCCCGTTATCGCCTCCCGACTGCCCCGTAAAATAAGGACGTGTTACCTCTGACCCTCGTCACCAAAAATTCAAACCTGAGATCGGCGAGTGGCCATCCTCGCTGCGGCCTAACCGCCGTGAGGAAGTGGTGTTGTGTTGATTGCGGACTGGCCACACGCTGGTGTTAGGGCTGCATGTCCGCATACTGCTATACAAAATATTGGTAGCTCCGGCGTTATATTTTCTTAGGCAGCAAAATACAAGAAAAAAGCACAATGCGAAGTGCCTGCTACGGTTCCGTTAACAATCTCTTCGGCACCTATTACGGCTGGTGCCACACCACTAACACTCTACTGGTACCGTGTCGTACTGACCTCGCCGCGCCCCGCCGGGCGTGGCGAGGTCAGGTCACACAGCCGCCGGCTATGGTGATGTCACGGCTAGAGGTGCCAAGCCGCTGTACCGGAACACATCAGCTGGCCACTCACCGATACCTGCTATGCGGCGAGCCTCGATCACAATGTCAGCGATGTGCGGCGCCCCTGTCGGTCCGACACGTGCTAGTCTCGAGCCCGGAATATGATAGACACAGGTCTCTGCATTTTGGTGCGCACCGGCAGGAGTCCACACTTTTAGAATTGCTCGGCCGTGACTCAAGTATGGTTGAGCGGGTGCTGTCCTATCTAAGAGACATTGACTATGCGATAATCTTTTATCCTGGTTAAATGCGTGTGCTGTGGTAGACAACCGCGCTGGTAGGCGCCTGGCGCCGACTTGGCGGGTCCTCGCTTTCGTTCCGGGGCCTTTTGAATCCGGGAGCGATGGGGAGGGCCTCCGTTAGGCGTCGGGCTTGGGTCCGGCGTCTAGGCTGCCCCCGCGCCCCTGGATTCGTGGGTGCGGGGTGGGCGCCGGAAGTGATGCCCCGGCGCCCCCGTGCCGGGCGCCTGCCGGCGCGGCAAACCTGTTTAAATCTGTGATCACATATCCGCGCAGTGAGAATTATAAAGACGATGTGAAAGAATCACCTTTTAATGTAAATATTATTTTGCTACAGACGAGACTTTACTTTCCCCTACAGACAGACCAAATTATAGGCTTTGACTGCAGAGAAGTGTTATGGGCGCTATATGACCTCGCAGGTTGGCGCGCCCCTAAACCCAAATAATCAGTCAGTTATTTTCATCTAGGCTACTTTCATCTCCAAGATCGCAAGCGTGGTTCATATTGTTAAAGAGATTGTTGAAAGTGCCTAACCAGCCGTTATGATATAACTGTATATCAATACAGACTAAGTAGACGGTTTTTTCTGGTAAATTGAACACCGAAAATAATTTACCTACACAAAATTTTTCTTATTTATAAATGAAACATAAAGCAAGCCTCCCGGGGAAATTTGATAGCTTGAAACGAGTAATGTCACATTTTAAAGTGATCGTAAATGAGTCTCAAGTAGGTATCTATTCAAAACACTGCACAAATTGTTTTTGACGTATTTCAGAACGCTAAAGTTAAGATCTTCCGAATATGGATCTATTTGTTATGGCTTATTGCAAGACTCATTTATGTGGTCTCATATTGGCCCATAGCCCATATTGGTTCATATTGGCCCATTGTGTGGTCTCATGGTGCGCATTACACATGATATATCGATGTTTTGAATTTTGAATTTAGGAAGCTTACTTATTTTGCTTTTCATACTCTTCTATCTATACATCCATAATGCTGTGAAGATGCTTACTATCAAGACATCTTGCACCCTAAATTATAACAGTGATATTTTTTGCTGTTATCGCACATAACAATCAGGATTGTGCTCGAAGAACAGTTTTGTGAACATAAACGTAATATGCCGAATGCGTGTAAGTTGTCTATGATTTTCCGAGCTCAAGGATGATCGCCTTCCTTGCCGTGCTCTCGGCAGCATGAAACAGCAAAGCCGAACACGTCAAAGCTGTTACTAATCGCTGGGTGGGTCACAACGGCACGTAGTTTCTTTGTGAATGTCGGGACTGGTACGATTTGGTGCGCTTACTTCCTCGCAAGGCTGCAATTCTTTCACCTGGTCGTGCCACTCTCCGCCTGAGTAGCTCCACGAGATGGCAGTTATTTGCCCGAACACCCCGATCAGACCATGTTTCCTTGTCAGTAGGTGGTCCATCGCGTTCAAATACCTCCAGCGGAGAAACACCACCTGCTTCTGTTTGTGGCAGCGCTGATAGGGCACATTTCACTGCTGGAGAAAGCCGCCCATCGTAGTTAGGCGCAGCTTACCCGGCGGCTTGGCAACAACAGCACAGTCGCTGCACTGGTGAACCACTTTGCACTGGCTTCGGAACCGGTACCGACGCCGACAGCTGCAGTCTTCCTCAGAAGATGGACACCTGGGGAGTGGCAAACTCGGACGCTTTCGTCGCTGGTCGTGCAGAGTGCGTGCCAAGGTCGCTTTTGGAGACTTCTGGTTGTGACGCATGCTGCTATTACATATGCATAGACGAGGAACATATCATTCTTTGACCGTGTCATTCTTACTGGAGTTCTTGATGATCAATTGTTGCAAGATGCACTTGCACTTGATGCGCCCATGCTGTCGCCACGCGCCAGCCTTGCAGACAAATGGATCCCTCAGAGCGCATCATTACGGCGAGAGCAGATGGGCCTGCTGTAACGGGGTACTGCCTGCTGGGCGTGGTGCAGCAGATGGCATCCGGGTGCAGTAGCCCCGGGGGGTGGTGCTGGCTTGGACGGCCCCAGACGGAAGTGCCGTGCTCATGGGGCTTAAAGCGCCCACAAGCACCCTCTCAGACGCTGCCTCCGGGCAATTGGCTCGCATTCATTCATCGACGGATGAAAGCCACCGGCCGTGCCTTTCAGTTGAGATTAAGGGATTAGTGTTGTGGGGTCACGCAAATTCGTCTTGTACAAAGTATTGACAAAAATGAAATGACCGCTCTCAAAAACCTTCTAGTTTTAGATCTTGAGAGGTTTCAGGGCATGATGTGGTTAACGGCTGGTCTCGGTTTGCGATGGCTGTACTCACGCGTTCCGAGGATAAAGTGACGTCAGAAAGGATGAGTGGAGAGGAGCCGGAACTGTAGTAGGGCCTCACCCCCAGGAACAGGCAAAGGCGTGGGAGTACTGATCGGAGGGGAGATCCTGTTGACTGTATGATACCGAATAAGCCTGTTTCCACTGGCAGGGAATAATTCCAGAGGAAGAAAAACCTGCCAACTGACTAACCAAGGATTGCGACAGACATCAAATATTTGAGAGCGACAGAATATACCAACGAAATCAAAATTGAAGTGGCGGATGAACCAGGAATAACTTCCGAGAAAGTCGATATTTCCTGGGCTATACAATAATGCGAATTCAAGGGCTGGATATCCGAAATTCAAAGATGTATGGGCCAAACATGCGATTAAAAAACATATTCGCAATTTAACCATTCCCCCTTCTCTTACCACGTTGTATGGATCCGTCACCGCCCTCCGTCGTTCTTGCCATTTGGCTGACAGTCGCTTTGAACTTTTTCTTCTCTGAAGAGTGCTGGTTGGCTTCTCCCTGAGATTTACTTAATTCATAACTAGTTTTGGAGAAACACCAGTGTATTGTATCATTCAATTGATCATAATTTGCATGCTCTCCACAGGGTAGCTATTACGCCCTCCTTCTATGGGGAATTTTCAACATGATTTCTCGATTTTTTTAACAAAGAAGCTAAGACGAGGTAGTCAATACCAGTATATACGTTATGGCGTGAGCTAAGAGTATCAATATCTACCAGTCACATGCCTTATAATTTTTATCATTTCCGAAATATTTACCGAGGTAAAAAAATGATGGTTCCAAAAGTTAACAATCTCGTTATGGTTTTGAGCTTCGAAGAATGCAGGGATCTTGTGATTAGATTTGATGACCTTCAACTAGTGATTCGAGCTGATGGTATTGACAAGTATACATTCGGGAATGCTCGTGTACCATAGAAGTCGAGTAAAGTCTCACGTTCATCACAAAATGGGAAAAAATGAAGAAAACAGAGGTCTGTGGGCATCATTAGTTGTATAAGCACATGCCGATGCACCATCCTCTTCCAATCACTTCACGTTGAACCCCCTCCCCCTCCCTCATCATGACTCTGCACCCCTTCTCAATTCCCAAAAGTACCAGAGGTCCCAAGAACGACGGTGGAGTGAGAGTGAATCAGTTTACAAACTTGCCAACCTAGAGGTGAGTAAACTGGCTAGCCTACCTTAGAGGCGAGGGGTCGATGCCCCAGACTGCACGCGGCGTTTCTAGCACTAACGCGGTGATTCCACTGACTGGCTCCAGTACCTAGCTCGTTACCAAGAGCTATGGTGCGTTGCCTGTTTACTGCAACTACCTTAATTGCAGTCTTCAGACCTGTAAAGGAGCAGTTATTGAGGTGCAAATGTTTCCGAAAAATATTTCACTGCAGTCATTGTAGTTATTTGCTGGTCTATTATACGCAGAAAATCAAGGGATTTGCCAGGTTAAATATAAGTGTTCGATCGCTCTGTGACACAGTCACACGCATTATGACGCAATCACACGCATCGTGACGTCATTCACTGTCCGGTAATTAGGTAATCTGACACTCAGCAGAATTTTACGTTGGTAATTACACGTACTACGCCTACGTACACAATGCAAACAACAGGTTTCTTGGGCTTTGACCTAAAGCTCGCTTGCGTCACTCGGATGATTCATGTTTTTCTCGTAACCCTGGCGGTGCCTCTGTGACAGGTTCTTGGGTTGGACCGGACCTTGCGTTAGGGTGTAAGCCTTGCGGATGCTTGGATATGTTCTGAGGTAAGTGCACCTCTTGACTGACCTGTTACTTTGAGTTCAGGGCTCTGACGTCAGAAACGCACATCCGGGTTAATCTCGTGGCCCTCATTGACGTCAGTGTGAGGAGCAGGCATCGAAGGCAAAACCCTAAAATGTGCTCTTCACTGTAAGCGTAACGCATATACGATGGAAGTTCAGTGGTCAATTCGGACTATTAAATCTGTGAGATGAAGACCAGGATATGCAAGCTTTGGCGCATATTTCCTTAATTGCTCATGGTCTAAAAGTGAGATTCATGAAATAAGCTGTGATTCAAATTAAGTTCTGCATAAGCGATACTCTAACAAGGTCCTATATTCTCACAAGGTTCGCCTGCTCCCCTCCCGCACCCCACTCGGCGCCGCGCTCCCCTCCCCTACAGTGGAACGGTGGCAGTCTCACTGACACCAAACATCGCCACGGTCACCGCGTGGATGACGGTCATCCAGGAACTCAAAGGCCATGGAAATGTTGTTTTTCCCATTGCACGGTCCTTCCCACCATCGGAAGTGCGTTTCAAGTTTAAGGAGCTCTGTTGGCAGTCTAATCTAGAGCTCTGTTGGCAGTCTAATCTAGAGCTCTGTTGGCAGTCTAATCTAGAGCTCTGTTAGAAGTCTAATCTAGAGTTCTGCTAGTAGTCTAGTCTCGAAACACTAATACGAAATCCAGCTCGTTATTTGAGCGTACCGACTCAATGAAGCTTAAACAGGAATTTTGCAAGGAAAGTTCTTGCTTTTAAATATTTGTAAATTTGTTCTGCAGTTTTTAACTGTTTTGCCTTTTGACCTATTGTGTGTAAATGTATGATATTCGAAAGCATCTGCTGGATCCAGAAGCGTGGATATTTCCTTTATCAGGATTTGGTGTTTGCTCATAGTTTTTGAAAGGGATCTATTTTTGATAAAAATGAGCGCCAAGGGCTTAGTGAAATTACAAATCAATTTCGCATTGACTTATCAAAGCCAAAGTCCTGGGGTCTCCAGTGAGATCCAGGAACCTCTTCAGAGCACTTTCTGCTACCTCTTCCCGCGTCTGTTACCTTTCCCCCTTCTGCCCTTGCATCCAAAGTTCAAACACGAGGTCACGAGGTGGAGTGACTGGCAAAAAATAGACAAGTGTACCGCATATAGAAGAAGCACGGTTACGCCCAAAGACTTCGCACGACTTTGCGCTAAATCCTTCCGACACGATGCCTTGAGGAAGAAAGATGATGAAAGATGACACTGCTCGGCACGGATGTCTCTGCAATCTGCGCCAAGGATGACTCTGCACTTCCAGAACGTAAAGAACAAGGCTTCCCAGGCGGTGTCACGAAACTCACGGCAATCTTCGTTGAACGATCCAGTTCCTTCCTCGCAGCTTCCCCATGAATGTGATGAAACTCTATTTTCCCGATCCCGGGTATCGGCGTGCCGCTAATTAGTGGGGCGTTCCAGCACCGATCAGCTGGGCCGCCACAGACAGACAGACAACCTACCAGATGATACATCTGACGATTTGAAATATTATTGAATTATCCAGAAGACGTAAAGTTAACAAATCTGCAATCAGACCTGAGCCGTATTCTTACATTCTGACGTGCCAATCAAAGCCTGCGGTTCTGGTGCAGGCGGAAACAAGATGGATAGTGACCATACCAGCCAGGATTCTGTCTTGCAACATACTACGTGATAAGGGTATCGGTGCTGAGTAAAAGGAGCCACTTGGCTTAATCATTTGTTGTAAACAGTCAGTTCCAGCAGGGTTTTGGCAAGCACATTGAACGTTTAATGTTCAGCATGGGTCAATGGTATTGATAGAACAAAGGCAAGGGCGTTGTTTTTTTTTAGAAAGGCAGGTATTCCAGTATTGAAAAGGTTGAAGATTCTCTTGCTCTCTCCAATGTTTTGACCCTGGTGCCAATGCTCTTACCATATATATGTTATTCTGGTATATATGCTATTCTGGTATATTGTTATTCCATATAAATGCTATTCTGGTATATGCTCTTGCTATTTTATATATTCTATTGATATGATATATGCTATTGCTATTTTAGAACATACATACATATGTATACATACATATATATATATATATATATATATATATATATATATATATATATATATATATATATATATATATGCACTAACTCGGGGAAAGTGAGACGATTTGTCTCAGATTCCGAGCTTTCCATCTCTGTCCTTGGACCCGGACTAGTCAGAGATTTTAAGCTGGAGGCTCTGCCAGGTGTACTGGGTCCGCCTGGCCTTAGATATAAGATAATAACTGCACGAAATTTCGGTCTCTGTCTACTTTAAAAATATATTTTTCAGACATCAAAACAGAAAGTAAAGTTGTACTGACAAAATGACAAGGAATATATCGAAATTTCTATCCTCTTATATTGCTTGTACATTTATGATATCACGAGTCGCGGACTTTGGCTGTGGGACTTGCTTGCTTTTTTCTTATGCTTGCAGATTTTCTTCTGAGGAAGTCTTTCATCTTTTTAAATAAAAAGGTATGACACACTGAATGCTATGTTTTCTGTAAGCTACCGACACTAACTTACATTCCAAGATCCCGAGAGAAGCCAACGGCATGCTTTGCATTGTTTGTAAAGGGTATAAGGTATACAGTCACAGTCGGTTGTTTTGCATATCTGCGCAGCTGTGAAGGACACGTGCTTCTTTATCAGATTTGAGAAATGTTGGTCTAGAGATTGCAAAACAACCCAATGGAGCTGTATTTTGATGCGTTCTGTATTCTAACACGCGCATTGACGGGGGCGGCGGGTACCCGTCCCCCTCGGGTTTTTGGAGAAAAAAGCGGTGGCGCTAGCGCCACCGTACTTGGCTTACCTTTTCTCTGATCATTTTTTAAATTTGTCAAAGTTTTAAGGTTAGGTCATCGCAGATCAGGTCACCAGTACAGGTCAAGTGACCTAACCTCAAAAAAAGTTTAGGATAGCATAAGTCAGAACAGGGTGAACTTATTCGATGGAAACTCATACCACAGAATCGGTCCATTGAGTTCTCTAAATTTGTTCCGATATTTTTTATATCGATGACTTAAGGTCAGGTACGAGCCATGACCTCTCCATTGGAAATACATGGGAAAAGTGATTTTAACTAAATAACTTTGTAATGAATAGTGTTAGAGTGTTTATTTTAGCATCATTAGACTGGCCTTGTCTTTGCAATTTTAATTATATGCATTTTGACCCAATTTGACCTTGACCTGACCTCAGGTCGGGCCAAATAACATATTTGACCTGATTTGACCTAGCAAGGTCATATTATACATCATTTGATTGCCTTGCTGCGAGTATTCCAATGGCCTAAATTGTTTTTCTCTATCTTTACTTGCTCAGAGGTAATGACCGAAACCTTCATTTACATGTTATCCCTATGATGGCATGTTTTGACCTCTACTGACCTTAAATGTGATCTGTCAAAAAATGGTTCAAATATTGTCGATGGAAAATTGGATGTGGTCCCCAACGCCGTTTACCGTTTTTCGTTATCTAGCGTGGTTCTTGAGATCTTAGAGGAGGGGGGTACCCGTCCCCCCCGTCAAAGGGAAGGTGGCTCAGACCCCCGTCAATGCGGTGTTAAGATGGTTTGATATTATTCGGTCTAACTCCTTGAATTGGAAACAGATAACTTAATACAATTGTTGAGTGCGCGTTTTATGTTTTCGGGCACCCATCTTGCTGCTTGAGTTTGTAAGAGCTGAATATGAATTTCGTTTAAAAGCGATGATGTCCCAGCTACCTTTTCCAAGTAAGCGAGAAACTGAGCCTCTAGAATCTCCCTCGGATTTACGGTGGAAAAATCACGTAACACTGTCTCCTGCTCTGTCGGCTGCAAGATGCAGGGAGCTGTTCATCACGAGCAACAGCAGAAAGGATTTGAAGCCTCATCTTTGTTGTATTTGATTTTGCCACTTTTCCGAAATAGAGCACCTGCATTGGGCGGTACAGGGGCTTGATGAACCATTTCCTGTGCAGCTATCACCACCATCGTGCACTTGCACTCTTTACTGACGTTGGGGTGTTGAGAAACGTCCATTGCATCTTCAGTAAAGATGGTTGCAAATTACTACAGCTGACAGTTTGGCTGTTCTTGCGATAATAACTGTTACCGGCACACTACCAGATAAACACAAATTCTCTGGGGAATAAGCTTAGCAAGAACATTCGACGACACTTGTAGATGCATGAACTTCATCATATACCTGCTGAAAGCTTGGAAGTTCTGTTTGCTTGTGTAAGCCTGTGCGCAAAGCGATTAGGAAGAAAACGAATAAATGTGAAAATTATCATTAACTACTACATGCTCTCTATTTGCCTTCATGGACCTGGACATGAGAAATAAAAGGGATTTCCCCCTTGCTCTGATTAGGACGTCATGACTTAGGGTTAGTGGGTTGTGAAACTCATATAGGGCTAGGAATGCCCAGAACATCAGGAGGGGGAGGGAAATATTAATTTTGAATTCATTTATTTCCAGTCAACGCCATAGGGCTAATGGTTAAGATCGTGAACATTGGGGGATGGGGCCATGGCCCCCAATGGCACCCCTTCTCCTTCTGCTCCTACACATATGGGAAGCCATCAAGGGTGGTAAAAGTTAAGTGCAAGGACAGGGACTCATTATTACTGGAAAGGTAATTACAATAATTTTTTATCCCTCGCTTCAAATGCATAAAGAGCCGTAAAAAGAAATAATTCAAAATATGCTTTGAGAATCTCCGTCAGAAACGCAGTCTAATCGGCTACAAAGGCCATTATTTTTGTTACTAAGCAACCACATTATTTAGGACTAGGTCACGAAACGAATCTGTGCGGGGGTATGTATTTCCAAAAATCATTATGGGTGCCCAGATTGGAAAAAAGTAAATGACCGCCATATGAAAGGAGAAAGCATAATTTTGTTTCAGCCTTCACACCGTCTTGTTGAATTCTGTAAATGATGTAAAATACAATTTAAAGGGCATTTTAACACTTAATGAATATTTCATTGCAAGTGCTCGGACACTTTCAAAGGGATAATAATTCGTGCTCTTATATGGTACTGTTCATTAACCCGGTACTACCTGGGCTCTTTCATACACACCACCGCCTGGGGTGTGACGGGATCCCCCACGATCTCGGGCATCGGAGGTGATACGGACAAATTAGAACGGCGCTGTAAGCACCTTACCCTCTTCCACTCTAGGTCCGAGTTTGAAACATATCCGTTGACCCGTGGCGTTACAGTGGGCCAAAGTGGGTCACATTTAGACCCATTTAGAAAATCTCTTACACCTCGGGAACCAGTAGAATAAAAAAATAATCAGTGCGTTCGTCCCGACGTAAGGATTCTAATGATATGCGGCATGACCTTATAAGGTAACATTATGAGCTTTACCTTATAAGGTAACATTATGAGCTTGATCTTAGTTCAATGTTAAATAATAACCTTTCAAGGTCATTTTACATATCATTTGAATCCTTGAGTCATGTGCGTATTACTACATGGTACTAAATTTAGAACTGTATCTTGTTTAGTTCAAAAGTTAGGCACACAAACAACTTCGCAAACTGTGACTTTTGGTAACATCTGGTGACCTTAGTATTGATCTTAATCCAAAATGTATGACAGCATGCAAATTTTTCAAGAGCTTTCGGGCGATGTTTAGAAACTTTATCTAGCTCTTGTAGAAACCGAGTTACACTCTGGTTTTGTCAGCCTCATTTTAGAAGTACAGAATCGCCTTACACCGGCCTAGCAATGACGTCATAACTCGTTGACTTGACAAACCTTACGTCAATTTTTATCACAAGTTGTCTAATTGATCTCCCTAGAGGCCTGCAGAGCGACGCGGGTCTCATCTGAATCGACTCAGAATCATTTGCGAAAAACCGAGGGGGATCAGATCGGAACCCCTAGGCGGTGATGGGTTAAGGTCCAAGCAATATCCCATCACTATTCGAGACCGTTCATCTATCGTTTCCACTGGCATGCACCGTACTAACAAGATTCCACAATGCAACTTTAAACATTTTGAACATATTTAAAAACCTAGCCGTTCAAAAGCTACCGCCGCTCGAAATAATTTACCTTACATTGTTTGATGTTCATAAGTGTCCTCTCCCATCCTCGTACCAAAATTTCCGTGTGCTGCATTGTTTCGCTCAATACGAAATTTGTGGATTGAAAAATCAAAATATACAGCATAAAATATTAATTTTGTTAAGATTCGCCATTTGCAATATTTTACATGACTTGTTAGGTCACTCACTGCCCCAGTTCCGATATATTATGTATAATTGGAAAGCTGAGTGCTGAACGTCTTAATCTAACAACGGTGTAAATAGTGGCATGATAAACAATAACTAACTAGGAACGCGACGCCATCCGGGAGATAAACAGCAGAGTATTGTAGCATGCCAACACATTTTTGTGCCTCAAAATAGAAAGTCCAACAATCCTGGTTAGACGGCAGTGCACAGTGAGGCCGGGTGGCGGCGACATCGAGAGAATGTGATCGGGCAGTGGCCCATGCTCAAGGAATACAGTGATGGTAATGACATTGAAATATACATACCTACTCAGGCTATTGCATCGTGCATCCTGTGATTTGTCGTAGACCCTCTTTGTTGAACGATCAGAACTACTTATCCCTCCGCCTCAAATAACCATTTTATCAGCTTAACTTCTATGGTTGCACACGCATGAGCAGTCAGCTAGTCATGAATTCCACATGTACCGTGTGTGTTGTATTGCCAAACAATGTTTGTCAATGAAAAAACTGCATCATTTATCCTGATGCCGAAAAAGACCAAGGATTCGAAATGGGTACCTGCAGTTTTACCTGCCAAACGTATTCACATACCGAACTCATTTTAAGAACTCATATGCATATTTTCCAGTGATATCGACGCCGCACAGTGCGTAAAGAGCTAACCCATACATTTACCCATGTGCACAGAATTTCTTTTACATGTCTTCCTCCCTCAGTCCTTCAGCAGGCAGAACGACCACCATTCTCAACATCACACATGTACGTTTTATAATCTGCCACACGACCCCTCCCTACCGAGGCTCGGTCTCGGCGCCAGCGGCGCCCAGCATGCGTGACCCTTCTAACCTCTGTGCCCCGCGGGCAATCGGCATCCAGCGGATGGCGGCTGCTGATTGGTGGAGGCGCGTTCACTTATATAGCGAGAAATCCTGCGGAAATTTCTCATTAAGAATGACAGAGCTTAAACCATAAGCTAAGGGATGTATTAAAATGATCTTTTTCAAGCATTACTACCCATATTTTGCCCTACATTGGCGTGATTATCTGCGCCACCATCCGATACTCTTCGGTGCAGGCAATACAGCAGCGGGGTCAGCACTGGCTAGCCAGCGGCCGAGTTTGCTGAAGTCGGGAGAGTCGCGAGGTGGGTTTCTGCTGATTGAAAAGGAGTATGGCCCGGCTCGAAGGTAACCGAGGGAAGGAGAGGAGAGAGACCTTGGTATGTACATACAACTGAACCTCAATCGTCGGACGAGCTAGAAAGTCGGACAATTATGGTTAGGCGGCAGTGCAAAGTGACGTAATTCTGGCTGCCTGTAGACCGGGTGGCGGTGGCATCGAAAGAATTTAATAGAGGAGTAGCCCATTCTAAAGGAATACAGTGATATTATGCCATTAAAATATACATACCTACTCAGAGTGTAAACATACCTACCTACTCACAGTGTGAGCTAATGAGAGCGCTGCCTAAGTAAAACCAGATAATATACCAGAATACATAAGCTACCTACAGAATATAATATACATAAGCACGTGCTGCTTTGCTATGTGTTGGATGGTGAAAAGGCGCTTAGGTCAATTTGGGATTAAAAACAATGCCGATATCTTAGCACATTTCACACGTCATACCACGACATCTGAAATTATATGGTGAAACCCAAAAGTTACAGGCAACGGAATGTTTTTGTCTCATGAGGGCACTCTTAATCGATCCACCATACTAACGTGGATTTTCGAAAACCATTGGGGGCGCCCAAATCCGAAAACTGTCAACTACGGCAGCGTTAATAGAACCATTGTATTATAAGCACTGTACAATACACCCCATTAAATGCATGAAACTATGCTACACTGCCGAACATGAAAAATAAGAGGTGACTGGGCACTCCACATCCAAAAGAAGAAACTCATATCCCAGCCCTGTAGGTAATTTCAAAGTTTTATTTGGCTAGGCACAGAGCATTTATACCTAGGCACATACTCCTAAAGCATAAATGTTTAAAAAAAATATAGGATGAGTGACAGTGGGGGAACGATATATCCACTAGTCAGTTATGGCTTCCGCTGAGTGGGAAGACTCATCAGTAATTATCATGATAAAGATATGCTTATAATATGATAATATATAATTATTATGATAATGAGGTTCCTAGCTTTTGTAAGGTCAGCGCCAGAGAGTTTACCTAATCGCACCGGACAACTGCGATGTCCTCTCTTCTAGCTGTTTCATAAGTATTATTTCTCCAAATATGCTCCGAAAATTGTTTCCAATAGATTTAGATTGACTTTTTACATGAGCTGTCATGATCTGGACGAGAGAATACATTTACTTATTAACATATTATAATATGTATAATAAGTAACATAACATAAAATGTAACATATACATATTATAATATGTATTCACAACAATTCTCAGGGCACATGGCGGAAAAAATCAAATGTATATTTTGTTTTAGTGCCATTTCTTGTAGTCGTGTTTGATTTTCCTCCCCTTTTTATTTTTTTGACTTATGTTTGGTGGGGAAAGCAATCGACAAATCGACAGGGCAAGGCGCTTCTGGAACATCAGACGGACGGATGGTATAATTTGTGAGAAGGTCAAGACAGATTCTTGGTGATGCGACTGGCCGTTGAGAGGGTTACCTAAGCGGGGCGGCTGTCCCCGTTCCATCTGTCATTGCGGAATTTTGCTTTCAGATGGTGGGGCCGTGGTATCTGAAACAGGTCATTCCAAAACGTTGCAGAGAGGCCGATTCCAAAAGACAAGCCTGGAAAAATTGGATCAAATTTCATAACAAACACGTGAAATTATTTGTACCAACAAATCCACAGACCCTAATGTCATGGATCTCCCGACTGATAAATTGTACTCTCATTAAGATACACGTTTGTGCAAAGCTGAGCGAACCTCCATCCGGCGAGCGTTGCTCTGACTTGCTGACCGGCACCTTGTACGGAGGTGAGTTATCAGCTGCTGCAGACTCCGCTTGTGCCTGGCAGAGGCGATGCCGCTGGACCGGTCAGTGCCGGCTCCGGCTGCGTGGTGACGCCTGCAGCGAAGATGTCAGCGGTGCGCTTCCTCAGCACTGCCGGCGTGCTGTACAGCTCATCCGGAGAGAGCTGGCATGCGGTGTAATTGGTGTGATCCTAATTTTTTGTAGGATGGCTGTAGCATTCATTTTATACGATGCTTAGGCTTTCCCGCTTCGCTAAAGCAAATGTTATAGACAAGGACGTGGGAAGCTGGAGAGAGAGAGAGAGAGAGAGAGAGAGAGAGAGAGAGAGAGAGAGAGAGAGAGAGAGAGAGAGAGAGAGAGAGAGAGAGGGGAGGCTGCCCAGCTTCAGAGGTGGGGAGGGACAGGCTCGCACGTTATCAGGTTTGGACGAAAATAACAAATTTTCTATAATATATCATGTTCTCTGTTTGACCGTTTTTTTCTCCCTAGACGGTGCTCTCGCTATTTGTCCCTGTGCATTTTTCTGTCTGCGAAGCATTCGCGAGTTTGCCTAAAAGGGTTGTTAACTAGCCATATTAATTCAGCATTGAAAGCATATTCGAATGATCATATACTTTTCCATTCAAGAAAATTAACTTTCAGTAAGTGGAATCCAAGCCTGCTGGATCAAGTCTGCAGACAAAGTAATCAAAAACTCCGGCTAGATTTGATTAACTATTGCAGTTTACGTTTCGGGATGCCTCCGTGATGAGCTCAAATATCCAGGTAGAGAGCCGAAGTGTACTCTCCTTATGACTGCGCACGAGAAAGACTAAGCATGCCGAGCGAATGGAGCTATCTCGGGGGCCAGTGTGGCCAGATTCTAATCGGCGAGGCATGTGGGCCACAGTCGAGCAGCTGGGGTGCCAAATGGGTGAGCCGCACCACACCTGCACGCTTTCCTCTAGAGCAGTCATCAAAACCATGCAGTAAATGAGCAAACCAAATTAGATGTGTCAAGTATTTACATAAAAAAACAGAGAAATATATATACATATCCAAGGAAGCTCACAAGGAGACACACAAACAGGATATCCTGGAAGCTAAGGGACATAAGCTCAAACAGGCTATGCAGGGAAGCTTACAGACTGACGCACGGTCATGGGAAGTTCAAGGAAGCTCGCTGACAGAAGCACACTCGGGACATTCCCAAGGAGGGCCACGGACATAAGCGCAGTCAAGAAATTCCCAGGGGGTTCACATACATATACATTGTCAATATACCTAGGGAAGCTCACAGACAGAGGCATGGTCAGAATGCTCTCAGAAAAGCTCACATACAACGCACGGCCAGAACACTCTCAGGGAAGCTTACTGACAGGCTCGCGGTCGGGAGAGTCTCGGGGAAGCTCAGATACAACGCACGGCCAGAGCACTCTCAGGGAAGCTTACTGACAGGCACGCGGTCAGGACACTCCCAGGGAAGATCACATACAACGCACAGTCAGAGCACTCTCAGGGAAGCTTACTGACAGGTGCGCGGTCAGGACACTCCCAGGGAAGCTCAGATACAACGCACGGCCAGGGCACACCAGGGAAGCTTACTGACAGGCACGCGGTCAGGACACTCCCAGGGAAGATCACATACAACGCACAGTCAGAGCACTCTTAGGGAAGGTTACTGACAGGCTCGCGGTCGAGAGACTCTCGGGGAAGCTCACATACAACGCACGGCCAGGGCACACCAGGGAAGCTAACTGACAGGTGCGCGGTCAGGACACTCCCTGTAAAATTCCTGGCGCGTGCTGTTTAGCATGCATCATCGCTATTCAGCGCTAAGATGTAAGACACTGCGCTTGACTCTGCTCTCCTGAGAAGCTAATCTGCAGCTATATGGCCTCATGCACGATGGAATATTCCTTCAGTTACACGCCTGTAGAACACTTCTTGCATTCGATATTATACCATTTCAGCCAAAGTGACCCATATGTGAAGAGGATTACCCGGGACGATAGTGATGCGCTTGAAGAATACTAATGTTAAGCGGGAGCTTTCAACGATGACAGCTATTCAAATTGTATTGCTAGAGATTGAACAAAAACATCTTATGACTGTGATATTGATATAATCATTTGCAGAAATGAGCATAGAAACCGACAGACCATCAATCATACTAGCAAATCGTCGCCAGAAAATCCTTCGTTGGGTCATGGGGTTAAACGCAACAAACGCACTCTGCCCTACCCTTAATGGAATCCACATAACATGAGAAGCTAATGAATACTTCACACAATCGCTAAATATATCGGCTTGAGACAATGATTACCTCAGACCTAGAAGTGAAATAAGAGAACTAAGTCTAAAACATGCATTGTGACGCATATAACTTACCACTAATCTAAGTGAACACCACATGCGGTCGTTCCTGTGGTTCAAACTATCGATTTCATCCATCCGTCTAGCTTGATTTATGAGTTGATCGTTTTGTAGCTGCTCTGGGCTGATATGTTAGGTGCCCAAGACTAAGGCGAATCCTTGAAATAAATGTATGATTTTTCCAATAGCTTTCATTGTTCCGCCAATCAGACCAGTCAAGCGCGCTGACTTTAGTTTCCAGTTGAGATCCAAATCCCCAATTAACGACACCGGATCGTACACAGTGGCGTTCTGGGCAAATCCGTTAAGTAACCTAGCCGATATTATTAGTTTAGGACTCCTAAATCAAACCTCAGAGCAAAGCTGCTAGACTGGCACTGAGATTGGTCAGCACTCAGCAGGACTGAAAACCAAAACACATCGCGCAAATGCTTATATAAATTTCATCTGCGACCTACAAAACTGAGGTTGTGTGTTTTTGATGCTCCAGCGAAGCTTAGCGGGAATGTGGCACCTTGGTGTTATTCTAGACTATGATGGTTTTAGGGGCGATCTATGTTAAAAATAATGGGTTTGGCCTTGTTTCTGCTGAGAAATGACTATATGTGGTTTTATTTCTCCTTCCTGTGTTCGAAATACAAATATCAGATTTAGCATGACACCAAATGGGCGTATTAGCTGGCAACGCCATGTGCTAGATTGAACCTGTTTCAGTTGCGTCAATAATGAATACGAATGAATACGAATACGAATGAATACGAATACGAAATGAAAAGTTGTCAGTTAAAAGAGGTTCAATTAGGAACAAAGGTGATATTTATCCGTTTCGGCTACTTTTCTTGACCTATTGCAACATCTCTCACGTTGAGGTCCGCGCAGCACCCGCAGCGGAACTTGACTATGACGTCACTTTTCTGACGCATGATGAACATGACGTCACATCCGGGGAGGACGGGGTCGGTAGAGGGTGAATTTTTACCCTCTTTTCTTTCTGAACGGTACGTTCTGGGACTAATAAAATATGGAAAAACACATGGGCTTTTTACCTTTTACCAGCAAACGCAAAAAAATTGTCAATCGAGTTCCACCCCCTTTTAGGGTGCGCAAAGCACCTTTAAGCGCCTCTGGCTCATACTGTCCGCAAGCAGTTTTTCTTCTGTATGTATGTTCTTCCCATATTCTGAAACAGGATGTCGAGATAGGATGAAGATGGGCATGTATAACGTGGAAAATATAGTTAACGACGATGAGGGTTCGGGATCGCTAGATCCATAGCAAAGGTATGTATTTGAAACCACCCCTCAAGATGACCAAATTAGGTCAAACCTGACGGATTTCTTGAGCACTATAGGCACTAATATTTGAAACTCAACGTATTCTGTTACAGTGTTTTTTCTGACCCAACGTACCCCACCATCACGTCCAGTGGTGGCCGTGTTGGTGTAACAGCGATAGTAGCCCCTACCTCCATGTCCAACCTATCTTAAAAACACGCTTATCCATTGGGGTAAAACGCCTATCAAACGTTGGGATAAGAAGCCCCAGGCGTCTTACCCCGCATTGCACATGGGTGTCTTACCCACCTTTTAACGGAAGCGTCGCAACAAATATTTCTGAATTCTGCAGCGTTTCCATGCCATATAGTAGCTATCGAAATGTCGCGCAAACTCACTGTTTCAACATCAGATATTGCTGTGAGTACGTTTAAATCGCATAGAGTACAATTGCAACTTCAAGATAGCTTGCTTTTATATCCGGAGGAACAAAAAACAAACAATGTTTGCTGAAAAGCACCAGAGCTTACTAGAGTAAGCTCCTATAGGAGCGTCTAATCACGCTCAGGACCGGATCAGAAAGGCCGCCATTAGAAAAAACTAGATGGAGGTTACAATTCTTACATCAGCCTATAGATGGTAGTAGGCGTCTTACCCAGGTGGGCACGTTGCCTCTTTTCTACCCTACCACATTCCCTATAATGAATGCTGTGGCAAGACTTGAAGTGTAAATGACAAATTCTCACTGAACGCTGCGACGATGTCACCGAGAGACATACACCTTCTGCCATCGCAACTCGCCTGATGAGCGATCAAGGAATCTTCTGTGCCTACCGAAACACCATCTGAACGTTCTGACTAACGCCTTAGTCATATCATGTGAAGAATGGTGACCTGAGACCACAAATGCATACTTCACCTTGCTGGTCACGTGACCTTGACGACCCCACTGTGCAGGAAGCACCTTTAAGACGTCCCCCTAGCCCACAGCTGGCTCTCAGGTAGTCGGTTCACGTGCGCGGGTCCGCATTCAGAGATGTCGTTGAACCGATCCCTCTGAGATATGCAGCACGGGAGTCTGGCACGCGGGACAGACAGAGACCTTGAGACAGCTCTTAGCAGAGATACGCTCAATGCCCGACTTCAAATGCACAAAAACATCCGACTTCTGTGAACAGAAGCTCAAGCTGTGTTTGATCTGGCCTCCTTTGAAATTGACTTTTTTGCACATGCCGAGGAACTAATCGCTTGCATTATCATTATGGTTTAGTATTAAGATTAGTTTCAATTAAGACCTGTAGACTGTTCAAGACCTGAGCATCTCCTTCCTGCTGAGGCACAGGCCGTGCGTGCAGAAACTTCTCACAATATTTCAAGGTTTCACTAGACCAGTGATTATTATTTTTTGTATAGCTCAACTACGATAAACGGACGAACTGTCGAAATACCTGCACTGCCCCTCAAAGGTAGGAATTTGTCTATCTATCGATCTATCTATCTATCTATATATAAGTTAAGGTATCATGCATATAATTTAAAGGTACCAGCATGACGGTCAAGTACTCCATGCTGGGTTTTGATCAGCATAGTTTCTCTATTGGAAGGAGCCCAGGAGATGGCCTGGAGATCTAGCAAAGTCAACTGTGAACTAGAAAGTTAATCAGGTACTTACCTCGGCATATCGTGGGTCAGTTATAAGCTTTAAATCATGGATTTGCACGTAGCACGCTGCAGTGTACAGAAAGATAAGTCCGCTGTCTGGCCTACACCGTAGTGGTCAGCAGTGGTCAACCATGACATGACACTTCTGCCACAAAACAGCCACAGTGCATGTATATATGTACATACGTACATATCTGCAAGCTAAGACACTGCTGCCCCTTGTTTCTCCTTTCTAAACCTCTTTATCTTTGTATACTCGAAGGAGGCATTTGGGGCTATTGTTAGCCTCGAATCTAGTTTTAAAATGGCTTGTGAAGGATGCGATGAGACATGAGCTCGTACACTCCGATTTCATTCACCGCCTCACTGAATCTGCCGCAGGTGTACGCTGGTGCTGGCGGCCGTGGCGTTGTTGGTGTCACGGAGCTCTTCAACGCAGCCTCAAAAACGCAACGTCGGAGGTGGTTTCAAGCCTGCGCCGATCGCACTGGGAAAATGCACCACGTTCAACGGAGATCTAGGCGTTTGCAAGTAAGTGAACTCGAAAAGACCTTGGCATGATCTGTGGGGCTGATTCATAAGACGTGATTCCATGTTCCAAATGGCTACTAATACACCCGTAGTTGGAGGTGATTTTCTATTCATGGCCGCTCGATAGATTTTCCGTGCGATACTGATTGAAAATGCGAGGAACGGTTCCTAATGTTACCCTGACCTGTCGTAAGGTATATTGGTGATATGCCATCTCCAAAAATGGCCTGAATGCTGCAGCAACAGACCAGCTGACCAGTTTTCATGCTGCAAACGTCTTCTAATAAATCTGCATGTGAAAATATGCTGCTTTTAGTCGGGATAAACGGGAAAATATATGCACAAGATCATTACTCTTTTCAGATACGGAATCAGATCACATTTTTAAGAAAGCTTTATCACTCAGCTAGCTGCGAAGGCCACTGCTGTGACGTGCTATGCAAGCCAAACAACCAGGCTTCAATAAAGGCCTACTTTTTTCTCTTTCGATATTGCTATAAATATGAACCCGGATGGCTATTACTGTTTCATTTATAGATAACACACCTAATTTGATAACTACGTGACCATGATAATCTGATATAGTTACCTAGTGGTCTTTTATTGATTTTTAGAGGCCTTGATTGATATTGAATACTTTGGGTAGCGAAATGACAGCTCTTAAGTATCTAGGGGCTATGGTCCATTGGTTTTACTGGGTCTACCATTGAAATACTTATTCGAAACCGACTTTTGCGTCTGCGATAGTGGATTCCAGTTGTTGATCAGTACATCTAAGCGTGACTGTGGATTCAGTGTGGATTCCATATGAACTGACAAGACAAGTTCAGGAAGCTGACAGAGTCCGCAGGAGCATACAATCTATTTCCCGTGCTCTTTTTTCTACCTTTTATCAGCAGAAGCACCACTTTTGTGTATAGAACTGCCCTACTGTATATCAAATCGGATGCGGGTGTAGTTCAACCACAACCTCAGATTGCTGCCAATGCACTTTTATAGCGAATCAGTTGCAATCTGTTGGAGCTCAGGCTCCATCCTGGCGAATGAACAATGAGCACGCCCAGGGACTTTGGGTCCAACATTATGTAGTCGGGTATGTTGTGGCGTTATGTAACCAGAATTCACACTCAGTACTGACTCAAAAGTCCCACCATCTTGTGGCTGAACCTGATCGGAAAGAAGCTGTCTTCCGCGTATTCTTACCATGTCGATCAAATATGTCGCGTCTTCCATCTTTAGAAAGTGCAGTTATGTAACCGCAATTAATTTTGGCCTTGTTATGTTTGAAGCAGGAGACCGCGGTCATTGACACGAATCATAAATATTTAGCGCCGATATATTTTTGTTCGAGCTAGCATGAAAGACAAGTTTTGAAACATATTTTACACAAAGGAGTGATTGTTAGTCAGCTGGTACATGTCGCCAATGAAGTCCATAGTGTTTTTAGGAGTTAAAGTGAGTAAGAGTGTTGTGTCAAAGATGACCAAAATATTTCGAATGATTGATGGAAGCTCCAATTTCTTCTTTCGCAGGCGCCGATGATATTTACTGCATTTCATTTTCAAGAAAGTAAGAGAACACAAGATGTAGATAGCCAGCTGATTTTGCTAGACTTCTTTGATATATTTTAGCAGATACATTTTTTAAAAGTTTTATAACCATCGACGCGTTTCTCTTGTCGTCCATCATCAAAATTCCTGGTTCGAAATGGGAATTACGGCACCGACGCTGCTAATGCTCATGTGTCATGCTTCTCGAGTAAAGAAAAAAATCACGAACGCCGTCTATATCTGATGAATTTCGGACATCTATGGGTAAACAATTGACCCGTGTTTGAACGTAGAAAAATAATGCAAAACGAAAAACAGACCGCGGGGCATCGCCTGGGTACATATCACAACTATCTGCGTCTTCTGCGTTGGCTTCCGTGCTGTTGTGGCAGAACCAGTTGTAGGCAAAATGGAGGGCAGATTCCAAGTGGGTTATAACCAAATGTAAATTTTGATTTTTGCCGCAAACCATGATACTCCTGTCGTCTGCAGAGCAGACCATCGTCACTCTCTCACCTTTACGCAAGCTCAAGTCGTTCGCAAAAAGCGTGTGCAAAATGCCGCCCCGGTAGCTCAGTTGGTAGAGCGTTGGGCTCCGGCCCGCTGCTCAGAAGCATGCAGTGGCAGGGCATGCCCAGGCTTGGGATCGGTTCCCCTGAGACGCTCCGGCGCTCAATAGTTTACCCGACGTACAGGTCGGCTGGCAACTGACTGGTGAGAGGGTGACCTGAGCGGGGCGGCCGTCCCTGTGCTTTGTGGGACGTTAAACTTTGGCTTCTAAATTAACCCTCCATTGAGGGAGTTGCTCGTTCGGGTGGTGGGGTCGGGGTCTCCGTGACAAGTCCCTTGATGACTTTAGTGAGACTCCGACTCCACCAGTCGTACTAGGAACAACTTGAACAAAATTAAAAAAAACAACTTAGTGCTCCCCCTTGAAAATACCATTTTTATATCCCTTATTTTAGACAAATTTAGGACCCCAGCTCTGCAGACGCAGCTGGTTAGACAGGCACCCCCTACTCGGCAGCTACCGCCCGCTCCGCGATCCGTGCCGGTCACGTTTCCACGCAGCTGCACCTGCTGTGTATGGCCCTCAGGGTAGCTGCAGAATCAGGCAGTGTCAATTCTATAGAGAGCCAGTTTTCAGGTAATTTGGGATGTGGAACTACGTCAAAACATTGTGAAAGATCCAAAAGTACTGGAATCGAAATTTCGGCCCGGTCCATGGCAAGCAAAGCTGTATCAGTATCCATGTATTAGTTCTATATCCATGTTGCGCTTCCGAAAAAAATTGTAGTGTAAATACGTAGTAAGTGGTTTTTGCACAATACGTTCGACGAATTTAGTTATGGCCGAGGAATAATGATTTGAGGGCTATCAGTCAATTCCACAACTACCTCACTCTTAGGGATGGGTCTAACTAAATCATGTTTCCAAGTGCTTGGTACACGGCCGCAAACAACACTTGAATTAGCAATATCCAATAGCGTGAAGCGTACCCGAAAGAAAAACTTGTGCAACATTTCGACACTAATACCATCTAAGCCTGTTGATTTCGAAGATCGCATGAAAAACCACCTAAACCACCAAACCTAAGGAAGTTTAGCACAAATCAGACCAATTATCATTCTTCTCCGCAAACTATCCAGTTCGAATAAGTCACGAAATCCCACACCTAACTAGGCACTCATAAACTGGGCTGATCTGAGATAAGGTACTCTTTTTATTCAGGCCTGTGAGGGTCACGGAATTTCAACGGCACAATGGTCCCATTACATGAACAATTACCGACACGAAGAAAAGGCTATGTCAAGCAAACACTTATCAACAGTTTGATAGAAAATTATGAAAGCTGTCACTGAATGCATTATAAACGATTGACATCATCATAACCTCACGACCCTGTTTGGTTTCAGCCGAAGGCACTCATCACCCATGTTGTCCCTGCAATGCAGAGACGGTTGTGTGTGCTCATGTATCTGAAGCCTACAATTTTCTTCTCTCAAAGACACTCGTATAACCTGACACCGTCAGGGCTCTTTTCACACCCACCTACATCTGGGGGGTCCGATCGCTCCCCCTACAATCTCGGCAACCGGAAGCGATATGGAATGAATTGGACGCTAGAACGCTAGAATGCTAGAAGTGCCTTACCGTCTTCTACACTCAAGCCGAGTATGAACCATATCCGTTGACCTGTACGTCAAAGAGGGTCAAATAGGTCAAATTTTGACCCATTTAGGAAATTGGTTATAACTTAGGAACCATTAGATCTGGAGCAACGCCAAATGTATCAATGTGTTCGTCTTGACCCAATAATTCGAATGATATGCAACATGGCCATGGAAGTTCAAATAATGACATTGACCTCACTTCAAGGTCAAATAATTTTCTATCAGGGTCATGTTGCACATTTTCAAATTTTTGGGCCATGCTCGTTACTACGATACCAAATTCATAGTTGTATCTTATAACTCAAAAGTTATAGACACAAACGATGTCGAAAATGTGACCTTTGGTAACCTCTGGTTAACTTTGGAATTGGCCTGACCTCAAAATAGATACCAGTGTACAAATTTGCCCTTCACGATATTTGGATTGATGCTTAGAAACTTGATCTAGCTCTTTTAGAAGCCGAGTTGCACCCTGGTTTTGTCATTATCATTTTAGAAGAACAGAATCGCCTTACATGGGTTTATAAATGACGTCATAACTAGTTGACCTGATGTCATTTTTCATAAGATGTCGAATTGATCATCATAGAGATGTGCAAAGTGACGCGCTTTTCATTTAAATTGGCATAGAATCATTCGCAAAAAATCGAGGAGTTCCGATCGGACCACCAGGCGGTGAGGGTTAACCATGATTAAAATAGGTAGACAAGTTTCCGACTCAAAGAAAAAAAAACGTTAATAGCTGGATTCCCTAATTTCCAAAAAGAAACTGATTACCGAGCAGACGCGAAGCACCCGCGAGGTCTACCTCTAACTTAGTACAAAAACAAACATTGAACTCAACTTAATCTCAACCCGGCCTAGCTCGGCCATACTAACGCTTTCAACGAGCTTAGAACTCGGCAATTACCTGTCGTAAGGAAATAGAATTGACACCACCAGGCAGCTGCATCAAATCTATAAAACTTACTAAATTTTCAATCAATACCCCCATATTACATACCAGGCATATCTTTGCCCAGAACCTTGCAACACTCTCTGAATAATCATTTTGAATAGCTCCAGAATTAAAAAAACTAAATATTTGCAGCTGGAAAGCGCGTGGGCTGAGATAAAGAGGATTATATTCATGAAAAGTTATTTGACCATAGTTGCAAATTATTAATCCGAATAATCCCTGTCCAGGGAATTCCAAAAGGATAAGTGAAGATAATTCTGATGGAAGTATTTTCCCGCCCATTTTTTCTATCGTGTTCTGTATTAATTGGTTACAAGTCAGGCATTTACTTATCGCGACTGGGCTTACTATACAATTATTTAAGCTTAAGCCAACCTTCACTGGCTATTTTGAAACGGAAACATCCGCTCCGTAATCGGCCGTTCAGGCGTCTTACTGGCCATAGCAGTGGCCATGGTGCTGGCGCCACTCGTGAGCTGGCTCTGTCTCATCTGAATTTATGGCATGCGCTTGAGGAATCCACACCTGAAAAATGTGCTCGCACGCACTGAGCACAAAACAAGGAAAGGTGACTCCTTTGATGCAAGAAGCTGTGCTGAAATGCGTCGTAATTGGAGAGCTGGAACAATGCGAGATAAGTGCTGCGTAGAGCCTGTGCGAGACATTTGTTTTCTAGATCCGGAGAATTCTGCTTTCATTGACATCAAAATCACACAAGGTAAAATATGTGCATTGCCCAAAGCCATTTATAATATATGTCAACCTCTCTGGATGTTGTTTGGTAAATAGTTTCCACCAGTAGCTTTGTGTGCCTCCTAGTTCTCCAAAATCACGGTTCTGCAGGGCTTAAATGAGTTGCTTGTCATTATACCTAAACTCAAATAATTAAGTGCAGAATTTTTATCAATAGGCCTGAATAATTTTCGTAAGTCCAAGTGATGTGGCTGAATCTATCCCTGGGAGACCACAAGCAGGGCTGGACAGCGTTGCAGAGAACTGGTTCCAGCTAAACAGCTCGTGTCGAGGTCACAATTTGGCCAGTGCACTGTGCGGCGGTGCGGGACAAAAGTCGCATGTTGACCAATTTTTCACTTTGATGAAACTAGTGAAAGTGACCATTTCTGATAACTGCAATACCCCTGACATGCATAACAGCTACTTTTGATGTATTTTCGATAGTTGTTTCTAAGTTATTGCACTTTGAATTAGCCCCCGCCTATGACCATTTTTTCTTCCAGGTGAAATGTAGATAAAACATTTGTTTGTAATAGCGACGTCATTGGGCAACACAAACGATTTCAGCAGTGTCGATTATACACTTGGACTAGGAGAGCATTCTGACAAATATTGGGGAATCTGTCTCTTATTTCTGTGGTACGGGGGCAATTCTTTAAGGGCATACACAGAAACACGTGGGAAACCGAAAGAATAGGATTCCAATTTAATTTTTGGGACAAGATTCAATCAGATTCAAAAGCTGGGTAGCTTGGTGTTATAGCACGATCTTTCTGCTATCCTGCGGTTTCAAAGTATTCTGCGTCCAGATGCGTTTTTCCTATATTTTGTACTTACTCCGAATCTTGTGCTTCACCTTTTTCAGAGATCTTCACCCGCCTTGACCTCTTGGATGGCCTCCTAAACACCTCTCATTGCAAGTGTATTTGAACCGTGAGCCCAGAAGATGTCTTAAAAATATTTCTCTGACTTCAGGCTTCCATCTGCTGCGATGCAGTCCATCTAAAAATTAAAAACTTCGGGAAAAATTTAAGGAAACGTTGGGAAGGAGTATCCCGTTCACGGGCACGCATGGTTTCCAGCCAGGCTGGGTGGCTCTTTGAGCCTGTTAAACCTCGAGAGTGTCTCCCCTCACCCACCATCACCATCTGAGACGCCAAATGTTCTTGGCCGTTGAAGTCGCCTCTGCACGCTCCAAGAATTGGCGCTCACTACCGCTACGTCGAATGCCCACCATCGAGCTAAATACAAATATATCTCCTGCAGCCCACTAAAGTAGACATCATCGATGGAGTAGTCGTCATGGCTCGCCACCAGCTCCACCTAATTTTCTCGACGAGAGGGCGGACATGTTTGTTGCCCTGATATGTTATCCCTGGGCCCGGATAACGCCAATTCTTCCCAAAATCCTCCTTCATCGGCAAGCCATTATTGAAATAGCTCCTATGCTCATCGGAGTCATGACTGAAGAGTCCCTGGAAGCACGGACGAAAGATGTTTGGTACCTACACAAACACCACTTCAGGAAGACCGCACTAGCTGCTATGCTCAATATCTTACGGGGTCTTCAGGTCATGTAAGATCCCGTGATTGCCCCAACCAGAAAATGAAGGCGGGCGAAGTCGAAGCCATGACCGATGTGCCTCCCATTTGCACGCTCAGGAGCTCCGCCAGACTCTTCGGACGAGAACTAAAAGGATGGTGTACCACGGTGAACGATTGATGATGATAAGGATGATGCTGCTGATGATGACGCTGATGAGGATGCTGACGATGATGATGATGATGATGATGATGGTGATGGTGAGGGTGCTTTTATGGAAATAATTTTATGCAACATCATCAGTGTCTGTTTGCAACAGGTTTGAAGTGTTTTACTTGCTGAAGTGTCTATCTATTTATATTGCATTCACGCCTACCCGAATACATTGCCAAATTGTCTTTGTTTTCATGAACTTTTAAGTGTAGAGCTTCCTATAGGTGAAAAAGGTATAAAAGCATTAGGTGACGGTCTTTGGGTCATTTCCTAACAATTTTGGGCGTCCCCAGACTTTTGTCCTGAAAAACTGTAATCGGCCGCACAGTGCAGTGGTGTATTATTGGAAAAAAATAAATCATTACAAAGGCTCGATTTCTAATAAAAGCCTGATAGACGCCCCTTTCTTATTTTTCAAGGAAGTCACTTATGGATTTGTACTGACAAGGATTCCCATAGCCGTGAATTATATAATTTCATCATCATAATGATGGTAATGCTCTTTTCACTAAGAAGTTCTTACAGATTTCTGTTCTTCTTTTTAGGGTAGTCTCACTCATAGGCGGATCTAGGGGCAGGGGGAGAACTTGCCCCTCTATCAACCCTCAGTGCCCGCCTGAAATGCTTACAGTGCCCCTTATAGGTTGATGACACACTTTGAAATGTCGTTTCTCACCCCCTCTCCCCAGGGTGCAAGTGTCGCCGCCCCTGCGATAGGATTTGGCGCCCACCTGTTAAGTCTTGTCAACCAAAAGTGGCGCTCCCTGGCCCGGACCCAGAAGTGGCGCCTTTCCCTCTCCCCCCATAGAAAATCATGGATCTATCTATGGTTTCACTCCCAGCTTTATGAGATCGAGGTAGAAGCTACCTAATCTAAAAGCATCAACGGAGATATTTATACTTCCAGGGAGTGAGAGATTGACACTGGAATGGGGTTTTGAGCTCATGCTAAGCTCCTTACCCAGCCCCGTGTTTCGCTTCGATTTATCCCAGGCTTGATGTTTTCCTCTAACCAGACCTCAGCCACCGGAACATCAAAACCGCAAGGCGTGATTCAGATTTTGCCTCTTAACCGGACACAAAGGGCTGCTAATGCTGGGTTCGGGCGAGTATGATGGCCAGCCCTAGCTGCGGCACGGTCAGACGTCGCCACACGCCAGCACCTTTTATGGTAGACTGCCTTAATACATCCTCCTGACTGATGATTATTCCTCTTGTTTTCTTGTTGTTAGATTTCATCACATGCCATTTATTTCGTTTATTTATTTGCGCTCACCATCAGTGAGAAGAAACTGTGGCTTGACTTCGAATGACGACGCTTTTCCCTTCCAGGCGGATACAGGACTTGGAGGGAAACTATGCAGATGTGGCGCACGCTCTGAAAAGCCCCTGCAACACACCCTGCGTCAGCCGAGGGGTATGCTGCCCCCTCGGGGACGCTCATGCCACAGCCCCACCCAAAGCACATGGTGAGTTCATTTCTTGAGCGAGCGAGCCTGATTTCCAGGAGTCTGGAGAATATGTTTATGATTGCTGAGCCTTCCCGAATGGTTTTTTTCTTTTTGCCGTGTGGCATGTGCTGGACATGGACTTAAGGTAGATCATACGATGCGTGCAAGAACAGCTGTAGGGGTCTATAGTACTACGGGTGTTTGTGAAATTACTGAGTCGGTGTGCTTGTGGTAAATTTTTGTGGTTGCATGGAATCCAGATGGCCTCAGGAGCTTCGGATGTTGACATGCATCCTTCTAGATGATGACACAGTATGGATTGAGTAGAACCAGGATGTCGCTAAAACCGCTTCCATCGATGCGGAAAGACTTACGGCTATCAATAAAGGCAAAAGAAAACTGAGAGGTGAAAATGAGCTATTGGTTGGAAGTAGATTGCGGGACAGGTCTGATCATGATCTTCCTGGGAACTGGACTTAGTGCACTGCTTTATATAATATCGCTGTAAAAGTTTAATCGAAACATGAGCTCCGTCCATGGTGAGGACAATTCTGCCTCTTTGTATAGACTTTGACCTTGCTGATGGCATTTTGTAAATTTGTTGGATTCACCTTATAATGGACACGCCAAGCGTGTGTTTGCTAGACGCGGGCTATTTCTTATTCCAGTCTAAAGGCTGGTTGGTGGCTGAAGTTTTAGAAGACTCCTGATGGAAGCTGGATTCTGACAGTATAATCAAGGTTTTTATGGGTTCTTTCGGCGAAACTAGATGCAAAGTGGGGCGCACACAGTGAGCTAACCTTAATTGGTGAACTTAAGTCCCTAGGTAGGATTTCTATTTTATCGATGTAGGATTGTGTTTTTAAAATATGAATGTAGCTTTAAAAAACGTCCTAATGACTACACCCTCTCATTTTTGTAGTACAAATCTTACTTATTTTCGAACATTACGGAAAAACATCATTGAAATATTGAGAAATTTCAAAAATACGTTCTCTGTCATTAAATATTTGGCTTTATTAAGCGGAATCTCTGTGAATGCGAATTGCGGGTATTCAGAAGCGAGAGCTCGAGCGAAAATAACCTTGGTGCTGATGACATATTTCCTGTACCTTCTGCCTTGGTGCCGGTCGGGCTTGCGTGACGAAGGTTTTGCATCAATAAAGCTGACATGCAAGGTTACAATTGCCTTCTCCCTTTATTCTGGAGGCGCCCACACGAATGATCACTAGGTAGTACCCAGTGGGTACTTGATCAATAATCTAATTGAGATGAGTCTTCATGATCTTTTCTTGTACGCATTAATGTCATTGTGAGCATACCGCATGCTAGTGGCTCATAGGAGGCCCTATCTATTCTCTTTTTCACTCTCCCTTTTACCCCTCCCCTCTCTCTCTCTACATCGATGGGGTCAAAGCTCAACATCGAGTCATTCGTGATTTCAAGCTATATTATGATTTACACAGCATCCAAAATACGCTCCCAGTGCTGGAGACGACACCCAATCGACTGTCGCATGATGCTTTACCAGCTTGGTGTTCATAAAATTCCTAGGTCACAATGACTATGACTGGCTCCTCATTTTTTTCCTGGAACTCATGAACAGATCCTTAGTAAACCAGGAGTCAAGAGATGCGCTTAATCATTTAACACTCCCTTTGCTGTTGGTGAAACATGCCCGCTGTTTTCTCTAAATAACGCAAGAACGAAGCAACCCAATAACGCAGCTTCTAGTATCTTATCCCTGAAAATGTTTACGCGGGTCACCACTTCTTAGTTAAGGTCATGCAAGCTCAAGAAACTATCCAAGATCCTGTGAGCCGTCTTCAAAACCCCAGATCACGAGTTCGAAGTGGCACCAAGGGACTCCTGCCATCCGATCGTTCCGAAACTTCAAAACGTTACCCATGCTTTGTATTCTTAGGACGTTCATCGAGTTCAATATTTTGATGTCTTACCTCCCAGGGGTCATCTGAGGTCGTAAGCCTGGCCACTGACAAAAAGTGAGGACGCCATTCAATCCTTAATCTCCTGCTGAAAACCAGCTTTCCACTCGAGAATACGGCGGCTTCCCTGAACAAGGAGCAAGCTGGCTCCCGAGAAACCTTTCCAACAGGGAAAGAGTTGGCGACGCCATATGACCCTGGCAGTTGGTGCGTCGATAAGCCCCAATAATTATACCACCCGAGAATAAAATTCATCGGGTTTGCGTGCTTCGTTACCCTCCTCACATATAGGTTAAAAAGCTTTCCGATTTGGCAAAATTTAGTTTGAATCTGAAATGTTTTGTGGAAAGTCGAGAGGGGAGGGGGGCAAGTTTTCTGGACCTCTCTTTCCGACGCGTGTGCTGAGTTCACCTAAGCGGGCCGTGTTTTTCTTCAATAACTCTATACTGAGTTGATTAAGTTTTCGTTATTGTGCAACTATGTTCCTCCCATCTCTGTGAGCTTATTGCTATGCGCTATAAGCATACCCGATCAACCCACAGACCACATAAGTGTGATCGTGTGTGATTGGATAAGTGTATGATCAAAGATGTTTGTTAGTCTGAAACTGCAAGGTGTGCTTGAGGATACTTGAGGACTGCCGCCCCTGTAGCTCAGTCGGTAGAGCATCGGGCTCCGGCCCGCTGCTCAGAAGCATGCAGTGGCAGTGCATGTTCAGGCTTGGGATCGGTTCCCCTGAGACGCTCCGGCGCTGAATAGTTTACCCGACGTACAGGTCGGCTGGCAACTGACTGGTGAGAGGGTGAACTGAGCGGGGCGGCCGTCCCTGTGCTTTGTGGGACGTTAAACTTTGGCTTCTAAATTAACCCTTCATTGTGGGAATTGCTCGTTCGGGTGGTGGGGTCGGGGTCTCCGTGACAAGTCCCTTGATGACTTTAGTAAGACTCCGACTCCAACAGTCGAACTGGGAACAAGTTGGACAAAATTTATAAAAAAAATATGAGAGTGCAGGAGCAGCGGAGATGCTATTGACTACGGGTGCCGGTGCAGCCGGTGCTTATTCACCTGTTTGTCTAATGTTGATGAGTTTTTTTGATGTAATAAAGAAAAAAACATAGCCGATCAACACGTGACCCTGACCTGCTGGAGGTCAGGCTATTTTTCCTATTAGAGCTAGCATAGTCATATTACACATCATTGGATTTACCATGAAAGGAGCATTCCAATAATGTCCAAATATTTGCTTTAGCTCCACTCAGTAAGAATTCCAGAGGGGGAAATATGCAATTCCTTGTTGTAATCCTGTAGGGGCCTCTTTCAACCCTTGTGACCTTACACCACCATAATTTTTGTTTTAGCTCTTCTAGGAATCGAGATCGGCAGGGACGAAATAGGTACGACGCACAGCGGGCGCTTCCCACTAGAGCCTCCAGCGGGGCACAAATAAATACAACAGTCCGATGATTTGACACCGACTGATACGAAAATTTAAGTGGCTAAAATGGTTTTTGAGTTCGAAACTGGAAGCCTTTCCCAGGCATTGTTCCGCTACTTGATAACGAGGAAGCACCAGACCACCCGAAGCACGTAATCTCTTGAATGAACTTCCACATTGCTTGGTGATAAGTTTGGAATTGAGGGTGACCTTGATGACTTCGGCTGGCGGTATGGCTTGGGTTCCAGACAAGATGTTTCCGTGACGTGAAACTATTCCAAGACGTTTTCATGACTCAAGTATGAACAGAGCGTGCGCCTGGTGGTAATCTAATAGTGATGCATATAGCTTCCCTATTTATCGGACGTAATCGCTATAAGAGGGCAATCCAACCAGTTGCACGGACATTGTGTGTTATACAGTTATGGGGTGGCCAAAATTGTGAGCTGGCACATTTGCTAGCAGAATGAATGGTGCGGAACATTAGAACGGGCCGCTTCATAAGGCATAATTTTTCTGAAAATGATATGTTTTTAACAAACTTGACTTAAAACCAGAACCTTTAAATATACTCTGCTTAATTTTGCTAAAATCTCGTCAAGATGTCGTTGCCTTTTTACATTCCCTGCACGGAATGCAACTTTTGCACGTCATGCAAGTTTTGCCTATTCCACAAACTTGCTTGATCTGCAATACTGAACAATGTGTTGCAGCTTGCAATCAAGGGGAATTCCTGCTACCAAGTGGAAAATTTTATATTTCTAAAAACAGGTTAGCCTTGAAAGAATCTTCATGTAATTTGACCGATAACAGGCTTATTCATACTATCGCAATGCTTGAGTGTCCTATGAGGTTTTGCAAGATGTTTAAGCTGACAGTTACAACCTGAAAACCGCCACCAATATATGGAAAAGTCCTTCAATCCAGCTCGTGGTTTGATGGATTTTTCGAGTGAGGTTTCAAGCGCAAAACTGCCCAGATCTCTACAATTTTTTCATGACTGCTGATGACTACGATGCCTCTATTTTCATAGACATATTAAATAGAATGCATCAGAATATATTTGGCCCAAGATAAATGATGTCTTAAATTGAATAACAACGCACAAATAAACAAAATCCAGCTTTTTGAGCAGCAATCATTTTGTGTGGATGTCTCGTGACCTCTCGCAACCGTTCCATCATAGAAAAAGACACATTCCGTTTGCAACTTATTTGTCCTGATGTAAATTGGTGATGTCATCCCTCATCAAAACCCATCCATCTAAATTCAGCCACGATAGGCGAGCGGTATCAGGGACGTCGCCTCCCCTTCTTGGCTGATGCTTCGCCCGATTTGGGTCACCGCTCTGCGCCCCAGCAGCGCTACAGCCGAGGTCGCACCATGATATCTCAGTGCCAGGTGTCTCGCACTCGAGGTGGCGCCCCCGCAATCCGATGATTCCGTCAGAGAAACGGCTAATGATTATTATGTTCTTCAGGAAAATAAAATGTGAGATTGTTTTATCGCGTATACGAGGTGTTGGTCACACAACTCTCGCGTGTTGCGTAGAACACTCGGTAAAACTATAGCTATGCACGGATTGGTGTGTTATTGTTTTAAAAGTTGTAATCTAGTATGCACCCTGACGATTTATGTATCTTTTTCACGACGTATTAAAGCAATTCAGATAAAGGAAAGTTGGTATAGGACTCTGGGTGAAACTGATATACAGATTAACTAGTAGATCAAACGTATGATGCTCTGAAATCACACCAAGATTATAGTGGACATACTGGATTGGACAGTCGATCTGTTACTGATAGTGTTGACAGTCGATCGCTTTTCTCGATCCTCATGGATGTGGCCAAACAATACGAAATTGAAGCACCCAATATTTTGTGACAAAAAGCATTGCTGGGAAGGGATAATGTAACCTGAATATATAGTATGAAATAAATGCCGATCAACGACATCATCAAAAACGTTTGTTTCGTTATATCCCTACAGTTCTGCAGAAAACCACAGGGCTATGCTTACGTAACAGTAGTATCGTATCCATATGTATAGCTACTGTTTTTATAGCCCTTTGTTTTCTTCAAAATGTTTTAAAAAGCTCTGTTCCGATGATCCCCACAATCCCTTATTGAAACAGGCTTACACACTTTCCTCATTCATGATAAATCGTTCCCATAGAGAGCGCTGTTAACAATCAACGCACTGCGCAATGACCCTGCATATAGGCACAATAGGCATAGGTATGGCACCCAATGCTAGGTAGTGGTGTAAAAATGGTCAAGCAAAAATCATTAGGATGGGCGAAAAGAAGCGTTTATCCATTAATTCATTGGGTTTCAAACCTCACGGCTTAAGCAAGAGATTCTTCCACAATAATATACATACATATCCCAACAATTCAACTATATTGCACAACGGAATTTATATCATACTGACAAGGTCCCTAATCCAGGCCTTCATTTGGACAGTATGTTGTCATCTATATCCAGATTGACGCAAGTATTGAGAGGATACAAAAATGTTATCCTGATAATGGGTACCTCAAATCATTTTTAACGCTACCGCATTGTGCATGATAATAATATTATCGAAAAGAATAATAATATTATCTACCACGCTCCTCCGCAAAGTGAGAAGACACCTTGCCGGTTTCACGAGGCAGACTGCGTGAAACAGACAGTCCGTGGTGGCCGGGGCCACCCAAATCCCTCTGTAAGGCCTCTGATTCAGAGATGTCCTCGAGTGTGATCCGCGTGTGCTTACCTGTAGGAAATGCACGGAGCTTCAGCGCTCGATTTGGGATGGATTCCCTGTTCCCGTGCTTTATGGTAATCACTTGTCGGAAATGTGAATACCGTTCCGGCCTGAATGCAAATATGTTAGCCATTTACATAAAGACCTAGATGCCCTACCACGGCTGGCTGGGGTACTTCTTGATAAAGGTCAAACTACCCACAACCCGCCGTAAAGACGATGAGGCCGATGTATGGATGCCAGGAAAATCGCCGCCATCACCGGTTTGATTGGCACCATCGTAGATGATAATTACCAGAGGAGTTCTGAGGCGCCGAGAAGGCGGGTCAAAATGGGTCAGGGTCCCCCCCTGCGACACCTTGGCGTCGCTCTGGCATACCTGGCATCGGCCCGACCGATGCCAGGCATGCTGGGGTTGGCCCGAGGTGAGTGCTGGGCTGCTGTCTGCAGCTGAACGTTGCACGTGCCGGGCGCCCTCCCAGAAACCGCTTACACAATAGCCCACAGCGAAAGGCCAAGTTCAAGATCAGTGGGTGAAGGTGCCTGGGCCGGTGCGGGGACTGCCTGGGCCGCGCCTGCCCTCTTGCAAAGAAGCTGTCAGCGACTTGTAGATGGCAGATCAGGCACGCTGGACGGTGTGAGGCTGAATTTCTTCACAAGAATGCTGCCATGGAGCGGCCGGGAATACTTTCACATGCGAAATATTCAGAGGGTCGGCATTTTGTACATGACATGATACATTTGCTTGACAGCTAGGTTTTACTGTGACCAGAGAGCTGGCATACATTACGCAATTCTTCTCAAAACATTGAACTTGTGCAAATCGTAAGACAGTGTGCACAGGTCGTTTAGTGCAGGCTCACTTTCTGCTGGAAAATGTGACCAGGCTTAGTTTAACCTTCGCCCGGGAGGCCTGTATGAGCCTCATTCGCCCTTTTTGAGGGGGAGTGTAAAACCTCCCCTTAGTTCTCGAAAAATGAGAGAGCGGAAATAAAACATCGAAAATTCTTCTCACCTGCAATGGAAGTTATCAAGTCCTTTTTTATTTGGTTCAATATTAAAGTCACTAGAGGTCAATTTTAGGTCAAAATTGCTGGAATAAGGTACAGTTACAAACCGTCGTTAATCTCAGGAGCCAAATTGGCTATACAATTTTTTCAACGCCATTCGTAATCTGATGGCTCTTGCACCTCAGTAGCATCAATTTTCGGATCAGGGAAAAGGTTAGGGTGCTGCGGGTCACTAAACAACGAATTTCAGTACATTCCCTGAGAATATTTAACAGGTTCGGGCAAGACCTCTTTATCCCACCTAAGAAGCAATATAAAGCAGTGCTTCTTCAGTCATTTAAAAAAATGTTATCGTATATTGATAGCGGCTGCCATGAGCAAATTAAGTAAAATAAGGGTCGATTGAGATCAAGGGCGATACATCGCTCATACTATGAGGTGTTCAATTCTTCGCTTATTGCTTACAAACCGAAGCCTTTTTTTAATTACTATTGCAAACTCCTTACTAAACGAAACGAAGGATTTATGGTTTTACAATGCGAGATGAAATTCAAAAAATAATTTGTAGTTGACCCGAACTGACCTGGTATGGCCATGATGTGTGTCCATTATTCCACTTGCGCTAACAATACAAGTACAATTACGGGAAAATTAAAGGCCTACTTTGCTTATCAAAAGTCGCTAGGCGAATTACCGAAAATTGCCTAGGTGACCTCAGATGACCTGCCAAAGCTGATAGCCCAAATTCTTCAACTTCAATCTTAGGAATGGGTCACGAACGCATGATGCCGAAATTTTGAAGGCCATATGAGACGCATGTACTGAGACAGAGGCCTGCCAACAAATTTCCAAAGCTTACAATGGGGAGGTCATGGCCCGTGCATGACCTTAGGCCAGTACAAATCGGTTGTAATGCAGGTGCACCATGATCGCCTGAACCCTAACCACCACACTAACTCTAGCTGACAACCCCCGTCCGGGGACCCATACCCATCGCCAAGCCTGTCACCACATCTGCAAGTGTACAAGGGTGTGCGAACAGTCCGGTGACGCGCCACATGTCTCTCCGACAGAGAACATCATCGTGTACGTGGAGCCGCCCCCGATCACGGTGACAGTGCCGGCGCGGGAGATGGAGAAGGCGGCGAGGTTCGGCGCAACCTCCCAGCAGCGCCGCCGACAGCAGGACGAGGAGCTGATCCTCAACAACGTGGTGGTGCCGCCCACCCAGCCAGCCTACAGCCACAGGAAACTGCAGCAGCCTACTCGGACTGCCCTCAAGAAGATGAGCGGAGCCGAGATAGCACTCACCGCCAGCAAAATGATCGCCGTAGAGTAAGTGTTGATGCCTGAATGGCATGTGTCATGCAAGGTTTTGTTTTTTATTACGTTTCGGTATTCATTCTTTTCAGAGGGCATACTTTACCCTTTTCTGGTTGTGGGCAATGTCTTAAGCCTCCTTGATTCATTTATGACGTGGTCAGAAACCCATAAACAAATAATGAAAAATCATGAGGCAATAATTTCACGTTGATCCACGGTCAGTATCCATCACCTCCCTTTTTGACAAAATTTGCATCTTCAACTCTAAAATATGTTAGTTCACCTTCTGAGAAGTATTTTCAGTCCTCAGTCGGTGGCAAAGTAACGTAAGCCACCAAAAAAAGACACAAGTGGCTCCCGAGGACTTCTGTGCCATAAGCGGCATTTAGCCTCCGATATTAATCCGTTTCACCTCAGTCTGCTGGACATGCATAAGTCCCTTAACAGCCCGCCAAACAAACGGCTTTGCTACGCCCCATTACCAGCAGGCTCTATGGTGAGCGTTTCCCCATACTTAGCGGTTTAACGCTAGTTGAAGGTGACAATAGTGATGCTCATCACTAGTGTCGATTGACACATATCGGACAACTGGTCATTGTCCACCCTCTCACCTTGACACCAATGTAGATGTGAAAATTTGCATGGCGCTTGCTCAGCGAACGCAAAAGCTGGTATGTAGACTCACCCCGGCAGCCTTTACTGGACCTCATCCGTTTGCAAATGGCAGATCGGGCGTGTAAAATCCATCAGCAGAGCAACCCTGGAGACTCAGGCGGCATGAGCCCTCTCCATCGGCGCCCACTAGCCCTTGAACATGGTGCGCCTCTTTAGTGTATGTGCCTCTCGGCTCCAAGTGTTTGGAAACGCGGCTGAGTCTGGGTGCAACTGGACCATTTGTGGCCATTGGGGTCCCTGGCTACGGTAGTTGTGTTCGGGTTGTTGCCAGCCAGGGCACCTTTCTGCCACCGATGGCCCCTGATGGGAGTCGATATACCCGATCTGGAGACACAGATGCCGGGTCTGGACACAACTGCCTTTACCTCGCCAATAATCGTGTGTTCCTCACGTTGTGTCAGGCCATGTTGTCGCCAGACAGGGCCCCTGCAGTGAATCAGACGACCGGCCTGACTATGCTGCATATCAAAACTGCAACTATATTTTAACGTCTCATGGTCTCGTAATTGAATCTTCATGGTCATGAAATCATATTTCTGTGCTCTTAAAACAGAAAGCTGCCAGCTACATTACCTCAAAATTGAGGTTCGAACTGTCTTCGACCGAACGTTGTTAGCTTTAATTCTCCAGGATGACCAAGGCACACAAGATTAAATTTAACCCGACACCACCTGGTGTCTTTTCCTACCCACCGCTGCGTGGGGAGGAGTCTGATCAGACCTTTACCTACTATAGCCAAGACCAAACATAATACAACAAATTATTGTGACGCTAACACAGCCCTACTGTCTTCTGATCACACACCAGTTTGGCCCTTGAACCAAATCTGGTAACTTGAGAGGCCCCAGAGGTCAAAGAAGGCCAGAACTGGGTCGGTTTTGCAGATCTTTTATAATTCAGAGATCAGTTGGCATAAAGCTTGGTGTCAATACGTTCACCTTGACCCAACAAGGCAAATGGTAGGCAATATAACCGCGGCGGATTACAGAATGGCCTTTATCATATGAAAAGTTTGATATTAACTTTTCAAGTCATGTCCAATATCATTTCACGTCCTTGGGTCTCGACAGGCAATTTTCTGTCAAAGTTATTGTTATATCACCAAAATGTTCAAAAGTTGTTCAGAAGTTATGTTCAGAACTTAAATAATAGGTTCAAAATTTGCACTAAAAAATCTGGAAGTGTGATGTTTGGTGACTTCTACAAGCGTAACCACCGGCAAAAAAGTGAGGTGGCCATTCAATCTTTAACCTGCTGCTGACGAGAAGATTTTTCCTCTGCAACAAAAACTTATCGGTGATAGGTTTTTGAGTGCTGAGGCGAGGAGCATGATTATAAGTTGACAAGGTATTCACTGGCCTGTCTCCTCTAATCCTGGATGTAAAATACACTTAAATTATATATTCGGGTACAGCCCTTCACCAGAATCAGGTTAGTAAAATCACAAATTCTCAGTCATAGTGTAGGCAGATCTCGAATTCTGATGAAGGGCTGTTCCCGAATATATAATCTAAGTGTATTTTAAATCCAGGATACGAGGAGACAGGCCAGTGTATACCTTGTCAACTTAACTTACGGATTCGAGCTCATTATTGCATTCCGCACTGGCTGGCTACAAGGCTTTTGGACTTCTTACCAATTAGGCAGAAATATGGGAATTTTCTGATGAAGTGTGGTGGGGTTCAGGCCTCCCTGGCCATCTATCCCGACCCACATGGTGACCTTATTATTCACATGACCTCGAAACGGCTGCCGGCGCACTGAACTGTGACTTTGAGAGCTTTTGAGTAATTTCATTCACTTGATCTAACTCCTCTTATAGGATCAATAACCATAAACCATAAACCATTTATTTTCCATTTCCACACATACAACCGAATATGAACACTCATGATTGGTACAAATGCCACAAAATGGTGGCATGAATCTAGGTGCCTCTCGTGTGTACATTATTTTGTGAGCATGACCACAGCCGCACCGAGCCCACCCCGCCCCACCCGCCGCTCCCGAGCCATCAGTAAAGCCATCAGTATCCAAGTTAGAATTGGGTCTACTGACCACTTTTTAAGACAAAGCACCTCTACATGGGTTTAAATGTGGCGTGATAACTCGTTAGCCTGGCCTGTCCCGGTGTCAATTATCTGCTAAAAGTTGTCAAATCCGTCACATCCCGAGCATATGATATGCAAAGCACGCACCTCCCACCGTGAAGCATTCGCGCCAAAACCGAGCGAGGTCCAAGCAGGCAATGCCGGATTAACTATCACTTTCTACATTGACCAGCCACACAGTATCTTAAAGGTCCCACTTTTACAATTGTGTCCTGCGCCAGTGATAAGTATGCGACGTTTGGTTGACGACCTATAAAAAAATGTGATCTTTTGCGCGTGTTTTCCAGAACCTAAAGCAGACGGCCGCTTTGAGGCAAGCACGCGAAATGGTCAGAGTCGGATGAAGCCACGGCTGTATCGCAGCTTAAACTCTTCTGATGATTTATACCGGCAGATCAGCACTCTCAACATTCCAACAGTAGCGCGCGCCCACTCAAATTTGATTTCTTTTAGACATAAGCCGTCAGCCAATTCTGGCGAACTTCAGTTCCTGTAAAAGGCACGTGTAGCTCTTCCCCATCCGCTAATCTTTGGAGACTCTGTGAAATCACCACGATCACGTGTGTGGGGTGTACAGTTGATTGCGATTATGTGAACTTTTGCCATTGTTGAAAGATCTGAGGCAATATTCTGACAGGCACCAAATCGTTAGTTAGGATTAGGGAGGTGCAGCAAAGCAGGATAGCTGATTCTGGTGGAAAGTCCCGCTTACCGGATCCAATTTCAGACTATTGTTTCATTTCAAATAAAGTGTTAAGCATTTTGTGATTAATATCTTTACCACGAGCCAGGCGGCCACAGTTCTTCTGGAATAATATTTTACATGGATCGAATGCCTTTTCGTATTATTGCCGTGCAGTATAGCCAAAATACTCGACGAATTTTAACAGTATGATGTGTGGGAGCTTAGCTCTCCCCTAGCCGTGACTTGCTTGTACGAACATTGAAGAATTTCAGCCTTGAATTGGACCGGGGATTTTGCACTAGATCCATCCTCTAACCTGGCTATCAACATACCTGCCGTGGTTTCGCCAACGAATTCGCGCGGACTGTATCAATATTCTGTTGATCGACTTAGGAGCCACCATAGGCTTGGAAACTTCAGGAAATGTCCTTTCTAAGGAACACAATACGACGAATAGTGCAAACCAATCAAGGACAGGTGTGCAATACCTTTGTTTCGTCTTTATCCCCTACTCTTCGTCGAATCCAATAAAATGAAACACCATTCAGTTACGTTGAAAATTGAGTTCTGATCGACGTGTAAGGTGTGCAACTGCAGGAGCATCCTTTTTGATTGGCTTTAACGACGGAAAGAAGCGCGACCTTTTCTGTACTCTCCGTCGGAGCGTCTGTTCCCAGTGGCACTGGTGGACTGTAGAGCACTAAAGAGTAAAGAGGTGATGGATACCGTGCCATAGCTACAGAGATCCACGCAGCAACAGTCGATAGAGGAGAGCATGGACAGGATGCTGAACGGTGTCTGTGCAAGTGATAGATGCTACCAGTCGGTACATAATTGCAATTGAAAAGAGTGTCGAATCCTTGTGTGATGATAACAGAAAAGTATCGTTTGTTCGTTTGACACGTGTACGCAAATATTATAAGACAAATAGGTATGTTCAGCGTATTACAATCACGGGCGGGATCATTGTCTTTTAGGAACGCGGGAGTATTTACTGTGAATTATGAGTCAACCAACATTTACTAAATGTAAATGAGAAAGACCTTAGCGCCGCAGGCATACATAAGTGTGGAAGTGGCCTCCAGCCTATAACAAAAGAAGGGCTGTTTGGGGAGTCTGGAAGAATCTTTGGAAAGCTAAGCCAGCCCTGAGAAACGACTCGATTCTCCGAAAACACTTCAGAGAACAGGATCTTCCAGTAGATATCATGCTGTTCTTATATTAAGAACTGCGTAGGTATTTAGATAGTTCAGGAAGGGGGGGTGGATCCAGGGGAGGGCCAATCCGGCCAAACCCCGCCTCAAAGGGGCCAAATTTCCCCTAGTTTTAGCCAATGTTGGCTGACTTTCTTCAAAAGCACTGTTTTGTCATGTTTTTGCCCTTGTGCCCTCCCCCAAATGTTTCTTATAGATCCGCCTCTGATTCAAGATATGGTTCTATAAATGCAAAATATAGTGCTCCTGTTTGAACTCAGACTAAAACACCGTAACAATAAGGATGAAATGGACAAGTTAAGTATGAGATGCAGGGAATACGTAGTCAGACGAGGACTTCTGCGGATTTTGGGACACCCGGATAGAACATAACATTCGTGCAAAACACTCTTCAGTGGTGCACGAAAAACCACCGATGCCTAGTTCACTCACACACACATATTTTTTCAGCCAAAAATTAGTCCCTCTATTCCGCTTATACTAACTACTGCTTATCTATTTACTCAGTAAAATCAGTCCCTTCCAGGTATAGTTGGCCTTTCTGAATGCAAAAGCCACTCTCATTGGCTTTCCATCCACTGTCTTTGATGAACTAGCAGTTTTTTTGTTTGACGCAATAAATCCAGTTTCCAAGAGTCAGAAAATTCACAGGGAAGACACAGGGAATGACACAGGGAATAGGCAGCCACCAGCACCATAGATAAGTTCCGTGAGGAAACCGGCAACACCAGATGAAAATAGAGAAAGCATCAGGTATATCTTGTCCTGAATGTAGGAGCGAAATTGGACAAAGTCATGAGACTCAAGTTTTTACCAATGTTTCAGCTTTCTCTGGGTGTAACAACATACTGTTTATTAAAAAACAAAACCTTTTATACCGGGATTGCCCTTATTCTCCGAATGTTCTTGGCAGCCTTCTCGTCCTGAGGTGACAGACTGTTAATGGCGGGTCTGTGGCGACTCTGTGGCGGCGCTAACACTTTGCGTCCACAGAGAGCAGTTGACGCCGCTGCAGTCCGTGGCCGGTCTGTGGCGGGTCTGTGGCGGGTCTGACACAGTGTGTGTCGGCTCTGACACTGTGGGTGTCGGCTCTGACACTCTGTGTGTCGGCTCTGACACTCTGTGTGTCCGCAGCCAGCAGTTGACGCCGCTGCAGTCCGTGGCGGGTCTGCGGCGGGTCTGTGTCGGCTCTGACACTCTGTGTGTCGGTTCTGACACTCTGTGTGGCGGCTCTTACACTCGTGTGTCCGCAGGCAGCAGTTGACGCCGCTGCAGTCCGTGGCGGGTCTGTGGCGGGTCTGTGTCGGCTCTGACACTCTGTGTGTCGGTTCTGACACTCTGTGTGGCGGCTCTGACACTCTGTGTGTCCGCAGGCAGCAGTTGACGCCGCTGCAGTCGGTGGCGGGTCTGTAGCGGGTCTGTGGCGGGTCTGACACAGTGTGTGTCGGCTCTGACACTCTGTGTGTCCACAGGCAGCAGTTGACGCCGCTGCAGTCGGTGGCCGGTCTGGTGCGGGTGAGCCTGCGCAACACCAGTCTGGAGGAGACGTGCGAGAATGCGATCCGGTGTCAGAACTCACGCTACCGCAGCATGGACGGCAGCTGCAACAACCTGAAGCATGGCCACTGGGGCCGGGCGGAGACCGCCCTGCAGAGAATCGGCATGGCGTCCTACGCCGACGGTACGCTTGTCACTATAAGTCTCATGTGAGAGAGCGAGAGAGAGAGACACATGCAGCCTCTCCAAAAATAGAGGGTGTCAACGTTCTGAGATATAAAGCAATGAGGGAGCAAGGCACAAATGAAAGTTTTATCTAAATCAATGCATGAACTCTTGAGTTTGAAATATGCTCACTTATATCATTTAAACCCACGGTGTGCTCTGTTTTTATCTATTTAAAGTCAATTCTACCTTTCCAAAGAGGACATTGTGCTAGTTTTATTTCTGAAATCGGCTACCATTTACACAGCGGCGTCACCACATATTTTCTACTGAAGGACGACAGGCTGCGATCCGATGTTGACCGGGGCGGGGGGGGGCAAACTTAGCTGTCTTGGGGAGCGCTATCAGGGCCGGTCAACACGACTACATTTTGAGACATTGACATAGGTCCATAATTTTAAGCGATAGCAAGGCCAAAAATCTGGGCTTAGTGGCATAGTTTGGAGGACGTCCATCTGGCTTCAACTGTCGGGGGGCCACATTACCTCGTCTCCCCCATCGCTTCTTTCGACGCGCATGCACTCACATGGTGTAAAGCATGTTTTCATCACATAGCAGCACTACTCTCTTGTGAGTGATGAATGTCGATTTGTTCCAATATGTGTAGGTAGATACAAACATGTCCTTGTATGATCATGCTCCATTGCACTTTACCTAGTTTCTGGAGAGAGAAATGTCATCGATACTTTTATCATGACAAATTGGTCCCTGATCCTCATTCACAACACAGTGCTTTGCATTTTAACAGAACAATCCATAAAAAATAGATAAGCACTGATATTAACATCAACTGAATACGTCAGGGTGTAACGTGTTTGTCATATAAAATGCAAATTTTTTCATCCCTCTGCAACAGTCACAATACAAGGCCAACGAAACGTTCCTGATGTTGTGATCCATCATATCAAAGCCTTTGTTTTGAAACACCTCAGTGTCTGCAAGCTTGCTAACCATTTGAAAGGCTCAGCTTCATCCCATCGCATCGGTGGGATTACTGTCGCCGAGCGTTTAGGTGATGTCGCCTCTTCAGCATTCTTGTGCGTGCTTGCTTAGGTCACCGCTGACGACACGTGACTGTTGATGACGTCACTCTTTCCAAAACTCTGACTAGAGAAAGAGTGAGGGAAAGAAGGAGAGAGATATAAAAAGAGAGAATGAAAGAGAGAATGAAAGAGAGAATGAAAGAGAGAAAGAGAGGTAATACTATGACAGGAAGGATCTTTTCGATACTGGAGGGGGAGTGGAGTCCTGGACAGATTGGCAAATACATGCTAATACAAACTCTACAAGAGCCCAAAGTTCAGGGATGATCCTGGTCTGGAAACCCCCCGGGATCTCCACCCATGACTAACACCATCCGTCCGCCAGGTCTGCTGGAGCCAAGGCGAGCGTCGGACGGAAGCGAACTGGCATCGGCCAGGGTCGTCAGCATGGTCACCATCCCCACCTACCACTCAGAGAACGTGCAGCACAGCATGCTGCTGATGCAGTGGGGACAGTTCTTGGACCACGACATCACGCACACGCCCATGATCGAGAGTGAGTAACAGGCCCATGACCTCACGCACTCTCTTGTTTATAGAGAGCTGCACTAGTATTAGTCAAAATGACTTCAATCCAACGCTCGCTTTATGTTTTGTTCTGTTTGATGAATTACTGTTCTATGTTTTTGAGAACATAAGCAATTGTCAGCAGAAAATAGTCTGCCTCACCAGGTAGCCTCGATACAATCTTAGTTCGACAGGTTGAACAGAAAACGGCACTCGATTGCCAGTGCTATCGGCCATCTCATGGCTCCAACTTCAAGGCCGCAGAAAGAAAGGGTCTGTTGCTCCCACTCATGACATTATTCAAAACACTGCATACCTCATCGTAGCGTGGAAGGTAAAACCAAACCACGAAATATGCAAGGTTTGGTCCAATCATTCATATACACTGACTTCTGAAAGAGCGGTATGCCAATTGGATCCATGGACCAAAAAGAACTTAAACAGCAGTACAATTTCAAATGGGTGGACCAGATACAGATTCGTGGCATTACCTACTCTCGCACTAACTCTAACATCAGTGAACTCAATCTAGACAAAAAGTTACCAGCTTTAGAGAAAGAAATCAACCAATGGAAAAAACGTCATCTAACACCTATTGGGAAAATCACTGCGATTAAAGCATTGCTCCTTTCAAAGCTTGTCCATCTTCTAACAGCGTTACCAAATCCATCTACGATATATGTGAAAAAGATCGAGTACCTTTTGTTCAAGTTCCTTTGGAGTGGTAAGCCGGACCAAATTAAACGCTCGAAAATCATCCAGCGATATTCAGCCGACGGTCTTCAGATGGTGGATATAAGCGCGTTTATATGCAGTCTCAAACTGTCTTGGCTACGGAGAGCCATAGAATCATCTGCAGACTGGGTCAGAGTTGCAAAAATTCAATTTCCAGAACCATCCAAATTGTTAACCTACGGAAATACAAAATTAATGCAAATTAAGAATCAAGTTCAAAACCAATTTTGGGTAGATGTGCTTCAGTCGTTAATTTATTTTAATAATACATACCACCCGGTGCCCAAAGAAATGCTTACCGAAACAATATGGTACTCTGATTTAACTAGATATAAAAAAATCATGTGTCAAAGAATGGGACGAAAAGGGGCTGAGATTTATAGGAGATTTGATCAATCCAGAAAATGACAATCTACTCACTCGAGAAGAAATTAAATGTCATTATCGAATCTCTATGACATTTTTGTGCTACGAGGCATTAACTAGAAATCTACCAAATGAAGTGCGCCACTCTGGCATGCAAGTTGCATTCGAAAGACCGAACATCCCGCAGTGGCTAAAAATTTTCACTCAGCAACGTAATTTGAACCGCTTTTGCTATAGACAGTTTGCCGTCTCCAAAGGATCAAAAAGTAATAATAATTCAACTCATCGTAAATGGCAAAGGGATATTGGGTTTTATAAACCTGGAACATTGTTAGATCTAAAACAGGCGACAAAAGAACCGTATCTGTTATATTTCCACTACCGTATAACAAATAGAATGATCACAACTAACCATTTTTTTCACACGATAGGTTTATCCAGGACATACTCTTGTACTCTCTGTTCTGAAAGCATTGAGACAATAACTCACTTGTTTTGGAATTGTCGAATCGTTCAAAAATTTATTCAAGATATTCAAATCAAGCTGGAACACAGTTTTCATGTGACACTTCAAATAACTGAACAATCTTGGTTCTTCCTACAACATCTAGATCCGATCCAAAAACTAATAGTAACATTAGCAAAATCTATCATATATAAAGCTCGTAACATCGGAATTAAATCTGAAGTGACCCATTTTACTCATGCACTGAGAATGGAGGTAAAAAAGAACAAAGTATCAGTAGAATGAGAAACAACTTGGATGCATTTGATGGAAAATGGAGCAGGCTTAGTGGAATCGTGGAACGCCAGGAACTTTATAGCCGGGCTTTTCGAACTGAACGCAAATTCGTATGATGCTCACATGCCCATATACTGTGTGGATTTGTGCAGTACATATGTGAATGTGAAAAAAATTGCATATCAATCGAATCCCTGTGACAATATAAGCAGAATGCAAGCAAAAAAAGACTTCTGAAAGAGCTAGCATACTTTTTTGAAAGTTCAAGTCCTCTTTGGCGGTTTTTCTTGAATAGTTGAGCACAAGACCATTATATGCAGTGAAAAAATCCTCCTCGACAAATGCGCTTCCTCTGCATATTCACTTACCACAGGTGCAGGGTCATTGATATGGCTCCTCAGGGTTAGCGCCGTCGTTTGCCAACTTCATATTTTTTTTCTTCGTATGAGCTCATTGAGATGACAATGGAAAGACAGCACAAATGCTGTGCAACAAAAAAATTTCCCACGTATTGAGGGTGCCGATCTTGCTATGAATAACACCATCTGAACTGGCTTTGCTAATTGCCTTGCCAGAAACATGAGCACCGGAAACTTCAAGCACCGGCCTTTGACTTTCGACATTTTATTTTTCACAGCCGACAACGGTATCAAGATCAGCTGCTGCAAGTACGGAGTTCGCATTCCTAAGAGTGACATCCACGCGGAGTGTTACCCCGTCGTGCTGCCTGCCAACGATCCGTTCTACAAACAGTTCGGCGAACAGTGCATGGAGCTGGTGCGGTCTGTGTACGCGCCCCGGCCCAGCTGCTACATGGGACCCCGCGAACAGGTTAGTACCACACACCGCCGCCAGGCCGGTCAGTCTCTGTTAGTTGATGTTCTTGACTGAGGGCAGAAAATCTATGAAGGTATTCTTTGATGAAATATGAGAATAGTTCAGACCAGTTGCAAGGTGGCTGTATCGCAGTCACCGCATGCGAAGATGAAGCAGAAGCACTGGTGGATGCGAAATCAATCGCTGCACCCAGGAGCATTTACTTGCTAATGGTGCGCTTGATGACAGCCTAGCTATACTGGGTACTGGGTATAGCAACATGCTCGACCTATGAAACCTCAATTGTCTTAATATCTCGCAGTTGGCTTGGCTGTTGCATTTGACAAAAATTCATAGGATTGAACGTCTTTGTAGCCAGTTGAAGGCGAGAGAGCTGAATGGAATCCATAAACACGCGCCAGCAGCAATCACGTAATTTCCGTTAAAATGGAATATACAGTAAATGTTATGGTCAATGCGATCAGAGCATGGTATACATATTAGCAATGGGTACACACATGTCGTACAGTATAAAAAGATCGAGCAAATTAAATAACCCCAAATAGCAAAATAACAGCTGAACATTTACTGCGCTATGTGTACACTCACATACTGATGAAATTCAGGCTATGCACTTATCAAAATATTCAACGGACCGTGGCAGCACCATTCGCGAAATCCGATAACCTCTTCAGGAGCCGGTCCTGAGCGGCACCCCGAGAGCTGATATCACCTGATAAATTCCGCTGCTGGTGCGGCCAGTAGCCCTTCGTCAGCGCGCCACCTCCACTATTTTCATACATGTTGGATCCCAAACCCGAGCAGAAAAATTTATGCAATGCCATCATCGATGGTCTTGCGAAGGCCATATGTGTAGCGTGCACTGAAACACCATCGTTCACACTAATGTTCAGTTCTTCTCAGGCTAAGGCGAGTGTGATGGCCGTGATCTTCGCTGTGATGATAAGGGTGAGACTCCCTTCTTTCGTTCCCCTCATCTTCCTCATACCTCCGCTCCCTGCATATAGCAATTAATAAGCTCACTAAAAAGCTAATCAGTCCGGTGACACACGCTGACACGCCAACGATACCGGATATGTGGAATTCATGTAGGTCATTCACAAGCTTACTTTTAGGTGGCCAGTAGACTTCAATAGTTAAGACCAAGCCAGTGATCAACAAGCATAGAGAAAGAACTAGTAAGCAGAGCATCGGTAACAGTCCAATTCTCCTGAATGAACTTTCTATGACAAGCCACACAACTTTTTCGCCAACTGAATGGTAAGCATCGTTAAGTGTGCGCCTGGGATGAACCAGCGCATGCAGTATGCGTATTATCATCTTGGTTGTTGTTGTTTAAACTGCTTAAAACTAGCTAGTTTAGGGTGCTGCATCTGTAGCTCTGCTGAACGCTTGTTCGACATCCTTAGCAGTTTCTGTTTTGCCGGTATCCTTTGTCATTGCGTACTGATTTTTTTTAACGTAACTCTACCTGTAGGAGTGACCGGAATGCTCTTCGTTTCATGTTATAACGAGCCCCAGAATTCCAAAACATTCCACCGCGGCAACTCCCAAGATTCTGCGTAGTAATTTCCTTCGTGTGATATCAATGGAGTATCTCAGCTGCATTTGGCAGCAGACTTGGAGTTATTACGTCCCTATTGTATGCCTCACTATCAGACCAAAATCACACTCCCAGTCTACCACGGATCACTTAAAAACTGCCATCCCAATCGATTAGAGATGCTGCTATCGCTTCAGAGCGTTAAAAACTCTAGCAAATCTGCATCAGTTTTCATAATTTAGGGCTGCATAGGGTATATCGTAAAATAAAGCAAGTTTTGGCACGTGCATTTCAATGCTGAACTATTTCGTTGTCTGCAGGCTTTCCATTACTAATTGGTTTGTGAGCTTGGATCAGCGCCCACCCGCGACCATGACGCGTATGTATAGTTATTCTGATGATTTTTAGGTGATATGGTTTTGTATGCGCTTCGCTCAGGTCATTTTATAGCCCTTCAGAATTAAAACCCAAGCCTCCGAGGCACCTTTGCCATGGTGGGGGTATTCGAACACCCCCTCGAACTCAGCACTTATGCGGGATAGCGAAAAAAAAGCGAAGGCTGGTGGATAGCTCATACGAATTCATGAAAAATAAATCATTTACGTACTCAGGTCAATATTGAGGTCATGACAGGTCAAAGAAAGTGACATATTAGAGAAGAATTTCTGGTCTCTAATGTCTGATATAATTTATTTGATATCGTTTTTTAGGCACAACTCGCTTCCTGTCGTTACGGCAAATCGAATGATGTATGATATGACTAAACAAGGTCAAAACATTGAAATGACCTGACCTGAGGTCAGGTTTAGGTCACTGTCTGATCTAGGATAGTCAATATGCATATCGATTGACTCGCAATACCAATCCAAACATAATGGCATCAAAATGAACGCTTGATCGTCATTTCCGGCAAAGTTATTAGCCCAAGTCTGAAAACCTGCTAAGTAGCCCCAAATGAACTCTCAGAGGTCACAGGTCAAAAATTGCAAGATGTTCCTGGAAAAGGACCCAGGAAACTACGATTTGGAGAATATGAAGGTATTTAAAGAATGTGCCAAATTCATATTTTCAATGGAGAGGTCATGATCTGTATCTGACCCTAGGTCATCGGCATCAAAAATACCGGAATAGCACTCATTAGGAATAACACTCATTTGTAGTGTTCATTAGGCTCATTATGTAATATGAGTTTCAATTGGGTAGATAAACCCTATCCTTACTTATGCTATCTTAAACTTTTTTGGAAGTTAGGCCGTTTGATCTGCACTGGTAACCTGACATGAGATGATCTGACCTTAATGTTTTGTGAGAAGTTTTAGAACTGATCAAGGATAAGGTGCACCAAGTACCAAGTACCAAGGGGTTTTCTGGTGCCGCTGAAAAAACCGAGGGGGACGTTTAAACACCCTCTACCGGGGCGAGGGTTAAAGTGGATCATCTTGGCCCGTACTGCTCAGTCAACCACCGCAGTTTCTCCAATCTCCCAACCACGACTGCCGCCGCGAGCATCCAGCAATTTGCACGGCATTCGCGCCGAATTTACTTTATCTTACATCGATACACCGCACCTGGACAAGCTAAGCCTTGCACGCATGGTTGGCGACATAATAAGTGGCTGATTTGGGCTCCCTTTTATAATTCTTCAGGCCATTCCACTGTTTGTGGCGGGCTTGAAGTCCAGCTGTGGCTCTATACGTTACTTTGCAATGATATAAATTTTGGTGGCGTGATGGAGTCAAGAGGGAACCGGGTCGAACCGCGAAGCCACCCATACATGCATCCTCGGGTGGGAGGGGTGGGACTTTTCAAGGTGCTCTAGATCGTACTGCGAGGGCACGGATAAGGGAATGGGACGGAAGGGGGGACTTTTCAAGATTCACCGGATCGCTTCGCACGAGCACGAAGACATGCATCTTAGAGCGGAAGGGGTCGAACTTTTCAAGGTGTGCTAAATCTCAAAGCGGGAGGACGGATACATGTATCCTCGAGCGAAAGGGGTGGGACTTTTCAAGAGGTGGCAAACACTGTATGAGAGTACCTATCAAATGCTCCATCAGGGGTTCCTTTTCCTTTTTCGCACTCTGAATCTGTTTATATACAGTTAAAAAAAGAGCAATCTCTCTCACTATTTCCCTTTCTCTCTCTCTCCCTCTCTCTCTCTGTCTCCCTCTCTCTTTATAAATATATGAATAAAAAAATAAAACATATACATATGTTGTGTGTATGTGTAGGGATTGTAGGTGTGTCTATATGTATATGTGTGGGGGGTGCATGTGTGTATGTATGGTATGTATGGGGTGTATATGTGTTTGTGTGGGGGTGTATGTGTGTATGTATGGTATGTATGGGGGTGTATATGTGTTTGTGTGTGTGTGTGTGTGTGTGTGTGTGTGTGTGTGTGTGTGTGTGTGTGTGTGTGTGTGTGTGTGTGTGTGTGGGTGGGTGGGTGGGTGGGTGTGCGGGGAGATCGATCAGCTGGGTACCGAATATATCAGTGTGGATGTGGATGCATTGTGAGAATCCCGATTCATTAGAACCACGCATCCGCAAATGGGTCGCCAACATTGATTCATGAGGTCAGAAAGAGGTGGAAATGAGTAAGAACAATAGTTGCGATGTTACCACCATCATCAGTATGCAGAGGCTAGGATATAATTTTGGGAATCCCAGCGCCAAGGCCTCAATTGCATTCTTCCGCTCCAAGAGATGTCAGCACTGAGGCTTTATTTTACTGGTTTATGCAACTGCGAGGACCTTTACAAGGACATGATGAGGGAAGGGGAGGGCAGCGACCCTTAAGCTTAATAACAATGGGAGGCATCCTTAAACTAAGGGACTCTGACCGACCAATTTGATTTCGCCGCTTTCCTCTTTCTAATATATCTTCGCCCCTATTGGACTTTGGGGATCACCTTCAGTACTCTAGCACTTTTGGTTCTATACGAGGATAGTTCATGCATTTTTATGTGACCGGCCTTAAGAACAAGTGTGCTTCCTTACCCCACCGGACATGGCTTGCAGTGGCATCTCTGCACCGCTTGTTATGGCGGTAACGCAACCACAATGTGTGAGAAATATGGCGCTTTTAAAGAATATCAAGACAAATTGAGTGGCTGAGAGAGGTCTTTTTCCCTCCTTTTGTATCCGCCAGTGATGGGGGTGTCTCCTTCAACTTGCTCATAGTTTCAGTGTCCCTGTAAAACAGTAGCCAAAAGGGAACCTTCTATTATATGGGCTCGCAAACTTATCATGGTATTTGATTCCATTGCAGACAACTTATTACGCATGCAATATCTGAGGAACTATATTTACACTTTGTAACGGAAAGTGGCATTGCGGGTAGCTTATGTGCTCAAATCTACGCCAAGGCTACTGAGCAAGACTGCACTCCTTTACGGCAACGGAGCTGTGATCTTGCTCTTCTTGTAATGAATGTTTCGTGACGGGGGTGCTTAGCTCGATCACACCATCTATTTTAAGATTAACTTGATCGGTTTTAAGTGGACTGGACATGTTTCTTAGCAACCACCTTGCCTAAAAAATAGTCGGACCGTATGAATCCTCTGAAAGAGATAGTGCCTTTCATGTTTTTTTAACGCATAAAAAATTATCTTTCGGTGGCTAGACGATAAATCAAACGATGTGCTTTGCTGTTCGATGCCTGGTTTTACCACCACGAGTATCCCACTGGACTGACACTAGACGATATCGCCGTTGATGCAATGACACCAACCGCGGATATTGTACCGCTGGGTCTCGGTGGCCGCCTGGTGTCATACTGTACCGCCGATCCTCGTATACCACCTGTGGCTATACTGCTCTGCAGTGCGTGCACCGCCTGGTAACATGCTGTACCGCTGATCCTCGTATACCACCTGTGGCTATACTGCTCCGCAGTGCGTGCACCGCCTGGTAACATGCTGTACCGCTGATCCTTACCGACTGCCTGTGGCTATACTGTTCCGCAGTGCGTGCACCGCCTGGTAACATGCTGTACCGCTGATCCTCGTATACCACCTGTGGCTATACTGTTCCGCAGTGCGTGCACCGCCTGGTATCATGCTGTACCGGTGATCCTTGCCGACCACCTGTGGCTATACTGCTCCGCAGTGCGTGCACCGCCTGGTAACATGCTGTACCGCTGATCCTTACCGACCGCCTGTGGCTATACTGTTCCGCAGTGCGTGCACCGCCTGGTAACATGCTGTACCGCTGATCCTTACCGACCACCTGTGGCTATACTGCTCCGCAGTGCGTGCACCGCCTGGTAACATGCTGTACCGCTGATCCTTACCGACCGCCTGTGGCTATACTGTTCCGCAGTGCGTGCACCGCCTGGTAACATGCTGTACCGCTGATCCTTACCGACCACCTGTGGCTATGCTGCTCCGCAGTGCGTGCACCGCCTGGTAACATGCTGTACCGCTGATCCTCGCTGGCCACCTGTGGCTATACTGTTCCGCAGTGCGTGCACCGCCTGGTAATATGCTGTACCGCTGATCCCCGTATACCACCTGTGGCTATACTGCTCCGCAGTGCGTGCACCGCCTGGTAACATGCTGTACCGCTGATCCTCGCTGGCCACCTGTGGCTATACTGTTCCGCAGTGCGTGCACCGCCTGGTATCATGCTGTACCGGTGATCCTCGCTGGCCACCTGTGGCTATACTGCTCCGCAGTGCGTGCGCCGCCCGGTGTCATACTGTACCGCAAGGTCTCGCTGTGCCTCCTGCGCCGTTGGCGATACTGCACCGCCAAGAGATACTCTGTTCATTGGAACACGTGTTAACTTCCAGAACCTATCTTGCAAAATTTGTGTTTAAGACCTGATCAAGAGTGTTTCTTGCACAATCTACGCTTCTATCCCTATTCCTTAATTATTTAACCACTCTATGTTCTACATGTGTGGTTTGGGCTCGCCCAGAGACCGGGTTTTGGGTTCGGGCTGGCCCAGGGCCCAGGTTTGGGGTCTGGCTCCAGCTGAAGCCTAACTTACTCCCCACTCCCGACCGATGCCACATGATTTCAGCAGTCGGTGTGCCGTTAAGTGCAAACATTATTAAGCCGCCCCGACAAAGCAATGGTCCTCCTCTTACACCAGTCAGCTCCAGTCGATTTAATGTGTTGTAGTCCTTGATTGAACTTGAAATGTATCGTTTTGTTCTGTGTGTTGATCAATAAAAGCATCATATATATTGGAAGAGAAGGTACACGCAGATGATCATGTGCGGATTGCACCCAGCGTTGGCTCAGGGTCACTTCTCTTAGGCATCGTGGTGAAGACGAAGCTTTCTTGTTGGGGGGTGGAGGGAGGGCATGGGTGGCTGGAATGCGACCTTTCAGTTTGTGCCTGACCGCAGCGAAGGGGAGGGGGGGCTCAATCACGACCCTTCTAGCACTGATTTACCCTATAAATCCACCTCTATTTTGGCCAGCTTCATCGTTTCTCCCCTTACATTATATTAGGAAGTTCTTACTCTTTCAGTGATAGGTAGTATGTATTTATCGATTTGCCTGCTGCAGCTAGCACATTAGCGTAATTCCTTCATAAAAACATGCATTTTTCCGTTCACCAGCATGGCTCACTTCCCGTTTGCTCATACATTACCATAAACCACCAACTGCTTCCTGATGGATCATTTTTAACCACTGCCGGGTGCCGAGGACGACCTTACCGGCGCAGTCGCTGCGGGGGCGGGGTTCCGCTGTTCTGGGTCACCACTCAGCTGACCCCACGCCACGGGCGGCAGTAAACCTGCTCAACCCGATCGGCTGACGTCATAGCAGTGACGTACAGCCAGTGGCGGATCGGGGGAGGGGAGGGGGATTTATTTGGCTCCACAACCCCCCGTCGATTTCCCCAGTGTTAAAAAACACAATATTTTCATGATGTATTTTGTCCTGTTGCCTCCCCTGAACAACCGACGTAGATCTGCCACTGAGCCCAGTACATCCAAGGTGAGTTATTGAATACAGAGATGGTGATGAGCGTCGCTTAAGCGGTGGTTGGCAGTGGAATATATCACTGTTCGGTACTGCGCTTACTGTCAGCGGTTGGTTCTGTATCCTTTTTACTAGCTGGTATTGGATTTGAATTATCTCATGGCCTATCCCTTAGCGGGAAGAGAAACAAACGGGAAAAGGAAAAGAGACATGGAACCAAGCGGCATCATGAGACACAACATTGTTTCGCAACAGTTTCTAAGTCAAATCTGGAGCCATAGGAACCCACCTAATATACCCTGAATTAGAGCCAGAGCCTGAGTCAATGAAATCGCGGCGGCCCCGGCTCTGGACTGGGGCTGGGGACGATATTTAGAAATATCACGCATAGTTTGTACTGCACAGAAAGAATCAGCTGATTAAAGCAATCGTTATGGATCCATGAGGGGAGGTTTCAGAAAGTAGGCAAATGGAGAACGTCCTCACCTATCCAGGGATTGATCCAGGTGGTAAATGGAGGCATGCTCACCCCCATCATGGGCAGAACCAAGGGGTGCGTGCAGAATACACTCACTCCACCCCTCCTCCCATCAGGGGTGGATCTAGGGGGAAAGCGCAGAATGTGCTCACTCCGCCCCTCCTCCACCAGGGATTGATCCGGGGGTGGGTGCAAACATGATCACCCTTCACCCGAACATTCTCTTTCACCAAATATAGCCGAATAATGTGATCAGACTCGTTGCTATCATAGGTACAAATATTTCTAAGATATATAAATTTTCATGGCAGATTGGTCAAACATTTCGAAAATCATCCTACAAGAGATATGTGGAACATTTTTGACGCTGAGTCACTCCGTGAAATCTTTATTTGATTTGGGCTATATTCTTTAAGCTACAACTTCCGGAAAACGTACCCAACAATTGCAAGAAAAGTTGACGGACAAGTGCAACATATTCCTAAAACATACCCGGCTAATTAATGGACTGTGAACAATATTTTCTCACTCTGCAAAGTGTTGAAAACTATGAAGTAATGCGAGATACTTGAAAACAGGCCAAAATAAAACTTTTCAGATGCTCCCAACGCTGTTTGAACCAGCCACATACCATCTTTTACAAACTCCACTGGCACGCTGTTCATAGTGTTCATACCACAAAATCCCTCGAGCTGCTTGTGACTAACAATCTTCAGTGTCGCGTCCATTCACCATTCCGAGTCGAGTGCAGGACTGATAAGGCTGTGTCCGCGAAATCGGGGAGCGGCCGTGCCAGGACATCCCATAGATGGCGCCTGACAGTGCCTGGCTCCGATCGGTGCCAATGCCGCGGAGACGACCTCGGTGTCACCTCTCTTGTCCAAGCATTCCTGCTGCAGGATCGTCCAGTCAGGGCCATCTTCTCAGAATGTCACGGATACGCATTCAGCAGTCAACAGCTAGATGGCAGTGTTGGGTTATAGCATTTAAGACTGTGGCGGTCTCTCATGACAATGCTTGACACCACACATGTCTGCGTCGTGTAAATGCTTCATAAATTAAGCATGAGGGCTTGAGAGGCGTCAAAATTTACACCTTGTGACAATTAAAGGACCAAGATTTGAAAATATCAAGACATTCGATGTACCATTTGGTTGTTCTACAATTATGATAGCATTGTTAATAAATGACATAAGCTCTAGGGACCTGGCCACCGAATTTTAACAGGGGGAGACGCACCCTGGTCTGGTGATGATCTGGGAGGAGAAAGAGGGGTGAGGGGCAAATGTTGAACACGTTGGCTGTCTTTGAAAACGCCAATAACCATGCATCAAACGACAATGCATCAATACACATTTACGTAGCTCCATACATGTAATTGGAAGAAAATGCAGAAATCTAGGCCCAGTACCCAAAGTTTTGGGGGGATGTGTTCCCTGATTCACGAGTTGGGGAGACCCGTCGGTGTATCCTCCTCCCCCCTGCCTTCGACGTCCATTGGAAAAACATGAAACTCAGTAAAACTAGCGGCTAAAACCATAAGCAGAATATAAATGTGCGGAAAGGGGAATGGGTAACAAATCACAGACCTACAGAAAATAGCTCGCTACCAGGAGAAAGGTAAATGTTAGAGGACCTAGAAGTCTTGAGAAAGCTGATCTGTCCTTACTGATATCATATTATCTCAATGAGGTAGCGGCAAGGTGGTAATTCCTTTCTCTATGAGCAAACTTGATCAAGGAACCTGAAATAGACAAGAAACATTTGATTAATGCATAGTTCGACCATAATTAGGCAAATACCTACCTCATTACGGAAATACTGCGCGAACAAGGAAAATGAAATCGGTTAGATAAAATATTTCCAGGGTTAAATGTTCTCCAAAATTACAACTACTCAGGTTCCTAAGTGGATTCAGGGGGCAGGGTCGGGGCATTCCCCCTGATTAACCCTCGGCACCCCCTGGAATGGTCACGGTGCCCCTCTGAAAGCTCGCTGGTGCCCCCAAAAATGTCCCTTCCTCCCTAGGGTGCGAGTATCGGCGCGCCCGCGAGAGGACCTGGCACCTACCCGATAGACCTTGCTGCCTAAAAGCGGCGCCCATCCCGATCACGTACCCCATCGGAAATCCTGAATCCTCCTATGTGCAGGTTTACTGGCATTCAGATGCTCATGATCGAACAAAACTGCACCATCTATTACAACCAAGAGCAGTGCAACTTGTGAAAAACATTAGGAAATCAATACCCTTTGACCACCATTCAATTCGAACGACCCTCGGTGGCGTTGAATGGTATCTCAAAACACTCGTGCAGCCAGGGGCGCCGCCACGGAATTTTTACAGGGGGACGGACCCGGGATGGTACTGACCGGGGCAGGCGAATTTTGAGCATATTCGGTGCCTGACAGCATTATGATGATGGGCCAGGGCATTTTTTAAGGAAGTCAGTGGGGGGGGGGTATTTCTTGTGCTGGCCATTATAGTGTCTTCAAGGGGTCAAGACCCCATTTTGAGGGAGTTTGATAAGACTTAGACATGTAAGTGTTAAATGTTTCTCAATTTTTTAGTTGTTCCAAGTCTAGAGATTATAGATGCTGCCAAGGGCTGCCAGGTTTTTTTCAGCGGAAAAGGTCAAACCGAGTTAGAAAAAGGCCAAAGAGGGGCAAAATGTTATTTCCACTAAAATAGCCAAATAAACACCACAAAAGCCAGATTTGAAGCTAAAACGACTCCCAGCGGTAGTCATAAAATCACAGAAAAGTGACTTGTATCAATGTTTAAAACTAATTGTTGACAGTTTGATATTGACTTGACGCAATATTTTTAGCACACTGCCCATCTAATAGGAAGCCAGGGGTGCCCTTCTAACCTCGCGTGGGCATCGAATGATTTTATCCATATAACCAGAACATTTTTGGGATCATCAATCACCGCCCCCCCCACTTTTTGACGAGCAATTTCCTTATCTCAGTCCAAATGGGAGTAAACCGGAAATTTGTATAACCAGCCGCTGCGGAAGGCAACGAGGAGCCCAAATTCGAAAACGTTTTTGTTACTAACGTGAAAAGTTTGCTGTCTGCATCAGGTTGAAGTTTGGCTGGCCCCTCACTTTTTGCCGGCGGCGACGCTTATGTATTCTACCACCACAATAATAAACAAAAAGGCTAAGGACTTCATACCGCCACACCAGCAACCAGTCTTACGCACTTTGACTACACCGTGTCCCGTCTAATCCACGGACGAGCTCTTAGCGCTGACAACTGACTGCGTGTGAAACGAGAGCATCATGCAATGTCACAGTACTGGCTGGGACGTGGGCTTCCGGTCGGATAGAACAGGATGTTTGATTGGTTGTAGGCCAGCGTTCTTCTCCAGCGTTGTGATTAGTTGATGCTGAGGCTGCTTTGCCGGGATTTCCCTTAACTATGCGCTTTGTTTCGTCTTCGCACGATGGAGTAGACAGCCACGGGTGAAATTTTTTTAACACAATTGTTGTGGATTGCCGATTTGGGACCAGAAATAGAACAAAGTTATAATTATCGGGTGGTGTTCTATCTTATTTTCGTGAGGCGAGTCTGTATTTGGTCAATTTTGTCATCGGCCTATTTCACTGGGGGGGGCAATTTCAGGGCACTGGGGGGCATTTTGGCTGACTGGGGGGGCAAATGGCCCCCCAGTTAACATGTTAAAAAATGGCCTGTGATGGACCCAAAAATTGGGGGGGACATCCCCCCTGGTTGGCCAACACGGGGGACACGTCCCCCATCCCCCCCGCTTTCGGCGCCCATGCGTGCAGCCGTTCACGCCCTGTTCCTCTGGCTTCAGATGAACCAGATCACAGCCTACATCGACGCCAGCAACGTCTACGGCTCGACGGAGCACGAGATGGAGGAGCTGCGCTCTCACAAGGGAGGTCTGATGAAGTTCCGCCCCATCAACGGACACCCTCACCTGCCACCCGACTCTTTCACCTGCAAGGATGTCAAAAAACCGGAACACACCTGTTTTAAAGCTGGTGAGTAAAGTGGGTGGTTAGATGAGTCACTCATGCATTTTAAAGAGGATTATTGATGCAGCATGCACGTGATGAGAATAGGGCTCAGCCAGGTGGTAGAGTGAGGTAGACGGACATTCCCAATGCAGTATTTGTGGTCTCAGTTTGAAGCAGCAGATGCATGGTGTGTTTTTTGTGTGCGGGTGCTTTAAATATTTGTTAAAGCGTTTAATCACCACTTTTGTTTGCATGAACTGGCGGTTTTGAAGCTGAGACTAGGTCAACGACTAGTCTGATGGGCCCTTTCTACGTTTTTCACAGTCCCCGATTACCCGCGGCTTATTCGTCAGACACGAAACCCTCAAATCGTTTCCGGAAAATGGCCCCATGAGTGGAAATCATGCAGGAACCACCCTGACCCACACGCTCGTCAAGAGCCTGACCTCAGTCTTTGGGCGCAGGTGACGAGCGGGTTAATGAACAAATCGACCTTGTCGTGCTGCATACCATCTGGATGCGGGAACACAACAGACTGGCTCGCGGCCTGGCCAATATCAACCCTCGCTGGAGCGACGAGAGGCTGTTCCAGGAGGCCAGGAGGATCGTGGCTGCAGAGATGCAGCATATCACCTATAACGAGTTCCTGCCAATTGTGTTGGGTAAGTCGGCAGAAGTGAGACTGATCGGTGTCAGGTGTATCGTTTCAGCTGGTCGCAGCTTCAACAATTCGCTGTTGTCGCTTATTTTCAACGTTTGTGGTGTTCTGATTGTTTTGAAAAGGCTGTGGCGGGAAAATAGGTGGAGGATGATTATGCAGGATATCCTTACCGAACAATAGGGTTTTTCCTGAATCCTGATGGTGTTCTCTAGCGCTCCTCAAATATCCAAATGGAACAATAATGGTACATACGCGTCAAGTATGAATGTTATGCATACCCATATTGTTACAATAACGGCTCGTTCTTCACCGGTGGGGTTTTACAACAGACGTCCTTGTGACATTGCTCGAGATATTGTCATGCGTGAGCGTTCATTATCTGCAGGAAAAATTGAACTTGTACCTGACATCATGCCTTCAATCTCAGAATACTTATTCGAAATGGTGGTTTGAACGGTTCTCAAACTTTACAAGCAGAAACTTGCTTTCACCCCCGTTCAAATCAAGATATTCGATTCATACTGGCCTTGAACAGCGTGGGCACGAATATGTAGTTTTTTACCGACGGCAGCTGTTGCTTTTTTTAGAAACGATGGGTGAGGTGGGCCCGTGTAAAATAAATTGTATGAACAGCTGCCCTCGCTGCAGGTTACGGTGGATAGGTGAATGCAGCCAAATCCGGCCTTTTCTCTTAGTTACTTCAGGAAGTATCCACAAATATAACGGGTGATTGCTGTAACAGGTAGAGTGCGAATAGGCTAGGTTCCAATCTGGTGTCTGCTACTTAAAAAGAAAATATATTTAATTCACGACACATAATTGTGTTAATCCAGCTCAAGTTGTTCATTTCATTTTAAGGCCAATCAAAAAGACGTGATATTTATTTTTTCAAACTGGTGTAAAGGTTTAAAAGGGTGGCAGTCCTGTTGTTTCTTATTAACGCATTTTAAGGTTTTATCGAAAGTGCTCGTTAACGCCACTTCTTTTCACTTCTCAGTTATTTGGTGATTGATATGTAAAAATCGTAACGTGATCGTAATACAGTCTAGACCTGTTAAAGTCTCCACGTGATCTTCAAACCATTCTTCCCTGTTATTCGATGGTACTTCGTTTTCAGTTCTTATTTTCTGAAAATATTGCTTCGTGTCTAGGTTGGTCTGGATGAAGAGCTAAATAATCTTAGACTCATGACTAGTGAATTTCATCAGGACTGCTAGTTGCAGCCAGCATTTGAATCTCGAAAAGAATGCTTAAACACAGACGTATAACGACGGGTCATTCAATCCGCTCATGCTGCATCGCTTCTTGCTAGAACTATAAAACATAATAATGCATGTTTTGGTGCCAGACTCTGATGAAACTGTGTCTGATATTCCCACTGAGCACCTGACATTGGAAATAAACCGGACAGAAAAGCTGTAAATCTTTGTCTTCGAGCTAAGTGAATAGAACACAAATACAGTATGTCCCTTCTGCGAGTTATCCCGCCTTACCAGATACCGTCCTTCCCTCAGGGCACCGACACATGGAGAAGACAAACTTGCTGTCACCGAAGAAGAGAGGTTTCACACGATACTATGATGCCGGCCTGAACGCCGGCATCACTAACGAGTTCTCCACCGCTGCATTCCGGATGGGCCACACTCTCATACCCGACAATATTATGTAAGCAAATTCCATTCCAGAGTTCGGACGTGCAAAAATGCTATCGGCGAGTTTACCCGTCATCATGACTTCATGGCTGATGAGAACGATTGTTCTAGACCTCTGAAAGTATAGAAGTTACTTTGGCTTTTGAAATGACGTTTTGAATGGGTCTTTGTACACACATTTCATACACAGCCGGCGGACGCTTGAACAAACTTGCTGTCCTCGTGCAAAAAAACTTAGGTTCGTATCTAGGCCTGTTGCTCGCGTCGAGGCAAAAGTCCACTGTGGACACAAAAATGTTCATTAACGTGGTGTCTGATAACTGTTTATCGCAGTCATGAACTCTAAACCAGTACAATCTTTTTAGTGCCTCTCTTCCCGTGATAAGCCGAGCGGTGGATTACCTCAGAAGCGCGGCCCTTAGTGAACGTAATCCTCTCGTCCCTGTCATTTATTTGTTTGATGGCTTTGGACTCACGTTTTTGTTGCACACCCTGGTTCCAGTTCAATGACGGGGGTGGGTGACAAAGAGAAGGTGACACCGCTGCACCGGACGCAGTTCACGCCGTTTGACCTCTACCGCAAGAACGCACTCAGCGGACTGATGCGCGGCCTGCTGGAGATGCCCAGCATGAAGTTCGACAACGCCTTCAGCAAAGAGGTGGGGGCTGGAGGAAAAGAGAGAGAGAGAGAGAGAGAGAGAGAGAGAGGGTAGGAATGCGGATGATAGAACATATTGGGATGCTACATTGGAAACATGAAAGGAGCTAAAGTTGAAATGAATTACGGAGACTTACCTTTTGACTTAAGAAATGACAAGTGTTGTATATTAGTTATGTATATGATGCTTTATGTGCTTGATGTATTTGATGTTTATGATGGTGCATTTATGTATATTATATGTACTTTAGATGTATAAGGCAACCTGTCCATGCTATTTATTTGACGATTAAAAAATAAAATGAAATACAAATGTCGACTACAGTTTTATTTCAGAAAGAAAATAAAACATTTATATCAGAATCTAATGCACTTTACAAACAGCAACATGCGCATGATTATCAATACACTTATGCGCGTCTACACTATGTAGCGCAACCAGATTTCGAGGAGCCAAGGCACTGTGTTCATCCTGTCATATTGACTTGTGTCACAACACACCCTGGCGGCGACATGCAGTAACAGCGGTGCGGGTGCGTTCCGCAGTTGCTGGGACACCTGTTCCAGTTTGAGGGTCTGTTCGGAATGGACCTGGTGGCGCTGAACATTCAGCGAGGCCGCGACCACGGCATTCCCGGCTACAATAAGATGAGGGAGGTCTGTGGCATGAAGCGCGCCAAAACATGGACAGATCTTCAGGGCGATATCGATGCAGAGGTGAGCCCGAGCTGACGCCGAGGTAGAACAGCCTTGGATTGCGAGTTGAAATTGATCATAGTAATCGGTTTCTTCGTCCGTGTAAGAGAGTTTGCGTGAACTCTGTACTCATATCAACACTTCGTGTGAGTAAAAGCAGCGCTGTACGTCACCTTGGTAACTATATGCTGGAGTGCTGCTGACTCGTCCATGACGTCCCAGTGTCTCTAGGAATCACAGTGGCTGGTGAAACATTCACCATCTTTAGAGTGCCCAGATGAGCTCAGGGCTTGGTTCGTGAGGTAGGTTCTTGCCACGGAGTTTTTAGTGAAGCGCCGCGCCTCGACCTGCAACGACTGGAGGGATGGAGGTGTCGAGGAAAAACTCGAAACTGATAGCTGTCTTAGCGGTACTGCGGAGAGAACTAACCGACTCCAAAAGTTGTAAAATTTCCTCTGTGTCTCGCTAGTAAGAGGGAAAAGGACAAAAACTATGGTCGAGGGCTACAATTGCAGTGAAATGTTCTCCTTGATTCATCGGTTGGGAGAACGCTTCACTTTGTCTCCGTCGCTTTTAACGCCCATGAAAAATCCATCATGCAGCCCACTAAACCCAGTTTTAACATGACTCTATGACCCACAGTACGTTTACCTTTGTTTTGACAGACGCTGAACAAGTTCAACCTGCTGTACAAGTCTCCGGATGACGTGGACCTGTTCATCGGCGGCGTTTCGGAGCGGTCGGTAGAGGACGCGCTGGTGGGGCCCGTGTTCCGCTGCATCATCGCCGACCAGTTCGCCCGTCTGAAGGCAGGCGACCGCTACTTCTACGAGGAGGGCGGCCAGACCGGCTCCTTCACTTTGGGTAAGTGGAGAGGAGATGGATTGATAAGCTGTATAATGGAACGGAGGGAAACAAGGCGATGAACGCTAATACGGATTTCTAGATAATTTGGATCATTAATGAATGTATCCAGTGAATTTTCCGGGTAGCGTACCTACTCTTATAGAAACATCTAAATTTTATTGTATTGTGTTGTTTTATCCTTAAGCACATCCAAGCAATTTTGGTTTTAATACCTCGTGTCATAAATGGATGGAGGACGATGAAGTGGGGGAGAAGATGCATGCATAGTCATTCACATATCCATACATACAATAACTAGCAAACACAGTCGAAGTGCACAGTCGAAATGCACTTTAAAACAATAATAACCATCATCAATGGTTGTGGATTACTGATCCAGACCTGACTGTTTCTATATTCGTGACTTGGCAACATGGCTGACTGAGGCCCTTGGACCCCCCACAGCCCAGCTGGATGAGATTCGCAAGGTCCGGCTCTCCAGGGTCATCTGCGACAACAGCGAAACCGGCTGGGTACAGCCTGAGGCCATGGTCAAGCCGCATCCGGTCAGGTGAGCGCCTGGGTCTCTCACTTAAGCGCATTTTTCCGTTGTGAATAAAATAATTCAATGAAAGTAAGATGTGTCAGTAAATGCAACGTGTGCAAGTGGCGTGAAAATAACGATGCAAACACAATCACTAGACTTGTCCCCTCCACTTTCAGCACTGCAGCTCCATGCTATTCGTTGTGTTGGGAATTGTCTTAACTGTTCGAGGTGTGAGAGAAAAATATTTCAATACGTCAGATGCATCAGTTATATAATCTTCCGATTCTGTAAATTGCCATGGTGTGATTGAAGTGCCAAACTCAGGGAATAAGACCCGAAGAGGAAGTGGTTGTATGCCCCCGTCGGACCAATCACGCTATTCTCTTGTTGTGTCTCCCACCTCCCTAACACCATCAGTGATGCCAGAACTCCTTTGCGAGCATGAACTGTACCATAAGCGTAGGAACGTACGGAACGTGGGGGACACAAGGCGTATTTTTAGGTACCTAATGTTATTCCAGCCAAAACATAGCGTTAAAGGGAATGTGGCACCTTGGTCGAATCCTGGAATTTAGTGTAATTAGGCGTACTTTTAGTAAAAAATAATGAAACCACTGATGATTTCTCTGAAAAATGTACAATAAGCTCAATATTTGGTTTTAAAAATGCTCCTCTAGAAAAAGAAATAAATATCAGACTGTGGATGATGTCACGATCTGGCAACCACTACCATACTTGATAGGCTTCAAGGGCTTCGATTGGCTATGCTCATCGTGACGTCAGCATATGTCGTCACACCAGTAACTCACAACAATGGCCGCCGGCGACGGGGGGCTGAGGGGGGCTGGTGTCAGGTAGGTTTTAGCTTTTTTCTACGGAAATATCGAGTTCCAAGACAAATGAAATATGGAGTACCGGGTTTTCCGACCTGCTGTACAAATTGGCTATCTCAGTTAAAATCACGTTGTGAAGGTGCCACATTCCCTTCAAGGCTAAGACTTGAACATTTGAGGTGAAGGGCATGACCTCCCTGTCTCCTGTTCCTACGCTTTTTAGCTGTGCTTACAAATCAAGCATCTTTACAGGAACCCACGAACGGGATGCGCCAACAGCACAGCCCTGCCTGGCCTGGACCTCTCCAAATGGGCAGAGTGATGTAGTCGTCCTGCCATCTAACGGCAGGATTGATAACTTATATCTGACAGAGGGCGCTACATGCTGCGAAACTATGAATCATCCGCCATGGTGACGATTGCCGAGAAGCGTCCGTGGAGCAGGGGCTGGAGGCTGTGATATTGTCGGTGGCGCCAAGTATGAACAGACAAAAATAAACCCTTGAATTGTGGATAGAACATGTGATCTCAAAATGCTTTGGTAAAGCCAGAAATATCATCCAGCCTCCATATCTTCATGATTGTGATATAGCCTTTACAAGTGTCGTTTTGTTTTACATGCCGGAGAGACTTTGCAGAGGGTGTGAATGACCTTGTGTATGTGATGGTCTTAGATGCTGGCTGCTAACCTACATAGTTAAGAACCCCAACACAAAATGGCTCCATCTTTTGTCTGGTCACACGACCTGCCTTGGCGGACAAAAATAAGTGAGCCCTTTAAGCTACTCGACTGAAAATACCTTATCACATATTCTTAGTCTTCCCATGACCTTGTTCTTTGTCATCAGGTTTCCCCAAAGAGGTTGGGCAATAACCTCGATGCTTCGGTCGAGGGAAAAAACACGCATACGATTTAAGTGCGAATTTGGTCTGAGGCGACTCCTAGTTCATTTATTCACGCACCAAAAACAGATTGGAGATACTCCTGTATAAATCAGGTGAGAAGTATCAAATGGTCGGGAATGCAATTATTTTTGGCTTAGCGTTTTTATATTTCCCCCAAATGTGTTCCTTTTTAAGTGGATCAGTTTAAGCGCTAATCAAGCTGGTGCTGCAGGTAACAAAGTGCTGGTTGGTCGGCGTCAGTCCCCAACCAGGATGACCGTGATCAGTTTGCCATCTGCTGAGAGATGTTCTTGCAACAGATGTTCGGTGGTCAGCAGAGGTCAGAAAAAACCCAATCTTCTCAGCATAGTTGGGAAAATCTCGGGGAATACGGAGAACAAATATTTTAAAACCCCAAACTGTTCCGAATTGAGATGTAAATGATCCCTTCCATACAGCATAACATCACAATCGGCTCCCTAAGTTACTCATTCCGTGCGTGGGGAATATTGGTCGAATATTGGAATCTGGGCTGTTTAGCCAACGTTTCCGCGTATTGGCAGCGTGAGTGCATTCCAGGAAGTGGAGAGTTTTTTATGAAGTGGAGACGTGTTCCTACGCTTATAGACGATTCATACGAAATTCTGTATGTAGTCAGTGGCTTGACACCTATAGGGTCGAATGATGGTGTGATGTGTTCATGCGTCCTTGCAGTGTTTTTGTAAGAGGGTGATGACATCTGTTACTAATGAAATGGCGTTGTGAAACACGATCAGAAACCTGGAAACCTCGGATTCGTATTCAGAGCAATTCGTTTGAAATACAGAACACGGTGGAAAAATATACCTGTATTGTGTCCGAGTCACTGTTTTATCACATGGCCACTGACAGTTTGCGACCAACAAAGCATCGGTATCAGTGTTAAGTTGAGCACACGCGCATTCCGGCATAATTGCCGCTGTCAGCAACAAAGTTAGGGGGCCAGCTAATTTGCAACCCCATTCTAGCATAAGATTTCACTTATAGAACCAAAAAACTCGTTGAAGTGGACACCCTTGTGGTTTTTCGCACGTACTGGTTGAAAACCTTCTGACGTTTCCCAAATTGACTTGAATCGATGTTTGCATGTCTTATGAAAAAAGAGTTACGTGGGGGGTTGTGGGTACCAAGCCCTCTCTGATCAGAGGCGTCGTTCGCCATAACTTTTACTGAAGTGCTGGCCCCATATTGTCGATGACCGTGAAGGGCCGGGTGGGGACGGTGGGGCTTTGGTGGACGGCACGTTTCGAGCACATTGGCAGTTTTTGGGGACACACTCAATGATGCACTTCAACAACTGTGCTGACGTTCAGGGGGGGTAATGGGGAGAAAATGTAAACAAATTAAGACAAATTCAAAATTTTTGGGGGAGTCCACCCGCTTTCGATGCCCATGTACCTGGTCGCCCTGTTCCGATGCCTTAACACTCCAAAGTAATCTCAGATCAGAAATACGCCCCACGTAGCGATGCTAACCGAGTGTCTGCTAGCTTGGCCGGATAGTTCATCCCCGGCAGGGGCTTCCTGGATATGTAGATACAGTTGTATTAACATAACACTTGGGGCGGCCCGGAATCCACGAGGTCCTAACCGCTTCTCTCCTAAACCTCCCGAGATCTCTGACCGTATCTGCTTAAATCCTTGGTGCTGACGAGCTCACATAGTTCACAGCGCAGGAAGGAGCCTTCTGGCAGAGGCGTATCTAGGATTTCGCTTAGGAGGGGTGTTGAAACATCAGAGGGCAGCATATAAAGTAATCGGAAAGTAACTACACACATTTGGCCAAGGCGATCCCGCTGTTTGCGAAGGGGCGGCCAATTAGCTGTATGGGGTCAGCGGCTGACAGAAGATGAACAGCAAACAATGGAGGACCCCGGAGATAGGGCGCCTTTGCCCGGGTCACCAAGTCCATTCTAAGACACACTGTCAGCATAATGTAGAGTTTTCTGACGTGAAAGGTACCCGGCTGCCCATTTGGAGCGCCTTCAGTGCCCGCCATCAGCGCTCATTAGTTCCAGGGGTATGTGGGGGGGGAGGGGTGTATCCTTGAGTGGGCCTTGGTATAGGGGCGGCCGTGCCTCGCCAGACCCTCCAACCCGCCTGGATCCGCCTTTGTCCGCCGGACGTTTTTGAAGCCATTGCGCCCACCTGTGCCTGTCCTGGCGTGGTCATCGCCGGGGCTTTGGTGTGCACGTGGCGAAAGTGGGCCGGCCGTGTTGCCTCGTGACCTGGCAGCGGGTGTGTTGACACTGGGGTTCATTCAGTCTGTGATTGAACCGATTCGGTAGAGGGTATCGAGATGACGGTGTGGCCGACGGGTTCTCATTGAAGCATGGGCTTATGCAAGAATCTGAACGGTAAAACTTAACAACAAGACAGGTAAGTTGGTATTTCTTTTAGTGTTTCGGCCCATGCGATGGAGACACAAATATTGAATTCGATGGAATTTGAACCGGCACGTGAAGTGACAAAGCTTTTAAGAACTTTCGAGCTCAATTTCTGATTTCACTGCGGAATGAATTGCACTACTAATACATTTCGTTATGTGTTTCCGATAAATGTCGTAGACTTGTATTTTGCCCGAATCGTGCTACATATTTGAATGGTTCCATACAACTTCACCATCGGCTAAAAGGTGAGGAGGCCAGTCACTCTTCCACCTGCCACTGACGAGAAACATTTCCTTCTAAAACTAAAACATAAACACCTCGAGTTCGACGGGGGTGTTCGAACACTCCCCCATCATGGCGAAGGTGGCTCGGAGGCCCACCGGGGCGGGTGTTAAGTTTAAGAAGAGATAGAATCTCCCCCTCCCGACAGGAATAGGTCAATTTTTTTTTGTATTCAAATTAACTTATTATTGCGGGCGTTGCTCGCTTGGACAGCGGGGTCGGAGTTTCCGTGACAGGTTCTTTGATGACCACCTAGTCAGTTGGTATCTTTGGGCCCAAATATTTACAAATCGGCATATTTTCGGTCAATTACGTACGACAGTGACGCTATTCATTGAAAGGATTTTGCATCCATCTGTTATAAGACTTTAAGTTTCTGCAGTCTGGTTTGACCCCTTTCTTTCGGTTTTAAATGGAGGTTTAGGATATCATTGCCAATTAACGTTGTGAGTTTTCGCTTTTTTATGTAAAACTTCATAGCATTTAGCTCTGGACCTCAGCGTCATTCGGGGTGTGAGGGATACCCATGCAGATGTAATACCGATGATATCGATGTGGCATCTATATGAGAATACTACATTTCAACGGCGATATAGACATTGTATAGCTCAGCAAAATTTTCTTGTTTCATATTTTGATTGTTCCAGCATTGAGCGCTTGTGGAAAAGAAAGCGTATCCAGAGCAGATATATGTGACTGGGTGGGGATTCCCCTTCACTCGCAGCCCGTAACCCAGCAACAGGTGTGTGCCTCGCAACACGCTGAAGAAGAACAGAACTTTTACGAACAGTATAACTCTCTGGAAATGCTTCTTGCAGTGGCGGATCCAGGAACTCTTTTAGGCAGGGGGGATAGATGGCTCGAATCTCCGCAGCGATTGCCTCGTATCAGCATCCCGCTATGCATTTGCTATAGGAACTCTGACATTTCGGGGGAGGGCTTGAGCCCCTATCCCCTCTTGATTCCGCCACTGGCTCCTTGCACCGCCAATGACGGATTTTGGGCCGAAAAAATATGACTTAGGAAGTTTCAGACATGTTCTGCAAGACTCCTGTTTCTGCTCAAATAACATTAAGAAGATGAAACACTATCTTTAAATTAACTCGGCATCACCGTATGGCCTTGACGGCTGGCGCATCCATAATACCAACAAATTACAGCAATGCAAATAACTACGCCTCTTCTAGACTATACCCTCACTTCTCCTCACCTCCTCAATACCTTTCCAGCTGGGAGCGCCGTGGCCGACAGCGCCCTCATGTGCTGCCGCCCTCCTGAGTCGACGCCGACGCGGCCGCATCAGCATCACAATGTCGTCCATTCGACGCGCCTCGTAAAGCGCCGGAAGGCATTTGTGTAACAAACGACGAATGCGACGCGCCTGTCGCAAATGGAATGGCCGCACGTCGGCGAGACGCTTACGACGTGCTCTGACGCCGGATGCCGGCGCTGATGACGCGGTTGCAACTGAGATGATGCATTTCCGACCAAGATGGCGGCGGGGCTCTGCCCAGCGGCACTCCAGCTGAATCCGATGTAACAATAATTGTTACTTTACACTTAGCATTGCAGATGATCCTACGGTAAGTATTCAGTACGTCTTTACTCACAGTTGTCTTGATGGTGTATGTATCTTTTTAACAAGAAAAGATACTCTGAAGTAACGTGCTATGGTTGCATTACATTGCAAACCCTCCAGAGAACAATAGATGGAAAGGTGTTTCTTTTTCACCCCAATTGGTTTTCTGAAGTTCTTGTAATTTGTTTTTAAATTAAGAACAAATCGTGCTAAGCCTTCAATCGCGATTGTGTATAGGCCTATACAATATCCAGAATTATAGATAACAGGAGCTTTTATGTTATCTGTGCCACAATAAACAACTTTTTATGTAATCAATTACCAGCTTAGACCTGAAAATGACAAACCAATACTACTCACTTACTAGCGTCCCCAAAAAGGTAACACAATACACAATTAAAACCTTTGACATTGTCTTGTGGCGGTGTAGCAATGTGTAAAGTCTATACATGTGGTGGAATGTGATTGAAGCGCTCCGATTATGTCGATGACCTATTATAGCTATCATACTTATTATACTACGTTACCAATTATACCGATGTTTTCTAAGCATGATAAACAGACAGCTTAATGAGAAAAACTGGTCAATTCATTGGACTTTTTAATGGTCGGGATATTTGACCTGAAAGAATTCGTTTCTTTTTCTGCTAATCTTCTTTCCCGGAAGAAAAAAACTTGCATTTTCCTGCTGGACTTTTTAATTTCCCTTCTTATATATCGGCTGTAGGGCTATCCGTCATGGTTCCCATTAACAGAAAAGTTTGGGGAAGCCAGAATCATGCATACATACAAAAGGGGATGTATGAAGCGACTTTTTGAAAATGGCATAAAGTCTTCTGCCTTTTCATTTTTTATCTTTTGGGATGCTTACAATTTGATCAATACCTCGCTGCAAATGTTTGATCGGTTGTGACTCTATGTCATAATGAATACAAGTCAAAACCTTTCACATCTTCCGCGTATGGTCCATTTTATCCTCTATGAATGGATTAATGATATAACTGCTATTGAATGGAATACAGTGTTGCAGGGCTTATGTGAACAACAATGGGACACTTTTGCCGCAACGTTTAACAACATTTTAGACCAGCATGCCCCCATGAGACGTTTCGTGTCCGTAATCCATCTCCTCCCCCTGTAAGCCAAGAAACATTGAGTCTTATGAGGCAGTGTAAAGAGGCTAAAGAAAAAAATGATCCAGCTTACAAAAACCTTAACGTCATTACTAAACGAGCGATAAGAGAGTATTGCGTGGATAAAATTTCCAGAAAGATAAGCGAGTCTTCTTCGTCTGCACTTTATCGCGTCTTACATCCTATGATTGATAAAAAAGGGGAATCATATTCAGCCATTTCATCTCAGTCCAGATAAACTGAACGAACATTGTATCTCAATTGGAACAAAGACAAGAGATAGAGTGACCACTGAATACCAACAGTCGGGACGAGAACCGCTGATAGTGCGCCTGCCACGCGTAAGTGCTGGGGCGCCACGAATAACACCTGTCGCATTAGACCGAATGAAACGAGTCTTGTTCACACTGCCAAATAAAAACTTTAAATAAAAAAACAGCACAGCCTTTCAATGATGACCAACACGGTTTTAGAGAACAGCGCTCAACGTCTCCTGCTTTTTTGACAATCACTGATGAAATCTTAAAGGTCACTGAGCATCAGTGCCGAATCCAGAGTGAGGGGGATGAAGTCTGATTTTCGCCAATTTTCTTAATAGTATCCCACCTTCCATTCCCATCCCATTCTCATGAATCCCTTTCCTTACCGTCTCCATCCATAGTTTTCATTTCACAAAGTCAATTACAGCGGCCCTTTAAAGGGCACCTCATGTGTAGAAGTGTTTGCAGTAAATGAATAAATACATAAGCGTCGCCACTGGCAAAGAAGTGAGGGAGTCAGCTAAACTACAAGCTGATGCTGGCAACACACTCTCCACGTTAGGACCAAAACTGCTCGAATTTAGGCTCCGCGTTACCTTGAAAATGGTTATATATGGCTACCTTAGGCTGGTTATAAAACGTCCGGATTTCTCCTATTTTGACTGATATCAGGAATTTTTTTCGGCCAAAAAGTGCAGTGGGGGTAAACATCCTGCCCCCCTTTTCCGACGCTTATGAATAAGTAAATACAACTTCTGGGACTAAGATCAGCTCGCAGTCGAGGCCCCTAAAACATAAGACAACAGTCACGACCTCCTTCGGGGAAATTAATATGCCATAGATGATACAAAATAACAATAAAAACGAACATATACATAAATCTATACCAAAAACAAACTAAATATGTGAATAAATACTAGGTGTCAGCGTTCCTTGAGTTGCGCCCTGTTGACACGGTGCGTTGAGGATCAGTGTCCATCCCAGATAACGCCAAAATGGTGAGGGCGATGCCGGAGTCGAGTTCGATGGGTGAAAATGCAATACCGGGCTGCAGGACAAAAAAATCTAGGGTTGCATTTTGCCCCACCGGAACACAGCCCTGGCACCATAGTCCCCGTCTATTCCCGCGTGTAAATCGGAACCGCGATGTCAAAGTAAAAATCCAGAGGGGCCAAAGTTAACTTTGGACTGCGGTAGAATAACTGATGTCTTCTTCCGCACAAAACCAGCTGCTGGCCCTGTAGCCCGATGGTGCATTTTTCCCCACCAGGACTCGATCCTGGCATCGCTAAACCAGTTGCACGCGCTATCTGGGATAAGCACCAATCCTAAAAAACACTGCACAGACTTAGAAACCTCAAGGCAACAAGAACTTCAACATCCAGCGACTCATTAAGCAAGCATTGTATTTAATTTTTGTCGCCTTTCAATATTTTCAACTCGCCAGGACCTTTCAATAGATAATACTTTTTCGTTTGCTTTTTTTAAACTGGAATACTAAACGTGAAAAACGCTAACATTAGGGCTGGCAAATTAAAAACCGCCAAATATAGCCAAATTCTACGACGATCTAAGTTAGGAGTTAGGCTTCTCTACAAGTATACTGGGCTTTTGTTGACCCAATTCCGTACCGCATTCTCTGTCCCAACAAGCATCTGCCAAGACTCATATACCCCGAAGCCCGCGCGCGGCTCTCATACCGGCACCAGCAACACGTCGTGTTCCATCTCCACTGGCTCCGGCCATCCCGGGAACTGCCAGAGCGTAGCCCAGACTGGCGGCTTGCTGTATACCACCTGGTATCCAGCTGCCTGCAGCTGCCGCAGATCACGAGCCAGCTGCCAGTACCAGGCCAGCTGCTCCTCCACGCGCGGTCGCAGGTACAGTCGCAGAGACAGCTGGTCGACCTGGAGCAGAAAAGACACGCGATCAAGGCGAGCTTTGGTGTCAACCAGCTGTTGCAGTAGAAAGACATCCTCCGGACCGCAAAGGTTGGTGTGAAGGTAGCTGATTCGCTGCGGGCGGTGGCCAAACTCCTCCTGCATACCATCTAGCGGCAGCACCAGTCCACCGTCAGCAGAGCGATGGCGGATATAGCCTACACCCAGCCGGTGAAATGTCACCCCTGGCGAGAGCTGCCCCTCTGGTTCGCTGGTTTCGTGGTGGTCCATGAAGTGCACCTCGCAGCCGCGCTCAGCCAGCTGCTCTGCGAATGTCCAGTCCTCGCCGATCCCGAAGAGGTACACCAGGCAGCTGGCGTTGCCGTCTGCGCGGAGTGCCTCGGTGGGACGTGGAGCAGCTGCTGCATCCGTCCTCAGCGGAGGATCCAGACACACTGCGCGCTCGGCTGTTGCTTCGTTCAAGAAGTGCCACGACGCGCCTACCATCTTCAGACGCTGACAGCGAGCTGTAGGAGTTGTGACCCAGTGAAGGATATGATGCAGATTTACAAGATCTGCGGACGAGAACCGGCTGTCTGGCCAGGCGGAGGCCCGCCACACTTGCGAACCTGGTGAAGTCTCTTCCACCACGTCTTCGCTGATAACAGCAACCGCCCATTCTCTCGCATCAGCCTCCTCTTCTATGCGCAGTGGGTTACGGAGCACGGCGGAAACGTTGGATCTTCCTCGAGGAAAAGCTAGGCGGGACGAGTTCGAGGTGTAGGATGGCGTACTGCTGGTGTGGGGTCGGATGACGTTCTGATGTGGTTGAAGTGGAGACGAAGGGATGGTTCTGGGATTGCTGGTCAGATGTGCAAGCATACTGATGTTGGCAGCGATGGATAAGAGAATCACGGTACACTTAAATGCGTGAAGCGTCTTCATCTCTACAGGGCTATTTTACACTGGCGCAACGTCTTCAAACCACAAACAGCACTGCCACTACTGCTCTGAAGCACTCGCCAACGCTTCGCTCACGTCAATGTCTCCTGTTTGTTCTTGGCTTCCGCTTGTGGCATACTTGCTAGCAGAAACTATTATGCACAGTGCAGACGATTCCCAACGGATGTGTGACTGGCATTAGCGCTGTGGGATTTATAAACGGTCACCCGTGACAGCCACCCGCCATGGAGGTGCTTGCAGTGTTGTGGAGTCATCGTACTCACTGTAACTTGATGACTGGCAGACGAATGGCCGGTTTCAAAGTGAAGTGGCGCGCGCCCAGTGTCCTCCTAAAAGCAAGCAGCTCCAACTGACCCATTGGCCGAGCCGAGATTATCTGCGCCAACGACTAACGTTGCAGCTGAAACGATCTCAGGGACCCAGAGTTAACTTGGACAGAGCAAGCTGCAGTGCATATTAATGAGCGATAATATCTATCAAGAGAGAGAGAGAGAGCGAGAGCGAGAGCGAGAGAGAGAGAGAAAGAGAGAGAGAGAGAGAGAGAGAGAGCGGGGGGAGGCAGGGAGAGAGGGAGAGCATTCTTATCAATTTACTTATATCAATACAAAGTGCAGTTGCTGGAAAAATAGTCCCCCACTCCCATGAATGAGTAAATCTGGTGGCATTATGAGTGCGTGGACGGCATCTTTGGATACAAACAACACCCTTTTCAACAATAATGATGCCTTTATGAACATAAGCGCGGCCTTTTCTGATATTGATCAATATAACCCCCTCGACACCAACAGTGAGCCGGGTCGAGGAAAACAATATTTTCAAGAATTAGGGATTACATAGTGCATGCTGAGTCCGAAAATGGTATTTGAGATTGTCGTAGCATCTGGCTATATTTGGCGGTTTTCAATTTTCCAGCCATAATGTTATCGTTTTTCACGTTTGGTGTTCCAGTTAAAAAAGGAAACGAGAAAATATTATCTATTGAAAGATCCTGCCGAGTTAAAAAGATTGAAAAGCGACACAAACTCAATGCAAGGCTTGCTTAATGAGTTGCTGGATGCTGAAGTTCTTGTTGCCTTGCGGTTTAAAGTTCTTCTAAGTGAAATATAATGCCTGTTATTGCTGGTGGGTTGCCGCCGCCGTCCAAAAACGCTGAGGTTTACCTTGCATACCTGGTTTTTTATTGCTTGATGCAATAGGTAGCGGTTGCTGCCGAGCAGACAAAATTATCAGCGCCTCTCCCAAAACCCTCCTCTATATACCTCTTCATCGAAACCCCCCCCTCTCTCTCTCTCTAGATAAACCCCACAATCCCTCTGCTGTTTCACCCCAATATTCTAAACACATCTCAATAGCTTCTACGCCTTTGGCCGCCGTACACACCAATGCATCACGTACCATCCCTAAAAACCCCCCACTTAAGTTCGCCCTACCTCCAACATATCTATGACCTATACAAATTGACGGATTCTATCAAAGCAATGGCTAGTATGACTAATTTACCGACAAATGGCGTCCTCCGAGTTCACTGAGGCGGCGGCTCCACCAACGCGCCCGGCTCCTCTCGTCCAAAACCCGCCGCTGGACCTCTGGCTCTGAACCCACTATACAATATTATTATTAAGTGATAATTTAACAGCTGGCTCGCGATGGTTACATGATAAAGGCCTATCTCCCCCGACCGCGCCACAACCGCCAACTTACTGGAAAAAATAGAATTGCTATCGAATAATACAAAAACACTCGCCAGACATATTTCAAGAATTAAGACGGGTCGCATTCCAACACCTGTTAAGTTCATTCACTACTTACATCGCAGGGACGATATTAATAAATAAATAACACCGGGCCGCGGCCTCCCTCCTCAATCCTGCTATCTCGACCGACAACAATGCCACCTCCCGTGCAGACAAACACCGTTTCTAAGGTGACGCCGCCTAGGCAACCAGTACCTGATTTGAAGTCTATAATAAAATTGACATTCATAATTTATCAAATAACAAAGCGATTCATTTTCCTATAAATTTATAACATGTTTTCACCTACCCATAAACTGAAGATTACCTAAATACTAAACTCACTCTCACAAGAACCTTCTATCCGGAATTCGTGATGCTAATTTTCGCCGCACGCCAATAGGCTCCAATCAATCAGGTCCGGCACCTCCGCAGGGTACCGGAAAGAGGCTCTGGGGCAGCCGGGCAGTCCCCCTTTCGGCGGTCCCCTCCCCAAAAAGGGCGGTGACCCCTCCCCCAGGGCCCCCTCCTGCTCAGGGGATGGATTTAACAATGCCTTAAGAAGTATTTTCCAGTACAAGATGCGTGCATCACAGCTGTCTGTTATAATTGTCCGGCAGTGGTAGAGGTGTTCAATGATTTGTTGAATGCTCAAACCATCACGATGTTGCACCAGTTCCAAAATAGACCTCCTCCCCCTTTGGTCGCTGACGTCATTTGTGAATAGTCCCTACGTTTTGAAGAAGGCAGGATATAACAATTATTGAGGCAGTATTGCAATTCGCTCAGCCCATTTTTTAACATGTTAACTGGGGGCCATTTGCCCCCTCCCCAGTCGGCCAAAATGTCCCCCCAGTGCCCGAAAATTGGCCCCCCAGTGAAATAGACAGATGACTTAAAATTGACCAAATGCAGAATCGCCTCACGAAAATAAGACAGAACACCACCCTATAATTTTAACTTTGTCCTATTTCTGGTCCCAAATTGGCAATCCACAAACAAATTGTGTTAAAAAATTTCCACCCGTGGCTGTCTACTCCATCGTGCGAAGACGAAACAAAGCGCGTAGTTACGGGAAATCCCGGCAAAGCAGCCTCAGCATCAAATAATCACAACGATGGAGAAGAACGCTGGCCTACAACCAAACAAACGTCCTATTCTATCCGACCGGAAGCCCACATCCCAGCCAGTACTGTGACACTTCATGATGCTCTCATTTCACACGCAGTCAGTTGTCAGCGCTAAGAGCTCGTTCGTGGATTAGACGGGACACGGTGTAGTGAAAGTGCGTAAGGATGGTTGCTGGTGTGGCGGACATGAAGTGCTTAGTCTTTTTATTTATTGTTGTGGTGGTAGCATACATAAGCGTCGCCACCGGCAAAAAGTGAGGGGGCCAGCCAAACTTCAACCTGATGCTGACAGCAATCTTTCCACGTTAGTACCAAAAACTTTTCGAATGTGTACTTCTCGTTGCCTTCCGCAGCAGCTGGCTATACAAATTTCCAGTTTACTCCCATTTTGACTGAGATCAGGAAATTTTTGGTAAAAAAGTGGTGATTGATGATCCCAAAAAATGTTCTGGTTAGCTGGATAAAACCATTCGATGTCCACGTGGGGTTGGAAGGGCACCCCTGCCTTCCTATTAGATGGGTAGTGTGCTAAAAATTTTGCGTCAAGTCAATATCAAGCTGTCAACAACTAGTTTTAACCCTCGCCCCACTAGGGGCCATCGATGGCCCCCCAAGGTTTTTTCGGGATAGCAGAAAAACAATGAGATGTAACACCACGGTTGAGGGCTCTATCTCTGATCTCATCATTTTCCCACCATCCCCGAAATTTTTTACCCCGGGTCATCCAAGGTCAGGTCACCAGGCAAGGTAAACCAAGGTCACCTCACTTCATCTTTGAGCTCTATAAGAGCTACATTTCTTAGTCGATCAATTTGAAACTTGCTACACTTCATGAGACCTCCAGGTTCTACAAGGTGTATATCCGGGATTTTTTCGATTTCGTGACCCGAGGTGAGGTCACGAGGCGATCTCTCCCATTGGAAAAGCATGGGGAAAAGCTGTCTTATGATCTAAAAGTCACAAAAGCGATAGAAAATGCTCAGCTTGATCAGAAAAGCGTTCTTGGACACCCTTTCACGGATCCCAGGGGCCATATTTGCCCTTTGACCTCTCCAAGGTCAGTCGTCTGTGTTTAAGCATTCTTTTCGAGATTCAAATGCTGGCTGCAACTAGCAGTCCTGATGAAATTCGCTGGTCATGAGTCTAAGATTGTTTAGCTCTTCATCCAGACCAACCTAGACACGAGGCAATATTTTCAGAAAATAAGAACTGAAAACGAAGTACCATCGAATAACAGGGAAGAATGGTTTTGGAGATCACGTAGAGACTTTAACAGGTCTAGACTGTTAAAGTCACGTTACGATTTTTACATATCAATCACCAAATAACTGAGAAGTGAAAAGAAGTGGCGTTAACGAGCACTTTCGATAAACCCTTAAAATGTGTTAATAAGAAACAACAGGACAGCCACCCTTTTAAACCTTTACACCAATTTGAAAAAATAAATATCACGTCTTTTTGATTGGCCTTAAAATGAAATGAACAACTTGAGCTGGATTAACACAATTATGTGTCGTGAATTAACCCTCGCCCCACCGGGGGTTATCGATGGCCCCCCTAAGGTTTTTCCGGGATAGCAGAAAAACGACGAGGCGCAGTACCGCGGTTGAGGGCTCTACCTCTCACTGCATCATTTTCCTATCATCCCTGAAATTTTTTACCCCGGGTCACCCAAGGTCAGGTCACCAGACGAGGTAAACCAAGGTCACCTCACTTCAACTTTAGAGCTCTGTAAGAGCTACATTTCAAAGTCGATCGATTTGAAACTTCCTACACTTCATGACCCCTCCAGGGTCTACAAGGTGTATATCCGGGATTTCTCGATTTCGTGCCCTGAGGTCAGGTCACGAGGCGACCTCTCCCATTGGAAAAGCATGGGGAAAACCTGTTTCATGATATAAAAGCCACAAAAATGATTCCAAATGCTCATACTGCTCAGAACAGCCTTCTTGGACACCATTTCACGGATTCCAGGTGTCACACTTGCTAATTGGCCTCTCCACCGTCATCCAAGGTCACCAAGGGTCAAAAACAGTATTTTGACAGTAACTTCTGACCTAATTGAGCTAGAGCGCTGAATCAAGCACCATCGTGTATGTCCTGTTACTGGCTTTCATTTGATATACGGCCAGGTCACTTTCTGACCTTTCGTGACCTCAGGCCATATTAGGTCACGAGGTGACCTCTGGAGGTCAAACCACTGGCGGGAGGTCATTACCTTCCACGTAGTGGAAAAAGATCTGGCATTTTCCTATCAAATGTACTTTACCAGATCTCAATAGCTTTAATGGCTAAGATTTATGCCCAGTTCTCTTAAGCATTCCATATTTGAGTGAGAATAGCCTATCGTGACCTAACTTGACCTCTGGAGGTCAAACCATTAACCTGAGCGCTTAAACATGTGAAGTAATTTCTTATTGAATTCACGCGAGCTTTCTAATGCACTTTGCAGATTTGTACTAACCCCCATATTTTTGGAGTAAGAGGGGCCATCGTTGGCCCCCCAGTGGGGCGAAGGTGGCGGTGGACCCCCGGTGGGGCGCGGGTTAACCAGTGATACAGGTCGCTTTTGCTGTGGTATTATGACTACCGCTAGAGGTAGTTTTAGCCTCAAATCTGGCATTTGTGATGTTTATTTGGCTGTTTTAGTGGAAATAAAATTTCACCCCTTTTTGGCCCTCTTTCTAACTCGGTTTGACCTTTTCCGCTGAAAAAATACCTGGCAGCCCTGAGCAGCATCTATAATTTCTAGGCTTGGAATAACTAAAAAATTGAGAAACTTTTTAACACTAACGCGTCCAAGTTTCATTAATCCCAGGGGCGTAGCCAGGATTTCGCTCAGCAGGCGGGGGGAGGCGGCGCCCCAAAAAGGACCCCTGCGACAGCGCCAAAAGGGCCCTGATGGGTAAAAAGTGCCCTGGTTGTTACAGAATCGTGTCCTCAGGAAGGCCCTTCGGGCCCTCAGGGGAGGGGCAACTGTCTCTGCAGCCCCCCTTGGCTACGCCCCTGATTAAACCCCTCAAAATGGGGTCCTGACCCCTTGAAGATACTATAATGGCCAGCACAATAAATGCCCCCCACTGACTTTTCCTTAAAAAATGCCCTGAATTCGCTTGTCAGTGCAAATCGAACAATTTACACGATTGTCATGTCAGGTAAAAAATTGACTGAAGATATGCGATGTAGATGCCCCCTATGAAAGATCCCTTTCCAATCCCCATCCCCCAGGATACAAACATCGGTGCCTCCGCGACAAGATTTTTGCGTCATCCTGATAGTTCGAGCTGTCCAAGAGTGGCACCTCTCTGGTACAAACGGTACCTGGTACTCTGGTACCCTCCCCCTTCTGATCAGAAATCAGGGATCCGACTATGAGACAGAGGCCACCAGATGTGGACACGGCTGACGTAGCGTCACTCCGATTGGTGACGCGCCGTCAGTCGACGTCACTCACCCGCACTGATTCGGTTTATCCACACACGCTAATTGAATCGGCCGCTGGTTACCGTCAGCGGGGCCGGACCCCCTTCCGTGACGTCGCGCGGAGCCGTCGCTGGCCGTGGCCGGCGGTCGTCGCTCTTCGTTAGCGCTGCCCCGCGCGCGGCCGCACTGTCGGCAACGGCGCCAGATTGAATTATCTGTCGGTCACGCGTCGACGGCGACGATGATGAATTGTCGCGCGCGACGAAACGCGATTCTGCGCGGCTGGCGGTGCACGGCGCGGCAGCGTGTGTGTGACGACACCACGCATATTTTGGCGACGTTTTGTATGCAGGGGTCCTGGGAAGGGCTGCTCGCCAGAACTGTTCATGAGGAAGAAGCCACGGCTCTATTTGCGTTATGAAGCAGATGACACTAACCGATGATATATGAATTACGGCCTGGTTGTATCGCTTGAAGTTAAATAACTTAGCAACTACTTTGGTTGAAGGTGTTGCACCAGTAACTGTCGCTATTCTGTTAGGAGATATTGTTAATGAGGTTCAGATTGAATTTATAATGCACCCTGCTGGGATTTTGAACTTCAGACACTGAGGTCTAAAAGCGGGGCTTTACCACTGAACTGGCTCGGAACATACAACTCTTGTTCACCAAAATTATGTGGGGCTTTCTGTAACAAATTTGTTAGTTCATGCTCACGCAATGCAATCTGACACAATTATGTCTTTATTGCTTAAAATAATTCCCGCTCAAAACTATACCATTAACCATAAAGTACAAAACTTTCAAATTCTGTGCCTTATTTTCAAGATGACAAAGCATGGAGATGCCAAAACTGTAATATCTCAAACATCATGAGGGCCTATGGCTGCAGAACATTTTTGGTTTCACACTATGGCATAGCAAGGATATGCTATCCAAACTTATCGGAATGGGAAGCAGCCTTCTTTGCTTACCTTTGTTTTGTGGTATTTTTCGCATTTCATTTTTTTAGGCAAGAAAAGCAGAGCATTCGAGTTGTAACTTGTTTAGTTTGGGTAGCGAATCTTATTAAAAAACAGGTAATATGCAGGAAATCTAAGAAATAATTATATAATGTGAATGGAAGAATGCACAAAAACATTTCTGATAACGCCAACTACATTGTTAAAAATGGCAAGTGATGAACTGTGCACTCTTCTGGGTAGCGTACATGTATGCCTAACTACCTTATCTGTCCCCATTTTTTACCTGAAACAATACATCAGACGACAAAAACTAACAAATGATAATTATCGACGTGAATTTACAGCATATCTTTAGGCGAGAGAGCAATCACATATCTCAACTTTCACAAAACGAAACAGATACTGACTCAAAGCTAAACGTATCTCTTTGGTGATGGCTCCATCTCCCCCTCCCCTCCCCCACCCCGTCCCGTCGACGGGCGGGCCTAATGGGCGGCCGTGCTGTATAATAAACCGATTAGCGGTCTGTGTGCACGAGCCACCAGGTCTACGGGCGGCCCGAAGAATAGAGCTTGGCCGTCGGCGATCCTCCATTCAATTAGGCTTGGATGGTTGGTTTCGTCGGTGCCGACGCGGCCGCGACGGAGGAGGGCCGGCGTCTCGCTGGGGCCGACGGCAACGTTTATCGACTGGGTCGGTGGCACTCCGTCACTCGGCGTGATTGTTGTGTCGCCTCGTGACAGGCCTAGCCTGGGGTCTCCGCAGCAGGAGAGGGTGGATCGTCTTGGCGCGATAGAGCTGCTTGTTGTGGGTGATGAGGGGAGCGATACGGATGGGCGTAAAGATGAGGCATGGCCGTGTTTTCTGTCTTTGTGGTCCACGTCGTCCAATTTGTATCCTAAGCATTTAATTGTTCTGGATCTCTGGTGAACTGAAGTAAATTTTGAATAAAAAGCAAACTTTTCTTCAATGGCAAAGCTTAAAGGAAGTGTCCCACTTTTATAATGGGTTTTGACTGGGATAGCAGTTTTGTAGAGCGTATTAAGAAATTACTATTGGTATATTTAATTTCACCCAAAGCTCTTGGTAAATAATTTCCGCCAGCTTTAAAGTTCAAAGTAAAGGAGCTTATTGCCTTATTTCAAACCCTGAAGGAATATCTTCCATATGGTTGCAGTAATCTGATTGGTCGTAAGCCCTAAGCCTCGCCCACTCGCTGAAAATACCATGCTAGCGAGTGAACCAGCATGCAATATGCCTGTTGACCGAAAACTTCGGGCGAGTAGTCGTTATTGCAGAGCGACATCGGGCCGAAATGCGCCCAATGGCAGCAACAGACATCCCAGTCTCCCTCCCTGTACTTACCAAACAAACATTAATTTTTTCTAAATCCAACTCTGCAATTGTTTCTTTACCTCGGGCATACGCATAATATTTCCACCACTGAATAAACACGGCCGCCGTAACGCAATCTGTCGCACAGAATCTTGAAGAAACGCTACATGCCCTCCAAACCTGGTTCGGAAGAAATTCACTGAAAATGAACCCGTCAAAAACTGATTTCATCCTCATAGGAACCAAAGCCACTCTGAAACAGACAGCTGACTTCCGGATACAGATATCTGAGTCTCTTCTACCTCCATCTAAAACCATCAAATTGTTGGGTGTTGTGATCGACCGAACGCTTTCTTGGGAACATCACATTTCAAAGGTCGTTCAAAAATCTTTTGGCTCCTTGGTGGCTCTTAGCAGATTTCGTCATCACTTCACACCCGAAGCCCTGCATCTAATCATCCAGGCCCATGTCCTTCCACATGTCGGATACTGGCTCCCGGCTTGGGGAGGGGCAACCAAGACCCAGTTGGGAAGGGTGCAAAAGGCCATCAACTTTGGAGCCTGAATTATCACCGGCACTCGAAAAAGGCAACACATCACACCAGCTCTCAGGAGCCTTGGCTGGCATAATATCGAAACCAGTATTGCCGAACGCGATTGCCTTAAAATATTTAAGGTAGCTCATGTCGACCACTCTCCAGCAGCCCTAAAGGCAATGCTACCACCAAGGGAAAGTGTCTCCGCAAGGGTGACTAGAAACTCAAACACCCAGCTCCAACTGCCTCGATGTCGACTGGAGAGTACGAAGCGTGCCTTTCCATACAGGGCTATTGCCCCCTGGAACACGCTTCCCAGGGACGTCACTCGGATCCAAAGGCTGAACGCAATAAAGAAGTATTTCCACAGAAAACTAGACGATGAATAATAACTTGAACGGTATGCTTAGTTAAAGCGTGTATTTTATGTGTGCTGCTTGTCACCTGTGTGTCAAAGGCGTTACGACACCTAATGTACGAATGTGTGGTATCTGTGAGTACCTATATATAACGATGGAATTTGTAACGATACCTGAAAAACCAAATAACTGGATGGGACTCGTGCTATGAATACAGAATACAAAATACAGTTTTTGCATTACTGCTTACCTTAACAAGACCGAGAATGGACGGGCGGACGGAAAGTACCATTGCCGTGGCAAGTGAACAAATATGATACTGATGATGAGAGCGGACGCCCTCAGCGGAAAATCAGTTGCGGGTCTTGCGATTATTTCACCATGTATTTGGCTGCCCGAGGTACTGGCGGGTGAAACTCAGTCCCCTAGCCCCCCCCAAATGAATTCCTGGATCCGCCATTGAATTTGCTCAGTTCTGCTTCCAGGATTCGAGGAGACAGGTCAATTAGAGGGAGATACGCGAACATTTTTATTGTGGTTTCTTGCTATTTATGAGAATCTTGATTACGAAACAGTCATTTATTTTTGTATTTTTGGCAAGAGTTTTGAAGGCCACTCAAATATTATTGAAATATGTTAACGATACCGGTAAAAGGCTGGAAACTGCTCTTCATCTCTTAGTTTTCAAAAACTATTTTAAACGGAATGTGGCACCTTTATAACATGATTTTAACTTAGATGGCCAAGTTGCAGAGCAAGTCGGAAAACCCGGTACTCTATACATCATTTTTCTTGGAACTCGATATTTCGGTAGAAAAAAGTTAAAACCTACAAGTAATGTACCTCTCATGTACCTCTTGCCAGGCGGCCATTGTTGTGAGCTGCTGGTGTGACGACATATGCTGATGTCTCGATGAGCATCAGCCAATCGAAGCCCTAGAAGTGTTTCGAGTATGGTAGTGATTGCCAGATCATAACATCATCCACAGACAGATATTTATTTCTTTTCCTAGAGGAGTATCTTAAAAATCAAAATATTGAGGCTACTGTACATTTTTCAGAGAAATCATGCGTAGTTTCATTATTTTCGGCTAAAAGTACGCCTAATTACACTAAATTCCAGGATTCGACCCAGGTGCCACATTCCCTTAAGTTTTAATGTATTTTTTTGTAATAAAAATGTTTGTTCTCCTGTATTTGTATTTGACTTAATTTTACATAGCCCATTAAAACTACAAAATAAATCAGTTTGCCCTGAAAGTGGAGCATGAAATGATTACTGAAGTCTTCAATCGTTTCGTACCTGGGGTCTTCAGTAGTTTTCTACAAAATTCCCAGAATGACGAAAATTTTGCGTTAGATACGTCACGTGGCCCAGCTATGAGAATCCCTGGGCTTCTGATTGGTCAATTGTCATTTCTTTTAAGTCCTATGTTCATGTTTCAAAAGAGTTTTGGAATGCTGTTTTTTAAGTTTTTTTGTAATAGTTCGAGCTTCCACACCACTGCTTAGTACAGATAGGACCTAGTTCTTAGAGAAATTGATGATCATAGCCGAGGCTACGTTATTTGATCGAGAGTGAGAATTCTCGACAAGTTGTCTAGAAAAGTTAACTTTGATAGCGATTTTAGCGCATTTGGAGGCCGAATGTGCAAAAAATGAGAATATAACTTCTGAAACAACTTTTTGTGACCATTTGATCTAGCCAATAAACTTTTTTCGCGTATCTCCCATTAACAACTTATTAACCTAACTCTGGTTCGTAGGAAACAATGAAACAACAGTCTAACTAGAGGCAGCTTAATACGTACCAACAACGACGGCACAAGCACTGGACAACATAAATAAACACTTGTGTGAAACTAGAAAAAGACATTGGTACCTAAATTAGAAGAACTACCCACATCTAGATGACAATTATGAGACATAAGCTTTTATAGCATTAAAATTATCCGTGTTATATCCATCAGTATTCTACAGAGTGCATGTTTGACAAGACACTAAATAAGAACTGGGAAACTTTCCGAACCTCACATAAAGCACCTCAAAGTATTAACACGCGCATTGACGGGGGAGGCGGGTACCTGCCCCCCTCGGGTTTTTCGGAGACAGCAGAAAAACAGCGGCGCGTAGCGCCACCGTACTTTGCATACCTTTTCCCTCATCATTTTTACAACTTCTGTGAAAATTTTAAGGTTAGGTCATCTCAGGTCAGGTCACCAGTACAGGTCAAGGGACCCGACCTCAAAAAAGTTTAAGATAGCATAAGTCGAAGGAGGGTGAACTTATCCGATTGAAACTCATATCACATAATGGCCCCACCGAGTTCTCTAAAATATGTTTGGTATTTTTGATATCGATGACCTAAGGTCAGGTACGAGGCATGACCTCTCCATTGGAAATACATGGGAAAATGGTTTTTACGGAATAACTCAGTAACAGATGGTGATAGAACATTTATTTTAGCTGCATTAGACTCGCCTGGGCTTTGCAGTTCTAATGATATGCATTTTATATAATTTGACCCTGACCTGACCTCAGGTCAGGTCAAATCCTTGATTTAACCTAGCAAGGTCAAATTATATATCATTCGATTCGGCTTGCTGAGAGGATTCAGATAATTTAAGTCGAATTGCTCTATCTTTACTTGTTCAGATGTAATAGCCGAAAAACTGAATTTACATGTTATCCCTATGACGGTATTTTTTGTCCTCTCGTGACCTTAAATGTGACCTGAAAAAAAATGGTTCCAATGTTTTCGATGGAGAAGTGGATGGGCAGCCCAACGCCGTTTACCGTTTTTCGCTATCTACCGTGGTTCTCGAGATCTTAGGGGGCGGGTACCCGCCCCCGTCAATGCGAAGGTGGCTCAGACCCCCGTCAATGCGCGTGTTAAAGGGAGTATGACACCTTTATGGAATTTGAACACTGACCTTTCAGTCGGTCCAATCCTAATCGCTGACGGCGTCGCCTCGGCAATGGAAAGGACTCGCGTAGGGCCGGTCCAGGGTCGCATTTCGCTCGCAGGGGTCGAAAAACTGACCATTTTGGCATTCTAAATGGTGACAGCCCAAGGTGGACAAGGTGACAAAAATTAGCTGAAATGTTTGCTCCAGACGAATAACGGAACAAATAGCCAAAATTTGCACATGCAATTTAAACTCGCAATGTTTTTCAACAACTAAGATGGTCCAGGAGTATCCCTTGGTATCCCAATAACTCAAAACGTGCCACATTTTGCAGCCTGGGCTGGTGACACATTTATGGTTTGGCATTTTTAATGGTGACAATCTGAACACTTTTTTGGCCCCTGTTCGCTCTAAACACAATCCGAGTGCGAAAGCTTCGGATAGAACATGTTCATTGCCGGTCATATCTGAGTACCCGATTTGGAAAACTGATCATAAGACAAGGTGCTCAGTTTAATGTAAAGTAGACTTCTGCAAAGGATAAGAAAAGGGCCTGGTGTTGGATGGATGGATGGATGGAATGGAATGGGACAGAATGGGACGAGATGGAATTATACGGAATGGGGTGGGATGGAATTGGACAGAATTGTGAGAATTTTCCCAGGTTTCATTCGGAACGAGTTCTAGCAGGGCTATTTATGCTGAAAAAGTCACAGGAAATAAGCGAATGGGATGGATCAGGACCACTTTTGACTGCATTTTCCAGGATGGATTGGGATGGAACAGACATAACCGGGACGGAATGAGATGGACAGACGTAACCGGGACAGAATGGGATGGGACAGACCTAACCGGGACGGAATGAGATGGACAGACGTAACCGGGACGGAATGGGATGGGACAGACCTAACCGGGACGGAATGGGATGGGACAGACCTAACCGGGACGGAATGAGATGGACAGACGTAACCGGGACGGAATGGGATGGGACAGACCTAACCAGGACGGAATGGGATGGGACAGACCTAACCGGGACAGAATGGGATGGGACAGACCTAACCGGGACGGAATGGGATGGGACAGACCTAACCGGGACAGAATGGGATGGGACAGACCTAACCGGGACAGAATGGGATGGGACAGACGTAACCGGGACGGAATGAGATGGACAGACCTAACCGGGACAGAATGGGATGGGACAGACCTAACCGGGACGGAATGGGATGGGACAGACCTAACCGGGACAGAATGGGATGGGACAGACCTAACCGGGACAGAATGGGATGGGACAGACGTAACCGAGACGGAATGAGATGGACAGACGTAACCGGGACGGAATGGGATGGGACAGACCTAACCGGGACGGAATGGGATGGGACAGACCTAACCGGGACAGAATGGGATGGGACAGACCTAACCGGGACAGAATGGGATGGGACAGACCTAACCGGGACAGAATGGGATGGGACAGACGTAACCGGGACAGAATGGGATGGGACAGACCTAACCGGGACCGAATGGGATGGGACAGACCTAACCGGGACGGGATGGGATGGGACAGACCTGAGCGGGACGGAACAAGAGGGACGCTAAACTACTGTCCCATGCTGATTGATACTGTAGGTTAATGCCAATAGCCTATTGGATATCTATCAGATATATGTAGATATTTCCTTTCATCTTTTCAGGAAAATGGCGCGTGATCTAATATGCTCCACGTCAGAAAGACGGAGAGTGGTGTCTCTTTCTAACTACATGTATGCGTATATTTATTTGCATGCATACCTACGCCCTCACCCTCGATCATCAACTGCCTTCTCTATGTAACGTAATACTTCTGTTACGATCATGCAGCCTGCAGGCCATGGCCTGAGTCTTTTTGTTGTTCTCCATTGATAATTGTATTTAAAAAAAAATTGCATGATCTATTTTTTTAAGGGTGCTCATGGTAACGTACCATAAACGATGATGTCCAGTTTTGTGTTCCAAACAATTGAGTTCGTTTCCTTTTCAATGTTGATTAATCCCATAAAAGTCCACTTTGATTCCGCCCCAGTTTGTGTCAGTTCAAGTTCGGATGAAACAGTCGCTCTCCTAGTGATTCAGTCCGGTCCGAGACGCCGTGGGTCAAAAGGTCATGACGCTGCCGCAGGGGTTCCGTGAACAGTCCGCCTCAGGCGGTCTGTGGCGCTGTGCGACGGCAGAGGAGCTTTCCACCGATTGGTCGGAGCATGAAGGTTACTGGCTTCGGTCAGAAACACTTTGCGGGCTGGTTGGGTTATGATGAGGTAGACGCTTGGCCGTAAATATGCGAGCGGAGGGTTTTGTACCTTATTCAATACAGATGCCATAATGCTTATAACAATCCTAAACTGTTTTATCAATATGGCTCTACTTGCTATCATGACTCACCGATTGAAACAATGGACTAGAAGCAAATAGCGTGGTGGTTCTGTAGTGGTAGTAACGTCTGATGTGTTAGGGAGATTATACGCTTACTTGTTTTATTGATGCTAGTTAATTCTGCAAAGACCAGTAGGTACCATCATGTTTATAGATTATGAGTCGCCGTAACAGTAGGCAGTTTGTTTTCATATTAATGTCACTATGGGGCTGTTCTAGCGCCCCCCCCCGCTGAAAGAGGAAGATGTGAAGTCCCCAGGTATTTATTCGGCTTACAGAGACCAGAAGATCAAAATTGTCTACAAAAAAATCAAAGGAGACCAGGAAGTAAAACAATTTCGACCCTATTGGGAGTCGACCTGACTCTTTTGACCAAAATAACTGGCAGCCACCGTCCAGTGGAGTTTGGCAGAGGACAATAGAGCAGGCCCTATTGTCTCTGCAGATAGGGAGCTGTTGATTGGCTTTGTCATACCTTGAGCAGTGAGCATTCTAAGCTTATTTGGGAGCCGATTCAAAACAAACAAGGGAGCAAAGACGTGGGAACTGGATGTCAGCACAAGAAATATTTCAGTGCCCATGCCATTCAGCCCAAATACGTTTGTCTTCTCTGATTCCCTCACTGAAAATATATATCAAATATTTTGTCCTGTCCGATTCCGTTTTTTCATGTGAAATTTTTATTAAATTTCGCCCGTCTCAAATGGAACCGAGCCAACCTTACGTTTTTCACTCTTTTCCATCCTGTCCTGCCTTTCCCAGCTCCTTCCTCGTTCCATGCGAGCCTTTAGTGGAAATATGATAATTTTGGGTCTTATCGACGTACCAACTGCCAGGGTCATATGGCGTCGCAAACTCTTTTCCTGGTGGAAGGGTTTCTCGGGAGCCAGCTTGCTCATTGTTCAGGGAAGCCGCCGGGCCTTGTAACCGGGTCGGCTGCGTGGAAGCCAGCTGCGCTTACCACTCCACTACCGCGCCCCCGCCTTTAGTGGGGATCAAAGAAGCGGAAGAAGAGGGTGATGGAGCTGCCACCCTCTCCCAACTTCATTGATGGGATTCCTATCGCCCAGCCTTGAGACTCATTCTTTTTTATTTGCTTGATAGTTAATGTTTTGCACAGTGTTGGCCCTTTCGATCCTCAAAACGCTACCACTCCGTTTCTATCCTGTGAATGTTTATATTACCGAGGCATTTTGTAGTCTTAATAATGACAGCTCTTGGTGTTGTTCATGAAGTCGAACTTGATAGAAAAATCGGTTTTTATGTAACTTACCGGTGGTTATCAAACTGAAACATGGTAACTAGCACGAGATTCATCACAGATTCTTTACTGGGGGGACAGAGACGATGGGAGGAGCTTTAGGCAAAACCATAACTTCTTTTAACGACGGTCCTAGGGTGAAACTGAGGCGGGTCACCTGAAAACATTGGGAATATGTTCGTAAATTAACGTTGAAAAGTGACAGAAGAGGAACAGTATGAGTGACGGATCCTTGGAGGCATCCCCTGGCTCACGAGAAGAGAGGACGCATCTCCTGCCCCCCAGATTTTGACGCTCGTTGCTCCAATTTTCCTGGTTTGGAACATTTATCAAGACTTTCATCCAGCGGATTTCCATCATTGCTGTTTTTCTTCGAGAAGCGCCCACAATTCTGGGTCCTGGCCTTTCTACCTCATCACGGAAATCATCCAGTTTTTCAGCTCCAGGTAAGGCCAACTCATAACACCCATGTTAGACCTTCAAGAGTTTAAATGATAGCTGAGTTTTCCCCGATGAAAGGAAGTGAGTCAGCGCTTAGTTCATTGACTTCCATTGACGCTTAGTTCTCGCAACTTTTAAACAAGCCGGCAAACAATTCTCAAGGAACTGAATCGCTGTTCTGTAATGGAAAGTGTGTCAAAGCAAATGTGAAAACAACTGCGACTTGGGAAGAACTAAGCCTAAGATAGTCATGGAAGAACATGGTTCAAAAAAATGTATTTTTTGATGACGAGTAAACATTCCTCTTGCGCTACATGGATGCAGGGGCGGACGCAGACCCGAGTTTTGGGGGAGGGAGCAAACCCATATCTGCCTCTCCTGGGTGGGGTTGGGAGCGAATATTTTTTTGCTCTACAGACCTACTGTAAACAACTTTTTTCAGTGCTCGACAGACCTAATATAAGCTACCTCTCCAAGTACATGATCGCTCTCCAGGGGGGGGCGTGGGAGCGAATATTTTTTTTGCTCTAGAGACCTAGTGTAAACAGCTTTAAAAAAATTCTCTGGCGTTTGGGGGTCTAAAAGATAGTTTGCCCCCCTCCGGCGCTTGGGGGGGCATGGCCGGAATGCCCCCCCTGCGTCCGCCAATGCATGAATGTGTAAGATAGTTATACGGGCTATAAGGTGTCGGTGCTTTTAGATCGTTTCGATGTAATGAAGCTAGAAAATAACAAACTTAGCCTAAAATCCGGTAGGACGAACCCAGCAACATAAGTAAACTATTAAGGGTTTAGAAATGGCATATTTACGATTTCTTTAAGTGGGAGTAAAGAGGCCTCAGGAAGCCAGCAATGTGACATCTGGGAAGGGAGAGAGCTGTGTGCTGCCTCTTGATGATTACGGTTGGGACCCTACCAACGCAAAATTTGGGTGTTTTTAGTTTTAAAAGGTGGGCGTCTGGGACATGGTCTTTGGTGCAGCAACAGAATCAACACCGCAGCAGTAGCTGCAGCAGCAACAACACCAGCAGCAGCTGCAGCAGCCCAAAGAGAGCACGCTACAGCGCGGCCGCCAGACAGAGACAGCCCACCAGCCGCGCGCCACGATTGGCTATCTCCCCGGCGGCAGCCCGCCTCGGGCGACGATTTATTGTCTCATCACCCTACAAATGACTCGTTTCGCCGGCTTTACACACGCTTTATCACCGGCTGCCGAGTTTGGCGCCAAATCCGGTATTTTGGCGCGCCCTCGATCGCCTGCAGCGGGCCGCTCAGCGACGGATTTAATTATGACAATGAATTTTAATGACGTCACAGGCCGCAAGCAAGGCCAGAGCGGAGCCTGTAAGCTTCCAGCTCAGCGGAGATCCCTGGACAGTAAAGAGGATGGAATGAAAATAAAGTTCTGATATCCACCTAACATCAGCATATCATTGTGTTTGGATTGCAACAAAGGAAACAACTGGCTTTGTTGAGAAGGGTATGAATACTGCATCTTGTTTTGCTTTTGAAAGAGGGTGATTAAATTTGAAAGAGGAAGCTCATTTTGTATTCCATTAAAATGTATTTCCAAGATGCACTTAGTCTTATTTGAAGCTACGACACCACGGATATAAATAATACTTGAATATATACATTTATACATCGCGTGACCATCAAAATCGGGACAGAATCACTGTTCTTAAGGCATTTATTATTTAGTAACTTGATGACAAATTTAACACGCGCACTGGAGGGGGGCCTCGGAGGCCCCCCACCTGTTTTTCCGAGGTGGCCGGAGAACCGCTGGTAACCGAAAAACGAAACGTTGCCACATTTAACAGAATTTAATAGCGCGTCGATTGGTGAAGACTTTTTGAAAATCGGCCGAAAATTGTTTGACTTATAGGCTTTCAAAGTCAGAACTACATTTTGAGATCGCCGTGAACGCGCGGTCGGACCAGTTAGCTTGCATTGAAGACCGAGTGGTGACGTCATAACGTCATATAAGCGGGACTATATGTCAAGGTCACTTCACATGAAAGTCAAGGTCAAGGTCAAAGGTCACAGGTCAAGGTCATATCTGCACTTTCAAGGTCACTGACCACTGCACGTCCGGCCAAATGACGTTACCCCGTCTGACTTATATTATGCTATGACGTCATCGGTAGGGTACCCCAATACAAAGGTCAAGGTCAAAGGTCAAGGTCAAAGGTCATTGTGAAAGGTCAATCCTCATTTCCCGCCAAACAGTGACTACAGTGTTAGTCAAAGTGTAAATAATAAGTAGTATGCCATATGGTGACCTTAAAGGTCAATGAACTTAAATGACCTTGACCCAAAAGTTGTGGGAAAGCCTCTTTGCGACCTCTTCTCTATGAACCTTGTCCGCCTTTAGCTTATTTCCGCCATTTTCCTGCAAAATCACAGCATTTACCAATCGATCCCAGCATGGCCAATATTTGACCTTTACGACCTCGTTTGACCTTGAAGATATTGATCTAGGTCATTGAAAATTGGTCATCATGTAGATCACCATAGCCCCCACCCACCTACCAAGTGGCGTTTTTCTAACCCTCTTAGTTTTTGAGATCTTAGGGGGCCTACCAGGCCCCCCTCCAGTGCGCGTTAGTGCCAGATCCCCCTCCAGTGCGGGTGTTAACACCGAATCGATGCGGGAAAATACGGTAAAGCAACGGAAAATAAGTGAAAGTCTGTTCAGGAGGTTACCCAGAGGACAAATGAGTTCATAAACCGATGTTCAATGACACGTTGTGTGCACTTGAAGCAAAATTGTTGACTATGTGGCCTAGTTTTAAATCTTAGCTATAGTTATAGACGGGAAATTATGGGATCTTATGGCGGGATGTACCATTGTATCTGTGTGTTTTGACATTTGTATATGACATTAGCATTTATGCAATGACAGTGCATTGTTGGCGTTTCCTGGCTGAGGATTATTTGACTTTGTCTTTGAATGGACTCGCTCATTGGACAATGAGGTTTTGAGCGAAATTAAATGAAAGTAAACAAGCCCACACTCATAGCCACCTCAGACTTTAAGCCTACCCAGGATTGACGGCTGACGTGCTGGCTCGTCTTTGGAATCTTGCATTTTATGTATTGTCTTAGCTTTTGGGATGCATGAGGCTGGGCGTCCGTCTGGAGCTGGGTTTCAGGCCATTAATTGCCTTACTGGGAGGATAAAAGACTGAAAAAGTAAGAAGTTTATTTGGTGCTTACTTCATACCTTCAGATAACAAAAGGAAAATATAAGATTGGGTACACAGCATCCAGGAGCTAAGCAAGTGTACAAACGTATATTTGGAATCTTGTTTCAGGTAGCCTCGGAATGAGTATTATTAAAATATCAATTTGAGATACAGGACGAGCTACAAATTCTGAAGTGCTCTTTTCCCTTCTGCAATATCATAGTCACTTGTACCTGTGTTTTTTACCTGCAGCAAGTTTGAATTATTAGCTTAAAAAAACAAAGCTGTCTTTCTGAAGTCTACAGATACAATATCATTTCCTCAGTTGCCAGACCTAAATTACAAAAATACACAAGATGAGGGTTAGACATGGCACTGGTAGCAATGTACTAATGGTACCAAAACAAGGGCTCTATCATTATTTTCTGTGAAGCTATGGACCAAAGTATGAAAACCTGTTTAAGTAGTCCGAGATGACCTCTCAGAGGTCTCAAGTCCAAACTTGGAACACGACCCTGGAGAGTGACCTCAGACACTACGATTTGGGGAATAGGAAGGTATTCTAAGCCATATTTACATAAGCAGAGCCATATTTCGGCCAGTTTCTGTTTTCCCATGCATTTTCAATGGAGAGGTGATAACCCGTACCTGATCCTAGGTCATCGATATCAAAATTGCGTTACCACAACTTGTGGTACTCGGTACGCCCATTATGTGATATAGATACCAGATAAATATATGTATTTGTTAAACCTGCTTCCAAAGGTGTCACTTCAAACATTTTTTGAGGTGAGGTCACTTAACCTGGCCTGATGAACTGACCTGAGATAACCCAAACTTGGAAATTTAAAAACAGTTAAGGATAAGGTGTGCCAGGTACAGTGGCGCTTTGCACCGCCGTTTTCTAGTCCGGTCGGAAAGAAATTTGAGGGGGTGTTCAAACACCCCCACCCACTGGGCCGAGGGTTAAAGCCCGACCAACAATCCATCACTATTCGAGACCATTCAGGCACCGTTTTCACTGACATGTGCCGAGCTATAAAGATCTTACAATAACATTTCAAACATTTTGAACATGCCAAACATGTAGGCGCTAAAAAACTCCAGTCGTTCAAAAGACCTTATTTGATGTTACTTGATATTTAATTAGTGTCATTTCCCATCTTCGTAATAATGCTTGGTCAGTAATAAAGCTTTGGCCTGAAAATTAACATAACAAGCACTTTTCCTAGGATTCACCATTTTTTAGGCGTGGCACGATTTGTGACGTCACGCACTGCCTCAGCTCCACCAAAGAAGGAATAATTTGAAAGCTGGGTGTTGAACGTCTTGATCCAATAATGATACACGACTTGATAACTAATGGCAATGATAAGCAATAACTAAGAACTGAGTATAAATAGCGGAACATCGTTGTCTCATTTCCACCAAACATAAAAAACACCAAACATAAAAACAAATTTTTAGACATAAAAATAGACAGCCTGACCATCACGGTCAGACGGCCGTATGCACAGTGACTTCTGACTACCTGGAGGCCGGATGGCGGCGGCATCGGTAAAATGTGATAGGGAAATGGCCCATGCTAAAGGAATACAGTGGTGTTCATGTCATTAAAATGTCATACCTACTCAGTTAACTGTCTCATAAACCTGTGATTTTCCTTGGACCCTCTTTGCTTACACCATTAGAACTACTCATCCCTCTGTCTAAAAAATCAAATTAGCATTTTAAACTTCGTTTTGCATACGCCTGAAATGTCAGCTAGGCGTGTGAGTCACATTTACCGTGTGTATTGTACTGACAATAAGTGTGCCAATTTGAAGCCTTGAAAAGCTGCATTATCTGCCCCGATGCCGAGAAATACTGAAAACTGGAAATCGGTGTCTGCCCAAGCATATTCATAAACGGAAGCCATCTAATGAACTCATGTTTATTCCAGTGCTATCGACACCGCACATTGCACAAACACCTAACCCATATATTCACCTACGTGCACAGCACAGAATGTCTCCTGTACATATCCCTTTCCCTCAGTCCAACAGCAGGCGCAACCACGATCATTCTCAACACAACGCATGTAGGCTTCATAATCCCCACGCAGCCCCTCCCCACCAAGGCTTGAACTCGGCGTGACCTTTCTAATCTCTGCGCCCGCAGGCACTCGGCAGCCAGTGGATGACGGCCTCTGATTGGTGGAGGCGCGTTCGCTTGTATTGGGAGAAATTCAGCCGAAATTTCTACATGAAAATGACTGAGCTTTATGCCATGAACAGGATATATATCAATATCATTTTTTCTAGCATTTCTAGTGGTACTTTGCTCTCTACGGGCTTGATTATCTACTCCACCACCTAACGGCTGCTCTTCGGTAGGTACAGGCAAGACGGTGGCAGTCAGCACAGGCAAGCCGGCGGCCGAGTTCGCTGAAGTCAGGAGCATCGGGCGATGGGTTTCTGCTCAGTGAGGAGGAGTGGGGCCCGGCCCGAAGTTAACCGAGGGAAGGAGGAGAGAGGCGTAGATAAAACTAAAACTTAACCGTTGGTGGAGTTACAGAGAGTGAGGACTAATAGATAGTGCTGCCAAAATACAACCAGATAATATACTAGAAGAGGGAAGCATGTACTGCTTTGCTCGGTATTGGAAGGTGAAAAGGCAAAACACTTTATTTGGGACTTAAGCATTGTAGATGTTTTAGCCCATTTTACCTTTCTGATGTCATACCGCAAAAACTAAAACTCCATGACAAGGTCTAAAATTCATGGCAAAGGATTGTTTTGTCTCAGGAATGCACCCTTAATGAATCCGTCATACCAACGTGCCACCGGGGGCGCCCAAATACGACAACGGTCAATTACGACAGAGTTAACGGAACCATTGTATTATCAAGTGTATTAGTGTAAAGTGTATGTATTGCATTATAAGGGAACTGTTGTATTATATAGCACACGCAACACCGGTGGTGTTGCGTGTGCTGTGCGAACGTCGTTGCTACCGCTGCGTCTACCGGACCCACCTGGTGCCGCGATTCTCCTCATCCGGCTTCAACGTCTCACAGCGACGATCGCTGTTTGTTACCGTCCACCCAGTGACAACACTGCCCTGGAAACTATATGTGCGGCTCTGGCAGCTGTACAGCCCACCGACTGTCGGCTCGTCGTTGTGAGAGGCCTCCATCTACCCGAGATCTCATGGATGGCTGCTGCTGGTTATTTGGGCTTAGGGGCAAACTAGCCTGGCAAGGCCATTCAGCGCCCAAAACAGTACAGTCGCTAAAAGTGTTCCACCTGGAACAAGAAGAACGCGTGATTCAGAGATTCATTACCCATTTCGGTGTCAATACCTCGCTGTGCAGGTGAATGGCAAAGCAAACAGAGAAGTGCACACACTACTAATATCAGTCCCTCCTGTACTGAAAAAACCGATAGCCCAGAAGATCCACCAGGCAACGCTGCGCAGAGAGCGCCCGGCACGAGGCGTCGGGGCGTCAGTTCCGACGCCCACTCCGTACCCCCGGACCCAGGGGGACCGGGAGTACGCTGAGTCCGCCCGGGCGCCCAGCAAACAGCTAGGCACCCAGGCAGGCTCCCCCTGCGCTGTTCTCCTACGGAAGACAAGCGCAAGCCACATTTTCATGCGACCCGCGCCCGCCCTTCGCCGGACGGCGGTGTGGTCCCAGCACGGGGCGTAGGACTCAACAGGGGGTCAGACGCTCGGCGTCAGGCAGCTCTCTGCGCAGTATGGCTGCTGCTGACGGCACCGTCAGCAGATCTGGCAGATACACGGATCCGTCGCACCTCTGGCCGCGCAGCTCACTTCGTGCACCCCTGTAATCTGTTGGAGCTACGGCAGTGGGTAAGATATCCAGCCAGAAGGGATAACACACTGGACATGGTGCTGACAAGGCGCGCGCCAGCTGTCGTCGATGTTCAAGACGGACTTTTCGACTCCGCCCATAGGGAGGTGATAACTCGCCTCTCAGTGCCCGTGGGCCGTATACCGCTGGTGACAAGACGCACTCGCCATTTCACTTCACCTTTTATTGGGGTGCCTGAATTACAATTGGGGGTGCCCAACACGTCATTGGGTGGTGCCGGGGCATCCCCAAAGAGATCCACAGCCCTGGTTTGATTTGCTTGCCGGATTTTAGGCCACAGATTTTGGGCTCGTGACATGCTATGGTATTTTATTTATCCTTCAGGCTGAGTAAAATCATCCTGGCCCGGTAAAGTCCCTATACGTTTATTTATATTGCCTACTCCATCAACGGCCAGGGAACCAAATTCAGCCACTCCGACCCGCAGTCACTCCTTTTGCTCAGATACTAGCGTCTGAGAAATACCCAAACCTGCCATTCACATCAAAATAGATTACATTAGTAATGCAAAATAAAGAAAGTACCTTGATAGCCTTAATGGTATATTACCGTAGCTGTCAGGTTATATGAATATACTCTTTCTAAAACGTTCTCTTTAAACTGGGAGCCTGAAGAGCAAAACAACACGTTTCACTCATTCAGCCTCTGGATAAATTTATGAATGGATATTAACAGCTTAGCAGCATTGCGGGTTGTTTTATCCGTCAAACTCTGCTTTAATTAGCTCATACAACCACTATTCCATGATTGTATTGTATTGTATTGTATTTCAATCCCACCACAATGGACGTGTGTTCAATGTATGTACAAGTGGCGCTCTCAGGGCGTCCTACTATTCGGACGACCCTGAGCAGAGAGCCAGCATATGCGGCCCGCCACACAGCAGGGTGATGCGATCTCGTCTCACCTTCCCCGTCGATTGGCTGGGTGCAGATGGTGGCCTGAGGCCATATGGCGCGCCGGAGCCATTGTGACCGCGGCCCCCACTCCCGCCAAATACGCATTGAATGCAGCCTAAATGACACGGCCATATGGTGCCGCGGGGACGGCCCCCGTCCCGCTATGCCCCGCGGGCACCTGTCTGATAGCGGAGAGGCTGGGGAGCTGCGGCAGACCACGCCGACACTTGTTAGTAGCGGTACGAACTAACTGGCTCCCGGGGCGCACGGAATTACGGCACCCAGCGCAGCTGCAGAGTCTGAACGGAGCCCGCGGCTGCTGGTGGCAATGTTCCACTTTTTCAAAATTCAAGAAACCGTTTTTATGGGCATAATATAAGTCTGGAAACCTAGAAAACATCCCTGTTCCCGTGTTAATTTGCTAGGGTAAAACTTTTTTGCTTTCAAATTATGGTGCCATGAAAGCAACAGTTCTTGTCCCCTGTAAAACAGTATCCTTGATCACAGGCAGAAATGAACTCGGCTATGAATTGTAACAAAATGCAGCGTTCCATCCACATTTCATATTAAATCCTATTTGATCCGGAAAAATTCACATTGTTTTCTCAGTTCACTCTGTCAAAATGTCGCCTCAGTTTAAACTCCATTATAAAAATAGAGTGGCACCCTATAATAGAAGTGGCACTCCCTTCACGCGTCAATGCATTTAGAGAGAGAGAGGAGAGAGAGAGAGAGAGAGAGAGAGAGAGAGAGAGAGTGAGAGAGAGAGAGAGAGAGAGAGAGAGAGAGAGAGAGAGAGAGAGAGCAGTGCTATTACCATTATTTGCTGGATCGAAATTGCCTTTCTTGAGGAAAATCGTCGCAACATTTGGGACCAAAATTCCTATCTCCTCACAAATCGATCAAATGCGACTGCCGTTGCGTCGCATTATATTCAGCATGATAATAACATGCTGAATACAAGCGTTCAAAGAAATGAGGAATCGCGACATCACTGAACGATTACATTAGCTATGAAATTTACTGGACTTAATTTGAGTTTGAGAAAATTCAAACATAAAATCTGCCTTAAGAACCATCCAGAGACTTCTTCGCTACATTTAAGACGCTTCAAAGAAACTGTCACAGAATATTTGCTAAAATGATAGGTAAGAATATGTAATTGTGCATTGGCGAAGTGCACGCAAAATCATGATACTAACATGCTGAATATAAGCGTCCAAAGAAATGGGAAACCGCGACATCACTGAATGATTACATTACAATGAGAGATGTGCTCAGCGATCTCAGGAGAAGCTATTTTACATGTTATCGATGCCTGACGGACGGTCCTGGTCAAACCAATACAAAACAACTGGACCATAAATATGCCTTGGTGCATGACTAAATATCCTTGGTTGTGCGAGATGCATCGGCTGATAAACAGTAATTTTCCCTTTTGAGTGACTTCAAAAAAGCGGTTTACACGGTAATTTACAAGGCACAGCACAGCAAGGCACATACGCCCAGCTGTGCTGTGCATTTGACCGTGTATTTTCATTACTGTGTAAACTGCACTGGAGATTCACCAAGCGATGGTTGCCAGTGCCCGTACTGACGGATGCGGTTCGATGCTTGAACGCCGGAGAGAGTCTAGAGCCGGTCTCTATGGTGAGGGCCCGCCCCAGCCCAGGCAGAATTCCCGATGAGATCACCCGGATGGAGAGTGCCCCGCGAAAACGCCATGACAACCTCCATCCGAGGGATTCCAAAGGGGTCCCCAGAACAATGATCGTAATTAGTCTCCACCTACTCATTTGTTTTTCATTTTCACAACAAGCATTCTTCTACCAAGCAGTGATCCACTAAATTGCATATTAAAAACCTATATTCTTAACTAAACCTTCGACCCGGCGAATCGCAGAGGATTTCTAGAGCAAGTCCATAAAGCTACATCTTTGATAGAGAAACGATGCATTGCTCCATGTGGTTCCATCGTGCTTTTGTCAACCAGATACTAGCATTGCTGTGGCATGGCAGCAAAGCGTAATCATCGACATTCTGCGTGCCATAAACCTCTCAAGTCATTAGCCGGGCGCCTGTGGCAGAATTATAACCAGCTCATTTTAAAGGCACTCGTATCCGCCACTATCTCCTGTCGGGAGCAGTAAGCAATTCCAATAAATCTGATCTCCCGCTGAATAGCTTCCCTCTGATGTTTGACGATAAGGCGAACTGGCTGCCGAGTCCCACCTGATTTATGCTCCGGCGCAAAATACTCTGATCGTTTTATCAGTTTCACTTAGGAGCGGCGCACCGAGGTTAACTACATTACAAGTAGCGGCTGCCGGCTCCGGGCGATATGGCTGACTGGCTCGCGCGCTTTTTACGCCGGCACGTGGCGGGAACGCTAGCACCATCAATTTGCATTACGCTCAGATTTAGCGGTAGTGCTTTTAAAACTGATCGCAGTCAAACGGCCAGCTCAAAGTGTGATAAGAAACAATTTGGTGTTGGTTGTACAGCAAAGTGCCGAATACACTAGCTGCATGATTTTTTCATTGCATACAGCCCCGTCTGTTTCTTCATAACATGCAGACAATGTTGCATAACTAAGGTGATAACTTCACAGGCGTTATCGGAATGATTAAAAAAATGAATGCAAATGTTATATGCCAGAGCTAATAATAATGATGCTTGGGGCTTTTCGACGCACCGACTGCCAAGTTCACACGGCGCTGCCAACCTTTCCCTGTAGGAAGGGTTTACAGGGAGCTAAATTGCTTCTTGCTCAGGGGATAGACACCCCAATCTTTAAACCCGGGTGGCTGCGTTGAAAGCGAACACGCTAACCATTACGCCAAGTGCCCCTCCCTCCTCACCAGGGCTCAAGCCACATTGCATACTCCATGATGGTACTAAGACAACAGGCCGTAGAGGCATTTCTTTTTGTGTGAAGAGTAGAAATATACAGGCGAATTTGCAAAACGTTATAAGATATTCTCACTCATACTGTTTCTGTTCTTTTTTTCGGTTATATCACTTATTTCATTCAGAGGATATTTCATTCAGAGGATAACATATTTTTCCTAAGCACCATCGTTTTTAGATCTCAGGCGGGTGGGGGGGGTGGGGAACTGCCAGGCTCCCCTCCAATACTCAATAGCGCTAGGCCCCTCTCCAGTGCTAGTGACAAGAAGTAACACTGATCAGTATCTGGGACAGCTGCGTAACGAAATGGAGTAGAAACTGCAATATTTCCTCCACAAAAATAAATCAATAGGCTTCCTCGTCTCTTTCACGATTTTCTTTTATGATTCAGTGAAGGAGGCTAGTAGATTGATAAATGGATTATCAAGGTAGGTTTATATCTATCCGATGTAACTAAATAAGCAATCGAATGGTTCCGTTCAACGATCAGAGCAATGCATATATTTTCTTTGAAATATTTTGGTAATATACATACATGCATAGCGATTCTGTCAACTGTTAGCAGAATCGACACTGAGAAATCCCACCACTACCCAAACATTTCCAGGACCAATGACGAACAGAGCCGGGCCAGGACTGATGCTGGCCGGCGCGGGGCTAACGGCCGCTCCGCTGCAGCAGCTGGGGCGCCTGCTGCAGCTCACGGGCGGGCCGGAGACACCCCCGCGGGGAGCGTGGGCCCGCCTCAGGTGCGGCTCCGCACAATCATTGTTTACCAGCCGAGCGTGATATTGGCTGCGGCTCCAATCCGGCGCCGCCGCGGGCCTGTTGTCCCCGACACGGAGATACCAATCTTTAGCGGTGGAGGTTCTGTGCGGTGGTGTAAGGTGCTGGGCTTTTTACAATATGGAGTGTCAAAACAACCTGTTTGATGAATTGCGTATTATTTCAATGTTATAAGATATGTTAGTCTACCTCGGTATCATTGTGACTTCAGAAGTGAGGCAAATAAAACGCGATGTTGGATGCGAATGGTAAAGTCACGGGAGGGCTTACAATAATTCGCATTCACCGGCCCTTTTGAGCGCATCTAGGATGGTGTACAAAGTAGCAAAACCATTGTAAGATACACGCAGTAAATTTTCAGGTGGGAAGAATTTGCACCTCTCAAAATCTCTCAATCGTATATCTAAAGTAAACTGAATTAAAAAAGTGGCGTACCCAGGGTCTCATTTCGGAAGGGGAGGGGGTTAAGGGGCTCGAGCCTCCCCTGCCATTGCCTCGGATCAGCCTCCGGTCATGCACTGACTATACACTGAGAGAAATTTTCACAATGTCTATACGAATACGGCCCTGATATTGGGGTTTACTAGAGCACAACCAACGCTAAAGAAGGACAAAACCCAGTTCGTGCAAAGCAAAAAGTAGTTAAGGCATTGTTTTAAAACCAACATTAGTCGTCCTCTCATAATGATATGAACACGCAACTAAGCCAGCACAAGGGTGGCAACGCTGTCCCGTATGATCAAAGCCGGCAGTAGGACAGCCTTGCTAATACATTGGCAAGATGTTCGTATCCTTACAAATGCTCTACACATTTTGACCTGGTATTACTAGCGTCGCGGAAGCACCGGAAGTGTAAGATGCACGTGCGCTACTGCATTTTTCATTCGTGTCGTGATGAAACGCCTCCCCCAGTCTTAAGGACGCAGGCCACGGGGAGTGTACGCGGGACGGTGTTAGTACAGCTAGGGGATTGCGGTTGAAAAGCTTCTTTGGTTAGCGCATAGCCTATTTAGGCATATTCTAGACCAATCTTTTTCAGTGTCAGTGCCCTATGACTTTGGGAGCAGGCAGTCGCTAAAGCGGTGTGAACTTGGAAACGGATTGGACTTGCAAGGTAAGCAGCTGCATTGGAATGCGAAGTGTCCAATTAGGTACATACTTACGTGTTTCGAAGCTTCTTCAATTGCATACAAATGGCTTTATGGGTGCAGCCAGGGATTCTAAGGCATATGGAACCAGTGGCAGATCTGGCTGGTACGTTCAGGGGGGGGGGCAACCAAAGTCAAAAAGAAAAAAATAACCCGGTAAAAGATTTGGCCACAAGATGTTGGTATTATCGCAGTAGGTGGATCACATCTCGCGGTTCAAAAGGATTACATCAGAAGGTCCACTGATCAAAGGGTCTAATGTTCATAAGTTCTACCCTGTGAAAGTTAGACCTTTTGAATAAGAGGTCCACAAACAAGTGCACAAAAAGTGGCCTATTCTCAGGAACAAAAGAAATGCACCACACACTTTGTGCTTATTTTTTAAATCTGTGAAATTTTAAAATATATTTTCAAAAGTCTTGAAATATTTTCGCTGAAATAAACTTACTATTCTGATAAATTTTGGTGAAAAATGTTTTCATAAATGATTGCCCTAATGTAGACAAGCACGGCACTTCAGATACCTACTAAGCGCAAGCCCGTAAAATACAACAAAGCAAACAGAAATAGCGTTCAAGCCCAAATGGTGATGTGGATGGGATTGAGTTGTTTTTTTGTGTCAGATTTACTTTTTGGTGGAGATTGGTGCAATATTTTTATTCAATGTTTGGTGCGAACCTGTGGAAAACTAGTGGTTCCTTATCAAGATAGTTCTTTATGGCTGGTGGTTTGATAATTGTATATGGCTGATGGGCCTTGTTCATGTTGGCCTGTTGGCTTACCTACTTTGCAGACCGGGCTGACCCAAGCAGAACATTCTTTTAACTATCTTCCAAGCTGTTTAGTGACTAAACTAAAAGAAAATGTTCACATGTATCAATTGAGGGACAATGTGAAGGATTTTTGGTTCATTCACAGCCATTCCGCCATGATATTCTGAAAAGTTTTAGCTGAAAACTTGTCACTGCTCTCTCCTCTATTCATAAACATTGGAACTCAATTGTGAGGCTCGCGCCAGCATATAATGATTTATAAAAGTGCAAAAATGGAGGAAATGTCTGACATGAGTGGACTTATTTCATCCCGATTCTTATAGCTGCCATGTGCATACCTCTATCTAGAATACCCTTTGTTTTTATAAGGTGATGCTGGTCATTACCTGAAGTAAGCTTGCATCATAAGCAAGCCATGTTTCATACAGTATTTTTCAGTATCATTTTCTGCTGAATTATTAAGATAGCTGAGGCTACTGATGCTACATGCACCTTTTTGATATGGTTTTGGGTGAAGCCAAAACTTTTTACTGGATAAATTGGCTTAAAACATATATTTGAAACAGCTTTAAAGTAAATAAATGTTGTATATAGTCGTTAATGGTTTTCCATGATACCGGGCCTTCCCGGGCTTGATAATCCATTTCTTCCACAAACCGGGCTTGTGACGGGCTTCTAAAATCAGCAGCCGGCCGGGCCCGGGCCCGGGCCTGCAAAATTGCCCGAAACTCCCACCTCTAGTGTGTAATGACTTACTTGGTAAATATCAGTGAGCTACTCGTTCGCTTTTTTAATGAAATTCCCAAGTCCAAATGCTGTATCAGTTGTAAGCAGTTTTACTCGCGTTTCTACACTCATTCGCACCTCCATGTTTACAGCATTCAGTTCGAAACTCAAGTGACGAGAAAAGAACATGCAACAAGTGCGTGTGCGTGCTGAGACTCTATTCCCTGTTGTTATTTGAAGTGAACTTCGCAAACGAGGAAGGGTTAATTTATGTATTTAGGTTCTTACCCCCATCGTGCGGTCTGCAAATGGCCTGTGCAAATACTAGCTGCGATTATACGACTGGTTACTGGGTATGCTAGTGTACTGAGACATCAATTGAAGGCTTGGTTCTCCCATACCGTAACCATTGCACTTTTTCACAATTATTGAGTGAAGACGTCAACGACAGTAGGTTAAAAAGTCCAGTCGACAAGCAATGTCAACAAAAAGTGCTCATTTAACCCTTGCCCCGGCGGTGGGTATGAGCCACCTTCGCCCTGGTGGGGGGTGGGGCTAAAAAAGACCCCCCACGATCTAAAAAAACTAAGAGAGCTAGAAAAAACACAAAACGGCAATCGAAAGCTCTTAAACGGCAATCAAAAACAGGTAGACTAAGTTTGGCGGCGCTGTGCGCCGCCGTTTTTTGGTCATTTTGGAAAAACCCGAGTGGGAGGTCTAAAAGACCCCCCACCCGGGCGAAGATTAACTCATTGTAACCAATGCATTGAACTTTTGCCGTGCCCCGGCCCACCTCCCTTCAAGCCTCCAGGCATATCTCGCCGACGGCCGCTGCCCCCGACCGACAGCACGCGCGACATACCCTTGTATAAGATGTCGCCATCACCACTGTCGCAGCGTGACGCAGCTGAAACTTGCAGGGCAGGTAGACAAAACATTTTTCCATAGTTCGAAAGTGGTCCTAGGGCGGGGCAGGCGACGCAATTTTTTTTGCATGCTTATCGATAACTGACATAGTCTCAAAATGTATGTGAGATGTATATGATACACATTTTGCTCTCCAAATTTAATTGCAGCAATCACTGGAGAAAACTGTTTGCAAAATTGCATTCTTCATGCCTTAAGCTTTCTAATGAACCCGGTTTGTCTCATCTTGTACGTTTTCTTAGCTTACCAAAAAACATAAAAATGAGCATTGCTCTTGGCCTTTGTCGTGTTATGTTGCGGGAGATTCAAAGGCAGCAGTTTGATGCCTTGTCGCGTCGACTTCAAAAGGCTTAAAATTTTTTGTTTGACATTTTCTGATACTCTGATGAATTTGCTACTAGTTGCAAACATCAAAATCAGTTTTAAAAATAGTCGGAAATTCGAATGTCCCCCTTTTGGCCTCCCTTAGAACACTGTGCACCCATGCTATGGCGTGTTTACCTTTTCACCACCAACTTCCGAAACAAACATGGTACAACCATTTGCATTATAGGTGGGCACAATTACGTTATAGTCGATAAAATCGTCAATAGAAAACGAATGATATACAGACCTATAATTCTACTCCAAAATCAAAGGTTGACCTGACCGCAGGTAAACGAGCTGACCCTAAGTGACCTGGTATGGTCATGATGTGCACCATTCAAGGTGGAGTGACAAGAAAAGGTAATGGCGGCGAAGTGAAAACTATCTTTTTCTAGTCAGAAGTTATTTGGTGAATTATCGATAATTTCTAACTTGACCTCAGATGCCTTGCCAAATGTGACAGGTTAAATTATTTCAACTTCAAACTTAGGAATGGGGCACGAACCCATTATGTTTGAATATTCAGGTTGGCCTGAGACGTATGTACTGAGAAAGAGGCTTTCTAAACTAATTTGTTCTATATACAAAGGATATAGGATTAGGCATTTGGTTCCAGTAGTTTCTGCAGTTCTGAAAAAGAAGTCTTCTAAAACCCAGCGTAAACTCCTTGTGAGGAACGCTAAGTCCCACCGGAAGCTGAGTGAGATGGAAGGTGAAAAATAACAAATTAATCAATACTCTATGGAACACATGCTAAGCGGAGACAAAAGAGTTAATAATGAGTTAATAATGAACACACTCATTAACCCGCGCCCTGGTTTGGGCTCTAGCATCTGACAGAGTTGAGTTAGAATCATTTTGTAAGTACCATTCGCTTCCTCTCGCCTATGACCTGACCTCAGGTCATTTCAAGGTCACTATTTCACCCAACATAGTCAATATGCATATCAATCGACTCGCAATATCAATACAAACGCAATGGTATGGGAATAAAAGCTATATCATCATTTCAGGCAAAGTAATTGACCTAAGTCTGAAAACTGCTTAAGTAGCTCCAGATGACCTCTCAGAGGTCACAGGTCAAAAATGACAAAATTTAACCTAGAAAGGGGACCCAGGATACTTTGATTTATAGAATATAAAGGTATTATCAGCTGTATCTACACAAATACAGCTCAATTTCTATTTTTGTACATGTATTTCCAATGGAGAGGTTATGGTCCGTACTTGACCTTAGGTCATCGATATGAAAAATACCGGAACACATTACGTAGAACTCGGTGGGGCCATCATGTGTTATAAGTTTCAATCCGATAGATTCACCCATTTCTTACTTATGCCACCTTAAACATTGTTTGAGGTGAGGTCACTTGACCTGCACTGGTGACCTGACCTGTTAGTTAGTTAAGGGCTTTTTATAAGGCGTTCTGTGCAAAGCACCTTAGCCCGCCTCTAAAGTGTGGGGGAGAATTTTCCAGGAGGGGTGTTTATTTTAATGTCGCAGAACAAAGGGGCGAATCTTATTTCAAGGAATGGGTCGCGAAGTGTAGCAACACTTGCGAGGGAACGGGATTGCTACGACAGAGATGCCGAGCCTGGGGCACAGGTAGGATTTAAAAGGGTAGGTGAAGAGGCTTGTCAGCGTAAATATTAGTTTTTTTAATTTTGTTCCTTGTTATCGAATGACCGTTTTGCTTACGTTACTCGAGTTCCTCCATTGAAAAATAATAATTTTAGGTTATTAGAAACACCCGCAAGCACCATGACGTGATGCCGCGGGTCTTTATCCTGCAACCAGGAGGTGAGGTTACAGCACCCTCTCTGGCTGGGTAGCCGCCGCATAGAGGAAGAGAGAAGGGTAATAGAACGACCTGACCTGAGATGACCCAAACTTAAAAGTTTGGGGGAAGTTGCGGAATTAATTAAGGATAAGGTGCGCCAAGTACGGCAGCGCTTAGCGCCACCGTTTTTTGTGCCGCCGGAAAAACCGAGGGGGTGTTCAAACACCCCCACTGGGGCGAGGGTTAATATAATGATAGAATGCAACCTGATGTTCATGCTAGTTTAGGACCGGAAAAACTAACTAGTTTATGCGTGTTCACTGATTTAGGCCGCATAGATTAATTACTTTGTTTCGATCCTAAACTAGCATGAACATCAGGCTGTATTCTATCATTAGATCGACAAAAGGCTGGTAGTTAGTCGGTTACAAGTGTTTTGTTTGATCCGCGAGTTCGGAGCCAGTGCAGGAGGGTTGGGACAGTGAGTGGATTGCCGAGTCGACAGGTAACCGCCAGCGCGGGCACGGGCGTAGGAACAGGGGTCCGAGGGACTATAACAGCTATGTTTCACATTATTAACTAAACCTACTGTATCTTCTAAATGTATGTACATGCTGAGCTTCAGAGATGTGGATTTCCGAAAAACATTGGGGTGCCCAAATTTGAAAAAAATACTTGATCACCATATGAAAGAAGATAACACAATATAATCTTTGTTTTAGCCACCAGAAAGTCCTTTTGAATCCTGAAAATAATGAGGAATGAAATTTAAAGGGTTCTTAACGCTAACTTGATATTTCATGGCATGGACCCGCGCAGGCCCACGCAGACATAAGTTCACACCCCTGCATAGTACCGTTCCTCGAGCTCCGTCACCAAACCATCACTATTCGGGATAGTTCAGCTACCACTTCACTGACATGTACTACGCTATAAATATTTCACAATGCAATTTTAGACACTGAAAATATTAGAAAAATAGCCGTCCAAAAAGATCGCAGCTCTAAAGAATATACGCGCCAATGTTTGATGTTCCATTAGTGTTCTCTCCAATCCTCGTACCCAAATTGCAGTACGCTCTATTGGTTCGGTCAGTAAAGAGATTTTGGCCTGACAAACCAATATCTCCCAAAGAAGTATTCATTTTTCTAGGATTCACTATTTTCAATACTTGACACGACTTGTGAGGTTACTCGCTGCCTCAGTTCAGACAAATTAGGTATAATTTGAAAGCTGAGTGTTGAACGTCTTGAACGTCGGTTCACTACAATTGACAACTAATGTTGATAATAAACAATAACTAACTAGGGACGCGACGTCACCCAGTAGATTAATAGCAAAGTATCTTAGCAGACAAACCAATGTTTAGTCAGACCTAAGAATAGGAAATCGGACAATCACGATTAAACGGCCATGCACAGCAGCTTCTGGCTACCTGGAGGTCAAGTGGTGGTGGTGGCATCTAAAGGATGAGATAAGGGAATGGCCCATGCTAAAGGAATACAGTGATGTTCATGACATCAAAATATGCTCGTACATACCTACTCAGTTAACTGCCTTGTAAGCCCTGTGATTTTCCTTGGACCCTCTTTGTTTACACGATTAGAACTACTTATCCCTCCGCTTAAAAAAGAAAACATTTTAGCATTTTAAACTTCGCGTTGCATACGGAAAAAAATGTCAACTAGGCGTGTATGTTACATTTATCGTGTGTGCTGTATTTGCAAAAAGTGTGTTTCAAATCAAAGCATTGAAAAGCCGCATCATCTACCATGATGCCGAAAAATACTGGGGACTCGAAATCGCTGCCTGCAATCTTGCCCACCATGCATATTCACATACCGAACTCATTTAATGAACTCATACTCATGTCTTCCAGTTTTATCGACACCGCACACTGTACAAACACCTAACCCATTTATCCACCCAGGTGCACAGAATGTCTGTTATACCTCTCCTCCTCAGTCTGACAGCATTCACATCCACCACAATTCTCAACACCGAACGTGTACATTTTATAATCTGCCTCGCAACCCCTCCCCACCGAGGCTTGAGCTCGGCGACAGCATTGCTCAGCGTAACCTTTCTAACCTCTGTGCCCTGCGGGCAAGCGGCACCCAGCGGATGGTGGCCGCTGATTGGTGGAGGTGCGTTCACTTGAATTGCGAGAGATCCAGCGAAGATTTCTCCATGAAAATGATGAGCTTTAAGCCACGTCCCAGGGGAGTTATTAACATTATGTTTTTCGAACATTCTTAGCTAAAATTTTCCTTCTATTGGCTTGATTACCTGCTCCACCATCTGAGGTTGCTCTTCTGTACAGGCGGGACGGCGGCAGAGTCAGCACAGGCTAGCCGGCGGCCGAGTTTGCTGAAGTCGGGAGTGTCGCAATGGGTTTCTACAGTGTGTAGAGGACTGGGGCCCAGTCCGGAAGTAACCGAGGGAAGGTGGAGATAGACGTTCATAAAACTAGAACTTAAGTGTCGGACAAGTTATAGATATAGAGAGTGAGGACTTATCTGAAAACACTGCTGAAATACAACCAGATAATATACCCGAAGAGGTAAGTACTTGATAATTTGCTCCGTGATGGATGGGGAAAGGCACAAAACCTAATTCAGAACCCAAACATCATCAATGCTTTAGTGCATATCACCTTTCTGAGGTCACACCAAGAAAAAAAGCCAGTTATTTAATTATAAATAATGCTAATTATCCATTATGTTTGAGGATTTCCCACTGTTTGGTAAAATATTAAGCAGTAGGCCAGATGCAGAATGCCACTATAATACTGTGGAACCCGTATTTGTTGATAATTTCCTCTTCTTTACGCACTTTATACGGAATTTGCTTCACATTTTAGTAAGGGGTGCCAAATCACCATTGGGGGTACCCAGCACATCATTTGGGTTGCTGCGGCACACCCAAATGTATAAAAATCCACGCCCCTGCTGAATATATATATATATATATATATATATATATATATATATATATATATATATATATCCACTTTTTGAATATATGTCAACGTGCCTGTTTAACCCTATTTCCGTCAGGGGGCGGGGGGGCAGATTTTCCCACCTCTCATGTTTTCCCGGAACATCTCAAAAATGGTTTGCGATACGTTTTGCGACTTTCTAAATTTTCCTAGAACTAAATAAGACAGATTGACTGAAATGTTTGAGATAATGTATCCACCAGGGGTGAAGCTATTCGTCAGTGTTTAGGCCGGACCTATGCGCAAACCGAGTGCATGGTGAAACCGCCGCTAATAGCATTGAGAGTAGTTAGAATATTTTAACATTCTAAATGGAATGACAAGCGAGAGTTCATTCAGGTTTTCATAAAAATACTGCCAGAGGTGGTTACAGAAACTTGAAATGTGGATTTCTAATGTAATTGGATTGTTATGTGGATTGCACTATTGCAGAGTAAATAGACTGCTTACAGGCCAGCCGGTGGAAATGCAATCAACCATACCATACTCCCAGCCCTACATCATATGATAGCAATATTTCATAGGCGTGCTCGAGTATTGTGATTAAGGGGGGTTTCACGCTTGTGCAAGCCTCTTTTAGTATACTAAATGTGAAGAATCGGAAAGCATCTTGGGCGGTCATTTGGTTGCAAGACTGAATAGAGCGAAAATCATCCATAGGCGGATCAAGCATACATAACAATTGAGAATCCTTTGGGTTTGTCTGGGTAGGCAGGTAAATAATTCTTAGAAATTGGTAACATACATCTTGCCGTAGTACTTGGTAATAATACTTGGTAATCAAGCATCCGCCTCTGAAGATTTTTTTTGGCATTGTATCATCCATCTCAATGTTAAAGATTCCATAAAGAATCTGCCATTTGTGAATATATGCAACAGATGACCAGTAAATTGTGCATATTTCACCATTTATTTCTGGCCCTGGAACCACCATTGAATTTTACGTTTTCACAAATTTGAAAGATATGACAATTTTGTATCACGTTCCTGTCAATGTTTACCAGTTTTTGGAAATGAAATGGGAGGCCCAATAGCAATATAAAATACTAAACAAGTGTAAAATAAAACAATTTTTAAGCATAAAACATATGCTTGTATCCCCTCCCAGTAAATTCCAAAAATATTAATTTAACTTTTCAAAATTGAGTTTTGCGTGAGTAGAGTTGACCTCATTTTGAATTTTGAAATCAGAGCGATATATTTGGATATTTCAGGGGAAGGGGTCTGGTCCCCCTTGAATGGAATATGGGTACCTAACTTACCCAGGAGCCTGACAAGAATATGCTTAACTTTTTACTTTCTCTTCCTTTACGGCTTAATAACTTATGACTTCTAACTCTGCAGCGTGCAAATACTTGAAACGTGAAGTCCATTTTAACATTCTCTTTAGAGCACCAGTGGTTGGCATTGTTTTTCCAGGCTGAGTAACATTAGTTTAAGAGACAGTCTCAGCGTGTAAGATTTACAATGTGAAGGCCATGTTGCAGAGCACGAGTCAATAAAAAGAAACAAAATTTTTTACCCATGATTTGAGAAAATAATTTTGTCACACGTCGCACAAATCTCCCGCGTCCCACTTCTCCCCCACTCTCCCCTAACTTCCTATTCTGTCACCTCTTTGCTTTTAGAAAAATATAAACTTTGCCATCGAATGCGCAATTCCGTGCGCTTATTTCTATCAGAGTTCCCTATGTAGATTGCCCCACGCTGAGAATTTAGATTGCTGAAATGAATCTTTCTGATTCCGACGAGATGTGACACGCTGTGCGCTGCCAGAACTTGTTGCGGTTGTGAGTGAGCAGCGCCACTTCCTGCCCCTCCCCTCCCCCACTCTGAGTTGCCAGGCGCCTCAGGCGTTTACGTCGGCATCTTCCCTGACCCCTGACCCCGGAGGACGCCTTAATAACACTGGTTAGGCCTAGTTTCTGGTACAAGGCATTGAGTGGCCTTGCGCATACGGCAAGATTGAAATCTTAACGTTTATTTTTAAGCTGTTTAGAAATTATGCTTAAGCCACTGTCGTACCCCAGTGCCTTCCAAAACAAATATGTTCAAAGCTATCGAATCAAGGTTAATTTTGGGGGACCTATTTGGCTGATATGGATTTGCAGCATTTCTATTGATATTCAAACTGATATCACAAACTTGTAATGACTTTAAAAAATCCCTGGTTCTTTATTTTTTCGCGCCAAAACTCATCATTGACGGATAGGAAAGCGGTTTCAAAGCTGAGTCTTGCACCCCTCAGTGCCACGCCGGCTCCAGCTGACGCCCAAGGAAACGCCAGGCAATGTATAGAGAGAAAGTGAGGCGTGAGAAGGACGTATTTCCGCTCGGAGAATGTTTATTTCTGCGCAAAAGGTGAGGTGAGAGAAACGAAATTTGAAGCTTGCCATTTTTCTGTGAGTGCTATACAGTTTATATCTCAATTACAATCCCATGAATCTGATACATGCCCCTCAAAGAAGCATTTACTTGAACCATTACATTTCTCCTGAGGCTGAATTCTGGTATCAATGGGCGTTGTTATTCAAATCCTCCGGTTCACTTTCCTCTCACATATCTTGGAAAAAACTATATTCAACTTAGTTTTCTCAACGGACAAACATAATCACGTTTATTGTTCATCAGATGCTCGCATCGCAAGAAACAAGACTCATCAGTGTATTTATGAGCCTGTCAGACATCCACAAAGATGGAGTGTTTCATATTCTTAGACATCCTTCATCCACAGCACATTTGAAGCGACCTTTGAAACATATTTGACATGTTGTGTTTGTGACAGCTGAATCTTAAGTATTAGCCAGACCCATGCCTTTCTCGCAATGCTGCTCAGGGTGAATCGCTCAGCCTCTTTGGCGAGGGCGATATGCTGAACTCGGGTCGGACATCTTCTCCCAGAGACGGCATTATCCCCATCCGTGGCTGCAAGTTTCCTTGCAAGTTCAGGGAGTCGTAGGCCGCCATCGCTGGGGTTGGCACATGGATACCAGTCAGATGACTCAGGTAAGCGATAATCCTCCTCATCTCCTCTATTGCACTGGCTTGCATCATGATGTAGTTCTTGCCCAGAAGAAGAGTGGCGATTTTACTGAGTTTTCGGACCGATGGCGAGTGTGCATAAGGAATAACGGATCTCAGCTCGTCCAGGGCGTCGTTCAAATCATGCATTCGGCGTCGCTCTCGCGCGTTGACACTCAGTCGCATTACCTTCCCGTGACGGTTTTTCTTGGTGGACGTCTTCAACCTGTAGCCTGAGGGCACTGCGCGATTTTCGTCGGTCTCGCGAAGTGTGACGTCACGAGTGGCAGGGTTAGGCAGAGCGGAATCTCGTGACGTGTTTTCACGAGCGCTGAGATCGCGGACTAAAGAGTCACGAATTGTTAGATCCTGGCCCGAGGGCTCGTTTAATGTGAGGTCACTCCGTCGCTCGCAGTCGAACTCGTCATCTCGCTCCTGACGCTTTATTCGGATTGCATCGAGAAAACTGTGCCCGATTGTGGAGGCTTCTACCGGTCGCTCGCCTGTTCCCACTACTGCTGCCACACGGGATGACACTGGCTCCTTCAGCTCTGAAGCCTCCTCGTTCATGCGCAAAGTCGCTGTGGTACTGAGTTGTGACGTCATCGGATCCAGTTGTGACGTCACCTCGGTGTTGACGGCAAACGGCAGCGAGCATCGCTCTGGAGAAGGTCGGATCAGGTCAGCGATGCTGAGCACTGAGTTGTGTCCTTGGAGCTGTTCCATTCTGCAAACAGAACGGACAGCAAGTGTTAGCATTGGTGAACATCTCTTTGAGTAGATGTTTTCGCAAACAGAACAATATTGTGCAAGTTCACCAAATGCCACCTCGCATCTGCAACTTCCCTCCTTTTCCCCACACAAAGGTTATTTATCCGATTCCATCCCCATCATTCGTTTGTTGATTTCTATACCTTGAATAAATGTTTTCAAAAACGAAAACAAACGATTACACGGATTCAAGAGAAAAGAAGTACTGCTTCTTTTCTAATGTAACATATTCACAGAAATGTATCACAATTATAGGTGATGTCGTTGCTGGAGAGAGAGAGGGAGGGAGAGAGAGAAAGAGGAGGAAAGAGGGGAGAGGGAAAGAAAGTGTGAACAATTATTTTCCAACAAATCAAAACCATAACGTGGCACGAGACAGGCACAAAAAAACTTAAAAAGACTTCAATCACGGCGCTGCTCTCACAATCATGCACATAATCACAATCGTAACTTCTCTTGACAGCCTATTTGAACCAGGATAGGTCCTTCAAAATAGTCTTCATATTTATGAATTTGGTGACTATGCGGGTGAAGGGCTGGGGGAAGGGTGGAGGGATAAAAGAGAAAAGTAGATGAAAAACAGAAACAGCTGTGTGTGCCAAATTGACTTGATGTTGAGCTTTGACCCCACCGATGTATGTACATACGTACATACGTGAATTTACCATCAATATATGTAGTTTAACTGGACTGGAAGGTATCGACCAACAGTTTTAAACCGGTGCCGGTTTTAAAGCTCTCTATTCAAAACAAGACACTGTTAGTCCGGATCTATATCTCCCCTCGACGTTCTGTTTCAATCTGCCAAAATGTTATTCGTGTCTGTGGTGAAGCAGAGCTCGGCAGAGCTGCGATGAATTATTCATCTCTATCCATCTCATTTGTGGTGCCGCCGTTTCCGTTTCATTTGCCGTCCAACGTTGACTGATATGATGAATAGCCCCGCTCTGCGGTCTTCACGTCACACAAGCAAGGAAACTCGAATGCTTCCTGTGTCCAGAGTGAGTGCCACTATTGTTTGCTGTGGATGGACAAGGGAAGTTGGGTGCCCACTTACCTACTTTGCCAAATGAGAGAGGACATAGTGTTATTGTGGGAAAATATTGGACCGGAAATCCTGACCATGAGGCGCGACACCTTACGTCAAAAGTAATCACATGTTTGATTTGAGAGACGAAATGCACAAGCGCATGAAATTTTGTGACCCTTGACAACGCAGCCAGCTCTAAGTCTTCTGTACAACAAGTAGCGACAGTAGGAGTGCAAGAAATGGCGGCAGGCAGCGGCCCAGAGAGATGGAGGCTGGCCTGATGAGGTGTGAGTTATCCACGCGATAGGAGGCGTCTGTTGCGTCTGTGCAGCTGGCCAACTCCCCGAACCCACTCCATCAGCCCTTACGCAGGCACTCAGCATAGATTACAGCCGAGCGCTCGCAAAGCATTCTGCTAATTCTGCTCTTTCTGGTGCCTAGGCATGTGAATGCTGAGAGGAGACATAACCTTTTTAATTGACCGCAGATAAAACCTTTTCGACGATACTGTAAAAACGTCGTCTGCCTTTAAGCATGCGTTGACCGTATAATAATGTCATTGACCGTGCTTATGTACCATGTTCTTGTATGTCCAGTCAATATTTACAATCACATGCATATGAAATTAAATGCAATGAACGCTCATTTTCCGTGCTCTTTCACTCCACTTTTCTTTCCTCATTCTCCTTGCCTCCCTTTTCTGTCTATTTTCCCTCCCTCCCTCTCTTCTCTCCCTTCCTCGCCCTCCACCATCGGCGGTGGCGTCGCGGGTCCAGTGGGCCGTTCTGCGGGCTTGTCCAATTACCGCCCGTGCCTCCCGGAGGGACGATTAGCCGAGTCAATCCCAGCATCATGCAGCCAAAGGGGTGGGCCCGCCGCGCCGCACACTTAATGAGGTTATGATGAAAGAGCCCTGGTAAAGGACGACCCTCCTGGGACGCGGACGGCGCCAGAGAGGGATAGCTGGATGGCCGAGCGGTCGGCGCCGTGTTCTCACTGATGTCACGCTAGAGGGCTAGGATACAGGGGTTGTGGTGCCGACTTGTGACGCTGTTTTGTTGAGACCAACATTTTGAAAAAAACCTACTTTGATATGACCTAAACTGACATTAATTTGGTTTCAAAGATGTCAGACCAAAGCTGAAACCAAACAGACCATGTAGTTTTAAAATGAGATAGATACAATTTTTTACTTGTTTTCATCGCAGTTCTCAAGATCTCCTGGGATATTCAACTCATCGAAGTGTTTCCCTGGGAAACCCTAAATCTCCTTAAGGGAGTGTATAAAAGTGGTGTGGCATAGCTAGGGTTATGCATTGGTGGGCCATCAATATCAGTGTCCATTGAAGCATGGTGTCCCGCCAAGCATATTTGCATATCGGATTCATCTAATGAACCCATACTCAGACTTGTTGAGGCGCGACTCAGAGTCTGAGTTGACTCTGAGTCGACTCAAAATTTCCTTGAGTCAGAGTTGAGTCGACTCACTTCCAGATTTGGGTTGGGTCTGAGTCGACTCAACTGCTCGACCAGTTGAGTCGAGTCAGAATCAGAGTCAGCCTCTAAGCTGTGAGTCAGGAGTTGAGTCAACTCAGCACTCTTTTTCATAACATATGCGATCACATGGCTGACATTTTAGAAATGTTTGCAAATAACTTCGAAGGATTTCATATTGCAATTTGCTAATAATAGGGAACTTATTATTATTTGTATCAACACTACCTACACCCATCCCGGGATCAGTCATTAACAAAACTAAGTTGCGTAAAATATACAGTTTCAAAAGCCTACACATTCCCTGGTATTTTCCATTTAATATTAGCAATAGCATGCAAAATCATACAGACAAATGCGATTTGGCACACATTTATACTTTTCGACTTTGAAGGTGCACACTATAAAAAGTCATAAGCAAATAATCAAGCAATAATTCACTCTTAGGAAGTCACATCTTTATTTTCTCGTTTCTTCCTTTGGTTAACTTAAAACACTAAAAAATTCAGTAATATAAGCGCCAGATAGAGGGTACCAAAATCTTGTTGTGCACATAACCTTGAGATGGGTAAAAACAGAAACTAAAAGCTTCAATTAGCTGCTTTTTCAAAGTACTTTCTTGGTTTGTCAAGGTTTGAGGACATCCCCTTGTAGATAATATAAACACCGACGACACAGCACTGTACCTACTGTTCTCTGTATACGAAAAGTAGAACTCAGTCCTATCTCTGGTATTCTCTACACATCAAGTCCCTCACAAACCACCACTCTTTAAATTATGTTGACTATCATTTACCTATCTAGCGCCCACTGCCTGCACAACAAATATCACCCCACGCGCTCCACGCCCGTCACAAAAGCATCATTGTGCGCCACGATATATTAGCTTTGCTATGTAGCCTGAGGGCAAGGTATGCAAATTTTCTCGGGTTTCTTAAAACAAGTGACTTTTGAATTGCTATTTATCGTTATTCAACTGCCCTGATCGTCACCATTTGTCTTATCGGAGGTTAGGTACGCGTAATGTCTTCAGTGCGCGATCTGTACTATTTACCACAGCTTTATCGGGAGGACAACACGAGCGTCCATTGTTTTGTTTTTGATTGAGTTGGTGCACAGGCTCGGTTCGACGCGGCTTAACACGCGCATTGACGGGGGTCTGAGCCACCTTCGCATTGACGGGGGTGGGTACCCGCTCCCCCTAAGATCTCGAGAACCACGGTAGGTAGCGAAAAACGGTAAACGGCGTTGGGTTGCCCATCCACTTCTCCATCGAAAACATTTGAACCATTTTTTTGTCAGGTCACATTTAAGGTCACGAGAGGTCAAAACATGCCCGTCATAGGGATAACATGTAAATTCAGTTTTTCGGCCATTGCATCTGAACAAGTAAAGATAGAGCAAAACGACTTGAACTATATGAATCCTCTTAGCAAGTCGAATCGAATGATATATAATTTGACCCTGCTAGGTCAAATCAAGGATTTGACCTGACCTGAGGTCAGGTCAGGGTCAAATTATATAAAATGCAAATCATTAGAACCGCAAAGCCCAGGCGAGTCTAATGCAGCTAAAATAAATGCTCTATCACCATCTGTTACTGAGTTATTCCGTAAAAACCATTTTTCCCATGTATTTCCAATGGAGAGGTCATGCATTGTACCTGACCTTAGGTCATCGATATAAAAAATACCGGAACATGTTTTAGAGAACTCGTTGGGGCTATTATGTGATATGAGTTTCAATCGGATAAGTTCACCCTGCTCCGACTTATGCTATCTTAAGGTTTTTTGAGGTCGGGTCACTTGACCTGTACTGGTGACCTGACCTGAGAGGACCTAACCTTAAAATTTTCACAGAAGTTGTAAAAATGATGAGGGAAAAGGGACACCAAGTACGGCGGCGCTACGCACCGCCGTTTTTTTACTGTCTCCGAAAAACCTGAGGGGGGAGGGTACCCGCCCCCCGTCAATGAGCGTATTAATATGTATTTCTAAGATTAATTTGTCACAGGATTGTTCAGAATGCACTGAGGCAGGAATTGCCACTCAAACTTTCAAATGTTAAAATATTGAGTCCTGTTCTTTGTGTTTGAAACCTCACTTATTGCCTCAACTATGATTTTACTCATGAAGGACATACCTTCAAAATGAAAAGCTGTCAGGCCCTTCACCTCACTCATCTCTTCGCATTTAGCACCTATGTTCATTCCTCTGCAGACATAATTTATGTCATGGATTAATGCATTGCAATTGACACTTTATTGAAAGAAATGTGCAGTTATTAAATAGTTAATACCATGAATAAATGTATTGGAGTTTGTGTACTATTCAAAGAAATGTGTATCTTTTGTGTAAATACTTGGCCAAAATTCTGAGAGTTGGAGTCGACTCCGACTCAATGTTTATTTCAGTCGGAGTTGAGTCAACTCACTTCTGAATTTTAATTGAGTCGAGTCGGCTCACCACTTTCAACACAGCGAGTCGAGTCAGAATCAGAGCCTTCAGCTGCGAGTTAGAGTTGAGTCGACTAAAAAAACTTGAGTCATCAACAAGTCTGCCATACCTACTCATGGTTTTCCAGTGATATCAACATCGCACACTGCACAAAGCCTAGCCTATATATCTAACCATGTGCACAGAATGTCCCATATACCTGTCCCTCTCCCTCAGTCTGACAGCAGGTACAACCACCACCATTCTCAACACCACACATATAGGTTTTATAATCCGCCACGCGACCCCTCCCCTGGACGAACTACCTCACCTTCTTGTGTTGGGGAAAACGTGTTTGCATAGCAAAAAATAGTTTAATTATTATGATCACGCCCGGCGGCTATGGTCCGTCAGCTTGAATAAAGAGTTAATAAGGCCACTATTATTGTTATGCCTCACAACGTACCTGCTTACATAGCATGTTTATCAAGCCCATTAGAAACAAATGTTGTTTATTTTTTAAACCTTCAGCTTCCAGTGTGCAGATGTAATCGAGACCTAAAGCGAAAAAAGTTTTCCGACCACACTGAGAAAACATTGAGCTTTTTTTGTTCAAAATAATTATTTATTCACAACTGAACAATCAGACGTGTTTTTTTCACCGGAGAGAACATTGTCCGACGATCAAAGGCCACATCCGCGGACTCACAAAAGTACCACTCGCTCGCCGCGTAGGATGAGATCTGGCCCACGTAAGAGCCAGTGCCACCTCGGAGGCGTGGCAGCTAAGCCATACTTGAATAAGTACGAGACACTTAGAAGGTAAGGACAGCCAGACTCTAAATAAACGTCTTCTCGAATGCCTCTCTTGACAAATTCACACGACTTTAACGAACATCACAACAAATCATAATATTAAACGGGACCTGCATCTCCTACTATCTGCATCTAAAGAGGCCAGAGAACTTGGACGCCGTAGTGGAACATTAGAGCTCCAAAGTGGTTGCCATTTTACAACATGGGTTTGGATTTTATTTCGTTTTATGGCTATAAGCCCTTCAGCATAACAAAAGGATACAATTTCATGCCTTATTCTTTCCATGTTTAACTCATTATCCCCTTCCTTACTTAATTTACGAGTTACGATGTGTTGTTTGATAATGAGAAGAATAAGGTTTACTACCGGAGAAGCTTTTGGAAAACCCAGGAGTATCGAATCGTAACACATAAAATCATTACTCAAGTTAAACTTTGTTGTTAGTATTGGCAAAACTAGGTCCCAAATAGGTTTTACTAGTTTACAATAAAAAAAGAAATGCTTTAGGTCATCGAGTTCTAGCCAATGTGGGCATAAAGGGCTACCTAAAATTCCCCTGATTGACAAAAACTTTCGAGTTGGAATATAACGATTGATGATGCGGTAATGCAGTGATTGAAGTCTGGTGGATATTGTGCACTTATACGGGATTTCAAATATCAGACGCCAACTCCGCGACCTAGCATCACCAGACTCCCATTTCTTTACTGCAGTTGGTTCTCTTTCCACTACCTGCTTGTCATAGAAATGTTTAACGCGACACACTTTCAAAGGAAGTAATGTTTCCTCCCTTGTCAAAAAGTAAATGACATCGTCCATGCTAGGGCGGTTATTACTCATTGCAGATTGAAGCAGTGTATTTTTCCAGGGACGGGGAATAGCGTGTTTTATTTTTTGCAGGAAAAGAAAGCTTATTCTAAGGCTACTATATCTTAACTGTAACTGATCTATGTTAAGAAAAACTCCTCTCTCATCTACAATATCTCCGATTACTTTCATCCCCGCGGAATACATGCGTTTGTTATAAAGAGTTTTTTTGTTTGAGGTTATGTCATCGTTATGCCATAATGATTGTAATAGAATGTCTTTTGAGTTATTTATACGTAACGCGTTGAGGCGATGGAAGTCGGTGATCACTGTTTTATAAAAGCTGGAAATATTTAGTTTTTTTCCCAATGAACTACACTTTTGTATTTTTAACAGGTCGTTTAATTCGAAGCCGTTGAGGCGAGCCTGTAAAAGTTTTCGCCATTCAGATTCATAGTTGGTAGACATTCGTTTTACCCAAGACATGCGTAATGATATGCAAAATTTTGTCACGTCAACTGCGTTTAGGCCACCGTACTTGATATCCTGGCACAGAGCTTCCTTCGCTACTTTCGGTGGCCGGCCTCGCCAAATGTATCTCATAATCAGACTTTGAATCAGGGCCAGATCAGCATTTTTTATGATACTGCTGGAAGCAGTGTACACCAGAAGCGATGCTAGCAGCGTTTTCGATGTAACAATGCGGCCTTTAATTGTCAAATCGCGTTGAGACCACATATTGGTTGTATTTCTTATCTTATCAAAAATATCGGTAATATTTTCTTCGTCACATGGAGCTCGGGCGCTAAACCAGAGTCCTAGAACTTTTAATCTATGAACTGGGATGATGCCTTTCACAGAATCATTACTTTCTCGAAGTGTGCCAAGCCACATGAGATGAGTTTTGTCGAGATTCATCTCAAGCCCCGAAACTATCTGAAACTCGGAAATCATATCAACAGCACTTTTAACCGAGTCAGCGTCTGAAAGGAACAGAGTCATGTCGTCGCAGTATTGACTAACTTTCACATCGATGCCGGAAATGTTTATTCCTTCAATTACGGGTGATTTACGCAGCTTTATGGCGTTAACATCTGAGAAAACATTGAGCTAGTTGAGCTTTCACGGAAGGCAAACGAAATTCTTGTCATCTTCTCATTGATACAAAATTTGCGAACCTTTGAAAATCAGCAGATTTCAGGAAAATATAATTTGGGGCCTAAATTTATCGCTACGCATCTTGCACCCCACACTCAAACAAGGCGAAGTCATGGGCAGATCCAGGGGGCAAGGGGGATGCCCCTACCCTGACTGACCCACCCGGCGCTCCTGAAACTGATCCGCGACCCCTAGAAACGTCGCTTCCCCAGGATGCCACTCGGCGTCCGTTAATTAATCGCAGCTTAGGTATTCGCACCTTCGATTTTTAATTGATCGCCCCTTAAGTCCCCGGCCCAAAATGGCGCCCCTTCCACGCACTAAAGTGTGTTTAACACAATCAAGGGTGTGGATTTCTAAAAATCATTGGGGTGCGCAAATTTAGTAAGAGTAAATGACCGCCACATAAAAGGATAAAACATAACTTCATTTTTGCTTTAGCCATCACACAGTTCTTTCGATTTCTGAAAATGATGAACAATAAGATTTAACACGCGCATTGACGGGGGGCGGGTACCCGCCCCCACGGGTTTTTCGGAGATTTCGGGTTTTTCGCTACGTGCCGCCGTACTTGGCATACCTTTTCCCTCATCATTTTTACAACTTTTGTCAAAATTTTAGGGTTAGGTCATCTCAGGTCAGGTCACCAGTACAGGTCAAGTGACCTAACCTCAAAAAAAGTTTAAGATAGCATAAGTCGGAACAGGGTAAACTTATCCGATTGAAACTCATATCACATAATGGCCCCACCGAGTTCTCTAAAACATGTTCTGGTATTTTTGATATCGATGACACAAGATCAGGTACGAGTCATGACCTCTCAATTAGGAATACATAGGAAAAATGGTTTTAACTGAATAACTTAGTAATAAATATATATAGAGCGTTTATTTTAACTGCATTAGATTTTCCTCGTCATTGCAGTTCTAATCATATGCATTTTACCAAACTTTATCTTGACCTGACCTCAGGACAGGTCAAATCCTTGTTTTAGCTTAGCAAGGTCGTATTATATATCATTCGATCCGTCTTGCTGCGAGGATTCATATTATTTAAAGTGTTTTGCTCTATCTTTACTTGTTCCGATGTAATGGCCGAAAAACGAAATTTACATGCTATTCCTATGACGGTATGTTTTGACCTCTAGTGACGTTAAATGTGGCCTGACAAAAAATGGTTCAAATATTTTCGATGAAGAAGTGGATGGACTATCAAACACCGTTTACCGTTTTTTGCTACCTAGCGCGGTTCTCGAGATCTTAGGGGAGGCGGGTACCCACCCCTCCCCCCGTCAAGGCGAAGGTGGCTCAGACCCCCGTCAATGCGTGCGTTAAAGGATATTCTAACACTACATGAATATTTCATTACAGGCGCCCGGGCTCTAAAGGGATATAAATTCACACCCTTATATGATACTGTTCAACCCGGCACCGCCTGGGCTCTTTCCATACACACCACCGCCTAGGGTGTGATGGGATCCCCTAGGATCTCGGGAACCAGAGGTGATGCGGAAAAATTAAAACGGCGCTGAAACGAAAAACGAAAAACTAAAACGGCGATCCGAGTTTGAAGCGTATCCGTTGACTAGTGGCGTTACAGTGAGCCAAAATAGACCAAATTTAAACTCATCTAGAAAATTTCTTACACCTCGGTAACCCTAGAATAAAAAAGTCATCAGTGTGTTCGTCCTGACCTAAGGATTCAAATGCTATGCGTCATGACCTTGAAAGGTCACACTATGACCTTGGACTTATTTCAAGGTTAAATAATAACCATTCAATGTCTTGTTATTATTGGAATCCTTGGGTCATGCTCATTACTATTATACCAAACTTAGGATTGTATCTGGTTTGGTTCAAAAGTTATAGGCACAAGCAACTTCGCAAACTGTGACCTATGTGTGACCTCCGGCGACTTTGGTATCGATCTGACCTCAAAATGGATGACAGCATGCAGATTTTTCCAGAGCTTTCGAACGATGTTTAGGAACTTTATCTAACTCTTGTAGAAACCGAGTTGCACCCTGGTTTTGTCGGCCCCACTTTAGAAAAAACGGAATTGCCTTACACGATCCTAGCAACGTCGTCACAACTCGTTGACCTGGCTTACCTGACGTCAATTGTTATCATAAGTTTTCGAATTGATATCCCTAGAGGCCTGCAAAACGATGCGGGTCTCATCTGAATCGACTCAGAATCATTTGCAAAAACCGAGAGGAGGGGGGTTCAGATCGGACCCCTCACAGTGATGCAGCGGGCCTAAAAAACGGGACGAAAATGCCAAAAATGGCTTTCTAGAATTGATATCAAATGTAGGCGATGCGTTTGAGAATTGTTTGAAACCTGGAAAACTATCATTATTTTCTTCCTCTAGCGTACCACATTGATTTCACAGGAGCTGAAACTTGAAACTTATTCTGCTTCGCTAAATACGGGTATCTGGCCAGAAATAATAGCGTGATCTAAAACGTTAATAACAGGTGCTCACACCTTGCCATCCATAAAAAACGTATGCATCTGTGAAGCTTGGGATGTTTGCGACCTTCTGGTTACAAAAATGTGGTTCTAGCTGCTCCGGAGAATGCAGTGAGTTTGCTTTAATAAACATATTTTTCGCAACTAAAATATATAGCATACATCATATTTTCTTAGACTGGCAAAAAAATGCAGTCGGGATCAGCTAGAAAATCATACCATGTATTTGGTGAAGTGTCTTCTTTACATTGGCGGAATCCGTAGGTTGCCAACCGTCGGCCGAAAAAAAGTTATGACAGTTTTGGTGATCGCATGTTCTACCCGTAGTCGGCGGGTGGTTGTGGCAATGACGCGCGCGGCATCCACCAATCGACGCGTATTATTTCATTTCTCCAATCAAATGACAAATTTAAATAGGGGAGGAAAGGGGTAAAAAACACAGAATGTGCGTAAAGTTATTGATGGACGGCCTCTAATTGAAGGAAGCAATACAGTTGAGAAGCAGAAGGGTAAATTGAGACAACGAAAACACGTTGTTCAATAGTTATTAGGGCACAGCGAGATCAGGCCGTGAGTAAGAAAATTCAGATCATAACTTCGGCTCACTTTCTTCTCCTTTGTAAAATGTTATTTTAAACCGATTTTCCGTTAAGCTTTGGCCTCCGCCCCCTGTTAAAACTGACTGTCATGTATGTACAGCCGGTTCCACAGTGATAGGTAGGTATTAGTGTCAGTTCTTTTAAGAAATATCTTAAAACCGATTACTCATCTCATAAACGTTTCGTCTCTAGCAATGTATTTTGGCGAGCTCGTTAACTTTGGGACCCTGCACACTGGATGAGACGTAAATTTGGAAAATTATGGACAAAAATGTTTTTGCCGATCCCGATGATTTTCTGTGTCATTTCTCAATTACTTTCGAATTTTGAACCTTATGAAGCATTTTGCACGTCAGCTTATGCATCCATTTAAAACGCAGCAGTTGAGGCAACAATGGAGTCGGCAACGACCATCACTTGAGAGATATTTTGCAAAAACGACCGCGGCCTAATACCTACCAATCAGTATCGAGCCGGCTGTCTGTACATACTACCTCTCTTGGATTTCGAAGAACGTCGCTTGTCGCACATTTTGTTGCGTTTTTCGGCTGTTCAAGTTTAACAGTGAGTATCTTCTGATGATGTTTTAATACCCGACGCTCCCCTAAATGTGTTCCCAACGCTAATAAATAAGAGGTGAGAATGCATTTTTCTCTTCCAATGTTTGCCGGATAACAACTGGGGAAATCCAATCATTCAATCGAATTATCAATCATATGAATTGATTCCCTTACTATTACTGTTATTCAGCTTATTGCATGGTCATATTTGCGACTATGTAATTTTTTCATAAAGCTACAGTCACTGCCAGAACCGTTAAAAACCCTTGATAGCCTCTGCATAAAGTAGCGCACCCAATGGGTACTAAGGGGTGCTCTGGTGCCTTTGTTATGGACCTGACGTCTAAATGGATGTCCGCTCTAGATTTTCCTTTACAAGAGCTTTCGAATGATGTATAGAAACTCGATCTAACTTCTCTAAAAGCCGGGTTACTTCCGGCTTTTGTCAACCTTGTTTTGAGAACCAACATTGCCTCACATTGGTTTAGAAATGACATCATAACTGGATGATCTGACCTGACCTTGGGTTGAAATTTCGTCAAGATGTATCAAATTGATTTTGATTCGCACTTGCTACGCGGCATTGCGCTAAATCGATCCGTTTTTTTACCATCGCGAAAAATAAAGAGGGGCTTAGAAACGACCCCCAAGAAAAAGAGCGGTGAAGAGGAAAAATAAAATTTGGTGTGCTTGTTTGAGCCACCTGATGGAGAGCTTCAATTGGAACCCAAAATCATTGCTCTATCATTATTATTTATTGAGCTATGAATTTCGTCCCATTTGTCAGGCCTCCTGCATCACTGTGCCCCTAGGCGGTGATGGGTTAAGGTCCAAGCAACAACCCATCACTATTCGAGACCGTTCAGCTATCGTTTCCACTGATATTTACCGTACTACCACGATTTCATAAAGCAACTTTAAACATATTGAACATATTTAAAAACCTAGCCGTTCAAAAGCTACCACCGCTCAAAGTAACTCAGCTAACATTGGGTGATGTTCATAAGTCTCCTCTCCTATCCTTGTACCAAAATTTCCGTGTGCTGTATTGTTTCGGTCAATACGAAATTTCTGGACTGAAAAATAAAATACCAAAAAATTATTTCGTTTATTAAGATTCGCCATTTGCAATATTTGACATGACTTGTGAGGTCATTCACTGCCCCAGTTCCGACAACTTAGGTATAATTCGAAAGCTGAGTGCTGAACGTCTAAGTCTAATGAAAAAATGACATTAACACGCGCATTGACGGGGGGCGGGTACCCGCCCCCCCTCGGGTTTTTCGGAAATAGCAGAAAAACGGCGGCGCGTAGCGCCGCCGTACTTGCTATACCTTTTCCCTCATCATTTTTACAACTTCTGTGAAAATTTTAAGGTTAGGTCATCTCAGGTCAGGTCACCATTACAGGTCAAGTGACCCGACCTCAAAAAAAGTTTAAGATAGCATAAGTCGGAGCAGGGTGAACTTATCCGATTGAAACTCATATCACATAATGGCCCCACCGAGTTCTCTAAAATATGTTCCGGTATTTTTGATATCGATGACCTAAGGTCAGGTACGAGGCATGACCTCTCCATTGGAAATACATGGGAAAAATGGTTTTTACGGAATAACTCAGTAACGGATGGTGATAGAGCATTTATTTTAGCTGCATTAGACTCGCCGGGGCTTTGCAGTTCTAATGATATGCATTTTATATAATTTGACCCTGACCTGACCTCAGGTCAGGTCAAATCCTTGATTTGACCTAGCAAGGTCAAATTATATATCATTCGATTCGGCTTGCTAAGAGGATTCATATGGTTTAAGTTGTTTTGCTCTATCTTTACTTGTTCAGATTTAATGGCCGAAAAACTGAATTTACATGTTATCCCTATGACGGGCATGTTTTGACCTCTCGTGACCTTAAATGTGACCTGACAAAAAAATGGTTCAAATGTTTTCGATGGAGAAGTGGATGGGCAGCCCAACGCCGTTTACCGTTTTTTGCTACCTACCGTGGTTCTCGAGATCTTAGGGGGGGCGGGTACCCGCCCCCCCCGTCAATGTGAAGGTGGCTCAGACCCCCGTCAATGCGCGTGTTAATAAACTATAAATAACTAGAAGTGCGACGTCATCCGGGAGATAAGCAGCGGAATATTGTAACATACTAACCATTTTTGTGCCTCAAAACAAGAGGTCGAATCATGGATAGACGGCAGTGCACAATGGCTTCCGGCTGCCCGTAGGCCGGGTGGCGGCGGCATCGACAGAATGTGATAGGGAAGTGGCCCATGCTAAAGGAATACAGCGATATTAATGCCATCAAAATATACATATCTATTCAGTCAATTGCCCCCCGCATCCTGTGATTTGCCTTGGACCCTCCTTGTCTGAACGGTCAGAGCTACTTATCCCTCCGCCTCAAATAGGCATTGTATCAGTTTAAATTTCTAGCGTTGCACACACATGAAAAGTCAGCTAGTCGTGTATGTCACATGTACCGTGTGTGTTGTATTGCCAATAAGTGTTATCAATGAAAAAAATGAAAAACTGCATCATTTACCCTGAAGCCGAAAAATACCAAGGATTCCAAATCGGTACATGCAATTTTACCTCCTTAGTGTATTCGCATACCGAACTCACTGAATGAACTCATACCTATGTTTTCCAGTGATATCGACACTTCACACTACGCAAACTCCTAACCTATACATCCACCTATGTGCACAGAATGTCTCCTACATCTGTCCTCCTCCCTCAGTCCAACACCAGGCAGAGCGACCACCATTCTTAACACCACACGAGTACGTTTTATAATCCGCCACGCGACCCGTCCTCACCGATGCTTGAGCTCGGCGCCAGCGGCGACCAATGGCGTGACCTTTCTAACCTCTGTGCCCCGCGGGCAATCGGCACCCAGCGGATGGCGGCTGCTGATTGGTGGAGGTGCGTTCACTTCTATAGCGAGAAATTCAGAAGAAATTTCTCCATGGGAACGATAGAGCTTAAACCATAAGCCAATAGATATATTAACATGATCTTTTTCAAACATTACCAGCCATATTTTGCCCTCCATTGACTTGATTATCTGCGCCACCATCCGATACTCTTTGGTACAGGCGAAACAGTGACAGTCAGCACTGGCTAGCCAGCGGCCGAGTTTGCTGAAGTCAGGAGAGTCGCAAGATAGGTTTCTGCTGAGCGAAAAGGAGTGGGGCCCGGCCCGAAGGTAACCGACAGAAAGAGAGGAGAGAGACGTAGGTGCACGCGACTAAACCTTAACCGTCGGACTAGTTATAGCGAGTGTGAAGTAATGAGAGCGATGCCGAGGTAAAACCAGATAATATACCAGAAGAGGGAAGCACGTGCAGGTTTTTTCCATGTTGGAGGGTGGAAAGACACTAAACCTTATTTGGGACTCAAACCATTTTCGCTGTTTTAACGAATTTCACCTTTCATACGTCATACCACGTCATTTAAAATCATATGGTGAAACCCGAAAGTTACAGGCAACGGATTTTGTTCTAATGAGGGCACTGTTAGTCATCCACAATAATAACGTGGATTTTCGAAAACCATTGGGGGCGCCCAAATCCGCACACTGTCAAGTAGGACAGCGTTTAGAGAACCATTGTATTATAAACACTGTACAATACACTCCCTTAAATACGTGAAACAATGCTGCACTGCCTGATATGAAAAATAAAAGGATTCAACATCCAGAGAAAGACACTTATACCCCAGTCATTCCTGCAGGTAATTTCAAAGTTTCATTTGGCTAGGCACTGAGCATATACCTTGGAAACATACTCCTAAAGCGTAAAATATTTTGTAAAAAATATAGGATTAGTGACAGTGGAGGAATGAAACATCTACCAGTTAGTTATAGCTTCCACCCAGCGGGAAGACTCATCTAGTGGTATGGGTGCCAATAGCCAAAGTAGCTGCAGCATCTAAAAACTGATATTATTTTGATAATGAGATTGTTAGTCATGTTAAGGTCAGCGCCAGAGAGTTTACCAAATCGTACGAGACCAGAGTTGTGCGACTCGCGAGTCAGAGTCAGAGTTTAACTCAAGTTCCGACTCGTTCGACTCTGAGTTGAGTTGAGTTGAGTCGAAGAAATTATACAGGTGAGTTAAGTTGTGTCGGTTCACACCATGGCAATGAGTTTAGTTGAGTTGTGAAGACAGCGAGTCAAATGAGTTGACGAAAAAAGTTGGCTTAGCATGTAAATATGTTGAATAAGTGTTTGAATTTGCACACCTTTTGCAAACCTCCTTTAACCTCCTTTGAATACATTTTTCTCCAGTGTTTTAATTGTTTCAATCAAAGTTTTAATTTGCTCAATTTTATCAATTTAATTGTACGTTTCAATTGCTTATTTTAAAGGCACATCCGGTCTGAAGAAATCCCTAGGCACCAATAATACATGTACTCGAAAAATTAAACAGGTTCCTATCTCTGGCCTTGTCTTAAACATTTTAAGAGGTGGAACGGACTGCAAAGTACATTTAAATATCTCAGAAACTCCTCATCATCAATATTTAGTTTTACGTCTTTTCAACCATCACTCACGGTTAGTAGAAATACTCAAAGGTGCCACCAATCTAATAAAAGAATAAGCACAGGCAAGTGTGCGCCAATGCTGTCTTTGAAAAACAAATGTAGCCAAGTATAGACTCAAGCTTAAATAGCTCCAGGGGAAAACATTGTAAAAACCACGTGATAATTCATAAAGTGGGAGAGACAGTGTAGTTTAGACTTCTAAACTACATATGATATTGGTTCTTTTGTCTTAGATGCGCCGTCTGCAGCTGCTTCTTTCATTTTGCCTTTTAAAAGCAGATCTTACTGTTAGCATAGAAAAGCTTGACCTCTGATTTGACAAAAAATATTGAGATACCATTGTTGCACGAATCAGACGAATTATTTCTTGCTACTGGTTTCGTCTGATCGTCGTCCGTATTTTATTTGGAAAGCGTAAATTGGCAATTTTCTTTGAAACCATGCTCACATTTTGAAGACAGACAGGTACGTGCTGTATTGGAGGTTTTCAAGCTGAAAATTGTATTGGGTTTAAAAATATGAATGTATTAAATGCAACACGTTGATAAAATTTCCATTTCTATCGTCCTTTGTCATATATTGATATGGTATAATATTTGCTAGCTTTTGCTTTAGTTCTTAGAATTTGCGGTTGCAGCTAGGTGCTTTAGTAATTATAGCTTAGATTTTGGTAAAGCTCATGGCATAGGAATTTAGAAAATTTAGCAAAATTTTCTAGCATCCTTCTTGAATAGAAACAAAATGCAATACCTTTATCATCCCTGAAAATACAGTTTAGATCATGTTGTTTAGCTTGAACCTTTTCTGATAGTATTGAGGTGCAACTATTTGCCTATGTTGTAGTATTCGTGTCCCTTTTAAGTTCCTTTCCATTCCATGTTCCTGATTAAACATGCAAGGCTCTTTTTAGAAATCATTGCAACATGGTGTGACAGCTTTATCTGGAAGTGACAGTCTGGAAGAATTAAAAGAAATATATCCATGGCTCCTGGCTATAATAATACCAATATTTGAATGCCAATTTATTAGTTTTCCATCTTTTAATCTTCAGTTTCCTGTATGTCTTCCAGTACAGCTTGTATTTTACTGGTTTATCTATTCATTCATGTGCTATTATTTATCATTTATTTTTATGTTTTGAAACCGAGTCAAAGTTTGAGTTGAGTTGAGTCGTGAGTTGTGTCGGAGTTGAGTCGGAAGGATTAAACCTTGAGTCAGAGTAGAGTCGGCTCACTGCACTCTTGACAATGAGTTGAGTCGACCACTCTCAGCACATGAGTTAAGTTGAGTCGACTCAAGAAAATTCTGAAACGCACAACTCTGTACGAGACAAACTGCGATGTCCCCCCTTCCGGCTGTTTCACAAATATTATATTCCTCCACATATGCTCCGAACATTTTTTCCAATATATTTTGATGGATATGTTCTATGAGCCGTCATGATGTACGTTTATGTATCCATGATGTGGAACTTGTTATGCATTGTGTCAGCTGCATATTGCAACCATTGCCCCGCTTGTTTGTTTTAGTGCCGCCCTATTAATTGACCAGGAGCCCGTTGAGTTGGCATGCATACCTTTTCGAATTTCTGGATACGCCACTGATATTGAAACTAAGACTGATATTGAAACTAACCACTGATATTGAAGCTGATACAAAAACTAAGCCTACGACTCAGGTGCACACGTGCATAGTCCTTGAATACAACAATATGAAATTCAAATTGAAATTCAAGAACGTGCTGCGCCATCCCTAGTCCAGGCGGCGTAAATTTGGGGTGAATTGTGTTGATGAATGCTATGCTCTCCGGTGAATTCCTATTCACGTGGACACGCGCATTCAACATTCAGGGTGGCAGCTTCTTCAGGATGGGGATGCGATCCTAACTTCTAACTTCTCGCCCATTATTCCAAAAATTAGGAGTGGCGTGATACAAAACCTTCACCGCAGGGTTCAGCGTCAAATTTTAGCGAAGTTTTGTCCCTGTAAGGTTCGCAAAGATAATGATAAAAACTAGAGGAACTACATAACTTAAACTCGGGCGTGTACTTTCGACACTTTTCATTTGCGGCCACGGGTATCCTTAGTCAAATCTGCAGCCATGTAGGTACCGTCTACAAGAGAAAAGTAAAAGTGACACCCTGACATGCACGAGCCAGCTCTGAGCACGCTTCAAGAAAAGTGTTATGAATTGAGGATTTTGTACTTCTCGGCTATAAATCACCAATGGGTGGTGATAAGAAGGTGAAATAAAAATATGTGCATCCTCAAAGTTGTTGACGACGATTTGAAGCATAACTCCTCACCACCTTTGAACTTACCTACTTTATCAAATCCATAATTTGGCATGCATGTGGCTTGGATCTAACAAAATCTGTATAGGATATTCTTAAGCATTTGCACGATGAGAGATTTTGAAAGGTTTTTATCACATCATCATTATTCTAGAGTACACAGGGGAGAAAATTGAAAGCCTATAGCAAGTTGAGTGTGTGCTCTTCCCGGACTTCCCGTAATTATAAATCTGAAAAAAATTGCTCGACGTGATGGTACCTGGCCTGATCGGGATCATGTCTTCAGGTCTTTGAGAGCTGTAATTAATGAACAAGTGCTAGAAATCCAGCATAACCGCTCATTTCGTTGTTAGCTACAACGCTGTGGGATGGGTGGTGTGCCAACTAAGACAGCCCTTTGGTCCTCAGCTTTCAATTACGACTCGCTGAAGATCAGGATGGTATTTGTCATCAATCACAAGGTGAAAGTGCTGATAGGCGCTGTTAGTAAAGGGTTTCAGTCTTCTAGAACCTAGTCATACTTCCATACGTTAGCTGACGCAGAATGTTGCCCGTAAATTCAGGTCGTGGGCTCATAGTTACCCACGTACAAATGTAGACAATAATTAATTGAAATATTGTTTATTGGAGCCTTCCTCGGCACTTTTAAACAAATCCATTTGAGAAAGTGTCATTTCCAGCAGAAAACGGAGCTATGAGACGAATTACTGCCAGCAAGATAGGAAAACAGGGCATGCCTCTCGCTGGAAAACAAAGTCTACAGGCAGAAATGGCAAATATCTCTGAAATATGAATAGAACACAAGGGTGTAATAACTGGAATGCACCAACCGGGGATGAGAGCAAATATAGCCATCGGCTTCCAAATCCCGAAGTTGATGACCAAGAGGATGAAAAGAATATAAACATTGAAGTAGAGTGTGAAACAGCTTCCTTGCGGAGGGAGGTGGGAGCAAAGCCCTCAAACCAAATCCTCGTCCTTGCTCAAATCCTCTAGGTATACACAAAACACCAAGAAAATATGTATAGGAGAATCGTTGACAAGTTGTTGAAGCCTCAGGAATGGGCTGCTAATACCAGCTGGGGACCTTGTGTGCAGTCCAAAGGGTGCCCACCGGCTCGTCGATTGCGTTTCTTAGAGGTGGGTGTTTCCAAAATCCTACCGAGAAGTAGCAGAGCAAATTAGACCAAACGTCCACCACTGCCTGAAGAGAGGGGCGACTTAACACGCGCATTGACGGGGGCGGGTACCCGCCCCCTCGGGTTTTTTTCGGAGATAGCAGAAAAACGGCGGCGCGTAGGGCCGCCGTACTTGGTATACCTTTTCTCTCATCATTTTTACAACTTCTGTGAAAATTTTAAGGTTAGGTCATCTCAGGTCAGGTCACCAGTACAGGTCAAGTGACCTGACCTCAAAAAATGTTTAAGATAGCATAAGTCGGAGCAGGGTAAACTTATCCGATTGAAACTCATATCACATAATGGCCCTACCGAGTTCTCTAAAATATGTTCCGGTATTTTTGATATCGATGACCTAAGGTCAGGTATGAGGCATGACCTCTCCATTGGAAATACATGGGAAAAATGGTTTTTACGGAATAAATCAGTAACGGATGGTGATAGAGCATTTATTTTAGCTGCGTTAGATTTGCCTGGGCTTTGCGGTTCTAATGATATGCATTTTATATAATTTGACCCTGACCTGACCTCAGGTCGTCAAATCCTTGATTTGACCTAGCAAGGTCAAATTATATATCATTGGATTCGGCTTGCTGAGAGGATTCATATAGATCAAGTTGTTTTGCTCTATTTTTACTTGTTCAGATGTAATGGCCGAAAAACTGAATTTACATGTTATCCCTATGACGGCATGTTTTGACCTCTCGTGACCTTAAATGTGACCTGACAAAAAATGGTTTAAATGTTTTCGGTGGAGAAATGGATGGGCAGCCCAACGCCATTTACCGTTTTTCGCTACCTACCGTGGTTCTCGAGATCTTAGGGGAGGGCAGGTACCCGCCCTCCCCCGTCAATGCGAAGGTGGCTCAGACCCCGTCAATGCGCGTGTTAACAGTCCAACGGAAGTCTGTAGCTGGCAGTGAACGGATCGCAAACAATGGCATATGAACGGTGGAAAGCAGGGCGCCTCTGCCAGGGTTACCGTTAAAGTCAGCTGTAATGCACCTATACCGCACAATTCTCGCATTTTAAGGGCGTTCAGGTCACACTCGGCACTCGACATGGGTGGCCTGTGTCCACAAGGGGGGGAGAGGCAGCACCAAATAACTAGGGGAGACTGCGTGTTCGCCCTCTACTCCCCTGGGTTTGCTGCTGATTGGTTCTAAATACTGAACTCATAGTGATCTTCGCCCTTATTGCTCCCGCTGTCCTGTCTTTTATCTGATCCGGCCTAGGCTATCTGCAGGGTGCTCGGCCATGCCGGGGGTCGCGTCGGTGGTGTTTGTGCTGAGGCGAGTGCACGCGCTTCAGCACAGTCACCTGCGGTGCGTTCGCGGCCTTCTCGAGCACACCTACCCGCGGATGCCTCAGTGGTCGGAGACGATTCGCCAAAATTCCGACATTGGACAACTTTTTTCCTGGAATCAATTCATCAAGGGGCGCAGCGCGGCTTCTCTGGATGAAGGGGGGACATCTGTTCTTTGAGACGGGGAGTCGCAATATGTAACCTCGATCTGGCATTTCTGAGACAAAATACAAAAAAGTTTGTGGAATTTTGGATGGCGTCTTCTGCTGGAAGCACTGGCGTCAGGAATCTTGAAACTACTGGTATGACCTTGAAACATACAAACTTTTGGGGATTTTTCAAATATTATTTGTTTGGGGGTGGAAGGGTTTTTGGAGGAAACCCCTAAAAGTTAAACATGTTCTAAAACAATTATTATACGCTTTTTCGTGGCTAGAGGAGGAAATTTTGAGGGGAGCTTTTATTCTCGAAGTGTATTTTAAGGATCAGGACTAAGCCCGCGCCACTAAAAACCGTGAATTCAGCCCAGTGAACTCCAACAATGTTCCATTTTTTAGCAATGGCGGTCTTTCTATACTTGAGGAAGGACGCCCTCCAAGATCTATAGGAGTGGTAGCACACCCAGGGAGGGGCGGGGAGCAGCGGGCTCAGATGCAACTTAAAACGCTCCGTAGCTAAGGTGCCGACTTCTTCCTTTTCCGAGCGCCGAAGGCGCCCAACTTGAGCCTGGGTGGCATATTAGACGTCGAGAGCAAAGCTGAGCCTTGACCTGGCTTCAAGCGTCATGGCATTTAACTATATGTGCCTACCCTGCAGCCCCCTCGCACAACTGACCCTAGCTTAAGAAACTGGACGTTTTTGAAGTACGCAAGTCACCCCTATACCCACTGGCGGTGGAACTGGGCGGGGAGGGGGCACTGTTGCCCGGTGCCCCCTTCAGATAAGAAATTTTGGAACTGGCCCTATGGTGTTGACTGGAAAGAAATGGGTTTAAAAAGTTCATGGTGCCCCCCCTTAAGTCGTCTCACCTAAAGTCACGCTTCTGCTCATGACGTGTCGCCTCTTAGCTTGAAGAAGTTGCCGCCCGCTCACTCACGGTGCTACTCCTGCAGTTATGTGTGCCGCCCCTTTACGTCAGCCTGCCACCTCGGTTTGATAGCAGGTGCCCTGCAGGGAAAGTCCTGGGTGCGCAACTGGTCCTGGATATGGAACAGGAGGCCCCGATGACGACATGCATTGGCGCAGGGACGAATCCAAGGAGGGGGTGATGGGGCGATCGCCACCACCTTGGGCTGACCTTAAGCACTGGAACGGAAGCCTTCTGCCGCAGATGCCGGGCCCACCGCAAGGGTGCTATTAGTGAAAAGCCCTGTCTGTACATGTAGATACTGAATATATAGTGAGTGCAAGCGTGTAAGTGTAGTGGAAACGTGCGAAATGACCCCGGGTAGGGCTTGGGGCCCCCAATCGTTTTTTTTAATCTGAGTTCCACCACATTAAGCGTCCTCCCGAGTCGCGAGCCCCCTCCCCAAGCGACGGAGCCACCCAAGACTTGAATTCGCCCCCTCCTGGAGGAAATCCTGGATCCGCCCCTGCAATGGCGCGATGGATGTGCATCGGACTTCCAGGGCACTGACCCGACTTGGAATCCTTGGTGGGAATGCTGAATAAGAATGTCCTAGACCCAAATATAAGCTTAAAACAAGGCGGGAAACTTGGTCCCTTGAGCTATTCTGATAGGTGTCAAAGACACCGCGAGTTCACAAATCAGACCTCCAGGTCAATTAGAATGCTCCTGGAATTTCAGACCAGGCCTGAATGCCTAGAAATGGGTACAATATATTTGGTAGTGGACGCCATCGTCATTTCGCAGGGCTCCAAACAGTATACGAGACATTAGCAAACGGGGCTCTGGAAATAGTCTGGAGGTGAACGGGCTAGCCCAAGGGGCTATCTAGCTGTTGGCGTCCCAAGAAGTAGGTTCAAAAACTGGAAAGGGAGGCCACTGGAACTTCTATGGATGCCCCTGGAAACAAAAACGTTGGCCCTCAAAATGAAGCCGTGGACCCACCACTGGCCGAAGTGCCTCTCAAATAGGACCCCCTTCCGCAAGTCAAACCTTCCTTGAATTTGTCCATCCGCCACCCAACTTGAATTTCGAGGTGGAGCCCGTACAGCTGGTGCAGGTGGGGCGACGCCGCCGAGAACAAGGAAGGTTCTCCGATGTGCCAAGAACAATGGAGTTTCTCACGATGCTGCTGAGAACAATGGAGGCTCTCACGGTGGTGCAGAGAACAATTGAGGCTCTCAAGCCCGAGGAGCGGCCAAAGGCGTTCAAAATTAACTATCTCAGGCAAATACTTTTTTTGCTTTCTATGCATTAGGATTCTTACATAACATGATTTAAGACAAACCAATTTTCCAGATTTTTAATCAAGAAAATGGAATAGGCTTTTGTATGATGTCCTGCAACTGACAAAATAGATACGCTTCCCTCCATCAACAGCTTCTAAGCATTCCCTGTCCACTGTATACCTAACCCTGGCAGTAGGTCCTTCGTTAAACCCCCTTTTTGCCTGCCGCCGCGTGTAGGTGCGGTACCTCTAGGTATGAGCCAGCAATGGCCACATCAGGCTGCAAGGCAATATTGCTCATTGTATTTAGCTATACTGTACCGCTGAACATGATTCCAAGCGCTCGAACTGCAGAGCCAAGACCGGACAACTCGATACTCAATGCTCAATCCTTAATTCCAAGCTAGGGGCGTGAACTTTTTTACGATGCTAGAACAGTAGGTGCTAAACACTAAAGACTGCTCAAACCTTGCCAAGCAGGTGCAAAGTTGCGTGAAACCCTGCACACCTTCCCTGACGCATGCTTAATTGGCACACGCATGCCCTTCAGATTGAATGAGTAGGTGAATGCCTTACCTTGACCAATCAGCGGCCGACATTTGGCGAGTGGTGCAACCGTCTGTGGTGTGGTACACGTGCCGTATGGCGACAGCTCCAGGTGCCACGCCCAGCGCCACAACACAGACGCCGTCGCTAGGCAGCTGCCGGCAACCGACGGTCTGCTTCTCCCCGGAACAAACCACCGCTCAGTCTGGTGAGGGCGGGGCCCGGGGAAATGCTCCCCTGCCAGGAGCCAATCATCGCCCGACGCCGACGATGAGGGCGGAGCCGGAAATGGAACCGTGTTGTAATTGGTCACGACTGTGGAGGAACGATAGCATCGTCGGAGACGGTACTTGAGGTGTGATTTATGAGGTGGGATGACTTAGGGGACGGCAACTCTCATCTTTTCACTCCTCAGTCGATTTAGATAACGGGATTCCGACTGTTCTGCAGCCAATTCATTTAAGATGAACGTTTCGTACTTAAGTTAGCCGACAATCTCAGAGAGAAGGGGCCGCTCGGACTCATTCGCTTCTGTTACAAACTAGCTTGTTTTAGACCAAAACGTTTTTTTTTAGATAAATACCGGCTCACCAGATACAATCAGTTTCAAAGCTATGGCTTCACGGGTCTATAAATAGGTGACTGAAGCTAGCTTTGGCTGCTACTCAATTAATCTTTTCCTAACTTTAAGGGAATGTGGCACTTCATAATGGAAATTGGGCTAATAAAGCAATGTGATAGAGTATGCCGGGAAACCACTCGACTGAAATTTCGCTTGTCTCAGAACTTATCGTTCGCGGAGAGAAAGGATCAAATTGATCCCTTACTGACCCCGTCCTCCCCTGATGGTCACGTGACAATTGGTGACAATTGCGATGTGACGTAATGTGGTCGTCACACTGAGTAGATAAACCTTTGCTACCTCGGCCATCTTTGAACCTGTGGCATGGCGTAAAAGAGATGGAAGTGTTGTTGTTATGTCTCCCAGAATCACCCGTTCCATGGCAATGCTTCTTCATCATGCCAATAATGCGCAGAAATGGTGAGCGGTGGAAAACTGTAACTGCGAATATTTTCGGACACATTTTTATGCACGTAACACCCATCTAAGATATGAAAAGAACAAATTTGCATACTGCTACAAAGCGTAATTCATGATGCATATCAAAACAGAGGTGCAAACATGCATGTGGTCTCCATGAGAAAAAAGCTTAGTTTACCTATATGGCAGCAAGAAACGAAGGATATGGCGACGCCCCGCATGCCTGAATGTTTTTATCTTTGCAGAGGAATATACATCGTTACAAAACATTGAGCTTCTTAACCATTTTCAACAGAAAGATGACCAAATATATGATTTTCATTGGAAACGCACCTGAAGCCACCCAAGTCCAGAATTGGGCCAAGGTTCCAGACTCCCTTCTACATTCACTTAAAAGGGAATACTCCATTTTTATAATGGACTTGGAAATGAGATAACAGTTTGATAGAGCATATCCGGAAATCAACACTGGCATATTTCGTTTCACCCACAGCTTTATGTGTTATATTTCCGCACAACTATAATTCAAAATAAAGGGTACTATGGTCCTAATTCGAGCCATGAAGGAACCTCATCCCAACTGTGTGCAAAGATTTGCTTGGTCTAAATCTTAAACCCTATTTTTGAAAAGGTCATGCTAGTGAATCAGTTAACCTTGCCTACTCTATACCTACTCTTCTTTTTTATTATAAGAGCTCCACGCGTCTGAATCCCCTAAAGAGAAGGAACTATGCCTAATTTAAAGAAGAACCCATAATTAATGTGGCTTCCACTCTTAGGGGAGGCCAGAAAAAACGAATCGTTGAAGTATTCTAGCATTCACCACCTGGGGGAGGTGGTCCGGTCGGATATTCCTGGGTTTTTCGCAAATGATTCAAAGATAATTTAATTGAGACGCGCATCGCTTTGTAGGTCTGTAGATTGATCAAATGACCACTTATGACCATACATTGACCTCAGACTAGGTCAACGACGTCATTATGACGTCATTTCTAATCCAATTTAATATGATTCTGTTCTTCAAAAATGAGGCTGACAAAATCAGTGTGTAACTCAGCTTCCAGAAGAGATAGATCAAGTTTCTAGATAGCATTCAAAAGCTCTTGAAACGATGAATCTGCATCAGGGTAGTGAAATTACATCCAATGGGGGTGACCTGGTACCCCCAATAACGTGCTGGGCACCCCCAATGGTGATTTTGGCACCCTCAACTAAAAGGTGAAACGAATTCCTAATGATGTGCGTATAGAAGAGAAAATGACCAACAAATCCGTGTCCCACGGTGGCATTTTCCATCTAACCTACACCTTAATATTCTAGTAAGAAAAGGAAATCCCCAGACATATTGAACAATCTGAAATGTGTGCACATACATACCTGCAAACTAGCTTATTGTGTACTCTATACTTAGCAGTTACCACAACCAGTGTCCTTCAGCTATGTCCATAAGATACTGCAAAACAATATTTTCACACAATAACCGCATCAAGTGCATATTTTCCACTAGATAATTCGTTCACAGTTAGGTCAGCACGTTGAATTTTTTTAAATCACTTATAAACGCAGCATCATGGTCATGTGGATTCTGGTTTAAGTCATGATGACTCTTAGAAAATGTTAATCTACATTTATCGGAAACGTTTATAACGGAGCACGAGAAATGATATTTGTGAAACAGCCGGACCGGTCCACATCACAGTTTGTCTCGTACGGTTAGGAAAACTCCTTGGCACTGACTTTAAAATGGCCAGGGACTTCATTATCATAATAATGATAACTTTAGATCACAATTTGAGTATTACTACTGTGCAGGAAGCTCTGGCTGACTGGTGGGTATATCATTCCTCCACTGTCAGTTATTATACATTATTTTACAAAATAGTCTATATTTGAAGAGTATGTTTCCCACGTATATGATGTCCAGTGCCCAGCCAAATGAAATTACCTGCAGGGTCGTGGTGAGTATTTCTATGTATAAATATGGACCCAGCAACCCAGCATTTCTTCTTATTAGGCAGCGTTCTTGGTTTCAAGTGTTTAAGGGCGTTGTAGTGTTTTGGAAACAGTTTTTTATAGTACAATGAATCTCCTAACGCTGTTATAATTGACAATTTTTGCATTTGGGTGCCCTTAACCCTTGCCCCGGTGGCGGGTAGGAGCCACCTTCGCCCTGGTGGGGGCTAAAAAGACCCCCCACGATCTAAAAAACTAAGAGAGCTAGACAAAAGTGCAAAACGGCAATCGAAAGCTCTTCAAAAAGGATATCGAAAATACTCCAGTCATTTTTCTCGTCAGGTCAATATCAAGGTCACCAGAGGCCAAAATAGGTCAAAATCGCTAATATGAGGTGTACTAAGAAAACCTCATATATCTCAGAAACTATGATAGCTAGAAACATTTTTTCCACACAATTCGAAAGCTCTTGAGTTTCTCTTTTATTACAGTGGCATTCATTTTCGTATCAGGTCAAAGCCTAGGGAGCTACAGGTCACTAAATATTGGAAATGTTCTTGGGAATGTCCATAGCTACCATGCATAAGGGCGTTTCCTTTTTCGCTAATAAATTCCTAACCAAGCAAGATACAGCCATAGTTGATGCACCATTGCAATCTTCTCGTCAATACAAATCGAATGATATATAATATCATGGAATCTTTATTCCATGATAATATTGCTATGCCAGGTCAAATTTGAAAATTTGACCTGATCCAGGTCAACGGTTTGACCCAACGTAACCTGGTATAGTCATGATGTATATCATTTGATTTTCACTGACTATACAAACACTTTGCTGATAAAATAAAAGTTCTATCTTTGTTTATTCAAAATTTATAGATTGAAACACCACAAATTGCTTATTTGACCTAAGGTGACTTTTCAAAGGTCAAAAACCAAATTTTTTGTCATCAACTTCAGAAATGAGGTAAGAGCAAGCCGTAACCGATGCTTGAAGTTGATTCCATCCATACTTACGGAGAACAGCTCATTTCGTGATTTTCCTCCTGTATTTACAATGGGGACGTCATGCTCTGCACATGACCTTAGGTCACCAACATAAAAGAATCCCGGAACATATGTTGTAGCTACTGGTGGGCCCAATATGTGGTATGAGTTTCAACTTGATCAATTAATCCGCCTTTTAGTTATGCAGTCCTAAGCATTTTTTAGGTGAGGTCACTTCACCTGGCCTGGTGACCTGACCTGACATGACCTCGAGCTAAATTTTTCAGGAAGATGTAAACATGATGAAGGAACAGCTAGACCAAGTTTGGCGGCGCTGCACGCCGCCGTTTTTGGTCACTTTGGAAAAAACCCGAGGGGGGTCTAAAAAGACCCCCCCCCCCGGGCGAAGGCAAATGGTTTTCAAAAATCCATGCTAGTATGACAGATCCATTAAGGGTGCATTCCTCAGACAAAAACATTCCGTCACCTATTAATTTTGAATCTGGCCATAGAGTCTTAGTTTTTGCGGTATGTCATCAAAAGGTAAAATGGGCAATGTTTTGAGTCCCGAATAAAGTGTTGCGCCTTTCACCATCAAGTGCGGAGCAAAGCAGCACGTGCTTCCCTCTTCTGGTATATTATCTGGTTGTATCTCGGCAGCGCTGTCTATTAGTCCTCTCTCTCTCTGTAACTCGTCCGACGGTTAAGTTTCAGTTCTATCTACCCCTCTCTCCTATTCAGGCCGGGCTCCACTCCTCTCCACTGAGCAGAGACCCACCTTGCGTCACTCCTGACTTCAGCGAACTCGGCCGCCGGCTAGCTTGTGCTGACTCTGCCGCCGTCTTGCCTGTACCGAAGAGCAGCCTCGGATTGTGGAGTAGGTCATCAAGCCAATAGAGAGCAAAGCACGGCTTGGAATGCTTGAAAAATGTAATGTTGATACATATCCTGGTTCATATTTTCAGCTCTATCGTTTTCATGTTTAAATTTTGGCTCAATTTCTCACAATACAAGCGAACGCGCCTCCACCAATCAGAGGCCGCCATCCACTGGCTGCCGATTGCCTGCTGGCGCAGAGGTTAGAGATGTCACGCCGAGTTCAAGCCCCGGTGGGGAGGGGTCGCGTGGGGGATTATGAAACCTACATGTATAAGCGTGCCGGGCCGTCGGGGAATGGAGACGCTTGGAGTACCTCAATCAGGGTTTATTATTGCCGCAGACATCCACATGATCAGTCGGCGTATCCCGTGCTCCGCAATCAGGCATCATGCCCGCGTCCTGAGAACAGGTTACAATGTCACATCACATCACATCATAGCAAAGTTCTAAATATATACGAAAGCCAAACGGACAGTATAACAAAAACATTAAAGAGAACCGAAACAATTACATGAAACACTCGCACGGTAATTAATTAATGTGCTAACTGTTTTAACATATTTAAATGAAAGTGCCTAATACATACGTACCGTTCAGGCAGACGCCACGCATGACCACTGGCCAGGATGCTGATAACAGAATTGACCGCACTTCCGGTCCGACACCGGGCGTCACCTCGGCCACTCGCCGCTGGCTCGCGCCAATAGTCCCCCGCACCCTCATTGGTGCTTCACGATGGGACCGCTGGGTCACATGACCCGGCACCGCCTCAGGCCGCGCGCGCCCAGGACGGCAGCCTCCCTAACCGCGGAACAAGCAGCCGGAAACCAACGACACTGAACCGAATTAAACACCGCCTACACATGCGTTGTGTTGAGACTGGTGGTAGTTGTAAATGCTGTGAAACTGATTGATATGTGTAGGGTATATTCTGTGCACGTAGGTGAATATATGGGTTAGGTGCTTGTGCAGTGTGCGGTGTCGATAGCACTGGAAAAAAACCATGAGTTCATTAGATGGCTTCGGTCTGTGAATATGCTTGGGCAGAAACCGATTTCCAGTTCCTAGTGTTTTTGGGTATCAGGGCACATGATGCAGCTTTTCAAGACTAAACCCTCGCCCCACGGGGGGCATCGATGGTCCTTCCTAAAGTTTTTTTCGAGATAGCAGAAAAACGACGAGATGCAGCAACGCGGTTGAGGGCTCTATCTCGCACCAAATCATTTTCCCATCATCCCTGAAATTTTTTCCCCGGGTCACCCAAGGTCAGGTCACCAGGCGAGGTCAACCAAGGTGCCCTCACTTCAAATTTTGAGCTCTATAAGAGCTACATTTCTTAGTCGATCGATTTGAAACTTCCTACACTTCATGGCCCCTTCAGGGTCTACAAGGTGTAAATCCGGAGTTTTTGTATTTCGTGACCTGAGGTCAGGTTACGAGGTGACCTCTCCCCTTGAAAAGGCATTGGGAAAAGCTGTCTTATGATCTAAAAGTCACAAAGACTATTGCAAATGCTCAGCTTGCTCGGAAAAGCGTACTTGGACACCCTTTTACGGATCCCAGAGGCCATATTCGCCCCTTGACCCCTCCGAGGCCATCCAAGTTCACCAGGGGTCAAAAACAGTATTTTGACAATAACTTTTGACCTAACTAAGCTAGAAAGCTGAATCAAACATCATCGTGTATGTCTCGTCACTGGCTGTCATTTAATATACAACAAGGTCACTTTCTTACCTTCCGTGATCTCAGGTAAAATTAACCCACGAGGTGACCTTTGGAGGTCAAACCACTGGCGGGAGGTCATTGCGTTCTACATAGCGGAAAAAGGTCGGGAATTTCCCTATCAAATGTGCTTTACCGGACGTTAATAGCTCTAATGGCATGAGAGTTATGATCAATTTTTCTTAAGCATTGCATATTTTAGTGAAATAGCCTATCGTGACCTAACTTGACCTCTGGAGGTCAAGCCATTGACCTGAGCACCTAAAGATGTCAGTAATTTCGTACTAAATTCACGCGAGCCTTCTAATGCACTTTGCAGATTTGCGCTAACCCCCATATTTTCCGAGTTAGATGGGGGCCATCGATGGCCCCCCGGTGGGGCGAAAGTGGCGCCGGAACCCCGGTGGGGCGTGGGTCAAAACTGACACACACTCTTTGTCAATACAACACACATGGTAAATGTGACACACACGCCTAGCTGAGATTTTGGGAGTATGCAGCACAAAATTTAAAATGCTAAAATGATTTTTTGAGACGGAGGGATAAGTAGTTCTGATCGTGTAAGCAAAAAGGGTCCAAGGCAAATCACAGGGCTTACGAGACAGTTGACTAAGTAGGTATGTATATTTTAATGGTATGAACATCACTCCATCTCATTAGCATGGGCCATTTCGCTTTCACATCCTTTCGATTCCGCCGTCACCCGGCCTCCAGGAAGCCAGGAGTCATTGAGCATAGCCATCTAACCGTAGCTGTCCCACTTTCTATTTTTATGTCTAAAAATTGGCTTCTCTGTTACGATGCTCCGCTTTTTATCTCCAGGGTGACGTTGCGTTCCTAGTTATTGTTTTATTTTTTATTTATTTATTTTTATTTTATTGGGGCCACTCCCAACAGGCAGACTTGCCCAATTACAGGGAGTATTGGCGTATTGCTTATCATTATCATTAGTTATCAACAGGCGAGCGTTGTTATTGGATCAAGACGCTTAACACCCAGCTTTCAAATTAATCCTAATTTGGTGGACCTGAGACAGTTTGTGACGTCACAAGTCGAGTCAAGCGTTAAAAATTGTGAGTCCTAGCAAACCATACTTTTATGTTAATTTTCAGGCCAAAATCTGATTACTGACCAGTGACCAAGCATCGGTACGAAGATGGGAGAGGACACTAATGACATATCAAGCAACATTGAACAAGTTCTTTTGAACGGCTGGAGTTCCTGAGTGGCTCCATTTTTAGCATGTTCAAAAGGTCTAACATTTCATTGCAAAATCTCTATAGCACGGCACATGTCAATGGAAGCGGTAGCTGAACGGTCTCTAATAGTGAGTAATGCATTGTTGCTCGGACCTTAACACTCGCCTCAATGGGTGGGGATATTTGAATACCTACCCCCTCGGAGTTTTTAAACGGGACTAGAAATAGGCTACGCAAAGCGCCACTAAACCTGATACACCTTATCCTTCACTGCTTCCGAAACTGTTTTGAAAATTATAAGTTTGGGTTATCTTGGGTTAGTTCACCAACCCAGGTTAAGTGACCTCACCCCCGAAAATGTTTAAAGTGGCACCAGTAGAAGACGGTTTAATTAACACAGTGATCTGATATTTATATCACGTAATATGCCGACGGATTACCAAAAGTTGTGGCAACGGGATTTGTGATATCGATGAGCTAGGGTCAGCAACGGGTTATGACCTCTCCTTTGGAAATTCATGGGAAACCGAGAATTTGCAAAAAATGGGTCTATTTATGGACATAGGTCCTAGAATACCTTCCAATTCTAAACAAGAAATAAAACAGAACGCGGTTCTTTGCGTTGTATCGAGCGGTCTGCGGGCCTGTGTTTCAAATACTAATGCGTTTGTTTGTACCACCTGCTCTGGTTTGAATTATGATGGCTCATAGAAAGTATAAACCTACATTTCTTGCCAAAATTTTCAGCGGAGTACGCGTCCAGGAATGATATTTGTGAAACAGCCGGAACGGTCGACTTCACAGTTTGTCTCGCACGGTTAGTAAAACTCCCTGGCGCTGACGTTAGAATAATCAGGAACCTCATTGTCATAATAATGATAGCTTTAGATACTCCAGCTATTTTGGTAATTGACGTCCATACCACAAGATGAGCCTTCCTACTGGGCAGGCAGCTCTGACTGACTGGTTGGGTATATAATTCATCCGCTGTCATCTATTCCACATTCTTTTATAAAAATATCGTATGTATCATGAGTATGTTTCCTAGGTAAATGTTGCCCAGTGCCCCGCAATGAAATTATCTACAGGGCTGGGGTGATTATTTCGATCTCTGGATGTGGAGTGCCCAGTAACTCAGTATTTTCCATATTAGGCTGTGTAATTTGGTTTCATGTGTTTAAGGGGCTGTTGTATTTAAAGGGAATGTGGCACCTTGGTCGAATCCTGGAATTTAGTGCATTTAGGCGTACTTTTAGCCGAAAATAATGAAACCACTCAGGATTTCTCTAAAAAATGTACAATAAGCTCAATATTTTGATTTTTAAAATACTCCTCTAGAAAAATAAATAAATATCAGCCTGTGGATGATGTCACGATATGGCAACCACTACCATACTTGAAAAGCTTCAAGGGCTTCGATTGGCTGATGCTCATCGTGACGTCAGCATATGTCGTCACACCAGCAGCTCACAACAATGGCCGCCCGGCGGGGGGCTGATGAGGGGGCTGGTGTCAGGTAGGTTTTAGCTTTTTTCTACGGAAATAGCGAGTTCCAAGACAAATGATATGTGGAGTACCGGGTTTTCCGACTTGCTTTACAACTTGGCTATCTCAGTTAAAATCACGTTATGAAGGTGCCACATTCCCTTTAAGAAACAGTTTTTATAATACAATGGTTCTCCTAACGCTGTTGTACTTGGCCGTTCTCGTATTTGGGCGCCCCCAATGGCTCCCAAACATCTACGTTAGTATGACAGAATCATTAACATCCGCACTGTAGAGGGGTCTAGCACTAACGCGCACTGGAGGGGGCTTGGTAGGCCCCCTAATATCTCGCAAACCAAGAGGCGTAGAAAAACGCCGCTTAAAGGATGAGTGGGGCTTGTAGTGATCTACATCGTAGCCAGTTTTCACTGACCTAGATCAATATCTTCAGAGTCAAACGAGGTCATAAAGGTCAAATCTTGGCCATCCGGGGACCTGTTGGAAAATGCCATGAATATGCAGGAAAATGACGGGAATTAGCTAAAGGCAGACAAGGGTCCTTGAGGCAGGGTCACAACAAATATTTCCTACAATTTTGGGGTTAAGTTCATTCAAGGTCATTGACTTATGAGGTCACACTATAGTATATTACCTATATTCTACACTGTAACTAGCGCTATAGCAACTGTTGGGCGGGAAATGAGGAACTTGGTAACGCCATTTGACCGGAAGTACTGGCTTTAATGACCTTGAAAGTGCTGATATGGCTTTGACCTTTGACCTTAAGCTTGAACTTTATGTGAGGTGCCCTTGGCATATAATCCCGGTTATATGGCTTTGTGACGTCACCACTCGGGCTCCAATGCAAGCAAACTGGTATGACCGCGCGATTGTGGCGATCTCAAAATGCAGACCTGTCTTTGAAAGCCTATAAGTCACACAATTTAGACCAATTTTCAAGATTCTTTCACCAATCGACGCGCTGTTAAATTCTCGCAACTGTAGCTAAGTATCGTTTTTTCGGCTACGAGCAGTTCTCCGGCCACCTCGGAAAAGTAGATGGGGGCCTCGGAGGCCCCCTCCAGTGCGCTTGTTAAGGCTTAAAAAGAAAAAAAACATTCTGTTACCTATGACTTTTTAATCTTGTCATAGAGTTTAGCTTTCGCGGTATCACATCAGAAAGGTAAAATGCGCTAAACCATCGACAATGTTTTGAGTCCCCAATAAAATGTTGTGCCTTTTACTCATCCAATACGCAACAAAACAGCAAGTGCTTCCCTCTTCTGGTATATTATCGGGCTGCACTTTGGCAGCGCTATCAGTAATCACTCTCTGTAACTCGTCCGACGGTTAAGTTTTAATATTATGTACGTCTCTCTCCACCTTTCCTAGGCTACCTTCGGGCCAGGCCTCACCGCTCTCCACTAAGCTGAAACCTATCTCGCGACACTCCTGACTTTAGCGAACTCGGCCGCCGGCTAGCCTGTGCTGACTCTGCCGCCGTCCCGCCTGTACCGAAGAGCAGCCTCGGATGGTGGAGCAGATAATGAAGCCTGTAGAAAACAAAGTACGGGTAGGAATGCCTGAAGAATATAATGTCAACACATATGCCGGTTCATGGTGTAAATCTCTATAGTTTTCATGGTTAAGTTTTGGATGAATTTCTTACAATACAAGTGAACGCGCCTCCACCAATCAGAGGCCGCCATCCACTGGTCACCGATTGCCTGCGGGGCATAGAGGTGAGAGGTCACGCCGGCCACCGCTGGCGTCGAGTTCATGCCTCGGTGGGGAGGGGTCGCGTGGGGGATTACGAAACCTGCATGCGTGGTGTTCAGAATGGTGGCTGTGCCTGCTGTTAGACTGAGTGAGAGGGATATTGTGACAGTTTGTAGTAGACATTCTGTGCACGTGGGTAGATTTATCGGTTAGGTGTTTGTGCAATATGTGGTGTCGATAGCACTGGAAAAACATGAGTTCGTTAGATGAGTTCGGTTTAAGAATACGTTTGGGTAGGCACAGGTTTCAAGTTTTTAGTATTTTCCGGCTTCAGGCTACATGATGCAGCTTTTCAAGACTTTTCAATTGACTCACACATGCTGGCAATGCAAAACACACGGTACATGTGACACACACTTAGCCGCCATGTTATGCGTATGCAACACTGGAGGTTTAAGGTGCTAAAATACAAATTTGAAGCGGAAGCGGAGTAGTTCTGATCGTGTAAACAAAGAGGGTCCAAGGCAAATAACAAGCTTTAAGAGGCAGTCAATTGAGTAAGTTGTTTATTTCAATGACATGAACATCACTGTATGTCTCTAGCATGGGTCATTCCCCCTTCATATTCTATCGATGCCGCCATCACCTGGTCTCCAGGTAGCCAGAAGCCACTGTCATACGGCCGTCTACCCGTGATTGTCCCACTTTCTATCTTTATGTCTAAAAATTTGCTTATATTCTACGATGCTCCACAACTTATCTCCCGGGTGACGTCACGTTCCCAGTTATTGCTTATCATTGCCGTTAGCTATCAAGTCGTGTATCAAGATTGGAGAGAACACTAATGAAATGTCCAGCAACGTTAAAGAAGTTATTTTGAACTGCTGGAGTTTTTTTGAGCTGCTTCATTTTTGAGCTAGTTTAAAATTGTATTGTGAAATTTTATAGCACGCCACATATCAGTTGTAAAGTGCCGCGCGCCGATCTCGAAAGGGCAGCTCGAAGACTGGAAACCATTTCTTACGAGACGGTTTTATTCCGTTTCTGCGGACGAAAACGAGCATCACAATTCGGAAAAACCGCCATGCTCACAGGGACGCTACTTCGAGCCAAAGATAACGCAATTATCGATTAATCCGTTTCACGACCAACTCTAGATATCCATCATACTAATACCTTAGAGAATAACTTCACAATTATTGGAAAACATGATCAACCAGGCGCTAATCCGAAAGACAACATCTTTGCAACATAAACGTACCGACTCGTTGCGCTTCCATAGATGACGGCAACGCGCAACTTCTCCATCTCGCCGTACACAGACATCTGGCTCCATCACGGGACCCCACCGGCTCGGGATCGAGGCTCACAAATGGTCACATGGCCGCCAGAGACCTACGAGTAAAACGTATCATTACAAATATATAAAGATAACTCGAAAACCCAGAAAATGTCGTGTGAAAAACGTCTGATTTAACTCAACATCGAAAGCATATCACGTATAGCAACTCACATTGATAAGCGTGTGCCATAAGCTACTTACGGACGGCAGCCGGGCTCTACACACATCTTGTTACCACAGCGTTCGTCAGCGAAAAGACCAACGCCCCTCGACAGCCGACCAAGGCACCACATAGCGCCCGCAGCAATTCGTATGACGTCAAAGTCCCTACACACAAGACGCACTATCGAAATCATCGCACCTCCAACTGAAGCCTCAGACCTTTCATGACTCAAGAACCGCCTGTTTAAGAATATTCTACCAAAACAGCGCAAATCATGCCTCTTCCAAATACAAAACAATTGTTAAACCTCATCACTAGACTCACGTCACGTGACTGTCAGTGGCCCGACCCAAGTTTACCAAAGTCCACCAGCCATCTAGCGGCAGGAGGACAAACCGACAGTACACATTAATCCCGTCCTCGGCGCTCTCAGCAATACGACTGATACTTTGCCAACAGGGCTGCAAACGGGCGCTTACACTCCCCCATTGACCGACCGCAGGGCGGTCAATACACGAAAAAGCCTGTTTGCAAATACGAACAAATCAGACGATGACGTTTTCAAGTTTCCCTTCCTCTCTGACCAACAAATCACGGGCTTGCAAAATAATCTGCGTTCTATCAGCCTCAGCGCAGGGACAATCATGAGCGGACGCAGATACACGCTGACCAAATCTGTACTCATGATGTCACGCAAAGTGGCGTCGCCAGCTCGTCACCAGGCGCGAAAACCACCTGCTGTAGGGTTTCATGCCCCTTTTTGCCACCACTCGGCAAGGAGAACCCACTTCCACCTCCAACGGTGCCAACATCCACCCACAGAATGCGAGTGACTCCAGTGGTGGCGAGAAAATGAGCGTCCATCGACGATCCCTCTTAGTGTTCTCCCACCAGGTTGTGAGACCACATCGTGCGGGAGATGCCACACCTGCTCCCTGAGCTCGCCCATCGGTGCTTTCAAACCGCAGCCGTCGTGAACTGCACCTACAACCACCCTAGTTAATACCTTTGGCGGATTCTCTACAGACTCTACACTCTCTAGCTCAGGAATCGACACATATGCTAGTTGCTCCTTGTCATTGAAACTAATGCTTTGCTGGAAGTCTGCTCGTAACCCTTGATCATCCACTGAAAATCCTTTCCCATCCGACAACTTCTGAAAATCACCATCTGACGGAGTGGAAAGCTCAACCCCCAAAGTGCCTCCAGAATGGCTGACTAACTCACAATCGCTGGTGCTACCTGTCACACAGCTTGAACTCTCATCCTTCGCATAAGCATGAACGGCTGGATAAGAACGTATCCCGGTGTCGGGGTTCTGCCTGACGCAAACCTTCTGCCCATCTGTAGCGCTGCAAGGTGGCGACTGCACTAGGCCCAATCGACGATTCTTTCTTTTTTCTTTCACCAATCGCGCGCTGTTAAATTCTCGCAACTGTAGCTATGTATCGTTTTTTCGGCTACGAGCAGTTCTCCGGCCACCTCGGAAAAGTAGATGGGGGCCTCGGAGGCCCCCTCCAGTGCGCTTGTTAAGGCTGAAAAGAAAGAAAAAAACATTCTGTTACCCATGACTTTTTAATCTTGTCATAGAGTTTAGCTTTCGCGGTATCGCATCAGAAAGGTAAAATGCCCTAAACCATCGACAATGTTTTGAGTCCCCAATAAAACGTTGTGCCTTTTACTCATCCAATACGCAACAAAACAGCAAGTGCTTCCCTCTTCTGGTATATTATCGGGCTGCACTTTGGCAGCGCTATCAGTAATCACTCTCTGTAACTCGTCCGACAGTTTAGTTTTAATATTATGCACGTCTCTCTCCACCTTTCCTAGGCTACCTTCGGGCCAGGCCTCACCGCTCTCCACTAAGCTGAAACCTATCTCGCGACACTCCTGACTTTAGCGAACTCGGCCGCCGGCTAGCCTTTGCTGACTCTGCCGCCGTCCCGCCTGTACCGAAGAGCAGCCTCGGATGGTGGAGCAGACAATGAAGCCTGTAGAAAACAAAGTACGGGTAGGAATGCCTGAAGAATATAATGTCAACACATATGCCGGTTCATGGTGTAATTCTCTATAGTTTTCATGGATAAGTTTTGGATGAATTTCTTGCAATACAAGTGAACGCGCCTCCACCAATCAGAGGCCGCCATCCACTGGTCACCGATTGCCTGCGGGGCATAGAGGTGAGAGGTCACGCCGGCCACCGCTGGCGTCGAGTTCATGCCTCGGTGGGGAGGGGTCGCGTGAGGGATTACGAAACCTGCATGCGTGGTGTTCAGAATGGTGGCTGTGCCTGCTGTTAGACTGAGTGAGAGGGATATTGTGACAGTTTGTAGTAGACATTCTGTGCACGTGGGTAGATTTATCGGTTAGGTGTTTGTGCAATATGCGGTGTCGATAGCACTGGAAAAACATGAGTTCGTTAGATGAGTTCGGTTTAAGAATACGTTTGGGTAGGCACAGGTTTCAAGTTTTTAGTATTTTCCGGCTTCAGGCTACATGATGCAGCTTTTCAAGACTTTTCAATTGACTCACACGTATTGGCAATGCAAAACACACGGTACATGTGACACACACTTAGCCGCCATGTTATGCGTATGCAACACTGGAGGCTTAAGGTGCTAAAATACAAATTTGAAGCGGAAGCGGAGTAGTTCTGATCGTGTAAACAAAGAGGGTCCAAGGCAAATAACAAGCTTTAAGAGGCAGTCAATTGAGTAAGCTGTTTATTTCAATGGCACGAACATCACTGTATGTCCCTAGCATGGGCCATTCCCCCTTCATATTCTATCGATGCCGCCATCACCTGGTCTCCAGGTAGCCAGAAGCCACTGTCATACGGCCGTCTACCCGTGATTGTCCCACTTTCTATCTTTATGTCTAAATATTTGTTTATATTCTACGATGCTCCACAACTTTTCTCCCGGGTGACGTCACGTTCCCAGTTATTGCTTATCATTGCCGTTAGCTATCAAATCGTGTTTCAAGATTGGAGAGAACACTAATGAAATGTCCAGCAACGTTAAAGAAGTTATTTTGAACTGCTGGAGTTTTTTTGAGCTGCTTCATTTTTGAGCTAGCTTAAAATTGTATTGAGAAATTTTATAATTTTCGGGGCTTATCGACGCACCAACTGCCAGGGTCATATGGCGTCGCCAACTCTTTCCCTGTTGGAAGGGTTTCTCGGGAGCCAGCTTGCTCCTTGTTCAGGGAAGCCGCCGGGCCTTGAACCCGGGTCGGCTGAATGGAGGCCAGCTATGCTGACCACTCCACTACCGCGCCCCCATGAAATTTTATAGCACGCCACATATCAGTTGTAAAGTGCCGCACGCCGATCTCGAAAGGGCAGCTCGAAGACTGGAAACCATTTCTTACGAGACGGTTTTATTCCGTTTCTGCGGACGAAAACGAGCATCACAATTCGGAAAAACCGCCATGCTCACAGGGACGCCACTTCGAGCCAAAGATAACGCAATTATCGATTAATCCGTTTCACGACCAAGTCTAAATATCCATCATACTAATACCTTAGAGGATAACTTCACATTTATTGGAAAACATGATCAACCAGGCGCTAATCCGAAAGACAACATCTTTGCAACAAAAACGTACCGACTTGTTGCGCTTCCATAGATGACGGCAACGCGCAACTTCTCCATCTCGCCGTACACAGACATCTGGCTCCATCACGGGACCCCACCGGCTCGGGATCGAGGCTCACAAATAGTCATATGGCCGCCAGAGACTACGAGTTAAACGTATCATTACAAATATATAAAGATAACTCGAAAACCCAGAAAATGTCGTGTGAATAACTCAACATCGAAAAGCATATCACGCATAGCAACTCACATTGATAAGCGTGTGCCATAAACTACTTCCGGACGGCAGCCGGGCTCTACACACATCTTGTTATCACAGCGTCCGTCAGCGAAAAGACCAACGCCCCTCGACAGCCGACCCAGGTCACCACACAGCGCCCGCAGCAATTCGTATGACGTCAAAGTCCCTACACACAAGACGCACTATCGAAATCATCGCACCTCCAACTGAAGCCTCAGGCCTTTCATGACTCAAGAACCGCCTGTTTAAGAATATTCTACCAAAACAGCGCAAATCATGCCTATTCCAAATACAAAACAATTGTTAAACCTCATCACTAGGCTCACGTCACGTGACTGTCAGTGGCCCGACCCAAGTTTACCAAAGACCACCAGCCATCTAGCGGCAGGACGACAAACCGACAGTACACATTAATCCCGTCCTCGGCGCTCTCAACAATACGACTGATACTTTGCCAACAGGGCTGCAAACGGGCGCTTACACTCAGTGGCGGATCTAGCCGGTTGGTTTGGGAGGGGCAAACCAAAGTCGAAAAGCAAAAAAAAAAAAAAAAAAAAAAACGTCGCGCAGTGAAAAATTGCGCTACAATATGCCTTTTTCGGTAGGATTTTGGGAACTGGAGACGAAAAGCAAAAAAAACGTCACGGGGTGAAAAATATCGGCTCAACATACATTTTTTCCAATCCAAGCCCCAATATTTACACTGAACTTCTCTAATTCTGTTTGAAGTTGAGAGTTGAAGCACCAAAATTTTGCTTACAAGCTAAAAAGGAGTCGGGGGAAAAAGGAGGTCGATCGCTTTGGGGGGGCAAAAACATAGTTTTGCCCCGAGCTTTTCCGTTTGGGGGGGCAATTGCCTTTTTGCCCCCCCTGGATCCGCCACTGCTTACACTCCCCCCATTGACCGACCGCAGGGTGGTCAATACACGAAAAAAGCCTGTTTGCAAATACGAACAAATCAGACCATGACGTTTTCAAGTTTCCCATCCCTCTTGACCAACAAATCACGGGCTTGCAAAATAATCTGCGTTCTATCAGCCTCAGCGCAGGGACAATCATGAGCGGACGCAGATACACGCTGACCAAATCTGTACTCATGATGTCACGCAAAGTGGCGTCGCCAGCTCGTCACCAGGCGCGAAAACCACCTGCTGTAGGGTTTCATGCCCCTTTTTGCCACCACTCGGCAAGGAGAACCCACTTCCACCTCCAACGGTGCCAACATCCACCCACAGAATGCGAGTGACTCCAGTGGTGGCGAGAAAATGAGCGTCTATCGACGATCCCTCTTAGTGTTCTCCCACCAGGTTGTGAGACCACATCGTGCGGGAGATGCCACACCTGCCCCCTGAGCTCGCCCATCGGTGCTTTCAAACCGCAGCCGTCGTGAACTGCACCTACAACCACCCTAGTTAGCACCTTTGGCGGATTCTCTACAGACTCTACACTCTCTAGCTTAGGAATCGACACATATGCTAGTTGCTCCTTGTCATTGAAACTAATGCTTTGCTGGAAGTCTGCTCGTAACCCTTGATCATCCACTGAAAATCCTTTCCCATCCGACAACTTCTGAAAATCACCATCTGACGGAGTGGAAAGCTCAACCCCCAAAGTGCCTCCAGAATGGCTGACTAACTCACAATCGCTGGTGCTACCTGTCACACAGCTTGAACTCTCATCCTTCGCATAAGCATGAACGGCTGGATAAGAACGTATCCCGGTGTCGGGGTTCTGCCTGACGCGAACCTTCTGCCCATCTGTAGCGCCGCAAGGTGGCGACTGCACTAGGCCCGTTAATCTCAACTCCAAATCTAGATATTCGCGTCGGAGGGCAGCCCTAGACCGCTCTGCCTCTAAACGGATTTCCTGTTCTCTTACTATGAACCTTTCCTTTACAGCTCTGTACTGGGCAAGCAAAAGCTGAATTTTAGCTTCTCGCCCAGCCGTGGCCCCTGGAGCCACTGAACCGCAAACAGACGCCATGCCTATACCAACCCCTGAGGCTATGGAACCTACACAGGAACAGCAAACATGAACACGACTGCTGAACACTAAACCCAAACGAAAAATTGAGTCAATGGGAATGTAGCTGCAAGACGTAAGCATTCAAATCAAACATCCTACAATTCTGGCCTGCACAAGCGGAAAAATAACTCCGTAATTTAAAGCCCCAATGTGACCTTCCTTGACCTGTCATGACCTCAATATTGACTTGCGACAAAAAGTAACCAATCTAGTTTCTTCACTATTTTTATTAGGCTATCCACCAGCTTTTTCGTTGTTTCGCTATTCTACATAGGAGCCGAGATTGAGGGAAGATGTGTGAACCCCCCTTCCCCACTGTGGCGAAGGTGGCTGGCAGACCCACTTGGGCGGGCGTTAATGAGGAGAACATACTATGCAGGGGTATAAACTTATATTTCCTTGGGAGTGCCCAGACACCCACAATGAAATATTGAGTTAGTATTACAATACCGATTAAATTTTATTGTTTATCACTTTCAGGTTTCAAAGGGACTGTGAGAAGGCTAAGAAATATAATGCAATGCTATCGGTCTTTTTTAAATAATGGCCATTTAATTTGTTTAATTTGGGCAGCCCCAATGATTTTCAGGAAATAAACACCCCTCATCTGCATGGTGTCATCCACTTTGAGGTCAGATCAATACCAAGGTCGAGGCAGCCCATGAAGAGAGAGTTGTTTCAAAAAGCTCTGCCGATTTCATTTTGTTCAAAAAGAGGCGTCTTGGAAACAGCAGGTCGTGTTGGACTGTAGCACATGGAAAGAAGCAGCGCTAAAATGATGAACGATGGATTTGTGAGCTTAATAAGGTCTTGATTTAGTTGTGTGATGACCTTTTTTCCGGTGTCGAACGTGGCCCTATATTTTGCACCACTAGGCGTCACAAGTCATCGTAACATTTTTCAAATTTTCAATACTCTAAGCTTCATCACCTTCACATTCCGCGAAAAAGTCAAAAACCCAGATTTTCTCATAAGCACTTTCAATCCCACCCCACCCCACCCCACCCCACCCCGTCCCGACCGCACTATTTATAGGCAGGCGTCACCTATACCGCCACATGTTGTGCTTGCACTTAGCTTGTCGATGGCTTATGGAGCTAGAACCCGTTAGAGACACCTGACAAAGATCCCCCAGGTGGCACCGCGCCGAGAGCGCCCGACGCGGGGCGCCGGGGCATCAATTCCGACGCCTACCCCGCACCTCCGGACCCAGGGGGCCCGGCGGCGCGGAGGAGTCCCTGAGTCCACCCGGGCGCACAGGAAATTACTGAGCGCCCAAGTGGACTCCCCCTGCGCCCCTGTCCAGCGGAAGGGGAGCACTAGTCGCACTTCTCCAAATGCGACCCAACCCCCCTCCGTCAGACAGCAGTGTGGCTCCAGACGCGGCGATGATTGTGTGATGACCTAGCCAGATATGAAATGCTTGCTAGATTCAACTTATTGGATTTTATTGGCAGTTAGATGGTGCGAAATTGTATTTAAGTTGATCCAGGGGGTGGGTTAAGGGTGGCAGAGGAGGAACTTGGCCCCCCTGTTCGACTCTTGGCGCCCCCTGAAATGGTCACGTCTCTCTCCCCTGAAAGGTCACTTCTCATCCCCTCTTTGGATGCAAGTATCGGTGCTCCCCCTCTGGATAGGAATTGACACCCATCTGATAGGTTTTTAGGGGTTTCCTCTTAAAAGTGGCACCCTCTGGTCCAGATGGTGCCCCTCCCCCAACAATGTACCCCTTTCTCAATTGAAAATCCTGAATCCACCTATGCAACTATATGTTTGAAAGAAGTTGGATTAGATGCAAAACAAAGCTTTTCATTAACGTCTTGTACTAGGGGTATTTTTTATAACAAAATCGCCTATTCATACGTTATCATTTTGCCTTCGTTTTCCAATCCATGATCTGCTCGTTTGGAAGCTTGCGTTTGCCGTTGCATTGTCGATGGAGCATGAACGATTTGTATGCCTTTGGCTTTTTCCTGAATCAATTGATATTATAAGAGACATTTTGTATCTTGATTACTCTTCCGCTTTCCAGAGCGTCAACCATAAATTGCTCCTCCACAAAATCCAGAATTCGTACAGCATTTCAGGACAAGCGCTTCGTTGGCTCTCATCTTATCTTTGCGATCGAAAACAACGTGTGATCATTAACGGGAAATGTTCAAATTGGACTGAAGTGCGCTCTGGAACTCCGAAAGGCAGTTTGTTATCACCTCTACTGTTCGTGCTCTTCCTAAATGATCTTCCCGACACCATCCAAACCCAAATTTTGATGTTCGCTGACGATGTGAAGCTTTTCAACAAAATTACCTGCACAAGAGATGCAGAATTTCTCCAGAAAGACCTGGATCACCTCATTCAGTGGTCAGAAACCTGGAAATTAAAGCTAAATCCCACCAAATGTCAATCATTTAGGATCACCCTGAACAAAAAAACAATTCTGGCTAGGTACAAAATTCGTAACAACGACCTGGAACATGTTCAAGAAATTCGAGACCTAGGCGTTTGGCTAGACACGAAATTGACGTTTCAGGCTCATATCAACCATACCGTCAGCAAAGCGAATAGGATGCTAGGTTTGCTCATGCGCTCACTCCAGACTAGCCGAACGGCGGGACGACTGAAACCTGCTCCTATTCTTGCAGCCTTCTTTGGCAACGTTCGCTCCATCTTAGAATACGGTAGCGTAATCTGGGGTGGAGCCGCAAAAACGCACTTAGATCGACTGGAAAAAATTCAACACAAATTTCTGATGTGGTTGGCTGCCCACACTCACGTGCCTCAACAAAATTTATCACTCTCCTACAATGATCTACTTGGTAGTTTCAAAATTACTTCACTTTCAAAAAGGCGACTAAAAACCGACATTCTGTTCGTCTACAAAATTATCATCCACAGAACGGACTCCGCCTTCCTGCTTGGGCACCTACCGTTGCATGTGCCTCAGCGTCGGACCAGGGAGGGACAAAACCAGCCGCTACACATTCCTTTTGGGAGAGTAGAAACCGTGAGATGTGGATTGTTCATCCGTGCAGTTCGCGCTTTTAATCATCATGTCAGCACGTATCCTACCATCGACCCTTTTATCTCTAGTTTCTCATCGTTTAAATCCTCCGTCATTAAATATCTTAGGGATCATCCGTTTTAGTGAACCCATGGTTTTAGGATTTCACTGTTTTATAGCATCATGTTTTTCTTTTAATATTTACATGTTTATTTGAATTTAATGTTTCTGCGGTTGTAACTGTATATGTGACTATCAATTCATCATCTCTTGTAAATATTCACGTATTGTTTTATCCATTGACTTGAGCTGTAAGTGGGATAATCCTGTTGCTCATATATACTGAATAAATACAAATACAAATAAATACTCTATGCACTACATAAAATGACTCCTGCCCTCACATTTTGTCTAATTGGTTACGCCATTTCTTTCAATATAGCATCTCTTACCACAGCTAAAAAAACATTATTTATGTTTATATCCTATTGTGTCCCCAACGCCCAACAGTCGCATGCCGAGCTCAATCTCAATTTTTAATGACCTCTTTAGGGTTAAAAGTAAAAATATCGCCTGCCTGATAAACCACTATAAGCTTAACCCTCGCCCCACCGGGGGCATCGATGCCCTCTAAGGTTTTCTTCCGGAATAGCAGAAAAACGACGAGACGCAGCACCGTGGTTGAGTGCTCTATCTCTCACCCCATCATTTTCCCACCATCCCTGAAATTTTTTAATCCGGGTCACCCAAGGTCAGGTCACCAGGCGAGGTCAACCAAGTTCACCTCACTTCGACTTTTGAGCTCTATAAGAGCTACATTTCTTGGTTGATCGATTTTAAACTTTCTATACTTTATGACCCTTTCAGGGTCTACAAGGCTTAGATACGGGATTTTTCGATTTTGTGACCTGAGTTCAGGTCACGAGGTGACCTCTCCCATTGAAAATCTGGATCTGGTGGCGGATCTAGCCGGTAGAACTAAGGAGGGGGGGTTAAGACAGAGTAAAACACTCGCGCAGTGAAATATTTTGTCACAGTTCAACTAGACATTAGGTTATGGCACAGGGGATCCAGGGGGCAAAGGGAGGCACGTGCCCCCCCTCCTCGATCGACCCTCGGCGCCCCCTGAAATGGTCACGGCGCCCCCTGAAAGGTCAATGGTGCCCCCTGAAATGTCGTTTCCCACCCCCCCATCCCCCAGGATGCGAAAATCGGCGCCCACCGATAGGATTTTGCATCCACCTGATAGGTTTTCCCGGTCAAAAGTGGCGCCCCCTGGCCAGGATAGCACCCCCTGGTTCGGATGGCGCCCCCGCGAAGGTGCCCCCCTCCTCCGATTGGCAATCCTGGATCCGCTTATGGGTTGTGGGAGTAAACCCAAGTAAAAAAGCAGAAAAAACGTTACCTAGTAAAATATGTGGACATAAGGTACGTGTTTCTCCTACAGAAAGACCTAATTTTTACACTGAAGTAGAGTAGTGGCATGAAGCTAGAAGTTGAAACACCAAAACCTTGTTTATAAACTAAAAAAGTCAGGGCCAGAAGGAGGTCGACGGCTTTGGGTGGAGGCAAAAAATAGTTTTGCTCCGAGTTTTTCCGTTTGGGGAAATGCATTTCCCCGCCCCCTTCCCCCCACGCTGAATCCGGCACTGATGACAACCATCTCGTCCTGAAATGATTTTATAATATTTATAGCCAGGAACCGATTCTCTTCTATCGATGCGAAGCTTGCGAAGTGAAGTGCTACTGTATTTTATGAACAAAAAAGTATTTTGATGAATTTTCTCTAATTGGTAAATAATCCCCAAAATGTCACTATTTCAGAAGAGAACAGTTGCTCAGAAGAGTGCGAAGCCTGGGAATGGATAGCTTGAGTTTGTTTCTGGTGGGAATTGGCAGGGTGATGTTCCCTTTGCCTTACACAGCTAACCCACCAGTCATTGATGCGAATCTGGTCAGTGACGGTGGAACGTCCAAATTTAAGGGGGCACCCAGGGGCGTAACCAGGATTTCGCTCAGGGGCAGCGCCCCAAAAAGGGCCCCTGCAACAGCGCCAAAAGAGCCCTGATGGGTAAAAAGAGCCCTGCTTGTTACAGAATAGAGTGCTTAGGAGGGCTTAAGAGGGCCCTGTCTGGTATAAAATTAAAAAAATTGGCCACAGAGCATAGTGCGGGTGAGCCGCGTTTCGCGCGGCCCGGTCCTCAGGGGGGCCCTTCGGGACCTCAGGGGGAGGCTGTCCCTGCCGCCCCCCTTGGCTACGCCCCTAGGCGCACCATGGGCTTTTAACCCCTTTCTTTTCCAGTAAACGCCATAGGGCTAGTCTTAATTTTTTTTTTATTTAAGGGGGCACCGTGCACCGTTTTCGCCGCCAGTGAAATTAGTACTGGGGCAATATGAGGCAAAAAACTGATACATGTGTGAATGAGTATTTTTACATTGTGGACAGTGTTTCCCGAGCCATGATTTGGAAACACGGATGCCATCTAGGTCTAGCGGGCGCTACCGGAATCAAACACTTGGAAGCTGCAGGGATAGAGGACGCTCCAGTAGCTTCACGCCTCATTGTGGCCTCATATTTAGCTTTAACACAGTGAAGTCTCTTGGTGGATAATGTAGCTTAACTGTGCGGAGAACTGGAGGAGGTGGTGTCTTCATCAAGTTCTGATATATATGTAACGATATGTTATGTATGGTATGTTATGTTTGTCTAGCCACCACAGTGGTAGTTTTCGCAGTAAATTGGTCCGAAAAAGGTAACAAACAAAGCGATGTCTCATTTAGGCTAGAATATGATATGCATAAGTGTCGCCACCGGCAAAAAGTGGGGGGGCAGCCAAACTTCAACCTGATGCTGACAGAAAACTTTCAATGTCAGGACCAAAAACTGTTCGAATTTGGGCTCTTTGTTGCCTCCCGCAGCGGCTGGATATAAGAATGTCCGGTTTTCTCTCATTTTGACTGAGATCAGGAAATTTTTTGCCAAAAAGTGGGGGGGGGCCAGGCCCCCCCTGGCCCCCCTTTTCCGACGCATATGATGATATGGACACTGAGTTTAGTATCAGGAAATGCCTCGCCGCCTCTGGTTGACTAGGACCTAAAGGCTAGACATATACAGATCTAGGATTTCTGCTTGGGCGAGGGAAAGGGGGCGAGAGGACACCATTTGAACCAGAGGGTCCTCACTTTTGGGCGACGTGTTCTATCAAGGAGCTGCCTAACCACACCGGTAGGTGTCTGGGACATTAGCCCTAAGGTGTCCATGTTCTCATTATGGGTAGGAGGAGGAGACCAGGAAAAAATTTTCAGGGGGAGCAGGAGAGCAAATGTTTCATGGGGTCCTTGGTAACGTTAAAGAGAGTGCTGATGCTTTTTTGGGGAGGGAATTTGCCCTTCTTTACCGGCTCCCTGGATCAGCCTGTCACGCTTGGCACACTTTTGTTACTGAAACAATTCAAGAATTGCCACGATGAGTTACCTGAAGACTAAATGTGGTCCGGACACTGCGTGAATAGAATTTCAGCAATTTAAACAGGCGGCTGAGTTCTGATGTCTTAGAAGAACGAGGGACCAAAAACGTTTATTGCTGTCGTGTAGTGTCAAAAGCGCAACTTTCTATAATGGCTTTTAGGAGTTTTCAAACTAAGATGACTGCCCCTCTGGCGGGATCTGGCTCACGATATGCGATGTTCCGACCCAAATTTAAACCCGTTGGATCGTCATGTAGATGTTTGTTGATTAGTGCGTAGTTTCAGCATTACAGTCAATATATATCCTTTTTTATGCCAGAGCGGAGTTTAGCACCAACAAGGTCGGATCCAAACCGACGGTTTGAGGGTAAGGGGGGCAGCTGGGCCCAACACGTATAAAAAACCAAACATCGCTTTAAAAAATCGGAACAAACGGAGGGGGTTGGGGAAATGTCCGGTTTTCCCCATCTGGATCCGATGTTATTTTTATATTTGATGATTTGATGTTTTTGTTTGATGTTTTAGGAGGAAATAAGATACAATTTCTGCGCTATTTTCTTTAAGTTCAACATAGAGCAGCTGATTCTTATTAATCTTCACTCCATAAAGGACTGAGTGAGGTATTTCACTCCGGATAATTATTATAGTACTATTTTGAAGATGTTTTATTACATTCTGCTAAACAAACAATCAAATCAATATTGCGTGCTGGATACATGCTGGTAATGTCTTCAAAACTATCCTGGTTCTGTGTACACAGCCAGAAAAAAACTCTCATAAAAATGTTCTTAAAATATTCTTTCTAAGAAAATTAGGCGGCTCAGAGACTTTAGGAATATGTTTCTTAGGTATCCTAGGCATATGCACAGTGCCCGGCCAAACCAAACATTGAAATTACCAACAGGGTTGGGGCGTGGATTTCTAACTCTGGATGTGGAGTGCCCAGTTACCTAGTACCTATTTTTATATTAGGCACTTAAACTTGTTTTCATCTGTTTAAGGGAACTGTAGTTAACACATTTTATAACACAATGGTTCTTCTAACGCTGCCGTAATTGGCAGTTCTGAGATTTGGGCGCCTCCAATGGTTTTCGAAAATCCACGTTAGTATGATGAGCGCCCTCCTGAGACAAAAAAATGCCGTCACCCATGACTTTTGGGTTTCGCCGTAGAGTTTTAGTTTTCTTGGTATGGTGTCAGAAAGGTGATATGCGCTAAAACATGGATAATGTTTTGAGTCCTGAATTGGGTTTTGTGCCTTTTCACCATCCAACACGGAGCAAAGCAGCACGTACTTCCCTCTTCTGGTAGGTATATTATCTGATTGTACTTCGGCAGCGTTCACTATTAGTTCTCACTCTCTATAACTCGTCTGACGTTTAAGCTTTAGTTTTACGAACGTCTCTCTCCTTCTCTCGGCTACTCTCGGGTCCGGCCCTACTCCGCTCTACTCAGCAGAAACTCATCTCGCGGCACTCCCGACTTCAGCGAACTCGGCCGCCGGCTAGCCTGCGGTGACTCTGCCGCTGTCTCGCCTGTACCGAATTGCAGCCTCAGATGGTGAAGCAGATAATCAAGCCAATGGAGAGCAAAGAATAGGTAGGGATGTTTGAAAAATAAAATTTTGATGAATTCTCTGGTTCATGGCTTAAAGCTCTACCATTTTCATGGACAAATTTCCGCTGGATTTCTCGCAATACAAGTGCACGCGCCTCCACCAATCAGAGGCCGCCATCCACTGGCTGCCAATTGCCCGCGGGCGCAGAGGTTAGAGAGGTCACGCCAAGTTCAAGCCTCGGTGGGGAGGGGTCGCGTGGTGGATTATAAAATCTGCATGCGTGGTGTTGAGAATGGTGGCTGTGTCTGCTGTTAGATTGAGGTAGAGGGACAGGTGTAGTCGACATTCTGTGCAGGAGGGTTGGTATATGGATTAGGTGTTTGTGCAGTTTGCGGTATCGATAACGCTAAAAAACATGAGTATGCATTAATTAGCATACTATGCAGGGACGTGAACTTATATACCCATTGGGATGTCCGGGCACCAAGAATGAAATGTTGAGTTAGTGTTTAAATATTCCTTTTAAATCTTATTGTTCATCAATTTCAGGTTTCAAAAGGACTGTCTGATGACTAAAGCAATGATAATCTTCTGCCCTCTCCTTTTATATGGTGGTCAGCTACTTTTCTTAATTCGACACCCCAATTATTCTCGGAAATCCACGCCCCTGAGTTCTACTGCTGTACCAAGCTGACTTGGAGAACATTAAAGGTGATGGGACCCAAGGTCAGGTCAGGAAAACTTTATGACATAGTATAGGGGCAATGGTCGGGATGCAAGTCAAACAAACCATGTGCCTAGAAGATAAAAATTCAGTCAAAAATAAAATTTTATCGACGCTCCTGGCGTAAAGCCAGGAGAGTTGTTGAGTTTTTGCCTAGGTATATAGCCACAGGTGCTGGAGAGCCTGAACACCACCGATGACAACTAAGAAACCGATCTGAATGACCCCAGCAGAGCTCTAAGGGGACGGATCTAAACACAAATTTAAGTCTCGGAGATAATATTGAAGCAAAACAAAACTTGGAGAATTTTATCTCTTGAAAAGCACTAGGATTTCGGATTTACAAATCTCCTATCAATAGATAGTACCAACACCGTTTGCTGCCACCTTTAACATTAATTTTTAGTAGGAGTAAATGTCTGAACTGGTGATCCGACTTCAAAAGACCCATGACAAATGACATAGAAGTTGAGGGAAAGAAATTCCATTACTTTAGTGGAGCTCCGCGTCACCGGAGGACAATTGAGTGTGGGACCAGTTTCCCTGGCAAGTCAGTTTTACCCTTAGGGTGGAGGCCATGCCATCAAGTTGCGGATGTCGCCAGTGGTGTATCGGAAATACATAAAAGTACATCACGTGTGGAGCGTCAATCAGGGCTGGTGCAACGTAACGAGTCGCGGGGGCATCGGTTGAACGGTAAAGGAACTGATTGAAATGCTACGGAGGCGTCAGTACATAGGGTAACAAATGCGCATTTATCATGCAAAAGGACGGACACCGTTGATGCAGGGGGATGAGGTGGCTTAGTGGATAGCACCCTTGTCTTATAAGCCACCAGTCCCGGGTTTAAGTCCCGGCGGAGCCTCTGAATAAGTCGATCTGATCCCCAAAATCCCTTCCAACAGGGTGAGAGTTGGCGACGCCGTATGACCCTGGCAGTTGGTGCGTCGTTAAACCCCAACAATTATTAATTATTACCGTTGATGCAGCATAGGGTCATCGACAGGGAAATAGGGGGCGCTTTTGAACCAGGGCGTGAGAAGGAAGCACCGTGGCATGGGTGTTGCGGCGTGACAACAAGGGGCACTGATGGAAACAAATTGAGGCAGGCTGTGATGCAACTCGGAGGGCGTTCATAGTGAGGCGTGGGTGTGCCTGAGGCGCATCAGAGTGACAAATACAGTTCATGGGGGAGGGGTACAGATTTTGGAGTTTGAGATGCCGTTAATGAAGCGTGGGGGCCCCACAGTCTGATTGTGCAAGCACTGGTGGACCGTCATCAGGGAGAGACAACGCTCAAACATTGGGAGTGCCGGTATGGCATGGCGACGTTAGGTGCTAATTAGGGTATGGGCGGGTAAGAGTACGCAGGGAGATAAGAGTACGCAGCAGCTGTTTTGGTTACTTACCAACCACTGAGATGGTGGATACCCTAGTATAAAAAAGCAAGGTTAGTGCCTAGGCTGCACACCAAAATTCAACGTGCTCTTGTTATTTCCGCGGGAGTACAGAGCAAAATAAGTTTCTGGGCACCCTTGCAGTAATATTTCTTAACTGGGTAAACTTGTAGATCATGCTTCTATTATTAAAAGTATTGTATTGCGGTCTGTCATCAGTAAGAAACCTGAGCTAGGAATGTGTCCAGAACCGGAGCTCACGCTAAAAGGCCTGTCAACATGTTTATGAAGAATTTCTTCCCAAGGGAGCATGTCCGGCAAGAGTACGCAGTAGGCCGTTGGGCAAGAGTGCGCATGCTTAAGAGATAGGAAAATTTAATTTTCGCTCGGGACAGTGTCCGTAATTCATATTTGTAAAACCAAACGTTGCAACATAGTTGTTATATATTCAGAACAGTATAAAATCATACAATCGCCTATTTTGGCGACAAAAAAAAACTCCGCGACATGGCTTATGCACCTAAAGCACAGCGGGGCATCAGTGCGTACTCCAGCCCCCTCTTGTGCGTACTCTTACCGACCCACTCGGCAAGAGTACGCACGTGACTTTTTATTTTTTATGGGGTCGTGGCGAGTTCCTTTCAGAGACATCGAGTTGAAACATGGACCATACATAGACAATTCTTCAGGCGAAACAACCACATAAAAATTTTAGCTGTCAGACTTAAAGGAGAAGAGTGAAAGCCTTTAGAAAGTTAAGTGCGTACTCTTGCACGGACTTCCCCTATATATATATATATATATATATATATATATATATATATATATATATATATATATATATATATATATATATATATATATATATATATATATATATATATTTGAGACCGGCTGTGATGCAATATGGGAGGGTCAGTAGTTAAGAGCGGGACGCCCACTGATATGCTGCTGGTCTATCTGGGAGATGTGTGGAGAGGGTGATGCTGATGGTGCATTGGGGAGATACTGATACTTCATCGAGGGGATACTGATACTGGAGTTATGGATACCAGTCGGTACAGAGGATCACAAGTATTACAAAGCCGCAGAGCAGACGGGAAGTTGTCTGCCAGCGGAGTGATGGTTTCAGTCCTAACCTCAGTCCCCCTCCCACTTTTCGGCTGCTGGCGACGCTCTTGTCCACGCCTCTAGTTTTTGTCAATGCCTCAGTACAGTATGAGATGTATGTACATACATACATGCATTATGGCTGTATGGTTAAACGTAAGTTGAGCTTTAGCCGGGAAAGGAACCACCATAGCAGAATATGGAAATCGAGCGTGGAGCAGGGTGCAAAATGTCATTTCCAAATATAAGATACACTTTCTGTCAATAAGAAACTTCAGCCTTGGGGTTGAAAATAATGGAATGACATACTGCCCTGTGGCTACGGCTGTAAATGCCTTTTGTAATTCCTTTTGTAATTCATTTGCCCCTCTGAAACATCCATCTGTATCCATCCATGTGTAGACCTGTGTCTACTGTTGCCGGACGAAGTGCGCTAGCACTATTGTTATCGGTGACGTCGCTGTGCCGCAGCCTGTGACGTCATAGCGAGCCTCTGCCGGCGAGACAGATGTCTCTCAAGTCTTCCGGTTGGAAACTGATTTACTGGAAGAAAGGTTTATTTGATTTCTAGGCTTATGTGGTGTACTTAAATTGTTAAATGTTAATACAATTAATTAATATCCGCACAGGGGCGCAAGTTTCCATATATTTGGGGGCTCGAGCCCCCCAATGGTCGGAGAAGCCCCCCAATGACCCGACGAGCTCCCCAATCCTAATTTGCGGGCCCCTGCGGACACCGCCGGGCCCCTGCCACTATTGCGGGCCCCAGTGGTCTACTTGGGCTAGCTTTGGCTTAGGCCAGGCTCCCTGGCATGCTTGCGCGTCCCATGTGGGCCACCCTTAACCTCGGTGTCCGCAACTGGGCCCCTAACGATATTTTCAGGCTCACTGCAGCCGGGTCCCTAATTCCGGCAGTCTCGGACCTCCTGTCATCCAACCGGGCCCTCTGTGATCCACCCGGGCCCCCTGTGGACTCCAACCGGGCCCCCTGTAATCCACCCGGGCCCCCTGTGACTGCAGCCGGGTCCCCTGTGATCTATCCGGTCCCCTGTGACTGCAACCAGGTTCCTCTGTGATCCACCCGCACCCCTGTGACTGCAACCGGGCCCCTGTGATCCAGCCGGGCCATCTGTAATCCACCCGGGCCCCCTGTGACTGCAACCGGGCCCCCTGTAATCCACCCGGACTCCCTGTGATTACAACCGGGCCCCCTATCATCCACCTGGGCCCCTGTGATACATCCGGCCCCCCTGTGACTGCAACCGGGCCCCCTGTAATCTACCCGGGCTCTCTGTGATTACAACCGGGCCCCTATCATCCACCCGGGCCCCTGTGATACACCCGGCCCCCTGTGACTGGGACCGGGCCATCTGTGATCCACCGGGGCCCCTGTGACTGCAACCGGGCCCTCTGCGATCCACCCGGCCCCCTGTGACTGCAACCGGGCCCTCTGTGATCCACCCGGGCCCCCTGTAATTTCAACCGGGCCCCCTATGATCCACCCGGGCCCCTGTGACTGCAACCGGGCCCCTATGATCCACCCAGGCCCCCTGTGACTGCGACCGGGCCCCGTGTGATCCACCCGGGCCCCCTGTGACTGCAACCAGGCTCCATGTGATCCACCCGGGCCCCCTGTGACTGCAACTGGGCCCCCCTGTGACTGCAACTGGGCCCCCTGTGACTGCAACCTGGCCCCTGTGACTGCAACCGGGCCATCTGTGATCTACCCGGGGCCCCTGTGACTGCAACCAGGCACTCTGTGACTGCAACCGGGCTCCATGTGACTGCAACCGGGCCTTTGTGATCCACCCGGGCCCACTATGATCCACCCGGGCCCCCTGTGACTGCAACCGGGCTCCCTTTGATCCACCCGAGCCCCCTGTGACTGCAACCGGGCTCCCTGTGGTCCAGGAGGCACGGGTCCTCTAATGCCACGGATGGGCCCTTGCCATGAGTGCGGGGCCCCGTGGTCTATCTGGGCTTGCTGCGGCTGCGGCCGGGCTCCCTGGCATGCTTGCCTGGCATGCTTGCTTGGATGCGGTCCCCTTTAGAGCCACCCATAATGGCTGTGTCCGCAAACGGGCCCCTAACGATATTTTCAGGCCCATTTTGACTGCGTCCGGGCCCCTATTTTTGGCAGTCTCGGGACCTTTTGGTTCAGCCGGGCCCTCTGTGACTGCAACCGGGCTGCTTGTATTCTGCCTTGGTCCCTTTTAGTCTGCCCGGGCCCCTGTGGTCTGCCCGGGCCTTTTTTAGGTGGTCTGGACTTTTTGTAGTGTGCCTAGGTCCTGTGTGGTCCGCCCGGGCCCCTGTGGTCTGCCCAGGCCCCTTATGGGCGGTCTGGGCTCCTTTTAGTCTGCGCGGGCCCCCTGCGGTATGCCCAGGCCCCTGTGGTCTACCCGGCCCCCAGCGGTCTGCCCGGCCTCCTGAAATTTGCCCCGGGCTCCTATGGTTTGTCTGTGTCCCTGTGGTCTGGAAGGAACCACAGCACTAGCGGATCCAGGGAGCGAAAATGGGACAATCCCTTAAATCCCCCGATTTTGCCGATTTTTATGGATTTTCTTCAAGCAAAAACCATATGTTTTTTTCATGATTTGGGGCCCCGTTGCCCCCTCCCCACACCATCGGCCTGAATCCGCCCCTGACTCCACTCCTCCCACTTCGCTATATCCGGGAACCTGTGCTATAATTTAAGGCTCCCTCTGGGCTACCCAGGCCTCCTCTGGCTCTAGCCGGGCTCCTTGCCTTGCTTACGACCCCCGTAGTTCACTACCCCCACCGTGCGCAGCCGGGCCCCTTCCGATATGTACTGGTTCAATAAATTGGCACGTTTGTTATTTTGGCATCTCTCCGTCGGCACTACTTTTCTTCATTGATATATTTCTAGGCATTTTTGTCAGAAATATGCATGAAGGTTTCCATTTTTGTTAGTTCTAGTGGAATTTTAAATACAGACAAATTTAACACTCTTAAATTTGTCTGCCAAAAAGTGTATCATATCTTGTCGTCAAATCTGGGTCAAATATTGTGCGCCCGCCGGCGAATGGTAGCCTCTTAATTTCCCGGACTTGTCAGCGCAGCGCGAAGGAAGCTAAGGCATGCTCCTGAGTCTCTTGTCGTATTCGCCGAGGCGAATGATTTACACAAAGTTTGCTTTTAACAGTAAAATTGGCATGCTTATGATTCAATCGGCTTGTGTCTACTCTGGAAAAGTTTCGTTAGGCTCTGATTTGGATTTTACGTTTGGGCTTTTCGTGTCAATCCAAATCGTGCTCCGATGCGCGGTGTTGAATGGCAAATGAAGTGATTGTTTGCTATTAGCTGCTGTCGGGCTAAATCCCTAATGAGTGATGATCCCCTGTGCGGCTCCCCTGATGGCTAAATACCAAGACTTGGAGAATCCTGTGCCCCCTATGGTCGCCATTGACGTATCTAGAATTTGTGTAAGGGGAGGGGGAGGGGCAAAGCCTCAGGAGGCAGGGTGGCACTTAGCCACCCGAAGGGCGCACTTTTCACCCAAAGGGCGACCAATCGTCGCATCTTGGGGGAGGGGAGGGTTTGGTGGCGGCATTTCGTCCTCAGAGGCTCTTGGGCTTAAGGGGTGGCTGCCCCATTCCCCCCCTGGTGGACACCACATTCACCCCCCCCTGGTGGCCACAGCCGGGTTCCTACTCCCAGTAGTTAATACCTACCCTGTGGATGCAGACGGGCCTGCCATGGATGCGGTTCGTGTAACTGCAACCAGCCTCTGCCATGCTTGTCATGCGAACCCCTGTGGTATCCAGGGCCCCTATTGGTCTGACCGGGCCCCCTGTGGCCTGTCCGGGCCCCTGTGGTCTGCCCAGGTCCCTGTGGCCTGCCCGGGCCCCCTTGTGCTCCGCTCGGTCCCCTTGTGGTCTTCCCGGGCCCCTATGGTCTGCCCCGGCCCCTGTGGTCTGCCCGGCCCCATTTGGTCTGCACGGACCCCTTGTCTGTTAGTGCCCATTTTGGTCTGATCGAGCCCCTTGTGGTCTGCACGGGCCTCCTGTGGTTTTCCTGGAACCCTTTTGGTCTGTCCGGGCCTCCGTGTGGCCTCTGCGGACCCCCTTTTGTCCGTCCGGGGCCCCTTTTGTCTGCGCGGGCCCTCTGTGGTTTGCCTGGGCCCCTCCCAGTCTGCAAAGTATGGCACTTTCGACGAGATCTCGTGGTGCGGACACCCTTCAGGTGGTGCGAACTTTGGAGCAAACAAATGCCCACTTTTGCCGTCTGGTGCGAGGGAGCTCAAATCAAACACCCACAGAGTTCTACGAAGGGAGAAACTGGTAAAAACATCAAAATTTCCGGGTCAGTGAAATTTCTCACCAGTGCTTGGTGTGAATTTTAGGCTGCTGGTGGTGCGAGAAATATACAAGGCTGGTGCGGACCGTCGGGTCTGCTGCCATACTTTGCAGACTGGAGCCCCTCTGTGGCTAGCTCGGCCCCTGTGTTCTGCTCGGGTCCCTGTGGTCTGCCCGGGTCCTTTCATCTGTCTAGGCCCCGTGTGGTCTGCCCGGGCCCGCTGCCCAGCCAGCAATTCCGACCGGGCCCAGAGCGGGCTGGGCCGGGCTCTGCCCGAGCCATAAAACTCATAGCTGAGCCACATAGACTCGGGCTGAGCCCGACATTAGGTCGGGGGATAACAACTTGCCCGAGCGGTAGAGCCCGGTCTTGCTTGACCATGGGCTCTGCTCAGGCGGAGCGGAGCCGGACCTGGGCTGAGCCCATGTACTCGGGCTCTGCCCAGTCAAAGCCCAGCCAAATTGCTGGCTGTGTGTGGTCTGCTCGGGCCCCTTGTGGGCTTACCGGGCTCCTATGGTTTTCTGTGTTCCTGTGGTCTGCCCGGCCCCTTTGGTGTGCTCAGGCCCTCTGTGGTCGGTCCGGGCCCCTTGTCTAAGAATATCGTGCAGAAACTGAAGCTATTCTGTTAGTCGCGTATTTGCAGGGGTTCCTTATTTTTTAGCAGTTTCGTGCCCCAGGTGGTGTATCCGTGCTCCCTGTTGTCGAAACCGGCCCCCTGACATGCTTGCGGGCCCCCTGTGGTTTTCCCGGGCAACGAGCGGCCGGTCCCATGCCTGCTAGAACATTCGGGGAAAAATGGATGGGGCGTGAGAAATTTTAGGTCCCCCATTCCTTTTGTACTGATTCTATATGAGGGTTGTAAAGAGAAATAGGCAGTACCACCTATTCATAGTACCCCTTGACCGGCACCCAGTGTTGTAAAATGTCATTGAACTGGCAAGGTGAATGGATCAGAAAAAGGTGTCTTGATCATGTAACATAAATATCAGTAGGTTCGATTTCCCTGCTGATAAAGGAATTTCGCACTTCCATCTCTACCTTCCATTTGTATCAAATTATTCGAGATAATGCGATTTTGTTCCAGGTGTGCATTTTAAAATGGTTGGACAGTATAAACATAAGTCGGGTGCACAAAAGCGTAAAACAAAGAACATTCAAGACCGAGGGGCTGCTCTGGCAAAACCACCCAAACTTTCTTCATTTTTCAGGTAACCTATGAATCTAGAATCGTATTGCTAATATTGCAAACTATTATAAAATGACCCCGATCATATTTGCATTTAATCTCTAGCAACGTACGTGTCCACTTAAAGTAGTTCATATCGCTACTATTTTTGGTACTATGCAAGCTACCTTCATCTATCGTCCGCAAAAATTAAAACCCCAATTTAAAACTAACTCGGAAAAGTGCAATGTATATAGTTTCCAGCAAAACGGTAAAGTAAGTTTGTAATTCCAATCCTTCTTTTCCTGATCATTGCCTTCCTCGGCCAGGCCACCAGCCGGATCCCGTTTGCTAAAATAGCCTCCAGCATCCATTCCTCCTGCGTCGTGCGGGGCTGATCCCGTTGTACCTCCGGAGGAGAGCATCCACGTGGACGACGAAGACGGTAAGAAGACACCTACTTGTCCAATATCCTTACATAATTTGGCAGCTCGTTCAAAAGATTGGGTCTTCTGACTAATTTTTGGGCTAAATAGTGCAAATCATGAACAGTGACGAATAGCGCGCTGAAAATTGTTATTTAACCTTTGCAGTCAATTTTCGACAACAAACGGTCGACAAAACGTTTTGTTTCGGTCACATTTTCACTAAAAAAATACGGGCCCCCATCATGTACGGGCCCCTTCCGAGCCGGGTGCCCCCCCAATCGAAAACATAAAGTTGCGCCCCTGTCTCCGCACTTATTTTCACCGTGAGCATTTATTACTGTCTACATAATTTGCCCTTTCGGCTCTGCCCCGACTGCCGCCTGGCAGCCAGGTCACGCGTTGACCCCGGGTCATTTCCGCTACAGCATCGAGCGAGAGCGCACGTGTGTGTGCGGGTGACGCCTCTCCTGTGAACGTAAGTGTATTCGGAAACGCTGTTGTGACTACTTGATATTTGATTTGGAATTATAAACATGTTTGTGTAAAATCTGATTGATTCTAACGGTGTGTGTGTGTGTGTGTTTGAACACTTGCAATGTTTCCCAGGGCAGAATTATGGAGCTTTGAAGTTACGAGATGTCATCGAATAAACCCAGAAACGGCATCACTACTTTTGGACAACTGAGACAGCGAGAACAGATTGAGCATGCGGCTCATACGGACGGGGCCATGAGGAAATCACGTCTAAGTATGGAACTTAATGTTCCTGACTCAGTCTCACGATTGGTTTATGTAAACAGGGGAAAGACGCTACCTTCAAAATTATCCCTGCCTTTATTCTAACAAGCTACCGCCCAGGGGAGGGTCCATTTCCGACTCGCCTTCGTTTTTTTTAGAATGATTTCAAACCTATTCGAATGAGAGACGCGTCGCTTTGCATACCTGTGAGATGTTTAATTTGAAAACTATTTCAAATATTTATATAAGGTCAGATGAGCTTAACTAGTAATGACGTCGCTTATAAAATAAGGGATTATTATAATAAGGGATTTCCTCTTATAGAATGTGCTAGACCAGACCAGAGAGAGTGGCTCGGCCGCTCGAAAAGCTAGATCAAGTTCTAAACATATTTCGAAAGCCATCGGAAAGAATATAATGGCATATCATCAACTGTTTTTAGGGTTGATTATGATGAGGCTACCTATCAAAGTTAACAGTTTTTGAATTTGAGCACCCCAAATGGTTTTCAAAAATCCACACCCCTGCTGATATTGGAACGATTTTGGCTGAAAAGTGGGGGGTCAGGCCACTCTGCCTCCTCCCCTCCCCCGTGCCCGTTCTAACGCCTATGGTATCAGCGTACACCTACGGAGGGGAGGGGTAGAAGTGTGTTCACCGGTGCAGTTTAAAAGTCTGGGTGTATTTCGGCACCGCATACCAGAGCAGGGCAACGCTGTGTTCGCCGGTACAGTCTAGGGTGCCAGGATGTATTCCGGTACAGTCTACCAGCGAAGTATTGGGTCCATGGCTCCACTGTCAGTTTGAGAGTTTCCGAAAAACTATGCCAGTTTCGGTGTAACATGACGTAACATGACAGCAAACTCTACATGCTTATCAATTAGCCAGTGGGCGTGACATAGAATAGTTTCAAATTGTGTGGTTCGGGTAGCGTGGGATGGTTTGTATTAGTTTTGACCTCTAGTTTATGCGTATGTACCATAACTAAGGACATCAGTTGGATTTTTCTATCTCCGGACAGCTATAGCTTTCGGTTTTCTAGCGACAAAGTGCCAAGTCAGAGCACCCCTTAGGGACCTGTTAATGGAATGAAACACTGGCCTTCAGTTGTTTCGACTCACCTCAGTAATTTGGTGCGTTGTATTTTGTAGTGTGTCACTTATCGTCCAAGTGCATAAAAACTGAGGATATGTTATATCTATCTTACATATAATCTGAGTAATATTTGAGCGTATACGAGTGCACCAAGAACAATTCTCGTGGGGCTCGTTAACCATTTCTGGGTTTCAACTTTCCTCAAGTGTTTTTTAACTACCTCTCAGGTTTTCTCCAACGCTTCCTGGAAATGGTGCCTCGGAACACCACCGTACTTTGTATGCCTTTTTCTGATTAATCTAATAATTTCTCGCAGAAACCTGAAGCTTGGGTCATCCCAGATCAGATCACAGGCTAGGTCAAGTGATACTCCCCTAAATTGTTTCAAGTGAGATCAGTGGGAATAGGCTTAATATCTAAATTTGAAATTAATATCACCTGCTGAGCCTACGGAGTATCAGAAGATGTAAAGAGAGTATTTTGTATATCGATGACCTAGGGCCAAGCACAGGCCATGATTTCTACATCGGAAATGCACACTAACTTGAACCGTGTTGTTTCTGCGGTGCTGCTGTGTGCCCGGCCCCTGCCATCTAACGGGTGCGCTGTTTGAGCCAAGAGGTCTCACTAGGTAGGTGGCGCTAGCGGCAACAGATAGCGCGAACATCTGGACTGTTTTCATTTTAGACCCAATAGGCATGCAGTACACCGTGTTGTTGTTGTTTTTCCTTGGAATGGGTCCGGATTTTTGGTGGTACTTACAGCCTTCTCAATATGCTCTGTGCAGTGGCGCAATGAAACTTTTTCCCAGGGTGTGGTGGGATGGGGGAACTTCTAACCGGGGGCACCCAACCAGGAGGGCCTCGACATTGATATGGTTCTGCATGGGTTGGGGGTCCATCACCTTTCAATCCCCCCCCCACCCGCGCCTACTGACTAATCCACCAGTTGTTACTGCGCTGTTTTCCTCTGATTTTTCTCTATAAGGTATTAAATGAAATGCAGACTTCCGTTGAGTTTAACACAAACTCATATGCCGGTATATAACGGACCTATAGTGTAAGGCGGAGTTAAGATACTGGAGGAAAAGTATTGCAGGTATACTGTTGTCTCAACACAAAAAAATCTGAAACGAAAAAAAAACTGGAACAAGCATTTTTGAGTTGTGTAGTCCCAGAGATTGAATGACCTCATCAACAGCCTCAATACCTCAATAGTTTCCTACCCAGGAGCATTCACATAAAAAGAGGGTATCAACGACCGGAACTACACGTGGATGTAAAAAGGCTTGGGTAAGATCTGTGAGATATTAGTCAAACATTGCATTTTCCATGAGATATGAGATATAACCGACATAGCCTCCATTTATAGAGAGTCTACTATGTCATAATAGGCCTTAGTGATCTCCTCAGCTCATTTCACCTCTATGAAAAATGATTCCACATCTTATTGGTGCCAAGGCAGTAAAGATCATCCGATGTGGTTGTGCTGAGTGCAGTCCGCAGCGCACCTCCGAGCCAATTTTGTTGGACAGAAAGATATGTCTTCGTTGACTGTCAGAAGCTCCTCTGGAATTGGACAGAGCGGCGCTGCCGAAGACTCATAAGATATGTAATTTTGTAGGCTCAATAGAGAATATGCAATTATTCCCGTGCCGCGGAATACCATAATTCTAATAACCTTTCAGTAAGGCTAAAGATAAAAGACGTGCAATGATCACGATAAATAGAGGTGTGCTCCTTGCGCCAACTCGATGTTTCCAAACGGTATTGGTGATGGGAAGGCAGCCCACAGAGCCTGATGTCCGCCTTGAAATAACGCATTTAAAACGCGCATTGACGGGGTTCTGGGGCACTTTCGTTTTGACGGGAGGTGGGTACCCGCCCCCCCTCCCTAAGATCTCAACAACCACGCCAGATACCCAAAAACGGTAAACGGCGTTGGATAGCCCATTTAATACTCTATGGAACCTATTTGAACCATTATTTAGGTTGAATTTGAGGTCACTGGAGATCAAGGCATGCCACGATAGGGATAGCATATAAATAATGGATTTCAGTCATTACACATGAACTAGTAAAGGTAGAGCAAATTAGCATAGGCCATTGAAATCCTCGTAACAAGCTGAATCGAATAATATATAATATGACACTGCAGGGTCAAATCAGGACAAAAATAGGATTTGACCTGACCTGAGGTCAGGTTAAAGTCAAATTAGATCAAAATTCATATCATAATAACCGCACGGATGAGCCAAACCTAATGCCTTTAAAAAGAAACGCTCTTTCACCATCCATTACTAAGTTATTGAGGTTAAATCATATTTCCATATATTTCCAATTGGCTCGTACCTGACCTTAGGTCATCGATATCAAAAATGCCAGAACTTATTTAGCAGAAGCTGGTGCATCATTATGTGATATGAGTTTCAATCGGATCAGTTCACCCTGTTCTGACTTATGCTATCTCCAACTATTTTAGGTGAGGTCACTTGACCTGCACTGGTGACCTAGCCTGAGATGGCCCAACCTTAAAATTTTTACTAAAGCTGTAAAAATTATCAGAAAAAGGCATACTAAGTACGGTGGCGCTACGCACCGCCGTTTTTCTTTGTGTCCAAAAACGCGAGAGTTGGGTACCCGCCCCCCGTCAAGACGGGACAGGCAGGTACTCGCCCCCTAGGGTTTTTCGGAGACAGCATAAAAACGGCTGCGCGTAGCGCCGCCGTACATGGTATACATTTTTTCTCATCGTTTTTACACTTTCCGTGAACATTTTAAGGTAAGGTCATCTCAGGTCAGGTCACCAGTACAGGTCAAGTGACCTGACCTCAAAAAAGTTTAAGATAGCATAAGTCGGAACAGGGTGAACTTGTCCGATTGAAACTCATATCATTTAATGGGCCCACCAAGTTCTCTAAAATATGTTCTGGTATTTTTTATATCGATGACCTAAGGTCAGGTACGAGCGATGACCTCCCCATTGGAAATACTTGGGAATAATGGTTTTTACTGAATAACTCAGTAACAGATGGTGATAGAGCGTTTATTTTAGCTGCATTAGACTCGTCGTGTCTTTGCGGTTCTAATGATATGTATTTTACATAAGTTGATCTTGACCTGACCTCAGGTCAGGTCAAATCCTTGATTTGACCTAGCAAGGTCAAATTATATATCATTCGATTTGGCTTGCTGCGAAGATTCATATAGTTTAAGTAGTTTTGCTTTATATTTACTTGTTCAGATGAAATGGCCGAAAACCTTCATTTACATGTTATCCCTATGACGGCATGTTTTGACCTCTCGTGACCTTAAATGTGGCCTGACAAAAAATGGCACAACTATTTTCGATGGAGAAGTGGATGGGCTACCCAACACCGTTTACCGTTTCTCGCTACCTACCGTGGTTCTTGAGATCTTAGGGGGGCGGGTTCCCGCCCCCCCCGTCAAAGCGAAGGTGGCTGAGACCCCCGTCAATGCGAGTGTTAAAGCTAAAGTCAGTGTAAAACTTAGTCTCCAAAATTCATTCATCTATAAATGGACCTGAAAACTGAAGCAGGGTTCCCGAAGCTGAAAATTGGATATTTCCAGTCATTCGTGACACTGGTGGCTTTGACTTGTCATGTAATCCACCAACTCAGATTGTTTTAAAAATGATTGCTCAATGGTAGCACACACTGGTACAGGGGGAGATACATACCTGCGGCTCACTCTCCGCAAAGTTTTTGTCAGACCACTAAGAAATGGCGTGCGCAGTGCCATCGTATCTTGATACATGTCTGATCTTTATGCAGCTTCTGACAAAATTTAAGGCCCAAGTGATATCTAATCAGGTCACCAGTCCAGGTTAAAAGACCTAGCCCCAATTTTTTTCAGAGTTGCAGCAGTAAAGACCGAATTAATTTTTTGATCGAGATCCACATCACATAATAAGGTGACCGAAAACATATATTTTTGATAACTTACACATATGACCTGGGGTCAGGTAAGGGTAATTGAATGTTCCCGGGTAATACATAAATAAATTGATGTGAATTCGTCAACTTCTCAGAGAGTGATGATGCACCATTTTATTCTGGCATGACTGTGTTTCGCTTGCTGAGCAGGTAAGAGTCGCAGCCCGATACAAAGACCCATGGAACTTGACTGCGCATTTTTCGGATGATTTGTGCATGTTTAGATGAGGTTCAGGGGTCGAAAAACCTGCCATTTTGGCATTCTAAATGGTGAGAGCCCAAGGTGGGCAAGGTGACAAAAATTACCTGATATGTTTCTTCCAGACCAATGACGGAGCAAACCACCACAATTTGCAATTGTAATTTGAGCCCGCAATGTTTTTGAAAAACTAGAATGGTCCAGGAGTATCCTTTGGTATCCTACTAACGCAAAACGTGCCACACTTTGCAGCCTGGGCTGGTGACACATTTATGGTTCGACGTTTTTAATGGTGACACACTGGACACTGTTTTGGCCCCTGATGAGGTTAATTGACTATGTTTGCCATTATATCAAAGCAAGTGTGTAAGCTTAGCTGTGCGTTTGGTTTTGTCAAAACTTTCAGTTTTTTAACACGCGCAGTAGAGTGGTCTAGCGTCAACGCGCGGTGGAGATGGTCCTAAAGTGCCCCCCTGAGATCTTGGAAAACAAGAGGGTTAGAAAAACATTCTTTGGGGGAGGGTGGGGGCAATAGTGATCTACCTAATGGCAAAGTTTCATTGACCTAGGTCAATATCTTCAAGGTCAAACGAGGTTGCGAACGTCAAATCTGGCCCGTGCTGGAGACCTATTGAGAAATTCCGTGATTATACCGTGACATTGAAAAAAAAACTTTGGCCTTGACCTGTGACCTTGACATTGATCTTGAGTAGCTTTAACCATGAAGTCATAGCATGACATACGTCATACTGAATAATTTCATCTGACCGAAATACTGGGGTCAATGACCTTGACATGGATCTTTGACCTAGACCTTGACCTTCATGTGGGTTGATCTTGACATATAACCTTAACATATGACGTTATGAAGTCATTACTCGGTCTACAGTGCAGGCGAACTGGAGCGACCGTGTGATTGCTTTTTTTGTCAAAATATAGCTCTGACTTTGAAAGCCTATAAGTCAATAAATTATTGATTGATGTTCAAAATTGCTTCACCAATCGACGCGCTTATAAATTCTCTCAAATGCAGCCTAATATCGTTTACCTGCAGCAAACGGCTCCCCCGCCACCTTCGAAAAATAGGTGGGGGCACTTTAGAACCCCTCTACTGCACGTATTAAATTTCTTCACAATGTCTGTCTACGAACAGATTGGCTTTTCATCTCATCAGTACAACTATATCTACTGAGGCCAGTTCCATTTTCCTTCTTTACATCTCTAAATACATTATACGTTTTTAATGTTCCTTATCTTCGTACTGTAATCCATTTTACTTTTTGTATTACTGCTGTCCTTTGCTTTCCTGTATGGGAGCAAGGCCAGTACATCCTCATTCGTGCACTTCTAAGAAAGTGCGCTTTAGACGAGGCAAAACTATTTTTCCCTTATCCCATGGAAATCCTGTTATGGATGACAGAGGCAAAAACTGGCATCGGCGCTTTTGTCTAAGCTAGATACGATCGGGCTGGCCAAGGCCATTCCTGGTGAGAATTCATATCGATTTCAACTCGTCGCTTAGGGCTGCGACATAAACAGCGTATAGTTTAAGGCTGATAATTGTTTTACGCAGAAGTTACACTTCTCGTTTTCTGTAAGCAAAAAATGTAACAGCCTGCTTAGACCCGAAACCGAGGACCATGTTGAGTTACCTTCCTGGACAGGATCTGGAGGAAAGAGTGTCTAGTCATGTTTAAACCCGTCTCTTCATTGAAATAGATCCAGTCATATATCACTACTGCAAGGATTTCCAGTGCAGAATTATCAGCAATTACAATTCTTCGGTGCCTTTTAGTCATTCTTTACACTGAACTTAAGCCTGATTTTCCGAGGCATGTATGCGAACTAAGCTGAGTCCACCATCCGCCACTGATGCTGACAATATTGTCCATAGGGTGTCTCAAACGCAATTTTTTTCATAGCTCACCTAAACGATTCATGACAACCATCGCTACAGAAATCAGCTAGAATAACTCCCTCAGGACAGAATTCTTACCAGTCAGGCGAGCCATGATATCCTCTCGCCGACATGGATTCCTGCCCTCTCTCCCCTCTCTCCAATTGCATGAGAAACGACTGGTTCTGTAAGACTTTCCCGACGCGAGAGAGCCGGCGATCAATGCCTAAGATGGTTGCCATGCCAACGCCCGGGTGCCGAACGGCGCTACCGGCTTGGCGCAGGAGGCGAGTCACTGGTGCTCACCGCTCACCGCTCACCGCTCACACACGGCCTCCGTTACACGCCGCTCTATCAATAGTCCAACAAGACCAATCCAATTCAAAGTATGCACATCGAGTGATGGGGCACATGTATGAGTTGTGATGAGAAAAATTATGGATTGGTGAATTTTGACGTAAGATGGCTCTTGACTGACTTGCATTAAGATAATGGCTGCATCCGTCAATGGTCAATGTAAAGGTGTTTTGTTCTCATTGTTTGTTCCTATTGGTGCGTCCCCCCCCAAAAAAAAAAATAAAAGAGAATTCTGTCTAGAGGGGTGTGCTGATAGAGGAACATCAAAAGTTTTTGGAGCTAAATACGATCCCACTTTAAAGAGTCGTATGAGCTATTTCTCTTGAAGTAAGGTAAATATTCTTAGTGTAGACCTTCAGAAAGAATACTTGTAATGTTTGACATAACTTATAAGCGTGGAAACCAAGGACGTTTTTCTAAGTATTACACTCTTGTGTGTTTTGAAATTTTCCATCAGGGGTCAGAAAAACCATTCAGTGTACACGAAGGATGTCAGCTTTTAACCCAAGGCACGGAAGTTTTCCCAACGAAAAGGATTTTTGGAGTCACAAAATAGGAAATAATTTTCCCCAACGCAGATAATGAGTAGGTTAGGCATCATATTGGCATCCATTGGCACTGTGAAGCGATTATTTGCACCTCAATGCGCACGGGTGTCAATTTGGAAAATTTTTGATCTTATGATTCCTCGACATTTTCCCCAATTAAGCTGCCAGGAATGGGATTTCATTAGATCAGGATCGGGACATCCAAATATGTGTATCAACATAAAACTGAGATCTCGCTCACGAAAAATTCCATTTTTGCTAAATTATAAACTTTATTGTTGTGAGGTACTTATAAGTAGTAGATTATTTAGCCGCGGTCAAATTTCCTAGCCAGTATATGTTATCAGGCTCAATTTATGGCTTACGTTTATTATAAATGCGTAACTTGGCTAAATTAGGACATGGGTAGCTCATCTCAACGAAAGACACCATCATCCCAGGTACATACTGAAATGAAAAAAAAATTCACAGCTGACAACTAAAAGTTTCAGAGAGATAAAAATCAAGAGGCCAATCACAGATCGGAAAGAAACATAGTTTTCCGCAGCGAAGCCGACTACTACCCCGAGATAAAGAAGATTTCCCAAAAGAAAATGACCTATGGGAGAGGAAATTATCACCTGAAATGCACAGAATGGGATGGTAAGGTACCGTATTGTAATACCAGATTTATTTAAAAAGCCATAGCCATAAATACTTATTTTCGGAGCCAAGTGGTCCATTTCTTAACACAAACGTTGACGGGGTCTGAGCCACCTTCACTTTGACGGTGGTACCCCTTCCCCTTAAGATCTCGAGAACTACGCTAGATAACGAAAAACGGTAAACGGTGTTAGATGGCCCATAAAAATCCAATACAAACATTTGAATGCGTTCTTTTTGTCCGGTCACATTTAAGGTCACTTGAGGTCAAGGCTTGTCACCAAAGGGATAACATGGAAATTAAGGCTTTCAGTCACTACATACATTAGAACTAGTAAGTATATAGCAAAAAAATTAGACCTCTCGAATCATCAAAGTAGCCCATAAGGCTTATGAGATTTTACATAACCAAAAATATAAGTCCCATAGATAACGGGCAGCCTGGAGGAATCTGTTTTATGGTAAATAAAATGTTCATCAATATCGAACCATGATCTAAGGTAAAAACGAAAAAACAAACACGTAACATAGTATCCCGTATCACTCACGCTGGAGATGGGCGTGACGCTAACACGTGTTGGAGGAGGCCATGGTAGCACCCCCTGATATCTCAAAAGCCAAGAGACGTAAAACCCACCCGTTTTGGGAGTGCAGAGCTACATCATAGCCAACTTCATTGACCTACATTAACCCGCGCCCCACCGGGGGTCCGGTGCCACCTTCACCCCACGGGGACTATCGATCCCCCCTCTAACTCCGAAAATATGGGGTTAGCGAAAACCTGCAAAGTGCATTAGAAAGTTCGCGTGAATTCAGTAAGAAATTACTTTGCATGTTTAAGCCCTCAGGTCAATGGTGTGACCTCCAGAGTTCAATTTAGGTCACGATAGGCCATTTTCACTCAAATATGCAATGCTTAAAAAAATTGGCATAACTCTTATACCATTAGAGCTATTGATATCTGGTAAAATACATTTGATAGGAAAATGGCAGAACTTTTCCGCTATGTAAAATGTAATGACCTCCCGCTAGTTGTTTGACCTCTAGAGATCACCTCATGACCTAATATGACCTTAGGTCACGAAAGGTCAGAAAGTCACCTTGCCATATATAAAATGAAAGCCAGTGACGAGACATACACGATGATGTTTTGTTCAGCGTTCTAGCTTAATTAGGTCAATAGTTATTGTCAAAATATTGTTTTGATCCCTGGTGACCTTGGATGACCTTGGAGAGGTCAAAGGGAAAATATTGCCCCTGGGATCCGTGAAAGGGTGTCCCAGAACGCTTTTCTGAGCAAGCTGACTATTTGCAATCGATTTTGTGACTCTTAGATCATGAGACAGCTTTCCCCATGCTTTTTCAACGGGAGAGGTCACCTCGTGACCTGACCTCAGGTCACGAAATCGAAAAATCCCGGATATACATGATGTAGACCCTGTAAGGGTCATGAAGTGTAGAAATTTTCAAATTAATCGACTAAGAAATGTAGCTCTTATAGAGCTCAAAAGTTGAAGTGAGGTGACCTTGGTTGACCTCGACTGGTGACCTGACCTTGGGTGACCTGGGGTAAAAAAATTTAGGGATGGTGGGAAAATTATGGAGTAAGAGAAAGAGCCATCAACCACAGTGCTGCGCCTCGTCGTTTTTCTGCTATCTGGAAAAAACCGTAGGGGGGCCATCGATTGCGCCCACCCGTTGGGGTGAGGGTTAATATATTCAAGAAGAAACCAGGGCATAAACGTCAAAAACTGATCTTAGCCGGGCTAAGGATATATTGGAAAATGTCACAATTATGTGGGAAAATGTCGAAAATGTACTGATTATGACCAAGACCAAAGATATTTCTTTCTAGTCATCATCGTTGCTTGTACGTAGATGTCTGGGGAGATTTTACACCATGCGTTGAACTTGAAAATTACTAATAGTGAGGACTCTGTAAATATATTATTTCCGGAGGAAATGAAATCAATCGTTTGAAAAATTGAGGCTTTTGATGGATAGACAACAATTTTTAAAGGGAATTTTCCCCACATAACTAGCATGAGACAGATTAAACATAACATTTTAGTTATAGCTGCCTATACATTTCTTACCCTGAACTTTTCAGGAAATAGAAACAATAACATATTTTTTTCTAAATGCACGATGCCAAAATTGTGGAAAGCCCAAATTGTCATAGCATCTTCCAATATTCAAATCATCTACTCACTCTACATTGGTTTTAGTTTATTTTAGTTTAGGATGTCAATTCAGGCTGGAATAATATTTTCTCATACAATTCAGGTCACTCTAGCGATTGCTTAGAAGTACTTCACGCTCTCGGACCTGATCTCTGACACGGAATCGGGTCGGGTCGCCAGTTCATCGTTCTCAGCAATGACTACCATTGTGTTCCGCTGCTGCCGGCGAGAGCCCTCCATCTTTGCTGTCCTGAATCGGTGGCATTGTTCTCAAATGTATGGCCAGAGTTATTGCACCCATTTATCTTGCGCAGGGGCACGCACAAGAGGAAAAGCCTAACCAGCTATGGGAATTAACTGTTCAAAGGAAATCTAGCGGTTTTAGTTCCTTTAGGAAAGCTTACGCGCATGTACCTGTGCACATAGTTGTGACGCTGTGATCACATGTCACCCCTCTCACACAGAGCAACTTGATTCACGCCTGACCCTGATATGCCAAGTCGTTGGAGGCAGTTCGGTCACCCAGAGTTGGCGTTCTGAAGGGCGTCGTGATGATAGACAGTTTGCTTGTGTTCTAGTTATAGAGATAACCTTTCATAGTGAGTATTTTCTAGTTCCTGGAAAAAATGTTTTATCTTTAAGGAAACTGGTGCTATCCACATGTAGCCCACATCGGTATTGTCGCCATATGGTGGATGTTATGGGGATGCGGAGGCGTGGGGGAAGAGCACTCGACTTCCACACCACTGACCCGGGCTCAGGTTTCCGGGTGGGTATTCTGCATAAGCCTTTCCGATCCCCATAATAGACTCACAGCAGGGTGAGAGTTGGCGACACCATATGATCTTAGCAGTCGATGTGTCGTAAAGCCACAAAGCTACTTTTACTAGAATGCGTGCATTGAAAACTCTTGTACAGATATGACTCTTCAGAAGTCCGAGGAACTTGAGTGAGAAAATGAACAGGAGGTAAAAAACACATGAGGAGGTAAAGTGCGGGCACAACAAACACGAGCATATACATCCACGGTGCTCTCAGCCCGGGCAGAGCCGCCTCTTTAAGTCTGCTTTGAATTCCCTGAGCTGTTACGCACGGGTATCGAGGGGTAGCACGTTTATAGGCGAACGCAACAAAACATACGAATCCGTTTCTGTCCGACCCTAATCTGATGCGGGGCAGTGCCATATCTCTAGTGCTTCTGGTGCTTTGCTGCTCCAGCCCACCACGAGTCACGAACATATCTCACGTGTGTGAAATATACCTCAGAGAGCACAAGGTATGGTGCTGCCTACCTGTTTTGCTGGGAGACATACCAAGCTTCAAGCCATGCCGCTAATGAGATCACGTTTACGGCGCCATGTAACGATAAGAGCAGCAAAGCTGCTAATTTTCTGCAGGCGCTCTCTACAATGCATAACTTTGCTGCAGCTACATACACATATGCAGTATGCGCTGTCTAACTGTACTTTTAACAAGGGTATTGAAGATTGGGAGAATTATATTGGACGGGGAGCGCTGTTTGGTATGGGATAGGCTTAGTTTTATATAAAAACATGGGTTGATAATATGTTAAACACGCGCACCGGAGGGGGTCTCGGAGGCCCCCACTTGTTTTTCCGAGGTGGCTGGAGAATCGCACGAGGCTGAAAAACGATACTTGGCTACATTTAACAGAACTTATAGCGCGTCGATTGGTGAAGAAAGTTTGAAAATCAGTCCAAATTGGTTTACTTATAGGCTTTCAAAGTCAGACCTGCATTTTTAGATCGCCGTAATCGCGCCGTCGGACCAGTTCACTTGCATTGGGGACCAAGTGCTGACGTCATAACGCCATATAACCGGGATGATATGTCAAGGTCCCCTCACATGAAGGTCAAGGTCAAGTTCAAAGGTCACAGTTCAAGGTCATATCTGCACTTTCAACGTCATTGATCCCAGTGGTTCCGATAGAATGGCGTTACCCGGTCTGACGTATATTATGCTATGACGTCATTGTTAAGGTACTTAAATGTAAGGGTCTAGCTCAAAGTTCAAGGTCGAAGGTCACTGGTAAAGGTCAATCCTCATTTCTTGCCAAACAGTGACTATAGTGTTAGTCATAGTGTACATACATTGTAGGTATTATACCATATTGTGACCTCCTAGGTCAATGACCTTGAATGACCTTGACCGCAAAATTGTAGGAAAGGTTCTTTGCGACCTTCCGTCTATGATCCTAGTCGTCTTTAGCTTATTCCCCTTCTGTGTCGTGCACAATCACAGCACTTCCCAATAGCTTTCCTGCATGGCCAAGATTGGATCTTTATGGCCTCGTTTGGCCTTGAATATATTGACCTAGGTCAATGTCAATTGGTCATGATGTAGATCAACATAGCCCCACCCACCCCCAAACTGGTGTTTTTCTACACCATTTAGTTTTTTTAAGATCTTAGGGGGCCTACCAGACCACCTCCAGTGCGCGTTAGTGGCAGACCCCTCTCCAGTGCGGTTGCTAATGACCTGCCTTCTCGAATCCTGGATGCAAATGGAGCAAATACTCTGACATTATTCATTTGGACACATCCCTTCACCAGAATCATCAGAATACAATAGGTAAAAACATAATTTTTTTTGGTCATAGTGTGAGTTAAGACTTCAAAATGAAAATCCTACAAATTCCTCTTAGTATGAATTCTTTAAGAAAATTAAATACCGTGGCAATAATACTCGCACTACCCCTAGCCCATCGATCGCACCTCCAATGTGGCAATACTAACAAGTAGGCTTATGACAGACTTCACTTATTTCAGCTGGCGGCTACAGCTTTATTAACAACACTTTGGTGAATTATCGTATTTGGTTAATTATCAATTCTTGATATGCTGGCTGCACCTAAAGCGCTAACAATGACCACTTTTCTACCATTAGCTTCTGTTGTAAAGCTACATCAGTAAAATGACATAAATCAAAATCACAAAATCATCACACTAAAACTATTGTATTACGGGGATTCTGATGAAGGGCCTGAATATAAAATGTCTGTGTATTTGCTCCATTCTTCCTCCAGGATTTGAGGGGATACGCCATAAAACATCTTATCAACCTATAGTCATGCTTTGATTATTCGCATAGCTTGTGGCAGCATGATGGAAAGAAAGATGTAGAAGATATCGATCATTAACATGTCAGTATATTTTACATTAATATCGGATACAAAAGGCCAAAAAATCGAGGCAATATTTCGCTATGATGTTTTGTATTTTGGAAATATTTTTGACTTTTTTGTATCTAATATTAACGTAAAATGTACTGGCATGCTACTGATCAATATCTTCTACATCTTTAATGAGAAGAGAATTATATTGCCAACTGACACAGTTTAAATATCTACATAATCTTATAATATAATATAATATGTAATAATCTATATAATATGTAATAATAATAATTATAATATGTAATAATCTTCTACATCTTTCTTATAGTTATGCTCCTTGGCTCAACACTGCGAAATCTATCAACCTAAAAAAACATTGGGTTTGATACGAGCATTTCCAAAACTTCCACCTCCTCTTTCGTAAGTACGTTTGTGGCAGTGTAATCAGTCGTCGCGCCTTTGACAATGGGCACACAGTCCAGGAGTGCACTATTCGAAGGGCACAATTGTCAGTGGATGATTTTACCTGTCCAGATATTTCTGGAACTGACCAGTACTTTCGTTGACCACGATGGGGTATTCTTGTAACAATATTCACTCTGAACTGTAACTCTCAGACATAGTTGTATTGATGAATTCCGGACGCTGCTACGGTTTCGGCTTTTTATGCATAAATTGCATGAAACTAGGGAACTATCGACGGTTTTTAGTTCCAAGAATTCGGCTCTTGTCTTTGGTAGGATATTACAACAACACCCAATATTACTTCCGAAAATGCTGATGCTACAACTTTAAATAGAAGACACACTTACAGAGCTCTGATTAGACAAGTTTTGAAAAAGTTTTACACCAGTTTCCAAGACCAGCGGTAGTGGCTTCCGGATGAGAGTCTTTCCTAACACTTTTCTATTCTTGTTAGCAAGTTATATGCTTCGTTAACGAACGGGAAGCCACTCTCTCTTAAAGAGATGAAGAGAAAGATGTCTTTTAAAAGCTGTAATTTTGACAATGTTGATATTGTCGCAAACTCGGTATCTCTAAATTATAGGACGCGAGGATTGTAAGCCACTGGTTTATGACCAAACACTAGATTGATTTTAAAGATCGATTTAGGAAGAACTAAACATGAATTTTACGCACAAAATGTTTTATGGTGCTCTGAAACTTTTTACAGTATTTTCTGAAAATCCTACATCATCACTTCCAGGGAAATTTTAACCACCATTAATGGTTTGTATCATTTATCGACACATCCACTTTCAGAGAAATAGCGATGCCAAGACTTTCCTTTGTATTCTTTGTGATGAGCGCAGTCTGATAGGACAATATTGGCTGAGGGACTTTTGAGAATTTTTGCACAGTGCTGCATGGTTCCTGGAAGTCCTCAAATCAATGATTGGTTACAGAGAAAAGTCATTGTTATGTTATAAATATGTTGCAGTTTTCCGTGCACTTGAGACCCTGTAGTATCAGTGTTGATTAATAATGATAATAATTGTTGAGGTTTAACGACGCAGCAACTGCCAAGACTGTGCGGCGTAGCCAACTCTCAACCTGTTGGAAGGATTTGGGCCATCAGAGACAGTTATTCAGCCACACCATCAGTGTTGATCAGGTTGCCAAAGAATTTAAGACCTTTTTCATCGCAATTTTTGACAGTTTCATAAACTTAGTAGAATTAGAGAGCCATGAGTTACTGGTCAGAACATCCTCGTCTGGAAGTTCGTAGAGTCGAATAAACTCCCCCGATGAGGGTAATACATCCAACCAAAATTAATTGTGTAGTGTTTTAGCAACTTTCTTTAATTTGATATCCCTTGTTAATTAGTTGCTTTACGTGCAGAAAATTGCGCTTCATTAGAAATTTTTATGTATTTTTTAAGGTATACAAACGTAAGTAGCTTGCCTGTCTGTAAAAGACTGTAGCATGTAGGTTAGGTAGAGTTGAAAATAACAAACATGCGATTTTCTCCTTTGCCTAATGTTTTTTGTTTGCCTCTAAATGTGTAGAAACTGGGAGTAAAATTGTTATTTCCCAAAAAAATAATTTCGATTGGTAGAATTTCAGTCGAAAAGTTGGTGTTTTCCGCGTTTTTCTCTGTTTCGGCCGCCTGGTGCTAAACAATACTACATATTTAACCGCTCATAAAGGTAGTTATAAATCTCACTGGTTTAAAGATAATGCCAGTTTTGAAAACTAAAGAGCAGCAGCTTTCTAAATATGGTTTTACTTTGTCAATACGGATTTATTTAGATGGGTAGAATCCCGATGAAACATGTTGAATTTTTGGTATAATTTCCCAGTGTCGGCTGCCATTTCGGATAAAACATACTATCTTGAACTAATTGCATACTTGTTCTAATTATAATGCTCAATTCGCTTGAATGAAATTGTCTTTGCTGCTTTTACCTTCAGAAGTTAAATTGCACTTTAAAAATTGTCTCAATGTATTTCGTGACGGTATGATTAGGAGCATTGCATTGTCTCAGTCCAGAGAGAAATCGAACAGAGCCTTGTAGTCAGCTTTGCTCTCTGGCCTCTTCAGAATCTTCCTAGAATGCTCAGCGCTTCCAAGGGTAAGTCCAGCGAGGTCTCCAGCTGCTCCTTGGCGATGGTGCAGATGTGAGCAGCGGCTCGCTTAGTTTGACTGAATCCCAGCAGATCAGAGCTTGCAGGGTTTCAGCCTGGAAGTTGATGGGGAGAGCTCGGAACTGGCGAGTCAGTGACAAACCGAGCTCAGGACCCTTCCTGATATTGTCCATAATCACCTGCAATGCCAACCTTTTCTCATCCTCCTCGTCTGAGGCCAGTATGGTGATCAGCAGCAGCTACGGGTGGGCACCAGTGAGGTCACTAGCTGCTCCGTGGCGATGGTGGATGTGATCAGCAGCTCCTGACGATCTAGGGCTCCATCACGGCCTAACTTCATCTGAGCAGTACTTTTGCGCTATCTGAAATTGTCTCAGCATGTATCGGAGAACAGTCCACCAGCTTGCAGTTCTTCTTTATAGAAAATCACTTATTTTAGTACACCCCGTGGATGAGCAAAGAGAGCTACCTAAGGTCCGCCGGATCCTACCCCACTAACACGTTCTCCCTGGTCCACAGGTCTAGTAACCGGTTTGCGGTCGTAAGCCAACGGCTGTGATCCGGGGGCCCGTTCACAATGATCTGGAGGGATTGAGGGTCGGTGCCTGACTCCAGTGCCCGCATCATCTTGTACCCGCACAGCTGGTACCAGCTCTGGTCTGCTAACACCCTAGGAGAAAGGGTGGCGAGTGGTTCACCACAAGATATCGGTGGGAAGTCACTGTTTTAGGGTAGGGGCTGGGTGTGCGGGAGGAGGCAGCTGGTAGGTCAGTCCAGGTTGGTGATCAAGTGTAAGGAAGCTGTTGATCCTCAGGGCGATCACCTGGCCTGGCTCATATATTTCACCTTTTCCCTGGTGAAGTGCGTCAAGAACTCACCCTGGCCGTCTGTGAACGTGACATGCACTTCCTTGACATACCTGACGACCCTAGTGCCGCACTCCAGAGTAACCCAAGCCTTCGCCGTCTCTTCCTTTCCATCAAACTGTATGAAACTGATCCCAGCGGTCCTCGTTCTTTCCTCCGCCTTTATCGTCACCCTCACCATTCCCCTCTCCGCTACCTGACCACCTTGGCCTGGTCCACCAGCAGACCGGGGTCCTCCGTGCTGACCAGCTTCATGTCCACGGTATAGGAGGAGAGGATGTTGGCCAGCGTCATCTGAGACACACCGTCCCTCGTGACCACCATCACCGTCTCAGGGAAATGCTCCCGGTTCTGCCGGCCGCTCCAGTTTCTAGAAGCATTGGTATCATCACTCCTGGTGGGAAGCTCATGCATGGTGTCCTCCCACTCCTGGAGTAGCTTCTCCTGATCCTGCTCATGCTCCTTGTGCCTGGTGAAGAGCTCCTCTCTTGTGGCTTCCTTGTGCTCCCTTTCCTCCCTCTTCTGCTTATCCAGCAACTCCATTTGCAGAGCCTTCTCTTGTCTTGCCGTCCTCACTGCATCCATTCCAGCAATCACCACCTTGCCCTTGAAACGAACCTTACTCCGCTGGTCGTACATGAAATCCAGCTCTAACTCAGATATTTTGGACTCCTTGGGGCCCCTGCACCGGATATGAACCATGGACTTGCAGCTGATGGGGCAGCCAAGCTCAGCGTAGAGGGTGATGGGGCAGTGACAACTGGATATGTCAAATAGTTTGTCCAAATCTTCCAGGACGCTCTCCCTCTCCCCTCAGGCTTTCCCATATTTCTTCCTCGTACCTTTTGGCTTCTATCCTCCACTGGCTACTCCCTTAACTCTGGTCCACAGCATTAACACTATCCCCGCTACCTCCCTTCTCTTCACCAGCGCCACCACCATATTACTGTTGACCTTCCACGATGAGGGGACAGCCTTTTCTACCTTCTTCTCCACCTCCATGTTGGAGATGTACCTGCAGTACCTACCTACCTAGGATCCCTAATCCTTTCCAGTAGTATTTTTGGAGGACACTCCTACTAGTGGGATGGACGGCAATAAAAAGCTCCTCAGAACTACCCACAAGATTTGCCAGGTGAGTGTCAGCGGCTGACCTGGTCCTAGGACCACCAGACATACCAGCGGCTAGGAGAGGCTAGGATGCTAGGAGAGTATGAAGGGAGGAAAGTATATAGAGGAGAGTATAAGGTCAGGTTTACAAATTTTCTAATGCATATTTGAAAAAATTGCACTTAACTTACGTCAATAAAATATTGAACAGTTTTCATATTTAGGTGAAGGTAGTACATTTTACCAAAGGTGGCGGCCGACACTGGGAAACTATACCAAAAATTCAACATGTTTCATTGGGATTCCACCCATCTAAATGAATCCGTATTGACAAAGTAAAACCATATTTAGAAAGCTCTTGCTCTGTAGTTTTCAAAACTGGCATTACCTTTAAACCAGTGAAATGTATGAATACCTTTATGAGCGGTTAAATCTGTAATATTTTTAGAACCAAGCGGCCGAAACAGAGAAAAACGCGGAAAACACCAGCTTTTCAACCGAAATTCCACCAATCGAAATTATTTTTTGGGAAAAAACAATTTTACTCCCAGTTTCTACACACTTAGAGGCAAACGAAAAACATTAGGCAATGGAGAAAATCGCATGTTTGTTATTTTCAACTCTACCTAATGTAGGTCACCATGCGTTGTTTTTTTAGCCAGTTTTGTGCGTTTCACTAGAGTTATTTTATTTTTAAAAATTGTGAAGAATTTGATCAAGCTGCTACATTATAATTGGCGATGGCTATGGTAGTGAAATGAAACCATGAACTAAATAAGAACGTAATAATAATTTGTTAATGACTACCTTTTCTATCAGGGTCAAATCGTCTCTCTTCCACTGGGTGAATTCCCATCAAATAGACTTAATCTTGTCTTTCAAAATTGGGTGGCCCCAGTCCTAGGCTGACGGTGGAAAAACAATACCAGATATCAATAGGCATATTTACATACTTTTACGGGTCTGATCATAAGGGGGACGGGGTGGTGCCCCTTAGGTCCCTGGAACTGCCTCCCTGTGGACGCTGAATGCCCACGTCAGGTCCTGAAGGCACCCTTAGCGCCCTGAAAATGCGAGAAGTGTGCAGCACAAATGCATTAAAACTTACTTCAGAAGGTGATGCAATAACGCTTTTCATCGTTGTCTGGGGCTAGTTTTTTGGCGCCTTTCATCGCTGTCTGGCACCTGTTTTTTGGCGCCTTTCATCATCCACTGCCCGCTGCAGATTTCCTTTTCTTGCTTGGCTGCCACTCTCCAGAAAGAGGCCTCCTTTTGACCAAGTTTTCTCCATTGCTCCGGCGAGACATCGAACACAGCAACCACTTGACACACGCAGTGGACAGGGGTCTATCGTCAACGTGCAGTGAAGGGGTCCTAAAGTGCCCTTCCTCAGATCTAAGAAGAACAAGAGTTAGAAATTGCCCATTTTGGGATGTGTAGAGGCCAGGGTGGCCTACGTCATAGCCAAGTTTCATTGACTTAGGTCAATATCTTAACTCTTGCCCCGGTAGGGGGATTGTTTGAATACCCCCTCTATGGTTTTCCAGCGTCACAAGAAAACGGCGGCGCGAAGCGCCGCCCTACCTGGCACACCTCATCCTAAATCCATTCCGCAACTTTACCCAAACTTTAAGGTTGGGTCATTTCAGGTCAGATCATTATTGCAGGTCAAGTGGCCTCACTTCCAAAAATGTTTAAGGCGGCATAGGTAAAAGCGATTGGAATTATTGGAGTGAAACTTATACCACATGATGGGTCCTCCGATTACTACAATAAATATTCCGAGATTTTTCATCTCGATGACCTAGGGCCAGCTCCGGATCATGACCTCTCAATTGGAAATGCATGGGGAAAACAGGAATTGAGCTATATTTGTGTAGATACAGCTGCGAATACCTTCATATTTTACAACGTGTAGTATCCTAGCCCCTTTCATGGTTCATACTGCAGTTTTTTACCTGTGACCTTTGAGAGGTCATCTGGCGCTACCTAAGCAGGTTTCAGACTTTGGTCAATAACTTTGCAAGAAATGATGATAAATATTTTAGTTTGACACCATTACGTTTTGATTGCTATTGTGAGTCGATAGATATGCATATTGACTATAATAGGTTGAATAGTGACCTTGACCTGACCTTCGGTCAGGTCGTTTTTATGTTTTGATCTAATATAGTCATATGATGCATCATTCGATTTGCCGTAACGAGAAAAATCGAATGGTGCCTAAAAATGACTTTAACTCCACTCTGTCAGACGCTAGAGCCCGAAAAACTCTTCTCTAACATACCACGTTTTTTTACCTGTCATGACCTCAGTATTGACCTAAGCCAAAAAGCAACCGATTTAGTTTCATCACTAATTTGTATGAACTATCCAAAATTTTCGCGTTTTTCCGCTATCCCACATAGGAGCCGAGTTTGAGGAGGGTGTTTTAACACCCCCCCCCCCACCAAGGCAAAGATGACTCGGAGGCCCACCGGGGCGGGTGTTAAAGATCAAACAAATTCGTAAAGGTCAAATCCAGGCCATGCTGGAGACCTATTGGGGAACTGCTGTGATTATGCGAAAAAAACAGGAATGCACTAAAATCGTATTAAGGTCATAGAGGAAGGTCCGAAACAATCGTCTCTGAAATTTTGAAGTCAATGTTATTCAAGGTCACTGGTCTGTGACCTAACAATATGACATGTTTCCAATAACGTAAAACATGTAGAACTCGCACTATAGCAGCCTTTGGCCAGGAATAAGGTTTTGACCTTCAAAAACATTGATATTGACCTATGACCTTGACCTTGGCCTTGACATTCAAGTCTTAACTCTGAAGTCATAGCATAGCATACGTCATACTGAATAATGGCATCTGAACGGAACACTGGGGTCAATGATCTTGACCTGTGATGTATCACTTTGACCTTGTCGCTTGAGGTGGGGTGGCCTTAGCATATTATTTCATTTATATGACGTTACTACGACACCACCCGGTCTACAGTGGAGGTGAACTGGTGCAACTGCGCGATTATCATAGTCTCAAAATATAGGTCTGACTTGGTAAGCCTTGAATGAAAAAGATATGGACTGATTTTTCAGATTCTTTCGTCAATCGAAGTGCTCGTAAATTCTATCCAATATATCCACGTAGCGTGTTCTGACTGTGAGCGGTTCTCCTGCTACCTTGGAAAAATTGATGGAGTTGCACATTAGGGCCCCTTTTACTGCGAGTGCTAAAATAGGTTAAAAACTACGAGGACACCAATCGAACTGTACAAAACACCAGGTGGTATAGGCCACTCTCCGGAGTCTTCGCCCCTTTACTGACGCTCTGGACTCGTTACTGTTGGGAGGGGGGACGGTCTGCCACTCGACGATGACTGGTCCTGGGGGGGAGGGGTGGGTTGGAAGGCGAAGTCTCGAGTAGTCATTTGTATTTGAGAGCGATACTGAAGCTGCTCTTCTACATCAGATTTGGCGCATTCATGTTGCTCCACAATAGAGAGATAGAGAAAATGCCAGGATCTTCGATCAATTCTCACAACCTTGGAGGGATACACCTCAAAACCGTGTGGTTCAACCTAATTTTATCATATGCTAATCAAGCCACAATGCCAGGGCATATCGTAAATCTTTCACCGGACTGAAAAAACACCGTGTCTGTGAGAGTGAGGACATGTTTTTTTCGCATCTTCCGAGCCCCAAGACTTGAAGGTATTGTCTTATTGCTAGCCCCACTTAAAATTGACCTGAGTATGATTTGGCTGCATTCCAACTAGCATATACAGATGTAGTCGTAGTAGGGCTTCCTGATGGAAATGAACGGTTGAGTCTGAAGAAAATTTCGGAGTCTCCAGACTATAAATAGAAAATATATATCCGTAAAGATATATATTTCTTGAACTGAGAGGGTTAACAGCTTGATCTATGGATGAAAACGTGTTGTTTTGTTATTTTCATGAGGCCTCACAAAGAAAGCGTTATGCAACCATATTTGGACAACTGAACATTGGAAAAAGTAGACATGGGCTTCTATTTTTTGTCATTCCTCCCCCATCCCCCTCCCTCACTGAATACGTCGTGGCGACACGCATGGTACCAGGTACCTCACTTCTTATCCTCGTAATGAAACAAGATCGCACAAAAGCTCTTAAAGGGAATGTGGTTCCTTGATGCAGTTTCAGACTGTAGTGATTTGAGTTGCATTATTCATTGAAAATAATGGACTTGGCCTTACTTCTGCTGAAACATTGGCAACAAGCCTGATATCTCGCGTTATCTAACACGCACATTGACGGGGGTCCGAGCCAACTCCGCTTTGACGGGTGGGGAAGGGGGTGGGGATCTCAAGACCTACGCTAGATAAATAAAAATGGTAAGCGGGAATGTTACCATGGGAATAACATTTCACCTGACCTGGGATCAGAGAAAGCTAAAATTAGGCCAGAATGCATATCATTAGGACTGCAAAGGTAAGAGGAGCCCAATGTCGTTAAAATAAAAACTGTACCGTTATCCAGTACCATGTTATTCAATTTAAAATACTTTCCCATGTATTTACAATGGAGAGATTATGGCTCGTACCTGACCTTAGGTCATCGATATCGAAAATCCCGGAATAAATTGTGTAGTATTTCGTAGGCTCCTTATGGGATATAAGTTTCGGATCCAAGGGTTAATCCCGTTCTTACTTATACTATCTTAGACACTTTTAGCGGTGAGGTCACAACCTGCAATGGTGACCTGGCCTGATATGACTTGGAACCAAAATTTTCAGAAAACGGTTTTGAAATGATTAGAGAAAATCAAGTAAGGCGGTGCTACGCGCCGCCGTTTTTGTGTTCTGTTACCGGAAATCTCGAGCGATGTGGGCGGGTACCTGCCCCCGTCAATACCCTTCTTAATTTCATTACGAGTTAAAGAAGTATCCAATTCCGTGTGACGTCAACTCGGTGGACGGTCTGGTAACGTTTTGTGGCAGAGAGAATATATTTGATTTGCACCACAAATGAGTGCGAATATAGATTAGCGTTCTTATCTCAAAGAGACTATTATTAGGAGCCAAAGTATTGCTTAACAATGTCTGCTACTTTTCTTGATATATGGAAACGCGTTTCACGTTTTAGCCCTCGCCCCACCGTGGGCCATCGACGGCCCCCCTAAGGTTTTTTCAAGATAGCAGAAAAACGACGAAACGCAGCACCGCGGTTGAGGGCTCTATCTCTCACCTCATCATTTTCCCATTATCCCTTAAAATTGTTACCTCGGGTCACACAAGGTCAGGTCACCAAGCGAGGTCAACCAAGGTCATCTCACTTCAACTTTGAAGCTCTATAAGAGCTACATTTCTTCCTCGATCGATTTGAAACTTGCTACACTTCATGACCCTTTTAGGGTCTACAACGTGTATATCCGGGATTTTTCGATTTCGTGACCTGAGGTCAGGTCACGAGGTGACCTCTCCCATTGCAAAAGCATAGGGAAAAGCTGTCTCATGATATAAAAGCCACACAAATGATTTCAAACACTCAGCCTGCTCAGAACAGCGTTTTTGAACACCCTTTCAGGGATCCCAGGAGTCATATTTGCCCTTTGACTTTTCCAAGGTCATCCAAGGTCACCAGGCGTCAAAAACAGTATTTTGACAATACCTTTTGACCTAATTAAGCTAGAGCGCTGAAACAAACACCATATTGTTTGTCTCGTCACTGACTTTCATTATATATACAGCAAGATCACTTTCTGACCTTCTCTGACCTCAGGTCATATTAGGTCACGAGGTGACCTCTGGAGGTCAAACCACTGGCGGGAGGTCTTTACGTTCCACATAGCGAAAAGTTCTGGCAATTTACTATCAAATGTACTTAACCAAATCTCAATAGCTCTTATGGCTTAGGAGTTATGCCCAGCTTTCTTAAGCATTGCATATTTGAGTGAAAATAGCTTATCGTGACCTTTCTTGACCTCTGGAGGTCAACCATTGACCTGAGCACTTAAACATGCGAAGTAATTTCTTACTGAATTCACGCCAGCTTTCTAATGCACTTTACAGATTTGCGCTAACCCCCTTGTTTTCGGAGTTAGAGGGGGCCATCGATGGCCCCCCGATGGGGCGAAGGTGGGGTTGGACCCCCGGTGGGGCGCGGGTTAACACGCGCATTGACGGAAGGCGGTACCCGCCCCCCTCTCGTGTTTTTTCGGAGATAGCATAAAAACAGCGGCGTGTAGCGCCGCCGTACTTAACATACCTATTCCCTCATCATTTTTACAACTTTTGTCATAATTTTAGGGTTAGGTCATCTCAGGTCAGTTCCCCAGTACAGGTCAAGTGACCTGACCTCAAAAAAGTTTAAGATAGCATAAGTCGGAACAGGGTGAACTTATCCGATTGAAACTCATATCACACAATGGCCCCAGCGAGTTCTCTAAAACATGTTCCGATATTTTTTATATCGATGACCTAAGGTCAGGTACGAGCCATGACCTCTCCATTGGAAATACATGGAAAAATGGTTTTAGCTGAATAACTCAGTAATGAATAGATGCAGAACGTTTTTTTTCAACTGCATTAGATTTGCCTCGTCATTGCAGTTCTAATGATATGCATTTTGCCCAATTCGACCTTGACCTGGCCTCAGGTCAGGTCAAATCCTTGATTTGACCTAGCAAGGTCATGTTATATAACATTTGATTCGGCTTGCTGCGAGGATTCATATAGTTCAAATAGTTTTGCTCTATCTTTACTTGTTCAGATGTAATGGCCGAAAAATTTAATTTACATGTTATCCCTATGACAGCATGTTTGGACCTCTGGTGACCTTAAATGTGACCTGACAAAAATGGTTTGAATAATTTCGATGGAGAAGTAGATGGGCTATCCAACGCCGTTTACCGCTTGTCGCTACGTTGCGCCGTTTTCGAGATCTTGGGGGAGGGGGTGGGTACCCGCCCCCCCCCCCGTCAAAGCGAAGGTGGCTCAGACCCCCGTCAATGTGCGTGTTAAACTAGACATAGAAAAAAGCTATCAGTAATTATAGAAGCTAGTACCAGGGGCATATTTAGCGTTTCGGTTTGAAAAAGGTCCGAGCAAGACATATTTCTGCACGCAGCGCCGCTTGAGCACTATGACACATTCCCACGGTGACATCCTACCACGTGATCACCCGGGGAGGAAGGGTCGATAGGTGGTGAATTTTACATTTTTTCTCCGCGAACGGTGAGTCCTGAGACAGATGAAATATCGGTCAAGTGGTTTCTTGACATACTCTTATCCAATGGCTCATTTCATTTCTCAGTTTGAAGTTATGATATCAAATGATAAACTCATTATAAAATTTCATTTCAAATATCATTATGAAGTTGCCACTCACCCTTAGGCTTTATGACTCACTTTTCCTGCACTAAAACGGGTTTGTCGCACTGTATTTTCTTCTCAGTTCTTATATTGGATCATAACATTCGTATGGCGTTGATATACAAAAAGATTCAGCAAGAATACAAGCGACCCCATTCATGTTACCTTCATACTCGCATAACAAACATGACAGCGTCAGAAGACAACATGCCGCGCTAGAAGCAAACCAGTGAGTAATTCTACGTGAATACCGACTAGCCATCTTTGCTGCTAAGGCTGGGTGGTAATATTCGGCTACAGCACTTTCAAGTACAGCTTCCAGCCTCCGGTACCAATTTCTCGTGTGTAATTTTCACTCTCCGTGAAGTTTGTTAGAATCAAAAGAGATCCCGGTGTGGAGCGAGCTAAGGCCCACGCGGCTCCATTCAGCGGCAAATTAAATATGGTGCTCATAATGGCCATGTCTGCGGCGAGTCAGCTGCTGCTGCCAGCGCGAGAGCCTCCGCCGCTTCCGCCCCTGCAGGCCATCTCTCTCGCCAGCCGACGGCAATCTGAACCGTTGTCATGGCAACGGATCAATGCTGCTCTCCGGCGGCAGCGGGTCGATACAAGAGATGCTGCGTCGACGTTGAACGCGGCAGCAGCGGCGGCAGCGGTGGCGGCGGCAGCGGGGGGCTCGGGAGCAGCACTATGACGTAGCAGTCGCTTGTCAAGAGTGAACTCAGGCGGGCGCGATGGTCTTTAAACATGCAGCACGCCAGGTGTGGCTACAAAAGAATGCACGGGGACCGCAGAGTCGAGGGCTTGTTTTTGTCCAATTTTTTGAATGGCTCTCGGCTTGTTTCGGCTCGGTACAATGATCTTAAACTTAAATGGCGTCCAGAACCACATACTGCTGCCAAGCGACACGCACATAAACACTCAGCAGGGTAGGAGAGGAGGACCATAACAGACTCCGCCCACCAGACGCATTCTGGGTATCAACGCCAAAGCCTGAGAGTCTCGATGGATTGTGCAGACAGTCTTACCATGTCTTAAGTACAAGTAAATAGGTAGCATATTAAAATGCCATTTCTATTTCTACTTTGCTTAAGAATTAAAACTAACGCTCTATTTCTCACTTATGGCTCACTTAAAGCTGTCTCTTACTATTGTTCACTTATTGGTACATACATATGTTATGTAATTATAAGTTTGGCTCCGATAAGCTATCTGCTGGTGTTTTGCTGTCATTTCTATTTCTGGTGCCGAGGTCTCCTAACAATGCGGTAAATACCGTAGATATTTATGTCCGTCCTGCCCAGTCGATCTCAGCCCGATCACAAAAGCTGCTTTTTACTCTTCCATCAATTTTTCACACTTTTGGGCCTTTACCTTTCGATTTTATATTTTCTAATTTTTATGGTTTTTTTAGTGTTTGTGTTTTGATAGTCTCTCTAAGACTTATAAATTCTCACCTAGGATGCTAGCGTTAAGGCCTGCATTTTCACATCTTCAGCAATTAATTATATAGAGTCTTAGTTAATTTCAACCACATTCAAAGATGGTGGTGCACAGCATTGCCTTTACACTTAATATGCGCAACGGCGGAGTTTGGGCCATCTTTGTCGGCACGGGAGGTGCCAGTTACACCCCCCTCTCCTAACGTCTCATAAATTATGCTGGGCAGGAAAAATAGACCACATTGTTTGGAAGTGAACCTTAATCGATCTCAATCGAAGTTTTCCCGAAGTTTTTTAATCAGATTACCTTTGAGGCCACTAGAAGTCAATGAATGCTCCCTTAACCGGGAGCCTGACGGAAATAGGGTTAAGGGCACAGCGGAAACTCAACTTTTCTGTCATAAAGACTGACAGAGCAAAGCTAAAGAACATATGTAAAAGCTATTAGAATCTTCTCGTCGAGCCCAATTGAATAATGAATCACATACAATTTCCGGGTCGAATCAGAAGACTGATGTTTCCTCAGGTCAGATCGGGTTCAGAATGGCAGCTGGATGTATAATTCATATCATTCCAAGTGCAGTGGCTAGACAAACAGAAAGAAGTCAATATGAAGCTCTATCACCATCCCCTGAAAAGTTATTCAGCCAAAGTCAATTTTCCTATGCATTTCTAATAGCTAAGTCATGGACCTTACCTGACCGCGGAACCTCGAAATGAATTTTTTATGGCCACAAGGTGTTACACTCGGTGTTGCTATTGTGTGATTTAACACGCGCATTGACGGGGGTCTGAGCCACCTTCGCTTTGACGAGGGGAGGCGGGTACCCGCCCCCCTTAAGATCTCGAGAACCAGGTAGGTAGCGAAAAACGGTAAAGGGCGTTGGGTAGCCCATCCACTTCTCCATCGAAAATATTTGCACCATTTTTTGTCAGGCCACATTTAAGGTCACGAGAGGTCAAAACATGCCGTCATAGGGATAACATGTAAATTAAGTTTTTCGGCTATTACATCTGAACAAGTAAAGATAGAGAAAAACGACTTGAACTAAATGAATCCTCGCCGCAAGCCAAATCGAATGATATATAATTTGACCTTGCTAGGTCAAATCAAGGATTTGTCCTGACCTGAGGTCAGGTCAGGGTCAAATTATATAAAATGCATATCATTAGAAACGGAAAGATAAGGCGAGTCTAATGCAGCTAAAATAACCACTCTATCACTATCCGTTACTGAGTTATTTAGTAAAAACCATTTTCCCATGTATTTCCAATGGAGAGGTCATGCCTCGTACCTGACCTTAGGCCATCGATATAAGAAATACCGGAACATATTTTGGAGAACTCGTTGGGCCAATTATGTGATATGAGTTTCAATCAGCTAAGTTCACCCTGCTCCGACTTATGCTATCTTAAACTTTTTTAAGGTCAGGTCACTTGACCTGCACTGGTGACCTGACCTGAGATGACCTAAACTTAAAATTTTCACAGAAGTTGTAAAAATGATGAGGGAAAAGATATCTTAAGTACGGTGGCGGTACACGCTGCCGTTTTTCTGCTGTATCCGAAAAACCCGAGGGGGTGGGGGCGGGTACCCGCCCCCCCTCAATGCGAGTGTTAAACATAAAAAGCGATGCATTACGTTCACTTTTACTGTTATACCCGTAAATATTTTTTAAGGTTGGGTCCCTTGACCTGGACAAGTGATGTGACCTATGTTGACCTGGACTAAACATTTTGACGCGATTCGGGAAAAACTGGCCACGGGTTTTCCAAAAACGATGACACTGCGTGCTGCTGTTTCTGGTCATCTGCAAGAAAACCTAAGATGGAGGGTTGGTGGTACCCGCTCCCAATGGCTGGTGCTTACAAATTGGCATGAAGTGATACGTCCTTTCCAATTTTGCATTACCTACGTGAGTTGGAGTTAACGGTGGTTTCGGATCTTTGCACAATTTTCTATAAAATGTACAGTATTATCGTAATATTGACGCACTGTCGGAAAATCTATGTAGACTTGTACGAAATCTTACATTTTGAATCTTATATGTTTCCAGATGGAACTAATTTTCACGGTTCTTCTTTCTCATGATAACAATGATTGGTATTATGGATTCGACAACGAACCAGCTGCTGAGGACATTTTGCGTTGCCTCCCCTCCCCTGTCCGACGGGATTTGGGGGATCACTTAAACGTAATCAGAAAATTTGAAAGGTCTTGCGCTTGAAACGTATGGCTGAAGAGCATATACGGCTGTTATGCGACTATTTTCCAACCCTGATTGGTGGGAAGTGAATTTTAAGCTTTATGCCTCTGGAGAGCGCTTTCCTAGAAGTCTGCTTGTAATATATTTGGAAACATTTCGCATGAGTCCAGATTGATAAGGGGATGCAAGGTTAACATAATGGGCCGAGTGTCATTAGTTTCGAGGGGAGGGGAGGCGGTGTTCATCAGTAGGGGCGATGCGTCCCCCTATCCCAATTTTAGTTTCATGGTCAGTATTTTAAATTATGCAACAGTGAAAGGTGCCCAGGTAACTAGTCCAGAGATAACAGATACCTTTGGTATAAAAATCCTGTAAGACCCATTGTCAGGTCAGGTCACTTTTATGTTTTTACCTAGTAAAGTCATATTATACATCATTCAATTTTCCGTAACGTGAGGAAGCAAATGGTGCCTAGAACAAAGTTCTACCTCAGCTTTGTCATACGCTAGAGCCCAACAACTCTGCTCTAAAATATCACGTTTTTTACCTGTCATGGCCTCAATATTGACCTGAGCCAAAAAAGACACGTGTAGTTTCCTCATGGATTTGTATGAGCTATCCCCCAGCAATTGCATTGTTTCGCTATCCCGAATAGGGGCCGAGTTCGAGGGGTGTTCAAACACCCACCCCTCCCACCAGGGCGAAGGTGGCTCGGAGGCCCAGCGGGGCGGGTGTTAAGCTTCGCCCGGGTGGGGGGTCTTTTTATACCAATATTTCTATAATTCCACTAAATATTTTCAATTAAGATTGTCATCCTAACTACCAGGTGTGGTGGTTCGCTCTCTGGGAACCACCTGTGTGGTGCAACACCCTCGGGATAAATATTTTGGAGAAATCAAGCTCTTGAGTACAACTTAAGTACAGGCAATAGGAATGCGTGTGAGCTTTCAGACAAAGGCCTATATTTTTGAAGCGTCCTTTGCCTGTAATTGCAAAAGCCTTATCAATAATTAGGTCAATTAGAAAGTCAAACGGGAACAATAACTTAACACCTGTTGAATGACTTACCTGTCGTTTTTTGCATTGTGTGTCATATAAATTAGATGGATGTTATTCACTTCTTCCGGCTAGACTTATTGTGCGATTTTCTCACACCTATATTAGAGAATAATGATGCGCCATCCACCAAAACGCAGCCAGCATCCGCTCATCATCTAAAAATAGAAGTGTTGGCACAGCTATCATCCACTAAAGTGTTTTACTGATATAGTGTGCAGTATAATCACTAAGCGCGATTTAAAATCACCCAATGGTGAAATGGGAAATGTACAATTTTTCTTAACTAAACATAATTGATCATCATCATCATGCTTAGGGTCTTAGGGCGCACCGACTTCAATGGTCATTTTGCGCGAATCTACACATCATTGAATAAAGTTCAAAGATTCAGCAGGTTTAGCAATTTTGGACATTCCAATATTTGTGTTCCAAATGTTATTATGTGATTCACAAAAAAGGTGAAAAGAGGTGCAGGAAAACTGCGATCTAAGGTGGCTTAAAGGGAGTGTCCCACTCTTATAAGGTGTTTTTGAACTGGGATAGCAGTTCTGTAGAGCGTGTCGAGAAACCACTATTGATGTACTTCATTTCGTCCAAAGCTCTCTGTACAAAATTTGAAATTTCAATGTAGGGCTACCTTATGCTACCTTGTTACTTTTTACTACCTTATTTCAAATCATGAAATAGTCCCTTTCCATCTGGCAGCATTTGTCACGTGATAAGTATCAACAATGGCATAGCCACGCAACCTTACATGCCGCAAGCCGCCGCAAGCTGCCAGATTCGTCATTGCACGCGATGCTTGGGTCAACCCAGCTTAGTAAGACAAGAGAATGTGTCTTTGTTTTGAGTGATTGAAGGCGGAAACTAAATGTAGTGCCCTGATTTTCAGATCTGCTTTATCCATAAGTTGTCCTTTTTAGAATGTCGACAAAGTGGTCATAGTTATTATACAATGCTATTTTACCATGTCTGGGTGAGCTGGCTGGGGAACAGCCGGTTCTTGTGCTGATCTGTCAGTGAAACCACTCACCCAACGTTCCCTCCAATTCGTACATAAAAGCGTGCCATCAAAGTGAAAAAATGGAGCAGTTCTTGACAACATTTTAAACACATTTCGCACAAGAAAATAGAAAACCTTTAGCCTGTGGCATTGAAGACTTTCTAGTAAAGGAAGTTTTAAGACCAAGGGCTCGGACAGCACCTTTTCACCCTCTTCCCAGTGCGACCATCGACCACTCTGAAGCCCCTCCTCTGCTCTTGACCCCGCCCACCCTGCTCTCTATTCTCCACCGCCGCCTCCACATCGCCAGACACTCGCAGTTCGTTCTCACATTCATGGTCGGCCGGCAGAGAACAGTAGGATAACGATAGAGAATTCACCTTGAATGGCCTCGGATCCCTATCTGAGCTTGGTTGCTATGTCTGGCCGGGGTGAAGAAAGGAAGTGAAGTAATTCTCCCGCGATGGTTTGATCTTGACATTAAAATGCGGCATGCAAGCTCTATGGATACGATTGTATTCACCTGTTCATGACTAGCATAACAATGCGCGTTTTAATTCGCTGTCAAGGACGTACTATTAATTAGCCTATATGTTGTTCTGAGACACATTGATTATAACTTTTTTCAGGATGAATTACTGTGTCCTTACAACTTCAGCCCAAGTTATTGCAATTTGCCTTTTGGGATCAAAAACTCACTAAAGCAATTAAGGCGCTTGTCTTGGAGGCTTCGAGCCCAGCATCGGAGCAAACAAGGCCCGCAATCTCGGATTGATTTTGAAACTGATGGCTTAAAATAATGAACAACTTCTTCGAAATTAACAACAAACATGTATAGCCAAATTGCATAGACCTGAAAAACAGGAAGTCACATTTTATATCTATCTCCAATCGTTCTAAACAGCATTTTGCCTCTTGTCTTCCTATCCAAATATCGCGTGTAAGCACAAATCTGGCTACTTGCGGCGGCTTGGGGCATGTAACGTTGCCGATGCCATGCATTTGTTGACACTGATCACGTTACATGCGCTGTCAGATGGAAAATGATACCTTTCTGGTTCAAAATGCTAAAATAGTCCCCCTTACGTGTGGAAATTTGATACAGAGCCTTGGTTGAAATGAAATACACCAGTAGTGGTTCCTCGACACGCTCTACAAAGCTTATCTCAGTTCAAAACCCGTTATAAAAATGGGGTATTTCCTCTAACGTCTCACAAAGCACAGTAATGGCCACCCCGCTCAGATCGTCCTCTCACCAGCCATTTACCAGCCGACCTATGTCGAGTAAATGTTGAGTACTGGAGTGTCTTACGGAAATCGATATCAATCATTCACCAGTGAATTGCTGCTGCATGGTTTTCTGAGCAGTTGGCCAAAACCCAGCACTCTAACATCTGAGTTACCAGGATGCAAAGCTAAGCTAAATCGCTGTTTTTAGCTTACTTTTCCATCGATGATGAGTTCAACATTAGTTATTTGTCACTAGTAAGTTTCTAGGGCACCTTTTACGGGAATGGTAACCCCAAAGGGCTTCAAGCATGACAAAAATTACAATAATTATATTTGGATATGGAACAACGTCAGAACCTAGGCTCGAACGCTTCTGGATTGCATCATGGCTCAGAACGCTCTAGGAAGCTAAGATAACACTGATAATTTCTAGATTTTCCGATGAATCAAGGATCAAGATCATTGAGCGTTACCAGCTCCTTTTCTGAACTCCACAGTTTTTTTGCATGAAAAACTGCGACCACGACCCCTCTTTCTGACCTCAGGTGACATTGGTGTGGACAGTGATTTATTTCAGCATGCTTTTCCTGCCAAAATAATAAATTCCACTTTTGAGACATATGTGACCCAAATCTGAGGCTTGGGCCCGATAGATTTTTTTCATTCGCTTACAGGCTTGGAAGGAAGAGTGTCAAGACTACCATGATATATTGTAACAAGTATCAAGGTCATATGCCTCGGAGCAATCGAGCCGTCTAGTCGAACGACTTGACGTTGGTTGACCTGGAATTATGTTGATCTGTGGGTTAAAGCATATAAACGAAATTTTGACCTCTTAAGAGGCAAGTTTATATTCTGTATCGGCTCCTGTCCGACCCCACCCCCCAGCTCTTCTGACTTTGGCACTCTGTGCTGTATGCACCTATGGGGCTAAACCTGGTTCCCTGAAGGCCAAGCCTGATTGTATTTTGATTTATTTGCATTCCCTGCTTGGGGTTTACCTAGTTGCTTTAGGATTTTGCACAATTCAGTGGCTGAAGCCCATTGTGATAATAGATCCTTCGCCAAAAACTTTCGGTCGCACTTATGCTAGGTCATAGATGGAGATGAGCTAAAATTCAAAACGTTTTGTAAGTCACTCATAATTCTATACCCAAGCACAGTCCTGTTCACGCAGAAACTTATTTCCGACGAACCATTCTAAAAGAAAATTGCTTTCGCGATAAACCATTTGATCCTCTCGCAGGCTTGGGTAACTAAATCTCACGCTGAATAACCAACTACACTCAAGCATTGCGAGATGAGCATTTCTTTCGCCTTGTATAGAAGGCTGATTGCCTCGACAGAGGAGTAATTATGGCGGCGCGCAGTTGCCCGGAGGCGCCGTAGTCGTTGGTTATGGTCTGGCAACTGGAGCTGGCAGCGTGCCCAACTGCGCCGCGAGCGCATCGGCCGTTCGCAGGTCGAGGCCATCGCGGCCTGATGGAAGGGAAATGGGTGCCGGTTGCTGAGCATCCACGGACAGGAAGACACTGGACGGTCGGACATGACTAGCAAGAGGAGTGCATTAAAGACCACCGCCGTAGAATAAAAGACGAATGACCTGGTTTGGCGGCATGTGTAACGTCGTTGGGAATCCGGACAGGACAGGTCGCACTAACATATTAGGAAGATGGTAATGTTTTAATACAATCTAAAAAGCACATGAAGTTATCAGCAAGGTGTACCTCAATGTAAAACAGAGATCACAGGTGTGTTTTGTCACAGTTTCAGATATTACAAAGTGGTCATTTGAAGCATCCACAGGGCTGTCGATTTGATGTGTCTGTGTGAGGGTCAGTGAGTGCATGGATAAACCAGACGCCCATCAAATGTCAAATACTAAAAGGTTTTGCCCTTCAAAGGTATATCCCTCGCCCCACCGGAGGGCCATCGATCCCCCTAAGGTTTTTCCGGAATAACGGAAGAAAGACGGGACGCAGCATCGCAGTTGAGGGCTCTATCTCTCACTCCATTATTTTCCCACCATCCCTGAAGTTTTTAATCCGGGTCACACAAGGTCATGTTACCAAGCGAGGTCAACCAAGGTCACCTCACTTCACCTTTTGAGCTCTATAAGAGTGACATTTCGTAGTCGATCGATTTTAAACTTCCTTGACTTCATGACCCCTTCAGAGTCTATACGGTGTATATCCGGGACTTTTCGATTTTGTGACTTGAGGTCAGGTCACGAGGTGACCTTTCCCGTTGACAAAGCATGGGGAAAAGCTGTCTTATGATCTAAAAGTCACAAAACTATTGCAAATGCTCAGCTTGCTCAGAACAGTGTTTTTGGACACTCTTTCACGGATCCCAGGGGTCTTCTTTGCCATATGATCTCTCCAAGGTCATCCAAGGTCACCAGGGGTCAAAAACAGTATTTTGACAATACTTTTGACCTAATTAAGCTAGGGCGCTGAATCAAACATCACCGTGTATGTCTTGTCACTGGCTTTCATTTGATATACAGCAAGGCCACTTTCTGACCTTTCGTAACCTCAGGTCATGTTAGGTCACGAGCTGACCTCTGAAGGTCAAACCACTGCACAGTGATGCAGGAGGCCTGAAAAACGGGACAAAGTTCATAGCTCAATAAATAATAATGATAGAACAATGATTTTGGGTTCAAATTGAAGCTCTCCATCAGGCGACTCAAACAAGCACACCACATTTTTGTTTTTCCTCTTAACCCTCCCTTTTCCAGAGGGTCGATTCTATCCCCTCTTTATTTTTCGCGATGGGAGAAAAAATGGCTCGGTGTAGCGCAATGCCGCGTAGCAAGTGCGAACCCAAATTAATTTGATACATCTTGACGAAATTTCAATCCAAGGTCAGGTCAGGTCACCGAGTTATGTCATTTCTAAGCCAATGTAAGGCAATGTTGGTTCTCAAAAAAAGGTTGACAAAAACCGTAGGTGACTCGGTTTCTAGAGTTAGATCGAGTTTCTATACACCATTTGAAAGCTCTTGTAAAGGAAAATCTAGCACGGACATCCATTTGGACGTCAGGTCCATAACGAAGGCACCAGAGCACCCCTTGGCACCCACTGGTTGCGCTACTTTACGCTGAGGCTATCGAGGGTTTTAACGGTTCTGACAGTGAGTGTAGGTTTATTAAAAATTACATAGTCGCAAATCTGACCATGAGATAAGCTGAATAAAGGTAATATTAAGGGAAACAATTCATATGATTGATAATTTGATTTAATGACTGGATTTCCCCAGTTGTTATCCGGCAAACATTGGAAGAGAAAAATGCATTCTCACCTCGTATTTATTAGCATTGGGAACACATTTAGGGGAGCGTCGGGTATTAACACGCGCATTGACGGGGGTCTGAGCCACCTTCGCTTTGACGAGGGGGGTGGGTACCCGCCCACCCCCTAAGATCTCGAGAACCACGGTAGTTAGCGAAAAACGGTAAACGGCGTTGGGTAGCCCATCCACTTCTCCATCGAAAATATTTGAACTATTTTTTGTCAGGTCACATTTAAGGTCACGAGAGGTCAAACATGCCGTAATAGGGATAACATGTAAATTAAGTTTTTCGGTCATTACATCTGAACAAGTAAAGATAGAGCAAAACGACTTAAACTATATGAATCCTCGCAACACGCCGAATCTAATGATATATAATTTGACCTTGCTAGGTTAAATCAGGGATTTGACCTGACCTGCGGTCAGGTCAGGGTCAAATTATATAAAATGCATATCATTAGAACCGCAAAGCCAAGGCAAGTCTAATGCAGCTAAAATAAACGCTCTATCACTATCCGTTACTGAGTTATACCGTAAAACCATTTTCCCATGTATTTCCAATGGAGAGGTCATGCCTCGTACCTGACCTTAGGTCATCGATATCAACAATTCCGGAACATATTTTAGAGAACTCTGTGGGCCCATTATATGATATGAGTGTCAATCGGATAAGTTCACCCTGCTCTGACTTATGCTATCTTAAACTTTTTTGAGGTCAGGTCACTTAACCTGTACTGGTGACCTGACCTGAGATGACCTAACCTTAAAATTTTCACAGAAGTTGTAAAAATGATGAGGAAAAAGGTATGCCAAGTACGGCGGCGCTACGCGCCGCCGTTTTACTGCTATCTCCGAAAAACCCAAGGGGCGGGTACCCGCCCCCGTCAATGCGCGTGTAAAATATCAGAAGATAACCACTGTTAAACTTTAACAGCCGGCAAACGCAACAAAATGTGCAACAAACGACTTTCTTCGAAATCCAAATGAGGTAGTATGTACAGCCGGTTTGATACTGATTGGTAGGTATTAGGCCGCGGTCGTTTTTGCAAAATGTCTCTCAAGTGATGGTCCTTGCCGACACCATTGTTGTGTCACCTGCTGCGTTTTAACTGGATCCATAAACTGACGTGCAAAATACTTCATAGGGTCCAAAATTCGAAAGTAACTGAGAAATGCACAGAAAATTATCGGGATCAAAACAGTTTTTTGTCCATAATTTCACAAATTGACGTCTCATCCAGTTTGTAGGGTCCCAAATTTAAAGAGCTCGTGAAAATAAGTTTAAAGAGACGAAACGTTTATGAGAAGAGTAATCGTTTTTAAGATATTTCTAAAAAGAACTGACAATAATACCCACCTATCACTGTGGAACCGGCTGTACATACACGACAGTCAGTTTTAACAGTAAGTTAAAATCTAAATTTTCTTATTCTGATTACACTGTGCCCCAATAACTATTGAACAAAATGCTTTCGTTGTCTCAATTTACCCTCCTTCTTCTCAATTTTATTGCCTTCTTCAATTAGAGGCCTTCTATCAATAATGTTCCGCATATTTTGTGATTTTTACCTCCTTCCTCCTCCCTTTAAATGTGTCATTTGATTGGAAGAATGAAATAATACGCGTCAGTTGGTGGATGCCCCGCGCGTCATTACCACAACCGCCCGCCGACTACGGGTATAACGAGCGCTCACTAAAACTGTAATAACTTTTTTCGGCCGTCGGTTGCCGACCTACGGATTCCACCAATGTAAAGAAGACACTTTCCAGAATACATGGTATGATTCTCTAGCTGATCCTGACTGTGCTTTTTTGCCATTCTAAGGAAATATAATGTATGTTATAAATTTTAGTTCCGAAACATATGTTTATTAAAACGAACTCACTGCATTCTCCAGAGCATCTAGAACCGTATTTTGTAACCAGGTCACAAACATCCCAAGCTTTACGGTAGTATGCGTTTTTGTGGATAACGATGTGTGAGCACCTGTTATTAACGTTTTAGATTACGCTGTTATTTCTGGCCAGATACCTACCCGTATTTGGCTAGGCATCATAAGTTTCAAGTTTCAACTCCTGTGAAACCAATTTTGTACGCTAGAGGAAGAAATTAATGATGGTTTTCCGGGTTCCAAATAATTATCAAATGCATTGCTTACATTTGATATCAATTCTAGAAAGTAATTTTTCGCATTTTGGTTCCGTTCTTTTAGGCCCACTGCATCACTGTGCACTGGTGGGAGGTCATTACGTTTCAATAGCGGAAAAAGTCTGGTATTTTCCTATCAAATGTACTTTACCAGATCTCAATAGCTCTTATGGCATAAAAGTTATGCCCAGTTGTCCTAAGCATTGCATTTTTTAGTGAAAATAGCCTATCGTGACCTAACTTGACCTCTGGAGGTCAAAACATTGATCTGAGCGCTTAAACATGACAAGTAATTTCCTACTGAATTTATGCGAGCCTTCTAATACACTCTGCAGATTTGCGCTAACCCCCATATTTTTGGAGTTAGAGGGGGCCATCGATGGCCTCCTGTGGGGTGAAGGTGGCGCCGGACCCCCGGTGGGGCCCGGGATATTTTTTCAGGGACCTGCTGAAACCACATATAAGCGAAGGATGGTGTATAATTACAATCGCAAAACTGGACAGAGTTTGTATTCACAGATGGCTTCGTGAATACCGTTCGTTAATGTGTAGTGTTGACTCCCTGGTAGATGCTGCTTAAAAGCACTGCAAAGCAACGCTGACGAAAAATCTGAGCTACCTAGTGGCTCGAGCTCAGTACCAATCATTTATGAGCCTGGCTCTTTACCGATTCAGCTAACCGGGTTCCGAGCATTGCGCGCGGGCAAGGTCAGGTATCCATGGCAATGTGTCCTCAATTAATGAGCTAACGCATTCTGCTGAGAAATTGAGCCACCAAATAGCGGTCGTTTCGTTCGCGGTTAAAAAGTTTCCGGTAGTCCCGCCATAAGTGTTCGCCCACATAAGCGGCAGGTTTTGGCGATCACACCCTGTCGTTGCCATCCACCGCAGCACTACGGTAGCTTCGCTGGCCGGTGGGAGGAAAACTGCTAAATATGCAATTGACGTCCATTCGAATGCCTTTTTGCACAAAACTATAATTAATTCCTAGGTTAACCGTACGAGTTAGAATTATGTAGACTTGAACGGATTAGCTAGTGTCAGATCTTTGTAGCGTGATTGGGGGAGAGGAAAACAAAATTTGCGAAAGTTGTTTTATAACAAAATGCTTTGGGGAATACTTCTTTGGCTTTTGGATTTCTCTTCCTAAATTCAAATGTGCGGGTAAGACTGCGTTATTCATTCTAAACAGTCGCGATAATATTCCAGTACCTATTGTTTCGATATTACTGATAATTATTATTTTGTTTGACCTGCCAAATCGAATCGGATTTCAGATAGGCTTTTATGTCACACTTCATGGTTTCAAAGTTTAAGGTTTGTCGCGACCATTGATTGGTGAGTGGTGATTTCTCAGCCGCTGGCTGCGGACAAACAGATGCCTTTCAACAATCGCTAGCCCCCTGTGGTCAGCCGGACTACCCTAGACAAGGATTAATTGATATCGGGCTCTCCTTGTTTAGTTGTGGGCCCCTGCTGCAAATTTCGGCCCTTAAGTAATATCGGGCCCCCAGATTGATTGCTGCCCATGTAGCCAGGCGGGCAAGTCCATAACAACCTCACGGACTCGTCCGGCGAACTTTCGACGTGTCGCTTCCTTCGTTCACTGACCATCAGCTAACCAGAGCCAAATCATGATTTCGACTCCTTCAAATCCCACCAACCTCACCCATTTGCTGCCCTTCTTCAAGCCGCGGAACCCAACTCCTCAATTGTTTCAGTACCTGCCGCTCCTGCTCCGCTGTAAGTGTTGGCCACGCTCAGTTTCCGCTCTGTGATTCCCGGCTAGGTCCAAATTCTGCCCTTATTAGCCAGGTAGCACCAAATGCTCACATATCTGAACACTTACCAGCCTGAAATTTTGCCCTAATTGACTCTTACTGCTCACAGTTGAGCAGAATTTAGCTTCGAATGTCATCCTAGTTGTGGTAAAAATAATTACTTGGGTTTAACGACGCACTAGCTGCTCGTGTTATAAAGTGTTGCCAACTCTCACTCGGTTGGGGGGGATTTGGGGCATCAGATCAAGTTATTCAGAGACTGCTGGGACATGAACCCGGGACCTGTGGCTCAAGAGGCAGGCTTTCTACTACCAAGCCACGCAACCCCCCCCCACCCCACCCCGCTCTCTTTGTCGTGGTACTGATTCCAGACGCGCTCTTATGTAAGACGTATACGGCTAGAGAGTATTGAGTTCAAGTACCCTCCTCCTACCAAGTGCCAATAGACCAAATTGTCACCGCTCTGAAGTCGGGAGAGATCTAAAAGCCGCCCACAATAGTCGACCGAGCCCAAATGCTCTCGTATTCTAGCACTGGCCAACTTCAAACTCGGCCTCAAGTTGGGTACTGGCAACTTACAGGCCCCCATTGCTACTGATTCAATGTGTTGTTCAGGCAACATGTTAAGTACTGGATCAATATACCGCCCCTATTGGAGAGATTGCCCATTGGGGGAGGGGCTTTCCCGTAGGGGGGACCATCCGGATCAGAGGGGTGCAAGTTTTGGCCGACAAAACCTATCAGGTGGGCGCCAACTTGTGCATCCTGGGAGGGGGTTTGGAGACGACATGCGCCATCGACACTTTAGGGGACACCGTGGCCATTTCAGGGGGCGCCGAGGGTTGATCGGGGGGCAACTGCCCCCATTGTTCCCCCACTTCTCCCTGGATCCGCCTATGGTCCCGAATCGAATAAATTTGTGTGTCTTTTCACCACCCAACACGGAGCAAAACAGCACGTGCTTCACTCTTCTGGTAGATTATCTGGGTGTATCTCGGCAGCGCTGTCTATTAGTCCTCTCTCTCTGTAACTCGTCCGACGGTTAAGCCTTACTTTTATGTAAGTCTCTCCCCTCCTTCCCTCGGTTACCTTCTTGCCAGCCCCCAGTCTTCCCCACGCAGCAGAAACCCACATCGCGACAATTCTGACTTCAGCGAACCCGGCCGCCGGCTAGCCCCTGTGCTGTCTCTGCCACCGTCTTGCCTGTACCGAAGAGCAGCCTCGGATGGTGGAGTAGATAATTAAACCAGCAGAGGGAAAAACACAGTTTGGAATGTTCGAGAAATATAATGTTAACACGTATTATTAGTTCATGGCTTAAAACTCCATCATTCTTATATATAAATTTTGGCTGAATTTCTTGCAATACAAGTGAACGCGCCTCCACCAATCAGCGACCGCCATCCGCTGGCTGCCGATTGCCTGCGGGGCACAGAGGTTAGAGAGGTCACACTGAGCAGCGCTGACGCCGAGTTCAAGCATCGGTGGGGAGGGGTTGCGAGGCGGATTATGAAACCTACATGCGTGTGTTGAGAAAAGTGGTGGTTATGCCTTCTGTTAGTCTGAGGGAGAGGGATAGTTGTACGAGATATTCTGTGCAAGTGAGTGGATGCCTTGGTTAGGCATTTGTGCAATGTGTGGTGTCCATATCACTGGACAGAGTTTGGTTTGATGTGCTTGAACAGGCACCGATTTCAATTCTAGAGTATTTTTGGCAACAGGGTACATGATGCTACTTTTCAAGACTTCTCAGTTGAGGCACACTCATTGGAAATACAACACACACGGTACATGTGACAAACACGCCTAGCTGACATTTGATGCATACGCAACACTGAAAGTTTAGGTCGCTGAAATAATAACATGAAGCGGAGGGATAAGTAATTTTGATCCTGTAAACAAGAAGGGTCCCAGGCAAATCACAGGGCTTACGAGGCAGCTAACTGAGTAGGTATGTATTTTTTAATGCCATGAACATCACTGTATTCCTTGAGCATGGGTCATTCCCCATCACATACTTTCGATGCCGCCGCCACCCGACCTCCCGGTATTCAAAAGCCACTGTGTTCTGCCGTCTAACTGTGATTTCCGATTTTCTATTTTTATGCTTAAAAATTGGTTTGTATGCTACGATGCTCTACCATTTGTCTCCCGGGTGATGTTGTGATGTTGCGTTCCCCATTATTGTTTATTATCATAATTAGTTACCATTACCATCATTATTAACAGTCCTGTACCGTTATTGGATCAAGACGTTCAACACCCAGCTTTCAAATTATTCCTCATTTAGTGGAGCTGAGGCAGTGAGTGACGTCACAAGTCGTGTCAAGCATTGAAAAAATTATGAATCCTAGAAAAATACTTATGTTGATTTTAAGGCGAACATTTTCTAAATGAACAAACTTTGTTACCAGGATGGGCGAGGACACTAATGATACATCAAGTAACGTTAAATGAATTATTTTGAACGGCTTAATTTTTTCGGCTACATCTTTCAGCATGTTCAAAATGTTAAGCGATTTCATTGCAAAAGCTTTATATCACGGCACATATCAGTGGAAGCGGTAGCTGAACGGCTTCGAATGGTGATGAACTGTTGCTCGGACCTTAACCCCTGCCCCGGTGGGTGGGAGTGTTTGAACACCCAACCCCTCGGCCTTTTCCCAACGAGACCAGAAAACGGCGGCGCGAAGCGCCGCTGTACCTAGCACACCTTATCCCTGATTGTTTCCGCAATTGTTTTGAAAGTATTGAGCTTGGTTCATCTCAGGGCAGTTCAGGGTTAAGTGACCTCACCACCAAAAAACAGAAAAACAGGAATCGGTAAAAAATGGTTCTATTGCTGTACATAAGCCATAGAATACCTACCTATTTTCCAAATGGTAGCATCTTAGGTCACTCTCCAGGGTAATATTGTAAGTTTGAACCTGTTACCTTGAGAGGTCATCTGAGACTGCTTAAGCAAGTTTTCAATAACTGCAGAAAATGATGATAGAGCCTTTATTTTGGTACCACGTCGCCCGGAGTATCATTGCGAGTCAACTAATTTGCATATTTACAATTTTAAAACAAATGGTGACCTTAAACTGACCCTAAATCTGGTCGTTCTTAGTGTTTGTTGCCTAATATGGTCATATTATACATCATTCGATTCGCTGTAATGAGAGGAAGCAAATCACTCCTAAAAATACACTCTAGCTCAATTCAGTCAGACGGTAGAGCTAAGAACCCCTTCTCTAAGCTGTCACTTTTTTTACCTGTCATGACCTCAATACTGACTTAAGCCAAAAATTAACCGATATAGTTTCTTCACTATTTCGTATGGGCTATTCGCCCGCTTTCGCGTTTTTCGCAATTCCGCATAGGAGCCGAGATCCAGGGGGTGTTGGAACCCAGTCACCCACTGGGGCGAAGGTGGTGGGGAGGCCCACTGGGGCGGTGTTAATGAGCGGTGCTATGGAGGGGTGTGAACTTATATTTCTTTGGGGTGCCGGGGCACCCGCAGTGCAATATCGAGTTAGTGTTAGAATATCCTTAAATTTTTATTGTTTATCACTTTCAGGATCCAAATCGAACTGCGGGATGGCTAAAACACAGATACATTGTGCTGCCCTCTTTTTTATGGTACATATCTACGTTTTTGATTTGGACACCCCAATGGTTTTCGGAAATACACACCCCTGCATAAATCTGATAGATTTCCTTAGCTAGTCCTAATGTTTTTTCCATGACGTATACAATTACATCAGGAGAAGAAGTGCGCAGACAATTTTACACGTCACTGAATGTACGTTTTGGAAAGGTCGGGACGTAAAGGGGAAACAGCTTGATAATATATCCTTATCAACCAGTTTTTACAGATGATTTTAAATAAAAATCAATTATATCTTTAGATTCAAATTTTAAGAACGACGTACTTTCAAAATACATTTCTGTAAAGAAAGTGAATATAATTGTGCGGCACACAGTAATCGACATTATACAGTGATTGACAGCGATTGGCAGTGATTGACATGGTTGACATGACTGAGAGATCATTCAGCAGAAACTCTACTTGGTGCAGACAGAAATGCCTCTGCGCTCATACAAACCATAAACAAATCGAGAGACGGACAGTAAGGGGAGAATCCCCTCTCTGATCGACCTTCAACGCCCCTTAAATGGTCACGGCCCTCGCCCTGAAAAGTCGATGGGGGCCCCTGAAATGTCGTTTCCCTCCCCCAGTGTGGAAGTAGTTACCCCTCCACCAGAGATTTGTCGCCCATCTGATAGGTTTTCCGTCCAAAACGGGTGCCCACTGATCTAGATGGCGCCCTAACTATGTGCCCCCCACACTCCCCTCCACCCATCGGCAATCCTGGATCCGTCTATGATACAAACAATAACAAGAATGCCATATAGTCGAATGCCTACACGCATAAATAACTTCATTTACGTAGGGACTCTGGAAATTTATGATGGGAAGCAAGGATGGGTATTCGGGTAAGGGTGGGGGTCAGGACCATCCAGAACCCCCCTCCCCGGGTTGAAAAGAGATCTCCAGCCTTGAACAAATTTTGCTGTGCATATTCTTGTAAAAGTAGACTTTGGAAAAAATTTTAAAGAAAGCATTTGAATGGTTGCCAGTAGAAATCTGATTTTGAAGAGAATTAAGCAGACCTGGTAAGACTAGCTGGTCTAACCCGGTGATTTATGAGTACTTTGGTGCTTAGTAATTCATTTCCGACGATCTGAAGCTGAAAATTCCTCTTTAAGCATGATTTCTGAAGTTAAATCCTACTTTCTAGGTGGGACACATTAATCGCATTTCCGTACTTTCTGCAAAGCTAAATCATATCGATACCGATATAATTATTGGTCTTGAAAGAGTCTGCACAAAAACCTCTAGTTGCTTTCCATGCTATCTGGCATACCCAGGTTCGGGTTCTATGCCACTTGGACTACGTGCTAAACGCCGCATTATCATTTCCCTTTTCCTGATAGTGCCTAGTGAGTGGCTGTTCCCGACCTTCTTGGAGAAGTGCAAGAGATTTTGGTATCATCGATTTGTTTGGTCAGAATATATTCAATATAACCATTAAAGTTTAATGTAACGCATGCGTCATAATTAGTCCAGGCCACGTCCAAGTAGTTTGATAAATATGTTTTCCTGCGGAAGCCTCCGGAGGTTTAGGTGAAATAACCCCCAATCCCTCAAGTACTTTTTGTGTTGCCATCTATTCTAGTGTAGCTAAACCTCGAATTGAAGTCTTGCTATACTACAGCCCACACTTTTGTATTTTACGTATTGATTACTTACCTGATTCTGATGAAGGCTGCGCCCAAATATATAATCCCAGTGTATTAGGTCCATTTCGCATCCAGAATTCGAGGAGGCAGGCTATTAAATATCACATCAGCTTATAATCGTGATCTTTGCCTCAGCAGTCCGAAATCGATCAATGTTTATTTAAGCCATTATTCATTTCTTTAATAAGCAGTTCAGTATTTTGCTTTGGTTTCTTGCAAATTTCCCTAGCTAGATATTTTTATAACCTTGATAGCCTTCTTTGACTTTAAAGATATTGGCTAAGACAACAAAACTTGACTGTAAAATACATTATCACAGCCCCTACAAAAAAACCAGGTAGACGCTTTTCTAACTTTTTTCGTTTTTAAAGTTTGAGTTACCAAACCGAGATTTCACATTTGTATTCACATGTTTCCAAAACAATAAATCTACTCGCGTCTGCGGTTTTTTTAAAGCAGGGCGAAGATGGCGTCACGCTGCTGTAGGTGAAGTAGCTGACTACTATACGTCACGCTACCAAACGAGGTCAAATGAAGTCACATCAAAATATTTAAAGTGCCTGTAAAATGTATACACAAAAGATAATTATTTAAGATTCATGTCAATAAAGCTACAGAGTACAATGACGTAGGGTAGCAAGATGATCTATATCTATAGAACCAGGATTCATGTAAAGGGCACCCTCTCAACAGAAAGGCATGGTAAAAATGATCTGGTTCCATGACTTCGCAAAGAATGGAGACATAGAATATAGTTTGCTATGTATTTTTGCATTTTCATTGAGTTAGAACTTAACGAATGACGCAACGTCTGTCAAGGGCCCGCATTTTCATTCCAATCAATACAGTAGGCATACAATATGACCCCTATCCACTCTGACCTGACCTTACGTCAGGTCAATTTTCAAATTTGGCCTGATCTTGTCCCATAGGTACACTATGCATAAAAATATCCATTACATCTTACCTAAGTTGTATTTGGTCTCCTGTGACCTCAAGGTATGTACATACATGTGAGTAAAACAAGTTCAAGGGATGTTTTCATTAGATATGCAGACAGGTCAGCTAACGCCAGGTCCTGATTTTTGCTTCCGGGTGAGAGCCCCCCTCCCCCCGCGGGCCAGGAAATGCGGCTCAGACTCGCGAACCAGCTTGGGGCAGGAGATGCCGAAGAAATCACCAAATGTGACGCAAAATATTTTCTGGCCATTTTTGGCCTCGGGATATGTGTGATATCTTACTGGTTTTAATAATGTGTGCTTATTTTCTTTGTGGTAAAATATTCCAGACAAGCCCGAAATCTTGGAAACACCACAATTTTTTCAGCATTTGCCCTTCATTCAGGCCTTTAAGAGATCAGTCATACGAACAACGTACCAATCAGTTTCTGTCTAAGAAAATATTATTGCGGTTGTCTGCCCAAGGCCTACCAAAAATAATCGCTTATGCTACTTGGTAGCTTATAAGCAGCACGAAAGGCAAATTTCTTTTTTGCCAGATGCTGAATAATGAGGCACTTGCAGATATCAAGAGACGTCGAGAGAATTAACGTTTGATCCAAGCAGACATTTTATCCACTGTGGGCTCAGACTCCCTGCCGTACAACAGCTGCAGCACAAACTTGGGCCATTTGTTCTGGTCGAGGAACTAGTGACGTCATCACCCGTTGTCAGCAGACGACTATGACGTGACACAGTAGGGTTGGGGCCAACATGTGTCCACACCCGGTGGACCGATACTAGGGTCCTATATGCCGCCCAATCTCAGTCGCTGATACACTATCTAGCGGGTCGAACCATTGACAGGTCGTTTTGAAAATGTATTGCACAGGCAAAGGCCACCGGCGGTAAGGCCTAGGTAGCTTAGTCAACAGGACATTGAACTTAGAATCTGGAACCCACTGGTTAGAGTCTAACCGGAGGCAGGTTTTAAAGATTCACCTTGTTGCTCATTGTTGATTCGGTGCTTATAGACAAAAGTTGACGCCAGTTGCAGCCGAGTTCAACAAATGAAATATTCTGCATTCATAACGGAGGGTATACGCGATTTACCCAAATATTATTTGTACCACGAAATATATACATTGTACACAATGCAATGCCAACTAAAATAATACTTTAAACTGGAATACTTTATAGCTTGAGCTCTTACCACTAGAAATCGGACATTTAGTGAGGTCATGAATGTAGACATGGTGACGTATGTAACGCATTAGCAACTTGACAGTTCCAATGCTAAGCTTAATTTTGCTTAAACTGCAACCCAGCTGTATTAGTAGTGTAGGGCTAGATTTAACTTAATTTTTGAAATAAAAGGCGATCTAAGCTTGACGTTTACTCCAAATGCTGCTCAGTCTCATAGGTGAGTGTCGCTACCACATTTTTTAAACCATTACCTTTACTTCGGCTACTTTAGCTAGTTATACCTGCTACTGCTTCTTCGGCTTCCTTTGCTAGCTGAAACCACAACCACTCCTCTGCTAGCTGGAACCACTACCACAGGGTAGTGGCTTCAGATGTTCATATCCAGGGGTGGAAGACCCATCAACTCGCCAACCAGGGATAGTGACAGACCCTGAACATTGAAACCATGAAGTGGGACAGAAAGTACGTATGCAAAACCCGGACAATTCCAGCCGGTTAAATAAAAGAAAGCTCACAGGGAAGCTCCAAAGAAAAATACTCACCCTAAACAGGGTAGTCCCCAGGGTTAACTAGTCTCGAAGTTTTTCCTACGCTAATCATGCTACATAGAGCTGTTACTGCATTCTCCGTTCATGTTTTTAAAATTGTAACTTCTACGATTAACCTGGATAAAACACAGATAAGACTCCATGACCAGTAGGCATTTCAATGGACACCAGTTGCATATTTAGTAGATCTGTCCCTCACCGGCAGGAAACCCTACTACAGTGCAGCGTGTAGGGTATAACAATATATAACTCTCAGCGCGAGTGTTGCGGGGTACTGGTGGTTCAGTTGATAGAGCGTTAGATTCAAAAATGACGGACTGTGGGTTTGATTTCCGGACAGCTTAGATCTCTATCTTACGTCAGTGCCGTTTTGCAGTGTTTCTGGCAGCCTTTACAAAGCAGCCTTTACAAAGAAAAGTTACGTATATGTGTGATGCTCAGCAAGCCTCGTTGCGAATGCAGGAGTATTATTGCCTTGTTGTTTTGTATCAATGTAGGTACCATGTGTCGCATTATGTGTACTTCAGTAATTGCCTGTATTTAAGACTTAATGATAGCTTTCGGTGTTAAAAATTTAGTTGGTGACAGGTTTGAGGTTTTTTTCCTTCCTTGAAGACTACCACTTTTACAAGACGTTCATTCTCTCTCTCTCTCTCTATCTATCTATCTATCTATCTATCTATCTCTCTCTCTCTCCTGCTCTTTCGCTCTCTCGCTCTCTCTTCCCACAAATATTCTGCATCTATATTATAATTTTGAACTAGCTTTGATGTTCTATCCAACATCAGATATTGTTAAGATGTCTGACAGTTTACCTATATTTTCATGCTAAGCAGGTTTCCAGTAAGATATATACATATAAGCTTGGTCAAATTTAAATAATGATTCACGTTCAGGACGTTTTTAATAGGTTATCAAAGGTTATGAAAGGTGTCTGTTGGGCGGTACCTTTTTTGTCAGCCTTCCTGTTGTTCGTATATAACATGACACCGTCAGCAGCCAGCGCTTCGGGAGCGGTTTGCAGCAGCACAGCTGCACTTGTGTTGGAGATAGAGGCGCCTCCTAGACGCACAACAAGGTCTGCTGCTCTCTGGAGAAGCTTTGCTGAAAGCTAGCTAACGCAGTTTGGCGAGGCTGGCTGGGCCTCAGCGCTATTCAGCGGCTGCTAGCGGGCTGTCGGCCGGTGGCTGGGAGGCAGCCGTCACCGCCGTTGCCTGGACGACCCGGGACGGCCTGCCGACACCGCTGCCACCGTTATTGACGTGCACGGGAGAGCGGCAGCGCCGGCAGCCCAGCCGCGCACAGCATCTTTACAGCGGAGGTGGCCGGCTCAGCTCAGCTCGTGCAGTTAACGTGTCAGCTACGATGTAGGCAATGTTAGACAGAGTTGTGCGGCTCACGAGTCAGAGTCGGAGTTTAGCTCAAATTCCGACTCATTCGACTCTGAGTTGAGTTGAGTTGAGCCGAAAAAAATTGACAAGAGAGTTGAGTTGAGCTGAGTCGGTTCACAACACGTCATTGAGTTGAGTTGAGTTGAGTTGTGAAGTCAGTGAGTCAAATGAGTTGACAAAGTTGGCTCAACAGGTAAACATGATGTCAAGTAAAAGTGTTTGAATTTGCCTTCCTTTTGCAAACCTCTTTTAACCTCCTTTAAATACCTTTTCCCTCCAGAATTTCGATTGTTTAAATCAAAGTATCAATTTGTTTCAATTGCTTATTTTAAAGGCCCATCCGGTCTGAATAAATCCCTAGGCTCAAATAATACATATGCTCGCAAAATTTGACAGGTTCTTACTTGCGTTTTTCATAATCCAAGCATGCTGTTTTTCAGGTATCAATGGCATGACTCGATGCTGTTACAAACAACACGCCACCCTGACATGCCTCCAGATTAAGGCATGATCTAATCTCCGCAATCTTTATTTATTTATCCATTTATTTATTCAGATATATCACCAACGGGCTTACTCACTGACAGGTAATTCATTAGGTGCTTAAAACAATAATCATATTTACACGAGATGCGCCCACCAGCTAAGAACCTGCGAATTCAGCAGAAACAGTAAAATCATGATAAGAATATATCTAATGCATAAGAGGTGAAAGATAAAAGTATGCACGAGTATGCAGTGATGTGTAACCCATACCCAGATGTAATAGCTAAAAAGTGTTAAAAACGCGAAAACGTGAAAAAAATGAAAGGTGAGAGTTGGCGACGCTATTTAACCTCTGCCGTTGGTGTGACGTTAAACTTTGCTCGGCTGGTTTTGATTACCCCCCCCTCGTTTCTCCTCTTAATTTTTTTCCGAGGTGATAGGAAGACAGCGTGGTGCAGCGCCACTGTACGTGGTGGCCATTGCTGTACCTCGGATATTTTACCATTCATAACACATAATTAATTCATATAATTCATAATTGTCATAAACACATGATTAAGATTAACAATACCTGGTAAAAACATCAAGTATCAAAATATATGGTGATAGCCACCTTTGCTTTGACGGGCGGGGGTACCCGCCCCTAAGATCTCAAGAACCACGCAGGATAGCGAAAAACTATAAACGCTGTTGGGTAGCCCATCCACCACTCTATCAAAAAATATTTCAACAATTTTTTGCCAAGTCACATTTAATGGCAATATGGGTCAATTTCATTTCATTGCAACAAGTAAAGCTGGAGAAAAACAATTTAAGCCATTGGAATTCTGGTAGCAAGCCAAATCGAATGATATGTAATACTCACTAGGTCAAAATTAGTTCAAAAATGGCATTTGACCTGACCTGAGGTCAGGTCAAGGTCAAATTAGGTCAAAAATAACATAATTAGAACCCTGAAGAAGAGGTCAATTTCATGAAGTTAACACGCGCACTGGAGAGGGGGCCTCGGAGGCCCCCCCACCTGTTTTTCCAAGGTGGCCGGAGAACCGCTTGTAGCCGAAAAACGAAACGTGGCCACATTTAACAGAATTTAATAGCACGTCGATTGGTGAAGACTTTTTGAAAATCGGCCGAAAATTTTTTGACTTATAGGCTTTCAAAGTCAGACCTGCATTTTGAGATCGCCGTAAACGCGCGGTCGGACCAGTTAGCTTGCATCGAAGACCGAGTGGTGACGTCATAACGTCATATAAATGGGACTATATGTCAAGGTCACTTCACATGAAAGTCAAGGTCAAGGTTAAAGGTCACAGGTCAAGGTCATATCTGTTCTTTCAAGGTCACTGACCATTGTGCGTCCGGCCAAATGACGTTACCCCGTCTGACATATATTATGCTATGACGTCATCGGTAGGGTACCCCAATACAAAGTTCAAGGTCAAAGGTCAAGGTCAAAGGTCATTGGGAAAGGTCAATCCTCATTTCCCGCCAAACAGTGGCCACAGTGTTAGTCAAAGTGTAAATAATAAGTAGTATACCATATGGTGACCTTAGAGGTCAATGACCTTGAATGACCTTGACCCAAAAGTTGTGAGGAAGCCCCTTTGAGACCTCTTCTCTATGGACCTTGTCCGCCTTTAGCTTATTCCCGCCATTTTCCTGCATAATCACAGCATTTACCAATCGATCCCAGCATGGTCAAAATTTGACATTTACGACCTCGTTTGACCTTGAAGATATTGACCTAGGTCAATGAAAATTTGTCATCATGTAGATCACCATATCCCCCACCCACCTACCAAGCGGCTTTTTTCTAACCCTCTTAGTTTCTGAGATCTTAGGAGGGGCCTACCAGGCCCCCTCCAGTGCGCGTTAGTGCCAGACCCCCTCCAGTGCGGGTGTTAAACGCTTTATAACCATCCATTATTAAGTTATCTAGTTGAAACAATTTTTCCCATGTATTTCCAATGGAGAGTTCTTGGCTCGTACCTGGCCTTAGATCATCGATTTTATAAGTACCAGAACACATTTTAGAGAGCCTAGTGGGCCCATTATGTGATATAAGTTTTAATCGGATAAGTTGACCCTGTTCTGACTTATGCTATCTTAAACTTTTTTGAGGTCAGGTCAGTTGACCTGAACTGGTGACCTTACCTGTGATGACCTAACCTTAAAATTTGTAGAAATTTGTAAAAAAGATCAGGGAAAAGGCATACCAAGTACGGCGGCTTTGGGGGCGCGGTAGTGGCGTGGTCAGCGCGGTAGTGGCGTGGTCAGCGCAGCTGGCTTCCACGCGGCCGACCCGGGTTCAAGGCCCGGCGGCTTCCCTGAACAAGGAGCAAGCTGGCTCCCAAGAAACCCTTCCAACAGGGGAAAGAGTTGGCGACGCCATATGACCCTGGCAGTTGGTGCGTCGATAAGCCCCAATAATTATTATTATTACGGCGGCTTTTGTACTATCTACGAAAAACCCGAGGGGGCGGGTACCCGTCCCCCGTCAGTGCGCGTGTTAATAGCTTCTGTTGGGCCTGCCTTCACACTAGGTAGTTCCTGGCTCCTGACTATCATCCGGCCTCTTCAAGCGTACTCTGAGGAGCTTCACCACCTTAACCGATCCGAATCGAAAGCGTGAATAAAGATTTCAATCAATAAATTTATCTGTATTGTATTCATTTCTGCATTTCCCCACACCACGTCTTAACCTTTTTGTTTGTTTTCTTTTCATTTTTAGGGCTTAGGTGTTTTAGTTTCTGGACTTTGGCATATTTTGCCTTCTTGGGCTGACTTCGTCTTAGACTTAACAATAAATGTATATGTATTGTATTCATTTCTGCATTTTCCAACACTGCGTCTTAACCTTTTTGTTTGTTTTTCTTTCTTTCTTTTAGGGCTTATGTGTTTTAGTTCCTGGACTCTGGCATCTTTTGCCTTTTTGGGCTGACTTCGTCTTAGACTTTAGCTTTTTTGGCCGATGGTTTTTTTTTGGGTGGGTGTTAAGTCTTTTAGCGTTTTTACTGTCTTCTGTCTTATCATATTTTTAGGGTCCAAGATCACTCCCACGACACAGAACAATAAATTCAACGGGGAGGTACCTAACGGCTAGGTAAGACTAAGAATAATATTGCAACATGCGTAAGGCATAATCAAGCGCTAAATGTGAAGTGTTTGATAAGCTTATAGTAAGGGTTTTGGATAAATCAAGCATTCGTCATCTGTTTGACGTCGTGAAATTATCGGGCAAAGTCACAAAATGGGTCAAATAAAAACATTCAGACATTTTTCCTGTCCATCATTCTCTTCCCATTTCTCCTGGCGTTTTCTGTGGCACATTATGTCGATCGGTGTCTGATCGCGGCCGTTCTCCGACAGTTTTATGCTGTGATGGGCTATTCCATGTCCTCGTCGGGCCGTGCCACCGCGGTGCCTTGTCAGCGCTGACGCCCACCAGACGGCCGCGCCGTGCCAATGCACTATCTGCACCCTATTGATAGCCGCCCCCTCCCCCTCCTCATCAGCGAGAGGGGAGGGCGAGGGGGCGGCACGCAGACCAGCACTGTCAGCCACCTCTGAGGCCGCGGGGGGCCGGCACGGCCTGGCGGTGCCCGGCGGGGACGACTAATCGGGCCGCGCCGTGCCGGACCGTCCCAACCTCCCCTGGCCCGCGCTGCCGCCGCCCGAGACTGGGTGGTACCCAGACACAACGCGTGCGAGCCGGGACTAACTCTCCCCTCTGGCGCGGACCGGGGAGTGACGATCCGCGGGCCGCAGTGGCACGGAAGCCCAACGCTCGACCCGCCAGCGCCGCTCGCGGCGTCTTTGCCGCTGAGTGCGCTTCGATGTTGCCTCTGACGACTTGCAAGCGAAGCCGAGGCACTTGAGCTTTGCAGCACGTGGATAAATGGGTTTCAATCGCAGCTTGAGACCATAAGATCGCATTCTCAATGGCTTCGAGATTGCTGGCTGAGCTGTTCGGTAATGTAGCCATATTCGCCGATGATGTTGATCGTACAGCGCGAGGAAAATGGCTAATTCAGGACCCACTTCAGTTGGGCGCTCTGGCAATGTAATTGCTTAGTGGCACTTCCATCGCAGCATGACTGTAGTAAAGCTATGCAAGAAGTGCCACTAGAGAATGTCTGAATCGCAGTGTCGCTGAGTGAACCAGACATAGTTCTCGAGAATGTATCTGGGGTAAATGGGACTAGATCCAACAAAGTGCATTGGGAGCAGGACAACAGATAAAAAGAGGAGGAGAGAGGTTGAGAGACAATAGAAAGAGAGCGATGAGAGAGAGAGAGGAAGAGGGAGAGAGATAGAGAGACTGCAGAGGCAGAAGATCTAAACATGCTGGCTTTGTGAGTGACCATCTGCCGGTGACATTGCTTCATATATTTTCCCTGAGTTTGATCAAAGAAGTAGATTAGGACGCCATCGCTGGAAGAAATGCACAATTAAATGTAGATGACCAATCTGCTCTGTTGCGGACAGGGCGCCTTATGAGGATGTGTCAGCATCTCTGCGAAGTATTGGTTTGCCCAAGGCTGACTGGGTCCGATTGGCCGAGGGGCGGACACGCGGCGCCGTATCCGCCAGACACCGGCTGACACAGCCCCCTGCCCGGGCCGTTTTTGCGGCCCGCCGGTGACCTGCCGTGATGGGGGCGCCGGCGCGTCGCTGGCGGTGGTGCCAGCCGCCCCCGTGCCGCCGCCGTCGCCGCTGCTGCCGCCGCCGCCGCCACTACTGAGGCCCGACGTGGATCCATTCTAATTACTGAGCGGTGTAGAGAGCGCGCCGTGACACCGACACGAGAGTCGACACGGCGCCACGTCACACTGCCGCCGTCACAGAGGCCAGTCACGGGCTGCCCCGCCCCCACCCCCGGGCCGCTCCCTCACTCGGACGCTGCCGGATATGATTCACAAACACCCACACGCATCCTCCGTACTCCAAACCTGTTGTACTCCATACAGTGATTCACCCACCAGACCCGTAACACTGTTTTAACTCATGCCCTTACACTGGGCTATTGCAACTCCATTTGTTATTTTTTCTTAAAATGTGGCTTAGTAGGGGTTAGTGTGCGCGTTACACCACTTTGCATGGTTTATGGGACATTCATTGTGAATATTTTGAGAAAAAAACTTAGGTCCGACTTACATCAGGTCCTAGGGCTATGATGTCATTTCTGGAAGCCTGCAAGGCAGGTTTTTTAGCATCGTGTTGTGCTCCTCCGCACGTAGCTTGGATGTAAGGCATACTTTGATCTCATTTGACCGTCTGCGATTTTAAACCTTTTCCTATTAGGCTCCCGGCTAACCCTATTTCTGTAAATGGGGGATTCCTCCCCCGTAAGATCTCAAAATCTATTCTTTTGATTTCAACAAACCAAAATTCATTCGGTTTGTCTCACGCTAAACGCTCTTTTGCAAAAAGGATATTACAGAATTTTGAAAATTGTGGGCAAGAGCGTGCAAAAAGTTTATTTTTAACTGCTTTATAGATTCACCTCGTGGCTTCACTATAATTGTTCGCTCCGTTGTTTGACTTTCACATAACTAGTACGCATTGACAGATGATTGAAGCAAAATATTTTATATATTTTGGGTTGCAAGAAAATGCAAAAAATCAATGGTGGGCCCAGGGTCAGAACTATATGGTTGAATATAAACACTTAAAAAATTTTCTGTTGCATAGATTTGCGAATGTCAAATACTGCGTGATATCTTTGAACTTGAGATAAATTCTGAATACCAAAAAAGATAATCAGAGGTGAATGCAAGAAAGGAAAATAGTGGGTAGGATGTACATATATTGCCAATGTCTAAAATGCATGTTCATATGTTCCTCAAGGATTGATACTTTTCAGGCTGCCTAACCTTTATTTACCTGTGCCAAACCTGGGGGAGGGGTCCGAATGATCTTGCCTCCTTGATCCGCCTATGGCTGAATTTTTATGTGATCTTGGAACCAAATGCATGCCCAAAATAATGTTCCCATTCATTGCACTTAGCACATTAAAATACGCGTGCACACGCGTGAAACCTCCTTAATCACAATACCTGGGGATGCCTATGACATCTTACTATCTTATAAGATAGGATTAGAGTATGGTATATACACTTTTATTCCTCCTGGTTGTCCTGTAAACAGTCTACTCACCTTGCAACAGCACATTCTAATTACAATTGAACCACCCCCCATTCTTAGTTGTTGTAACCACTTCTGTAAAAATAGTTAGATAAAAATGTATTGTCTTAGAAAGTTATCATCTGAAATCGAAATCATAATATTTCAGTCTTCTAACTGCTCTCAATATTGTTAAGGACAGCTTTGTTGCAAGAAGAACGCACCGTACACGGTGATGCTCGATTTGCGAATAGATCGTCTCTAAATACCAGGCCATAGCTCTACCCCTGGTAAAGATATAATCTCAAATATTTCAGGGCAAATTTTGTTTCAGGAAAATTCACAAGTTTTAACACGCGCATTGACGGGGGTATGAGCCACCTTCGCTTTGAAGGGGGTTAGTACCCCCTAAGAACTCATGAACCACGCTAGGTAGCGAAAAACGGTAAAGGCGTTGGGTAGCCTATCCACTTCTCCATCGAAAATATTTGAACCATTTTCTTGTCAGGTCATATTTAAGGTCACTAGAGGTCAAAACGTGCCGTCATAGGGATAACATGTACATGCAGGTTTTCGGTCATTACATCTGAAGGAGTAAAGATAGAGCAAAAAAATTAAATTAGATGAATCCTCGCAGCAAGCCGAATCGAATGATATATAATGTGACCTTGCTAGGTCAAATAGGAGATTTGACCTAGCCTGAGGTCAGGTTAACACGCGCATTGACGGGGGGCGGGTACCCGCCCCCTCTCGGGTTTTTCGGAGACAGTAGAAAAACAGCGGCGCGTAGCACCGCCGTACTTAGTATACCTTTTCCCTCATCATTTTTACAACTTCTGTGAAAATTTTAAGGTTAGGTCATCTCAGGTCAGGTCACCAGTACAGGTCAAGCGACCCGACCTCAAAAAACGTTTAAGATAGCATAAGTCGGAGCAGAGTAAACTTATCCGATTGAAACTCATATCACATAATGGCCCCACCGAGTTCTCTAAAATATGTTCCGGTATTTTTGATATCGATGACCTAAGGTCAGGTACGAGGTATGACCTCTCCATTGAAATACATGGTAAAAATGGTTTCTACGGAATAACTCAGTAACGGATGGTGATAGAGCATTTATTTTAGCTGCATTAGACTTGCCTGGTCTTTGCAGTTCTAATGATATGCATTTTATATAATTTTACCCTGACCTGACCTCAGGTCAGGTCAATTCCTTGATTTGACCTAGCAAGGTCAAATTATATATCATTCGATTCGGCTTGCTAAGAGGATTCATACAGTTCAAGTCGTTTTGCTCTATCTTTACTTGTTCAGATGTAATGGCCGAAAAACTGAATTTACATGTAATCCCTATGACGGGCATGTTTTGACCTCTCGTGACCTTAAATGTGACCTGACCAAAAAATGGTTCAAATGTTTTCGATGGAGAAGTGGATGGGCAGCCCAACGCCGTTTACCGTTTTTCGCTACCTACCGTGGTTCTCGAGATCTTAGGGGGCGGGTACCCGCCCCCCCGTCAATGCGAAGGTGGCTCAGACCCCCGTCAATGCGCGTGTTAAGATCAAATTAGATAAAATGCAGATCATTAGAACCGAAAAGACAAGGCAAATCTAACTCAGTTCAAGTAAACTCTCTATCACCATCCGTTACTAAGCTATTCAGTTAAAACAATTTTCCCCATGTAATTCCAATGGGGAGGTCATGGCTCATACCTGACCTTAGATAACCGATATACAAAATACCGGAATATATTTTTGGGAACCGGTGGGCCCCTTATGTGATATGAGTTTCAAACGGATAATTTCACCCTGTTCCGACTTATGGTATCTTAAACTTGTTTTGAGGTCAGGTCACTTGACCTGTAGATGTGACCTGACTTGAGATGACCTAACCTTAAAATGTTCACAAAAGTTGTAAAAATGATGAGAAAAAAGCGCCGCCGCCAAGTACGGCGGCGCTACGCGCCGCGGTTTTATCCTGTCTTCGAAAAACCCGAGGGGGAGGCGGGTACCCGCCCCCTCAATGCGCGTGTTGAAACCTATCACGAACTGCTTTGAAAATATTATAGAAAAACATGAGGGGTGGGCAGAATCCCCCTGACAGGAATACGGTTAAGTGATCTTTGGTGACCTTACCAGTTCTTTTGACATTGACTGACCTTTGGTGGCCCTTGGAAACCTCTATGGAGACATTTCCTGCTGTGCCCTACATTTGACCATCTGGGGGAGGGATAAAACAAATATTGGGACTAAAACAGTAATCGGGGAAATATATGCTTGCTTAAAAACCAGCTTTAAAAGTTATCTCCTTGACGTGAAAATTAATTGTTTTGGACAGCTTTTTCTTTTCTGCCGTCCCTACCCTATAATATTCAAGTCCGTTTCACGTGCTACCAAGATGGGTTACGTAGTTTTGTGGTATGTTAATCAAAATGCAAATATGTTTTGTTAACTTGCATATCCATAGTATTACGCTTTATGACCAAGTATGCTGGTGAATACCAGACGGAGTGGCAAAAATAACTACGAGGGTAGAAATCCAGTCTTATACCTTACCTGGAAGGTTGCCTGACGAACTAGATTAGCCCGCGCCCCACCGGGTGTCCGGCGCCGCCTTCGCCCGCCGGGGGCCATCGATGGCCTCCTCTAACTCCGAAAATATGGGGGCTAGCGCAAATCTGTGAAATGCATTAGAAAGCTCTTGTGACTTCAGTAAGAAATTATTTCATATGTTTAAACACTCAGATTAATGGCTTGACCTCCAGAGGTCAAGTTAGGCCATGCTAGGCTATTTCCACTAAAATATGCCATGCTTAAGAAACCTGGGCATAGCTCTCATACCATTGAAATCTGGTAAAAATCATTTGATAGGAAAATTCCAGGGCTTTCTCCGTTATGCGCAACTTAATGACCTCCGGCCAGTTGTTTAACCTCCAAAGGTCCCTTCGTGACCTAATATGATCTGATGTAACGAAAACTCAGAAAGTGACCTTTCCATATATCAAATGGAAGCCCGTGGCAATACATACACGATGGCGTTTGATTCAGCGCTCTAGCGTGGTTAGGTCAAAAGTTATCGTCAAAATACTATTTTTGACCCCTGGTGACCTGTGATGACCTAGGATAGTTCTAAGGGCACATATTGTCCCTGGAAGCCGTGAAAGGGCGAGCAAGAATGTTTTTCTGAGAAATCTGAGCATTTTCAATCATTTTTGTGACTTTTAGGTCATGTGACAGTTTTCCCCATAATTGTTCAATGGGAGAGGCCACCTCGTAACCTGACCTCAAGTCACGAAATTGGAAAATTCCGGATATGAATTTTGTAGACCCTGGAGGGGTCATGAAGTGTAGAAAGTTTCAAATGGATCAGCTTAGAAATATACCTACGGTAGATATCACCACCGACGATGTTAACCAACAACGATGTTGGGAACATTTGATAAGGCCCGTAGTAAATAAAAATTAAAGACAAGCTTAATTTCAGCTAGGGCATAACGTAACGCAGTCGACAGACAATACCGAGGTACTCCATGCACGGCCTCGTCGCGGTTGTGAGACCGCATAGGGCTGCTCAGTGTGGCTCTGCTTCACCTGTTGGGCAAGGTGTCACCGCTTGGCTTTCGGCGCCCATGGCTTGAAACAGTTTCCACGTCGGCCTTAGTGTAGCCTGTTCTGGGCTCTTCGCTCCGTGGTTGGCTGCAGTTTCGCGCTGGAGCAGTGGTGTGGTGAGTATCTCGTCTCCCCAACACCGCCCCTGTGCGGTGCGGCTTGTTCGCCAGGCTGACGGCTATGTCGTTGTCGAACATGCACGTATTCATTGCGCCGCCGGTGCCGGTGCGGAGCTGAATAATCGAACACGGCCTCGGCTAGCGTTAATTGCCTTTCTGAAGCCTGGCTCGGCTGCGGTGCTGAGGTCAGCAGTCCCACAGCCGCCAGAAGCTCTGCTGACCCAGCACAGCTCCTGTCCTGGGGCGGTCAGCTCCTGCCACAGCACAGCTCCTAACGTGGAGCGGTCAGCTCCTGCCATGGAGTGGTCGCCGGGAAACATGACTGGGGCGTATTTTCTGATGCGAAATCATTTTTAACGGCACAGAAACTGAAAATTGAATGAAATGCAAGTTTTCTCCCTGTTTGAAATCACAAGGAACACATTACACCTTAAGCCACGCATTTTTCTTGAACACTATTTAGTGCTTATCAAGACTTGCGAAAACAAACTTTCGCTGCCTGGGTAGTAAAATTTAAGAAACTTCAAATGTTAGGAGAGCCATATGATCTGTTGCCCAGCAAATAACGGCTTAAGCCCCAGGGTCATCCCTGGCGACCGATATTTTGTGTGTCCTTTTTTGCTGTTTTGTGACGTAATTTATGGGAACAACATACCAGAAATATGAAAATAATGAAAATAAGGAAATATGAGATCCTTCCTTACACCATTATTTAGTCCAGCACGGAAATGAGTCACAAAGACGTCACAAACAGATGCATATTCGGGTATCGCAATCGTAGAAGTATAATTGGTAGCTTCTTTTGTTATGCCAATATTCAAAATAAAAACTGAAATCGTGACTCTGTACTTACTAAAAGACGGACAAAACCACGCGGCCAGCACGCGTGAATCAATCATTTCTGCATTTCGCCACTATCCAAATGGCATGAACACATTGTCACTTTCAGCGACCCAGCCAGGATGTCATGACCGTTACACTGCGTGGATAAGTATACGGTTATCTCTCTGCTAACATTGGTGGTCCATGCCACGGCTCCATTGATGAAGTTTTCCTCACGATACCGCTCACTTTTCCTTCTTTTTTCGAGATCATGTCGGTGAGATCACAGTCGAGCCATTGCCACCGACTGAGGCCGATTGAAAAGCAGGCCTCACCCTGGAAAGGAACTGGATTAAATTCAGAATTTAGCAGCTTTTTCCAAAAATCTCCAGAGGATATAAAAAGGCTCAAGCGTTTGGGCTTTACGGGACCCTACTGGAAGGGTATATTGGGTATCAGAAAGTATCCATTCCATCGTCCCACCTGGGATTGGAGCCCGGGTCAGCGGTGTGGAAGTTAACGCGTTACCACTGCACTGCTGTGTCCCCGGAGAAGGATTGGACACGTGGTTTTATGAAGTTAGATTTATAGGATATTAGCAAATTCGAAAACTATTTAGAAAATGTGATTAGCCTGGAAACAGACTTGACGCCCCTAATCATACCTGATACATCGCACGCAGCACATTTCCACTGTTTTTGGTGTGATACCGTCTCTTAAAACCAGGGAGTAGCCTACATTGGAACAAGAATAAGGCAAACTTTTCCATCCAGGTGTTGAAAATCTTAAATGATTGTTATATTCTTGGTACATAGGAGTTTTGATAGTGCCCTCAAACCTCAATACACACATGAGCACCTTTGATGTTCTCCAGCATTAGAGCTCATATTTGTTTCAATATTCAGGGTAAAATTTGAAAGATGTAGGGGCAGGTGTCGATGGAATTAATACCAAATTATTGAAAAAAACATATAAAAGTATCATTTCCTACCTGAACCAATTTTATAATGCTTGTTTGGAAAATGCAGTATTTCCTGATTGTCTGAAAGTTGCTGAAATTAAACCTATATTCAAAACAGGTGACAGATCACAGTTGACAAATTATAGACCTATTAGTATATTACCAGTGCTGTCAAAAATTTTGGAAAAACTCCTGTTTACCCGGCTAATGGAGCACCTAGTTGCCAATTCAATTATTTACAAAAACCAGTTTGGGTTCCAAAAAATAGATCAACGTACATGCCTATTATTATGCTACAAGACTATGTAACTTCGGGGTTCGAAAATGGGGAACATGTTCTTAGTGTTTTTATTGACCTTAAGAAAGCTTTTGATACTGTAGACATTGAAATTCTACTAAAGAAAATTGGAAGGTATGGCATGAGAAATAAAGCGAATGATATGTTAACTTCTTATTTGACAAATAGAAAACAGTGTGTAAAAATTCATAATGAAATATCTCAATTTAAGAATACTACTATTGATGTACCACAAGGGTCTATTTTGGGACCGATTCTATTTCTGTTATATATAAATGATTTGCCGTTGATAAATAAAAATATGACCTGTCTTCTTTATGCCGACGATACTGCCCTATTGTTTAAAAACAAAGACCCAGAAATCTTGCAACAAGTTGTTAATCTTGCTCTTCGGAACGTGTCTGATTGGTTTTCCGCTAATTATCTTTCCCTTAATACTGATAAAACTTTCAGCCTGCATTACTCTCCATTTCAAAGTGAGCTACGGCTAAAAATATCATTGGACAATCGGGAAATACAAGAGAAAAACGAAGTTAAATATTTAGGAGTTATTTTTGATCAACAACTAAAATTTAATGCTCATATCAACTATGTTTGTACCAAAATTAGTCGATGCATTGGGATTATTCATAGGATTAGATACTTCATTAACGAAAAAGTAGCTCTGCTTCTTTACAACTCCTTGGTTCATTCTCATTTAAATTATTGCTGTCTAGCTTGGGGGTAAATTACTCATCACAGTTGAACCGTTTAATTGTGTTACAGAAAAGAGCGGTCAGACTTATTGCAAATGTTAATCTACCACATAGTTCTGAACCATATTTTGTCAAATTTAAAGTTTTGAAAATTAGTGATATAGCAAAATCTCAAATGCTTCTTCTAGTACACAAATTTCTTACAGGCTCGCTTCCTCATTCACTCTGCAGTATGTTCAAAATAAGAGAAATCAATCATCATGAGACTCGGCAAAATGTGATTCTTGAACAACCATTTTCTAATACAAATTATCGTTTGTTCACTACTCCCTGCCTTGGCCCTAAATTGTGGAATTCCATTTTCATCAATCAATTTCAAGTAGTTGAAGATGTGCCAGCTAGCAAAACAGTAATAAAAAATATCATAAAAAAGAAACTGTTGGATTTTTATGTCAACCAATAGACCAGATCTTTTCGTATCTCCTCTTGTCCCTGTGGTAGCCGAACTAGGTATGCGTGTTTCATTCCGTGGCGAATCGCTTCTCTAGATTTGTAGTGTTAATAATTTTGTTACAACGAATAAAATAAATTGTAAGAGCTAGGCTGTTTCATCTAAACCAGGTTAAAAAACACGTTATTAATAACGTATATTAAACCTGTCTGTGGTTCAGCACCCGGGGTCAAGTGGCTCTGCGATGTTTCCACGCTTGACAGACAAATATCATGCTCTCATCTTCAGTCACTCTCACCTCATCATCATAAAAAAATCAGAACCGGTGCTAGTCTGCACTGTGGTTTTCCCAAAAAAAGCATGCTCACATCTAAAGTCACTCTCATCTCATCATCATCTGAAAGTAACTCCATTTCTCCTAGAGATCACCATAAGTGAGTATAACGTGATTTTTTCTTCTTTCTTTCTTTCTTTTCTTGACAGGACATCTGGCCGGACAATGAAGATGCGGAAAATATATCTTGATAAATCATGAGCTTCCTTTCTTTGCCTTTGAAGGTCAGTGCGCAACAGGTTTTTCCTCGCCTACTGGCCTGAGGGGGTTATGGAAAGGGGCTCATACATGGGTAATCATGCTTTCATATCAAGTACCTCTCACCTCATCATCTAAAAAAGGCTCAATTCACGTTATTGGTACGTAGATTAAACATGTCTGTGGTTCAGCACCCAAGGTCAGGTGGCTCTGTGGTGTTTCCACGCCTGACACACAAAATATCATGCTCTCATCTTCAGTCACTCTCACCTCATCATCATAAAAAGTGTTTCCGCACCCGGTGTCAGTTCTCACCCTGGTGTTCCCACGTGGGACACACAAAAATCATGCTCACATCTTTAGTCACTCTCACCTCATCATCATCTAAAAAGACTCAAAACACGTCATCATGTTACGGATATTAAACCTGTCTGTGGTCCAGCACCCGGTGTGAATACGCTCCGTGGTGTTTCCACGTGGGACAAACATTATAAAAAAACGGTCTTTACTTGCTGAATATAGTTAATAACAGCAGGTGAAAGTAGAATCGGGAAAAATAAGAGAACCATTTATGTTTCTACACGTTCAGGAGCGAGCCAAAGTTGCATAGCTCTCGCCCGGAACAAAAGCAAGATGAAACATGGAACACTCCAAAGACTATTCAAAAAAGCTTAGCCACAAACTCATTTAAACTACAAAGAAATAGAGTCGAATGGCCTCTATCATAGTTAGTCCCTCGATAAATACAAATGATAATACCTTGGAATGTCGGTAAAGCTCTTGTTTTGGTTTGTTGGTTTTTGGAACGTGTAGTCGCTGATAATTATAGCCCTAGCATCATCATCATGTATCATGTATTTCTCACACTTCCACACAAATGAGGTGGCTTTTAAAGTGTTGTCGCAATGAGTATGAAGTGATTATAAACTATGGAAGGAGATGGTAAGGATGAGGAAAGGTGAGGATCAAGAGGATGGGATTCTACCTGGAAGGGTCGCTGCAGCCACAGGCGCATGCGCTCACAGCCTCCAGGTAGAGTAAGGATAAGGATAAGGATTAGGTTCCGGTAAAAAAAAAACACACACACACAATCGCACACTCACTTCGAACACTTGAACTAAAATAATATGAGGATGAAAATGTTCGGAAAATGAAATGAAAATGTTATTCGGCTTCGTTTTCATTTCGTCTTCGATGTGGTAAATTTCGTTGTTTGTGCTCCATCATGTCTGTGACATCGTTGCCTTGCTTCACTGTTGTTCAATTGTTGCATATTTTTTCTTTTCTTTAATCTCCGGTGCTGATGTTCTCTTTCACAAAACTTGTTTTTTAATGTTCTCTAAAATTAGCCATCCTGAAATATTTCAATATTCCCGCCGCAGAAGTCTTTTTTCTTGAAGGAGCTCTTAAAAACACGTGAAATGCAACAAAAAATCAAGGAGAAAGATTAGCGACGAAACGAGGATAGTAGGCCAAAAATGGTGACTTACTTATTATTTTTATCTTCTTCTAGCTTGCACCAGAGACGGTCGAGGCGAATGAAAAGTTAGTACATAATGTAGCCAAATAGCACACTTTTTGCAGGTTCCCCTGTAGTTTGATTGTGCCGTGCGGCTGGTGCTCGGAGTACGAGATACATATTTCTGACGAATGCGTCGTAATAGAACCGATGCTAGCCCAGCCGCCACACTTTTTTCCAGCGTTTTTGTATTGTTCTCCGTCCGTTCCTCACTAGCCAAGGACATCCGTTAGACTATTTGGCCGCCTCTCCCCAATCAGCACCGCCTCTTTGGCAAAATATGTTTCTTTATTTACCAGTACCTAAGACCTGTAAAATACTCACCTCTACAAAGAAACGTACGAAATCACGTCGGGATGCCATGCCTCGAAATGTACAAAAGACACCACGTGGCTTATGTCTTTCCCTGAAGCTTCATCTCCCCCACCCCTGCCCCCACCTTTTCCGAAATCCTAGATCCGTCACTATGTTGGACACGTTCAAGGTCTGATGACTGTAGGCTGCGTGTGTCCAACCGGCACGAATACACTTGAGTGTCGATCCTAAGTGTGCGCTGAAAGCAGGCATCATACCGTCTTGCGGCCCAGTTTTTTCCCATGTGTTGACTGGAAAGTTTTGCGCAGAAAAATAAATGACCTAGCATGCAGCTTGCTCTGAAATTAGGAATTGACCTTAGGGAGAACGTTGATTTTGTAACAAGGAGTATAGCCAGCGCTTGAGCTTCCGAGTGGCACCTGAGGCATTTCTTTTTCAAAAGTGTTAAACATAGCAGCCATGCGTGCACAGCTGTAATTTCATTTTATTTCATTAATTTTTCTGCTGAGAGAATCTATAGATATATGTTTTGACTAAGGGAGCATTATTTTCGTCACCAGCTTCATCCTCAAGTGTTGAATACAGGCCTGGCTCAGAGTCACCGAATCAATGACGCAAGGAGTGATGCAGCCTCTCTGCTTCGTACCAGAGCCAGGAAGCGATGGTGCGATGCTAACGCCATCATTACCGACGTAAAAACAGCACAGCGTTACCATTCAGAGTCTATACAGCAGCCTGCACCGTTCAAGAGATGAACCTTAGTACAGAGCATATTTTAAGGAATTGTGGTTGGTGGGCACTCAGCTAAAAAGGGCACATTCTTCCTTTCAAAACATTGAAATCACCGGCAAGACACTCTAAGAAATAGCACATAGCTAATTTTATGTGTCAATTTATAAAAACAATATATAAGACATTTAAAAATGTCAGATGAACGCTTAAATTGCAGTTGTTTTGAGGTGCCATTTTTTGGTGTACACGATGCTCGAACAAATTTTTTCCAAGACAAACATTTCGGTAAAAAAAATGCTGGCAGCCTCTACAAATTTGATGCACCAAGCTGCTAACCAGGTCAAATATGCCCCCTCTTCTAAAACAGCGATTTTAACACGCGCACTGGAGGGGGGCCTCGGAGGCCCCCCACCTGTTTTTCCAAGGTGGCCGGAGAACCGCTTGTAGCCGAAAAACGAAACGTGGTCACATTTAACAGAATTTAATAGTGCGTCGATTGGTAAAGACTTTTTGAAAATCGGCCGAAAATTTTTTGACTTATAGGCTTTCAAAGTCAGACCTGCATTTTGAGATCGCCGTAAACGCGCGGTCGGACCAGTTAGCTTGCATTGAAGACCGAGTGGTGACGTCATAACGTCATATAAGCGGGACTATATGTCAAGGTCACTTCACATGAAAGTCAAGGTCAAGGTTAAAGGTCACAGGTCAAGGTCATATCTGTTCTTTCAAGGTCACTGACCATTGTGCGTCCGGCCAAATGACGTTACCCCGTCTGACATATATTATGCTATGACGTCATCGGCAGGGTACCCCAATACAAAGGTCAAGGTCAAAGGTCAAGGTCAAAGGTCATTGGGAAAGTTCAATCCTCATTTCCCGCCAAACAGTGGCTAGTGTTAGTCAAAGTGTAAATAATAAGTAGTATACCATATGGTGACCTTAAAGGTCAATGACCTTGAATGACCTTGACCCAAAAGTTGTGGGGAAGCCTCTTTGAGACCTCTTCTTTATGAAGTTTGTCTGCCTTTAGCTTATTCCCGCCATTTTCCTGCATAATCACAGCATTTACCAATCGATCCCAGCATGGCCAATATTTGACCTTTACGACCTCGTTTGACCTTAAAGATATTGACCTAGGTCAATGAAAATTGGTCATCATGTAGATAACCATAGCCCCCACCCACTTACCAAGTGGCGTTTTTCTAACCCTCTTAGTTTCCGAGATCTTAGGGGAGGCCTACCAGGCCCCCCTTCAGTGCGCGTTAGTGCCAGACCCCCCTCCAGTGCGGGTGTTAAGTTTTGTACTGACCATCACAAACTTTCCCGTCTTCTACAACAGCAAACCTCAGTTTTATTCTTACTATTTTTGCATAAATCTGCCTATGGTATAAATTGCTTGCCCCAGTTCTATACCATAAACTGAGGTAAACAAGTGACACCGACATTTTTTCACTCCGGCAAGCTTACCAACTGAAACTTACCACCGCACTCACTTCGATACTGAAGTATCCAAAGTAGGAAGACACCATCACTGTCAGTAGGCCCATCCTCAGCGGCTGGTCCCCGACCTTGTAAATTCTTAACAACGCCCCGACCTACAAAAAAGCATGACCTTACCTACCTGCCTTCCTGCCTGACGATAACTCTCTCACAGCATGTATCTATAATCTGCATCCTCTGGTCAACTGGCCGAGTGTGAATTTTTAGACCATATTTTGTTCATTGTTCATGAAAAAAGTGTAAGTTTGTTCTTAAAGAGTACATTGGTAGCGTTTTCTTTCCAATTTCAGATTTTTAGTGGATATATGCAAGAAATAAGATGTTTAGTCGGCTCAAATCGGATCCGTGGCCTCCCAACTGACTCGGATTGTGAATTACCTTATCCAGTTGAGCCGATAGTTTCAGTTTTAATGAAATAAGATTAAGAGTGAGCCGAATTAATCCTGACCCAATCGGAAACGGCACGGAATCAAAGCTGAGTATCATTCACCCATCGCCGCCTGGGGGTTTGATCGAACCCATCAGTGTTTTGAAAATGATTCTAAGCCGATTCAAACGAGACGAGCATCGGCTTGCAGGCCTCTAGGGTGATCCATTTTAAAAACTTACAAACGAAAATTGACGTCAGGTGAGTTCAAAGAGCTATGAAGTCATTGATGAATAATGGCCCATATAAGACGATTATGTTCTAAAATGAGACTGGAAAAACCAGGGTGTAGCTCGGCTCCTAAAAGAGCTGGATCAAGTCTCAAAGCATCATTCAAAAGTCCTTGAAAAAAATAATCTGCGCGCCGTCATCCATTTTCATATCAGGTCAATACCACGGTCACTATAGAGGTTACCAAAGGTCAAGGTTTTCGATTTTTTGTGTCGATAGCTTATATTAGTCTATATGAGTGTGTATATTGGCTATAAGCTTGAAATCGACATTTCAAAGGTAGAAGCATAAGGCATAAGCTATTTAATTCTAACTTTTTACAAACCATTGCTTTCAATGAATTCAGGATTGGTGCAAATCCCTGATGGCATGATTCAAAGTGCCTATTTTTAAGAGTATACGCTGAAGAAAAACCAAACTGACCACAGCCATACCGATCATGCCCAGCCCTACCCACCGCCCACGAGCCACCAATAATGGTGCACCTAACATCTTCATGCCCTCAAATGACGGGGTAAGGTACAAATCGCTTTGAATAAACTTTTGGTTCGTGAATTTTGTATTATTTGCATCTCTCATATATTCAAGACCACACGTTGGAAAACAGTAAACTGACTTCAGCCAGGCCGAAACGGACTTACCTCCCACGATGTCCCTAAGCCATCAATAAATGTGGATCTGTAATCTACAGGATGCCAAGTGTCTGCGTTTAGTGTAAATTGTTCGGTATCGAATATAAACTATTAAAATGGCGTTGCAACTTTGAAATTGTCTTCGACTTCTGAAATTTGATTCACTACCTTACAATAATAGCTACAGTTTATGATGCGAAGGGAAAGCTGACGCCTCGATATTCATACCTTCCAATAGTAGCTCTAGTTTATAATGTGAAGGGAGGCCCAACGTGTCGATATCATGTGAGAAAGAGAATGGAACAGTTAGTTTCGGGCTCGGCATAGCAAATGCAGAAAGAGGGTGACATTTTGGATGGCTTCTTCTGCTTCTCCAGGTAGTCTTAGATTACAGACCTCTTTTTTGTTGAGAATGATAAGAAAAACGTTTTGGGGTAGTGATTTTATCGTTTCTTTGAAAATGATAAAATGATTTGAAAATAGCTTGGGAATATTTCATGCCGGGCTGCTAAAAAGAGGAAGCCACAGCGACGACAGGCAGTAAGCCCTTGGCCCACGGAGGTCGATTTGACTCCTCAACATTTTTTTAGACTAGCAAGCAATGAGTTTTGTTTAGCGCACTGACGATTGAGATATGTGAGCCAAATGTAGCTTCGTAAATGCTGGTTGAATTCCAGGAAAACTGCTGAAAACTGCTGAAAACTGCTTAAATAGCCCCAGATGACCTCTCAGAGGTCACAGGTCAAGACTTGTAACATGAATCTGAAAAGGGGCCAAGGGTACTACAATTTGGAGACTCAGCTTTATCTACAAAAATGCAGTCCATTTCCTGTTTTACCTATGTATTTACAATGGAGAGTTCATGATCCGTATCTGGCCTTAGGTCATCAATATGACATGTTGCAGCACTCAGTTGGCCCATTATGTGGTATAAGTTTCAATTCGATAGATTCACCCATTTCTTTCTTATTCCACTTTAAGAAATTTTTTGGGGTGAAGTCCCTTGACCTCCACTTGTGACCTGACCTGAGATGATCCAGCCCTAAGATTCTGTCGAAAGCTGCAAAATTTATTAAGAATAATGTGTGCCAAGAACGACGGCGCTTCACGCCGCCGTTTTTTCATGCCGCCGGAAAGACTCGAGGGGGACTGCTCAAACACCCCCCCACCGGGGCGAGGGTTAAGCCATTTTTGGCATGACGCGAGAAATAAAGTTTTCCAGGATTTCACCATAACGATTATGAGCCAGAGGGGAAGGTGTAGTGCGCAGACACCCGCTCCTGGGAATTCCTAACCACCTAAGCCAAACAGCCTTCCCCAATAAGTGGACGCTGCGTTAGGGAATTCCCAGAAATACGTTAGTGTGTAGCAGGGAATGGGTGTTTTTCACCCTCAAGCAATCTGGAGCTGTATACAGCCCCTTTCCTACTTGCCGCGCCAGCTGGGGGCTTCAGCCTCCCTGGGCAATTAAATAGCCTGAGCATTCGGCCTGTCAATATACATTAAGGACGATAAAGGGGAACACTGAGGAGGGGAGAGCAAATATTTCCGGTCAGTGGGAGCTACATCACTGCACGCCCGAAAAACAAGTCGGTAAAATGGAAGGGCGTACGTTCCAATACGATGTTGAAACTCTTTCTTTAGCTGTCAGGTAGTGAGATTGTTGTCAGGGTCGGATCTAGACCGACGGTTGGGGGAGGGGGAAGGGGGGACGGGGCAAAAAATTGTTGAAAAAAAACACATTTCTTAAAGAAAATTGGAAACATGTGGGGGTTGCAGGGAAAAATTTCCTGGTTTGCCCCCCTTCCTAGATCCGCCAGTTATTGCTGTTATTGACCTTTTCACACTCTCTTGTCAGCTGTTTCAGTGCATCAGGCCTGGGATATTTTTATGCACTATGATAATTGAAAAAGTCAATATATCTGGAATTGAGGAACATATTATACGCATAAAATCACCCCACCTAATTGCCCTGCAGTCTATCCACCACCTTACACAGGGCGGCGGCCGAAAGCCTGTCACTGGCATGGACATTACGACATTTGAGGTTGAAAGGCTTTTGGCGGGGTGGAAAAATTTTACTTTTGATTGCATGGAAACTAGGATGAGTTCAGGGATAGATTATTGTCTTAAAATTGGTGACCTGAGGTCTATAGCATCCAATCACACTTAGCTTTGAGGTCAGGGCTTTTTAACCTTCACCCGGTCGGGGGTCTTTTTAGACCCCCTCGGGTTTTTCCATAGTGACCAAAAACGGCGGCGCGCAGCGTCACCAAACATGATCTAGCTGTTTCTTCATTATTATGACATCTTTCCTAAAAATTCTAGCTCAAGGTCATATCAAGTCAAAAAAATGCTTAGGACTGCATGACTAAAATGAGGTTCAATTGCTCAAGTTGAAACCCATACCTCATATTGGGCCCACCAGGAGCTACAACATATGTTCCGGGATTTTTGATATTGATGACCTAAGGTCATGCGCAGAGCATGACCTCCCCTTGTAAACACATGGTGAAAATCACGAAATGAGCTTTTCTCAGTAAGTATGGATGGAATCAACTTCAAACATCGGTTAAGACTTGCTCTTAGCCCATTTCTGAAGTTGATGCCAACAATTTTGACTTGTGATCTTTAAAAGGTCACCTTAGGTCAAATAAACATTTTTTGGTGTTTTACTCTACAAATTTTGAATAAACAAAGACAGAACTTTTATGTTGTCACCAAAGTGTTTGTATAGTCACTGCAAGTCAAATCATATACATCATGACTATACCAGGTCAAGTTGGGTCAAACCGTTGACCTGGGTCAGGTCAAATTGTTTAAATTAGACCTGGCATAGCAATATTATATATCATTCGATTTGTATTGACGAGACGATTGCAATGGTCTATCAAATATGGCTGTATCTTGTTTAGCTTGGAAGTTATAAGCGAAAAAACGCACTTATGCATGGGCATTCCCAAGAACATTCCCAATATTCAGTGATCTGTAGTTCCCTAGGCTTTGATCTGAGCCGAACATAATTGGCACTGCAATGAAAGAGCAACTCAAGAGCTTTCGAAGGCTGTTAAAAAATGTTTCTAGCTATCATAGTTTCTGAGATATATGAGGTTTTCTAAGTACATCTCATATTAACAATTTTGACCTATTTTGACCTCTGGTGACCTTGCTATTGATCTGACGAGAAAAATGACTCATGCATTTTCGATAAAATTTTTGAAGAGCTTTCGATTGCCGTTTTGCGCTTTTTTTCTAGTTCCCTTAGTTTTTGAGAACGTGGGGGAGGTCTTTTTTAGCCCCCCACAAGGGCGAAGGTGGCTCGTACCCGCCACCGGGGCAAGGGTTAAGCAGATGCACATACATGCGATGGCATGAGCAACAATTTAAAGAGTAAAAGCCAGAGGGCTGACCTGGATGCCTCGTGGTAGCATGTGACGTCACAAAGTTACATCACAATTTAATGACACAGGTCACTGATCTGGCCGTCACAAAGCGAGCGTTACAGAAGCTCTCCAAAGCCGTGATCATGGGGAGGCAGCTCTATGCTCCGCTCTCGGTCCAACGGAACAGGCAAGGTTTACTGCACCGTTTTGCCTTGAACAACAAACGCTCATATGTTCAGGCTTTAAACACACAAAGTGTTATAAGTAGCTACCATGTGCTTCACTATTTATCGTACGGCCCAAATTGGCTTGAAATTGGCACGCCGCTCGGCACGTCATAAATGTTATTGAGCCTACAGAACTGACACTGGCATTGAAGTGACACAGATCAGATAATGTGTTTGTAGAAAGAATGTTTTCACCTGAATACAGCCAACAACAATGGCTAAGGCCCGTGGGTCTTTTCTGACCATGCCGGCCTAATGACCCTCCATTTATCATTCACTCTATCTTGCGATCCGTGCTTTCACGATTCAAGCATAGAACAAGGCATGACCTGATTCAGATATGTATGCGATGAAGTATTAACCATCAACTTACGGTAGTCAACTCGACCCCCTACCCTGTCGACATTTTTCGGCATCGCAGTAAACGACTGGGCTTAGCGCAATACCACCCCTGGATATGGGAATGAAGTTTAATTTCATACATCTGAAAAAGTTTGAATATGCGTCATAAGAAGTCATGGATATACATATTCTAGGCCAGTTCCAAGGCCTTGCACGAGATCTTCACTGTCTTCCTTTCTGCACTTGCTCTTGTACTTTATGTTACATTTTATCAGGGCCACTCCCAACAGGCATACTTGCCCAATTACGCGGAATATTAGGATGACTGTTTAAGGGTCCTCTCCACCGGTTCAGATGGAGCACAGAAAACGGTTTTCGCCGTGGGGATTCAGCCCACGTTAACCCATGTTATCCCAAGCTAAAGACAGACAATGAAGTCACAAGGCCACCTGGCCCGAAGAGCAATTTGGCACGGACTGGGTTTCATGGTTTCATTGGCGGTTTTGGTTTCATGCATTAATGCTTTTACATTGATGGCACTTGACCTCTAAGGCATATGACATCAGCTAGGGACCTCAGGTGACCTCAAGTGACCCCGTCCACTTCATGTCAATTTGCCTGATTGCACTATTAGAAAATGGCCGCCTTTGGTCTGATGCCCTCAATGAAGTGCCTAGCACTTACCTTGGCAGATTTCTGACGCCGGAATCTTTCGAGGCCGAGGGGTCCGCGTGGTGCAGTCGGTTAGCACGCGCGCTCGGCTCGGCTTATGGCATTCTGTATGTACTGGTTGTCGTGGGTTCGAGCCCACCCAGAGGCAGGATTTGGCGCCCTACCCTAGCTCAAGCCTAGTTCATTCCCCTTTTCCCTCTGACATCATATGACCTCAGCAGTTGGTGTGTCGTTAAACCCCAAAAATTATTAGCATTATTATTTCTAGGTCATGCAGGGTCATTATCTAGGGTAGTCCAATTCTGTAGAATCGTGTAAATCATCCAAGCTTTTATACTTCTGAAGGTTTGTTGGCTAAAGGTCACCCAAGGTCAGACGCCATATCAAAGATCAAATAAGGTCACTGACCTCAAATGACCCTCACCAGTGTAATCTAACACGAATCTTTGCGCATGCTGTTAACATCAGCTCCCGAGTGGGTAAATGAGCCTCGTATGGCTTATTGACCTTTGACCTTCCAAGGCTAGTCAAGATCAAGATCATGAAATGACCTAGTTTTCATGCGATAGTATATTTCGAAATATTCAAGTGGATTAGACACCGTTTAAAGGTCAATAAATAGCCCCTCTCAGGTTTTCACACATCTGAATTTATATCAATAATGATTCTTGGGGCTTATCCACGCACCAACTGCCAGGGTTATATGGCGTCGCCAACTCTTTCCCTGTTGGAAGGGTTTCTCGGGAGCCAGCTTGCCCCTTGTTCCGGGAAGCCGCCGGACCTTGAACCCGGGTCGGCTGACCCGCGCTCCCTGACTTTAACGGGACGGGTATCATTCCCCCTCGCCCTTCTAAGATCTCAGAATCCAGGATAGGCAACAAAAGTTGAAATTGCTGTTAGATAGCCTGGCTAAACCTCTGAAGAAAATGTGATATATTAATTATCCATGCCGAATCTCATGTCACTACAGGTCAAAGTATACCCTTGTATGGATGCAATGAAGTTATGTAGGTCTTCAATTATAGCGTCTGCCTGAGAAGAGCTGCAGAAAACATAAGTTCACTATTGATATTCCCTCGTGAAGTTGATTGGAATTTTCTTCATTATACCTTTTCCAGTTCAAGTATAAGAAGCGACCTGACCTAAGTTCAGGTCAACATACGCGCGGATCATAATGCATGTTGTCAGTATTTCAGTAATAACAAATTGATGACGTTGGAATAAACCTTGAAATAAATTGAAATAAAGTCACTTTGTTTTTAAGACTCTCTACTTCCACCACCGAATTTTAAAGCAAATTGTAACACAGAGGTTCAGTGCATATTACCTAAGCCATAGGTACCGAGTTCAGTTCTTACTGGTTGCCTGGATGAGAGGAATTTTAACCACCACAAATCCTCCCAGCAAGGTGAAGCCTACCAACGTCTTATAGGGCTGCCAGCTTAAGTGCTTGCAAACCCTAAGATCTATAGGTTTCTGGGGTTTATGTTTATACTTTTCGTTGATTCATTACATTCGCCTTACGGGGAAAAAAGGGGAAAACAAGTACTACCTATCATAGAGCTCGCCACTGACACGATTTTCTGCGTGTTGAGGGAAATGACCTAAGGCCCTAAATAGCAACAGTGTCAACCTAAAGGCTATAGGTGTGAAAAAACCTTAAAACTCGAAAATCTAACGGCCGAAAACCACACAAAACCTTAAACAACTCTATAAAAAATAAAAACGCCAGCCTTAGATCAAAAGCTAAAGCCCACCCAAAGCCCTCTCAAAAGAAACTTGCTCAAAGAATCTTAAAAATATACTTTATAGCCTACAACAGATCCTTGCGGAGACAAGAAAAATGGGCAAAAAAACTAAATGACCTAAAATGAGTACTAGAGTACAGAGGAAACGTGGCAAATGAAACCAAATAATGAGCCAGAGGAAACCAAATAATGAACTAAAACGTTTCTCAAAGTACCAAGCTCGGTGTATAAACTAATATTCCGTGCAGAAACTAAAACTGTGTATGTTCATTAAAGCTCCCATGTATTAACTGAATTTGCAATGCAGGACATAACAAGGCTAAAAACAGTGCAGAAAAGAATAAAATGGGCTAAAAGATCCCGTAAAATCTAAAATGTGCATAGCAAATTTGTGTTCAGCTAATTTTTTTCAAATTTGTGCCGTTTGGTCATCAGGTCACTTTTAGGATGGGTCAAAATCTTATTGTTGTTTCTCATTGCTAATTCTACCGCTCTGACTGCTATTGGTCCGAATAGCTCTTAAATATTTGCAGATGACGCAATATGAATATGATGAATATGATGAATAATATAGTCATCAGAGTTATCAGAAGATAGCTAAAATTCGATCCCCATGCTGTACAGCTATGTGAACCATCTAGGCATCATATGGAAAGCTGTCAAAGTTCAGAAGTGGCCGAAAGTGAAGTTTGTCGAAAGTCCGGTTTGGACTTATATTGAGGTGTTTTTAGTTTCTGAATTTGTTTTCAATGGTATGATTGACATGAGGGTTTTTTTACCCCCTAAATTGGCTTGACTAGAAACTTAAATGTATGGTACAATAAGCGAAGCCCCGCAGAGGTCAATAAAGGTAACCCAAGGTCAAACAAGAGGCTACCAAGGGTTTCAAAACGTCTCCCAACTTATATCCTTACTACACCTGAGAAAACAGGGCAAAGCCTAAAAGTCAAAGGTTTGTTTTACTTGCTTCTGGAAATGACGTCACAGGTCAGAGTTATAATGTTATTTAGGTATTTTATAATAAGCTATGCAAAGCGGAGCAGCCTCCATTGCAGCTGTTTTCGCGCTATATCCGATAAATTCTATAGAGATGGCTGGAAGAGTCATCTGCAAAGGCGAGGGATACGATATATTTCTTGCGGTACGTATTAGTTTTGGGGCTATGCAGCGGAAACTGAAAGAAGCTGAATATTTTTGGGGGATCAGTTTGTTTCTTTGTTTCTGAGTGCAAATTCCCCCTCCCACCACACTCAAGCCAATCAGCTTACTGTCCTGAGACTGTGCAGATTGCTCGCTTCACTTCCATTGTAAGGCTATCGGCCTCACTAGCCTGTTTGCTGGATCAACTTACCATTCATATCGGGTATACATGCTCTTTCTATGCTTCCTGTAGACTTACACATCCTTTGAGGTGAGAACTGCATTTCTTGGACGCGGAGATCAGAGAGCATGCCTCAGGGCAGGATAGATTATGATGGACTATGGACAAACCGGGTTTCACTGAATCATCGTAAAATGACTTTTTAGTAACATATCGTTGGTGCAAAACGTAGTCTTAGGAATTTGTTGGGGTTACCTAGATCGAAAAATATATCCATTTTTATGAGAAGCAAATCCAAAACTAACTTGTTAGCGTGGTGCTGATGAAAAATTGGCCTATAGCAAAACTTAAGAAAGCTGAAGCATTCAAGCTTATTATTTTTTTCTTTTCTCAATGTATTCAAAACTCATCCGCTCCTCAATTTGCCCACCCCCATTCACCATCTCCCAAATCTCCCTTTCTTTCCCATTCCATCTTCTTTCTTGATGTCTTCTGGGCTCTGACGGTGTATTCCTTCGTGTCGGAATCGGACGCTCCCTTTCCTTCCAGTCGAAATCGGACGCTCCCTTAGCATTCACCGCGTGCCTTATGACTGATATAGAACACAAAGACGAGCAGTGAACACGACGGGCACGTCCGACAGGCTCTGTGCGTAGTTGGTGTTTTCTCGTTGATGGCAGTGGCGATCAGGAGCGCGCTCTTTCTTCGTTTCCCCCGCTGATTCTGGTCAGGAATGCGACTAGCAGACCAGTATCGGCCGCTCATGTCGATACATTGAACCATCGATCTATCGGCTATATTTGGTGCTGAGCAATAACCTTTCATCAAAATAAGGGCGGTTTCTCATTTCCGGTCGTTTAGAAATATGAAATAGAAAGCCAGTTTGTCGAAATAGTGGTTAAGGCTAGCATTTAGCAGCTACGAAGTAGTTGATTCATCAGAGCGTCTAAGCCAGAATCCATCATGTAGAATTGTTGTTGAACATCTGGACTGGACTTCATGCTAGGTATCAACGCTCCAGCACTGACAGAACGAATAATATCAAATTCACTCGTTTACCATATTTGTTGTCTATAAAGTTGACTAACGCAAAATATATTCTAGCCGAAACAGAATCAGTGAATAATCTAGAGATAAATGAATTTCATGCTGGACTTTAAGCGTTCTTTTCTGTGGCTTTCTTACCCTATTTAGCTTATTTAAACATCATCTTATTGGTTTGTGTGTGACTATCTCATTAGTTTTAGACTTTAGACTGTAGGTTAACATTACGGACATGGGAAAACTAGCTTGGCCTGTGAGCAAGATATTAGCAAGATCTAAGCTAAGAATACCACACCTTACCTACCAAGACCGCCTTCAGAATACCACAAAAGGTACTTGGCTGATATATTTTTTATGCATCTCACAGAATACTCCTCTACTACCGTTTGCTTTCGAGTAGCTCGCTTTTCAGCAAACAGCCGTTGCGATGACGTACAGAAGGTGACGTCAACGGCGCGGGTTATCCTGCGACTGCTGCTGGGTCTGCGTGCAATTGGATTAGAGGCCAACGGCGGAAAACAGCGAGCCGGCTGGGGAATCGGAAATCGATTGCGCTGCGACCGGATTGTCCGCCTGGGGCGGCGGTGCAGTGACGGCAACGGCGGCGGGCGCCGCTGCTCCCTATCTCACACCAGCAGGGACGCCACCGGGGGACCAGGGGACGACAGCTGATTGGCCAGACGCACTCCGAACACCAGCTGTTCGTTAGCTCCGCGCCGTTGCATTGTGTGTCGGTGAATTCGAATGATTGTTGATGTGACGTGACGAGATCATGTCAGCCGTTCGCGAGCATGTGATGAAGTCTGGGGAATAATTTCGTTCTGAAAACGGGGGGTGCTGATGTAATTTCTAAACCGTTTGGCACATACATTTTGGAAAGGAAGTAGCAAGGATGCACTCTCACCTTTTCTATTCGATGATTGGCCCCCATCTGAGGATCAAGCCTTGTAAGAGGCTAGCAGAATTTCAGTTTAGATTGGAGTTCTAGGGCACGTCATCTGCTAAGGCTATATGTGAAGAGGGAAGGAGAGAATTCCAGTTAAGTTGAGTAGTAAGTAACTGTTTCGTAAAAAGAAAACTCTACCTAGCGTAAATGTAACTCAACCAAACAAATTCTGCACTTTTTCACGAATCGTAGACTTAATTTATATCTGTCAAAATACCTTCCTTCCTCTATCTGGGAAACAGTCAGAACCTCCTGTGGCTTCAATGATACAGATTCGATTTTTATTGTGAAATAAAACAGACGTAAATACCTGTATTTATACGTTTATTTCAAAAGCCCAAGAAATGCTCTCATCAGAGAACCACTCGAAGGAAAAATAGATGACGTTCCATTTGTAAGTATTGTATAGACTGAAAAGACATTATGTAAAGCTAAGTTTTATAATACATTCATTGACAGGAAAATACTAAGATAGGCTCTGGTCTTTAAACTTTAGTACAAGACCACGTAGGTGAAGATGATTTAACAGCATAATAAGATATGATAGACCGACAATGTTTCAACTATCCCAGTATAAAAGTGTCTAACAGCAAGCTGAGTTATCATCCCTGGCAACAATGACTTCTCTACTGAGATACCAGCCATAGGCCCCAAACCCCCTGCCGTGAACCCCCGCGGCGACATCAGACTCTGTACTCACCCCACCACCGGTGCCGTCTCCCGCCGCGCCGCCGTCGCCGCCGCCGTTCGGCCGTCATCTCCGCCGCCGTCGCGGACCGTCGTCTGCGCCGCGGCTGCCGGCAGCGCCCACGCGCCGGCACCGTCGACGTCAGCGACGTCCGCGTGCGCCGACGACACCCAGCGCCGCTCCAGCCGCTACCGTCGCCATGGAGACGGTATCCAGGCAACGGAGGCAGCGGCAGCAGCGTGCGGCGGTGTCAGGCACAGACTGGCCGGGGGCAGAGCATCAACACATCAGCCAACCGACGCTGGGGCTGAAATTGGCTTACTTTGGAGGGAGGTGTCAGTGGGTACGAAATGGACATAAGAGGCCTTTTAGGCCTGTAGTCATGCAGACAGATATTGAGTCGTTCAGTTGACTATTTTTAAGGTTATACAAATCATGTTAAGAATACATGGTATAGATGAATGAGGTATGACGGACAATTCAATTTTGTGATGGATGACTTTAAAGCATAAGCCAAACGCATCATGTATGCAGCTGCTCTGTAGTATTTAGGAGAGAGGCAGTTTTACAATAATTACAACCATTCAAATGAACTGGCAATAAACTGGGGAGAGGTGGCTACAAGACATTTTAAAATTACAAACAGGGACATTTTTTGCCCCAAGCCCTTCCAATTGGTCTCCAGTCCTTTGGAGCTTCCTCTACTAGTGGCTGGTAGCGTTTTAGTTCTTCAAAACCAGATACCTGTCCCTGGTAAGAAAAAACCTAGTTTACCCTCCTCCGGAGCCTCTTACACCCCCTCCCCTGACTAGGTTCACTACGTCAAACCAGAAACTTAAGTGCCTGAAAAAGAACACATTGATGGCCTCTTGAAAGATAAATGGTTCCCCTTTGAGTCCTAAAGAGTGTTCTCCTCCTTCCTGGGTCAGCAGTGAAAATGTGAAGCAGAAAAAACACGTGCTGGCTAGTCATATGAGCAATGCACCACAACGGACATATTAGCCCTTTTACGGGGTGTTATCGCTATTTTTCTTACCCCGTATCGATTACGGCAGAGGCCGCAGCACAACAGAGAGCCGGGGTGGGTCCGGTGGCGCGGCTTGCGTGGCTGTGTCCACTTCCGTGACGCGAGCCGGGGTCGCGTGTCGCTGGATTCGATCGCGGTCCGACGTCGCTAACACCCTGTCCAGTGCCCCGCTGTGGCGGGTATCAGCGCCCCTGTGTGTCGGTCAGCCAACTTCACTGGAGAGACCGGAATGCCGTGGAGGTCTTTTCCTCAATTTTTGATGGATCTTATTAGAAAAGATAGCGTGTATATATAAACAAAGTGACATCTTGGCTACGACAGGTTGTTGAGCAGCACAGCAGACAGTTTCTTGAGGTGCCTACCTATATATTAAGAAATCCACTTTACTTCTGCTCAAAACAGTACATCCTTTGTGCAGCAAGAGATTCATGATTTCCGAAATCAGTACATAGGGCAAGAATTTGGTAATGTCCATAAAATTTTACTAATAAGTAATTTCTGCATTGGGTCACTGTCTAGCGCCCAAGGCACCTGAGTATGACAACACTGGGGGTTCATAGCTGTAGCCAAGTTTAATACTGACACGAGATACCTCAAGGAATGCATTGGAATACTCATAGCTGGCTCAGGTGTTTCATTTGGACATTCTTGTCTTAATATTGCTTTTCATACCGCAATAAAAGCTGTTGTTCTCTATTGTGAGTGTGGAGATTTGGAACTATATTCCGGCAAACGTAACTTCAAAGCGATCTTCAGTGCACCTGTTAGCTATCAAGGCTTTCCAACTATTGTTTTATCTTTTGCAGGGAATGTCCCTACGGAGGAATGCGCAATTTATAAGGTAAATTCCCTGAATGTGTTTTGTCAACAAGCCTTCGGGACTGGCATTAGAGAAGCGGCAAACAAGAACATCAAAGTGCACAGCCTGCTGTATTAGCGCAAACAAAATAGGGAAGCGCGCATAATTGTTTCCGCTAGTGGGGATTTGAATCCGCCAAATCTTTCCAAGAGATGAGGTACATACCTCATAAGCAGATTCCAGCAGATAGAACTGTTATCGCACACTATTGTTTCACCTTCTGAGTTTAGACACGCCGCTCGCAGAATCCATTACACGTGTCTGAAATCCGTCAGAGCTTGCGATAGCAAATTAAAGGGAATGCGGCACCTCTATAACGTGATTTTAATTGAGATAGCCAAGTTGTAAGGAATGACGGAAAACCCGGTACTCAATAAATCATTTGTCTTGAAACTCAAAATTTCCGTCGAGAAAAGCTAAAAACCTACCTGAAATGTATCCCAAATCTACCCCAACCAAGCAGCCACAGTTGTCAGCTGTTGGTGTGACGACAGCACTGACGTCACGGTGAGTAATCAGCCAATTGAAGCCCTTGAAGCCTGTTGAATATGGTAGTAATTGCCAGATCATGATGCCATCCACAGGCAGAGGCTTATTTTCACCCTAGAGGAGCATTTGAAAAATTAAAATGTTGAGCTCATAGTACATTTTTCAGAGAAACAATGGGCGTGTTCATGATTTTCGGCAAAAAATAACCCTAATTACACTAAATCCCTGGATTCGACCAAGGTGCCACATCCCTTTAAGAAGACAAGGCACAGGCGACTCGTGTCGAAATCTTTTAGAGGAGCATTGATGCGTCGCCAGGCGGTGGCATCGAACCAAGATTCGCGCCTGTACCATCCTAAGGAATAAGCGAAGCATGGAGTGCAGCGGCACAGTGTATAACTCGGGCGATGGCCACGGAGCACAGCACTGCGGCACAGTATACGTGGTCAGGCGGCAGCTGCCAGCTGCAGCGAAAGCCCGGAGACGCGCGTGGCGCACACAACAATAACACGCGCCCTACTGTCGGTGCATGCAAAACGCCGGATAGGCATTCACTGCGTTCTGACAGCGCGTAGCCTGGGGCAAATAGTTCACGCCAACAGCTGGCTGTGGGGTAATGACCCCTGGTGACGTCACCCTGCACCCCTCACCAGTGACAAAGCATGCCACGCACCATTACGCATTACGCTTACTACGACAATGGAAGGGCGAGCTTTAACGCGTACCGTGAACGCACGTCCAGCGTTCAGGGTGTGGAATGAGGCCAACCGAGCTCTGCTTTACGCTGATCCTGGTTGCCATGGTTGCTGGGTGGCAATTTTTCACGTTTTTTCTCAGCTGAACCGTAAATTTTTCCCCCTGGTTTTATTCTAAGCTGTGGTTTGTGGGAGAACACTTCGGCAACAAATGGTTCTTAAATGCATCTTCGACGTTGCACCCACTCCTGCCCAATTCTTATGAAACCTGCCGGAAAAATTTTTGCTACCAGTGATTTCAAGTAAATTGATCCATTTTCACAACGGAAACCAGGTTAAAACAAATCGTGTACCGGGTTGTTTGGACTGCCGCTGAACCATCTCTTCACTTTAGATTTGGTGGCCTGTCATTTTGTGACGAACAAAATTATATCGATGAATATGAAGCAGTTTTAATATAAATGATATGGGTGAATATTTTAGAGTGCGCGGCCCCATATTGACATGCTCACTTTCATGGGTGGAGTGTCCGGGGGTTAGGGGGTCAGGACTCCTTGATTTTGGGTCTCCCATAGCCTTTGTATAGGACTTGTATTGCTGTGCCAACGTTCGCCCATCCAGGACACCACCCCCCCTCCCCTGGGTCGAGAAGAGATATCTAGTCTTGCCCACATGGACCCCTCAAACCACGGACTGCTTAACACGCGCATTGACGGGGGCGGGTACCCGCCCCCCCCTCGGGTTTTTCGGAGATAGTAGAAAAACGGCGGCGCGTAGCGCCGCCGTACTTGGTATACATTTTCCCTCATTATTTTTACAGCTTCTGTAAAAATTTCAAGGTTAGGTCATCTCAGGTCAGGTCACCAGTACAGGTCAAGTGACCCGACCTCAAAAAAAGTTGAAGATAGCATAAGTCGGAGCAGGGTGAACTTATCCGATTGAAACTCATATAACGTAATGGTCCCACCGAGTTCTCTAAAATATGTTCCGGTATTTTTGATATCGATGACCTAAGGTCAGGTACGAGGCATAACCTCTCCATTGGAAATACATGGGAAAAATGGTTTTTACGGAATAACTCAGTAACGGATGGTGATAGAGCATTTATTTTAGCTGCATTAAACTCACCTGGTCTTTGCGGTTCTAATGATATGCATTTTATATAATTTGACCCTGACGTGACCTCAGGTCAGGTCAAATCCTTGATTTGACCTAGCAAGGTCAAATTATATATCATTCGATTCGGCTTGCTAAGAGGATTCATATAGTTTAAGTCGTTCTGCTCTATCTTTACTTGTTCAGATGTAATGGCCGAAAAACCGAATTTACATGTTATCCCTATGACGGGCATGTTTTGACCTCTCCTGACCTTGAATGTGACCTGACAAAAAAATGGTTCAAATGTTTTCGATGGAGAAGTGGATGGGCAGCCCAACGCCGTTTACCGTTTTTCGCTACCTACCGTGGTTCTCGAGATCTTAGGGGGCGGGTACCCGCCCCCCGTCAATGCGAAGGTGGCTCAGACCCCTGTCAATGCGCGTGTTAATTCTACAGATGTCAGTTGTGTCGCCATCAGATAGAAGTAAGTGGGCCAATAAATCTTCAGCCTCTTACCGAGAGAATCACCTTCATTTTCGATTTGGCTGCATGCACCATTCCAATACGCGAATCCAGGAGGGGACAAAAGGAGAGCAGGTGCCCCTCCCCCGATCAACCCTCAGCGCCCCTAAAAGATCGATGGCATCCCCCTGAATTCTAGGGTTTGCCGGTCAAAAGTGGTGCCACCCTGGTCCGGATGGGGCCTCCCGGAAAGGTTACCCCCTCCCTCCGATTGGCAATCCTGGATCTGCCTATGCACCATCCAGGCTTCAGTTCCATGACTCCATGCACTTTTGTACTATAATGTCGATATCTGTGCTCCCCCCGCCTGCTATCCCTTGGTACTCCTGCGCGCGACAGATAACCACCGCCTGGGGCGCTGACCTGGAGGTCAGGCAGTCCGCTGTCCGTGTCGCCCCATGCAGCTACAGTCCATCAAACGGGGCCACAACAGCATACCTAAAACTTGATGGTAAATAATTTTGACAGTCACGGGAAATGATCCTGACTGAGAGAAGTAGAACCCTAAACTCCAGGTCCCTCCATGTCGCCCGCATCTTTCACTGACAGAAAACTGCATACACGTCACCTGTTCAGATCTGGGAGAAGTGTTAACTTGGCCTCCTGTTCATAGCTTAGCAGTACTAACTTTTTCCAATGTGGTTGACATCGGAAATTTTCTGCGTGAAATGTAAAAGGGCCAGGTCTTATATACAGCACCCCCCCCCACTCTGATTTATGAGATAAATACTCACGAGGAGTCCCAATGTCAACACTTGCACTAAAAAGGTCTTTCGTTAATCTCTCGTCCGTTTTCTAAGGTAACACTCAGCGCTAAGAGAAAAAATGACTTGAAATTTAAAAAAATATAGAAACTATAGTTGGTACTTGAAATTTTTTGTGGAACCCTAACACGTGCATTTAAGAAGAGGCCTCAGAGGCCACCTCCCCCAAAGTATTTCACTTGGGTGGCCGAAGAACTATTCGCAGCCGGAGAAGCTACTTGGCTAAATTTGAGAGAATTTATCGACACGTCGACTGGTGAAAGAATGTGGAAAATCGGTCAATGCTGTTACTTATATACTTTCAAAGCCAGACCTATATTTTGAGTTCGCCACAATCGCGCGATCGCACCAGGCCGCCTGTATAGACCAAGGTCAAAGGTCGTGGCCCCGGGTTAATCCTCATTTCTCGCCCAACGGTTGCTTTGGGGAAGCATTGTTTTGAACCTTCCCTGTATGACCCTGGTCCACTTTTGGCACTTACATAGTTTTCGGGACCTGAATTCACTATTAATGATTAAGGCAAATGACATGACCTGGCGATGATAAAAGAGGTGAAGTCACTTGACATGGCCTGGTGACCTGGCGATGATAAAAGAGGTGAAGTCACTTGACATGGCCTGGTGACCTGACCTGACGTGAAATGTTCGTAAAATTCGCTGAAAATATATAAAAAGAGTTAATGAATATCTCTTCAAAGTACAGCTACGCTGTGTTCCTCCATTTCTGGCCACCTCCGTAGGCATTATGGAGTAAAAAGACTGCAAACCGGGCGAATGTTAAGCCCGTCTTATTAGTGCCAAGATCTGGTGTTATACCATGTTATGCCATCATCGCCTGAGGTCATAAAATTTGCTTCCTCAGAGTTCAGGCTGAGGTTAGAGGTCACAATGAAAGGTCAGAGTTCAAGATCTATACCGAATCCCTTGGTTACCGACCAGATACTTTATGTAACATGGCGCACCATGTAATACGTGCCATAACAACTTACGGCAAGACTGCTGTAGCAACACCGCTGCTGTTTCCTATTATGGGAACGAACGGACTTTAACCCTAGAAGTTAAAACCATGGTCGAAAAAAACACACGGACATCCATAGAAAACACACAGGAATTCATACAATAAAAAGATACCGAAATTGTTGTCCACAAAAATATTGGGACAACTCGAAAGCACCGTAAAAGGCCAAAATTATTCAGTCTTCTTCCTTAACCCGGAACCATCTGGGCTCTTTTCGTACACACCACCGCCTGGAGGTCCTACGATCTCGGGAACCAGAAGTGATACAAAAATGAAAATGTGCTGGAAGCGCCTTACCGTCTTCCACTCTGGACCTGAGCATGAACGATATCTGTTGACCTGTGACGTCACAGTGGGCCAAAATGGGTCAAATTTAGATTCATTTAGAAAATCCCTTATAACTCAGGAAACATGTCGTCTAGTACAAAACAAAAGACGCCAGTGTGTTTGTCTTGACCAAAGAATTATAATGATGTTCGGCATGATCTTGTAAGGTCAAATCATGACCTTGACCTTAGGCCAATGTCAAATATTGATCGTGCAAGATTAGACTGCATATCATTTAAATATTTTGGTCATGCTCATTACCATGATACTAAATTTAAGGCTATCTTGTTTCCTTAAAAAGTTATAGACGTAAACATTTTCAAAAACCGTGGCCTTTAGTGAAATCTGGTGACTTTGGTATGGACCTGACCTCACAAATGGATGAGGGCGTGCATATTTTTTCAAGAACTCTTGAATGATGTTTAGAAACTTGATTTAGCTCTTCTAGAAGCCGAGTTACACCACGGTTTTGTTAGGTTCATTTTAGAGGAACAGAATCACCTGACATGGCAGGAGTCAAAAAAGTGTTCTGTGTGTTACCATTGAAAACGTCAAATCATAAATGTGTCACCAGACCAGGCTGCAAAATGTGACACGTTTTGGGTTAGTAGGATACCAATGGATAATCCTGGACCATCCTAGTTTTTGAAAACATTACGAGTTCAAATTACAGGTACCAATTTCGGTGATTTGTTCGGTTAATGGTCTAAAGGAGACATCTCGGCTAGTTTTTGTCACTTTGCCCACCCTGGGCTGTCACCATTTAGAATGACAAAATGGTAGGTTTTTCGAGCCCTGTGACATAGGTTTAGAAATGACGCCATAACCTGTTGACTCGACCTGGCCTAATGCCAATTTTTGGTCATAAGATGTCGAATTTATTACCCTAGAGACATGCGAAGCGATCTGCCTCTCATTTCAATCGACTCAGAATCGCTTACGAAAAACCGAGGGGTCCGATCGGACCCCCTGAATGGTGATGGTTTAATTCTCACAATAGCTGGGTACCCAAATGAAAATTTTGTGAGCGCAAAGTATTAATCAGGCGAAATATTTGAAAACTAAAATTTACAACAAATGATAGGGTAATGAATTAAACCAATAATTACGTAAGCTGTAAAATAAATATTTCAGGCCCAGTCTGCCCTATTATGACATCTAACTCAAGCTAGACTAGCGCGATGCATTACATTAATTTTATACTAATTCACTGTTAAAATAATTCATTATCACCCTTTTCAACATTCGCAGACCTGGTAACTCAGTTAGAGCGGTGGGCTGCAGCCCACAGCTGCGGGCTCGTGCGGTGACAGTGTGTGAAAGAGGCTTGGCACCGGCTCCCTCGGGGACGCACCGGCGTTCAATCCTTTATCCGGCTTAAATTAGTTGACAAGTGAACTGTAACAGGCGGACGGGAGCGCTGGACGACCATTCCTATACTTGATGGAACGTTAAAAGCTGGTTTTCACATTTATACGTTATTGAGGGGTCTGTTCTTTTGGATTGTCGGGTCGGATCTTTGAGATCATATTTATGAAAGCCTTATTCAGAAGACGTTCCTATTAGCCAAATTTCCATAACTTAAGGAATATTCCTAAAGGTAAAAAACTAAGTTTCACAGTACAGTTCACTGTATTTTCATCTCAATGAATAATTTTCTTCAATCACGACCAGGGCTACCTGCAATTGTTAAACCTGCTAATAAATTAGGAAGCAAACACCTTTATTAGCAATATAAGATTATTATTCAGTTGCAATATTAGAAGGCAAACAGATGCTTCTGTTTCTAGAGGGCAGGTGAAGTCAGGCGTCATCTCTATGCAATAACGTAAACGAGACAAATCACAAAATCAGTCCAGTCGTTATAAATATCTGCCTTATTTACAAATAATTTACATAACAAGTGGTAAAGCAAATTTACAGAATAATTATTCGAAAGAATTATGTAGATTGCTTTTCTTTTTCCTTCCTGTATAAGCTAATTCTTTGGATAATTCAACTCCAGCTCAAGTGCAACAACCGTTGAGAAATGTAGTCATATTTAGCTTACGTGCCGCAAATAGGTATTTTTTGCATTCATGTCGATTTTTCCCAAATCCTTATTCAGAAGGTACTGCAAAGCCTCGAGGAAACATACTCCTCTGGTAAATAGGGTTATAGTTTTGTTATAAAATTTACAGCCCTAAATTAAATGATCCAGCTTCATGATGTGCCAATTTTATCTTTATATGACAGCTACACGAAGAGTATAAGCGCGCCAAAGGCGTTAGCGCGGCCGAACCGAGCCATATGTAGATTTTCCCACGCGTCAGGTATCAGCTTATAATGGCACGTACATATGGTACGGTAATTTCCCTTTCGGGGACCGGATAAGCAAAGTTTAGCCGGATGCATCACAGTTCAGCCAAGTTGGATATTTTTCTGTTTTGGATGAGTTTATGAGCGAGACTTCACAATAAGAAAAAGTAGAGAACTTTCTGGTTTTAGAGCGGGGTAGTTTTCATTCAGGGAGGAAATAAAGATATTACTCATAGCCTCTGCCCTCCCCCTCCCCCCCCACACTTTCTGGCCGGAGGTGACACTGCCCAAACGAGGGCTACTCCAGTGTCCTCCACTAAAAACGGTGGAGGTAAGGATGCTAAGTATAATCTGAATAAAAAGACCTCAAACTAGCCAGATTGACTTTAAAAAGGCCATCAAAGGTCAATTTATTGTCAAATCAGATGCAGTGAAAATCTAGTGTGGCTTTTTTAGTCAACTACTTGGCTTGCTTTGGCCACTGTGTCGAGCAGCCTTACTTAAACTGTTTTCATGGAAGGCGTTGGAACAGCCCTGTTGCGGCGCAGCAAATATGGGTGCGCTGTACAAACGTAGATGTCTGGAAGTGCACGCAGTGCCATCATCGGTGGCATCGGTGGCATCTACATCGAGGTCACACATTGGACAAGACACTGCTAAACTTACGTCGAGCTTATATCAGCTGACTCAAATTATTTGGCAGAACTTCAGTTGGCACAGACTAATTTTTCCAACGGGACACCTTTGCCTTCAGCGTGCTGTCAGCACGCTGGGTTGATGGCTTTCCAGTTTCTTGTCGTGTCATTTCAATTATTTTGTAGTCCGAATTTCATGATTAGGTCAAGGACGAAAGTGACTACATCAGTTGCAATCGCAAGGCAGTAAGAATATTGTCTGTATCACCTCTATTAATCTCCAGCAGCCTTCTGATCTCCACATGAAACATTCCGAGAGAGACAATGAAGATCTCTTCTGGATAGGCATCAGTATGAATCAACATTTCTCGGGCGGATTTTGCTGCCGACTATGTCATCTATCAAACAATATGGCAGGAATTACTGCTTCCATTATTCCTCTTGGGTGATCATAGTTCCTAACTAATGGTCTTCACACGTCCCACGGCTCGGCACACACGAGTCCCGCTAATTTCCTAATGGCACGCCCAACAACTGCCAAAGCCCAGCAGACGTGATGAATCGCCTCGTCTGAAGTTGGCAACATGATGATATTGCTGGCCACGAAAAAATGCCCAGCGTTCCAGCATGGAGTAGAGATACCTGTATTCCATGGTTCCAGCACAGCCGCACTACTCAAAATATCAGAATGGCGACAGCTGATGCAAGAGTTTCTGTTCGATTTCATTTGATCAGGATCCAGAAATCTCGCTATGGGGCTTTGCAACGTAAGACAGCCGTGTTTCTGCAATAGCCTGACCATTGCACGATACAGGGCTGTATTGGCTGGCTGTACACTATAAATTGGCTGGCGCGCATACTACTGCATTGCGGAAAAAATATTTTTTAAATACACTAAAAAAACAGAGTCTGGTTTGTTAGCTTCGTTCACGTTTTCTTTCGTGCAATCTTCCCTGTATGAAAACGTAGGCTTCACTAACCCCACCCCGCCGTTCCTTGGATTCCAGCTGACACGGGCATACCACTGATACATGTATGCAAACCCTATAGCATGCCCAAAATTCCAGGGAATCTTGACCCTAACCGACCCCCTCCAAGCTCCCGGGACCCCAATCATGATTGTTTGTACGACTCACCAATGGTCTTGGCGGTAATTGCTCCTCATCATAATCATAACGATCCAATCACGACGCTGCGGAAACAGATCGCGGGGAGTCGCGTGTCGCCGCCCCCTCCCCTCCCCTCGCGGCGCGTGCCGGCTCGGATAGCGTTCCGCCGCTGGCGGCAGGGGGGCGCACATCAATATTATCGATTGGGACGCCTGCGCGGATCGCGCTATCGCGCGCTGCCGCGTTCTGCTCAGTGAGCATTGCGGCAGCTGTCAGTGCCTGGTGCTGCACTGACAGCAGGGCGGGTAACGCCGGTCGCCGATAGCTGCCATGCTTCGACAGCTGGTACGGTCTTTGTTTTGTGAGATGCTCAGAACTAGACGCGGACGGATAGTGTGACGCTAGGTGTAGCGAAAAAAATCGCTCTCTTGCGGGTGTTTAGAAGTATTTGTTTCGTAAGATTGTGGGTTTGTGAAGCAAGTTCACTGTGGAGACATTCATCATCCTTTTGCTTACGGGGATTTTACGTTGAATGTGTAAATTTGCAGATTTTACTTAATTGTTTAAGTGAGAAGTAGCATAGTCTTTTGAGTTTAGAACTGAGGAAATCAGATAGATATAGCAGGCTTTAATGCTGAAACGGTATCTTTCATCAAGTGTACGAAGTGTATTGTACCACGAAATGCATCATTACATTGGTAGTCTGCTGGTAATAATATTCTGATTTTGCCATTCCACATTGGTCTATGCATTCGGCATTATAATCCATATGCTGACAGTTCTCAACGTAAACCGAACCCAAACCTCATTTGAGAAATCCTAACGTTTCTCTTTCCTTGACCCATCCGTATGTGTCTTTCCAGGAAAAAGACATGACAGACTCAGCCGAGTTGGGACAGAGTCCAAAAACAAAGCCCTTGGGCGGTGCGTGCGCTCGGCTCGGTCGGATGGCGTGTCTCACTGGACTCGCTGACATCGATTCAGCGTTGAAACGGACGGTGGGCAGCGCCCTCTCATGCATTATTCGGCGGTAGCGTAACGGCCGGCACTGCTCAAGAATCAATGATGTGGTTCCAAGCCGATACCCACCGATAAAAGGCACAGGTTGGCCGGCGACTCAGGAAAATCCCGTGGTTTAACAGCACACAGGCCAGATACATAGAGTTAAAAATAGACCGCCGGAATGACGTAAATTACGAATTGGTCTACAGCAGTGACTACCTCCGATATAATCTCTTGAACAGCTCGCTCACTTACCGGTTATTGACTGCTAATCATCTTTGATATGCATGGAACGATCAATGTAATTGTTTGAGTACTTCTTCACTAAGCCCTCATCTGAAGCGATGAAAAATAAATACGAATATATCTGGGCTTTGCATTGAGCGCAAAACTTTGGCTTGGAAGGCTGAAAGCCGTAGGCTGGCTGACCCAGATTATGTCCAGCTACTGGCTAATAGCACCTGATGCTGGCCCCTGAACACGCCATGGGAACGTTATCAAGAGGTTGTGCAATGACCAGCAGAATAGCTGCGGATTGTAAATGAATTATTTGAGATTGTGTTCTCAGAAAGGCCTGGTGTGATTGAAAACCTGGCCACTGTGCGCAGGAGCTTACCTGACGACAGAATGAAGATTGACTTAAATATGTTTATATATATATATATATATATATATATATATATATATATATATATATTGTGTTGAATTTTACAGCAGCATTGATAATAATCATTTTTCGTCCTTTTGTTTCTGTAAGCCTGATTTTATTTTTCTGTTCTTCGTTGTTTTTTTCTCGAAAAGCACGTTCATAGTTAAACAGTAAGGAAAGAAAATATGGAGCAGCATACTATAAGGACCGGTTTCGGTTTATTCACAAACCATCTTCAGCAAAATTCTCTCGCATCTTCCATACACTCATTTAACTAACAATCAAATAGTTATATCGTGCTTAAAGAAAGTACTGTCCTGAAAAGATGAACGATTCTTCGATAACCTTTCCTAGCGCGGATACAAAGGGGGAGTTGCGAGCCTGTGTGCATGGTGCTGAGGGGAGGAGTGGGGGCGCCTGAGCGCTGCGCCAGGCATCTGAAAGGTAAAATTCGTCTTTTATGGTTTATTTCATCGAAGTTTCGAAAAATTGCACGATGTTTTTTCCGATTTTTATGTTTTAAATCCCTGTTTTGGGGTACTTATTCGTCTCGTCAGCAAGAAAAATATAGAATATTCGTTTAAATTTAGGGGCGTGCCACAATGTCCTGGGCACAGTGACTATGGTGTGAATTTTTTCCTGAATTTTACTTTTGAACGCTGGCTATACGGTGGTCCCACCATATAAGATGAATACCAAACCACATGGGAGAGCTTATCTGGGACATAGGTTGCAGTCATAAATTGTACTTCCCCGCCTTTACTCCAAGCTTACGGGTCGAAGCGACAGACGGTCTGCACTACCAGGTACAGTGTGAAATTATGCACTCTTTACTGTACCATTCTCAAAAACGTTCTAGTTTGAGGGTTTCTTACATAAAAAGCTACACAAACATTCGAAAACCTTCTTAATCAAACGGGAATACTTATTTCCTTTTCATGCATTTAATTCATTCCATTGCATTCCATTCATGCATTTTCATGCATTTTTATTATTAACTTTTCATGCACGATCACAGGTATCAGCGAGTCAAACCTGTAGTTATTTACTGTATACACGTTGAAAGTAAGAGTGAACCCTTGTGAAACACGTGCCGGCCTTACTGTCATTCCAGGGAAAACTGTCAATTTCTAAATTCCACAACTTTTCTTTTGTAACAGGAAAACGAAGGATAATGAGGAGACGGCGTAAAACTAAAGAATTATTTGACTATGACTACCATGACAACGCCGCTGAACAGGCTCGGCTGTCCCAGCTCTGCGCGGAGAACGACTCAGCAGCTGAGGGTCAAACAGTGAACCCGGCTGGCCCCCATAGCTACCGGCTGGTGGGCCTAATCAGCCACTATGGCAGCGCCACCCAGGCCGGACACTACGTGGCAGACGTCTACAGCCTGGACAGGCAGCGCTGGTTCTACTATGACGATCGCAGCCTGCGTCTCAGAGCAGCACGTGCTGTTCAACGGACACCAGTATGATGGCTACATATTCTTCTTCCTGCACACAGACCTCTGCAGGCAGGTGGCCAAAATAGACAGCAGCGCTACCTGAGACGTCGTCTCCGAGTATGGCCACAATGAAGAGGAAGATGTTGTCGACGACGACATCTTCGACGACGATCTGTAGAGAAGCAGGATATTCTTGCCCATTGACTGTAATAGTCATCATAATGATATTTTGAAATGTTCTAAATGTTTTGTGATCATTAAATACATTTTTGTAGAAATAATTTCAACATAAAATAGAATTATCAAAGGCACTGCAGATATATTCTTTAATTAATGCCTTGTGGTTACATCCAATAACTTAAAAGCGTAAGCTGAAGTATTGGGACACATCAAGATGGTTTTCTCGACGTCTTTATTTTGTCTTCAATCTGGAAGTTTTGCACTGCCTTTGCTCCTAAGAAAACATGTTATTCAAAAGTTTAAAGTGTAAGCTGGAAAGTATAACCTTATCTCCCTGTACTCAAAATAGTTTTTTTAACTTTAAAGCATGCGCGTAACCTATCCTAAACTCAGCTTTTTATACCCACGAATCAGCTTCAGCATTGTAAATGTAATAGAGAAAATGCAAATTCCGCACTCTTAAGAACCTCCCGCATAAAAAGTATTTTAGATTTTCAACTTCAAATTTTCCGAATCAAGTGTGCGCTCGGTGTTGTTCATACCGGCGTTTTACTGCTAATTTACCGTGTCCAAAATACGTAATCATTCCTGCTGCCACGAATTATGAGCACTAAGCATGAAGTTGCAATTTCTTGGAACCATTCGAAATGCACACTACATATAGATATTTACTATTTTCCTCATAGCTTCCAGGACATAAACTAATAAAGCTAAAAAACAAATAAAACCTCCACTAACAGTCCTTCAAATATATGTTGCAGCAAAGCAGCTATTCAAAGACCAAGAGGCTATGCTTGTAAGAACTATTGCATATCTATACTTTAGACATTTATCTGGCATAGCACGTTCCTTATTGTTGTATCAGACGGAGCGAAAACAAATATTCGTAGCCTAGAGATTGCGAAGATAGGCCTCTGATATTAAGTTATCAAGATCCTCGGAAGAGAACAACCAGTTCTGAGTAATCCAACTCCTGCATGACTGAACCAAATCAAAGAGATCTCAGCATAGCTCCATCAGATTCGAGCTCGGCAGCCACCGATCAGTCCGTCCGAGGCCCGGCTGTCTCCTGCCTGACAGCCCGTGCGTCCTCCGGAGCGCGAAGACGGATGGCGCGGTTGCATCGAAATGACCGGGACAGCACTAAATCTGTCATCCATTGCGGAGACAAAGGAGCCGGGTCGCGACAGAGCGCGGTGCCGGGGCCCCTCGCTCCTGCCGCCGCTAATAACTTATCGGAAATCGATGCTGCTCTGAGACCATTACAAGGCGAGACGTGACCAACTGCAGTCACGGCGTGGTGCGGTGCGTCGCATAAGCCTCATCGCTGGAGACTTGGCGGAGTAAACTGCCGCCGCGGAAAAGCCTGACGAAACTGAGCTTAAACAAGTCTTTTTTCGTTTAGTGGCAGACAACAATGGCATGCATCAGGAGTTGCAAAAATATCTTCACTAGACACCGCACATCCGAGGAGAGTTTTAAGCCTATACAATTTTACAAGTATCGTAACTGTCTATCAGGCTCACCGTTCTGTCAGTTGCAAACAGGTCGGTGGCTCGCGTCGGTCCGCTCCTTCCACCACGGCGTGCCGGCAGCGTTTGAAGTCCGCGCCTCACCGTCACCGCCCGCCAGCGGCGCCGGGGAGGGGAGGGGAGGGGGCGCGGAAGGGAATCCGCCAGGCGGTGGAACGAGCACTGATAGGACAACTGAACTGATACGGTGGGGAAATGCACAGGCTGTAAAAGAAGGGCTGATTTGTGCAGGGAGACGGCAGGCTTCAACTGCTGAACGAGAGGCAGTTAATAGTAAGCTTCTACTTTGTGTCAACGTTTGATATTTTTGAAGAAATTATGTGTGGTTAAAAGCCATTTTGGCGTCTCTTCTGGTTTCTTAATTTGGTCTCAAAGCGGCATTTGCCAAACAGTTTCCATTAGACCATTTAAAAGTAGAGATACTGTTTTCATAGACTTTTGTGGAAAAAGAACACTCAAGACGTGATTAAAAGACATGTCCAGTGTAAAACAATAATATGGATTCAGCGTCATAGAGTTTATATGCCAGTTAAGCTAGCTATTTTGAATTAGAGTAGGACCACAACGACGATGAATTTGATGATCTAATGTGTACAATACTGTCGTTTATGTTATGTCTTACATAAAATCAATAAAGATCGTGTAATCAATCATATTCACCTGGCCCATGACCTTCGGGTCAGTTCTGCAGAGTCTCAGATTCGAGCCCAGCCGGGGTTGAAGTAACTAACCTACCCTAACGAAGCCTAGCCTGCTCCCCTCCCCACTGGACGATAGAGGAGACGACATTCGATGATGATCATTGATAGATCTTCCGTTGGCGTTTTTTTTAATCATGTGCATTTTGCACGCTTTTCTGCATGTTTTGCATCTTTTCTGACATAGTTTCTACTTAGATTGATTCTGTCAATTGCTTATTTCATTTTGGCACACTTGTGTTATTCAGGTACTGGCAGTAAGGCTTAAAGTGCACTCTAACACTGAAAGCACATACGGTTATCTTATTTCTACATTAGTTGGACCAAACCAGAGGATCCAGAAAAAACTGTATTCTTCCGGCTGTTTTTAACAACATACATAAATCAGACCACACCAGTAGCTACACTGGTGTGATCCATTCACATCTAATTACGCATCAGGCTGTCTCTGGTGCGTCCAGGCTGAACACAGCTCACCACTACCCGCGCCCTGCAGTGTCTGTTCAGTGAATGTGTGACAAACCCGGCGAGTAGTGCTCCGGCAAACAAGGCTCGTTAGTCCGACTCCCAGGCCGTGCCCGGACCACCAGCCCGGCCATTACGTATTAATGGTGCTCGTCTCTCTCTGATAACGAGTCGGCTCGCCCATCGGCACGACCCATGCTGTGCAGCCGCACCAGAACACGACAGTCACGCTGGCGGCCGGATGGCAAGGCGTAACCATGGCAACCGAATTAGTCCCACCTTTGGGTGATTATCTACGGAAGGGTACGGTAGGGGATGGTGCTTAACCCGGCACTGTCTCAGCTCTTTTCGTACACACCACCGCCTGAGGGGGTCCGATTGGAACCCCCTGCGATCTCGGGGACTGAAAGTGGTACAGGAAAATTGAAACGGCGCTGGAAGCGCCTTACCGTTTTCCACTCTGGAGTCGATTTTCAATCATATCCGTTGGCCTGTTACCTCACAGTGGGCCAAAATAAGTCAATTTCAGATCCATTTAGAAAATTCTGTATAACTCGGGAACCATGGACCGAAGGATTCGAACGATATGCGGCATGACCTTGTTAGGTTAAATTCTGACCCAAATAATAAAGTTGCAAGTTCATGCGGTATATTATTAGAATCCGTTGATCATACTCATTACAATGACATCAAATTTAAGATTATATATTTCCTCGTTCAAAAGTTATTGACACAAAAAGCGTAGAAAAACTGTGACCTTTGGTGGCCTCTTGTCACCTTGGCATTAATCTGTCCTCAAAATGGATGGCAACGTGCAGATTTTTCGTTTCGAGAGCTTTGGAAGGATATTTAGAAACTTGATCTAGCTCTTCAAGATGCCGAGTTCCAACCTGGTTTTGTCAGTCTTATTTTAGAGGAACAGGATCGCCTTACATGGGTTTAGAAATTACGTCATAACTCACTGACCGGACCTGACCGGATGTAAATTTTCGGTCATAAGTTGTCAAATTAATTGCCCTAAAGGTCTTAGATGCGGGCGCGCGCTTCTTTCGAATCGGCTCAAAATCATTTGCGAAAAACTGAGCGGGTCCGATCGAGCCCCACCCCCCCAGGCGGTTATGGGTTAAGTATTTGATAGCCAGCTGATAAAGCTTAGATCTGAAGGGATCATGTAGCTTTTTTACTACATGGTTATACTACCTTTGACTTTGTGTTATGGCGAGAGGGACTGTGATAATGATTCCTTCTAGAATAACTGGTTTTTCCTAACTACCACCTCAAAATATTCAAATAATTATACAGATAGCAGTTTACGCTTTCTTTTAAGCATACAAATAGTCTATTGTATGTTTGTATGTACATATGTGAGTCGTACTTACAGCAAAAGAGCAAGTTTTGGTCATTTTCTATTTTCCCCATGAATTTTGAATGGAAATTTCACGACCCATATCAAGCTAAATCATACATATAAAATCTTAATGTCACAGCTTGTGGCACTTGGTGGGCTATTATGTAGTGTGAATCTCAGATCAATCGATTGAACCTGTTCTCACTGGTGCCACTTGAAACATCTTTTTAGATGAGGGTACCCAGTCTTGCCTAGCGACCTGGCCTGAGGTGACCAAAACCTAAAATTTTGGAAATCATTTCGCCATTGATAATATATAAGGTGTGCTGGGTAAAGTGGCGCGCCCCACACTGACATTTTGTGGTAGCGTTGAACCCCTCCCCCGCACCGAGACCGGGACGAGGGTTGAATGATTTACAGCTATAATTAAAACAACTTTTTCGAAGAAAGACAAAACCAAGAAACATGACCTACACATCTAATGATGTATCATCTCATGCGATAAGTTTCAGTCAGTCATAGAGAAAAATACTCAATTCCACCGCTTCCGTGAAGGCAATCTCCCACTGCGTTTTACCTTTCATTAGCCCTGTTCCAGCTGTCAGCACAGTTTTGTCAGCACCAATCAGCGGGCCGCGTTGCGCCTACGTCACAGGACTGTAGCCTCTTCCCGGGAACTAGTTCTAGAGGTTTTACAGCTGACGGCCTGCTGTTTGTGCTGATGAAAAACCGTAAGTACACGAAGTGGCAGCCTAATATTTTTAAATGGTGTAAAGGTTTAAGTTCCCTTTCCTTAGCACAAACAAGAGGCGATTATGGCGCTGATGTTACTTTTCTGGAGGAGAGGTTAGAGGTCCTGCTGACAAAACTGTGCTGACAGCTGGAACAGGGCTATTGACTCGACCTATATATGAGTATGTGCCTGTTGGTGATAAATACAAATACAGCCATACAGTCATGCAAGCTCCCAAGAATCTTCCCCGAGCATGTTTTCAGTCTTGTTTGCTGTGTTTGCGCAAGTTTTTCTGTGCCCGGAAATACCAGAAACATTGAGTATGAAGCACTTGGAGATAAAGCAAGCGAAGTAAATATAGAAAACAAATAAAATAACGAAGAAATACAGCCTCCTATCTTAAAAGGAGTGCCCCACTTTTATGATGGGGTTTGAACTGAGTTTGAAGACCGTGTCGAGAATCCACTATTGGCATATTTAATTTCACGCAAAGCTCTCTGTGTAAAATTTCTGCAAATTTTAAAGCTGAAAGTACTGGAGCTTACCACCTTATTTCGAACCATAAAAGAATCACTTTCTATCTGCCAGCGCATTTCATGTGATAAATGTTAATAAATGGCATGGTTGGCCAAGCAACCCTACATGGCACAAGCCGCCAGAAGCTACCAGATTCATGATTACCTGCGATGTATCGGTCAAACCGGCATAGGAAGACAAGAAGCGATATCTTTGTTTTTAGCGATTTTAGGCTGAAACATAATGTGGTTTCCTGATTTTCAGACCCATTCTGTCCAGAAACTGCTATTTTTTTAATTTCGACCAAGTGATCTGTTCCCTTTAAGACTATCAGGTAGCAAAGCAAACATCAGTTCAACAGTTAGGGTCCGATAACAGTTGTTTCACTCGTTCAAATACCCTGAATTAACGATCGTGCGCTGCTTCAAACAAGCGGTATCAGGTCGTGCGCTGACTGTTGCGACAAAAGCAACACGGTACAATGGCAGTTCACCGTGGTAACGAGCGGCTGCCAGAGGGTCGTCGGGGTCCGCAAACGTCGATGGGCGGCGTGCATCACCGCCGACGACCTTCCAGTGCACTCTGAAATAGTGCGCCGACCTTAATGTGCTGAATCTCTCGGGAAACACAATGCTTGTTGTCTCGCTGTGCTCGCCTCGCCTAATGATATCTCGAAGACTTTGTCTGCAGGTCCGCAGCAGGTCAGGTATGCTTGTTAGCAAACCAGTTTGATAGCAATTGTTGAAGTTTGACGACGCAACAGCTGCCAGAATCGCACGGCGTCGCCAACTCTCACCCTGTTGGAAGGATCAGATCAACTTATTCAGAGGCTCCGCCGGGGCTTGAACCCGGGACCAGCAAACCAGTTTGCTTGCTCTGCAGAGACAGTAAAAGAGTATAGCAATATCAGTCATGTCTGCGTAAAAAAGCGTCACGATCTTTTCGTTTCAAGGGTGTGACGATTCTCTTGTGTACCTCTCCCTCATGTACGAAGTATGTAGCAATTTTGTAATGTATCAGAGCAACGTCTTTCTAAAGATACATTTGGAGCATACTGCATGCAACCATTTACACTTTGCCGCTTGAGTTTTGACAGATAGCTCCATAGAGATCTACTATAACTAGAGCGGACAGCACACCTGTCCGGACGTCAAAATTGAACGTTTTGTTAGTACAAATCTGGGCCTCTGTGGGGAAGCTCGTGACGTTTTACTGAAACACCTCTCTGCCAAGCGTCTGAAAACTTCTGGTTACCAAATAAGTTCTAAACTTCGTTAAAAAGTTGCGGTTCTGTAGCATATAGGTGATGCTCCTGGAACAGGTCTGAAAATTGTGAATGTCCGTATTTATTTCATTTTCACTACATAGAATAATGAGGCCACTGAAAAACACGATGACTTTTCACATGTCGTCTTCCGGCAAGGTTGGATCTTGTAATAGATAAGATAGGATCAGCCAATGGTAAAGATCAAGGACTGGTGTGCTTATCATAAATTTCATGTTTTTGACGATGATCCTATTCTTAACACATTAAAAATTCAATAATCTATTGAAGAACACTAGGCGCTCTGACTTACTCATATAGGAATACATAGGGTCTTCTAGGCTCCAACAGCGTTGAAATTCACAGTGACTTTTTAGCCAGGTCGGACGCCCAACTTAGATAAGTATCAAAATTAAACACTTCTAGCGGCGGCGGGCTTCGGCATCCATTTCATTCATCGTGCATCGTGCAGTATTCGGCTGCTTTATCAATAACCTCTTCTCCCAGTCTCCACTCATTACGCGAGCCAGTTCCGTAATCGAGGATCCTGCTTTTGCTTCATAGAATGTTTTTCACAGAATGCTTGGTAGAATGATTGTCACTTCTTTCACAGCTTAGGCCAAACTGAGAAATTTGACCAGCGCCTTAATACAGCTTAATTCAACAAACGGTTGCTATGACAACGATCTAATGTACCACTAACCCTCGCAATGAATAATGGCTTTCTCTGCCAAAATTATTTAGTGGTGGGCTAAATCCAGAGGCTCTCGTTGAAATTAGCACGTGATTCTCCAATTAACCTGGCCAAGATTTGTACTAACAAAACTTTCAATTTTGACGTCGGGGTATTGAGGTTTTGTATAGGATGTCCTCTCTAGTTATAGTAGATCTCTATGGATAGCTCCTTGTTTTAGTCAAATCATGCACTGGATCTTTTCCTGCACCCACTCCGGAAAAAGAATAAGAAGGGTCCCTGCCATCCACGGAAGTTCACGGAAAAAATCGCATATCAGCGCCGCTTTACCTTACTCAGGCGGAGATGAACTCAGACTTTAACATATTTGAAGGAGATGCAAAGGCGCACTGATGGGTGTGGTGGGATGGTGTATGAGCTGTTTGAAAAGGGGGGCTTATAGGGGAGACCAGGACAGGTTTGATCAATTTTTACATTATTCTCCACAGTTTTTAGTTTATCATAGATAAAGTCATTCAAGATTGCATTGGAAATGACGGTCCCTTTAACACGACCTTAAATACTTTGCTTGCTTGCAAATAACCATATGAAAATGTCAATCGCTTAATATATATATATATATATATATATATATATATATATATATATATGTTTATTTATATATATATATATATATATATATATATATATATATACAGGGTGTTTCATAAAGAATGATATTTTTGAATTGATCATAATGCGGTTATGAATAAGTTGTTGTGGTATAATTTACATATCGTTCGAAAGATAATTTTGGGACATTTACGATTATTTGTACTTTGATAGCTGTTTTGATATTTTTTCTTGTTCAAAGTAGTCTTAAAAATGACTTGAACAATGCTGTCTATTTTTCCTTCATCAAAAATGTTGGTAGAAATCACGCGCGTATCACGTGACAAGTATCACGTCAATGACACTGAAATCATTACATCGTCACTATGGTACATCACAGTCCACGTGCACATTACCTTTAGGAATTAATTCTAAAAAACGCACCTCTCAAGCTTAGGAAAGCTCGGGTCCAAGCAAGCAATCCCCAATTGGTCCATGTCCCTTGTTCTGCGGTGTGCAGTGGGGTCTTTTGCGCTGTGTCCACGTGAGCATGCACATCAAAAGCAAAAGCTACAGTCACGGTGAGGATATTACAAGTTTAAAACTTTTGGCTCAAGCTCCATATGGCTCATTGGCTTACCTTCCATATGAATGATGCGGCGGACACAGCGCAAAAGACCCCACTGCTCACCGCAGAACAAGGGACATGGACCAATTGGGGATTGCTTGCTTGGACCCGAGCTTTCCTAAGCTTGAGAGGTACGTTTTTTACAATTAATTCCTAAAGGTAATGTGCATGTGGACTGTGATGTACCATAGTGATGATGTAATGATTTCAGTGTCATTGGCGTGATACTTGTCACATGATACGCGGGTGATTTCTACCAAAATTGTTGATGAAGGAAAAATAGACAGCATTTTTCAAGTCATTTCTAAGACTACTTTTAACAAGAAAAATATCAAAACAGCTATCAAAGTACAAATAATCGTAAATGTCCCAAAATTATCTTTCGTACGATATGTAAATCATACCACAACAACTTATTTATAATTGCATTATGATCAATTCAAAAATATCATTCTTTATGAAACACCCTGTATATACATATATATATATATATATATATATATATATATATATATATATATATATATATATATATATATATATATATATATACACAAATATACAAATATATATATATATATATATATATATATATATATATATATATATATGCAGCTGATGAAAAGTATCCCACCTTTAGGGCAGGTTCAATCAACTCCATGGTCAAGATGCAGCGTGTAAAATGAACATGAAGAGTAAGTGTTAATACAGTTTTCTATATTTTGTATTGCGTTCTTTTCCGTCCAGAAAGTTTTGCCAAATTTGGTAATTGCATAGGCGGGATATATTCAAATTCGTCCCTTTTATATTTTTCGTTCTTAATCCATGCAAACATTTGAAATACAATGTATTTTTCAGTCTACCTCTAGAGCAATTCTTCACTTAGCCTCAGATGACACAGGGCTCATGAAAGTGCAAAACATATAAGCTCTGCACACTAAAAAGAATGTTTAAATCGACAATAATTAAAAAAGTGCGCTATCATGATCCAGTCAAGTCCAGAATAACTGGTCGCGCTACCTGCGAGAACGCTTCTGAACGTGCAAAACAATTTTTACTTGTGCCTTATGAAATGACAAATTTTAGCTCCAGACCCAGACTTCATCACAGTGCAAAGTAAAAATGCTTAATAATCGAAATCTGATTTTTCACAAACATATGTCATGCCTTTTATTCGAAAGAGCACACGACTTCCCGGATTTTAGAGACGAGCTATTCAAACGTACGTTAGACCCAAAAATATTTTGATTTACGTCTGGTTGGCAGCAAAATGGCAGCGTGAATGGCGATTTGAGGGGATTTTGAAGTAGTTTAGAGGAGGTCAGACCCTTATGGGGCTGTAAAACACGGCAGGGTGGTTTTAGTACCGTTCCGATTTGTCCTCAACGACATTGGTTATGGATACTCTCGTACGAAGTAAAAATGATCCCCCAGACAATTTTAGGTGCCGGGATTGCCCAGGCGGTGGTAGGTTGAATTCCTTCACCTCAAGCAACTTTAAATCGACACTAATCAAAAAATATCCCTGTGATGCGAAACACCTTTCATCGTTAACGATAAAAAGTGGCTAAAGTTCTTCTATTCATGACTTTTTAATCATTGATCTAGGTTCGAATCACATCTGTAACCTCCCCATTGTAAGTCTTTAATTTTTTTGTAGGTTTTATGCTGGATTCTTAATGCCAGCAAATATTCCTCAAGTTCAAGTGAAATATTTTGATCTGCTACTTCTGACGGGATATCCGAGGTCAAGTTAACAATTCACGGTACTTCAGCCAATAGGTTCTCAGTGAATGAGGCTAAAACTTGGGTTTGAACTTCTGTGTTTGCATTACTGCTGAAAATTGATAAAGATACATCGTGAACATACTAGATCGCTGGATCGGCCTGAAATTAATCGAAGTTAATATGGAACCAAAATGAGAAAAGTATATATCATGTCATTTTGGCAATTAAAAGATACCGATAATTTTTCAGTAATTTCCCTACCTAACCTGTGTAAGAGATTATAATCAAAAGCAGTAGCTCTCAGAATACCACAAATGTATCATTTTCGACCTCCAGGTTTTCTCAATTTTGCCTTGACTTTAATTTGGCTGGCTGAGAGTCACTTTATATTTTCGATGCCCTTAAAATGGCTCCAGAAATATCGTTCAATATTTTTTATTAAGTGAGTTAAGCGGTGTCATCCATATGGCATTTAACCATGATGGAATGTGCTCCGACCTATTATCTTTAGTGGCCTATAGTGTCCCAGCTGTTAACACGCGCATTGACGGGGGTCCGAGCCACCTTTGCTTTGACGGGGTACCCGCCCCCCCCTAAAATCTTGAGAACCACGGTAGGTAGCGAAAAACGGTAAACGGTGTTGGGTAGCCCATCCACTTCTCCATCAAAAATATTTGGAACATTTTTTGTCAGGTCACATTTATGGTCACTAGAGGTCAAAACATGCCGTAATAGGGATAACATGTAAATGAAGGTTTTCGGTCATTACATCTGAACAAGTAAAGATAGAGCAAAACGATTTTAACTATATGAATCCTCGCAGCAAGCCTAGTCGAATGCTATATAATATGGCCTTGCTAGGTCAAATCAAAGATTTGACTGACCTGAGGTCAGGCCAAGATCAAATTAGATTAAGTGCATATCATGAAAACTGCAAAGACAAGACAATTCTAATGTAGCTAAAATAAACGCTCTATCACCATCCGTTACTAAGTTATTCAGTTAAAACAATTTCCACATGCATTTCCAATGGAGAGGTCATGGCTCGTACCTGACCTTATGACATCGATATCAAAAATACCAGACCATATTTTAGAGAACCCGGTGGGCCAATTATGTGATATGAGTTTCCATCGGATAAGTTCACCCTGTTCCGACTTATCCTATCTTAAACGTTTTTTTAGGTCAGGTCACTTGGCTTGTACTGGAGACCTGACCTGAGATGACCTAGCCTTAAAATTTTCACAGAAGTTGTTAAAATGATGACAGAAAAAGTATGCCTAGTACGGCGGCGCTAGGCGCCGCCGTTTTTATCCTGTCTCCAAAAAACCCGAAGGGGGCCGGGTACCAGCCCCCTGTCAATGCGTGTGTTAATGGAGCCACAATTTGAAATAACATTGGTGTTAGACCATTTCAAACGTTTCTGAATGACTTTTCCTGCGATTTTTTTGTAAGTGTATTTTCTGAGACAAAGTTATTAAAGGGCTCATTAAGTTGTTTTTGACGCCCACCCACCCACCACGGTCAGTTATCTACATCGCTCAGAAACCCCCCCCCAATCTTGCAAACACAATTGAAAAAATCTTGGGTTGCACGAATGTATTGAATATTTTCAAAACTGAGGCTTGTTTTCATTGCAATGTAAGTGATCTCTTCGTTATAGTATGTTATCACAGTCTTTTAAATACATAAAACTCATATTGTACGTTGATAATCATAATTTTCTAAATAGTAAGAATAAAAATATTTTTGTCGGGGAGGACATTTTTTGCATCTCAGGGTGAAAATTTCTCTGAATGCAGACAATATTTTTTCTGAACTCTGGGTATATATTCCGTACCCTCTGCTGTGGTGCCATGCAGTTTTAATTGGGGTCATTACTCAAATGCAATGCTTGGCTACATTCACGCTATGAACTATATTTGCATATGTCTTTCGTTATCCGCTTTCTGGTATAGACTGGATTCAAAGTAGCCTTAAGCACGTCAAAAGCCTTAACAAGCTCGCTCTGTGTACTTAGAAACTGCCATTGACCACACCAAGCCGCGATGCCGCTAAGCAGAACGGGAAACAGAGTGGAAATCCTGGTGAGTGCTTAGTGTCTGTAGTTTCCATCACCCATTCACGGGTGGCCGGCGACTAATCACCAGTGCTATCGAACACAGCACAGGGTGCAGACGATGGACCGGCCTTGCGTGGTTCGGGTCGAGTAATCGGCACAGTACACAGACATGCCCTTACCTGCTGGCTCCGGCCTGATTCTGGAGATCGATAGTGCAAGCCTAATGATATGGCCTGGTGGTGTTTTTACTGCCGATTCTCCGGATATTAAAATACCAGTTCCGGCTGGATATGACAGTGAGCCTGATATTGGTTTTTCAAGTGCCGATGGCAGTATATCGGTGGATTCGTGCACGGATACTGCCAATGTTATAGAAGCGTCCCCAAATAAAACTAAAAGGAATGGTATGAACATCGTTTTATTTAGCTTTGTTACCAATTTCTAACTATATATAACAGATGAGGTAAACATGTTGAAGTAAGTCAGGCCCTCGATTGAGGCGGTAGGAAATGGGACCATGGCAGGGATTTTTGCCTGCATTTCCTCCAAAAAACCCAGGCATCCTAATTATGCCTATATTTCTATTGTTAAAGTGCATTTTATTGTTTTAAAAATGTATTACAAAAGCTAGCGAACGAGGATATTGGCCTGATATGAGATTAATACCATTGTGGGATATTTGTTCCATAGTTGACGTTTCAATCCACGTACCCGTAAATTTAAGCTACGTATCTTGGCTCGGCCGGTCAAGTAATATTACGTGATACATCGATTCATTTTTCTGACTCAAAATTCAATCCCTGTTTTACCAGGGATGTCACTTCAAACCCCATCCATATATGTTTTTAGAAAGGCATTCGAGTGCTACAACCTATATTCCGGGATTTTTTATATCGATGACCTAGGGTCAGGTACGGTTTCATTGGGGCTCGAATGAAGCGGTCCACCATTCTGTGAAGTTCATAAATACAGCCTACACGGAACGTGACGGGACCGCTTATGTGATACATTTCTGGCGAGGAATGGACCTGGATTGACAGAAGTGGGACGACATAGGATTACTGCGTAAAAGTTAGCCAATGCTAATCTCTCGTAGCAGAGTATGATGCTTATTACTGACGAGCTGCTAACTAACGCACCAGCGTGCACAAGCCCCAGCCAGGCTCTACTTGTCATTGGCCAGGCTTGGTTCACTCCGGCTGCCAATTGTGTGAACTGTATCTGTGTTCTCATTTAGAGAATTCAACGTCTTTACTCAGTGGAAGTCTGCCCTCAGGAAAATGCTGGGTCCGCCCTTGCAATAGTTGCATTGACCTGACCCATTGCCAAGACGTAGCTTAGCCTCTGCCTGGAGCAGTTGCTGACCAGCTGAAGGGCCGCAGTAACGTGTAATTCACATCGCACTCAAGGTTACTATAAAAATTTTACGTGAGTGGTATGCATAGTTAAGATGAATGGACGAACTGGTTGCCACCTACCGCTCGAGAAACAAGGCATCGGTGCTGGCGGTTAATGTCAAGTGGCGCATGTGTCGAGGGTAAAAAGCACCCTTAAAGGCTATGCTTCGCTGAGCAACCCGCTAAAGTTTTCCTGCCAGCTTAGAAACAAGCGCCTGCTGCAAAGGTGACTGGTGGCAGGCGGGAATCGCGTTATAGTGCTAGTCTCTTGTGAAGAGAGGCTGTGGTAAAGATTCCGGGTGCCGGCAGATGGTGGTGAGTGGTGGTGATGGCCACAAAGTTGTAACATTCGATGAAGTCTCCGTGCCATGCGGGATAGTCTACCCACTTCAGGCAGACGGCTGCTCCGCACGTAATTTACTTGCAATAACCTGCGTTACAGTCTCCAAGTCGAAGTAGTCCGACTGTGTCCAAATAATCATCACTGTTAGCCTCGGCTGCGGTGCCAGCTCTTCCGGGACGTTGAAACCTAAATAAGCAAAAAAAAACAGCTAACACTTCTATCTTTGCTTTAAGATCCCGCTGAATAGCCTTCCGAAATATTTTCTTTTTTCATTTTCCGAAGTGTCTCTACATTTTCACCAAATTCATGCAGCTTATTATCATAATGCTTAACCCAAGTCTGGCAAAGGGGCCTCTTTAACTTTTGATTACATCTCATTAGTCCTTATGGGTAAGAAAACGAAACTTTCAGTACCTGTCAATACATGGTTTTTTCGTACCGTAAAAGCTACCGGACAAAAATCGTTTGGCACATTAGGCCATAGCAATGTCATATACTAAAGATTCATAAGAAATTACTCTTTTTCAATCTTGCCTTCATTTTTGGCAGCAAAAAAGAACATTTTCATAAAGTCGTGCATGGACATATTGCCGTATTAATTGCCTCCACATCCATATTGGGTTTGTAAATGACGTCATCAGCGATACTTGGTGTAAGATATGATCATAACTTTTCGTCCTTAACACGCGCATTGACGGGGGTCTGAGCCACCTTCGGATTGACGAGGGGGGCGGGTACCCGCCCCCCTAAGATCTCGAAAACCACGGTAGGTAGCAAAAAACGGTAAACGGTGTTGGGTAGCCCATCCGCTTCTCCATCGAAAATATTTGAGCCATTTTTTGTCAGGTCACATTTAAGGTCACGAGAGGTCAAAACATGCCGTAATAGGGATTACATGTAAATTAAGTTTTCGGCCATCACATCTCAACAAATAAAGATAGAGCAAAACGACTTGAACTTTATGAATCCTCGCAGCAAGCCGAATCGAATGATATATGATTTGACCTTGCTAGGTCAAATCAAAGATTTGACCTGACCTGAGGTCAGGTCAGGGTCAAATTATATAAAATGCATATCATCAGAACCGCAAAGCCAAGGCGAGTCTAATGAAGCTAAAATAAACGCTCTATCACCATCTGTTACTGAGTTATTCAGTAAAAACCATATTTCCTATGTATTACCAATGGAAAGGTCATGCTTCGTGTGTGTGTGTATTGGGGTTTATAGGGCGCCTTCAGCGTCTAGGCTATATCGCGCCCAGGTCATGCTTCGTACCTGACTTTAGGTCATCGATATCAAAAATACCGGAACATGTTTTAGAGAACTCGGTGAGCCCATTATGTGATATCAGTTTCAATTGGATAAGTTCACCCTGCTCCGACTTATGCTATCTTAAACTTTTTTTGAGGTCGGGTCACTTGACCTGTACTGGTGACCTGACCTGAGATGACCTATCCTTAAAATTTTCACAGAAGTTGCAAAAATGATGAGGGAAAAGGTATACCAAGTACGGCGGCGCTGCGCGCCGCCGTTTTTCTGCTGTCTCCGAAAAACCCGAGGGGGGCGGGTACCCGCCCCCCGTCAATGCGCGTGTTAAGAAATGCAGCTATTTCGTATAAAGTGTAGATTTTGACACACTTATTAGCAAGATAGGGTACAGTAAAATACATCATTGAAATCAGCAACCGAAAGATATATCTGGAAATGTGTTTTCAAGAACGGTATGCATGTTGCATACATATAGAGTGCGTTACAAATATATTTCCGCATGAAAGCTCTCTTATACTAATTAATATTTCTGTTTTCCTTGTTTCCTCATACAAGGGGGTCATGAGTAGCTTTACGCTAGGAATATTTATCCAAAGCACCGTTTAATTTTTTGACGACGTCGTTTGGTAAAAAAATATACCACTTATATGACGACTTAAGCATCGTCCAAGCTCTTGCATGGGGTGTTTTACTGCTCTCTTGCATGCTTGAGGCTGGTGATTTTATACATTCTTATTGTATTTGGTACAGCTATGTTTTTCACGCTATTATTATAACGTTATGATATTCATTTTTCTAGCCCACAGCCAAAACATTTTTTTAATAGTGAATATGTATACATACATATTCAGGGGCGTTGATGTTTGCAGAAAATACCTATAGATAAAACTACAGATTTACACAGTGCGTCAAAGTTTTATGATACTAAAGACGTCACAATAATATCATTTTGTTAGATTCATGCCTCATTTCTGCCGAAAGCTACAAGGACACTCATCAAGTTTGCTTGATGGGCTGCAATCAGCGTATATGATGCGCTCATTGGCAGACCGTTACCAATGACAGGTAAAGTGTCCTCCATTAAATGCTTGTTGATGACGTGATGATTACCTATCTGTTATTGTTATAAGATCCTGGATTGATCCAAAAATGATATAAATAGGGTCTGCATGTGCCGTCTAAATCTAATTTTATTGCAAGACTCTGCTGTCAAAATACACGGTTTTTTTGTTTTAACTGTGCTTTCTATATGATGACGTCATTTTTAGAGCTGTGAAACACGGTTTTGGTCTTCAGCTACTTAGGTCTAAAACTACAGGCAATAAGAAATATATTTTGGGAAAAATCCTCTATTTCGGACTGAAATATACTTGAAATACCGTCAATCTTGTCGTAATGACGACATAATGACGTCATCAACTCTGTAAAATAGTCATTATCTTAGCTTATGTGATTAAATTGACTCCTGCTGCCATTGGAGCCAACCTTAGGAAGTTTGACTCGCATTAAAAACATTATTATCAAGATTTCCATGAAATCTGTATTAATGTTTATGTTGCGACACCGCCCATGTTATAGTCCATTTAATGCAAGAAAAACCATTCTCCAAGGTGGTGATCTACTAATACACATGGTTTGTGTTGTTTATCTGCTAAGATGTGAGATTTTTTGCTGGATTTCTGTTTTTATTAACTTTTTATCGACCATACTAAGCCATGAAAACAGTTTAAGGAGAACAATTCCCCCGATATTTTTAACTTCTGGGCTTTGGACGACGGTCTTTGATCAAATGAGCCTATAATATTTCATCAAAATTCAAATGAAAACATTTTTATGTCAATTGGCCTTCATCATAGATCGTCAAAAGTTAAATTCAGCCTCAAGTGCTTGAACAAGGTAGGATAATCCGAATATATAGCAATATCCATATGTTTACTTGCGTCATGACGTAGCAAATAATTATGTATAATTAGAAAGGACATTTACCTTGGATAGGGCTATCGACTGCACACTAGATGGAGAAAATTGGTTGAGCAGTTCTTGATTTAGGAAAGGAAGGGGTAAAAAGGTCCCCTGTGTCTGGTTCGTTACAGTTCAGAGGTGCCACGGACAGGTTAAATGCAATTTGGCACCTTTTCAGTGGGGCTTGAACCAAGATCACCATGCGATAGACTATGCCGAAAAACACCAGGATGGATATTAAACTGGTGCCAGAACTCACCGTTCGCAGTGAAATAGCTCATGCTTAGAGCGGAATGCGGCTCCGCGCCGGCCCTGCGCGGGTCCCTGCCATCGCCGAACCGCCAGCACCAGCCGAAGGTCCATTTGTGGGCGGGCTTAGTATCCATGCGCTTAAAGTAGTACGTTCACGAAGCACTGTTGCTTTGTAAAAGTGAGCCCTCAGAGATATCCAACATGGAAACAGGGGTTTACCGCCAAGCTCTTTGTGACTGATGGTTCAGTTTAAATCACATGATGGTGCAATATTCCCTTAAACACCCAATTTAATCAGCATCCTTTCTTTAATACTCCTGGGCTGCTGATTTCAACAAGATTTCCATTTCAAGAACCTTTTCAATTCTAAGGGGGCCAGAATGGAAGCTGAGGTGTCTAATTTATTTGTATAATCGAATTAGCCCCAAAGATCAACTTTGCTATCATCTAACGATATACGTATAACAACAGTTAAACCATGCTTGATGACACATGCACTCACAGGTAACAGGATTCATCGATTGCTTTGGCCTTACCTGGGTGTCGGGGCCCAGCGCTAACTCTCGATGGGGAGTTGTAGGGCTGGGCGCGGTCTGGAGCTGCCGGCTACGACCCCGCCAACCGGACGCCGTTGAAGGCAACAGGATAAGGCCGCGGCGCCGCCGCACGCCCCCCCCCGTCCCACACCCTCCTGAGCTGCGCAGTCTGGCCGGCAGTAGCAGCAGAAGCTGCGCGGACAGACGACGACTGTGGGCGGACCGTGGTCCGAACTGGAGCGGCAGGCCCAGTCGCCAGGTCAAACAAATACTGTCTGAAACTCCCATCTCCTGCTCACGTTTGGAAGGTCTGAGGGCAATCGAGCGGAATTTGCTCTTCGGCATGCAGTTGCTGAGTAATGGTGGCGTTGCGTGATGTGAAATTGGGTCGATACTCTGATGAAATGCGTTATGCTTCATTCATCATACATCATCATCGTCATCACCATTATCATGAAAAAATCCTCATCATCATCATCATCATACACAATTTTATCATTCCGTTCATGAATCGACAAATACAATGTTTCCTTTGTTTCCAGGATCTGATTTAGGCAATGGTGCAAATTCAAGCAACTTATCACGAGATGAAAATTGACAATTTTTACGCATTGTCTCAGTCTTAGAGCGATGAAAAACTAAACTTATAAGCTTAAACGTTGATCAATGATTTTGGCATTTTCCTTGCTTTTTTACTTTGAATACGCCCCTTGTTGGTCTCGAATGTTGTTGATGTTCACCATACGTTTCACCCACACGTAAAAAGCCGTAAACACTCAAGTTTCTCCTAATGTGAAGTGGCCATCCTCAGTGCAAAATTGAAAAGTTCATTAAATGTAATCTTTCAAAAACTCTTTAGAGTGTCGGACCAAGGCGTTGAACCTTTTCCAATTTGCGTTGAAATTTCCTGAGACGCAACCGAGACGCACAGAATTTTTATCATTTAGTTTTATGGTAAGATTCTATCAGCTTTTGAAATATTCACAAAACTGAAAATAAACCTTATAAATTTCAATAGACCTACTCACCTTCGTAAAGGACATGCATTTATTAGATGGAAAAACTGCTAACACTGCAAACTGATTGAAACCACAAAGAAAAAGTGCGTGTATAATTTGTTCTGATGCTCATAGGTTAAGGTTACTAAAGGCCATTGGCCCATAGCGTCTCTGTATAATGTAATCCCTAATGGTTTACATTAACACTCACGCCGTTACAGGGGTCCGCATCATCAGCGGACCCCTAGCAGCCATGCTAGGTAGCAAAAAAAATGGAAGGCGGTGTTAGATATCCAGTGTTGATCTCTCCCGGGAATGTTTTATACAATGCTTGGTCAGGTCACTTTTGAGGTCATTAGTTTTCAAAACATGTTCTCATAGAAATAAAATGGATACTTAGGGTTTGGGTCATAATGGCTGAAAAAGTAGAGCTCTAGACTAATACATGAGCACCATCGGAATTATCTCATTAAATCCGATTGAATTGTCTATATTATGACATCGCCAGGAAAAATCCTGAGATTAGCCTGACCTTGCCTCACTTAAGGTCAGATCAAGGTCAGCATAGGTTATAATGTGTATCATTTGAGCTGCAGTGAAAAGCCAAGTGCGAGGAAGTAAAATGTAACGCCCAATCACAATTTCCTGAGAAATGATTGAACTTTAACAAATCTCCCTTGCATTTCCATTGGAGAGTTTATGACCCTATTCTCACTCCAGATCCTCAGTATAAAAAGATCACATTACCGCAAATTGTTATACCCGGGGACCTTAGTTTGGGATCTGAATTTCAGATTGGCAAGTTGAGTCTGCCTCTACCGCTGCACCTCCAAAAAAATTGAGACTAAGTTTCTGGACTAGGACTTTCTGGAATACATTTCTGAGACTAGGACCTGGACTGGTGACCTGGCCTTGTATGACCTAGACATAAACTGGTGTCAAAAGTTGCAAAAACGACCAGGTAAGATGTATACTAAGTACAGTGGCGCTAAGTGCTATCATTTTTTACTATCTATGAAAAATATCAGGGAAGGGGGTACCAGCCCCCCGTACCGACATGTGATGAGCTGGAAATGAAGACTTGAGCTTTTCACACGAGGCTTGACTCTGACATGTGACTTAGAACCTCGCATTGCTTGACCTTAACTATGAGGTCATACTGTAACATACATCATACTGCATGGTTTCATGTGGCCGAAAAAGTATGTGTTAATGAACTTAAGCATGTTGGTATGACATCGACCTTTGACCTTTAACCTCGAAAATTCTCCGAAAAAATGTGACCTGGGCTTATCATACTAATCATATGGCAGCATTAGTCCATCACTGTATCTTCAGTACAGGTGAGCATGAGCTGCGGCGCAAATGTGGAGATCAAACTCACCCACCAATCAACGCGCTTATCAAAAGTAGACCAGTAGTGTTTTTCTACTCCGTACTGTTTCCCGGCCGCCTCTTAAGAACAGGTGGAATGGAGCACTAGAGTACCATCCTCCTGCACGCGTGTTGAAGCAGATATTTTGCCCACCTACTTTTTGTTCTCTTTAGCATCGTTAAGGGTTCTCTCAGCACTGACTCAAAGGCGCGTCATATGCTGATGTTCTTAGCGCAAAATTGTTCCGCTCTTAGCTGACAATAACCTGAGAGAGTTTAAATCATGGTTGCACGATGTCCTGTTGTAGACTTACCTCTCAATATCATGCTTCTTGATCTCTTGGTGTGCTAACCGTTTTTATGACAGTAATCATGATTATTATCTGAAACCAAGCAGAGGCCCTAAGGTTTTTAAAGAGTATTTCAAACACTAACAAGGCTACGATAAAAGACCTGCAACCGGAGGACAGAAGCTGAACTTCTTTACGGATCTTTGTGTTGTTACTTTTTGAACATAATTATACTCTTGGTGGAGTTTCGAGCAGCCCTCCCAATTGAGAAAAATTGCCTTGACACCATTATAACCCCATCTGAATCCTTGCATTGTCTTTATCACAATTGTATCAAAGCAATAAAATGCCCTTATGACCATTTACTGAGTGCATTTCTCTGCAATGATATTTTTCCTTTACCAGATCCCATTGCAGGTAAGAACATAAGATATTAAGTTTAAAGTCTGGGAGAAAACATGCTCAAATATTTGATACGGCTACCGAGAGATCCACGTTCGAGGAGGAACGAAATTCTACCCAGACCCCAAGAGATGTCTTATGACATCCACTCGGGGAAGGGTTGATATCTCCCAGGTGGTTAGTTAGACGGAAAATTCAACAGACTTGATTATCTGGAGATCAAAGCTGTGGAAGAGCATTGTTCCAGGAAGAGAATCTCCAGTGGCCACTCCTCTCGGCACAACTGTTGTTCTGACATTGATGCTCCCCAAAGGTCCAACTCGCGTAAAGTGCCTCTCGGCATCAGAGGGCTTTGATCCAGGGAGCTCAATTCTAAAGGTTGTGCTGGTTCATACCCAATGTAATAGCTCGTTCCAAGTACTCATCAAAACTGGTCTTCTGAGATTCCCTTTCAAGAATGGGGTTCTCCCATGTTGCATTCCCAGCATTTCCATTGCGAAATAAACTCTGGCAAGCGATTTTCTGCAACTCATAGTACTCTGCATTACTTATCTACAACAGAAGTGGCCTTCTTGTTGTAGAGAGCGTGTTTGAAATGTCTGCAGAATATACATCAGCCACTAAACTTTTTCCAGAACTTCTCCCAATGGTGCCGTTTGCTGCGAAAGCATTAAAATAATGGCGAAGGCATGCGTGGACTATGCTGTATCAGACGGATGCATCCAGAATGTATCCCGCTGGCGGCAGATAGTCTCAATATATTCGTAACCTTTTCTGTAATCATCAAGAAGTGAGCGTGATCGGCATTGCAACTCTGACTGGGCATAGCTTGAAGAGTCTAACGGCACGTCAATTGCTGAGGGTATATGGCGTCAGAGGGAAAAGGGGAGTGAGCTAGGCTCGAGCTAGGACAGGGTGTCAATCCTGCCCGTGGTTGAGCGTGAGCTCGCGACACTGAACTTACAGAAGAGCACAGGCCGAGCTGATAGCGTGCATTAGCCGACTGCGCCAGCCAGACCCCCGCTCTCTCTCTCTCTCTCTCTCTCTCTCTCTCTCTCTCTCTCTCTCTCTCTCTCTCTCTCTCTCTCTCTCTCTCTCTCTCTCTCTCTCTCTCCGCTTAAAGGAAATGATGTGGCACCTTGGTGCAATTCTAGGCTGTGGTAGTTTTAGGGTCAATCTATATTGGAAATACTGAATTTGGCCTTATTTCTGCTGAAAGTGGTCGGATTTCGTTTTATATCACTTTCCTCTGCTTGCAATAAAAGTATCCAAGTTAGTGTGAGGTGAAATGCGCGTATTAGCCTGTAACACCTTTTGCCAGATTGAATCTGTCTCAGTTGCATCCATAAGGGTTACGAAAAAAAAGAAACATTTTTAATCACAAGAGGCTACAATTAGGAAAAAGTGATATCTATCAATTTCTGCAACTTCTTTTCGTCTATTGTAGCATATTTCACGCTTTAAAAAAACTAGTCAAGAAAGCAAGTTATACCTACGCATTGGTAATCAACGGGACCAAAGCCATGTTTCCGACTCACGTGGGTTTTAAACAGGCCCACGCAGCACGCGCAGCGCAACCTGACCATGACGTCACATCCGGGGAGGACGGGGTCGGTAGAGGGTGAATTTTTACCCTTTTCTCAGCGAACTGAAAATTATTGGACAAATAAATATGGAGTAAGTGGGCTCTATCACATTGCTATCTGACTCCAAATCCCGTTATGAAGGTGCCACGTTCCCTTTGACACGAGAAATAGCAATCTTGTACTCACTGGTGGATACACGGGGGCCAAAGGGGCCGTGGCCCCCATCAGAGCCTAAAATTGTATCTTTTAGCTCCTCAAAAGAAACACATTTTGGCCCTTCTTCTTTAGAAATACTATATTTTCGAAATTTTTTCTCAATTTAGCCCCCCTCCCTCAAAACGTTAGTTTGGCCCCCGGCTCCCTCCAAAAGCTGCTCCTTGCCCTGCCAATGCTCGTCCACGTCCTGTATTTAAAAAAATATCAGAGATGGACGATGTTCCAAAGCCCGATACAGTCTTATACATATCTTCATAGTCACATCTTATCTTATACAGTCACATTTCGCTTTATCTTCTTAACAGGTAGTAACCGGGGAGCGTGTAATCTATGCTTACCCGTAACGCTCTGAACAGTCTTCTTTCTAAAGATAATACATTGGAAATAATAGCCATCGCAGTACCTTTTCTCTCATGCCAGGTAGCTCATTTCTTGCATTTCCCCTTACAAATAGTCTCATTTGTCACGAGAGCCAGAACCATTCTAGCAAACCTCAGGCTAGCTTTCTTTGTAAAGGGATCCGGCGTGACCATTTTTCAGCCACTCCATTCAACGTAAGCCTCTCTCGGCGAAGAGGCCATCAGACCACTCTAGAATCCCGGCGGAGCCCTCACACTTCTGGTGGCTCAGACGCCAGCTAAATTTATCTGCGCTGCTGGACCGGCGCTTCTTGTCTGCCGGGCGTAATATCATGCAGGCGGTCGCGCCTACCATGCCGCTATGTCTAAGACGGGTCCACATTCTCTAAGAGCGTCAGCTGCAGTCATATCAGGCGCGGTGGCAGCGGGGCGTGTCAGGCCGCCGGGTTCAGGCGCGAGCAGCAGTGCCGCCTCTGCCACCAGACCTGCACCCGACGGCTGACGCTGCACAGCGCACCGTTGCCATGTCAACCGAGCGGCGTTTCCGTCGCGTCGAGATGAAACGGGGGCGGCATCGGGAGGCTCCGGCGCCGCGCAGTCTGTGGCGGCTGTCTCAACTTTCCCGGATGTTTGCAATGGAGGCTGGAACAGTTCTGGGATCTCGTCAGGGTGGCTGCCATGTGTTGACATTAATCAGACGGCTCCTGAAAGACCCCAGCATCAGCGAACAGCTGCACTGGCTGCCAGAGATGAGTCCTCACAGCTGCGATGTTCAAACGATGAGCTTTACAGTAATTCCAGTTCCTGAAGAATCATTTGAGCAGTTGAGCTGATTCTAAGCCACGTGCAAACTTGTTAAAAACATTGGTGGAACAAGATCAAAGCATTTCTGTAAAATTTCAAATTTTCAGCTTCCGTCATCTGTCTTTAAGCCTTACATTTGATTTTAAGCATAGACAGACCCAAGGAACAAATATTCCTGAGTTCCCCCCGCGACCTATATGACATGTGGCGCCCTCTGTGCTGTACCCCACATCCTCTTACATGTGGGAGTGTCCCACTCTCTCCCTCTCAGATGTGTGCATGAATGCCCTCGGGCTGTCAATCGGTGCGCCGTAACGGTCACACAGCTAATAAATGGCGACCTGGGATCGGAAAAGGCTCGATCTTGCCAAGATAGTTGGGAAAATCCCGGGGAATCAAAAGATTGAATCCCTTCCTCCCAACTTCCTAATTTCCTTTAACAAATTCAGAGTGGTACCCGTTTAGGTGCAAATAAGCTCTTCGATATAGCATGGTATTAGAACCTGGGTCATTCCAGGACAAATCGTCCAGTTGAACACCACAAAGTTCACCATGACCTCTCAGATTTCAATCAAATTTAGACCCATTTAGCAAATCCATTCATACTCTGGAACCATAAGACCTAGAAAGAAAAAAACACAAGACAAATGTGTTTGTATTAAAGTAAGGATTCAAATGATATTCGGCATGACCTTGACCTTAGATCAAGGAAAAATAATCAGCTTTATAGTTCATGTTGCATATCGCTCAAATCTTTGGGGCATGCCATTTACTTGGTTATCATAATTAATTACTATAATTAATATAATAATTAATTATATATATTATTAATTATAATAATTAATTACTTTGATATCAAATTTAATACCTTATCTTGTTTCGTTCAATAGTTGTAGACACAAACATTTTCGAAAATCGCGACCTTCGGTAACCTCTCGTGACATTGGTATTGATCTGACCTCAAAATAGATAAGAACTTGCAGAGTTCTCGTTTCAAGAGCTTCCAAGTAATGCTTAAAAACTTGATCTAGCTTTTCTAGAAGCCGGGTTACACCCTGCTTTTGTCAGCACCAATTTAGATGTTCTTCTAAAAGTCATTCTGTTCTACCAGAATCACCTTCCTTCAGTTTGGCACTGACGTTATAACTAGCAGAGCTGACCTCACCTGATGTCAATTTTTGGCCATAAGTTGTCAAATCAATCATTCTAGAGGCCTGCAAAGCGACGCGCGTCTCATTTGAATCAGCTTGGAGTCGGATCGGACCCCTCACTCCTGGCGGTGAAGTGTTAGCTGTCAGTACTATTCTTTACAAAAGTTGTTGAAGTTTGAGGTTGAGGGAAGCTTGCCAATGTGAACAAACATTTGTGTACCTATAATGAGCGTTTGGGTGGCAGTTCCGCGCACAGGTTAAAGGAACAGTGTCACAAATACCCAGTAGCAGACAAAGTCTGGTCCTACGAATAGGTAGTTTCTTGCCTAAACGTTCACATCACAATTGACAGGGAAAATGAGCGCGATGACAATGACTACATTACATTTAGTTAAGTCTAGCCACTGTTTCTATTGTTTCTATAGTCAGTACATTGTTCCCGTCATTTCACCCTGATATGTATGTTAATGACGGTGGAAAATATATTGATGCTCGTAGGACGCAGCGGGAGCCAATACCATAATTCATTGACAGTTGCAGATTTGGGTGACAACCACGTGACAGCCTGGGTGTAAGTACATGACAAATGTTCGAGCACAGGCTGATATTCGTGACATTACATGCGCTGCAATCTAATTTGAGTTGGACAGCGCAGTCTTGTGGGATTCATACACTTAGCACAAATGGAGTCACGTTATGACAAAAATACGCCTGCCATTTTGCTGCAAACAAAAAGATTGATCAAATTGCACTGCATGATCTGCTATTGAGCAGCACCAAATGTCTTGCCTTGCCTTGAAGCGCAATTTCACCATCTGGCTTTACCACTATTATTATCAGTTAGCATATATTGCGTCCAAAGCAGGCTTATTTTAATTAGAGAATGATACTAACTCAGAGACGGCAGATTTCATTTTCGAGAAGATGGGCAAGACTTTCGGGAAGGGGCGCCCTCCTCCCCAGGGGGCGCCATTATCGCTTGGGGGCGCCTTTGCTATCCAAGGGCGTTCTGCAGAAGCTCTGTGAAATCGCCGTGCGAGTCCACATGGGGTGGTTTATTTCTAATGTTCTGAGCAATAGGTAAAGGTAAGGTAAATAGGTAAAAAATCAGCTCCACATGAATTGGCGGTGTGGCGGGGAGCCACGCTGCGACCGCAAGCTCCATCGCTCCTCTCACGTAACCAGTAGAGACGGTTCGGAGGTGCTGTTCGTTCAGGCCCCAGCTGCGGCCGGACAGTTGACGCAGGTGGGATATGCGGAGGCGGACCTTCTCCCGCAGTCTCTTACAGTGTGAACCGAAGTGGAGGAACCGGTTTATGGTGACGCCAACTAGCCAACTAGCGCGCGCGAAATTAAACGCAATAGGGACGTATTCCTGAGCAGTTCGTCCATCAGGTGGGCCGTCGTCTCGATTTGGGTCTTTGCCAGCCGTCCAAGACCTCCTGCTCGAGGCGGCCGATCTTTTCTTCCACCGACCGATCCGCACGGAACCCCACTGGTTCCAGGGGGATCAGCCCGTGGATCTCGATGAGATAGTTGAGCCTGGATGGTGAGGGTGATCGGTCGGTAGCTTGTGAGCAGTTTCTTGTTTTTTTCTTCCTTCGGGATCGGAATTACGGCTGCGACCCGCCACTCTCGGGACACCACGCCCGACGTCCAGACGTCCTTGGCGAGTCGCAGTAGGGCACTACGCCCTACTGGACCGAGGAGTCGGAGCATCTCATTCGTTGGGGGCGCGGTAGTGGAGTGGTCAGCGTAGCTGGCTTCCATTCAGCCGACCCGGGTTCAAGGCCCGGCGGCTTCCCTGAACAAGGAGCAAGCTGGTTCCGAGAAACCCTTCCAACAGGGAAAGAGTTGGCAAGGCCATATGACCCTGGAAGTTGGTGTATCACTAAGCATCAAATTATTATTACATCTCATTCGTTATCCCGTCAAGTCCAGGGACCTTCTTGAGCTTCGTCTGCTTAAGCTGCCGGTCCAGTTCCTCCATAGTGAAGGGGGCACAGCATCCCCTCTGTTCACCCCGGTAGTCTCTGCAGCTTCTCATCTCAGGGGACTTCATCTTAGCCTTCGCAGCCCAGTCCAGCTTAGGCTCCCGCACTTGTTTCGAGACTTGCGCATAGGTATTAATGAAAGCCTCCGCTTTCTTCTCGGTGACGAGGAGTTTGCCGCCGTCTTTCATGGCTTGGCCCTCTCGATGGCCGTCTTCTGAGGCCCGATTCCACTTCTTTAGGACCTTTGAGACCCTGCCAATAACTGGTGTGACGGTTCAACTCTGTGGTGACGAAATTGCGGAAGTGTTCCCTGGCGACTCGTTGCTCCACTGCAGTTGCCCGGCGCTTGGCTTTGTCATTTTTAGCTCGCTAGGTACAACGGTTCAGGACCTATAGCCTCCGGCAATTTTACCCTTTGCCGGCGCAGCAGTTTCTTCTGCAGCTATTTTATCCAATTAGAATAATGATAAAAGGGTACCATTATTGATGAAAATGTTTTGAATGAGCCTATAAACACAACGGTGGCAATTTCGAAATATTTTATCTTTATTGAAAAAAGTTGTAGTTCTTCAAACGATTTAAATGGTTTTAAAAATACGTTATCTAGCGTTGATTTGGAAAATGACCACAGTGCGTAAAAGAGCATGTCTCAAAGTGTTAAGATAAAAAATTGTGGGTATTTTCTTCTAAGCATGAAAAACTACCAAAATATATCATGAGTATTTGCTGTCAACGCACCCCTCGCGGAGCGTATGGCACGCTTGCGTCCCCCTATACCTTAGATGCCGTGACATTGACCTCAATTTGATTGCCGATGGAGCAAGGGGTTGTGTATTGAAAGAATACCTTTTTTCCAATCATTTCTTTTGTTTTTATAATCTTTGCTTCAGCGATTGGAATTCCTGTCTTAAAGCTCGAGACATGCCGGTTGGGGTGTGACGAGTTACCAGTAGGTACGTTAGTTAAAACACGTGTTCTTCAATGTTTATTTGAAAACCGACACGACGTTGTGAAAGAAAACATCTCAGAGTGCTGATATAAAAAACAAAAGCCACGGGTACTTGCTTTTAAGCATGAAAAAACCAGCGATATATAACATGGGTAAGGGCCATTGGCCAACCATGTGCAGTGCACAGCTCACGCTCACCTCTTCTCTTACCTGATGCATCCTGAACTTGACCTGAAGACGATGGTTGATGGAATATTTGGATCATCAGTGACAAAATATACCTGTTTTATCAATCTGAATGGTCTTTTCACTTCTGTCTGAACACTGCACATAACTTACCGTTTTAAAAGCGTTAGGTATAAGATAATGACCTAAAACGGATATCGAAATGCTTGGCCGTTTGCACAGTGAGGAAATGACTGCATTTGGGATTAGCCAAGGAACTATCGAAATGATTACTGACGACTTCCTTTAATTACGTGAAACTATTAACTGATTTCTTAATTATGGTTGCTGGTGAGAAATGCAGTACGTATTATAGGGTTATGACTTGTGATCATTAAACGCGAAAATGACAGCCAATAAATGAAAACAAGTTATCAATTTATCAAGAGAGTACTTTTGCACGTTGAAACTGTTTTATTTTTATTTCGATCAGTCCCATTTATGTCACAAATTACACATGCCTATTCCTACCATGGTCTTTTTCAGAATTTAATCACATGGCCACCACAATTCTCTTAACGTCTGTCGAATTTTCACGTGGCCATGAGAGCACAATGGTGCTCTCATATTTGGTGTTATAATACACATAACAACCCCTCTTCATAAATAAAAAAGTCCTCAGATATGTACATACCTTTATGTTCGGCTGTTGCATCTTCCCAAGTGCATTAAATTTCTTCAATGCCTGGTGGCAGTATACCGTTTTTTCAAGAGATGCCGAAAAGTGTGAATTGAACTTTTTAGCACTTCATCGTTTCAAATATCACGCCAAATAGGTGGGGGATCAACGTGAAACGCCCAATAGGGGGAGTAAACGTGCCATGCGCACCGCGTGGAGTGCGCTTACAGCACGTACCCATGATATATCTTGGCAGTTTTTCCATGTTTAGAAGAAAATGCCCACGCTTTTTATATGTGATCTTAACCCTCATCCCGGTGGAAGGTGTTTGAGCACTTCCCCTCGGGTTTTTTTCCGGCGGTACGAAAAACGGCGGCGCGAAGCGCCGCCGTACTTGGCACACCTTATCCTTGATAAATTTTGCAGCTTTACACAAAATTATAAGGTTGGGTCCTCTCAGGTTAGGTCACCAGTGCAGGTCAAGTGACCGCATCTCCAAAATGTTTAAGGTAGCATAAGCAAGAAATGAGTGAATCTATCGGATTTAAACTTATACCATAGAATGGCCCCACCGGTTGCTACAAAATTCCATTCCGGTATTTTTCCAACCTCTTCGTTGGAAATACAGGGGGGAATACAGGAATTGGGCTGTATTTGTAGAGCTGAAAATCTCCTAATCGTAGCATCCTCGGCCACTTTCCAGGTTCATGTTGCCATTTTTTACCTCTGACCTTTGAGAGTTCATCTGAGGCTACTTAAAGGGAATGTGGCACCTTTATAACGTGATTTTAACTGAGATAGCCAAGGTGTAAAGCATGCCGGAAAACCCGGTGCTCTATATATCATTTGTCTTGAAACTCAAAATTTCCGTGGAGAAAAGCTAAAACTACCTGAAATGTACCTCTTATGTACCCTTAGCAGCATACCACAGTTTTCAGCTGTTTATGTGACGACATATGCGGACGTCACGGTGAGTATCAGCCAATCGAAGCCCTTGAAGCCTATTGAATATGTTAGTGGTTGCCAGATCATTACATCATCCACAAGCAGATATTTATTTCTTTCCCTAGAGGAGCATTTTAAAATCAAAATATTGAGCTTATTGTACATTTTTCAGAGAAATCATGAACGCTTCCATGATTTTCGGCAAAAAGTTACCCTAATTATACTATATTCCAGGATTCGACCAAGGTGCCACAGCCCTTTAGAGGGAATGCGGCACCTTGGTAGAATTTAGAAAATTAGTGTAATTAGCGGTATTTTTAGCCGAAAATCATGAAAACGTCCATGATTTCTCTGAAAAAAATGTGCAATGAGCTCAATACTTTGATTTTTAAAATGCTCCTCTAGGGTGAAAAACAAACCTCTGCCTGTAGATGACGTCATGATCTGGTACCTACTACCATATTCAATAGGCTTCAAGGGCTTCAATTGGCTGATTACTCATCGTGACGTCAGTGCTGTCGTCACACCAACAGCTGACAAATGCGGCTGCGTGGCTGGGCTACATTTTTGGTACATTTATAATATATATTGAGTACTGGGTTTTCCGGCATGCTTTTCAACTTGGCTATATCAGTTAAAATCATGTTATAAATGTGCCACATTCCCTTTAAACAGTTTTCAGACCTAGGTCAATAACTTTGCAGGACATAATGATACAGCTTTTATTTTAATACAATTACGTTTGGATTGCTATTTCGAGTCTATCGATATGCATATTGACTATGCTAGGTTGAAAAGTGGCCTTGACCTGACCTGAGGTCAGGCCATTTTGTCTTTTGACCTAGCAAAGTCATATTATACATCATTCGATTTTCTGTGACGAGAGACAGCGAATGGTGCATAAAAATGATTCTAACTTAACTCTGTCAGACGCTAGATAAAAAAACACGATCCCAACATGCAACGTGCTTTGACCTGTCATACCCTCAATATTGACATGAGCTAAAAAGTGACTGATCTAGTTTCTTCATGAATTTATTGGAGATATCCACCAGCCTTTAAGTTTTTCGCTATCCCGCATAGGAGCCAACTTCGATGGGGGTGTTCAAACATCCCCCCCCCACCAGGGTGAAGGTGGCTCGGAGGCCCACCGGGGCGCGGGTTGATACTTTGAGACAGCTCATCTATGTGCTATGGTCAGTTTTCAAATGGACGCTGAATAGCATTTTGAAAGAATTTAAATTGTTTCAATAATTTCAACTTTTTTTCAGTAAACATAAGATATATTAAATTATAATCAGTGTTGTATTTATTGGCTCGTTTCCAGCATTTTGATACATAATTCTACCAGTTTATCATTATTCCAATTTGGATAAAATAGCTGTAGAAAAAAATGCTGCGCCGGCAAAGGGTGAAATTACCGGAAGCTATAAGTCCTGGCCCGTTGCACCCAGTGAGCTAAAATGCCCCAGGTGTGTACTGGCCTGCTGATAACCCCACGGACAAACTTTGAAGAAAATCAGAGGTATGAGGGTGTGAGGCCTGTGCTGAAATGTCGTGGAATGCCCTAGTTATAAAGTATGTTATAGATGACTTTTGTATTGATATTATGTTGATACGCCCTCCAGCCGCATGCCCCCGGGGCCCTTCAGCATGATCGGGCGGTACCTACCCTGGACGGCATTACGATTAAGGAACGAGATGTACTTGCAGGATTGAACTCTCTGGACCCGAACAAATCCACTGGTCCCGATGAACTTCCGACCAAAAATATTAAATTATCAGCCTTGATGATAGCCGAACCAATGACATTATTATTCAACAAATCTCTGCAACAGAGCATATCCAAACTCATGGAAATATGCAAATGTGAAGGCAATTTATAAGAAAAAAGGCTCACCTGCAGACCCAACCAATTATAGACCAATATCCCTCCTAAGCTGCACATCCAAAATCTTAGAAAAAATTGTCTTCAAAAGCATTTACCAACATATCACTGACCATCAGTTACTAACAGAAAGACAGGGTGCGCACCGCCCCCATCAAAGCACCCAGCTTCAGCTTCTTTACCTAATTCACAATCTCTACAGCTCACTGGACAAAGGACTGGACTTTACGGCAATATACCTAGACATCGCAAAATACTTTGAAAAAAATTTGGCATCATGGACTCCTTTCAAAATGCAAAATCATCATCATCACAGTTCAAAACGCTTAATGCTGGCTGTCCCCAAGGATCCGTGCTTGGCCCTTTATTTGCTATCATGTACCTGAACGGATTTGCGACACGAGCGACAAACGAGACTCTGTTTTTTGCCGACGATACTTCACTTTACAGACCTCATGCACCCAACGACATAAATGCCACTCAGACTTCTCTACAGAAAGACCTCGGCGAAATTCACAACTATGGGCAAGAGTGGCTCATCACATACAATTCTGCAAAAACAGTCCAAAAAAATTTTTCTACGACAGGAAGCAGTCAAACCCCGCTTAAACTTTGGTGGAACAGATATAGATACACTCGAGCACAAGTCATAAACACTTGGAGTAATTCTGTCCGATGATCCGAGGTTTCATGAGCACATTAATCACGTAATTAAGCAAGCAAACAGAGCACTTGGATCATTGTATTCAATTGCTTCATACATACCCAAGCCCAATCTTGACCAGATTTACACCATTTACCCTGGACCTTACTTTGACTACTGTGACACAATCATTGATAGCCCTATATCACGATGACAGACGCAATGAGACTAGAACGCACACAAAATCGAGCAGCTAAGCTCATCACAGGAGCAATGTTGAGAACACCGACTGCAAAATTATACGAAGAACTTGGATGGACATCTTTGACCACAAGACGAAAATTTCACAGACTTAATGTTTACTACGCTCTACAGTGTCAAACTTCTGAAGTCCCTACCTCTATTAGATCTATCATTCCTCCCACAAAACTCAACGATGCCGGGATTGGAATACCACACCATTAACCATCAGGCAAAATGATTATCAATCTTTCAAAAGCAAGGTCTCAAAATACTACAGTCAGCATCCTCCACCCAAATACTTCACACTAGGCTCAAAAACAAGTAATCGGCTACATACTCGGCTGCGGGTTGGTGCATCCACATTAAACTCTCATCTTTACCAATTCAATTTAACTGACTCTCCAAAACAACTGCGGTCATCGTTCTGAAACTGTAGCACATTTCATACTCGACTTTCCCTTACATGACCCATCCGGAAACCTGCTTTTCAGAGCGTTATCCCAAATACTCAGCTTTAACTTTCGAACGCTGAAACGTACATCACAAATAGAAATTATCCTACGAGGCAGTGGTCTGAGTGCCGGCAGCGGGCGTGCCGTCGCTTATTCTTTTCAGTCATTTCTCATCAGCAGCAAAAGATTCAGTGTTCGAAATTGACGCGTGACAGGCAGTGACAAACTGTGCTCCCCTGTTGCCCGGTGCCCGAGTGGCGGCCAGCGATTGAATAGTTCAGTGTTTATGTGTGTGTGTGTGTGTGTGTGTGTGTGTGTGTGTGTGTGTGTGTGTGTGTGTGTGTGTGTGTGTGTGTGTGTGTGTGTGTGTGTGTGTGTGTGTGTGTGTGTGTGTGTGTGTATGTATGTGTGTATGTTTGTTAGGTAGCTTCTAAATTGGCTGAAGAGTGTGTATGTTTGCTAGTTTATGTGTGACAACTGTAACAGAGAAAATTCAGAATATGTTCTTGCTTAAACGTGTATGGCGTATGGGAGAGAGGCACCAAGATTTAAGCTTAGGCTTTTGTGCCAATCTCACATGAAACCATGTTGAATGTCTGTCAATAATAAAAGTTTTTGTATTGTATTGTATTGTATGACTGGCAACAGAAGCTGGAGGACGGCCCCAGAGCTTCAAAGTTGAAAGGTATTAAACCTAAGTTGGGGAAGTGGACATCGGCTGATGCGGGGTCAAGGAGAGAGGAGGCGGTCCTTTTTCGGTTGCGAGTCGGTCACACCCATGCCAACTATTTTTTCCGCTTAAGCAGAGGCGAGCCGCCCGAGTGTCCACGATGTGGTGACGTTTGCTTGCCGTATGATCCACGTTGTTGGTGCGCCCTTAACCCGCGCCCCACCGGGGATCCGGCGCCACCTTCGCCCCACGGGGGCCATCGATGGCCCCCCTCTAACTCCGAAAATATGGGTGCTAGTGAAAATCTGCAAAGTGCATTAGAAAGGCCGCGTAAATTCAGTTAGAAATTGCTTTGCATGTTTAAGCGCTCAGGTCAATGTTTTGACCTCCAGAGGTCAAGATAGGTCAAGATAGGCTATTTTCACTCAAATATGCAAGGCTTCAGCAAACTGGGCATCATTCTTATGCCATTAGAGGTATTGAGATCTGATAAAATACATTTATAGGAAAATGCCAGACTTATTTCCGCTATGTGAAACGTAATAACTTTCTGCTAGTGGTTTGACTTCAGAGGTCCCCTCGTGACCTAATATGACCTGAGGTCACGAAAGGTCAGGAGGTGACCTTGCCCTATACCAAATGAAAGCCAGTGACAAGACATACAGGGTGATTTTTTATTCAGAGCTCTAGCTTAATTAGGTCAAAAGTTATTGCCAAAATACTGTTTTGGCCCCTGGTGACCTTGGATGACCTCGGAGAGGCCAAAAGAGAAATATTACCCCTGGGATTCGTGAAATGGTGCCCAAGAACGCTTTTCTTAGCAAGCTGAGCATTTACACTCGTGTTTGTGACTTTTAGATCATAAGACAGCTTTTCCCATGTTTTTTCAATGGGAGAGGTCACCTCGTGGCCTGACCTCAGGTCACGAAATAGAAAAATGCCAGATATACAGTTTTTAGAACCTAGAGGGGCCATTAAGTGTGGGAGGTTTCAAATTGATCGACGTAGAAATGTAGCTCTTATAGAGCTCAAAAGTTGAAGTGAGGTGACCTTGGCTGACCTCGCCTGGTGATCTGACCTTGGGTGACCCGGAGTAAAAATGTTCAGGGATGGTAGGAAAATGATGAAGTGAGAGGTAGAGCTCTCAACCGCGGCGCTGCGCCTCGTCGGTTTTCTGCTATGGCGAAAAAACCTTAGGGAGGGGGCCATCGATGGCCCCGGTGGGGCGAGGGTTAAACCTCAAATATGATGATGATGCGTCTGTGCTATCCAGGGGTGGGGGGGCGCCTTTTGCTGCTCCAGAGGCGTCTCTGCTGTCCAAGAGGTGCCTTTGCTATCCAAGGGCGCCTATGCTATTCAGGGGGCACCTTTGCTCTGTAGGGGTGGGGGCGCCTTTTGCTGTCCAGGGGTGCCTGTGCTAAACCAGGGGGCGTATGTGATATCCAGGGTCGCCGTTGATTTTCTTCGAAGGCGCCTCTGCTGTCCAGGAGGCGCCTACGCTATCCAAGGGCGCCTATGCTATCCAGAGGGGCGCCTTTACTCAGGTAGGGGGGCGCCATTTGCTGTCCGGGGCGCGGTTTCGATGTCAGGGGCGCCACCGCCATTCATATCCGAAAATGTATTTATTTCTCAGAGGATCCTACCTCTTCAGGTAGGCAGTGATGAGGCTTGATTTTCTCTGACCGGCTGGGGGCGCCGGCCGAATTCGAGGGAGGGGGCGCATCCCTGGACCAAGCCAAAACAAGGGGTGCAAAAAGATACTTTTGCACCCCTTGAAAACAAATTAAGGGGTACAACTGCACCCCATGCCCCCCCCGGAATCCGCCGTCCCTGACTAAGCTGTTGTGGTTGAAGCTGTTGTGGTTGCGTCCTGCGAGCTTGATGCCCTGGATGGTGATGCTGCAGTCTTCTTCAGTCCGCCAGTGCCCCAGTGCCCTGTGCCCCGGGAGCTGTTCAACTGTCCGAACGCTGGAATACTTGGTCCGTTTCGGCGACGATTCCCAGGCAGCTGACGACGATCCTCCTATTCCCAGATAGCTGATGACGATCCTCCTCTTCTCAGATAGCTGATGACGATCCTTCTATTCCCAGGTAGCTGATGATTTTCTATCCCTGATAGATTCCGGCGGGTCGCGCAAAGAGCAGCTCGTGTCCTCAGGGGGGCCCTCCGGGCCCTCGGAGGGGGGCGGCCGCTCTTGCTGCTCCCCCTTGCCTACGCCCCTGGGTTCAACACTCGGGTATTACCATTTACATTTTAGCGTTATCGTCAGGGCCTTTTTGATAAATTGCTGCCTCACCACTTCCATTATGAAACAAACACTTCCTGGGTCTTTCAAATCCTTACCAGATGTCCACATGATATCGGTAGACAAACTTCACGGTGTTCAAATATTTCTCAATAACCAATCAAAGCAATCATCATCATCATGACAATTGGGTCCGTGAACGAGCAAGCAGAAATATTGAACCATTCAGTTCTTACAACACTCCCAGAGTCATTGACGGACGTAGGGGGGGGCATTCTGACCTTGCCCCTCCCCCTACAAAGCCGCGGAAAGTGGAACAATCATGTGTTCCCCCTCCCCTAAGGACAGTGAATGGTGGTCATAAATGTTAGCTCTACAGCTGCACTTTTACATGCAAAACCATAGGATTTGAATTCCACAAAATTGTGGTCGACGGTAGTATTTTTATAATTCTCTCGTATTGGAGTATTGCAAGGAAGATAGGATAATAAATACGGTAGTGTCAATTTCCGGTCTTCCCGCTCTCATCATACATGAAACCGTAGACCCATTCTGCCTTGCCAAGGAAAAACAATTATATAAGATGTATTAGCAATGAGAGATACCTTGTTTTCCTTTGCACGGCAGAATTGGTTCTTCCAATGACGGATCCAGGAGTGGGGAGGCAAAAAGGCGTTTTCCCCCGAACGGGAAAGCTCGGGGAAAAACTATGTCTCCCCCAAAGCGGTTCCCAATTGCTCCGACTCCTTTTTAGTTTAGAAGCATGATTTTGGTGCTTCGACTCTCAACTTCAAAGAGAACCAGATAGCTTCAGGGTAAACATTGGGCCTTGCATAGCAAAAACAAGCATCTTGTGCCCATATCTTTCACCACGCTAAGTTTTTTTCTTTTTGTTTTTTGCGTTTCGACTTGGGTATTCTCAAAACCTACCATCAGGTTGTATTGTGCCAAAATATTTCACCATGTGTCGTGTTTTTTCTTTCTTTATTACTTATGACTTTTCTAAGTGCTGGGCACCGTGAAATTTTAGTCTGCAATTTTGTGATCTTTCAGAATACCAGGATGTATTATTGCAATAATTATTGGCATGGGCGTCGAAAGTGAGGGAGGAGTGCGTCACTTTCGAGAAGCATGTGCTATATCTGTCACCAATGTGACTCTGGCTCTGAGTAGGTAAGCTCGGAAGGGTATCCGATGGGAAACGTGCCTACCAAGGAAACGTGCCTCCGCTGAATGGGAAACGTGCCTACCAATAAAGCGAATCTGACGTTGTATTGTGTTTCTGTGCACGAATTCCTCACGATGCAAGCTGCCCCGGGGACTGATGCAACTTATCCCGGCATAGGGGCAGTTTGCATCAGGTGCAGAGCTGATTTAAAAAATGTGCTGTGGTGAAATGTATTTGTTTTTGGGAAAAGATTAACCGTCATTTGGTGGGGAAAAGAACTATATTTTGAATGGTGGTATCCAATTTTCGATAGATCTTGTGGATTATTAGCTACGGAGGGAAAAGTGAAAAATGATTCAACCAGCCCCGGTCTCCCCTACCCTGTTTTCTTCATTAACATTCTTATCAATTTGAAAATTTGAGCCTTAGACCTCTGAGGGGTCATCTAAGCTCACATAGGCCGATTTTCATTCTTAGGTCAAACGCCTTATAATCATAAAGTTTGATCCGATATGCTTGGAGGATGGGTGGCTTAGTGGATAGCCTCAAAATCTCCTAAGCCACCGGTCCTGGGTTCAAGTCCCGGCGGAGGCTATGAATCTGATCCCCCAAATCCCTACCAACAGGGTGAGAGCTGGCGACGCCGTGTAATCTTGGCAGTTGGTGCGTAATTAAACCCCATTTAACAATTATTAGATTCATTGTACTTGTACTGCCCCTGGGAGTCCTTTCATGTGAATCAGGGCAAGGCTTAAACTTAATGTGACCTTGGTCCGACTTAAGATCAGGTCAACTTGAAAAATATACCTTAAAAGGCTATGTTATACATCATTAAAATTCCCATAACGAAAGGATTCTAATGGTGTGTAAGACATTACCCTGGCACAATTTTATACGAAAGAAAGCTTGGAAAAGCACAATTACCGTTGTAAACCTGTTATATACTTTTTGTCCTCTGATGATTAGTGTAAGCTAAAAAAAAGTCACTGAAATAATTGAGTCATCCATTTTCTGAGGCTATCCGACGTGATTCGTTTACTCCAGCTATCTTCCCATTGTTCGAGGGTTGATTTCAGATACCCCCCATTCTTATGCTCCCGTCTTCCCTTATTGCTTCGAAAAACGCCCACAGCCATTATCGATCGGGAAATTTTGATTCGAGCTCCAGTATGATGTACTTTATGTTTTCACAATCATTACTGGTAAAACTGACTCGGCCCTCCCGCTCGGAGTCTTCCCCTTATGTATGTATACCTCAGCGACGAACCAGGGCTATGAGAGACCAAGTGCTCCATGTTCCGGTGGCATGCGTAGACACGATTAGGCGCGGGTAGTTTTCGCACGCAGTGCTTTGTTTCAACAGCCAGGTTAGCCAATACCCTCAGGCTGACCCTTTTAATTCAAGATTGGCAAGTCTAAATGCAATGTCAGGAAGCATGTAGGAAGCCATTCATTTTGTATAATTAAGTGGCTCTATATTTCATCGTTTCCGAGATATGAGGTGCCTAGTGCCTTTACTCCTCATTTAATTTTTTTACTTTATCTCTTAATTATCTTACCGTGTCTCCTTTTGATTTTACCGCGTGTATGACATTGTAAATACTCACCTAATGGATTACCTATCATAGGCGGATCCAGGATTGCCAATCGGAGGGGGCACCTTCCCGGGGGGCGCCATCCGGACCAGGAGGGCGCCACTTACGACCGGCAAAACCTATCAGGTGGGCGCCTAATCCTGTCGGTGGGCGCCGACTTTCGTATCCTGGGGGGGTGGGAAGCGACATTTCAGGGGGCGCCATCGACCTTTCAGGGGGGCGCCGAGGGTCGATCGGGGGGGGATACGTGCCCCCTTGCCCCCTGGATCCGCCTATGTTACCTATATGCCTATTCTTGGGGCATCCTGTCTGCATAGGTACGCTGATTCATGTAGGTATGTACTCTCCAAATGATGAGACTTACACCAGAATTATACCCTTGGTCAATTTACCTTTTCTCCTGGCATGGCGCTGTGCACCTCCCATAAATAGTCTGTGCGTGCCCCTGCCTATTTCAAGCTATTACTCATCGCAGATAACACGCACATTGACCGGGGTTGGTACCCCCTTCGGGTTTTTTGAAGATATAATACAAACGGCTGCGCGTAGCGCTGCCGTACTTTGTAGTTCCGGTGCTTTTCTGGTATTTGGTAGTTCCGGTATATTCCAGTATTTTTATATCGATGAACTAAGGTCAGGTAGGAGCCATGAACTCTCCGTTGGAAATACATGGGAAAACGAGTTTAAATACCTAATTCAACTTTGACCTGACCTCAGTTCATTTCAAACCCCAAATTTGACCTAACTGGACCCAGCAATGTCATCTTAGGTATATATCACGCAATTTGGCTTGCTACAAGGATTCCAATAGTCTCAAAAGTTTTGTTCTATCTTTAATAGTTCAAATGTAATGACTGAAAACCTTCATTTCCATGTCATCCCTATGGTGGCATGCCTTGACCTCTATTGACCCTAAATGTGACATGAAAAAAATTGTTCAAATGTTTTCAATAATAATTTGGATGGGCTATCCAGCGCCATGTATCGTTTTTTTTGCTATCTCGCGTGGTTGTCGATATCTTGGAGGGGTGGGTACCCCCCTCCCCGTCAAAAAGAAAGTGGCTCAGACTCCCGCCAATGCGCATGTTAATGATACCATGTGTCTCCTTAAAAAGCTATCATTTTTGCATTTAAATTGATTGATTTAAACAGTTGGTATCCCAAAATCAGTTCTGCTGGCTAGTCTGTGAATATTTGGATTCGATGCAGTAGTGGTGCTCCCTTCAGGGGACTAAGCGATGAGCCAAAATATTGATTTTGCCTCAAAGCACAGCTCAATTATGGCATTCCCAAAATATTTTTGTTTACCTAACTTTCGCTTATCATAAACTGGCATTCCTTCTGGAAGAGAAAAATACGGGGAAATTATGGCCTTATGCACTAACCTAGCAGGGTCATTCCACCATAAATCAACCAAGGCATAAAACCCTACTATTTTTAATTTCCTCCAAAACTGGTATATGGGGACTCAAGCGCGTAGAATCCACCCATAGCACTCAAAAAATTATTCAAAAATTGGTTTGAGAGAAATAGCCTCCGGCAATTTCTGAAGGTCATTATACAGGCATTGATTAGAATGTCTATAGCTCCAAAAGTTTTAAGTGATTTCTGAAAATTTTATAGTTTTAGGATCTAAATTTTACGGGAAAATTTTTGGCTATCTTCAATTTGAAAATTCAAACAAAAAATGTTTTGTGACCTCATGACCTAATTTTATAACGGTGACCTTGACCCGTAGTACAGTGAAATTAAAAAATTATCTTGAAAGCGTTTTGACATATGGTAGTAGTATTTCATATCAAATAAAGAAAAAAATGGCTTTCGAAATGCATATACTACTTTTAGCTTCATATATAACACTAGGTGTCACTGTGGAGCAATGCTATTGTAACTCATGTTCTAATTGACCTGCAACATTAAAATAAAAACATCTGAAGAATCAAAATCAAGCAGTCAACCTAGAGCTGAAGCATTTTAACACAAGCACAGGAATAGGAGGTTACCCTCCCCTATTTTTAATTCACATTATTGTCCCTTGCATTATTTATCCCCACATTATTTTTAACTTAGCTGTTGTAAATGTCATATATGGTTGTTTGGATCATTGTACATCTTTTGAAAATAAATGTGTACCCGTCACATTGAATCACCGAACTATGATGTCATTTCCAGAAGCATTTAACCCGCGCCCCACCGGGGCCCGGCGCCACCTTCGCCCCACTGGGGGGCCATCAGTGCCCCTAACTCCGAAAATATGGAAGTTAGCGCAAAGTTGCAAAAGGCATTAGAAGGCTCATGTGAATTCAGTAAGATTTTACTAACACGTTTAAGTGCTCAGGTCTATGTTTTGACCTCCAGAGGTCAAGTTATGTCACGATAGGCTATTTCCAGTAAAACATGCAATACTTAAGAAACCTGAGCAAAGCTCCCATGCCATTAGAGCTATTGAGATCTAGCAAAAATCCTTTGACAGGAATATGCCAGGACTTCTTTGCTATGTGGAACATAATGGCCTCCCGTCCGTGGTTTGATCTCCAGAGGGTACCTCGTGACTTAATATGACCTGAGGTCTCGAAAGGTAAGAAAGTGACCGTGTTGTATATCAAATGAAAACTAGTGACGAAACATACACGATGATGACCTTTGATTCAGTGTTGTAGCTTAATTAGGTCAAAAATTATCGTCAAAACGCTGTTTTTGATCTCTGGTGACCTCTGATGATCTCAGATAGGTCAAAGGGCAATATCGCCCCTGGGATCCATGAAAGGGTGTCCAAGAACACTTGTCTGAGCAAATTGAGCATTTACGATTATTTTGTGACTTTTAGCTCATAAGACAGCTTTTCCCACGATTTTTCTATGGAAGAGGTTACCTGGTGACCTGACCTCAGGTCACCAAATCGAAAAATCCCGAATATAAATTTTGTAGACTCCGGAGGGGTCATGAAGTGTCGAAAGTTTTAAATCGATCGGCTTAGAAATGTTTTTTTTTTTTTTTATTTTTGCGTTCCCTTCCTGGGAACATTTTTGTGTTAGTAGCTAGTATCATTCATACAGCGCAATCACACTATGTACAGAGCGGAAGTTTCCATTTGCCGGCACCCTAACGGGACAGCGGCACCGCACTCGGCGGGCCATAGGCTGCTCCGGTCTCCCCAAGCCGCAGCGCCCGGCACAGGCCGAGCCCTCACATGAGGGCCGCGGGCGGGAGACCAGACCGGTGGATCAGTTTAAAGGCCGATCAGGCCCGTGCGCCCACAAACAGGGACGCCGGCTGGCACGGCGATGATTCCACTGCTGCGGCGCGCACTCCCCAGTGTACCGCTATTTCCTGGGTAGGAGGCGGCCGCGGAAAAGGCTGCCACAGGTCAGCCTTGATCCAGGGGCCTTCCACACCCAAGCGTTGCGCCTTTGCCAGCTGCGCCACGGGGGTGGCCATCGGCTTAGAAATGTAGCTATGGTAGAACTCAAAAGTTAAAGTGAGGTGACCTTGGTTGACATCGCCTGGTGACCTGACCTAGGGTGACCCGGGGTAATGCATTTTAGGGATGATGTGAAAATAATGGGGTAAGAGGTAGAACCCTCAACCGCGGTGCTTCCCCTCATTGTTTTTCTGTTGTTCCGACAAAAAACCTTAGGGGACCATCGATTTCATTATTCTAGGTGGGGCGAGGGTTGAGGAAGATTTTTGGATTTTGAGGCTTTATGTCGCGTTCCCCTGGACGTAGCTTGAATTTAAAACATGTTATGACCTCAGTTCGGTTTTTATAGCCTTTGGTAATCTGTTGTGGCATTTTCAAACGTGGTCAAACTTGACCTATGGTAATCTCGTAGTGAATTTTGCTCAGCATGCTCATTATTTTAGCTCTTTTATAATGAAGAAATTTTAGGCACTAAAAACAAATCATTGGTGACTTGTAGTGGTGCATTGCATTGCATGGGACTGGTACAGAGCTCAAAAGTACTCCTTAGAATTGAAAGTAACTACTTCAGAGTCCACATCTTTTAAATGGACTATTTACAAGCCATTCTGAATCTTTTACGCCAGTTTAGTGAGTTTCTAATCATCTGTCACTGCTTACACCCCCTTCAAGGCCAAATCAGTTCAAAGGTTGAAAAAGGTCAAGTCCGTTTTAGAAGAAAAACGTCTCGTTCAGTGTCATTTTCATGCAAATTGACTATTCATAAGAAATTTGGCATTAGTTACGCCAAGTGCCTACTTCATCATGTGTTATTGCTTACACCCCCTTCAAGGTCAAATAAGGTCAAATTTCGAAAAAGATCAAGATGTAATATGCAAACCAACTAGTTTAGTGTCCATATCATTCAAATTGACTATTCATAAACCATTCTGCATCATTTACTCCAAGTAAGTTTGCTTCTTCAATTGTTATTGCTTACCCCCTTTCAAGGTAAAAAAGGTCACAGGTTGAAAAAGCTTAAGACCGTATCGGACGCAAGTCAAATAATTTGGTGCTCATCTCATTTAGAAATACCGAATTGAAACACCCATCTGTAGTCGTTATTCGACACAGAGTTATCACTGAGGTTACGCAAGGTCAAATATAGGTCAATGAATGTCAAAAAAGGTCATAAAAATTCTAAACAGATAAAAATGAGCCTCAAAGGCTGGAAGAAAATATTCTGCGACAGTTCATGAGCAAATGTTACAAAAGAACGATAAGAGTCTGGAGCATTCACCTGAAAACGGGTTGAGCGCCCAAATGACCCCAACATGCCTACACTCTTGAGGTCGAACAATCGAACAATCGAGATCGGAGCAAGCAATGGAACATTGCTTTCCGTGTTCCCTTCCAAGCATGGTTGCTGAGATCGTAAGGGGATGGATACCCCCTCCCCTGCCAGTAAAGGTGGCCTGGGGCCTCATACCAGCGCGTGTTAAAAAGCACACTGGAGGCCCCCACCTAATTTTTTCTAGGTGGCCGGAGAACCCTTCGGGGCCAAAAAAACGACATTTTGCTACTTTTGAGAATATTCAATGACTCGTCGGTTGGTCAAATAACCTTAAAAATCGGCCCAAATTTTGTCATTATAGGCTTTTAAGTTAAATCCTTTATTTTGAGATGGCTGCAATCGCGCGGTCGCACCAGTTCGCGTGCACCAACGACCAACTGGCAACGTTATTGCGCCATATCAAACGAGATGATATGTCCAGTTCACCCCTCATGAAGGTCAAGGTCACAGTTCAAGGCCATACCAGCATTCTCAGTCATTGGTCCGGTGCTTCCGGTCGCATGGCGTCACCCAGTATGACGTATATTATGCTACGATGTCAAATAACTTAATGTAAAGGTCAAGGTAACAGGTCAAAGTAAAATGTCATGGGTAAAGGTCAATCTTTATTTCCCGTCCAACGGTTGCTATGGTGCTAGTCATGGTGTAATTAAAGGGAATTTGTCATATTTTGATGTCATAGGTCAATGACCTTGATTGACCTTAACCCCAAAAATTAAGTTTTCGTTCCTTGGGAAGTTTTCACTATGACTTTGGTCTGTTTTAGTGCATTCTTGATTTCTTTGCGCTTATTCACGGCATTTCCGGATGAATACCCAACACAGCTAATACTTGACCTTTATGACCTCGTTTGAACTTGACGATACTGACCTAGGTCAATTAAGATCAGTCATAATATATATTTCAATAGTTCCCACCCAGTCCCCAACCGGAGTTTTTTAAGCCTCCTAGTTTCCGAGAGCTCAAGGGGCCTACCAGTCCCCCTCCAGTGCGCGTAAGTGTGGGACGCCTCTCCAGTGTGGGTGTTAAAGAATGGGACATTGATTACAAGTTATCGTTTTAAATACATCCTTACCCTCATGTCCGACCAATTTCACCATTGACACCTTTTTCGTGACCAGAGACGTTTGATAGTTGCAGCGACGGCGAGCCGCGCTGGCGCACGAACCTCACAAAAGTGGGGATCGGGACCTTTGGGAGCTCAGATCTCGCTTTCTGTTTAAGTCTCCATTCTTTTTATTACTGAATCTTATAGAGAAAAGTATAAATAGTAATATGAGCCTCAAAAAGTTTAAAATAATTCATAGGAAAATAGTTTTTTAAATATTTTGAAAATTGAAGAATGTAATATATACTTAAAATTTAATTTTTTGGATTATATTTCTCATGAGCCAGAATCCCTAATTCGTCCTTAAGATACCTAGATCAAGTTTTTATGGCATTTGTAGAATCATACCTACAGGTAAAACTTCGTCTTTAAAAAGACATGCAAGAGGGTATGGTCAAAATGCCTGACGCTATGATTTTCAAACCATATGTCCGGGAGGAGAATGAATACAAAAATCGTCATCAGCTCCATCAATAGCCCCCCTGACAAAAAATACACCGAAATCTGCGACATGAGGATGTTTTCGACTTGTCGATTTGTCGTGGAATGCCCCTACTGTGCTAGGTCAAAAATAAAAATGACCTGACCTCAAGTCATGCCAAGGTCACTTTCCGACCTAACATAGTCGATATGCATATCAATCAACTCGCAATAGCGATCCAACCGTAATGGCATCAAAATAAAAGCTGTATCATCATTTTCTGCAAAGTTATTGACTCCAAGTCTGAAAACTGTTTAAGCAGCCCTAGATGACCTCTCAGAGGTCACAGGTAAAGGATATGAAAACTCACGGAATATATTTTGTAGCGCTTGGTAAGCCCATTATGTGGGAACAGTTTCATTTTGAGATATTCACCCGTTTTTTACTTATGCTACCTTAACACGCGCATTGACGGAGTTCTGAGCCACCTTCGCTTAGACGAGGGGCGGGTACCCGCCCCCTAAGATCTCGAGAACCACGGTAGGTAGCGGAAAACGGTAAACGGCGTTGGGTAGCCCACCCACTTCTCCATCGAAAATATTTGAGCCATTTTTTGTCAGGTCACATTTAAGGTCACGAGAGGTCAAAACATGCCGTAATAGGGATAACATGTAAATTAAGTTTTTCGGCCATTACATCTCAACAAATAAAGATAGAGCAAAACGGCTGAAATTATATGAATCCTCGCAGCAAGCCGAATAGAATGATATATAGTTTGACCTTGCTAGGTCAAATCAAGGAGTTGACTTGACCTGAGGTCAGGTCAGGGTCAAATTATATGAAATGCATATCATTACAAATGCAAAGCCAAGGCGAGTCTAATGCAGCTAAAATGAACGCTCTATCACTATCGGTTACTGAGTTATACAGTAAAAACCATTTTTCCCATGTATTTCCAAGGGAGAGGTCATGCCTCGTACCTGACCTTAGGTCATCGATACCAAAAATACCGGAACACATTTTAGATAACTTGGTGGGCCCAATATGTGATATGAGTTTCAATCGGATAAGTTCACCCTGCTCCGACTTATGCTATCTTAATTTTTGAGGTCAGGTCACTTGACCTGTACTGGTGACCTGACCTGAGATGATCTAACCATAAAATTTTCACAGAAATTGTAAAAATGATGAGGGAAAAGGTATGCAAAGTACCGCGGCGCTACGCGTCGCCGTTTTACTGCTATCACCGAAAAACCCTTGGGGGCGGGTACCCGCCCCCGTCAATGCGCGTGTTAAACATTTTTGGAGGTGATGTAACTTGACCTGCACTGGTGACCTGACCTGCAATGACCCAACCTTAAAATTTTGGGGAAAGTTGCGAATCGATCAAGGATAAGGTGTGCCAAGTACGTGGCGCCATGCGCCGCCGTTTTCTTGTGCCGCCGGAAAACCCGAGGGGGTGTTCAAACACCCCCACCGGGGCGAGGATTATAATTTACAAGCACTTATAAGTGCCTCCCTTTCCCCTTGGATTCGGCTATGTCGGGAATAGGATTTGGCCCCCTCCCTTTGTTCAGATCGCACCTTCTTCCGCAGATGTGCCCCCTCCCCCTCCACTGGCGGATCCAGGGGGACCAAAGGGGCTGTGGCCCCTCCAAAGCCTAAAATAAATATCCCCCCAGGGAATCAAATGTTATCCCTTTTTATAAAGACTACTATTTTTGGCGATTTTTTCTCAATTTAGCCCCCCTCCAAAAGTTGCTCCTGGATCCGCCAATGCCCCCTCCGATAGGAATTCCTGAATCCGTCTATGAAGATAAGATATAAAAGAACTAACAAATGCATAGGTAAAAAACACTGCGTTTTGTCTTTTTCGGGCGACTGCTAGCTCCCCTTGCCCTCTGGAAATGTGCTTAGTTCATTGCAGGGTATATTTTAACACGCGCATTGACGGGGGTCTGAGCCACCTTCGCATTGACGGGGGGGGCGGGTACCCGCCCCCACCCTAAGATCTCGAGAATCACGGTAGGTAGCAAAAAACGGTAAACGGCGTTGGGCTGCCCATCCACTTCTCCATCGAAAACATTTGAACCATTTTTTTGTCAAGTCACATTTAAGGTCACGAGAGGTCAAAACATGCCCGTCATAGGGATAACATTTAAAATTCAGTTTTTCGGGCATTACATCTGAACAAGTAAAGATAGAGCAAAACGACTTAAACTATATGAATCCTCTTAGCAAGCCGAATCGAATGATATATAATTTGACCTTGCTAGGTCAAATCAAGGATTTGACCTGACCTGAGGTCAGGTCAGGGTCAAATTATATAAAATGCATATCATTAGAACCGCAAAGCCCAGGCGAGTCTAATGCAGCTAAAATAAATGCTCTATCACCATCCGTTACTGAGTTATTCCGTAAAAACCATTTTTCCCATCTATTTCCAATGGAGAGGTCATGCCTCGTACCTGACCTTAGGTCATCGATATCAAAAATACCGGAACATATGTTAGAGAACTCGGTGGGGCCATTATGTGATATGAGTTTCAATCGGATAAGTTCACCCTGCTCCGACTTATGCTATCTTAAACTTTTTTTGAGGTTGGGTCACTTGACCTGTACTGGTGACCTGACCTGAGATGACCTAACCTTAAAATTTTCACAGAAGTTGTAAAAATGATGAGGGAAAAGGTATACCAAGTACGGCGGCGCTACGCGCCGCCGTTTTTCTACTGTCTCCGAAAAACCCGAGGGAGGGGGCGGGTACCCGCCCCCGTCAATGCGCGTGTTAAGAAATTGGGACTGGTGGGCATTCGGCTGAAAAGGGCACAAATTCCCACTAAAAGGGCACTCTTAGAGCATCAGATGACTGGTGAGTGGTGGGCGCTGGGCCGTCCAGGGCTGTTCACTGGTGGACATAGCATAGGGGACTGGTGGGCAAAATGCCCACCACTTTGTAGCTTAAAATATGCCCTGGTTCATTGGCCCCACAATGACATCGCGCCGTCCGGGCGGCGCGCCGCCCGGAACTTCAGACTAGAGGACATATGGAACGTCATGTAAGAGGATTTTTATCTTGTTAGATGATTTTTTGTATTGGACAGCCAGCTGAATGATGCCAGAAATTGTCCGGTTTCCAAATTCGGGTTTGGGTGGACATTTCAGGAAACTTTTTGGACATTGGGGGACACCGGGGATTAGGTGGACATTTCTTGTCCACCTAAACAAAAAGGCAGCTATCCACGTTTCTGGGGATGCTTATTCATATACCAAGAGATGGCGTTAGGGTGGACATCAAAATACGTCCCCCGAAACAGCCGGAATTTCCATCAAAAATTTTTTGACGGAATTTAGTACCGATCGGTGCCACCACGTGGCGATGCAATCGAAAAATCAGCTGACGGTGCGCGCGCGCCGCACGAGCGCAGCGTTCTTGAATGTGGGAAAATGTTGTTTCAGTTGTTGTATGGCATCTGAAGCAGGGGCGGATCCAGGATTTTGCTAGGGGGCATAGGCGGATCCAGGGTCACCGATCGGGGGGGAGGGGTGGCACATTGCTGTGGAGGACCAAGGATCCGTCCTATGGGGTGCCATTTTCGACCGGCAAACTCTATCAGGTGTCCGCCAAATTCTACCCCAGGGCGCCGATTTTAGCATCCTCGGGGGGGAGGGTGGTGGAAAACGACATTTCAGGGGCGCTATCGATCCTTCAAAGGAGCGCCGTGACTATTTTAAGGCGTGCCAAGGCTTGATCGGGAGGAGCACCTCCCCCTTTGCCCCTGTGGATCCGCGTATGCGGGGGGCAAAGACTCGGGGAGCGGCCAGTTGACCAGCTGAGGGGTGGCCCTTGGAGTTTTATAAAGGGTGCTTTTGTGACTCTAATTTTCCTGTTGCCGATGTCATTTCAAACAGCGCTGACAAAAAGCCAGGGAAGGGCAGAGTTTCTGACGTTGTTTCTGTTAAAACAAATCCCTAATGATACAGGGCGTCCTTCTATGGACTACTTTTGGCAATTGAACTCGCGCAAGGACGGCCACTGGTTATTTTCAGGACCACTTTCTCTCCCCAATTCGGCCGATCTGCGCCGATTGAATAGTGATACATCTACAATATTATATGTGAGGGAGAATTTGTTGGACTTTATGATCCATTTGTAGGGGACGCAATCAAAATCATGTTGGGAAATTTCCTGCCGAGCTTTCAATATTTTTTCCCACAGATAACGTAGGAATTTTCAATTTTATTCTGGACCCAACATTTCTTTAGTTGCAAAGCGAAAAAACATCCGCAAGACTAGTAAATGATGAAAGGCTTAATACATCATACAGAGCTATCAATAGATTCGGAATATTTCTTAAAAAATAAGGAATATTTGTAATCGTGCTCAAACTCTGCTCCATAGGAAACGTGATATTACCAGCTCGCTATACTGCATCGTAGCATGTTGTCGTTCCAATAGATACCAAAGCCACATATTGGGCGGGCACACAACCATATATGTGGCGGGCATGAGTGTGGCATGGGAGATCCTGAGTGATATCTGAAGATCTGGGCAAAATATAACACCGATCGATATACAAGGCATACACTAAATGAACTCGAGGAACTTTTACCGCTGAAAGCTGAGGGCGGTCTATGTTGCAGTGGAGCGATCTAAGGCTAAAAGGGTGAAATAGGGGCACCCAACCACAAAGTAGAGGACATCCGGAGGTGAATGCCTTAAGGAGCAGAAAATGGTGGAATGATAACAAGTGTTCGGTTTTAACGATGCAAAAACCACCAGGGATATACGCGTCACCAACTCTTATCCTGTTGCGAGCCATTTGGGGGACTATAAAAACTTATCCAGAGGTCCCACCGGGACTTGAACCCAGGATCCATGGCTCACAGTACAAGTACGCTATCCACCGAGCCACGCATCCCCTAACAATGGTGGAAAGGGGGCGGGCAATCATGGAGGACCGTCCAGAGAGGATGAGAAGGATGCATTTTGTGGTGGGCCGCTCCAAGGCTGAAAATGATCGATTGATTATGAAATAATGGCGCCAACCACAAACCAGAGGGCGACCGGAGGGGGATGAGGACGGTTCACGTCGAAGTGCCACACCGATAGCTCAGTTGGTAGAGTGTTGTGCTCCACCCCACTGCTCAGGAACATGCAGAGACAGTAAATGTGCAGGTTTGGGATCGGTTTCCCTCAGACGCTCCGGCGCTCTACGTTTACCCGACGCAGGTCGGCTGGCAACTAACTGGTGATAAGATGACCTTAGCAGGGCAGCTGTCCCTGTGCTTTGGGGAACGTCAAAATTTGGCTTCTAATTAATCATTCATTGTGGGAGTTGCTCGTTATGATGTTAGGGTCGAGGTCTCCGTGACAAGTCCATTAATGATTTAAGGGAGATTCCGGCTCCAAGAACCGAGCTTGAAACGACTTGAAAAAAATTGTATTAACCCTCGCCCTACCGGGGCCATCGATGCCCCCTAAGGTTTTTCCAGGATAGCAGGAAAACGACGAGACGCAGGACCGTGGTTGAGGTCTCAATCTCTTACCCTATCATTTTCCCACCATCCCTGATATTTTTTACCCCGGGTCACCCACGGTCAGGTCACCAGGAGCTACGTTTCTCAGTCGATCGATTTGAAACTTCCTACACTTCATGGCTACGCCAGGGTCTACAAGGTGTATATCTGGGATATTTTGATTTCGTGACCTGAGATCAGGTCACGAGGTGACTTCTCCCATTGAAAAAAAACATGGGAAAAAGCTGTCTTATGATCTAAAAGCCACAAAAGCGATTGCAAATGCTTGGCTTGCTCAGAAAAGCTTGGACACCCTTTCACGGATCCCGGGGGTCATATTTGCCCTTTGATCTCTCTGAGGTCATCCAAGGTCAACCAGTATTTTAGCAATAACTTTTGACCTGATTAAACTAGAGCACTGAATCAAACACCATCGTGTATGTCTCATCCTTAGCATCCATTTGATATACTTTCTGACTTTAAGTGACCTAGGGTCATATGAGGTCACGCGGTGACCTCTGGAGGTCAAACCACTGGCGGGAGGTCATTACGTTCCGAAAGCAGGAAAAGGTCTGGCATTTTGCTATCCAATGTAGTTAACCAGATCTCAATAGCTCTAATGGCATAAGAGTTACGCCCAGTTTTCTAAAGCATTGCATATTTGAGTGAAAATAGCCTATCGTGACCTAACTTGACCTCTGGAGGTCAAACCATTGACCTCAGCGCTTAAACATGTGAAGTAATTTCTTACTGAATTCGCGCGAGTTTCTTAATGCACTTTGCAGATTTGCGCTAACCACCATATTTTCGAAGTTATTGTTGGCATCGATGGCCCCCGATCGATGGGGCGCAGGTGGCGCCGGACCCCCAGTGGGGCGCGGGTTAACAAGTAGAGGTGTTCAAAAGTAACAAATGGTTCTAAAGAGCAACAACTGCTGGAAAAGGTGCGCCAAATCATGCATAAGAGGGCGGCTTAGAGTGGATGAGTGCGATCTTTTGTACAATGGAGCACCTTAGGGCTGAAAAGGGCGGAAAATTGTCAAAACCGGGTGCCCAACTGCGAAGTTGAGGACAGACAGAGGTGAGCGCGGTCCATGTTGAAGTGGGGCGGCCTAGGGCTGTCAAATAGCGGTGAAGGGTGAAGAAGGAGGGCTCAGTCATGCACTGGAGAGGCACAACAGTAGCCCGCCCAAGGGCTGAAAGGGGTGGTCAATCTTGAAATAGAAGGCTCCGAACCACAAAATAGAGACCGACCGGAGGTGGGTAACGGCATCCACCATGAAGTGGGGAGTCCAAGGGCTGCAAAAGAGTGGCCAGTGGTAGAGAAGGGACGCAAAATCATAAAAGGGGCGGCTAAAAGTACACGAGTGCGGTGTATATTACAGTGGGGTGTCCAAGGCCTGAAAATGGTGGCCAAACATGAAATAGCGGCACCCAACCCCAAAACCGAGGGCGACTGGAGGTGAGTGAGGGTCGCTCACGTCGAAGTGGGGAGAGTTAGGGATGGAAAAGGGCGGCTGATAATGGAGAAGAGGTGAGCACTCATCGACGCCCCACTACAACATGGACTGCACTCGTCTACTTTTGGCCGCCCTCTTCTGCATGATGGTTCGTCCCAACTATTGGCCGCTCTTTTGCAGTCCTGGGGCTCCCCACTCCAACGTGAACCGCCCTCACACACCTCCCGCCACTCTCCATCTTGTAGTTGGGCGTATGAAAAATATAGGGACCCGCACAACTTCAGATGGGGCCCGTACTCTATCAGGGCGGCACACAACGGGGACCTATGCAGCCTAGGAGTTAAAACATATCAATCAGTTCAAAAGACCCGCAAAAGTCTGGGTGGGAACTGCAAGCAGAATTTGTCCAGCCTTACCATAGGAATTTCAAACCAAACTTGTTTAACCAGGAATATTGGGACTTGGCACCAACGGGCAATTATTTTCCAGAAGCACTGAGTCCTTTTGAATCTTAAATAGCATATCGGCAGACTACGCGTTAACTTTTGACGCTGATGTGTGCACAAGCTTGCCTATATTTTGCTCACCGACGTGATCGACTAGTGTCACCAACATTGTTGGCAAGCTGGAAGATTTTTTTCGAACTCTGACTGTAAGATTGAGGAGTGTACACTGAAAAAACAACACCTGGAGCGTAGAATTTCAATCTGTCTAGTCCTAAACGTATCCCATTTTCGAGCATTTGTTTAGAATTCTTAGTAAATTCATTCTGACAACTAGCTTAATTTTAGAATTAAAAGTGTAAATTACAAGCGTGTGGTAATTTAATATCTGTGCTATTTTAGCACAGGGCAGTTCCATTCGTGCTGAAAATGCAAACGGGTAAATTTATCCGTACATGTACTCTGTATAGTATTTCTATGGAACTCGCAAACTGCCTCAAGAATAGTCTTACTCTCCTGTGGTGAAACAATTCTGCCAATAGATTAAAACGAGATATTTGCTGATTTAACTACGCTTAATGAATGTTTTAATTCTTCTTATCTTCATTTGAGTGTGTTTCTATGATATAAGAAGGCATTTTTTACTACAGTTGACACGTGGGTGGAATGCTGTCATTTTGTTTTCGCTTCAGTTCTGAGCTTGAATCACCGCATTGCAGTTCTGCATCCCATAAAGTGTTGATCTTGACGCGTGGAGGTTAGTCTAGCCGTGGAGAAGAAACGAAGACTAAACCATTCTAGCTAAGTGCAGGAAATAGCAAAGAGCTGTTGAATTTGCCTCAATGGGCCTGAATGAATCGTTTATATACATATCTTTGTCTGGCATCCAGGACGTCATCAAGGATTTTCTACAAGAGGCCCGGATCCACAGTGGTGAGCTAGTGATAACCCATATTTTCACTTGAATTAAGCATATTCAATAATATTCCAGCAAAGATATCGAATGTATCCGTTTCCGAACAGTATAGTGGTTTCAACCCCCCCCCAATAGTTATGCTTTTGTTAGCCACTCTCGGGACATAGATGAGTCGTTCTAGGAAAAATCGTCCAGGTAGGCGCGAAAAAGTCCAACATGACCCACTTCTAGGATTTCCACCAAACTTTTACCCAAGGCTCTCCATACAAAATAACAAGTTGGGCCCATTTTCAGGACCAAAGGTGAAAGAGGTCACCAGATAGAGGTCATGAAATTTCCAAGGCTAACACGAACATTGAATCAGAAATAATTTTGTATCTTAAAAGTGGCTGATCTGAATTAATTTCTATGAATATTGCTGGATAGAAGATACAAGGGTTCAGATAAGAAAACTAAAAACTTTGACTGCAGGTCAGGTTTTGACCTCGTGACCTTGTGAACTCCTCTTTAGATATAAAATTAAAAAAGAATCATATTCCGATTTTTCACTGGGTGCTCCTCAGGGTATAAGCTAACCAATGGTGGGTGACCTATGTTTAAATCAGATTTAGTAACAGGTCACAGAGGCCATTACCTAGGCAAAGTTATCGTTTTTGGCCATGAACGGCTCTCCGGCCACCTCGGAAAAAGGTGGGGCTGGCCTCCGAGACCCCCTTCAGTGCGCGTGTTAAGAACGCTGTGCAGCGCCTCAGAGGTGATTTGCGGTGATGAGCGAAAATGATGTAGTGATAAGCGGATATAAAAGAGGAAAATTTGGGCAGTGTAAAAAGCAGAAGCCTAAGACAAAAACCATATACCTAGTGATGTTTGTGCAAAGAGGAACTAAAAAATTTTAGTGATTGAAGGTCGATTTAAATACTGTTCCAGATTATAGTGCAAATTAGAGGTATTTATGTAGATTATTAGAAGTGGGTATGAAAACAAATGATTTAAACTCTCCGTTGCGTTGTGTATGTTTATCAGAGTGTATATTAATCAGCCTAATCAGACTAAACTGACCTCAAACGCTCCATGAGAATAAACTGGGTCGCTTTTTTTAATCGGTGTTTCTTTTCCGCAGCAACGTAATATTGAACGCGGGCTCATCTTGCACCTTGCAAATATTTTTCTACGCCAGGAATTTCACATTTTAATCTATTTTTACCCCCTCAGTTCCAGTTTACACACTTCCGGTTTAGCTAACAATCTTTTTACTCCAGTGGTATAATAATATTCCCTCAAAACACATGCATTTTTCCATTACACCGGGGTAAAATGGGTTGCGGAATAATGCTGGAAAGAGGAGTTGATTTTGGCACCGTAGAAATAATACTAAAAGTGGCGTACTTTTTGGTAGTTGATATTTTCACACCCCACGGGTTGGCGTTGTATTATTCTTGTTTCATGGCATTTTACGCTTCTCAATCTAAAAGTATCGGGTGTAACATATTCACGGAAAGAAGAGTGGGTTTTGGCACCGTAGAAAAAATCCAATTTCTGGCGTACTTTTTTCAGTGTATAACAGTGGTTGACAGCTATTAATACTTAAACCAACACAGCAGGCAGATGAACGCGTTTCGACACAAAATGTATTCTTCACCATCTATGGTAGGAGGGATAAGGAACCCGCCATCAAGACATGCAGCAGTTTCATCGTTTAGATTTTTGTGCAAAATTATCGTGCGACAGAACTATAAAGGCACCGTTTTTGAGGATATTCTAATAACGCTTCTTGAATTATTCTATAATGTATATGTTACGGCCCGTATGGAAAATCGGCCCGTTTGCATACGGGCCGGCCCATTTGTAAACGGGCCAAATAGCCGGCCCGTATGCAAACGGGCCAGCAAATTGGCCCGTTTGCAAATGGGCCGAATCCGTATGCAAACGGGCCAGCGATGTGGCCCGTTTGCAAAAAGTCTGGCCCGTTTGGGTTTTCTAGTATCCTGGCCCGTTTGCAAACCGGCCGGCCCGTTTACAAACTGGCCAGCCCGTTTGCAAACCGGCCGGTACGTTTACAAATCAGCCGGCTCGTTTAAAACGGATTTGAGTAAAATGAATTCGCACGCAGCAGCGTTCTTGGAATGGGTCTACTGATCAAATTTCATGAAAATTAGCTCCAAATCGCATCATGCCTAATTTTTCCACTTCTGGACCGAAGCGCATTGGATAAATCCCGCCCACTCCACCTCCTGAGCATAATAGTGACCCGACCTGCCGCCGGAAGACCAAGCGTTGTACGCCTTCTTTTATCTGTGAAGTGCAGGGGTGATTGGACCGCCTCGTCGCCTTGAGACTTGCTGAATCTCTGGTAAATGTTATGCATGGTTGTGTACCTACGTTTAAGAATATTGCGTCATCCCTGGATTGAACCCTAAATATAGCATTAGAAATTTACTATCTTCGATTTCAGGTTATGCTCTATTTCTGGTTTGGGGAGAGGTCCATATTAAAATATTCATTTTTGAGTCATGGATTTAAGAATTTGATAAATATTCTGTGCCACCCCATCTACATTTACAATCATAACTGGCCAGGATAATTAGATTAGAGGCAATGCCAGCGCCTCTCATCATAGAAGGTTTAGCTAAGGCTGCCATCTTTTCTAGGTAAAGGAAATTAAGTAGCTGAAACAAAGTTCCAAATTAATTTTCCATTTTATGCTGCAGTCTATCTTCCTCTGCTTTACTGAATCCAAATTGGCTGCTTCGGGGCCTTTCTAGGCAAATTATCCCAGGTAACATTACCTCCACCTTTTGCTGAGTGCCGGAACAGCTTAGCTTCGAAACTGGATGAGCATTTGAATCCAGGTCATTATCGAATTAGTTGTATTCAATACATATTTATTGGATTTTGGATTCGGATGATAGTCACTGGCCTAGTCTCTATGGCCAAAATGTGATCTGGATCGCATGCAGATGGAGTACGCGCGTTTTTTCACATCACTATGGCAGAGTCTGTGCTAAAGTGTTGGGAAAATAGCGCTTCATGAACTCGACGTCTCCAAGATGTATCTGGATCTGCAGTTTGATCAGATCGCATTTGGACCATGAAAACTAAGTTGTATGGAAACTGATTGGGTCTGGTCTATTAGAGAAAGTCCGTATTTTTTAGTTTAATGCATCTAATTTTTCCATTTTCATGAATCTTTTTATTTCCCAAGAATTTGTAAACTGGGCGATTAAATTAAGTTAATATTAATATCTGAACATGGCAAGCATTGTGACTGCACTGCATTCCATTTACATGCGTGCAGAAATGCTTGCAATGCTTGAATAGATTGCTGCTTGTAGAGCTTTAGCATTTAAGGATAACTGGTACCTACGTATTCAGTTATCAAAGTAAATATGTATCCGGAAATAACTTAGTGCTCCTTGTTTGCCAAAAAACAGTTTTAACGATACTAAGAATCTGGCTTAGTCACAGGCAAAGACCACCTCTGGTGAACACCGGCATTATCTAGCCTCTGATCAGATTGGTTTTCGATTGTTGAATACTATGGAAAATATGCCCTGAAAAGTGAATGCGGTCATATCATTTCCAATGTGCGTGTTGTCCTAAACCTCGTCTTGTGCCCACTCTCTTGCTTCATTAAGTTACCAATAATGATTATAATCAGGAACTATGTCGCAAGAGGAGTTCTTTGCTTATTTTTGTTGCTGCGAAAGATGAGAAAGCAACGAACACGCAGTCGGTGCCGAAGGTCACTTATGATGAGATCGTCAAAGACTTAGCGGACATTAAGGCTCATGGAAAGCTGTACTTAGCGAGACACTACCCGCGCTTCAAAAAGTATGATTTAATTACAATTGCAGGAGTGCAAAAGTTGATCAACAAAAACACATGACGAGAAATCATCCACAATGAGGAAATCTTTGATGTTATTCATGAGCTGGACCTTTCACTGGGGCATCCTGGCAGTAGCAAGACGTTTAAAGGGAATGTGGCACCCTGGTCGAATCTTGGAATTTAGTGCAATTAGGGGTACTTCTAGCCAAAGTTCATGAAAGTGTCCATGATTTCCCTGAAAACATGTACAATAAGCTCGATATTTTTATTTTTAAAATGCTCCTCTATAGAAAGTAATAAGTCTCTGCCTGTGGATGATGTCATGATCTGACAACTACTACCATATTCAATAGGCTTCAAGGGCTTCGATTGGCTGATACTCACCATCACGTCAGCATATGTCGTCACACCAACAGCTGACAGTTGTGGCCTGCTACATGGGGTACATGTGGGGTTTATTTCAGGTAGGTTGTTAGCTTTTCTCTACGGAAGCTTTGAGTTTCAAGACAAACGATATATTGAGTGCCGGGTTTTCCAGCATGCTTTACAACTTGGCTATCTCAGTTAAAACTACGTTATTTGTACTTTACTGCGTTAAAGGGAAAGTGGTGCCACTTTCCCTTTAACGCAGTAAAGTACGAATACGCCAACATTAGCCGTGCAACTGTCGGGCTGTACCTAGAAACCTGCAAAAACTGCGAGACGAAGAAGACACGGCTACAGAATACAATAGTGTCTCTCTCAACCATTACTGATGACATGGCCAGACATGCTCAAGTCGACCTCAGCGACTGGCACAGTGAGAGGAAGGATGGATATTCCTATATACTAAATTGTCAGAACCACCTCACCAAATTCGTAGTGTTGCGTCCACTCCGAACAAAGTCAGAAGAACAGGTGGCGTACAACCTAGTTGACATTTTCTGTATCTTTGGAGCCAACCCCCAACATTCTGCAAGTAAGTTTTATCAGAAATGGTGTTGCAATCTGCGGGGAGCTGGTTCAAAATTTGTATTAAATGCACTGTTGCTTAAATCCACTGTTCTGCTGATCTCGTTGCCCTGATGTGGGCTGCAATATGAGAAACTGTATGCCAAAGCCGTGAACAAAGACAAAAACGCCTATGTTTTTATAAATTATCTTGAATTTGACTGCAAACATATTTAACAAGTATCTAGAATGACTAGTAACTTAATCAAAGTACATACTTACCTAGTATGAAAATTAATATTTCACTAAAACAGGGATCGCTAATGAAAGCTTATGCCCAGGCTTATGCTTATGCTTAGGTGGTTTCAGAAGGATATATATCTATCAGTAAATATTTAACGGTATCATGACAGCTATTGATAGATATAGGGCAGTTTCATGACAAAAATTATTACCCAAAAACTTTCAGATCATTGATGGCGTGTTTCTCTTATTCAAATTATTATTGACATGGTTGACATGTCACTCACTTACACCTCGCGATTGACAATTTTTCTCCTAACCGACATACCATCAACTAAGTTGACTTGTCATTACCTGCTACCCACATCTTTATCAGCTTTGGCCCGTTTGCAAAAAGTCCGGCCGGTTTGCAAACGGGCCGGACGTTATGCAAACGGACCGGCCCATTTGCAAACGGGCCAATTTGCTGGCCCGTTTGCATACGGGCCAGCTATTTGGCCCGTTTACAAATGGGCCGGCCCGTTTGCAAACGGGCCGGTTTTCCATACGGGCCGTAACATATACAAGGAAGCTTCGAGACATTCTAGACTTATCATTGTTCTAAATAATGTTCTATTTTTATTTTATCATCATTATTGTTTTTGTTATTATTATATAAACTATTATTATTTCTCTCTCTTTGCTTAACCAACTCCTAATACAGCCGCAGATTTTGCCCATTCCATGAAGCCTGGCCTAAGGCTAAAAATATCATTTTTAGCTATATGTGCTGCTTCAGTAGCTCTCCTATTATCTTTGTTTTTACAAACTGCTATAATTTTAGCTCTATCCCAGTTTGGTAGATGATTTGTTTTCATGGAATGTATGACAGATGCACTGAATTCTGGATTGTTTCGAAGGTCTCTTCTATGTTATTTTAATCTTGTTTTTAGACCCCTTCCTGTTTTGTTTCGAAGGTCTCTTCTATGTTATTTTAATCTTGTTTTTAGACCCCTTCCTGTTTCACCTATGTACGATTTCGTGCACGACCCGCACGGCAACTGGTACACTACACTTTTTGGTTCTGGGTCATCGGATCTTTATTTTTTTCGCTAAGACGCTGCTAAGTTTTTTACCAGAACAAAATGCTTCTTTGCAACCCGTTTCTTCAAGTTTGTTTGCAATAATTTCAGCTGGTTTGGAGTAAGGTGTCGTAACACATCGTATCTGTTCCTTTTTGTTGGATTTCGCGGATCGTATTCTTATATCTAGAGCTTTCTTCTTCATATTTATCAGAAATCCTCTTGGATATTTTCGTTTCGTGAACGAGGTCATAATATGTTCTATCTCTTCTTGCAGGTATTCATCAGTACAAATACGGAAGGTCTATCACTGTGACCTGAGTAATAATGTACATACATAGCATTCCTTGTTCGTTGGCTTTCGATATACTTCGAATTTAACTTCGGCATTCCTAACAATCTCTGTGTCAAGGAAAGCTAGAGTTCATTTGTTGCATTTTTAAGCACTCAGGTCAATGGTTTGACCTCCAGAGGTCAAGTTAGGTCACATTAGGCTATTTTCACTCAAATATGCAATGCTTAAGAAATCTGAGCATAACTCTTATGCCATTAGAGCTATTGATATCTGCCAAAGTATATTTGGTAGAAAAATGCCAGAACTTTTTCTGCTATGTGAAACGTAATGGCCTCCCGTCACTGGTTTGACCACCAGAGGTCACCTCGTGACCTAATATGACCTAAGGTCACGAAAGCTTAAAAAGTGACCTTGCCGTAAATCAAATGAAAGCCAGTGATGTGACATACACAATGGTGTTTGATTCAGCGCTCTAGCTTAATTAGGTCAAAAATTATTTTCAAAATACTGTTTTTGACCCTGGTGACCTTGGATGACCTTAGAGAAGTCAAAGGGCAAATATGGCCCCAGGGATCCGTGAAAAGGTGTTCAAGAATGCTTTTCTGAGCAATCCGAATATTTTCAATCGTTTTTGTGACTTTTAGATCATAAGATAGCTTTTCCCCACGTTTTTCAATGGGAGAGGTCACCTCGTGACCTGGCCTCAGGTCACAAAATAAAAAAATCCCGGACATACATCTTGTAGACCCTGAAGGGGTCACAAAGGGTAGGAAGTTTCAAATCTATCGAGTTCGAACTGTAGCTCTTATAGAGCTCAGAAGTTGAAGTGAGGTGACCTTGGTTGACCTCGCCTAGTGACCTGACCTTGGGTGACCCGGGGTAAAAAATTTCAGGGATGGTGGTAAAATGATGGGGTGAGAGGTAAAGCTCTCGACCGAGGTGCTGCACTTCGTCATTTTCCTGCTATCCCGAAAAAAACCTTAGGGGCGACATCGATGGCCCCCTGTGGGGCGAGGGTTAAAAATAAAAGCACGTGTCTACCCGAACCAGCACTCACTGCACCTTACTATACCGCAGCACTAGATGTGCCATAGCACACCTAGTTCAAGTTGTAAAAATGATCAGCGAGAAGGTGTACAAATTACGCTGGAGCTACGCGCGGCCGTTTTATTATACCTCCGAAAAAACCGAGGAAAGGCGGATACCTGCCCTTCCCCGTCAATGCACGTGTAAATTTACCATGAGATCGGTGGTTTGTGCATTCGAAATTACTTGATAAATGTCTGCCAGGTACAAAATGACCAATCATATGAAATTCGGCATTTGGTTCACATGCTCACATCATTGATAAGAGCCACATTTGTCCTTATCTACCTTACCTTCAGGTAAGTAAGCCTTTATAACAGTGTGGTGCTCCTACCATCCGATTACAGTAAAAATTCATGCCACCCTGGCAATGATTAGAATATTAACTTGGTCCACCATAACTTAATATTAAGAACGTTTAAATGTCCCCGGAAACGTACTTGGTAAGAAAATTAGTGTCCACCATAAATAGGTTTTTCCAGCGTAGAAATGTCCCCGGAAACGTTTACAATCAGAAAAAACTAAGTCCACCATAACCTAATTTCAACGACATAAAATGTCCCCCTAAAGCTTTTTTGATGACAAACTTTCACCTCACCGTACGGTCCACCCATAGTTTCAATGTGGTACAACAGCAGATATGTTATAGATGGCGCCCACATCTATCAAGCCTTGCTGGTTTTGACGTCGTGGGATGCATGGTTTCCAAGTCCATGCAAACCTGTAAAGATGAAATGTCCCCCGATACCCGATTTGGGAAAATGGGTGTATTGCGCAATAAAAGTCTCTCGCCGTGTGTTGTTGTTTTGCTATCATGTTGGTGGTTGTTGGTTGTTTATTGTGGTCCGGCGGAGGAGAGATGCTGGTTGTTTGCATGCCTGTGTATGTCTCAATGTGTATCAAAGTTGCATATGTGTGTCTCTCAAAACCCTTGGTTTGCAGTTGTTTGTTGTTTCGGGCACTCGGAGCATTTGACCATTGCCTTCATTTTTGTCGTTAAATCCAGTAGTATAAGATGTCTTCATTTTTGTCATTAAATCCAGTAGGATAAGGTGTCTTCATTTTTGTCTTTAAATCCAGTAGGATAAGGTGTCTTCATTTTTGTCTTTAAATCTTGTAGGATAAGGTAAGGTCTTCTCTTGAGTCTTGACAGGCTAGATGAAGTGCCCCGACCATCTAGGATTATTGTGCCAATTGAGCTAGGCCCTGTATCAAAATTGTAATCCTGATGGGACTTCCAATCCACTCAATCAAGGGCTACCGATTTCCCCAGAGTTATAGCACAGATTGTGCTGTAGCATGGTTTGTACTATAGCTTAGTCTGTGTTCCATGGGCAAATTGTGAACTGTTTGTACTGCAAATCCACCCCATCAACCGGTGTGACCAGCAGGCAGTGGAGAAGGTGCAGAGATGAGCAACCTGTTTGGTCCCAACACTTTGAAACCTTGCATATGTTGATAGGCTAAGGGCACTCTACCTCCTTTCACTGTACCATTGTCTTCAGAGAGGAGATATGAGTTTTCCAGATCTTAAGAGGGTATATCAACCTAGATCCTGAACAGTTTTCACAGTGTTGATCTACACACACACTCAAGGTCACTCTTGGAAGCTTTCAAAACCTACAGAAGTGTCCAGAGTCCATCCGGAATTGCTTCAGTGTAAGAATAGTGACAGACTGGAACTCACTTCCAGTTGCAGGAGTTGAGTCTACAATGACTAACCAGTTTAAATCATGATGACACCCACACTGGGTGCTACAGAAATATTATATCCCAACCCAGGACTGAATAAAGATCACACATGTAATTGAGCTTGCCAAGAATGGACCCCACAGGTATTGTGCCTTCATTAGTCTGATTATCATATATCAAATCCTCAAGGGATAATCTTCCAGCTCTACAGTGTGGTCTGTGCCAAAATACCTACTGGAAAAGTCCTTTAAGGAGTTAATGACATTATTATCCTGATTGGTGCTCCCATCCAGCTTGTATTTTGCCCACGGAAACTAAGCCAGTCAACATCCACGGCCCAGTCTGAAGAAGGTGGTAGGTTTGAACAGGATGTATTGGGGCAGTCTTGGAGCAGACCTACTGATTTGAAGCAGCTTTTGCCCATCTTTGGGGCAGATTAGGAAACATTGGGGCAGAAACTGAAACTTGGGGAAGCAGTGACTCCAAGGCAGACACAGAACTACCAAAAAGAAGAGAAAATGAATAAAGGAAACAGAAATTATTTGTGCACTACACTTCTTGGTCTGCAAACTGGGTCCCCTTTTATAATGGATTTCCTGCAGAATAATATGAAAATGTATACCCCCAGTAGAAAGAAAACTCTGCCTCAGCAACCAAATTTATGCCTCAATTGGGGCAGGGTTTGAGCTCCCCAACCACCTTGTCAAGAAGCCTGCCACATTCTATAGACTGGCCAACAGTCACATCAAATCTGCACCAAACCACACCAAACCTGGGAGAGATTTGCACTCACCCATGCTTTAAAAAAAATGGAGAAACTGGTTATGTCTCCTGGGTGTAGAAGTAGTTTATCCACATATTAAGCCAGCTTTTTCTTATTCAAACTTTCCATCTAGAAATTAAAGTTTTAGAAAATTTCATCTCCCCCATCTCCTGTACTCTGCATGCCTTTGCACTCCTTGGTGCCTTTCCTACCCTCTCAGTGAAAGGTAAACTGTGAACGTAAGGATGCCAGATATAATTTGGACAAAAACAACCTGAAATAGCCATGCAGGGTTCATTGAATCTGTCATTTAACACACACAGTGGAGAGGTGTCTGATGTCAATGTGTAGTGGAGAGGTCCTAAAGTCCCCCTGAGATGTTGGAAACCAAGAGGATTAGAAAAGTGCCTGTGGCGGGGGGGGGTGGAGGTGATGGTGATCTATGTTATGACAAAGTTTGATTGACATAGGTCAATATCTTCAAGGTCAAACAAGGTTGTAAAGTTCAAATCTTGCCCATGTTGGATAGGTATCTATTTGGAAATGTTGTGATTATGTGAGAAAAAAGGAAATACACCAGAAGCAGACTAAGGTTGTAGAGGGCAGGCATCTCACTATGTTCTTTAAATTTTTTAGGGTAAGGTCATTCAAGGTCACTGATATATGATGTAACAATATGGCATTCTCAGTAATGTGCAATTTAACAGACCCTATAGCAGTCTTTGGGCGGGAAGTGGAGTTTGACCTTGAAAACTACTTTTGACCTTGACCTGTGACTTTTACCTCGATATTGAGCAGCCTTAACCATGAAGTCATGGCATAATATGTATCATATGGAATGTCATCTGACAGGGGTACTGGGATCAATGACCTCGACCTGTGACCTTTGACCTTGGCCTTCATATTGGTTGACCTCCAGTGTGCAAAGTATGGCACTTTCGACGAGATTTCGTCAGTGCGAGTACCCTAGGAGACAGGAGCGAGTGATGCGAATTTTATTAACCTGGTGCAAATTTGCGAAACTGGAGGGAGAGGGGCGACACTGAAAAGCAAACAAATTATGGATGAATGGTTGTAAAGACACGGGGGGGGCTTATAAACTGACTAACTAATAAGAGAGGTCGCATTGCATCTCATGGGTAGGGATGGATGCCTTCTTCTCCCTGGTAAATTGCGGATTGGTGCGAATTTTATGTGACTGGCGGTGCGAATTTGTGCGAGAATTTTATATGGCTGGTGTGACTCGTCTGGCCTGCTGCCATACTTTGCAGACTGGGTTGAACTTAACATATAACCTGATTATATGACATTATTACGTCACTATTTGGTCTACAGTGTAGGCGAGCTGGTGCGACCGCGCGATTGCGGCGGTCTCAAAATATAGGTCTGACTTCGGAAGCTTATAAGTGGAAAAATTATTGACCGATTTTCAAACTTTCTTCATCAATCGCTGTGCTTATAAATTTACTCCAATGTGGTGGAGTAATGATTTCCGGTGGCGAACGGTTCTCCGGCCACCCCGGAAAAATAGGTGGGGGGCACTGTAGGACCCCCTCCACTAAGCGTGTTAAGGGAATGTTAAAGCGATTTGGTCATTTTGGAGCCAACCACTTGGTTTCTTTCAGCCAAAAAGTATGGTATCCGAACCAACCTGTTTCATTTAGGGTATAGCAACATCTCCTTATCATCACCTTCACTCTTTAAAGTCGATGAAATGTGAAGTTTGGCATTTAATCAATTTGTATTCCCTACTTTAACCCGCGCCCCACCGGGGTCCGTGCCACCTTCGCTCCACCGGGGGCCATCGATGGCCCCTGGATAGGAAAATGGCAGACCTTTTTCCGCTATGTTGAACGTAATAACCTCCGGCCAGTAGTTTGACCTCCAGAGGTCACCTCGTGACCTCATGTGACCTGAGGTCACAAAAGGTCAGAAAGTGACCTTGCCGTATATCAAATGAAAGCCAGTGATGAGACATACACAATGCTGTTTGATTCAGCGCTCTAGCTTAATTAGGTCAAAAGTTATTGCAAAATACTGTTTTTGACACCTGGTGACCTTGGATGACCTCGGAGAAGTGAAAGGGAAAATATGACCCCTGGGATACGTGAAAGGGTGTCCAAGGACGCTTTTCTGAGCACGCCGAGCATTTGTAATCGTTTTTGCGGCTTTTAGATCATAAGATAGCTTTTCCCATGCTTTTTCAATGGGAGAGGTCACCTCGTGACCAGACCTCAGGTCAGGAAATCGAAAAATCCCGGATATACACCTTGTAGACCCTGAAGGGGTCATGAAGTGTAGGAAGTTTCAAATCGATCGACTGAGAAACGTAGCTCTTATAGAGCTCAAAAATTGAAGTGAGGTGACCTTGGTTGACCCCGCCTGGTGACCTGACCTTGGGTGACCTAGGGAAAAAATTTCAGGGATGGTGGGAAAATGATGGAGTGAGAGATAGAGCCCTCAACCGCGGTCATGCGTCTCGTCGTTTTTCTGCTATCTCGAAAAACCGTAGGGGGCCATCGATCCCCTACCCCCCCCCGGCGAGGGTTAAACTGACTTTTACGGATAAAAAGCTGAAAAACAGCGTTTGGTTAAATTTCCAGTGCCCACATCTACTTTATGAAGTGAATGCGCCCGCTTCTGTATGTGGTGACAGCGTCTGCTTGTGAAAGTGTATTGCTCACTCGCTCCTGTATTACTTTGTCTATTGCCTTATCCATGTAATGAAATACATACCTTGTTAAGAATGGAAAACCTTTAACGAAAAAGTGCAATTTTGTGGATTAATTTTGTATTTCATTTATGTTTTACAGGGCTTTCAAATTCAGTTGTATTCACAACAGGCTCTACTTTGACTAGATCGTTGATACGCCAAGGAAGTTTGAAACTCAGCTGATCAACCTAGAGGATATTTACCATGCCACCATCAACAACTGAGGTATGTTTTGATCTTGCATCCATGTTCAATAATGAAGTTTCATTGTGTGCATGCATCGAACCCCCAAAGTTAGTTGTTTTATGAGTATAGTTTCAAACACTATTTAAGAAAAGATGTCATTTTAGATGCCTGTACCAACACCTGGCACAACTTTGCTGTTATTTTTGAATGAGGATATGACTAAATGACGTTTAATTTGTCTCCCTTGTTTTTTATTAATACTTAAGACGATGTATGGATCACACATCATTTGAGTTTTGAGGCCAGAAACACTCAGTTTACCAAAAAGTCACATTACCTATTCTCACTCTGTGGCAGTCACGTATGAGGAAGTCTGCTTCTAAACATAATTGTTTCATGTAAAAACTTAGGCAGTTGCGCCAGACAATTTTTGCTGAATCCATTTTTGTGACAATTTCAACTTCTGCATGTCATTTATTAGGAGACAGCCATGATAAAGCACATTGCTCACTCGAGCCAACCGTGGAAGAGGGGACTCCTGTTCGATACTCTTCCTGTCGTGATGGTCTCGTAGGAGAGCCAGAGCGACCGAGATCATCGGCTAGCTTGGATAATCCCATGCTGGGCAGGCACTTGTCTGCGCGTGAATTTATGGGTCCGTTCAGTGGGTGGGTACCACAGCATACCATCCACCTCTGCACCAAGGATAGGAAAACGGGACCAGACCGGGGGTACCGTTAACAGGGGTAACCGAGCGGGTACCTCCGAGAAAGCCCAGATAGCATTGTAGCCCGCAGTCATCGGGCCCTCCCTGATAGGGAGCAGACAGTTTCTGGCTCGGGAGCTGCTGGCCAACTAGGAGAGTTGCGTGAACCCGCCTTTCAAATGAATTTCCTCAGCTATGGCATGTTTATGTTTGGTACGAATGTTTTCCCATTCAGCAATATACCAAAAGCAAACAAACAAAACCCTTTCAGGACCTTCAAAGATACAAGTAAACGTTGCGACGTGACAAAAAGTTGCCTTTTATAGTGCCCTTAATCCAAAATCATGTCGCGGATATGTGAAGTTTTATTGGTTTGCTCTTTGTTTACAGCAACTAAAGTGTCTCCAATTTGTCGCGCTCCCTTCTCCAATTCTCTTTTATGTGCCTTTCAGTGAAAAGTTTGTAAGGCCGCATCGCCGGGATGGGGATGAATTCGAATGTGCGTTCAAGGGGCTCAGTCAATAGTCCAGCCACAGTTAAAGCCAGACAGACGTGTGTTGCGAGTTTGTACTGCACGGATCCACCGCACATTCGAGTTGTGCATTGATCCTGGGGATACGACCCCATAAACTGTTTCACCAGGAAGTTCTCTTCTCTCACTGGCCTGTCCATGCTCCGTTAAGCAATATGGTCTTCCATTGTCCAGGATGGGGCACGGGTGACCCATTACTACGACACAGGCCGCCCCGTAACGTTTGTTTTTGCCCGTCTCCAGGGGCTCGTGTTCACTGTCACGCCGTCTAGACGATGCTTATTCGCCCTGCAGCCGACGCGTTTTGTGTGCGATATATGGTGTCCCCAGCTGTCGATTTGCTCCTATATGTCAAAAATCCTAGACCTGCCCATGCTGTTAACGTATCACGACCACATATTTAAACTTTTCCCAATCTCAGCCGTTCATCCGACATCTGACCTATATCGCCTGTTTGTGACCTCATCCTACCTGCCCTGACCCGTCCTTCCGATAGGCCGCGGCGGCCGCCAGCGTCACCAAGGTGGCGTCTAATGCCTCGGCCGCCGCAGCGCCGGCAGGCTCTACAACTGCGGCAGCAGCAGGCTCTGCCACCGCAGCAGCAGCAGGCTCCGCCACCGCTGTGGCAGCACCAGGCTCTGCCACCGCTGTGGCAGCACCAGGCTCTGCCCCCACGTCGGCAGCAGGCTCTGCCACCGCGGTAGCAGCAGCCTCTGCCACCGCGGCAGCAGTAGGCTCTGGGACCTCGCAGGTGATTACTGACTGGTGGGAAAAGAATGGAAGAAATAGAAATTCATTTCTAATGGCACAATGTCGTGTATTTTTAATGTTTGGCGTTAACAATTTGTTTTCTTATGTCTGGTATTTTTATGCCGTTCTTATTTGTGTTTTTGCTGGATAGGTTATGATGCTGCTGAACAAATCAATATGATTGTTGTGAAAAAAATCAACCAGAACCTGAATATGCCAGTATGAGCTCGCTGGTGGCGCGAACGTGCCGTCGTGTCTGTCTTCAATTGTGTTTACACCGTGCGACATTTGCTGAAATCCTTGTTTCATTTATTTCATCTCAAACATGGGCTTACGCCGCAGGGTGACCACAGTTTCATTTACTGAGAAGTGTGCCTGACTGGTTTGCTGTCAGGCGGCTCCAGCCGCCCCCGCCGCGGGCGCAGCGCGCAATCAGATCATCTTCGACGAAGCGCACGGCGAGAAGCTCACCGTCAACAAGGGCTTCCGCACACTCATACGCAAGCTGAAGGGCATCTGGCGAATCAGCAGGTTGGTCGCTGATGAGGGCTAACACTATTTTGGGAGAAATTATCATGCAATGTTTGGTCTGCGAATATATATATATATATATATTATATATTGGGTATTCGCGATGTCCTGTTCAGAGCATCCGTTTGATGCCTGAATAAGGTATGCAACTTTGATGCAGGCATTAGAACATGATGGTAGATTCTCACTCTCGCTCAACTAGATATGCAAATAAGTGCGCCAGTTTAGCGTCTGTCTGTTAACACCCGGCCCACTCTCTCTCCTTCTGCAGCAATAAGGAGGACATGTTCGCAGAGATTCTGGCGCAGACCCGAGTCTTCATTCTCCCGGGGCCCACGGCACAGTTCACCGACGAAGAGATGAAGGTCAGTGGTCGCCTCTTCCAGTTTTCTGCTGGGACAGCTCTCGTCAATTATTGTGTCCTTTGACCTGACCTCAAGCACTGCCGTGCAAAGGAAAAAAAGGGTAACTCCGAAAGTCCACTTTTCAGGAGAGCTAAAAAACCGTTTCCGACCTTTGCAAAGTGTTTTAGTTGCATTTGTAGGTGTATTGACCTAAATATGCATATCGTTGGAATCCTTAGAACATCCTCTTTCCGATGATATGCATTTTATTTTCATTTATTTAACCTAATTTGAGCTAATACCGATGCCCTCTTTTGCCTTTGCAAACCTTGGCTCAATCCACAGAAAATGCAATGGAAGAAAAGGGTAACTAGTTACAGCTTTTTTCCTTTGTGGATTTGGCCGAGAGCCTCGGAGATTGCAAAGGAAAAAAGGGTAACTCACCATGTTTGATGGAATATATATTCGCGAACGATGATGGGAGCTTTCATGTTGGCTTTAAGAAACTTATTTCATGTTTTGTACACTTATTTAGCATTTCTGTATTATTAACTATAACAATGCCGGGAGGAATCGCTGTCAGGTCAACGCGAAATTAAAGAGCCGCCAACTTGAGAGTTAACTGTTCTGTCTGAACGCATTTTGTTAAAGCCGTGTAAGAGGAGTACCCTGGGGTAGGGTACGGGTGTTATGAGGGATGGAAGGGTACGTTGCTGGCTAATATGGGTACAATGATGGCTGATAGGGGTGCGTTGTCGGTGGGTAGAGGTGCAATTTTGGCTGGTAAGGGTGCGGTGTCGGTGGGTACGGGTGCAATGTCGGCTGCTAGGGGTGAGTTTTCGGTGGGAACCAGTGCAATGTAGGCTGCTAAGGGTGCGTTGTCAGCTGGTACGGGTGCAATGTTGGCTGCTTGGGGTGCATTTTCGGTGGGTACGGGTGCAATGTCGGCCGCTAGGAGTGCGTTGTCGGTGGGTACGGGTACACTGTCGGCTGGTAGGGGTGCGTTTTCGTTGGGTACGGATGCAATGTAGGTTGCTAAGGGTGCGTTGTCGGTGGGTACGGGTGTAATGTCGGCTGCTAGGGGTGTGTTGCCGGCGGTTATGGGTGCAGTGTCGGCTGGGAGGCGTGCCCTGCGGGTGGGTGTGGGTGCAATGACGGATGGCATGGGTGCGTCGTTGTTGGCCACGGGTACGATGATTACGGTAACGGTGCTATGTCGACTGGTAAGGGGAGGGGGGGCTACGTCGGTTGCTAAGGGTGCGATGACGGATAATGTGGGTGTAATTGCGGCTGTTACGGGCGCGTTGCGAATTAGGACAGGGGACTAAGGCAGCTGTTTGGGTGTCTCGCGGGTATATACGGATGCAATGTCGGTTGGTAGGGATGCGTTGTCGGTGGGTACGGGTGCAGTGCAGCTGAGGACGGGACAGCTGACAGCGTTGCAGCTGGGAACCCACACGCAAGACATCCTACCAGCTGCCTTCGCCGCCTGTCTTTAGCCGTAGTGCATCCCTACCAGACGTCATTGCACCCCTATTATCCGTCATCGCACCCCTACAAACCGACAATGCACCCCTACCAGTCACCATTACACTTCTACCAGTCATCATTACGCTCCGATGAGCCGACATCGCACCCGTGCTTACCTTCCACGCACTCGTGCCCACCACCCACGCACCCCTTGCAGCCGACATTGCACCCGTACCCACCACCTACGCAGCCCTACCAGCCATCATTGCACCCATACCCACCGACAACGCACCCTTACCAGCCATCATTGCACCCGTACCCACCGACAACGCACCCTTAGCAGCCGAAATTGCACCCGTACCCACCACCTACGCAGCCCTACCAGCCGACATTGCACCCGTACCCACCACCTACGCATCCCTACCAGCCGACATTGCACCCGTACCCACCGACAACACACCCCTACCAGCCGACATTGCACCCGTACCCACCACCTACGCACCCTTAGCAGCATACATTGCACTCGTACCCACCGAAAGTGCACCCCAAGCAGCCGACATTGCACCCGTACCCACCAAAAATGCACCCCAAGCAGCCAACATTGCACCCGTACCAGCCGACAACGCACCCCTATCAGCCATCATTGTACCCATATTAGCCGGCAACGTACCCTTCCATCCCTCATAACACCCGTACCCTACCCCAGCGTACTCCTTTTACACGGCCTTAACAAAATGCGTTCAGACAGAATAGTTAACCCTCAAGTTGGTGGCTCTTTAATTTCGCGTTGACCTGACAGCGATTCATCCCAGCATTGTTATAGTTAATAACACAGAAATCCCAAATAAGTGTACAAAACATGAAATAAGTTTCTTAAAGCCAACATAAAAGCTCCCATCGTCGTTCGCGAAAATAAATTCCATCCAACATGGTGAGTTACCCTTTTTTCCTTTGCAATCTCCGAGGCTCTCGGCCAAATCCACAAAGGAAAAAAGCCGTAACTAGTTACCCTTTTCTTCCATTGCAAACTCTACCACTTCAGAGCAAAAAGTGCAAGTTACCCCGTTTTGCCAAAATGTATTCTAAAATATATAATTTTTTATGTGGTTTACAATTGTGATATTGGTATCATCGGATGCGTCGTGAGAAGGGCTTTCGAATGATATGAAAAACCAAAAATCGATATTTTGAGTTACCCTTTTCTTCCTTTGCACGGCAGAGCAGCTCTTATAGTTATTTTGTACTTATTTTTTGTACGCTTTTTGAAGCAGTTGTGTTTTTACCGGAACTCAGGCCATGAGTGCGAAATGACCTTAACGCCTGAACGGTTCCAATATACGCTTGTCCTGGTTGTATCTGGTGCTCTTTCTGTCCAGTCGTTTGTTGGTGTTTCAGTCATGTTCGCTAAGTTCCAGTTTAAGTACCATTTCTGTAGCTGGAGGCTGTGCGATCCCGTTCCTCCAGATGCTGAAGACGTACGTGGAAGAGGGCGGCAGCTTGCTGGTGATGCTGGGAGAGGGTGGCGAGAAGCGCAACAAGACCAACATCAACTACCTGCTGGAGGAGTACGGCATGAGCGTCAACAGCGGTGAGCGTCAGCTTGTCAGGATGCCTGAGAACACTCGCCTCGTCTTGTCATGCCACTGTGAATCGACAGTCACAACTACCTAGTCTGCGCCCATTGCTGATTAACACCGACAGAGGTGGAGTTGGAGGAATATACTCATCGTAGAGTTGTGTACTTCTCTGAAAAAGGCCGATTTGTTATATAGTGAGGGAACCGTTCCTCTTACGAGTGTGTTGTGACCGTCATGCGCTTCGTTGAAGCCTCCTTGGCCTAGAGGTAGCGTGGTCTCGGTTTAGTTAGAGAGATGGCCTTATCAATCTTAAAAATGTTAGTTAGCAAATTGGTTAGTATTCAAAAACATGCAGAAAAAAAACATTTCCGGTTAGATATTTTAAGGTGTACGTGTCTACATAAAGCAAAATCGAGGGGAGGATTCAGTAGTGGTTTGAATTGTTTCAGTGTAGAAACAAGTGAAAGCCAACGACTGGTGTTAATCACCATTGGGTGTATGTGTACAGGAATTTATCTCTGTCTTTGTGTTTGGATGTTTCGCCTTATCCGCCTCGCCGTAATCCTGCTCCTGCGCTAAGGTTTTAAGCTCATCGAACTGGCTTGAAACTCGCTCGCTCAACTCGCTTGAAATTCGCTTTTGAGACTCGCTCGATATCTGATATTTGATTGTGTACCCTTTTCGCGCCTTTTCACTGCTCCGGAACCTGCGTTCAGGGCCAGAACGTAGCCTTGCCTCAGAAATACTCCGGAGTGTCACTTCTCTAAATGGCCACCCCTTCACCAGATGCGGTGGTACGGACTCAGTACTACAAGTACTTCCACCCCAAGGAGGCGTTCGTGTCCAACGGCATAATGAACCGAGCGCTGGCTGAGATGGCCGGCAAAACGTCCGTCGGAGTCGGCATGGACGACGAGGGCAACAACCCGCAGTGAGTGGTACAACCTAGAGTCGAAAAAACAACCCGCAGTGAGTGGTACCTCCTAGAGTGGGAATAACAACCCGCAGTGAGTGGTACCTCCTAGAGTGGGAATAACAACCCGCAGTGAGTGGTACCTCCTAGAGTGGGAATAACAACCCGCAGTGAGTGGTACAACCTAGAGTGGGAACAACAACCCGCAGTGAGTACCAAAACCCACAGTGAATACCACAACCCACAGTGAGTGCCAAAACTCACAGTGAGTACCACAAACCACAGTGAGAACCATTATCCACAGTGAGTACCACAACCCACAGTGAGTACCACAAGCATCAGTGAGCATCACAACCCGCAGTGAGTACCACAACCCACAGTAAGTACCAAAACCTGCAGTAAGTGTTACAATCCTCAAGGGGTGTAACAACCCGCGGTAAGTACTGCAACCTAGAGTGGGAACGACAACCCACAGTGAGCGCCACAACCCACAGTGAGTGCCACAACCCACAGTGAGAACTACAAGCCGCAGTGAGTGTTACTACCCTAGTGTGAAGAAAAAGTGAGTGCCACAGCTTTGAATGGTGACAACCCGCAGTGGGAACAACAACCCGCAGTGAGTGTTCCAACGTTCTATGGGTGCAACAGCCCGAAGTGGAATCAACAACGCACAGTGAGTGCAACAACCGGCAGTCACTCTAACAACTTACAGTGAGTGTCACGGCTCGCAGGGAGGAACACGAGTCGCGGTGGGTGCATCCCGCCGCTCGATTGGCTGGTGGAGGAGGTGGAGAAGTTGATTGCGCGACGTTATCGAGGAGCATTTTGAAGTCAGGACATGGTTTTTCTGGTCATATGGGATGGTTGCTGACGTGTAACCACAATCGGTAGCTACTTGTGTTTTTCATATTTTCAGTTTTGTATGGTCACCGTTATTCAGATGGTTTTTGTGTTCACTACGTACAACATGAAACTATACTCTGTTCATGGCCAGTCAGTTCTGACAGTGTTTTTTATACGTCATCTGACCAGTCTTCTTTCCCTCACGGTATTGCTGCCCGAATCCTCACCTGTTGTGCGTGCTCATCAGGGCGCTGGTGTTCCTGTTCCCGTTCGGAGCGTCGTTGAACGTGGCCAAGCCGGCGATCCCGCTCCTATCCACCGGCAGCGTGGCCTTCCCCTGCAACAGACCGGTAAGTCCGCCCTGCAGCCGGCTCTGGTGCAGCTAATGTCACACTGCGAGCTGGAGGATCGTGCCAACCGTCGTGCGATAGGCATGCGTGTGCATATGGGCACATATAGCATCAGTAGCTTACGTACCCTAAAACCCCAATCATCGTCAGCATGTGTGTGCGGTGGGTGTCGCTTGTTTTCTGTCATGCATAATTATTATTGGGATAGCTGCTGAACATGTGACGAAAGATATGTGAACTTCGTTCTGTGGCTTTTATTGGCTGCCTGTATGACGTTAACCTGGGCATTCCCAGTTTTCTTCGCATTGAATGCGCGGCTCCCCGTTGTTTACTGACGGCGATGGCTTCCCCGGTGTCGGTAGATCTGCGGCCTATACCAGAACGACCTGGGCGGCAAGATCATCACCCTCAGCTCGGTCGCCATGTTCTCTGACCAGTACATGGAGAAGGAGGAGAACAACAAGGTGATGGGTGTGCTCTTCGACATCCTGTGTAGCGCCGACCAAATCACGCTCAACAAAATCGACGTGGGAAATCCAGACGTAAGTTCAGGGACAATAGCGTAGGTGTTGTATTATCGCTGGAGTCTGGATTTAATGGTTGATAGTGTTCTGGATTGTTCTGTTGTTGTTCCCTCGATAGTGTTTTTGGGTATCTCGGCAACGATTTCAAAACACACGTGGTGCACCTGAAAATTTCAGATCGAACAAAGCTCTGTATTACTTCAGGATATATCGCTCGCTTGTGAAATTGTTTTAAAGGTAAACCGGTTGAGCTTGGTGAGTAAATTTTGTGTGGAATTCCGAAAGATTTTAACGCCCTTTTTATGATATTTGATAGTAGAAAACCATTCAGATATATGGCAGCATTATTCTGGTCAGATGATGTCGTATGTTTCGCTGCCCACACAATAACCAAACCTTTAAACGGAGCGCAATTTCCTACAAACATGTTCCATCGCATTGTGGTCACGTCCCGCTCGGTCGGCTACTGTTGGCGAGTCGCACGTCCGCTCCGCCAGATCTACGACTACAACCTGATTCCCAACATCGGTCTGCTGTCGGAGCGGCCACGCGTCTGCCTCCAGGAGTCGGAGAACGTGCCCACCGACCTCAGCCGACTGTTCGACACCACCGTCTACTCAATCAACACCAGGCTGGTGCCGCAGGTGGGCAGATCGGTTATATCGTGCCGCAGGTGGGCAGTTACTGACACCTTTGTGCCGCAGGTGGGCAGTTACTGACACCTTTGTGTCGCAGGTGGGCAGTTACTGACACCCTTGTGCCGCAGGTGGGCAGTTACTGACACCCTTGTGCCGCAGGTGGGCAGTTACGATATCTCGTGTCGCAGGTGGGCAGCTTCTCACCCCGGTTCATATCAGTGGCAGAGTGTCCACTTTTTATGTTAGATCGGACCGGTTGTGGCTTTTCTCGTATTGTCTAGCTTCGATGGTCCCCGGCTCCAATCTCCAAAGCAGCAAAGTCGCGGATCCAGAGTATATCAACTTTGTCGGTTCCCTTACGTTATGTCAAATGTGAGTTTCTTCACGCGCGTAGCAGCGAACCAATGAGCATTTGAATGCGCTGACCTCTCTGGTGCTGTTACTCCGCAATTTATACGCCGTGTGTAGCCCACTGCCATGCCCACATAGAGCCTTAGCAGCTGACGAGCCCTAGAGCACGCCCATCCACTGTGAAACCTGACGGTACAGGTCGGTGTCGGGTCGGCGGCGAGTCTGGCGTTCTGGCGGTCGCCTCCTATCCACTGTGAGCGGTGGCGCGCGCCCGTGCCACGTGCTGGCCTCTTTTACAGCACTGACGTCTGACACATGCCTCTTGTCCTCTGAAAGCTCTCTAGCCTGGTCATGCCTGTCGTGTTACGGTACCGACGCCTGTGGGCATGTCTGTTGTGCTACAACACTGACGCCGGGTCATGTCTGTCGTGTTATGACAAGGACGTGTGTAAGTACTGCTGTCTTCTGCTACGGTACTGATGTCGCAGCACTGACGTGTGACGTTTTGAGTGCTGCTTTCCTATGCTACAACTGTGACGTGTTATCAAGCCTGAGCAGCCGCCCTATGCTACAACGCTGACGTGTGGTCATGCCTGAGCAGCCGCCGTGCGTTACAACTCTGACGAGTGGCCAAGCCTGAACAGCCGTCCTATGCTACAACTGTGACGTGTGGTCATGCCTGAGCAGCCGCCCTATGTTAAAACTCTGACGTGTGGCTATGCTGGGGCATCTATCCTGTACCAACTGTGACATGTGTTCATGCCTGAGCAGCCGCCCTGCGTTACCGCACTGACGCGCCGCCGTGTTGTGCCAGGCGCTGGACCTGTACCCGCAGCTGGGGTTGAAGCACGAGCCGCTGAAGCTGATCACGCCGCAGTTCGAGGCGCCCACTCCTCCTTTACAGCCGGCTGTGAGTGGGGTCACGGTCTCCGTCTGGTGTAGGTCACTGCTAGCCATGCGAGGCCAGTCGGAGGGGCTTGGGACTGTGGTTGGGATAAGGAAACGGACACCTCGTATGTATCTAAATCACAAGTAGTTTGGGGCTCGCACTATCTACCAAATTTAGAGGGCAATGGCTGGTCCCAAGTGAAATGTTTTAAACAGACGACAAGTAGCATATCTGGTGTATAAATCATTTTGTTAAGCTTACATATTGGAAATCCCGACACTCATTTGATCCCTGATTTAGTCACCACCACACTGATCGCCATTTGTGACGTTATTTTACCGGCAAAATCAGACTTGGAATCGGCCTCTGGCAGTGGCGTCACGCCCGTCTGTCGGTCAGATATTCCCGCCGGCGTTCCGGGAGCTGGATAACGCGCCGCTGGAGCTGTTCGACCTAGACGAGGCCTTCAGCACGGACGCCGCCCGGCTGGCGCAGGCCACCAACAAGTTCACCGATGAGAAGGACCTGGAGGTCTTTGTGGAGGAGTGCGGCGAGATTTTCGGTCAGTGCTGGCGACTGCGCCAGGCGCACTCAGTTTTCTGATGAAATGGTGAACACATTAGGAATGAATGAGAAATTCCGCCGCGCGTAACGAAATGTCATTGATGGTGCTGGAGTGATATTTTCGACAGGTACCAGTTTTTTACCAAAAGAGCAATGAAATGGTATTTTGTCTTTGGCTGTTGATAGGTGTTATGTTGTGTGCCGGACTGAGGAAAGAAGTTTGCTGAAGCCTTGTTTATTAGACATGCACTCTTTCTTTATATACGCTCACACACAGCAACAGATGTGAAGTCACTCACACAAAAACTACACAAAAACCATACTGCGCCATCGAGGGGCGTACCGCTCGGTGCGGCGGTGTCAGCACACCACAGTTACATAGTCTTTTATAGTCCTTACCTAGATCGGATTTGCCAAGCCGACGCCAACAGTGGAGTGTCATGCATGGCAGCCGTCGGCCTGCAGCAGTTTCAGTTTGTGGCGGGACTCCCGCTGTTTCGGGTTTTAGGGCGCTTTGCCTATCTAGGGCTTTACTAGAACTGGGGCAGTGGATTAATGAACTGCCATGCTTGTGACGAACAATTGCGCGCTTGCCTCTGAGACACGGGTTGTCGGCCCGCTATGCGTCAGAGACTGCCCCAGTAGCGTTATGTCGCCTCCACAGGAATCACGTCCGGGCTGCCAGCCAATGCTCGCGGGGCCAGGAACATTCTCGAGTTTGTGCTCGTCAAGCTGTGCGGCTACAGGAACCTGAATCAGGTAACCCGCTGCCGGCTCGGCACTCCACCGTCGGCCTCGGGGTGAAAGCCCGGCCCGGTAGCTCAGTTGGTAGAGCGTTGGGCTCCTGCCTGCTGCTCAGACACATGCAGTGGCTGTGTGTGTGCAGGCTTGGTTCCACTGAGACGCTCCGGTGCTCAATATTTAAGCGACGTTGGGCGGCGGGCAATTGACTGGTGATAGGGTGACCTAAGCGGGCCGGCCGTCCCTGTGTTTTTGTGGGACGTTACGCTTTTGCTTCTAAATTGATGCTTCATTGTGGGGTCGGGGTCTCCGTGACAAGTCCAGTGATGACTTCAATGAAGCTCTGTATCCAAAAACCGATTTTTCAATAATTTTGACTTTTTTTAAGCGCACAACCCGTTCTTGTGAGCCAGACTACATTAATCAACAGATACGTTGAAAGAATCTCAACAATTTATTTGTTTCAAAGAAGCTAGGCAGGATTTGAAACGGGCAAAATTATTTTTCTCCATGTAATATTTAGAGACACATATACTTAGATACATAGTATATAGAAGTAGACGCAACCAGTGGCTGGCGTTTTCAGACAGAGTTTAGCGTTGTCCCGCCCTGCTGCCGGTATCTTTCAGCCGAAGGAGCTGGGTTCCAGAGATGTGCGGAGCCACTGTGCCAAGGGATGTGGAAGCACGTGTTCCTTCTGGTCGCAGGGTGGTCCGGAAGGGTTGCGCGAAATTCCGCCAGCGGGTGAAGGGGCGCCACCTGAGGGGGCGCCACCAGACGAGGCGCCACCAGAGCAGGCGCCGCCAGAGGAGGCGCCTCCAGAGGGGGAGGCGTAAGGGCCATCGAAGCCGAGAAGTGACGGTATGCCATCTGTTGGCGAAGTGCTTCTAACAGTGGCGGGAGTGTTCTTGAAAACGCCGAACAAGACCACGAGACAGGCCCATGGTAGAACTAGTACACAGGATGTAATAGGTCCGTAATAAGTTCACGCCTCATTGGAGTCTTGGAGAAGTTGACACCCTGAGTGTATCTCACATTAACACCGAGCGCTGCGTCGCGCTTCGGCGCACTGTCATGTTTCGATTGAGCACCTTATTTATTGTTGACGAGTGTATCAATTGTTGGCATTAGTACCTCCAGTCATTATGTCCGTGCAACTCTGTGTAAGTTGAGTGTTAATTGTAAAAAGCAGCCGTGCCGTGCACGTTCGTCTTCTGTATGCGTTCAGACCTCAGGTTTTCCATTCAGTTGCTACTATTCAGTGGGCTTCAGTTATGACCGCGCTGTGTTCCAAGTGTTCATCATTGACGGCGCCATTTACCCTAGATACGTTGTGATCAGTGCGGTCTATTTGCGCACCTGCCAGGGGAATGGACTTATGTAACCAGGAGTCTGGCTACGGGGCTCTCGGTTACAGGAGTCGATAAGTCCGTTTTTGCGGACGGTACGCGAATAGAGCACCGGCCACGGGAACGGACTTATGTAACCCGAAGTCCGCCTCCGGGAATCCCGGTTACATGAGTTGAGCCGTTAGGTAAATAGAGCGTTCTGAAGCTGCCCGTGTATCCGGGGTAACCGACATTGCCGATAGTTATGAAATTCGGCCCGGTGCCCGCGTTAATCAGTGGGAGGGATTTGAGCCATTTCCCCGGGGCAGTGTCACATTGTCATAAAGTGACCTTATAATATAACGCTCTCAGGGATAACATTGATTGTGGTTTGAGCCCTTTCCCATGGCAATGTCACATTGTCATGAAGTGGCCTTATAAGAAAACGCTCTCAGGGACAGCACTGATTGTGGTTGAAATATAAGAATTGTCTTCAGTTGCAGAGTAATTTCGTACAGAACGTTTGCAGCGCAGCCTCGTGGGCGCGGCCTGCTCCCAGCAGGCGCGATGTAACCTGCAGGGTCTCCATCGCCGCGGACTACAGCCCGGACCACTGACTCTGAAGGTCGAGGCGCGGAGCCCTCGGATCATCCACAGCTGACCTGGTGCGGCGAGATGTGAGGGAGGCGCCGAGAACCCGATGCTGGTAAATGGTCATCCTTGATGGTCTACGAGTAAATTCTGAGAGGGTGTAGGCAGCTGGTTATGGTTATCATCGCTATTGTCCTCGCAAAGCTCCACAGTTCGAATGCAACCAGAATAAGATACATACCGTCAGGGAGAGGTGGTAAATGGCAAGACCGAAATATTCACTGCGTTGTGGTATATTTCGATGCAACTTCATCGGCGCCCAAGATGAGCCTTGCATGTGGATATACCATAACATTTAGGCTTGTACTGATTTAAAATCTGAAGTCCGTTTTTCACCATCAGGTCAAAGTTGTGAAATTCTTTTAAAAAAATTGTTTTTGGGCTACAGCTTTTAGCGTATGGGCTTACCGAGACCTGGTAAGTTCCATTGCGCTTCCGGAACTATCAGCTGTCGAATAATGTCTAATTTGTTGGGGCGGAGTCAATAAGTGATGGTACAGGTCAGGTAACAGGTATTGTCAATTTCGAATTTTGCTTTTAAAAAAGATCATTCTCACAGGACTAGGTTATTTCCGACCAAAATAATATGTAACCGGTCTAACCCGCCATGGAAGCTCTGGTGTGTAGTCCAACCAATATCGCAGCATCGATTAAAGCTCATTCTGATTTTACTAACAATTTCCCAGGAACCTTTGAGAAGTTCACACTGCTGTTATGGGTCAAATTACGCCCTGAACATGCCGGGAAGGCATAAACCAAACGCTCGTGCGAATCCTGACACGTGGAAACATCTTGCTTTACACAGATGCAACATTATTTTGCCAGGAAGCGTCCAAGTCGACAAGAAATTTTGTTCTGTGGAAAACTTGGTCCATACATGTTTGAGCTGACCTGACACCACTTATTCGCCCAGCAGCAACAAATAGGGCATTGGACAGCTGAGAGCACTGGAGACGCGGGTGAAATTATCTGGGATTGCTACATTGATAGTCAGAGAAGCTGTAGCCCAGAAAAGAATGTTGGTGGAAAAATTAGGAGATCTAAGGAAATTTTCCCGATAATGAAACACGGACTCCAGATTTAAAAAGGGAGTGCCGTAAGCTTAGTTAGGTGGGCATATGCACATACCAGACTGCTTATGGTTGTCGATTAACACTGCCATCGAAATATACCACAGCGCAGGAGACAATACTTTTATTTGCCAAAGGAATGTTTTTTTTGAGCTGGAAAATCCAATTACACAAAATTATATAGAAGTATTCAATCAGAATTTAATCGTCTTTCATGCTGGAGGCCCACGTTTGAACCTAATCTTTGTTTCTTGTTGCTCTAAAATGTCTGCTCATCTGTCTAGGAGGGAGGTGGACGTGGTGGCGAATATGGAGAACACTTGTCTGCAGGTCACTCAGTCGAAACAGACCAGTGTCTCTACTGTTGCATGGCAGTGTTATGAATCGCCTACCTCGCCGGTCTACGCTTCGAATCCGGCCCGGTCCTGATGATTGAGGCAATGACACTAAGATGATCGTCGCCAGAGTACACCCTGTGTCGGGACACGCGAGTGAAAGCCTAGACGCCACAACGTACAGTCAGACCGCCTCATGATTGAAACATCCTACTGTACAATCACGAACGGGCCGGATTTGAACCGTATGCCTGCAAGGTAGGTGGGTCATAACACCGTCCTGAAAGGGTAGTCAAGCGGCGTCAGATTCGAACGAATGACCTCTCGATCCGTAGATAAGTATATCTTACCAACCAGCCATTCCGTCCACCTCCCTCCCAAACAGTTGAGCAGACGATTCAGCATGACACCACGAGGTTCGGGGTTCGAGTCTCTCTCTCTCTCTCTCTCTCTCTCTCTCTCTCTCTCTCTCTCTCTCTCTCTCTCTCTCTCTCTCTCTCTCTCTCTCTCTCTCTCTCTCTCTCTCTCTCTCTCTCTCTCTCTCTCTCTCTCTCTCTCTCTCTCTCTCTCTCTCTCTCTCTCTCTCTCTCTCTCTCTCTCTCTCTCTCTCTCTCTCTCTCTCTCTCTCTCTCTCTCTCTCTCTCTCTCTCTCTCTCTCTCTCTCTCTCTCTCTCTCTCTCTCTCTCTCTCTCTCTCTCTCTCTCTCTCTCTCTCTCTCTCTCTCTCTCTCTCTCTCTCTCTCTCTCTCTCTCTCTCTCTCTCTCTCTCTCTCTCTCTCTCTCTCTCTCTCTCTCTCTCTCTCTCTCTCTCTCTCTCTCTCTCTCTCTCTCTCTCTCTCTCTCTCTCTCTCTCTCTCTCTCTCTCTCTCTCTCTCTCTCTCTCTCTCTCTCTCTCTCTCTCTCTCTCTCTCTCTCTCTCTCTCTCTCTCTCTCTCTCTCTCTCTCTCTCTCTCTCTCTCTCTCTCTCTCTCTCTCTCTCTCTCTCTCTCTCTCTCTCTCTCCCCGCTCTCACATGCAGCAGTAGCACAGTGTGGGGCGAACATTTCACGAGGTCAGCATGGCATAGTTTTATATTAAAATATAACGTCGAGACACAATCAACAGATCTCGCACACACCTCGTCTCCCAAGAGCGAAACGCCATCAATGATGCAGCCCAGTCCTATCCAAGTGGGTGTGGATGTAGCAGAAAGAGCACGGTGCTGGGCAAACAACAAGCCATCAAAGTCCTACACAAAGTATCTAGATGGCAAATGAAACGCAGAGGCCCCTTAAAAAACAAGCATGTTTTACAGGTGATGTTTAGTTTTGGATTCGATTCACCAGGGAGCGAGTCTAGATATCTCGCACTCTCCGCCTGCTCTCCGGGTAACTCCACGAGTAATTAAACTTTCGCAGCCCTCCCGGAAAATCGCGTCCTCGACTTTCTACACAGCACCGCAACATGTGCAGCGGTGGCCACAGGCCGCTGTGGGCAGGCCATAAGTAATTGGTGATATATCTGCACTGACAAATGGCCATCTTTATACGCGCCATCAGTCACTGGTCTGAAGTCAGCCGATATGGTTGTTGCTCAATCAATTTCCCTATGACGCACTACCGCGTCGTTTTTATCGCATAGCTAAGCTAAGATCCTTTTACCGCACATCCAGAAGCTTCAAGGGACATCAACAGATGATTTCACACCCCTCAGCTACCCGGATATAACATCTGTTGAGAACACAGCCCCCCCCCGCATCTGCCGTCTCGGCGTGGGTAGACATTGACACTGGTCGGATGCCCAGATGTAGGATCAGGCTACACATCACATGAAGTCGTCCGAGTCGTTTCCATCGTCTTGGTTTGAGGTCATGTTGCTACTTTGCATTAGGCTGTCGTAGCTCCTGGAAGGAAAAGAAATACCGGTGGGTAAGCAATTACTAATTTGGCTTTTTAACGAAGAACTGATTCTATGCTACACATCGGCAGAATGTAGCAGTAATGTAACTAGTAATGTAACTCCGGTAATGTACTAGTTTCCGGTAACCTGTACAGTTTACGTGAGCCTTGTACATGTTAAGCACGGTGTAGTAAAACTGTGAAATCGAAAAATGCAACTCAACATTTTAAAGTTTGAAATTAACTTTTGGTCTCTCTGCACTGTTAAAAACGGACAAAATCTTCCACCGGCTTGGGAAGTCTGAAACGTCACCTTCTGATATCGCAAAATGCACTGTCGTCCGGCCCGTCGCGAGTTAATTATTTGTACTTTAGGACGCAGCCGACTGCTGCGGTTGCATGGCGCCCGAGGCCTGTCGCGGGCCGACGCGACGCACTGTCGTCACTCGACGTTCGCGAACGGTTACCGTGAAGAGTTAATACTCAGGCGGCAAACGATACGCGAACGGGACTGACCTCGGCATTCGGTTGACGTTGGTTTATTAAAAATACATACCCGGCTGAAGCCGATCCCACGAAAGTACGGAAATATATTTCCCTTTCTGAACAACCGCGCAGGAGAGGGCTGTGGCACTAACGCGCACTGGAGGGGAGCCTGATAGCGCCCCCTCCCCCCTAAGATCTCGGAAACCAAGAGACGTAGAAGAACGCCAGCTGGGGGTGGGTGGGGGCAGAGATCTAGTCAGGATTTCGCTCAGGGAGGGGCGACGCCCCCAAAGGGCCCCTGCGACAGCGCCAAAAGGGCCCTGCTTGTTACAGAATAGAGTGCTGAAGAGGGCTTAAGAGGGCCCTGTCTGGTATGAAATTTCAAATTTGGCCACATAGCGTAGTGCGGGCGAGCCGCGCTTCGCGCGGCCCGTGTCCTCTGGGGGGGCTGTCCCTGCCGCCCCCCTTGGCTACGCCCCTGGGTGGGGGCAACAGTGATCTACGTCATAGCCAATTTACTTTACTTAGGTCAATATCTTTAAAGCTAAATATTTGCTGTGCTGGAGACCTATCGGGAAATGCCGTGATTATGCGGGAAAAAGACGGGAATAAGCTTAAGGCGGACCAGGATCATGAGACAGAAAGTCGCAAAGAATCTCCAAAAATGTTCGGGTCAAGGTCATTCAAGGCCATTGACCTATGAGGTCACAATATGGTGCACTACCTATAATGTACACTATAACTAGCACTAAAGCAACTGTTTGGCGGGATATGAGCATTGGCCTTTACCCATGACCTTTGACTTTGGCCTTTACATTGAGTTACCTAAACTATGACGTTAGCATAATATATGTCAAACCGTGTAAAGCCATTTGACCGGAAGCACTGGGGTCAATGACCTTTGAAGTGCTGATATTACCTTGAACTGTGACCTTCACCTTCATGTGAGGTGACCTTGACTTATCATCCCGGTTATGACGTCACCACGTATTAAGTCTAGTCTGGTCTTCACTGGCACTTACTACCAGCATGCAGATATGTCCTCCTTTTTCTGACGCGAGACTGTCGGTCTTGCTATCTCACCTAGATCAATCGACTAGCAAGTTAAACCTACTGTTGCTTCTACCCAATTTGACTATCAGCGTAGCCGAAACCGAAATGGGCGCTATATGACCCCACTGGTTGGCGCCCCTAAATCCAAATAAACAAACCAGCAGGGGGATCAGCTGGATCAGTGCCATGGCGGCGAGTTCTTTACCGTACAGGCCCATTGACCTCATGGACTCGAATATTGTACTGAGCTAGCCCAGAACTCTTCGAATAGGGCCGTCAAAGTACCATGGTCTTGGCACACAGTGTGTCGTAAAAAATGACTGCCCCAAGGACCGCCCCAGGATGAAAGGGTACTCACCCTGTGAAGTTTATTACCTGATGCACTCGAACACGCCGAAGCATAAACTATAAAGTAATAAACTATAAAACTATAAAGCATATAAAGCAGCAACAGTTCTGTTCTGTGGCTGAAACATGAGCAATCATCACATAAAAGGGTTTTGCTTTTGAGGGCTGGATCTCCTCAAAAGCAAAACATTGAGCAGCTATCTACAGTTTACTTAGGCCCGGCGCTGTAAAAAAATGTCGCAAAGTTTAACAATAAGCTTGGATGGCCCCTGAACGTGTGATGGTCTGTAGGGCCCAGGTAATCGCAGTGAATGAACACAGACATGCTTCAACCACGGGCTCGGACAAGCATGAGAGTTTGGAAACAAGAGACATTTAATTTTCCGTAGGGGTATTATAATATCCAGCCCTTGCCATCCCCACGGGGAGTCGTACCTCTGATCCCGACTCCCACTTTTTTACAAATTATTCCGAGCTAATTTGAATGATAGACGCTTCACTTTGCACACCTGAGTCAATTTGACAACTTTTGACAGAAAACCCTTATCAGGTTATGTCAGGTAGACTAAACCAGGGTGTGACTCGGCTCCTAGAAAAGTTCAATCAAGTTTCTGAACATCATTCTAGTTTTTTGAAAGAATAATCGCATATGCTGCAAACCATTTTGAGGTCAGGTCAATGATAAGATCCCGAGGAGTCACACTTACCTAATGCGTTAGTGTTTATAACTGTTGAACTAAACAAGATGCAGCAATAAGTTTCGTATCATATCAGCCGCATGTTTGAAGAATTCGAATGAAATTTAGAATCCTGGAAAGTGATTATTTGATCTTGACCTCATTCAAGGGCACAATGTGACCTAACAATGTCATGCTGCATGTCACTCGACTCCTTGAGTCAAGATGAACATATGTATGCCATTAGCTTTGTTTTACGTCTAATAGTTCTCGAATTATAAGGTATTTCTTAAAACGTCCTAGACTTGACTCATTTTGCCCCCGTGTGTCACATTTCAACATGTATGGTTCAAACTCGGTATAAGACCAGATGACGGTAGGGCAGTTTCGGCACCGTTCCGATTTGGCCGCACCACCATTGGTTCCTGAGATCCCGAGATTGTGGGGGAGGTGTCAGAAACGACCCCCAGGCAGTCTTGGGTGCCGACAGAGGCCAGACGGTGCCAGATGGACTGCTGAAAACCTCTACTTGCATGATGCTTGTGCAATCGGTGGCTACATGTTTTTAAGGAGACAGACTGCAACATTAAAATGTCAATTTGAATACGGCGTAAAAGCGAAATAAATTACAACCAACGAGATTTGAATCGGCCAGCTGTATATAATTTTTTCGGAGAAGTGCTGCACGAAAAGTAAAAATTGCAAAAACAGCTGGCTGCCACCACCTCGCTCTTCGTGTTGATTCCGAACGTTGCAACCTGCCCAGACAGCTAACCCAAGCCGACCAGGTAGAAGGGCTGCCTGAATAAGCTGCGGGGCTACTCTTGGAAGACCATTATTGGCATAGCCTCGACGTGCGAGAAAAAAATCACATGACAGTTCCAAGTTTTCCAATCTATCACAAATTGGCGGGTGTGGAAAAAACATAAACCGTGATTCAGCCAGCTCCGGCCTCATTCCGACGAACCCACGCACACATAAAAATGCAGCATGTAACGAATTTCTGCTGCGTAATTCCCCGATGAGTTTAACCCGAATTCCACACTGAATATATGACAGAATTTCTCGTAATGTCAGTACCGTATCGTCACAGGCGCCGACCACTACCATCGTTTCCCAGCCGCAGGCGCGGATCCAGCCGATCGGTTTGGGGAGGCAAGACCCATGTCGGCGAGCGAAAAAAATTTGGGCGGTAGAGGCGGTGAATAATTTTTCACCTTCAAAAAGGCACCTTGCGAACAAACAGAACATTTCAAAATAAATGGTCGGAAGCGTCCTGTAGAGTTGATCAATCATTACACTAATTTGATTGGGGGCGAGGGTTTGATCCCCTCTATTCTGTTTTGGAGGGCCATGGCCGACCCCCGGACCCATCCCTCCCCAGTCTCCGTACCTGAGTTTGGCCTCCTCCTCGCGCTGTTTGGCCAGCACCTTCTCCTGCTCCTGCTGCCGCTTGAACTCGGCCTTCCTCTGGTCCCGCTCCTGGCGGTCCCGCTCCTCCCGCAGGCCGCGGAAGTCCGGCTTCGCCTCCTCCGTCTTCGTCTTGTTTAGCCGGTTCACAATCTCGTTAATCCTCTTCTCAAGGCGGATCTTGTGCACCTGTGGCATACGACGATATCAAATACGTGCTCTTCCGTTACCTAAGTAAGCAATGGCTAACATTAACAGATTAACGGACTTGCACAAATCAGCGGGTATCTAGATCAGTTAAAGTACAAATGGAGTCTTCTATAAGCAGCCTATTCATGGTACTTACCCAAAGAACGGTCAGAAAGCACCTTCGCATGTATGATTTGTACCATGGGCCGTACCACATCACCGAATTTCGGTGAAATCTGTGATTGGGGTAACATTTTCGAACGATTGCACCCCGAAGGAGCAATCGTTCATTCATTTTGAGCTTTTGGCCACCACTTAACCCGCGCCCCACCGGGGGTCCGGCGCCACCTTCGCCCCACCGGGGGGCCATCGATGGCCCCCCCTCTAACTCCGAAAATATGGGCGTTAGCGCAAATCTGCAAAGTGCAATAGAAAGCTCGCGTAAATTCAGTAAGAAATTACTTCGCATGTTTTAGTGCTCAGGTCAATGGTTTGACCTCCAGAGGTCAAATTAGGTCAAGATCGGCTATTTTCACTCAAATATGCAATGATTAAGCAAACTGGGCATAACTCTTATGTCATTAGAGCTATTGAGGCCTGGTAAAGTACATTTGATAGCAAATTGCCAGCACTTTTTCCGCTATGTGGAACGTAAAGACCTCCCGCCAGTGGTTTGACCGCCAGAGGTCAACTCGTGACCTAATATGACCTGAGGTCAGGAAAGGTCAAAAAGTGACCTTGCCGTATATCAAATGAAAGCCAGTGACAAGACAAACACGATGGCGTTTGTTTCACCGCTCTAGCTTAATTAGGTCAAAAGTTATTGTCAAAATACTGTTTTTGACCTCCGGTGACCTTGGATGACCTTGGAAAAGTCAAAGGGCAAATATGACCCCTGGGATCCGTGAAAGGGTGTCCAAAAACGTTGTTCTGAGCAGTCTGAGTATTTGCAATCATTTTTGTGGTTTTTATATCATGAAATAGCTTTTCCCTATGCTTTTCCAATGGGAGAGGTCGCCTCGTGACCTGACCTCAGGGCACGAAATCGAAAAATCCCGGATATACACCTTGTAGACCCTGGAGGGGTCATGAAGTGTAGGAAGTTTCAAACCGATCGACTATGAAATGTAGCTCTTACAGAGCTCTAAAGGTGAAGTGAGGTGACCTTGGTTGACCTCGTCTGGTGACCTGACCTTGGGTGACCCGGGGTAAAAAATTTCAGGGATGATGGGAAAATGATGCAGTGAGAGGTAGAGCCCTCAACCGCGGTGCTGCGCCTCGTCGTTTTTCTGCTATCCCGGAAAAACCTTAGGGGGGGCCATCGATGGCCCCTCCGGTGGGGCGAGGGTTAAGCGACCACCAGATCATTTTTGAAGGGAATGCGATGCCTTCTCGAAATGACGAAATTAAGCGTTGTTATATGTATGAACCAAATGAGCTCGGATTTTGTCTATATTTATGAAAATAGTAATGACAAAAAATGTTATTGAATTCGATGCCGTCCGTGTGTTAAATCAAGCCATGAATGAACGTGACGTAACGTTGCCATGGTTACTAACGGCCACCACCACCACCACAGGGCACTTGAGGCTTATTTCTTGGCAGACGGTGAATGCTTAAAGGGAATGTGGCACCTTTATAACGTGATTCTTTATAACGTGATTTTAACTGAGATAGCAAAGTTGTAAAGCATACCGGAAAACCCGGTACTCTATATATCATTTGTTTTGAAACTCAAAATTTCTGTAGAGAAAAGCTAATAACTACCTGAAATGTACCCCACATGTACCCTTAACAGCAGCCCACAGTTGTAAGCTGTTGGTGTGACGACATATGCTGACGTCACGGCGAGTATCAGCCAATCGAAGCCCTTGAAGCGTATTGAATATGGTAGTGATTGCCAGATCATGACATCATCCACAGGCAGATATTTATTTATTTCCCTGGAGGAACATTTTAAAAATCAAAATATTGAGCCTATTGTACATTTTTCAGACAAATTATGGACGCTTCCATGATTTTCGGCTAAAAGTTCCCCTAATTACACTAAATTCCAGGATGCGACCAAAGGTGCCAAATTCCCTTTAAATAAAAGAAGTATGGAACCGATGGCTCTTTATATGCTCTACCACCTCAGTTCAAAACTACCCTCTCAGTTGAAATCGTAATAGAGCCACCATGTTTCCTTTAATCACGATAAATATGGCACCGTAAACTCGCCATGACTTGGCGAATAACATTTTTCCTGGCATCCTAGACTTTTCAGTCTGGTCCGACCTACCGCGCAATCTCATAACGTCATTGTAATGATTTGTGATGAAAGTTATGTGGTAGATATCTGGTAGATTATGTGCTAAGGCAACACAATATTTATGATCACTTCGTGAGTTACCTACCGGAGAAACTTCGACCTCAAGTGTTAGGTTAGTCATGCAGCTGTAACAAAACCACGCACAAGGAGATAAGGGAAAAACCACTACAAAATATGAGCAAGTTTGAACTGTGATTCACAGTGCATAAGCACGGGTCCTAGCCTCTCGACTGGCGTACCTCCAGTAGCTTTCCCCTTCATGCCAGACTACCAGGCCTTCAACGAGCACTCACAGCTTTGTCGTCGTGGAAGCTGACTTGTCCAGCCTCCATGCCCTGCGTCTTCTTCAGGTTGGACCACATGGTGTAGATGACGTCTACGTTGTTCATCTTGTTCCCGGAGATACTGTTGGCCTTGCAGAGCTGTGCGCAGTCTTCAATCACAGCCTTATCTAACGTTTCGATGGTCTGGCCCTGGCGGTAACAAATAATTGTGAGCGCGTAATGCTTCTCTTTTTAGTCGAATATTTCCTATATGAAGCTGGTAAAATGGTTCGGGATGGGAATTTTGAACTCGCTAAACGTTAGACATCTCGTTGTGAGCGACCAAAATTAACTCTACAGGCGAGATTAAAAATTATACCCGTGTAAACGCTACATGTTTTGACTTGAGCTTTAAATGCTAGGCCGTACACAAACACATTCGAGAGCCCCGCCCATCGAATACAGGTGGTTCCAGAAGAAATCTACAGAGGTTTCCAACTTTCGAGGTGTTGCTCACGGCTCGATGAATCAAAAACTATTATTTAATATTATCTGTAAAATGCACGTATCTGGTAGTTCCTTCAACCTGTGACTCGAATCACGTGCAGCGTTTCGCATTTAATGCTGCTTCGAGATTACTATAGAATAGTGACGGACATATAGTTCAAAAGGTATTTGGGTAAGAAACCATTCCAGGACCAACAAAGTTTCAGGAAAATATTCCTAAACTTGTGCTTCTTAAGACCTTAAAACAAAGAAAGGTTTGAGTTAGCTGGCATTAAATTTGTATCTTCCTTTTCGAATGAGTCCCAATAACTCATTGCAATTTGCTAGGTTAGCCAGCCATTTTTTCAGACCAAGATACCGTTTTGAAATTATGCCCACGTATGATTTCCTCGATTGTAATAAAACTTTGTAAACAGAAATAATACAAATACAAAAAGAAATTTTAAAGGGTTACTATCTTAGGGAGGTGGGCTGTTAACCTCCATCACTGCCTTTCCCTACCTCAATTTTCGTCTCACAACACCGGCATGACCAGACGGGAATCCACAGAGCTGATTTAACTAGCGCGACATCGGTCTCATCTGGGACTCTATAAAATTATAATCAATGAGTATTATAATTAGTGGTTTGATTTCCCCTAGACGGGGACAAAATTAATATAAATCCACGCTTCAGAGCATCGATGCGGATTTCCATCGCAATGGGGGTAAAGTACCCCAAATAAGATAGGGGATAACTTAAGGATGTGTTTTGCACGTTATATCCATCTCAGAGGCTGCAAGCGGGGATCACATCGCTCGAGGCGGCTGCCGAGGTGTTAAGCAGTCTTGAGAATGTGGTATTTAACGCAGCCAGAGCTGCAGGTTTTTCTTATTTGACTTGGGTAGCCCCGATCAGTTTCGAAAATCCACCTGCGGTGGCGTGGACTTATAAATTTTTGGGTGCATCCGATCACCTCCAATGAAACGTCAAAGTAGTGCTAAATTTCCATCAAATTATTTTTCTATAACTCACTCAAGTCATCAAGGGACTTATCACGGAGACCCCAACCCCACCACCCAAACGAGCAACTCCCGCAATGAATTTAGAAGCCAAAGTTTAACGTCCCACAAAGCAAAGGGACGGCCGTCCCGCTCGGGTCACCCTCTCACTAGTTTGCCAGCCGACCTACGTCGGGTAAACTATTAAGCGCCGGAGTGTCTCAGGGGAACCGATCCCAAGCCTGAACATGCACTGCCACTGCATGCTTCTGAGCAGCGGGCCGGAGCCCAACGCTCTACCAACTGAGTAACCGGGCTCATCGTGTTTATATTATGATTATCGTGTTTTTATTTCGTTTTAATGACTAGATTAATTTTAAACAGTTCGAGGGATGACTAAAACGCACGTTGTATTAAACTGTCTATTAGTACGGTGGTTTTTAATTAAATTTTACATTTGGGCACCCTCGTTTTCACAAATTCACACCCCGCCTAGCCCCTTACTAAGAGAACCAAGTGCCATCGCAGAACGAAAACTTCGCAAAATGGGCCCCCAATTTCAGATGTTCCCTAAACTCCAGCTATTCACACAATTAACAACATTGCTAGTTTCGCGACCCATTGCTTAGATCCCCGCTTGTGAACAGATGCGAGATATTGTCCACCCTTTATAGCTGTAAACCCTCAACCCGTCCGTTGCCACCGCGCGGCAGTATGGGCGGCTACTGTTCCGGGGAACGGTGCGGCGGCCGATCGTCGGAGAGCCGCCCTCACCGCCGTGGCTTCCAAATATGGCGCCAGCGCCGTTCACAGCAGTTGCGTAGCCGCGTTATGGTCGGCTAATGTTTTGTGTTAGCATATTGTACTATTTCGTACTCAAAGCCGCCTCCAATCACAGACGAGAGAGAGACGCTTCAAATGACGTCAGACGGGCAACTCGCTAGGAACGAGCACATTCTCTCCTCTCTGGTATATTTTCTTTCTGTTCTCATGCTAAATAAACAAATAGGGAGGATACTTAATAATTAATAATACTTAATATTCATAGATTTCGCAGCATAGACGGATCCAGGATTGCCGATCGGGGGGGGGCGCCATCCCGACCAGGGGCGCCACTTTTGACCGGCAAAACTTATCAGGTGGGCGCAAAATACTTTCTGTGGGCGCCGATTTTCGCAACCTGGGGGAGGGTGGGAGGCTATTTCAGGGGGCACCATCGACCTTTCAGGGGGCGCCGTGACCATTTCACAGGGCGCCGAGGGTCGATCGAAGGGGGGGCACGTGCACCCTTTGCCCCCCCTGGATCTGACTATGTTTCGCAGTGGTGAGCAGAGGAGAATGAGTATAAGTTGAATAGTTGTTGAAGCCGGTCTCCTCGAATCTTGGCCCCAATTTCATTAAAAAAACTGGAACTTACGCTAGTAGCGTAAGAGAAGCATAATACTGTGTAGAAAGTGAACAATATACTACAATCTCGTTTCATAAAATGTAGCGTAAAATACAACAATTTGCAAAGTTACGCTGGTGTAAACCATACGCGTCGGAAAAGGGGGGCCAGGGGGGCCTTCCCCCACTTTTTGGCCAAAAATTTCCTGATCTCAGTCAAAATGAGAGAAAACCGGACATTCTTATATCCAGCCGCTGCGGGAGGCAACGAAGAGCCCAAATTAAAACAGTTTTTGGTCCTGACGTTGAAAGTCTTCTGTCAGCATCAGGTTGAAGTTTGACTGGCCCCCCCCCACTTTTTGCCGGTGGCGACACTTATGGTGTAAACTACGCTGCATTGGAATGCAGCGTAAAATATTCACAATCGTGTTTCATAAAGCAGACAATATGTACGTTGAATATGTAAAACACTCCTGAAAAGCTACGCGACAAGTAAAAGCGTCACTTTTATCAGACAATGGTGCAAAAAATATACTTTCTTCTAAAGTTTTGAATCTAAGGCAAAAAATTGTTATGAAGGACAGAAAAAATCATAGAGAATGTAAAATAAACTTGAATGTGTTTGATTTCTTCCCAGCATGATATTGAAGTGAGTGTTACGCATTCCAAACAGAGCTGACATATCGAGTTCTATGGTCATTTGGTATAGCAAAAATGGTGATAGCTATGGATGCAAATAAACAGGAAAGCTAATATTTTGATTTTTCACTTTGACTTCCTGCCGTGATTTTGATCGTCTGGGAAGTACAGAACTCTGGATGAGCTGGCACTGACAAAGTTATGTGAAGTCTATGGAGGGTAATAATTGAATTTATGGTGGCTGTAACCTACAAAATCCAAGTTTATTTATCAAGGCCTCTGGCCAAAATGATGACATAGGTACCTGGGTACTGGCATTCATTCTTCAAAGGTGTTGGCGGCTCACTTGCCCAAAAATGCGGCAATTTATTTTTTGTTCATAATTACTTCTGTCAGTGGCACACTTTGTTCGGCAATAAAGTTCGTGCAAAAATGAGAAATTAATCAAGAAGAGCAAATAAATCAGATACTTTCTTTGAAATAATTAATCCAAAATACATATGTCGTTTTTAAAGTTAAGAAGCAGGAATTAAATTACATTTAGAATGCGTCATTCCATTCTGCAATTGGGCGTAATTCACGCTGTATTTAATATCTACGTGGCTTTCATAGTGAATGTCGCCGCTCTTTATGAAACGTGATTCCGTGTACGGCGTAACTTTGCAGGTGAGTGTGGTGTAAATACGTCGCATTGCCACACCCTTTATGAAATGGGGCCCTGGACGCAAAGTTGATAAAATTTTCTTAATATATATTCGGGTACAGCCCTTCATCAGAATATTCATAAAACATTAGATGACACAAATTCCCGGTCATAGTGATGATCCTGATGAGGGGCTGTGCCAGATTATGTAACCACAGTGAACTTGCTAAATTTTGTTTCGAGGATCCGACGGAACAGTTCACAAATTATCAACCTAGATGTGAGGGGAACATGACATCGAGGTGCAATTCCAGACTCGGGTGATCATAGGAACATTTTCTGGTTGAAAATAATGAATTAGGCCTTATTTATGCTGAGAAATGGCTAAAAAGTCCAATGCTTTATATATTTTACTTTCATTAGCTACAGATGCTTTCCCCGTCTCCAAATCCGCGTGTCGCCTTAATCTGGTGACAGTTTTTGCCAGATTGAACCTCTCAAATTGCGTCAAAAATAAATACAAATACAAGTGCAGCTAAAAAGAGCATTATTCGGACAAATGAAGCGTTTTTAGCTAAAAAAGGGCATTATTCGAGCAAATAAAGGGTTTTTAGTTAAAATGGGCTATTACTTGGACAACTAAGAAGTTTTTAGCTAAAAAGGGCTATTATTCGAACTCAAAGTGAGACCCATCGATTTCTGCTTCTTTTTCCTGATACATTACAACATATTTCACGTTTCAAGCCAGTCATTTAAGAAAGTTTTACACATGCAGTTATAGCCACACGAACCAATGTCACGTTTAGCGCGTAGGCTTCGAAGAGGTTCAAACTAAAAAAATTGTCGGCGCAGCGAAGCTTGGATATGAAGTCACGTTCCCAGGAAAACTTATACCCCGTGACCAGCCGGGAAAGACGGGGTCGATAGGAGGTGAATCGTTTTCTCTGCGAACGGTAAGTTCTGGGACAAACGAAATGTCCATCAAGGGTTTCTCAGCATGCTCTATCACATGGCTATCTCAGTTCAAATCCCATTGTGAAGGTGCCACATTCCCTTGATGGTTTATTAACACGTGCATTGACGAGGGGCGGGTATCCGCCCCCTCGGTTTTTTTGGAGATAGCAGAAAAAACGTCGGCGCGTAGCGGCGCCGTACTTGGCATACCATTTTCCTGGTCATTTTTACAACTTTTTACAAAATTTTAAAGTTAGATCATCTCAGGTCAGGTCACCAGTACACGTCAAGTGACCTGACCTCAAAAAAGTTTAAGACAGCATAAGTCAGAACAGAGAGAACTTATCCGATTGAAGCTCTTAACACATAATGGGCCCACCGAGTTCTCTAAAATATATTCCGGTATGTTTTATATCGGTGACCTAAGGTCAGATACGAGCCATGACCTCTCCATTGGAAATACATGGGAAAATGGGTTTAACTCAATAAATTAGTAATGGATGGTGATAGAGCGTTTATTTTAACATTAGATTCGCCTGGTCTTTGCGGTTTTGATGATATGCATTTTACCCAATTTGACCTTGACCTGACCTCAGGTCAGGTTAAATTCCCAATTTTGACTTGATTTGACCTAACAAGGTTATCTTATATGTCATTCGATTCGGCTTGCTGCGAGGATTCAAATGGTGTAAAAATGTTTTGCTCCATCTCTACTTGTTCGCCAAAAACCTAAATTTATATGTTCTCCACATGAAGGCATGTTAGGGATAGTGACCTCTAGTGTTACCTCTAGAGACCTTAGATGTAACCTGACAAAAAAATGGTTCAAATATTGTCGATAGAGAAGTGGATGGGCTACCCAACACCCTTACCGTTTTTCGCCATCTAGCGTGGTTCTCGAGATCTTAGGGCGTGTACCACCCCCCCCCTCCCCCGTCAAAGCGAAGGTGGCTCAGACCTCCGTCAATGCGCGTGTTAAAGCAAATGTGGCACCTAGGTGCAATTTCATACTGTGGTGGTTTTACGGGCAAGCTATGTTGAAAATAATGTATTTGGCCATATTTTTCTGATAAAGGCCAATAAGTATAATATTTCATTTTATTTAATTTTCCTCTCTTAGCAATAAAAAGTGTCCAGATTAGCGTAACGTCACATCGGCGTATGGGCTGGGAGTGCTTCGTGCCAGATTGAACCTGTTTAACTTGCGCCAAGAGGGAAGACGAATAAAAATGACGCATTTTAACTAAAATACACCATCATTAGGAACCAAAGTGGCATTTATCAATTGCTTCCATTTTTCTTAATCGACAGTAATCGACATAGTCGGCAGTACCAAAGTCATGTTTAGCACGTGGGTTTTAGAGATGTCCAAGCAAGAAAAATGGTCTGCCCAGCACGCCCAGCGGGGCTTCAGCATGACGTCACTCTCCGAAGATCACCTCATAGCAGATGTATTCCACGACATTTCAGCACAGGCCTTACACCCTATATCTCTGATCTTCTTTAACTTTATGTATGGCGTTGTTGGCAGCTTAGAACACGCCTGTGACATTTCTAGGCTGCAAAGTGAAACGGTTCGAGAGTTATAGCTTCCAGCAATTTTACACTTTGCCCGCGCAGCAATTTCTTCTAGAGCTATTCCATACATGAAAATAATGATATAAGTGGGTAAAATAAGATATCAAAATGTTTAAAATGAGTCGGTAAACACAACGGTAATATACATATTTTATTTGTACTGAAAAACTTGTAGGAATTCGAAAAATGTAATATTTTAAAAACATGTTCTTCAGCATGGATTTAAAAACGGGCAGCAGCACGTACAAGAGCACGTTTCAAAGTAAAAAGATCAAAAATAAACATCGTGGGTATTTGCTTCTTAGCATGAAAAAGTTTGCGGAATATATCACGTTGGCGCAAGCCGCGCGATGCGGTGGGCACATTCGCCTGTCCCTATACCTCAGACGCCGTGAACTTAACCTCCAGACGATCGTTGATGGAACAAGGATTGGGGATTGAAACATCCACGTGTTTTGTACACATTTTGCCATATTTTTTACTCCCTGGTTTAATGGTTGTAATGGATGTCTTAAAAACTAGGCATAAAGAAGTGTTCAAGCAGTCAGCTCGGTGAAACAGGCGGATCCAGGGGGGCAAAGGGGACACGTGCCCCCCCCGATCGACCCTCGGCGAACCCTGAAATGGCCACGGCGCTCTCCTGAAAGGTCGATGGCGCCCCCTGAAATGTCGCTTTTCATCCCCCCCCAGGATGCGAAAATCGGCGCCCACCGATAGGATTTGGCGCCCACCTAATAGGTTTTACCGGTCAAAAGTGGCGCCCCCCTGGTCCGGATGGCACCTCCCCGGGAAGGTGCCCCCCCCGATCGGCAATCTGGATCCGCGTATGCAGTGAAAATGTTTTTTAGCGTTTATCTGGCACCTGACACGAGTACGTGGACAAGCTGGTCTCAAATTAATGAGATAAAACCTTAAACGGTGGGTATTTGTTTGCAATGACAAAATATATCAGGTACGATAGCTACCCATAACAAATGCCTAAGCAGTCCCTGTGAGTTGCCCAAATGTTTCGTGAGGCATGTCAACACGTTTCGTAAAACAGTGTTCATAATGATTTAACCGATTATATTTCAGTTATTTCTCCTTAACTGACCAGGGCTCGTTTTTAACACTCCCTTTCTCTACCCTAGTGGGAAGGAGACATTTATCCGAATTCCTTAATCTGAAATATTTCCCGCTCTACCTCGCCGTCCCCATGATGGCCGGCTGCGACGTCAAATGTTAACTTTCTGAAACGATGGGACAAGTTTTACAGCTTACAAAGTTTAGTTTTAATTTCACTTTGGGTTTGTTCCCAACACGCTTCAGGATACAAAGCTCGGTTTAGCGGTATTTACCATTGTTTCTTTGGGCGTTGAAATGGGAGGGAAATAAAGTAATGTGCTTATTTGGTGTGGTACCTGAAACATTGGAGTGCTACACGTTCTGCCCACGTTTTTCTTCCGCATCTCTAAGAAAAACTGCGAACTGCCACCAGGTCTTGGAAAATTAAACACACTTATGAGGATCTAACAGCCTAATATAAACAATATTTGATAATTGTTTCTGACTTGAGAAAAGTAAGAGTAAGGTGGATTTTGTTAACAAATATTATTGACATTATTTCGCCAGTCCATGTGGCAAAAATTTCTCTGAAAATGTCGTGAACGCATTGAAAATAATCACAGAAAGTGTAATTCTGTCCCGTCTGATTTCTCGGAAAATTAGCTCAGCGAAGAAGCTTTCACATTTCTACCAACCCAAGGCAAACAATAACCCCACAAGATTAATTGCTCCCCAAGAAGTTCATAAACCAGATTCCAAACTAAAGCAGAGATTTGGAAAGGTGAAACGGCAAGATAAAACAGGAACTTAAAAATTATGTGGGAATTTCCCATTTCCCTTTATTTCCGCATTTAATTCGTCAGGATAGGAGAAAGGCTCCTGTGCATGAACTTGTGAGTTGTGATAGAGATGTTGTGGCCATGTGGTGGAAGCTGAAATAGCTTACAGCAGGAATAGGACCATTTGTGACATATATGGGATCAGTGGCGCAGCCAGGGGGGGCACAGGGGGCACGTGCCCCCCACATCGGTGCCGGGGTGCCCTTTTGATTGCCAGGTTGTGTGCCCTTTTTTGGCCGTGCCGCTCGAAATTTAGTGCCCTACGTCGTTGAGCCTAGATGGAACTAGACTGCATTTAGCGATTTGAACTATTGTTTGACAATTAAGTGCCTTTTTGGTCAGTTAGGGCATTCTGTCGCCATTCCAAGCACCCGGGAAGAGTATAGGCACGTAATCCGTTTCCAAATAATGCCTCATCGTCGCCAATAATCGTATGGGCAGAGCTAATCTGGTGCCCCTTGAGCTCATCTGGTGCCCCCTGAGCGCTGGTCTTGAACCCTGGAGCTGATCATGTGCCTTCTGAGCTGATCTGATGCCCTCGTAGTCAATCTGGTGCCCCCCTGAGAAAATAATTGTGCCTTCTGAATCTATATAATGCTCTCTGAGTTAGTCTGATGCCTCCGAGCTTGCCTGGTGCCCTATTAGCTGTTTTAGTGCCCCTTGAGCTGATCCGGGCCCCCTGAACTTATCTAATGCCTCCCGTAGTTTATCTACTGTCCAGGGCCGCAGCCAGGGGTCACAGGGGGCACGTGCCCCCATCGGTGCCGGGTGCCCTTTTGATTGCCAGGTGGTGTACCCCCTTCGGGCCGTGCCGCTCGAAATTTAGTGCCCTACGTCGTTGAACCTAGATGGAACTAGGCCGCATTTAGCGATTTCAACTATTGTTTACCAATTAAGTGCCTTTTTGGTCAGCTAAAGCATTCTGTCGCCTTTCCAAGCACCCGGGAAGAGTATAGGCACGTAATCCATTTCCAGATAATGCCTCATCGTCGCCAATAATCGTACGGGTGGAGCTCATCTGGTGCCCCCTGGAGATGATCATGTGCCTTCTGAGCTGATCTGATGCCCTCGTAGTCAATCTGGTGCCCCCCCTCCCCTGAATAAATAATTGTGCCTTCTGAACCTGTATAATGCTCTCTAAGTTAGTCTGATGCCTCCGAGCTTGCCTGCTGCCCTATTAGCTGTTTTATTGCCCCTTGAGCTGATCCGGGCCCCCTGAACTTATTTAATGCCTCCCTGAGTTTACCTATCGTCCAGGGGGCACAGGGGGCATGTGCACCCATCGGTGCCGGGTGCCCTTTTGATTGCCAGGTGGTGTACCCTCTTTGGTCCGTGCCACTCGAAATTTAGTGCCCTGCGCCGTTGAACCTAGATGTAACTAGACTGCATTTAGCGATTTCAACTATTGTTTGACAACTAAGTGCCTTTTTTGTCAGCTAGGGCATTCTGTCGCCTTTCCAAGCACCCGGGAAGCATAGGCGGATCCAGGATTGCCGATCGGGGGGGCACCTTCCCGGGGGGCGCCATCCGGACCGGGGGGCGCCATCCGGACCAGGGGGCGCCACTTATGACCGGCAAAAGCTATCAGGTGGGCGCCAAATCCTATCGGTGGGCGCCGACTTTCGCATCCTGGGGGGGGTGGGAAGCGACATTTCAGGGGGCGCCATCGACCTTTCAGGGGGCGCCGAGGGTCGATCGGGGGGGCACGTGCCCCCCTTGCCCCCCCTGGATCCGCCTATGCCGGGAAGAGCATAGGCACGTAATCCGTTTCCAGATAATGCCTCATCGTCGCCAATAATCGTACGGGCGGAGCTCATCTGGTGCCCCCTGGAGCTGATCATGTGCCCTCTGAGCTGATCTGGTGCCCTCGTAGTCAATCTGGTGCCCTCCTGGGAAAATAAGTGTGCCTTCTGAACCTATAAAATACTCTCTGAGTTAGTTTGATGCCTCCAAGCTTGCCTGGTGTACTTTTAGCTGTTTTAGTGCCCCTTGAGCTGATCCGGGCCCCCTGAGCTTATTTAATGCCTCCCGGAGTTGATCTACTGTCCAGGGGTGCAGCCAGGAAGGCACAGGGGGCACGTACCCCCATCACTGCCAGGGTGCCCTTTTGATTGCCAGGTGGTGTACCCAATTTGGGCCGTGCCGCTCGAAATTTAGAGCCCTAGCCGTTGAACCTAGATTTAACTGGACCGCATGTAGCGATTGAAACTATTGTTGGACAACTTTATACCTTTCTCGGTCAGCTAGGGCATTCTGTCGCCTTTACAAGCACCCGGGAAGAGTATGGGCACCTAGTATGTGTCTACCTATTGCATCATCGTCGCCAATAATCGTACGGGTGAAGCCAATCTGGTGCTCCTTGAGCTCATCTCGTGGCCCCTTGAGCTGATTACTTGCCCTCTAAGCTGATCTGGTGCCCCTGAGTCAATCGAGTGCCCCACTGAGCAAATAATTGTGCCTCCTAAACCTATATAATGCTCTCTGAGTTAGTCTAATGCTTCCGAGCTTGTTTGGTGCCCTGATAGCTGATTTAGTGCACCTTGAGCTGATTCGGGCCCCCGAGCTGATATCATGCCTCCCCAAGTTGATTCTGTATCCTAAGTCAATATGGTGCCTCTTCAGCTGATTAGGTGCCCCCTCAACTGATTATTGATGTCTCCTTAGATGGTCTGGTCCCCCCCCTGAGCTGGTTTGGTGGGCCCTGAGTCCACCTTGTGTCCCCTGAGCTGTTCTGTTGCTCCCTGAGCTGATTTAGGCTCCTGCCATAGTCTGGGGGCTGGGAGCTGATCTGGACCCCGAGCGGATTGATCTGGTGCCACCTGAGCTGCACTAATGCCCCTTAGTCGATCTGATGCCTCCTGAGCCCATATGATGCCCCCCTGAGTAAGCTGGTGCCCTTTCAGCTGATCTGGGCCTCCTTACGTGATTTCAAGAGCAGATCTAAAGCCCTGAGCTGAGCTGGGCCCACAGAGGCTGATGAGGGCCCCTGAGATGGTATGGGCTCATGAGCTGATTAAGTGCCTCCTGACTTGATCTGGTATTCCCAAGCTGGTCGGGGACCACTAATCTGATTGTTTGTCCCCGGAGCTGATCTGGTGCCCTATGGGCATCTGGTGTCCCCTGAGCAGCTCTGGGGCTTTTGAACTGATTGGGCCCGGAGCTGGTGAGGGATCCCTTAGCTGATTTAGTGCCCCTGACTTGAACATGCCCCCTGTGCTGATCGATCTGGTGCACCCTGAGCAGATATACTGCCTCCTGAACTTAACTAATGCCCCCTGAGTCGATCTGGAGCCTGCTGAGTCATCAGTGTGTCTCCTGAGCCCATCTTATTCCTCTGAGCTAGTCTGGTGCCCCATGGATAATATTATGCCCTTTAAGCTGACCCGGGCCGCCTAGGTTAATTACGTGATTTCCCGAGCAGCTCCCAGGTCTTGAGCTGAGATGGGCCCACAGGGGTTGGTGAAGGTCCCTGAGATGGTATGGGGCTCCTGAGCTGATTAAGTGCCTCCTGACTTGATCTGGTATTCCCAAACTGATCTGGGCCCCGAGCTGGTCGGGGACCACTGATTTTATTGTTTGTCCCCTAGGCTGATCTGGTGCCCTATGGGCCGATCTGGTGTCCCCTGAGCAGCTCTGGGGCTTTTGAACTGCTTGGGCCCCGAGCTGGTGAGGGATTCCTGAGCTGAATTAGTGCCCCTGACTTGATCTTGCCCCCTGACCTGACTTGAGGCCCCTGAACTGATCTGGGGCCCCAAGAGCTGATCTGGGGCCCAAGAGCGGATCTAGGTTCTGAGGGTACCCTGAGCTGGTCCGTGCGCTGAGCTTGTGAGAGCCCCTTAAGTTGGCTTGAGGCCCCCTGAAGTGATCTGGCGCCTTAAACTGTTCTGGGGCTTCTTGAACTGGTTTAAGGCCCCATGAGTCTATCTGTGGCCCATTGAGCTAGTCTGATGACCTCATCTCTGGGACCAATGAGCTAGTCTAGTCCCTGGGTGAAGCATGAGCTGCTCTGTGGCCCTGATCTACATCAGGGGCCCCTGAGATGATCTTGAATAGATAGATAATAAGAACACAAGGCCAACTCCCATCATCTTGGGGCGGGGTCACTGAGCTAGTCTATTCCCTGGAGGCACATCTGGGGGGATGGGGGAAGTTGCTCTGGAGGCCTCTGATCCACGCTTGGGGGCCCCAGAGCTGGTCTTGAATAGATTGGGAATAAGAACCCAATGGAAACTCCCCTTGTAAAACGGAGCTAACGGGGAATGAGGAATCTCTAAAACGGCTTGTGATACCTAGGCACCCCTGGTTATATAAATTGCTTATTATACTGGTGGATTCTGGGAAGGGATGATAAAAAGGCATGTGCCCCTGAGCTCAGAGCACAGTCCCCTAAACCAGGATTTCTACTAATTAATTTAGATGAAGAAATAGTTTTCACAATTTTCAGCCCTGTCACACCATCCCCATCCAAACCACCGGCCTGTTCACCTTTTATTTACTCTTAACTGGGACCGAGCCTTGCGAATATGGAACTTAATAAACGCGTTCAAAAGGTATCTCCCAAATTTTTCCGGCAGCAAAAATGTGTTCTTCCAAAGACACTATACTACTCCTCGTCCCACGGCGATTGTGGGAGGCAAGGAACTTAATCCGCATTCAGCTAGGGCTCACTCGTCACGACAAAACCAGTGGGCATAACAGAAAAATTTTCGACTCCAATATGCTTTAACCTGCACATTGTAACAGATATCACATGCTCCGCTGATTTCTCTGATGTTAAGTACTTGCATGAGTTGGCTGCCCTTAAATCTATCCAAAAAAGTAGTGTTTTGGCCACTTCCATGACATCTTGGTGATATTTCGTTCCTTTTTTCGGTTTTAATAGAGTTTTCCTTCTCCGTCAATGATTTCTTTGCATTTATATTGAACCAAAGGTGCCCAAAAAATTATATAAACAAAGATATAGTAAGTTTTTTAGGTTACGTTAAAAAGTGCCCTTTTTTCCCCGGGGTGCCCCTCAAAGTTGGTGTGCCCCCCCCATACGAAAGCTCTGGCTGCGCCCCTGTATGGGATACTGGGAACAAAGATATAAAACATTTTCGACACGTACAGATGCTCTCTTGATAAACTGATAACTGCTTTTTTAATGGCTGTGATATTGGGCGTTTGATGGTCGATAGGCATGGAGCCAATAATTCATACTGTATTTCTAACGAAGAACAATGATTTAAGATGGTTAAGTAGTTCTACGTAACTAAAAAAATTGCAACGGAAGCTAATCCTGAATGCAGTCACTTTGTAACTCTGTAAACGCGCAGTCATTTATATCCCTGCTTTATACCATCATGCGATACCTAACTCTTTTAGAGCGGCAACTGTAAAATATTTAAACAGAAGTGAAAGGACCATTCAGATTGTTAAAACTGATTTATTTTGTCACTGACCACCCACTTGTTCCATCAACTTTCGTCTTCAGGTCAGGTTCAGGACGCATTAGGCAGGAGAAGAGGCGAGCAAGCACTGCGCAGGATGAGCCAACGGCGCTTACCCATGATATATGCCGTTGGTTTTTCATGCCTAGAGGTAAACAACTACGGTTTTTATTTTTGATCTCATTACTCTGAGACGTTTTCTTTCACACCCTTGGGTCAGTTTTCAAATACACGCAGAACAACACATGTTTTGACTAGCTTTCTGATTGAACTCATCTTGATGTCTCGAGATTTAAGAGAGTAATTCTTAGCGTGAAGCAAGGAGTAAAAAGACAACATGATTGATAGGAAACACAGGTATTCTGTCAACACCCAGTTCCTCGCTCCATCGGCGATCATCTTCAGGTCAAGGTCACGGCTTGTGAGGTATTTGGAGAGGCAAACGTGCCTTGCGGACCATGCAGGGTGCGCTAACGGCGCATGACCATGATATATTCTGTTTTTGTTGTGTTTAGAAGCAAATAAAACTAGTTTCATTATTGACCTTAATAGTTAAAAACATGTTTTTAACATACTGCTGTCTGTTTTCAAATATATGCTGAAGAAAATATTTTTAAAACTACTATTTTAATAATCACAACTTTTAAAAATAAATAAAAGATTTCAAAACTGTCACCGTTCCTTTCATTGGCTCATTTCAAATTTTTTATATATTTTACCCAATCACTATTGTTTTCATCTAATAAATTAGTCATAGAAGACATTGCTGCGTCGACAAAGTGTAAAATTTCCAGAGGCTATAACTCCTCAGCCGTTGCACCTAGCGATCTAAAAATGTCACAGACGTGTTCTGGGCTGTCGCTAGACCCATGGACAAAGTTTGAAGAAAATCGAAGACATGAGGATGTAAAATTGACCATCCAGTGTGCCAGAGACGGCGGATTCCATTTTCGAGAAGTGGTGCAAGATTTTCTGGAGGGGGCGCCTTCCTCCCCAGGGGGCGCCATCATCTCTTGGGGGCGCCTTTGCTATCCAATGGCGTTCTGCAGAAACTCTTTGGACTCGGCGTGCGAGGCCACTTGGGGTGGTTTATTTCTAATATTCCGAAAAATAGGTATTTTAGATTTCGCGTAAACTCAGTCGTATCGGATTGGCATCAGCAACAGAGTAGCATAGCCCAGGATTCTGCGATATTCATAGCCTTGTTTGCAGTTATGACCAATGATATTGCAGACACTTCCCGCAAACATACGTCACGTGTTTTTCGTTGAAGACTTCACAATATGTGTGACAGTGTCTACTACAGCAGCTGCGCAGAGGCGGCTGCAGCTTGGCCTTGACATATTGCAGCAATGGATCACACGCAATGGACTGAAATTTTCAAGTTCAAAGACATAGTGCATGCACTTTTATAATAGACATTGAGACTGAATACCCGATTTTGTAAATTCGCGGAAATCCGAGCGACGTTGTAGCAGAAACCAGATTTATCAGGCTCACACTCGATAAGCTTTCATATGTGCCACACCTGAAGGATTTCCGCAAACAAATGTTTCGATACGCTGAAAATACTGAAGGTGTTGACGAGGATGAGATACAGTGCAGATAGAGAAATGTTTCTCATGCTATACACGTTATACGCTTATCGCCTATATATACGTTATGCGCACGTTATACGCTCATTGTTATACGCTACGTTATAAGCTTCTTATGCTGTATAGATCACTTATTCGTCCGAAGATCGAGTACGGCTGTGTCAGAGCCGCATGACGAAATCCATGGAGCGAAGCGGATTGAGATTTCTCAAGAGGCTCTATTCTGGCCGTTTGGCGGTTCTGACAGTTGATACCAGGGCTCTGCAATTGTGTAGGGTGATTGCCCTTTTACGCTAGACGCCCAAACTAAGACCCCCGAATTTAAATTCAAAATAGTTTTTGGAAATTTTAGAACAAATGTTTTCAATTTTCCATTTTTATCATTTCTATTTCTTAAGCGACGAACTTGAAATTTGCCTCCTTTTGAATAAGCAACAAGGCCACCTAGGAAAAAAGTTCGAACTGGTCCGACAATATTTATTACGCCAAAACGCAGTATTTCTAGTACAAGCAAAAAAGATATTGAAATTTGACAGCCGACTTGTAAGCTCGAAATGTCAGAAGGCACGCTTCAGTTAGTTTAAAGACAGCCACGTGGAGGCAGCTACGTCAATTTTCTTGTGCTTAGGCATAGTTTCCAGTGGAAAACGTAAAATTCTGACCTAGTTTTCGCCATTTTGCCGGAGGACTACATTTTTGCTCATTTCATTTAAATCTTAATCTCTCGCGATCTAATGCGCCGATTTGACTTTTCATTTCAAATAATGAAAGAACATTGCTTCCGCCTGATAATATTCGGAGATGGATATCGTGATAATAAAATTCATTGTCTTATATGTATAAATATAATTTTAGTAGAAAACCTTTTATTTGCAGCTTTTCGGTTCAGAGCACATGTCCTTCACAAGCTCAGAATTGACATGGCTGAATAGGAAAATTAATTGCAGTCATTCAATTCATTTACACTACCCACTTATCCCGAACGGCTTTCAAGTAATTCGTCCGAAAGGGTATTTCAAGGAGTTAAATTTCTCGGAACATGTTTGCTTCTCACCATGGTTTCAAGTCCTCAAAATGAATGGAAGTGGATGCAATTTGGCATAAAGCTAGCTTAGGGTCCTGGGTCGCCGATACAAGTAATTCTAGGCGAATCTAATGTTTGGTTCGTCTTCTAGAAGCAGCTTTATACCATGCCTTTTCTGTACGAACACAACACCCGGCGCCACGATCACGGCATCGTTTTGATTGCGTGATACCGGCCAGTGACCTCCTGACGGGTCACAGGTGTAGGGTTAGTGGGAGTCTTTTTTTTTTTGGAAGAATGTATTTCACAAAACACGGCTGTAAATTTGCGAGGCAGTTGAACAATTTTCATTCACACCTTGCCACTGGTGTCCCAATAATAACCCCACGTCGCTTCAACGTACCATCGCCTCGGTACCAAACCCACCCTACCCCACCCCACCCCCCCCATCCCTACTCTCCCACAATGTGCAATCACGTTGATTCCATACACTTCACAGATCACTTCACATCACGACAACCTCCTTCACCACATGCAGCTCGCCGAAGTGGGTCCAGATTATACGAACTAAATACAAAGCTCAAAATGTTCATTGATAAATGGTAGCCACCTCTCGTTAAACCTGTCAATTCTTCTGTCCTTCTTTGCAATGCACCGTTCCATTTGAAATGTTTTTTCCAGAAATTTTGAGAAAACTCCCATCTTTATTTCTTCATCCTTAAACCTCTGATTCACAATGAACTGTTTTGCAGCCAAAACTATTAAATTGACAACATTCAATGTTCCTAATGATCCAAAGAGAATGTTTGTAACGTTGCCTAAGAACTGTTTTGTTGTGGCAAGCTTTGAGTTAATTTTTCTAACTAGATCATCCCAAAATCCTCTAACCTCTCCACACTCTACGAAGAAATGCTCAATTGTCTCTACGCTACCGCACCTATCACAGAATGGATCATCTATCACTTTTCGTATACACAAGAATCTTCGTGTTGGAAAAAACCTATGAACTATCCTATATTGTAAATTTTGAAGCTTTGTTGATTTCGTGATGTTAAATGGAAGTAAGTATACTTTACACCAGTCTTCTCCGTATTCAACTCCTTCATTTATCCATTTTATTTGCGCTCTGGGGGTTATCTCCTTTAGAAATTTGTTTGAAAAATATTTAACTTTAATCCACTGAACCGGGACAACTTTTCCTTTCACTTCTATGCCACGGCCAAGCACCTTCTCCTCAACGGTTAGTGTTTCACTGCCAACGGCAAGCCGTCTCCATATCGCAGGAATGGCCCGGCACCAGCCCATATAAACAAGAGGATCCAATCGTGTCAAGTTGTTGCTTTCCTTAAACGAATTATAATCTAAGATTCGTCCCTGATGATTAAGGAATGCATCAAGGAACAAAATACTGTTTTCGTACAATGCAGCATTGAAAATAATTTTCCCTTCCACCCGAATAGCTTCATTATTCCACACTATTTGTTTACGCACTTCCTTTCCACAAGTAGGTTCTTTGATGGGGACCGCTTCTCTGAACCAACATAACATCTCCCTATAAAACGCAGCTACTCTTCTGTCATTAACCCACGCAAAATTGTAATTCATATGCAATATGTGCTCTAACTTAACACGAATCCTTTTCTGAAAAATTTTTGCGAACCCTATATCCATATTCCACAAGATTCTGCCCATCGAAGAGCAACGCAACCCTTTATAAAGATTTATCACATTTGGACAGTTTAAGCCCCCATTCTTGACTTCTTGACACAGCACCTCTCTGGCAACTTTTGGCGGACGCCCCCTCCAAATGAAACGCATAATTTTACTTTGGATTGTGTCCAGATGTCTCTTTTGAAAAATTACTGCGGAGGTCATGTGGATTAGCTGAGAAATAACGAGAGCTTTTGCTATTGTTATTTTCCCTTTAAGCGTGAGATTTCGCTGGGACCACTGGTTTAAAACATTTTGAATCTTAATCATAGCTGGCTGAATATTAATGTCGCTACACTCATGCAAGGCACTAAATGTAACGCCTAAAATCTTTACTCGCTCATTAGGTTCTTGTCCACAAATACGTTCCGCTGAGCGTTTCTGGGAGCCTAACCACATAAATTTGCATTTATTTAGATTTAATTGCAGGCCGGAGTACATTCCGAATTCCTTCACTAGCTCCAAAGCATTCTTGGCTGAGTCAATGTCTTTTACGAACAAAGTTGTATCGTCTATATATTGTGAGATTCTTATCTCCTCATTAGAAATTATTATACCGTTCAACCTAGGTGTTGCACGAATCTTAACAGCCAAAATTTCGACAACTAAGCAAAATATGAGACTGGAAGCAGGGCAGCCCTGTTGCAGACCACGCGATGGTTTAAACCATGAGGATGTAAATCCATTGTTTATGATAGCGAGTTCCATATCCCTATGCAGAATCTGAATCCATTCAATAAAATTACTTCCAAATCCGAATTTTATCAGAGTATCTTCAATGAACTTATGCTCGACAGAATTGAATGCATTCTGAAAATCCAATGCCATAAGTATTCCACTTAATTTATCGGCGTCACAATATTCTATGATGTCAGAAGTTGTTCTTAAATTTACTCCAATATTCCGCCCTCGTATTGAACCTGTCTGATCAGGAGCAACTAAATCCCTCACTACTAACATTAACCTATTTGCAATAACTTTTGCAATTATTTTATATATAATATCTAAGAGACAGATCGCTCGTTTGTTCTTCAAAACTTTTTGATCACCCTGTTTAGGAATCATCGTTATAATACCCCTCCTTTGAGTAACGAAAAGTAGTCCATTTTCTTTGACTTCTCTAATATAACTTACAATGATCTGTTCTAAGTCTTCCCAAAAGAATCGAAAAAATTCCTTAGTGAAGCCTGAAACCGACGGTGCCTTATTGTTTTTCATACCATCAAGAGCTAACCTGCATTCGATGCCGGTGATGGGAGCGTCACATATTTCTCTGTTCTCGGCGCTAACCTTAGGACAATCCAGTTCTCCCAAAAACTTATCACAGGCTGATTCACTACCTCTATTATAGCTATACTGTGTTGTGTATATCTTATTAAAGAATTCCTTGCACATAATTAGAATATCTTTGTTACCCGTTACGAAATCACCATTTTCCGATTGCAGCACCTCAATTTTCTTATCCATATTCCTTCGCTTAAGCAGGTTGAGAAAATAGCGAGTAGGGCGTTCACCTTGTTCAAGCCACTTAGCGCCAGAGTAAATCATGGCTAGTTTACCCTTTTCTTCTTGTATTTCATCCGCACGTACTTGCAATTGTCTATACCTTTCTAGTAAAGAATCATCACCACACGTGGCTATTTCGGATTCGATCTTATCTAATGATTCCAAAATCCTATCATTTTCTTCGCGTTTTGCAGTCTCTCTTTCTTTCCATCTTTTAATGCTCGCTACTCGTATTTGACTAGATAGAAGTTCCAACAAAAGACCAGATTCAGAAACATTATTATAAAGTTCCTGACCCCGTTTTGCTTTCCCTATTTCGGTCTTGACTAATCCTACAAAGATTGTGTCTTCAAGTAGCTCATTACGGAATCGAAAAAGCCCTGGACCTTTATCAGAGGAAAACATATTAAATTCAGCACTTACTATGCTATGATCGCTTAATACCCCAGGCCTTATCTCAACCTTGCTTACAACATGGTGAGTTTTAATGTATTCGCTTATGATAATGTAATCCAGCCTGGATTGCTGTAATTGCGGTGTTAAACGGCGCCATGAATAGCGTCGCATATCAGGGTTTTTGTCACGACAGAGATCAATAAGCTTATGCTCCTTTATTGAATTAAGTAATATTTTGGCTGCGGGCGAAACACAAAAATCGGACCTTGAGGTGTCTCGACGTGATAAATGTGTATTTAAGTCTCCACAGAAAATGATGTAAGACTTTTCAGCCTCAGACATGCTATTTATTTTATCATTGATCAAACGAAAGAAATGTTTTTGCTGGCTCTTTTGCCGCTGAGTTGGCGCGTAAGCTGCGACTAATTTTACCGTAAATTTACTAAATTTCAAGTCCGCGATAATAAGCCTACCATCATTGGAGCAATGTGAAACATTAAACGCACAACTTCCTTGCAATGACCGAGGCATAAGAATGGCAACTCCGCACTCATTAGTAGTCTTTCCATGCGAGAAAATTATATCCGATCCCCATTCAGCCTGCCAAACATAAACATCGCGGTCACATGAGTGGGTTTCCTGAATTACCACTATGTGTTTGGGAAAGTGAGAATGTATGAATCGAAACAATGTTCTTCTTTTGGACGCCAGCCGAATTCCGCGAGCATTAAATGTTAGGATTTTAAGATCAGACATACAAGTTAAAATGAATTAACGTTTTTCTCTTCTTCCCGAGCTACCGTTGAACAACAAACATAACCTTGCGGGAAAAAGAGGAACTAGCAAGTTTACTCGCCATCTATCGGTTAGCCAATTTGCCAAACGGTACAATGTCAATTCAGAAGCAACCAGGAAGTGTCCTATTTCAATTAATTCGTATGAGAGTTCAATGTTATGTTCGAATACATAGAATGTTTTAGTAGCACTGAGCAATGGCTTTCTGAAATTTATAGGAACTATAAATGCTAATCCAGACCCCACATCGACGAACAAGCATGCTACATAGTATGCACACACACCTAATGAAATCCCATCCACGATATCGAACCGACCCCTCCCATGAGTGCACCAAACCATACCAGTATCAACTGATGCTGGTAGCGAGGTCCGGGCCCCGGACGGCCAATGAACGGTAAATACCTGGAGACATGCTTTAAGCTCCCATCTCAACATTTATGTAGCCTTTTAACCAAAGAGTCAAATAATCCACATCCATCTATCCTGGTACCGCCATCGCCATCCTACGTAACAGAGTGCAAAAATCACACTCCTGATAGCTCTCACTAATGTAACGCTTCAAAATAAACATTTCACGATGACATCATTCCTGACGACGCGAGCCGGGCCCCCAGCGGACGCCCCGCAGCCCCCGCAGCGCCGGTGAACCATCAGAAGGGAGATCAGATGCAACCCAGCCGACGACAGCAGCGCCCGGCGCAGCGGGGACGCCCGCCGAAGGGACCCGGCCGCTCCGCCACCGCACATGACCTGCAAACAAAGCATCAATTGACTAGTCATTCACACTCGCTGCAATTTCAATAGATTTCGCTATGGAGTCAGAAATATTAGCCTACGAATTGTTCATGCAAAACTAACCTGAATCTTCAGCTTAGAAAACACATGTACATACATCATTTCCTGTTGTACATTGTCGTCTTTCATTGCATGCAATCGTGAAATACCAACGTTTTACATCGCGCAAAAGTTAATTACTACGCGATACAAGCCAATCATTAGCACATGCTCCTGCCAGATATTTGAAGACAATAGAAGCTTCAACATCGACAATCAATCTATAGAAAGAATCTTCGGCTTGACTCTATACAAATAATTAGAACAGACAATAAAATACAAAAATATGCTCCCTCTGAACGTGCGTTTCATCTATCAGTGTATCGAGACATTTCAACAGAGGAACATGTAAGCCTGGATTGTATAGCTCGGAAGAATTCAAATGAGCGCCTCCACAGTGACATTCAAACTCCTCCACAAAACGGCAGAGCTACCAGGTTATCAGGTCACGTTATCTCAATAAAAATCCCAAACTAAGTTTCATTCACGAAAAAATGATTAGTATCTGATAACGCAAAAGTTACAACTTTTGACAATAAGATTTACAACAACTACATATTTAATACACATACATTTATTCTTATGAAATACTCCCTTCCTCGTAGTGGTTTTCATCGCTCACGACGCCATGTCAGCGTCTGCTGCAGGTGCACCACCAGGTCCGCTCCGTGCTCCCGCCCCGAGGCTATTCACGTGCGAATCGGTATCCCGAACCTGACCACGCCCTGCCGCAGTCGAAGCCGTCGCCGCTCCCGACGAGCCGGACGCCGCGTGGGCCACCGACGCAGGAAGCGAGCCAGCGACAGGTTGCGACCCACCTCCAGGTCCCGCTTCATTCCGAGACGGCTCTCCCCGTCCACCCGTACGTCCGCCGCTCTGCTGTCCATCCCGGAACGGAAGCTTGGGCAGTACACCCCTAGCAAGGCCTTAACATGCTCCTCGCTTCTCACCCAGATGTTGTTTCCTCCTTTGGTTCTTCTGCAGTACACCAGACCGCGTCGTGAAAACACGGTAGCAATCCTGGCACCATTCTCCACTCTGCGAGCAGCTAACAGCTGCTGGAATACTCGCTGCATCTCGGGTACCAGCGATTCACCGATGTACAGTGGTGCCATCTGTTGGTGGCGAGGAACACCACTGCGGTCAGTACCCGACCGGTCGTTTGGGCCACGCTTCGGAAACAGGTCGAACCGCCTCTCGAACACTGTGTCGCGTACACTGCGCCTCAAGAACTTCACAATCACTTTAGAGTCTGACTCTAATCGGTGAGCGACCTGAATTTCACTTTCAGATAGGTTCAGCCCAGGTAGACGGCTATTGAGAGCCCTGACAGCTCTACTGCCCATGTCCTCTCCATGGGTGCGTCCTACAAAGTCTTTGCACGTGAGGATTAGGGAAGATAAACGTCGATTTCTATCAATGCCATCCACTCTTTCTTTCAACTCATTGTTCTCTTTTTTGTGGCTTTCACATTCCGCTTTCAAGGTTCTAATTGCTGCATCTTTCTCGAATACTTCACTTTCTAGTGCGTTTATGCGTTTCTCCATGCTCGCAAGCTTTCTCTCTAAGGCTTCAATGACACGGTTGTTTCCGTCTTCAACCAGCTGCTTGATCGCTTCCAGGGTCACAGTGTCCTTACCCCTATCTGTCCCTGCGCGCTGGCGAGGGGACTTTTCATCAGACCTTTTCATATTTTTTGAGTCTTTTCTTTTCAAGGTTCCTAGTCATCTCACTAACCGAGAGCTGTCGCTTACCGCGGGAAGTTGTGTCTGTACCTGATGCGGCGTCGGTGAACACAGAGTCCCGATCACACTCACTTCCGTCAGATTCGGACATGGTTAGGCAGCACTGCAATCTCCCAGTGCGTTTTCAGTTTCCATTGTTCTCACTCACAGTAAAAGGCTATGAAAACTCAAGCCCACATTTGATACCATTGCTGGCTATCACAACTCACTGCGCACAGTTACACCGCCCGGCGCCCGGCTCCCCGCAGCCCACCGGTCACAGCATGCCCGAGCGCTATCAGGGCACGTCCTGACCCGAGCACAGGTCAGCGCAGACTGGGTTAGTGGGAGTCGGTACAGTGTGGCGCAGTGGTCTAGTGGTTAGAGGTCCTGTCTCGTGATGAGGGGTGCGCGGGTCGAATCCGGGGTTGACTGCGGGATATTTACTATTTATTTCAAAGAAAAGAATGATGGCACTGACCTACAGGCTTATGAAGAGATACATTGAGAATGAAATATGGTTGATTTCAGCACATTGTCATGCGGCTCTCCTGCGCCGGTGGGGGGTTATCCCAGGTCGCAGACCGGGCTTGCGTATGAGGCCTTAGTCCGCGAAAAAGATTATCGATATATCCGTCATCTCGCTATCAGAATAGTAACAGGAGCGTTCCAAGCTTCACCCATAATAAGCATGCTAGTGGAAATTAGTGAAATACCGCTACAAATGCGCAGTAAGATACCCGCTTTGCATTAAGCCATTAAAAGGAATGTGGTACCTTTAGAACGTGATTTTAACTGAGATAGCCAAGTTGTAAAGCAAATCGGAAAACCAGGTGCTCTATATATCATTTGTCTTGGAACTCGATTTTTCCGTAGAAAAAAACTAAAACCTACCCGAAATGTACCTCTCATGTACCTCTCGCCAGGCGGTCATTGTTGTGAGCTGCTGGTGAGACGACATATACTGACATCACGATAAGCATCAGCCAATCGAAGCCCTTGAAGTGTTTCGAGTATGGTAGTGGTTGCCAGATCATGACATCATCCAGAGGCAGGTATTTATTCATTTTTCTAGAGGAGTATTTTAAAAATAAAAGCATTGAGCTTGTTGTACATTTTCAGAGAAATCATGAGTGGTTTCATTATTTTCGGCTAAAAGTACGCCTAATTACACAAAATTCCAGGATTTTACCAAGGTGCCATGTTCCCTTTAAAATAAGTCACCAACACGCCCCACATACCAAACATTTTTTTCGCGACGCCTACCTCAGTCAGATAGACAGTGGCTTGCGTTTTGCAACCCGTCACCAGGGAGTGAGAGTCTGTGCCTGGCTGGCACAGGCTGGTATCGACAGCAATCTCGTCGAACCACATGAAGCAGCTGTTATTGAACCATAGCTCATCTCGACAGTTAACACGAACACAACCTACGCCAACAAAGCAAAAATTTGCCTCCTGAACCGACGCGCCAGTATTTTATGAACTTGCTTGCGGAGCCGTTCGAAAACCATGTCTGTTTCTATATAGACGGTTGCAAAAGAAAGTGACAATGGCACAGGGCGTGCATTTGTTGGTGACGATGTTGAGAAGTTTTCTAGTTTGCCTTACGAAGGATCCATTTTTACTTCAGAGCTGTACTCCTTTTTTTGCTGTTTGGACCAGGTGTCTAAGCTGATGGTGAGGAAGTTTGCGATTTTTACCGATTCGCTGTCTTATCTGCAGACATTGAAGCCATTTTATTTCTATAATGCCTCGTCACCTTGGCAGGCCATGCTGAAGATGACTGGATCTTCTGTGTGCAATGATTAGTCCAGTAGGAAGACACAGGCAGTTTGGATGGCTACCATCTCAGCCTGAAAACTCGAGCAGAGCGAGCCTGCTGGTCGCCTGAGCTCATGCTGGGCTCTGTCTGGTGACTCGATGAAGACCCAGCTCCCCCGCTCGTGACCCCTCCGTGCACTGACCCGTCGGTCCACACCCATGTGGCACATTGAGTCAGGGAAGCGAGGTGGGGAGAGCTATTCGCTTCTTCCGGACAGGTGGCGCTCCTGATGTCAGTGGGCCCACGTCTAGTTGAAATGTGACTCACTCTCCTGATACCCACAGTGGAATACGTCGAGGAAGGAAAGACTCGATGGGGAGGGAGATGCCTGCTTGATCCCACATGTCTTTGCCCACCTGCCGCCACCCGGTCACCGAGGAGAGTCGAGAGGGCGCTGTCGCCTCCGCACGTCTTCACAGAGGGTCTTCAGGCGGCAGGGTATGGAATTTCACCAGCAGTCGGGTCGCGAGTACCCTCCTTCTGGCCGCTACGCGGGGAGTCTTAACTCGGCTGGGAGTGGAGTGGGTGCATCCTGTGATGATACGCGCCGACGCTCTCTTTTGCGTTCCAGCAGCTCGACATGAAATGGCGGTGTGGCGTGGAGCCACGCTGCGGCCGCTTACTCCATCGCTCCTCTCACGTAGCCAGTAGCGACGGTTCGGAGGTGCTGTTCGTGCAGCCCCCAGTTGCAGCCGGACAGTTGACGTAGGTGGGAGATGCGGGGGTGGACCTTCTCCCACAGTCTCTTACAGTGTGGACCGAAATGGAGGAGCCGATCGATGGTGACGCCAAGTAGCTGTAGGGTGTCTCCAGCAGTGACAGACTTCCCGTCGACCTTAAAATTGAAGGGATCGGCGTCTCTGGCCCACTGGGACATCACCAGTACTTGGATCTTGGCTCCTGATACCACCATTTTGTGCTGTCGGGTCCACTTCATGAGGGTGCCAGCAGCAGCTTTATTGCGCCCGGTCCTTGGCGACTTGGATGTTGTTGCCCGTGCAGAGAGCCGCCGTATCATCGGCGTACATGTAGGGGAGCATCCGGGAACCGCGCAGAGTGCGTCTACCAGCCGAGCCGCCCATACAAAATAAAACTGGCGATAAGACACTTCCTTACAGCAGGCCAGTTCGGAAAATGCGCTCACTGGAAAGCACACCATTTAGTTCCACCTGGACTCTTGGGTCCCGGAGTCACTGCCAAATCCAGGCCACCGTGCAATTTGACAGCCCCATCTACAGCAGGCGAACGCGTAGCAGGTGGTGGTCCACTATGTCGTACGCGTGCGCGAAATCAAACGCGACGAGGACGTATTTCTGCGCGGTCTGTCCATCGGGAGGGCGGCTGTGTCTCGATTTGGGCATGCACAGTGCACGCTCACCTCTTCTCTTAAATGAGTCCTGAACTTGACCTGAATGCGATGGTTGATGGTATAAGTGGATGGTCAGTGATAAAATATACTCGTTTTATCAATCTGAATGGTCTTTTCACTTCGATCTGAACACTGCACATGACCATTAAACGCGCAAATTACAGCCAACAAACGAAAAAAAGTTATCAATTTATCAAGAGAGTACTTGGACACGTTGAAACTGTTTTCTTTTTATTCTAGTAGGGCCCATTTATGTCACAAATCACACATGCCTATGGCATGATCTATTTCAGCATTCAATCACATGGCTACCGAAATTCTCTTAACACCTCCGAAATTTCACGCACAAGAGCAATTCTCCCATGCTGATGAATTGAAGAATATAGATAAAGGTCGATGGAAAATGTCCACATACTTCATTCTGTGTTTATCTTAACGTTTCAACTTCCCTTATATCTCCTTGAGTCTGCCATCTGGTTCAAACATTATTTTTTAGGAGCAATTAATATTGTGGGTTGAAGTCCGGTTTGTGTTTCCTACAACTTAAAGCTTTTCCGCTGAGGTAATTTTCTTGGACAGCGCACAGGCCAGGTTCACACTCGCTGCGATTATTTTCAATGTCCTCTCACCATTATCTTACGAATCTTGGCCACGTGGAAAGGCAAAATGATGCTTATCATATTTGATATTAAAATAAACTTAACCCCTCTTCACTAACAGAAAAATCCTCAGATATATACCTTTATGTTCAGCTGTTGCATCTTCCCAAGTGTCTTGAATTTCTCCATGACCTAGTGGCAGTTACGGATTTTTTCAAGAGGTGCCGAAAAAAGTGTGGACTGAACTGTTTAGCAATTCATTGTTTCAAATATCACGCCAAATAGGCATCTTGCTTGGCTGGTACAAACTGTTATGGCTGGGAGAGGGTGGGATAGGACGTTGTTAAAAATACGATCCACCAAAATGACGGCAACCGAAAACCGAATACCATAGGCGCCCTTTGGGTGAAAAGTTGATGGTTAAGTGCCCACTTTGAGGCTCCGCGTTCCCCCCCCACCTTACTAAAATTCTAGATCCACCCATACGCGGATCCAGGGGGCAAAGGGGAGGGGCAGATGCAGCCCCCCGATCGATCCTCAGCGCCCCCTGAAATGGTCACGGCGCCCCCCTGAAAGGTCGATGGCACTCGCCTGAAGTGGCGCTTCCCACTCTCCCCCAGGATGCGAAAATCGGTGCTCACCGATAGGATTTTACGCCCACCTGGTAGGTTTTTCCGGTCAAAAGTGGCGCCCCCTGCTCCGGATGGCGCCCCCCGGGAAGGTGCTCCCCTCCGATTGGCAATCCTGGATCTGCCAATGGATCCGTCACTGTTCAAGAGCAAACAAATCACAGAAAAAGCAGGAAGATATCAAATGTTAGCGGGGAGTGGTGCGGCCAAGATAATTGATGATGCTAACAAATTGTTTAGTTATGTGGATAAAATAATTGGGTCGCCACACGGGATTGGAAGGGGACTCCTGCCTTCTTATGAGATGGGCAGTGTGCTAAAAATATATCGTCAAGTCAATATCAAATTATCAACATTTAGTTTTATACAGTGCACTGTTCACTGCAGTGATACAAGAGTGCTCTGTCCTTTTTCTGTGGGTTTATGACACCCGGTAGGGTTCGTTTTAGCCTCAAATATGGCTTTTGTGGTATTTATTTGGCCATTTGGCCGCCCCGGTTGCTCGGTTGGTAGAGCGTCGGGCTCCGGCCCGCTGCTGAGAAGCATGCAGTGGCAGTGCATGTCCAGGCTTGAGATCGGTTTCCCTGAGACGCTCCGGCGCTCAATCGTTTGCCCGACGTAGGTCGGCTGGCAACTGACTGATGAGAGGGTGACCTGAGCGAGGCGGCCATCCCTGTGCTTTGTAGGAGGTTAAACTTTGGCTTCTAAATCAACCCTTCATTGTGGGCGTTACTCGTTCGGGTGGTGGGGTCGGGGTCTCCGTGACAAGTCCCTTGAGGACTTTAATGAGACTCAGACTCCAACAGCCGTACTGGGAAGAACTTGGACGAAATTTATAAAAAAACAAGATTTTTTAGTGCAAATACAATTTGAACCTTTTGGCCTTCTCGCAAACCCGGTTTGGCCTTTTTCAGTTGAAAAAAAACCCGCAATCCTGGGCAGCATCTCTAATCTTTAGAATATGGAATAACAAAAATTAGGAGACATTTTTTAACACTAGCACGTCTAAATTTTATTAACGCCCCTCTCCAAATGGGGGTTTGATCCCCCGAAGACATTATAATGGCCAGCACAAGAAAATCTCTACCGCCCCCCTCCACTGAGTTTTCCCTAAAAAATGTTCTGCTGCCCTTTCCAGGGGGCGCCTTTCCTATCCATGGGTGCTTATTCTTTCCAGAGGGGGCGCCTTTGCTCTCGGGGGGGGCGCCTTTTGCTATCCAGGGATGCCTGTGCTAACCAGGGGGTGCATATGATATCAAGGGGCGCCGTTGATCTTCTTCGGAGGCGTCTCTGCTGTCCAGGAGGCGCCTGCGCTATCCAGGGGCACCTATGCTATCCAGAGACCCGGATCCTTTACTCAGGGGGCGGGGGCCGCCTTTTGCTGTCCAGGGGTGCCTGTGCTAACCAGGGGAGCATATGCTATCCCGGGGTGCCGTTGCTTTTCTTTAGGGACGTCTCTGCCGTCAAGGGGTGCCTATGCTATACAGAGGGTGTGTTCTGTCCATGGGGCGCTTTTGGTATCAAAGGGCGTATTTGCTGTTTTGGGGGCGCCTATCCTATCCAGAGGGCGCCCCTGCTGTCCAGGGAGCGCGATTGCTATTAAAGGGAGCTTATGATATCCAGAGGGGTGCCTTTGCTCTATGGGGGAAGGGGCGCCTCTTAGTGTACAGGAGTGCCTGTGCTAACCAGAGGGCGCCTATGCTATTCAGGGGCGTCGTTACTCCTCAATTGGGGGTGCCTTTTTCTGTCCAGGGGCGCCTCTGCTGTCTAGAGGTCGCCTTTGCTATCCAGAGGGGCGCTTTTACTCAAGGGGGTGGGCACCTTTTGCTGTCCAGGGTGCAGCTTTGATGTCAGGGGGCGCCATTCATATTTGAAAGTGTATTTTATTTTACACATGCGCTTTTCAAGGGCGCCTATGCTATCCAGAGGGGCGCCTTTACTCAAGGGGGGGCGCCTTTTGCTTTCCAGGGTGCAGTTGCTTTCCAGGGCTACCCCTTCAGACAGGCGATGTGTCTGATTTTCTCTTGACCGGCCGGGGGCGCCGGCAAAATCCGGGGGTGCCACCCAAATCCGTGAGGGCCTCCCCGTACGAGGTCAAAACCAGGTGTGCAAAAATATACTATTGTACACCATCATTTTTTCAAGGTGTGCAACTGCACACCCTGTCCTGCGGAATCCGCCGTCCCTGCCGCCGTTGTTCTCGGGAGGGGGGGGTGGGATTTCTCTCTTATCTCTCCAGGGGGCGCCTTTCTTATCAAAGGGCGCCTATGTTGTCCAGGGGCGCCTTTTCTCTGCGGGGGGCGCCTTTTGCTGTCAAGGGGTGCCTGTGCTAACCAGGGGGCGCATGTGATATCTAGGGGCGCCGTTTCTCTTCTTCGGAGGCGCCTCAGCTGTCCAGGAGGCGCCTACGCTTTTCAAGGGCGCCTATGCTATCCAGAGGGGCGCCTTTACTCAAGGGGGTGGGCGCCTTTTGCTTTCCTGGGCGCAGTTTTGATGTCAAGGTGCGTCATTCATGTATGAAAATGTCTTTTTCACAGAGGATCCTACCTCTTCAGGTAGGCAGTAATTAGGCTTGATTTTCTCTGACCGGCCGGGGGCGCCGGCTGAGGCCTGAGGGGGGCGCCTCCTGGACAAAGCCAAAACAAGTGGTGCAAAAAGATACTTTTGCACCACTTGAAAAAATCGAGTGGTGCAACTGCACCACTTGCACCCTGGAATCCGCCGTCCCTGCAGTGTGCTGAAATTTCGTGGGATGCTCCAGCACGTAAACACCCGGGGAGGACGAAGTCGGTAGGGGGTGTATTTTTACCTTTCATTTCCGCAAAAGTTAAGGTCTCGGACATATGAAACATCGGTCGAGTGGTTTCTCAGCATGCTCTATCACATGGCTATCCCCGTTTAAATCCAATCATGAAGGTGCCGCATTCCCTTGGATATGTATATAACTGCATACAAAAAGGGTGAGCGATGAACATCGGTTCACATCTCCTTCATACCTCCTCCTACCCTGCAAAAGCTCCTAGCATTATCCACGCTCATTTCCAGATTGGAGGGGAGCTCACTGGTTTGAGCCGGAGGTAGACGTGCGCTGATGACACCTTGTCCACGTGGAACCACACGTCCTCTGGCCAGCCCCACCGGATCAGCTCCTCATCTGCGGGCGGTGGCGTCGGCGGCTCAAGAGCCAAGTCAAGCATCGTCAGCCCACGTCGAATGGGTCGTCTGTGACTAAATCAAATGGGACGACCAATGGCTATTTTGCACTTAATAGCATGAAATGTAACCCTACAAGCTTTAAGAGTTTCAGGTATATGTGGGAATAGGAAGGAGAAAAAGGATAGAAGCAGTAGGAGAAACAAAAAGCATTCCGAGGCACCACGATTCAAGATCAGATAAAGAAATAAGTCGGGCAAGAGTAAAAAAAAACACAAGCATTCACAAAGTATTGGATCTCCTGATTGCTTAAACACCGCGCAAACCAAGGCCAGGTTCTCCAGAGATAAAAAGCAATAATACAATTCTACAGCATATGGCATGTATATATATTTACAGTGACTTGGGAATTATGAAGCAGATACTCACTTATCAACGGAAATCACAGGGTAAGAAGTTTGACAATATTTGAACTTGTTCATGCAAAAAAATGATAGCTGTGATATCGGTGGCAACTGGCCACGGTGAAAGCGATCTGAGCAATACTATTTGCACTTCTGACAACAGTGGTGACCAAATAAAGCACAAAAGAATCCTATTTCAAATATCACCAGAAAACATATCATTCCACTAGTCATACATGTTTTCCATTAACACCGAACAACCAAGGGACAAATTATAGAGTTGATAAACACATCTGCATTCCTCATGCAGTGTGATTACTTACTTTCCAGCTTATCATAGCCCATGAATAAGGTGGTGGCAGGCTCCGTCACTGGAAAAATACAACAACAGTAAATGTATGGAGCCATAACATAATCATGGAAACATGATCCAGGTCCCAGCCAGAAGATGTAGCACAGTAAACTTTACAATGTCTCAAAGTTTTCTGAAAAATGCTTGTAAAGCAACTAAGCATGCAAACACTGAGGGGAAAAAGTGCCATAAAACCTCTCTTGACATGAAAATTTTGAAATTCTGAAACTTTGTTCAATGTGCGCCTTAAAATTCATCTTAGCAGGTGGTTCAGGGAAGGTTTCCCAGCATGCTTTATTGACTTCACTCTTGCATGGTGAACTACAGGATTATGTGTGTCTATATAGTACAGATTAGGCAAAATTAGAATGGCTTCATAACCATTAAACTTTTTTATGGATTTATTTTCCTGCACAGTTACAGTTTTCTTTCTGTGTTAAATGCAGACATATAAGAGTGATGCAAGTGAGAAATATTTGGAATTTTTGAAGATGTCAAGTCTAATGGAAAGAGTTCAACCTGCTAATTCTGATGATGTATTCTTTTCCAGAGAAAATATGTAGCTTCTTGGCCCCCCAGTTGCTTACCATGCCCATAGGGTTAAATATCATATTTGTTCTCCCAGTTGAAGGGTGCAAGAAAATTATTAGTTTACATGTTCGTTTGTTGGATGATATTTCCAGGAATTGGTAGAGTGTGGGTAACAATTGCTCCCTCCAGCTGTTTGTGGCTGCTTGTACCCCACTTTTTGGCATGGGCTGACTGTGGTTCATGATTATGCCTTTTGTGCATGCCTCTTATCAGTGGCTTCAATTCCATGGCCAAAATAAGATCCAGATAGGAGCACTTTTCAAGATTATAACAGAGCCATTGAGTCCTTTAAGAGCTATTTCCCCAACATTTCAGCACAGACCACACCACAGTACTGGGGAAAACAGCCTTTGATAACTTGATTGGAAGTCTGAAAAGGATCAGATTTTCACTGTGGAGCCTGGGTCTGTATCTTGTCTGGCAGCCACCAGTCTGCCCATCCTCTGATGTCTTGTGCAGTTATTTTGAAGGCGGGGATTGAAACATAGGCTTGTTCTTCTTGGAAAAAAATTGTCACACCAAGCCATTGGCCGATCCAAGGGGTACATCCTGCCAACTGCCTCAAAAACCCCAATTTTTATATTTATGAAAAAATATTTTTCACAATCTTAGTTCCCAATGCTCCCTTAACCGTCAGTCTGGATCTGATGCTGCACTAGCCTTGAATAATAAGTGTTGCAATTACTTAACTTTTTCCACTGGCCCAGTGCCATTATGCAAAGTATGGCATTTTCGACATGATCTCGTCGGTGCAAGTGCCCTTGGAGACAGCACCGAGTGGTGTGAATTGTGTCAACCTGGTGCGAATTTGCGAGGTTAGTGACACTTCAAATAAACAAATAATGGCTGAATGGCTATTAAGACACAGGAGAGACCTTATAAAAGCCTTTAATTAACTGGCTAATGATTGAGGTAACATTGCATTGTAGGGGTAGGAATGGGTGCATTTTTCCCTGGTATGTGGCAGATTGGTGCGAATTTTCGGAGGATGGTGGTGCGAGAATTCTAGATGGCTGGTGCAACTCGTCTGGCCTGCTGCCATACTTTGCAGACTGGGCTCAGTGTAGTTCAATTTTGCTCATCTTCATCTTATTTAGGAGTAAATTGAAATGGAAAGATAAATTTTTGAAAATAAATACAAGAAAATACATAAATGGTGTTTGAGACGTGTGTCATTTCATATGCCCTTTTAAGAATACCCAATAACCTAACGAGGGGGTTCTCCGGTATCACCGTTTTCACAACCTACCTCTCGAGATGAAGTAGTACACCATTTTAGCTCCTTGCCTCACAACTTCCGCAAAATAATGCACATTAAAACTTCGTTCAAGGGATGCAGGCCCTTCAATGGATGCAGTGACGACACAATATTACTTTAAATACACACATACACCACAACCACACGTGGTGAAATGGTGGAAGAAGGTGAAGAAGCCGGCTGTAAACTGTCATGCGCCGAAAACTTCTCAGCCACTCAAGATATGAAAAAATATGGCAGCAATCGATTATGAGCTTCCCTCCAAGAGCAAAGGACTTTACGTCCGCGTAAAGGGATTTTTCACCGCTGAGTCTACTGAAATTTCAAAATTCAAATTTCGTGATGCTTGTCTGCAAATGCGAGATAACCCGAGGAATTAAATTTTTTCACAATATATAATTGATTTTGTTTTATATATTCTTCTTTTTGGAATCCTCCGGATAGTATAAATACCTATTACCCTACATAAAGTCCACTATTACCCTGTATAAATACAACCCTTGATACAGCAGGGCAGGGGTGGATCGAAAAATTGTTTTGCTCTACAGACCAGGGGGTTGCGCTCCGGCTTTTTAGCCTATGCCAAAAATGGCAACCTCAAATCTGGCATTCACCATGGTGATGACGTCAGCGATCGCCTAGAGCTGCTTAGCAACGCATTGTCGCTGAGCATTGTAGAAGACGGGGCTATCAGGAGATAAGTTGCGTGTTAGGGGCAATAATACTGTTTTTTTAGGACGTGGGGTAATAAATCTTGGGTCTACCCCTCGCCAGATGCATCTTGAAACCGTAAAACACTCCACGATCCGGAGTCGATTCTCATTGAATAAATAGGCGGCTCCACCTTGAGAGCAACTGCTGACGTCACAAACCTAAAATTCTCTAGAAATAGAGGTTGCCATTTTTTGAGAGGGGAGCGTTCTACCTCTACATTTAAAGGCCTTGCTACAGACCTAGTGTACAGTGGCGGATCCAGGGGGAGGGGCAAAAAGGCAATTGCCCCCCCTCCCAACGGAAAAGCTCGGGGCAAAGCTATGTTTTTGCCCCCCCCCAAAGCGATCGACCTCCTTTTTCCTGACTCCTTTTTAGCTTGTAAGCAAGATTTTGGTGCTTCAACTCTCAACTTCAAACATAATTAGTCAAGTTCAGTTTGGAGCTTGGATAGGAAAAAAAGTATTTTGTGGCCATATTTTTCACCCCGTGGCGTTTTTTATTTGGTTTTTTTCGTCTCCAGTTCCCAAAATCCTACCGAAAAGGCATATTGTAACGCAATTTTGCACTGCGCAACGTTTTTTTAATTTTTTGCTTTTCGACTTTGGTTTGCTCCTCCGAAACCATCCGGCTAGATCCGCCACTGCTAGTGTAAACACCTTTTTTCAGTGCTCGACAGACCTAGAATAAGCTACCTCGCCAAGTGCATGATCGCTCTCCTGGGAGGGGGGAGTGAGAGTTAAAATTGTTTTGCTCTACAGACCTAGTGTAAACACCTTTTTCAAAAATGTATCCGGTGTTTGGGGGTAAAGATAGTTTCCCCCTCCAGCGCTTTGAGGGGGGGCAATGGCCAGAATGCCCCCCTGCGTCTGCCAATGATCGTTCACAAGTGTACACATAAAAGTCGGCCAGCAAAAAAAAAAAATGCCACCGGAGGAATTTCCATTCTTCATTCCTTCTTTCATTTCAGGGGGAGCATTAGTTTACTTAACCCGCGCCCCACCGGGGGTCCGGCGCCACCTTCGCCCCACCGGGGGCCATCGATGGCCCCCTCTAACTCCAAAAATATGGGCGTTAGCGCAAATCTGCAAAGTGCAATAGAAGGCTCGCGTGAATTCAGTAAGAAATTACTTCGCATGTTTTAGTGCTCAGGTCAATGGTTTGACCTCCAGAGGTCAAATTAGGTCAAGATCGGCTATTTTCACTCAAATATGCAATGATTAAGCAAACTGGGCATAACTCTTATGTCATTAGAGCTATTGAGGTATGGTAAAGTACATTTGATAGGAAATTGCCAGTACTTTTTCCGCTATGTGGAATGTAAAGATCTTCCGTCAGTGGTTTGACCTCCAGAGGTCACCTCGTGACCTCATGTGACCTGAGGTCACGAAAGGTCAGAAAGTGACCTTGCCGTATATCAAATGAAAGCCAATGACGAGATAAACACGATGGTGTTTGTTTCAGCGCTCTAACTTAATTAGGTCAAAAGTTATTGTCAAAATACTGTTTTTGACCCCTGGTGACCTTGGATGACCTTGGAGAGGTCAAAGGGCAAATATGGCTCCCTGGAATCCGTGAAGGGGTGTCCAAGAACGCTTTTCTGATCAAGCTGAGCATTTTCAATCGTTTTTGTGACTTTTAGATCATATGACACTTCTTCCCCATGCTTTTTCAACCGGAGAGGTCACCTCGTGACCTGACCTCAGGAGCACGCAATCGAAAAATCCCGGATATACACCCTGTAGACCCTGGAGGGGTTATAAAGTGTAAAAAGTTTCAAATCGATCGACTTCGAAATGTAGCTCTTACAGAGCTTTGAAGTTGAAGTGAGGTGACCTTGGTTGACCTCGTCTGGTGACCTGACCTTGGGTGACCCGGGGTAAAAAATTTCAGGGATGATGGGAGAATGATGCAGTGAGAGGTAGAGCCCTCAACCGCGGTGCTGCGTCTCGTCATTTTTCTGCTATCCCGGAAAAACCTTAGGGGGGCCATCGATGGCCCCCGGTGGGGCGAGGGTTAATAGGAAGGGGCAAAAGTGGGTTTGGCCCCTCTATTTCGCTTCGGGGAGGCATGGCTGGACTAGACTGGTCTCCTTGGATTCGCCCTACACTCCAAGACTTTGGATCCGACCCTAAACATATTCACACAGTAGCGCAACTTAGGGAGCCAGGGGACTATGCCCCCCCTCCAAAATTTTCGGGGGCTCACTTCTAGGTAAAATAAGAAAAAAACATATTCCTAAAATAAAAATTGAAGACATTGCACATTAAAGGGCAAAAAGAACCGTTGCCATAACAAAAAGAGTGAGGGGGCACACCTTGATCGATATTAGGGGCGCACAATATTTTGGGCCCACATTGGGCATTTGGGCACACACAAAAACCTATTGGGGGCAACAGCTTATAATTTCATGGCATTACCTTTGGATTGCTATTGCGAGTCGATTGATATGCATATTGACTATGCTAGGTTGAAAAGTGACTTTGACCTGACCTGAGGTCAGGCCATTTTTGTGTTTTGACCTAGCATAGTCATACCTAGCATAGTCATATATATATATATATATATATATATATATATATATATATATATATATATATATATATATATATATATAGCCGTGACGAAAGGAAGCGAATGGTGCCTTAAAATGGTTCTAACTCAACTTTGTCAGACGCTAGAGCCCAAAAACACTACCCTAACATGCAACCTTCTTTGACTTGCCATGACCTCAGTATTGACCTGAGCAAAAAGTGGCAGATATAGTTTCTTCATAAATTTAGATGAGCTATCCCACAGCTTTCGTGTTTTTCCGCTTTTCTGCATAGGAGCCGAGTTCGTGGGGGAGGGTGTTTGAACCCCCCCCCCCACCAGGCAAAGGTGGCTCGGAGGCCCATCGGGGCGGGTGATAATATTGTCTTTGTTTTAGCCATCACTTGAATCCTGAAAATTATGAACAATATAATTTATAAAATTTAAAGGGTATTTTAACACTAACCAAAAATTTCCTCGAGAGTGCCCGGACAGCCCTAAACAGAATAAGTTCACACCCCTGCATATATAGTAACGCTCATTAAGGGCCTTGCAACAACCCCCCACTGTTTGAGACCGTTCAGCTACCGTTTCCACCAACATATGCCCATTTGCGGATCCAGAAGAACATTTTGAAGGGGGGCCAAACCTACGTTTTGGGGGACTAGGCCGAGACAAAATCCCTAAAACACAGCATTTCTAAAGAAAAACGATCAAAATTTGGTCATTTGAGGGGGATAAAGACACTATCTTAGGCTTAGGTGGGGGCCACAGACTCTCTGATCTCGGGTCCCAGAGGGGCGGGGACCCCCCTGGGACCCGCTAGTGCATGTGCCGTGCTATTAAGATTTCACAACACAATTTCAAGCATTTTGAGCACACTAAAAAAACAGCCGTTAAAAAACTATCACCGCTCGAAAGAATGTATTCAACGTTGCTGGATGTGTCCCCTCCCATCCCTGTATCAAAATTTCAGGACACTGCATTGTTTCGATCAGTACGGAAATTTTGGCCTGAATAAACCATCATCTACATAGAAAGTATTTGTTATGCTAGTATTCATAATTGGCGATGCTTGACACGACTTGTAAGGTCACCCACTGCCTCAGTTCCACGCAATTGGGTACGATTCGAAAGCTGAGAGTTGAACGTCTTGATCTAACAACGGTACATGACTTTTGACAACTTATGATAATAAAAAACAATAACTAACTAGGAACGCGACGTCACCCGGGACATTAATAGCTGAGTTTTGTGGTAGGGGAAAACGTACATGTTACGCACAGTGCGTAATTACGCGGGATCGTAAGAAAAATTTCCCGGGAGGGTAGCACAATCGAAATCCAGTATGTTGACTATGCTTATCACATCCGTTTGACTTTCTTTTCTGCGTCGTCAGCGTGTGCAGAGGTGTAAGAAGGCGGTGGTGGTTCTAATTGCGAGTTTTATGGAACGATGTTTTTCTGATAATATTTCCACTTGTAGCGACAAAACGTATAGAAGGGGACGGTCTTTTGGTTTCTTAGGATTATTTTGATGATACACGGCTGGATTGACCACAAATACTTAAAAAGCACGATTGTGCGTCTTTGGGGCATGGTCCTTAATTACACACAAACTGAGTGTTCTTAATCGCGCACATCTGAAATTTGAATGTATTCTGAATTAAAATGATTTCCTTTAAAAACAGATCCCCATCTTTTTAAACAAACAAGATTTATCTGCCATATTTATCCACATCTTCCACCTTTTCAACAATAGGCGTGACCAGAAAAACCATTAGGGGACATGAATATATTATGATGTCCAAATTAGCTGCCAGGGACCCGCATATCTAGGCATGGTAAGTATCCACGAAGACGGGGAGATGGCCCAACAGAGGCGTAGGAGGAGGGGACCACTGGTTCCCCCTCCCCGCCCCCACCACTTGTCTGCGGTGAACCCCAGGATAACCACACTTTTAGCTGTCATATGTTATATTAGCTCAACATCAAATGAACGTACCCCGATAGCTTGTCTGAGGAACCTCTTGAGATGGACCCCCTGAGCTTGTGTGGGGCCCCTGAGCTGGCCTGAGACTCACTGATTGATCGAGGCACCCTGAGCTTGTGTTAGGCCCCTTGATATTTTCTGCGGGCCCTGAACTTATCTGGGGCCCTTGAGCTGTTCTAATTTTATATAATTTCTAACCCCCGGAGCTGATATAGGGCTCCCTGAGTTGGGCTAAGGGCACCTGAGGTTCCCGATTCTAGTGTTCCCGATGCATGTGGGGTTCCCGAGCTAGTGTTTTAGGTATCTTTTTCAGCCTTGCTGATACCGATGAGTGGTTTTAACTCCTTCCAAAAATGGGACCCTTCGGTACCCCCTGAGCTGTGCCCCATCTAAGCGATGGCCACCAGTTCCAGATGTCCAGGCAGAGCAGTGTGATGCACAGATTCGATGAATGCGATAATGCGACAATGACGCATCAGACCGCATTTAGATTCGCATTAGATTCGCACCTGGAACGTTTCAAATCTGTCGGTGTTGTCTTGTATACCTACACGGTCAGAACTACTTATCCCTCCTCCTCAAATAATCATTTTAGCGTTTTAAGCTTCTAGTGTTGCATACGCGTGAAATACCAGCCAGTCGTGTATTTCACACGTACCATGCGTGCTGTTTTGCTGATAGGTATGTGTCAATTCGAAGAAGTATCGAAAAGCTGCATCGTTTACCCTGATGTCGAAAACTTTTAAAGACTCAAAATCGTTGCCTGCAATTTTGTACGCCAAGCATATATACATAGCAAATTAATTTGATGAACTCGTACTCATGTTGTTCCAGTGCTATCGGCACTGCACATTGCGGCAAACACCTAATTCATATATCCAACCGCGTGCACATAATGTCTCCTACACCGATCCCTCTCCCTTAGCCTAACAGCAGGCACAACCACCGTCATTCTCAACACCACGCACGTAGGTTTTATAATCCGCCACGCGACCCCTCCCCACCGAGGCTTGGAATCAACGGCAGCGTGACCTCTATAACCTCTGTGCCCCGCAGGCAAACCGCACCCGGCGGATGGCGGCCGCTGATTGGTGGAGGCGCGTTCACTTGTATTGCGAGAAACTTAGCGGAAATTTCTCAATGAAAATGTTAGAGCTTTAAGCCATGAACCATTGAATGTATCAAAATTATGTTTTCAAACATTCCTAAACATAATTTTTCCTCTATTGGCTTGATTATCTGCTCGACCATCTGAGGCTGCTCTTCGGTACGGGCGAGACGGCAGCAGAGTCAGCGCAGGCTAGCCGGCGGCCGAGTTCACCGAAGCCGGGAGTGTTGCGATGGGTTTGTGCAGAGTGGAGAGGAGTGGGGCCCAGTGGCGGATCTAAGGTGGGGGGAAGAAATTTTCCCCCAAACGGAAAAGCTCGGGGCAAAACTATGCCCCCCCCTAAAGCGATCGGCCTCTTTTTCCCCGACTCATTTTTAGTTTATAAGCAAGATTTTGGTGCTTCAATTCTCAGCTTGAAACAGAACCAGAACCAGTTAAGTCCTGTGCAAATATTTGGCCTTGATAGGAAACAAGTATCTTGAGCGCATATTTTTCACCCCTTGACGTTTTTTGCTTTTCGCCTCAAATGCCCAAAATTCTACCGGCAAGTCATATTGTATACAATATGACTTGCCGGTAGAATTTTGGGAATTGATTTGGGAATTGGTAGAATTGACTTATAGGTCAATTTTTCACTGCGTGACTTTTTTTGCTTTCCGCCTGAAATACCCCAAATTCTACCGGCAAGTCATAGTGTAGCGTTATTTTTCACTGCGTTACGTTTTTTTATTTTTATTTTACTTGTTTTGCTTTCTGACTTTTGTTTGCCCCTCCCAAACCGACCGGCTAGATCCACCACTGGCGGGGCCCGGTCCGAGGTAACCGAGGGAAGGAAGAGAGAGACGTGCATAAAATTGGGCCGTGCTCTTTAAAGTTTTAAGATCCGTTTTCAAATCCATGCTGAAGAGCATATATTGAGAACTATTTCAGTTTTTTAAAGAATCACAACTTTTATCAGTAAAAGTCAGATCGCCTACGGCGATGGATATATAGCCGAGGGGCAGCTACTTCTCAGCATTTGGTGCGGGATTCGTGTCCTAATTCGTGCTTTGTGTTGGAAGCGGTCTGGGCTGGCCTTCTTTGATTGGGTCCAATTTTCGGGGCCCATCTGGAGTACATACCAGTGTAGTAGGTGCCTTGGCCTTTTTCACGAAGCGCTCCTCGTCCTGGGGATTGAAGAGGGCGTACTACGGAACTGAAACATTCCCAGACAAGCTATCGGGCCTGTTTGGGTTTGTTGTTTTATATTACAGTTGCATATATTTTCATATCCGTTGCGGGGGCCCACCACAGAAAAGCGGGGGGCATTCACATATTTCTACGCCTATGGTGATGGATGTATAAACCGAAAGGTGTCTTAACTCCATATCTGACTATGCGTATGACCCCCAAATTTCCGCGACCTATATCTCGTGACCCATGTGACCTCGGACAACAAATTTTTCCGAGCGCAATGGGCTCCATAGGTAAGGCTTGAAAAATTTGACCGAAATCGAAGATGTGATGGTGATAGTTTTTCTTTCTACAAAAAGTGGGCGGTCCGTCCAATATTCTGCTCCATAGCACTTTTCCGGCAATGCCATAAAATCTGGAGGTCAATTTGGACCCACGTAGGACAATGGTCAATAATGAGGTGAAATGGCATGGAGATTTTATAAATACTTGCGAAATGCACTAGGTCTGCTTACCAGATGTCCTTGTCTAAACGTTATATTGATTTGGACTCAAGAAGGCACTGCGACATTGTTAAACAGAACAATGTTTGGAGATGATAGCAGATGACGTGATCGCTCCCTCCGTCGCGAGAAAAGTGACTGCTGAGTCACCGTCACACAGTCACCCGCGGATGCAGAGGTCACGTGACCTCAGCTGGCGCCGGCCGCCAAAGCGCCGTGAGGTGGGCGGTATTTTTGGCGGTCTCGTCGATCCCGACGCCCAGTCTGTCCCGCCCGCCGGCCGGCCGACCGCGGCACCAACAGTTCTCTGGTGCCGCCAGCAACTCGTGCTTACTCCAGTCTGCTTCGCTGGCAGGTAAGTCGCTGATGAGGCTAACAGGAAGGTGTTTATGAGGGATTGATTTTCCGGCTCGTGGAAAAGCCGTGGTCACTCACGTCACGCTAATATTTCACAAGCGTTTATGGTTTAGATAACCACAGAAGGTCTTTATGAATGTGCATGATATTGGTATGCCTCATTTTACCTAATTGAGATTCATGACTATATTTACACAGCATTAAGGTAAATAAGTTTCCGCTAAAACTCATAAGTAAGAACTGGCAGTGACGCGGGTAAGAGAGGGGGAGGCATGGGAGCAAAGCCTCAGCGGGGAGGGGGAAGCCCATGCCACTTGGGTGGCGCTTTTATTGCATTCCAAGGACGACACCTCCCCCATGCATTTTTATGTTTTGAAGGAAATGTATTTTAGAAGTTTTAAAGGGAAGTCACTGCTAAAATTTTGCAAACAAAGTGCCGCTGTTTTGAGAGGGGTGGCAAAAAAATGAACAAAAGTCTGCAGTTGGCAGTGAACAAGAGAAAAAACATTGGAGGAAGACATCAGAAAACTGCTGCCTCTGCCAGGGTCATTTTGTAATGCCAACTTTAACACGCGCATTGACGGGGGTCTGAGCCACCTTCGGATTGACGAGGGGGGGAGCGGGTACCCGCCCCCCTAAGATCTCGAGAACCACGGTAGGTAGCAAAAAACGGTAAAAGGCGTTGGGTAGTCCATCCGCTTCTCCATCGAAAATATTTGAACCATTTTTTGTCAGGTCACAATTAAGGTCACCAGAGGTCAAAAACATGCCGTCACATGCCGTCATAGGGATAACATTTAAATTAAGTTTTTCGGCCATTACATCTGAACAAGTAAAGATAGAGCAAAACGACTTGAACTCTATGAATCCTCGCGGCAAGCCAAATCGAATGATATATGATTTGACCTTGCTAGGTCAAATCAAAGATTTGACCTGACCTGAGGTCAGGTCAGGGTCAAATTATATAAAATGCATATCATTAGAACTGCAAAGCCAAGGCGAGTCTAATGAAGCTAAAATAAACGCTCTATCACCATCTGTTACTGAGTTATTCAGTAAAAACCATATTTCCCATGTATTACCAATGGAGAGGTCATGCTTCGTACCTGACCTTAGGTCATCGATATCAAAAGTACCGGAACATATTTTAGAGAACTCGGTGAGCCAATTATGTGATATGAGTTTCAATTGGATAAGTTCACCCTGCTCCGACTTATGATATCTTAAACTTTTTTTGAGGTCGGGTCACTTGACCTGTACTGGTGACCTGACCTGAGATGACCTATCCTTAAAATTTTCACAGAAGTTGCAAAAATGAGGAGGGAAAAGGTATACCAAGTACGGCGGCGCTGTACGCCGCCGTTTTTCTGCTGTCTCCGAAAAACCCGAGGGGCGGGTACCCGCCCCCCCGTCAATGCGCGTGTTAAGGCGCGAGTACTATACAATGCATGCAATGTAAGGGTGTTCACGACGCCTCCGGAACCCGGCATGGGCGGCCGGCGTTCACCATGAGCGGGCGAGGGAGGAGGGGGAGACCGCCCCTTCACCTCCCCTTAGATCCATCCCTGAGAGGCGGCAGGTAAGTGCATAATGTAATAATAATCGATATGAGCAATATATAATAAATAAAACCTTGTATAATTGATGCAAGCAATCGGGAACATTCTGAAAATATATGTAGGTTGCCTATAGCCTTGGAATGACATGATACACAAGTACACAATGTAACTATCACTAATCATTAGCATTTTTTGTGTGTAGTTCGGCTGACACTGCCTTAGACCTATCGGTGGCAAACATATATTTTGGGTGAATGGCCTATGTAGGTAAAGGTCACTTTTTGCGTATGGTCTCAGAAAATCCACCTCATTTCACGCTCAACGACACTCAGATACCGTGTGAAACATTAGGATAGTTACTTATTTCTCAAACTGTTTTAAAATATATTTCAGTCAAAGCCATCGCTGTTTCCACAGCGATTGTCCAGGAGTGGTTTGGCAGCGTTCGGGGCGTTCCGTTGTTTGGAGCGAGACGGAAGAGTTGGCGCCAGCCATCGATGCCGCTGCTGGCACCGCGGAGCCAAGTGGTCGCATCTGGAGCGGCCGTCAGCATGCTATGGGCGGGAAGCGCCCACGGCATCGGCATGTGTCGCAAGGGCAGCTCTTATTGTGTTGGACCGTTTGGAATTTTAAATGATGAGATCAATCCTCGAGAAAGGTGGTTCAGTAGAGAATTAGTATGCTTTTGATAACACTGGCCTGCTACCAGAAGGAAATACCTCGTAAGCCTCTCCCTAATGTCCCATCTGGGATTTTGCGACGCGACTAATATCCGTTTAAATGCGTCGGTGGGAAAGGGCAGTACAGACGTGGATTAGTGCAGGCACCATACGGCCTGAATGTGCTCGAATGTGATCCTCTGCATCACTGCGGGCGGCTACATGGTGGAAGCAGCAGTGGCGGTGGAGTGTCAAGCCTTGAGGAGGAGGGCAAGGCAGGGTTCTAAAAAAATATATTTCCAGTCAACGCCATTGGGTTATTGCTAACACTTCTTATTCCAGGGAGGGCAGTTGGCCCCTCCCTTGCCCTCCGTGGCGCCGCCCATGATAGGAATGCTGAGGAGGGGCGGCGCGAGAGAGATTGGCTTCTGCTCAGGAAACACTGTCTGCATTGCAGGCTCTGGAAACGTTGAGTTCTTAGATAAACGAAATAGAAACCAGGAGCTTATTCATTCTATTCTATAATCCTGATCTGTTGGTTCGTTCTATAAGGGATCCACATTGCATTTAGGTAGTTTGAGCACCTCCCGCAGGAAAGGTTTAACACTCGCTGGGCTAGGAAAAGGCCTTCAAAGCTTCACGGTGTGTCATTTGCGGCAGTAGCGGGGACGGCGCGCAGGGGCACTGAGGACGCCGCGCCATAGGGAAAGCGGTAGAGCGGTTAGTGACTAACCGCTCTGCTTCATCTGAGACGTGCGTGAGGTCATGCAGGCAGGGACGTCACCACGGAGTTTTTACTGGGGGGGGGGGGGGCGGACCCCGGATTGGCGATGAGTGGGAGGCAAATTTTGGCATATTGGCTGTCTGAAAAACGCTAACGCCGATACAATTTACTTACATATGTACGTAAGTCAACGCAGGAAAGAGAAAGAAAAATAAAAAGAACCCTATGTCAAGGCAAATCATGCTGGGGAAATTTCCCTCTGACTCGCGAGTTGGTCGCATGTGCCTATGGGCATCAAAAGCGGGGGGATGCATCCTCCTGTTCGCGAATCAGGAGGGACGTTCCCCCAAACAAAAATTAGACCTCGACTAAACTTATGGCATCTTATCCCTGTTACCTGCGTAAATCTACATGTATGCGTTGGTGAAGTGAAGCATCGCTGGCATTCCGTATGCAGCCACATTGATCGGAATAGTCCCTCTACCCCCCCCCACCCCCAAACCTGGTCATCGTTAGTCCGGGGTGCCTCTCACCCAGAACAAATTCCTCAGCGGCGCACCTGCATGTGTCCCCATTCATAGGCACAGGAACCGGGGGGCAGGGTACGCCTGCCCCCCCCAACTTTTGGAGTGGGAACAATACCCCCCAACCTTGAGCCGATTCCGGACCTTTTAGCCCCAAAGAGATATAAGTTTACTGCCCTGCATGGTACCGCTCATTAAAATCCACGCAACAAGCCATTACTGCTTTATTTAGAGACCGTTCAGCTACCATTTCCACTGACATGTGCCGTGCTATAGGGATTTCACAATTCGATTTTAAACATTCTGAGCATGCTAAAAAACCAGCCGTTAAAAAAACTGTCACGGCTCGAAATAATTTGATTAACGTTGCTTGATGTTTCAGTATTGTCCTCTCCCATCCTCGTATCAAAATTCTAGTACGCTGTATTGTTTCGGTCAGTACGGAAGTTGTGGCCTGAAAAATCAATATCTACCAACAAAAGAATTTGTCGCTAGGATTCGCCCTTTCATTGCTTGGCACTATTTTTGAAGTCACCTACTGCCTCAATTCCACCAAATTAGGTATAATGCGAATGCTGAGAGTTGAACGTCTTGATCTCACAATGGTTCAGAACTTTTCACGAATAATGATGATAATAAACAATAACTAACTAGGAACGGAGACGTCACCCGAGAAATTAATAGTGGAGTATTAAAGCACACAAATCGATTTTAAAAGGCCTAAAGATAGAAGGTCGGACAATCACGGTTAGACGGCCGCGCACAGTGGCTTCTGACTACCTGGAGGCCGGGTGGCGGCGACATCAAAAGGATGTGATAACTGGAAGGTGAATGGCATATGCTAAAGGAATACAGTGATGGTCATGCCATTAAAAAATACAAATTTATCCGTTAATTTCCTCGGGCATCTGCTTTGCCTTGGACGCTCCTTGTTTACACGATCAGAACGAGGTAGGGGAGAGGGTGGTATAACGGGCATAGTTGTGTTTGAGACTGTGTGTCTCACTCACTTTTCATAAAACGGTGATGAGATTTCGCTTGTAGCTTCAGCAAGAATTTATTTGTCCCTGCGCTTAAACATACAAGAATCCGTGCTTATCCCTTTGAGAAGTAACGTTTACTGTAGAATGCTGCAAAAGTCCGTCTTACCCCAACAGGTGGGGTAAGACGGGCTTTTGAAAATAGTTCATCATATCCTAGAAATTGTTGACAAAAACCATACCATATGGAGCAAAAATGAGGTCTGAAATATTTTGCAAAGCATTGTTTCGATAACACAGCCGGCAGACAATTATTTTGCGGAAATTCCATAAAATGATAATTTTTCAGTGGATTCAAACAATCAATAATTTACAGCTCCTAATGCAGACCTTGCAGGACCTTCTGGGACTGATTCCTTTTAATCATGTAAAAACAGCAGCGATAAATATTATATACTTTATGGTAATATAATATCTCCTTTCGTGCCCGTCTTGTCCCATAACAATATTCTAGAAAATCTCATTGTTGGCGATCATCATGCAAGGGTAATAAAAAACTTCAATCACTTAATGCACGTTGACGCTCTCGCCTTACAGATTTTGCATATTTGACTTTCAAAATATGACCAGACACTGACAGAACACTACAAACAAAACTACTAACAATGGTAGATTGAGTCATCAATATTGTTTTTCCAAAATTTTGGAAAGATAATAAAGGTTAGGAATTCGTTTTTTTGGCTCATGATCAGACACCCAAACACACACTTATGCAAGTAATGGGATATCATTGCTGGTTTGGTCCACAGAGCCGTGCCCGTCTTACCTACCATGCCCGTATTACCACCCTCTCCCCTACTTATCTCTCCGCCTCAAGCAGTCATTTTAGCATTTCAAACTTCTAGTATTGCATACGCATGAAATGTCAGATAGGCGGGAATATCACATGCACCGCGTGTGTTGTATTACCAATAACTGTTCATTTTAAAAAAGTCTTGAAAAGCTGCATCATCTACCCTGATACCGAAAAATACTAAGGACTTGAAATTGGTGCGAATTTTGTCAGCCGAGCATAAAGCCATCCCTATAACGAGCTCATTTCATGAACTCGCACTCATGTTTTTCCAGTGTTTCGGCACTGCTCATTGCACCAACGATTAACCCTTATATCATCCACGTGCACGAAATGTCTCCTACACCGGTCCCCCTCCCTCAGTCTGCCACCGAGCTCAACGACCAACATTTTCAACACCACACATGATGCATTACAATCCGCCCGCGACCCCTCCCCACCGAGGCTTTAACTTGGCATCAGCGGCGCCCAGCGTGACCTCTGTAATCTCTGTGCCCGTAGGCAATCGCGGCTGCCGGGCGGATGGCGACCGCTGATTGGTGGAGGCGCGTTCACTTTGTATCGCGAGAAATTCAGCGGAAATGTATCCATGAAAATGACAGAGCCTTAAACCTTGGACCAGGAGATATATTAAGATTGTGTTTTTTCAAACATTTCTAGCCATACCTTGCTCTCTATTGGCTTGATTATTTGCCACACCATCCGAGGCTGTTCGGTACAGGCAAGACGTCGGCAGTCAACACAGGCTAGCCGGCGGCCGAGTTAGCTGAAGTCGGGAGTGTCTTGATGGGTTTCTGCTGAGTGGAGAGGATTGAGGCCCGGTCCCAGTGTAACAGAGGGAAGGAGGACAGAGACGTTATTAAATATAAAACTTAACCGTCGGAACAAGTTATAGAGAGTGAGGACTAATAGACAGCACTGCCGATGTACAATCAGATAATATATCCGAAGAGGGAAACACGTGCTGATTTGCTCTGTGTTGGAAGGTGATAAGGCTCAAAATCTGATTCCAGACTCGAAAAATCATCGAAGTTTTTGTCCATTGCGTCTGAGGCTTTCCGTTAAGTTGTAGGTCAGATGCAGAATGCCAGTATAGCGCTGTGGAACAGGTATTTGTTGATTATTCCCTATATTTACGCGCTTTATAAGGACTTTACTTTACCTTTTGTTGGGGGTGCCAAAATCACCATTGGAGGTGCCGAGCCAGACCCAAAGAGATAGAAATTCACACCCCTGGTTTGGCCGCGCAAAACCAAAGGGCCCTTGATAACTTTACCGTATCGTCATTAGGGAGGTCTGGGGGCTTGCCTCCACTTTAGAAAATTGGGCGCCCCCTCCGCCACTTTTGGCTAACCAGCTATTCAGCTATTTCTTGGGGAGTGTTTTTGTAATGAACTCTGTAAAAAGGGCTGAATTAACACGCGCAATGACCGGGGGTGGGTACCTGCCCCCTTGGGTTTTTCGGAGTTAGCGTAAAAACGGCGGTGCGAAGCGTCACTGTACTTGGCATACCTTTTCTCTCATTATGTTTACAAATTCTGTGAAAATTTTAGGGTTAGGTCATCCCAGGTCAGATCACCAGTACAGGTCATGTGACGTGACCTCAAAAAAATATAAGATAGCATAAGTCGGAACAGGATGAACTTATCCGATTGAAACTCATAACACATAATGGGCCCACCGAGTTCTCTAAAATATGTTCCTGTATTTCATATCGATGACCTAAGGTCAGATACGAGCCATGACCTCTCCATTGGAAATACATGAAAAAAATGGTGTTAACTGAATAACATAGTAGGGGCATTCCACGTGACGGCAAGTCAGAAGCCAAAGTCCGTTGCACGCGTCCGATGCTGGATTGCCCGAGGCTATAACCCCGAAACGATTATCCGGACGTGACTAAAAATACCACAGTCGTTTTCAGCGCCATTGAGAACCCTAGTCCCAAATTTTCATGAAAATCTAAGATATGAGGGTGTTATTTCAACCCACCGATTCGTCGCTTTGTCGTGAAATGCCCCTAACGGATTGTGATAGAGCGTTTATTTTAACTGTATTATATTTTTCTTGTCTTTGCAGTTCTAATGATATGCATTTTATCTAATTTGACATTGACCTGGCCTCAGGCAGGGGCACATCCAGAGCTTTGGTATGGGGGGCACACCGACTTTAAGGGGCACCCCGGGAAAAAGGTCACTTCTTAACGTTACCTAAAAAACTTACCATATCTTTGTTTATATCATTCTTTGGGCATCTTTGGTTCAATGAAAATGCAAATAAATCATTGAAGGAAGGAGAAGGAAAACTCGATAAAAACGGAAAAAAGAAAGAAAAAAATATCACCAAAATGTCATGAAAGTAGCCTAAGCACGAATTTTTTGGATAGATTTTAGGGCAAATCAGCCAACTCATGCAAGTACTTAACATCAGAGAAATCGGCGGAGCATGTGATATCTGTTACCATGTGCAAGTTAAGGCATGTTGGAGTCGAAAATTCATTTGTTATGCCCACTGGTTTTGTCGAGACGAGTGAGCCATGGCTGAACGCGGATTAAGTTCCTTGCCTCCCATACTCACCGTGGGACGAGGAGTAGCACAGTGTCTTTGGAAGAACACAATTTTTGCTGCCGAAATAATTTGGGAGATACCTTTTGAACGCGTTTATTAAGTTCCATATTCTCAAGGATCAGTCCCAGTTAAGAGTAAAGAAAAGGTGAACAGGCCGGTGGTTTGGATGGGGATGGTGGGACAGGGCTGAAAATTGTGAAAACTAGTTCTTCATTTAAATTAAATAGTAGAAATCCTGGTTTAGGGGACTGTGCTCTGAGCTCAGCGGCACATGCCTTTTATCATCCCTTCCCAGAATCCACCAGTATAATAAGCAATTTATATAACCAGGGGTGCCAAGGCATCACAAGCCGTTTTAGAGATTCCTCATTCCTCGTTAGCTCCGTTTTACAAGGGGAGTTTCCATTGTGTTCTTATTCCCCATCTATTCAATACCAGCTCTGGGGCCCCCAAGTGTGGATCAGAGGCCTCCAGAGCAGCTTCCCCCATCCCCCCAGTTGTGCCTCCAGGGACTAGACTAGCTCAGTGACCCCGCCCGAGATGATGGGAGTTGGCCTTGTGTTCTTATTATCTGTCTATTTAAGACCACCTCAGGGGCCCCTGATGTAGATCAGGGCCCCAGAGCGGCTCATGCTTCACCCAGGGACTAGACAAACTCATTGGCCCTAGAGATGAGGTCATCAGACTAGCTCAATGGGCCACAGATAGGCTCATGGGGTCTTAAGCCCACAGTGGGCCTCAAGCCAACATTAGGGGCTCTCACAAGCTCAGAGCCCAGACCAGCTCAGGGTACCCTCAGAACTCAGATCCGCTCCTGGGCCCCAAATCAGCTCTTGGGGCCTCAAGTCAGGTCTGGGGCAAGATCAAGTCAGGGGCACTAAATCAGCTCAGTGATCCCTGACCAGCTCGGGACCCAATCAGTTCAAAAGCCCCAGAGCTGCTCAGGGGACACCAGATCGGCCCATAGGGCACCAGATCAGCTTCGGGGGCAAACCATCAGATCAGGGGTCCACAACCAGCTTGGGGCCCAGATCAGCTCGGAAATACCAAATAAAGTCAGGAGGCACTTAATCAGCTCAGGAGCCCCATGCCATCTCAGGGGCCCTCACCAACCCCTGTGGGCCCAGCTCAGCTCAGGGCTTGGGAGCTGCTCAGGAAATCACCTAATCAACCCAGGAGGCCCAGGTCAGCTTAAAAGGCACCATACTAGCCATGGAGCACCAGACTAGCTCAGATGGAATCAGATGGGCTCAGGAGGCACACTGATGACTCAGCAGGCACCAGATCGACTCAGAGGGCATTAGTTAAGTTCAGGGAGCAGTATATCTGCTCAGGGTGCACCAGATCGATCAGCTAAGGAAGCAAGTTCAAGTCAGGGCCACTAAATCAGCTCAGGGATCCCTCACCAGCTCGGGGCCCAACCAGTTCAAAAGCCCCAGAGCTGCTCAGGGGACACCAGATTCCCATAGGGCACCAGATCAGCTTCAGGTACAAACAATCAGATCAGTGGTCCCCGACCAGCTCGGGAATGACAGATCAAATCAGAAGGCACTTAATCAGCTCAGGAGCCCCATACAATCTCAGGGGCCCTCATCAGGCTCTGTGGGCCCAGCTCGGCTCAGGGCTTTAGAGCTGCTCATGAAATCACGTAAGGAGGCCCAGGTCAGCTTAAATGGCACCATGTTAGCACAGGGGCAACAGACTAGCTCAGGGGGCATCAGATGGACTCAGGATGCACCAGATCGACTCAGGGGCATAAGTGCAGCTCAGGTGGCACCAGATCGATCCGCTCAGGGGCCCAGATCAGCTCCCAGCCCCCCCAGACTATGGCAGGGGCCTAAATCAGCTCAGGCAGCAACATAACAGCTCAGGGGACACAAGATGGGCTCAGGGCCCACCAAACCAGCTCAGGGGGCACCAAAACATCTAAGGAGACATCAATAATCAGCTGAGGGGGCACCTAATCTGCTGAAGAGGTTCCATATTGACTTAGGAGACAGTAGATCAACTTGGGGAGGCATGAGATCAGCTCAGGGGCCCGAATCAGCTCAAGGGGCACTAAGTCAGCTATTACGACACCAAGCAAGCTCGGAGGCATTAGGCTAACTCAGAGGGCATTATGTAGGTTCAGGAGGCACAATTATTTGCTCATTGGGGCACTCAATTGACTCAGGGGTACTAGTTAAGCTTAGAGGGCAAGTAATCAGCTCAAGGGGCCAAGACCAGCTGAGAGGCTACGAGATGAGCTCAAGGGGCACCAGATTAGTTTCACCCGTACGATTATTGGCGACGATGAGGCATTAGGTGGGCACATACTAGGTGCCCATACTCTTCCCGGGTGCTTGGAAAGGCGACAGAATGCCCTAGCTGACCGAAAAAGGTATTAAATTGTCCAACTGTAGTTTCAATCGCTACATGCAGTCCAGTTACATCTAGGTTCAACGGCGTAGGGCACTAAATTTCGAGCAACACGGCCCAAATTGGGTACACCACCTGGAAATCAAAAGGACACCCTGGCAGTGATGGGGGCACGTGCCCCCTGTGCCCCCCTGGCTGCACCCCTGGACAGTAGATCAACTCCGGGAGGCATTAAATAAGCTCAGGGGGCCCGGATCAACTCAAGGGGCACTAAAACAGCTAATAGGGCACCAGGCAAGCTCGGAGGCATCAGACAACTCAGAGAGTATTATATAGGTTCAGAAGGCACACTTATTTTCTCAGGGGGCACCAGACTGACTACGATGGCACCAGATCAGCTCAGAGGGCACATGATCAGCTCCAGGGTGCACCAGATGAGCTCCGAACGTACGATTATTGGCGACGATGAGGCATTATCTGGAAACGGATTACGTGCCTATGCTCTTCCCGGGTGCTTGAAAAGGCGACAGAATGCCCTTACGGACCAAAAAGGCACTTAATTGTCAAACAATAGTTTAAATCGCTAAATGCCGTCTAGTTCCATCTTGGCTCAACGGCGTAGGGCACTAATTTTGAGCAGCACGGCCCAAAGAGGGTACACCACCTGGCAATCAAAAGGGCACCCCGGCACCGATAGGGGGCACGTACCCTCTGCGCCCCCCTCCCCTGGCTGCGCCCTGGCCTTAGGTCAGGCCAAATCCTTTGACCTAGCAAGGTAATATTATAGGTATATAATTCGTTTCTGCTTGCTGCGAGGATTCATATAGTTCAAGTTGTTTTGCCCTATCTTTACGTTTTCAGATGTAATGACCGAAAACCTTCATTTACATACATGTTATCCCTACGATGGCATATTTTGACCTCTAGTGACCTTAAATGTGACCTGAAAAATGGTTCAAATATTTTCGATGGAGAAGTGGATGGGCTACCCAACGCCATTTACCGTTTTTTGCTACCTACCGTGGTTCTCAAGATCTTAGGGGCGCAGGTACCCCCCCCATCAAAGCGAAGGTGGCTCAAACCCCGGTCAATGCGCGTGTCAATAGCAGGAGCAGGTCCAGGAGACAAGAAATACATTTGCTCCACGAAACCCCGATTTTCGTCGATCGCGCTGATCTTCAAGAACCATGTTTTTGATGTGTTGGGCCCCTTGCCCCTCCCCCTCAAACTATTGGCCTAGGGATAAAGAAAAAAACTCACCTGTAAGATTTTCATCTCAGAGACTTCCCACTCCCCGCATTCACCCCAACAGCAAGCGCAGACCATCGGATGTGACGTCACACGTCGTAGCATATAACATAGGAAAATTAAATGGTTAAATACCCAAATCTTTGCAGAAAGGGGCCCTTAATCGAAAATAAAATGCCTATACATTGCATTTGGGATAAACTTGATTACCGTGTATCCTCACAAATTCGTAAGCCGGAAGTGCCATTAGCAGCAGTTCAACACACGGATCAATGGTAAAGGAATTCCTCTACATCAGTGTGACGTCACTTGGGCGGGAAGGAATCCTTCTTGAATATACCTTTAAGTAAAGGTATCTTGACTCACCCGACTAAAAATATGTGGCGTCGCTCTTCAACTCCACGGGATGTCAATATCCCGTGTTTTTGCTAAGGAATCCTGCATGGGATTTTAACGACGTAATTTTCACCTCTACCATATCTCACACGAGCAAGAACCAGCAAAGCAAAACAAAGGGAAAATATTTAGGGTCCCAGAAAAGAAAAAACTATTGTTCAGCTGATAACTTCAATAACGAGGCGCAAAACCCAAATCAGTGCATCGGCAACGTGAATGGATAGTTTCGCGTGTGTCCACTGCTTTTATTTCATGAGGCAATGCAATTATCTAGGCTGAAGGTAAAGCAAATCAAAGCATAATATTTTACGCATAAGTGCACCATCTTTCAGATTTATTTGGGATCACTGGATATTTGCACCATAGGCGTAGGAACGTCCAGAATATTGGGGGGGGGTAGCGGTTATTTTGAAGTCATTTCTTTCCAGTCAACGCCATAGGGTTAATGGTTAAGAGTCATGAATATTGGGGGGGCCATGGCCCCTGGCCCACCCCGTTTCTACGCCTATGATTTGCACCACAATCGGGGTGAACTCCAGCCTAGCTTTGAGAGACCAGAGTGGGCGAATGGACTGGCAGCTTTCAAATTTGAGGTAGGATAACGTCATTCATAAAGCTTCGGCCGCGATAGTACCCGTGTATATTTATTTCATGATCGTACTGACGCCTACGATTGTGTCAAACAAATTCATGATTGGTCCCTAAACCTCTCAGAGAAACGACTAGGTAGTACCTAACGGGCGTGTATTTCCGAAAATCGTTGGGGGTGCGTAAATTTGAAGAAAACCAATAACCATCACGCAAACATAGCTATTATGATATCATCTTTGTTTTGGCCCTCACACAGGCCTGCTGAAGCCATTAAAACCAGTTTAAAGTCCTGAAAATGATAAATAATTGAATTTAGAGGAATTTTCAACTCTAACTCAACGTTTCATTAGGGGTGCCCGGGCACCCCCAAAGAGCTGAATCCACACCCCAGCTGCCTAAGCATTCCCCTACCTTCACCTGGACTTTTGACGGGGCACGTCTAGTTGCAGATGCAGACAAAACCTTGTAGGAAAAGACCAGAAAAACCACCAAACTATAACAATCTTAAGAAGTTTTTTTAGAAAATGGCGCATTGATAGCAACAGTCAAAATATCTAAATCTCAACGTAGATCGATCGTCTATCCAAGGGTATGGGGGACGGAACTAGGGGGCACTGGGGCACCGTGCCCCCATAAATGCGAATATATTTTTGCTCTACAGACCCAGTGTAAACACCTTTTTTCAAAAATTTATCCGGCGTGGGGGCAAACGATAGCTTGCCCCCCTCCAGCGCTTTGGGGGGCCATGTCCGGAATGCCCCCTCCCCTGCGTCCGCCAATGGATACCACACCAAATGATGGATTAACCTAACTTCGTCCTCGCGCCACTAGTGATATGCAAACTATCCCACCAGCTCCTTATTGAAAGCTTTAGGAAAAGCAGCAAGGTGAAATCAGTGACAAGAAGGCGGGTTCTCGCGGTGCTGAAGCATGCGTCCTCTAGGTTTGAAACGGAATCGTAACGCCTTGCTGCAACGCTACCGGTGACTTCCTGATGTGGAAACATAATGAAGGTTCGCGATGAGAAGAGTATCGGCATTTAGCCATGCTGTTGGAGTACTCAGTCGAATGCTAAGGAAGCAGAATCATGAAAGGTGAGACTCGGGTGTTGTATTTTCTCTGCCCTAATTCTCCTGGCTCGGTCTGTTCGAAGAGTCATTCATGACCATAGATAAATTAGCTCTTGTTAGTCGCGTGCCTGTATGAACAGCTAATCGGGACATTTAAAGTTATAATAATTTTTGGGGCTTATCGACACACCAACTGCCAGGGTTATATGGCGTCGCCAACTCTTTCCCTGGTGGAAGGGTTTCTCGGGAGCCAGCTTGCTCCTTGTTCAGGGAAGCCGCCGGGCCGTGAACCCGTGTCGGCTGAATGGAAGCCAGCTACGCCACCTCTCTGAACTACCGCGCCCCTCAAACATATAAAGTTAAAGCACCTGACAAGTCAATACCACAGGGGGCAATTAAGAGTAATTGTATCATCCAGAAAAAATGATCCAGAAAAAAAGACCGAGCAGGGATGCAGTTGACCCGGAACAGAGATCCGATTAGATACTTAAGGGTGCTTTGGGGCTGGCCCCTGCTCGACTCTGCACTACCCTTACCCCACACCTATGGCACCACTTTCTTTTAACGAACTCCACATTACCTTTCTGCTCACCCGGTTGTTGACAGTCCAGATGACCTGCTACCAGTACCACCCGCTCCTGTCCGCTCCACTTCCTTCGAAGAGCTCGACTCGCCACCGCGCATGCCGCGCCGAGTTGGCGGCAAGGGCAAGAAACGTGTCCATCTGGATCCAGTGCTGGAGGAGGGTGAGCGATTTGTCAGCTTCTTATCGGGGAATACGCTGTTATACCCGTAGTATGGAAAAGCGGTTGTAGCTAGTTTGGAATATTTATTCTTTTTTGTGTGTTTCAGTCAGCCATATTCAGCAGTTTCAATGAATGGTTGTCTTGCTGCAGCCACGGTTGTGACTCACGAAATCGTATTTCGAGGCGAGAGCAGCTCCTTTTACAACATTTCGGCTATATCATTGAGTTAGGTTGCCTGCTAATTTGGCTTTTTCTTTTGCCAACCGTGTAAAATGGGTGGTATGAACCGAGGTTAGGCCCAAGATAGCTTGGATAAACGCACCCACTTCCCCACCGCAACAAGGCCAAAACAAAAACGACCTTGAGGTAGAGCCGGTGCGCGCTGCTCGATACCTCTCGACCCCTCCCAACGCTACCCACCCGCTCCCCCTCCCCCGGACCTCCGGAAACGACTGACCTTGGGAAGCGCGCGGCGCATCGGCCGCCGCCTCGTCCAAGGAGGAGGAGGGAGGGAGGTCCTGGTCTGGTCTGGTCTGGCGCGACTGTGGCTACACAAGTTGGTTATAGTGGAAATCTGAATTAAGAGGTACTCCGGTACCTATTGCATTATACTTGGACAGAACCAAGGAATCATCATTGGCGAGTGTGCTTTGTTTAGGAGAGATGTTTGAGCCACTGGAAACGCACTATGAGCGAGAAGGTAAGTTTTTGTAAATAACGCAATGCTCCTATTTCAATTTTGATTTATTTGTAGGCAACTCGAAGCTATTTAGCGAGAAGCAGATATCTGCGGAACGGGATTTATTCCTTCTTACAATACTGATATCAGAAATGCATCATTTTTGTGCATTTCAAAGCAATGTTGTTTAATTTTATTCTTGAATCTTCTCATCATTCTTGTTTCTTCCTCATTATCAATGGAACCTTGGTTCTGTACTGAAACAGCTTCAGATGCCTGGTTGTGATTGATGTATCCTAGAGCCTTAAAAATAACTGTTTTATATAGTGTTGAAATAATGTAGTTTTATGACACATACATTTTTTTAATGTCAGATTCCCTTTTCCCAGTGATCTTATAAACTCAGCAAAATTTTCAGTGTTAAAGACCAATTTAAGGGAAAAGTATCCTCTTGTCCTCTTTTCATGTGATGCAAAGGACCCATTTATACTTGTGTTGTGTAAAAGCTGCCATATGGTTAGAAGCTTCAAAGACCTGTGCTTTTTGCCAGTAAAAATGTGGGTTTGCTACTGTTTGTGTCATGTTTTCCTCTTAACCACATATTGGCATGTAGAATGTGAAGTATATTTTACATTTTCCATTTTGCTGGAGAAAGTCATTGGTGTTGAACTTATTTTTATAGCTTTTCAGAAACCCTTGATAATGGAAAGGCTTCTTGTTTTATTTCTATAAGTTTTGTTTTCTTAGTTACTTTGATTTTGATCCTAAGTTGTGTTATTGTGTTCAAAGTCAATTATTTCCTTTCTTTGAGGTTCTATGTCTTGTATCACTAAGTTTTAATGAACTTTATCATCCATATGATTTACAAGAGAGATAAATATGATGTGTTTGTATTTTGCATGAAGTATTTTGAACCCAAATTACTGGGCAACTTGACATCATTTGGGGAAATAGCCCAGAGTCTTGTTTTTCCCAGCTAGATTGAATGTCTAAGCAGAGAGATTAAACAAAGAGTCCTGAAAATTGTGTGCTTCATTGAATATATTGGGGCTAACACACAAGTATAGTTTTTCCCAGAAGTTTAATATCTGTGTTAAAAATGTCATGAGGTCTTCATATTCCAAGATTGGAATACCCAATGCTGCCACATTCATACCAGCTGAGGTATCTTTATGCTGGGCAGATTGTGGAAGAAAGCAAGGCAATGAGGAGCATGTTTTCAAGAAATTTAGTGTGGCAAGGAATATGCCCTGTTGCATCTCTCCTGACCTCTACCTGGTTGGCAATAACAAGTCTAACATAGACACCACAGCATGCCTCCTGAACAGGTCCAGGGCCAAGACAAGCATATTGAAGCTATTAATTTCCCCCTTTTGCAACAGAGCTGGGACACTCTTGGTCTTAAGTGCCTTGAAAGAACGATGGCATGCATCCCTTTCCTGGAAGAAGGCCAGGAGGCCCTTGCCAAGGCATGCTTGAAAGAAGGCAAGGAATACATGCTGTGAACGCATGCCTAGAAACAGATTTATGCACTAACAGTACATATTTCGCTCCATAGATGTCTCTCAGCCCTGGCGCTCTGTAAGCTCCGCCTTCCCTCTGCCGCAGAGATGGATCAGCTGACCACAGATGATGAAGAGATTGACATCCGCGGCGACCCGACCTCGCTGCCGCCCACGCTGTACGTGCTGGAGTTCGCCGCCGGCGTGCCGGCCGCCACCATCGACTGGTACATCGGCAGGGTGCAGGGCAGGAGGAGGACCGGCGGCGCCGAACTGCTGGTCAGCGCCCAGCCTCAGCTGGATGGCAAGGTGAGAATTAGTACCGGGGGATCAAGTCAAAGGTATTTCTGCCGACATTTTGGTAGTGAGTTTGGCTGTTGGATTATTTGATGTGCTGTATCCTTGTACGCAATGCCTTTTTTGCCACCGAATGCATGTGAATGGCTTCAATGTTGTTGCTCATTTGCGGGGCTGTTAGTGCTGCTTGGAACATATCTGATGGGCCTCCAGTAGTGTTCTTTGACATGTTGCAGAGTCGACATGAATTTGCTGCCCGGCGGACTGTATAGTGACGGTATTTGCTAACTTGAGATTACTGATCGTCCGTACAATGAATGTTAATCAACGGCGCGTCAAATCGCAGAATAAAAGAGCTTAAACAGCTCCATGGCACTTCTTAAGGCCGGAGATAATGTCAGTGAACTTTTTTCGGCCAGGGTCTGGTTCTGCACCTGACCGCGTCTCGAATGAAGCTGCTGGAGACGGCCGAGCGGATGGAGATCCGCAAGAAGGACCGGGCCGGCTTTCTGCGCGACTTCACCTGCGCCGAGTTGGACGAGTTCCTGGACGAGTCGGGTGTGGACGGCCTGCTGACCATGTGCGAGAAGCAGAAGATCCTGCTGCACGAACTGGAGCACATCCGTGCCAGGAGTAGTGAGGACCGCCTGCCCGGGTACCCGCGCCAGAAGCTCTACCCCGGCCAGAGCGTCAGTGAGTGCGGGGCGGGAGTTGGAAGGGATGCGCGTGCTAAATGATTAAAGAGAACATGGCACCTTGGTCGAATTCGGGAATTCAGTGTTCTTTGGGGTATTTTTTAGCCGAAAATCATGAAAACGTCCATGATTTATCTAAATAATTACAATAAGCTCAATATTTTGATTTTTAAAATGTTCCTCTAGGGTCAAAAATAAACCTCTGCCTGTGGATGACGTCATGATCAGGCAACTTCTACCATATTCAAAGGGCTTCAATTGGCTGATTACTCACTGAGACGTCATCGCTGTCGTGCCATCAACAGCTGACAGCTGTCGCCGCCTGGCGGGGTACATTTGGGGTACATTTCAGGTAGGTTTTTAGCTTCTCTCCACGGAAATTTTTAGTTTCAAGACAAATTATATATTGGGTACTGGGTTTTCTGGCATTCTTTACAACTTGGCTATCTCAGTTAAAATCACGTTATAAAGGTGCCACGTCCCCTTTAATGCTTTGTTTTACGTAGGTGGTCTTTCTAGTTTCCTGAAGTGATAGCTTTTTTAGATGGGTGGTGTGACGTCTCCACAAGTTTCAAACTAGGAATGCTGCGTGATTGGTTGTGTTTCATGGCAGGAGCACTGACTGTCGGCAGGGTGCTCAACTGTCAGATTTGTGTTTTAGATGTGGGAAACACTTAAAAGAACCTAACTGTATTGCCAGCTTTATCAAATGGTTTTAAGCACGATTGTCCCTGGTGGTCACGGTTTCTTCTTCATCAGGCTCTTCTAGTCTTTTTGTTGTAGTTTTCATGCTACCCAATGATGTAGAAACCGTTTGTGATTTCCTGACGATGCAATTATGAAACGGAAAAAGCAAACAAAATCAACTTGTGCAAGGAAACTGAAATCATCATAAATAAGTTTCTTCTAAGTTGGTGAAAAGTCCAAACGATACCAACATATTGTGCGTGCTTTAGAGCAGGGACAATACGGGAGAAAAGCAAATGTGCATGTAGTACGATATGAGCCAGTGTGAGTGCAATGTATGTACTTGCCAATGTGAGCGTGTCTCTGATCCGCGCGTGAGGTCGGTTCTGACCAGTGTTTGCCCTTCTCTGGCCCGTTCTGTGCTTGTCTTGATTCCATGTGAGCCAGTGTCAGACCTGTGTGAGCCCACCGCGCACAAACCCTTCTCTGACCCGTGTAAGCCTTGCTTTGACCCATGTGTGCCCTTTCGTGACCCTTTTGTGTTCACATCTGTCCCCTGTATGCCAGTTTCAGACCCTTCTGTGCCATTCTCTGACTCTGGCGACCCCGTGTGAGCCCATGTCAGAACCTCGTCAGCCCACTTCTGATCCGTATGTGCCTTTCTTTGACCCTTGTGAAGGATCGCAAGGTGCCCACTTTCACGGGAGGTTCAAACAGGAGGCAAGCCTGTTGAGTCCACTTCTGACCCACGTGTCCACGTATCTGGTCTGTGTGACGGGTCAAAGGACACGCTCGCCCACGGGAGGGTCGGACACGGAGTAGCACAGGACTTGGTTCAAAGAAAAACACACGGATCACAAGCGTGACTTGCGGTTCTCTGACCCACCTGAGCCCGTCTGGGACCTGTGGGTGCCCAGCTCTGGCCCGCCTGACCCCATGTGACCCATCGGTGACCCATGTGAGCCCGTCTGGGACCTGTGGGTGCCGAGCTCTGGCCCGCCTGACCCCAGGTGACCTGTGTGAGCCCGTCTGGGACCTGTGGGTGCCCAGCTCTGGCCCGCCTGACCCCAGGTGACCTGTGTGAGCCCGCCTGGGACCTGTGGGTGCCGAGCTCTGGCCCGCCTGACCCCAGGTGACCTGTGTGAGCCCGTCTGGGACCTGTGGGTGCCCAGCTCTGGCCCGCCTGACCCCAGGTGACCTGTGTGAGCCCGTCTGGGACCTGTGGGTGCCGAGCTCTGGCCCGCCTGACCCCAGGTGACCTGTGTGGACCGGCAGCGCGCCTGTTGCTTCAGGAGGACGTCATCACCCGACTGTTCCCCGTGCACGATCCAGAGGAGCTGGACAGGCTCGGCAGGTCCTGGTACGCAGCTCTGTTCCAACGGCAGCCTTTCGGTGAGCTCCGGTGTCATGTGGTATCCGGGTTCTTGTTTTGGTCCGTTAAAGGCATTGCGGCACCTTCAGAGACCCAGTTTCCATGCACAATGAGGCGATCCGAATCGGACCGCCGATCAGGATACACTCTGGAGTCATGGAGTTCAAATGTTATTTCCCCAGCACTATAGCATGATTTGTGCCATAGTGCGGAGGAAATAGCACGTGATGGACTCGTTGACTCCACGATATATACGGATCGTTGGTCCGGTCCGGATCGTATTTTGACCATGGAAACTCAGTCATAGTGAGATTTGAACTGATATATCCATATGATACAGCGTAGTGGGAACATCTTTATTGATGTTTCATAAGTTCCAGAACTGATCGTTCTCGGAGAATAAAGGTAAAACTTACACCCTATCGACCCTAACCTCACCAGTGGGCCACGTGGTATGAGATGACCTTGGGGAAAAGTGACGTGATGCAAAAGCACCGTTGCGTAGGAAAATTGTTCTTGCTTGAACCTCCTCAAAACATATGTGCCAACCATGACCTCGGTACCTGCGACTATAAATTCGCCTCGTTTTTTTCAATAACCAGTTTGAAACGTGAAATCAATTTCAATGTATAAAGAACACCAGTATGAATTGGTAATTCTCACCTTGGGCCCTAATTTTAGCTTCTTTCCCTAGAAAAGCTTTGTTTGCGTTCGTATTCATTTGTGGCGTAAATCAAACTGGTTCAATCGGGCATAAAACATTACCAGATCATGACCATACGGTGATATGAAGACTTGACGTCTAGCAAAGGAAAATTAAAACGAAATATGGGCTTTTTCAACCATTAGTCAGCATAAATGAGACCAAATCAATTATTTTCAATATAAAATGCCTTAAAACCACTCCGGTCTGAAATTACACCAAGGTGCCACTTTTCCTATAACCGAGTCATTCAAAGCATCTTGTTTGTCAATGAGTTGGTGTTAAGGGCTCAGTGTTTGACTAAGAGTAAATGACGAAGAATTCGTGCTGTTGACTAGGTTCACTCACGCTGCCTGTATTCGATGCTCAGTATCCGCCCTGTGGTGCAGAGGACATTCGCGCCTACTTCGGCGAGTCGGTGGCCCTCTATTTCTCCTTCCTGGGCTTCTACACGGCGGCTCTGTGCGGCCCGGCGGCGCTGGGCGTCATCCAGCTCGTCTTCTCCGTCGATACGCTGCATGAATACGCCCTCTACTCGCTCTTCAACATGCTCTGGGTCACCATCTTTCTCGAGGTGATGACTAGTGTTTGGATGTCTCTCTGGTGTGTGAATGTGTTATAGTAAGTACAGTAGATTTGTGGAAAACTTATTACAACAAAAAACGAATAGAGACGTTCACATGAGCATGGGAACCGAGCGAAGTTTTTTCTTCAACTCGTTCCATTCTGGAAAAATAGTGGTCTGGAAGCATGCTGTCGGCCTGAAATACAGAGTTAAAATTTGTCATTCCCCGAAAATGATGGTCCGAGAGCACTGACCCCCACGTGCTGTCATCTGCGGAGCAGGCTTGGAAGCGCAAGTGTAACGAGTTGGCGTACGTCTGGGGCGTGATGGACAAGACCCAGATGTCCTTCTTGGAGCCGCGGGCGAACCACCGGGGTGAAATGGTGCGGGACGAGATCACTGGACGCTACATGCCCTACTACCCGCGCTGGAAAACTCTGGTCAAGGTAAACGCGTGCTAGTTGGACTGCAGAGTTCTTCTTTAGCTGGGTACATTCAAATAGTAGCTGTGAATGGCTGATTGAGCAGTGTAAGGGCGGTGGTGAAATATCAACTTTTGCTCGGGCACATCGCTCTTTATCTGTTTTGTTTGACGAGCCCAAACTGCGTTGAACCCCGGCCCGTTTCACTGTCACTCTTGGCCAACCCCATTGGTCCCTTGCCAGCCTCGTTGATCTTTCCCCCTAGTTAGCCCTCTCTTCGTGGCTGATAGACGCTCGTTAGTCCCTCTTACCTTATGTTTCGCCGTTAACTCTCTAACCCCTGGCCTCTCGTCCTCAGCTGTACACCTGCTCTATTCCGATGGTGATCGTGTGCCTGTTCGTCTCATTCTACCTCATGCTGGTGTCCTTCTGGGCCGAAGAGTACCTCACACTCCATCGAGATCAGTACGGTGGAAACCTGGCCGCCGTCCTAATCATGCTTCCTTCCATCATCTACTCGGTGGCTGTGCTCGTGATGAACAAGTACTACAACAAACTCTCCACCCTGCTCACCGAATGGGGTGAGACGCAGACTAGAGGAGAGATGGTGTGGCTTCGGCTTCTGTTTTAGATCGTTGGCCTGTGTTTGGTGCTGAAAAATAGTTTCAGTAGTGATTTTTGTAAACAGAGTTGAATTTCAGGAGAAGACGTAATGCATGGTAATGTGTCGATCATCTAGGGCCGACATTTGCGTGTATGTCGAGGTATCGGTAGAGTGATGGAAGGGTCAGCGCCATTTTTCTATCGTCTCCTTCCATCGTAGGCTATACATTTCGACATTCTGCTAATGCCTTCAGGCGTTTCCTTTATTTTTTGTGTTTCACCTATAATTAGCGTGAATCAGATTCATTAATCGAGGATGTCACATGCATTCCTCATTACTGTCGGTCGATCATCTTGTGTTTGTTAGCTCATTTGGACAAGATCTTGACATCTGCTATTGTTGATAGACACATTTCTTATCATTGAATGTCATGTATGTAATATTAAACTGGGGCAATTACATATCGGTGTCAGAAATTTCTCCAGTCCAACACGTGTCCTGGCGAAGACATCATTATATCTGTTTACTTCTGTTATTTACCTTGTCTACTGTTTTCTTTGGTCTAGTACAATCAGGTTTGCGCCTGTTTTCAGATTCTTGTTTGTGTTGTCAAATGCATGCATGCTGTTGTCCCAGTTGCGACAGTGCTGTAGTCGTTTTTGCTGTTGGCTCTCCCTTTAGCCATTGTTTATTTATCATAGAGGTATTTTGACAATGCCACTAACGGGGTGAGATATATGTCAAGATGGCTTGGCTCTGTTGCCCGTACCAGGACACGTCGCATGACTATCAAAAGGTGATTTTCTTACTTTTGTAGGACCTTTGTAACTACAATTTCAGCTCGGTATCACCATAGGTGGGGTCGCAATGCGTGCCCTTACGCGATTTCCCAGGAAGGGCACCCCTTATCACTGGTGTGGTGTGTAACTGAGCAAAATGAAACCAGTTTCGCGCCATCAGATTGCCTGAGGTCAAATCGGCCTCCTCGGAATTGGCTTGATTGTAGTATTGTTGCTTGTAGCATTGAAGTTGAAAGTTGTAACGTGAGCTCGCTATTACACGCTTAAAGGGAATGTGGCACCTTCATAACTTGACGTTAACTGGGATAGCCAAACTGTAAAGCAAGTCGGAAAAGCCGGTAGGTACTCAATATATCATTTGTCTTGGAACTCGAGATTTCCGTAGAAAAAAGCTAAAATCTACCTGAAAAGTATCCCTCATGTACCCTTAGCAGCATGCCACAGTTGTCATGGCTGTTGGTGTGACGACATATGCTGACGTCACGGTGAGTATCAGCCAATCCAAGGCGTTGAAGCGTATTGAATATGGTAGTGGTTGCCAGGTCATGATATCATCCACAGGCAGATATTTCTTCCTTTCTCTAGAGGAGCATTTTAAAAACCAATATATTGAGCTTATTATACATTTTCCAGAAAAATCATGGACGCTTCCATGATTTTCGGCTAAAAGTACCCCTAATTACACTAAATTCTGGGATTTGACCAAGGTGCCACATTCCCTTTAAGAATAAGAACGAGTTAGTATGTCGTGTAGTATATTGCTTAGTATGCCACATACTAATAGGGATTCATATTATCAGCGGCAATTCCTGTCGCTTTTTTAGATCAAGGTAAACAACTGGGCAGGCGTCCTCAGTAAAATCATCGAGGGCAGTTTAGTATGATTCAGAATCTTTGATGATAAAATTTAGCATTGAACAAGGCTTGTGGATCTTTGTGCCATTTTCGCTGGTTAAACGGAAGTAGGACTGCTGGAGTCGGGCGGATCCAAGGGGGGACAAGTGGGGCACTTGCCCCCTCCTCTTCCCCGATCAACCCTCGGTGCTCCCTGAAATGGTCACGGCGCCCCCTGAAAGGTCGATGGGACCCTCCTGAAAGGCTGTTTTACCCCCCCCAGGATGCGAGTATCGGCACCCCTGCGATAGGTTTTGCCGTCAAAAAGTGGTGCTCCCCCTCCCCCCGATCGGAAATCCCGCATCTGCCCATGACTAGAACATTGACAGCATTGATCTTACCTTAGGTCGGGTGGAAGCTGGGTTTTGATGGTACGGTCTACGCACGAACAATTCGGTTCTTTATGAGACGGATGTGCAAAACGTCAAAATACTGTCTCTTTGTGTGCTATTTGTAAACTGTTTAGACTTGTTTCCAGGTTTTTCATCCGTAAAGAATCTATGCAATCTAAACTCCTACCCACGGGACGGGGTGTCTCAAAACAGATTCTCCCTTCACAATATGATATTCATATTGATATAAACAGTGGAAGTCGTTTTTGCGACACTCTGTATATTATTTCAAATGTCACCAGCCGATGAAGCTTCTCTCTACTGTTTCTGGCATGAAGATGGTGCTCAAGACAGTGACTTGTGTTTGATATTTCAGGCGGAATTTTGGCTACGTATTTTAAAAACCGTGGTTGAAAGGTCATCGTGTTCCTGATGTTAATTAAAAGTACTTTTCCACTTCCTTTACTTTACTCCCTTTAAGAAGTCAGCCATGAAAACCAAGATCCTGAGAAATGTGTTTTCCCCCATTGAATCATCCTAACGATGGAGTCCTGTGTTGGGCAGAAAATCACCGAACACAGAAGCAGTTCGACTACTACCGCGTCATCAAGTTAGCTTTGTTCGAGTTCGTCAACAGCTTCCTGTCGCTGTTCTACATTGCATTCTACATCCAGGACCTGGAGATGCTGAAAGGCGTGAGTTGGGCTCCAGTATTAGATAATTGCAGACTATAGGGAGGTTGTTTAAAGATCGGTTTTAGATCGTTCTTTTTAACAAAGACCTTTTTGTTCATAATTATGATTTTAGAGAATTACAGAATATAGGGGGATTGTTTAACACGCGCATTGACGGGGCTCTGAGCCACCTTCGCTTTGACGGGGGTATCTGCCCCCCCCTAAGATCTTGAGAACCACGGTAGGTAGCGAAAAACGGTTAAACGGCATTGGGTAGCCCATCCAATTCTCCATCGAAACCATTTTTTGTCAGGTCGCATTTAAGGTCACGAGAGGTCAAAACATGCCGTCATAGGGATAACATGTAAATTAAGCTTTTTGGCCATTACATCTGAACAAGTAAAGATAGAGCAAAACGACTTGAACTATATGAATCCTCGCAGCAAGCCGAATCCAATGATATATAATTTGAACTTGCTAGGTCAAATCAAGGATTTGACCTGACCTGAGGTCAGGTTAAGGTCATATTATATAAAATGCGTATTGTTAGAACTGCAAAGACATAGCAAGTCTAATGCAGCCAAAATAAACGCTCTATCACCATCCGTTACTGAGTTATTAAAAAAACATTTTTCCCATGTATTTCCAATGGAGAGGTCATGCCTCGTACCTGACCTTAGGTCATCGATATCAAAAATACCGGAACATATTTTTAGAGAACTCGGTGGGCCCATTATGTGATATGAGTTTCCATCGGATAAGTTAACCCTGTTCCGATGTATGCTATCTTAAACTTTTTTGAGGTCAGGTCACTTGACCTGTACTGGTGACCTGACCTGAGATGACCTAACCTTGAAGTTTTCACAGAAGTTGTAAAAATTATGAGGGAAAATGAATGTCAAGTACGGCGGCGCGCGCCGCCGTTTTTCTGCTATCTCCGAAAAACCCGAGGGGGCGGGTACCCGCCCCCGTCAATGCGCGTGTTAAAGGGAAGGTGGCACCTTCATAACGTGATTTTAACTGAGATAGCCAAGTTGTAAAGCAAGTTGGAAAACCCGGTACTCAATTTATCATTTGTCTTGGAACTCGAGATTTTCCATTGAAAAAAGCTAAAACCTACCTGCAATGTACCCCTCATGTACCCCTAGCAGCAGGCCACAGTTGTCATGGCTGTTGATGAGACGACATATGCTGACGTCACGATGAGCACCAGCCAATCGAAGCCCTTGAAGCTTTTCGAGTATGGTAGTGGTTGCCAGATAATGAAGTCATCCACAGGCAGATATTTATTTCTTTTCCTAGAGGAGTACTTTAAAAATAAAAATATTGAGCTTATTGTACATTTTCCAGGGAAATCATGAGTGGTTTCATTATTTTCAGCTAAAAGTACGCCTAATTACAATAAATTCCAGGATTCGACCAAGGTGCAACATTCCCTTTAAATATCTTTTTCATTCAAAGGTATAGTTTCAGACTTGGCTTTAATTGCGTATGAGCACAAACCAGAAGCGCTTAAAGTGGATTTCTGGTTTGACAGTTCTGCTTGACGTAATACGTGTGGACGTGGTATCGGCCTGTATAGCGTGCAAAGGTGGCGCCCATGCTTCCGTCCGACCAGCTGTGTTTGTCGCAGCAACTGGCGGTTATGCTGATCATCCAGCAGCTGGTCAACAACTTCCAGGAGGCGCTGCTGCCGCTGGTCATCCGCAAAACGTACTCCAAGGTCAGCTCCTCCAGCAATACCCGTGCTCCTGGCCGATACTAGCGCAGAACCTACTCCAAGGCCATTGCTGCCAGTTTCGGTGTTTTCAGCATAGTGTCAAACAGACTCAGAGTGAAACAAGCTTAGTAGAAATGGTAGCACCGGTTGTGCCGAAGAAGTACTCACGCCCTGGCTGAATTTTTTGTTAGTTATTTCCTTTGTCGTCTGTTGACAACAGTGGATCTCGTAGAAAGGCTATTTATTCGATATAGTCGTCAACAGCAGAGGGTTCCTGCGAGAACTTGCAGTGGCGCCTCCCTGACCAGCCCGCCCGCGCCACCACCAGGTGGAGGAGAAGGTACTGACCAAGCTGAAGGAGCACAAACTGACGCGCAAGCTGTTCGAGAGCAAGGCGCTGGACGCGGTGGATGCAGACGACGCCCGTGTGCGGGTGAAGACGCTGGAGCCGGACGACCCCCGCGTGCTGGAGGTCAACCAGCAGCTCCAGCTGGAGCCCTACCCGGTGCGGTCAGACTGGACGCCGCTTCTCTCGCTCTCGCTCTCTCTCTCTCTCTCTCTCTCTCTCTCTCTCTCTCGCTCTCGCTCTCGCTCTCGCTCCCTCGCTCTCTCGCTCTCTCCGCCTGCCAGATTTGATGCTGTGGGAGTCAATGCAAGGCCGAGTGGAGGAGGAAAATGCCATGGTGGAATACATCGGTTTCAGAAACTCGATTCCCGGGGTTGGAACTTGGGGAGTTTGGCACATATTCAGTAGCTGACGTGCCCTAAAAGCCCAATCATCATCAAGGGGAGTTTCAGCGCCCGGGACCCTAATTGTGATCTTTGCATCCACAGATATGTCTTGAAAAATTGATAACTGCACTGGACACTCATATATCAAATGTTCTCCCGTGGGGCTTACCGTGTTCGTTTAATCGCCCCAAGAAGTCCTTGGTTGGGGTGAGGTGGGAGCGAGTATCCCACTGGCTGTCCCATTCTTCGTATTAGGAAGGATTCTTGTTGGGATGATGGTACGGGGAGTCAGCCGCCTTTAAATAAATTATCGATGAGGCTATTTTGGATACACTACATTTTTGAGCATGACGTTCTTCTCAAGCGTTACACTGGGGAAGCAGCAGTGACCCAAGGCCCAGGGTTTTGGGTACAAACTCACTCAGACCGACTAGTTTTTTCTTCAGACCGACTAGTTTTTGAGGTTTTTCTGCACGATATCCCACTCATTAATGTTCCTCGCTAAGATATATAGTGACTTCCTCGCATAATATTTGATAGAATCAAATCAGGTGGCACAGAGGACCAGTGCTGATATAGACTGAAAGTTTGTCATTGCACAAACAAATTTGAATTTTAATAGTGCAGAATCCCTCACATTGAGCACTATCGTGAAATCAGTTCTGGTGCTGCGAGGTTGTTATTTGTCCCTACCAATATGGAGGTGTTTGATTTTTTCCTTCCGTGTAGGACCAACTTTGTGAGGCAGAAGGGTCTAGAAGACTTGTCTTGAAAAAAAATTGCAAACTCCGGACTAAAGTGGTTCACTCGTCGCCCTTGCTTCTCGTTCAGCCATCGGCAGATTCCGGGTACATCTCCCGACTATGATTCTTGCGGCGCTTGCGTCACAGTAATGGGCAGACCCAGATCTCTTTATTACACCGGGTTTCAGTGCTGACCTTGGTCCCTTGCTCAGTGCACCGAGCGGCAGTCGGCTGCGTAGAGGACGATTAACCGGCCGAATTGTCCCGGAACACGCCACTGTGTCACGTTTGGGTGAAGGAATTTTTAACTTGGCCTGTGTCAGGTCAGACCCATAGGCGGATCCAAGGCTTCCTATGGGAGGGGCCACTTTGGTCAGGGCGCTTCATTTGGGTTCAGAAGGTGTGTCGTTTAGGCCTGGAAGGGGTACCATTTAGGCCTGAGGCGCCAAATTGAATTGTGATGGCGCCAATACTTGCATCGTAGGGGACGTGGGAAGCGACGTTTCAAGGCGGGGGAGAGGGAAGAGTCTATCGGAAGTGCAACGCCCTGCCCCTGCCCCCCCATCTGGATCCGCCCATGGTCAATTAGGGGCTTGCTAGGAAAAAATGCACGCCGCGTTGAGTAGCGTCCAATAGCGGGATGCAGCCTGATAGCGAAATGAGAGGTCTGGCCGGATTTTATGAAACGTCGCGTGTCCATGCTGCGTTTGCAGGCATTGCGGGATATTTCCTGCAGTGTATTCCCTTTGCAATGCACTAGCACCAAAAGTCTTTCCTTTGTCATCTTTCGGGGCGGTTCTGCCGCCGTACAGCGCCCCAAATTCCTTGTACCCCAGTCACTTTCCCTTTACCATTTTTGTCATCGCTTATGGAAGCGCTGCATTGATTTGGTGAACATACCGGCTGACGAATGGCCATGTTTGGGGGTGAACCGTTGGAATTGTAACTACAGTTGAATGGTACCGTTATGCGGCAGTTCGAGACTGCTGGGTTGCGAAGATGTTCAAGCATACTTTGTCCGTGATTTCGTCACATAGCTGAAATAGCTGGTCCATGCGAGTATTCCAGCATGCATTTGAGGTCGTTGTTTGCAGTGCGTTCTCCCGCCGCGGTACGCTCCCGTCTCGGTCGGATTTGTCATGTGCATGATTCATCGTTCGAAACGTGTCACGCCTCTGTGAGCAGTCAGCATGGCTGGGCCTATGGAGTTTTCACTGTGTGGGATTCCGCTGAACCCCCATCTGCCCAATACCCCGTGATATAGCGTTGCCAAATAAAAATGCAGAGTATTCCACACATTAAAGGCACACTGCAAGATAATTAGATATGCAACAAATCAATCGGGATTTTCACTTTATGAGTGATAATTATTGTTCCGTGTATTCCATTGCCTCGTCCGCTGTAGGCTATCTAAGTTAGATCTGATTTTCTGCTACGCTAGACGGATTTCATTAAATTAGTTTATGAAAAAACAGACACTACTTAATCGGCACTTGTGGATATACCCTTAGCCCAGTACTAGGGAAAACTAGTCCCGTGTAGGTCGTGTTTAGACGAGGCACCTCTGGAAGACCTATATGAGAGGGTATGAGAGGGCGCCCGATAACTGTAACTCTGTGTTGTCAGGACTCTCCCGAGGACTACTTGGAGATGTACGTGCAGTTCGGCTACGCCTTTCTCTTCTCCTCCGTCTTCCCCATGGCGGCCTTCTGGGCCGTCGTTAATAACCTGCTGGAGATTCGCGCCGATGCCTTCAAGCTCTGCAAGGTGTACCAGCGACCCCCCGCCAAGAGCGTCAGGAACATCGGAGCCTGGATGGTGAGCAGTAGTAGCTGGATGGGTTCCACAAAAGGACTTATATGGAACTAGCTTATTTTGTACCGAGGTTCAACTGTGCTTTGGAAATTGTTCCGGGTCCCGTGTGGCGTGGAATTTAGCGGCTTCTTTTGGAATGTCAATAGCCTATATTAATTACACTTGACGTTCTATACCTGTTGCCAGTTCTTAGTTAATTAATTATCATTTTGCATTGCATGACAGTTGTTTTCGGGACTGGCTTGTCGCAAATTTCGTATTCCTGAGACGTCGCTATCGTGTGATGTTTGTCAATACATGTAATATTTCTGACTATATTTGTTAGGCATACGGAGACAGGTTACAGGCTAAGGGGGAATGTTACCAAATTATTAACTCCTTAAATAACTCTCCCTCTCCTCTCTCTCTCTCTCTCTCTCTCTCTCTCTCTCTCTCTCTCTCTCTCTCTCTCTCTCTCTCTCTCTCTCTCTCTCTCTCTCTCTCTCTCTCTCTGCTCTCTTTCTCTCTCCCCGCAGCCGGCGTTCGAGGTTTTGGGCTTCGTCGCCGTGTTCACCAACTGTGCACTGCTGTGCATGTCGCCCACGCTCCGACGGATGGCCCCGGGCCTGACCCCGGTCGAGTGGGTGGTTGTGTTCGTTCTGCTGGAGCACACGCTGCTGGCGCTGAAGCTGACGCTGACCCAGGTGGTGCCGAACGTGCCATCCTGGATACGCAAGGCCGTGGCGCATCAGGAGTACACGGCCAAGCAGATGCTGCACAAAAAGGTCAGCGCGCCGATGAGTTGTGGAATACGTGTCTTTTGTGGAAATTTGCCTGTTTGACTCTGAGAGGATGGTTTTGAGGGGACAGAGGAGAAGCTTTAGAGGCTGAGAGGAGAAGCGGTATTGTGCCAGGATCGGTTCCAGGGCGTTGCGCGTTCCTTTGTAACGGCGGCGACGGTGCGGACTCAGAAGCTGTTACCCCCTTAAACTGGAACGAGGTCATGCTATGAATCAACACTGTCACCACCCCCGGGATTAGACGAGTCTGATGACTTGTTTTGTGCTTTGGCAGGCATGCCCTAACAATGCGGAATGTGTGAAACCTGCTTTGGTAAAACAGGTCAGATAACTTGTTTTGTGGTTAGATGCAATTTGACCCGTATTTCCAGTCTACTCTAGGAACCAAGAACCTGTCATCCTATTTTAAATCGTCACCGGCTTCTGATGTACCCGACAAAACCGTTGCTCATGTTTTATCGGCTTCCCGAAGCAACGGTCCAACGCCCGTTATCGTGATATTGAAGCACCGGTCATGCAGGAGAGCGTTTCCACGCCGTGCGGAACCTTCCATGAACCCTGGACGTGCTGTATCTCCAGCACCGGTGCTCTGGCATCACATGCTGCTGCTTCGGACCTGTTCCAGGGCGGATGACTCTGTGAAGAACCTCCAGCTAGACCGTTCACCCTGTTACTGCCCAGCTCAAATGGCTGACCTTGTCCACTATTGAGTCTGCTTTCCACGCTTGTGGCCATGGTTCAGCTCCTTGTCATTCGTCAGTATTATGAAACAGTGGCAGCTTAGGCTGACGTCGGGTGTGATTAAGCCCGTAGTTGGTAGAATGGGCGGTCTCAACGGCCTTACACACACCCCGCTGGAGTTTCTGTCGTGAATAGCAATTTTTAGGTCTAGGCGATACTTATAGGTTCCAGCTGGGGAAAGGTATAACAAATTCAGGCACCGTTGGAGCTTTCATTATCACGAATCTAATTATGTACATATATTGTATGATCATACTGCATATGTAGTATATACATGTATACTATATTTATATGTATTCTATGTGTAATGGCAAGCACGACGTGACCTCAGACATCTGGGTTGTTCGCCAGCCTTGTATGGTCATGATGCACATCGATCTCTGCGAAGTGACAAGTTGAATGGAAGAAAATCAGAATAATAACATTTTCTCGATTGAATCAAAAGTTACTAACTAAAGTGTAACATCGTGCTCACGGGTCCTCAAGCTACCTCTGGGAGGTCACAGGTCGAAATTGTCACAGACAGACAGACAGACAGACATATATTTTTTTCCTTGGTGTCACCTTGGTGTTTGGAAACTCGGAAATGTAAGAATACATGATTTGACCTATTTCAATTTCATATCACCTGTAGGTATTTCCGGAGAATGAGATTTTCCTACATTTCTTCATAGACATACAATATAGTTCCTTTACAATCTGGCTTCACCTTGGTCACCAATTCAAAACTTCTGAGATAACTGACGTGTAGATCTTGGTGCCGTCATTGCATAGCTCCAGTCTAGGAATGAGGGGGTGTGACAACGACGTTGATTGGAGTAGATGGAGGCAATGTAGGAATAAAGTAAACACAATGGTAAGAAAGCTCAAAGCTCAATGTTTTCACCGAGGCGCTAAATTACTCCTAGAAGAGAAGCACAACCCCCAAAAATATCACTCAATTGTTCGAAGAATGACTGGGAAAAGTAAAGACTCATCCATTCCTCCACTGATCAGCCCTGAAGGAGTTTTGATAGAAAACGACACTGAGAAATCTGAAGCACTGAATACTTTCTTTGCTAAACAGTCAGACCTATTGAATGACGAGGACAAAGATATCAGAACTTCACCTGATGAACAAATTCCAAAACTTGAAATTCCAGTCATAACAGAATTTGAAGTACTCAATACCATTAATGGACTAAGCCCAAACAAGGCAACTGGACCCGACGAACTGCCAACTAAAATAATCAAACTGACTGCACTTCTGATCGCACGACCTTTGGCCAGATTATTCAACAACTCGCTCCAACAAGGTGTATTCCCTTCATCATGGAAAATTGCTAACGTTAAACCCATATTTAAAAAGAAAGGGAGTCCAGCCGAGATCAGTTCCTACAGACCAATTAGTTTACTATGTTGCCTTTCTAAAGTTTTTGAAAAAATAATGTTCAAAAGGATCTACCAGCACCTCACTGACCACGATTTACTAACAGAAAGACAGAGTGGTTATAGACCAGGTCACGGGACAAGACTCCAGCTATTCTACCTCACACATACTTTGTACGAAACGCTTGACAAAGGACGGGACCTGACAGTGCTTTACTTGGACATAAGTCGTTATTTTGAGAAAATTTGGCACAAGGGATTGCTTCATAAATGTGGACATGAATTCGGACTTGATAACATTCTTCCATGGCTACGATCTTACCTGACAAACAGACGACAACGAGTTTTGATTAGAAATTCCAGCTCAGCGTTACTCCCACTGAAAGCCGGATGCCCCCAGGGCTCCGTTTTGGGCCCCCTGCTTGCCTTGTTATATCTTAACGGTTTATCGAACAAAACAACTAATGAAATCCTATTCTTTGCTGATGACACCTGCTTATTCGCTCAACACGATCGAGGAAACGAGACCGATGTTCGAAATTCGCTCCAAAATGACCTAAACGAAATTCTCGCTTACGGGCACGACTGGCTCATCACTTTCAATGCATCTAAAACTATTCAACAAACATTTTCATATAGACAAGACAAAACTGCCCCGAATCTCATTTTCGACAGCAAGCCAATACCGGTTGTCGAGAAGCACAAACATCTAGGCATTATATTTTCAAAAGATCTCAGATTCCACGAGCAAATAAATGAGATCACAAGGAAAGTAAATATAGCCCTCAGCCCTCTCTACCCTATTGCACCATATCTACCCAGAGAAATTCTCGAAAAGTTATTTCAAACCTATGTGAGACCACATTTCGACTACTGTGACGTGATATTCGACGGACTTATAACGACCAATGACGCCCAGCGCCTTGAAAGACTTCAGAACCGAGCAGCCCGACTCATGACAGGAGCGCTTCCAAGGACGGCCACAACGAAATTGAGGACGGATCTCGGCTGGACTACACTAAAAATAAGACGCGAAATTCATAAAATACAGTTCTTTCACAGCCTTAGTCTGGGACTCCTGCCAAACTATATTCAAAGTATCCTACCTAATCTCAGGCAAAACGCAATGAACAGGGACCTACGAAATGCATACCAAAGAACCGAAATAACGTTCCGGACAACAAACTTCAAAAACTCTTTCCTGCCATGCACAACCAAACTTTTCAATAGACTACCAGAGCAAATCAGAATGACTGGATCACATCAAGCTTTCAAAAAACAAGTAGAAGAACAGTTAGGGTGCAGGAAACCAACTAAATATTACACATATGGCGCGAAAATTCCTAATTCCCTTTTAATGCAGCTAAGAGTCGGTATGTCAAAACTGAATGGCCATGCATATCAAGTACAAAAATCTCCATCGCCCTCCTGTATCTGTGGACACAACAACGAGGATACCAAACATTACTTTTTACACTGTCCACGATACGAAAACATCCGAAATTTGCTAGCACAAAATATAACTCAAATAATAGGAACAGACTTTATGGCCCTTAACAGCATTACAAAACTAGATATCCTGCTTCACGGACATTCTCTCAGTGATATGGAGGGTCATGCAGTAGCACGCCAAACCATAAAATTCATCATGTCAAGTAAGAGATTCAGGCCAAGCCAACATAGTTTAACCTAAATTCTAAACAGTGGTAGTGCGGCGCACCTGCGCGGCGGCGGGACACCGGTGGACTGGTAACCGGAGTGGGCGGCCGCGGACCTAAGGCGGCGTAATTTACCAGTGTAAGCAAGAACCTGTCGAGAGGTGCTACAATTTAAGCGCATTTAAGCGCTTTTGCACCAATCGTGATATTTGTGTTGTAAATGATATGTTCTGAACATGAAATATATGTTGTTGTTGTTGTTGTTGTAGTGGAGTGGTCAGCGTAGCTGGCTTCCACGCAGCCGACCCGGGTTCAAGGCCCGGCGGATTCCCTGAACAAGGAGCAAGCTGGCTCCCGAGAAACCCTTCCAACAGGGAAAGAGTTGGCGACGCCATATGACCCTGGCAGTTGGTGCGTCGATAAGCCCCAACAATTATTACAGTCTAGGAATGATCCGTCGTCAGCTGTCCTGTTGGCGCCATTTCGAACACGTGATTTTGGGTGTTCACCTTCCGTGACATGACTTTTTCCTGGAACGACCTTATCTAAAGAAATTGGGAGTCGTGTCAAAGAGGCATCACAGTGCAGAAGGACTTAGTACAAGTAGAGTACCCACCAGGGTTGTTTTATATCTCTTTTTATGTACGCGTCCTTTCGGGAAAAACACTAGGGAGGTTAATGTCCGCCCCCTTCCAGCGGGACTCTGGTTAACATAGCAAGGTGAAATGGGAAGAAGAAGTTTATCAACGGGCTATTGATCTTTTAACAATGACGCATGTATGCTTTTACAACACCGACAGTCTGGCTCACGAAGAGCTCTCAATGGTTCCTCATGAATATTTCATTGTGCTGAAGAGTGCCTCCCCTGACACCATGTTAGAGCAGGTGTACCCGTTGCGGGTGTCATTAGGTTGCTGTCTTTCTACAGCCAGCTGTAGTGGCGACAAGTTCGTAGTAGACGATGTAAATAGTTCCGGATGCGGTCTACAAACCGGTCCTACGACGGAAGAACTGGAGATAGACAGAGGATGGGCGCAGTCAGGAGGCAGAAACTCTTACATCTATCTGAACGTGTCGTGTAAATATATATATATATATATATATATATATATATATATATATATATATATATATATATATATATATATATATATTTACATCATATTATATTATGTTACTTATATTTATATTATATTATATATTTGTCGTATGTGATATACATACGACATACGATATACGACGTATATATACGACATCACATCACGCATGTGTCTAAACGTGTCGTATGCATACATCACGTCACATCACGCATGTGTCGAAACGTGTCGTATGCATACATCACGTCACATCACGCATGTGTCGAAACGCGTCGTACGTGTGATGTTACCGGAAACAGGGATAAGTGAATTTCTCTGCGTGATCGGAAGTACCTCGGCGGCGCTGTGTCAGGCCTTGACAGCTACTGGCGTCCTTCTGTCGAACCCCGTGTCAGTCACTGCCGCGCTCCGTCATCGCCGTCTGGAGTGATATGACTTGTGGCTTCACGGCTGTTTTTCCTGTCACTGTGGCCTCTGGCACCACAGGCTGGCTTGATAGCTGCATGGAACCGCAGGCTAACCCAATTTTGCCAGCGAGCTTTCCTGCTTAAGTTAAAGTGAAAGAAATTTTTTTGCAGTGGATTGACGTCATTGTGTTAGTTGTTTTTTCATCCCTGTGGAGGAGTTTGCTGCTATGATAGCGTTATTTCATTTTGATGGTTTCTGGGAAAATTTGTTTGGTTTTAATGTGGCATCATATTTTGTTAAGTTTATTATTTTATTCCAATCGTTTTGAACGCACGTTCAAAAGTGCCGCCTTTTGTTTTTGTTTTCAGTAGGCCATCGGATTTTGCAGTATCTGAAATAGCCGTATCCATCACTGTCTAGCGATACGTATCCGTTGGTGTTTGCTCTGAAAGCCGTACCCACCACACCTGCGGACAGATCGAAAAACAGCTGTATTGTATTCGCTTGACGTCCGTGTTGTGATGAGCCGCGTGCTGGAGAGTGGTCTGGCTGCGGCGTACCCTCGCTGCGCCGTGGCCACGTGCTCGGCATGAAGCGCCGTCGGGCTGGGTGTCGTGTCGGCACCGTGGCGGCCTATTGTGTCTGAAACTGGTTGCCACATTCCGTGTCTGGCGGCTGTTCTGCGGGAGGTGAAATGCGACGGAAACATTGGTGGACTGGTACTGTTGACGCAGTTTAGGCGCCTGTGGTGGTTAGGTTTCGTGCAGTCAAGATGTCAGCGGTTTGTAAACCGGCACGTTTTGCGGTGGAATGGTGACGGTGGTAATGGGACACAGCCTGGTGCTTTAGGGGACAGAAGGGCGCCAGAAGATGGTTTGAGGGAAGTCTGTTGATGGGGCTGAACCACGGCGGTGTACTGAACTGGGTGGTGCAAATCATTGTTTTCCTTGTTTTACAGTGCCACCAGTTGACCTAATTTGGTCCGGCGTGTGGGACCAGGGGCTGGGGCTGGAGGGGCTGACCTTGCTGGTAGTAGATGAGCTGATTTTCCCCAGGAAGTGGCAGGGCTTCGGTACTTTTATTTTTTTAGTATTGCATTGCCAGCCAGTTTTTTTCCTCAGACTGGGAGCTAAGTTACAGCGGTGGATATCAGGTGCTTCACTTTCAGATAGTTTGTAGAATATTTTCCAATGACGCGAAGGTGAAAAATAATTGATATGGGCCAATTTATTTTGCACTCTTATTTCTTCTCACCTGTAAAAATGAGGGATTGACGTGCTTCCATTATCTTTAACAAACTTTTTCTGTTCACATTGTATCTTTACGGATGTTTGAAGCACGTTCTGGTCCGATTCCTAAGCGCTGTTGGCGTGCGGCGCGGATGCAATTAAGACATCATGTTAAGCAAAATTGGAAAGCATGCCAAAGGTTAAACATTAATTCAATATTCCAAATGGTGATGGTATAAGTGGGTAAATAACGCTTGCTCCACTGCTCTTGTCTTCAGGTGTCTCCAACGGTAGCTGTAGCTTTAGTGGAAGTAATGAGCTTGAGCTCTTTAGCATTTCTCCCTCGACATTTGTGTTGAATAATTTCACGGATGAATTGATCCCGTCCAGTTATGTATGTAACCTTGTTACTGGCAGTACCTCTCTGTTGGTTCTGCCGTAAGTCGCACCACTCCCTACACCAAGGAAGTGGCCGGGGGCGTGAAACCGATGTTTGTGTAACTTCTATTCACCGAGAACCGGTTTTAATACCCGTTCGCATCTGTGCTGTTGCGATTGAAATCTGCACGGCGGTATTACCCTTGCGTCGGTGCTTCGTTTTAACTTTGCTGATCAGCCACCCTTTCGACACTATCTCGAGTCCGGAGCGTTCACCAGCCTTGGCTGGTGTCACCAGCCTTACCCTCTGAGTAGTTCCTGCGCGGCAGAGCTTACCCATTCAACTCAGTGTCACTACCAGCGCTGCTTACCCGCTCTCCCCTCAGCTGTGTGCTACTTTGACCCCGGGCGGCGTGACGTGACGCATCAGCCTGAGCGGGTGATGCCACTGTGGCGGGGCGCTCTGTTTCCGATCGGGGCAATGCGTTGCGCCGGAGATGACATCGCGGTCGCCTGTGTTGTCAGTGTATTGGCTGGCAATCTGGTGCCCTCTTTACCCTCACAGTTCTGCAGTCCGATGAACTGACCGGTGATTATTCCCCTGTAGTCTAGTCACGTCTAAGACCGCCATGGCTCCACGGTTGTTTTTGGACTTCATTATGTGTTTGCTTCTTTGAACTGATTGGGTGTAGTGTGCAAACGCTACCAGTTTTCGCTGTGTTTACCGCATCGATGCAATAGGTCTTCATTTTGTGACTTGCATATGTTATCCGCGGTGTTGTCTCTTTCTTTAGCATGCACATCTGTTGCGAGCATCCATACCCTTCTCACAACACGCACACCTGTGGCCCAACCATTTATCTCTTGGCGACAGCTGCTGTCGTGTTGGTGGTATCGCCAGTCGCAGCACCTCACCGACAGGAGGCTGCGACTGGCACTGACACCCAGCCAGCTGATCCGCACCCTCACTCTTCCCTCTGTCCCGCGCTGACACTGTCCCTCTGTCCCGCACTGACACTGTATCTGTCCTGCTCCAACACTATCCCTCTGTCCCACACTGACACTGTCCCGCACTGACACTGTCCCGCACTGACACTGTCCCGCACTGACACCGTCCCGCACTGACACCGTCCCGCACTGACACCGTCCCTCTGTCCCGCGCTGACACTGTCCCTCTATCCCGCACTGACACTGCCCTCTGTCCCGTACTGACACTATCCCTCTGTCCCGCACTGACACCGTCCCTTGTCTCGCACTGACACTGTATCTGTCCCGCTCCAACACTATCCCTCTGTCCCACACTGACACTGTCCCGCACTGACACCGTCCCTCTGTCCCGCACTGACACTGCCCTCTGTCCCGTACTGACACTATCCCTCTGTCCCGCACTGACACCGTCCCTTGTCTCGCACTGACACTGTATCTGTCCCGCTCCAACACTATCCCTCTGTCCCACACTGACACTGTCCCGCACTGACACCGTCCCTCTGTCCCGCACTGACACTGCCCTCTGTCCCACACTGACACTGTCCCTCTGTTCCGCACTGACACTGTCCCGCCGTCCCACCCTGACACTGTCCCTCTGTTCCGCACTGACACTGTCCCGCTGTCCCACCCTGACACTGTCCCGCTGTCCCGTACTGACACTATCCCTCTGTCCCGCACTGACACCGTCCCTTGTCTCGCACTGACACTGCATCTGTCCCGCTCCAACACTATCCCTCTGTCCCACACTGACACTGTCCCGCACTGACACCGTCCCTCTGTCCCGCACTGACACCGTCCCTCTGTCCCGCACTGACACTGCCCTCTGTCCCACACTGACACTGTCCCTCTGTTCCGCACTGACACTGTCCCGCTGTCCCACCCTGACACTGTCCCTCTGTTCCGCACTGACACTGTCCCGCTGTCCCACCCCGACACTGTCCCGCTGTCCCACCCTGACACTGTCCCTCTGTTCCGCACTGACACTGTCCCGCTGTCCCACCCTGACACTGTCCCTTTGTTCCGCACTGACACTGTCCCGCTGTCCCACCCTGACACTGTCCCGCTGTCCCACCCTGACACTGTCCCGCTGTCCCGCACTGACACTGTCCCTCTGTCCCACCCTGACACTGTCCCTCTCTCTCACCCTGACACTGTCCCTCTCTCCCACACTGACACTGTCCCTCTGTTCCGCACTGACACTGTCCCGCTGCCCCACACTGACACTGTCCCTCTGTCCCGCAGCGTCGCCGTGACACACGACACCGGCTGTCGAGACGCTTCTCCACGAAGGCGGCAAACCTTCAACGACCCGTCAGTCACCAGCCAGAGACCGAGGTGCGCTTCAGGAACCACTAAGGCGCCCAGAAACGGGGTCGCCGCCCAGAGGGTAAGAGAAGATGTGACGTATTTATCAACTCGACGGCTGGTCGTCGAGGCTCGTAAAGACAGGGAAATGCTCAACGAACTTGATTGAGCATGAGGAGTAAAACAGACTGACAACAAGGTGGCTTCAAGAAACGCCGCCAGCCTGTGTGTTCTCGTCGCTAAAGCTGCCTTCTTCAGGTAATCCCAATGTATCAGTGTTCTGAAATCTGCGCTTTGACTGGAGCAAGTGAATTTTCGTGAGGTACGGTCTGGGCTGAGGGATATGTACCTGTATCCTTTTTACAGCATTGGATGTCCAACTATGTATTGTTTTCTCGTTACAACAAACATTCTAGAACAATTGGCATTACCGGTTAACATCTCCAGGAAATGTGAACGAAGATAGAAGCATGGAGTAGGTTTGGTGGGTTGTGTTATCTTAGACGTCGATGGTGAGAGGGAATCAAGACTCAGAATTGACTCAATCATTGAATCAAATCTCACAAATAAATCAATGAATCTGACTGAAATGACATGAAATCTGACTGAGTGATAATCATTCAATCAAATCGGACTGGATCAAGACTGACACGAGAGCTCAACCAGTGATCGGTGATGTGAATAACGTAAGGTCGCATTGATGCGGGTCATAGGTGGGTCACACTGCCTCTTTTAGCAGAGGCTATTTGTGGCGGGTTGATTTGTCGGGAAATAATCGGTCGTGGTAATCCAATTGGATATCTGCCCTATTAGCGTGACTGATGCTGCATTGATTTCGAAAATATCAGCATTGATAAGGAAATCCGACTATCTAGAGGTGTCGGTGCTTCAGATAATGTTATGAAATGAGATACCGGCGTTGATACGATGCAGAGACGAAGCGCGCCCTTAAGTGATGCAAGCATCATCAGTGGCAGACCCGACATGGATACTTGCAGCTGCTCTGTCGCCGGCTGCTCGTGCATGTTGAACTGTACTCGCGTCACCGTGCAGCTCGTCAGGCTATAAAGTCCAGCGCAGAATGCCACCTTTTCACCTCTAACTGAAGCGAACCGATAGCTTCTGGTTGATGGCACATGAGGAATCACCGCGTCTACATTTTCCTTCTTCACTTTCTCATTGCACGGCGGTCAGTTGAGGAAAAAGATAGGAATAGGTGCAGGTTCGGCGACAAAAATCCGGAACAAAGCTGGCCATCGGACCTTGTACCGTATCCAGTGCGCCTGGACATCACGCGAGTCGCCAGTTATGTGGGGCCTGCCAAAGTTGCAGCAGTGTTTGCCGGTGAGGCATTGACTCGGTGTTGAATTACGTGCCAGATAACGGTAAAAGGCCGTGTACACCGCACGAGGCCTCCGCGCCAGCACTGGTGACCATGAATGTGTAATGATACTCGCTACACCTAGAGATGTTCCAGCGTTGTTCACCGCTGGTCAGGCGGCCTCCGAAATGTAGATCGATCCGTCTGTACTATCTACCTGTCTGTCGAATCGTGTCTATGAGTCCAGCTGGCCGCTTTTCTGGTTGTCTTCCTATCTATCTGTCCGTTTTTCTTTGTTCCTTTATGTTTATGTTGCTACTTTTTCGTGTATTTATTTCCGTGTATCTCCCATCCTTTCATCTACCTTTGTATTTGCTTTCTTTTTTACCTTTTTCTCACTCTGGGAACTGGACATGGCGCAAATCCCGAGCAATGGCTGCTCTTGCCGCGACATGAAAATGTGTAACACGAAACAGATGGGTCTCTGCTCTGAAAGTGGATGGTGGGTGGGCGTGGGGTATTAAACGAGGGAGCCTTTTTCTACTCTTTCTTCGTTACACTAATCTCAAAACATTCACACATTTCTGTGACGCCTGTGCTCTGTGACACGTCAAATTCTCCCGTTGTCACGTCGCGTGACGTTACCCTCCGCCGCGCCGTCCGCCGCGCTCGCGCCACTGTCGGTTATCGACTCCAGGCTCTGGCGCGCCGGTAACGAGCGCGCGCGCCACAAAAAGCGCGCGCCTTACCCACCTGCCGCGCCGGCGTTTCCGACGCGCGGAAACACTGGGGAAATCCCACTGTGAGACTGAGAGCTTCGGCGAAGTGGTCCCTGATCCGTGAACTCTCAACTGGATATCCAATAGATGTATCTCTTAGGCTGTCCTATTTCCATAATCTGCTCAATCCATATGATACATCATATGATGGATTCATATCCAGAATCGCTCGCACTCGTACTTATGAACGCATTGCTGCAGGCCAGTTGGTCGTTGGATGTATTATAAAGAGTTCATCAATGCGTTTTCTGAACCAGACCGAATAAAGAAGCCTTTCACGTGACGGAATGCAGTTTTGCGGCCAGTCAAAGAAGCTTCATTCTCCCGCCCGTGTTCCCTATGGTGGTGCCTTTTACGCTCATGGTGAATGTTATTAATGACAGGTGTACTGCGGCCATTAGTCAATAACCTGGCCTGTTGGTGGTCGACATGATGAATATGACGTGCTCTTTGTCAGTTATTGTGGTGGAAGGGTGAGTTCTGGTGTCAAGTCGCCATTTACTACTTAAGCACAAATTTGAGACCTTCGTCGCTGGGAGTATTGTTGGTTTGAGGTTGAATTGTGCTGAACGGGAGTGTTAATGCAGAATCAAATGGTGGTGGAATACTTTGACTTTGATTCAATCGTTGGACATGTAGAGGCTGAGAAAGCTGCATGAAAACGAACATCATGATGTGAGTGACAAAGAGGCTACTTTCAGGGTCTTGGATCTTTTCCTATAGCTGAACTTAGACTGGATAAAAATCCTGTAGGCAGTAGCATGACGTCCTGCGTGGAAGTGAAGTAGCTTCGTAGCAGCTCGCACGAGCTCATGATAGCTTTTAACTCCTAGTCACTACCAGGAGTGGTCGCTTGGTAGCGGTGACACTGTTGCTTAATGAGTTTCAGTCTATTTATTTGATCCATACTATTCATTTGGCACATGAAACGTCTTTTGTGTGTGGTGTGATTTAATTGACTGAAGCAGAAATGTTACGGAATGCAGCAGCTGAAGTAGTTTACTTGTTCTTGTTCTTACAACAGCATTGCAAACGATGTGAATATTGAACTGGTTGGAATGATCGCAAATATACAATACATTTATGAGAGAGCGTTTTAGGTGGAACGGCCGTTTGATCTAATGAAACTTTACGACTTGTTCACGCTCTTCGGAGGTTAGAAAACTGGTTGTAGCTTTCGCTTTTTACAAGATCCTGGCGTCGAAGAGCCAGGATCAGGATTGTAGATCCACGGTATGTGTCGTAGAGGATTGCCATGGTTGGGTCCAGGCGCAGCACCCGCGGCCGTTATGCCTGGAGCCGCCCTTGCCTCATGTCAGCGTGTTTCCTCACTTCCGACCATCGATGAGAACGGGGGTGCATTGCAGTCTGCCCGTCTCAGACTGCCGAATTTCCTGCAGTTGTTACGTTGTGTTCTCGGGTGACTCACTCGTATTTGACGTCTCTGGTTACGAACATTTCAGGGGGGGTGGATTGGGGCTCAACAGGGACGGCGGATTCCAGGGTGCAAGTGGTGCAGTTGCACCACTCGATTTTTTCAAGTGGTGCAAAAGTATCTTTTTGCACCACTTGTTTTGGCTTTGTCCAGGAGGCGCCCCCCCAGGCCTCAGCCGGCGCCCCCGGCCGGTCAGAGAAAATCAAGCCTAATTACCGCCTATCTGAAGAGGTAGGATCCTCTGTGAAAAAGACATTTTCATACATGAATGACGCACCTTGACATCAAAACTGCGCCCTGGAAAGCAAAAGGCGCCCCCCCTTGAGTAAAGGCGCCCCTCTGGATAGCATAGGCGCCCTTGAAAAGCGTAGGCGCCTCCTGGACAGCTGAGGCGCCTCCGAAGAAGAGAAACGGCGCCCCTAGATATCACATGCGCCCCCTGGTTAGCACAGGCACCCCTTGACAGCAAAAGGCGCCCCCCCGCAGAGAAAAGGCGCCCCCTGGACAACATTCGCGCCCTTTGATAAGAAAGGCGCTCCCTGGAGAGATAAGAGAGAAACCCCCCCCTCCCCTCCCGAGAACAACGGCGGCAGGGACGGCGGATTCCGCAGGACAGGGTGTGCAGTTGCACACCTTGAAAAAATGATGGTGTACAATAGTATATTTTTGCACACCTGGTTTTGACCTCGTACGGGGAGGCCCTCACGGATTTGGGTGGCACCCCCGGATTTTGCCGGCGCCCCCGGCCGGTCAAGAGAAAATCAAACACATCGCCTGTCTGAAGGGGTAGTACCCTCTGTGTAAAATAAAATACACTTTCAAATATGAATGGCGCCCCCTGACATCAAAGCTGCACCCTGGACAGCAAAAGGTGCCCACCCCCTTGAGTAAAGGCGCCCCTCTGGATAGCAAAGGCGACCTCTAGACAGTAGAGGCGCCCCTGGACAGAAAAAGGCACCCCCAATTGAGGAGTAACGACGCCCCTGAATAGCATAGGCGCCCTCTGGTTAGCACAGGCACTCCTGTACACTAAGAGGCGCCCCCTCCCCCATAGAGCAAAGGCACCCCTCTGGATATCATAAGCTCCCTTTAATAGCAATCGCGCTCCCTGGACAGCAGGGGCGCCCTCTGATAGGATAGGCGCCCCCAAAACAGCAAATACGCCCTTTGATACCAAAAGCGCCCCATGGACAGAACACACCCTCTGGATAGCACAGGCACCCCTGGACGGCAGAGACGCCCCTAAAGAAGAGCAACGGCACCCCGGGATAGCATATGCGCCCCTGGTTAGCACAGGCACCCCTGGACAGCAAAAGGCGGCCCCCGCCCCTGAGTAAAGGATCCGGGTCTCTGGATAGCATAGGTGCCCCTGGATAGCGCAGGCGCCTCCTGGACAGCAGAGACGCCTCCGAAGAAGATCAACGGCGCCCCTTGATATCATATGCACCCCCTGGTTAGCACAGGCATCCCTGGATAGCAAAAGGCGCCCCCCCCGAGAGCAAAGGCGCCCCCTCTGGAAAGAATAAGCACCCATGGATAGGAAAGGCGCCCCCTGGAAAGGACAGCAGAACATTTTTTAAGGAAAACTCAGTGGAGGGGGCGGTGGAGATTTTCTTGTGCTGGCCATTATAATGTCTTCGGGGGATCAAACCCCCATTTGGAGGGGGGCGTTAATAAAATTTAGACGTGCTAGTGTTAAAAAATGTCTCCTAATTTTTGTTATTCCATATTCTAAAGATTAGAGATGCTGCCCAGGACTGCGGGTTTTTCTTCAGCGGAAAAAGGCCAAACCGGGTTTGCGAAAAGGCCAAAAGGTTCAAATTGTATTTGCAATAAAAAATATTGTTTTTTATAAATTTCGTCCAAGTTCTTCCCAGTACGGCTGTTGGAGTCTGAGTCTCATTAAAGTCCTCAAGGGACTTGTCACGGAGACCCCGACCCCACCACCCGAACGAGTAACGCCCACAATGAAGGGTTGATTTAGAAGCCAAAGTTTAACCTCCCACAAAGCACAGGGATGGCCACCTCGCTCAGGTCACCCTCTCATCAGTCAGTTGCCAGCCGACCTACGTCGGGCAAACGATTGAGCGCCGGAGCGTCTCAGGGGAACCGATCTCAAGCCTGGACATGCACTGCCACTGCATGCTTCTCAGCAGCGGGCCGGAGCCCGACGCTCTACCAACCGAGCAACCGGGGCGGCCAAATGGCCAAATAAATACCACAAAAGCCATATTTGAGGCTAGAACGAACCCTACCGGGTGTCATAAACCCACAGAAAAAGGACAGAGCACTCTTGTATCACTGCAGTGAACAGTGCACTGTATAAAACTAAATGTTGATAATTTGATATTGACTTGACGATATATTTTTAGCACACTGCCCATCTCATAAGAAGGCAGGAGTCCCCTTCAAATCCCGTGTGGCGACCCAATTATTTTATCCACATAACTAAACAATTTGTTAGCATCATCAATTATCTTGGCCGTACCACTCCCCGCTAACATTTGATATCTTCCTGCTTTTTCTGTGAATTGTTTGCTCTTGAACAGTGACGGATCCATAGGCAGATCCAGGATTGCCAATCGGAGGGGAGCACCTTCCCGGGGGCGCCATCCGGAGCAGGGGGCGCCACTTATGACCGGAAAACCTACCAGGTGGGCGTAAAATCCTATCGGTGAGCACCGATTTTCTTACCCTGGGGGAGAGTGGGAAGCGCCACTTCAGGCGAGTGCCATCGACCTTTCAGGGGGCGCCGTGACCATTTCAGGGGGCGCCGAGGATCGATCGGGGGCTGCATCTGCCCCTCCCCTTTGCCCCCTGGATCCGCGTATGGGCGGATCTAGAATTTTAGTAAGGCGGGGGGGAACGCGGAGCCTCAAAGTGGGCACTTTACCATCAACTTTTCACCCAAAGGGCGCCTATGGTATTCGGTTTTCGGTTGCCGTCATTTTGGTGGATCGTATTTTTAACAACGTCCTATCCCACCCTCTCCCAGTCATAACAGTTTGTACCCGCCAAGCAAGATGCCTATTTGGCGTGATATTTGAAACAATGAATTGCTAAACAGTTCAGTCCACACTTTTTTCGGCACCTCTTGAAAAATCTGCAACTGCCACTAGGTCATGGAGAAATTCAAGACACTTGGGAAGATGCAACAGCTGAACATAAAGGTATATATCTGGGGATTTTTCTATTAGTGAAGAGGGGTTAAGTTTATTTTGATATCAAATATGATAAGCATCATTTTGCCTTTCCACGTGGCCAAGATTCGTAAGATAATGGTGAGAGGACATTAAAAATAATCGCAGCGAATGTGAACCTGGCCTGTGCGCTGTCCAAGAAAATTATCTCAGCGGAAAAGCTTTTAAGTTGTAGGAAACACAAACCGGACTTTAACCCACATTATTAATTGCGCCTAAAAATAATGTTTGAACCAGATGGCAGACTCAAGGAGATATAAGGGAAGTTGAAACGTTAAGATAAACACAGAATGAAGTATGTGGGCATTTTCCATCGACCTTTATCTATATTCTTCAATTCATCAGCATGGGAGAATTGCTCTTGTGCGTGAAATTTCGGAGGTGTTAAGAGAATTTCGGTAGCCATGTGATTGAATGCTGAAATAGATCATGCCATAGGCATGTGTGATTTGTGACATAAATGGGCCCTACTAGAATAAAAGAAAACAGTTTCAACGTTTCCAAGTACTCTCTTGATAAATTGATAACTTTTTTCGTTTATTGGCTGTAATTTGCGCGTTTAATGATCATGTGCAGTGTTCAGATTGATAAAACGAGTATATTTTGTCACTGACCATCCACTTATACCATCAACCATCGCCTTCAGGTCAAGTTCAGGACTCATTTAAGAGAAGAGGTGAGCGTGCACTGTGCATGCCCAAATCGAGACACAGCCGCCCTCCCGATGGACAGACCGCGCAGAAATACGTCCTCGTCGCGTTTGATTTCGCGCACGCATACGACGTAGTGGACCACCACCTGCTACGCGTTCGCCTGCTGTAGATGGGGCTGTCAAATTGCACGGTGGCCTGGATTTGGCAGTGACTCCGGGACCGAAGAGTCCAGGTGGAACTAAATGGTGTGCTTTCCAGTGAGCGCATTTTCCGAACTGGCCTGCCGTAAGGAAGTGTCTTATCGCCAGTTTTATTTTGTATGGGCGGCTCGGCTGGTAGACGCACTCTGCGCGGTTCCCGGATGCTCCCCTACATGTACGCCGATGATACGGCGGCTCTCTGCACGGGCAACAACATCCAAGTCGCCAAGGACCGGGCGCAATAAAGCTGCTGCTGGCACCCTCATGAAGTGGACCCGACAGCACAAAATGGTGGTATCAGGAGCCAAGATCCAAGTACTGGTGATGTCCCAGTGGGCCAGAGACGCCGATCCCTTCAATTTTAAGGTCGACGGGAAGTCTGTCACTGCTGGAGACACCCTACAGCTACTTGGCGTCACCATCGATCGGCTCCTCCATTTCGGTCCACACTGTAAGAGACTAGGGGAGAAGGTCCACCCCCGCATCTCCCACCTACGTCAACTGTCCGGCTGCAACTGGGGGCTGCACGAACAGCACCTCCGGAACCGTCGCTACTGGCTACGTGAGAGGAGCGATGGAGTAAGCGGCCGCAGCGTGGCTCCACGCCACACCGCCATTTCATGTCGAGCTGCTGGAACGCAAAATGAGAGCGTCGGCGCGTATCATCACAGGATGCACCCACTCCACTCCCAGCCGAGTTAAGACTCCCCGCGTAGCGGCCAGAAGGAGGGTACTCGCGACCCGACTGCTGGTGAAATTCCATACCCTGCCGCCTGAAGACCCTCTGCGAAGACGTGCGGAGGCGACAGCGCCCTCTCGACTCTCCTCGGTGACCGGGTGGCGGCAGGTGGGCAAAGACATGTGGGATCAAGCAGGCATCTCCCTCCCCATCGAGTCTTTCCTTCCTCGACGTCTTCCACTGTGGGTATCAGGAGAGTGAGTCACATTTCAACTAGACGTGGGCCCACTGACATCAGGAGCGCCACCTGTCCGGAAGAAGCGAATAGCTCTCCCCCACCTCGCTTCCCTGACTCAATGTGCCACATGGGTGTGGACCGACGGGTCAGTGCACGGAGGGGTCACGAGCGGGGAGCTGGGTCTTCATCGAGTCACCAGACAGAGCCCAGCATGAGCTCAGGCGACCAGCAGGCTCGCTCTGCTCGAGTTTTCAGGCTGAGATAGTAGCCATCCAAACTGCCTGTGTCTTCCTACTGGACTAATCAGTGCACACAGAAGATCCAGTCATCTTCAGCATGGCCTGCCAAGGTGACGACGCATTATAGAAATAAAATGGCTTCAATGTCTGCAGATAAGACAGCGAATCGGTAAAAATCGCAAACTTCCTCACCATCAGCTTAGACACCTGGTCCAAACAGCAAAAAAAAAAAAATGGAGTACAGCTCTGAAGTAAAAATGGATCCTTCGTAACGCAAACTAGAAAACTTCTCAACATCGTCACCAACAAATGCACGCCCTGTGCCATTGTCACTTTCTTTTGCAACCGTCTATATAGAAACAGACATGGTTTTCGAACGGCTCTGGAAGCAAGCTCATAAATTACTGGCGCGTCGGTTCAGGAGGCAAATTTTTGCTTTGTTGGCGTAGGTTGTGTTCGTGTTAACTGTCGAGATGAGCTATGGTTCAATAACAGCTGCTTCATGTGGTTCGACGAGATTGCTGTCGATACCAGCCTGTGCCAGCCAGGCACAGACTCTCACTCCCTGGTGACGGGTTGCAAAACGCGAGCCACTGTCTATCTGACTGAGGTAGGCGTCGCCAAAAAAATGTTTGGTATGTGGGGCGTGTTGGTGACTTATTTTAAAGGGAACGTGGCACCTTGGTAAAATCCTGGAATTTTGTGTAATTAGGCGTAGTTTTAGCCGAAAATAATGAAACCACTCATGATTTCTCTGAAAAATGTACAACAAGCTCAATGCTTTTATTTTTAAAATACTCCTCTAGAAAAATGAATAAATATCTGCCTCTGGATGATGTCATGATCTGGTAACCACTACCATACTCGAAACACTTCAAGGGCTTCGATTGGCTGATGCTTATCGTGATGTCAGCATATTTCGTCACACCAGCAGCTCACAACAATGGCCGCCTGGCGAGAGGTACATGAGAGGTACATTTCGGGTAGGTTTTAGTTTTTTTTTTCTACGGAAAAATCGAGTTCCAAGACAAATGATATATAGAGCACCTGGTTTTCCGATTTGCTTTACAACTTGGCTATCTCAGTTAAAATCACGTTCTAAAGGTGCCACATTCCTTTTAATGGCTTAATGCAAAGCGAGTATCTTACTGCGCATTTGTAGCGGTATTTCACTAATTTCCACTAGCATGCTTATTATGGGTGAAGCTTGGAACGCTCCTGTTACTATTCTGATAGCGAGATGACGGACATATCGATAATATTTTTCGCGGACTAAGGAGTGGCCTCATACGCAAGCCCGGTCTGCGACCTGGGATAACCCCCCACCGGCGCAGGAGAGCCGCATGACAATGTGCTGAAATCAACCATATTTCATTCTCAATGTATCTCTTCATAAGCCTGTAGGTCAGTGCCATCATTCTTTTCTTTGAAATAAATAGTAAATATCCCGCAGTCAACCCCGGATTCGACCCGCGCACCCCTCATCACGAGACAGGACCTCTAACCACTAGACCACTGCGCCACACTGTACCGACTCCCACTAACCCTACACCTGTGACCCGTCAGGAGGTCACTGGCCGGTATCACGCAATCAAAACGATGCCGTGATCGTGGCGCCGGGTGTTGTGTTCGTACAGAAAAGGCATGGTATAAAGCTGCTTCTAGGAGACGAACCAAACATTAGATTCGCCTAGAATCACTTGTATCGGCGACCCAGGACCCTAAGCTAGCTTTATGCCAAATGGCATCCACTTCCATTCATTTTGAGGACTTGAAACCATGGTGAGAAGCAAACATGTTCCGAGAAATTTAGCTCCTTGAAATACCCTTTCGGACGAATTACTCGAAAGCCGTTGGAGATAATTGGGTAGTGTAAATGAATTGAATGACTGCTATTAATTTTCCTATTCAGCCATGTCAATTCTGAGCTTGTGAATGACATGTGCTCTGAACCGAAAAGCTGCAAATAAAAGGTTTTCTACTAAAATTATATTTATACATATAAGACAATGAATTTTATTATCACGATATCCATCTCCGAATATTATCAGGCGGAGGCAATGTTCTTTCATTATTTGAAATGAAAAGTCAAATCGGCGCATTAGATCGCGAGAGGTTAAGATTTAAATGAAATGAGCAAAAATGTAGTCCTCCGGCAAAATGGCAAAAACTAGGTCAGAATTTTACGTTTTCCACTGGAAACTATGCCTAAGCACAAGAAAATTGACGTAGCTGCCTCCACGTGGCTGTCTTTAAACTAACTGAAGCGTGCCTTCTGACATTTCGAGCTTACAAGTCGGCTGTCAAATTTCAATATCTTTTTTTGCTTGTACTAGAAATACTGCGTTTTGGCGTAATAAATATTGTCGGACCAGTTCGAACTTTTTTTCTTAGGTGGCCTTGTTGCTTATTCAAAAGGAGGCAAATTTCAAGTTCGTCGCTTAAGAAATAAAAATGATAAAATGCAAAATTGAAAACATTTGTTCCAAAATTTCTCAAAACTATTTTGAATTTAAATTCGGGGGCCTTAGTTTGGGCGTCTAGCGTAAAAGGGCAATCACCCTACACAATTGCAGAGCCCTGGTATCAACTGTCAGAACCGCCAAACGGCCAGAATAGAGCCTCTTGAGAAATGGGGCATTCCAGGACAGATCGACCAAGGCTTGACACCACCATGTCTAGAAAAAATCTGAAACTTTGTCTCCGGGGTAGTTTTGGGCCAGAAACACGCCTGTGAGAATCTCAGCCCCCTCCGACCAACGGTGACCGAGTTATAGCCCGAGGCACTTTCGGGAGGTCACGTTGTAGACTCATCTTTGATGCTTCATAACTCAACAACGCATCACCTGATTAACAAGTTTTGTATATCATTGAACTCGTCTTGAATTATAGTTTATTTTGAAAAGAAAATGTTAAAATTTGAAAATTTTGAACTTTTAATTTGTTTGACCTTTTCCTTTTGACCTAGCTTGACCTTTTCCCAGTTGAAATTGCCCTTTTAGACACCTCAAAAATGTTTCTTCATAAAATATCTTTCGATAGCAAAAATAATAAAAAATGCGTTCTTGCTATAAGTTCCGAATATTTAGCACCTAAGGTAGGTATTTACACGGTTTTTTACCATTGCGGTAGTACAGCCTTATGTTTAACGCCGCAAATATAGCGATGGCTTTTGTAATCGGTCGCTGGAAATCATACTCCATTGTCTTTACGAAATTTTAATCGTACAAGTATCCGAATTTATGACAATTAACACGCGCCCACCCGAGGGGGTGGGCAACTGGCCTCCTCAGGTTTCCACAGGTAGTAAAAAAACACCTTCGCGCAGCGCCACCGTACTTCATGTACCTCTAACTCGAAATTTTTGCAGCTTCTGGCAAAATTTTAGGTCTGGGTCATACCAGGTCAGACCGCCAACCCAGGTCAAGAGAGCTAACCTCAAACTTTGGGAGGTGCATAAATCATATCAAATTTAGCCTATCGTGGTTAGAATCGCATTACATAGTAAGATCGCCTAGCAAGATAATTTTTCGTAGCAGGATTTCTATATCGATAACCGGGAGCAGGGCAAAGGTCATGATCTTTCCATTAGAAATGCATGGGGCGATTGGTAAATTTTGATAACTTGCGAGAATTGAGAATTGTCGAGAATTGCGATGGAGGTTGTATTTTTACATTGTCGTGTCTGACTTGCCACTGCAGTTTGATTAATATTCTTTTACCATACAGACCTAAACCTGGCCCTAGGTCAAAGCAGGTTAATTTTGACATTTGACTAGGCAATATTATAAGATATATAATCCGTTTGGGCTCAACAAGAGTGTTCCAATGGTGCTGAACTTTTCTTTCTACTGCTCTTCTCTGTCACCTATTATGCCACAAAATTTAGGTTTCCACTTAATTCCCGTAAGAAATACTGTGACCTTGAGCAACCTCAAAGGCGACACGACCAAACGATTGTATGTAACATATTCGGTAATGATTAAAACTGGCTATTTAGCGGCATCACTCCCAGTGCACTGTGTCATTATTTATCTGGGATTCTCGGATCCGTGTCAGCTATGAAATGATCACCTTGTAAAAAAATCATGAGGCAACCTGTTCAAGCGACCAAGTCGAATGTGTTACAATTTCAGGACATTTTGTCGAATATATGAGCAGATTCAAATTACTTTTGGGAATGAAAGCCTTTTAGACACGTTTGTTTACATTGCATGAATCCTCTCAAACATATGCTGTGCTGCACTGGATCAGCTTGCATCGATACTATTTTCCATCTCCGGGAACGATGTAATTGTGTGAGTTAGTGGTGCTCATAGGATAAGTTATACTTGTTTCAATTATTGATAAAGTCGCAACATCTTTGTAAAATTTCGTTTAAGGCTGAAAGGTTCATTATTAATAAGTTCATTTGCCCTCGTCTCCCTCGAAACAAGGAATCCCTTTTATCACTTTTAATGGCTGCAGTTTTTCTGTTTATAAATATCGCCCAAGTTGTTGCCAGTTCAGTTTTTTTATACATTTTGTACAAGTTGTTCTCAGTTCGATTGTTGGAGTCGGGGTCTCACTAAAGTCATCAATGGACTTGTCACGGAGACCCCGACCCCACCATCCGAACGAGCAACTCCCACAATGAAGGGTTGATTTTAGAAGCCAACGTTTAACGTCCCACACAGCACAGGGACGGCCGCCCGCTCAGGTCACCCTCTCACCAGTCAGTTGCCAGCCGACCTGTACGTCGGGTAAGCTATTGAGCGCCGGAGCGTCTCAGCGGAACCGATCCCAAGCCTGGACATGCACTGCCACTGCATGCTTCTGAGCCAAGGGCCGGAGCCCAACGCTCTACCAACTGAGCTACCGGGGCGGCAAGGAGGCAGTTTTAGGAGTAGGTGTCTCACTAGAGACATCAAGGGACTTTTACGGAGACCCTGACCCCACCACCCAAACGAGCAACTCCCACGATAAAGTGTTAATCAAGGAAACAAAGTTGAAAGTCCCACAAGGCATAACGACGACCGTCTACCTCAGGTCACCCCCTCACCACTGAGTTGCCTGCTGGCCTTCAGCATTTACGGTACCTACCACCTCCCAGTTGACCTAAATTATTTTTCCAGAAGTCGCAAAATGTTGTGTTAGAGGTAGATGGAGTACGGTGGCGCTGCGCGAAGGTATTTTTTTACTGCCTGTAGAGACCTGAGGAGGCCGGTTGCCCACCCCTCGGGTGGGCGCGTGTTAATTGTCATAAATTCGGATACTTGTACGATTAAAATTTCGTAAAGACAATGGAGTATGATTTCCAGCGACCGATTACAAAAGCAATCGCTATATTTGCGGCGTTAAACATAAGGCTGTACTACCGCAATGGTCAAAAACCGTGTACATACCTACTTTAGGTGCTAAATATTCGGAACTTATAGCAAGAACGCATTTTTTTTATTTTTGCTATCGAAAGATATTTTATGAAGAAACATTTTGAGGTGTCTAAAAGGGCAATTTCAACTGGGAAAAGGTCAAGCTAGGTCAAAAAGGAAAAGGTCAAACAAATTAAAAGTCCAAAATTTTCAAATTTTAACATTTTCTTTTTTCAAAATAAACTATAATTCAAGACGAGTTCAATGATATACAAAACTTGTTAATCAGGTGATGCGTTGTTGAGTTATGAAGCATCAAAGATGAGTCTACAACGTGACCTCCCGAAAATGCCTCGGGCTATAACTCGGTCACCGTTGGTCGGAGGGGCCTAAGATTCTCACAGGCGTGTTTCTGGCCCAAAACTACCCCGGAGACAAAGTTTCAGATTTTTCTAGACATGGTGGTGTCAAATTGAAATATTTTTGGTCGTTTTGTCCTGAATGCCCCAAATATCAATCCGCTTCGCTCCATGGATTTCGTCATGCGGCTCTGACACAGCCGTACTCGATCTTCGGACGAATAAGTGATCTATACAGCATAAGAAGCTTATAACGTGGCGTATAACAATGAGCGTATAACTTGCGCATAACGTATATATAGGCGATAAGCGTATAACGTGTATAGCATGAGAAACATTTCTCTATCTGCACGGTATCTCATCCCCATCAACACCTTCAGTATTTTCAGCGTATCGAAACATTTTTTTGCGGAAATCCTTCAGGTGTGGCACATATGAAAGCTTATCGAGTGTGAGCCTGATAAATCTGGTTTCTGCTACAACGTCGCTCGGATTTCCGCGAATTTACAAAATCGGGTATTCAGTCTCAATGTCTATTATAAAAGTGCATGCACTATGTCTTTCAACTTGAAAATTTCAGTCCATTGCGTGTGATCCATTGCTGCAACATGTCAAGGCCAAGCTGCAGCCGCCTCTGCGCAGCTGCTGTAGTAGACACTGTCACACATATTGTGAAGTCTTCAACGAAAAACACGTGACGTATGTGTGCGGGAAGTGTCTGCAATATCATTGGTCATAACTGCAAACAAGGCTATGAATATCGCAGAATCCTGGGCTATGCTACTCTGTTGCTGATGCCAATCCGATACGACTGAGTTTACGCGAAATCTAAAATACCTATTTTTCGGAATATTAGAAATAAACCACCCCAAGTGGCCTCGCACGCCGAGTCCAAAGAGTTTCTGCAGAACGCCATTGGATAGCAAAGGCGCCCCCCAAGAGATGATGGCGCCCCCTGGGGAGGAAGGCGCCCCCTCCAGAAAATCTTGCACCACTTCTCGAAAATGGAATCCGCCGTCTCTGGGGCTCAAGCAATGATTGGGGCTCCGAGTTGTGGAGCTGCGGCCTAAACTGAATGAAGAAGGGTATCGGAGTGTGGTTTAGTGCAGATTCGGGGAATACCGATACTTCCTAAATGTCGATACTTACCTTTCTGATGGGTTTTTTTAGTGATGCTTAAGTAAAGTATTGATGAGTGCTGAATGAGTGTGTCAATGCTGGAAGATTGGTATGCATCTCCTTGTTAAGCAGTTGTCTATTTTTCGTAGAAATTGCTGAAGTTTGGGTACGTGTTTAAAGAATAATAAAGATGATCGTTTTTACTTTGAATGTGTGAAACTGTTACGTATGTACGTGCTTTTTCGTTCGAGGTTTGAAGATCTCCTGACTTTCCACGTTTCGATTTTATGACGCAGGAGCATGAAAAGCCTGGACAATTGTGTGTACATGCAACCGGGATGTTTCTGAAATAAATGAACATGAACATGAATTGTAACTTGTTGCGGAAATTGTAGAACTCGGAATGTGAGCTTGACAAATCACGGCTCCCGATGTGAAGCATCAGCACCATTCGACCTTGAGGAACATTGTTTACCGTTAGGCTGCTTACAGAATAGAGACCGATGGTGCTCACTTAAATCAAGGATGTACTTTAAATCGATGTATTTATTGGACTGAACATTGTCCTCTCTGAGAAGCAAATATGCGCAGTATGTCTAACACGTACTCATTCCTTATACGAAGGGAGGCAGAGCAAGAGAATGGGTGCCACAGTGGATAGCATTCCTATCTTGTAAGTCACCAGTCCCGGGTTCAAGTCCCGGCGGAGCCTCTGAATAGTTTAATATGATTCCCCAAACCCCTTCCAACGGGGCGAGAGTTGGCGACGCCGTATAGCCTTAACAGCTGGTGTGCTGTTAAACCCCAACAATTATAGGAGGCAGAGCTACCAAGACCTGGTGGCTCAGCTAACTCAGCCTCTCACTCGCTGCCACGGAAAGGAAATAGGCCCTTCGCTGTGACCAGCACTGAGGGACGATGTTTGTGTGGGCTTGCCTAGTTAGTTTGCGAGGACCTGAGTTCAGAAGTTTCCAGCTGGACTGCGAGGAGAAGTAGGCGGATCCAATATTTCTGAGCGGGAGGGGGACGTGATGGGGGAGGTGCCATCCGGACAATGGAGCGACGATTTTGGTCGGCAAAAACCTCTCAAGGAGGCGCCAAATCCTATTGTGGGGGCACTGATACCCGCATTTCGGGGGAGCGACATTTGAGGCGGCGTCATCGACCTTTCAGGAGGACGCCGTGACCATTTCAGGTGGCGCCAGGGGTCGAACGGGGAGGGGGCAAGTGCTCCCCCTCTCCTTGCCCCCTGGATCCGCCTATGAGCAGAATTGCTCTATCAGTACTGAAACCGTACGTAAGACCTGCCCCATAATTTGTCCGAAGTTCACCCAGTGGGGCCCAGGCTGGTGGCTGCGGGCTGGCACGGCCATGTCCCTGGGGCGCGTTCGAATGGTCCGTGTGACAGTGTTGCAACTTCCGTACATTGTTTTGACAGTGCAGTTAATCTCTAGACGAGAGGCTATTCGTGGTGAAATCGTCCATAAATATAAGCTTCGGAACTGTGGGTGGGGGGTTTGGGGTCAGGACTCCAACCCCTGGATTTTGGGTCTCACATAGACTTTGTATAGGGCTTGTATTGCCGTGTCAGCGTTAACCTATCCAGGAGTCCCCCCCCCACCTGGGTTGAGAAGAGATCTCCAGCCTTGTTCGCAGCAATGCATCACTTGTATTATTCCTTGAGTCGTTCGGCATCTTTTATCCAGCGCACAACATCAGGAAAACCTATCCAACGAACCAACTCCCTCCACACTCAATTACACGCGTGAAGATCGGATGTAGGACCTTGTAAAATTATACAAACCATCTGGAATCACCAACAGGTCAGCCCGACTTGTGGCCCCGCTCTGCTCTTGCTACCGGCGGTGGCTCGCGCTGTGGCAGGCAGAGACGGCGGCGACCCTGGGAGAAGGAACGGTCGATACGCGTGCGACTTGGCATCGCTCCCGACGCTGGGTCCCGTCGGAGGCGACGATCGCCGTGCAGAACGCGGCGCCGCACGTGCCATGGGAGGCAGGAAGAGTTAGCAACAGCGATGGTGTCTCAGAGGTCAGACAGTAACGACGACCGCGCCTCTCAGCTCTGTTAGTATTGAAATTTGCGTCTCCGAGCTCAGGCTTACATGGTCAAGAGCAGCTAAGGTATATGCCAGAGAGAGAGAGAGAGAGAGAGAGAGAGAGAGAGAGAGAGAGAGAGACAGAGAGAGACAGAGAGAGAGAGAGAACTTTGTATGAGTCTGCTTTTCGCCAAGCTCCATTAAAATCTCATAAGTTGAGCACAGATCGGCTATAGAAACATGCTGTATGTACAGACATTACATTTTCGTTATCATCTTAGCTTACCGATGTTTGAGCTAAACAACATGGGAATATACCTTAAGGATGATACAAATAGTGGGGGATGAGGTGGCTTAGTGGATAACACCCTCGTCTTCTAAGCCACCGGTCCCGGGTTCAAGTCCCGGCGGACCTTCTGAATAAGTCGATCTGATCCCCAAATTCCCTTCCAACAGGGTGAGAGTTGGCGACGCCGTATGACCCTGGCAGTTGGTGCGTCGTTAAACCCCAACAATTATTATAACAAATAGTGTCGGTCAAAAAAGCTGGAGAAATTTTGAGGGTATTATGAAGAACCTAAGATTGGTTCTCGAGCTCCTTATCAGCATTTCTTCTCGAACAAGTAATCTTTTCTAGGTGCAATCAAAACGGAAAATACGTGACAAGCATGCAAGTGTTGTTCTTCACACTTGATCCGGCTGATGGTTAAGAATCGGGACCCTCACCCTACCTCTTGTGAATTAATTTGGTGTACATACATGCTCGATGGTTTCTGTTTACCTTTAGCTTATCGAAATCCAACACGCAGAGCCGTCTCGAGAGTTAAAGTCCATGCTGGGGTACCGTTTACCTTCGCGATCAAGTTGCGTCATCCAGTACAAGTTCAGTACAAAGGCTCCGGCTCCACTGACCCCATGCACCGCCTGGGCTCATTTCGCACCCACCGCTGCCTGGGGGGATCCGATTGTCCCTCACCCCCCCTTAGGATCGCTGGAACCGGCGGTGATGCGGAAAAGTTGGAACGACGCTGAAAGCGCCGTACCGTCTTGTAGTGCAAGGCTAAGTTGGAAGTATATCCGTCGACCCGTGACGTCACAGGAGTCAAAATAGGTCAAATTTATGTACCGATTTAGTGTTCGATCTCTTATGACTCCCTTATGAATCCCTTCTTACTTGGTCGCTAACTACCGTAGAAACACAAAGATATAAATTTATTCGTGTAGATCCCAGATGGTATGCGAAATGACCTTGTAAGGTCACATAGTGGCCTTGGCCTTAGATTGGCCTCAGGTCTAGGTCATGGAAATGACTAATGACTCTCAGGTCATGTTGCATGTCATTCGAATCATTGGATCATGCTCCTCATTATGATATTACATTTATCGCTGCATCTTGTTTGGTTCAAAAGTTCGAATACAAAACTCTAATGACCTCTGGTGACCTTCTTGTTGACCTGACCTTAAAATGGATGGCTGTGCAAAGATTTGTGTTTCCAAGGCTTTCGAGTAATGTTTAGAAGCTTGATCTGGCGCCTCTAGTACCCGAGCCACATCCTGTTTTTTTCGGTCTCATCTTGAAGAACACGATCGCCTTATTGGAGTTTAGAAATGATGCCATAACTCGTTGACCTGACCTGATACCAATTTTCGGTATGAGTTGTCATTTATAGTTTCGAAAGATTGTTCATCGACCAGGCCTTGCATGGTAGATAGGCGGATCCGGGATTTCTGAAAGAAGTCACTTGGTTGTGAGAGGGAGACATCTTGCTCAGAGGGGTGCTATGGCGTAAAAGCTCCGTAACCTACCAGGGGGCGCCGAATCGCGGCGTCAGGAAGCTGTTGCTCGTATCTCACTGGAAGGTGGGTTGTACCTCTCCACTTTTATTACGAGATCCGCCTATGTGCTGGAAGTCTTGAACTGAACAGATTCTGGTCGTCGTATAGTCAGTCAGTTTTAACAAGCACGGCGACGGTTTCAGCGGGGTGTCACTCAATTGCAGGCGTTAGCTGAAATTAGCTGCTGGTAATTTGTCCGTCACGACCGTTCGCGTGATGTTGAACCGCAATTTCCAGGACGGAAGCACTTCAATGCTTCATTGGCCGTAATTTAGTTTGTCCCCTCCGCTCGATGGAACTGAAAAAGTGGTGGGGACAATCATCTACAGTTGCACGCAACGACACTCCAATATCCAGCAATCACGCTAAAATCTCGTCCGATTCGTATTTCGATATGTGCTACGCCGTTAGGGGGATAGCCCTGCTGAATGGCCTGTCCACACAAGACTAGCGATATTGAAACTCGGTTTATCCCGACTCGTGATCGCCAAAATTTTTGGCTGAAACTAATCGATCAGTCTTTTTCTTCAATCAGCTGTTTATAATAGTTACTCTATTCTTCATATGCATTCTTCCAAAAATGATTCCAAGAGAGAAAAATCGGTTCATTTAGGCAATAGTAGGGGAAAGTGGGGGTCACAGACACCGTAACGATGGTGTGAGTTTTTGATGACTTAATGAGCTTGTTTCGTTCCTATTTTGGCTGTAGAGATACATCAGACATTTATCTACCACTGTGCAAGCAGCTATGTGTCTGTAATTATCATATTAAAATTTGCGGAAAGTTTAGAAAAAAGTAGCAAAAGTCCATTTCGCCCCACCCAATGGGGTAAATGGTCACCCCATGGAGAAAGATGGGCATGATGAACAAAGTGACCGAACCAGGCCTTGAAGATTTCCATCTGCATCCACCCACTAGGCGACTGTCGTCCGCCGCGGGGAAGGGCATTTTCTTACCTTTTTTGTCGAAGGATCAAAGGGGTTCATACCTTTTCTGAATTTGAATTAATGGCGGATGATAAAGTATCAAGGGCTGTCGTGGAACTGTGCATAGGTTGATCCAGGATCGCCGATCAGGGGCGGGGCACATTGCCGGAGGGCTCCATCCGGATCAGGGGCAGGCGCGCACCCAGGGGGCAGCGGGCCCGGGCCCCCAAACGCTTTGACTCCAAAGTGCCACCCCCATCCATGTGGGGCGCCGAATGCGCCCATCGAGGGGAAGGATGAGCCTTCACCTGGCTTAGAAGCAGTGCTACACTGACTGCCGCCCCTGCGCCCAGCATGCCGCCCCTACACTGACTTTGTTGCCCCTCTACCCAACACGTCGGCCCCTAAAAAAATACACTAGGTCTGTAGAGCAAAAAAACTGACCGCTCTCACACCCCCCCCCTTCAGGATGTGAAAATTGGCCGCCCTTTGGATGGACAAGTGCGCCCCCTGAGGCAAAATTCTGCTCCCTCCAACAGCCTGCTGCCCCCTCTCGGCAGCCACCCCCCCAAATAAAAACCCTGGGTGCGCGCCTGCCAGGGAGTGCCACTTTTGGAACGCAAATCCTATCAGGTGGGCGCCAAATCCTCTCGCAGGGCTAAGAGCGCCCCCCCCGCTCCGGAGGGGAGGGGTTGGAAGCGACACTTTAGGAGGCCCATCAATCTATCAGGGGGCATCGTGACCATTTCAGGGGGCGCTGGGGGTCGAGGGGTACACCTGCCCCTGGATGACCCCCAAATTTAATTATATGTTCTCCAGAATTTCGGACCCTGTGTCCCCCCTCCAAACCATCAGCCGAATCCGCCTCCGCTCAGGTGTATCGCTGGACCCCAAAACCCTTGATAAATTTATTTATTTAAGCTTATATTATATAGGATTAAATATGCTCTTGTGCGGGGTAACATGGACACCATGTCCATCTTGCCCCACACGTGGTGTCCGTCCTACCCCACTTTGCTCTTCCTAAACCAACTTGGACATGAATCGGACGCCATTGCAATTACACAGTAAGCGACTGCGGTGAACAAAATGTAACATCTTGAAGAATCATATTACGTAATACCAATAAAGTATTTATAAAAACATCCATGCAATGACCTTACGAATTCGATTGTAAAAAAGACACATTAGTTGCGGTTTTTACTATTATGAAAATGGTATAAAATCTAGAGGGCTTACCGGACCCAACGCTGCTCTGCCACCGACGCGCACTAAAAGGAAGCGTATTACACGCTTTTCCCGGTCGTGGCGGTGTCAGTTCGTTCCAAACAGGGGGTGTCCGTCTTACCCACGGTGTCCGTGACGTCCACTTTCCCCTTACGTCCAATTTCTTGCCAAAGTGTATTGTTTCATTTCACCTGAAAATGACCTGGACAGTGGCTTAATGCCTGTAACATGGTCCTCATTTTGATATACATTGTTCCGAATAAAGGAAAATCACGAAACGTGCTTTCATATTCTTTAGAGAATGACAGTCAATGACCTAAGCGGTCGTAGGAGCTTAGCAAGCGTCTCGCTGGGGGGTGCAAAATTCGCCCCTTTCCCCATTCCTTGTTTTTTCCAAATAGCGCTGAAAGGAAGAGACCCAGAACAACCCAACGTAGAGTGCCTTATTCCTAATCAACTTCACGAATTTGACCAGGTTTTTTAGGTCAAGTCATGGCAGGCCAATGAGCAATTCAATGTTAAGTGACCCGACCTTAAAACCCAAAATAACGAGTTTGAAGCATCACCCTAGGAACGTCTGCCAGCCGAACAATTCCAAACTTTCAAAATCTGATTAGGTCATTAGGGTCTAAAAACTATCTTTCTCAGAATCTTCATATTGTTGGCCTTAGATGGGGTAGATTTTTTGGTCATCTCATTATAACGTCATGGTGATAATGTAATCATTATACCGTCTATGGTGAAGAATAGAATGAACTCTTTTTCATTCAACATTGGATAGATCTACTTGAAAGTGCTTATACCATGTATTTTTTGCACGATCATGACTATAAAGTTGAATTCTTGAGATCTGACCACCCAAAGGTCATGTGAGGTCACATGAGCATACAGTGATAGCTGCCATTGAATTGCGATAAAACTTCCGTTTTTATTTAATTGTGCTTATAGTGTCACGGGGAATCGATTGATTTGCAGCATGACCATACCAGGTCACCATGTGATCCTGACCTAGATTGAGGTTAGGCCACAATTACCATTTGACCTAGCATGGGCACATTGTAATATATACATCTAAATTTACAATACATCTACTTACATCAATATGCATCTACGCTTACATCTACATCGTAAAATACATTATTCGATTTGCCACGATGGAAGAACTCCAATGATGTCTAAATATTTACTCTAACTCTGCTCAGTAAAAATATATAACGGAAAATCTATAACGCCCTGGTGTAAGCCTTGGGTACCGGCCTTGACCTGTGCTGGCCTCAATATTAACCTGATGTAAAAATATGTCGTATAATTTCTCTTCGTCTCATCAAGAGCTCTCGAACACCGTCCGTAATTTTGCTTTAGCTTTACCAGGAACTGAGATATGGTGGGGCGAAATACGCCCGCCCTCCTTATCAGGGCGCGTCATGCCAGGAATCGCAGTGGAGCGCGAGTTATGAGAGAAATTCGACTGCCTCTTTGATTCCAACGATACCTACATATACTGGTTTCAATGATAGGTTGCTGGAACCTGTTCACGGATCTTGAGCTTGCGAAATGGTTACTCGGTGCATCATTTCGACGTTTCAACAATGTATTCCATATTTACGTAAATGCCTTAGTAAAGATGACACCAATATCCTTTGTGCGGTCAGATAAAGGCATTTTGTGAAGCGGAGAGTTATCCGTTAAATCTGAACAAAGTATAGTCGTATGATGACAAACTTATTTTCATCGCATCGTCATATCTCCCCTAGTTCCACTATTACTTCCATAGGTACCATAGGCGGATCCAGGGGGGCAAGGGGGCACGTGCCCCCCCGATCGACCCCCGGCGCCCCCCTAAAAGGTCGATGGCGCCCCCCTGAAATGTCGCTTCCCACCCCCCACCCCAGGATACGAAAGTCGGCGCCCACCGATAGGATTTGGCGCCCACCTGATAGGTTTTGCCGGTCATAAGTGGCGCCCCCTGGTCCGGATGGCGCCCCCTGGTCCGGATGGCGCCCCCCCGGGAAGGTGCCCCCTCCGATCGGCAATCCTGGATCCGCCTATGATAGGTACATACGTTCAGGAGCGTAAGGGTATATCACATGGCGGATCAATTTAGTATTTGTTTAATAACATGCAGGTAAGTACCACACTTGCTGATCAAAAATTTTATTCAAATCAAATCAAATCAAAACTTTTTGAGCCGACTTAGTTCTGACTCATGGCTTAACACGCGCATTGACGGGGGCGGGTACCCGCCCCCCTCGGGTTTTTCAAAGATACCAGTAAAACGGCGGCGCGTAGCGCCGCCGTACTTGGCATACCTTTCCCTCATCCTTTTTACAACTTCTGTGAAAATTTCAAGGTTAGGTCATCTCAGGTCAGGTCACCAGCACAGGTCAAGTGACCTGACCTCAAAGTTTAAGATAACATAAGTCGGAGCAGGGTGAAATTACCCGATTGAAATTCATATTACATAATGAGCCCACCGAGTTCTCTAAAATATGTTCCGGTATTTTTTTATATCAATGACCTAAGGTCAGGTACGAGGCATGACCTCTCCATTGGAAATACATGGGAAAAATGGTTTTTTACTGTATAACTTAGTAACGGATAGTGATAGAGCGTTTATTTTAGCTGTATTAGACTCGCCTTGGCTTTGCGGTTCTAATGATGTGCATTTTATATAATTTGACTCTGACCTGACCTCAGGTCAGGTCAAATCCTTGATTTGACCTAGCAAGGTCAAATTATACATCATTCGATTCGGCTTGCTGCGAGGATTCATATCGTTTTATTCGTTTTACTCTATCTTTACTTCTTCAGATGTAATGGCCGAAAAACTTAATTTACTGTTATTCCTATTACATGTTTTGCCCTCTCGTGACCTTAAATGTGACCTGACAAAAAATGGTTCAAATATTTTCGATGGAGAAGTGGATGGCCTACCCAATACCGTTTACCGTTTTTCACTACCTACCGTGGTTCTCGAGATCTTAGGGGGGTGGGTACCCGCCCCCCTCGTCAAAGCGAAGATGGCTCAGACCCCCGTCAATGCGCGTGTTAATGGGTGACTGATTCTGTCTAAACTCAACACGTTAAGCCGGTGAGTTAACTCTGACTTATGTAAACCAAATCCAGAAGTGATTCGACTCAACCATGACTCAAGAAAGCCTGAGTCGACTCAGAGTATATTCTGGCTTTGAGTCGCGTCTCAACAAGTCATGGCCGATTTTTCTAACGAAGCGAAATTCAGATAATATATTTATTTGAAAATAGATACTAAGTGACCTGAACTTTTTATAAGAACCATTTCACCCAACAGAGCAATACTATGTGTTTTCCGAATAGGTGCATTACAAAAAGGTACTAGCTTAAATACCTACTTGTATTTGAGGAATAAGAAGGTCTTAATAGCGAAATGTTGTATTGCATTCAGGGATGATGGTAGGTAGGTGCATACCTGTTGAGGACTGCAGACCCGTTCATTTCAATCTTGTTCTCAATTCAGGACATTTTTCGGGATTCTCGTGATGTCACGTGACTATGATCGTTGAACTCTCTTTTGTATGTCACAGTATGAGTAAATAAATGCGCTGCTTACCAAGTGCCAGAAAAGGTCATGGGAAATGTTCTTCACCTGTAGGCAATGGCAGTGCTGGTCTTCTCATCCCATGTAGGCAGAGTTGTGCGTTTCAGAATTTTCTTGAGTCGACTCAACTCAACTCATGTGCTGAGAAAGGTCGACTCAACTCTGACTCAACTCATTGTCAAGAGTTCAGTGAGCCGACTCAACTCCGACTCCACTTACGACTCAACTCCGACTCAACTCACGACTCGACTCAACTCAAACTTCGACTCGGTGTCAAAAGATATAAATACATGATGAATAATATAAACAAATAATAATAACAAATGAATGAGCCAATAAACCACTCAATGACAAGCTGTACAGAAAGTCATACAGGAAACTGATCATTAATAGATGGAAGATTAATCAATTGAAAAACTAAAACTTCATTAATTATAGCCAGGAGCCATGGATATCTTTTTTATTCTTCTAGACTGTCACTGCCAGATAAAGCTGCCACACCATGTTACAATGATTTCTAAAAAAACTTGCATGTTTAACCAGGTACGTGGCATGGGAAGTACCTTAAATGGGCTAAGGTTACAACAACATTGGGAAATAATTGCACCTCCATACTATCAGAAAAGGTCGAAACTAAAAAACATGATCCAGACTGTATTTTCAGGAATGATAAGGGTATTGCTTTTTGTTTCTCTTAAAGAACGATGCTAGATAATTTTGCTAAATGAAACACTCCTATGCTATGAGCTGAAATAAAATCTAAGCTATAATTACTAGAGTAGGTACCTAGTTGCAATTGCAAATTCTAAGAACTACAACAAAACCTAGGACATACTATACAGTGGCGGTGCTTGAACATTATGACAGCTGAGGCACGATTGGCTTAGAGGCAAGGATGTCGCCCAGGCTTCTTACCGGATATTAAACAGGGGCGATTCCAGCAGGTCGGCTGGAGAAGGGGCAAGTTCAAGTCCATGAGCAAAAAATAATATTTATGTTTAAATGTTTACTATCATACAAATTGAAGAAGAATAAGATATAAAATATATGTCGGTGGATTGTGGAAACGTTTATGCAGCAGTATAAGAAGGTACATGGCAAAATTCAAGAAAGGATAGGTAGGTAGGTAAGTAAGCTGGGAAGGACAGGGTTCTCACGAGAGCTTCAAATTTGAAGGACAGCTTCCGCACTTCATTGCTTATGACGTCCAATGTCTCGCTGATTTCATCCGCCAGATTTTGTCCCATGACTCACGTTCTTCATAAGGGTTTCACAAATTAAATATCTCGCTAATAATTGCCAAACAACTGTCCCGCACTAGAGAAGGCTAGACATCCGCGAATACAAGAATGTCAATAAACGAATCCACCGTAATCAAGGTCCTAAGACGCGGCATCGCACGTGCTAGCTTCTAAGGCATGCCTGGATTGGTGATTTAACGACCCGGCACTCGCGTCCGAATGAATGAGGTATTAAAGGGAATGTGGCACCTTGGTCGAATCCTGGCGTTTAGTGTAATTAGGCGTACTTTTAGCCGACAATAATGAAACCACTCATGATGTTTCTGAAAAATGTACAATAGGCTCAATATTTTGATTTTTAAAATACTCCTCGAGGAAAAGAAATAAATATCTGTCTGTGGATGATGTCATGATCTCGCAACCACTACCATACTTGAAACGCTTCAAGGGCTTCAATTGGCTGATGCTCATCGTGACATCAGCATATGTCGTCACATCAACAGCCATGACAACTGTGGCCTGCTGCTAGGGTACATGAGGGGTACCTACATTGCAGGTAGGTTTTAGCTTTTTTCTACGGAAATCTCGAGTTCCGAGACAAATGATATATTGAGTACCGGGTTTTCCGACTTGCTTTACAACTTGGCTATCTTAGTTAAAATCACGTTATGAAGGTGCCACCTTCCCTTTAAAGATGTAAATCAAAAAGCACATGTTAGGTTTGCCACGATGTTAGGCAGATTCAGCGACATCACGAAGTGCCTAATATCACATTTTTTGACGGTAAGAGCTGCGAACGTGGATTCTCAGAGATCCAAATTATCTGCTCTTTGACCCAGTGATCTGAAAAAGGAATATTCTCTGTAATGGTGGCGCCTCTATGGCAGCGCCGCCACTCTAATATATCATATCAATATATGACATAGGGCAATAGAAATATAAATTTTATCACCGTGTTGCATTTAATACATTCATCATTTTTAAATCCAATACAATTTTCAGCTTGAAAGCCTCCAATACAGCACGTACCTATCACACTTCCAAATGGGAGCACAGTTTGATAGAAAATTGTCAATGTATACGGCTTTCCAAATAAAATACCGACGACGATCAGACAAAACCACTAGCAAGAATTAATTTGTCTGATTCGCGCAACAATGGTATTTCAATATTTTGTCAAATCAGGGTTCAAACTTTTCTATGCTAACAGAAGATCTGCTTTTAATAGGCAAAATTAAAGGAGCAGCTGCAGACGGCGCATTTAAAACAAAAGAAACAATATCATATTTAGTTTAGAAATATTCACATCACTTTATGAATTATCACGTGACTCCTAAAATGTTTTCCCTGAAGCTACTTTAGCTTGAGCCTATCCTTGACTAAATTTGTTCTTCAAAGACAGCAATGGCGCACCTTTGCCTGCTAGGCCCATTCTTTTATTGGAGTGGTGGAACGTTTGAGTGACTCCATTAACCGTGAGTGGTGATTGAAAAGAAGTAATACTGGATATTGATCATGATGAGTTTCTGAGATATTTAAAATGCATTTTGCAGTCCGTTCCACCTCTTAAAATGCTTATGACAAGGCCAGAGATAGGAGCCTGTTTCATTTTTCGGGTACATGTATTAATTGTGTCTAGGGATTTCTTCAGATCGGATGGGCCTTTAAGATAAGCAATTGAACCGTATAATTAATTTGATATATTGAAACAAATTAAAACTTTGATTGAAACAATTGAAACACTGGAGAAACATTTATTCAAGGCAGGCGAAGGGAGGTTTGCAAAAGGTAGGCAAATTCAAACTTATTCAACATATTTACATGAGGAGTAAACTTTTTCCGTCAACTCATTCGACTCACTGCCTTCACAACTCAACTCAACTCATTGACGTGGTGTGAACCGACTCAACTCAATTCACCTGTCTAATTTTTTCGACTCAACTCAACTCAAAGTAGAACGAGTCAGAATTTGAGTTAAACTCCGACTCCGACTCATGAGTCGCACAACTCTGCATGTAGGTAGGTATTATTTGTCATTCCGCACTAGCTCACCGAGCCTAGTGGGAATATGGGAAGCATAACTTATCTTTAATCATATCATAATAATATAAAGTACTTCAAAACAGTGACGGATAAAAGGGAGCTAGGAGCGCTCAAGCCCCTCCCCCTCCCGAAATTTGAGAATGACTATAGTAACGGCATAGCCGAAGGCTGTTCCGAGGTTATGGCGGGGAGGCTCGAGCCCCCTAGCCTCCACTCCCTACCCCCAAAGAAAGTCCTGCATCTGCCACTGCTCCAAAAAATACTGAGTTCAAAAAAATAACGAGCAAATCACATATAGACAGCAAAAAAACAACAAACAAACACAAGCCTCGAAGAGGAAGCAGGTATTATTTCAGTTTCCCTTCAAAATAGTTTGGTTCCATTTGAGTTAAGGTGTCCCAAAAATCAAAATGTTAAGTCGACTCAGCTCTGATTCACGGCTTGAAGACTGACTCTGATTCTGACTCAACTCATCTGTCGGAGAAATTGAGTCGACTCTGACTCAATCAAATCCCGAAGTGAGTCGACTTTGACTCTGACTTGCTACTGAACATGTCTGATAGGCAATCAGTGTACTGGTCGCCAAGAGGTTTTTTTACCGCGCTAGTTCTTTCGTCTATTCGTATTCTTTGCTATCTTCACTTAAAAAAAACGATAGCTGCAATGTTTTATTTGCATGCATTTGCAATCACATCTTTAAGACAGGGTGAAAAAAATTGGGGGTGATATTCTCTGACATCCCTTAGTACATCTCACGAGAAGTTGTACAGAAGATTTCGGGAAAACGTAGAACATCTAAAGGTTTTAATTGTGTCGGGTTTGTAACATTAGTAAAATAAATATTTCTCACACATCGTTTCCGACTAAAAACAAGCTGTGCAGGAGGTGATTCGCCGCGATGAAATGGAATGCCACAAAACGTCGACAATTACAATCAGTTCGAGTCACACCCGGCCAATTTGCATAGGCATGAGGGTTCCCAGTTCTATCCATATATAAACCGTAATAAAATACACTATCGATTCACGTAACGTACTCCAGCATACACTCGACCCTCTCCACCCCACCAGCCGTGGCGACAAGTGATTATTGCTACTCAGCTTTGTGGGTGGACGTTTGACGCGATAACCGCACCTGCTTCAGCAGTGGTAGTACGTGACAATCTCTATCCACAGACACGGCAAACGTGCTCACACAAGCTTGGCGTGATGTTCTCTCGCATCACGCTCATCTACTCCATAACACCAACATCTCTCCACAGCACCGGCCCACGCCAAAGTCATTTCTGTGGCCGGGAGAACTTGATGGGCGCGTTGCAGGACCGTACGAGGCGCGAGCCCATGTCCATGGCGGGCCTGAAGTTGTCGTTAATGGTGCCATCGTCGTCGTCGCTGTCCTCACCCTTGTCGGTAGCGGTGGAGTGACGCATCAAGTGGCGGAACTCACCAAGCTGCCGAGGTCACCTCAGGTCAGAGAGACGTTTTATTATGAGTTTTCGAGTGATGACCACATAAAGTCACGGAGAGTGGCAGAGAATAAGTTAGTGGTAGTTTCGTTCCAATAGAGACCAAAGTTTGCCACTGCATGGGCTCGAGCTTGCTAATTTTCCACGGCAATTAGTTATAGGGAATGGATCACCTTGTTAAAATTACATAAAGGATTTTATCGGCAAGTTAAATCTGGCATCCTGGAAACCGCATTTTGTTTCCATCTGCAATCACTCAGAACAAAAATATAGCCGTTTCAATGTAGCGTCTTATCAAAACAGAGTGTCACTCACTTGAGGGTTGACCTTAGCATCACGTGTAGCTACGAGACTAGCCGCGAAGGTGCCACTCACAGCATGTCAACGTTGCGACAGCGTTGCCATTGTGAAAATTGGTTACGTGACATGCGTGGCAGTCACACAGGATTTATACCAATCAAATTGTTGTACCTACCCAGATGGAAACCGATTTCCTGGAAGATTGAATTACAGCCAAAAGGACCCTTTTTTAACTTTAAAGTGAGTGGAAATTTATAACAAAGAGCTTGGGGTGAAATGAAATATGTCGGTAGCATTTTCTGACACACTACAAACATGTTATCCCATTTCAAAACCCAGAATAAAGGGGGGACACTCCCTTCAAAACCGCTTCTAATGCACCCCCCATGTGTGAATGCAGAAGCGAATCTAGGGTCGGTGGACATTCTGCGTAGCGGGAGGAGTTGCCAAGTTTATGTGTAGTGATTTTGTTTCAGATCGCTAAAGGCCACAAAACACTACTTGATGAACGGCAGTTTTTGGAGCTAATTTTGCATCGAATGTCAAGATTTGTATCATGTCGCAGAACATGACGTATTAAAGACACAGCGTGCTCATAAGAATAATGTTTGAGTATTGACGGCCAGCTGTTGCCGAAGTTATACAGCGTTGACGTCTCCACCCTGTTGAGAGGGTTTCAGGGGAGAATATTGCACTTATTCAGAGAACACGCAGGGACTTAAACCAGAACCCTTCGCTCAAAATATAGACTATTAATCTATTGAGCCATGCAACCCCTGAGCCCCTTTCGTTCGCTGGATGGCCGAGGTTTCCTGATGTCACTGGCGAATCCAGGGGGGCAGAAGAGGCATTTCCGCCAAACTCACAGATTTTCGCGGATTGTCTTTAGAGAAACATGTGGTTTTCACGATGTCAGAACCCCTTGCCCCCTCCCTCAAACCATTGGCCTGGACCCGTGTCTGCCTGATGTTTTGACGTCTCCTTTTTAACCCACAAGACCGTTACAAGCGGCTGGTTCACTCTTTGCCGTGCTTTTTACGTGTGGAAAGTAAAGGCTCGTTTTTCTATTCTTTTCTTTTTCTGCTTGTTTTGTCTTAGCTTCAACGACGGTCAGTACAAGTGAGAGGTAGGAAGCAGTAATCTTAATTCATATAGTTATATTTTAAAACCGCACAATTTGCTGTCCGCTCTGATGAGAGCTAGAGATCCAGATACAACAAGGGTGTTTGTATCTGCTTATACACGGTTTCTCTGGGGTCACTTAAGTCCGCGATATCATAGCGTCGGAAAAGGGGTGGTCAGTGGGCCTGGCCCCCCACTTTTTGGACAAAAATGTCCTGATCTCAGTCAAAATGGGAGAGAACTGGACATTTTTATAGACAGCCGCTGCAGAAGGCAACGAGAAGCCCAAATTCGAAAAGTTTTTGGTCCTGACGTAGAAAGTTTGCTGTCAGCATCAGGTTAAAGTTTGGTTGGCCCAGTCACTTTTTTACCGGTGGTGAGGCTTATGCTCGATAGCAACTGCCAGCGTCTCTCCAGAAAATGCCGGGCGAACTTCTGGGGAAGCTCTGACCTTGACCCCAAAGGTGAAAGATTCATGAATCCAGGTTAATGCTCCAAGGCCGCTTTGGTCTACGCACACTGGCGGAAACGAATGGTTTGGGTGGCTTGGCACCGGGCATTGTGAGGTGAGGAATGCGATGCCATCGCATCCAAAAATGATTTAGCTGCCCAATTGGGAATGGAATTCTCCAAGAATGCATGCGTCCCGGGACTTGGATGATGTAGCTGACATGACGAAGGTTGTCGTGTTGGAACCAGCGGACAAGGAACATGACTAATATGGTACACTCATAACCGTTGGCAAAAAGGTGAAGGAATGCGGACAAGTAAATCCAGTAAAGATTAGATAGGCATTTTCAGACAGGAGTGCGGACAGGTAAGTCCGTTAAAATTCAGAAAGGTATTTTCAGACAGGAACCAGCCGTTTGTCTATAAAAGTGACTAAAACAAAAAAATAATCGCGAGTCATCAGTGGCTCCTGAACCTGACGGCGCTAACAGTTCTCATCTGAAATCTGTCAACTATTTAACAATTTTCGGTAAGGAACCGTGAATAGTTTTCTCCTCCGTAGTTCGGTGAGGCGGCATGCACTACCGCACTTTACACGGCCCAAAGACGTCGCGGCGGACCGCCCGGCCAGCGTGCCTGTGTCTGACCTTGTCAATGACGCGTGAAGGTCAGGGCGTGCGCGGGTCAGCGCGAGCGTACGTAATGTGCTTACGGAGCCACAGCCTGCCTGCTTTGCAGCTATCCCGCCGGCGGCGCAGAACAGGTAGGAGATATTTAGGGCGTTTAATTCACTTCAAAATAATGGATCATTCGACATATGTCAATTGTTATCGTTGGGTTTCCTTTCTCCTCCACTACAAATCCGATTAGACAACGCTTCAGTGTCTTGGCGGCCCGTGACGTCACTACATGAGACCAGCCGAGCCCGCCACGAAGCTACCGAGGAGGCAAGTGTAAGAACTGGCCGGAGAGAGAAGGCGAGACGGCGGGGGCGCGGTAGTGGAGTGGTCAGCGTTCCATTCAGCCGACCCGGGTTCAAGGTCCGGCGGCTTCCCTGAATAAGTAGCAAGCTGGCTCCCGAGAAACCCTTCCAACAGGAAAAGGGGTTTCCAACGCTGTATTACCCTGAAAGTTGGTGTGGCCACTGAACAAAATTTTTGGAATTGATTTCAGTTGCATTGACCCTGAATCCGGTGAAAATAGGTTTCATTGTTCCAACTTTTAGTGACATCCAAGTGAATACGGCGAAAGCAGATTTCGTCGCTTCAATGTTTAGTGATATCCAAGTGAAGCCGGGGAAAATAAGTTTCATCGTTTAAATTTTTAGTTTTAGGCAGCCACGAGAAATTTGCGGACAGTGGCCAAAGTGTACCTAAAAACGTCATTGGGTATTAGCCTCCCGGTTCTGGAGCATCAGGAAACACAGAAACGCATCCACGCGTCTCAGCTTTTTTATGAGACACCCACTCGGTCAGCACGAAGAACTCACCTCTGGAGTGGGCGTCAAATGACATAGGCTTCGGACACACCCTAAAACCCCTGATACCATTTAAGCATTTCAAAAATTTCTCATATTTTTTGGTGCTGTCGTGCTTCCTTTTATAGCGACTGTCGGAGGAATTCTTGTCAGATTTTGTTGTGTCTGAATGGAGCTTAGTAATGGTGACAGCTCACCTCCGGTCTAGGACCGGCATTTCCTCCCCAGCTCGGTGCCGCACCGCTGCCAACGGCTGGAATGGGCAGCAGGTGGACTGGAACGGCTGAGATCTCGGTACTGCCTCCCACCCCTGCCCCGCTCCTACCCCAGCCTGCTACCTCACCTGTGCTCGGTACCTCCCACCCCTGCACGGCTCCCTCCCCAGCGTGCTACCTCAGCTGTGCCTCAGAGATCTCGGTACCGCCTCCCACCTCTGCCCCACTCCTGCCCCAGCCTGCTATCTCACCTTTGCTTCAGAGATCTCGGCACTGCCTCCCACCCCTGCCCCGCTCCTACCCCAGCCTGCTACCTCACCTGTGCTCGGTACCTCCCACCCCTACCCCGCTCCTACCCCAGCGTGCTACCTCACCTGCGCCTCGGAGATCTCGGTAGGCTGGGCCAGCACGATCCAGGTGACGCTCTCGTAGAGAGGAGGGGTGGTGAGGGAGCCCTCGTACGTCCAGTACCGGGCGGTGCTGGCTGTGAAGGACGCAGGTAACCAACAGTTAATAGTGTTTACAGTCACCGCGGTAGCAAGCACACGGAGAATTGCGATCAGAAAGGGGCTGATGGCTCATATGTAGGTTAGGTGGTATGGAGTGGCATACGCATCGGAAAAGGGGGGCCAGGGGGGGCCTGGTCCCCCCACTTTTTGGCCAAAAATTTCCTGATCTCAGTCAAAATGAGAGACAACCGGACATTCTTATATCCAGCCGCTGCGGAATGCAGCGAGGAGCCCAAATTCGAACAGTTTTTGGTCCTAATGTTGAAAGTTTTTTGTCAGCATCAGGTTGAAGTTTGGCTGGCCCCCCACTTTTTGCCGGTGGCGACACTTATGTGGAGTGGAATGGAAGTTAGGTGGTATGGAATCCCACACCGCGATACCCGTGAGATCACCTGAAACAGGAAGAGAAATGAGTGGCATTCACGGTCAGCAAGTGCTGAACTACAGACCACCGAGCTGAAAAGGTGCAGTTCCCCGACAGCGGCCTGTTGATGATGGCCACAATGCGCTGTCTCGGCTACCCTAGCACTTGCTCTGACTACCAGCCTTCTAAAAGTGTGCCGACAATGGTATTTTGAAATGCTCGTAATGACTGTTGAACGTCACACGTTCGAATGTAGATGCGATCCTTTCCTCTGTCTTTACTAATGACTGTATGAGTGATTTGTTTGACGTTGGCTTCAGCTTTTGGCGTCGGCAAACAAACAGTGAGGGAAGGATTCACAAAACATGACAGAAAAAGAATAAATATTATGGACCCACGATGAACTCACACAAACACTTCTTCTGAAATTAACCGTGTAGATGCGCTGAAAGGAATGGTGCGTGACATTATCGTTCCTCTGCAAGGTAGTCGTGGAATTAACAGTTTGACCCCATTTAACAGCTGATTTTTACTCCCATAAAATCAGCACCCTCCTAAATGAGTGGAGCTCCATAAATGGCAACTTGTTAAATGGCTTCAAAGTTGACCAGAAACTCGCTTAATCATTCCATATATGGAAACATCACACAAGTAAGGAGCTGTTTATAATTAACGCCATTTGTTTAGGAGTCTCCAAGCCCCCTTCCTCTCCCCACGTTATTGCGTCTTTTTTGGGCGCACACTCCTACCAGTCATGGCGTCACTTTTGGGCCCCTGTCACAATAATGTGTGTGTATATATATATATATAGTTCTTTTACGACTATATATAATCGTAGATGGTCCTCCTCTGGCCACCCGCAAGGCTTGTAATCTGCATAAGGGGAACGACAGGACAGGGGATCTCCAAGGTAGCGTATGCAAATGCGACCTGTCCCGTGACAAGAGGCCGGTTTTCCGGTCTGCGTGACGCAACACTCGCACGCACACGCACATCCATTGACTCGCAAAAGCACCGACACAATCTCATAAATAAGTCCGGATATCAATCCCGGCCAAGGTCAGCTGAGTCCTCATAAGCAGTCTCCTGATCTTATTTGTCGTATCGGAGCGAAGTAGGCCGGAGCGGCTCAATGCGATACACTCAGCGCGTCGCCGCCGCTGGTTTCGTGCGGTTTTCACCTCGGCGGTGGCGTGTCATGTGGTGAATCAGGGCGTGATAGGATTGTGCCGTAAAACATGAAAAGAGGAAACCCTGCTCCGATCCATTGGAGCAAGTGACGGAACGTTATTAGTTGGCCGTCTCACGTATGCTATACTTTGTTACCCTCCAGAATGGTGGTGCCAATAATGTAGTGTCGAGTCACGCGCAGAGACGAGTGTGGTTGATAACGCTCGTCCGCGGAAGTTTGAGGCAGGGGCACTGCGTCGGAAAGGGAGGGGGCAGGGGGACCTGCCCCCCACTTTTTTAGAAAAAAATTCCTGATCTCAGTCAAAATGAAAGAAACTCGGACATTTTTATAACCACCCGCTGCGGAAGGCAACGAGGAAACCAAATTTCAACAGTTTTTGGTCACAACGTGGAAGGGTTTTGGTCAGCATCCGGTTGAAGTTTGGCTGGCCCCCTCACTTTTTTGTCGGTGGCGACGATTATAAGCAGGGATACTGCGTCACGATGGGGAGGGGCACCTTGTCATATCTGAGCCATCAGCCACCACCGCGGAGGTCGAGGGGTGCCCGGAGGTCCCCTGGACAGGCACCAACGCCGAAACGACGCAGAAAAACTGGCTTGGGAATCGAAAGTCATCGCTTTGGCGTGATATTTGATACTCTAGAACGATTTTGATTTAGTAACGATTTTTACGCGAGTTCGACATGACTTACCAAGTAACAGCGCCAATGTTATACTGATCCACAGCTGCTTACACAGACTGGAATATAAGTTTATCACAAACATGTATTATTCTGTGTGGAAGCTAATATTCTAAACAGAACAGTCCCCTCTTCACTCTCACAGTCTCGTGAGTCAGTCTTGGAACAGAGGGCGATATTAATTTCAATTTTATGATAACCTCGATTACTACAATCTGGGCCGCATTACAAACTTGAGTAGATGCAGAGGCAATGAAAATATAATTCCCAGATCAGCGTCCAGAACAGTCCCCACTCCTCAGTCTCACAGGCTCGTGAGTCAGTCTTGGAACAGCCTAAGGTGAACACTGCGCGACTGTGGGAGCCGTAATCTCGCGTTCTTCCGTTCTCCATCTACCGGAATTTCCGGGCTCGGCGCCCATCCCAGGCAGCGCCGTATCGCCCCCGCTCCGGTACTGCGGTGCGTTGGATAAAACTAGGACGCCGAGCCCGACACCAGAGCGGGGGTAAAACAAGCAAATGCGCTTGAGTTTTCTGAATACATCGAGCTCAACATGGACAACTCCAAAACACTTGAACGTTAATTGAACATTCTTGAAACCAAAGTTCCGGGGCGGTGAGCAAGGGAAGTGGAAATATTAGACGTGACTCGATAAAACTAAGACCAATACATTAAACTTAGGTAGGTACTGGCAGTTAAAGGTTATGAAGACGGGTGATACATATCTTCGAAAATGGTTATTTGTGTACAGTGTTAAAAGTCACAGTGCATACAAAAGTCGTAACAAGTTTAAGTCGTGTATCGGGTAGTACCTATAGAAGAAAAATCGACGTGTCAGAAACAGTGGGTGGCGGGTTCAAACCTCACGGTGCGGCACGGGGTATCCCCTCTCACGTTGTTTCCGGGTATACAAGTGTGTGACGTCACAAGAACTCAGCCGGGAGCCGTGTCATAAACTCCACACTCTGTCGCTGAGGACATCACGTTCGGGGATAGAAACGGAAACGACCACGTTCCGTAAGCAACAGAGTCGGAAGTGAAGTGGAGGCACGTCAAGAGATGTCTCCCGCAGTGGCAGTTGCAGGAAAGCAACGGGAGTCGGGTGGCACACACTCTTACCGGTTGCTGACTTGGTGGGCCTGTGTCCTGGTTTAACACCCAGAGAATCTGCGCCAATGGATTACGTCACATTGCTATCAAATTTGGAGACGTTGAATCTGGAAGCACTTTCACCTTGCTTGGTGTAACCTGAGTTTCGTTTTCACCATTGTTGTGGACCATGTCAGAAGCATAGGCGTTAGCTGTTCATGTGGGGAGTTCGAGAGGGCTACACATTCTCCAATGTTAAGGCAAAACTTTGATGTACATTGGAATAGGAGCTGTTGGACAAAAATACTGAAATGTGGTATAAAATTATGTTACGGCCATGAGTGTATTCTTTAGCTACTCTTTTGTAGCTTTTATCTCGTACTTGTTGATACTTTGATTACTGATGCTTTGATAACTGCTTTGATTACTGGTATTTAATGTTTTGATTGGTCTTTGCTCTTTGATAACTCTATTGAAACTATTTTTAATATAAGCAGAAATTTTACAAACCGAAGCAGGAACCCCCATAAAACAACGGGTGAATTTTCACTGACCAGGCATAAATTCATCGGGATCAGTCGGCGCAATCTCCGTTTTGTTCCCGGCAAACTTGATCTTCTTCAAGGAGTTCGTCACCTTCAACAGCTCTTTGTTCTCCTTGCCCACCTGCAGGGAGACGAACAATGTTAGGGTAGGTTGCACCCACAGCAAGGTGGCATCTGTAAATACATTATACAGTAGCGAGTGTTTCGTTTAACCTCCCGACATGTTGCGCGATGGAACTGTCCGATACGTCAGCCCGGATAAAGGCCTGAATTAATTGTTCAGTCAATCAATAAATGGCAAGTAACAGACACCCAAAAACCGATTTAAAAATACCGGTGATCAAAGCTGACACCATGTGAAGAGTGGGTGGTTTGGCGCCGAGTGTGTTTCAAACAACCTCAGAACAAAGTAGAAATCCGGAAGGCGTCGACCAGTCATGTCAAAACAATACGGTGAATTTACTACGGCCTCACGGGCCAGCTACGCCGCGTCTTCGTTCTTGATAACCCGACTTGGCAATTTCTGAGAAGCCTGGCATTAGCTCCCCAGCACCGCCAATCTTTAACCGACTCTAGCCAAGAGAAGGCGTAGCTGTCATATGCCATACTGCTCTGACTGGGCACATCCAACGACTCCAATTAGCTTTCAAACGCTGCCAATGGCGACTTCCCGGCCGCAAGGTCATTAATGAATTGGACCGGTTCGTATTCGCTCCGGGCTGCTCAACTGCCTACCGGGGATGCGAGGTGGTCAATAAAGGCGGCGTGGCATTGCTGATGCAGCATGCCGGTCCAATGCCTGGCAACCCAGCAACGTGATCAGAATACCACTCAGAAGGGGAGGAGAGGGAGGGGAACGGAATTTAGAGGAACATAAAACGACTGAGAGTGGAGACTGAGGCACAAAGGAGAGGAGAAGGTCCTGCTGGACATTGTGAGAACCGAAGACCCGAAAGAAATCATGAGCATTTGCAGTAATTGGGGACAGAGGCAGCACTAGCCTACATGCAGGTTAAGATTGTCGAGCAGCATGCTGTTTGCCTTAGACCTACAATGTGTCATTGTTACACATAAGGTCAGACTGTAAGCGAAGGAATTGAGACTGTGAGAAAAGAATGAGAGAGTGAGAGAGAGAGAGAGCAAGAGAGAGAGAATGCGAGGGAATGGAATGGGTCTGGAAATGAAATACATTTCTGATGTATTTTCGTACTAATACGGAACGTTGGAAAAGTACCAGCGATCAATGCTGCAATGTTCGTTGTAGCCGACACGTAGACGATAAGGCAGCCAAGCACAGTCTAATATTTCGCCAGACCAATTTCAGATATTTGCAGAGATGACGCTATTGTATATGAATCGTCAGGTGTCGTTGTTCTGAAGGAATGAAAGTAAGCAGAGAATCGACACCCCCTTGGAATAATTGATTTTGCCTGTATCTATAAGTCTACAAGCTTCCGAGTAAACATTATGGAGAGCTCACCGCACGGCGAGCTTTTCCGCTGCGCATTTTCACCTGAATAGCCAACCACATTTATCTATCGGACTCGGTTTGGAAGAAAAAATTACCTATATGTACGGTGATGTAGGGTAAAGCGCTGGAGTTAATTCAGGTTTCATGCTATAAGTTGAAAGGCTTAAGAGATAACCGCAACAAACCCGACATGTTCCTGCATCTATAGATGGAATAACAACTGTTAATCCACACGCAGGGACTATTCCGAAATGCCTCCCATTGTCTTCCGTGGTTCACCGTGAAAAATTCCCGAAATGCATCGCTGAGGTTCAACACCACGATAAACACGTGTTTGTTGTAGACTCGCCTGCACTATCCCGGCGTCCCACTGCTTCATATAGGTGGTGTCAAGTCTCGCCATTTCCAAACCGATTATCGCTCTGATTCCGATTAATACGGTGTTTCACTGTGCGATAATTTTCCGATGGATCCGAGAATTGATCAATCTAAAAACCTACATATCTTATTTGAATAATTATAATTTTCAGAAGAATGTCTTCGAATAGAAAATTGAAATTATTAATTATATTTAGATAATAATTATATTTTCTTAGATAATAATTATAATCAATACAGCACCATTTACGACGAAGATGCACATTTGTCAATATGATTAGCAAGAATATGTTGAACAAATGTTTCACCAGGCGTTAAAAAAACTGATCAAATTCATATGCAGTATTCCAAGTACAAGCCCAAATCTAGAATAGTGTCCGAAACATGTCCGGAAATGCAGCGCCTGTCCGACCGATTTCCTAATCAGATACGGACTTTTCTCAGCTTCTGATCAAACTGGTCACCCGACTGACACCTCTAACTCAGATGTCGTGTCTCGTGACCCTGTCAGGACACGACATCTGAATTTGGCTCAGCATCTAATCCATTTTTAGTCGGATACAACCGAAACCATAGAAACTCACAATGCACCATTACAAACTGCACGTAAATATGTAATGAGTGTTGTGATCGTTGATCTTGCTGCCCCTCCCCAGTTGCGCTCCATGATAAGTAATGACGCGACTGCCGGTGGCCGGCCGGCTGTTTGCTCGCACTGTTTGGGCAGCGGTGAGTGCACACTGTCCGCCCACCTCTTCAGATAGCCGAGCGTCACGTGAGTGCCACACAAGGCGCCCGGCGCGACACCTAGCGGAACTGATCACACGCGCGGTGCAACGGACGTCAATAGTGCATTGAAGGTGGAAAGTCAGAGCTTACATGATGTGATCCTGCACGATTTTCAAGTCTGTAACAAGCAGTTACTCAGCAATTGGAAAGGCATGAGATATTTACGGAACTTCTCGTTGAACTACTTAATCTGTACAAGCCTCCGCAGACGAAAACAGCTCTAATCATATTGAGTTTCAAAGTTGAGCTATTCAAATATATGCAATATAAGCCAATTCGACACCAAACAGAAGCTCTCATTACCTTTACATTACCTTTACCATACTAGCTGGAATAGGAGAGGTAAAAAGTGCCTCTCACACTTTTTTTTACAAAATCCGGATTTCAGTCGAATCACGAAGAAATCGGAAATTTGTGTAGCCAGCCAGAGCGGAAGGCAACAGCGAGCCCAAATGCGACTAGTTTTGGGCTCATGAGGAAAACGCTTTTGTCAGCAGCAGGCTTGAAGATTGACTGGCCTCCTCACTTTGTGTCGATGATGACGCCTATGAAACACGCTTAGTGATATGTCTGCCCCAAAGTGAAATACAGCCCATAAACATTTCCGCGGCACGCTGCACTCGATCTATCACAGCTACGATCTCCCCTCATGTCTGCGGGGAAATCTGCTGTGTGGACAACTAACAACAACAACTGACCTTGACGAACAGTCCGATGACAGCCAGGCCGTCCGGCTTGTCGGCTGCTGCCCCGAAGGTGCCGTACTTCTTATTGTAGTGCACCAGATGAATCTGCAACACATGTCTGACGTCAGGGTGAGGTTCTGATGTCGGGCATCACGTCAGCACCAAACGTAGGCCCTGGCAGGCCAGATAAATGAGCTGAGTAGGAACAACGGACACTGATAACTGAATAATGAATACTTCAACTTTATCGGGAGACGACTTCATCGGTGAATGTTTGTCCCGGGATACATGTATAAATATCGCTAATCTGGAATCCTTTTCATGAGCACGCCACATAAAAAGGTGGGTCAATTATTTTCGCTTATGCGGCAGATAAGCTGGTTGTGAACATCTCCAATACCTGGCACACGCTCCGGCCTTCCACCACTCCTTCTGACGCCTCCTCTCATGCAAGTCAATGACCCGACTCTTACGAGCGCCGACCAGAAACGAAGCGCAATTGCGGCCCACAGATATGCAAATGGCGGCTTCATGTAGCAGCACCGTCGGCCTGTTGTGGGAAAAGAGGTTCATTTCCAGCGACGAGTAGAGACAACGTGAACATAGTGGACTACCTCCGTACAGAATGTCAAAGAACAGGGAGCAGTGGGCTGGTCCAGGATGTCCCCCTAATTTCGGGACTGGAACCGGCGGTGCTGGAACACACGCCTGATTGCAGATGGTTGTGACCATAGAGATCTTCTATAACAGATGGTTGTGACCGATCATTATTTTACAGCACAGGGACCAAATGCGCGCCGAGGAGGTGGCGAGAAGAGACTTAAGGTATCTTCCTTCGAAAAGGCTTGGAAAATTAACAATATTCAGTCTATATCGTAAAACATCCACTTACACTGAAACCAGCGGCGGGAAGTGTTTACCAAGAGCTTTATACCCAAAAAAGTTTTAAAAAGTGGCAGCCGCTTTACTTTTGAAGCGTACTACATTTGTCACAACCCATAACCCCTCGCACGGTTGAACATCATAATCTAGACTTGCTTTATAAACAGCGACAGAACTAAATAATTTATACTTACCAGCAAAAAAAATACTGTATTGGACGCAATTGATTTAACAATAACAATGAATTGGAAATAACTCTAGTTTTGAACAAATTGGCCAGTTTGTACAAATATTTTCCTCGTTTATGTTTATCCATACCTAACTATAACTCCAGGTTTCAACAGAGGATTAATTTCACATGGCTTCTGACTGTCGCACACGGCAGAGGTAGGTATATGGCAAAGACACGGCTGCCATATGGCAGCTATGTCGGTGCCTGGGCGGTGTTCAGATCTGGCATCCGCCCGCAGACGCGGCAGTAATTAATGTCTGTCGGTCCATCGCTGACCCTGCTGCTCTCTGTTCCGATGCTCTTCCAAGAGGTCACGGCTTTATGTTGAAAGATAGGAGCAGCCGCGAGCACACAGTGGGGTGGATTCAACGGCCTCAGATCAAACAGCTGATGTGCTGGTGTCCGTCTAACTCTCGAAACTGTGTTTGGCATGGTATCCCTTTTCAGCAAGAAGAAAGCTGACTGAAGGGAAGTGATTCTTCCTTCTGTTGAACGCAGGCATGAAAGTGAAACCTTACAAGTAGTACGTCTATGCATGTTTTCTATTGTTCAAAATGGCCGTGATTCAAAGAATAAATATATTTAAGTGTTAAATGTTAATGTTAAATGAAATATTAAAGTTTCCTGTCTGCCCCCTCATACTGCTGCCAAGTTGCGTCATTCTGCCTGATGATGACTTCAGCAAAGGTTGAAGAGCGAATTGTCGCAGGGTCAGTGACCCGAGCTCTCACTTATCACAGGACCAGTCCCCCCTGCTGTTTGGCTGAGGTCCCTTGGCACCACAATAAAAGTCAACAAGTTATGTCATTTCATCAAGGCCAAAGCCAACATAGTCCAAGGCATCAAAGAACAGCGATGACTGAAAACAATGTACCCGAAAACTAGCATCGCCCCTAGCAACCATGGCAGGTGAGGCAGCTCTCGCTGCAGACACGTGAAATATGCACCCCGGACTAAGTTTCGCATAATCGTGACAGGAATCACCCAGAAAGGTAACAGCCTTCGACAGCTCTGACATTGATGAAATGCAAACGCACGATGCCCATCTCCGTTGCATTCTAATATTTTGCATTTGAGATTGTAGCTGAATAATGCGCCGCTGAAAATGGAAACATGTGTAGCAGAAGCCATCGCTCAACCCTGCTCATCAATACCAATATCTAGGCCAGATATGGCGACCAATCACAGACTGTTGGTCATTGTGCGACTGCTGATTCACGTACAATGCTGAAGGTCACCGCAGTACACCTTTTAAAGGATTTGTTTACTCAGCTTAGGTATGTATACTTTTTGTACATATGTTTTCCTAGATTGTCTGCTATCTGGATAAATGTCAATAATTGGCACATAAATTTGTAAGTATTGGGACGCAACATTTGCTGCTATGAGCAAAGATAATGAAATTTGCATTTTTCCTATTCTAAAATGTTGGTCCAGGGTTTATCATTCACGAATAAAGCTGTATTCAAACGCCAAATTACCCCTAGTCTGTTATCTATATGATACCTGGATGTACGCAATTACCGGACATATGGCGAGGAGCTTTCACTTTCTGTCACACTAAGATTACGAAGGAAGGCCCGATGATGCCCAAATTCAGACAGGATGTAAAGACCCAAAATGTCCTAATCAGCGCGGGGAATAATACCCAACACCCAACTTCGCACGGAAAATTGCCGATACTTTGTTATACGGTAAATACCGCATCAACTATTATGGTCCAAAAGTTTCCTGAATAAAACTGTAGATCAGAACAGTTTACTACCTACACGAACCCAGCAGCAAGGCTTCCATCTAGCAGTATTTTCCCCTTCATCTCAGTTGCATCGCCTCCACCCAAAACGGTGGAGGCTCGAAATACTGCGTAGGGAGAAGATGCACTGTCATTAGCCCACTGCGGACTACTGGGTGTCCATTAGTGAACCCAGACAGGTGGCACCACTCTGACCGTGAGACTGGCGGTGACCTTCTGCGTCACCAGAGGTGAGTTCGGACGGGACACTCGGACGGTGTCCCGAAAGATTGCGCCCAAGCTCAACGCAGAAGGACGCCGTGTCTTCCCAGTATTGACAATCGTATTCAGGAAACGTTGCTCACAATTTTCCGGATAATTGAGAACCAGGCTCACCATCAATCGCAGGCATTCAGGACCCCCCCCACCAAGGAATCTAAGTCGTTATTCATCCAGGAACCCACTATCGAAAGAAAACGGCAAAACGTACGGTTGAGGTGTGTGAGAGGTAAAAAATACATTGCGGGTCGCCGTATTATTATTGCTCATTTAATGTCGGAGTTTATAATCTGTCATCAGAAGATCCGAGCAATTCACACTGTGCTTAAATGTTCGAACAAATCTGAAATTTTCATAAGAATAAAATGTTCCATATATATTAATAATGGTGGAAGGTTCTTCGTCCAAAACGCTGACCTGGTGTATATTAGAAATAAGCCAGTCCTTCATCGTCATATCCAGCGCTGATGAGCACATGTATGTAAGTACGTATATAACACTACAATGTGCCGAGGTCAGCCTTTTGGTTGTATAGTAGTGACATGAACCTCATAATTTCTCTTCAAGTACAGTTCGTAAATGAGACGCCGTAACGAGCCCGAGTTTGCTCACACCCAAAAGATCTAAGGCCAGTTCCAATGCAGCTTTACATTCTAAGTTATCAGAGATGTGTTTCTCGAACCAAGAAGTGGTGCCAATTCAACATGTCTACACGTTCTACACGATCCCATTATATGTGGCGGTAAACACGTACAAAACTTTGCATCTGATGTTGCTTTCGTAAAAGCTTTGAGGGATCTCAATAGTTGGGTTTGTGGATAACTTGTTATAATGATTGGTTGTACTGTCATCATTATTCTTATGATTAATATTGTTATTATTATTATTGGCATTATCATTATTGTTATTATTTTGTGGCTTTTTCTGGGTCCAAATTGCATTTCGTCAGCTGAAAATGTATAAACACTGGGGCACGTCTTATGAATGAAGTATATAACTCAAGCTAACAAATAAACTATTCTACTGTGGAATGATTTGTAAAAATGGTGGTGTAATATTCGCCTTACCCGACATATAGGAAGCTACACCCAAGCCTTCGGGCCCCCAATACATACCGTTAACTGTTGAATAAACCCCTGAATGGGACTGGAGGCCAAGGACTTGAGAGTTTTCCTCCGTCGCCAACCCGAAAGCGGCCTCTGGTCCGATGACGTTAAAAAGTCCAGAATATTGCAGGGAAGGGTGCGACGGGTTGTTTAGAATTAAGCTTTACGATTCAATGTCTCAGGCACATCCATGGCTAAGATCAAAATCCGAGGGGTCCTAGCTTCCAAGCACCACCACAATCCTATCCTGGACAGTAACTAGGAGCTGTTCCAGTCGCTTTGATAAGAGAAGTTATGTTGCATTTTACTTGGAAATGATCGTTTTATAAGTCAGCAGCGTAAGTGTTTCTGTTCAATTCGTAACAGGTAGGGAAACGTGCAAGTCTCCTACCTCGGCCGGCAGAGCATTTATTTGATATCCCGAGAAGCCTTCGTCTCTGAACAGGAAAAGTCCTTGATCGTAGCAGCACTCCTTTAGTAGCATCTGGCCCCGTTATTCCAGCTTTTTTCGGAAAGTATTGCATGTAGACACTACGGTCGCTGACTTTTGCTGCATTTATCAGAACTCATCTTGCTATTTCTCAGCAATGACGAGGAAAAGGGTGCCGATGCACCCGTTGTGGCTCTACAAGTTGTCCAGTGCTTAACTTGCCGGGAAAACGAACCACTTTAGGTCAAGTCGGTTACCTAAAAATCACCGTTGTCATCTAAAAACCGTACGAGGAGCACGTGACTCGTCCTTGAAACGGGGCCGGAGCGGGCGGGTGTCTTTTCACTTTCACGTGTACCACATATGCCGACAGTCTAGGACAAAACCTCAAGAATTGATGTGATTTTCGGAAATTCTCTTCGATCGTTAGGGCGGCTAGCTGATGTGTAAAATGGTGGTTTAGAAAGAGTATGCCCCTTTCGCTGCATAACCCTTCTCCCAGTATGTCATTCGTAACAAAAATATTTATTGATTTTGACTATCACTGGAGAGCATTTCATTATTCCATTGACCACAGAAAGCACGGGTCAAATACTGACCTCCGCCGCGCACCGCTGTCCGTCGACGGTGTGCTCAGAGCCCCGGCTGTCCTCGCGACCCCAGTGACAGTGGTACTGCGCCAGCGCATATTCGCCCTCCAGTGGCCCACCGCGAATCTCCGAGGCACCAGAGGTGTAGTCTACTTGCCATCCGTGGCCTGCCCAAGAGAGTAGGTCAGTCATATCACCCGTTATTGCCTTAATCAGTGCAATAGCGCATGTCTATTATTGGGTCAAGAAAGAAGAGGTTGGATTTCTCGACAATTCCATTTGCGTATGGCAGGGGAACTCTTCGGTGCAAGGTCTCGTTCCCGAAAATGTTCATCAAATTATACCGTATAGTTGAGACAAGTTGGCGATACTAATACTGCAAAAAACGAGACAACTGAGAACAGTTGAAGATAAATGGAGACAAGCGTGAACAGGTGATGGACCCGCTAGAGCATAAATACCTTCGGCAAAATCACTTCAGGCAAGATTCCAACAAATCTGTCACGACAAGCCCGGTGATCTCGCAGTGACCTCGCGAAAACATTGCAGTTGGCGGCCGGCGCGACTTTCAGCTCACCTGAGTTACCGAGGACCTGCTTGTTTAGCGGGTCGTAGCTGATCTCAAGCGGGTTGGCCTCCAGCTTAGGGTCTGGCTTGGTCTTGGCGGTGACGATATTAATGGGCGATTGCCGCGGCCCTTCATTGCCCACCGGGTAAAACTTCCCCCAGGAGTTCGGCCCTGTCGGATGAAGAGGGAAGGGTCAGTGTAACTGATAAGGGCGTCAGCAGGCGGCAGAAGAACTCGGGTGTGATCATAATGGACTGGGGAGTTTTCCAGTTCTGGAAGGATTTTAAGAGTAGCCCTCAAATTTGTCAGTGTACTGCAGGGGGAAAAAGAACGGGAAACGCTGCCCAAGTCTTCAACAAACACCGTGACGAAACATCAAGTATATTCATGGATTGGTTCGGGCAAAGCACTATGCATCAAATCTTCATAAAATGTTTCGGTCAAATGCGTGACAAGGTCTAGTCCTAAAAGGTATTTAAGGAGGCCTTGAAAGGCAGTTCATATAAACTTGGGTTTAGATTTGCCTGCATCATTCGTGAAAGAGCAGAAGTAAAGTTTTAGAACAGAACTAATATATATATGAAAAAGGATGGGGAGTGGTGAAGGCCAGTTTTAATAGTTGAATGTAAGCGGGTAAGTCAAGCACAAATCTAAAAAGGTGTAGTGAACAGACCCCTTAGAGACACGATTTCAGTGTTTAACACGCGCACTGACGGGGGGCGGGTACCCGCCCCCTCGAGTTTTTCGGAGATAGCAGGAAAACGGCGGCGCGTAGCGCCGCCGTACTTGACATGTCTTTTTCCTCGTCATTTTTACAACTTCTGTGAAAATTTTAAGGTTGGGTCATCTCAAGTCAGGTCACCAGTACAGGTCAAGTGACCTGACCTAAAAAAAAGTTTAATATAGCATAAGTCGGAACAGGGTGAACTAGTCCGATTGAAACTCATATCACATAATGGGCCTACCGAGTTCTCTAAAATATGTTCCGTTATTTCTTATATCGATGACCTAAGGTCAGGTGCGAGGCATGACCTCTCCATTGGAAATACATGGGAAAATTTTTTTTTTACTGAATAACTCAATAACGGATGGTGATAGAGTGTTTATTTTAGCTGCATTAGACTAGCCTTGTCTTTGCGGTTCTAATGATATGTATTTTATATAATTTGACTTTGACCTGACCTCAGGTCATGTCAAATCCTTGATTTGACCTAGCCAGGTCAAATCATATAGCATTTGATTCGGCTTGCTGCAAGGATTCATACAGTTTAAGTCGTTTTGCTCTATCTTTACTTATTCAGATGTAATGGCCGAAAACCTTAACACGGATCGGGGCGGTCCGCCCCCTCCGGGTTTTCGCAAATAGAAAAAAGGCGCCGCGTAGCGCCGCCGTACTGTAACCTTTTCCCTCACCATTTTACAACTTCTGGAAAATTTTAAGGTTAGGTCATCACAGGTTAGGTCACCAGTACAGGTCAAGTGACCCGACCTCAAAAAAGTTTAAGATAGCAAAGTCGGAGCAGGGTGAACTTATCCAATTGAAACTCATACACATAATGGCCCCACCGAGTTCTCTAACATATGTTCCGGTATTTTGATATCGATGACCTAAGATAAGGTACGAGGCATGACCTCTCCATTGGAAATACATGGAAAATGGTTTTACGGAATAACTCAGTAACGGATGGTGATAGAACATTTATTTTAGCTGCATTAGACTCGACTGGCTTTCGGTTCTAATGATATGCATTTTATATAATTTGACCCGACCTGACCTCAGGTCAGGTCAAATCCTTGATTTGACCTAGCAAGGTCAAATTATATATCATTCGATTCGGCTTCTAAGAGGATCATATAGTTCAAGTCGTTTTGTTCTATCTTTACTTGTTCAGATGTAATGGCCGAAAAACTGAATTTACATGTTATCCCTATGACGGGCATGTTTGACCTCCGTGACCTTAAATGTGACCTGACAAAAAATGGTCAAATGTTTCGATGGAAAGTGGATGGGCAGCCCATCGCCGTTTACCGTTTTCGCACCTACAGTGGTTCCGAGATCTTAGGGGCGGGTACCCGCCCCCCGTCAATGCGAAGGTGGCTCAGACCCCCGTCAATGCGCGTGTTAATTTACATGTTATCCCTACTGCAGCATGTTTTGACCTCTCGTGACCTTAAATGTGAACTGACAAAAAATCTTTCAAATATTTTCGATGGAGAAGTGGATGGGCTACCCAACTCCGTTTACCGTTTTTCGCTACCTACCGTGGCATTCGAGATTTTAGGGGGAGCGGGTACCCGCCCCTCCCCCGTCAAAGCGAAGGTGGCTCAGACCCCCGTCAATCCGCGTGTTAAGAAATCCACCTGCGATACCCAAATCGGTAGATGGCTCGTGACTTGAGATTAATCACTAAAACCAATGAAAGCTGGAAAAGACTTGTGGGAGGAAAACATGTTCTCCTCTCCCGGAAAAGGTCGCTCACGCGCAGGGCCTTGCTGATTCGGTGATTGATATTCAAAGCGAGGAGTCCCAGTTTGGCTCCTCAAGAACAAACTCGATAATAACGTTCAACCGGGGAGCTTGCAAGAGTCTTGGAAATTCAACTACGGGATGTGTTTTAGATTGATATACCCAGTAATTTTGTTATTATAGATGACGTTTTAAATATGAGAAAACTCATAAATATAAACCGCCTGAAAAGTTGATCGTATGTATTTCGGAATTTCTAGCCAATGCAAAATTTGAAGGTATCCAGTGTGCTAGGGGAGGGCTAGGGGGCTAAAGCCCCCAAATGTCCGAGTGCCTATAGTTAATACATAGGCGGAGCCTCATCCGAAGCAGAGACGGGGAAGTGTAGAAAATGGCATCATTCCATAGAAACAAATAAGACCTTAGGGCATTTGGATCCACTCGACTAGGACCAAAACTCCTTGCGCGAGGCATGTTTTATTGCCCTGAATGGTTTGATGCCGAGAAAAGAAGAACATTTTTCATATTCCATTAGCCAGGGATAGTGAAGGGCGGTTTGCAGCAGCTAAAATCCCAATTGCATTTCCTAGTCAGCGAACATTTCAGCCCAAAATTGTTAACCATGCTCCTGAATAAAAATTACGTCCTATAAACTGCGCCGTCTTGAAATTTATTATTAGTGATGCCCAAGCTCATTCTCCCACCAGCGTTTTGAATTTTGCATAGTCGAGCTGAAATTTGAAGCACTTTTGATGAGAAGTGGGAGCCGGTGACCCAATAGGCCCCACCAAGACTACAACTGACGCTCATTGCCCTAATCACAGCCGCGCAGGGATGTAATTGAACACAGCCCGTCCGTTGGATTCAGCTTTGAGTGGGCCGATCGTTGCATCATGCTGTTGGCTCGCTGAGATGTTCTTATCTCCGCAGTAGACTATCTGAATAGTCGGAATATATCAGCTCAATCAAGCACATTTCCGCCAATCAGACATCCGCAATCGAGGGCCCAGGATCAACGGTGTGAGAGTGACACGTTGTAATAACGGATAAAAAGATGCGGAATGTCTACCGTGGATAGGGTATTGGCACCATGAGCAAGGAAGATAGGCCTGGCAACTGTGGGCCATGTTTCCTTGCCGAATATGCATGTTACCTGACAATTAACCCTTTGACTTGAAGGAAATAACTTAAAATGCACCATCCTGCCCCCACCTCTCCCAATGTTCTGGGGGCTCCTAAGGCTGTGAGCAGGAGTGTATAATCGTGAAAAGTTCAGGGGTGTTTTCCCGGACAAACTAAAGAAAAATTCGTTGAAAGTTGGTTGGGAAATGGAATACCTAGCGCAAACAAGCTTATAAACAGGAAAATGTTTGTAAGAAACAACGGGGCTAAGAAATGCTCAGAAAGCAGATCACTTTTTTCTGTGAACTATTTTAGTGGGTCGGATTCTGATGTCGCATTAGAGCTTTAGAGATGATATTTTTCTTAGAGGAGTGCTCGTGAAACTCCAAAAGTATTACATACTGCACAGGGGTCGAAAACCCCGACATTTTGTCATTCCAAAGGGTAACAGCCTATAGTTAGCAGCTATAAAGAAAGAGTTGGCACACATACATACCTCAGACAAATACGGAAACAAATCGCCGACATTGGCACCTGTAACTTGGGCTCCCAGTGTTTTTCAACAGCTAGGGTGGTCCAAAAGTGTCCGTCGGTATTCTAATAACGCAAAAGGTGCCGCATTTTGCAGGTGACACGTTTATGGTTTGAAATTTTCAACTGTGACATACTGAACATTTGTTGGTCCCTGATTGTGCATGCCTGCCGTTCAGCGGAGAAAGGGTTCCAGATCTCTATTCACCACGCACAGTCCTTAAAACTGCAACAATTACTTCCCATTGGGAACCCAATTGAAGAATCGTTACATTTTGAAACCTCCCACTCTCCCTAGCAGAAAATCTCAGAACTACGCTCACGTTATTCCACCTTACATATAACACAATTATCCCAATCATTTGGTCTGACGCAGCTGACACTCTGGTGGACTTTTGGCGAGATTTTGTTCTCTGACTGACCGAAATGTGTTTATCAGCCTCTAAGAATCAGATGGGAATTTCATCTCTCAGAGCACTGGCCCCGACTGATCGGTGCTAACAGCGCGGCGGAGACCCACCGTTCTTGGTGCCGTATCCCCAGTGGTGAGACATGGCTCCCGATCCGGCTTAGTACACGATCGCTTCACCCACACAGACCCCGTCGTCGGTCTTCGTCGACTGTCGGCCGCCGGCGTCTCACCGGGCCATTTTAACGGCGCGCGCCGGCGCGGCGGCCGCCGATGCCGCCCCCTCCCCCCAGCACCGCCCCCTCACGTGACGCCGCAGGCTATCAGACTGCACCGGCCACTCGTGCGCCACAGGTAAATGGCTGTTCCGATCTCGTCACGAAACGCACGGAAAATCATCGCCGGGAAGAATTGGGTGGTTGCATGCCGACTGGAAAGCATCGCCTCTAGAATTCCCGAAGCACATTTTTATTTGGACCGTAAATAATTAACACGCACATTGACAGGGTCTGAGCCACCTTTGCTTTGACGGGAGTGGGTTGCCACCCCCCCTAAGATCTCGAGAACCACGCCAGATGGCGAAAAACGGTAAAAGGCGTTAGATAGCCGATTCATTTCTCTACAGAAAACAATTGAACCTTTTTTGTCAGTTCACATTTAGGGTCACTAGAAGTCAAGCATGCCACCATAGGGATAACAAGTATGTGAAGGTTTTCAGTCATTACTCATTTGACATCTGCACCAGTAAAAATAGAGCACGAGGATGAGGTTAACCTAGTGAAGTGAGAATGAGATAAACCTATAAACCAATGTCGTTAAAATAAATGTTCTAACAGGATCAATTACTAAGTTATTCAATTTAATCCATTTTCCCATGTATTGCCAATGCAGAGGCCATGGCTCGTACCTGACCTTAACACATCGATGTAAAACATACTGGAATACATTTTGTACAACTCGGTGGGCCCATTATGTGATATGAGTTTCAATCGGATAGGTTCACCCTGTTCTGACTTATGCTATCTTAAAAATTTTTTCGAGGTGGGGACACTTGACCTGCAGTGGCAGGGGTGTGGATTTGCGAACATCAACCGGGGTGCCCAAAGTTGAGGAAGGAAAATTTTAATGACCACCATATGGAAGGAGATAGTACAATATTACATTTGTTCCAGCCATCACACAGTCCGACAGCCCCAAAGAGAGGTTTACAGCCCTGCATGGTGCCGCTCATTAAAGTCCTCGCAGCATTCACACGTGAACGTACTAAAAAAGCAGCCGTTAAAAGACACTGTCGCCGCTCGAAAGCATTTAATAGACGTTGCTTGGTGTTGCATTATTGTCCTCTCCCATCCTCGTATCAAAATTATAGTACGCTGTATTGTTTCGGTCAGTAAGGAAATTTTGGCCTGAAAAAATCAATATCTACCAACAAAATAATTTATTTCGCTAGGGTTCGCCCTTGCAGTACCTGGCACTACTTGTGAAATCACCCACTACCTCAATTCCACCAAATTAGGTATAATGCTAATGCTGAGAGTTGAACGTCTTGATCTAACAAGGATACATAACTTTTCAAAAATATTGATAATAATAAAGGAGGGTGGGTATGGTTCGGACACTTTTCAAAACTGATCGTCTGGCGGACAAATTAATTGAGCCAGGAGCATGATATATTAACACGCGCATTGACGGGGGGCAGGTAACCGCCCTCCCCCTCGGGTTTTTCGGAGAGAGCAGAAAAACGGCGGCGCTACGCGCCGCCGTACTTGGCATGCCTTTTTCTTCATCATTTTTACAACTTCTGTGAAAATTGTAAGGTTAGGTCGTCTGAGGTCAGGTCACCAGTACAGGTCAAGTGACCTGACCTCAAAAAAAGTTTAAGATAGCATAAGTCGGAACAGGGTGAAGTTATCCCATTGAAACTCATATCACATAAAGGGCCCACCGATTTCTCTAAAATATGTTCCGGTATTTTTTATATAAATGACGTAAGGTCAGGCACGCGCCATGACCTCTCCATTGGAAATATATGGGAAAATGGTTTTGACTGAATAACTCAGTAACAGATGGCGATAAAGCGTCTATTTTAGCTGCATTAGACTCGCCTTGTCTGTGCGGTCCTAATGATATGCATTTTATATAATTTGACCTTCCTGACCTCAAGTCAGGTCAAATCCTTGATTCGACCTAGCATGGTCAAATTATAAATCATTCGATTCGGCTTGCTGCGAGGATTCATAAAGTTCAAGTTGTTTTGTTCTATCTTTACTTGTTCAGGTGTGATGGCCGAAAAACCTTCATTTACATGTTATCCCTATGACGGCATGTTTTGACCTCTGGTGACCTTAAATGTGACCTGACAAAAATGGTACGAATATTTTCGATGGAGAAGTGGATGGGCTACCCAACACCGTTTACCGTTTTTCGTTACTTATTGTGGTTCTCGAGATCCCAGGGGGGTTACCCCCGTCAAATCGAAGGTGGCTCAGACCCCCGTCAATGCGAGTGTTAACGTAGAGTTCTTTATCATCTTGGCAATATGCTGGCAAGAAGAAAAAAGAAAGCTTTCGAGGATTGAAGAGTAGAGGAGCAAACGTTACACCATGTCAAACGTCCGAACTTGCCCCGCTAATGGTGTAGGTTCGGGAAGAGGACGGATGGGTTTCGATAGTGTCCTAGTGACAAAGCTGTTACCATCCCTATGTTGAGGAACTCAAAAATTTTACGCCAATTAAGAACTGGACCGTTTTGTACTCATAACCAAAGTTTCAGGTCCGCAGCCTTACAAGTATTGTCAGAACATCACTAAATGTCTACCCATGAACCTTGAACTGGGGAATGAAAATTATGTGGTAAGTGGCGGCACCATTTTAGCGGTTCAATTCACTGGAAACTTTTCATTTTAGCATGAATCATCTCTTTGGCATATGTCAAGGACGTTGGAATTAAAATCATGGCAAAATTAAACATTTTCCTAAAACCTAGCTTAAAGCTAGGCTTTCCAGTGCCCGAACCTTATACCCCACTTCATTTTGACCGAACCATCCCCATACCACGGTTTTGGGGATGGTATGCTTCAACCACGGGATATTGGTAATGCCGGTGAAATAAAATCCTTTGCATGTTTCAGAATACGATAGGGGCGTCACATGCTAAACTAGGGCTTAAGACATGGGTCCTGAGAATTTTGAGATGCCTCAGCTTGAGATGAAAAACCGCTTGCAAAATCTAAAAAAACGAAAATTTGCTATGTCTCCTGAACTCGAAATCAAAGTAGAAGGTAATTTGGTGACAACTGATCACCGTCAGGGCGCGCACTTCCAGTGATAGGCTGACTGAAATATCTCAGATGGTTTTGCAGAAAATTGAGTTTCCCGAGCCATCCTGCCGTCCGAACCATACCCACCCTCCCCTAAACAATGACTAACTAGGAATAACTAATCAGGAGCAAACTAGGCAACTTCACCCGGGAGATTAATAGTGGAGTATTGTAGCACATAAACCGATTTTTATAGGCCTAAAGATAGAAGGTCGGACAATCAGTTAGACGGCCGTGCACAGTGGCTTCTGGCTGCCTGGAGACCGAGTGGCGGCGATATCGAAAGGATGTGGTAACTGGTAGGGGAATGGCGTATGCTAATGGAATACAGGGATGTTCATGTCATTAACACGCGCATTGACGGGGGTCTGAGCCACCTTGGCATTGACGAGGAGGGCGGGTACCCGCCCCCTAAGATCTCGAGAACCACGGCAGGTAGCGAAAAACGGTAAACGGAGTTGGGTAGCCCATCCACTTCTCCATCGAAAATATTTGGACCATTTTTTGTCAGGTCACATTTGAGGTCACGAGAGGTCAAAACATGCCGTCATGGGGATAGCATGTAAATTGAGTTTTTTCGGCCATTACATCTGAACAAGTAAAGATAGAGCAAAACGACTTGAACCATATGAATCCGCGCAGCAAGCCGAATCGAATGATATATAATTTGACCTTGCTAAGTCAAATCAAGGATTTGACCTGACCTGAGGTCGGGTCAGGGTCAAATTATATAAAATGCATATCATTAGAACCGCAACGCCAAGGCGAGTCTAATGCCGCTAAAATAAATGCTCTATCACCATCCGTTACTGAGTTATTCAGTAAAAACCATTTTCCCATGTATTTCAAATGGAGAGGTCATGCTCGTACCTAACCTTAGGTCATCGATATAAAAGATACCGGAATATATTTTAGAGAACTCGGTGGGCCAATTATGTGATATGAGTTTCAACCGGATAAGTTCACCCTGCTCCGACTTATGCTATCTTAAACATTTTTGAGGTCAGGTCACTTGACTTGTACTGGTGACCTGACCTGAGATGACCTAACCATAAAATTTTCACAAAAGTTGTAAAAATGATAAGGGAAAAGGTATGGCAAGTACGGCGGCGCTAGCGCCGCCGTTTTTCTGCTCTTCCCGAAAAATCCGAAGGGGGCGGGTACCCGCACCCCGTCAATGCGCGTGTTAAAGGGAATGTGGCACCTTGGTCGAATCCTGGAATTTAGTGTTATTAGGCGTACTTTTAGTCAAAAATAATGAAACCACTCACGATTTCTCTGAAAAATGTACAATAAGCTCAATATTTGGTTTTTAAAAATACTCCTCTAGAAAAAGAAATAAATATCAGCCTGTGGATGATGTCACGATCTGGCAACCACTACCATACTTGAAACGCTTTAAGGGCTTCGATTGGCTGATGCTCATCGTGACGTCAGCATATGTCGTCACACCAGTAGCTTACAACAATGGCTGCCGGCGACGGGGGCTGAGGGGGACTGGTGTCAGGTAGGTTTTAGCTTTTTTCAACGGAAATATCGAGTTCCAAGACAAATGAAATATGGAGCACCGGGTTTTCCGACCTGCTTTACAACCTGGCTATCTCAGTTAAAATCACGTTGTGAAGGTGCCACATTCCCTTTAAAACATACATACTTATCAGTTAACACGCGCATTGACGGGGGTGGGTACCCGCCCCCCTCGGTTTTTTCGGAGAAAGAAAAACGGCGGCGCGTAGCGCCGCCATACTTGGCATACCTTTTCCCTCATCATTTTTACAACTTCTGTGAAAATTTTAAGGTTAAGTCATCTCAGGTCAGGTCACCAGTACAGGTCAAGTGACCCGACCTCAAAAAAGTTTAAGATAACATAAGTCGGAGCAGGGTGAACTTATCCGATTGAAACTCATATCACATAATGGCCCCACCAAGTTCTCTAAAATATGTTCCGGTATTTTTGATATCGATGACCTAAGGTCAGGTAGGAGGCATGACCTCTCCATTGGAATTACATGGGAAAATGGTTTTTACGGAATAAATCAGTAACGGATGGCGATAGGGCATTTATTTTTGATGCATTAGACTCCACTGGGCTTTGCGGTTCTAATTATATGCATTTTATATAATTTGACCTTGACCTGACCACAGGTCAAGTCAAATCCTTGATTTGACCTAGCAAGGTCAAATTATATATCATTCGATTCGGCTTGCTGAGAGGATTCATATAGTTTAAGTCATTTTGCTCTATCTTTACTTGTTCAGATGTAATGGCCGAAAAACTGAATTTACATGTTATCCCTGTGACGGCATGTTTTGACCTCTCGTGACCTTAAATGTGACCTGACAAAAAAATGGTTCAAATGTTTTCGATGGAGAAGTGGATGGGCAGCCCAACACCGTTTATCGTTTTTCGCTACCTACCGTGGTTCTCGAGATCTTAGGGGGCGGGTACCCGCCCCCGTCAATGCGAAGGTGGCTCAGACCCCCGTCAATGCGCGTGTTAATTCCCTCGAGCATTTTGTGCTTTGCCTTGGACCCTCCTTGTTTACACGATCAGAACTACTTAGGTATCTCTTCGCCTCAAATTGTCATTTTAGCATTTTAACACGCGCATTGACGGGGTCTGAGCCACCTTCGGATTGATGAGGGGGCGGGTACCCGCCCCCCTAAGATCTCGAGAACCACGGTAGGTAGCAAAAACGGCAAACGGCGTTAGGTAGCCCATCCGCTTCTCCATCGAAAATATTTGAAGCATTTTTTGTCAGGTCACGTTTAAGGTCACCAGAGGTCAAAACATGCCGTCATAGGGATAACATGTAAATTAAGTTTTTCGGCCATTACATGTGAACAAGTAAAGATAGAGCAAAACGACTTGAACTCTATGAATCCTTGCAGCAAGCCGAATCGAATGATATATGATTTGACCTTGCTAAGTCAAATCAAAGATTTGACCTGACCTGAGGTCAGGTCAGGGTCAAATTATATAAAATGCATATCATTAGAACTGCAAAGCCAAGGCGAGTCTAATGAAGCTAAAATAAACGCTCTATCACCATCCGTTACTGAGTTATTCAGTAAAAACCATATTTCCTATGTATTACCAATGGAGAGGTCATGCTTCGTACCTGACCTTAGGTCATCGATATCAAAATACCGGAACATATTTTAGAGAACTCGGTGGGCCCATTATGTGATATGAGGTTCAATTGGATAAGTTCACCCTGCTCCGACTTATGCTATCTGAAAGTTGTTTTGAGGTCGGGTCACTTGACCTGTACTGGTGACCTGACCTGACATGACCTATCCTTAAAATTTTCACAGAAGTTGCAAAAATGATGAGGGAAAAGGTATACCAAAAGTACGGCGGCGCTGCGCGCCGCCGTTTTTCTGCTGTATCCGAAAAACCCGAGGGGGCGGGTACCCGCCCCCGTCAATGCGCGTGTTAAACTTTTAGTGTGGCATACGCATGACATGTCAGATAGGCGTGCATGTTACATACACCGTGTGTGTTGTATGACTAATAGGCGTGTCAATTTAAAAAGTCTTGAAAAGCTGCATCATCTACCCTGATACCGAATAATACTATGGACCGGAAATTCGTGCCCGCAATTTTGTCCGCCGAGCATACATATGAACCGAACTCATTTAATGAACTTGCACTCATGTTTTTCTAGTGTTATCGGCACTGCACATTGCACAAACGCCTAACCCATATATCTACCCACGTGCACAGAATGTCTCCTACACCGGTCCCCTCCCTCAGTCTGACACCAGGCACAACGACCACCATTTTCAACACCACACATGTAAGCATTACCATCCGCCCGCGAACCCTCCCCACCGAGGTTTGAACTTGACGTCAGCGGCTCCCAGCGTGACCTCTGTAACCTCTGTGCCCGCAGGCAATCGCGGCTGCCGGCGGATGGCGGCCGCTGATTGGTGGAGGCGCGTTCACTGGTATTGCGAGAAATTCAGCGGAAATGTATCCATGAAAATGACAGAGCTTTAAACCTTGAACAAGGAGATATATTAAGATTATGTTTTTTCAAACATTTCTAGCCATGCCTTGCTCTCTATTGGCTTGATTATTTGCCACACAATCCGAGGCGGGAGTGTCGTGATGGGTTTCTGCCGAGTGGAGAGGATTGGGGCCCGGTCCCAGTATAACCTAGGGAAGGAGAGAGACGTGCATAAATCTAAAACTTAACCGTCGGACGAGGTATAGAGAGTGAGGACTGATAGGGAGTACTGCCGAGGTACAACCAGATAATATACCAGAAGAGGGAAACACGTGCTGCTTTGCTCCGTGCTGGATGGTGAAAAGGCACAAAATCTAATAAGGAACTCGAAACATCATCGATGTTTACTGTCCATTACGTGTAAGGCTTTCCGTTGTTTGAAAACATATTAAGTTGTAGGTCAGATGCAGAATGCCACTGCCAGCACTGTGGAGCGGGTATTTGTTGACAATTTCCTCTATTTACGCACTTAAGGACTTTGCTTCACCATTTGACAGGGGTGCCCAGCACATCAATGGGGGTACCGAGGCTCCCCAAAGATAAAAATCCACACCCCTGCGCACTGGTGACCTGACCTAAGATGACCTAACCTTAGCAGTTAACCTCAAGTTGTAAACATATTTAGAGGAAGGTATACTATGGACGATGGCGCTACGCGCCGCCGGTTTTATTCTGTCTCCAAACACTCTGAGGAGGGGGCGGGTACCCGGCCCCCCGTCAATGCGCGTGTTAATCTACAATTTAAGACTGGCACATGGCTACACGGATAGATGCGAGAACTCCTTTTACATCATCACTTCCGTAAGAATTACATACCATGTTTGGGAACAATCTATGAGCAACAAGCCGGGAGAACCATCAAAAATTTATTCACGGGGAAATAGAACAAATGGATGCGCCAGGCTCAGTCATGTTACTTCATGACTCGGACCACCTATGACAGAAGCGGATACTAGGGGGGGGTTAGGGGCTCAAGTCCCCCCCCCCAAATGTCCGAGTGTCAATAGTTAATACATAGGCGTAGGCTGATCCGAGGCAATGTCGGGGGAGGCAAGAGTCCCCCCCCATGAAGTCCTAGATCCGCCTCTGATCTATGACGTCTTCATGAACGATGCTTACAGACTTCAACTGTTCATTTTGGTACATTCCTTTCCAAGATTGGAAAAGACAATGTTTTTCTTTTCCAATATACGATAGAATGCACGTTCTCTACAGTTGTCACCATGGGTGTAAACTCGCCCCCATTTAAGCCATTTTTGGAAAATTGCCTCATGGCACTTCAAACCTACTTTTTCTTAGGAATACTCAAATAACGAAATTTGTTCATCCTATCGGACAAACTTTTAGAGTCGAAATAAAGCCATAGAACGAATTTCGAGTCGAAGCCATTACACGAATTAGGACGAAATGTATTTACAGATTAATGTATTCGTAGTCATTATGAAGGTATGTACCTACATTTTAAGAAACTACGAAAGTATTGAGCATCGATAGAGCGAGAGGACTTTTTCAATTCTGATACTTCATACTTGCTCAGAGAATACGGGCCAAAATAACATCGGCGATGCGCTAAGACTCTATCGCGACGATTGTCGGGATATATGGTCCGGTGTCGTTTATCGATGGCTCTACTTAATATGAAATCCGAGCACCAAGGTAGGTATGAAATCTTAGCCCATCAAATTTTTAGCGGCATTAAAATATTTTCCCGCGTCGCCAGTTTAGGGACATTCCCCAGCTGGACATCGCGCTTATTGAATTCGGGGAGCATTGGCAGTAAATTTCCCGAGAAAATTATTCATTAAAATTCTTTTATAAATTACCAGCTCTGAAGAGATGTTATTTATGAAGACGTCAGTATAAACGTGGGATATCGAATCGTCGCACAATTTGTTTCGAAAATTGTCCAATGCCAATGTGTTGATCATCAAAATAATAAGCGACAATTTTAGAGTGAATTCTTAAGCAAACTTAATTACGTAAGCATTCCATCACACTTAGAAAACAGACCTCGTTGTCAACGAATTTTAGGGAGGCCACAGACACAGGTGCGAGCTTGTAGACCGTCTCACATCTCTGCCCTCACACAGTCACAACACTCAATACGTCACCACAAACAACGACTCAAGTCTACAGCAACGCGACAAATCCCTGTCGCAAGCTGAAACAACCCAAACAGTGATACCAACCCATCTGTCTCCCATTTCCAGGGGCGCCGCCACGGAATTTTCGCAGGGGGACAGACCCGGGCTGGTGCTGACCGGGGAGGCGAATTTTGAGCATATTCGGTACCTGACAGCATTAATGATCATTGACCCAAAAATTTGGGGGCCGTCCCCCTGGTTGGCCAGCAGGGGGACGCGTCCCCCGTCCCCCCGTTTTCGGCACCCATGCCCATTTCTAGAATCCACATTCAACCCTGGAACATCTCCAACCGACAGATTATCAGACAACTTCGCACAGTCGGATCAGCCCATAACCAGTAGCCTGGTCCGGATTTAGGTTTTTTTCTTCAGAAAGTAACGGATCGTTGTTCATTAGATGCATTTTTTGGTGCTGATTACGATGCGCTCATCAGAAATGCAATTTTCGAAAAACTTTTGGTGGCCCACTCGAGTTGAAGGTTTTGCATTTTGCCCAATTTTCCACTTTTTGGCTCACCATCAACCCATATTACCAACGAGGTGGAAAAAATTGCACTGGGCTGGTAGTTTGGTTCATTGGTGTTACATTCGCTTTGTTTTTGTTGTTATAACTTGCACACATAACCGTTATTTTTTGCCTATCATATCCGCTTTTAGTTGAGCTTGCACTGACTCTCCATAAATGGCGCTAGCGGCGTGTCTTGGTAAGTGGATACTGATTTCCTCGGGGACCGGGAATGTGAACAGCAACGTGAAAGGTGAGAAACAATTGCGAATTGGATTGTATAAACGCACTTAAAGAGCTGTTTTCAAGCAGCACTGAAGCTGTTAACACTGTTTCTAAGGTATTTTAAGCATGCCATGTCCAAATATGCTGCTGCTGCTGAAGTTCCGACCATAACCCTTTACCAATAGACGCAGGAACCGTGGGGGCTGTGGTGGTGGCTGTTGCACCCAACTTTCAGAGTGTGGCAGCAGCTCTAACCCCGCCCCCAGTTTGAGCTGATTCTGGAACTTCTCTATTAACATTTAAGTGATATGCCTAATCACCCCCGGCCATACCAACGCGGATGCCCCTTCCTCCAGCCTACACCTTTCCTCCGACTAAAATAGTCTCTCCACCTGTGCCTTCACCCATTTTCCCAAATCGGGTATCGGGGGACATTTCATCTTTACAGGTTTGCATGGACTTGGAAACCATGCATCCCACGACGTCAAAACCAGCAAGGCTTGATAAATGTGGGCGCCATCTATAACATATCTGCTGTTGTACCACATTGCAACTATGGGTGGACCGTCCGGTGAGGTGAAAGTTTGTCATCAAAAAAGCTTTAGGGGGACATTTTATGTCGTTGAAATCAGGTTATGGTGGACTTAATTTTTTCTGATTGTAAACGTTTCCGGGGACATTTCTACGCTGGAAAAACCTATTTATGGTGGACTCTAATTTTCTTACCCAGTACGTTTCCAGGGACATTTAAACGTTCTTAATATTAAGTTATGGTGGACCAAGTTAATATTCTAATCATTGCCAGGGTGGCATGAATTTTTACTGTAATCGGATGGTAGGAGCACCACACTGTTATAAAGGCTTACTTACCTGAAGGTAAGGTAGATAAGGACAAATGTGGCTCTTATCAATGATGTGAGCATGTGAACCAAATGCCGCGTTTCATATGACTGGTCATTTTGTACCTGGCAGACATTTATCAAGTATTTTCGAATGCACAAATCACCGATCTCATGGTAAATTTACACGTGCATTGACGGGGAAGGGCAGGTATCCGCCTTTCCTCGGCTTTTTTCGGAGGTATAATAAAACGGCCGCGCGTAGCTCCAGCGTAATTTGTACACCTTCTCGCTGATCATTTTTACAACTTGAACTAGGTGTGCTATGGTACATCTAGTGCTGCGGTATAGTAAGGTGCAGTGAGTGCTGGTTCGGGTAGACACGTGCTTTTATTTTTTAACCCTCGCCCCACAGGGGGCCATCGATGTCCCCCTAAGGTTTTTTCCGGGATAGCAGGAAAATGACGAAGTGCAGCACCTCGGTCGAGAGCTTTACCTCTTACCCCATCATTTTCCCACCATCCCTGAAATTTTTTTACCCCGGGTAACCCAAGGTCAGGTCACTAGGCGAGGTCAACCAAGGTCACCTCACTTCAACTTCTGAGCTCTATAAGAGCTACAGTTCGAACTCGATAGATTTGAAACTTCCTACACTTTGTGACCCCTTCAGGGTCTACAAGATGTATGTCCGGGATTTTTTGATTTTGTGACCTGAGGCCAGGTCACGAGGTGACCTCTCCCATTGAAAAAACGTGGGGAAAGGCTATCTTATGATCTAAAAGTCACAAAAACGATTTAAAATATTCGGATTGCTCAGAAAAGCATTCTTGAACACCTTTTCGCGGATCCCAGGGGCCATATTTGCCCTTTGACCTCTCTAAGATCATCCAAGGTCACCAGGGTCAAAAACAGTATTTTGAAAATAACTTTTGACCTAATTAAGCTAGAGCGCTGAATCAAACACCATTGTGTGTCACATCACTGGCTTTCATTTGATATACGGCAAGGTCACTTTTTAAGCTTTCGTGACCTTAGGTCATATTAGGTCACGAGGTGACCTCTGGTGGTCAAACCAGTGGCGGGAGGCCATTACGTTTGACATAGCAGAAAAAGTTCTGGCATTTTTCTACCAAATATACTTTAGCAGATATCAATAGCTCTAATGGCATAAGATTTATGCTCAGATTTCTTAAGCATTGCATATTTGAGTGAAAATAGCCTAATGTGACCTAACTTGACCTCTGGAGGTCAAACCATTGACCTGAGTGCTTAAAAATGCAAAAATGAACTCTAGCTTTCCTTGACACAGAGATTGTTAGGAATGCCGAAGTTAAATTCAAAGTATATCGAAAGCCAACGAACAAGGAATGCTATGTATGTACATTATTACTCAGGTCACAGTGATAGGCCTTCCGTATTATGTACTGATGGATACCTGCAAGAAGAGATAGAACATATTATGACCTCGTTCACGAAACGAAAATATCCAAGAGGATTTCTGATAAATATGAAGAAGAAAGCTCTAGATATAAGAAAACGATCCACGAAATCCAACAGAAAGGAACAGATACGATGTGTTACGATACCTTACTCCAAACCAACTGAAATTATTGCAAACAAACTTGAAGAAACGGGTTGCAAAGAAGCATTTTGTTCCGGTAAAAAACTTAGCAGCATCTTAGCGAAAAAAGAAAGATCCGATGACCCAGAACCAAAAAGTGTAGTGTATCAGTTGCCGTGCGGGTCGTGCACGAAATCGTACATAGGTGAAACAGGAAGGGGTCTAAAAACAAGATTAAAATAACATAGAAGAGACCTTCGAAACAAAACAGGAAGGGGTCTAAAAACAAGATTAAAATAACATAGAAGAGATCTTCGAAACAATCCAGAATTCAGTGCATTTGTTATACATTCCATGAAAACAAATCATCTACCAAACTGGGATAGAGCTAAAATTATAGCAGTTTGTAAAAACAAAGATAATAGGAGAGCTACTGAAGCAGCACATATAGCTAAAAATGATACTTTTAACCTTAGGCCAGGCTTCATGAAATGGGCAAAATCTGCGGCTGTATTAGGAGTTGGTTAAGCAAAGAGAGAGAAATAATAATAGTTTATATAATAATAACAAAAACAATAATGATGATAAAATAAAAATAGAACATTATTTAGAACAGTGATAAGTCTAGAATGTCTCGAAGCTTCCTTGTATACATTATAGAATAATTCAAGAAGCGTTATTAGAATATCCTCAAAAACGGTGCCTTTATAGTTCTGTCGCACGATAATTTTGCACAAAAATCTAAACGATGAAACTGCTGCATGTCTTGATGGCGGGTTCCTTATCCCTCCTACCATAGATGGTGAAGAATACATTTTTTGTCGAAACGCGTTCATCTGCCTGCTGTGTTGGTTTAAGTATTAATAGCTGTCAACCACTGTTATACACTGAAAAAGTACGCCAGAAATTGGATTTTTTTCTACGGTGCCAAAATCCACTCTTCTTTCCGTGAATATGTTACACCCGATATTTTTAGATTGAGAAGCGTAAAATGTCATGAAACAAGAATACTACAACCCCAACCCGTGGGGTGTGAAAATATCAACTACCAAAAAGTACGCCACTTTTAGTATTATTTCTACGGTGCCAAAATCAACTCCTCTTTCCAGCATTATTCCGCAACCCATTTTACACCGGTGTAATGCAAAAATGCATGTGTTTTGAGGGAATATTATTATACCACTGGAGTAAAAAGATTGTCAGCTAAACCGGAAGTGTGTTAACTGGAAGTGAGGGGGTAAAAATAGATTAAAATGTGAAATTCCTGGCGTAGACAAATATTTGCAAGGTGCAAAATGAGCCCGCGTTCAATATTACGTTGCTGCGGAAAAGAAACACCGATTAAAAAAAACGACCCAGTTTATTCTCATGGAGCGTTTGAGGTCAGTTTAGTCTGATTAGGCTGATTAATATACACTCTGATAAACATACACAACGCAACGGAGAGTTTAAATCATTTGTTTTCATACCCACTTCTAATAATCTACATAAATACCTCTAATTTGCACTATAATCTGGAACAGTATTTAAATCGACCTTCAATCACTAAAATTATTTAGTTCCTCTTTGCACAAACATCACTATGTATATGGTTTTTGTCTTAGGCTTCTGCTTTTTACACTGCCCAAATTCTCCTCTTTTATATCCGCTTATCACTACATCATTTTCGCTCATCACCGCAAATCACCTCTGAGGCGCTGCACAGCGTTCTTAACACGCGCACTGAAGGGGGTCTCGGAGGCCAGCCCCACCTTTTTCCGAGGTGGCCGGAGAACCGTTCATGGCCAAAAACGATAACTTTACCTAGGTAATGGCCTCTGTGACCTGTTACTAAATCTGATTTAAACATAGGTCACCCACCATTGGTTAGCTGATACCCTGAGGAGCACCCAGTGAAAAATCGGAATATGATTCTTTTTTAATTTTATATCTAAAGAGGAGTTCACAAGGTCACGAGGTCAAAACCTGACCTGAAGTCAAAGTTTTTTAGTTTTCTTATCTGAACCCTTGTATCTTCTATCCAGCAATATTCATAGAAATTAATTCAGATCAGCCACTTTTAAGATACAAAATTATTTCTGATTCAATGTTCGTGTTAGCCTTGGAAATTTCATGACCTCTATCTGGTGACCTCTTTCACCTTTGGTCCTGAAAATGGGCCCAACTTGTTATTTTGTATGGAGAGCCTTGGGTAAAAGTTTGGTGGAAATCCGAGAAGTGGGTCATGTTGGACTTTTTCGTGCCTACCTGGACGATTTTTCCTAGAATGACTCATCTATGTCCCGAGAGTGGCTAACAAAAGCATCACTATTGGGGGGGGGGGGTTGAAACCACTATACTGTTCGGAAACGGATACATTCGATATCTTTGCTGGAATATTATTGGATATGCTTAATTAAAGTGAAAATATAGGTTATCACTAGCTCACCACTGTGGATCCGGGCCTCTTGTAGAAAATCCTTGACGACGTCCTGGATGCCAGACAAAGATATGTATATAAACGATTCATTCAGGCCCATTGAGGCAAATTCAACAGCTCTTTGCTATTTGCTGCACTTAGCTAGAATGATTTAGTCTTCGTTTCTTCTCCACGGCTAGACTAACCTCCACGCGTCAAGATCAACACTTTATGGGATGCAGAACTGCAATGCGGTGATTCAAGCTCAGAACTGAAGCGAAAACAAAATGGCAGCATTCCACCCACGTGTCAACTGTAGTAAAAAATACCTTCTTATATCATAGAAACACACTCAAATGAAGATAAGAAGAATTAAAACATTCATTAAGCGTAGTTAAATCAGCAAATATCTCGTTTTAATCTATTGGCAGAATTGTTTCACCACAGGAGAGTAAGACTATTCTTGAGGCAGTTTGCGAGTTCCATAGAAATACTATACAGAGTACATGTACGGATAAATTTACCCCTTTGCATTTTCAGCACGAATGGAACTGCCCTGTGCTAAAATAGCACAGATATTAAATTACCACACGCTTGTAATTTACACTTTTATTCTAAAATTAAGCTAGTTGTCAGAATGAATTTACTAAGAATTCTAAACAAATGCTCGAAAATGGGATACGTTTAGGACTAGACAGATTGAAATTCTACGCTCCAGGTGTTGTTTTTTTCAGTGTACACTCCTCAATTTTACAGTCAGAGTTCTAAAAATCTTCCAACTTGCCAACAATGTTGGTGACACTAGTCGATCACGTCGGTGAAAAAAATATAGGCAAGCTTGTGCACACATCAGCGTCAAAAGTTAACGCTTAGTCTGCCGATATGCTGTTTAAGATTCAAAAGGACTCAGTGCTTCTGGAAAATAATTGCCCGTTGGTGCCAAGTCCCAATATTCCTGGTTAAACAAGTTTGGTTTGAAATTCCTATGGTAAGGCTGGAAAAATTCTGCTTGCAGTTCCCACCCAGACTTTTGCGGGTCTTTTGAACTGCTTGATATGTTTTTAACTCCTAGGCTGCATAGGTCCCCGTTGTGTGCCGCCCTGATAGGGTACGGGCCCCATCTGAAGTTGTGCGGGTCCCTATATTTTTCATACGCCCAACTACAAGATGGAGAGTGGCGGGAGGTGTGTGAGGGCGGTTCACGTTGGAGTGGGGAGCCCCAGGACTGCAAAAGAGCGGCCAATAGTTGGGACGAACCATCATGCAGAAGAGGGCGGCCAAAAGTAGACGAGTGCGGTCCATGTTGTAGTGGGGTGTCGATGAGTGCTCACCTCTTCTCCATTATCAGCCGCCCTTTTCCATCCCTAACTCTCCCCACTTCAACGTGAGCGACCCTCACTCACCTCCAGTCGCCCTCGGTTTTGGGGTTGGGTGCCCATATTTCATGTTTGGCCAACATTTTCAGGCCTTGGACACCCCACTGTAATATACACCGCCCTCGTGTACTTTTAGCCGCCCCTTTTTATGATTTTTCGTCCCTTCTCTACCACTGTCCACTCTTTTGCAGCCCTTGGACTCCCCACTTCATGGTGGATGCCGTTACCCACCTCCGGTCGGTCTCTATTTTGTGGTTCGGAGCCTTCTATTTCAAGATTGACCACCCCTTTCAGCCCTTGGGCGGGCTACTGTTGTGTCTCTCCAGTGCATGACTGAGCCCTCCTTCTTCACCCTTCACCGCTATTTGACAGCCCTAGGCCGCCCCACTTCAACATGGACCGCGCTCACCTCTGTCTGTCCTCAACTTCGCAGTTGGGCGCCCGGTTTTGACAATTTTCCGACCCTTTTCAGCCCTAAGGTGCTCCATTGTACAAAAAGATCGCACTCATCCACTCTAAGCCGCCCTCTTATGCATGATTTGGCGCACCTTTTCCAGCAGTTGTTGCTCTTTAGAACCATTTGTTACTTTTGAACACCTCTACTTGTTAACCCGCGCCCCACTGGGGGTCCGGCGCCACCTGCGCCCCATCGATCGGGGGCCATCGATGATTGCCAACAATAACTTCGAAAATATGGTGGTTAACGCAAATCTGCAAAGTGCATTAGAAAGCTCGCGTGAATTCAGTAAGAAATTACTCCACATGTTTAAGCGCTGAGGTCAATGGTTTGACCTCCAGAGGTCAAGTTAGGTCACGATAGGCTATTTTCACTCAAATATGCAATGCTTTAGAAAACTGGGCGTAACTCTTATGCCATTAGAGCTATTGAGATCTGGTTAACTACATTGGATAGCAAAATGCCAGACCTTTTCCCGATTTGCGGAACGTAATGACCTTCAGCCAGTGATTTGACCTCCAGAGGTCACTGCGTGACCTCATATGACCCTAGGTTACTTAAAGTCAGAAAGTGACCTTGCCGTATATCAAATGGATGCTAAGGATGAGACATACACGATGGTGTTTGATTCAGTGCTCTAGTTTAATCAGGTCAAAAGTTATTGCTAAAATACTGTTTTTGACCCTGGTTGACCTTGGATGACCTCAGAGAGATCAAAGGGCAAATATGACCCCCGGGATCCGTGAAAGGGTGTCCAAGCTTTTCTGAGCAAGCCAAGCATTTGCAATCGCTTTTGTGGCTTTTAGATCATAAGACAGCTTTTTCCCATGTTTTTTTTCAATGGGAGAAGTCACCTCGTGACCTGATCTCAGGTCACGAAATCGAAAAATCCCAGATATACACCTTGTAGACCCTGGCGTGGCCATGAAGTGTAGGAAGTTTCAAATCGATCGACTGAGAAACGTAGCTCCTGGTGATCTGACCGTGGGTGACCCGGGGTAAAAATATCAGGGATGGTGGGAAAATGATAGGGTAAGAGATTGAGACCTCAACCACGGTCCTGCGTCTCGTCGTTTTCCTGCTATCCTGAAAAAACCTTAGGGGGCATCGATGGCCCCGGTGGGGCGAGGGTTAATACAATTTTTTTCAAGTCGTTTCAAGTTCGGTTCTTGGAGCCGGAATCTCCCTTAAATCATCAATGGACTTGTCACGGAGACCTCGACCCCAACATCATAACGAGCAACTCCCACAATGAATGATTAATTAGAAGCCAAATTTTGACGTTCCCCAAAGCACAGGGACAGCTGCCCTGCTAAGGTCATCTTATCACCAGTTAGCTGCCAGCCGACCTGCGTCGGGTAAACATAGAGCGCCGGAGCGTCTGAGGGAAACCGATCCCAAACCTGCACATTTACTGTCTCTGTATGTTCCTGAGCAGTGGGGTGGAGCACAACACTCTACCAACTGAGCTATCGGTGTGGCACTTCGACGTGAACCGTCCTCATCCCCCTCCGGTCGCCCTCTGGTTTGTGGTTGGCGCCATTATTTCATAATCAATCGATCATTTTCAGCCCTCGAGCGGCCCACCACAAAATGCATCCTTCTCATCCTCTCTGGACGGTCCTCCATGATTGCCCGCCCCCTTTCCACCATTGTCAGGGGATGCGTGGCTCGGTGGATAGCGTACTTGTACTGTGAGCCATGGATCCTGGGTTCAAGTCCCGGTGGGACCTCTGGATAAGTTTTTATAGTCCCCCAAATGGCTCGCAACAGGATAAGAGTTGGTGACGCGTATATCCCTGGTGGTTTTTGCATCGTTAAAACCGAACACTTGTTATCATTCCACCATTTTCTGCTCTTTAAGGCATTCACCTCCGGATGTCCTCTACTTTGTGGTTGGGTGCCCCTATTTCACCCTTTTAGCCTTAGATCGCTCCACTGCAACATAGACCGCCCTCAGCTTTCAGTGGTAAAAGTTCCTCGAGTTCATTTAGTGTATGCCTTGTATATCGATCGGTGTTATATTTTGCCCAGATCTTCAGATATCACTCATGATCTCCCATGCCACACCCATGCCCGCCACATATATGGTTGTGTGCCCGCCCAATATGTGGCTTTGGTATCTATTGGAACGACAACATGCTACGATGCAGTATAGCGAGCTGGTAATATCACGCTTCCTATGGAGCAGAGTTTGAGCACGATTACAAATATCCCTTATTTTTAAGAAATATTCCGAATCTATTGATAGTTCTGTATGATGTATTAAGCCTTGCATCATTTACTAGTCTTGCGGATGTTTTTTTCGCTTTGCAACTAAAGAAATGTTGGGTCCAGAATAAAATTGAAAATTCCTACGTTATCTGTGAGAAAAATATTGAAAGCTCGGCAGGAAATTTCCCAACATGATTTTGCTTGCGTCCCCTACAAATGGATTATAAAGTCCAACAAATTCTCCCTCACATATAATATTGTGGATGTATCACTATTCAATCGGCGCAGATCGGCCGAATTGGGGAGATAAAGTGGTCCTGAAAATAACCAGTGGCCGTCCTTGCCCGAGTTCAATTGCCAAAAGTAGTCCATAGAAGGACGCCCTGTATCATTGGGATTTGTTTTAACAGAAACAACGTCAGAAACTCTGCCCTTCCCTGGCTTTTTTGTCAGCGCTGTTTGAAATGACATCGGCAACAGGAAAATTAGTGTCACAAAAGCACCCATTATAAAACTCCAAGGGCCACCCCTCAGCTGGTCAACTGGCCGCTCCCCGAGTCTTTGCCCCCCCCATAGGCGGATCCACAGGGGCAAAGGGGGAGGTGCTCCTCCCGATCAAGCCTTGGCACGCCTTAAAAAAGTCACGGCGCTCCTTTGAAGGATCGATAGCGCCCCTGAAATGTCGTTTTCCACCACCCCCCCCCCGAGGATGCTAAAATCGGCGCCCTGGGGTAGAATTTGGCGGACACCTGATAGAGTTTGCCGGTCGAAAATGACACCCCATAGGACGGATCCTTGGTCCTCCACAGCAATGTGCCACCCCCCCCGATCGGTGACCCTGGATCCGCCTATGCCCCCCAGCAAAATCCTGGATCCGCCCCTGCTTCAGGTGCCATACAACGACTGAAACAACATTTTCCCACATTCAAGAACGCTGCGCTCGTGCGGCGCGCGCGCGCACCGTCAGCTGATTTTTCGATTGCATCGCCACGTGGTGGCACCCATCGGTACTAAATTCCGTCAAAAAATTTTTGATGGAAATTCCGGCTGTTTCGGGGGACGTATTTTGATGTCCACCCTAACGTCATCTCTTGGTATATGAATAAGCATCCCCAGAAACGTGGATAGCTGCCTTTTGTTTAGGTGGACAAGAAATGTCCACCTAATCCCCGGTGTCCACCAATGTCCAAAAAAGTTTCCTGAAATGTCCACCCAAACCCGAATTTGGAAACCACCGACTGAATGCTTCCGTATTTGCGCCGAAAAGACTCTGCAGCAACCCTACTTTGACTGAAGTGCGAGGGTATCAGTTTTGAGGCTAGTGACCTCTAGCCCAGTCTCCTCTGACATATTTAGAGGTCGTTGTGGCCCAGAGAAGAATTATTTGTTTTACGTAGACGGATAGGATTGATAATTTTCAACGTTGCGGTACAGCAGAAAAAATCGACCGGTTTGGCATTATGCAAACATTTTAATACAAACGTGACATTGGTCACCAGGTTTTAAGGACCGAAGAAAATATGCTGTATGAAATCCTAAAATTTCCAACGACTTCCAACGACTAGACATCCTGCACTAGTTGCATTGAATAATTCACATACCGGCATAATCCAAGTTTTACGTTATGTTCTCTTTGCAGTTTTATGTTTCCTCTGAACAAAATTCAACATGGACGGACGGTAATATTTGCAAAAAACAAAAGAGCCTGACCGTGAGTTTGGCATGTCATAGGGCACCTTGTTATGACAAGAATTGGACTCGTGGAGGAGCGGAGCAAAGATGAGTGCCATATTCTTATAAAAGTATCAATAACAGGGTAAGGGCTGAGATTATGGATGTATGTGCAAGCGTATCACTGCCTACACGTGCAAAACAGGCCGTGCTGAAGGAACCAAGAGGGCTTTAGAAAGGATGAGAGACAAAAAAAGAAGCATGTAAACAGGTTTGGCAAGCGAGCTGCTACATCAACTGCTGCGATGGATTCGCTGATTGATATCAGCAGCCGAGAACGTGAGCCTGAACTAGAAGAAGACAGTGTATCTGGCCGACCAGCCAAGTGCCAGACGTATTCAGACAGGCAGCCTCGATCAGGAAACCACAGAGCGATGGCAGAGGAGAGCTCAGCGAGCGGGTCGAGCAGTCATAAGAGGAGCAGCCGTCACCTCCCCGAGTTAACAGGTGACGGCCGAGACAGCAAACACGGCTGTGGAAACTGGTGTTTCAGGTAGCGCTATCATCTGCTAAGCTATAATGACTTGGTAATCCTGATCAAAGGGATATTTGTGTATGAACAACGTTATTTTCAGAAACCAGTCTGCTCATAAATCCGATCAGAACACCCACAAGCTATGTATTTATATTTTTTAAACATTGTCCAAGTCGTTCACAGTCCATAACTCACAAACCATAAGGAAGGATAGACCGTAGAAGAACGACAAGTAATGCCAACCATTTTTATGTTTTATGAGTTATGGAACCGTAAGGAAGGATAGGAGAACGACAAGCAATGCGTACCATGTCTTATGGTTTATGAGCTATTGACTGTGAACGACTTGGACAGTGTTTTGAAAAATATATATATACATATAGCTTGTGGGTGTTTTGTTAGAATTGTTGAGCAGACTGGTTTTGAAAATAGCATTGCTCATACACAGATAATATCCCTTTGATCGGGATTACCGAGTCATTATAGCTTAGCAGATGATAGCATTAATGAAACACCAGTTTCCACAGGCGTGTTTGCTGTCTCGGCCGTCGCCTGTTGACTCGGGGAGGTGACGGCTGCTCCTCTCATGACTGCTCGACCCGCTCGCTGGGCTCTCCTCTGCCATCGCAGAGGAGCTGCTACATCGCTCGCTCCTCTTCCATTCTTCCATAGGAATATGACACTCATCTTTGCTCCGCTCCTCCATGAGTTCAATTCTTGTCATAAGCAGCCGCCCTATGATATACAAAACTCACGGTAAGACTCCTTTATTTCTTGCTGATATAACCGTCCCTCCATTTTCAATTTCGATCAGAGAACTGAAAGGAAAAGATAACGTAAACACTTAGATTATGTCGATGATTATCGATTATCATATGATTATAGATTATTATCCAATGCAGCTAGTGCAAAGTGCGGAAACGTTGGAAAGCTTATTTTGTGATTTCATACAACATATTTCCTTCAGTCCTTAAAACCTGGTGACCAATGCCATGTTTGTAAAAAAAATGTTCGCACAATGCCAAACCAGTCGATTTTTTTCTGCTGGACCGCAACGTTAAAAATTGTCAATTCTATCCGTATACGTAAAACATATAATTCTTCTCTGGGCCACAACGACCTCTAAATATGTCAGAGGAGACTGGGCTAGAGGTCGCTAGCCTCAAAACTGATACCCTCGCACTTCAGTCAAAGTAGGGTTGCTGCAGAGTCTTTTGGCGCAAATACGGAAGCATTCAGTCGGTGACGGCATAGGTGGAGAGACTATTTTAGTCGGAGGAAGGGGCTTCCGCGTTGGTATGGCCGGGGGTGATTAGGCATATCACTTAAATGTTAATAGAGAAGTTCCAGACTCGGCTCAAACTGGGGGGCGGGGTTAGAGCTGCTGCCACACTCTGAAAGTTGGGTGCAACAGCCACCACCACAGCCCCCACGGTTCCTGCGTCTATTGGTAAAGGGTTATGGTCGGGACTTCAGCAGCAGCAGCATATTTGGACATGGCATGCTTAAAATACCTGAGAAACAGTGTTAACAACTTCAGTGCTGCTTGAAAACAGCTCTTTAAGTGCGTTTATACAATCCAATTCGCAATTGTTTCTCACCTTTCACGTTGCTGTTCACATTCCCGGTCCCCGAGGAAATCAGCATTCACTTACCATGTCACGCCGCTAGCGCCATCTATGGAGAGCCAGTGCAAGCTCAACTAAAAGAGGATATGATAAGCAAAAAATAACCGTTATGTGTGCAAGTTATAACAACAAAAACAAAGCGAATGGAACACCGATGAACCAAACTACCAACCCATTGCAATTTTTTCCACCTCGTTGGTAATATGGGTTGATGGTGAGCCAAAAAGTGAAAAATTGGGCAAAATGCAAAACCTTCAACTCGAGTGGGCCACCAAAAGTTTTTCGAAAATTGCATTTCTGATGAGCGCATCGCAATCAGCACCAAAAAATGCATCTAATGAACAACGATCCGTTACTTTCTGAAGAAAAAACCTAAATCCGGACCAGGCTAATAACCAGTCGCATCGACAGAAACGTCCCCCGAACACCTGACCGTAATCCAGATCTGACACACAAGCCGTAATATGTACTTACTCTGAGTAAACCAAACACCGCCCGTGACAACGCCCCAAAACTGGCACGTCTGGCATCTAGACAACCGTCTTGGACAAATAAATGTATTTTGCAGTGGCATACAATTTATATGAATAGCACGAATATTAGCTCTAGATTCATGATCTGCATGCATTCAGCCCCTCGCAACCCTCTTCATCAAAGTAACAAGTCGTGACAGGACCAACTTCCCTGCTGATAACATCGCTTCGAAGCTTCTGTTTACAATAACTAAAACGTACTTGGGGCCGGAGTGCTTGCGACTCCCCGCCTGAGAACGGGAGGGGGCACCCTAAGTGCGAGCTTACCTTCCATTAAAATCTGCCTAGTTCGTGACGTGGGTAGCCGTACATGTCTGGTGCAAGGTGCTACGTAATGCACTGCTTTAACTGGTACGGCGGCCGACTTATCCTCCTGCTGCTTGTGATAAGTAATGCACCTACAGCGTTACACGACAATAAGCAAGGCAGAGCGTCTCACGTTGGTGCCGTTCTCAAAACCGCCGCTGCCGGCAGCTTCTTTGAACACATCGAAGCACAACGAACGCATCATCAACACTGCTGCCTACAGCCTGTTCTCTTGCCTGCTTCCATCTGTTTTCGACCTGAAGCCGACCTCTGTCCTGAATGTACTCAACTTCAAACGCGAGAATCCTGATATTTCACAATGAAGTCACATTCTGTTGCCCTCCTATCACCGCGGACACCTGTCCCAAAACAACCCTATTCGCTGTAGTATCACGGCCTTTGAAAGGAGCCTTAGCACCTTCTTCCTTGAACACGCCCCACAGAATATTCAATGGCTTAAATCGAGGGCGAACACCTCTAGTAAACGCGTGCAATACATCCTACATATCTCCAGCCTCCACGGACAGTGATATAAGCACACCTGGTCCAATCACCGTGTCTGCCAAAGTCCCTGTCCAGTCGCGACCCCAGCCCGGGACCCTGCTGCGTCTCACTTTTTAAGCGACCAGAGCGGGTCCAGATCGCTGAGTGGATCATGCCCAGACTCAGGAGGAGTGGGCTCCGGCTGGGGCTCCGGCTCGGCGGGACCGCCCAGTTCAAACGTGGCCGGGTTCAGGCAGGCAGCCAGCGGGCCGCAGAGCAGCGGCGCGGAGCTGCCCCGGGACGCCGCGCCAGGGGGCGCCTCTGCTGCCGCGGCAGCGGGCGCCGGCGAGGGAGCGGCGACGACGGGCGGCGCAGCGGCGGCCGGCAGCGAGACGACGGAGACGGACCCTGCCGAGCACACGGCGGTGGGTGCTGAGCGGAGCATCGGCACGGAGCTGCCGCACATCAACACATAGATCTGCTGAAGACTTAATGCCTGCCAGCTACCGTAGAAGCATGGAAGACCAAGTAGCCTTGGGGTCTTACGACGCTATCATAGAAGCCCGAACGAATAAACAGCTTTAATACGTACCGACTGCTGAGGTCATAGTCGCCAACTCTCACACCAGGGATCAGATAGATTTACGCAGGAAAACCGCCGGGGAACTGAACCCAGACTGGCGGCGTGGAAGTCGAATGCGCTTCCCCAACGCCACCGCGACCCGCTCCCCCGACAGAGCAATGACAAATAGCGGTATGAACACGCGACACTTTCCTGTTCAGTCATACAAGACAAAACGGCTACAAAGATCATTAACCGCTCGTTTGCAGGTACACATTCATATGGAAATAAGTCCTGACTGAACCTTATTGTTGTCAGAACACGAAAACCGGCTCCAGAATGCTTGGCAAAAGCTGGCCACGCTGGATACAAAATCCCTCGTCATGCATTCCGGAAACTGACCTTGGTGACACCATGACGCTTAAAAAGGCACAATGTGTGAAAAAGCAGTCTTAGAAGGTCATGCCACTTCATTGCGATAGATTAGCTCGTTTTCACGTAAAAAAACTGACCCGACCACAGGGTTCTTCCTTAAAGGTTTCAAAATCCACCAGGACCTGGCGGAGGACACAGAGATGGAGGCTATTTAGGCCCGGAGGAGAGAATAGATGAGATAAGGGCAGGGAGGCGACGATGGTAGCAGACAACGCCGAGTAGGCAGCATTGCTAATCTGCATTTTAGGCGCAGTAGAATGGGGGTCACATATGCCCGCTCATATTTCTCCAGATGTCCAAAAATCTAACCCGGTCGGAGCTGTGGCGCTCAACTAACGCAGGTGTAGAAATCAATCAGGCATATTTTGGTGGGGTGGAACAATAATCGGTGCATGGAACAACATTATGGCTCCAAAATATCCATTTGACCACTTCGACCCAAAGACGGCCAGCCTAGACAGTGCAACTAGAACCAGGGGCGTAGGAACGGTTTGAAAAGTGGGGGGGGCCAACCTTAGAGGGGGCCCACCTCAAGGGGGGCCCCAGTCCATGGGGGCCCATAATTATAAAAAAATTATTTTGCTCGTTTGGTGTCAATAAGGCACACTAGGATGCCAACGTATGGAAAATTGAGGAATTGAATTTTTGCCCTGTGATTTTGATTTGTACCTATTATGATCTAATAAATCATAGTAAAACGCAAAAACATTTTTTTTAACTAGACCCTGTTAAAATACGAAATACATTTTTAAGCTCTTTTGGAGGATTCCAATCATTTTTTATCACGAGTGCGTTTCTTATATTTACAGATGTTTAGGCCCTTTTATCACATTTACAAAATTAAAAATTGTTTAGAAAACTACAGACAATGCTTTGATACCAAACAGCCTCACTTCGCTATGCCTAATCAACATTTTGCTTATTTAATGACAAAAATGGGAACATTTATTTAGGCTGTTACGGATCCCCTTCTTTCCATCATTAGAGATTTATTTAGGTAAAGGCTGATCACAATAAATACGTCTAGCTATATTTCGATGCCTAAAACGCAGAGCTCCAGCATGACTGCAAGTGCAATGTAGGTAGGTACTTGATGGCCAGCTTTGTGATGCTGTGGAGGTGTGGGCGTGGTGATATAGTGGTTAGCAACTTGCTTTCCACGCGACCAACCCGGGTTTAAGGCACGGCAGATTCCTTGTGCAAGGAGCAATTTGACTCCCAAGAAACCCCTCCCAACAGGGAAAGAGTTGGCGACGCCATATAACCCTGGCATCGAAGGACGTCACGCCTTTCAATGGCTCAGGGACGACTGTTGCTCGGCATTTGATGCGAGGTCCGTATCCGATTCATGCTTTGTGTTGGGATTGATATGGGATGGAGTTTGATTGGGACCAGTTCTCGGGACTCATTTGGAAACACTCGGGTAGTAGGTGCCTTGGTTTTTTTCACGAAGCGCTCCTCCTCCAGGGGCTTGCAGGCAGCGTACTTGCTGATATTTGCATATATGTTGCGGGGGCCCACCTCAAAAGGGGGCAGTATCCCCTGACCCCCGATTCCTATGCCTATGCCGCCCAGGGGCCGCCAAATTATCTCGGAGGGCCCCAAAGTCCAGGCCATGGCTCAGGAACCTAGATCAGTCAGCTCAAGGGCCCAGACCAGTGCATTAGCCTCGGGACCAGCTTATCAAGGGACCCTACATAAGCACAGGACCCCTAGAAGCTCATCACAGTGGAGCCCCCAGATTCGCACAGGGTGCCAGATTAGCTTAGGGGCCCGGTTCAGCTCGGGGGTCCCCAGGTCGACCTATGTAGGGTCTCAAAACAGCTCAAGGGGCCTGTTCAAGCTCACGGATCCCAGCTTAGCTCAATGACGCTAGAACAGTTCAGGGGCCCCAGACCAGCTCAGGGCTCTTGTTCAGCACAGGCCAGCTCAGCTCAGGGGCCCAGATCGACTGATATAGGGTCCCCTCTCATACCAGCTCAGGGGCTCCATTCAAGCTCACGGCCCCAGCTTAGCCCAGGGACCTTAGAAGAGTTCAGGGCCCCCATACCAGATCAGGGGCCCGAGTTAAGCACAGGGGTAGCCAGATTAGCTCAGGGCCCCAGCTAGGCTTAGGGTGTCCCAGGGTGTCTGATATAGAGTCTCAGAACACAGTGGCGTAGCCAGGATTCGGCCAAGGAGGGGTCCGACTACCGTCGAGGCCCCAGACCGGGGGTCCCCCTTAGTAACCGGGGCCCATCTCCTATATCTTTTGTATAGTATTTTAACATTCACACGAAGGAAATTTTGTTGTGCCTTTTTAAGCATTTATTCTTATTTTGTTTATAGCTTGATTTTTTCGATCCGACCAAATGTTGGTCAACTAAGGTCACCAAATATTAAGGATGGCCCATACCTTATATGGTAGCGTGGCTATAATAACAGCTTTGTGCCATATTTCGGGAAGTTCAATGTTGATGCGCGCATGATGTTACACCCGAGTCTACCTCAATTCACTCTGGTAATCAGACATGAAGTTATTGAAGTTCAGTCGTTTTGAGTACGTAGAAATTATCTTCTACGGGAAATGATTAGCAATTATTTCCCGGTGTCGAATCCATGAACTCTTTAATCAGGAAATTTCAAAAGAAACGGAAAAAAACGAAAAAAATACAAAGGACATGTAGTGTGTCCCGAACGTTACATAACCTCTATTCCGTCGATAGATCCTGTTGAGATCCAGTTACTTTCTTACCCTTGCTATCTTGTAAACGAGCAAATTACCAAGACAAAAGGCGCCTGAGATATCTATCGCCTTGGATCTCTCTGTCATTGTTATTTTCAACCTTTCATACCAATTTTTCCTTTGAGGATTATGCTCATCGATTTCTGTCATTACCCTTGTTTGTCTGGTTTCCTACAAAAATATTTGAAGGTTGTTTATTTCAGAATTTTTAGGAATGTAGTTATTGGTGTTAAGCTTATATATAAAAATTGACTGAAGAGCCAAATTCCCTGTTCGATTTGCTCTTATGGTAAAATTAGTTTAATTTTTGCCTTTCCTTCGATAATGGTGCCTGATGGACATGTTTCAATTTGTCTTTTTTTAGTACGCAATAGGGGTAGATACATTTTTTCCGAGGCATATGATTTTGAAAATTTTTATTCGAGCTCTGGGGCCACCTAAGACCAACACTTGGCGGCACTCACAAAGCTAATTTTCGGCCGCTCTCCTGATTAGATCTCAGGGGGTCTCTGAGACCAATTCACGGCGCCTCTTGATCAAAACTGGGGGCCCCTGAGAATCTCTCGGGGCTCCTGAGATTAGTTATTCGGCAGCACCTCTGAGACTAATTATTGGGCCCCCCAGATTTACTCTGGAGGGGGGCTGAGACTGACTATCGTGGCCATCCAGATTAGCTCTTGGGGTCCCCTGAGGCTGTCTTTGGGGTGGGGGAGGGGACTGGGAATGACTTCCAACAGCCCTCTGAGACTTACTCTAGGGCGCCCCTGAGACAAACACCCGGGGGGGGTGGAATCACCTCTGAGACTGAGTCTTTGGCGTTCCTGAGACTGACTCTCAGGAGGCCCCCCTGAAATAGACTTTTGCGAGACCCTGAGAACCACTCTCTGGGCCCCTGAGACTAGCTCAGCCCCCCCCCCACCTCCCCTGAGACAGACTCCCGGGGCCCCTGATACCGACTTTTGGGGCCCGTGAGACCAACCCTCTGGGGGCCCCTGAAATCTGCTTTCGGGGGCCTTGAGACTGACTCTCAGGGCGGTGGCCTTGAGGCCGACTCGGGACGCCCTGAGAACAAATCTTCAGGGGCCCCTGAGATTTAACATGTTAACTGGGGGCATTTGCCCCCCGTCGGCCGAAATGCCCCCCCCCAGTGCCCGGAAATTGGCCCCCAGTGAAAAAGACAGGAGATTACTTAAACTGCAACAAATGAAAACTCACCTAATGAAAATAAGACAGAACACAACCCTATAATAACATTTTAGTTTTATTGCTGGTGCCAAATTGGCAGTCCACAAAAGTTGTGTTACACAATTTCCATCTGTGGCTGTCTCCTCCATCGTGCGAAGACGAAACAAAGCGCGTAGTTACGGGAAATCCCCGGCAAAGCAACCTCAGCATCAAATAATCACAACGTTGGAGATTAACGCTGGCCTACAACCAATCAAACATCATGCTCTATCCGACCGGAAGCCCAGACCCCAGCCAGTGTCACGAGATTGTATGATACTCTCATTTCACACGCGGTCAGTTGTGAGCGCTTAAAGCTCGTTCGTAGATTAGACGGGACACGGTGTAGTCAAAGTGCGTAAGACTGGTTGCTGGTGCGGCGGTGTGAAGTGCTTCGCCTTTTTATTTATTATTGTGGTGGTAGCATACATAAACGTCACCACCGGTAAAAAACGAGGGGGCCAGCCAAACTTCAACTTGATGCTAACAAAGAATTTTCCCCGTTATTACCAAAAACTGTTCGAATTTGAGGTCCCGTTGCTTTCCGCAGCGGCTGGTTATACAAATTTCCGATTTTCTCCCAATTTGACTGAGATCAGGAAATTGCTGGTCAAAATGTGTGTATGGGGGGGGCAGACCCCTGGTCCCCCTTTTCCGAGACTTGTAGCATACGTGAAATTTATAGTGAGATCACTGCATCAATTTGTTCTGCAAAGTCGATAAGTTGTTAGCTGGCCTTTCTTATCCATTCCTAGATGTTAAAAATTGGGAGAGATTACATATTCAGCCACAGCCCTTCGTTGAAATCATCGAACTGTCTCCCGAGAAACCTTTCCAACAAGGAAAGAGCTAGCGACGCCATATGACCCTGACAGTGCGTCGATAAGCCTAAACAATTATTAACTGGTTTTTGTACTACATTCCCTAGATGATTTTGACAGCAACAGCCACACATCATAGTAGGTATGTCCATAAAACTTATCTTGATTTAGCCTATAAACCACTCGAGTTCGATTCTTTAGGAATTTACTTACCTTGCCACACTCATAAAGCAAAATAAGAAAATAACCTTTTCATTTGGAATACATTGTGGCAGTTTCATGGCTGCCAGGTTGGCCATTTTGTGACCAAATATCTCGAATTGGGCCTTTTTGCGTTTGGCCCCGCGGTTTTTTTCGGTTGGCCCTTTCTGGGAATCTAGCCTTTTTTGCCCCTTTTTCTAGCAGCTGTCACCTAAGCTATTTCTGGTTTGTCCCTTGTCCTATAAATACGGCTTCTTTTGACCTCATCCGCTCTTGAATACGACATTCTGACACCAAAAAAGCAAAACAGCAGTAGAAAAAATGGTATGATGGTGGGAGGGAGGGACAGAACTTTGTTAAAAACACGATCCACAAGAACGATGGCCACCGAAAACCGGACGCGAAGTAGGTGATACTACATGTGCCCTTTGGGTGAAAATTCGATGGCAAAGTGCACCCTATGAGGCTCCGCACTCCTCACTTACCAAAATCCTAGTTCCGCCACTGTTCAAGAGCAAAAAATGCATAGTTGGGGAGAAAGCAATAAATGTTAGCGGGGAGAGGTGCGGCCAAGATGATTATTGATGTTAACAAATGTTCTGGTTATGTGGATAAAATCATTTGATAGTCACGCGGGATTGGAAGGGCACCCCTGGCTTCCTATTAAAGGGAATGTGGCACCTTGGTCGAATCCTAGAATTTAGTGTAATTATAGGGAATTTTAGCCGAAAATCAAGGAGGCGTCCATGATTTCTCTGAAAAATGTAAAATAAACTCAATATTTTCATTTTTAAAATGCTCCTCTAGGGAAAGAAATAAATATCTGCCAGTGGATGATGTCATGATCTGACAACCACTACCATATTCAATACGCTTCAAGGACTTCGATTGGCTGATACTCACCGTGACTTCAGCGTATGTCGTCATACCAACAGCCATAACAACTGTGGCCTGCTGCTACATGATGGGTGCATTTCAGGTAGGTTTTAGTTTTTTTTTCTACAGAAATCTCGAGTCCTAAAACAAAGGACATATTGAGTACCGGGTTTTCCGACTTGCTTTACTACTTGGCTATCTCCGTTATCTACGTCATGAAGGTGCCACATTCCCTTTAAATGAGTAGTGTGCTAGAAAATATTGCGTCAAGTAAATATCAAACTATCAACAATTAGTTTTAAACAGTCATACAAGTCGCTTTTTCTGTGGGCTTATGACGACCGCTAGTGGTTGTTTTAGCCCCAAATCTGACTTTTGTGGTATTTATTTGGCTACTTTGGTGAAAATAAAATTTTGCCCCTCTTTGACCCTCTAACTCGGTTTTACCTTTTCCGCGGAAAAAATTGGCAGCCCTGGGCAGCATTCAAAACCTGGAATAACATGGAATAACACAAAAATTGAAACATTTTTTAACACTAATGCGTCTAAGTCTTATTAAACCCCTCAAAATGAGGATTTAATTCCCTGAAGACACTATAATGGCCAGCACAAGAAATGCCCCCCACTGACTTTTCCTTAAAAATGCCCTGCTCTGGAGGCCCCGTGATCAGAGAATTCTTTGCAGTGATTCAGATTGGCCCAAGGGGGTCTGCGGACGCCTAGGGTCTCCTTGGCTACACCACTGCATCCACATTTTCGGGGGCCCTCCGAAATCACCATTTGGAGGCCCCTAAAATAATTTCTCCCCCAGACCAATACTCCGGAGCCCCTTGATACTAATGCCCGGGGGCTTCTAAGACCAAGCTCGGGGTCCCACTTAGATCAGGCTCAGGGGCACCCTTAGACCCATGCTCGCGCTTTTCTCGGGAGTAACCTGACACCGATGTTCCGGGGCCCTCAAGATCAATATTTTGAGCCCCCCCGAGAGACTAATGCTCGGTACTCTGGAGTCCCTCAATGCCGATACTCGGGGGTCCTGAACCCAGGCTTGGGGGCCCCTGAGACCAAACTCTGCGTCCATGAGATCAATGCTCGTGCCTCACTCATGAGTCCCTCGATATCAATAGTCGGGTGCAACCCGAGGGGGCCCTGAACCCCTGAGACCAAGCTCGGGGGCCCCTGAGACCAAGCTCGAGGGCCCCTGACACTAAGCTCGGGGAAAGGGGGCTTGAGACCAATCTTGGGGGCACCCCTGAGACCAAGCTCGGGGGTCCCCTGAGACTAAGCTCGGGGCCCTGATACCAAGCTCGGGGGCCCTGAAACCAAGCTCGGGGCCCCTGAGACCAAAATCGAAAGGCCCGTGAGACCAAGATCGAAAGGCCCGTGAGACCGAGCTCAGGGGGAGGGGCCTTGAGACCAAGCTCGGGGGCCCTGAGGCCAAGCTCGGGACCCCCTGAGACTGAACCTAAGGGTCCCCCAAGATCAATATTCGGTATTCTGGAGCCCTCGATACCGATTATCGGGGGCCTCCTGAGACCAAGCTCGGGAGGGCCCCCGAGACCATGCTCAGGGGCCCCGAGATCAATGGTCGTGCTTTTAGTGCATAAGGTCAGCCCAAGGGGGTCCGTGGACCCCAGGGACCCCCTCCCCTGGCTACGCCACTGTCAGAACATCTCAAGGGGCCCATTCAAGCTCAGTGGTCAGTGGCTGTAAAGCCTTATAGGGGGTCCCAGACCATCTCAGGGGCTCTCAGTTCAACACAGAGGCTAATATTAGCTCTGATGACCAGATAAGCTTAAGGGCCCGGATCATCCAGGGGCCCCTTGTCGGCATATATGGGGTTTCAGAACAGTTCAGGGTTTCAATTAAAGCTTACAACCCAATTCTCAAGGCAGGGGCCCTATCACTGTGCAGGGGCCTCAGATAAGTTTAGGGTCTTCTGTGCATCACAGGGGATCCACATTAGCACAAGGGACAATATTAACTTTACGGTCCCAGCTCAGCTCAGGGGCCCCCAGGTCGGTGGATATAGGGCCTGGCCAACTCACAGGGCCCTGTTCAAGGTCACGGCTCCTAGCTCAGTTTAGGCATCCTAGAACAGTTCATGCTGCCCAAACCACCTCAGGGGCGCTCAGTTCAGCTCAAGGGGCCCAGATTAGCTCGTATGGCATCAGAGACCAGTTCAGGGGCCCCCAGAAGCTCAGGGGACCTTAAAATCGACTCATAGGACCTCAACTTAGTTTAGGGGTACAGGTAAGTTTAACGGAGTTCCGGGGCAAGCTATCGGGCCAGTTAGAGTTTCTTGCTTGATATTACAGTTCTTGATATTCTTATCTCCAATGCGGGGGGCCCATCACTGAAAAGTGGGGGCCAGTGGCCCCCTGGCCCACCCGGTTCCTACGCCTATGACTAGAACAATATTCAAGCTCCAGACACTTGTGAATCTTGATCGATGTACTTTAAATCGACACCGATTATATTTCAGCCGTGTTTATCTCCGCAACCAGGATCATTTAAGCGCAGCTCGCATTGTTGCAGAGATCAAAGGGAGGATAATCTACCCCTCCCTTCACCTGCACAGAATTCTTTGGGCTCTCCACAGTAGGCGTTAAGATATACACGAAGGTACGAGGAAAGGTACCAGATGAAGCTGAGATGAGGCCAAGTTTTAGTCCGAGGGAGGGTAGAAGATGAAGCTGAAGTAAGGCGAAAACAGCGAGTGAGGAGGAAAAGAAGCGGATGCTACCGAATGAGGCGAGGACATAATAATAAACAGTACGTGTCAGATGCCACTGAGATGGAGCAAAGGCTGAGTAGGGGGAGATAAATAGAAAGAGGCAGCACACAATCAGCGAGGACACTGCATAAAGTTAGACATCAGCGCCCTCTTGGCGGTCTTTACCGCGACTGGGCGACGACGGCGCCGGTGGTGCCGCTGGTGCTGCTGCTGTCTGGAAGCTGAGAGGGCGCCCAGACGGGCCTGCAGCTCTCCCACGGAGCGGGTGGCCGCCAGGAAGTCCTCAGAGGGGTGTCGGCTGTGACCACGTGACGGACCACCGCCCGGCGGATCGTCGAACGTGGCGCGAGACGTCAGAATACCGCCTGACGGAGGGCGAGGCTGATTGGTGAGTACAGGGAAGGGTGAGAGGCGTTAACAGGGCCGGCGAGGACGGCAAACGGACATCACGGTATACAAGGGAGATGGGCAGCATGCAAATAATGCACCGACAAAGCTAAAAAACCATCGCATAGCCAAGATATTCTGGCAAATACATCAGTACCGCAGACTGCACCATAACAAAAACATCCTGTCGTCACATTTCTGCCGTACAAAGGGAAAAGTATCACTCATTGATAACACATTATAGATGCCCTCTCTCCCTCTCCAAGGAAGATTCACCCCCAGCGAGAGCACCTCAGCGGCACACGCCGCAGCGGCCTCCGCGTTTGGACCCAGTCCCCACTGACGTTTCATGAGGAAGTCCTGCGCGGCGTAGAGCACGGCCTGGTAGGCGAACAGCAGGTGGTGTTTGTCCTGGATGCAGTGGCGGCGCGCCTGGTGGAGAAGGGCAGCAGCAGCAGCCGGGTCCAGCAGGCCGCCACCAGCGCGCAGCTCGGCCAGCGCCGCCGCCAGCACACAGAAGACGCCGGAGCGGCCGGCGCCGCCCGCGCAGTGCACCGTCAGAGGGCGCAGCAGGGAGCGCTGCTGCTGGTGGTAGTTCAGCACCTGTGTGGCCAGAAGGCCGTGAGATGGTGCAACACCACGGCCAGCGCAGTCGTCCACAAGCTGCTGAACTGTACCGCGCCTCACAGTCAGTTGATGCCTGCTCTTAGTGTTGAGGTGTTAGCGCGGTAATGCAATCCGGGAACGCTAAGGCCGTGTGTAGGTGAAAGCCGATGAAATGTATCAACCGGGTGGTTCGTTTTTTATTGCTCACAGTGTAGAAAATATTGACGTGGCCAAAATGCATACATGAGTCCAAACCCTGCATTATTACCTTATTATTAAAGAAGCTTTCGGAGCACGGCCTCCATGCCTTGTACCTTCCTAGTATGTTGCTATGTTGACTCTCCTTCAAATGAGCAGGGGCTCCTCTCCTCACATTCCAGACTCTCAGCGTCTTCCATTCCCAAGCCTAGCTCAGCAGCGGACTGACCTCAGCAGCGAACTGCACCAGGGGCGCCGGACTGGACGGCAGCGCCGCCCGCGGCCAGCCGGTGAACTGCAGGTGGATCACCACCCGCGACATCTTGGTCTCGGTGTGCAGCAGGGAGAGAATGCGCTCCACCCGGCCGTTGGTGGGCGACTGAGACTGCAGGGTGAGCCGGACGGGTCCGTATGGCACAGTCACGCCGCGCTCGGTCGGCCAGTAGATCTGTGGACGGGGCAGGGCCAAAGTCAGAAATAAGCCACAGCGCTGCACGCACTGGCTCAGAATCACGGAGCCGACGAGGCTGCACAAGATGTCACGACGTTTTCGTTAGGCGACACTCATCAAAAACTGTAAGGTGACATCCGACTGAAGAAAATTATCAGTTTAGTATAACATTTCGCACCATTAATTTCCAGCTATTTTCGTCATTTGCGGGCCTATTATCTATCCGGCGCCCAGTCCTCTCACCCCTCACACTACCACCACCTCATACCTGTCCCTCCATCTCGTTGTCGGGCAGCAGGCAGATGATCAGCTCCACCTGGTGGTGCCACACCATGCACCAGAAGTCGGTCTGCGTGACCGGCAGCGGCGCCTGGGTCACGATCAGCGCCGGCGCGCCGTCCGCGAGCTCCGGCAGCCTGCTGGCGTTGATGTAGTCGTCTCGCACCAGCGGCACAGGCACCAGGCTCTGGTCGAAGGGCAGCACGTCCTGGAACCGGTTCTTCATGGGGTAGCAGCGCGCCACAGAGATCTGTAGCCGCCGACTGTCCACCTGAGGCAGAAGACTGCCGGGTCGGCCGCGGCAGCAGGACAGTCCTGGACTGGGACTGACCAGATGACATCGGCTTTTCGATGACGCGATTCTTCATCGCACTGACCAGACACCTGGGTTGTGTTTGTAATGTCGTCGGTCGAGGCTAGGGGAATCTCGGTTGGCGATTCACCTGGTATTACTGCACAGGTGGCGAACTAGCCTTCGCTGGCTGTGTCGAACCTCGATCGAGAGCACCAGTCACCAGAAGCTTAGCGTTCCCAATCATTGCACAAATTTAAGGCTTTTGGTGGGGGTATGACTTTAGAGAAAGTTTCCTTTGACCCCTTCCCATAGCCAAATATCTAGAATGATAGCAAAAGTCTACGTCATTTCCGAATCGGAGCCGTACCAAAGTAGGGCAGAATACCTCCCTAGAACGGACTTCCTGAGCTGATTACACTAGGAAACGACGGGACCTACATCCGACTGCAAGAGGTACCAGTCAGGAATCCAACCGAGCTTCGTTACTGCTCATAACAGGAGTCTTCATTCAGCACTATGCACAAGAGTAAGCAGATAATTACGACTGGCGACTCATAAATGCACCAACGGAAGAAGGGTATGCTTCGAAGACTTTTACGCCGAGTGTGACGTCAGACCACGGTCCGATGGCGTCACGGTCTCACCTCCTGCTGGTCCATCAGCTCCTTCCACTTGCTGTCGAGCGGCGTCGGGCCGTTCAACGACTTCTTCGTCATGCCGGCCACAAACTTGTCCATACGCTCCACCTCCTGTCGCGGCAGAACGGGAACACTTGCCGTCACGTGACATTGCAAGGTACAATCGGAAGCCACAACCACGACCGTCATTTGTTGTGATCACACAGGCTTGTTTGTGATTTGGGAAGCAATCTGGTAACACATCATATGTTTCTTTACAGATAATTTCTATGGATTTATAATAATCATATCATAAATGATAAAATAAAAGCAAAAAAATGATAGCAATCGGAAAATCAGCCTAAGATGCTCGCGAACAACCTTATCCAGAGAAAGGAGTGTTCCTGCCCCTGCTAACCACTCTCACAGGTACACAACAACATCCGAAAAGGGCCTCACCCAACGCCTTCTTCAGGATGGCGTTGAGGCACTAAAGTCAAGTTTAGCTATCCCGAAATAATGGAATTCCGACGCAATGCGGAGCAAAATCAAGCGACTCCTTTCGAAATTAAGGAAGAGCCAGTGCCAATATAACCAATATAGCCCTAGAGTAGCCAATGCTGGTCTCAAGCGGAACAGAAGAAATCACCACATCTCCAAGCACGCCGCCATTTTCATCCCTCCCCCACAGCCCGGCAGTTTATCCACAGCCTCTCTGCCACACCTGTACGAAGGCGGTCAGCTTCTCCGGGTCGGCGTAGGGATCGGCCGCCGCCGCCAGCTTCCTGCGCTCTCTCTCCGCCTGCTCCCGGCTCAGCCGCTCTGTCTCTGACGTCACCACGCGCGGCTGCAGCACCGCCGCCGGGGCGGGGGCGGCGGCGGTCAGCAGGTCTCCGTCCGAGCCCTGGTGCTGAGGACTGCCGTCCGCCAACTGCGCAGAGCGGCGGGGCGAGGGTGAGCTCAGCAGGCGAGCATAAAACGGACGTACACGCCATAACAATGATGGCGTTATCACTCTTACATTTCCTGATCATTTTACACCTATCTTAATATTTACAAAAGGACATTCACTACCGCAAATAATAAATCACGGGCTTCCAGTTGCATAGGAAACCCGGCCAATCACCCGCCTCCACCTGACCCAGAAAGCCGCGGAGCTCGAGTACCGCCCCCTGGGTCGGCTCGGGCTCACGGCGGCTGCAGCCGTACCTGCGTGCTGGAGATGGGCGCAGAGGCCGGCTGCACGGGCTGAGAGCTCGGCTGCACGGGCTGCGGCGGTGGTGGCTGCTGCTGCGCTGCTGCTGTTGTTGTGGTGCAGGTGGCGAGGGGGAGGCGGCCGGGGCAGACAGGTCCAACCCGGCCAGTAGACGGGCGCTCTGCGAGAGAAGATCATCACCCTGCAAACGGAACAGACGACAGACGAGGTCCGTGTCAGGTCACTGAGCGTTTAAGCACTGATTGGTACTGATGGTTTCAACCACTCGCCAGCTGCCACAGATATACGACATCGTAACAGATCTAAAAAGGCGGACTACGCATAAGCATCAGGTTTCCTTCCCTCGCCTGGGGCCAAAATCAGCAACTATTACACACCAGATTCCCGCTCGATATAAGCAGCCCGCTCCCCCACCTGTCACTGACCTTGGCCTGGGCGGCGCCGGGAGCCGGCTGTGCCCGCTCCGGCTGCAGCGGCGGCTTCAGAGTCTGCGGCTGGGGCGGCGCCGGGCTGGGCTGCATCGGTGGCGCCATCTGCGCCGGTCCCGCCGGCTGCTGCGGCCCACCCTGAGCGGCGCTCACGGCCGCCGCTGCGGGCTGGACGTACTGAGCCGTATTTAGCGGAGAGCCAGACTGGTCATAGTGTGGTGTGTTGAGTCCGGCGGGAGGCTGCTGACTGTGCTGGGCCGCACCTGTCGTCTGCGCTGACGGCTGTCTGTACTGACCCGCCTGGTCCGGCGGCACGTGCTGCGCCATGCCGAGAGGCTGCCCGGGCTGGCCGGGGGTGCGGGCGGTGTTCAGGCCGGCCGGGGCGGAGGCCGCCGGTCTGAGTACCTGTCCAGCAGCTCCGGCCGACGGGAACTGAGGCACCGAGGCCGCCGGAGCCACTGCGGGAAACTGCTGCTGCTGAGTCGGGTATTGTGGCTGCTGGGTTCGGTACTGCTGCTGATGTTGTTGCTGCTGCTGAGTCGAGTACTGGTGCTGCTGAGTCGGATACTGTGGCTGCTGATGATTTGGATACTGAGACGGCTGTTGTTGGCCTGTCTGTAAGCGCTGATGCTGTTGCTGGGCTGGGTTCTGCTGTTGCTGTTGATTTGGATACTGCATCTGCTGCTGCTGATGTTGATTGGAATACTGTTGTTGCTGCTGCTGGTTTGGATACTGCTGTTGCTGCTGAGGGTGCTGCGACTGCTGTTGATGCGACTGCGGACGTTGAGATGGCTGCTGCTGTTGGTTCAGGTACTGCTGTTGCTGCCCAGCATACTGCTGCTGCTGTTGTGGCTGCTGCGATTGGTGCGACTGCGGGCGCTGAGTTTGCTGCTGCTGTTGGTTCGGGTACTGCTGCTGCTGTTGGTTCGCGTACTGCTGCTGCTGTTGGTTCGGATACTGCTGCTGCTGCTGCGATGGCGCCGACCGCTGCGGCTGAGCAGGATTCTGTGCCGACTGCTGTCCGGCCTGACTTCCAGCCGGGTACTGCGGTCCGTACCCCGGGTAGTACTGACTAGCCCCGGGCTGCTGGTACGCCGCCGCCGCGCCAGCAGCTGCCTGCTGGCCCGGGTACCCTTGCGGCGGGTACTGTCCCGCCGGGACTGCAGCGGCGCTGCCGTATCCCGCCCGCCCCGCTGCCGGTGGCGCCATCTGTCCCGCCGCTGCTGGCGCCGCCGCGTACCCTCCCTGCTGCTGCTGCCCGGTACTGTACCCGGGCTGGGTACCGGACGTCGAGCTGGTACTGGCGCTGTACTGGCCCTGCTGCGCCGTCGGCGTGGTTCCGTACTGCCCCGGACCGGACCCTGTCGCCGGGTACGCCGCCTGTTGCTGCGCCTGGGACGCCTGTGGCTGTGTCTGGGACGCCTGTGGCTGTGTCTGGGACGCCTGTGGCTGTGTCTGGGACGCCTGTGGCTGCGCCTGGGACACCTGTGGGTAACCGCCCGGCTGTGGTACACCATACCCCGCCTGCAGCTGAGACGCCGAGTACGCCGACTGGTACGGCCCGCTGGACGCCGGCGTCGCACCGTACCCCGGCGCACCGCCGTTCACCACAGGTCCTGCCGCCGGCCCGCCCGTCATGGAAGCTGGCACCTGCGGCGCCGACGACGACGGAGACGCCATGGCGGAGGGGTAGCCGGTGGCCAGGGCGTACGGCGCGATACCGGAGGGTCGGCTGTTGGTCTGCGCCGGACCGGTGCCCACCAGTCGCGGCGGCGTGTACACAGCCGCAGGGGTCTCCGCTGCCGGCGGCATCGCCGACGACGCGCCGTGGGAGTGAACGGCGGGGCCGTGCGGCGACGCTGCCGCCAGGGGGCGGTGCGAGGAGGAGAAGGGGGCGCTGCCGGCGGGCTCACCGGCCGGCCGGGAGAACGTCTGGTACGGAGTCCACGAGGTGTAGCCGCCGCCTCCGTAGAAGGCCAGGTAGGGTTCGCTGCTCTGGTAGCCGTACTGACTGCTGACGGCAGCGGAGGAGCCGGGTGGTGCAGGCGGCCCGGCCGGGGCGGCCCCGCGTACGACGGCGCCGGGCTGAGCGGGGGCGGCGCTGGAGGCCGGGGCAGGGTACCCGGGCTGACCGGTCTGCGGGTAGCCACCTGTGCTGTCATCAGGAGGCCTCTGAGGGGCCGCAGAGAGCTGGCCAGACTGGTGAGCCGGGCTGCTCTGGGACTGCTGAGGTGCGTATGCACTGTAAGCCTGTTGCTGTTGCTGAGGCGGATATCCAGTCTGCCCTTGCTGAGTCGGGTACCCACTGTGAGGAGGCTGGGCAGGGTAGCTACCCTGACCTGGCTGAGTCGGGTACCCACTGTGACCAGGTTGGGCTGGGTAGCCACTGTGAGGAGGCTGAGCGGGGTAGCTGCCCTGACCAGGCTGGGCCGGGTATCCACTGTGAGAAGGCTGGGCCGGGTACCCAGCTTGTCTCTGTTGTGAGGGGTACCCGCCGGGGGTCTGCTGAGGTGGGTACCCAGCGGCCGGCTGAGCCGCCCCGTACCCGGCCGCCGCCGCCCCTGGCTGGCCACCAGGTGACACTGCCCTCACCACAGGCGCCGCTCCTCCCTTCATGTACTGCGCCATCTGGGCGGCGTACCCGCCACCCTCCGACCCTGCACCGCCCTTCTGCATGTACTGCGCCATCTGTGAAGCATACCCGCCTGGCTCAGGTGCCGACGCTATGTCCTGTTTGCCCTGCGCCGCGCCGCCCTTCTGCATGTACTGCGCCATCTGTGAAGCATACCCGCCCGGCTCAGGTGCCGACGCTATGTCCTGCTTGCCATGCGCCGCGCCGCCCTTCTGCATGTACTGCGCCATCTGAGCAGCATATCCGCTTGCCTCCGGCGCCGAGGCTACCTCCTGCCTTCCAGGCTGCATGAACTGGGCCATCTGAGCGGCGTAGCCTCCAGTGCCGCTGCAGGCGGGGTCCGTCTGCTCCGAACCCAGCGGCGACGGACGCACGCGCGGAGGCTGGTCCCCGGCGCGGTAGCCAGCCGCCAGGTAATCCCTGAGTCGAGGTGCGCCGGCGCTGGAGCCGGCAGCCGGCGCCGTGCTGCCGCCTCCACCAGAGGGAGTCAGTGACGAGGTGCGCTCCTCGTCCTGCACCTTACACACGCTGCGGGCGCGGGTCAGCAGCTTGCCGACACTCTCCTGTCCAACGGAGGGACCGGCTTAGGGGGACTAAAAGTAACCTGACTAAAAGTAACACCACCGGAGAGCACAACAGTCGTCCGACTCAAACGCCGGACAGATAATTATGTATAAAATGCATAGGTTGACTGCATATCGTGCACGAGTACTGTATGTGAGAATATCGTAGTTGGATGTAGGTCACGCTACATCTGACCTTTGAACGATACATATATTTGACGAGCAAAAAACGATCACAAATCAAACAACCAGCTGAGACATTTGTGAGTTGGCCAACCGCACCTGCAGCTTGTTGTAGAAGCTGACGCCCTGTTTGCCCTTGTCCAGCAGCTCGTCCAGCGCGCGGTGCGAGGTGAGCAGTTCGGAGACGCGCACCTCCCTGGCCGCCAGCAGGTCGGACGCCTGCTGCCGCGTCGGCGCGTAGGCCGCGTTCGCCTCCGTCAGCGCCCGAAGAATGTTGTCCTGGGCCGCCAGGTTCTGCTCAATCACCGCCGCCTGGTGGACGCACGCAGAAACACGGTGACCAGCGGCGGCTCTCTGTCTGTCAACTGAAAACGACCCACTGACAACCAGCTGACAAGGGGGCAATATATCAGCTACATGGACGACTGTGCGAGTGAAAATGACCCCACCACACTTCCATCAATGCTCAGTCTCCCATCAAACCTTTCCTAGGCCCCTTCAAACTTTTAAATCATGAAAATCTTTAAGTTAAAATGTATTTAATTGAATCGACGCCTGGCTATCGTATATTTTGGGAAGGACCAATGATGCGGTTGATCTACGACTGTTCTCTCCTTCCCCTGTGAAGCGAATGAAGAGGTCCGGACCTGTTTGCGGTGTTTGTCCAGCTCGCGGTCCAAGAACGCCTCGATGTCGTCGCCGGCTCCGGTCACCACGCGCTTGGTGATGTCGTCGCTGCGGATGGCGTCACGAATGTGGCCGCACAGCATCGACCGCTGCCGCCGCATCTCATCCACCTGGCGAACGGGGGTGTCACCCTGGTCCACCTAACGAACAGGCGGTGTCACCCTGGTCTACTCAGGAAGGTGTCACTCTGGCCCACCTAGCGAACAGGCGGTGTCATCCTGGCGAACAGGGGTGTCACCCTGGTTCACCTGACGAACAGGGGTGTTACCCTGGTCCACCTGGCGAACAGGGGTGTCACCCTGGTTCACCTGGCGAACAGGGGTCGTACCCTGGTCCACCTGACGAACAAGAAGGCGTCAACCTGGTCTGTATGTAAAATAGGGGAGACGTCAACCGGTTCATTACAGTAGACGCCTTCCTGTCCAGCCAACCGAACAGGGTATACACTACATAAGGACAACCTAATACATAAGCGAGGTTCAGCCTGGCTGGCCAGACAAGCGAAGCGCACCAAGGGTCTGCACATCCGTGGTACTTCCTACTGACACCCCCACACCAGGATAATAGCACCATACACCTCGTGTCTCTACCCCAGCCGGTCACCTTATCCACCATCCGCTGCAGCGCCTGGACGGCAGCAGTCGCCTCCGGCTGCTGCACCAGCGCCTGCACCGACGGCAGCTGCGACACCAGCGCCTCCAGCGGGCCCGCCAGCAGGCTGAGGTTGGGCAGGTGCGCCGAGATGGCTCTGTGCAGCGCCGTGTCCGACTCGGCCGCGTGCTTGTGGGCGTCGCGGTACTTGGCGAACTCGCGGCGCAGCTCAGTCAGGATCATGGACGGCGGGCGGCGGCCTCCCATCACCGCCGTGTGCTCCTTGTCGCGGTCTTCCTCCTCCTGCGGGAGCGTCGATAGGTCAGACGGGACGGCAGTTAGCACCGCGCGCTGACCAGGAATTCCCCTCCCTCCCCGCGAGAGTAGAAAAAGCAACACTCGTCACGAACGGCCTCATGACCACTCCAGGCCGGGCTCTCTCGTTAAATAAATACCACAGCCAAATGACCTCCGGGCTTGGCAGGATTCTGAGCTGGCCTTTCCGGCAGCGACCCACCTTCAGCATCGTCTCCAGCTCGTCCAGACCGTCCTGCAGGTCCACCGCCAGACCGGAGAGCTGCGACATCGCCTCATGCAGCTGCGGAACGGCTGTGGGCTGAGCGTGCATCGAGGCCACGCAGTCCACCAGCTCCTGAAAGACATGCCAGGCAGAGGACAACATGAATGGGCTGTACGGCAAAGCAGAGCAGGACAGGGGTGTAAAGGAAAGTATAGCATAGAGGGGGTGTAAGGTAAAGTACAGCATGAAGTGGGTGTGAGACAAAGGACAACATGCATCGGCGGCACGCTGTCCCCCAGCTCCTGAAGAGTTAGATGGGGATGAGCCGAGGTGCGTCGTACCGCGCACCCCACCAGCTGCCGAAGCGGTAGCAGATGATGTGTGGGACTCACTGTCGCCATACGGCCCATTACGCACCAGGGGTGGATAGGATAACGAAGGGTTCAGTACAATGTAGCATAGAACAAAACTATTCAAACAATAGGGAGGGGATGATAAAGAATAACACAGTCACGAAAAGCACACGTCACCAGTCACATAACAGTGCTATATTTGAAGAAGCGGTATCGTTGAACTACTGGCACACATCTGACGAGGATTCCAATGCCACTGTTTCGCAGCTCTGCCGACGGGCGGAGCATTAGCAAGCAAAATAAAAGCTGAGGGACGAGCAGACCCATGATTTTACCGGACAGCTGAAATACAGTTTACAACCGCCAACAACTTCACAATAAAAGTAAAAATGAAAAGCTTATCAGTTACTGGCAGAGTTTCTGGAAGTTTTCTTGAAATAAGAGCAATCCAAATTCGAGTTGACAGTACCGACGAGAGGCAATTAAAATAATTGTTTTCCGCAGTCCCCCCAAAAGCTGTCGGAATCACTCTGGGTTCCTTTGCTTTTCTCCTTTGTTCCTTTTTTGAGGCGGACTTGCACAATTGCCCTGATATTTGAGAGCGCCCTTCATGGCCACTTTTCAATCCGAGTTTCGTGTCGTTCCCCTCCCTCTCTCTCCCTTTCATTACCAAATCGAGTCCGCATTCCCCACCCCAGTACAAAAATCCGTGGCAAAACCCCTGTCAGGGGGTCATGTCTTACTCCTATATGAAAAATACATAAACAGAAAATCTATAAAGTAGAAAGAGCCGATGAAAAGTAGCGTCAGACTTTCTAAATTACTGGCATCCCTGCACCTAACCATGCGATATGGGCCGGCAGCGCACTTAATACCACCAAATGGCATTCGGAACAACAGTCACGCCCTCCGTCGCCTCGACGTCCATACCTGTGGTAATTGGATATTGGAGGTGGAGCCGGACAAGTAAGGCTTCATCATCTGAAACAGACGAGCAACGCACACGTCACGCTGGCGGGTTCAAGACAGGCGGCGGAGCGCGGCTGGTGACACTAAAAAAATATATGCTGAACCGATAGGAAGCTTAAAATCGCAGCACCTACAAATTTCCGACGACAAGCAATAACGTGCACAAGGACAGAGCAAGATAAACACCAGTATCTCCGGACTTATCCCTACCAGCCACAAAAGCTTGCTTGAAATGTTCCAAAATATATTGAAAAAGGCTCAACTACTACAAAAACAAATGCCCGTATATTTCACTTTAATATAATTCGCTCTTAAAAACAGAAATCCTCATCAGCCCTAGGCCGTAACAAGTCCTGAATTCGTATTGCAGCTCATGAATGGCAGCAACATTAAGTAGCTTCAGAATCTCTAGATGATTGCTCATTGGGATGTCCCACCTCCAGCTGTTGCAGATGCATCGAGGAGAGCAGCACCATCAGCTCCTGGTCCTTCTCCTCCACCTGTGCCATAAGGCCTCGCAACAGTTCATCCTTCTTGGCACTGCCAATATGGTTGTCAGGTCAGTGAGTGAGTGAGTGAGTGAGTGGGTGGGTGAGTGAGTGAGTGAGTGAGTGAGTGAGTGAGTGAGTGAGTGAGTGAGTGAGTGAGTGAGTGAGTGAGTGAGTGGGAGAGAGAGAGAGAGCTGAGAGAGAGTGAGAGAGAGCCGAGAGAGAGAGAGCCGAGAAAGAGAGCCGAAAAAGAGAGGCGAGCGCGGAGAGCGGACGAGATGTGGGGCCAAGAAAATACTTTAGCTTGACTTATACAAAAGAAAAGATTTTGGCCGGTGTTCCTCAAAATCAGTTTTCACGATTTGGCTCTGATTGTTTTCTCCCCCTCCCAACATTTCGCCCAGATCTGCATCAGTCTGTGCCTCACTAACCCCGCATCTCCCAGCCGTAACTAGCCTGTAGAGGGAGGCGTGCTCGTGGGCCTCCATGGGGATCAGCTTCTGGAATATGTCCGCTCCCGCCACGTCCTTGTCACCCAGGTCGAACTGAATCCCTTTCACCAGCGAGGCACCCTGCAGAACACGGTGAAGATGGCAGTGGCTGACGCGACATCATGACAACCGACAACGGTGCTATACTTCGTACTGCAGGATCTTAGAACTGCAGAAACCTGGATTTTATATAATGGACGAAGTCCCTGTCCGTGATTTGAATCCATATCAATATGACATGTATGGCCTCGGTGTTTCAGCCTAGGCATTTCAAGGAAGTTGCGATAAAAGCGCTCTTACACGCTAGACACACAAGATTGTATAATTTCACAGAGAGACAGCTCATTGAATTCTGGATGCGGAGCTTCTTTGGTATATCACTAACACAACTAACCTTCTAACATAACATAGCTAACTCTAATCACATCATAGATCAGCTAAAACGGGGGCAAGATCTGGGCATAACTGTAAGTAACACAGGCAGCCGAATAATATGAATATAAACAGCTCAGGTTCAGGACGCCGACCACCATTCCCACGCGGTGAAAAATTTATCTGAAAGACTCACACGTAGTTCACATGGCAGGCCTTTGACAGACAGTCATTTCACATGCAGTCATTCCAACTTCGCACGGCTTTTTGGTTAGGTGGTTTTGCCTGCTGAAACAAGTGCCTTCACTTTCGTTGAAGCAGCACTCAACCATCCAACAGACCCTGTGAGACGTCAGGCTCCTCAAACCACACAAAACATCCCAGAGGCATCAGCTGATGTTGATATTGATGATGTTTCCGCTACGAAGACGACGCCTCCACACGAGCGTCGAACAGTTCTCTTACGAAAAATGTGCAACATCATTTTATCTTTCAGTCTTTGTTTCCATACTGCCGAACGGAAGTACAGCTCAGGCACCACCTCATTCTGGCTGCTCTCTTTCTCAACTTCCGAGACAACTTCCGCACAATTTTGGTTAGCGTTTTCTTCCGGTTGTACTTCACAAACGAAGGACATTTTATAACAACCTAGCTATCGTAAAAATTGATCCCATTTACAACTGAAAGCAAGACAGCTTGTCAAGATATGTAACGACCCATTACACCATAATTTACGGGAGACAATCATTTTGCGCGCGATATTTTCACTCCCGCGAAATTTCACCCCCACTGCAAAAACTGCCGGCTTCATTACTGACGGTGTCTTACTAATTTTCAGACTAAATCATTCGTTGTTCTCTTCTATGCACCTCCGCTTCTGCGAACTCATAAAGGTGTTCAAGAAACACTGGTTTAAGGGCAGCCTATTGCAGAGATATTTGTGGTGGATCAAAATATGAAAATCACAAATAGAGCCTTGTTTTTTACAAGGAAATTGTGGATAAACAGTTTAGAAACTGTTCAGAAAGGCCAGCTTCAAAAGCCTTGTTTTGCAAACATGGGGATGGCGGGTACGACTGCCATCAATTTGCTTTGAAACTAGAGTATGCTAACAGACATTAACAATGTACAATTAAAGGCACGCGATGTTTAATGAAATGCACACAACTGAATACTGGCAGCATTCCTGAAATATCAGTCAGATGTATTTTGTTGCCAATATGAATAGTAATATGTTTGAAAACAGGAAGTGCAAAGCTAAAAGAACAAGCATCTGCGCTATTTTGAGCATTAAATAATTTCAAAACTGAGAAGTCAAGACTAAAATATCAATCGAACGTTATCGGATACATTTGTAATTTTCTTCCAAAAGCTTTTCCAGGATCTGTTTTATAGTGAAGCATCAGCACACCAACACAACAATAATGAAAATTACTCAGTTCTATTCTAAACATGTGTGGTTGCCGATCTGCTGCATCGCACACTTTGATAGAAAGAAGCACCTATTTGAAGTACCGTATAATGATTAAGTCCAGAGCAATATACTAGCCCTCGGCTGCGACATTATGAAACGGATCAAACAGCGTAAAACAGTGATTTGTCTACGGTTAACATCGTGTTATTTTCAGTTCTCCCTTTGTCCATCTATTATCTGTTAAGAAAAAAAAACATTATAAATGATCCAAACAGTCGTCTAAGAGCCAATATCACATGCCCAAATATAAATATATGCAACAAAACGAGGCATAAGAACGTCTCCGCAGCAAAAACGCATCTCGTCTATTAGCGAACTTGCCTTGATGTCGGGGAGAGATTCGATGGTGGGAACTTTCTCGTGGTAAATGAACTCGTTCTCCTTCTTGGCGTTGTTGAGCTTGCCACCAATGACGTCACTGATGAACGCCAAGCACTCCGAGACGGCCTGAGGGAATTCCAGGGTTATAGCCCGCCTGTGAAGCAATCACTGGCTTAGCATTACCATGCACTCCACATGGCCTTTCCACTGCGGCATTTCTCATCAGCTGAAAACATTTTCCGCAATGTCAAAAACAATCGGTGAGTTAATTGCTCACCAGAGTTGACGATTGCCAGCATTCCCTGGCATAGCCACGGAATCATGTAGTTCTCACATATATACTGTTTGAAGGTGTGTAAAAAGAACGTATGCCTGTAACCACTGGCTGAAGTATGCCACCAGTCACCAAAGCTTACGTTCAGCATAACCGATTCGATCAGCTTTGTCTACAATTCCCGGCGGCCGCACAGATCGCGCTGGCGCGGCGTTTACCTTCCCCTCGGGTCCGCCGATACGTTTGGCGACGGCGAAGGCTTCGGCCAGCTTCTCAGAGGCGGCGTGGTAGAAGGCGATACGCTCTCCCATGCGCTGCAGCTCCTCGGCCTGCATACCCCGGTACAGCAGCGAGACAGCGTCGAACAGTGGAGCCTTCAGCTCCACATGCTCCACCCATTGCTGCACCACAACGCACCAGGTCACCGTGGCTCCACCTTAGTACGGCCTGTCTCATATCTCCGCGGGAAAGCAAAACGGAAATGCGCACTCTTTGATATATATAAAAGGGCTCTTTTACGAAGCGATAAATATACTCGAAATGGCCCCTTACCTTCTCTCCAAGCACTTCCCTCGTGTTTTGTATGACAGATCTTCGACAAAGGACACAGAGCCAATCGGGAACAGGTTCGTAGGTTTTTGAGAGCTGATAGGGCGCTGGTCTCAGTGGGGAAAAACTTCGCCGGTTGAGAACCGAGCATAGTCCCTTTTTAAGCAATATTGCATTTCTTCCACCCCCCCTCCTTCCATTTCTGCATCCCATGACAACCAAATCCGAGCACGTGACCCATACAGAAACTGTAATGAAAACCATTTGGCAGCAAACTTAATCTTACCTAACCATCTGGCAAACTGACTGCTGGGCTGTAATCACACTCCACCAGAGACCACGCCTCACCTTCATGGTTCGATCTCCGACGTTCTCCGACGGGTACTCTCCGGTCTTGAGCGCGTTCTCCAGAGAGCGCCGCGCCGCCCGGTGGTAGTCGGCCACCTGCGCCGCCACCTTGGCTGCAACGGCGCACACGCGGAGAGACAATGGCGGCAGCGTACAGGCCTGTCTGCGAGTTACATATAACAGCGAGAGCCGACTCGGTGCAGGTTCGTCTCGATTAGCAAAGCTTATAAAAAAACACATCATCACACAACACAAGATTACGACAATAAAATCGGTACCGATAAGAGCTAAATATTGGATTTGCACGATTTTCTTTCGTTAGCCTGTGGACCAATTTATCAGTCCTTTATACGAGTGGTTTACAATTTGGATAACAAAGTTCAACGGAATTGACGTGGAAACACGCCTGTGAAATGTAATATTTATATGTTTATCTTACTTTTGAGTTCTCAGAGATACCCACGTTATCGTGGCGATTACATCTCCGTTTACACTTATCTTGGTGACACTGATCATGCTTTAACATCGATTGTGCTAATTATGGATTACAAACTATTTTTGTCGTGAAATAAAAATAATGGATTTTACTGATAATGGTTGAACACAGGAACGCAGATAATACCGTATAATACGGTAATACAGGCGACATAACGTTTTTTATTTCTTTGTCATTTTTAAACAATTATCAAAGCATTGCAAAGGTGCACCAGTCACCCATTGTAAAGGTAAAATCAGGGATATCGTCTTTACATTCAAAAATAATTCATACCATTCATTCCATCACTGCGACACGTGACCACGTCCAGGATCTATACCCACCAGTGATGATCCCCTTCCTGTTATCCACCATGCTCTTCTCCAGGATGCACTGCTGCGCCTGCGCCAGCGCCACCTCCATCCGGAACTGCATCATACCCCGGTTCAGGTCGGTGCCGATGGGCTGCGACAGGCGGTCCTGGACGTACTGGAACACAGGGTGAGGGAGGCGTCACACCGGTGGAGCCGTCTGGACAAACGCGAAAGTGTGTGGCTAGAATAGAACACTCCCCCGTTGTAATAATGTAAAGCGGGAGCGAGCTAACAGACAGGAACTAAACTATTACATATATTGAGAGCGCCACACGTCGATCGTCCCACGATCTGAACACGCTTTTAATCAGCACTCAAGGAGCTTTGGGGGCCGACAAAGTATAAAGCCAATGATCCTTCTTGCATGTTTTAAGCGACTATCATCCCAATTGGAACCCATTATAAACGTACCATATCCTCTTTAAAGTTAACGCCATCCTGCCTTTTTAAGTGAGCAAAGAAAGAGCACAAAGCCACGGCCAGCCACCTGGAAGGCGCCGGCGGCGCACTGGAAGTGTGTACAGCTCATTTTCATGCCGTCGGGGGTCTGCCGGGAGTCGGCGGCGCCCAGAATGGTGTGCAGCGCGCCGATGTTGTACATGATGGCGGCCATCTCATAGACAGGGCCCTGGGCGCCACTCGAGCTGCCTGAGTAGGGGTCCAGCCTGCGACCACGCCGGCGCACGCAGGTCACACTCCTACAGCTGACACGTCATGTACTGACTGCTACACCGGGACAGTCACGTCCTCACTGAACGAGTCAAGAAACCTTTCTGGAGACCCTGGCATACAGGTATCACTGACAACGAGAAGGCAGATCTCTACGTTAGACGAAGTTGCGTGTTCCTGGTAAGTGAGCTCGCCTGTCCAATTGCAGATATAACAATTGACGCGCAACGCCCTCTTAAAACATACCGAGGAACGATTTCCGGAAGACAAAACCAGCATTTGAACAAAATCAGATCATAACTTAATCATGGGAATTCCTGAAAACAAAATAATCAGAGAAACAATTAGTCCACTCCAAGGTGGCCACACTTCATGAGCCCCCCCCACGCTGATTTTTGACTGCATATATGGATGAACAATTTCCCCCGGATGAGATATCTATAGAATATAATAAAACACTTTCTTTTAAGATGTGCAATCCACAACATAGCAAAAGCGTTAAGAAGAATTACAAGGGAAAGGGGTTAGTCCCGACTGCTACGTAACGCCCATAATTTTGAGAATTGGAAAGGTACAAAAAACAACATGGTAGGTTAAACACGGGTGTCAAAACACGGTAAGTCTGCGCGGGCGTCGAAACAAGGAGACGGGGAAACACGCCTCACCACTTTCCATCAGAACAATTCTGATTTCACCCGTATTGCAGAAATGCTTGTAGAGCCCTCTGGGCGGGGCGCGGGTGGGCTCGACGGCAACTGGCGTTGATGTTTTTAATGTGTTTTTTTACCGTTTGCTGCATGTTTTTCTCCTCCACTCTCTTCCTCCCGCGGGAACTTTCCTATACTTTGTACTGTTTTATCTGTGTTTTATTGTGTGCAATATATGTATGGGACGTAGACGTAGGTTGGACACGATCACAAGTAAGTGCAGAATGTAGCGGGACTACCGGCAAACCTCTACTCTACAGTGAAGTTTAGAATCATCAGCAGACGGACACATCCACAGCACATCCTTCCATCCCCACAAAGTGTGACGCCCGGTACCCACCAGTGGAACACGAGGTCGTCCACATGCTGCTCCGCCAGCTGCGGGAACCTGCGCACCAAAGCCTGCAGCTGGCAGCTGTAGCGCTTCAGCAGCGCCAGACTCTGCATGTAGTCGCCAGGCCGTGTGGCTGACGCGCGCAGGCCGTCCAGCTCATACACCTCCGTCGCGAAGTGAGCTGGGTCGTCCCCGTAATGGGTGGCGATGCTCTGTGGAGCAGGGCAAGGAGGCGTGCGCAACAAAATCGCTCGATCCCAATTCAATCTTCCCATTCCAGGGTTTGTGACAAGTGCTGAAAGATATGAAAATATAGTGGATGAAAAAATCGATGATGTTAAATGCCTTGTCAGATAGAACACAATGTGTACCTTGGTTGGAAGACAGGATGATTACTCACTCGTTTGATGAAGCTAGAGAATGATGTTGGCTTGTGACTCAGCTTCAGGAGGAAGCTGAGCATGGGCAATCTGGGCATAGCCTCCATGATAAAGTTCCTGTGTTTCACTCTCTGAGTTCAATGATCACACCTGAGGAAAGCAAACCACTGTGAATCATGGAATGGGGTACCTAATGAAATGAATCAGGGAGTGGTAGATATTGTTATTTTGCACAAAGTGGGTGAAATATAGAACAATGTGCAACAGCACCTGCCACACAAAATTAGGTACTTATCTATAAGAATTACTCATCAATAGGATCACTCACCTTATTCACTCACCTTATGAGGTTCCCTGCTTGGCTAGGGCTGTCAAAAAGGCTTTCAGGATCAGAGAGGAAACCCGGATAACATAAGACGCTCCACGTCATGAGCAACATGCTCTGACTGGAATTTTGCGCCCGCACATTGACAGACAACAGATTGACAGATAGGGCTAGCACACATGCTTCGTGTCTCTCGGATGTGTAGCATCCATATCATGGAGGGAAATTATTCGCCCAGTGCAGACGCCAGCTTGGCCTTGAAAGATTTTTGATCGTTTTCGGATACTACATGATCCGGAAGGCTATTCCATACAGTAGCACAACGGATACCAAATGAATGCTTTCTCAAGTCTGTGTGCACACGGGAGTGTTGAATTTTGTATCTGTGCCCTCTTAAGCCTGTGTAATCAGGCAGCTCAAATATATCGGCAGGTTCGATTCGATCAGTCATTCATGATCAAAATAACATTGAATGACCTAAAATTAGATTGTTGAGACAAAAAATGGAGATAATTTTCCAGCACATGTGCTGTTCTGGACTGCATGAGCTTTGATCTGTATAGCATGCATTAACCCTTGTCTCAGTGGGGGGGTGTTCGAACACCCACCTCAGGTTTTTCCGACAGCATGAAAAACAGTGGCGCATAGCGCCGCTGTACTTGGCACGCCTTATCCTTGATCGATTCCGAAACTTTCTCCAAAATTTTAAGGTTGGGTCATCTCAGGTCAGGTCACCAGTACAGGTCAAGTGACCTCACCTCCAAAAGTGTTTAAGGTGGCATAAGTAATAAATGGGCGAATCCATCAGATTGAAACTTAAACCATATAATGGGCCCAAAAAGAGCTACAAAATATATTCCGAGATTTTACATATCGATGACCTAAAGTTGAGTACAGACCATGGTCTTTCCATTGGAAATACATTAGAAAAACAGAAATTGGGCTGTATTTGTGAAGATACCTACCAATGAGAATACCTTTATATTTTCCAAACCATAGAATCCTGGGCCCCTTTCCAGGTTCATGTTGCAGTTTTAGACCTGTGAACTCCTAGACCTGAGATCATCTGTGGCGGCTTTAGCAGTTTTCAGACTTAGGTCAATAACTTTGCATGAAATGATGATAGCTTTTATTTTGATATCATTGCATTTGGATTGCTATTGTGAGTCAACTGATATGCATATTGAATATACTAGGTTAAAAAGTGACCTTGACCTGGCCTGAGGTCAGGTCATTTTTGTGTTTTGACCTAGTATGGTCATATTATGCATCACTCAATTTGCTGTGACAAGAGGAAGCAAATGGTGCCTAAAAATGATTCTATCTCAGCTGTATCAGATGGTAGAGCCCAAAAACTCTCAATTCTTCTTTGACCTGTCATGACCTGAATATTGACCTGGGCCAAAAAGTGACTGATATAGTTTATTCATGAATTTTTATGAGCTATCCACCTCTGTTTGTTTTTGCTAACCTGCATAGGGGCTGAGTTCAAGGGGGTGTCCAAACACCTCCCCCCATGAGGGCAAAGGTGGCTCGGAGGCCCACCAGGGTGAGGGTTAAGAGGACAAAGTACACAACTAATACAAAGGTAGCAGATATAAAATGTGCCCTTTTGCCCACTGGGTGTCCTCTCAAGAAAATCTATATGTACCCCCTCCCCTACAATGGAAGCTCTTAATCACACCAGGGTAAATGTAGCGGCACATATGATGCTAATAAGCTGAGACACTAAGATCAAGGTATGAAGTTAGAACACACACTTAGTATAAAGTATCATTCTCATCCATGCAATGAAAGAAGTAGATGTAGCCCTATCCACCTGACCATCACCGCAGGCACAGGGCTGCGGCACTGAACTTCAGCACCACCCCTCATCCCCAAGCACACCAGCATTGCTCTACACCAGGCACAGGCAGTACTTCAGTGCCAGGCCACATGATTTTGGTACAGTGGATAAGCGCTGGAGCCGCAGAGTTAGAAACATTTTTTAATTAGGATTCCACTCAGGGTTTGCTCTCTTACAGACAAAGTCTATAGGATTAGTATGGCAAAGTTTGACAACTATCATCTTTATTGTTTTTCATTTTTATTGCAGTGGTCTGGCTTCTTACCAATCGCCGATTCTTGTCGGTTTTGTCCACATGGATGTATATACGCCTGATTTATATCAAGTATGAGTGATTTTGACAAACAGTTTGCCTGAAATTATTATGGTGTAAAAGTACCAGTGCTCAAGTGTGATCTACCTAGGTAGGCAGGCATAGAGCAAGCCAAGTGCTTGAGCAAGCAATAGCCGTGTTATTCTGCCGGCAGAACGCATACTAGTATGCCGCACGCATGCGCAGCACGGTGTCTTGTAGTCATGATACGGTATTGCGCATGCGTGCGGCATACTAGTTTGCGTTCTGCCGGCAGAATAACACGGCTATAGTTGGACGTGTACGGTTTCACTAATAGTGATTAAGACGAACTTGTGACAAAGAATGGAGTTATGGCAGATTCTTGCATTATCATCGCATTGTTTTAGAAAACCAATTAGCGTAAAACTCCACACACAAGAACTACCACCGATGGAAGTTCAAGCGATCCGGCGATGAACAAATGCCAGGCCTTTAAATCCTTTTTTCAGAACGTCCATGAAGTTAGCGACGGATTCGCATTCGGATTCAGCGACGGATTCGCCCGAAATGGCGTCTCCTGCGATTCCGCTCAAATTCACACCATAGGCTCCCCGTGCCCTCAGCAACTCACCCCTAAAGTGATTTTCTGTCACATTCACCCGTTCACCCGCTAGAGGTGAAAAGGAGAAATTCACCCGAAACGGCGTCTCCTGCGATTTCGCTCAAATTCACACCATAGGCTCCCCGTGCCCTCAACAACTCACCACTAAAGTGATTTTCTGTCACATTCACCCGTTCACCCGCTAGAGGTGAAAAAGTGAAATTCACCCGAAACGGCGTCTCCTGCGATTTCGCTCAAATTCACACCATAGGCTCCCCGTGCCCTCAGCAACTCACCCTTTAAGTGATTTTCTGTCGCATTCACCCGTTCACCCGCTAGAGGTGAAAAGGTGAAATTCACCCGAAACGGCGTCTCCTGCGATTTCGCTCAAATTCACACCATAGGCTCCCCGTGCCCTCAGCAACTCACCCCTAAAGTGATTTTCTGTCACATTCACCCGTTCACCCGCTAGAGGTGAAAAAGTGAAATTCACCGAAACGGCGTCTCCTGCGATTTCGCTCAAATTCACACCATAGGCTCCCCGTGCCCTCAGCAACTCACCCCTAAAGTGATTTTCTGTCACATTCACCCGTTCACCCGCTAGAGGTGAAAAAGTGAAATTCACCCGAAACGGCGTCTCCTGCGATTTCGCTCAAATTCACACCATAGGCTCCCCGTGCCCTCAGCAACTCACCCCTTAAGTGATTTTCTGTCACATTCACCCGTTCACCCGCTATAGGTGAAAAGGTGAAATTTTCCTAACCAGCGTCTTTAGCGTCGGATTCAGCGACGGATTCGCCCGAGATGGCGTCTCCTCCGATTTCGCTCAAATTCACACTATTGGCTCCCCGTGCCCTCAGCAACTCACAGCTAAAGTGATTTTCCGTCACAATCTCCCGTTCACCCGCTAGAGGTGAAAAGGTAAAATTCAAGCGAACCGGCATCTTCAGCGTCGGATTCAGCGACGGATTCGCTCGAAATGGCGTCTCCTGCGATTTCGCTCAAAATCACACCATAGGCTCCCCGTGCCCTCAGCAACTCACCCCTAAAGTGATTTTCTGTCACATTCACCCGTTCACCCGCTAGAGGTGAAAAAGTGAAATTCACCCGAAACGGCGTCTCCTGCGATTTTGCTCAAATTCACACCATAGGCTTCCCGTGCTCTCAGCAACTCACCCCTAAAGTGATTTTCTGTCACATTCACCCGTTCACCCGCTATAGGTGAAAATGTGAAATTTTCCTAACCAGCGTCTTTAGCGTCGGATTCAGCGACGGATTCGCCCGAGATGGCGTCTCCTCCAATTTCGCTCAAATTCACACTATTGGCTCCCCGTGCCCTCAGCAACTCACAGCTAAAGTGATTTTCCGTCACAATCTCCCGTTCACCCGCTAGAGGTGAAAAGGTGAAATTCAAGCGAACCGGCATCTTCAGCGTCGGATTCAGCGACGGATTCGCCCGAAATGGCGTCTCCTGCGATTTCGCTCAAATTCACACCATAGGCTCCCCGTGCCCTCAGCAACTCACCCCTAAAGTGATTTTCTGTCACATTCACCCGTTCACCCGCTAGAGGTGAAAAGGTGAAATTCACCCGAAACGGCGTCTCCTGCGATTTCGCTCAAATTCACACCATAGGCTCCCCGTGCCCTCAGCAACTCACCCCTAAAGTGATTTTCTGTCACATTCACCCGTTCACCCGCTAGAGATGAAACAGTGAAATTCACCCGAAACGGCGTCTCCTGCGATTTCGCTCAAATTCACACCATAAGCTCCCCGTGCCCTGAGCAACTCACCCCTAAAGTGATTTTCTGTCACATTCACCCGTTCACCCGCTAGAGGTGAAAAGGTGAAATTCACCCGAAACGGCGTCTCCTGCGATTTCGCTCAAATTCACACCATAGGCTCCCCGTGCCCTAAGCAACTCACCCCTAAAGTGATTTTCTGTCACATTCACCCGTTCACCCGCTATAGGTGAAAAGGTGAAATTTTCCTAACCAGCGTCTTTAGCGTCGGATTCAGCGACGGATTCGCCCGAGATGGCGTCTCCTCCGATTTCGCTCAAATTCACACTATTGGCTCCCCGTGCCCTCAGCAACTTACAGCTAAAGTGATTTTCCGTCACAATCTTCCGTTCACCCGCTAGAGGTGAAAAGGTGAAATTCAAGCGAACCGGCATCTTCAGCGTCGGATTTAGCGACGGATTCGCCCGAAATGGCGTCTCCTGCGATTTCGCTCAAATTCACACCATAGGCTCCCCGTGCCCTCAGCAACTCACCCCTAAAGTGATTTTCTGTCACATTCACCCGTTCACCCGCTAGAGGTGAAAAGGTGAAATTCACCCGAAACGGCGTCTCCTCCGATTTCGCTCAAATTCACACTATTGGCTCCCCGTGCCCTCAGCAACTCACAGCTAAAGTGATTTTCCGTCACAATCTCCCGTTCACCCGCTAGAGGTGTAAAGGGTGAAATTCAAGCGAACCGGCATCTTCAGCGTCGGATTCAGCGACGGATTCGCCCGAAATGGCGTCTCCTGCGATTTCGCTCAAATTCACACCATAGGCTCCCCGTGCCCTCAGCAACTCACCCCTAAAGTGATTTTCTGTCACATTCACCCGTTCACCCGCTAGAGGTGAAAAGGTGAAATTCACCCGAAACGGCGTCTCCTGCGATTTCGCTCAAATTCACACCATAGGCTCCCCGTGCCCTCAGCAACTCACCCTAAAGTGATTTTCTGTCACATTCACCCGTTCACCCGCTAGAGGTGAAAAGGTGAAATTCACCCGAAACGGCGTCTCCTGCGATTTCGCTCAAATTCACACCATAGGCTCCCCGTGCCCTCAGCAACTCACCCCTAAAGTGATTTTCTGTCACATTCACCCGTTCACCCGCTAGAGATGAAACAGTGAAATTCACCCGAAACGGCGTCTCCTGCGATTTCGCTCAAATTCACACCATAAGCTCCCCGTGCCCTGAGCAACTCACCCCTAAAGTGATTTTCTGTCACATTCACCCGTTCACCCGCTAGAGATGAAACAGTGAAATTCACCCGAAACGGCGTCTCCTGCGATTTCGCTCAAATTCACACCATAGGCTCCCCGTGCCCTAAGCAACTCACCCCTAAAGTGATTTTCTGTCACATTCACCCGTTCACCCGCTATAGGTGAAAAGGTGAAATTTTCCTAACCAGCGTCTTTAGCGTCGGATTCAGCGACGGATTCGCCCGAGATGGCGTCTCCTCCGATTTCGCTCAAATTCACACTATTGGCTCCCCGTGCCCTAAGCAACTTACAGCTAAAGTGATTTTCCGTCACAATCTCCCGTTCACCCGCTAGAGGTGAAAAGGTGAAATTCAAGCGAACCGGCATCTTCAGCGTCGGATTCAGCGACGGATTCGCCCGAAATGGCGTCTCCTGCGATTTCGCTCAAATTCACACCATAGGCTCCCCGTGCCCTCAGCAACTCACCCCTAAAGTGATTTTCTGTCACATTCACCCGTTCACCCGCTAGAGGTGAAAAGGTGAAATTCACCCGAAACGGCGTCTCCTGCGATTTCGCTCAAATTCACACCATAGGCTCCCCGTGCCCTCAGCAACTCACCCCTAAAGTGATTTTGCTGTCACATTCACCCGTTCACCCGCTAGAGGTGAAAAAGTGAAATTCACCCGAAACGGCGTCTCCTGCGATTTCGCTCAAATTCACACCATAGGCTCCCCGTGCCCTCAGCAACTCACCCCTAAAGTGATTTTCTCTCACATTCACCCGTTCACCCGCTAGAGGTGAAAAAGTGAAATTCACCCGAAACGGCGTCTCCTGCGATTTCGCTCAAATTCACACCATAGGCTCCCCGTGCCCTCAGCAACTCACCCCTAAAGTGATTTTCTGTCACATTCACCCGTTCACCCGCTATAGGTGAAAAGGTGAAATTTTCCTAACCAGCGTCTTTAGCGTCGGATTCAGCGACGGATTCGCCCAAGATGGCGTCTCCTCCGATTTCGCTCAAATTCACACTATTGGCTCCCCGTGCCCTCAGCAACTCACAGCTAAAGTGATTTTCCGTCACAATCTCCCGTTCACCCGCTAGAGGTGAAAAGGTGAAATTCAAGCGAACCGGCATCTTCAGCGTCGGATTCAGCGACGGATTCGCCCGAAATGGCGTCTCCTGCGATTTCGCTCAAATTCACACCATAGGCTCCCCGTGCCCTCAGCAACTCACCCCTAAAGTGATTTTCTGTCACATTCACCCGTTCACCCGCTAGAGGTGAAAAGGTGAAATTCACCCGAAACGGCGTCTCCTGCGATTTCGCTCAAATTCACACCATAGGCTCCCCGTGCCCTCAGCAACTCACCCCTAAAGTGATTTTCTGTCACATTCACCCGTTCACCCGCTAGAGATGAAACAGTGAAATTCACCCGAAACGGCGTCTCCTGCGATTTCGCTCAAATTCACACCATAAGCTCCCCGTGCCCTGAGCAACTCACCCCTAAAGTGATTTTCTGTCACATTCACCCGTTCACCCGCTAGAGGTGAAAAAGTGAAAAGTGAAATTTTTTTTTGGAAGCCTCAAACTGGGCCTGCCTTATAAGTGCGTTGTGTCGTCCTGTGCTTCAGAATGCCTTTGTTGTTTTCGTTAAAATCCAGATAGCCTTCTCGCTTTGCCCTACTGAGGATGAGAGGGTCGAAGTAAGGAATGCTATTCTATTGTAATATAGGCATTTTGTGATATTGTCCGGACTGGGTCATGTGTTTATATAATTTTTTGTGAGAAGTCAGAAGACATTTTAGTCATTTTGGTAAACTTTTATCTTACTGTGATGAATGTACTGTGAAGTCGAGGACGCTTAGATCCGCTGGCTCGAGCATTACCTGTAACCATCAGTCGACTGCCGCCTCGCCTGTTCCTCACGGATGTGAAGAGCGTTTCTGGTCAAGATCTTTGTCTGGTCAAGTGATCTCGTTTGTGTGGTGGCCAAAACCACCTCTCCTCGTCTAGTTAAGTAGTCTTATTTGTTTGGTGCCGTGGGACTGTTCGAAACCGGGCAGAAACATTATGGCTAAGCTGTGCCAGTGCCTTTTGGCTCGTTAGAAGCGGATTCCAGCCTGGGCTTCTGGCCTAATGAAAAACATTTGTTTTGAAATATTCCTTTGACCGTCCGTGCAATATGCTGGAACAAAATATAGTCAGGATTCCTTGTTTTTGCCATTTGGTGAACGCGCGCGGGTGAACGGGTGAATGTGACCGAATATCACTTTAGCTGTGAGTTCCTGAGGGCACGGGGAGCCTATGGTGTGAATTTGAGCGAAATCGCAGGAGACGCCATTTCGGGCGAATCCGTCGCTGAAGCCGACGCTGAAGATGCCGGTTCGCTTGAATTTCACTTTTTCACCTCTAGCGGGTGAACGGGAGATTGTGACGGAAAATCACTTTAGCTGTAAGTTGCTGAGGGCACGGGGAGCCAATAGTGTGAATTTGAGCGAAATAGGAGGAGACGCCATCTCGGGCGAATCCGTCGCTGAATCCGACGCTAAAGACGCTGGTTAGGAAAATGTCACCTTTTCACCTCTAGCGGGTGAACGGGTGAATGTGACAGAAAATCACTTTAGGGGTGAGTTGCTGAGGGCACGGGGAGCCTATGGTGTGAATTTGAGCGAAATCGCAGGAGACGCCGTTTCGGGTGAATTTCACTTTTTCACCTCTAGCGGGTGAACGGAAGAATGTGACAGAAAATCACTTTAGGGGTGAGTTGTTTAGGGCACGGAAAGCCTATGGTGTGAATTTGAGCGAAATCGCAGGAGACGCCGTTTCGGGTGAATTTCACCTTTTCACCTCTAGCGGGTGAACGGGTGAATGTGACAGAAAATCACTTTAGGGGTGAGTTGCTAAGGGCACGGGGAGCCTATAGTGTGAATTTGAGCGAAATCGCAGGAGACGCCGTTTCGGGTGAATTTCACTTTTTCACCTCTAGCGGATGAACGGGTGAATGTGACAGAAAATCACTTTAGGGGTGAGTTGCTGAGGGCACGGGGAGCCTATGGTGTGAATTTAAGCGAAATCGCAGGAGACGCCGTTTCAGGTGAATTTCACCTTTTCACCTCTAGCGGGTGAACAGGTGAATGTGACAGAAAATCACTTTAAGGGTGAGTTGCTGAGGGCACGGGGAGCCTATGGTGTGAATTTGAGCGAAATCGCAGGAGACGCCATTTCGGGCGAATCCGTCGCTGAATCCGACGCTGAAGATGCCGGTTCGCTTGAATTTCACCTTTTCATCTCTAGCGGGTGAACGGGAGATTGTGACGGAAAATTACTTTAGCTGTGAGTTGCTGAGGGCACGGGGAGCCAATAGTGTGAATTTGAGCGAAATCGGAGGAGACGCCATCTCGGGCAAATCCGTCGCTGAATCCGACGCTAAAGACGCTGGTTAGGAAAATTTCACCTTTTCACCTCTAGCGGGTGAACGGGTGAATGTGACAGAAAATCACTTTAGGGGTGAGTTACTGAAGGCACGGGGAGCCTATGGTGTGAATTTGAGCGAAATCGCAGGAGACGCCGTTTCGGGTGAATTTCACTTTTTCACCTCTAGCGGGTGAACGGGTGAATGTGACAGAAAATCACTTTAGGGGTGAGTTGCTGAGGGCACGGGGAGCCTATGGTGTGAATTTGAGCGAAATCGCAGGAGACGCCGTTTCGGGTGAATTTCACCTTTTCACATCTAGCGGGTGAACGGGTGAATGTGACAGAAAATCACTTTAGGGGTGAGTTGCTGAGGGCACGGGGAGCCTATGGTGTGAATTTGAGCGAAATCGCAGGAGACGCCGTTTCGGGTGAATTTCACTTTTTCACCTCTAGCGGGTGAACGGGTGAATGTGACAGAAAATCACTTTAGGGGTGAGTTGCTGAGGGCACGGGGAGCCTATGGTGTGAATTTGAGCGAAATCGCAGGAGACGCCGTTTCGGGTGAATTTCACCTTTTCACATCTAGCGGGTGAACGGGTGAATGTGACAGAAAATCACTTTAGGGGTGAGTTGCTGAGGGCACGGGGAGCCTATGGTGTGAATTTGAGCGAAATCGCAGGAGACGCCGTTTCGGGTGAATTTCACTTTTTCACCTCTAGCGGGTGAACGGGTGAATGTGACAGAAAATCACTTTAGGGGTGAGTTGCTGAGGGCACGGGGAGCCTATGGTGTGAATTTGAGCGAAATCGCAGGAGACGCCGTTTCGGGTGAATTTCACCTTTTCACCTCTAGCGGGTGAACGGGTGAATGTGACAGAAAATCACTTTAGGGGTGAGTTGCTGAGGACACGGGGAGCCTATGGTGTGAATTTGAGCGAAATCGCAGGAGACGCCATTTTGGGCGAATCCGTCGCTGAATCCGACGCTGAAGATGCCGGTTCGCTTGAATTTCACCTTTTCACCTCTAGCGGGTGAACGGGAGATTGTGACGGAAAATCACTTTAGCTGTAAGTTGCTGAGGGCACGGGGAGCCAATATTGTGAATTTGAGCGAAATCGGAGGAGACGCCATCTCGGGCGAATCCGTCGCTGAATCCGACGCTAAAGACGCTGGTTAGGAAAATTTCACCTTTTCACCTCTAGCGGGTGAACGGGTGAATGTGACAGAAAATCACTTTAGGGGTGAGTTGCTGAGGGCACGGGGAGCCTATGGTGTGAATTTGAGCGAAATCGCAGGAGACGCCGTTTCGGGTGAATTTCACTTTTTCACCTCTAGCGGGTGAACGGGTGAATGTGAGAGAAAATCACTTTAGGGGTGAGTTGCTCAGGGCACGGGAAGCCTATGGTGTGAATTTGAGCGAAATCGCAGGAGACGCCGTTTCGGGTGAATTTCACCTTTTCACCTCTAGCGGGTGAACGGGTGAATGTGACAGAAAATCACTTTAGGGGTGAGTTGCTGAGGGCACGGGGAGCCTATGGTGTGAATTTGAGCGAAATCGCAGGAGACGCCATCTCGGGCGAATCCGTCGCTGAATCCGACGCTAAAGACGCTGGTTAGGAAAATTTCACCTTTTCACCTCTAGCGGGTGAACGGGTGAATGTGACAGAAAATCACTTTAGGGGTGAGTTTCAGAGGGCACGGGGAGCCTATGGTGTGAATTTGAGCGAAATCGCAGGAGACGCCGTTTCGGGTGAATTTCACTTTTTCACCTCTAGCGGGTGAACGGGTGAATGTGACAGAAAATCACTTTAGGGGTGAGTTGTTGAGGGCACGGGGAGCCTATGGTGTGAATTTGAGCGAAATCGCAGGAGACGCCGTTTCGGGTGAATTTCACCTTTTCACCTCTAGCGGGTGAACGGGTGAATGTGACAGAAAATCACTTTAGGGGTGAGTTGCTGAGGGCACGGGGAGCCTATGGTGTGAATTTGAGCGAAATCGTAGGAGACGCCATTTCGGGCGAATCCGTCGCTGAATCCGAATGCGAATCCGTCGCTAACTTCATGGACGTTTTTTCAGATAGTAACGTTTTTTTCGTTTTCGGCAAAGTCGGGGGTAGGTAAAACGCGAGGCGAACCCAGGCGACCCGATGGCTTGGGGATGAATAACAAGGAAAGTAATTCTAAGTGGACCCAGGGTCGGTGCGAGGGAGGGAGCAGCAAGGTGGTGCTTTTCCCGATCCTTTGGCAGCGCCCCCTGAAATGTCACCCCCAGAATTGGAGTATCGGCGCCAACTGCAATAGGATATGGCGCACAGTTCAACGGTTTGGTTGCCCAAAAGTTGCGACCCCTGGTCTGGATATCACCCCACTCCAAACTATGTGCTCTCTCATCAGAAATCCTGGATCCTCCTATGAACATACACCCGATCAAGGGCCGGTGCCCCCTGCTGCGGCGTAGTACGCTCATGCGACCTCTGGTCCGAGCCTGATGAGGGGTCGGGGAGTTATCCCCCAAGAACGTTTCAAGGGAATGTGGCAACTTCGCAACATGATTTTAACTGAGATAGCCAAGTTGTAAAGCAGGTCGGAAAACCCGGTAATCCATATTTCATTTGTCTTGGAACTCGATATTTCCGTAGAAAAAAGCTAAAACCTACCTGACACCAGCCGCCCTCAGCCCCCATCGCCGGCGGCTATTGTTGTGAGCTACTGGTGTGACGACATATGCTGACGTCATGATGAGCATCAGCCAATCGAAGCCCTTGAAGCGTTTCAAGTATGGTAGTGGTTGCCGGATCGTGACATCATCCACAGGCTGATATTTATTTCTTTTTCTAGAGGAGTATTTTTAAGAACCAAACATTGAGCCTATTGTACATTTTTCAGAAAAATCATGAGTGGTTTCATTATTTTTGACTAAAAGTACGCCTAATTACACTAAATTCCAGGATTCGACCAAGGTGCCACATTCCCTTCCAGGTTCGCGCCGGGGCCATTTCGGTGCGAGGTTAAGGGTGCGTTCTTTGAAATATTCCAGCCTGGAATTCCAGGGACAGTGACGTCACAGCCGTTCTTTGAAACTTTTCCCGGGATTCCACGTGGAATATTCCCGCCATTCCGCGCGGAACGGTGGGAATAGAAAAAGCAGTCCCGCTCAAGATGGCGGCGCCCCTGCATGAATTTCGTAACAGTAAGTTCGTGGACTCTGAATATTTATCTGCTTGAAAGGTCCATTATATGTTTTTGCAGGATAATCGGAACCTTATAATAACAGCTAAATGAAGGTAAATGAAAGATTTGCGTGTGCACAAGTCAAAATAAATAATAAGACTGTCGCACCTCGCCATTTACGCCGCATTCCGGCCTCGGTCAAGAACGTTCCCAGCTGGAATCCGCGGAATATCATGACGTCACAACCCCAGGAATTCCACCTCGGAATAATTCAAAGAACTCAGCCTAAAGGGAAATGTGGCACCTTGGTCGAATCCTGGAATTTAGTGAATTTAGGCGTACTTTTAGCCGAAAATAATGAAACCACTCATGATTTCTCTGAAAAAATGTACAATAAGCTCAATATTTTGATTTTTAAAGAATCCTCTAGAAAAATAAATAAATATCAGCCTGTGGATTATGTCACGATCTGGCAACCACTACCATACTTGAAACGCTTCAAGGGCTTCGATTGGCTGATGCTCATCGTGACGTCCGCATATGTCGTCATACCAGCAGCTCACAAAAATGGCCGCCCGGCGACGGGCTGATGAGGGGGTTGGTGTCAGGTATGTTTTAGCTTTTTTCTACGGAAATATCGAGTTCCAAGACAAATGACATATGGAGTGCGGGGTTTTCCGACTTCCTTTACAACTTGGCTGTCAGTTAAAATCACGTTATGAAGGTTCCACATTCCCTTTAATACGCGCATTGACGGGGGAGGCGGGTATCCGGCCCCTCGGATTTTTGGAGATATCATAAAAACGGTGGAGCGTAGCATCACCGTAGGTACTTGGCTTCCCTTTTCTCTGTTCATTTTTTACAACTTTTGACAAAATTTTAAGGTTAGGTCATCTCAGGTCACCAGCACAGGTCAAGTGACCTGACCTCAAAAAAAGTTTAAGATAGCATATCTAAGTCAGAACAGGGTGAACTTTTCCGATTGACACTCATATCGCATAATATGCCCACCGAATTCTCTAGAACATGTTCCATTATTTTTTATATCGATGACCTTAGGTCAACAGGGTTGAGGGTTGATGGCGCTTGAAAAGTCGCTTCCTCTCCCCCATCACCCAGGATGCTAAAATCGGCGCCCTGCGCGAAAGGATATAGCGCCCACCGGATGGTTTTCCCGGCCAAAAGTGGCACCCCTTTGGTGAAGATGGCGCCCCCCCCCGGCATGGAGCCCTCTCCACCGAGTAACGATCCTGGATCTACCTATACAAGGAAGTGTATGGTGTTATTACCACTGCAGGACGGCGCGGCTAGGAACTTCTTGCATCTCCCCTGCAACATGTTTCACCCCAAGAGATTCTTGTTTATTACTGAGATCATGTCTGGGACAGCCTGATCAGTACCAGAATTTGGACATATTCTTCAGCAAATAGATACGATTAGGATCAAGTTCGGGACTTGATATACAGGCATGTTCTTAACATGTTCCCAAGGGTTAAGTCCATAACCTTGGTCTGCCACGTCGGTGGGAATGTCCACGACCAACTGGAGCTGTTTGTTATGCTTTATGCAGCCGTTCGTCAATATTCTGACGTCATGTGTCCATTTCGTGACGGGGATCCGACTAATGTGGCTAAGACCAATCTAGGCTTACCTTCGATCATTACATGGAGTTTGAGTCAAGTCATGACCTACACAGCCATATCATACACCATTTTATTGAAATTGATGAGATATTTAGAATGGTCAATCGATATCTGCTACAGCTCTTACGAAAAAGTGACTGCAAACCACGGCCTCCCATCATTCTTACACACCACATGGGCTTTGCCCCGGGGCTTAGAAATGGCTAAGCTGAATTTGCATTTGGTGAGCCGAGTGGGAGCTCGAGATTGAGTGCGTTTTCGAGCCGACGGCACCATTCCACTGCAGGGGGTGCGATGATTGAGGAGCGGGGAGCGGGGAGGATAGGAGAGGGGTGAGTAGCTAACGGTCGAATGTATAAACGCACCTGGAATATAATCTTGTTTCAAACATACATTAGAACCCACGAATTCATTTCGCGCTTACATTAGCGAAGCCGATCTGAATTAAATCTTATGTATCAAGACGCAAATATGTTTCTCCGCTTTAACCCGCGCCCCACCGGGGGTCCGGCGCCACCTTCGCCCCACCGGGGGCCATCGATGGCCCCCTCTAACTCCGAAAATATGGGCGTTAGCGCAAATCTGCAAAGTGCAATAGAAAGCTCGCGTGAATTCAGTAAGAAATTACTTCGCATGTTTTAGTGCTCAGGTCAATGGTTTGACCTCCAGAGGTCAAATTAGGTCAAGATCGGCTATTTTCACTCAAATATGCAATGATTAAGCAAACTGGGCATAACTCTTATGTCATTAGAGCTATTGAGGCCTGGTAAAGTACATTTGATAGCAAATTGCCAGTACTTCTTCCACTATGTGGAACGTAACGACCTCCCGCCAGTGGTTTGACCGCCAGAGGTCACCTCGTGACCTAATATGATCTGAGGTCACGAAAGGTCAAAAAGTGACCTTGCCGTATATCAAATGAAAGCCAGTGACAAGACAAACACGATAGTGTTTGTTTCACCGCTCTAGCTCAATTAGGTCAAAAGTTATTGTCAAAATACTGTTTTTGACCTCTGGTGACCTTGGATGACCTTGGAAAAGTCAAAGGGCAAATATGACCCCTGGGATCCGTGAAAGGGTGTCCAAAAACGTGGTTCTGAGCAGTCTGAGTATTTGCAATCATTTTTGTGGGTTTTATATCATGAAATAGCTTTTCCCCATGCTTTTCCAATGGGAGAGGTCGCCTCGTGACCTGACCTCAGGGCACGAAATCGAAAAATCCCGGATATACACCTTGTAGACCCTGGAGGGGTCATGAAATGTAGGAAGTTTCAAATCGATCGAGTTTGAAATGTAGCTCTTACAGAGCTCTAAAGGTGAAGTGAGGTGACCTTGGTTGACCTCGTCTGGTGACCTGACCTTGGGTGACCCGGGGTAAAAAATTTCAGGGATGATGGGAAAATGTTGCAGTGAGAGGTAGAGCCCTCAACCGCGGTGCTGCGCCTCGTCGTTTTTCGGCTATCCCGGAAAAACCTTAGGGGGCCATCGATGGCCCCCCCGTGGGGCGAGGGTTAAAATTTAACCTACTTTGATGTATTCTATTTCAGTTTCACCCGTTATCGCCCGGGGCAGTGGCGGATACAAGGGGCTGGCGGCTTAAGCCCCCCCGAAATATGAGAGTACCTTTATCGACTACATAGCCGGGGGCTGTTCGGAGGCAATGGCAGAGGATGCACGTGCCTCCAATCTCCTCGAAATGAAGCCGTCCTGGATCCACCACTGACCTGGGGGTATGATAGGAACCCCTTTAGTTTTTCGCAAATAATTCCGGAACCGATTTAAATGAAGGACGAATCGCTTTGCACATCTGTAAGGTGATTCATTTGACAACGTTTGGTCAAAAGTTGGTATCAGGTCATGTAGAAGAGTTCTGAAGTAGTTCTTAAAGCCATGCGAGATGGTTTTGCTTTTCTAAGATATGGTAGACGAAACCAGGGTGCTATTCGGCTCATCGAAGCATGGTGCTATCGACCATGCTTCTGGAACAGCATCCGAGAGTACTTCACCCGATAGACTAATTGGCATTGCGCGAGCCATTTTGAAGTCGGGCCCATAATGAGGTCATAAGAGGTCACCAACGGTCGCACTTTAACACGCGCATTGACGGGGGTCTGAGCCACCTTCGCATTGACGGGGGGGGCGGGTACCCGCCCCCTAAGATCTCGAGAACCACGGTAGGTAGCGAAAAACGATCAACGGCGTTGGGCTGCCCATCCACTTCTCCATTAAAAAATATGAACCATTTTTTTGTCAGGTCACATTTAAGGCCACGAGAGGTCAAAACATGCCGTCATAGGGATAACATGTAAATTCAGTTTTTCGGCCATTGCATCTGAACAAGTAAAGATAGAGCAAAACGACTTAAACTATATGAATCCTCTCAGCAAGCCGAATCGAATGATATATAATTTGACCTTGCTGGATCAAATCAAGGATTTGACCTGACCTGAGGTCAGGTCAGGGTCAAATTATATGAAATGCATATCATAAGAACCGCAAAGCCCAGGCGAGTCTAATGCAGCTAAAATAGGTGTTCTATCACCATCCGTTACTGAGTTATTCCGCAAAAAAACATTTTTCCCATGTATTTCCAATGGAGAGGTCATGCCTCGTACCTGACCTTAGGTGATCGATATCAAAAATACCAGAGCAAATTTTAGAGAACTCGGTGGGGCCATTATGTGATATGAGTTTCAACCGTATAAGTTCACCCTGCTCCAAGTTATGCTATCTTAAACTTTTTTTGAGGTTGGGTCACTTGACCTGTACTGGTGACCTGACCTTAGATGACCTAACCTTAAAATTTTCACAGAAGTTGTAAAAATGATGAGGGAAAAGGTATGCCAAGTACGGCGGCGCTAGGCCCCGCTGTTTTTCTGCTATCTCCGAAAAACCCGAGGGGAGGGGCGGGTACCCGCCCCCCCGTCAATGCGCGTGTTAAAGTATGAACCAAGCAAGATACACGGTAAGTTGATATCATAGTGACAGGCATAATATTGGCACTGTCGGACGCAGAGGGCGCGGGGGGACAATGGGCCATGCCCTTCAAACATCGACATTTTGGCAGATTTTTTCTTTCTTTAAAAAACTATTTTTCCGAGTGGCCGCCCCCCGCATCGGCGCTCCTGCGTCTGCCTCTGGACCTAGGGATGCAAATAATTTACAACTTGTCCCCACAAACTTATTGTTTGATCCGACCCGAGTTCAAGGTTGCCCTGTGCCCTGAATAAGGTCATGCTACGTACCATCAGACTCCTTGGATCGAGAAAAACTATACTGCTGGCTAAGTATGCCTAAATCTAATCCATTTTGGATCCCTGCGACGTTACAGCCCGACAGATAGGATCAGGCCATTTTGTAACATGTTAACTGGGGGCCATTTGCCCCCCCCCAGTTGGCCGAAATGCCCCCAGCGCCCGGAAATTGCCCCCCCAGTGAAATAGACAGATGACTTAAAATTGACCAAATGCAGACTCTCCTAACGAAAATAAGACAGAACACCACCCGATAATTATAACTTTGTTCTATTTCTGGTCCCAAATTGGCAATCCACAAAAATTGTGTTAAAAATTTCCACCCGTGGCTGTCTACTCCATCGTGCGAAGACGAAACAAAGCGCGTAGTTACAGGACATCCCGGCAAATCAGCCTCAGCATCATCTAATCACAACGGTGGCCTACAACCAATCAAACATCCTGTTTTATCCTACCGGAAGCCCACATCCCAGCCAGTACCGTGACATTGCATGATGCTCTTATTTCACACGCAGTCAGTTGTCAGCGCCAAGAGCCCGTTCGTGGATTAGACGGGACACGGTGTAGTCAAAGTGCGTAAGACTGGTTGCTGGTGTGGCGATATGAAGTGCTTAGCCTTTGTATTTATTATTGTGGTGGTAGCATACATAAGCGCCGCCACCGGCAAAAAAGTGGGGGGGCAGCCAAACTCCAACCTTTCCACGTTAGTATCAAAAACTTTTCGAATTTGGGCTCCTCGTTGCCTTCCGCAGCGGCTGGTTATAAAAATTTCCGGTTTACTCCCATTTTGACTGAGACCAGGAAATTTTTGGTCAAAAAATGGGGAGGGGAGGGTGATTGATAATCCTGCAAAAAATCTTCTGGTTGTGTGGATAAAATCATTCGATGGCCACGTGGGGATGGAAGGGCACCCCTTGGCTTCCTATTAGGTGGGTAGTGTGCTAAAAATATTTCGTCAAGTCAATATCAAACTGTCAATATTTAGTTTTAAATAGTGATACAAGTCGCTTTTTCTGTGGTTTAATGACTACCGCTAGGGGTCGTTTTAGCCTCAAATGTGGCCTTTGTGGTGTTTATTTGGCTATTTTAGTGGAAATAAAATTTTGCACCTATCTTTGGCCCTTTTTCTAACTCGGTTTGACCTTTTCCGCTGAAAAAATTCTGGCAGCCCTGGGCAGCATCTATGATCTTTAGACTTGGAATAACTAAAAATTTATAAACATTTTTTAACACTAACGCGCCTAAGTTTTATTAAACCCTCTCAAAATGGGGTCTTGACCCCTTGAAGACACTATAATTTCCAGCACAAGAAATGCCCACCCCCCACTGACTTTTCCTTACAAAATGCCCTGGATAGGATCCAAACTTGGTACAATAATATAATATTGTAGGACTTTTTAGCACCATTCCGATTTTTAATCATCACAGCGGTGGCGGGCTGATTACCCAGCTATCGTTCAGGGCCACAGTCCCTACACAAAAATAAAATAACGTATCATTCACCTTTATTAACAAAAACAAAAAAAGCTCGTTCTGGAGCAAACAATACATTTAACAAGCTCCTCGGTGCTTCCTCGACTATCGCACAACGGGGCTCAAGCCTCTGCGGCCTATCGCACCGGCAGCGGGGATCCTCTGGTTCAACCCACCTCTAAAGTAGCGGCATTCTTGATCACACTCCGCCACTAAGCAGCCACAGCAAGCATCCGAGGTCATCAGGATATACGGACTCAGCAGCCCTCCACGACGCATTCCGCCATAGCTTGCGGGAGCGAAGTGTCATCCACCACGATCTCCGGCAGCGTCACCTGGCCCAGCTTCTCAGTCAGCTTCTGAACCGCCTCCTCCAGCTGACGCTCGCTTGATGACGTCACGGTAACGGAGCTGACGTCAGCCGCCTCGCCCTGCACCAGCACCTTCACCGGAGATGAGGCGAAGAGAGAGATGGCCTTGGGGATGTCCTCGTGCATCATCGAGTGCAACATAACCACCTGTAGTCCTTCAGCCTCGGCAGTCACGTCGCCGAGCACGGCGTAGACGTGGTCTTTGTCGAAGCGGCGGGTCATCATCGTGTCGATGTCGTCCAGCACGACCATCTTCAGATCGGAGGCGCGCAGGGCTCCGCGGCGCAGCATGTCGAAAGCGCGGCCCAGCGTGCCCACCACAACATGACATCCGGCGCACATGTCGCGCAAGTCATCACGAATACTTGTGCCGCCGATCGACAGATGGCAGGTCAGTCGCGGCCGGATGAACGTGGACAGCGCCAGCACCTCTCGATGCAGCTGCTTGGCCGACTCGCGCGATGACGTCAGCAGCAACACCTGGCATGTCTTCAGCGTCGGCTTGATTTTGTGCAGCGCGGCGGCGGCGATGGCCACCGTTTTGCCGTCATCGGCATCGACGCCGCGCGCCTGTACCACCACGTTGCCCTCAGTCATCAGCGCCGGAAGCACCGTGCGCTGGAACTTGGTCGGCTTTCCGTCGCCAGCAGGACTGGCCAGCACCCCCTGCAGGAGCGCGGCCGAAAACGGCAGCTCCGAGAAGGCCTTGATCTCGGGCCCGCCCCAGGTCGGCGTCAACGCGTCGTCGGAGAGGCCACTGGCCGCGACCGGCGCGCGCGACTCGCTGGCTTGCTTAATGCGCCGCTGGCGGCGGGAGCGGCGCCCCTTCTTGGAGCGCGGCGTGGTGTCCGAGACGCCGGCGTGGCTGCTGTCAGTCTCGTTGGAGGAGAGCTCCTCGCCAGTGCTGGGACGCAGCTTATCGTCATCGGCATCGTTCTCCACCGCCGAACGTCCAGCGCGCTTCTTGTCGGCCCGCTTCTTGCCGGACGGCGAGCTCTTCTTGGAGTTGGGCACCGTTAGCTGCGACAGCAGCGTGTGGATGTCCTTCACCTGAAAACAAAGAAATCAGCCGGAGAAGAGTGTCGAGATAAAGAAAAATACCGAGTGGCGGCGAATTCAGCAAAATCTGAATACATTGATCCGCTCTTCCCTCTTCAGGGTACATTCGCAGAAATGTAAGAGGCGACGTTAACTTTCATGACGCGGCAGGACTGAAGCTATGTCATTACGGGCTTGTAGCGGGGTGGCACTAGGATACTGGACATAAATGCTTGAGAGCGTACATCACATAATTATCACTTGCCCTCCCACATCGTTCAATCGACAACGGAGAAATTATCTATCATTTTTAGTTGAGCAAGGGTATATACCTATAGATGATTTTTGACTGCATACCAAGCAGCAAAAAGGACTCCCGGCATACCCGGGGCATTTGGGTTTGGCTGGATAAGCGCCATTTCTCTATCAAGGACTCATTCAATAGGCTTGGCAACTCGTTAACAGCCTCACGGGCACTGGAAAGTGGTCCGACACGCGCACTGGAGGGTGTCTGGCGTGCCCTCCGGAGATCTCGGAAACTAAGAGGCGTACAAATACGCTGCTTGGGGGTGGGTGGGGGCTATGGTGATCTACATCATAGGAAGTTTTCATTGACCTATGTCAATATCTTCAATGTCAAACGAGGTCATAGAGGTCGAAACTTGGCCGTGCTGGGGACCTATTGGAAAATGCCGTGCTTGTGCTGGAAAAAGTCGGGAATTTGCTAAAGACGGACCAGGGTCATGGAGGAAAGGATGTAGTCTATTTCTTCAAATCTTGAGGTAAAGGTCATTCAAGGACATCGACTTATGACGTCAATATAGTACCCTCCCTATGACGTACGCTATAACTAGCACTATAGCAGCTGTAGGGAGGAAATGGGGATTCAGCTTTACTCATGACCTTTGACCTTCACTTTGGGTTACCTTAACTATGACGTCATAGCATAATATATGTCAGACTGAATAACGTCATTTGACCGAACCCCTGGGGCCAATGACCTTGAAAGTGCTCATCTGACCTTGACCATGTGAGGTTACCCGGACATATCCTTATATGGCGTTATAACGTCACAACCCGGTCTGAAATGCAAGCGAACTGGTCCGACCGCGCGATTGCGGCGATCTTAAAATGTAGATAGACTTTGAAAACCTATAAGTAAAAAAATTTGCCGATTTTCAAAACTCTTGCCTTAACCGATGCGCCATCTGAATTCTGTCAATTGTGGTCGGTTATCGTTTTTGGTTACGATCGGTTCTCCAGCCACCTCGGAAAAACCGGTGGCGGCAAGCGGGATGAAAAATATAAGCGGGATGATATGTCAGGGTAACCTCACATGGTCAAGGTCAGATTATAAATTTTCAAGGTCATTGACCCCAATGCTCCACCCCCTCCAGTGCCCGCGCTAAACGCACACCAGACATCTACAACCTCAAAGCTTTACAAACTTCAAGCCAACCACAGAATTTGCGCACGCTGTAACAATCAGCGGAACTACCACAGCGTCACACCACACGCAGCTCGGCTGGACGCCGGCTCACCTTTTTGTTCAGTTTGAAGACATTGCGGCTCAGATCCTGGCCGTCCTTTTTCATCAGCTCCAGCAACCGCAGAATCTCTCCCTCAGTCATCCGGTCTGTCATCGCATCAGCCGGCGCCACTCACGCACTCTGCGGACCCACCCCTAGCGTGCACTGAAGAGCCGGCGCCCGCCCGAGCCCCGCCCCGCGCGCTCAGCTGACCTGACCCGCCGCCCCAGGCGGTTACCATATGCCGGTACAGCCTAAGCACCAGGGGCGTGGGTCACACGTCTCTCTCGCGGCATGCTAGGGTGCAGGTGGATGCGGACCGATGGTGGTGTAAAAAAGCAGACGGCTGAAGGTGAACGGGGATGTACAGAGACTAGGAAGAGCTGTTTTGGGCCGTTTCGACGGGGAAAATGGTAAAACTCGGCAAAAACACAGATGATACTTCGATTTCTTTTATTATCTGACCGAATTTGAGAAACATTCCGCCCATAGATTGAAAGTTGTGCCCAATTTGTCGAAGGTGATAGCAACAATATTCCAGTCAAATCAAGCTTTTGCACATTGGTTTCTAGGGCCAATGACCGAATGAGTAAGTGTCCAAGCTGTCTGCAATCGTCTCCACCGGCCACCCCAGATCAACCCGGCCAGCTCTCACTCAGATATCCAACGTTTCCACAGGGTAAGCTCTTAAAGGGAATGTGGCACCTTCACAACGTGATTTTAACTGAGATAGCCAAGTTGTAAAGCAGGTCGGAAAACCCGGTACTCCATATTTCATTTGTCTTGGAACTCGATATTTCCGTAGAAAAAAAGCTAAAACCTACCTGACACCAGCCCGTCGCCGGGCGGCCATTGTTGTGAGCTACTGGTGTGACGACATATGCTGACGTCACGATGAGCATCAGCCAATCGAAGCCCTTGAAGCGTATCAAGTATGGTAGTGGTTGCCAGATCGTGACATCATCCACAGGCTGATATTTGTTTCTTTTTCTAGAGGAGTATTTTTAAAAACAAAATATTGAGCTTATTGTACATTTTTCAGAGAAATCATGAGTGGTCTCATTATTTTTGGCTAAAAGTACGCCTAAATTCACTAAATTCCAGGATTCGCCCAAGGTGACACATTCCCTTTAATCGGCGTCTGCTCGAAAAACATAACGTAGCTTTATTTTCAAATAAGGTCCTTAGTAGTACACTTCCAGCAGTCGTTGTGCGAACTTCCGTACGTGGTCTGCAATAAAGGAGTCACGAAAAGAAATGAAACAATGCAAAAATCTGATTACAGCCGAGCGTGGTGAGTCAGGTCTCGCACCGGAATTATGAACCCCTGGGACACAAATGTGTCCAAGCTAAATCGTCAGATGAACGTCAATATCGCGTGGGCCCGGGCGCTCGCTCCCTTGCTGCCTGTTAACACCCGCCCCGGTGGGCCTCCGGGCCACTTTCGCCCCTGGTGTTTGAACACCCCCCTCGAACTCGGCCCCTATGCGGGATAGCGAAAAACGCGAAGGCTGATGGATAGCTCATATAAATTGACCTGACCACAGACAGGTCACGGCCACTCTCCAGCCTAGCAATCCAAACGCAATGGTATCAAAATAAAAGCTGTATCATCATTTCCTGCAAAGTTATTGACCTAAGTCTGAAAACAGCTTAAGTAGCCCCAAATGACCTATCAGAGATCACAGGTCAAAAATTGCAACATGAACCTGGAAAGAAGCCCAAGATACTTCGATTTGGAGAATATGAAGATATTCTCAACTGTATCTGCACAAATACAGCCCAATTTATGTTTTTCCTATGCATTTCCAATGGAGAGGTCATGATCCGTCCCTGACCGTAGGTCATCGATATTAAAATACCGGAGTCTATTTTGAAGCACTCTGTGGCCCATTATGTGGTATAAGTTTCAATCCGATAAATTCAGCCATTTCTTACTTCTGCCACCTTAAACTTTTTGGAGGTAATGTCACTTGACCTGCACTGGTGACCTGACCTGACATGACCGAACCTTAAAATTTCGGGAAAAATTGCGGAATTGATCAAGGATAAGGTGGGCCAAGTACGGCGGCGCTTCGCGCCCCCGGTTTTTTCGTGCCGCCGGAAAAAACCGGAGAGGGTGTTACACCCCTCCACCGGGGCACGGGTTAGCAGGGCAGGGGACGTTAGAAAGAACTTTGTGAACAGTAAGTTCATACATCAGTCCATATTTAAAAAATGTTACTTTAGAAGCCTGCTCATTTTGCACGCCGATGTTTGTATGTACAGCCGGTTTTACACACGTATTAGGGTCAGTGGTTTTAACGAATATCTTAAAAACGCTTACACTTTCACAAAAGGTTGCGTCTCTAGTAATGTATTTTGACGAGCTCTTCAAATTTGGGCCCCTGTGAACTGGATGAGACGTCAATTTGGAAAATTATGGACAAAAACTGTTTTCGCCGATCCCGATGATTTTCAGTGTCTTTTCTCAATTACTTCCGAATTTTGGACCCGATTAAGTATTTTTGCACGTCAGTTCATGGATCCAGTTCAAACGCGGTAGGTGAGGCAACAATGAGGTCGGCAAGAACCATCACTTGAGAGATATTCCGCAATAGCGACCACGGCCTAATACCTTCCAATCAGTATGGAACCGGCTGGACATACGTATAATGGGCTTATTTTGCAGTCTGAGAACGCATTAGTCACATTTTCCTTTACCTGAGCTTCGTTTAGCTAGAAGTTCCGTTGCCCTCGAGTCATAGCTCGTTTTCGTGACAGAAGGTAATTTATAGGGCCTGGAAGAAAGAAACGAGTTCTCTGAATGCTCATATAATCGTTTTAACGGTATTCTTTAATTGTCCCGTTTCTGTGCGAAAATCAAGAAATGAGGCACCATGTACTCCGACAATTAAAATACTGCACGCAAATCAACGAATTAATATTCCCTTCCATTCCTTGAAATGAAAAAAGAACACATACGGACTACCACCAAACAGAAAAATGAGCGCTCATTCATCAATGAAAAAGCTGGTTGATTCCTTCATTCTCGAAATATAAATAATCAGGGCCTTCTTTGCAGAATGAATTCATTGAATTTAAGATAACTATAAAAGGTGGGCTGAAAGCAACTCAAGCACGGGTAAAATAACTTCGCAAGAAAAACAAACATTTTACGAGAAACACCACCCAGTTTTCGACAACCTGACATTGTGTGAGATATGTGTAGGTATTTGGAAACTAAAGCAAAATCACAAGGCAATATTCTCGTACGTGCCCGAAATTCGCCTCCAAATACGGAAAATGAAGACTCATACAAATGATGACGGAAAATACCAGAAGCGCCAACGTACATCGCATCCAACACAGTACGCCGGAAGAAGCCGACACAAATCTTATTCGTCAATGAAACAATTCTTCATTAGCGCTGCTATCATCTTTATCGCACTGTTCGCCACTTATCACTGCTACCAATTAATCTACATGTTGCTTCTGCTTATTTTTGAAAACGCTGCAGATCTTTGGTCTAGCTTGGGCCGCAAGACTTATACGATACGAATTCGACGTTTTGAAGACGATCTCCATGTGGAGAGCATGATAGACACGGTGAAAGAGATAAGCTATTTGAAGGAAAAACCTTACGCTACGTGTAAACCGAAGCAAACACTGAAGGATTTTACTAAAGTAAGAATTGTGTTCTGTCTGATTGGGCCGAATCAGATTGGGCATTCTTTGCTTTCGTTCTCTTGGCATTCGGACATGCCAGGTCCCTCTGAAAAATATAGGTTTGCAGATGTTTTTCGGCCATGGAATATTTCGAGCCACTTTCATTCTTAAAGGGAATGTGGCACCTTCATAACGTGATTTTAACTGAGATAGCCAAGTTGTAAAGCAAGTCGGACAACCCGGTAACCAATATATAATTTGTCTTGGAACTCGAGATTACCGTAAAAAAGCTAAAACCTACCTGCAATGTACCCCTCATGTACCCCTAGCAGCAGGCCACAGTTCTCATGGCTGTTGGTGTGACGACATATGCTGACGTCACGATGAGCATCAGCCAATCGAAGCCTTTGAGCCCTCGAAGCTTTTCGAGTATGGTAGTGGTTGCCAGATCATGACAGCATCCACAGGCAGATATTTATTTCTTTTCCTAGAAGGAGTATTTTCAAACTCAAAATATTGAGCCTATTGTACATTTTTCAGAGAAATCATGAGTGGTTTCATCATTTTCAGCAAAAAGTACGCCTAATTACACTAAATTCCAGGATTCGACCAAGGTGCCACATTCCCTTTAAAAATATATTGTTCACCCTGTAGTCATTTTAGGAGCTGTGAAAGTATTCCAGGGCTAAATAAAAGGGCTTTAATATCACCAGGCGTTACAATTTATTCGCACGATGTGCTGCTGATTCCAGGGACTGGAGGCTTTCACACACGGCTCCAACTGTTTTATTCGATTCTTCAACGAGAGCGAAGAGGGATATCTACAGCAAGTCGCTTTATTTAATGAGCTGCAGGTAAGGATCTTTTCCGTTGGAGTCACATAACGTCAGGAAAAGCGGGCGGGGACATAATAATACATTCTGCATGTTGTAAAATGTTGATACAACCAACATTTCGCGTTTATATACTGCTATCAGATGGCTTCTCCATGATCGGGTCTTAATTTCGTTCATTTAATGACATATTACTGTAGTCTACACAGTACCGGTAACCATCACAGATAAGGACTGGCGCATGATCGATGTCATAAAAAGTATCCGATGGTACGGCAACGGCAATCAATCAGTAACGTGACTCCTCTCTTTCGGTTAAATCCAGACTCTCAGAACCTTCCCCAGGGACTCTTTCAGAGCAGGGCTGTCAGAGCTTCTCCCTGCGGCTCTCTCAGAATCGGTAACGGACACCACACAGTCACGTTCAAGAGACGCAGCTCTTTCCAATCCCGTCTCCCATCATGCTCAGCTTGACATGTCGATCTTTACTCCGGCCTTCAGAGCAAAGCCCGATAAAAAGTAAATAAAATAAAACACCAGCACCGGCAACCCCTGCTTCCAGTATTCAGCACCATGTCCAGACGGCGCGAGTGTCTACCCTGTTTCCATGCCGCAGGTACCCTGTTTAAAGGAATGTGGCACCTTGGTCGAATCCTGGAATTTAGTGTAATGAGGGGACTTTCAGCCGAAAATCATGGAACCGTTCATGATTTCTCTGAAAAATGTACCATAAGCTAAATAATTTGATTTTTAAAATGCACCTCAAGAGAAAACAATATCTGCCTGCGGATGATGCCATGATCTGGCAACCACTACCATATTCAATAGGCTTCGAGGGCTTCAATTGGCTGATACTCATCGTGACGTCAGCATATGTTGTCACACCAACAACTGACAACTGTGGCTGCTGCTTAGGGTACATGAGGGGTACATTTCAGGTAGGTTTTAGCTGTTATCTACGGAAACTTCAAATTTCAAGACAAATGATATATTGAGTACCGGGTTTTCCGACATGCTTTACAGCTTGACTATCTCAGTTAAAATCATGTTATAAAGGTGCCAGATTCCCTTTAAAGGGAGTGCCCCACTTTTATCATGGGTTTCGAACTGAAATAGGTTTCTAAAGCTGGTCCAGAAACCAATTGAGATATTCAATTTCATCCAACGCCATCTATATTGAATTTCCGTATACCTTTAGGTTAAAAATAAAGGGGCTTTAAGTGATAATTCAAGCCCCGGGGGAATCCCTTTCCACCTGGTGGCAAAAATTTGCTTGGTTAAATCCTGACAGACTGTCGCGAGCGGCACCCTAGTCGCTTGACAGGCGATTACACGCAAAGCTTAGGTCAAGCCTAGGGGACCCATGTTCTATTTCAATAACACTTTAAACCGTAAGGAAAAAAACTAAATTTCTGTTCTAAGCGATTGAAGGTGGAAATAAAATGGTTTCTCAGAATTTCAGACTTTTGTTGCAAATAAATATTTATTTTTGGAATTCCGGCAAAGTGGTTCATTCCCTTTAAACGGCTGGTGCCCTGTTTCATTATACCGGTGACACATTTCAGGCAATCATGCCTTTTAGGGTGCTGATACCGTGTTCCAATTTGTCAATGTCGCCTTGAAATGAGCCAGTCCAGCGCCTAAGAGCTCCCAGAGCAGTTGCGGGCATTCCGGCGCGTCACAGCCATCATCCCGGCGCGTCAGACCGGCAGTCTCGCGGTGCACAGGTGTAGCGTTTCGGACGATGTCGTGTTTTCAGGCGATTGGGCCGCGGGTGAACGGTGCGATGTTTCAGGCGGTTGGAGCTACGCGTGATGCAGGCGGTCCGGTGTTTCAGGCGGTGTGATGCTGGCGGTGCGATGTTTCAGGCGGTTGGAGCTACGCGTGATACAGGCGGTCCGGTGTTTCAGGCGGTGTGATGCTGGCGGTGCGATGTTTCAGGCGGTTGGAGCTACGCGTGATGCAGGCGGTCCGGTGTTTCAGGCGATGCGCTGATGCAGGCGGTGCGGTGTTTCAGGCGGTGCCGCTGGTGCGGGCGGTGTGATGCAGGCGGTGCGGTGTTTCAGGCGGTGTGATGCAGGCGGTGCGGTGTTTCAGGCGGTGTGATGCTGGCGGTGCGGTGTTTCAGGCGGTACTCTTGATGCAGGCGGTGTCGTGTTTCAGGCGGTGCCGCTGGTGCGGGCGGTGTGATGCAGGCGGTGTCGTGTTTCAGGCGGTGTGATGCTGGCGGTGCGGTGTTTCAGGCGGTGCGGTGTTTCAGGCGGTGTGATGCAGGCGGTGTGATGCAGGCGGTGTCGTGTTTCAGGCGGTGCCGCTGGTGCAGGCGGATGAGCCGCGGGTGATGCAGGCGGTGGCGCAAGAGCAGTTCGGACCCCTGGTGGTGGCTCTACTGGGCTCGGAGGTGGCGAGCCTGTGCACCGGACACTACCTGTACTGGCTGTTCCCCGCCAGCCAGAAACTGGCCAGGCACCTCAACACCTGCACCTGCTTCGATACCCTCCACAGCAGACTGGAGGTCTGCATGGACAAACAGCGCGAACCCAAACCCAAACCGACGCCGCGGCCAAAACCCCGGCCCAAGCCACCGTACCCGGGGCAGCACCAAAGCACGAGCAACCGCCGCAAAAGGAACGGAAACACACTGCCAAGCCAAAATAACCAACAAATCACCCCACAGAAACTGGAAACATTTACGCTATGTAAAGCATCAAGATGGGTAGATAGATGTTTAGCTGAAGCTTGCTAAGGACGAGACTGTAAAGGCAAATAAAACAAGTCTTTATGTTATGATCACTGACAGCAGAATATGCAGGCGTTTCAAAAATCTATACAGTCATAGAGCATTGCACATCGCTGCATCGAGACTGTAGTCTTATTTCGCGGAATGCTGGATAGTAAATCGCTAACCGCATTCTCGTGTCATGACAAAGCCCCAGTTAAACCTTAATCCGAGAGAACATACATTAACAGTAAAGTCCCGTTGTATTCGTTTCTTATCCCAGTGCCCATTCAACATCGACTGAACTCGCCAGGAAGGCATATTCGCGGACAGGAACCCGCCCCAAGTCCGGTCTGCGAAGAACAACTCCACTGAATCCAAACATCTCGATCCCGCTGCTGGACCCGTCATTATACTTCATACAAAAATAATTCAGCAACCGAGACACTGACGTGTACCATATATTTGGAGACATAAACACAAATTTGCCTTTCCCAACCGAAAGGTTCCATTGTTTGCTGTCATCAGGGCCCACACGGGATGTATGAGTTGGTCTGAACACACCAGTATTTAGAGGTGGAACTTGCGTCTGCTGTCCTCCATTTCGTGTCGCTTCCTCACCCATTCGTACTCGCCGGATTTGGAGTCAAACATACCCTTTTGTAGCGAGCGTAGCTTGAGCGTGAACCTAGGCCCCAGCTCTCGGATCGCCACCTTTTCGCCACTCTTGAACTCGTACCTGTAGAAAACAACAGGGGATGAGAATAAGCCGGACCATTATTTAATACAGAAAATCAAACAGCACAATTATGGCCAGATACGTCACTATACCGCAAGCCTGTGCAAACCCGCAAAAGCTTAAACCACTTGTGAGAATTTTCCCCCAGGTAGCATTTGATTTTTTTTGAGAAGACGTATATAAATGTATAGTATGATCAACCTCAGAACTCGCCAAACAAATAAAAGCAAGAATCTAAAATAAGATTAGTGGGCAGCATCAATATCACGGAACTGATGCCCGGTGGTGGGTGTAGAATGAAGAGCGCTGTGAAGTAAAGCGTCAGTATATACACACATGATAGAATCTGGCAGTTTCCCCGTATTACCGGCATTTTACTTCAGCAACGCAATGTTCGCGAGCTCATTTGAGAACTGAGGCCTAGTTCTGCACAAACAGCTATCGTCCAGTCATCGTTCAGTCAACACAATTTCACTCAGTACTGTTTCGTAACATTCCATCATCCAATGCATAAGCATTGGAACACAATTCAAGACGAAAAAGACAAGATGCATCGGCGATTTGAGTGGGGGAAGGGGGGGGGGGTACACTGCCTCCGTTCACTGTAGTACCAGCCACAGATATAAGCGGTACCACAGTCATGTGGGAGTGAAGGAATAGCGCTCAAATCCACAAAATAAGAGTTTGTGCCACGCCAATCATTTGACAAAATGTTGTCGCATTCCTCCCGCGCTTCAGTCCCCACCACTATAGGCGGTTCCAGTACCCTCCACTAAATTTAGTGGATGTCAGGTCGACAGGTTTTCTCGGCTGTTGCCAGTCAAGTCGACCCTGAAAAATGCACAGAAAGAGCCGAATCGTTTGGCAGCGGAGCGCACAGTGGAGTTGTGGGTGCACACCTGGGTGCAAATAGTGGGTCTGCTTGCACACCCTGGGGAGAGGGAGGGCGACCATTTATTTACTCGAAAAAAGCCTGGAGGCCAAATCAATCGTGAAAGTCAGAATACCCGTCTTACGTCCAGTAAAACGAAATATTATAAATAATTTACCTTGCTGGGGTCAATTTGGCTCGCTTTGGGCAAAAATCCGGCATCCTTTTAGCATCATCACGCATCTTATCTCCGTAAAATCAGGCATCTTACCTCCGTATCATCAACGTACGGAGGGCACAGGAACGGCCCCGCAGTTTGGCCCATTGTCAAAGTCGACTCGGCTCTTTATAGCCACGAAAACATGGCAGTCTCGCCTCCTCTACAGTTAGTGGGGGGTTGTTGGCACAGTCTTATGGCTCTTGCACGGGCCGAAGGTGCTGAGAGCGACCTACCTACTTCGACTCCACAGTCCTCTCCGCCTTGCACGTCTATCCCGTGTAGGTAAACATGTACAAGGTCGCGATTCTAGACGTCACTGCCAATTGACGCGCGCTGCACGTTCATATAAACACAGACAACTCAGCCGACAATCGACGTCAATCATTGACGTAAAGTTGTCACCAGACAAGGATATCATTACATCCAAAAATTTGCGCATATTTAGCATTACACGTGCACCGTTTTCTTCACATAAACATCAATGTGTTTATGTGACGGTTAATGCGGAGTGCCGATCATTGACGTCAAGTTGTCATCAGGCAGGTGTAATACTACATCCAGAATTTTGCGCAAATTTAGCATCACACCTACACCATTTTCGTCACATACGCACCAATGTGTTTATGTGACGGTTGCGACGGTTGTGACGGAGGACGCTCCAGATTGACAGCAAAATTTTGAACGGCTAGCGGGATCAGTAGAACGAAAGAAACGGCTATACCTGATTTCCTTAACAGAAGCTTGAACATGTATACGGTTCATATAAACCATATAGCCACGCTGGGTATATGGGTAATGGGTGTGATAGTGTTGATGTTTGACAACGTGAACGTTTTGGAAATCACATCCAATGTTGAAATACAGTTTGGTCCATCAGTGAGCCTACTTCACCGGTGCCTGCCGATATTTTAACTCGACATTCAACATCACTGTTTCGCTTCGAGACCCAACAGCTAGTCTCGCTGAATTGGCTGAGTGATCTAAGGTGTTCTGATACGGTCTAAGGTGTCTATACGGTCAAAGCCGCAATTCAGCGGCTTGACCGTATCAGACACAAACCATGGTTACAAACAGCACAGAACAGTTCAGATTACACATTCTCGAGAGTCGCTGGCAGCTGCTCTCCGGCGAACGGCGTGCAGACGCAGCACCACAGCATGTTCACCCCCAAACCCCGTTCACCCTCAACAAGACCTTACTTTCAGAATTAGGCTATTAAAGTGGGGCGGAGTGAGTGGGGTGACCTAAGTCACAATAGTGTGACCTAGTGTGTCGCATCCCACACAAATTGAGGAACGTCGAGTCATCACTCTCTCTCTGAGCTCACTCTCTGGATGCTCTCAATCTTAGTGACTGAATGTGGTGTGATAGTGTTGATGTTTGATAACTGTGAACGTTTTGGGAAATCACATCCAATGTTGAAATACAGTTTGGTCCATCCAGTGAGCCTACTTCACCGGTGCCTGCCGATATTTTAACTGCGACATTCAACATCACTGTTTCGCTTCGAGACCCAAGAGCTTAGTCTCGCTGATCGCAATAATTCAGCGGCTTTGACCGTATCAGACACAAACCCATGGTTACAAACAGCACCAGACACAAACCCATGGTTAGAGACAGCACCAGATACAAACCCATGGTTATAGACAGCACCTATCATTAGACACAAACCCATGGTTACAGACAGCACCCAGCACCAGACACAAACCCATGGCTACAGAAGCACCTAAACCAGACACAAACCCATGGTTACAGACAGCACCCAGTATCAGACACAAACCCATGGTTACAGACAGCACCTAGTACCAGACGCAAACTCATGGTTACAGACAGCACCCAGTACCAGACGCAAACTCATGGTTACAGACAGCACCCAGTACCAGACACAAACCCATGGTTACAGACAGCATCCAGTATCAGACACAAACCCATGGTTACAGACAGCACCTAGTACCAGACGCAAACTCATGGTTACAGACAGCACCCAGTACCAGACACAAACCCATGGTTACAGACAGCATCCAGTATCAGACACAAACCCATGGTTACAGACAGCACCTAGTACCAGACGCAAACCCATGGTTACAGACAGCAGCCAGTATCAGACACAAACCCATGGTTACAGACAGCACCTAGTATCAGACACAAAACCCATGGTTACAGACAGCACCTGGTGGAAGAGATACCACTACATTGGCGCGTATTGATCACGCTTCCTTGAAGACGCATATTCTCGAACCATCAACACAACTCACCTGTGATGCCGGAAGAATATGTAGTCTCGCTGGTTGTGTAGCGTCATCACCCTCCTGCCCTTGAACTGCGGGTCGAAGTGAAAGAGCGAAGCCAGCATGCGGCCCACGCGGTGTCCCAGCATGGTGCTGAAGTTGTTGAGCACCACCTCAGGCCGATGCTCAGTGAACTCTTTCAGCCGCTGGCGACACCGGGGAAACACCTGAGCACCCTGTCTGATATGACAGGCAGCTAGCCGGAATTCACTCACCAGTAGAGCCGCCGACACCTGAGCTTCCAACGCCATTGCCGCACACCTTAGATCACTCATCCAATATCCTGGAAAAGTGTGGTGTCACGTTTGAGCAACGTGAGTGGCCGGGTACTTGCGACTTAGATTAAGGAAACGTTATCGCCAGCATCCAGCTCTAAAGGCAGCTAGTCACACACATATTTCCCCCTACTTCAAAAGGTTTTAAAGACATTGAATCTCACTTAGCGAAGAGCATTCTCAACAGCTCCAGCATCTTCGAAACAATTAAAGCAGACGTTACAGTGAATGAGAGACCGTGAGATGCTCTTCACCCGCGACTCGTTAACCAGGGTTGTGCGAGACTTGAAAGCGTCGTCTCCCTCTGTCGGGACTCGTTAACCAGGGTTGTGCGCAACTTGAAAGCGTCGTCTTCCCCACGAGAGCAAACCCGGGCCGACTGACTCGATTGGGAGAGTTAAACGTGACCCATTTTATACGTTTGCGCCAAATTGTTTGCCAACCTCATCCCACAGTTGCATTAGGTTCGATTTAGAAAATAGCCCTTCATAACAAGAAGTGTGTGAAAAGTAGTCACCTCCAAATGAAACAAATAAGTATAAACCGAGCCATCAGCTATAGTAGCACTGTCGGAGAACCAGATTTTACTCCTATTCACAGTGTCGCCGTGTGGCAGTGCACAACTCTGTCCTGAAAGCTTCAGATTCCGAAAAATCAAATAATATACATCTAATGCAGTCGCTTCGTACATGTGCAATCATTCGTCAATAGCGTAAAGACTAACCTATCATACTTGTCTCATCCCTCTTTCACGTTGGGTAAGTGTTATATTCGTTCCAGGAATATACAGAATACGGCTACCAGAGACGTATTAAATGTTGAAAACATTCACAAAAGGTATGACCAGGGGCGTGAATTTATACATCTTTGGGATGCCGGGCACACTCGACGAAACGTTGAATTAGCGTTAGCAATTCCTTCAAACTTTTTTCTTCATCTTAAGGACTTTCAATTGGTTTTATACAGTACAATAGGCCTGATTGAATGCTAAAAAAGCTTATATTATGTTATCCCTGTTAATATGGTGTTTATCAACAATATTTCAAACCTGGGCACCCCTATCATTTTCACAAGCCCACGCACCTGTGTATAACCACTGACCTAAGCACATGCACACGCACATAGAGTTTGGACCAGCAAGTGATTCCCTAGAGCTCAGCTAAGACCCCACAGCTACCCAGACCCTGCCCCGTGTCCGTACCCGCATGCGTGCCGCCAGCTTGACGTTGCTGAGCCGGTAGTGGGCCGTGGGGCCGTCCGGCAGGTGCACGTGCAACAGCCCGTTGGCCAACACCTTCTTGCTCTTGTCCTCGTTGAAGACGAGCAGGTCGGTAAAGCCTCGTTCGGCAGCCCGGTGGGCCGACTTCTTGATGGAGCTGAAGTTACGGAGACGCACCTCCGAGTTGGGGATCACCAGTGCCAGCTCCTTCAGAAAGTCGCGCGTTTTCTGCGCTCACGACACATAGGTTTTGTCAATTTCCACACATGTTGACGTTGATATGTACGTTAAAAGCAATACAAGATGGCCGATTTAACTTCACCTATACCTTTCTACACAAAAATACACCAGGCTTGTTTAACGACGTAGAGAAAACTAACATGCAAACCCTTTGAGGTTCAGAACAGTTTGTTGCATCTTCTTAAGCAACATTGTATGAATCACTCTACTATATTCTGCAAAGAAATCGACACAATTTCTTGGAGAGCATGGGTAACTTTTACAGTACATGTTTGAAAGCAAATTCACCATACACCAAAAAACTGGGGTTTCATTAGGAAATAGGAACGGAAGGGATATTTTTTGGGCACAATGGAAAAGGTTGAGGAGGGGATTGTAATGACAGCCTGTGGTGCATGTGAATGACAAACATTACTATGATATGACTTGCACCGATGAGTACCCAACGTTTCTGACGTGTTTCAATGAAATGAATGTGACAAATACTATCTTGGGCAAAGAACAGCCTCAAAACCAGCCACACAGCTGAGCTGAAATCGCCAATCTATACTATCGCACATCCCACGCCACCACAAGGCGAGAGCCGCACGATCGCCGCACGGTCGGGCCTCCGCTCACCGGCGAGGGGAAGTCTCCGGTGGTGAGCAGCACCTTGGGCGGCACCTCGCGGCTGAAGTACGAGTTGAACTCGTCCAGCCGGTCGGCCTGCTGGGTCTCCGGGTCTTCAGCCTGGACGGTGGTGGCGTCTGGCAGTCGGAGTGTCTCGATGGTGTGCGGCTGCTGGACCGGCGGAGCAGCCGCACCCAGCTCCCGTCGCACCGCCTGTCGCTTCTTGCGAGCCTCCCGCTTCTCCTGGGGAGAACGGCCTCGGCACGTCAGCCGACACTGACAAACTGGCTCAGCACGTCAGTCGACACTGGCAAACTGGCTCAGCACGTCAGCCGACACTGGCAAACTGGCTCAGCGCGTCAGCCGACACTGGCAAACTGGCTCAGCACGTCAGCCGACACTGGCAAACTGGCTCAGCACGTCAGCCAACACTGGCAAACTGGCGCATATAGGAAGCCGTCTGAAAGCAATGGATGAACTCTGGCGCTCGAGAGCAACAGCTGCTGTTTGAAATACAATTATCCCACATTTTGCAAGTGCACAACTGATCTAGCACTACACCTCCAGCTTTTGAAAGACAAGAGCTGCCTTACCTTATTCTTTTTTATTCTGAGCTCCCGCCATTTTTCTTTGCGGATGTTTTTGTTTTTGTTGTCCACACAGCGCTCGGGAAACAGAGGAGCCGAGGCGTTGGCGCCCGAGTCTGCTCCCGCCCCTGGTGACCGCATCGTGAGATTTCGACTACCTGAAAGTGAAAAAGCATCAGCATATGAGCAAGCAAGCTAATAATTTTTCATGATAATAGTTGTATCAGAATCAGAGTCAGAAGGTATTCGGAAGCGTCCACACACGTTAATAAAACAGGTAGGTGGTTTTTCACGTTTCCAAGTCACATGATAAAACAGAGAAAATTGTAAACCTAGTCCTTGCACACACAGCTACAAAACGAATGGGAATAGCAAATCGTCGGCACACATGGTTAAGCCCTGCATGTTAGCCTCAAACTCTCGGAACTTTTGGTCTTGGAGCCCAGGAATGCATTTGACTATGGTGCTAAAATTTTGCAAGTTAATCAAAAATGTTTATGAGGAAATGGAATTCGTCGGAAAATTCTGATGTGATTTGTTCAAAACTGATCTGATACAAACATTTTTTTATAAATTTTGTCCAAGTTGTTCCCAGTTTGGCTGTTGGAGTCGGAGTCTCACTAAGTCATCAATGGACTTGTCACGGAGACCCCGACCCCACCACCCGAATGAGCAACTCCCACAATGAAGGGTTGATTTAGAAGCCAAAGTTTAACGTCCCACAAAGCACAGGGACGGCCGCCCCGCTCAGGTCACCCTCTCATCAGTCAGTTGCCAGCCGACCTGTACGTCGGGTAAACTATTGAGCGCCGGAGCGTCTCAGGGAAACGATCCCAAGCCTGGACATGCACTGCCACTGCATGCTTCTGAGCAGCGGGCCGGAGCCCAACGCTCACCAACTGAGCTACCGGGCGGCATGTAAAATACAACGAACGGTACAGAAGTTCTTCTTATTCCCTAAATGACAAGGCGGTGACAGCAAACTGGCATCAGCACCAGATGACAGGAAAATGCACCATAATTAGGTGAATTAAAATGGCGCAGCAATTTCCTATGTTACACCACTTTTCTACAACTGCAATGAAATTGGGCAATGGATACCAAAATTAAGGCGATTTTTCATTTTATCCAGTGTTAATTTAGACAAATAAAATGTCTGGAAAAATGGGCACATTGCTCACATTGCACCAGGGTTATTCTGATCGTCCATATAGGCATTGTAATGCACTTTGCCTGCTTTCCCCTTTTCTCCCCCCCCCTAAATATAAATTGTTAGCACTACAAAGTTTATGAATGGGAGAATCAATTAAGTACCAGTAACTCAGGAACTGCTCATCATGTGGGAATTTGTATAATGTAAAAATGTATATGTTGATGGATTCAAATTCAAGTTTCTGAGTTGATTTAAGTTGAGTACATTTTTACTGAACCCCAGGAAACATTCCACTTCAATAAAATATTTTCATAAGTGATGCATCCTTGGAATCAGCAGGATCCACTCATAGGGTGTGTTCCAGAGCCTCCTTAAACCTGTTTCAGCTAATTTTAAATAAGACGTCCACTTTCTCGAAATATTTTCTTTAGAAATGATACATTTTTGGAATCAGCAGGACGCCCTCTTTCTATTCAGCGAGGTCCCATAGCGCTACTCCCACTTAAACCCTGATTTTCAACACTTACTTAACCTGAACTTAGTAATCGTGCACCGTCCATCGCTGTAAATAAACAATAACACCGGAAATGACAAAAGACAATGGCAGCTGATCGTCAGCCAGCTGATGGAAACCATTGGTACCTTTGTACCAGAGGTAAAGCACTGTTGTGAAAGTGTATCAAATTTGCATAAACTTTATTCGCGAATTGGGACGGCTCGCGCGCAGAGCTCACAGATATGAGTCCTGAGGAGGCCCAGCCTTTTCCGGTGAAGCCGGCAAAGCTGAGGCTGATGAAGGCGATTGTCGGTGCCACAGGCTAGGTTAATACCAAGCCAGAGGCTTGGTGCACCACAGGCTGGCTCCCTAAATCAAGACATGGTTAGGTTAGGTTAGGTTAGGTTAGGTTAGGTTAGGTCAGGTCAGGTCAGGTTAGGTCAGGTCAGGTTAGGTTGGGATGCAGGAGCGCTGTTTGAGGGGGGGTAAACCGGGAAAAATTGTAAAAAAACATATTGTTTCTTTGAAGAAAATCAGCCCAAATTTTTACATTTTGAGGGGACCTTGCGCCCCCCTCTGAATCTGCTAGTGATTCAAATCTGAAGATAAAAATTTGGGTCCTGCATGCATTTTTGTGAGAATGGTTCCTGGCACTTTAAGGCATTTGTTAATTCTCATCACTATACTACATTTCAATTTACACAACTTTTTAAAGAAAATAGTATAGTTTTTTAATTTTCTGTAAATAAATTGTTAAGCAAAATATGGATTCAAACTAGCGAATTTTTTCTATAATATTTGACTTTCTGTATTCCCCACAATAAAATTTTGCAACTTCCTTTACAGTTAATGGTGCCAGTCGAGAGAAATGCAATTTTGGTATGCATTGTTTACATGTGAATTAAGCTCGTGGAAGTGTGTGTTAGGCTTTGGTTTTTGGTCTTATTTCATAGTGAAAACATGAAGGAACACTCTACAGTTAAGTATGGACCACCTTATTTGTGAGTTTATGCATCTTTGCAGTTGGATGGGTAGATGTATGTGCGCCTCTGCTTCAACTTCCTCAAAAGTTCTCAAACTTCCTCTAGCCCATTCCAGTGCCTCTTTTAACTTTGTCAAAGCTCATCTCAGCTCCTCTCAAACCTGCTGCAACCTCTTCTCAATTGTAAGGTGGTTTTTAGAGCAGGTTGGAGGAGGCTCAATTGAGGCGCACATATTTCAATTGATAAACCCAAATAAATTGTTGTACAGAAAGAAACAATTTTGTAAGCAGTTAATGGATTTGATCTTTACATTTTTCTGTATGCCACTTCCACTAAAATACATTAAGCTAGCATCAGAGGCAGAGGCAAATCTCGAGTTTCTTTCTGTCCACCTGTCAGTTCCAAACTGCATCAGCCTGTACCAGCCTAATAAAATAAAAACAGTTTTGATATTGTCTTCCATGTCACACCATATGTACAACAGTTTAGAGCCTGCAATAGTTAACCATATCAATATTGTGATGCGAAGACGACCTCCCCTTCACGAATACATACTTACCACACCTTGATGGATATCTATAAAAGTAACAATTGAAGAATAGAAATTTTCAAAGGTTGGATTATAATTATCGAAATCGTTCTCTCCTCCTTACCGTCTTTCTTTAGTCAGAGATACAATTGTTACAGAAATAATTGTTGTACATCAATCGTGGTACAATCCGCGCGTGCTAAGAAAAATACCACGCCTTCACTGTTTGTCTATGGAGCGCAATAAAAGCACCAAAACATTTCTTTCATTTGCTGCCATATTTCACTTCCCTTGGAAAATCTTACGATCTAGAGGTGCAGCTTTATCAAATATTGCATTCAAATTTCTAGTCAACAATACGTACCATAGGCGGATCCAGGAGAGGGGGCAAGGGGGCACGTGCCCCCCGATCGACCCTCGGCGCCCCCTGAAAGGTCGATGGCGCCCCCAAAATGTCGCTTCCCACCCTCCCCCCAGGATGCGAAAGTCGGCGCCCACCGATAGGATTTGGCGCCCACCTGATGCTTTTGCCGGTCATAAGTGGCGCCCCCTGGTCCGGATGGCGCCCCCCCCGGTCCTGATGACGCCCTCCCGGGAAGGTGCACCCCCGATCGGCAATCCTGGATCCGCCTATGATACGCGTACTACGTCTAGCTCCCCAGGCGTAAATAATAAATGTTAACACGTGCATTGACGAGGGGTGGGTACCGCCCCCCTAAGATCTCAAGAACCACGGTAGGTAGCGAAAAAACAGTAAACGGCGTTGGGTAGCCCATCTACTTCTCCATCAAAAACATTTGAACCATTTTTTGTCAGGTCACATTTAAGGTCACGAGAGGTCAAAACATGCCGTCATAGGGATAACATGTAAATCAAGTTTTTCGGTCATTACATCTGAACAAGTAAAGATGGTGCAAAACGACTTGAACTATATGAATCCTCGCAGCAAGCCGAATCGAATGCTATATAAGTTGACCTTGCTAGGTCAAATCAAGGATTTGATCTGACCTGAGGTCAGGTCAGGGTCAAATTATATAAAATGCATATCATTAGAACTGCAAAGCCAAGGCAAGTCTAATGCAGCTAAGTTAAATGCTCTATCACTATCCCTTACTGAGTTATACAGTAAAAACTATTTTTCCCATGTATTTCCAATGGAGAGGTCACGCCTCGTACCTGACCTTAGGTCATCGATATCAAAATACCGGAACATATTTGGAGAACTCGATGGGGCCATTATGTGATATGAGTTTCAATCGGATAAGTTCATCCTGCTCAAACTTATGCTATCTTAAACTTTTTTGAGGTCAGGTCACTTGACCTGTACTGGTGACCTGACCTGAGATGACCTAACCTTAAAATTTTCACAGAAGTTGCAAAAATGATGAGAGAAAAGGTATGCCAAGTACGGCGGCGCTACGTGCCGCCGTTTTACTGCGTCTCCGAAAAACCCGAGGGGGGTGGGTACCCGCCCCCCCGTCGAGGCGCGTGTTAAGGTTGGTACTGGAATGGACATGAAAAGGGAGGCTCAAAGCTTTCCTCCCAAAATTCTGGTATTTCCCGACAGGCCCGTAGGATGTCGCGTCATAGGCGGATCCAGGATTGCCGATCGGGGGTCCCGGGGGGCACCTTCCCGAGGGGCGCCATCCAGTCCGGGGGGCGCCACTTTTGACCGGCAAAACCTATCAGATGGGCGAGAAATCTTATCTGTGGGCACCGATCTTCGCATCGGGGGGGTGGGAAGCAACATTTCAGGGGGCGCCATCGATTTTTCAAGGGGACGCCATGACCATTTCAAGGGGCACCGAGGGTCGATCAGGGGAGCACGTGCCCCCCCCTTGCTCCCCTGAAGCAAGCCGCCTATGTCAGGCCATTTTTTAACATGTTAACTGGGGGCAGTTTACCCCCCCCCAGTTGGCCGAAATGCCCTCTCAGTGCCCGGAAATTGGCCCTCCAGTGAAATAGACAGATGACTTAAAATTGACCAAATTTAGACTCACCTAACGAAAATAAGACAGAACACCGCCCGATAATTATAAATTTGTTATATTTCTGGTCCCAAATTGGCAATCCACAAAAATTGTCGTAAAGAATTTCCACCCATTGCTGACTACTCCATCGTGCGAAGACGAAACAAAGCGCGTGGTTACGGGAAATACCGGCAAAGCAGCCTCAGCATCAACTAATTACAACGCTGGAGATGAACGCTGGCCTACAACCAATCAAACATTCTGTTCTATCCGACCAGAAGCCCACATCCCAGCCAGTGCCGTGACATTGCATGATGCTCTCATTTCACACTCTGGTCAGTTGTCAGACCTTAGATCTCGTTCGAGGATCAATACGGGACACGGTGTAGTCAAAGTGCGTAAGACTGGTTGCTGGTTGGCGGTGTAAAGTTTAAAGTTGGCCTTTTTTATCTATTATTGTGGCGGTAGCATACATAAGCGTCGCCACCGGAAAAAGTGAGGGGGTCAGCCAAACTTCAACCTGACACTGACAGCAAATATTCCACGTTAGTACCAAAACCTTCTCGAATTTGGGCAACTCGTTGCCTTCCACAGCGGCTGGTTATACAAATTTCCGGTTTACTGCCATTTTGACTGAGACCAGGAAATTTTTCGTAAAAAATGGGGAGGGGGTGATTGATGCTGCTAAAAATATTCTGGTTATGTGGATAAACCTTTCGATGGCCACGCAGGGTTGGAGGGGCACCCTTGGCTTCCTGTTAGATGGGTAGTGTGCTAAAAATATTGCGTCAAGTCATTATCAAACTGTCAATAGTTAGTTTTAAACAGGATACAAGTAGCTTTTTCTGTGGGTTCATGACTACCGTTAGGGGTCGGTTTAGCCTCAATTCTGGCTTTTGTGGTGTTTATTTGGTTATTTTAGTGGAAATAAAATTTTTCCCTTTATTTGGCCCTTTTCTAGCTCAGTTTGACCTTTTCCGCCGAAAAAACCTGGCAGCCTTGCGCAGCATCTATAACCCCTAGACATAGAATAACACAAAAATTGAGATGATGATGATGATTTGGGCTTATAGGGCGCGCCAACCCTAAAGGACATATAGCGCTCGATCACCAAAAATTGAGGAACATTTGTTTAACACTAACGCGTCAAGTTTTATCAAACCCCTCAAAATGGGGTATTGATCCCCTGAAGTCACTGTAATGGACAGCACAAGAAATGCCCCCCCCACTGACTTTTCCTTAAAAAAATGCCCTGGCCTATGTTATGAAACGATAACAACGGTACACTTTACCAACACATTTACGTAGATTTACTCGGGTACCCGTGAAGATCTGACTCTTACTATAAGGACCATAAGCACCGACTGGTACCATTAGGACCATAAAAACCAACTGGTACAGTGGCACCATTAGGGTCATAGGAACCAACTGGTACAATTAGGACCATAAGAACCAACTGGTACCATTAGGGCCATAAGAGCCAACTGGTACCATTAGGACCACAGGAACCAACTGGTACCGTTAGGACCATAAGAACCAACTGGTACCATTAGGATCATAAAAACCACCAGGACCGACTGGAACCATTACGACCATTAACACGCGCATTGACGGGGGCGGGTACCCGCCACCCCCTCGGGTTTTTCGGAGACAACAGTAAACCGGCGGCGCGTAGCGCCGCCGTGCTTGGCATACCTTTTTCCTCATAGTTTTTACAACTTCTGTGAAAATTTTAAGGTTAGGTCATCTCAGGTCAGGTCACCAGTACAGGTTAAGTGACCTGACCTCAAAAAAAGTTTAAGATAGCATAAGTCGGAGCAGGGTGAACTTATCCGATTGGAACTCATATCACATAATGGGCCTACCAAGTTCCCTAAAATACGTTCTGGTATTTTTGATATCGATGACCTAAGGTCAGATACGAGGTATGACCTCTCCATTGGAAATACATGGGAAGAACTGTTTTTACTGAATAACTCAGTAACGAATGGTGATAAGGCGTTTATTTCAGCTGCATTAGACTTGCCTTGGCTGTGCGGTTCTAATGATATGCATTTTATATAATTTGACCCTGACCTGACCTCAGACCAGGTCAAATCCTTGATTTGACCTAGCAATGTCAAATTAAACATCATTCGATTCGGCTTTCTGCGAGGATTCATATAGCTCAAGTCGTTTTGCTCTATCTTTACTAGTTCAGATGCAATGGCCGAAAAACTTAATTTACATGTTATCCCTATGACTGCATGTTTTGACCTCTCGTGACCTTAAATATCACCTGAAAAAAATGTTTCAAATGTTTTCGATGGAGAAGTCGATGGGCTACCCAACGCCATTTACTGTTTTTCGCTACCTACCGTGGTTCTCGAGATCTTAGGGGGGCGGGTACCCGCCCCCCCCATCAAAGCGAAGGTGGCTCAGACCCCCGTCAATACGCGTGTTAAAAGCACTAGGACCATCAGAACATTAGGAACCACTAGGTGGTGCTTTAATTAATTTCCCATGGTCAAAACCATTAGGAAAGTCCTAATATTTTTGGGGGGGGTGACAGGGAGAAAATGAAAAATTCAATCGAGTTCCAAAATATGGGGGACGTCTGCCTTTGATCCGTCAGCAGGGAACACACCCCCTCCCGTCTCCCGCTTTTGAAGCCCATGGGCACGGACGTATGTTAGCCCCACTGAGAAGCTCAAAAGAAGCTCAAATTTAAGCTGGAGCATTTATATATTTTCATTTCTTGGGTGAAAAACACCAGCCTTGACACACAAGGGGCGGATCCAGAAATTGGTCAAGGAGGGGGGGCGAACCCTCCAAGGGGGCACGGCCTCATCGAAGGGGGCCCGGAATAGCTTTGGGGTCCGACCGTGCAAGGTAAAAAAAAACGTAATGACACAAAAAATAATTCAGCGAGCAAAAAAAAGAAGAAAAACGTCGGTTTGGGGGACACGGAAATTCCGAGAGCTCCAAAAGCCCACAAAATTATCAACTGGCCCTAAAATCCCTGAGGTCCGTTCAACATTTGATTGAAACTCTACAAACCCAGAAGCTGGCCAATTTTCGGCTAGGATCACTGCTCGGGACCATCTCAGATCGCATACAATATTTTGTGGCCTGTTTGAATTAAGAGTTTAATATATTATACTTTCCACTCCCAAGCAGGGACGGATGTTGTAGCCACAGAAGGCCGAGACCAAAGAAGTCCCGCAAGCAAGGCAGGGGGCCGAATGGAGCCACAACATGTCTGAGATTATCGTGAGGGGCCCGGTCGCGGACACAAAGGTCCAAAGTGAACCACAGGAGCCTGGAAGCATTTCAGGGGCCGAATAGCCACAAGAAATCCGGGTGAACCGCAAGGGGCCCGGCTTGGGTCACAGAGGGCCCGGGGTGGATTACAGGGGAATTATCTGCAACTTCTGAGAACAAGGGCCCGGCTTCGGCAGCAGTGGGCCCCGGATAATTCTGAGGGGCCCGGTCAACTACTCAGCGGTTTCAAGTGGACTGCAAGGGGCCCTGAAGAATGCCAGGGTGTCCGGATGGCAACAGCAGGCCCGGGAGAACCGCAGGGGTCCAGCTGCAGCCACAGGGGGCCCCGGTGGAATACCGGAGACCTAAAACTGCTGAGTATAGGGGGCCCGGCTTGGGCAGCAGTGGGCTCCCGAGACGATTGTTAGGGGCCCGGTCGCGGGGCTCGTGGGACCTCCGAGGCAGGGGCCCGAGAACAACCCCAGGAACCAATGGAGCCAAATTTGTATGCACTCACCTTTGAGTCGCGAATCCACAAGACTGATACTAAGCAGCTTTTAATATAGTGTTTATCGATTATGTTCCAAATTGGGGCACCCCAATCATTTTCGAAAATGCGCACCCTGTAAGACACTCATACGGATACAGGTAGAAGTTCACCCGCGGCCACTGAACTATGGGTTTTCTAGCTGGCGAGTGCAGCGATTGATCTATCTCCCGCTACTGCGACGCATTGAAACGCTGGCAGTTCAAACTCTGAGCACGTCTGGCAAATTCAAGTGTGACGTCAGAGGGAGCAGCTGGCATCGTCAGACCCTGATACGTGACCGGAACCTCAGGTCAGCCGGCTCTTCTGAGACGCAGGGGCGCGCCGCGGCCGGAACCAGCCGATTTCCGGCACTCTTCTGCCTCCGCCACCGCTCCCATGGGTGCCCAGGCACGAGGCGCGAGCATGACCGGCTCCTTCCTGCGGCTGGCCGCAGCGCAGATGACATTTTCCCGCCGGTTGAGAAGAATCGCGTTGTTATCGCGGGGTAAATGCGGCTATTCCGCACACAGCAGCGCGCGAGATGTTTACACACACGATTGGGATTGTTCTTTGGGAGTTACCCGCTTCCGACGACCATGCTGCTGTTTATTTTTGTGCTGGGTGGAAATTGTCTGCTACGAATCAAAATATTCCTCTAGCCAATAAGAAGCGGTAATAGCGGTAATAAGATCATCTGGAGTAAGCAAATGCTTAATTGTGTTGTCCTTACTACAGAACTGTAGTAAGGATAACATTGCATTCAATGACATTTCATCTGCGCCTGTAGATAAAAGGATTGCAATGATATGATTAATGGAAGTGAAGGCTTAGATCAAACGAGAAGCCCTAGATCTTGTCCTTATGGTACTTTAAATTTCTAACCCCGAATTTTCCAATCGATGTACATACGCCAGAAATACCTGTTGGTTTGAGAGACGGGCGCTCGCCCGAAACCAATTGGCCTGACAGACAAGTGCGTCGTTTTTTATCCAACAGGGTTGAAAGTTCATAGACACTAAGTATCATACGTGACCTTGATTTTGATAGTCTTGATAGATTCCTTAGCCAGGTCCAGAACGGAACACATGCTTTGAAAGCTAGACTTGTTGGCCAAAAGCGTGTGGGATGTGGGAGGCTATGCCCCGATATATTCAAGAACAAGGGTGCTCAGAGTCTCTAAGCCTTTAGGGTGGTGACGTCCCTGTGTCCAATCAGCTTTTCTTATTACATTTGTTATTGAAAATTTTTCTTGTTATACCTTAGCTACAGTATAACAACGTTATAAGAGCTGAACACAACCAAATTATTTATGGTCACCTCAGAACCCCTGACATCAAGTTTTGTTCTCGTCGCATTACCAGCTTGACGGCTATCAATTGTGAAGCGCTTTTGAAAGTCCGCCGGCCCACTGTGCGATAGGTATGTCTGATGTTTTGACATGAAGACGACACAGTCCCGAAATCCATGCGAACCATGTATGTACAACAGCTATGGTCAGGAGTCTTAGGCAGCCTATTACGTACATACATACATACTGGCAGCTGCGGCTCGCTTCTTCAACTCTACTCACTCAACTCTGAATCATACGGCTACCTTTGGACTCGGAACCTAGAATTCTGCCTGGCCCTTTGAATTTTGGGCCTACCGACGGCACTGCCATCTCCGCGCTCATGTCAGGGAAATCCGCAACGAGACGAGATAGCGTTAAAAGGAAAAGTGGTAAAAAGGCGATAGAATGTATTTGGGCTCATAATTACACACAAAGGATACAGAAGGTATACACATTAGGAAAGCTTCAATTGAGCATGAACAGTTAAAAGCCTGTTTCACATTTAAGACAGTAACTGTAGATAAGAAGGTACTAATGACAATTCATTTTTCTATGCAAGTGTATTTCGTCACAGAGCTTTCATTAGAGTACATAGTGCAAAGCAATGCTTTACTTCGGGCAATGTGAGACCCAGTCTTAGGGAGAGTGAATACAGTTTATCCAGAGTGAATACAGTTTTTTTCCACCGTTTCATTTCGGCAACATTTATCCTGCTTTTCATTTTCTATGGCAGCTATCTAGACAACCGAAAATTAGTGAATCACTATTTTTGGGACATCCCGAGCGATTCCATCATCTATCTGACACGAGAGGTGCAAGGTGCACATGCCAGGTTTTAACCGCTGTGAGCTCTCTTTCTGAGGTTCTTCTCACCGCCCTCTGGGTCTCTTCTGCAGAAGTCATGTCATGACTGCGGAGAATGACATGCCATGACTGTCAGTCATGACTGCGGAGAATGACATGTCATGACTGTCAGTCATGACTGCGGAGCGGCGCGATAGGCGCAAGCCAAAAGCACGGGAGCACACAAATAATTACTGTGTGGGCGCCACGACGACTAAAATGCCAAGAAAACTTGCTTATTTCTAAGAAAATTAACGAAATTTGGCTAAAATATGGGGCCAGGCCGCTTTATGGAAGAGTCGCTACCGGACTGCACCACTTAGATCACCCCCTGCTTGAATTAGAGAGCCCCGATGACACTGAATGTGGTAAAGCAGGTGGATAGGCTAGCGAGATTTTTGGAAGAGGAGGATACAAAGAGGTGGTATTGCACCTGAGAAAGAGATACCATGTCCTGCCAGCACATGAAAGGAGCAGCCTCCAATGTTCATTCCACACAGGTGCTGGGGTTATGTACTCAGGATTGCTAAGATGGCTAGAGGATTGAGAATGACTTTCGAACTATATTGTTGGTGTGAATGCACATTGTTTGCGTGTTTGTGGCGGATCCGCAGGAGAGCCTAGTCCTAATTCCAGACGGGCTGCGATCCTAATCCTGGACCCGGGTGCAGTTGCCGCTGTCTCTGACAGCAGGAGTAGGAGCTGACCGGAGGGGTGACAGTCCCTCTAATGCTCAGTTCTGTCCGAGGGGCGGTTAAACGCGTAATAATGATCCGATGTTCAGCTACCTTGATGGATTTAAGAGCCAATCAAAGCCAAAAAGGTGATATACTTTGCAGAAATTTGAATATAAAAACAAAACGTTTGTTCTGGATAACCCTGTAAAACTCCACACAAGGGCTGCACAAATTATCCGTTCTATTTGCGTCGCATACTATTCCCATAGACTTGACAACTACAGCATCAAAACATTGCCAGCTACCAGGCTGATGCTCGCCAAGCTGTAACTTCGTCACCCGTAGGCAACGGCCGATAGGCTGATTGCACCGTCACCATGACGTCAGCAACACGCCCCGGGGCCGGAGGCGGGGTCGGCCCAAGAGCCAATCAGAGGCCACCGCGGGAGCTCCCTCATATTTTGACCCGTGATCGATATTTGGCTCAACAACGCATTACGATCGCACGTCTGTGGACACAGTGACAAATTTGGACACATGTGTGGTCACATCGCCGGAGTGTTTGCGTTACGCCAGACCGTGGTCCAACAGCGATGCATATTGGGAGCCGCCGCCGGCCAACCTTTGTACCGACTAGTCCGCTGCCCCGCACCTACTTGTATTAACGCGTCATTCCGATCGGTCGCAGGGGCAAGGTTTACCTGCCAGCTGTGTATTTGTGATTGAGAGTGAGACCCCGTCCCGCCTGTTTTGCGTTGGTTCGGTCTGTTTTGCCGTCCGGCCTGATCGATTTCGAGAATGAGTGCCCGCGGTTACAAATTCTTAGCTAAACATATACAACTGTGGATGTTTCGTTGTGACAAACCTTTGAAGCAATTTATTTACATAGTCAGATCAGTAATCAGTAGTGGATACAAGGGGAAATGGAGCTAGGGGGCTCAAGCCACCCCCCCCCACCTGAAATGTCAGAGTGCCTTTAGTTAATGCATAGCCGGAGTCTGCTCCGAGGCAATGGCTGGTGAGACTAGAGCTCCTTCCCATTAATGAAGTCCTGGATCCGCCACTGGCAGTAACCAACTCTTTAACTGCTGAGATCAGACGGCATCATTAACTCTTTCCTTGCTGGAAGGAACTCCCAGAGGGTCAAATTACACCCTGCTCGGGGAATCCGGCCGGATCCGAACCCGGTTTGACGGCGCAGAAAGCCTGCGTGCTTTTAGTTACATCACCCCACACCCCACAAACTTAGGATGTCGAGGAACTGGACGTCCATGTTGGCAAATAATTATACATCTATACCGGTCCTTTGACGAGTAAATAAAGGCAGTGCGGTGAATCCGCTGCAGGATAGCCACTGTTGATGTAGATGATCCGAGTTCCCTTCGACTTTCAATTTAGCCCCCGGGCGGTAGATGTTATCTCAGCAGTGGCAGGCGTTGTATTTCGGCCCAGGTGGTGGCCTAAACTGCGTGGGACAGAGTAATCTCTCTGAAAATGAGACTAAACCTGCATGTCTGACCCTCAGAGGCTTTTTAATATTTCAAAGTGAACCGACATTCTAGCACAATTATCTTGTTGATTGGGTTTGATTTGTTTTGGCAATCCGGTAGCTTGTTTTCATGAAATTCCAATTATCTTCGTGGGACCGCTTCTACAGAGCTAAAGGAAATATGATTTGATGCCTAGCATATATTTTGCATGCAGAATCTCTAGCACCGCAAAACAAAGCATTCATTCTAACTTTTCACTGCCCAGTATCAGAACAGAAGTAAGCATAAATAATTAAAAACTTGAATACAGCGTGATCATTCCTGATTGGAGTCAAGAATCAGCTTCGAATGCACCATACCATCCTGCTCTAAGAACAAAACAATAATCCGAACAGCGACATATCTTCGCCTCCCTGCCCCGAAGCAAGCTCGTCTTTCAAATCACATCCTTCTACAATGTTATTGCATACCAGTCATAAGTCATTACAAACAAAAGTACCTAAGCCGTGCCTCTTCATTCTTCGCTTACCATTTAAGTCCATCGAATGAGATGCCTCGATGGAGAAAAAAGTAAAATCATACACCTCCATAAAAACTCCAGCAGTCAAATCAAAACATTCAAGCATCCAACAAAAGCCCGTTTTACGGTGCCCCACCACTACACACTGAGAGAAATTTTTATTACTATGTGCTCTATCTAATCCACAATCACGGTCTGCTCGAGCATAAAATGATGCCATGAAACCTTATTAAAGGAACATTTGAGCATGCTTGCTCTCATTAGATCCTCTTCCCAGCATAATTCCAGCACAAGAAGTGTTTTTGTAGGCCTTGACAGCTTAAAATGATTCTCGGCTTCTAAACATGGTGGGAAGAAGCTTAATATGATACCAATATGGTATTACAAGTGGGATCTTTTTACACCACAAAGCATCATTTTACCATAGGTGCTCGACCTATTCTAGCCGCGAAATTCAAAGAGCTATTAATATCCTCATCAAAGTTTCATTTTATACTTGGAATCAATATATTCTGTCACCAGAAATAACCAGGAATATGGGAGCTTTAGCTGCAGAATAATTCGAAACCCCCAGTGTATTTTGATCCCACGTCAAAGCGTATCCGGAGATTGCGTGCGCGTGCTCGACCCGCGATTGAAAAAACTTACTCGCCGTCTCGCGCCATCTTCAGTGTTCCTGCCATTGCACGCAGAGCTGGCCACAAAGCTTTGGCGTCGTGATCCGAGCAAAATTTGAGGGGAATAGCTGACCCTTTTCACTTTATGTTGACACGTGCTTCTACATCGATCCAACTCAGGTTTTACGCTGAGGGGCCTGAAGAAGCCACGCTGCATTTGGCACGGTTTACGGGAGAAGCCACATCGACAGACCTAGCGGTGATAACGGATCAAGAGGAGAAGCTTAAGCTGAGTCCGATGACCGACAGACTCCGCTGGGAGCTAGCGAGAGTGAAGAAGCATACTGAGGCTGCGAAGGTTCAGGCATTCATTGTACTGGTGGCCAAAACCAGGAGTCCATGTGTGTCAGCTAGATGACGGCAACATGGACTGAAGCTCCAAGTTTGGCCGCGCAGAACAGCCCTTGCTATGCAAAGTTGATGAAGTAGTGAGAAGCATCTGTTACTGTTGGATACAGTCACCCACGTGTTCTAAAGATCGTTTTAAGCTCACTTTGAGCACAGATTAGGGGCGCTTAAAAAGATTGGAAGGATTTTCACAGGAGCCTTCTGAACGCACGTCCATTGCTGGACAGAGGTAAGTCTCATTTTGTACAATATCGTGCACAGAATGATATTTTTTCAGCCATGACGTGATACTTTAAAGCAAACATGTCTACAATAATATCTATATATCCAAAGTAAACGAGGGCTGCTATCTCTGACAACAGCGGCATGTGCTTGAAGTGTAAGTCTGGACCGCTCCTGGGCGATATGGAAGAGGACTGTTCATTAAAGGCATTTCATGTGTGTCCGAAAAATTGTAAACGTGATTGTTGTTTCATGTTTGTGTCCTAATACAAAGTTACGATTATGTTATCTTTTCTCGAGGCTGAAGTGGACTGCGGCAAACAAATTGGATTACCCTCATTATCATCAGACAAAGTCAATGTAATAGCAAGGCCACAACAGCACGATAAGTAACATCTTTACAGAAAAATTCAATTTAAGAAAAAACACGAATACTAACGAGGAACATCTAGTAAACCCAATGAAACTCTAGGCACGACTCAAAGTATGCCACACAGACTACAGTTATACCAGCATCAGTTTTGCTACTAGACTAATTTTATGCCAAATGCAGACTCAAAAGAGGCGGTTTCGTTTGAGGCTTGCATCGAGTTCAGTTGTCGTGTTGAGTGGAGGGGCATGTTTTTCTAAACCATGTCTCGTGGAGAGCTGGAATATAATGATTCCATGACGATTTTGCTGATGGAATACATTGATGCCGTGGGGGTTTTCCATACCGAGCGAAGACTCATTTGAAACCAGGCATCAGACATTTGATTCCCGAGCTTACGGTGATCATTCTATGAGCTTCAGAAAACACTACGTGCTAGACTCAATCCAGTCCAAGAGATTACATTGAGTCTGCGAAGGGAATACAATGAGCCTGATTCTGCCTGATTCCAACCGAGTTTGACACCAGAATCCAGACTCGCTTTCAGCACCGACTCAGTTTAGCCAGAAGGACTCAATTTTTCTCTCAGTGCATGCGGTTGTGTGTGTTTACTCTTGTCCCGGGGGGAGGGGGCTGTTTGAACAACCCCAGCTTCTTTCCAGGGCAGCCAAAAAACGTTGCCACAGTGTGCCGCCGTACGTGGGAAATATTGTTATTGATCAATTGATTGTTTTTGCAAGTTTTCTAGGATTTTCACCCAAGGGGGCATCCAACGTAATGCCAATAGGCTAGTTCAAGTGAGTTCAAGTGACCTCACCTCCAAAAATATCCCAAGTGGCAGCAGTTGAAAAAGGTTTAAAATCTGTTGATCTAAGATTCATATAAACTGATCAGCTCAACGAGTACCTACCACAAGTTATCGTAGTCGACTTTGCTATATCCATGGCCAGGTATGGGTCACCTCTACATTAGAAATGCATGTGTAAGATGGGACAAAAACCGATTTTTCATTCATTTCGAGCTACTTCAACAGGTTCCTAGACTCGGCCGAATGACCTTGCCAGGAATTATCATAAACTTTGGATTGAGATAGCGTTGTGGTTGTATTGTCGTTTGCAGTCACTTGTTTGCGTAATGACCATACTAGGTCGGCCATTTTTAAATGCTGACCTAGTATACTCATATTATGCATGATTTCGTTTTCAGTAAGGTGAGGAATCTGAGGAGGCATAGAAATTGGTTCCCACTTAACCCAGTCCTAAATCCAAACAACTGTTCCCAGACTGTCGTCTGTCTTCCGCCATTCAAGCTTTTTGCAATCTCTCATAGGAGACAAGATCAAGGAAGGTGCTTGAACCCCTAGCCCCAGTGTTGCGGATATGAAACCGAGGAAACGAAACTGAGGTCTACTCAGCCACATAAAGGCCTGAAGCAGCTGAGAAAATAGTCAAAATCTGTTTTTTATCAACTCCATTTTCTTTGAGTGGAGACACGTGATTCAAGTTTGAAGGTAAGGGTGCTACTAGAAAAAGCGATCATGCATCCCGTCAACAAGTTAGCTTGTGTAAAGAGACCCAACAACACCTCGCCTTGTGGAGCCCCAATTTATTTGTCTGATCCTCATAAGTATCATCAGCAGACTTTCTACTGGATCATCACTGGTGTCACCAGCAGTCATTCCGTCTGATCTTCAGTGGTGTCACCAGCAGACATTCCGTCTGATCCTCACTGGTATCATCAGTAGACATTCTGTCTGGTCCTCAGAAGTGTCATCAGCAGACATTCTGTCTGATATTCAGTGGTGCCATCAGGAGACATTCCGTCTGATCCTCACCGGTGTCATTGGCAGACATTCCGTCTGATCCTCACTGGTGTCATCAGCAGACATTCTGCATGATCCTCAGTGTCATTGGTAGACATTCCGCCTGATCCTCAGTGGTGTCATCGGCAGACATTCCGTCTGATTATCAGAGTCATCGGCAGACATTCTGTCTGATCCTCACTGGTGTCATCAGTAGACATTCTGTCTGGTCATCCGTAGTGTCATCAACACACAATTCCGTCTTATCCTCAGTGGTGTCATCGGCAGACATTGCGTCTGATCCTCACCGGTGTCATTGGCAAGCATTCTGTCTGATTCGCACTGAGGTCATCAGCAGACATTCTGTCGGATCCTCAGTGTCATCGGCAGCCATTCCGTCTGATCCTCAGTGTCATCGGCAGACATTCTGTCTGATCCTCAGTAGTGCCATCAGGAGACATTCCATCTGATTCTCGCTGGTGCCATCAGTAAACATTCCGTCTGATCCTCACTAGTGTCATTGGAAGACATTCCGTCTGATCCTCAGTGGTGTCATTGGCAGAAATTCCGTCTGATCCTCACTGGTGTCATCAGCCAGTGGCGGATCCAAGGGGGAAGGCATTTGCCCCCCAAACGGAAAAGCTCGGGGCAAAACTATGTTTTCCCCCCCCAAGCGATCGACCTCCTTTTTCCCGACTGCTTTTTTAGTTTATAAGCAAGATTTTGGTACTTCAACTCTCAACTTCAAACATAACCAGTTAAGTTCAATGTAAATATTGGGACTTGGATAGGAAAAAAGTATCTCGAGTCCACATTTCTCACCCTGTGACGTCTTTTTTGCTTTTCGCCTCTAATACCTAAAATTTTCCGACAGAACATATTTTAACGAAATTTTCACTGCGTGACGTTTTTTTCCTTTTCGACTTTGGTTTGCCCCTCCCAAACCGACTGGCTAGATCCGCCACTATCATCAGCGGACATTCCGTCTGACATGCCGAGCCGTCTGCGGCTGAACCAGCGTCTGTCGGAAGGTCGTCGTTATAGTGACATAATAGGTTGAGCAGAATTGCTGAAAATACGTGTTCCCCCAGGTCCAACAGGTGTAACTAGTACTGTTTATTTTACATCAAAGCCGGCAGAAATCAGCTACCCTGGTGCTTCACATAATCAAGTTGAAACTATTGGGTTACAGTGGCGGCGTTTGAACATTATGACAGCCTAGGCACGATTGGCTTATAGGTAAGGACGTCGCCCAGGCTTTTTGCCTGATATTAGGCAGGGGCGATTCCAGCAGGTCGGCTGGAGACATACGCTCCCCCTTTCCAGGGGAAAGGGGGAACGTACCCTCCCCCCCCGATTGACACTCGGCGCCCCCTGAAATGATCACGGCGCCCCCTGAAAGGTCGATGGCGCTCTCTGAAGTGTCGCTTCCCACCCCCCGATGCGAAAATCGGCGCCCAGCAATAGGATTTTGCACCCACCGGATAGGTTTTGTCGGTCAAAAGTGGCGCCCCCTGACCCGGATGGTGCTCCCTCCCTGGTCCGAATGGCACCCCCCGGAAGGTGCCCCCCGATCGGCAATCCTGGATCCGCCTATGGCTGGAGAAGGGGCAAGTTCAAGTTGACGAGCAAAAATAATATTTATTTTTAAATGTTTAATATCTTGCAAATTGAAACAAAATATAAAAAAACATATGTCGGTGGATTGCGGCAACGGTTATGCGGCAGTATATGAAGGTACAAGGCATAATTCAAGAAGGAAAGGTAGGTGGGTGAGTAAGCCGGGAAGGACAAGGTACTCACGAGAGCTTCCCATTTCAAGAACAGCTTCGGCACTTCATTGCTTATGACGTCCAATTTCTCGCTGTACGATCAATTTGTGAACGGATTTTTTTAATTCCATCCGCCAGATTTTGTGCCATGACTCACGTTCTTCATAAGGGTTTCACAAATTAAATGTCTCGCTAATATTTGCCAAACAACTGTCCAGGGGCGCAGCCAGAGCTTTGGTATGGGGGCACACCAACTTTGAGGGGCACCCCGGGGAAAAAAGAGCACTTTTTAACGTAACCTAAAAACTTACTATACCTTTGTTATATCATTTTTGGGGCACCTTTGCTTCAATAACAATGCAAATAAATCATTGAAGGAGAAGGAAAACGCGATTAAAACCGAAAAAAGGAAAAATATAACCAAAATACAATAGAAGTAGCCCAAACACGACTGTTTTAGATAGATTTAAGGACAAATCAGCCAACTCATGCAAGTACTTAACATCGGAGAAATCAGCGGAGCATGTGATATCTGTTACAGTGTGCAGGTTAAGGCATATTGGAGTCGAAAATTTATGCCCACTGGTTTTGTCGTGACAAGTGAGCCCTGGCTAAACGCGGATTAAGTACCTTGCCTCTCACAATCGCCGTGGGACGAGGAGTGGCATAGTGTCTTTGAAAGAACACATTTTTGCTGCCGGAAAAATTTGTGAGATTCCTTTTGAACACGTTTATTACGTTCCATGTTCTCAAGGATCGGTCCCAGTTAAGAGTAAATAAAAGGTGAACAGCCGGTGGTTTGGATGGGGATGGTGTGACAGGGCTGAAAATTGTGAAAACTAGTTCTTCATTTAAATTAATTAGTAGAAATCCTGGTTTAGGGGACTGTGCTCTGAGGTCAGGGGCACATGCCTTTTTATCATCCCTTCCCAGAATCCACCAGTATAATAAGCAACTTATATAATCTGTGGTGCCTAGGTATCACAAGCCGTTTTAGAGATTCCTCATTCCTCGTTAGCTCCGTTTTACAAGGGGAGTTTCCATTGCATTTTTATTCCCCATCTATTCAAGACCAGCTCTGGGGCCCCAAGTGTGGATCAGAGGCCTCCAGAGGAGCTTCCCCCATCCCCCAGTTGTGCCTCCAGGGACTAGACTAGCTCAGTGACCCCGCCCTGAGATGATGGGAGTTGGTCTTGTGTTCTTATTATCTGTCTATTCAAGACCACCTCAGGGGCCCCTGATGTAGATCAGGGCCACAGAGCAGCTCATGCTTCACCGAGGGACTGGACTAGCTCATCGGTCCCAGAGATGAGGTCATCAGACTAGCTCAATGGGCCACAGATAGGCTCATAGGGCCTTAAACCAGTTCAAGAAGCCCCACAACAGTTTAAGGCGCCAGATCACCTCAGGGGGCCTCAAGCCAACTTAACCCTATTTCCGTCAGGCTCCCGGCTACCCCTATTTCCGGCAGGGGGGCAATATCGGCCCCCCTAAGATCTCGTAATCTAACCGGCCGATTTTGAAAATTCAAAGTGCTATAGATTCCCCTGACGCTAAACTTTATTTTGAAAAAAGAAAATTTCAAAATTTTGATTTTTAAGGAGAAGGTCGTGCAAAATATACAATTTTTGTGTATTTTTTAGATTTTCCATAACCCTTGTCTCTGTTGTACGATTTTCACAAAACTAGTTCAGATTTACAAATAATTGACCCAAAATTGTCATATACTCGAGTTACGCAAAAATTCGAAATTCAATGGCAGTTCCAGGACCAGGACTATGAGGGGAAATATATACAACCTAAAAAGTTTTTGTTACGCGGATTAGAAGCCGTGATATACTGCTTGGCATCTTTGACACATAAGTAAATGAAAAAAGTGAAAAACTCATCAGGGGCGGATGCAGTAAGGTAAAACAGTGGGGTAAAATACATACCAACAATATGCGAGTGGTATGCATGAGTATATTAGTCCCTCGACTAGTTGAAATTTATTTCTGATAATTTTTACCCTCCCATGGCAGCTCTGGGAAAGGGGGTGACATAGGCGGATCAAGGACTCTCGTCGTGGGGGGGGCGGGTGGGGGTGATTGGAAACACATTTTTAATATACAACGATATTGAGTCGCGGCGGTGATACTGGCTGGGAATATGCATTTTGAAAATGTTTAGTGACTGGACACGCCTCTGGTAATCTAAAATTTGGTTATAACTATTTTGAATTTTCATATACCCAATTGTATTCGCCCTGGCACGGCTGTAAGCAGTCTTCTCACTTACTAACGTTTAGTCCTTCTTGATAACATTCCCCCCCATTTTGAACTGCTGTAACCGCCCCTGATGAATACAAATAGTGACAATTGTGAATGCACTATCATCTCACATAAAAAATGATATAATAAAACCATATAACTGGTATCAGGATCAGCAGAGACGGCTTCCTTTTACAAAGAACCCATCGCATACGATAATACTTGGTTTGTGGATAGAACCTCCCCAAAAACCCAGCCATAGCTCCGCCCCTGGTAAATATATAATATTGACAATTTCAGAAAACCTGCCTGTACTAGTTTTAGGAAAAGTCAGGAAGTTTCAAAGTTCTATCGCAAGCCGTTTCGGAGATATTCTTGAAAAACCTGAGGGGGGGCAATATTAGCCCCCCTGCCGGAAATAGGGTTAAGGGGCTCTCACAAGCTCAGCGCCCAGACCAGCTCAGGGTACCCTCAGAACCTAGACCCGCTCTTGGGCCCCAGATCAGTTCAGGGGCCTCAAGTCAGGCCAGGGGGCAAGATCAAGTCAGGGCCACTAAATCAGCTCAGGAAATCCTCACCAGCTCCGAGCCCAAGCAGTTCAAAAGCCACAGAGCTGCTCAGGGAACACCAGATCGGCCCATAGGGCACCAGATCAGCCTCGGGGACAAACAATCAGATCAGTGGTCCCCGACCAGCTCGGGGCCCAGATCAGCTCGGGAATACCAGATCAAGTCAGGAGGCTCTTAATCAGCTCAGGAGCCCCATACCATCTCAGGGGCCCTCACCAGCCCCTGTGGGCCCAGCTCAGCTCAGGGTCTGGGAGCTGCTCAGGAAATCACGTAATCAACCCCAGGAGGACCGGGTCAGCTTAAAGGGCACCATATTAGCCATGGGGCACCAGACTAGCTCGGAGGGAATAAGATGGGCTCAGGAGACATACTGATGACTCAGCAGGCACCAGATCGACTCAGGGGGCATTAGTTAAGTTCAGGAGGCAGTATATTTGCTCAGGGTGCACCAGATCGATCAGTGCAGGGGGCAAGTTCAAGTCAGGGGCACTAAATCAGCTCAGGGATCCCTCACCAGCTCGGGGCCCAATCAGTTCAAAAGCCCCAGAGCTGCTCAGGGGATACCAGATGCCCATAGGGCACCAGGTCAGCTTCGGGGATAAACAATCAGATCAGTGGTTCCCGACCAGCTCGGGAATACCAGATCAAGTCAGGAGGCACTTAATTAGCTCAAGAGCCCCATACCATCTCAGAGGCCCTCATCAGCCTCTGTGGGTCCAGCTCAGGGCTTTAGAGTTGCTCATGGAATCACGTAAGGAGGCCCAGATCAGCTTAAAGGGCACCAGATTAGCTCAGGGGGCACCAGACTAGCTCAGAGGGCATCAGATGGGCTCAGGAGGCACCAGATCGACTCAGGGGCATTAGTGCAGCTCAGGTGGCACCAGATCGATCCGCTCGGGGGCCAGATCAGCTCCCAGCGCTCCAGACTATGGCAGGAGTCTAAATCAGCTCAGGGAGCAACATAACAGCTCAGGGGACACAGGGTGGGCTCAGGGCCCACCAAACCAGCTCAGGGGGGCACCAGGCCATCTAAGGAGACATCAATAATCAGCTGAGGGGGCACCTAATCAGCTGAAGAGGCACCATATTGACTTAGGAGACAGAATCAACTTGGGGAGGCATGAGATCAGCTCGGGGGTCCCGAATCAGCTCAAGGGGCGCTAAATCAGCTACTAAGGCACCAAGCAAGCTCGGAGGTATTAGACTAACTCAGAGGGCATTACATAGGTTCAGGAGGCACAATTATTTGCTCAGTGGGGACCTCGATTGACTCAGGGGTACCAGATCGCCTTAGATGGCAAGTAATCAGCTCCGGGGGCCAAGACCAGAGCTCAGGGGGCATCCGATGAGCTCAAGGGGCACCAGATTAGCTCCGCCCGTACGATTATTGGCGACGATGAGGTATTATCTGGAAACGGATTACGTACCTTTGCTCTTCCCGGGTGGTTGGAAAGGCGGCAGAATGCTCTAACTGACCAAAAAGGCACTTAATTGTCAAACAATAATTTAAATCGCCAAATGCAGTCTAGTTCCATCTGGGCTCAACGGCTTAGGGCACTAAATTTCGCGCGGCACGGCCCAAATTGGGTACACCACCTGGAAATCAAAAGGGCACCCCGGCAGTGATGGGGGCACGTTCCACATGTGCCCCCCCCCGGCTGCACCCCCGGGACAGTAGATCAACTCCGGGAGACATAAATAAGCTCAGGGGCCCCGGATCAGCTCAAGGGGCACTATAACAGCTAAAAGGACACTAGGCAAGCTCGGGGACATCAAACTAATTCAGAGAGTATTATATAGATTCAGAAGGCACATTTATTGTCTCAAGGGGCACCAGATTGACTACAAGGGCACCAGATCAGCTCAGAGCGCACATGATCAGCCCAGGGGGCACCAGATGAGCTCTGCCCGTACTAATATTGGCGATGATGAGGCATTATCTGGAAACGGATTACGTGCCTATACTCTTCCTGGGTGCTTGGAAAGGCGACAGAATGCCCTAGCTGACCAAAAATGCACTTAATTGTCAAACAGTAGTTGAAATCGCTAAATACAGTCTAGTTCCATCTAGGTTCAACGACGCAGGGCACTAAATTTCGAGCCGCACGGCCCAAAGGGGGTACACCACCTGGAAATCAAAAAGGGCACCCGGCATCGATGGGGGCACGTGCCCCGTGTGTCCTCCTGGACAGTAGATAAACTCCGGGAGGCATTAAATAAGTTCAGGGGGCCCGGATCAGCTCAAGGGGCACCAGGCAAGCTCGGAGGCATCAGGCTAACTTAGAGAGCATTATATAGGTTCAGAAGGCACAATTATTTTATCAGGGGGGGCACCAGATTGACTACGAGGGCATCAGATCAGCTCAGAAGGCACATGATCAGCTCCAGGGGGCATCAGATGAGCTCCACCCGTACGGTTATTGGCGACGATGAGACATTATCTGGAAACAGATTACGTGCCTATACTCTTCCCGGGTGCTTGGAAAGGCGACAGAATGCTTTAGCTGACCAAAAAGGCACTTAATTGTCATACAGTAGTTGAAATCGCCAAATGCGGTCTAGTTCCATCTGGGTTCAACGGCGTAGGGCTTTAATTTCGAGCGGCACAGCCCAAAGGGGGTACACCACTTGGCAATCAAAAGGGCACCCGGCACCGATGGGGGCACGTGCCCCTGTGCCCCCTGGCTGCGGCCCTGGACAATAGATAAACTACGGGAGGCCTTAAATAAGTTCAGGGGCCCGGATCAGCTCAAGGGGCACTAAAACAGCTAATAGGGCACCAGGCAAGCTCGGAGGCATCAGACTAACTCAGAGAGCATTATATAGGTTCAGAAGGCACAATTAGTTTCTCAGAGGGGCACCAGATTGACTACGAGGGCATCTGATCAGCTCAGAGGGCACATGATCAGCTCCGGGGGCCAAGACCAGAGCTCAGGGGGCACCCGATGAGCTCAATGGGCACCGGATTAGCTCCGCCCGTACGATTATTGGCGACGATGAGGCATTATCTGGAAACGGATTACGTGGGTATTGACCCCGGTCACGCTCACCAGTGGCGCTAGTGTGCCATCCAAGATGGCCGCGAAAGAGAGACTCCGAAAGGTAAACAACGTTAGTGGGCCCGGGAATAGCATGGTAAGCGGTGAATTATACGTGTTTTATGCCTGGTATGTGGCAGTGACTTATAACCAGCCGCTGCAGAAGGCAGTGAGGAGCCCAAATTCGAGGAGTTTTTGGTCCCAAGGAGCAAAGTTTGTATTTAGGATCAGGTTAAAGTTTGCTGCAACCCCCCCACTTTTTTGCCGGTGGCGACGCTTATGTTTGGAAACGCATTTTCCATCGTACATTCAAACTGGAATTTCAGACAGCTTGAAACGAATAAAGGCGTATATCTACCGAACTATTTCAAGATGTCAGTTTCCCGGGCTAAAAAGGAATACAGCCATAGGCGGATCCAAGGGGACAGCAAAGTGGGCATGTGCCCCATAGGCAGATCCAGGGGCAAAGGGAGTATGTGCCCCCGCCATTGACCCTCGGCGCCCCCTGAAATGGCCACGCCCCCTGAAATTTCGCTTCCCACCCCCCCTCCACCCCAGGATGCGAAAGTCGGCTCCCACCGATAGGGTTTTGCTCCCATCCGATAGGGTTTCTCGGTCAAGAATGGCGCCTCGCCCCCCCCGGGAAGGTGCCCCCGATCGGCAATCCTGGATCCGCCTTTGATGACGGCCCAAGGATAAAGGCCTACTCCTGCTAGAAGCAGGCTCAAGGGGAGTGGAAGGAGGCATAAGCGGAACTGGAGATCGCCCCACAGCCAGTCTGCAAAGTATGGCAGCAGGCCAGACGAGTCGCACCAGCCATCTAAAATTCTCGCACCACCATCCTCCAAAAATTCGCACCAATATGCCACATACCAGGGAAAAAATGCACCCATTCCTACCCCTGCAATGCAATGCTATCTCAATCATTAGTCAGTTAATTAAGGGCTTTTATAAGGCCCCTCCTGTGTCTTAATAGCCATTCAGCCATTATTTGTTTATTTTAAGTGTCACTAACCTTGCAAATTCGCACCAGGTTGATAAAATTCGCACCACTCGGTCCTGTCTCCAAGGGCACTCGCGCCGACGAGATCTCGTCGAAAATGCCATACTTTATACACTGGCCTCACAGCCGCTTACCAGGTGGATGTCAATGGAAGTCGATGGCTGAAAATGTCTGCAACAGACAGCAGCATTTGAGCCTATCTTCTTCCCAATTCTCAGTTGCAACTTCCACTGCTTGGACAGCACCTTATCCTGAGGAAACTTGTGAAAGCTGAGACTTCGACACTTTCTTCGGAAGGATACACACTGAGGAACGCAGCATTTCTGATTGGATCTAATGGTTATCCGTCTCTTCTCCATTTTCTTTGAACTTTCCAAGATTATAACAAACAAGAAAATAACGCCAGTCTTCAATATTCACGTCCACCCAACGTCACGTATAACCACGCTCTTTCACGAGTTTACCACGACTGAAAATCCGTTACCATAGGAACCGTGTAGGAACCAAGGAGTTTATTTACAAATGCGCCGGATATGAAGCGGCCGTGCCAGACGTCAGTCCCTCTACTGGCGTTTCCAAAAAAATCGCCAGGTGCCAACACTTTCGATGACCGAGGCCAATACTCTTTCCGGGTGCTTGAAAAGGCGACAGAATGCCCTAACTAACCAAAAAGGCACTTAATTGTCAAACAATAATTTAAATCGCCAAATGCAGTCTAGTTCCATCTAGGCTCAACGGCGTAGGGCACTAAATTTCGAGCGGCACGGCCCAAAGAGCGTACACCACCTGGCAATCAAAAGGGCACCCTGGCACCGATGGGGGCACGTGCCCCCTGTGTCCCCCCTGGCTGCGCCCCTGCAACTGTCCCGCACTGGCAAAGGCTAGACATCCGCGAGTACTAAAATGTCAATAAAACGAATCCGCTGTAATCAAGGTCCTAAGACGCGGCATCGCACGTGCTAACTTCTAAGGCAAGCCAGTTATCTGACTTAACGAGCCAGTACTCGCGTCCGAATGAATGGGGTATTAGATGTGTCAATCAAAAAGCACACATTAGGTTTGCCACTGTGTTGGGCAGATTCAGCGAAATCACGAAGTGCCTAATATCACATTTGTTGACGGTAAGAGCTGCGAACGTGGATTCTCAGAGATGCAAATCGGCTCTTTGACCCAGTGATCCGAAAAAGGAATATTCTCTGTAACTTAAACATCGAGTCAAATTATATTTATTCCACATAAAATACATGCCTATTTCGACATCTAAAAGTGGCTAGGCAGTACCTAATGTGCCTCTATGGCAGCGCTGCCACCGTTGGGTTAGACTGATACCAATACACTAAACTCAGTCTTTGTGAAACAAAATCCACGGACTAGTATTTCGCCTCATTTTAGTGATATAGAAATGTGAAATCAGCCTTTAACAAATGACATCACTGGGAATTACGGAGTGGGAGGATGCACTAAGCCCTTGAATGGGGACAAATAAACTTTGGAGCTGGCTTCGACGCTGTAACGCCACACTTTGAGCAGCATATAACCTCACACAATCCAGTAGGCTAATCTTGAGCAAAAATCCGCTTCCAACACGAGTGAAGGCTGACGGCGCTACTGCGTCGCAACTGCCTCAGAAGATATCACGGCTGAGTCCCATCTCCAGCAAGATAATTGCGACTGACTGCGCAGAATACCGCATAATTTTTCGCAGGGAGCGTGCAACTTCATTTGGTGCAACTTCGGGCCCGAAATGTCAGCACGAAGAGCCGCTGACCTTTTGCGAGACCGCTGCACAGTGGGAACTTTTCCACTTTTAGCCTGAATTTCTTCCTAACGACCGAATCAATGAGTGAATTATATTAATTTGGCTGGGAATCAGTTGGTTAGTGATAAAGCGACAACATTTCACACTGTATCCAAATTTGGACTTAACACGCACAGAGAAGGGTCCTAAATTGCCCCCAAAATCAGTTTCCAAATAAGCCCTAATAACTTCAATGGGTCTCAATCAATACAAAAATAACTTGTTGCAATACATGAATATCGTTTCTCATTCCATAGCCTAACACTGAAATCTACGTTCCTATTAACATGCGCAGTGTAGAGGGGTCTGGCGTCAACACACAGTTGAGGAGGTCCTAAAGTACCCCCTGGGATCTCGGAAGCTAAGATGATTGGAAAAACGTCTGTTGGGGTGTTCGAGGGGGCAACGACACTCAAAATTATGACCAAAGTTTTATCGACCTAAGAATATCTTCAAGGTCAAGCGAGGTTGCTAAGGTCAAATATGGGCCCTGCTAGGGTACCAATTGGGAAATGCCTTGCTATGCGGAAAATAGCCGGGAATACAACAAAAGCGGATTAAAGTCATATATGAAAGGTACCATACAATGTTATATGAAATTTTTAGACCAAGGTCATTTAAGGCCAATGACCTATCACGTACCAATATGCCATATTCACAATAATGTTCAATTTAACTGGCTCTATAGCAGCCTTTGGGCGGGAATCGATTATTTTACCTAAGCACTTCTGACCTTTTAAAAACATTTCTGACCTTGACCTGTGACCTTAACCTTGATTAGCTTAAACCACCGATTTAACAAAGCAAGTAACACGAAAACCCGGACCATTCATTGCCGAACGATATCCAAAAAAACTAACACCACACCAGCCCCCCACCCCCCGCCGGCGCCATGTGCCGCGAAGCACGACGATGAGCACAGCAATCGAAGCCCTGAAGCGTTTCAAGATGGAATGGTCCGACGACATCATCCACAGGCGATATTTATTTATTCTCTAGAGAGTATTTCTAAAACCAAATATAGCTTATGTACATTTCAGAAAATCGAGTGGTTCATTATTTTTACTAAAAGTACGCCTAATAACACTAAACCAGGTCGACCAAGGTGCCACATTCCCTTTAACTATGAAATCATAGCATAACATACTTCATACTAAATAATGCCTTCTCACCGGAATACTGGGGTCAATGACATTGGCCTGTAACATTTGACCTTGACCTTAATGTGGGTTGACCTTGAAGTATAACCTGATTATATGACGTTATGACGTTACCACTTGGTCTACAGTACAGGTGAACTGTTGCGACCACGTGATTACGACGGTCTCAAAATATAGGCCTGAATTTGAAAGTCTATAAGTCGAAAAATTATTGTTTGATTTTCAAAATTTCTTCACCAATCGACGCGGCCATGAATTCTCTCAAATGCGGCGGAGTAACGTTTTCCGGTAATGAACGGTTCTTCGGCCAACTTTGGAAAATAGGTGACGGGGCACTTTAAGATCACTCCTCCACTGCGTGTGTTAACATTTTATTATTCTCTTATTTATTTTTGCCGGAAGAGATACTAAGGCCATCTCCAGTAAAATCTGATAGAGGATCTCACAAGTTCTGGCGTGGTGCCGCCCGTAAGCGTAAGCGTATATGTACGTAAGCGTAAGCGATATTTGATCGGGAGTACTTGGTCGGGAGATGGCATCCAGACCACGATGTTGCCAATTTTCGGTGGCGTAGAACCATCAGATGGAACCTTGAAATTGTCAAGCGAGCGCCAAATTCTATCGTAGGGGTCGATACCCCCATCACAATAGTCGCATCTTGGGGTAAAGGGACGAGAAGTGACATTTTAAGAGATGGCATCGGACTTTCAGGGGGCGACGGGGATTAATCGAAGGGGAGTGCCCCCACTTGCCCCTGGATCTGCCTATAGTGACACCACCTACTTTCAGCCGTAATTATCGCTAAAAAGTCACATAACTCCACAACCTCAGTGGCCTCTCTGTCATTGTGGCTGCAAGGGTGCCGCGCCGGCCAGGCGCATGGCGGTAAAAATACAAACCTTTCTTCAAGAATCGCAAAAAGTCGCAGGAAATTTTTGTTGGCTCGTACCCAGAATTGTCTGCCGTTTTATAATTTATACATTTCCATGCGCCAATCGACGTCACTAGTAGTTAAAACCTTACACACTTCTTGGAGACTCTAAATTGAAAATGGTTAGCAACAAGGTCCAATATGATCTTGTATAGATTTTATTCCTATGACATTTTTTACTAATCCGACGGTCAGTTTGGACACAGAAAGAGTCAAGCCTTCCAGAAATACAGAGTTTGATGCACATTCAATAATATCGAACGTCCCATTCGCGTTCGTATTTTGCCGTCATTTTCTGGCATTGAAACAGGTAACACTAGATGTCCAACTTTCTCCGACTTTAAAGTCATTTTTCACTCACTTCTAGGAAAAGGAGACAAAAATAATTTTCACCATAGTAAAATTTGGACAATTTCTAACCATTTAAGAGCATATTTTGTCGAAGAATCGAATTTTTAACTTTTCATTAAATTCAGGCTAGTAGTGGAACAGCTCCTACTGTGCGCTGGAGGGACAATTCTGCTATGAGTGGATATTTATGTGCTGATTCCGATGAAACTTCAAGGCGTTTTTAACATTCACATCATGGATCTATGGTTGATATGTTTCGCTTGAAAATATATTGTGACTGGGAACATGGGGGAAGGGGAGGGGGCACTTACTCCTCGTTCCGCCATCTGAAAAGTATTCCATTTCGGTCAAATTGGGGAATGATCAAAGTTTTGGCATATGCGGGTACGGGATATCACAAAGAGCCTAAACGCGATGCGTTTAGGGTTTTAGAGGGGAGTGTTTTCTGTCAGAAAATATTTGACATTTCACTCAGTCCCCTTCCCCATCCCAGTCTTTGGCCGTTGACAACGCTACTGCTTGGAAGGATGGTTTGTCAGAGTGCCGAGGTGAGGTTTTGCATTAGCAATAAAACTGAACATGTTTTGGACTTCGAGTACTAACCAGAAAAGTTCAATATGTAAGAAAAAACACCGATATACAGATAAAAAGGTCCACACAGTTGTCGGTGCATTCCTGTTTCAGCATCACGGGGAAATGGTAGCGAGATTAAAACAAGTGGATGTTGGCTGCAAGGACACCCATCATGTTTTAACCTATGTGTAACTTCTTTCTAGACAGCTTTATATGGTTCATGGTAAAACTTTACAGTTAAGGAGCATAACTAGGGCCGTGTAGGTACTCTCTCGCTCCGCTGTTCCAGTAACTTTCTTTCTTCAGGGAAGGGAAAATAAGATTGTGGTCGAAATTAAAAAAAAATAAAACAAGCAAAGCCACTTTCAGGAAGTGTACCGTCTTTATAATGGGTTTTGAACTAAGATAATATTTTCGTGGAGCGTGTCGCTAAACCACTATTGTCATGTTTGATTTAATCCAAAGCTTTATGCATTAAATTTCAGGAGAATTTAAGGTTTAAAATAATGGGCGTTAAGCCCCTAATTCAAACCACCAAGGAGTCCCTTTTTACCGGTAGACCAAGTATACCAGGTATACCTGGTTGTAATAATTTGATTGGTCTTAATTCTAACAGCGTGGCTGCTGCGCACGTCATGTGAGAATGTTAACCCGCGCCCCACCGGGGGTCCGGCGCCACCTTCGCCCCACCGGGGGCCATCGATGGTATCTGGAATTTTGCACGCCAGACATATTCACATACCGAGCTCATTTGATGAATCTTACTCATGTTTTCTAGTGCTATCGACACCGCACTCTGCACAAAAACCTAACTCATATATCCACCCACGTGCACATACTGTCCCCTACACCTTTCCCCCTCCCTCAGTCTGATAGCAGGCACAGCCACCACCATTCCCAACACCATGCAGGTAGGTTTTATAATCTGCCACGCGACCCCTCCCCCCGAGGCTTGAACTCCGGTGCTCAGCGTGACCTCTCTAACCTCTGTGCCCCGCGGGCAAGCGGCACCCAGCGGATGGCGGCCGCTGATTGGTGGAGGCGCGTTCACTTGTATTGCGAGAAATTCAGAGGAAATTTATTCATGAAAATGATGCAGCTTTAAGCCATGAACCACGGGATGTATTAATATTATGTTTTTCAAACATTCCTAGCCATAATTTTCCTTCTATTGAGTTGGTTATCTGCTCCACAATCCGAGGCTGCTCTTCGGTACAGGCGGAACGGCGGCAGAGTCAGCACAGGCTAGCCCGCGGCCGAGTTCGCTGAAGTCGGGGCCGGGGTGGCCTACTAGTTAGGGGCCGGGTGGCCTAGTGGCTTCGTTGCCAGTCTATGGATCGTATAGCATGGATTAACGTGGGTTCAATCCCCCACGGCGGAAACCGCCTTCCGTGTCCGATCTGACCCGGTGGAGGGGATCCTTAAACACCCACGCCAATACTCCCTGTAATTGGGCAAGTGTGCCTGTTGGGAGTGGCCCTAATAAAATAGAAATAAAAAATAGAAGTCAGTAGTGTCGCGATAGTTTTCTGCAGAGTGGAGAGGAAAGGAGCCCGGTCCGAAAGTAACCGAAGGAATGAGGAGAGTGACGTTCATAAAACTAAAAGTTAATTGTCGGATGAGTTATAGAGAGTGAAGATAAAAAGGGAGTCCTGCCAAAGTACAATTAGATAACATACCGGATGAGGGAAGCACGTGCTGCTTTGCTCGTGTTGGGCGATGAAAAGGCACAAAACCTAATTCAGGGCTCAAAACATCATCGATGTTTTAGCGCATGATGTTTTAGCCTTTCTGACGTCATACCGCGCTAAAACTCTACGTCGAAGCCCAAAAGTCCTAGGCGACGGAATGTCTTTGTCTCAGGCAGGCGCTAATTATACTAACGTGGGTTTTCGAAAACCATCGGGGGCACCCAAACCCTAGAACTGTCAATTACGACAACGTTAAAAGAACGCTTGTATACTACATCGCCCTTAAAAACATAAAACTAAATATGAACCACATGCTAAGTGAACGGGAATTCCACATCCAGAGATAGAAATCCACTCTCTAGCCATGCTGATAATTTCAAAGTTTCATTCGGCTGGGCAGTGAGCATGTACCTGAGAAACATACTCCTAAAGTATGAAATACTTTGTCTACAAATGTAGGATAAGTTCCAGTGGAGGAATGATTTACCCACTAGTCAGTTAGACCTTCCGACCGGTGGGGAACCCATATAGCGGTATGGGCGAAAATGACCAAAGGAGCTGCAGCATAAAAACTACCACTATTATGATAATGCAGTTCCTGACCATTTTCAGTTCAGCGCCAGAGAGTCTTCCTAATCGTACGAGACAAACTGTGATGTCAACCCTTACAGTTGTCTCACAAATATTATTTCTCTAGGTGTGCTCCGCTGGTTATTTTGCCAATACATCTGGGTTGATATTTTCTATGAGCCGTCATTATCTAATCCAGTGTAGGTAGCAGAAACAAAGGCAGCATTATTTAGAGCACAGGCCCTCAGACCACCCGATACCACACACAGAATCGTATTCTGACTTATTTGTATCTGAAGCGCGGTTAGGGTTAGGTTGGTGCCCAAAGCATGGTTAGGGGTGCCCAGCACATCATTGGGGGTGCCCCGGAAACCCCAAAGAGATAGAAAGCCACACACATGTCACCAGTGCAGGTCAAGTGACCCCACCTCCAAAAATGTTTGAGGTGGCATAAGTACGAATAGAATGAATCTATCTATTTGCACTTATCACGTAATGGGTTCACCAGGTTCTACAAAACATCTCCCGGGATTTGTTTCATATTAATGACCATATAGGGTCCGGTAATGATCATAACCTCTTTTTGTAAATGCGTGGGAAAAGCGAGCATTGACCAAAAAATGGTTCTATTCCTATAAATACGGCTTGGAATATATTCCCATGCTGCAAATTGTACTATCTTAAGTACCCTTCTAGGGTTATGTTGCGAGTCTGGACCTGTGACCTCTGAGAGCTTATATGGGACTATTTAAGCGGGTTTTCAGGCTTAGGTCAATGACTACAGAAATAATGCTGGAGCTTTCATTTTGGTAGAGTTACGTTTGAATTATTATTAAAAGTCGATTGATGTGTGCATTCACCATATTAGGTAAAATTTTGACCTCGACCTGTCCTTAGGTCACGCCATTTTTGCTTTTAGGTATCTAGCATGGTCATATCATACACCATTCGATTGGCCGTACGAGAGGAAGCGAATGGTGCCTAGAAATTGACTCCAACTCCATTATGTCAGACAGTAGAGCCCAAAAACAGTTCTCTATCCTGTCAGCTTCTTTGCCTTACATGAGTCAAAGAGTGACCGACATAGTTTTATCATGAAATCTTATGGCCTGTCCACCAGTGTTCGCGTTTTTCGTTATCCTGGGGGGGTGTTTAAAACGAGCCTCCCCCACTAGGGCGAAGGTGGCTCGGAGGTCTACTGGGGCGGATGCCATGTTAGGTTAGACAAAGGCCTTGACCTGACGTTAGGCCAGGTCATTGCTACATATTAACTTAGAACAGACATTAGACATGTCACATATCATTCAATTCATCGTAACGAGAATAATCGAATGACATCAAAATATCAATTCTGACTCCACCCAGCCAGAAGCTATAGTAAATTTTACCTAACCTGTCACATTCTTTGACCTGTCATGACCTCAAAATTGACGTGAGCCATTTGGTGACTCATAATGTTTTTACATAACCTCTGGTTTGTCATCTACCACAGTTCGCGTTTTTCACTATCCCGCATATGAGCCGAGATCGAGGCAGTGTTCGAAAGTGTGTTTTTTGGCCCCTCACACGATGATTGCGTTCAACGCGTCATCAGAGCGAGTGAAAATAGACATTATTTTCCCTCGATCTGGTGGTGCGTCGAAAGCAAAATATCATCGGTTTAAGAAATAAGTGTTTTGCCTTTTTATCCTTGATCCTTGCATGAGGAGGCCAACCCCCCCCCTCAGAAAAAAACACTACATAAACATGTCTCCCATCCAAAGTGTTCCAGCAGCTTAACACGCGCCCCGCTGGGGTCCCTTGCATGACGCACCCCGCTGGGGGACGTTTCGCCCCCCCTCCGTATCTCGTTCCCCACGAAAGCTAAAGGAAAATTACGGGTGGAGTTCGAAAGCTCTTGACAAGACGAATAGATTTTATACGAATAATTTTTATTTCAGGTCACTATTGAGGACAGCATAGGTCAAAGAAGGCTCGATAGGCTTACAACAGAGCAGTGTACATTTCCCTCTCTCTATATCTGCCCTCAGGGAAGTTAGAACAAATCTTTATGCATCATTGGATTCCTCTCATCGCGGCAAATCCAATGGTGTATAATATGACCTTGCTAGGTTAAATAGTCAAAATGACCTGACCTCGAGCTAGGTCAGGGTCACAGAGTGACCTGGTATGGTCTTGTTGCATATAAATCGACTCCCGTGACAATATAAGCACAATGCAAGCAAAATTGGAGCTTTATCTCAATTCAGTGAGAAGTTATTGACAAAACAATCACTCTCTGCTCCCGTGACCTGATATAACCTTTGAGAGGTCAAATGCTCAAAAACTCAACTTTATGGTTAAGATCGTGGTAAGAATAGACGGTTTGAGGATTGTCAGCTTTATCTATCCAGTATTTACTGAAAACGAGCCCATTCTATTTTTCATCATAGACTTATAATGGGGTGACTAAAAATTGACCCCACCTTAGGTCAAAAATATCAAAACTCTGGGATAGCAGATTTGTCAGATTTGTAGACCCTAATGACCTTATCATATTTTGAAGTTTCAAACTGATCGGTTTGCTGATGTTCCCTGGGCGCTGCTTCAAACTCGTGATTTTAGGTTTTGAGGTCGGGTCACTTGACCCTGAATAGCTCATTGACCTGACATGACCTTAACTCAAAAATTTGGTCATATGTGTAAAATTGATCACGGATAAGGTACTGCAAGTTTCGTTGTTCTGCGTTCCTTTGTTTTTGAGCTATGTGGGGAAAATCAGGAGGGGGCGAATTTCGCCCCCCCAGCGGGCGCGTGTTAAGTAGCAAAATATCGCCATTGACTAAGAGCGAATGCAAAACTATGAGCACTGTACTGGGTTTTTTGCCCAAATTCTCGGGGAAAAAAGCAAATCAATAGTACACAATTCTCACAATACCACGAGCACCGTCACGAATTTCAAGTGGGAATAAGATTGGCCGTTATTTTCAGGGGGCAGATTCTCCCCGCCTTTCAAGTTTTCCCCAGATGTATCTTTAGTGGTTCGCCATGGGCTTCTAAAACTTTCCGAGCTTCAGTACAATAAGGGCATGCACAGCTGTAGGGAAGGGTTCCTGAACATGTTTCTAAAATGAAAAACAAAACACACAACACGGCAGTCTGATCCAAACGAGGAGAAAGCAGTCCGACCATCGTTTTTTCTGTTCCTCGCCGCTCTGTACTTCAAGTTTTTGGGGACACGTGTTTAAATGTTATTTATTTAATGAAACAGGAAGAAAACCAATTAGCCTGAAACTGGAGGTACCACGAATACACCAAACTATACCCATTTTGTGACATCTTTCTTAGGTGACCAATCTCACCTGCTCTCAATATCAAAAAGCACCGTTACGAGGCGCAAGGCCACAAAGTCACGGAGCCACAGAGCTCCAGAAGAACAGAGCGGCGGTGGATTCGGCGACGTGTGGTAGCGCGCGCGTTACTTTCACATGACGCAACGGCGGGTTCGACGTCAGCTGGCACGGCGGCAGCAGCTGACGCGGCGGCGGCGAGCTCAGCTGACCCGCGGCTGGGTGAGAGGCGCGGCCACTGGGCCAAGGCCGGTCACAGACCCTCCGCCACTGCCGGTCGGACGTGCCCACACTCCTTTCCCGCTGTTGAGCAGAGGCGGCCCCAACGCCTCCGGGCATTCCGGATGGTTGGAGCCGCGAGGGTAAATACACCGAAAAAAACTGTCACTGACGAGAAGAGGTCGGATCGTACCACAGAGACTGTGATGTCATGGCCTTTGTTTCAGGTGACCAATCCATCATGAAACTTAACTTTAAAATACCTAAGCAAAGATGGTCTGTCTTCTGATTTCCGTGAGAACTTGTAGAAAAAGGAGTGCATTACACGGATTTGGTAATTCCGAGCTTGGATTTGAGGGTGCACCCATGGGTGTCAAAGGTGGGGGATGGGGGATGCGTCTACCCAACTTGGGACAGAGGGGACGTCACCCAAAATTTTGGGGCTCAACCTAGTGGTTTGTGTTCTTTGCACTTTGTCAGCGTGGGCCTATACACATGTTCTCGATTTTTCTTGTTGTTTTACTCCCTCATTAACGCCCTCCGAGACAGCTATCGAGTTCAGGCTTCACCTCCCGAAATCCGTGGCGACGCCCCTGGGCACTCCTTAAGCATTTCTAACATAGTAATACCTATGCAGGTATCGCTCCCCTTTATTTCAAGGAAGGTCCGTCTATCTTAGCGGACAGCTTGATAATTGCTGGGGTTTAACGGCGCACTAACTATCAATGCTATAGCGCGTCGCCAAATCTCACCCTGATGGGAGGGATTTTGAGATCAGATCGACTTATTCAGAGGCAGCACCAGGATTTGAGCCCAGGACCGATAGGTTAGGAGACTTTGATGCTATCCACTAAGCCACCCATTCCACAAGCGGACAGCTTAATAAGAGACAACGAAGCTCGTCCAGAGCCCGCTTTAGCCAATGAACGGAAATATTTGTGGGACAGCGACAGCAGTTTTGGGATTTTACGACCCACCGACTGCTGAGGTCATATGGTGTCGACAAGTCCCGCCCTGTTGGGAAAGTGGTATGGGAATCGGAAAGACGTATGCAGAATACCCGCCCGAGGATTTGAACCCGTTTCAGCGGCGTGGAAGTCGAGTGCTCTTCCCCTACGTCACTGCATCCCTGAAAAAATGTTACGGAATAATCAAGTAATTGAATATTTTCATTGCAAAATGCAGAGTGGATCACGTCTTTTGTACACTGGTCAATCAGCAGGGGAAGGTCTCCGCGCTTGTGGAACTGGACAGATTTTTTCGCATTCCTTTCTCCCGTTTATCAACCCAGTCTTCAATGAATACCCATGACTTTAATGCTGGTAAATTGCCTTAGCAGTGATTCCCAAGAAAATGGACAGATGCCAGACAATTCCGCTGTAGTACATACCGGCAGATCTAATCATTCTTGAGATAAGTAAAGTATAAGCGTTGCCACCGGCAAAAAAGTGAGCGGGACAGTCAATCTTAACGGGAATGTAGCACCTTGGACAAATCCTGGAATTTAGTGTAATTAGGGGTACTTCTAGCCAAAAATAATGAGAACGTTCATTATTTCTCTGAAAAATGTAAAATGAGCCCAATATTTGTATTTGTAAAATGCTCCTATGGGGTGAAAAATAAACCTCTGCCTGTGGCTGACACCATGATTGGCAAGTTCTACCATATTCAATAGTCTTCAAGGGCTCCACTTGGCTGATTACTCACCGTGGCGTCAGCGCTGTCGTCACACGAACAGCTGACAACTGTGGCCGTCTGGCCGGGGTACACGTGGGGTGCATTTCAGGTGCGTTCTTAGCCTTCTCTAAGGAAATTTTAAGTTTCAAGACAAATGATATATTGAGTACCGGGTTTTCTGGCATGCTTCGCAACTTAGCTATCTCAGTTAAAATCACGTTTTAAAGGTGCCACATTCCCTTTAAAGCTGCTGCTGATAAACAGTCTCCTTTCTAGAACCACAAACAGATCGGCTTTGACCTCGTTGTTGCCTGCTACACTGAATGACTACAAATGTTTTTGATCTTTTCCCAATTTGGCTGCAATTGGGGGATCTCAGGATGAAAAGTGGGGGGGGAGAGTCCCCGTGTCCCGTATTCTGGGGCATATGAGTAAATTGTTGGATAATTTACAGTCCCAACAAAACTTTTGACGTCGGAAACTTGATATACATCGAATTTTGGTTTGACCAGGACAGCGAAGGAAACATTATTATATAAATTAAAGCAGGCACTCCTATGTGTAGTCCCGTTGGCAGCTGACGTACGTTTGCACATCTATACACAAATGCTCTCCAGCAGCACCGTCCAGTGGCGGATCCAAGGGGGGACAAAAAAGGCCTTTGCCCCCCCCAACGGAAAATCTCGGGGCAAAACCTTGTTTTGCCCCCCAAAGTGATCGACCTCCTTTTTCCCCCGACTCCTTTTTAGTTTATAAGCAAGATTTTGGTGCTTCAACTCTCAACTCCAAAGAAAACCAGTTAAGTTCAGTGTAAATAGTAGGCCTTGGGCTGGAAGAAGGATCTCGAGCCCATCTTTTTCACCCCATGACGTTCTTTTGCATTTGGCCTCAAATACCCAAAATTCCACCGGCAAGTGATATTGTAGCGCAGCTTTCACGGCGTGCCTTTGTTTTTGCTTTTCGACTTTTGCCCTTGGTTTGCCCCTCCCAAACCGACCGGCTAGATCCGCCACTGGCACCGTCAGGTTTGTTCGCCTCCTATTATTTGGCGATGCCCTGACGAGGAACAGGTACAGAAAAGAATTCAATACCTCAGAAAGCTGCCACCGCTACCATGATAACAACGTATGTTTGCGTTGGCTGAGCATGGCCGGTATTTACATCGATTTACAAAACCTCTGATTTTGCTTCAGAGTTATGAGGCTCATGGAAATATCAAAATTGGCATCCTTGTATCGGCCTGTATCTCGTCTGTCTATGTACAACACAACTATCCAGAACAGAGATCTAATCCTCTCGTAAAGTAAACGTGGCATGCTCGTTCCCTTGGAGATCCGCCGTGTGAGGAAACACGGTCGTCTGAAACCCGAACAAAACTACATCCGAGATGGGATGATTGAAATTCTTGAAAACTATCAGATCTAGAACAAACGCATGGTGAATACATCACATGGCTGCAACTGAGAGGTGGAGGAGAGAGAGGGAGGTAAGGTTGCAGCAGCGTTTTAAATTTGTCTTCCTTTCAACCAAATATAGGGAGGGTGGGGTGGGTTGTATCAGTTTTTACTCCAGGTTCATTAATTTCGTAACTACTTGGGATGGCCCGTGATTTCAATACCATCTCGTAGCTGCATCCTTTGGCTTCCTGCCGATATATTTTTTCTTAATCTTGCTGGTTTGTCTCTTACCGCCCGGCGAATGGACCATCAATACAACACCCCACGTTGGGTGAGTTGTATCACATGGTGGGTTAAGTTGTAACAGTGTGTCAGTTTTGGAGACTGTGCCTCTACCGATCAGGCCGTGAACAACCTACAACAATTTAGAATTTAATTATAAACTTAACTTGCATTTTATTGAACCTAACTATGGCCAATACAGTACGAAATTCATGGCGACAAAACCAAAGAAACACAACCGTCCAAGTGTAAAAGTGACCAGTTTGGAAAAGGAAGCCAACACGATGCGTCGAAACGGGCAAATTCTGACAGGTACCAGTAGACTTAAGCCAGAGCTAAAGTCTGTTCAATCGCAACTGTTCAATCGAAAAGCCTAAACGTATTAGTTATGGACTTACTAAGTAATCCTCTCACAATAGTTACGGGAAGGGTTGTATCAGTGATACGGATGAATTGCATGGACGTGGGAAGTGGGAGGCGGGGGCGAGCAGGGGTGTCCCTCGAATTTTGAAGCGAAGGTGGGGATGTGGCCATAACTTCTCGGGACTTGTTAGACTTTAATTTTGTTTTTGCTTTCATTCCATCAGCGCGGCCTGTCTTGTACTTATCCGGCCCGCACTTTTGAAAAATATATTTTTACCTATTTTTCGTTGTGGCTACCGTGATGATATAGTGTTTTGGAAAAAATGAATCTGTGGCGACATCCTAATGAGCTGTATAGGCAGCGTGGGGTGCCTACCCATTTAAACGGGTCCTAAATAAGCTCAGGGCCAAAACAGCCCAGAGAGCCAACCTTCAACTCATGGGCCTAGACACGCTGAGGGGAAAGCAGCTCAGGAGGCCCATACAAACTAAGATTTCCAGACTAGCTGGGTGTCTTGACGAACTCATAGGGCCCAGATACGCACAACGGGCCCCATACAAGCTGAAGGGGTCTATATCAGTTAAACGAACACGATACCAACCCAGGGGACCCTTGCCAGCTCAGGAGACTAATCCAGCTAGGGGCCCTATGATCAAACCAGAGGCCCCTAAGTAAATCCTATCACGGGCCCTAGACCAGCTCATGGCTGCCACAATAATTTCACCTACAGGGTTATTTTAGCTTAGGGGCCAAAGCAGCGAAGGATCTAAGGCCAAGCCAGTAAGCTCCTGTGCAATACTCTTTCACGGTCTCAGAACAGGTTTCAGGTTGCCCAGGGGGCAACCTGAAAACTCGCTCTCAGATAGCTAACAATAACTCAAGAGGGCCCAGGATCTGTTGAGGGGGCCTACACCAATTAAGGGACCCAAAAGCTCAGAAGGCTCCAGTGGCGACACATTCAAGTTCAATGTAGGGCCTGGTTATCTAAAGCGGTCCCAGATCAACTGAGGGGACTAAATATCAGCTCAGAGCAGCCACCAAAAACTCAGAGGCCCAGGCCCGCAGAGGCTCTTCGGCCTCTGATGCTTAGTTAGCGTCAATCGGAGATTTCAGTAGGGACTCAGCCTTAGTCAAAACAACTGTGATATGTGGAGGTGGTCGATACGGCACCTTAGCTTTCGCCATGACTTAAGTTCAACAAAGTTCACTGTATTCATTGTTAATTGCGCTTATTGTAGCGTCAATCGGGGTTTCTGTAGGGACCCAGCATTAGCCAAGACAACTATGATATGTAGATGTGGTCGTTACGACACCTCAGTTTTCTTCCAGATCGAAGTTAGCTGTATTCTTTGCTCATGATGCTTCAGTTAGCATCAGTGGGGGCGTCCAGCTTCTTCACCAATGTACCAGTCATTACGTTCTGGGCGAAACTGCCGGCCCGAAACATGTTTGATGGTAAACGGAACATGTTTCACTGAAAGGTAGCTTTCATGAAAATAAAATTTTACAAATACGTTTTTAAACCCGTGTTTTCTTCGACACTGGCCGCCTATTGGGGGTAAATTGGCGCCCCTCAGATTCCGCGCCCCCAGGTTCGGCGCCCCCTCCTCAGAGCCTGCCCCTACGAAATCCTAGATTCGCCACTGGACTTGTTAGACTTTAATTTTTGCTTTGCTTTCATTCCATCAGCGTGGTCCGTCTTACACTATCCTGACCCGCACTGTTTGCATAAAAATATGTACCTAATTTTTCGTTGTGGCTAGATGTGACAATGTAGTGTTTTTGGAAAAAAAAATCGTGGCGACACCCTAATGAGCTGCATGAACATTGGGGTGAGTTGTATGACTGTTACAACAACCCCACCGGCCTTATACAACAGACCACCCCTCACATTGGAAAACACGTCCTCGTGCTCAACAACCAGTGGCCAGCCGAGAAAATCCTTCTCACACACGAAGCCTTAGAATCTACCCTTACCACTGCTACAACGACCCTTCCAATTCGTGATCATCTGAATGACAAAAACACACATTCCTACGACGAAATTTTACAGAATGACACCCCGAAAACACATTTTCTGCACTCACCGCGAAACGCGCCAAGCCAAGCAGACGGCAGTATAAAGAAAGATGGCGGACCGCTTGCCGCATCATCTGGTCGTGTCGGGAGCGCTATCTCTGGATAGTTTTGGAAAAAATCGCTCTGATACAACTTGTCCATGATACAACTCTCCCCACTCTCCCCTACGGTTACGACCTATATCGACGCAGGTACTTAAGCACACCTTGGAATGGCTTTAGACCTGTGTGGAAAGTCAATTCGCAATGAATGCCAGCATAGCATGGCAATGCTGAGTGGTGACAAAACCACGTAGGTACAAATGCACATAGCGTTTTCATAGTATTGCCAGCTGATTAAATTTCAAAGACAAATTAACGCAAGAAATTCGTAGCGACTATTATGGGCACGAGAGTTTATAAATCATGTGTTTGTGCGTCGATAGTAAAGAAATAAAAGCTCATCATGTAATTGGATAGCCGTTGCTACGAGGGGAAGAGAGAGGTGCATGGGGGCTAGATCCGAATTTTGTTTCGCAAAAATTTCTCGATAATAGCCAGATTGAGAAAATTGGATATTGCCGTCATCAGCAAAGACGATGTGCAAAAATGAGCTCAACTCCGGAGGGGTTTGTTTTATGGTGTCATGCCCGGCTGCTCGTAGTTTGTTACATATCGACCCATATGGGATGGATCATGGGTAGAGAGCACTGGTGGACGCAGAGGGCGGGAGAGGAGGCAAAGGGGTGCCAAAGGGGAAATTTTTGGCCAATTAAAAAAACGATTTCTCCCGAGTTCGTTCCCCCAAACGGCGCTCCTGCGTCCGCCCTTTGGTGCAGAGAGGAATTCGGCCTCCCCGCAATCCAGCATCGGACTCCCAGGCTACCGAGATGGCGCCGACATTCTCCGCCGTCTGTGGCGTATTAACGCGATTCATGATATTCACTCTTATAGGGAGTGTCCCAATTTTAGAGTGCGTTTTGAACTGAGATGGCAGTTGTATAGGGTGAGTCGAAAAACCGCTATTGGCATATTTAATTTCACTGGAAGCACTCTCAATAATATTTCCGAATATCTAACAGTTCAAAATAAAGGGAGCGAAATTCTGCATTCAAACCATGAAGGAATCCCTTTCCATTTGACAACGCATATCACGTGATGAATGTTACAAAATTACATGTCTTTTGCAACGTTACATGCTGCAAGAATTTCGCTGATTTAAGCTTGGTAATTACACGCGGTGCGTAGGTCAACCCAGGGAAGTAAGGCAAGAGGCGATATTTTTGTTTTGAGCGATTTAAAGTGGAACCAAAAAGTGATTTCCTGATTTTCAGACCTTTTTTGTAAGAAATAGTCATTTTAGGATTTCGACGAAGTGGTCCATCCCCTCCAATTATTGAAAGATCCTTTGTTCAACACATTGCTCATAAGTGCGACGCAGTGTTGCTGCGGTTATACAATCCCCAATAAATAAACCTACCGCTAATTTCCCTGCCGGTTGCATTGATGATCTTAACTGCATTAATAGTGTGGGCCATTGTCCCGACTGAGAAAAAATTCTAGCCTTTAGATAGTGGCCAAATACAGCAGGTCTCAGCGTTTCTACACGGCGGGCAAATATTCGTCTCAAGAGGAATTTACTTGAGTCGAAGTTCTATCTGGTAATCAGTCTGTCACACTTGCATGAAATATCTGTATTGACATGAAGAATCAGTGAACGCCACAGCCGACATGTCTCCAACAGAGCAGCGCCTTGTTCCACTAATTCATGCCCCGTTCCAGTTCATGTTTGAGGGTCCAGTATCATGCTGCACTGCTAACTATGTGCCACCTGTAGCCGTGCTGCACCGCTCACTGGATGTCACCCCTGGCCATGGTGTGCCGCTCGCTGAGTGCCACCTGTGGCCATGCTGCACTGCTTACTGGATGTCATCTGTGGCCATGCTGTGCCGCTCCGGACGCCATGTTGTGCCGCTCGCTGAGTGCCACCTGTGGCCATGCTGTGCTACTCACTGGGTGTCATCTGTGGTCATGCTGTGCCGCTCACTAGGTGTCACCTGTGGCCATGCTGCGCCGCAAGACGAGAAGTGCCATCTGGTATACTACACCGTAAGGCGGGTACCCCTGAAAGTATGCAGTACCAAAGAATATTCTCAGCATTAGATCCCTCTCAAATCTGTCTCTGTGGGCAGGTGCAGATATAAACTTTCAGACAGAGGCGGTGGGGGCAGGAGGGGAGGGAGAATTGGGCAATTTAAATGCAGTCTGAGGGGTAGATGTGAGAAAACCTCATATCGTTCAATCTTTTCGGAAGGTAGTAGGAGTTTTACCGACTGCCTGTTCCTTGAGCACGAAAAAAATAAATCAGCAGCTGGTGAGCACCCCGATTCTGATGGATTCAGGCGAGTAACTGCAGGCTCGGTCCTTCCCATTGGCGTAGCCATGTTTTCTGAACTTGTAGGGACACATTCAGCCTCTTGATTTGGTACCCGACGGAATATTTTAAGAGGGGCCAGAATGCTATGCGCGAGATAGCCAACCATCCTCTATTTTCATTTTTACTCGAATTTAGGTCACTATAATTTGAATATTTAACATTCATTGGCATTGTTAATATTTATTTTTATCATATGACTTGTGTTGAAGACGTAGTCTGAACAGGAATGTTGTCCAATTATTTTAGAGGAAATGCCCCCTTAGAGTAAGTGGTTGCCGAAGCTTCAAACGAAATCTAATCACCGTATATTTCAATGTGCAGTGAGCAGGGGAGTGTTTCGGTATACATTCAGCTTGCTGTGGCTACTCGTTTCGGAAATTTTATAAGGGCTGTTTATTATCGTATTTATTAGACTTGCTGTGTTTAAATTCGGATGATGAGTCGATGAATCAAATGCCCATATAGCATCCACGTTGCATCCTAACGATAACTATAGCGAAATGAGCGCTAGGCCATGACTAAATTGAATTTAGCGCTCATGCGTTTTTCTTTCCTGTACCTGGAAAGTTATTTGATGCTCCTAATGCATTTTAGCATATCCCTTTGAAAATGCTGCTCAAATACATTCGATATTGTGTCAATCGCCATTATTGCTTAGGGTTGTGCAAAAATAATCGTTGGTCATGAATGACGAAGCTCGCTTACCTGCATGAAATGTCACCTTAAAAACACAGTAATAGAACATGAGAAAAAATATCATGGTATCAGCACCATTTGTATAACCAGCCATTGGGAGGAGGGAGCTGGGGGACTCGCGCCTCCCCATACCACGGACAGCTTCCAGCTATGCATTTATTATAGGTACTCCAACATTTCAGGGGTGGGTCTTGGCCCCACTAGCCCCCACCCTTTGCATCTGCGACTGCATTCCCCTGTACGGCAAATACGAATTGTGCGTGTTGAAAGGTTCGCGGAAGTGCGATATTTTTAGTGAGTCTTGCATTCTTTGGTATCGGCGATGGATGGCCCATATGAGTGTTTTGGCCCCCACAAGCGGTAACGGTGGAAGTAGGACTCGGAGCCCAGTCACCTACCTATGAACACCGGTGAGCTGACATGCCATTTAGTCCCATAAAATATATGTTCTGAAAATAAGGAAAAACTAAAAAGAAAAAATATTCAGAAAAAGGAAATAAGTTCGACGCGATGCTGCGAGAGGATTGCGTAGCTATATCACTGCAATCGGGCTTCTTTGTTCTGCATATGAAGCTCTGTGTCGATACACAGTTACCTGTCTACAGGCGGAACCTTGGGGCACCTGGACACGGTGCTTCCCCTTAAATGATGAATGTTGGCATTAACCCTCTGGTGTTGACTGGAAAGAAATGGGTTAACAATTTGCATGGCACCCCTTAAATCAACACTTTCCGTCGCCACTATATCTATCACTAGGCTCTCGTCTCCTGCAGTTATATTGGTCCCGATTTCCATTTCTTGTTTTTGGTATCTTTATTGATGAAATTAAATGGGAAGCTTTCTAAGATTGGAGGTACAAAGGTTGAATGTTGTCATTGTCAATAGTCCTCAAAATAGTATACTTACATTCATACTATATATTGAAGAAAAAATGGCTAAGATAATAAACAATATTTCGAGCAAGAGTCCTTGCCAAGTTTAGAGTGAACATTCACTTGACAAAGAATCGTGTTCGAAATATTGTTTATTATCTTGGCCCTTGTTCTTCAATATATAGTATGCATGTAAGTCGGTTATTTTTAGGACTATTGTAAATGGGAAGCATAAGTAAAAGTGCGGCTGTTTCGACCGTCAGCACCAACCACTCCTGACTCACAGCTGACCAAGCGTTAATACCCGCCCCGGTGAGCCTCCGAGTCACATTCGCCCTGGTGGGGGGGTGTACAAACAACCCCCTCGAACTCGGCTCTTATACGGGATAGCGAAAAAAGGCGAAAGCAGGTGAATAGCTCATGAAAATTTATGAGGGAACTACATCAGTCACTTTTTTGCTGAGGTCAATATTGAGGTCATGACAGGTCAAAGAATGTGGCATGCTGGAGAAGAGTTTCTGCGCTCTAGCGTCTGATAGAGTTGAGTTAGAATAATTTTAGGCATAATTCACTTCCTCTCGTTACGAAGAATCGAATGATGTATAATATTACTGTACAAGGTAAAAACATAAAAACCTGATTTAACGTCTGTTCAAAGTCACCATCTAGCTTAGCATATTCAATATTCATATAAATCGACTTGAAATAACATTCCGAAGGTAATGGTATGAAAATGAAATATTTATCATCATTTTGTGCAAAATTATTGCCCTAAGTCTGAAAACCCTGCTTTGGGTAGCCCCAGATGACCTCTCAGAGGTCACAGGTTTAAACCTACAACATGAACCTATAAACGTGCCTAGGCTACCATGTTCTGGAGAATACGAAGGTATTACAAGCGGTGTCTACAAAATTAATGCAATTTACGGCCAATTTCCATTTTCCCCATGAATTTCCAATGGAGAGGTCATGATCAGTACCTGCCCCGAAGTCCACGATATGAAAGTTTCCGATTTTTTTGTAGTTCTCGAAGGGCCCATTATGTGGCATGGGTTTCAATTCGATAGATTAACTTTTTTCTTACTTATGCCACCTTAAACATTTTTGGAGGTGAGGTCACTTGACATGCACTGGTAACCTGACCTGAGATGACCCAACCTTAAAATTTTGGGGAAGGTTGCGAAATCGATCAAAGATAAGGTGTGCTAAGTACGGCAGCGCTTCGCGTCACCGTTTTTTCGTGCCTCTGGATGAACCCAAGGGTTTTCAAACACCACTCCCCGCCATCCTGTCGGGGGTTAACAATCCGACGTTGTCATAGCGACCAATCCTCTCCATGGAGATCAGCCTGCAACTGGAGTATTTTTCTCGCCTTGCCAGAATCGGCCTAGGTGAATGAATGTGGCTCCTTAACTTTCGCCACACGGGGGGCATCGATGCCCCAAAAGGTTTTTTTCAGAATAACAGAAAAAACCACGAGGTGCAGCACCGCAGTTGAGAGCTCTACCTCTCATCCGATCATCTTCCCACCATCCTTGAATTTTTTTGCCCCGGGCCACACTAGGTCAGGTCACCAGGCGAAGTCAAGCAAGTTCACCTCACCTTAACTTTTGAGCTCAAGCATAGCCCCATTTATTGGTCACTTGATTTGAAACTTTCTACACTTGATGACCCCACCAGGGTCTATAAAATTTATATCCGAGATTTTTCAATTTGGTGACCAGGGGTCAGGCCACAACGTGACCTCTCCCATAAAAGGCACGGAGAAAAGCTGTCTTGTGCTCTAAAAAAAATGATTGCACATTATCAGATTTCTCAGAAAGACACTCTCAGCCACCTTTTCACGGATACCAGGGGCAATAATTTCCCTTAAACTTATGAGGTCATCCCAGGTCACCAGGGGTCAAAAACAGTATGTTGACCATAACTTTTGGCCTAATCAAGCTAGAGCACTGAATTATACGTCATCATGTATGTCTCGTCACTGGCTTTCATTTGATATACAAGGTCAATTCCTGACATTTCGTGACCTCAGGTTATGTCAGGTCAAAAGATACCCTCTGGAGATCACACCAATGTCGGCAGGTTATTATGTTTCCAGGGCTGAGAAAGCCCTGGCATTTTCCTATCAAATGTTCTTTACCAGACCCCAGTAGCTCTAATGGCATAAATTATATGCCCAGTTTTCTTAAGCATTGCATAACTTAGTGGACATAGCCTATCGTGACCCAACATGATCTATGGAGGTCAAACCATTGACCTAATCTCTTAAGCATGGAAGTTTCCGCGAGCTTTCTAATGCACTTTGCAGATTTGCGCTAGTCCCCATATTTTCGGAGTTGGAGGGGGTCATGGATGCCCCCCGTGGGGCAAAAGTGGCGCCGGATCCCCGGTGGGGCGCGGGTTAACATCACTCCCAACTTTTATATGGTACAGAAATGGATACAGATTTAGGAAATTGGGGGAGTGATATCAAAGAATATAAAATCGATAATTCTTACATCTTTTGTACGAATGACACTATCCGGATTTGCACAAACGCGAGAAAGTAGGTAGGTACCATAGGAAGCTGTATTGGAAAATTAACATATTGCGATTGTCATACCTTTCCCGGTCTTCAAAATTTGTAGGGACATTCCCTACAAGTTTTCGGGAGTCTTAAAACTTGTAGGGACACTGTCCCTAGTGCCCTAGTGGTGGCTACGCCCATGGTCCTTCCCTGACTTCGCTTGGAGGAACTAGCAAGCAAGTTACTACCAAGATCCTTGAAACGATGCAGGTATTTCAATAAACTGCCTCAAATAGCGGCACAGCGGCACTGTCTGGTATCACACCCGCGAGCAACATGACTGCCGCCGTACCGTCCTGCCCCGATGCTATCATAGGCTGATATAGGCAAAAAGTTGTGAAAGAAACATGGATGAAATCGCGAGAAACAGCGTTTTCGAAAAATGGGCCACATTTAGCTAAACTTTGGCTGCTGGGGAAGCGGGGGCGCGACCACGTTCCCCCTGGATCCGATCCTGGGTGCTGTTTACTCCAAAGCTCAGTTCCGGTCTTAGCGCGCGCACAAAGGCAGTCAGTTGTTGAAAAAGATATCCGTGACGCTGATGCCGCAAGAGGGGATGACGTCATGGCTGATGGACTGCAGAGCTTGTTAAACGCATTCAGCACACATCTGGGGAGATAGAGCGACAAACGCATATCCGAAAAAATCGACAGGTAATATTTCGATTAGGAACATTGAACTTATCAGAAACGAAACACGAACTTCACAATCGAAACAAGTGCCTCGTTACCGTCTGCCTCTATCTTAAAACATACTTCCTAGAAACATTCCACTGTGTTATGGTGCGCTGTGGAGCATCCTGCCCAATGTCCTGGTCGTACCACTTGCGGTCCTATGACGGACACAAACACATGCGGCCGTTTTCCTCATCAGGCTATTTAAGACATAATCCGTTCGCCGAACTCTGACGTAAAGCAGTTCAGTCTATCTTACACCCCGGCTCCATCCAGGAAGAGGGCTGATAAAGACAAGTGTGCACTGGGATGTTGGTCGTGTCTAAATGATAGCGATAGCAAGTGGAAGTCTAGTGTTGCCGTATGTTTGATGAATGGCCACAAGTCTTAGTGGGGATAGAAACATTAGTGAAATGACGTCAACTGTCTGGGTTCTTTCATTACTTATCTGTTATCTGGATATGTATGCACCTACTCTCTTGTACTGCTTTAGAGAGACATTTTGTATCTCCTTGGTGAGAAAAGATACTTGTCATCCACACTTAGAAGCACACCTGCAAGATTTTCGTTTTATATCGAAAGTCCGTCTCTGGGCTAGTAGCTTCGTGCAGAAAGTGAATTGGTCAATCGCCAGCTACGGAGAGCATTATCATCAAATTTAGTCATGGTGGATACCTTGATCCGTGAGACAAAACGGATATCAAAAGACTAAAACAAGCAATCATTCCGATAATCGTGCGGTGCCGCGCGCTAAAATGCTTCTTCCAGATGTGATTACCCGCTTCACCCTTTCGTAAGAACAAATATAAACATTCTCAGAAAGACAGTGCATGCGTGTGCCTGCTTAGTCCGTTTATCATTGATATGTAGGTACCAAGTTGTACTCTGCAACGTGCAAACAGACGCAAAGAACAGAATAGTCCAAGTCGTGTTACAATTGGGGACAGAAATGATTTTATTACATTTATGTCAAACCTGGATCTTTATTGGAAAACATGGCATAAATCACAATTCAATTAAACGCTTTTTGGGAGCTTGGTTTCTCTCATCAAAATTCTAAAATATTTTTAAAAACTGTAACACCACATTATTTTACGATCTAAAAATATCTAAAATCTGTACTTTGGTGTTATTTACATAAAAGAGGATAGCTGGTAGTTTTACCCGATTTTGTTCGGAAATCCTACTAATTACATAAAATAAATAAAACAAAAACTGTTAAAAATTGCAATTTTACCGTTACAATGTTCAGACCACCCCATTTATTGGACAAAATATAAATCTTAGATGTGGGATGTCACTTCCACATTTTTGTTGATTCGTTCTGGAACTGTTCCAAAACAAGCCTGGGCTGAGGTCACAGTCAGTTATCTGGCCCAGGTTGGGGTACCGTAAAACTCGCGTAGAAACCGTGAGGAACAGAATTTTTAGAATAGTTGTTCGCCGAGTGAATGACTTGATTACCAGGAGACCAGGTGTTGAATTTCTAAATTCACCAGCATCATCTATAAAAGCCATTTTATTGAGACATAATTAGCGTTTGTGCAGCCGAGCGGAGAATCATGTTAGCGGACTCCATTTTCATCCTTTTATGTCATTTTGTCATGATTTTACCTACAGCTAGCCCATTTTTTTCTAGTGCTTGTGTGTTCTTACTGGTATTATCATTTATGCTTGCTCATTGTAAATAACCGTGTGTTTTAGCTGCTAGACTCCACCTGTCAGTGGGCACTGCCTGTTGGTGATATATATTAATAAATGAATAAATAAAACATTTCTGAACATTCATTCCTGAGAACTGGAGCGGGTTCGGCGAGATATATTGGTGGGTTGTACGCCTGACATATCCAATCATCTCCTGGCAGAGCCATTGTCTGAAATTAACCTCAACAGTCGTTTTTCACCTTATGTGGACACTTGGGTGGCGAATGCCCAGTTCACTCCGGATCCATTTCATGGACATCAATATACGCGTTTCTCATCATAGGTGTCCAACAGTTCACGATTACATAATCAAGTAGAAAGACAGCAACAAACAAATCAATGTGAAGCTGCAACTGCATATTTACCCTGTCTACCCAGACTAGGAGGCGCAAAGGCGTTGGCATCTCCGGCCTCGAGATACAGCTGTACAAATTCGTAATAACACAAGCTCACTGACGTAGGAGCAGACGCATTCCTGTACGGACAGATGGGAAAACCTGAAGTGTGACGGGACAAAAATATCATGAGGTATAAATTGACTTGCAAGCTGTGACGTAAATGACGGACGTCATATGATTAAGGGCGTTCGCATATGCTGAGTTATATACACGGCGGCTCCGGCAGAACTACTATATTCATCCCACGAAAGCATACCACCTGATTAATTAACCACGCCAGCTCCTCTGGAGGACCCAAGTGGGGGCAAAGGTCCCACCAAAGCCTAAAATAGGATCTTTTGCCCCCTCCCCAACAACCAAATTTTGGCCCTTTTTCTTTAAAACAAAATATTATGTTTTCGCGATTTTTTTATTTAACCCCCAAAACATTCGTTTGGCCCCTCCAAAAGCTGCTCCTGGATCTAGCAATGGCCAGCTCAGCCATCGTGGGAACCCCGCAAAAATACCTCTGGTCTTTAAATTGTGTTTCAAATACATAAATGTCAATCTGTTTTGATAAGCGATGTTAGTGATCATCTTCCTATTGGATTAACACTTACTTCAAATATTACTAAGCCTGACCAAACTCCAAAACCAATGCTTTCTTTTGACTTTAGAAAAATTGATCAACTTAAGCAGGCTATTACTTTAAAACTCCAAAATTTTACAACCATAAATGACCCTCACTTGGCAGCTCAAATATTACAGAACACACTTAGTGAAGAGATTGCTCATCTCTCTTCAAGTAACAGTAATCGTAGGTCCACACCAATTCGGCCTTGGATATCGTATGGTCTCCTACGATGTGTAAACAAGAAAGCTGATCTATACAAAAAGTTCATAAAATCACGCACTAAAAATGACGAAATCTCTTACAAGTTGTATAGTAATTGTCTCACTAATATTATCAGAACAGCCCGTAAACTTTATTATCAAAGGAAACTGGAAGAAGAAAAATCTGATCCTAAGAAACTCTGGGCTACATTACTCAATGTTTGTCGCAAAAACAAAACTAAAAATGATGCACCTGTTCAATTCAATGTCGACGATCATTACATAAGCGACCCTGTTCAAATTGCAGATGGGTTCAATGATTACTTCTCAACAGTAGCAGCAAAGCTTGATAATTCTCTCCCACAGTCCACTTCAGATCCTCACCAGTACCTGGGTGAGCCAACTCCAAACGCTTTCAATTCCATATGGTAAATACTGAATATGTTCAAAAGCTTGTTGCATCCCTTGGTAATAAAGGACCTGGATATGATGGAATTAGCTCGAAAATTCTTAAATTAATAATCCCTGTCATTTCACCACAAGTCACGTATTTGTTCAACCTTTGTCTCTGCAAAGGGGTATTTCCAGATGAATTTAAAACTGCACTTGTTGTTCCTATCTTCAAATCTGGAAACCAATTTAAATTCACAAATTATCGCCCTATATCAATCCTTCCTGTTCTTGCAAAAGTATTCGAAAAAATTGTGGGAGCCCAGCTCACTGAATACCTGTCTGAAATTAACATGCTGTACAAAAACCAATTTGGATTCCAGAAAAAACGCAGCACATACATGCCAATTGCCTTATTGTATGATGATATAACTGCTGCTCTTGCCTCTAAGTTGTTATCAGTTGCAATATACCTTGATTTCAGTCGTGCTTTCGACACAGTAAATCACGGAATTCTTCTTTCTAAATTAAGGTTTTGGGGAGTTCAGGATACCACTTTAAAATTTTTTCAATCATATCTTCCCAATCGAGCACAAATAGTCAAATATAACTCAAAAAATCTAGCTGTCCTAGAACGGTTTCCCTTGGAGTTCCACAGGGAAGTGTGCTGGGTCCTCTACTCTTTCTCATATATGTAAATGATATGGCTAATTGCTCGCAAAATCCCAAATTCTACCTCTTTGCAGATGACACTGCCCTATTATTTACAGCACCTAACTTAACAGACCTCCAAACCCAAATTGACCAAAGTCTATCAGACATCTCGAGCTGGCTCTGCTGCAATCGGCTGACCCTCAACGCTAAAAAATCCACTTATCAGCTTTTTCCTCTTGCCTTACCGACAATATTGCCATTAGAATTAATAATGACGTGTTGCAACGAAAATTCACTACAAAGTATCTAGGTGTTCACATAAGTGAGAATCTGAAGTGGACTAAACATATACATGCAGTCGCCAACACAATCTCGCGTAACATTGGTCTCATGCGTAGGGCACAGCATATTCTGGACCCAGGTCACCTCCTGCTTTACAATGCCCTTATTCTTCCTTATTTGAGCTACTGTTTACCTATTTTCAGAAGTACGTACCAGTTCCACCTTAACAAACTCATATTGCTCAAAAAAAAGCTGTGCGAATCATTGATAAGACCGACCGCCTTGCCCACACAGACCCTCTTTTCAGAAAATATAATTTACTTAAAATCCCAGACCTGGTAGAAATGGCTCAATTAAAAATAATGCATGACTTTTTGTCTAACTCTCTGCCCTCTGCTATCTCTGAAAAAATCAATATCATACACCAAGATCCTCTAGGTCGTGTCATTAGACAAACGCAACATTTCCAGGTCCAGTTCGCTTCCACTATGTATCGAAAGTTTTCTCTATTTATATCGGCCCCACGAGCATGGAATAAGATTATAGCTAGCAAAATTAGAAGACTGGAAGATGTCCCTATGAGTAAAACCTTCTTCAAAACCGTTATAAAAAAACTATACCTTGATAAATATTACTGATAAGTATATCATATCCTAAGTGTGTTAACAACTCAATTGTATCAATATCAAAACTGTTTAACCTGAAAGTCTCATTCTGACTAATATTAGCTTAAGTTTCCTGCCGCATGCACCAGCCAGAATCACTCGAGAACAGTATCTATTATTAATTGAGGAAAAAACTAAATTCATAAGAATCTAAACTGCGTTGTTGCTTGATTTCGGCTTTGACGGTTGCCTACAGGCCCGCCTCCGGCACCATCGTGCCTTTCCTTTCATAGTACTTTACCTCGCGCCTAAATCTCTCCAAGATTGATCAAACTGTTAAAAAAGTAAAAGAAATCCTCTCCCTCCTAATCTAACAAAAACATGAACTTTGTTTCAGGAACACATCATGCCCTGACGCCCGTGCGCCCGGCCTCCCGCCGGGGCGCGCTGGGCTGGCTGTCCGCCGGCCGTCCGCTGGCGCGTGCTGCGTCGGGGCGTCTGCCTGCGCGCTTGGCCCAGCTACCCGCTTCACCTAGCCCCCGCTGGAGCGCTCTGCGGGCTGGCGCCCGGGGACTGATCGCCTGACCGACCAACCACGAGCGCGCTGCGCGGCCCCGTCTCGGGCGGACGCGCTCTGAGGCCCGATCACCTGCCGCCGCGCCTGTTCGCCTGACCGACGTCCGGCACTCTCCCGGACCGATCGCGCTTGCGCTCTGCCGCCACCGTCATCGGCCGCGTTGACGCCCGCCGGTGCGCCCTACTGCCTCGTCGCCGGGCGGGCTGGTTGAGTGGTGGTTGGGCGCCTACATGTCTGTGATTTTACGACGCTGACGTATGTGTTTTTGTTTTATTGGCTGTGTATGTGTAGTGTTTTAATTTAATTGCGTTACACCCTGCCAGTGGCATTCTTAGCACCTACCTGTACCGCGCCGATATCCCCGACGTTATTTAGGGGCCCCGCGCCGGGGGTATCATGGTTGCGCGTTTCGGTGCCTGTATGTTTTTATGTATCGCTTACTGCAAATATACTGTATGGATCTAATCTGGCAAACTTGTCGCTGAAGAGGAATACCTCTGGGGGAGCTTGGCTTCCTACTTTGCCTACGACCAGAGTCGTATCGTTTCGAGAATGGAGTGTTTCCCCTGCCGATTCAAAATGAGTTAGGGCACACACTGCTTTCAAGGGCCTGAATGCAATCTTCAACTTGTGAGTGGATGATTACATGAGTGGATGAGCGAGGCTGGACATTGGTAAGGGTGATATATAGATAGATAGATAAGAGAGAAAGAAAGCGAGAAAGAAAGAAAGAGAGAGGGAGAGAGAGAGAGAGAGGAGAAGAGAAAGGGGAATAATTACCCTGGGGCAGAGAGTGTAGTTTCCTATTAAGTTCACTCAATTAGGAGCGTCCTTAAGAAACATCAAGGTTTAAAAACTTTTAGGTTGAGCTTACTGTTTTCTGGTGGGGGAAATGACCCTCCCGAGAAAATTGCTGTGACTCTGGTTGTGTGTCGGATGCGTTTAGAAGGCTAAGCCCTTACAATTCATCGGCGAGACAAATCGGCATACTCCGTGTTCGCTATAGAGACCCAGGCATAGGCGGATCCAGGATTGCCAATCGTGGGGGAGGGCGTCCTTCCGAGGGGCGCCATCCGAACCAGTGGGCGCCACTTTTAAGCGGCAAAACCTATCAGGTGGGCGCAAAATCCTATCGGTGGGCGCCGATTTTCGCATTCTGGGGGAGGCAGGAGGCGACATTTCAGGGGGCACCATCGACCTTTCAGGGGGCACCGTGACCATTTCAGGGGGCGCCGAGAGTCGATCGGGGGGGCATGTGCCCCCTTTGACCCTCCCCTGGATCCACGTATGGACCCAGGAATCAAAGGGGATCGAAAGGACTAATTTTGAGCCGTACAGCTGTTCTTGACACCGGGGAAGAGCACAGCTTTGTGAATGGGCGTGCATCGCCTCGGAGTTTTTGCTTGAAAATCTGGGAACGGACTCAGAACCGACGATGATGGAGGAGGGTGGGCGGGATATTTTAAGTATGGCCGTTCTCCACAATGACAGAAATGAAGATTTCAAACCTAAAATATCTTATTTAAAAAAATCCTTGAACTGAAGGGTGTGTCCCTGTTCAACAGAAAATAAATTTAAAGCCCGGTGAACAGAAATTAACAAACATCAGTTCCAGGGGCACATCAGTAATATATACTACTACATTTACACCCTGTCCCCATCCCCGGCTTTTGACGGCAATGCTTTTGAAGCGGTTTCGCACAAGAAGCTTGCGGTGACCTCTTGAGGAGATGGCAGCTGGATACACGCCCGAAGATTCCAGGACCTGCATACGCCACCTGTCACGGATGGTTGCCTGTCAGCTATAGGACGTATGATAAGTATAGGCGGTAAGCTCAGACGTGATCGCACGGAACGCATTTGGCACAGTCGAAGCTCTTACAATTACACAATCATCAAGAAAGTGAGTGCGAAATATCGGTAACTTATGAAAAGTAGAACAGATGACACACAAAACCAAAAAAGGTAATTCAAAAATGGCACCTTTATGGGATTTCAAGTGAATTATCAGTCGCTTAGAGCATACTGCAAAAGTCTGGTTTCATATTTAGTTTCTATCAGAGCCTACCTCACAGGGAGCATCAGAGCTTCGTGAGCGTACTACTTAGAGCGCGTAGAGACGGACTCACGATCGCCATCTTGCCTATGGCTTTTTGGCAGGCAGCGGCGGTTCGGTAATGGCAGGGGGCCCGCGCAGGTTCGACGCGGACCGTATTCCAGTCTAAACGCACGTATTTCACGGCATATGATGGGTTCTGGGACGAATGAAAAATCCAACCAACGCGTTTTCTATATGCTTTATCGCATGAATATCTCGGCTTAAACCCGATTTCAAATGCATTTGTCTTCTTATTCTCATTTTAGTTTACAAACTTGTGCTTTATAAACTTGTATCATTTGTGCTTTTAATTTTTTCACATCAGTGAATAAGAGACGGCTGTTAAATAGAATAAAGAAGGCAAGATAAAATCACACAACATACTACTGTAGACCAGTCATCTGGCAAGTGTCACATTCTCTTTAAATGGCATGCGGGCGATAACATCAGAGGCTCCCACATCAGCATGCCGCTGTGACGCAGGCAGGGCGCTGCACGCGGCTGTTTGAAGCCCACGTGCGGCGCTGGCGGCAACGATAGCGCCTGATTCACCATCCCCAGCGCCGCGTGGTGCTGGGGGCAACCCCAGTGCCCCTGCGCTGCACAGCTCCGGCCAACACCAGCAACTGGGCTGGCACCCGGGCCGCCCAGGCTTGGCATCGGTACTAAGACTTGGGGGACGGGTTAACCACCCTGGCGCGCGACCCGACTCGGAGGTCACAGGCAGAGGATGCGATAGCAGAGTAAGGTCGGGCCGGGCTCGCCCGCTGAGGGAGCAATTGAGGGGGACGCGGTTTAGTCAAAGGCAATCCTGAATAAAACAACATTTGGAAGAGATCATCTTTGCAAAGGTTGGGAGAAGCTAGTGGAAGCCTCTATTCAACTTCAGACCGGCGAGCTGAATAATCTGAATTCGCCCATGGACTCCGATGGCAAATAATAGTAGCACCTCAAATATGATTTTCTTCAAAGTGTAGATCATGCTAAAGAGGAAACAGAGGGGGGATAAGAACAGTGAATGCTGAGACCCGCTGGCAAGCTCGAGGCAAGTTGCGTTGTATAAGGGGTGGTAGGTAAAAAGATAATAGGTAGACGATGCTGGTCGCTGGGGTGTACTTGGCGCAGGACGCCCTACTAACAGTCACCAAAATGAGTGGTGCCAATCCGTAGATGGATTACTTTGAAGACGGGAACGTCATTACCGACAGAATATTCATTCTACCAAATGCTTTACTACGTCCCCCGGCTCTTACCATCAAATATTTACGAGACGCGTCAAGCTGCACGAGCGTTCCACTCCGGCGGTGGTCTATCCATTGGCTCCAGGTATCCAAGACCCTTAGGCCTAGAGCAGCGCACAAATGTTATACCTCTATTCATTTAGGCCTCCCTGTATCTTGGGCCGCTCGGACTCTCGGCCCGGGATGCCTCCCATCACTACCGGGAGAGGGGCGCGGCATATCCTGTCAGACGTACTGCACGTTTCCGATACCTTCAGTGGAGCCAGAGTGCAGTCTTAACTGTGCCGTCGGCACCCAAATTCTCTTTTCTTTTGAGTCCTAAAAACGAAATCTGCATTCTCTCCTCCGACGTGTTGGAGGATTTTCCTCACACCGTAAATTTGGGGAGGAGGGCCTGCGCTTTCCTTCGCGCGTGCTTGTGCACTTTCCCACCCAATACATCCCACACGTAAGGGTAGCCAAGGGAGAAGATGGGCTCAGCAGCGCATGTGACCAGGGTATGGATACGTAGACTGCTACCACACTCGGATTGTCACGAACTGTCATACAACGCAGTTTATTGAATGGCGTCTGCTCGAGCTTGTATACGTTTCCCCAATACATTTAATTTTCATTAGAGCCCCCAACAGGCACACTTGTTTAAATATGGGGAGCATTGGGTGGATGGCTTCTCCAACGGGTCAGATTAAGCAGGGAAGTAGCCTCCCGACGCGGGATTGAACTCACGTTAATCCCCACTATTCCAGTCGTTATGTTGTCAATGAAGCCACTACTTCCCCCGTCCCCACCTGTAATTTTATACAGAACAATAGTGTGACTCTTCCTGGGCTGAGCAAAGAAATGTTGAGAAACAGCGGAGTTATCTTTTCAAAGTACCAGCAAATGAACCGGGAGAGATAAGGATGATCAATGTGTGAGAATGGAACCAGCTAACATGGTAATTAATTACCAGCTAGGTCCAGGGTGTTCGGGGAGACAATGCTAGCTGAACATTAACGTTGACACTGGGGGGCAGATATTAAGCCCAGCTTGTGCGTTAATGATTGCCATGTGCCAGCCCTAAGGCTAGTGCCGTCCCTTCAGGCACAGTTGGCTGCAAACTTGTAAGCCTGTAAAAAAACACACTTAAATTCATGAGCAGACAATATCACAATGTCCAGTAAACATACACTTTAAACTGTGTTCGCGACTGCAGAGTGTGCCTTTTTACGTCACAAGCAGATTTCAAATGTCGTCGGCTATATGATCAATTAGGTGTGTAAATTGCCCAGAATACTCCCGGCGATGTAGATAAGCCTTTTCACCCCCGCATTACAAGCATTTGGAGAGACAAAAAGGGACACACGCATATAAAGGAACAACAACTGCGCTTTCTTGTATAAATGAAAAACAAGTTCCTCCATGAAAGGCAGCTCTTCTGTTAATGACGCAGAACTCTTTCGATCCAGCAAGTCGTGGTTAAGACATTTCTAGACTGTGAGCACCACTACCCAGGTAAAGAAGCGGAAGAAAAACCAACCCCTGACACCACGACCCCGCATATTTCGGACACAAAACAACTTCTTCACCAAAGGGCAAAAAACTGTTAATGACGAAGCGCATTAGAAGCGAGGTGAGTGCCCTGTCTTACCTAACTTTTTGCAATCTCAGTTGGACAAAACCCTGCATACCTAACGGGTCCATGGTCGTCCATATCATTCATGTATCAGATATTGGAGAGCAGGAACTTTTTCACGAATCCCGGAGATCCCACTAGCAGTGTCCCGTTCAGTCTGTTCAGCCTGATTACTCTGGTACGCTTAGTGTGATAACTGTATTCTACTCTAAGGGAAGCTCTGGCTCACAGTAATATGAGGATTACAATTAAAGTTTTGCTTTTTCAATGAGAAATTGCTAAACGTGCACACAATTTCTTTTTATGGAAGCTTTTCGCTATGGCAAGCGACTTCTTCAGTGATATCTACACGAAGTTCCAGCACCTTAACGCGTCAATCTTCTGGCTGGCCTTAAGCGTCCCTGTGCCATGTGAACATTTTTTCTACAGCAAACTGCGCCGAGGATGTGCTCGTTTCACAAAATAGTCTACACACACACACTGCCAAGATGGCAACACTCATGTAAGCTCAATTTATCAAATCATTTAGATTTCAGAAGTACCCTTATAACTTCTCCTATTAGTCCATGCATGGCTGGAGACTGTTCCGAGGCAATGGTAGGGTGAAGTCCGAGACTCTAGCCACCCCCCCCCCAATGAAGTCTTGTATACGCCATTGTTTGTGATTATCATATTTTGGCAATTTACTTTTCAACATAATGTATAGTTTACGAGATTTTCCCTCAAAACTAGCGTAAAATATTGACGTGACGGCCACGAATATTTTGGACCCGTTTTTGTTTGGAGGAGGGGTCACTCTGTGTTTAAGGTTCGACATATGCTTTTCCTCTCCACCTCCCTGCGAGAAACTGTTGATAAAGGCCACTGCTAAATACCACATGCTTTCGGGTCAATACTGTGAAACATAGGTGGATCCAGGATCTCCGATCGGGGAGGGGCAAACGGTGGGGGGGGCAGGTGGTCGGGAGGGGGTGGACATCCATACGACGAACGCCACTTTAAATTCTATCCCGGGGCGCCGATACTCACATCTGGGGGGGGTATAGTGCCCCTAGATCTGCCTATGCTGTGAATGAGGGTGATTATTATCAACGGGCCACACCGGGGCATCGAGGTCCCCCCATCTCCAAAATAGGGCTAGCCAAATCCAAAGCAAAAAGCGCGATCAGTAAAATACCATGTTTAGTGCCAGGCATGGTTACCCCAGAGCAATAGGCAAGACCATTTCACTCAAATAGCAAGATAAGCCAACGGGCAAACCTACATTAGAGCTATGAGGCCGGTAAAGTATGTTATACAAATTGCCAGACTTTTCCCATGGAACAAATACCCCCGCCAGTGGTTGACCCCAAGCACCCACCAATATAACCAGCACAAAGGTCAAAAACCTGCCTATATCAAATGAAACCAGTACAAGACAAACACGTGGTGTTGTCACCGCCTAGCCAATTAGGCAAAATTATGTCAAAATACTGTTTTGACCCGGACCAACCTTAAAACAAACAAAAACCCGGGATCGAAGGGTGTCCAAAACGTGTCGAGCAGCAGTATTCAATCATTTTGTGGTTTTAATCATGAAATAGCTTCCCCATCTTTCCAATGGGAGAGGTCGCCCGGACCACCCAGGCACGAAATCAAAAACCCGGATATACACCTGAACCCGGAGGGCAGAGAGGAAGTTCAAATCATCGACTTAAATAGCTCTACAGAGCCTAAAGAAGTAGACCGGTACCCGCTGGTGACCACCTGGTGACCCGGGTAAAAATTCAGGAATAAAAGATGCAGTGAGAGGTGAGCCCCAACCGCGGTGCTGCGCCTCGTCGTTTTCTGCTATCCCGAAAAACCTAGGGGGCCACGATGGCCCCCGGTGGGCGGGTAAATCAATGCGAGCATATTTTTTCATGTCTAGCTATCTATACTCAAAGAAATTTTGTTTTTGCGGCTTTTTTCCAAAAGGGAATCTTGGCCAGTTGATGATATGCGAAATGCATGAAATGAAATCTCAGATGACCCAAGCAAAGCCGTATTGGGATGGTCAAATACTGCAATGAGCGGCTAGGCAATAGATACCTATGCAGTATACATAATGTGTGCAATCCCAACCGACAGCATTCTTATCGTCTTGTGAACAATTTTGCAGCCCCTCTCGCATCGGACAAAGCGTTTACAAAAGGCGATCTGTGTGTGGAAGATGTCGCCTGAAACATGAAACAGTATGCGTCGAACATATTTCTATACCTCTCAGAAATGGGGCTACCTCTTCTCGGAAACAGTAAGGCCCATAGATGGTATTCATCCATGCCTGAACAAACTATAGCAATACTTCCCACAGACAGAATTTAATGATCTCATCACTCACGAACGACTTGTGATGACACTTCTCACATTATCCTGGAAAGTCCCAGCAGGGCAAAGAACACGTAGCATCCAACTTTATGGCTCGGTTCGACATTCTAATCATTTACACAGTAACCCGTGCACGTCCCACGGGTCTATATCACCGCCCCCGTCCGGAAGGGGACAAACGACCCCCCGTAAGATCTTGCAATGCACGCCAGGTAGCGACAGGAAGAAAAGGGCATTAGATAGCCCGTCTTTATCTGTGTGGTTTGAGTCTTTAAGACAAACGGACTGCTGAAGTCATATGGTATCGCCAACTCGCACCCTGTTGGTTATGATGAGGATTGGAAATATTTATACCGCATGTCTTGCCCAGGATTTGAACCCAGGTCAGCAGCGTAAAAGATAAGCGCGCGTCTCCCACGCCATTGCATCCCCACCAATCGTATTTTCTACTGAAAATGTACATTTTTTTATCGGATCACTTTTCAGGTCATTAGAGGAAGAGTGTCCCCGGACAGATTCAAGAGAGTTAAGGATTTGCCATTACACCTCACAGAGCGGAGCTATATACAATATTCGCACATCAGAATCTTGTCAAGTTAAGTTGAATGATGCATCTTAAGGCCTCCCCAAGGAAAATCCTAAAATAAACCGGAGATAAACTCAGGTCAAGGCTAAAACCGGTCATTATGCATATCATTCCAATCGTAAAGACAATGCAAACATAATGACGTCAAGATAAAAGCACAGTCGCAATTACCTGCGAGGTTATTGAACTGAAGTCATTTTGTCCATGTACTTCCAATGATGGAGCAGAGGTCATGACCCTGACCTGACCCCAAGCCATCGATATAAGAATTCCGTGATCAAAATGTATTGCGCTATGTGATGTTATTATTTGATGGCAATTTCAGATCACTGATCAATAGTACGAGCCAACTAATGCCACGTAAAACATGTTTTAGGCCACATACTTGACCTGGCCTGGAGACGGAAGCTGATGTGACCTGGACCTAAAATTTTGAAAAATTTCTCAAAATTTTCGTAACTTAAGTTGCGAAGATGGTCAGGTTACAAAGGATGCTAAGTGCGACAGTGCTGTGTGACACTGTTTCATGGCTATTTTATAAAACATCTAAGGGTGCGGATACCCTGCGGATATGGAAGGTATAAGAAAGACAAATCAATGATTACTGATATTCGTAAGTCTACCACGAGTTTCCATTCCTCACAGTGTGTATTTCAGCCATAGTGTATGTAGCCAGAGTGCAGCGAACTATTTCTAAACCTTCGAAAAACTTTGTTTTATTTTTTGATATTGATTTTAAAATATTTTAAAATATTTATATTAAAATATATTGATTTTAAAATATTTGGACTGTCTCAAATAAGAGGGCCCAGCTGCAGAAAAACTGTCTGATCTGGAATGCAGCCTTGGAAATAGCAGCCCCGATAGTTTCCAGGGAAGAGCGCACGCCGGACGGTTCAGGATCCGAATTGTATCGGCTTGGTTGATTTTACAGTTGGATACAGTTTCCTAAAATCTTGTAGTCTTTTAACCTTCTTGTAATCTGAAGAAAAGGTGAGGGTTGGCGAAACCATATAAGAACTTAGTACTCGGTGTGTCGTAAAGCCCAAGTTTAGATTTATCGGGAGTGTCCCAAACAGTTTTGTTGCAAGAACAGACATTAGCCCGGGGAATCATTTTTCCTGATAGGGGGAGTGTTATCACAGATGTTTTTACTAGGAGACAGACCGAGCCTGGCGACGATCAGGGAAGAAGGGGGCGCTTTCAAAATGTGATTGGGAGAGTGGCTGGCTAATGAGGCAGTGCAACTAATTCATATAAGCCGGATTCATTGATAGGCTGCAGCAATATTTTTTAGAATGGTAGGAATGTCCACTGTTTCAACCAGATGGAACGCGTCCCCTATTCAGCACCCCCCCTGCCTTGCTTTGTCGTCGGCCGGTCAGCTCGTCTCCCCGCCATGGTCGTCGGCGGTCGGGGCACGTCAGCGCTGCGCCACGCCAAGTGGTCGCCCAGCAGCAGCCGCTCATAACAAAGCGCGAGGCGCCATGAATGACAATGACGTCACCAGCTGACGGCCCCGAAGGCCGTCCGTGTTGTGACGGTGCCAGGCACGCGTCTAACGGTACATTAGGCTCAGTAGGGCAGTAACGGGCTGGGTAACGGTACCGGCGCACACGGCAAGAAATACCGGAATTTTGGGGGCACGTAGAATTGGGCCAAAATTTATACTTCATTAGAAAACAACACACAGCTCAGTTGATTAGGTGGGTGGTCACACTCGGATTTTCTTCCCCCTCTCTGCGTGAGATGGCTATTGGCGGCGGAACTGGAGGAGGGGTGCCCCCTTGAATAAGAAATTTCAACACTGACTCTATGAAGTTGACTGGAAAGAAATAGGCTGAAAAGCCCATGCCCCCCTCCCCCCTATGACGTTCTGCCATCACTGCCTGCGGCCTGCTCATCTGAAAGAAAATTTTGAAACTGAGGCAGGTGCAAAAACTAATAAAACTCGCAACGTGCATTTCCTACCTTATCGATCTTTTTCTCACCTTATGTTTAAATAAATATATAATCCATTACTAATCACCAAAATAAGGGCCAAAACCTACAAAATACATCTACCAGGCTCTTATACATCAAGACTGAAACAAAAATACATCTAGTTACTAAGTCAAAAGCTTAGCTGTCACCGGTTGGCACTTAACCCTATTTCCAACAGGGGGGGCAGATTCTGCCCACCACTCTGGTTTTTCCGTGGTATCTCCGTAACAGTTTGAGATAGGCTCTTGAAATTTTGTGGCTTTGCTTAAAACTAAATAGCACGTGTTCCCTGAAAATTTTAAAAATACATATTTTCCCAGAGGCGGAGCTATGGCAACTAGTTTGGGGGTTTTATCCAGAAGCCGAGCATTGTCGCCGGCGTTGCGTTTGTCCTACAATAAAGCGGTCTGTTACGAATTGGCGGCAGCTGTAATGTTTGAATGCTATTACTGAGATTAAGGATGACACTTGATGTGTAATTTGATACAATTTTGGCCATAGGCGGCTCCAGAAGCTCAAAATTGGGGGGGGGTTTACAATGTTCTAAATCCGAACTCTTCCAAAGTGAATAAACTGCCTACAGAATGGACGGCAAGGGTAAAAATAAGGAGTTACTGATCTCAGTCGTGTATTGTATGATAAAAAGATATCATAGGCGTGTTCAGGTACCGTAGTTAGAGGACTTCACTAACTTTCAAACGTATTTTAGTGTTGTGTCTGCATTGAAGGGGGCAAAGCATAGTAGAAATGTATGCATTTTTTCCAAACAAAAAATGCACACAGTTCATCCATAGGCGGATCCAGGAGTATTCCCTGGGTCGGGTAGGAGTGGATAAAGGCGCGGTTATTTGAAAAGTAGCCATACCTGAAAGGCAGGGTAATTTGTGTTTTACCCCACTGTTTTGCCTCCCTGAATCTGCCTTTGACACAGTTTTTGGCATTTGAGCATTTTGCTTGATATCAGAGATATAACGCTGTACCTGGCTTGTGAATTTCTGCAAAAAGAAGACATGTAAACAATTCATTTAATTCCCTCCCAATTTCTGGCCCTTAAACCACCCCTGAATTTTGGATTTCATCTAAATGAGAAATACGACCATTTTCCAGCAATTTCCTGTCAATCCATACTAGTTGCATGAAAATCAAGCCTAAGAGACAAGAGTTACGGATAATCTAAAAAAGGCAGAAATTTTGTATATTTTGAACGCCCCTGCCCTCAACTTTCAATGTTTTTATTTTTTCAAGATGAAGTTTAGTGCAAGAGCAATTGATGGAAGTTTGAATTTTAAAATCGGCCGGGTAAATTTTGAGATCTTAGGTTGGCAGAATCTGCCCCCTGTTGGAAATAGGGGTAGCCGGGAGCCCGTTGGAAATAGGGTTAACTGTAATGGTAGACTGTGAGGATAAATTATAAAGAACGCACAGGTCCGAGAAGCCCCGCGCACCATACGCGTCTGCAAAAGGTTCGAGCCAAACACAGGCGGATTTTTTTGTCAGTTTTATGGTGCAGATTGTGTTGTAGCTTGCCCAGACCTAGTTCTTTCCTTGCACGCGATTAAAACACACTTTTAGCCAGGGGCGGATCCAGGATTTCCTCAAGGAGGGGGTAAATTCAAGACTCAGAGGGCCCGTTGTTCGGGGGGGCGTGATTCGTGGGGGAGCGGAAAAAATGTTAAATGTGATGGAACTCGGGTTTCTTAATTGGTGCCCCAAGCCCAGCCTGGGGTCATTTTACAAGTTACCACTACACCTACACGCTCGCACGCTCTGTATAATCATAAATAAACATAATCATACATAAACAGCCAGGGCTTTTCACTCATAGCACCCTTGCGGGGGCCCGGCAGCTGCGGCGGGAGGCGTTTCTTTCCAATGCTTAAGGTTGGCCCAAGGTGGTAGTGATCGACCCATCGCCTCCACCTTGGATCCGCCCCTGCTTTTAGCATCCTTCATCCTTCAGAGTTCAGAGACGATTGCAGGCATTATTTTAGCAAAACGCCGTTACAGCACGACGCAGAAGCTCAGATGACGCTTGACCTCTTTACAACTATCTTAGCTGCTGCGTCGTAAAACCCCAATTAACACGCGCATTGACGGGGTCTGAGCCACCTTCGCATTGACGGGGGGGCGGGTACCCGCCCCCCTAAGATCTCGAGAACCACGGTAGGTAGCGAAAAACGGTAAACGGTATTGGGCTGCCCATCCACTTCTCCATCGAAAACATTTGAACCATTTTATTTGTCAGGTCACATTTAAGGTCACGAGAGGTCAAAACATGCCGTGATAAGGATAGCATGTAAATTGTTTTTCGGCCATTACATTTGAACAAGTAAAGATAGAACAAACCGACTTAAACCATATGAATCCTCTTAGCAAGCCGAATCGAATGATATATAATTTGACCTTGATCAGTCAAATCAAGGATTTGACCTGACCTGAGGTCAGGTCAGGGTCAAATTACATAAAATGCATATCATTAGAACCGCAAAGCCCAGGCGAGTCTAATGCAGCTACAATAAATGCTCTATCACCATCAGTTACTGAGTTATTCTGTAAAAACCATTTTCCCATGCATTTCCAATGGAGAGGCCATGCCTCGTACCTGACCTTAGGTCATCGATATCAAAAATACCGGAACATATTTTAGAGAACTCGGTGGGGCCATTATGTGATATGAGTTTCAATCGGATAAGTTCACCCTGCTCCGACGTATGCTATCTTAAACTTGTTTTGAGGTCGGGTCACTTGACCTGTACTGGTGACCTGACCTGACCTGAGATGATCTATCCTTAAAATTTTCACAGAAGTTGTAAAAATGATGAGGGAAAAGGCATACCAAGTACGGCGGCGCTACGCGCCGCCGTTTTTCTACTATCTCCGAAAAACCCGAGGGGGGGTACCCGCCCCACCCGTCAATGCGCGTGTTAAAAGTGCAGCAGATGTGGCGGCTACAGAGAATGCGCGCTGTTTGCTCCATTACACACACCAGAGACAAGGTTCGAAAACCCCGCTTCATCTTCAAGACTACACCCCAAAACAAAGCGATTAAGCAAAAATACGGTGAGAGCGACAATGCTTCAGGATATTCGAAATTAAAGTAATTCAGTGATAAGCGAAGGGAAGCCCATCCAGCAGAGCAGAAGCCTGAGCGCTGTCAACGCAAAAAAGTCAAACCCTTACTCATCGATGTTCTGCTCCAGCCTAAACCACTAACAATCCGTGGGTTTCCTTTGAGTTCGAGACCGCCTTAAAATAAGTCAAACATAAACGTGACGTCAGCGCAGTGTCACGTTGCCATTGCTGCTGGCGGTTACGGCCAGCGCGGAGCGGATGGGGCCAGGACGTATTAAGAACGGCACTGAGCACTGGAATCAGGGCCGGCTCACTGAGTAGGCCCTTGCCTCAGTGCAGAGTTCCCGAAGAATGGAATGTCAATCCGATTACTTACTGTTCTATATGCTGCAACACATGCCACTTTCAGTCCAAATCCCATTCTAAAGACACCAAATTCACTTCAAGACATATTTCTACTTCAACATTTTACGTTATACCGAATGCACTCTCTTCCACTTTCAGTGATCGAGACATGGGAATCTGCCCCACGGCTATTACATTTAGTTTTCCGTGACTGGCTTCATTTGAAAGCCGCTAGTTCAGGTTATACCAGCCAGTCACACTTCAGTGTGCTGGTGCTAGTCCTTATACTTCGTTATTTGCCGTGTTAGTGAAGGTTTTAATAAATGTGAAGTCCAGATATTCTGGCCATGAGTTTGGAGCCTCTGGTTTTCCCACGCTGAATCTAGACGCTGGTCCTGATATAAGCCACAAAAAGGCATCCGCTAGCCCCCCGGGTCGCCACCTTCCACCGGGGCCCCCTCAACTCCGAAAATATGGGCGTACCGCAAACCAAGTGCAATAGAAAGCTCGGAATTCAGTAAGAATTATTTCGCATGTTTTAGTGCTCAGGTCAATTGTTTGACCTCCAGAGGTCAAATAGGTCAAGACCGGCTATTTTCACTCAAATATGCAATGATTAACAAACTGGCATAACTCTATGTCATTAGAGCTATTGAGGCCTGGTAAAGTACATTTGATAGCAAATTGCCAGTACTTTTCCGCTATGTGGAACGTAAAGACCTCCCGCCAGTGGTTTGACCGCCAGAGGTCACCTCGTGACCTAATATGACCTGAGGTCACGAAAGGTCAAAAGTGACCTGCCGTATACAAATGAAAGCCAGTGACAAGACAAATACGATGGTGTTTATTTCACCGCTCTAGCTCAATTAGGTCAAAAGTTGTTGTCAAAATACTGTTTTGACCTCTGGTGACCTGATGACCTTGGAAAAGTCAAAGGGCAAATATGACCCCTGGGATCCGTGAAAGGGTGTCCAAAAACGTTGTTCTGAGCAGTCTGAGTATTTGCAATCATTTTTGTGGCTTTTATATCATGAAATAGCTTTCCCCATGCTTTCCAATGGGAGAGGTCGCCCGTGACCTGACCTCAGTGCACGAAATCGAAAAATCCCGGATATACACCTTGTAGACCCTGGAGGGGTCATGAATTGTAGGAAGTTTCAAATCGATCGACTTGAAATGTAGCCTTACAGAGCTCTAAATGAAGTGAGGTGACCTGGTGACCTCGTCTGGTGACCTGACCTTGGGTGACCCGGGGTAAAAATTTCAGGGATGATGGGAAAATGATGCAGTGAGAGGTAGAGCCCTCAACCGCGGTGCTGCGCCTCGTCGTTTTCTGCTATCCCGGAAAAACCTTAGGGGCCATCGATGGCCCCCGGTGGGGCGAGGGTTAAGTTAACTAGCAAGAAGGTCGCATTAAAAGTCAGTTGCATCACCAGACAATCTGCATAAATAATCGTTTAACTAATTATCCCTTCAGATAAACGCTAACTAAGCTGACAGAATATGGAATAGTCTTATTAAACACCCCAGCTGGATAGCCTCGCGGCACTAGGAGCTTAAGTACGAGAGTCACCACGTGATCAGAGGCCAATAGATAGGATCTTTCTTGATCACTATGCGCAGAAAACTATGAGCTTGTGCGTGCTGCCCTACATTTTCTGGGTGCAGCACATCAAGTCCCACTGCAGCGTCTGTGTTTCCTGGTATCAATCAATGTTTACTTGATGCCTTAAGAAAAAATAACAAAAATAGGGAATGCCTTTGAAGCTAAAGGTTTTAACGCTAAGTGTATTTAGAACCATAAGACGATATAAAATAGTTATAGTGGTTGATCCTGCATGAGGTAAAGATGAGAGCACACTGGAGGTGGTTCTGTAGTCACGCCGATGGAACGCCAGTCACGCATCACGCGCGGCTTGCCTAGGTGTGCCCGCAAACGCCGCGCCACAGGTGTTTGCGAGGACTCTAAGAGGAAGTGGAGTTGCACACTAGTTAGAAGAGACTCTCAGGTACAAAGCACTCGCGGGAGTGATGCGTCGCTGTCTTTCCCTCCTCCCCTTCCGAGTGCGAGTGCTTGTTGTAATGTATTGTTTTATTTATTTCTGCACGCACGAATGTGACAGTCAGTTACACACGCCAAAATTTCACAATAGAATATGATACAACTGCCGCCACTTCTGTTGATATGAACTGCCGCCACTTCTGTTGACAAGACCTACCACCATTCACCCACAGCTGCTCCCTGGTAGACGGTGCAATGTCCCTACCCACCCCTTAACACCCCACCTGATAAGTGCGTGGTTTGATGGGGTGCATGCACGCACTAAAAGAGGGCTGCGGGACGGTGCGTCGCCCGGCGACGCGCTCCCTTGAACCTGTGCGTGGCGACCTCCGCGTGACCTTGTTTTTTGCGGCGCGGCGCGAGTTCGCCGGCCGTTGCCAAGGCCAGCCGAGAGGGCCGGGTACACTGGCCGACATTGCAGCTCGCGGCAGCGCGGCCGGGGGTGGCGCAGACGGTGTGGACGCGCCGGAATGTGCGTGCCACACCCCGACACCACACTGCCGGGTAGCCGCGGCGCACATCGCGCCAGAAACACACCGGCGCCGCGCAAAGCACCGCCCGGCTGGCCGGCACAAATGCCGCACGTTTGAGAGGTGGAGGGAGTAGCATAATCAACACAGTTCTGTAAAGAATAAGATGTACAAAGCAAGATAAGAGGTAAGCTGGATGGAAGCAATGGCTATGCCAGACAGAAAACAGCAAGAAATCAAGTGAAGGAAAGCCTCCTCGTAATCCTCTATATTTCAGTTTCCAGCTCAGTGTGACAGAATAGTACAGGAACGCTCGATCAGTAGGTATACACGGTAAACAATCCAGTCTAATGATTTTAATGATGCTCCCTCCATCATTATCATTCAGATCATCCAAGACAAACACCCGAGAACGGTTTGCAGCCGGTGTCAGATTTGGCCACACCTCTCTGCGGTAGCCGATACAAATGGCCAGCGCCTCTGGCACCAAGCATGCCGCAAAGTGCCGATCAGAAGCATTTCTTTGTTTTGTGTCTCAAGTCAGTTAATGAAATTTATATTAAACGTGTATTGCGCACCAAAACAACAGAAGATACTACCGCAGTGCGTCGATGGGGTTTTAAAGTGTTTAAAATTAGGTTGAAACGTTTGATAATAGTAAATGTCAGCATTTATAAAGCTCATAATAACGACAAATACAGCGCCCCATGTACAAATAAAGCAGAATGCGGTTCTGTACGTGGTATGGAGCGGTCTGAGTGCCTGTGTTTCAAATCATAATGCGTTTGTCTCTACTACCTGCACATGTTTCAATCACGGCTCGTAGAAAATAGCAGCCTACATATATGGACAAAACTTTCAGCGGAGCATATGTGGAGGAATAATATTTGTGAAACAACCGGAACGGGCAACACCACAGTTTGTATCGTAAGATTAAGAGAACTCCTTGGCGCTGATTTTAAAATGGTCAGGAGCCTAACTATCATGATATTGCCAGTTTTAGATGCTGCAGCTACTTAGGTCATTGGCACCCATACCGCAATATGAGTCTTCCCTCTGGGCAGGAAGTTTTAACTGACTGGTGAGTATATAATTACTCTACTGTCAATTATTCCATATTATTTTACAAAACATTATATGCTTTGGGAGTATGTTTTTTGTGTACATGCTCAGTGCCCAGCTAAATGAAATTACCTACAAGGCTGGGACATGTATTTCTATCTCCGGATGTGTGGTGCTCAGCATCCCAATACCTTTCCACATTAGTACAGTAAAACGTGGTTTCATGACTTTAAGGGGGCAGTAGTGTTTTACGTTTTTTATAATATGATAAAAAACATTTTTCTTATCATATCATAAAAACAACGTTTTCAAGACGTACATAGTATAATAGTTATCTTACTGCAGTCGTAAATGACAGTTTTAGGATTTAGGTACACCCAAAGGTTTTCGAAAGTGCGCGTTAGATGATGGATACATTAACACGGCATTGACGGGGTCTGAGCCACCTTCGCATTGACGGGGGGGGTACCCGCCCCCTAAGATCTCGAGAACCACGGTAGGTAGCGAAAACGGTAAATGGCGTTTGGCTGCCCATCCACTTCTCCATCGAAAACAATAGTTATCTTACTGCAGTCGTAAATGACAGTTTTAGGATTTAGGTACACCCAAAGGTTTGAAAGTGCGCGTTAGATGATGGATACATTAACACGCGCATTGACGGGGGTCTGAGCCACCTTCGCATTGACGGGGGTGGGTACCCGCCCCTAAGATCTCGAGAACCACGGTAGGTAGCAAAACGGTAAATGGCGTTTGGCTGCCCATCCACTTCTCCATCGAAAACATTTGAACCATTTTTGTCAGGTCACATTTAAGGTCACGAGAGGTCAAAACATACCCGTCATAGGGATAACATGTAAATTCAGTTTTTCGGCCATTACATCTGAACAAGTAAAGATAGAGCAAAACGACTTAAACCGTATGAATCCTCTTAGCAAGCCCAATCGAATGATATATAATTTGACCTTGCTAGGTCAAATCAAGGATTTGACCTGACCTGAGGTCAGGTCAGGGTCAAATTATATAAAATGCATATCATTAGAACTGCAAAGCCCAGGCGAGTCTAATGCAGCTAAAATAAATGCTCTATCACCATCCGTTACTGAGTTATTCCGTAAAACCATTTTTCCCATGTATTTCCAATGGAGAGGTCATTGGATCAAGAGGTCCAATCAAGAGGTCACCTTAAAATTTTCCCAGAAGTTGTAAAATGAGGGAAAAGGCATACCAAGTACGGCGGCCTACGCGCCGCCGTTTTTCTACTATCTCCGAAAAACCCGAGGGGCGGGTACCCGCCCCCGTCAATGCGCGTGTTAAGGATGCATTCCTTAGACAAAAACATTCCGTCGCCTATGAACTTTGGGTCTTGCCATAAAGTTTTAGTTTTTGCAATATGACGCCAGAAAGGTAACATGTATCGAACAGACAACAACTACAAAATCGTACATCGAACAAATTTTGAGTCCCGAATAAAGTTTTGTGCCTTTTCACCATCTAACACGAGGCAAAGCAGCACGTGCTTCCCTCTTCTGGTATATCATCTGACTGTATTTCTGCAGCGCTGTCTATTAGGCCTCACTCTCAATCAGGCCATTTTTAACATGTTAAATGGGGGGCCATTTACTCCCCCAGTCGGCCGAAATGCCCCCCAGTGACTGGAAATTACCCCCAGTGAAATAGACAAGATATGACTTAAGCTTCAACAAATGTAAACTCACCTAACAAAAATAAGACAGAACACCCGATAATAATAATTTAGGTTTATTGCTGGTGCCAAATTGGCAATTCACAAAAATTGTTTTAAAAATTTATATCCGTGGCTGTCTCCTCCATCGTGCGAAGACGAAACAAAGCACATAGTTACGGGAAATCCCGGTAAAGCTGCCTTAGCATCAACTAATCACAACGCTGGAGATGAACGCTGGCCTACAACCAATCAAACATCATGTTCTATCCGACCGGAAGCCCACACTCCAGCCAGCATCGTGAGATTGTATGATGACGAGGTCATTTGACATTTCAAACGAGGTCAGTTGTGAGCTCCTTCGTGGATTAGACGGCACACGGTGTAGTCAAAGCTCGTAAGATTGGTTGCTGGTGTGACGGTGTGAAGTGCTTAGTCTTTTTATTTATTATTGTGGTGGTAGCATACACAAACGTCAGTGTCCAGCCAAACTTCATACATAAAAGTGACTTCAAACTTCAAACAAATTTCAAACATAAAAGTGAGGGACCAGCCAAACTTCAACCTGATGCTAACAACAAACGTTCCACGTTAGTACCAAAAACTGTTCGAATTTGGGGTCCTCGCTGCCTTCCGCAGCGGCTGGTTATACAAATTTACAGTTTTCTCCTATTTTGACTCAGATCAAGAAATTGCTGGTTAAGAAGTGGGCGGGGGGGCAAGGCCCCTGGTTCCCCTTTTCCGACGCTTGTTGTAGCATACCTACGTGAAATTTATGGTGAGATCGCTGCATCAATTTGTTCTGCAATAAGTCAATAGGCTGTTAGCTGGTCTTTCTCATCGATTCCTTGATGTTGAAAATTGGGAGAGATTATATATTCGGCCACAGCCCATCGTTAGAATCATTAAACTATCTCCCAAGAAACCCTTCCGACAGGGAAAGAGCTGACGACGCCGTATGACCCCGACAGTTGGTGCGTCGATAAGCCTAAAAATTACCTACATATTAACTGGTTTTGGTTCTACATTCCCTAGATGATTTTGACAGCAACAGCCACACATCATAAAATGTATGTATATAAAAACATATCTCGATTTAGCCTATAAGCCACTTGTGTTCGATAGTTGAGGAATTTACTTATCTTGCCACACTCATAAAGAAAAATATGAAAATCACCTTTTCATTTGGAATACATTGCAGTAGCGTCAGGGCTGCCAGACTGGTCATTTCGTGGTTAAATACCTCGAATTAACCCTTTTTGTCGCGTTTGGCCGCGTGATTTTTTCGGTTTGCCCTTCTTGGAATCTGGCCTTTTTGCCTTTTTCTAGCTGCTGGCACCTAAGCTATTTCTGGTTTGTCCCTTGTATAAATATGGCTTATTTGGCCTCTTCCACCCTGAAATACGATATTCTGACACCGAAAAAGCAGCAGAGCAGCAGCAAAAACTGGTATGGTGTTGGGAGGGAGGGACAGATCTTTGGTAAAAACACGATCCACAAAAATGATGGCCACTGAAAACCGGACGCAAAGGATGCGATAATATAGGCATCTTTTGGGTGAAAAGTTGATGGCAAAGTGCGCATTCTGAGGCTCCGCTCTCCCGCACTTACCAAGATCATAGATCCGCCACTGTTCAAGAAAAAAATGCATAATTGGAAAAGCGAGAAAACATTAAATGTTAGCGGGGAGTGGTGCGGCTAAGATAATTAATGATGCTAACAAATGATCTGGTTATGAGGATGAAATCATTTGATGATCACGCGGGCTTGGAACAGCACCCCTGGCTTAGTATTACATGGGTAGTGTGCTAAAAAAGTATTGCGTCAAGTCAACATCAAATTTTCAATCAATTTAAACAAATGATACAAGTCGCTTTTTCTGTGGGCTTATCACGCGCATTGACGGGGGCGGGTACCCGCCCCCTCGGGTTTTTCGGAGATATCAGAAAAATGGCGGCGCGTAGCGCCGCCGTACTTGGCATACCTTTTCCCTCATCATTTTTACAACATCTGTGAAAATTTTAAGGTTAGGTCATCCAAGGTCAGGTCACCAGTACAGGTCAAGTGACCCGACCTCAAAAAAAGTTTAAGATAGCATAAGTCGGAGCAGGGTGAACTTATCTGATTGAAACTCATATCACATAATGGCCCCACCGAGTTCTCTAAAATATGTTCCGGTATTTTTGATATCGATGACCTAAGGTCAGGTACGAGGCATGAACTCTCCATTGGAAATACATGGGAAAATGGTTTTTACGGAATAACTCAGTAACGGATGGTGATAGAGCATTTATTTTAGCTGCATTAGACTGGCTTGGGCTTTGCGGTTCTAATGATATGCATTTTATATAATTTGACCCTGACCTGACCTCAGGTCAGGTCAAATCCTTGATTTGACCTAGCAAGGTCAAATTATATATATATATATATATATATATATATATATACATTCGATTCGGCTCGCTGAGAGAATTCATATAGTTTAAGTCGTTTTGCTCTATCTTAGCTTGTTCAGATGTAATGGCCAAAAAACTGAATTTACATGTTATCCCTATGACGGCTGTTTTTGACCTCTCGTGACCTTAAATGTGACCTGGCAAAAAATTGTACAAATGTTTTCGATGGAGAAGTGGATGGGCAGCCCAACGCCGTTTACCGTTTTTCGCTACCTACCGTGGTTCTCGAGATCTTAGGGGGGCGGGTACCCGCCACCCCCGTCAATCCGAAGGTGGCTCAGACCCCCGTCAATGCGCGTGTTATGACTACCGCTAGGGGTTGTTTGAACCTAAAATCTGGCTTTTGTGGTATTCATTTGGCTATTCTTTTAAGGCTGATCAGGCCCGTGCACCAACACACAGGGACGCCGGCTGGCACGGCGTTGATTCCACTGCTGCGGCGCGCACTCCCCAGTGTACCGTTATCTCCTGGGTAGGAGGCGGCCGCGGAAAAGGCTGCCATAGGTCAGCCTTGATCCAAGGGCCTGCCACACCCAAGCGTTGCGCCTTTGCCAGCTGCGCCACGGCGGTGGCGCATTTGGCTATTTTAGTGAAAATGAAATTTTGCCCCTCTTTGGCCCTTTTTCTAACTGGGTTTGGCCTTTCCCGCCAAAAAAAACTTGGCAGCCCTGGGCAGCATCTATAGTCTGGAATAACATAAAATAACAGAAACATTGAGAAACATTTTATTAACACTAACGCGGCTAACTTTCATCAAAGCCCCTCAAAATGGGGTCTTGATCCCTTGAAGACACTATAACGGCCAGAACAAGGAATGCCCCCCCACAGAATTTTCCTTAAAATATGCCCTGCTCTCAATGACTCGTCCGACGGTGTTTTAGTTTTTTTGTACGCCTCCCTCCTCCTTCCCTCCATTACTTTCGGGCCAGACCCCAGTCCTCTCCACTCAGCAGAAAACCCATCTCGCGACACTCTTTACATCAGCAAACTCGGCCGCCGGCTAGCCTGTGTTGACTCTGCCGCCGTCTTGCCTGTACCGAAGAGCAGCCTCGGTTGGTGGAGTAGGTAACCAAACCTGGAAGAGGAAAGTATGGCTAGGAATGTTCGAAAAAGATCATGTTCATACATATCCTGGTTCATGATGTAAAATTTGTCATTTCCATGTAGAAACATTCGCTGAATTTCTTGTAATACAAGTGAACGCGCCTCCACCAATCAGAGGCTGCCATCCACTGGCTGCCGATTGCCCGCGGGGCACAGAGGTGACAGAGGTCACGCGGGGCAGCGCTGACGCCGAGTTCAAGCATCGGTGGGGGGGGGGGGTCGCGTGGCGGATTATAAAACCTACGCGTAGTGTTGAGAATGGTGGTGGTTGTGCCTGCTGTTAAACTGAGGGAGGGAGACAAGTGTAGGGGATATTCTGTGCACGTGGGTGGATATATGGGTTAAGTTCGGTGCAGTGTGCGGTCTCGAGAGCAGTGGAAAAACTTGAGCTGATTAAATCAGTTCGGTTTGTGAATATGCTTGGGCAGGCACCAATTTCAAGGCCTTAGTATTTTTCGGCATCAGGGTACATTAGGCAGAGCTGCCTGATGAAAAGCTCTTTTCAAGACTTCAATTGTCACGCACTTATTGGAAATACATCACACACGGTACATGTGCCAAACACGACTAGCTGACATTTTATGCTATGCAACACTGGATGTTTCGGTTGCTAAAAATAATTATTTGAAACGAGGGATAAGTAGTGCTGATCGTGTAAAAAAGGAGGATCCAAAGCAAATCACAGGGCCTATGGCCTGCGTAGGTATGCATATTTCAATGGCATCAACATTACTGTATTCCTTTAGCATGGCTCATTCCCCATTCACATCTTTCCGATGCCACTGCCACCCGGCCTCCAGGTAACCAGAAACCACCGTGCACGGCCGTCCAACCGTGATTGTCCCACTTTCTATTTGCATGCCTGAAAATTGGGTTGCATGATACGATGTTCCACTATTGATCTCCCCGGGGATGTCACGCTCCTAGCTATTGTTTATTATTACCGTTAGTTATCAATAGTCGTGTACCGTTATTAAATTCAGGCGTCCAACATCCAGCTTTCAAATCACTCCTAATTTGGTGAAACTGAGGCAGTGAGTGACTTCACAAGTTGTGCCAAACATTGAAAATGGTGAACCCTAGAAAAAATTATGTTGATTTCCGGCCAAATTTTTCTTACTGACTAAGCAGTGGAACAAGGATGGAAGAGAACAAACATAAACGAAACATCAAGCAACCGTAAATGAACTGTCTTCAACGACTGGAGTTTCTGAGCAGTTACATTTTTTTAAGCGTGCTCCAAATGTTTACAAATTATTTTAAAAATCTCTATAGCACGGCACATGTCAGCGGAAGCGGTAGCTGAACGGTCTCTAATAGCGAGTGATGGATTTTTGTTCGGACCTTAACACTCGCCTCAGTGGGTGGGGGTGTTTGAACACAAACATCCCTCGGCTTTTTTCGACGGGACTAGAAAACGGCAGCGCGAAGCAGCACTGTACTTGGCACACCTTATCCTTGATTTTTTCCGCAACTGTTTTGAAAATTTTAAGTCTGGATCATGTCAGGTCAGTTCACCAGGTTAGGTCAAGTGGTTAAGTCAAGATCATGTCACTTGACCTAACCTGGTGAACTGACCTCACCTCCAAAAATTTTTTCACGTGGTACCATTGAAAGCAGATTTAACTAATATTTTGATCTGATATTCATATCACATAATGGGCCGACCAAATTGTGGTACCTCAAGTTGTGGTAACGCGATTTTTATATCGATGACCTGGGGTCAGGTACACGTTATGACCTTTCCATTAGAAATTCACGGGGAAAACGGGAACTGGCCGAAAAAGGGCTCTATTTCTGTACATATGTCTTAGAATATCTTCCTATTCTCCAAACAATAATGTCTTAGGTCACTACTCTCCATGATCGTGTTGCAAGTTTGACCTATGACCTCTGCGAGGTCATCTGGGACTTTTACTCTAAGCTGTTACCTTCTTTGACATGCCATAGCCTCAATACTGACTTGAGTAAAAAAGCAGCCAATTTGGTCACTATACTATTTTTTATGGGCTATCTACCAGCTTTCGCGTTTTTTTCGCTATCCCGCAGAGGAGCCGAGATCCAAAGGGGTTGTTTGAACCCCCCACTGGGACGAAGGTGACTCCGAGACCCACTGGGCCGGGTGTTAATGAACGGTACTATGCAAGGGTGTGAACTTACTTAGGGTGGTAGAATACTCTTTAAATGCTATTGTTGATCACCTTCAGGATACAAAAGGACTGTGAGATGGCTAAAGCGAGGATAATATTACTTCTTTTATATGGTGGCCATTTATTTTTTTTTATTTGGGCACTCCAATGACTTTCAGAAATCCATCCCCCTGCTAATTCCCATTGGCGATTGCACAGAGCACCAGGGAGGCGATTCAGGTTTGTTTCGGAGACGCAAATAATATAGCTGAGTAAGAAACACACAGGTTGTTCGGTGCAAAGTAGCTATCATATCGGTTGCAGGTCCATCCGTTTTAAGGTTTTAGAATTAAATGTCCATGCAACTAACCGGAATTTATGAATTTATATGCTATAATTATTAAATATAAATCTGGACCATTTCTAATGGCAGGACATCTCGCATCGCAGATGTATGCAAACTAGTGCGATAGTGTATTTCTTCATGCAGGTTATTTGATCTGAGCTCTTTAACGTGCTTCAAATAAAAGTGAAACAGGCCATTGCAGGCAGCTGGAACATAATGCATTGTTTTCCATCCTGTGTGATTTTTATTGACAACTTCCATGAGACCACCCTTGTCCTTTAACTTGGAGTCTGTCTTGCTTATAGAAACACACTATATTATATTGGTAATTACATTCCAGTTTCAGCCTTGTCTTGCCAAGTCCTAAGCGTAACGGTGAAAACACTGCATTCGCAGGAGCACAACAAAACGGGCCAGACTGGCAGCTTACGGCCCGATGCGGTGCTTTTCTGGGGCAGCTTGACCACCAGCTAGGTGGTCACTACCACTACGTCAGGCGATGGCCTGTGAGGCCACAACCAGGCAATCATCATAAAGCGGTACAAAAGAGACAGCATCTTCAAGTTCAAGCACATACACGCTACTGCACACTTGTACTAAATTCCGATTTTGCAGGCATATGTCAATGCAATGTTCTGCAAGGTTTTGTTACTTAATGTGACCTGCACGTGGGTATACAAATCCCAGGAGTAGCAGGGAGGTTATCCACAGTCTTCCGTTGTGATACAGACGGCACTTTACATCTCCAGGGCATTACTTATGGCAATGAGAAGTGATTGATGGCCTCGTGGTTGCCTGCTGATTAACGAGGGCTGTGGCAGTTAAGTGGCTCTGTTGATAACAGCATAAAGTTGATGGCAATCTCGCTTATTTTCTATGCTCGATATGATAAAAGAGATGGGAAGGCGGGCACAACGCCAACAATTTAGACAGCTCAACACAAACTAGACCAAAATTTGGTCCTTGCAAGAAGACAGCCATTGCTGCTGTAGGACGGACATAATCAGTCCCCAATCAGCGTGAGAGGTTACAAATGCTGGGACATGCAGTGGCTTGGAAACATGTCGTGGTATATCTGGACCACTTTCAGTGCAGGTTTATACAATGGACGCCATATGACACTAGCCTTCAGTGCGCCCTCAAACCCAAAATATGATGATGATACAGATTTAGATAAAATTGGCCCATATATACTAGTACTAGTACTACTCCTACTAGCCTTGCAGATACTACGATCAAAAAATAAAATAAGAATAGATAGCACAAATTTAGAAGATGAGGATTCCAATACAACACTTGAGCGATTTAGTTGTTAGGCTCAGCTAAATGGAGTGGGATAGTTGCCTTTAAATTCAGATGGACACTCGCTTTTAATAAAGTATTCTGAAAATAATAACTGCCACCAAAATATATGCGCAATCCCGTCCTAGGAGCTCACAAAATGCCAAAATTTTGACATTCACCAATCTTTAAAAACATTTAAACTGCAGATGGTGGATTGCATCTTCCTTCCTAATACGAATACCAAACTCACAGTGCAGCGGTTGCTAAGCACCGAAGGCTCAGAGCTGAATAGCTGATGCTATCGAAGGAGCGCATTTTACGATCGCCGATAACAACCAATCTACTGAAGCTCAACCAAGAACACTCTAAATCGCCCGCACGTACTTTAAATGACTTGCTGAACCATCACGTCCCGTGGTGCATTATCATTTTCAAAAGCAATGGGCTGCTTTGAAATTTCAGATCTGTTCATTTGTTTGAAAGCGCGTATTTTCCCTCACCACTAAAAGTTTTATTGAGAAATACCTAGAAGATCAGGGTCGTGGAACAGGAAGAGAGAGGGAGGGGGAGGGGGCAATACCTATAATTACTGAGTTTTAACGATGCAACAACTACCATGTTTATTCGGCGTCGCCAACTCTCACCCTGTTGGGAGATATTTCGGGATCAGATCAACTTATTCAGAGGCTCTGCCAGCCGGGGCATGCAACCAGGACCTCTAGCGCAGGAGGCAGATGCTCTGCCACTGAGCCACGCATCTCAGGAGAGGGGGAGGTGCAAAGGCGCTACTAATTTGAATGATTGTTTAAAGAGCTACAAAACCATTAGCGTGGACTGATGCCGGTGGTTTCCTCAGTTTATTATGTATTTTTTCACCTAATGCTAAATTTTATTGAATATCCTCTCCCCCAATCGACATGAAGGTGAACACTACTCGCACGTGAATTGTTGTTACGTGAACACTAAAAGGGATAGGCGACGACGAATTTTTCAGTCATCTGCAGGTACATTTTCATTGGTCCAGAGTAAATAGCTTTCCCTGGTGTATGAATATTGGAGCCACTAACCTTGGGGTGGTATCAATTTAAGCGTAAAGGAAGAAAGGTAGGTAATGGAAATAACAACGGTCGAACGTATGTATAAATGAACGGGTGTTTTGCCGACATAGTTTAGCTGGTCGTTCTACTTCCGCTGGGCATTGGTTCTGAGCATCACAGCCACCGGCTTCTTTATAACTTGGCCTAAAATTTTCCCTATGCCAAATGTCTTTGGGAAAACTCTTAACACGCGCATTTATGGGGGTCTGAGGCACCTTCGCTTTGACGGGGGGGGGGGTACCTGCCCCCCCCGCAGATCTAAAAAACCACGCTAGATAGTGAAAAACGGTAAACGGCGTTGGGTAGCCCATCCAATTCTCTATCGAAAATATTTGAACAATTTTTTATCAGGTCACATTTGAGGTCACTAGAGGTCAATACATGCCACCATAGGGATAACATGTAAATGAAGGTTTTCGGTCATTACATCTGAACAGGTAAAGATAGAGCAAAACAATTTCGAAGCCCTTCGAATCGTCGCAGCAGGCTGAATCGAATGATGTATAATATGACCTTGCTAGGTCAAATATGAGATTTTATCTGACCTGAGGTCAGGTCAGGGTCAAATTAGGAGAACTGCAAGGACACAGGAAATATAATGCAGTTATAATAAAAGCTCTATCGCCATCCATTAATAAGTTATGCAGTTAAAACTATTTTTCCCATTTTTTAAAACTATTTTTCCCATATTTTAGAGAACTCGGTGGGGCTATTATGTTATATAAGTTTCGATTTGATAAGTTCATCCTGCTCTGACTTATGCTATCTTAAACTTTTTTAAGGTCAGGTCACTTAACCTGTACTGGTGACCTGCCCTGAGATGAACTAACCTTAAAAGTTTGACAAAAGTTGTAAAAATGATGAGGAAAAAGGTATTCCAGGTACGGCGGCGCTACGCGCCGCCGTTTTCATGCTGTCTCGAGAAACCCCGAGGGGGGCGGGTACCCGCCCCCCCTCCTCGTCAATATGCGTGTTAACCTCTGCGTCTTTATGACGAGGCTGCCGTCCTACCTATGCTTGAACGGATTCAGTCACACTTATGGGATTTTCTTTATCCACTTCCTACTTATAAAGTAGGCAGAAGCGTCCTGCCTTGCCCCGTGCAAGCCAACTATGAAGATTTCATTGTAAAAGACACTGAGATGCTATTAACTCAGTGGCAGATCCAGAAATCCATTTGGGGGGAGCTAGGGGCTCGAGCCTCACCCACCAGTACCTCGGGCAGCGCCGCGCCTACGTATTAACTATAGGGGCTCGGACATGTGGGGGGAGCTTGAGCTCCCTAGCCCTCCCCCTTGGATCTGCCACTGTATTAGCTCCGTCTTTGGGTCACACTTACTTCCCAATCCATACATTAAATTTCCCATGCCTCTAAAAATAGTGCCTTTAGTCTGAAATATCTATCCTGCAAAGATAACCTACCCAGAGAAGCCAACACACCTGGTTTCTAATTTCGTTTGTCTTAAGCTTTGTCCGATAATGGATAGGTAAGTGGACCCTTGTTTCAAGGAGTTTAGATGAGTCCTAGGGCAAAATATGGACTGCACGCCGCTCTGAAAACGGCATTTCTCCACATGTAACACGTTTTGGAACAAATTAGATCATAAATCAGGGATATTTGGCATAATCTGCAGGGCTTCCGGTTAGATTTCTAATTTTTTCTCCGGCTTGATCGGTAAACTCACAACACTACTTGATCCTAAGATTCCGATTTATTTTGTCTTTGACAGAAAATCTATCGTTCTTTCTTTGTATTTTGTTCATTCAGTTCTGGTATGGTCATGTTGATTTCGGTGAAAATTGATCATACCAGGCCACATTCCTTAGCTTGAGCCTCGAGAATGGGCCACGAATGCTTTTGAAATTTTGAAAGTTGACCCAAGACTAAAAAACATAAATTTGAAAATTTTCCAAAGGGCTTACAATAGGGAGTTCACAGATTTTCCTTGACCTTGGATCGACGGGTTATCGATGCGAAAAATCCCGAATATTATTTTTATAGTTCACGGCACTGGCGGATTCAGGGGGGACCGGGAAATTACCCCCTCAATCCCTAAATTTTTCCAGAATTTCTTAAGAAAACACAGGATTTCACGATGTTGGGCCTGTTGCCCCCCCGAACCGTCGGTATGGATCCGACCCTGGTTCACGTTGCTCTCATAACGCAAAATGGCTTCCAAGTCATCTGGTTAAGATATGTAGGAGTGCATGAAGCTCAATCTTTTTAGGCGAGGATATTTAGCCCAGGCTCGTGACTTGACCTGATATCACCTTGATTCAGAGCAATTATACAAAAAGAATCAAGCAATGGCTATATCAGGTACGGCTGCACCATCTGCACCGCTTCTGACCGTCCCGGAAAAAACATCAGGGCAAAAACAGACCCCCACCCTAGCGAAGAACGACTTTTTACATTTATTTCTCCTACCTTAGAGCAGGCAGACAGGAGTGCCCTTCCCTTTTCTGTGTGCTAATTTACTTCCTAAATGAGTAAAAACAACACAAAGGGAATATGTGGAAGGGATGGTAAATACTCGGGGCTACATCACCCGCTGCTTTTGAATTTTATTTTTTAATGTTTTTGCACAAAGAAAAACTATATCAAAGGCTACTACACTGCAGAGAAAAGCCTATATCCAGTGAGGGCGAGTTTTTCACTTTGCCACTAACTCAGGACTGGAAGGTCATATATAGCTAACACTTCAATTGTGCATATTGAGATAATATGTAGACATTGCGTAAACGTAAAACAAGCAAATGACAAAACGCTTTTCATACACAAGAACACGGCAAACATATGAGACAAATAAAATAAATAAAACTAAACAACAACCAAAATTTTATCCTCACGTTGTTCCACCTAAATCACTAGACATGGGAGTACCAACGAATTATAGAGCAGGCAAGTGGGTTTGTGGTCTATGAAGTACCGAATCCGACAAATAATGCCAAGTGTTCGGCTGATGACATTTAATACATGTTTGATATGACATCTGATACATGTTTGATCGAGTTGATATAATAAAACAGAGTTCTATTCAGATCATCAGACGGGAAGCAACTAAAGCTGTAAGCGAGAGTGAAAGTACACCTGGCCGTATGATCTCAGTACCAACTATGGGCCGGGACAGATACTGCTCTCTAACAAAAGCTGTCCGTACAATTCAATATGGATGAGCCTCCACCAGCCGCCATGCGTCAAATTCATTAAAAAGCGGCGGGGCTGTCGCGGCGACCTTTTCTGACCCGCAGTACCCTTCATTTTTCACTCAGAGGTTAGAAGTCAACGCGTTCTCCGCTGAGGATCGTGACCTCAGTCCGCTCGGACCGCCAGCGGTGACCGCGACGTGACCCATGACCTCTCCTGCGGCATCGTTTCCGTCGGTGCGCCGCGCCGCTCGCGCATGGTACCGACGCAGCGCAGCGCGGCACCGCCGTCGACGTCGAGCCTCCAAACGAAAGTGAACGTCAACGGCGCGCAGCCGGCCGGAACCGGCGCCGCTCGCCGACCGTCGACCGGTCGGGCCCGAGGCCTTTGTGGCAGCACCGGCTCGCGGCGCGGCAGGAACCGGCATCGCCGCCGCCGCGTTAGGCAACACCGGCGCTGCCGAGCGCCGTCGGGAGCGCACGACGGCTGCGACGCGGCGCGCCGCTGACGTCACCTCTGACGTCACTGTCGCTGGCGACGCGCTCCAGCGACGACAACCGCAACGACTGCACCAGGGAGGAGCAGGAAAAAATTGAGAGTAAAAAACAAGTGGTGTGTTGAGAGGAGGATATTTGAGTCATACTGAAGAACTACCGAAGCGGGATTATAAAAGGTTGTTTGTGCAATGTGCAAGTGCAACGACTCAGTCAGGGTAATTTCTATGATCCTCAATCCAAAGGTCATTCACCGCCGGGAAGCTGCTTAAAATTCATTGCATTCCTAAGAGCAAGCAAAATAGTTTTGTCCTGGAAAATGTCTGTAGTGGGCTTCTGATGTACTGTACTGTACTGATGTCGGATGAAGAAGGAGCATGCGGACCGTCCGCATGCTTCTTCTTCTAGAGAAGGACTAGGACCGAGTGACAGAGCCATACCAGACACCTGGATACATGAGTCGATTGGGCCGTTTCCGTGGTTAGTACCGTAGTGATGCTGCTCAGGTATCCGAGATAAGATCCATGTTGAATCAGAGGCATGACTTTACATGACTTACGTGCTCACATAAAAATCCATATTTACATACGGTATTTACCATGCATACATTCCTTTACAACTCTTTTGTATGCTCTCTTTTAGCCGCATGACAGTTGCAAGAACATGCTTGAGTAGTTATGATACCTTCTTTCAGCGCGCGATTACATATCTAGCTTTGATCCTTTGAGGTACCCGGCAGCCCGACCAGACGCTGATAAGAAAGTGAGACTATTTTTCAGAAATTTGTAAGACTGGAAGCTGTAAGTCGCGTGCAATGTTGCAGCGGATCACAGGCCTCAGTTCCGAAACCGATGGAGAAACTTCAGAGCTATGGGAAATCAGAAACCTATCAAAATGGCATAGCCGCATATTGCGTCGAAAAAAACAGAAACCGTGGGAAACACAACGGTGTAGTGCAAAAACACCGACAACTTGCCTTGTTTCTGGTGATGATAGCCAAACACTCCGCCCATGGTAAATTACAATAACTTTTTTGCGCAGAAATGAAGACAAATTCGAGCCGCAGCAAGGGAGATACATTTGAGCCAAGTGAGAATCATTCTGAGGGTCTGCAGCAGTAAAGACTAATGAAACATCCACTACGAGAGAGTTTTTGGGTGATAGAACAGCTCCATAGTCCCTTGCGCTGGTCCAGAAACCTCTCGCACCATCGTCAGGGTGTTGACGTAACTTCAATCTTAACAATCTTTAAGGCCTCTTACATTATTTGGTTCTTCTGCGAGGTAGATGACACCTCCTTCACGAAAATATATACATGCTATTAGGCGCTAGAGGCTCCTTCACCCTTTCAAGGAAAGCACTTCATTTATTTCACTTACTTCACCACCGGGGTCTTCTGTGCCAAATACCAGGACCTTCCAAATTTTACGCGTGTTTTCTCTTCGGTCCCTCGAACTGAGTAATAATAATTGCTGGGGTTTAACGACGCACCAACTGCCAAGCTGATAGGCGTTGCCAACTCTCACCCTGTTGGGATGGATCTGGGGATCCTCGGACTGAGTCTACCACCTATAAAAATTCCCAACTGTTTGAAGGCCAATTTTGGCGTCCAAAAACCTCCCTGGCAATTTCAGGGTGAGCATACAAATGCATTGGCCCTGTATTTCAACCTGAGGACTTTCTGTCCTGCCTTGGGGCCTCCATTGCTATCTCGGGAATTTTCCGTACTATTTCAACGCCTATCAGTCCTACCCCGGGGCCTCTCATACCAGCCAGAAACCCTCTGTGCGGCGCAACCTTTGCTATCTCTAAGGCCTCCTGTACTGTTAAGAGGTTTTGTGCATGGTTGTAGGGCCTTCCAAAAATTGTGAAACGGAGAGGGATCTTCTTTGTTATTCTGGGGTCAACTATTCTGTCATGGGGTCTCCATTGCTTTTTTAGGTTTCTTTGGCCGTTTCGGAGGCATTCTAAGCAAAGTACTATTAAAGGGAATGTGGCACCTTGGACGAATCCTGGAATTAAGTGAAATTAGGCGTTCTTTTAGCCGAAAATAATGAAACCACTCATGATTTTTCTGAAAAATGTACAATAAGCTCAATATTTTGATTTTTAAAACACTCCTCTAGAAAAAAATATCAGCCTGTGGATGATGTCACGATCTGGCAACCACGACCATACTTGAAAAGCTTCAAGGGCTTCGATTGGCTGATGCTCATCGTGACGTCAGCATATGTCGTCACACCAGCAGCTCACAACAATCGCCGCCCGGCAGGGGGCTGATGAGGGGCTGATGTCAGGTAGGTTTTAGTTTTTTTTCTACGGAAATATTGAGTTCCAAGACAAATGATATATGGAGAACCGGGTTTTCCGACTTGCTTTACAACTTGGCAATCTCAGTTAAAATCACGTTATAAAGGTGCCACATTCCCTTTAAGTGCTCACTCTATTCTTTCCAATATTATGCACCTTATTCACACCTGTGTGCATGCCCTTGTAAAATGTCTGAATGTCCAAAATACACGTGAATGGCTTCAAGTTGAAGCTCGTTGTTTGCTATAATTGGGTCTCTTATCATTTTGAGGGTTTAACCGTCATTGGCCCTCCCATGACAGCTTGAGGGCCTCCAGGGCTGGCTAAGGGACGCTGTTAGCGACTTTGCCACGAGGGCCTTAACTTGTTTCTGCAGGGGTCTCCACGGAGGTTGTAAGGGACTGTCCCTTCTTCTGTCAAAGTCAGCATGATACGTCCCCCCCGTGTCGGAGCCCCGGTTGAGGTTTGGACATCAACCTTCCCCTGGAAATAATATGTCATTGAAATAACGAGTTACTTTAGTAAAAATAGCCGTAGGAAATACTGATGATGCAATTTTGCATGGACGGTTCCAGCTTTGTGCCTAAGCTAAGACCAGTGAACCAGAATATCTGTCATTTGTCCTTTGAAAAATCATCTATTTCGTATTCCACTTCCTTGATCTAAACAACACCTAAAAGTAAACTAATAAATGTGGCTTTACAACGATTTACAACAAAATGAAGTAAGCACCAAGCACCTCCCTATGTAATATGTAAAAAATAATTACAAAAAACGCAGGCTTCAGAAAGCAGCAACACATCCTAGACAAGTAGCGATGGCCCATCCTTTTGAGCGGCGGTGTGTCTCTTCAGGTATTAGGGCTGATGAAACGCCGGCTCGCTGAGTACCGCCGCCTGGCGTCGCGTGCTGGCACGGCCGCACCGCCGCGGGCAGTCACATTCACTTTCTCATGCGGCTCACGCGGGGCAGCCGCCCAGCAGCGGCGACACACTAAACTTGAAACACTGAACAGCGCGCGGCAGCTCACTCTCCATTTCTGTGTGCCACATACGGAAGTAGGGCGCACTGCCGCGCCCCCGGCCGCCGACAAGGGTGGAGAAGGTGCCGGCGTCGGCCATCAACGCCCAGCGCGTGCTGATGAAGAAGCTGGTGTTATCACAAGTGCTTGGCGAGTGTGTAAGTACAAGAGACACTCTTTTGAACTTTGAAAGTGCCACCGAAACTGATGCTATTTGTATGATTTAAAATAGTGAAAATAAAGAATTTCACAAAAAGTCAGTTGCTTTTACGTTGACTTACCATGCAATACAGACGGGAAAACACGTGCGCGCTATGTAAAGGCCCCAATCAACTGGTGCATTAGGAAGGAAATTATTTCAGCAAGGAGCAAATCCCGAACGCAGCATATGTAGGCCAGCCACCTCAGCATCATCTTCCAGTTACAACTATTACAACCAAAACGCAACTAGTGGACACTTTCAATATGGTGGGGGAGCATAAAGGCAGGTGTTAGGTAAACTCCACCCAAAGCCTACCAAGCGCAGCGCCGTGAGTGTGCAATGTTTACCTACGATTAGCCAACATTAGGAAGGCAACGTCTCGAAACGTCAGCTAGGCCGCTGACTCGACCCAGAGATCGGAAATGCCACATCACTGAAGCGGATGGCCCCAGGAGCTGGGTCAAGGGGCCCAGGTGACTAACGCGCGGTACCAAAAACGCCATTATAGGATCCGGAGTTGGCACACATTACTCATACCTAGTGGACAACGTTCAATTAGCATCGATAAAATAGTCATCGAGATGTTTGGGAGTGATCAGGTGGCCACTGGCGTTGGTACTGTGAGTTGCGGAGACTAGGATCAGCCTCGTGTCTGAAAGAAACACTTCCATATCGAGTCAGTTGTATTCATTTCTATCCAAAAACCAACACAATTTATTCCTATAACCGATAAGAATATGTAAATAACTAAATATGTTGCATCGGAATAGTGCAGAAATGTATAAGCTATGGCTCGTCCTCTGCTGTTTTTGTTGTCTATGAAGAACAAACTGATATACTAAACCATGAATGACACCTGAACGGTACCGAAGACTAGCTGAACATACACAAAGCCGCTGTTCAAGTTGATCCCCGACTTCTATCGTCATTGGGGCCGGAATAAACCTCGCAAAGCTCGAAAAAGGCAGATGAAGCAGGTAGCGAGTTCGGACAGAGCCGTCTCACACGTCTCCTGACGAAAGGCACCACCACGGATTTTCGAGCGAGGGGCCAGAATTAGCCATCGAGACCTATATCCATCTGTCCCTCTGTTCCGTTGGTTAGATGGGGAAGTGCAGCACTTTTGACGTATTAAATACCGATGGAATCTCACGGAAGTATCAAAATGGAGCAGTTCCGTCTGAAAATTTGGATATTTTCAACGATACACTCGATGGGTGGGAGAGGGCGGCACCCTCAACTTTCGAGAGTGGAGGGGTACCTACACCCAAGCCCCTGGTGGCGGCGCCCCTGACCCTGACTTGATCACTCTTCAGGCTACAAATGCATCGTTGAAAAATATATACATCGCATGTGTCGCACTCATCTGGACAGTAATACTGATACGAACCCGGTGTACAGTGGCGAATCCAAGGGGGGCTCAAGCCCCCCGAAATGTCCGAGACCCTTTAGTTAATACATAGGCGAGGGGCTGCCCGAGGGGTGAGGCTCGAGCCCCTAGACCCCCTCAATGAATGACTAGATCCGCCACTGCCAGTGTAATATATGAGCCGGTGTGTATGACTTTTCCAAGAGTTCCATGGCAACATTCCACGCTAGCGGGACGGCTGGAGGCAGGGGCGTAGACACTGGCAAACGGGTGGGCTCGGGCCCCCAGCATGGAAAAAAGCGGGCTGACCCTCCAATTTTGACTGGCTTTCCCCATTTCCAAAAACTATTTGTGCCAAAACCGGCAAAGATGTCGTTCTTTAAGACATAAAAGTATTCTTTTGACACTTCGCGCTGCTGCAGCTCTGCTTGGTAGAGACATTGACCTAAGAAAGGGCTATACAATGCTTCTACTGTACCTACAAAACATAGACCTAGGGCCTTGGTAACCCCAACTGCCCAACTGGCAATATGGAGGAGTGGACACAGTTTCCATCGTAGGGTCTGGCCCTCCACACATAAACCGGCAGCATCGCCCCTGGCCCTGGCTGACAGGCAGGCAGCAGGCGCGGGCCACAGCACAGCCGGCGGCGCCGGACTCGCCGCCAGTGAAGGGGTAAGGGGCTTTGACCGCTGCACTTTGGACCTGCCCGCACCGGGCCAATGCCGGGATGCAGTTCTGGGGGGTGGGGGGAGGGGGGGGACCGGTCGGAGCGCTGCCGGTCGCCGCTGCGGTGGACCTCTCGCTGCGACCTGGCGATAAGGGCCGGACCGGTACAGGAAGAAAGTGGTGACGGGGAGGGGCGGGGGAGCGGGGGGGGCGCTCGCCAGCTCGTGCTTGGGAGGGGCTGCCGCGCGGCCGCCGCGCCACCGCCGTCGCCGCCGCTGCGCCGCTCCGTAGTGAAAGTAAAATGGAAGTAAAAGTAGGTCGTCTGTTTTTAATGTACGGATTCTGCGCGCGTCGCCACGACGGGTTGCCTGCGGCGGCTGCGGCGGCGGAGACTGAGGAGCGGCCGCGCCGCCTACCTGTAGGTGCTGGGAAATGGACCCAGCAGAGAACGGGAGGGCCTCAACGGTCAGGCTGAGCAGGGTTCTAGTAAGTACCATCATGGTATGGGCTGTGAATATTGCAATTCAGCCAGGGGCCGGAACAGGCAGGGCGCGGAAAGGAGAGGCTAGCAGCAACGCAGAGACCATGGCCCCTCGGCCCTCTGTTTCCACGCTTGCCAATATTTGTTTAGCTAATATTTAGGCAGAAGCCAGTCTGTAAGAATTTTCACAGTTTTTTTCTGGCAAGCAAAGGCCATGTTAAGATGAAGGAAGAGCTGGATGAATAGCTTCAGCTTAGTGAGTGTTTAACCAAGACTGGAAAATTTGGTGAGGGATCGCGAAAGCTAAACGTATCGGACATTGCGAGGTGGATGTAAGCCTGTTTCTCACCGATATCGTCCGAAACAGATATATGCCATAAGAATAGGTGATATCTTAACTAAATTTTCACTCCAATGACTTGAATGATGTCATAGATAGAATATTGTTCATAGAACAGAAGCTTCTGTAAAAAGGCACCCATTTATCTGAGCTGATCGTGGGACACGGCAGCCACATAAAGAGCCGGAGCTTGGCTGGTGGTTTGAGGGGGGGCGGTGAAGTGTCCAAAATTATAAAACAAACTTTGTTTTTATTCAAAATCAGCAAACATCGGATGGTTTTGAGGAGGCAAATGCCTCTCTTCCTTCCCCTGGACCCGCCCCTGGCCACACGTAGGGAAAGCAGGCGCAGGACACGTGCAGCCCGCCGTGAAATAACGTAAGGATCTCCAGATCAGCAGCCGACGGCCGCCTTTCGAATGCCTCATTATTACGGCGAGACAAAGCCCGGTGCTCCCTCTCCGTATGAGAGCGTATTCCAGGGTAAAACCGCTGTTCAGATCGGGATGTAGCCTGCAGCGAGTCTGGGCTTGAAATGTCATACAACACTGCAATTAAAAGGAAACCAGGGAATGAAAATTGTCAGTATTATGTTATTTATAAGAAATGTCAGTAATGATACCTAATGACAGTAATGATAGCAAATGTCAATAGTAATGTCAATAGAAAATGTCTAGCGTCAATAGTAGATGTCAATAGTAATGCTCGTTATGATACGGGACGATACCGAACAGTGCTCTAACATGTTTTAATTAGTGGCGGATCCCGGGAGGGGGGACACTTGCCACCCAAACGGAAAAGCTCGGGATAAAACTATGTCCCCCCTCCAAAGCTGTCGACCTCCTTTTTGCCCCTACTCATTTTTAGTTAAGAAGCAAGGTTTTGTTGCTTCTACTCTCAACTTAAAACATAACCAGTCTACTTCAGCGTAAACAATGGGCCTTGTAGACAGGGGTGTAGCCAAGGGGGCGGGGGCGGCAGGGACAGCCGCCCCTCCCTAAGGGCCCGAAGGGCCCCATTGAGGACACGAGCTGCGCGAAGCGCAGCTCGCCCGCACTATGCTCTGTGGCCAAATTTGGCATTTTATACCATACAGGGCCCTCTTAAGCCCTCTTCAGCACTCTATTCTGTAACAGGCAGGGCCCTTTTTACCCATCAGGGCCCTTTTGTCGCTGTCGCGGGGGCCCTTTTCGGGGCGCCGCCCCTCCCTGAGCGAAATCCTGGCTACGCCCTTGCTTGGAGAGCAAAAAAAAGCATCTTGTGGCCACATCTTTCATCCCGTGCCGTTTTTTTTTGGCTCATTGGCTATTGGGTTTACCCGCAAAACATACCATCCAATTGGATTATGGTAAAATGTTTCACCGCGTGACATTTTTCTTCTTTTCGACTTTGGCTTGCCCCCCCCAAACCTACCGGTTAGATCCACCACCGGTTTTGACACAAGCAGCAACGATTCAACAAAAGCACCCGATAAAGACTTGAGAAGTGCCTCAAGCTCCCCAATATACCCCATCAGTAGGCTGTGCTCCAGACTACATACCCCATGACCTTCCACTCTAACAAAAACTGGAAAAATGAAAAGAATGCTCTATGGGTTGCAAAATACAGGCAGTTGATTACATAAGAATCCGGGTGGGATGCGGACCAGTGACAAACGGCTCAGCTGTAAGTCATAAGAAAATAAACAGTTTCGCCCTTGGAGAGCGCAATCTCAACACACTTGAGGGAAGGGACAGAGACGGATCCAATGGGGGAGGCGAATCACCTCCTCCCCCTAGGTTCGTGGAACCGCTTCCGTGTGGACACAAGTGCCCATGTCGGGCGCCGACGGCGACCTCAACGCCCTTAACAGGCGCATTGACGGGGGCGGGTACCCGCCCCCTCGGGCTTTTCGGAGATAGCAGAAAACGGCGGCGCGTAGCGCCGCCATACTTGGCACACCTTTTCCCCCATTATTTTTACAACTTCTGTGAAAATTTTAAGCTTAGGTCATCTCAGGTCAGGTCACCAGTACAGGTCAAGTGACCCGACCTAAAAAAGTTTAAGATAGCATAAGTAGGAGCAGGGTGAACTTATCCGATTGAAACTCATATCACACAATGGCCCCACCGAGTTCTCTAAAATATGCTCCGGTGTTTTTGATATCGATGACCTAAGGTCAGGTACGAGGCATGACCTCTCCATTGGAAATACATGGAAAAATGGTTTTTACGGAATAACTCAGTAACAGAATTGGTGATAGAGCATTTATTTTAGCTGCATTAGACTTGCCTGGGCTTTGAGGTTCTAATGATATGCATTTTATATAATTTGACCCTGACCTGACCTCAGGTCAGGTCAAATCCTTGATTTGACCTAGCAAGGTCAAATTATATATCATTCGATTCGGTTTGCTGAGAAGATTCATATCGTTCAAGTCGTTTTTCTCTATCTTTACTTGTTCAGATGTAATGACCGAAAAACTGAATTTACATGTTATCCCTACCACGGCATGTTTTGACCTCTCGTGACCTTAAATGTGACCTGACAAAAAATGGTTCAAATGTTTTTGATGGAGAAGTGGATGGGCAGCCCAACGCCGTTTACCGTTTTTCGCTACCTACCGTGGTCCTCGAGATCTTAGGGGGGCGGGTACCCGCCCCCCCCCAATGCGAAGGTGGCTCAGACCTCCGTCAATGCGCGTGTTAAAATGCGAAAGTTGAGCGGTACAGGCGCCTTGAGATTAACTTAAGAACGTAACCCAGACAGAGGCACTCTGTTTATCGGCATTTTCAACGTTGTTTACCCGTGCACTGTCACCCACAGAATTCCATTCAACTACTTGGCCACCCCTCTCCAAATAGTGACGCCCCTTTGGCGAAACCTGCTCCGCATCTTTTCGGTAAGATTTTTGAAACACCCATCCCTTAAAAACGACAAGAAATTGCATTGGGAGGCCGCCTCTTGGAACGCAAAAGACACCCCGAGGGTGGTATAAGCCGTCCCCTCCAGGCTTCGCCTTCCTGATCCAATGAGTCATGGAGCTGGCTGGGACCCAGAGACGACTATTACTATGCCTGGTCGACACGGCTCGTGATTCGACTCGATCTATTTAAGCATTTAAACCAAATCTACTTCCTGTGACCTGTTTGCCTCCAAAAAGCTAATAAATACGTTCAGAGTTTGAGTTGATTTCTTCAGTGGACGTCGATCCCGCCTGTCCATCAGCGGGACGTCGCCTCTGCTGGTGGACCGTGGACTCCGCCCGGCACTGTGACGGAGGGCGGCGGGCGGGGGCAGCGTGGCGGCTCGCTCCGGGAGACCGGCGGCAGCCCGCCGCCCACTGTCGCCGACGGCGCAGTAAAAAGTGAAAGTGGTGTCACGATCATCCGACGACGGCGCGACGGGCCGACGCTGCCTCCCACCACCTGTACCGGAGTACTGGTACTGGCGGCAGGTCTTACTCCCATCACCTGTACTGATGTACTGGTACTGGCGGCAGGTCTTACTCCCATCACCTGTACTGGAGTACTGGAACTGGCAGCAGGTCTTACTTCCACCACCTGTACTGGAGTACTGGTACTGGCGGCAGGTCTTACTTCCATCACCTGTACTGGAGTACTGGTACTGGCGGCATGTCTTACCCCATCACCTGTACTGGAGTACTGGTACTGGCGGCAGGTCACCCCATCACCTTACGGAGTACGGACTGGCGGCAGGTCTACCCCATCACCGTACAGTACGGTACGGCGGCAGGTCTTACCCCATCACCGTACGGAGACGGTACGGCGGCATGTCTTACTCCCATCACCGTACTGGAGTACGGTACTGGCGGCAGGTCTACCCCATCACCTGTACGAAGTACTGCTACGGCGGCAGGTCTTACCCCATCACCTGTACTGGAGCACTGAACTGGCAGCAGGTCTTACTCCCATCACCTGTACTGGAGTACTGGTACTGGCGGCAGGTCTTACTCCCACCACCTGTGCCGGGTACTGGTGCTGGGAGGAGGTCTTCTTGCTCCCACCACTAGTACTGGAGTACTGGCACCGGTGGTACTTCTTACTCCCACACCCTCTATTAGAGTACTGGTATTGGGAGTAGGTGTTACCCCCATCACCTCTACTGTAGCACAGGTACTGGGAGTAGGTCCTACCCCCACCACCTGCACCGGATTACTGGTACTACAGACAAGCCCTACTCCCACCACCTGTACTGAACTGGTATTAACGGTGGGTCTTACTCCAACCACCCAGCGGCGAATAAATCCATGGGGGTCAATCAGGCCATGACCTCCTTTCCAAAGCGGTCCAATTTTACCTAGCTTTAGCCTAGGTTTTACCTAGCTTCGGGCTGATTTTCTTAACCCCCAATGTACCGCCTAGATCCGCCACTGCCACCACCTGTACTGGAGTGCTTGTGCTGGCGGTAGGCCTCCCACTCAGCACCTGTACTGGAGTGCTTGTGCTGGTGCCAGGTCTCCCACTCAGCACTTGCACTAAAACACTAGTACTGGGAGAATTTCTCTCTGTCACGAACTGTGCAGTCCCACTGGAGGTCCCCATAAGCCAGGAAAGGTGATAGGGATTACCGAGCGGGACGCAGGAAGACAGAACGGGATGACCATGCCCAGGTTTCATTAGGAACGGAACGGAATAACTTACGGCACAGGGCAAAAGGGTACGGAACGGGACTGGACCACTGGCTGAATACATTTCCCGGGTCGAAATGGGACGGGGCAGACTTCAGTGGAACATAACGATACAGGATATTAAGTTATTTTCCTCTGCCGCCCTCAAGTACTGGTACTACCAACAGGTGCAGTCATGGTATAGTACCTATCACGGGTGGTACCGAGCTTAGGTGCACTGCGTAAATCATGTTTCGTCATTTGCAACAAGACTGCATGCAGGCAGCAAGACCTCAGCTCGTGTGTGCTCATTAGTATACCCGCGCCAAAACCTCATAAGCCAAAGAGTGTCCTAAAATCCTCATACACACACTGAACTACTTTTTATTCTAACTACTTTATTAGCTTTCTTTCACGTAAGCGACTGAGAGGCGGTTCCGTCATGCCATGTCTGTTCTTCGTCTCCTGTCCAGTTTAGATAGAAACAGCGTGGATGGCCGCAGATCTCGGCACATGTGATAAATCATAAACACTTACACGGTGCCCTATCTATGTACTCAGCTGACCCCACGGCTCCTGCTTTGTACCAAAAAAGCTTCGGAACCGGTCGTCTCATTCTGCAACGAAAACTTCCAGGAAAACTAAGCCTTCCACTTGTACCATAACATGGTGGGTTTCTCCCCCAGTTTTCTTTGTGGAAGCGGCACCCTTGAATAATCAGTACCATTTTATACCTACGTGCAATCGAACAATTTTCGTCGGGTTTTATAATTATACCGCTGTTTACTGGCCACGCATGTCAAGCAAGTTACTTTCATTAAGTTAGACATTTCAAAGAATACACGAGGACGAAACGCAGTGGCATTTAAAGCGAACTAAGCGGATTATTTAGCACTGAAATAGCACACCATCCTTTATGCGTGAACTTAAGGGCAACCAGTGTGTGAGAAGGCTTTATTTATAGGCTCACTTTATATCAACTTTTGATCAGGTAGCTATTGGCATGGTGTCGAATCTGGGAAACCGTATCATTTTTAAATATCCACGCTCTGCAGATTTGAAGCAAGAGGGAAGGCATCGGTATAAAAAGAGGCCGGGAAATATTCAAGCAAGCGCTACAAGAAACCATTCTTTCTAAAACCTAGAAAGGCTGCTTAGAAATGCTTCATAATCTCAAATATCTTCACAAAAGTAGTTGGCTTAAAATCTGCAAAGAAGGTAGTATTTAAAAATTTACACAAGTTATTGTCAGGAAGAGGAAGAAATAATATGGTATCCTAAGACAGATCTTTGCAAAACGTTTGGGGAAGGAACAACCAGGGAAAAATGGTTAAAAAATAGTATCTTTGAAGAAAATCGGCTGAAACTAATTCCTGGAACCAAAGTAGTTCCATAATGTTATCAAAATGTCACACTCAGAAAGTCCAGCCGTGTTTGTGAGAAGCCGTAAATTGGTTTTCCTAATTGACAGTACTAAGAAGCATCTCTGACACAAACCCAACAATCACCGACGCACACCGTCGCTTAGCAACACACCGTTATCAACAGTGCTGGCACCGCAAAGCAGGCGGCGCTGGGCGCGCGGCCAGGTACCGTAACCGGGCAGGCGCGCCGGAGAAACTTTCTGACCTCGACTTTGGCTGGCGCCACGACAAAAAGTAACAACAACGGCACACAGGAGGCGACCGCGGCGGCGCGGCCTACACGCAGGTGCATCACTGCCACTGCCGCTCCGCCAAGGTTGCTGTCAAGTGAAACTTCAGGCGTCGGCACGGACGCCAAGCGGAGACGTGTGCGTCATCGTGGCCCACATGTGGGGGACCGGTTCGCGTCCAGTTAGGGGCGAGAGGCCGGGTATCCGGGGTGGAGAGGTGGCCGGGACAGGACTGGTCCCGGATTCGACCCGGCTCAACCGGGCGGTGCAAGGAAGCCTGGCAGGGACATCCGTACAGGAAGGGCCGAGGGCGACGAGGGAAAAAGTGCTGCTGGCATCCGTGTGGAAGCTGCCAAACCAGTCATCTGACGCCAAAGACGTGTCTATCAGTGAGAAAATTTCACCGATTTTGTGATCAGGCCATCATGCATTCATCCAAGAATTTCGATTTCACTTATCAGAGGGTTAAAGGTAGGACATAGCTCCGGTGGATTACGGCATTTCTTTGCCTAGAAAAAGAAGGCTGCATAACCACAGTGATTTTCCCAGATTTGAGCATGCATACAAAATTGATTTGATTGTGTCATGTGCATGTTACTTATGGAACAGCTGAAAATCACAATCAATCTGTATAACTGTCTATATAGCTTTCTCAATTACAGCGTGCTTATACATTGTACAATTTTTGCACCGACATTATTTTTGCGCTCCAGTGCATTTCCAACTACAAGTTGGCCGCAATTAACCGATTTAGTTTCCTTAGAACCCGTCTGAGGTATATATATATATATATATATATATATATATATATATATATATATATATATATATAAAACACACATACATACACATGGTATTGACAAAGTATAATCAATACTTTATGAAACACCATTACTGTTGGTCACGTCTCCATATAGCTAGTATTAACCACAGCAGCTCTACCAACGGTGCGGGGTACGGCTCGCTTTCACATCTGCCGAAAAGGGTGTTTAGTTTTATTTCCATCGTTGCGCACTCAACCCATACAAATAAGGTCAGTGTCCAGTTTAGCCTGATCTATGGGATACTTGGCAGGTCACTTTCATCCGGAGGAAGATCCAAAGCAACTGTTTTATGGTGTGGGACATGGGCGTCGGAAAGTGGGAGTGCGTCCCCCAACCCGATAATCATAGCAGAACGTTTCCCTTAATTTTTGGGACTCAATCTAGTTTTGTTTTTGCATTTTCCCTCTACTGCCTGCGCGGACTTGCATCAATGCGTAGTTAGGTTATCGCGCATCATAGTTAGCGCTTTCAGGGACAGTCAACAGGCTCAAAATTAGCCTAGTACACCCCTTCGTCATGGACAGACCGGGATCTACCCCCTCCCCCAAAACAAAATCAGTGGTAACGGCCCACGGGGTGGAGGTCAACCGGCTAGAATAGTGAACACTGTACTATTCAGAAAATGGGCAGAATTGCACCAAGTGGCCAAACTTGTTAGATAGGCAGCAAGATCAGATTAAATCCCCCCGATCCACCCCTGCATGTACCTAGTCAGAGGCGGACGCAGACCCGAGCTTTGGGGGTGGCCAAGCCTATGTCTGCAGCTTTTCCTCCTGGGGGGGACGTGCGATTTGGGTGCTCGACAGACCTAGTATAAGCTAACTCTCCAAGTACATGATCGCTCTCATGGGGGGGGGAGCGAAGATTTAATTGCTCGACAGACCTAGTGTAAGCACCTTTTTCAAAAATTTATCCGGCCTTTGGGGGGCCAAAAGATAGTTTGCCCCCCTTCCAGCGCTTTGGTGGGCCATAGCCGGAATGCCCCCCCCTGCGTCCGCCAATGTATGTAACTAGTGAAGATTTCGACACGTCCTGGGTGTTCACAGGGGTCGAGATGCTATCTCTTCAGAGATGCCTAGAACGGTATCAAGGGCTGGCGTGGTGCAAAGCTTAATTTTTCATGTCAGCGTTCTGGGAGCAAAACATGAGGTTACGTCAGCCATACTAAATGTGTACATACATGCAAATGAACGCACATATATGATGTAATATCCAGCGCTACAGCGCTACACTTTTTGCGACTATCTGACTTTTCAGGTTGGGTTTTATTTTTCGGAACTTTAAGACTTCACTATCAACAGTTTTTTCTGATTTGTTATGCATGTGTCTTTCGGAAGCGGACACGAACTGTTCTGAAAGATACGAAAATTAAACTTCATAAGAGGTCATCTGGCCTATCTTCTCGGACCTAGGATGTAAAATTGAGAACGTCCCAAATGAATAAATATTCGAGCGCAGCCCTTCATCAGAATCTCGAGGTAGGCACAAGGTCGCAGAAAGCTTGTTGGATATCGTATGGGCCAGGACCTCCGTAGCGCGACTCTGGACATCGAACACTAAAAGTAAAGTAATAGTTACTGTCTCAGGAATCTCCGATAGAACGACCTTTGTCAGCCAGTCACGGATCTAGCCGTTAGGTTTGAGGGGGCAAGCCAAAGAAAAAAGGCAAAAAACAACACGTCACTCGGAGAAACATTTTACCATAATTCAACTGGACGGAAGGTTTTGAGGGTAAACCCAAGTCAAAAAGCAAAAAAAAAAAACGTAACAGGGTGAAAGATGTGGCCACAGGACGGTTGTTTTGGCTCTCCAAGGCCCAACGTTTACATTGAAGTTGATTAATAATAATAATTGTTGGGGTTTAACGACGCACCAACTGCTAGAGTCATACGGCGTCACAAACTTTCACCTTGTTGGAAGGGATTTTGGGGATCAGATCAACTTATTCAGAGGCTCCGCCGGGACTTGAACCCGGGACTGGTTGGTTCTGAGTTGAAGCACCAGAACCTTACTTTTAAACTAGAAGTGAGTCGAAGCAAAAAGGATGTCGACAGCTTTTGGGGGTGGGGGTTTGCAAAAACATGGTTTTGCTCCCAGCTTTTCCGTTTGAAGGGGAGGCTTTTTTGCCCCTCCCCCTGGATCTGCCACTGTTGCCAGCCGACTTTGAAAAGTTGTAAGAAAATGCAAATTTTTCCCTAGCCTTCATTGCTCTGGAAATTTTCATGAATTGTTGGATTTTTCCTCCAAGTTTTGTTAACATAAGATAAATTCCATTTACTTTTATAAGCGACAACTTCGCCTATTTCTCAAGGTAGCGGCAACACCTTGTCTATGGAGGAAGCGGCAATATTCTAGGTATGGGAAGGTGGTTGGGCTTTTTTTAGTCAAAAAGCTGAGTTTTAGGGTAGTTTGGTCTATTTATACTTGAAACCGGCGGCAATACTTTTTATGAGACCAAGACAATATCAACACACCATCAAGCCGTGCCCGTAGCAGTTTATGGCTTAGCACCCTTTCGGTATAACTAATGATATCAATAAACAATAACTAGCTAGGAACGCGACGTCATCCGGGAGATTAACAGCAAAGCATTGTAGCATACAAACTATTTTTTTAGCGTAAAAACAGAAAGTAGGACAATCACGGTTAGACGGCCGTGCACAGTGGCTTCTGGCTACCTGGAGGCCGGTGGCGGCGGCATCGAAAGGATGTGACAGAAAACGAATATGGCCCATGCTAAAGGAAATACAATGATGTTCACGCCATTGAAAATGTGCATACCTACTCTCAGTCAATTGCCTCGTGTATCGTTCAATTTGCCTGAGACCCTCCTTGTTTACACGGTCAGAGCTACTTATTTTTCCACCTCAAATAATCATCTCATTATCAGAGATGGCCTACGTTACGTTACGAAATTATTTTTTCCGTAGCAGTAGCTCTGGAAATGAAACGTAGCGTAACTGGGCGAGTTCCGTACCGTACTACGCCCAAATTTAACATATCGTAGCGTACTACGAAAAAAATCACGTCATATACGTATATAACTTCTCGTGATCTCGATCGCGGTACTAAGGATTCCTGGTAACGATCTGCTTTAATTCAGAATTTGAAATAGAAGTGATATTTGACAAATATTTCACGAGAAATGCATCAAATCACTGGCAGTTAAGATCGGGAATTTTTGGAGGGATGCAGGGATGTGGATTTCAGAAAACCATTGGGGATACCCAAATCAGAAAAAATGCCAATAACCTTTACGCAAAAATAGATAGCAAGATTAGCTTTGTTTTGGTCCTCGCACAGGTCTGCTAAAGCAAATAAAACTAGTATAAAGTCCTGAAAATGATAAATTATTTAATTTGAAGGAATTTCCTACACTAATTCAAAGTTTCATTGGGGGTGCCCGGGCACCCCCAAAGAGATATAAATCCACACCCCTGAAGGGGTGGTGTAAATCACGGACACATTATTGGGTCTGTAGAAATTATAATTCGGTTGATTTCGATTTATAAATTTTTCTTTTCAACTGGTGACAATAATTCCCGACTATTGATCACACAGATCAGTCGCTTCAAAATAACTTTATTCATCAAAATACAACTGATGACAAAGCGTGTGAAACCGGCGACCGGACAATGCCCACGCGCTGTTTCGGTCTGAATGTGCACGTGGGGCACTTTCGGTGCAGGATATTCGGTTTGCAAGAAAATAATCATTTTATTTCATAGCACAGCTTCTATTTGCTTTGAATGGGTGAGCAAAATGTTAATATCGTTGTACAATATATTTTTACCGTAGCCGTAGCTAAGATACCGTAATTCCGTAATCGATTAAATATAAAGTAGCGTAATTCCGTAGCGTAGTTTTGACCAAAATCAAATCGCAACATAGCGTAATTCGGTAACGTACCGTAGCGTAGGCCACGTCTGCTTATTACCTATCTTAATTGTCTAGTGTTACATACACATCAAATGTCAGCTAGTCGCGTACGTCACATGTACCGTATGTGATGTACCTATTGCCAATAAGTGAGTGCCAATTTGAAGAAAAAAAATGAGAAGCTGCATCATTTAGCCTGATGCCGAAAAATGCTAAGAACTCGAAATCGGTACCTGAAATTTCATCCACCAAGGCATATTCACATACCGAACTCATTTGATGAGGTCGTGCCCACCAAAAGTGTTTTTCCAGCGCGATCGACACCGCAGACTGCACAAACACCTAGCCCATATATCCACCCACGTGCACAAAATGTGTCCTGTACAGCTGTCCTTCTCCCTCAGTCCAACAGCAGGCACAACCACCACCATTCTAAACGCCGCACATGTCGGTTCTATATTCCACCACGCGAACCCTCCCCACCGAGGCTTGAGCTCGGCGTCAGTGTTGCTCGGCGTGACCTCTCTAACCTCTGTGCCCGCGGGCAATTGGCACCTAGCGGATGGCGGCCGCTGATTGGTGGAGGCGCGTTCACTCGTATTGCGAGAAATTCAGCGGAACTTTATCCATGAAAATGATGGAATTTTAAGCCATAAGCCAGGATATGTATCCAAATCATATTTTTCAAACATTCCTAGCCATACCTACTTTGCCCTACATTGGCTTATTTATCTGCTCCACCACCCGAGGCTGCTCTTCGGTAGGCACAGGCAAAATGGTGGCAGAGACAGCACAGGCTAGCCAGCGGTCGAGTTCACTGAAGTCAGTAGGAGTGTCGCGAGATGGATTTCTGCTCAGTGGAGAGGAGTGGAGCCCGGCCCGAAGGTAACCAAGGGAAGGAAGAAAGAGACGTTCATAAAATCAAAACTTAACTGTCGGATGAGTTATAGAGAGTGGGGACTAATGAGTGCACTGCCGAAGTACAATCAGATAATAGACCAGAAGAGGAAGCACGTGCTGCTTTGCTCCATATTGGATGGAGAAAAGGTACAACACCTAATTTGGGACTAAAAACATTGTCGATGTTTTAGCGCATTTCACCTTTCTGATGTCATACTACAAATACTTTTTTAGTCCAAAAGATACTGGCAACGGAATGTTTTTCTCTAAGGAGGGCGCTTTTAATGGATCCATCATACTAACCTGGCTTTTTTAAAACTATCAAGAGTACCCAAATCCGAAAACTATCAATTACGACAGCTTTACAAGAATCGTTGTATTATAAACCTATTTTAGAATCTTTAAGCAGTTTAAAGCAATGTTTTAAAATACATACGTTCACCCTGTACCTCTGCGAGCTAACGCCTCGCCGCAGCAGGTAATTTAGACCATGTATTTTCTCTAAGCTTCAATCATGTTTACCAGTATCATTTATCCTCGGGGAGGAACATCCTAGCCTGGGTGATTCATTGTAGTGTTCTCATGTGGATGCGTGTCTTTACTTGTAGCATATTGTTTATTTTTAGGCTCTGACTTCGCCTGTAAATGATATACATCTGTTGGGGATATAAATAAATAAATAAATAAATAAACACTGTAAAATACACCCCCTCCCCCTTAAACACATGAACTATGCGGTACTGCCTGATATGAAGAAACTACGTGACTGGGCACGCCACATTCAGAGATAGAAATCTACATTGATGCCTTGTAGGTAATTTCAAAGTTTCAATTGGCTGAGCATTGAGCATATGCCTAGGAAGCATGCTCCTAAAGCATAAAAATATTTGTAAAAAAATACAGGAAAAGTGGTAGTGGAGGAATGATATATCCCAAAGTCAGTTAGAGCTTCCACCCAGTGGGAAGACACATCTAGTGGTATGGGCGTCAATGGCCAAAGTAACAGCAACATCTAAAATCTATAACTATTATGATAATGAGGTTCCTGACCATTTTAGGGTAACCGCCAGAGCGTTTACCTAATCGTAAGAGACAAACTGTGATGTCCCCCTCCGGCTGGTTCACAGATATTATTTCTTCACGTGTGCTCCGCTGAAAACTTTGCCAATAAATATGGGTTGATATTGTCTATGAGCCGTCATTATCTAAGCCAGGGTAGTTAAGCGCATTATTATTTGAAACACAAAGACCCTCATACCACTCAATACCACACACAGAGCTCTGTTCTGTTTTTATTTGTATTTTAGGCGCTGTATTTGTCGTTATTAGGTGCTTCATAAATGCTATCATTTATTAACAATATCACCCCTGAATAAATAATAGACCAATAATTATATTTTCAAATTATCAAAACATGCTCACGAGGAATATTTACATGTATTCCTAACAAATGTTTGCGTATACGGTGAAATAATCATCAAATGCATGTTTCTCATGGTGTTTTATTGTCATTTCTTGTGCTCTTGCTTAACTTCCCTTGCTGTTTTCTTATTGTTTGGCTTTCGTTGGAAAGCAATTGACAAAGCGTTTCTGGAACATCAGGCGAATAGAGGATATGACTTGTGTGAAGGTTAAAACAGCTTCTAGATGATGTAATCTAAATTATTCTGCCCAAAGGCTTGAAGGGGAGTTTATTGGTTGATAAATGGAATTTTTTTCGGTACAGGTGGGGCCAGTATATGAGTAATAAGGAACCGGTGTTTTATATTGGGAGTGATGCCGTCCTGGATTTTGATTAGTTCTTGATGTGTGATACACTCTCCCTGCGATACCCGCATAACGCCATCCCTTATCGTTGCTGCGATCCTAAATAACCACTCTAAATCCATAACCCACAGAGCGTTGCCGTTGTGGGTGAGCAGCTGTGTAAATGTTAAATTCCATGTGTTAGATTCCTTTCCATGTGAGGGGCGGGGTTATGGGGGGGGGGGGCTCAGCTATCCCTTCCCTCGGCAGGTCTGCTCGTGATTGAGCGAGAGGTTGGAGATGTGGAAAGGTGTGAACTGCGTTGTATGTGTGTCTTTCGGCTGGTGGTAATAATGAGCATGTACGGTTCAAATGAGAAGACGTGCAATCAGCTTCTCATTTTAAATTTTTTCGAAACAATTTTGTATCTAAATACAAGGTATAGCAGGCCCTCAAACTGCCACGTCATGGTATGGCATCAACCAGCAGAAACGCCACAGAAGATAGATAGTTAGAATAAAAGATTGAAGACAGTAATAATCGTTAATACCCAATTTTAGACCGCATAATAGGCCACGAAGTGCCCTGTGTGTTGAGACTGGGATGACGATCCTGAGTCGAGCTTTCACTGGGGGTGCCCGGGCACCCCTAAATAGATGTAAATCCACACCCCTGATAGGTGAAACCTTCCATCCACCGGACATTTTTGGTTTTAGGTAGCCGGTCTAACCAATTTTAGGTAGTTTAGGTCTGGGGCGTGGCCAAGGGGGGGCGGCAGAGACAGGCGCGCCCCCCTGAGGGTCCGAAGGGCTCCCCTGAGGACACGGGCCGCGCGAAGCGTGGCTCGCTTGCACTATGTTCTGTGGCCAGATTTGAAATTTCATACCAGACAGGGCCCTCTTAAGCCCTCTTCAGCACTCTAATCTGTAACAAGCAGGGCAATTTTTACCCATCAAGACCCTTTTGGCGCTGTCGCAGGGGCCCTTTTCGGGGCGCCCCCCTGAGCGAAATCCTGGCTACGCCTCTGGTTTAGGTTCTTTAAGCTTATTGCCGTTCTTCCACGCTATATGCGTTTTTTATTTGATATACTTAATGCTGTTGAATTTCGAATTTACAGAGCTGCTGATTCTATATGTACGGTAATGCTAACAACCCGTCTGAGCCTTTTTTCTTTTTCCGGCACCTCAAGTTACCTATCCTTGCTGGTCTGACTTCCCTCACTATCATACTTGTTGATGACTCAAATTGTCTTGAGTCGACTCAACTCTGACTTACAGCTAAACGGCTGACTCTGATTCCGACTCGACTCACTGAGTTGAAAATGGTGAGCCGACTCGACTCAGGCCAAATTCAGAAAAGAGTCGACTCGATTCCGATTCAAATAAGCATTGAGTCAGAGTCGACTCTAACTCAGAATAGTGGCAAAGTATTCACACACACAATATGTACATACATGTACATTTCCTTCAGTAATATGTAAATTTCAGTACATTTATTCATGGCATCAACTTTTTATTAACTGCACATTTTCTTTAATAATATACCAATTGTAATGCATTAATTCATGACAGAAATTATTCCTGAACAGGAATGAAGAAAGATGCTAAACGCGAACAGGTGAGTAAGAGGAAGGGCCTGATTGATTTTTATTTTGAAGGCATGTCCTTCATGAGCAGTCAAACTGCAATAACCGGAATCAATATTTTAACATATGCCATTTTGAGGGGCAATCCCTGTCCCAGTACATTCTGAACAATCCTGTGAAGAATTTAGCTTAGAAATAAATACTACGCTGTGCAATGACCCTTTCCAGCACCTTCCTCATTAATACCAAAAGCAATGAATACTCGCCTTGCCCTCTCGAAAAAGCTGTAGTAAACACGTAAAAACTACAGATGGCGCATTGAAGAATTTACGAACCTAACCTCGGATAGTACAAAAGATGACGATACATAGCACGTACAAGTCACGTGATTTAAAAAACGTCAGAAAAATATGCAGGTTGATGGTAAAAAATTGTATCCTCAGGCTACTAAAGCCTAAATGACAAATATTTTTTTGCGCAGCATGATGGTTTTGTGGCTAGCGTGGCGCGCACGGGGGCAGCAGTGAGTGGTAAATAAAAATAATCAGCATCATCATAATTTGAAGAGGGGTGGCTGTTTGTGAGTGAGAGACTTGATGTATATTTTTCGGTTTATCAGTTTTACAGTTTGAAGCTTCTTAAGCTATGCCAGAGGCAGGGACGCAGCCAGGATTTCGCTCAGGGAGGCGGGGGGGCGGAGCCCCGAAAAGGGCCCCTGCGACAGCGCCAAAAGGGCTCTGATTGTTACCAAATCGTGTCCTCAGGGGCCCTTCGGACCCTCAGAGGGAGGGGGGAGGGGGGGCTGTTCCTGCATGAGAATGAGCTAAGGACTTTGGATGATGTGCATCCTCAAAGTTGAAAAAGTCTGATCTTGTGCCAAATCACAAATTCGTCTGTATAATTTTGCATGCCATTGCTATGGTTTAACGGAAAAACAACTACCACAGGTGTGTGCTTTTGAAAATATATTTTACATACCTCGTGTTTGTCAACAGCTGATCCAGGAATGGATCTAGTGTGGATATGAAAATAATGAATTACCTGTTTTTATCAAATAGCAATAGGAAAATCTTTCAAAATTAGTTGTGAAAATGTATAAAATGCCAGCCATGTGATCACTTATGTTAAGAAAATAGTGTTGAGTCGACTCAACTCTGACTCACAGCTTGAAGGCCGACTCCGATTCTGACTCAACTCAACTGGTCGACCAATTGAGTCGACTCTGATTCAATCCAAATTTGGAAGTTAGTCGACTCAACTCTGACTCAAGCAAACCTTGAGTCGACTCTGAGTCGCCTCTGACTCTGAGTCGACTCAGACAGCGTTTGTTGACTCCAGGTTTGACGGCTTGTTCTTTCTCCTGTGAAACATGTATAATATTATCGAATCTGCATTTGTTACCAAATCTAAAATTGGCCATAAAAACTGTTCAGATTGGCTTGTTATAACATTTGGCTCACGTTCCCGACAAAACACTTACTTTCTCAATTCCACAGGAATTTGGAAAGGTTCGAATGAGCCATGGAGGGCCAGGTCAGGCCACTCACCTTGTTGCGGCGCACTTGATATAGGTATGCTTGTTTTGTTCACACACATATCTATATCCATGGTACAAGTACACAAGTAGTGAAGCACTTATGAGTGTTGTGTGCTCTATAGAACACACTCAGCATCTAAGATGAGCTTCAGGCGAACCCACTACGTACCGTGGAAGCACATTACTTCTGTACGTCATCTTCTTTAGCCAGAACCATTACCATCTATATAAATTTACTAAATCCTTTCCCATATGATGATAGGTCAACCATCACTTGTGTTAAGAAACGACTTCAGTTTGTGTTAGGAGCAGTGTTTGATCATGTAATTTGAAAGGGAAAGTGTTGAGCACACGAGCTAAGCCACTGCCGATTCTCAAAACTTGAATCAAGCAGCCAGTACCTAGAGCGGGATTCAGTCTTGCAGGTGACGGTAGCCTGAAACTTTGTACTTGAATGTGGCATTCCCCTAAAGTTGGCTCTTAATTTACAAAGCAATTGCCTCGCGATAACATCGAATGCTGCATTGTGTAGCGTAATTGGGCTGTAGCTGGGTATGCAATCGTGACGTTAAGACTCGCTGGTACAGTACGGAGTGTGACTGATATCAAAATACTGGTTTTGTGATTATACTTGGGAGCTCCAACTCATTTAGTTTGGGATCCACATTGCTAAAGGGACGCGCAGTTTGCTGGGGTGCTACTATTGCTGGTCCGCAAATCCGAGGCCAGCGGAGTGGGTGACCCGGCCTGCTGCTGCGGAAACGTCCACAGGGGGCAGACACCGTGGATTGTAAATAGTCCTCTTGTTCTGACGGTGCCGCCTTGGTGCGCCTGCTCTGTTCTCTGTGATGCATAATGCATGTTGTCGGCCACAAAACACTCTGAATTCTTGCAGCCAATTGGACAAGTTTTCGGCTGTGGAAGGGATGGAGGGGAAGCTCGGAGTGCAGTGATCTACGATTTCGAATTTTCTTTTTAAACTTACGATTTTGAACATCCATTGAATTTCACGCTGCTTGGAAAATTCCCCAGCAATGGCTAAGCGACCATGAAAACATATACGGGACCCATAAAGAGACTGCCTTCCCATAGGGACTCCCTTTAAAGGGAATGTGGCAACTTGGTTTAAGCCCGGAGTTTACTGTAATGAGGGGTATTTTTCGCATAAAATCATGAAAATGTCCATGATTTTTCGGAAACAATATACGGTAAGCTCAATGTTTTCATATTTAAAATGCTATTTTAGGGCAAAAAATAAACCCCTGCCTGTGCATGACGTCATGATCTGGCAACTACTGCCATATGCAAAGGGCTTGAATATCTGACTTCTCACCGTGATGTAAGCAGGTAGGTGTTTAGCTTTTCTCTACGGAAATTTCGAGTTCCAAGACAGATAATGTATTGAGTACCGTATGCTTCGGCATGCTTTACAACTTGGCTATCTCAGTTAAAATCACGTGATAAAGGTGCCACATTCCATTTAAGGATCTCAGAGCTGCACATCGCCACTTTAGGACACATGGTGATGACCAAACACTGCGTGTAGCAAGGGCTGAAAAAGAGCTGGCAGCATCAGCAATGCAGGGAAACGAATAAAATGGGTACAAAATATCCTTCAAACTTCGACTGATGATGTCAGAGACAGTTTACCGAGAAACCATTCCTATCACTCACAACGCTGCTACGACCCAGTTGGGGACGGCCTGTTCCCCGGCTTTCTGGGACAAAAGAGTAGGGTCAATCGACAGCTCTGAGCTATCACTAATCACGAATATCTAAGGAATTGTGCAGACAGGGCTCAACAAGATGGCGTTACTGCTGCCCAGCACAAGGGGCGTAGCCAAGGGTGGGCAGGGACAGCCGTCCCCCCTGAGGGCCCGGGCCCCTGAGGACACGGGTCGCGCGAAGCGCGGCTCACCCGCGCTATGCTCTGTGGCCAAATTTGAAATTTCATACCAGACAGGGCCCTCTTAAGCCCTCTTCTAACACTCTATTCTAAAGTAACAAAAAGCAGGGCGCCTTGAACTGCTGTTCCTACATTTTTACATCTCCTGAAAATTTTGGCTCAAGTCATATCAGGTCAGGTCACCAGGCCAGGTGGCCTCACCTCAAAAATACTTACGGCTAACTAAAAAGGTAAATCAAGTAACCATACCACATCTTGGGCCCACCAGGAGCCAAATTTTCCGGGATTTGATATTGGTGACCTAAGGTCATGTGCAGAGCATGCCTCCCCATTTACAATACATGGGGAAATCACCGAAATGAGCTTTCTAGTAAGAATCAACTTCAAACTGGATGCGACTGGCGCTTAGCCCATTCTGAACAGAGAGGCAAGACCTTCCGGCAAATAAGGATTTTTGGCGTTTTTCTCTAGCAATTCAGAATAAACTAAGATAGAGTTTTTATTTTGCAAGCCTTCCGGAGGCACTGGCGTCAAATATATACATCATGAAGTTGGGCAGACGTTGAGCGTCAAATTTCCTGGAGGATGGCGCAGCATCAGAACAGAGAGGCAAGCCTTCCGGAGGATGGCTTTTGCAGCTATTAGCGAAAAAGTAAAGGCCCTTATGCATGGGGGATGGACATTCCCAAGAATATGCCCAATATTTAGTACCTGTAGCTCCCTAGGCTTTGACCTGACACGAAAATGAATGCCACTGTAATGAAAGCGCATCTCAAGAGCTTTCGAATGGTGTAGAAAATGTTTCTAGCTATCATAGTTTCTGAGATATAGGAGGTTTTCTTAGTACACCTCATATTAGCGATTTTACCTATTTGACCTCTTACCTTATATTACCACAAAAAAACAGTATTTTGATATCATTTCGAAAGCTTTGCCGTTTTGCGCTTTTTAGCTCTCTTAGTTTTGAGATCGTGGGGGTCTTTTAGCCCCCCACCAGGGCGAAGGTGGCTCGTACCCGCCACCGGGGCAGGGTTAAGCCCTCTTCAGCACTCCATTCTGTAACAAGCAGGGCCCTTTTACCCATCAGGGCCCTTTTGGCGCTGTCGCAGGGGCCCTTTCAGGGCGCCGCCCCCCTGAGCGAAATCCTGGCTACGTCCCTGACCGAGCATGCGCTGTGGCAAACCTTCCGGAGGATGGTGCAGCATCAGAACAGAGAGGCAAGCCTTCCGGAGGGTGGCACAGCGTCAGAACAGAAAGGCAAACCTTCCGGAGGATGGTGCAGCATCAGAACAGAGAGACAAGCCTTCCGGAGGATGGCGCAGCATCAGAACAGAGAGGCAAGCCTTCCGGAGGATGGCGCAGCATCAGAACAGAGAGGCAAGCCTTCCGGAGGATGGCGCAGCATCAGAACAGAGAGGCAAGCCTTCCGGAGGATGGCGCAGCACCAGAACAGAGAGGCAAACCTTCCGGAGGATGGCGTAGCATCAGAACAGAGAGGCAAACCTTCCGGAGGATGGCGCAGCACCAGAACAGAGAGGCAAACCTTCCGGAGAATGATGCAGCATCAGAAAGAGAGGCAAGCCTTCCTGAGGATGGCGTAGCATCAGAACAGAGAGGCAAACCTTCCGGAGGATGCTGCAGCACCAGAACAGAGAGGCAAACCTTCCGGAGGATGGTGTAGCACCAGAACAGAGTGGCAAGGCTTCCTGAGGATGGCGTAGCATCAGAACAGAGAGGCAAGCCTTCCTGAGAATGGCGCAGCACCAGAAGAGAGACGCTGTACAAACTCGTGTGTGAGATCACCATGACGCCCAGACAAATGCATGAGCACTTAGGACTGAGTTGAGGACACCCCAAGAAAAAAACATAGTTCTACCTTTATTTACTTTCCTGTTATCTTATCTATCTTACCTTATTTACATCTTACCTAAATCGGGACATAGCAGCTGCCTTTAAAATTTCAGGGCTGGATCTCCCAGAGGATGTCAACAAACGGTGCGGTGCAGTAAAATTATAAAAACAAATCACTATTATCACTTCACATGCGGTTTAAGAGCTTAGCCCTGCGACTCCCAAACGATGGGCTATTATACCATTCAGAGGGACGGAGACATTCTGTGGGGATAAGAAATGTTCTACGGAATGTGTGTACACAGGCAGTGGCGCAACCAGGATTTCGTTTCAGGGGAGGGCAAGGTTTGGGGGTGTGCCCCCTTCCTAGGTGAGCCCTCCCCCATTTTTTAAGCCTGCAAAAAATATGCACATATTTTGGGGTGTGCCCCTGTTTTAGTGCGAGTTTTTTTACAGTTCAAGATTTGAAGGCCTACATATTTTGGATTCCGCTTTAGAATGCATATTTCTCTAGAATTACATCCTGTTTAAGATGGCCATAGTCGGTGTTTACCTGTATGCGTTTCCCCGGTTTTGCTTTGGGTAAAAACCTATGTATCATAAAAGCTAGGTTCATTATAGGTCGGAACGTACAATGCTGCATTGAGATTAACTGCTTTTCCATACTTTCGTTGGGAAATGATGTCACATTTCAATGAGCAATTATGTCATGCCTCTTCCGCATTACCAAAGATGAAATTAAAATTCTGAGTTGTGTCAACTTCTCGCTTGTGAGCGTGCCATGGCTAATCATAGGATTGTCGTTTTCTCAACGACCCGCAGACAACCAACAGAAGAGAGTATGAATGAAGCCAATGATATTAAACGTATAACAAGGTTGCAACATAATACCAGTGCACGACCCATGTGCACAATAATGCAGCTACACAAATAAAATTAAAATTATTAGTTTGCTGAAAGATGACATTGTTATCATTTTGCACGCACTGCACTTAAATATTTGATCACCTACAGTTCAATATGAAAAAATCAAAGGCCCAAGTCATGATAAGGTCATCAATTGAAAGAGAATCCATCACATATTTTCTTTAAAACGACACCCAAGACATCCCAATCTATTTCTGGTGATGAATAAATAGCGGAAAAATATTTAAACAAACCCAATGAATATTTTCTAATTTAAGACAATGTCACATTTTATGAATGTATAATCCATGACCAAAAAAATTAGCTGTCCACTCAGGAAATTATGTCCGGTAGGCATATTTCTCCCTTTGCCTATTACGCATAAAAATATGACCTATTTAAGATCATGCTTCAACTGTTGTAAGGATACGATATTAAGTAGAGGAGCGCATTAAGACAAGCTCCCAGACTTGGTCTGGGTAGATTATAGCAAAACAATCGCCTGGCCAGGCACGGGAAAACCTTTCAGGACAAAAGAGACAGGACAGGAAAAAATCGGGCTGTTGGTATTACTTGGTCGTTAAAAAACGTACCCAATTGGCTTGTTGGAATTTCTTTTTCGGTAAATACACCTGGTATCTTTTTATTATTTATTTCAGACCGAGAGACAAACTCTGGGGTGCTCCCGAGACTAATTCTTGGACCCTCCCATGAAGATCAGCCCTGCGAGCTCTCAATACCTACTCCTGGGCCCCCGACACCAGCACTGAGGCCCTCAAGACCCACTCTTGAGGCCCCAAAACCAGCTTTAGGGCCCAAAACAGACTCTTGAGGGATATCCGAGACTAGCTTCTGGGGCCCCAGACCAAAACTTTTGGCCACTGAGACCAACTCTTGTGGGCCTTCCGAAACCAACTCTGGGGGACCCTCCACAACCAGGTTCTGGGGACACGAGACAAAATCTTGAGCAAATCCCGAGATCAAAACTTGGGACCCCAAAAACAACTTCTGGAGCCCTGACACTGACTCTGGGGACCGCCTGAGACTAACTTCTTGAGGTCTGAGGCTACAACTTTGGGCCCCTGAGACTAATCTTAGGGGCCTCCAGAGACCAATTTAAACAGGCTCGAGACAAACTCCTGAGGGCCCTCAAGACCACCGCGAAAGCCCTTCAAGACTAGCTCTGGGGCCCAAAGACCAATTACACTGGTCAACAAAATTTAACTTTTGTCATGGATCCAATACAAAATAGTCCGTTGCTAGAGTAATTTATGGCGCTGAACACGAATCTGGCAGCAGAAATGCCGTATCAGACCAGCATTTTGAGATCCAGTATTTCTGTGTGTCGTCTTTGCTTCAGCCTACTTGTCATTAGTGACATTGGCAGTGCAAAACCCAAGAGGTCTAGGAAAATGAACGTTTGGGTGTTTGTGGAGGCTGGGGTATTCTACCCTAAACCCGATTTTCATAGACCTAGGTCAACATGTTCAAGGTAAAACGAGGCCATATAGGTCAAATTCTGTCCGTGCAGGGTAGGCATTGGGAAATGCCGTGATTATGCGATGAGAAGCCGAATATGGAAAGAAAGTGACCTAAAGTAACGGAGAAAAGGTCTGAGACAATGTTCTCTGAAACTTTTAAGTCAAGGTCGTTCAAGGCCATTAACCTTTGATGTCAAAATATTACATTTTGCCTATAACGTATACTGCAACTAGCACTATGGCAACCGTTGGGCGAGGAAATCAGGTTTGACCTTGACCTATGACCTTTGACTTGAACCTGCGACCTTGAGATCAAGATTGGGTGACCTAACCTATGACGTCATAACATAATATACGTCATATTAAGCGACGTTATCCGACCGAAGGCACTAGGGTCAATGACCTTTAAATGGTGGTATAACCTTGACCTGTGACCTTTTACTTGGACTTGACTTTCAAGGGAGGTGACTCTGACATAAAATCCTCATCATATAATGTGGCGACATCAACACTCGGTCTACAATACCGGCGAGCTTGTACGACCGCCCGCAAGCCTTGTTCAATGTACAATGTTCATGCACTTTAATGCGAGGTAGTCTTCCGCTGCAATAAATTCACATGTATGAGTGATAAGCTACATTGTCCGGGTGCAGATAGCCCGGGTTCTCGACATCCTTGATCTAGATTTTCCACAAAAGGCTAGGCTCAGGACTGTGTGTGGAAAGTGTAAGGGCTTTACATTAGGTATGCTCTGGAGAAGAAACCAGGTCCGATGGCAAAAAACGGTTACTAAATTTGAAATCAGTGGTATCGAAATAAGTAGAAACAGGTGCTCACGTGCCGGATCCATTTTGGCTGTTGACCAGTGTTATCGATCAAGGTGTGCCCCCTTCTGATTCTTTCTGTTATAGCACCATGTATTCTTTTATACATATATATTTTCGCTTTAACCCTCAAGGCGGGCCCCCAAAAATTTCGGGAGGGGGGGCATGGCCCCTGCCTCCCCTTGGTTGCGCTACTGTACACAGCTGCAACCAATCCACTGGAAAACAATCAAGACGTAGCTGTTTCTATCTGATGTATTTTGGTAGACGGGTGACACTCTCATAAAGGAGAGAGTTGGAAATAGCTGCACAGGAGTCGGCCCAAAATATAACCCTCAGGAGATTCAACAAATAGCATCTCTCTGACAACTGCGTACATAAGAACCAGACGAAGTGCGGAAAATAATTTCGTTTTCTATTCCCTGAACGTCTTCTATTCCCTTCAAGAGTATCCGGATTCTTGTTCCGTCAACCCGAGTTGTCCTACTCAAGGGATTCGGGATCGGTAAGCACCCCCTAAAACTTCCAAACTAGATCCAACACTGCCCGGAATGGCCCAAGACGGAATCAGCGACACTTACCAATTTCAAACTATTCCAATTCCCCAAATTCCAAATGTCTGCGAGTTTGCGCTACAATTAGCTCGGCCGCTGCATCGCAAATGCAGCCCGGACGGAATCGACGCAGCGCTGCCGGATGTGGGTGCTGTGAGCAGTCTAAAAATACCCCGCCAAGTTGGATAATTCATACTGATTAACAAATGACGGCTGCATATTCACCGACCTTTGCCGCAAAGACCGCTCGTGAGGCGGTGGATAGCAAAAGCCAAAGCTATGTGACTGTCGGGCCCCCGCACTCCTACCATAGGCGGATCCAGGATTTTTTACGGTAGGCACTTCGATCGGGAAGCGCCATCAGGATTGGGAGGGGGCGCCATTTGGGACTGGAGGGGGGCGCCATCTGGAGTAGAGATCGCCAGTTCTTAAGGGTGATCTACCAGAGGGGCGCCACATTGCACATTGGTGAATGGGGGCGCCACATTGCGCCTTGGGGATGGGGAGGGGTGGAAAGGGGCGTTTCACAGTTTATGATAGATGCAATATAGATCCTAGTTCAAACATTTGTGTATAACACTTAGTGAGTTACCACCACAGGTGTAGGGATATGAAGGGTCCAGGGTTGCAATGACCTCCCAGTTTAATATTCTGGATCATTAGCTCCATAATGTTGCGTGAAAAGAAATGACATTAAAAATACTTTCTGGCCCCACTTAATATTTTGAAGATTTTTACACTTCTGGTCAACACGAGTCAAAATTGGGCAGGAAGAGATCCACCTCGCAGACCAAAACTAGGCAGGAGGGGCACCGAACTCCGTGCGCAGACTTCTGTGAACTTGACATAAGCCAGACAAAACCATCGACACGTCGGCACCGTCTGCGATGGGGCGACCCCTCCCCTACCCACTGTGCCCGGTGGCGCCTGTTCCGGTCAACAACGCGTCACGCGCGGCGCGCTAGCGCCGGCACCGTCACGGCCGGCCGGCGCCATTGTGCGCGCGGCGACCGTGTGACGCTCTTGCAACAGCCGGCAGCGACTCCCGCGTGTCACAACGCCGCGGGAGCGTCACACATCGCCGTCACTCGGCGTGACGCTGCCGCCGGCGCCGACACGCTGACCCATATCGTGCTCTTTTTCCAGCCGCCCGCCGGCGCCTGTACTTTCGCTTTCCGTATGTGTGTGTGTGTTCTCATGCGCCATGCACCCGGCGTGGCGGTCGGGCGGCGAGTTGTGTGTGCTGGAGGGAGGGGAGGGGGTTTCCGGGTCAACTCGTATGGACTGGTGTCATGACACTCCACCGAACTGTGGCTGCGGGTGCGAACGACGATTGTTACATGGGTCATGAGCTGATCTCAGGTTGACACCACTCAGTGGGAAGTGTTCGCCAGGCCGCACGCCTGAGGAAATGACGGATCGCTGCCGCTCCGCAATTCTTGCAATACAAATTTTCCAACAGCGTCTGCTTCCGTATTCAAAAAACCAGTTTATGTGCACATCTCTGCAAAGTGGAGCCGACCGGGTTCGGTTAGGACTAGACGCCCTTTCACTTTTGAGCTGACCACTTCCTTTCTACAGAAACGTGTTTCATGCCCGCGTCTGCACCCGGAGAATACTCGGCTGCACATGGATTGATGATGCTGGTCAGGAGGCTGGACCAAATGGACCCTGCACTCATCGTATCCAGTCGGAAGACCAGGAGCGTCTAGTTTAACGCACAGGGATCCAGATAAGCTAGCTCCGGGGCTGCTAAAAAAACACACAAAAAAACACAAAAACACCAGATATTTTGGAGGTTCAGTGCAGAGAAATACAAAGCAACCCGCCGAGGAACGTCATATGATGCTTTCAACGTTTTAAAAATATGATATGTCTGAAAGATGAAAACCAATGATCAGTGGCGGATGAAAGGGGGGACTAGGGGTTCAGCCCCCTGGAAATGTCAGATTGCCTATAATAAATGCATAACCGGAGGCTGATCCGAGGCAATGACAGGGGAGGCTCGAGCCCTCTAGTCTCCCCAAATGAATCCCTGAATCCGCCACTGCCAATGACATGAATTGATAAAAACATGTGTTCTATCGGAAATAGATCAAGAAATGGCTGAAGCAGAGCCTCAGAAACGTCAATATAGTATCGGCGTGATTGAACTGCCAGTCTGGGACGAGTCAGCCTGGTCACAGTTCAATTCGCAAGTAAACTGTAAGAAACTATTATCCCTGGTACCGACTGGGGGGGACGGGGGTCCGATCGCAGCCCCCTCAATTTTTCGAAAATGATTCAGAGCCTATTTGAATGGAAGGCGCGTTGATTTGCATGTCTGTCAGGAAACCAATTTGAAAACTTAGGCCCCAAAATCAATATCAGGTTTGGTCAGGTAAAAAAGTTACGACGTCCATTGTCAGTCCATGTTGGCGATTTCGTTTTTTCTAAAATAAAACGGACAAAACTCGGCTCATAGGAGAGCTGGATCAAGCTTCAAGCATCATTGGAAATTTATCGGAAAAGACAAATCGTTAAGCTGCCGACCATTTTGAGGTCAGGTCGATAACGAGCTCACTAGAGTTCACCTGAGGGCGCGTTTTTTTAATTTGCTTGCGTGAATAACTTTGAATCGAAACAAGATACATAAATGAACTTGAAATTATAGCGAGGAGCAGAGCTTACCGATTGGATTATATGCCACATGACATTGAAAATGCTTAGGATTACGGAGAACATATTCAAGTCTTTGGCCTATTTCTGGGTTTAATGGTCTCCAGTTTAAGATGGATTTCCTAAATCAGCCACAATTTGACCCATCTTGACTCACTGCGACGTCAGAGCTCAACGAATATGGTTCCAAGTTGGTTCAGAAGCAGAAAATAGGAAAATATTCAGGTAAAAAAGTATTGTTCCCATCTGAGAAAAAATACAAAGTTAAGCTAAGGATAGATTTACTAGATGATCAGCTTTGAAGGAATAAAAAGCCATCGAACCGACAAGACAGCCGACAAACAGACAAGACCAGCAAACCCATGACATATCTTCCATTTCCTTCATAATTTTCCCCATTTCTCACCTATGTTTTCGCATGTGGCATCATTATGGAAAAGCAATGTGATATAATGATTAGAATGGATGATAAAACAGGCGTATCTTACATTTAATGTACCAAATGTCTATATATATAATATATATATATATATATATATATATATATATAGGCCCTTGGTTTAAAATTATATTTCATATATGTTTTTGTCACTTTTCTCCATTTCATTTGCTTCTTCAGGGGTGTTTTCCGTTGTTATTATGCTTATCTCGTTTTGTATTGTATCTTATTTTCAACTTGTCCGTTGCTTTGTTTCTCGGTGCTGTGTTTCTTCTATCAACTAGCCACATTATGATTTTTTCCAATCTGATATCATGCTCGCTTAGTTACTTCCATTTGCATCTGAAATTTTTGTCTATGAAGTGCTTTCTATTCTGTTGCTCCCTTTTGTTTGATTTTGTCATGCCTTTTTCGCTCTCCTCTTCCTTCGCTTCTGTTCTGTCATTATGTAAAATGCAATACAAATAGATGATGATGATAATGACATTTCAGAAAGGGATTCTCCATCCCCCTCCTCCAAACCGCTCCGTTTGGTTCACCCTTGAAGCTATACTCTGATTTTCAGTGAACAGTCGAGATGGCCACAAGACCGAAAGTGATGAAACCTGATTACAGCCCGGAATTTTACAAAGCTCAGGTAAATTGTAGGTAAGTCACTAAAGGTCAAGACAGGCAAGGTAAAAGGTCGTCGTCGGCCAGCGTGGGGCTCAGCCGTCGTCGGCGAAGGCGTCGGTCACAAGCCGGTCAGGTTGAGAGTGAAAGTAAGCGGGCCGTCCCGTCACCGCCGCTCTGCGGCGCATGACGGCCCACCTCCAGCGCGGCGCGCCGCTTATGTCACCGGCGCGCCACAGACCGCCGCGGCACGCTGCTCCTTGCGGCCAGCCCCACCAGCTCTGGGGATGGACTTAACAATTCACAGTCAGGAAAATGTACACCAAAAATAATGTTGTGAAATTTGTCAATAAGTAAGCCACAAGGAAGACAAATAGTGATTAAAAAGTGCATATTGGCCTGGACGGCAACATTGCTGCTAATCATGCAGCACGTGGTGCTTTTAACGACGAGGTTATAAAACTTTAGACAAAATAATAGCCAAATTAAGTTGAACAAATTACTCGCGAAAGCAGCCTGGGTGTCATAAAATTACATACGAAAACATGTGAAGGGAGCATACAAAAAAGCCAGCGACTGCATTGAAAACTACTCAAAACCTTGGTTAACTTCGCTACATGATGACCCACCCTTAATTGGCGGATTTTACTTTGCAATTTATTAACTTTACCATCCCATTCATTCTTCCTAAAAGTTAATGCGGTTGCAGATGCTACATCGTGATACGAAATTCGACAAATGTTATCGGATGCCGTGCTGCAATAAGCTACACAAGTTCGAAAGACATAGCGGGGTAACGAATCTGTTATTGATCAGTGATGAAACAGACTGAACGATTCTCCATTACTGAGTCAATAACGCGCAGCCAGGGCAGATGTCATCTCACTGAACCTCCAGATGTATGACATCTTGCTCGGGGTTCAGCGGTCATCACTCATGTTTTCAGTGCCCCCCCTCTCCTCCCTAATCCATCACACGCTGCTGTCACGCTGCCCACATCTGGGAATGGAAAATCACCTGCAGTTTCCCCAGTCCTCACTATCTTATCTCTCTGTCGATGGGGTGGGTTCGGGGGAAATGTGGTTATCAACACCCGTTCACCCAGGACGCTAGCTAAACAGCGCAACAGTGCATCTAAACAGCGACATGCAGACCAATTCTAGACTTTTATTTCTCATTCTAGGCGTCCTCATGCGGCCATTTCTTAATTCCGACGTCGGTATTCATTTTCACGTGCGCCGCACACAAATCTCCCCTGCAGCAGCCTGGGTTTTTGGTACTTATGAGCAATGATCGAAGAAGACAAAGCAATGGTTTTAGCCAACGACGTGGGATTCACCAGTCGACTCGGGGGACAGCGCCCTGTCCCTCCTGACTCCCATTGGCGGACGCAGAGGGGGACCAAGGGACCATGGCCTCCAAAATGACGAAATTTTGGGTGATTTTCTTAAAACACTTTGCTTTTACGATTTCTGCCGAGTTGCCCCCCCCCCCCAACGGAGCTCCTGCGTCTGCCTCTGCTGGCTCCATCCACAGCTGGGATGAGGCTTTGGCTGCGTTCTTTGAATTATTCTGAGGTGGAATTCCAGGGGTTGTGACGTCGTGATATTCCCCGGATTGCAGCTGTGGAACGTTCTTGAACGAGGCTGGAATGAGGCGTAAATGGCGAGGTGCGACAGTCTCATTATTTATTTTGACTTGTGCACGCGCAAATCTTTCATTTGCCTTCATTTAGGTGTTATTATTAGGTTCCGATTATCCTGCAAAAACATATAATGGACCTTTCAAGCAGATAAATATTTAAAGTCCACGAACTTACTGTTACGAAATTCATCCATGGGCGCCGCCATCTTGAGCGGGACAGCTTTTTCTATTCCCAACCGTTCCGCGCGGAATGGTGGGAATATTCCACGTGGAATCCCGGGAAAAGTTTCAAAGAACGGCTGTGACGTCACTGTTCCTGGAATTCCAGGCTGGAATACTTCAAAGAACGCACCCTTTGCTTAAACCCTCTCCCAACTCCTCCATCTTGGAGACCCAAACCAGTAGGGGAGACCGGGGCTGGTTGAATCATTTTTCACTTTTCCCTCCGTAGCTAATAATCCACAAGATCTATCGAAAATTGGATACCACCATTCAAAATATCGTTCTTTTCCCCACCAAATGGCAGTTAATATTTTTCCAAAAAAATACATTTTACCACAATAGACTTGAAATCAGCTCCGCACCTGATGCAAATTGCCCCCATGCCGGGGTAAGTTGCATCAGTCCCCGGGGCAGCTTGCATCGTGAGGAATTAGCGCACAGAAACACAATACAATGTCAGATTCGCTTTATTGGTAGGCACGTTTCCCACTCAGCGGAGGCACGCTTCCTTGGTAGGCACGTTTCCCATCGGATACCTTTCCGAGCTTACCTACTCAGAGTCAGAGTCACATTGGTGACAGGTATTGCACCTGCTTCTCGAAAGTGACGCGCTCCTCTCCCACTTTCGACGCCCATACTAATAATTTTCGCAATAATACATCCTTATGACTATTCAATTTTCCCATAAACAAAACTAAGTGCCGGGGTAGGTTGCAACAATGTTTCAGCCTGCCCCACGAAAAATGATTCGTCTTGCCCCGTCCCTGCCCTGAATCAATCGTGGCGCCAAATATTGCACAAGCCAAGAGGTCCCGCAAAAAGTATTTGCCTCAATTGAAGACTGAAGAAACATGCTTTAACCTGCTAGGCTTATGACCAGCGTGCATGTTATCTTATATTTCATTTAAAACGTAATGAAACAGACTAAAAAAATACTTTCACCCCCAAAAAATGAGTTTTTGCCTCCTCACCTGGTATCGGCCGACCGCCTTCGCTGGTTTCTTCACCGGAAAGACATTGCGCGTGCGCAGTTCTAGTGGACCCGCTCAAACTGTTATCTGATGAATATTTTTTTAGTTACATCCCCTGATGCATTCAACCCGTGATGCAACCAGCCCCGGTCTCCCCTACAGTTCATTCAAAAGCAGGAAATTTTCATTATTTTGGTCGTTTTGTCGTTACAAAGCCTTGCCGTCATCCATCCTTTCAACTGAACTTCCAATGCTGAATATGACATGAAATAACCACAAGTTTATTCAAACACACACTTTCCTATACATAGTGTAAAATTGAAGAGCGGGGCCAAAGCCCGAGGCTTAAATGAACAATTTTACAACATGCGTAAATACCACCGTTTACGTTCTTTATGTAGCCAACCTTAAAAACAGGGTTGCCTCCATCTAGTGTGAAGTTTTCCCTATATTTAGCCCAGTTTTAAAGCCCCTGTCATGATTCAAGGATACCTGCATTTGACCTGGGATTTTGACAAACACGAATGCCCCACTTCTAGCGGTTAGATTCTGACCAGATACGTTTCTACATAGACTAGATGATAGTCCTTGCTTAGCTTGCTATTCAGTACCGAACATGACGCAGATTTATAATGACCTGCAATCCAGGAATATGGCAAGAATGCATTTCTTGGTGGCGCCAGCATCGTTCATTGGGGATCGCGCCCCAAGAGAGGACTCGCGCTCCCGCCGCACGTGCGTGTCTTGCGGCACAGTGCATCCCCACGCTTACGCGCGGCTGCTCGGGTCGTTCACCCCATGGCCCCGGAAAAAGGGGATCAAGGTGCGGCAAAGAACAAAGGGATTATGTCACAACCACGGCCAGTTGCAGTGGGTAATAGTTACTCAAGCTGGCATTGCTTAACAAAACATTGGCCTCATAGCTCACCATATATTTGTCGCTACGAAAATAAGCCCTAAAAATTTTCGCTCGTGCTAAAAGCCGCTCTGTGCCTGGTCGCTATGCATATGACGTTATTAGCGATGCATATGCGTTCACTAGCAATCTTTGCAACTGAAATAACAAATATGATATGCTCCCGTAAAAATTGAGATCGCAACGGCGTTGTCGGAGTTTTCCTGATTTTTCGAAAAACACCACAACGTTTATATCTAAAAAACATGTGCAACGTCGCATGGTCCATCCTAATCGAGGTGTACATAAAATGTCACAGAACAAACTAAATTGCGATGTCAAACTTTTCATCTTGGTCAAAGCGACCTTCAGCGTAAAGAAACCAACACCTAGGGGACGTCCCCTATAATTTTGACCTTTTGTGCCTCTCGGCATCGTGGGGCCCATGTATTTTTCATCCATTTTAGTGTTAGTGAACTACCTTGGTAGAATTCTTCCGAGACAGATATTAGGTGGGCTTTCCCTCCCACTCCCCGCCCCCTGTCATCAGCAGCTCTCAGTGCGTTCAACTCCCCCTCCCAACCTCCCGCAAATAAAAAAATGAATGGTGACACCCCTAATCATGGCATCTGTCACGCTGGATTTCGAATTAAATGCTGCTTCTACACATTCAATATGGGTCCTGAGCATTGATAAAAATCAACCAAGAGCCTTGTCGGATCCCAATTTTTATCTTGGAAATTCCCATTCTATTTAAACGTTGCATTCTGGGACTAATACAGAGGCAGCGATTGCAAGCACCACGAGAGTGGCAGAAGCGGTACATATTAATAGATGTCGTATATGGCCACGCTTGTCCCACCTTTTCAAATAGAAATATCCGTTGATGCAGGGGCGTAGCCAGGATTTCGCTCAGGGGGGGGGCGGCGCCCCAAAAATGGCCCCCTGCGAAAGCGCCAAAAGGACCTCGATGGGTAAAAAGGCCCTGCTTGTTACAGAATAGAGTACTGAAGAGGGCTTAAGAGGACCCTGTCTTGTATGAAATTTCAAATTTGGCCACAGAGCATAGTGCGGGTGAGCCGCGCTTCGAGCGGCCCGTGTCCTTAGGGGGCCCTTCGGGCCCTCAGGGGGGGCGGGTGTCCCTACTGCCCCTCCTCCCTTGGCTACGCCCCTGCGTTGATGTCAGGGTAAAACATTCCTTATTTAAAATGGTCTACCAGGATTCAAGTCTACGATATTTGGGCGCCAAGAGATCAAGCGTGCTTTGTTTCAGTTTGATACGACGGTGATTTCTAGAACATCGTAATGTAGGTGAAAGGTTACGGCCAAGAGCAGACGAATGCTCAGGAAGCGATGTAAATCAAAGCGCTGTGTTTCCGCCAAGAACAGTTCAGAATCCTCATGTTGCTAGGCGCACATTGTTAGCCAGCTTTACTGCATAGCAATGTAAAAACTCCAGAATTTAGAAATAACGCCAGCTCACAAAGTCTCTTCACAATTGTTGTCATTTATTTCTTTTTTGTTCATTTCATCAGTTATCTTTCGTCAGCTCCTGTGATTTTCGACGTCTATCCTAGTAACTGGCATTTTATTTTTGTTTATTCTATTTGGGCCACTCCCAACAGGCACACTTGCCCAATTACAGGGAGTATTGGCGTGAGTGTTTAAGGATCATCTCCACCGAGTCAGATCGGACAAGGAAGGCGGTTTCCCGCCATGGGGATTGAACCTACGTTATTCCATGATATCCGATCTGAAGACTGGCAATGAAGCCACTAGGCCACCGGCCCCTGTCCATTGCATAACCAGCAGGGGTGTGGATTTCCTTGAATCGTTGGGGGTGCCCAAATTTGAACAAAAGTAAATAACCAACAAATAAGAAGAGATTGTACAACGCTATATTTGATTAAGTCATCGCAAAGTCACTTTCAATCCTAAAAATGACAACAGTAAAATTAAAAGGATATTTTGAACTAACGCAATATTTCATTAGGGTTGCCCGGGCGCTCCTAAAGAGATTTAAGTCCACACTTCTGCATAGTACTGTAGTATCTTCAGGCTCTGATCACTCTTTACCTCAGTACCTCAGGCACTGCAGACTCCAGAGCAACATGCTCAGGTATATTGACAGGTTGGAGGTTAGGCCAAGACTCACTGGTAAAGGGAGATCAACATCTGACATCAGCTCTTGTTAGAGGTGGCGCCACAATTGTAAAAAGGCGCAAACCACAAATGTTACAACTGCGCCACATTTGTAATTGGCGCCAACACTGAATTGGATATAACAGCATTCAATTATAATACCTTCAAAACACTACAAGTACCATTCATTAAGCTGAGAATGAGAGTACTAACCCTTGGCTATTGGAGACTATTTTTTATTCATTTATTTTATTCGAGTTCTCATCGCTATTCCAGCTAAAATCACTAGAGTTTGAATCCCACCCCTGTCCCGTTCCCGGTCATCGTCAATCCAAGGTTTGTCTCCCTCCCCCCCCCGATAAAAAATTATGTGGCGATGTCCCTGTATATACACCCGTCTAAAATAATCATTTTAGCATCTTATACTTGCATACGCATGAAATGTCAGCTAAGAGTGTATTTTGCATGTACCGGTGTATTGCTTTGCCAATAAATGAGTGTAAATTAAAGTCTTGGAAGGCTCCAACATGTACCCTGATGTCGAAGCATACTTCTCGGACTCGAAATCAATGCCTGCAACTCTGTCCGCCAAGCATATTCACATACCGAACTCATTTAGTCAACTCACGTTTGTCCATCCCTATCGACATCGTATACAGTACAGAAACCTAACTCATATATCCACCCACGTGCGCACGTCTCCTGCACCCGTCCCCGCTCAGTCCAAAAGCAGGCACAACCACCATAATTCTCAACACACGCATGTAGGTTTTATAACCCGCCTCGCGATCCCCTCCCCACCGAGGCTTGAACTCGGCGTCAGCGTTGCTCAGCGTGACCTCTGTAACCTCTGTGCCCCGCAGGCAATCGGCAGCCAGCGGATGGCGGCCGCTGATTGGTGGAGGCGCGTTCACTTGCATTGCAAAAATTTCAGGGGAATTTTTCCGAGAAAATGATAAAGCTTTAAACCATGAGCCAGTAGATGCATCAAAATTATATTTTTCAAACATTCATACACATATTTTGCTCTCTACTGCCTTGATTATCTGCTCCACCAAAGGTTACCCTTTGGTGGTACCCTGCAAGGTGGCGCAGTGGCAGTCAGCACAGGCTAGCCGGCAGCCGAGTTCACCGAAGTCACCAGCACAGATGGGTTTGCGCAGAGTGGAGAGGAGTGGGGCCCGGCCCGAAGGTAACCGAGGGAAGGAGGTGAGAGACGCATACCAAACTAAACATTAATCATCGGAGGCGTTGAGAGTGAGAACTTTAGATTGGGCTCGGGGGTAAAATCAGATAACATACCAACAGAGAAACACTTGTTGCTTTGCTCCGTGTTGGATGGTGAAAACGTACAAAACTTGAATCCGGACTCAAACGTTGTCGATATTTTAGCGCCCTTCGCCTTTCTGAACCATACCGCGAGAACTAGCACTCTTTGGTGAGACCCAAAAATCATATGCGCTGGCATTATTTTGTCTGAGGAGGGCCCTCTCTATGCATTTATCATACTAGCGTGGATTTCATAAAACTATTGAGGGTGCCTGAATCCCAAAACCGTCAATTACGACAGCATTAAGGTAATAATTATACGATAGAGTCCATTTTCAAAACACTACAGCCAAGGGTGTCGGAACTATTTTTTTCACTAAGAGGAGGGATGCAACCCGCACGGGCGATGACCGAGGGTGGAGGGGTGAGAGGCGAAATTTGAGCATATATTTACCTTACCAACACATTTACGTGGGTCCATGCGGGTAATAGGGGAAATGTTATAAACTTAGGGTAAGTCCCAACGTCTTTAGGGGACGTCCCCCCTGATTCATGAGTTCGAGGGACATATTCCAATAGTGTGTCCAAGCCAGCGCATTCTCGGCAAAACGTATCAACCTAACATCATTTTTAGCCCAAGGAGAGCGCCAAATTCCGTCGCGTAGCAGCATTATGCACATCGCCTAAGGGCATTCCACATTTATGCCTCCAATAAAACGTTGAGCATTACACACGTGACAACCTTATGCACCAGCGCGAAGTGCAGCGAGGGCATGCCGCGGGCCGTCGTCGCTTTTGGAACAGTGCATCACCACTGCAGCATAATGGAGCGGATACTTTGTCTTCGCCTACGCCCGCCACCGTCGATTTGGCTGGAGGCCGTGACGTCTCCACTGGGGCCGCTTGAGAGAAATACTGAAACTTCGGGAAACCCGGACTGGAACCGGCGCCCGGCCGGACATCTCCCCCGGAGGAAGTGCATGTGGAACTCAATGCGAGGACTACATGGACCGCTCAGCTCACAGTGCATATGCAACGTGCAAGCAGTGTCAATCGATCACATGCCAGAAAAGCGCCGGTACACACTACGCATCTCCACAAGCTGCTGACCATATTGCAAATTATTTATTGTCTAAACGATGTTCATTAATTGAATTATGTTTTGGTTTCCGAGTGGTTTGGGGTAATTCATGTCTGAACTAGGGCGGAAAATACGTAGCTTATCAATAATTGGGCTAAGGTCGAAAAAGCAAAAAGGCAATGAACCAGTTTCCTTTTCCAGATGTCTTTCGATTTTATCAAAACACATTACATCATGATCACACGTTACGTACCGCATGGTACTAATAATTATTTTCATTCTTCATCTAACGATATTTACACCCCAAACCAGGTCCAGTCGCCCAGATCCAGGCCACGTTATGCTCGGTCCATCCCGTGGCGGGGGTGGGCGCTTTTCCGCTGGTGCAGGACTATCGCCCGGTACCAGACGCGACCATGAAAGGTCACCTCTCGGGGGGCGGTCTCAACGGAAGTCGTCATCGCCCTGTAGCTCTCCCGCGAGACGCTTAACGCAGTATGTACAGTCCCCGCAATTGAAATTGCCATGACTAGGCTCGACCGGTTTAGGATGAATATCTCGCAACCTATGGCGTCTATAGCTTTATAAACGGGTTCTTCTTATGTATTTTTGCAAGAGCTTTTCAGTGGTTACCATTATTTCCTAATCTGACATCTGCATGAGAAAATATTACACAATTACTGATTTTGCTGCATTTTGACGGGGTAGTCTTCGGCTGACTTGCCACCGCCCCTGATAATCCCCGACCCTTCGCTCGACTGGCACGCATACCTGGGTCACGTGATTACTACGTGTTTACAACGACAGGTGCAAGGCCACACGTAGTAAGTAGTGTGTGGCAGGCAGGGGCACAGTGTTTTGAACCGAGGTGATCAGTACTGTCTCGCAGGTGTCTAGCCCCAGGCGGTCCGTCCAGTGACCGAGGCGCCTGGGCACGAGATCCAAGACTGGGTATGTCTGAGTTATGGCTTCAAACAATGTTTCCAGCCTCATAAGGCTCACAGGATCACTGCTGAAATATTTTTTCTGGGGGACTAGAGTTCATGGGGTTTAAAACGGCACCCTGTGGCCGAATTTTGTTATTTAACACCCGCCCCGGCGGGTGTCCGAGCCATCTTTTGCTGTAGGGAGAACACTTCCCCTCGAACCCGGCTCCTATGAAGGATAGAGGGAAACGCGAACACTGGTAGATGGTTCATAAGAATTTTTGCGAAACTGCATTACTCAATTTTTGTCTCAGGTCAATATTTAGGTCATGACAGGTAAAAAAATGTGATAGGGTGTAGAGGAGTTTATGGGGCCTATCGTCTGACTGAATTCAGTTAGTATAAACTGTATGGCGCCATTGGCTTCCTCTTTTTACGGAAAATCGAACCATGTATAATATGACTATACTACATGAAATCATAAAAGTAACGTGACCTAAAGCTGGGTCAAGGTCTTTATCTGATCTAGCATAATGAATATGCATATCAATCAACTTGCAATAACAATCCAAACGTAATGGTATCAAAATAAAAAACTTTTCATCATTTCCTGCGAAATTATTGACCCAAGTCTACCTGTTTAACCCTCGCCCCGGTGGAAGGTGCTTAAACACCCCCTCGGGTGTTTTCCGGCGGCACGAAAACGGCTGCGCGGGCGCCGCCGTACTTAACACTTTATCCTTGATTGATTCCGCAACTTTTCCCCAAATTTTAAGGTTGGGTCATCACAGTTCAGGTCACCAGTGCAGGTGACCTCACCTACAAAAATGTTTAAGCGGCATAAGTAAGAAATGGGTGAATTTATCGAATTAAAACTTATTCCATATAATGGGCCCACCGAGTGCTACAACATATATTCCGGGATTTTTCATATCGATGACCTAAGGTCAACTACGGACCATGACCTCGCTATTGTAAATACATGGAAAACAGAAATTGGGATGTATTTGTGTACTCAACAGCTGAGAAAACCTCAATATTCCCTAAATCGTAGTATCCTGGGACCCTTTCCAGGCTCCTGTTGCAATTTTGACCTGTGACCTCTGAGAGGTCATCTGGGGCTTTTAAGCAGTTTTCAGACTTATGTCAATAACTGCATGAAATGATCCAGCTTTTATTTTGATATCATTGCGTTCAGATTGCTATTGCGAGTCGATTGATTGCATATTGACTATGCTAGGTTAAAAAGTGACCCTGAGCTGAGGTCTGGTCATTTTTAAGTTTTGACCTAGTATGGCTCGTTCGATTTTCAGATTTTATTCATCATTCGATTTTCCGTGACGAGAGGAAGCGAATGGTGTCTTACTCAACTCTCCAGACGCTAGATACCAAAAACTCTACTCAAAATCCCACTTCCTTTGACCTGTCATGACCTCAAAATGACCTGAGCCAAAAAGTGACAAATGTAATTTCTTCATGAATTTGTATGAACTATCCAACAGCGTTCGCTTTTTCGCTATCCCACGTAGAGGCCGAGTTCGAGGGGTGTTCAAACACCCCCTCCCACCAGGGCAAAGATGGCTCGGAGGCCCACTGGGGCGCGGTTTAAGCAATCCAAGATGACCTCTCAGAGATCACAGGTCCAAACTTGCACCATGAGCCTGGAGAGGGGCTTAAGCTACTACGATTTGGAGGATGTGAAGGTATTCAACTACATATCAACAGAAATAAAACCATTTCCCTCAATTTTTGTTTTCCCATGCATTTCCAATGGAGAGGTCATGATCTGTATTTGATCCTAGGTCATCGATATGTAAAATCCCGGAATATGTTTTGCGCTAATTGATGGGGCTATTATGTGATATGGGTTTAAGAAGACAGATTCACACCGTTCCTACTCATGAAATCTTAAACTTTTTGGAGTTGAGGTAACTTGACCTGCACTGTTGACCTGACCTGAGATGGTGCAAACGTAAAATTCTAGAAAATGTTGAAGAATTAATTACGGATAGGGTGCGCCAATTACGGCGGCGCTTCGCGCCGGCATTTTTATGCACAGTCGGAAAAATCTGAGAGAGGGTGTTCAGACTCCCCTCCGGGGAGGGGTGAAGACGACGCAAGAAATTTTTGATTTGGCTGAATCCAGTCAGGTGCAAGGGATAATAATGGAAAAGCCAAGTATGTCAACCAGACACCACCTGGCCTCTTTTCGCACCCACTACGACGTGGGGCGTCAGTCCATCTCCCTTTCCCTGTTAATTCAAGAGGCAAAGGTGATACGAAAAATAGAAATGGCGCTGGAAGCTCCTTGCCGTCTTGTTCTAAAGATATGAGCACAAACAAGCTCGAAACTATGACCCGGTGATCCCTGGTAGCGTCTTTACTGACGTGATCTCAAAATAACTAGACGATATCGGGAAATTTTTATTTTGAAGAGCTTTGAATGAGGAGGAAACGACCATGGCCTGCTGTAGGAGTCGCGTTTTCCCTTGCTTTGTCGTTCTTATCTAAGAAAAACAAAATGACCCACATGGGCGTGGAAATCACGTTAAAACTCGTTCACCTGACCTGAACTGTTATCAATTTACAGTTATAAGTTGTCAGGCTGATAACCATAAATTGGTGTAAGTCGACTAGTCTCCATTTAAATCGGCTCCGAATAACTCGCCAAAAATGAGGATGGGGCCGGGAAGAGCACCAAGGCGATTAAAATTATGTATATGGCATATTTTTCCTTTATATTCCCTGGCTTACAATGGAATGGCCTGGGGTTGGGGGTAAGTTTGAATTCAAATTGTTTATCAGGTTTAACATATATGCCTGTTCCATGGGTGTCTGTTCCTGTTGTGAATTATGCTGATAGTATTGTCACCATTGTGCTGCAAAATAAATAAATAAATATCTCTTTATTATAGGTAATCAGGACTTATGGACCAGAAAATGGTTAAAATAAAAATGATTAACATATTTGGCTACAATTCATGAACGCTAGGTCGCTAAAACTCCTTAGAAGAACAAGAAGGGAGCATGAAAAAGTGCCGTTTGGCTAATGGGGTCTCAATCACAAAAAATGGTAGATAAATGCATAGGTAATGAGTCGAAACCGCCACTACACTAAAAATGACTAAAACTATCGACTTGCAAGTACGAATCCTCATATTTATTTGAAATGTTTCGAAATTAGGAGCAAATATTCTGCCTGAATTTTATTCCACTGTTTTTTGTTGCTCATGTGTCCAGGCGAAATACACACATTCAGGTCTTGCTTGTTTTCGCATTTTCCAGGGACAAAGGAAGAAAATGGGTTCAAAGCAGCTTTGGGGGTTTACACACACCGACTGTTGAGGCTATATAGTGTTGCCAACTCTCATGTTGCTGGGAGGTGGGCACAAAGGAACATTACATGAATCGAAAAAGAGCTATTGTTTTCTTTATTAGGCTCTTCGGTTTCCTACCTTGCCCTTGCTTGCCTGGTTATGTGCTCATAACGACCTTCCTCAAAGGTCACATTAGCCCTTGCCAAACGGGAAAGGCCTTCAGGTATTTCGAGCTAGAGGGGTACTGTTTGCCAGTTAGGAAAAATTCCAAAGGCTGGGGACCATTGGTAGGGGCTGCCAACCAACAATGGTCATCAGCTTATATTCAAATATATCCTGATTTGCACAAATCAGTATTCAGATAGAGGGATGTCTTCAATTCCAATTAAATGCTAGAGACGCTGTATTGGAGTGGTCAGCGTAGCTGAATTCCACCCAGCCGACCCGGGTTCAAGGCCCGGCGGTTTCCCTGAACAAGGAGCAAGCTGGTTCCCGGGATATTTTTCAACAATAAAAAGTTGGCGACACCATATGACACTGGCAGTTGGTGCACCGATAAGCAAAAATTATTTATTACGTATAATATCGTATAAAGTTAGTGATAAGGGGATGAGGTGGCTTAGGGATAGCACCCTTGTCTTCTAAGCCACCGGTCCCGGGTTCAAGTCGGCGGAGCCTCTGAATAAGTCGATCTGATCCCCAAAATCCCTTCCAACAGGGTGAGAGTTGGCGACGCCGCGTGGCCCTGGCAGTTGGTGCGTCGTTAAACCCCAACAATTCTTAAAGTTAGTGATAAATGCTTATGTGCCTCTTTCCGGGCGACCAAAACTAATGCAGATACGTTAAGTTGAGATGGCAGCTATGGATGCAGATAGTTAGGGGCCTCAGAGCCAGCTAGGCTTTCGAAAGATTGCACGAGCTTAAAACACCCTTTAGCCCAAGGGCTCAATATTAGGCTGCGGAGTTCTCAAAAATTTATCGAGGCTAAAGATTTAAACTCAATGAAATCCCAAAACAATATACTGATAATAATCTCTCGGGCTAAACCAGAATCAGACCAGGTTAACATTCGTTTCCAGTCCAATTTTAGTCTTGTTGGTAATATACCCTCCAGGTCAAGGGAGCAGCGTAGGCTTCAGGCGCGTACGCAGACCCGAGTTTGGGGGCAAACCCATGTCTGCCTGTCCTCCTGTGGGGGTGGGGGGAAGGGGGTGGGAGTGAATATTTTTGTTCTACATACCTATTGTAAACACCTTTTTTCAGTGCTCGACAGATTTAGTATAAGCTACCTCTCCAAGTGCATGATCGCTCTCCGGGGAGGGGAAGCGAATATTTTTGCTCTACAGGCTTAGTGTACACACCTTTTTCAAAAATTTATCCGGCGTTTGGGGGAAAGATAGTTTGGCCCCCTCCAGCGCTTTGGGGGCCATGACCGGAATGCCCCCTGCGTCCGCCAAAGGTAGGCTTTGGTTACAAGGTTCCCCGGGTAATATTCTGGTTTCGCCCAACCAGAATATGTAAACAATATTTATCCTAAAATATTTTCATTTCAGCGACACATCGAAAAATTTTACCATCAATAATAGCTGGAACCAATGTCGCGCTAAATTTCGAAAAGTAGTAGCTCTCGAGTTGGTGGATTTCATCAGAGAAACATTCACTATTCACTGCCCTTTTACCCTCGGTGGTCGCACGTGGCAACAAGGCCCCTCAAACAGCATCTAGTTCTAATGGAGGACCCAAGGAGGGGACAATACGTGTTTCTCCTCGAACGAAAAAGCTCGGACAAAACCATAATGTTATCCCCCTCCCTAAGCTGTCGACCTTTTCCCCGGCTCCTTTTAAGTTCATAAGCAAGGTGTTGGTGCTTTAACTGAAGAAATAATTTTCAAACAGAACCAGTCAACTTCAGTGTGAATATTGGAGCCTGGTCCTCTTGATATTTTAAATCGTATTTGGGTGAATGATCCTTGGATATCGAAAGCAAGCATTTTGTGGCCACATATTTCACCCAGTGACGCCTGTTTGTTTTGCTTTTCGACTTATATTTAATCCCCACTCCCCGCCTCCCCAACCTGCCGCCTAGTTAGATTGTTGCAAAGCTTTCACTGCGTGATGTTTTTCCTGCGTTTCGATTTTTGTTTGTCCCACCAAAACTACCGCCTAGATCCATCACTGACCAATTTTACCGCCAATGATACGCACAACAACCAGCACGATCACCGCTAAAGCTGCTACATAGGCTTTTATACCTTTGTAATACTGCTTAAAATTATCTAATATTTTCAGCATAAAATATGATCAAATCCTTCCGACAAGTGAGGTGCTGCCAAAGGCCGCAAGAAACCTAGCGCTAATTCCCTGGCTCAACTCCCCGGGTTCATCTCCTTGGGTTCATGTCCCGGGAGATTCTCTGAATAGGTATGCTGATCAGATGCACCAAATCTATCCTTACAGGGTGAGATTTGGTAACGCCATATAACATTGAGAGCTGGAGCGGCGTCTAACCCCAACAATTTTTATTAGAGACTATCGCAAACGCTATGCCAAGCTTGCACCGTGTGATGTCAGTCTAGAGGCCAGTTCATGGAAACTCCATCCTCCCCAGTTAAAGCAATGGCTGCCGTTCGTTGAGAGGAGACGACTGCGTGATTTTAGTCAAGCGAGGGCACAGTTTTATGCTCCCGAGAAATAGGCTCTACAAAGGGTCTCAAGCTGGAAATTTGAAAATTCTCTGTGGACGGAATTAAGCTCATTTAGTTGGAAGCAATTGTCCCATAATAAATAATCGCCGCCACCGACGAAACAGTGATAGAGCCAGTGAACCGTCACCCTTGACAAGAAAATTTCCCATCTAAAAACAAAACCTCGTCAGGTTCAGGCTTCTGAGACCTTCGCAAAATGCTGCCCACACAATGCCCGATTTTCCTATTGTTTCTTAAATCGCGATGTTTAATGAAAATTGGGGCCTGCCCCACCATAGGGGATCCAGGATCACCGATGGGGTCACCTTGCCGGGGTGGGACGTCATCCGTACAAATTGGGTGCCACTTTTGGCCGGTAAAAGCTTTCAGGTGGGTGCCAAATCCTATGGCGGGGTGCCGATTTTCGCATCCTGGGGGAGGGTGGAAGTGACATTTCAGGAAGTGCCATCGACCGTTTAGAGGAATGCTGTGATCATTTTAGGGACGCCGAGGGTCAATGAGGGGACCTGCATTCCTTTACCCTTGGAGCCACCTATGGCTCCAACTGTCCCCTCTTCTGACGAGTATCTGAAAATATTATTTTAATGAAACCTCCAAACAAAGTTGTATCACTGTATCAGCCGTTTTACCAGAATCCTGTCTAAATAAACATGCAGGTGAGGGGAGCCCGGCAGCCAATGGCAGCTTACATGTTTCGCAACCCAAGCACAAGGACGGATATAGGAGGGAAAATTCGTGTGCTTCCCTGCAGCAAAATATATTCCGATGGTTGGCCCCATCTGTGCCCATCTTATTGATATTGCTCCCCCTCAAAAAGCAACTCGTGGTTCTGCCACTGCATTGCGTGGTTTCTGCCACTGACCGGGGCCCCACGTCAGTGACGCCAGTTGTCCAGCACACAGCAACACAGTGGGAGCAATTGCAATACGAGTGCCCCTCAGACAGACAAGATTTGTGAGAGGGATGAATGAGCTGGCACAATGCCAACCGCCCATTCATCTGTGAGGTCACGTGGTCCAGGTATGGGCGAGAGGGTCAGGGATTATCAGAGGCGGTGGCAAGTCAGCCGAAGACTACCCCGTCAGAAAGCAGCAAAATCAGTAATTGTGTAATATTTTCTCACCCAGATGTCAGATTAGTAAATAATGGTGACCACTGGAAAGCTCTTAAAAATACACATGATGCACCCGTTTCTAAACCTATAGGCACCATAGGATGCAAGATATCCATCCTAAACCGGTCGAGCCTAGTTATGGCAATTTCAATTGCGGGGGACTGTACGTGCTTGCTAAGAGTTTCCAATCACAAATGGCTGCAGATGAGGACCAGAGAGCACCTAACCACCTGAGGGCATCTTACCACCTACGAGAGAGCACCTTAAGTGAGACACACATAGCACCTGTCGGGTGAAGCTACAACTTTGTAGCTTGTTATTGCACCACTTAACTTAACCACGCGATGGGCAGGCATGAGGAAAGATAAGAAAACAAAGTTCTGGGGCTTTACCACACACTGGCTGCTGAGGTCATATGGCGTCGCCAACTCTCACCCTGTTGGGACGGTATTGTGGGGATCAGAAAGAATTGTGCAGAATACCCGCTCAGGGATTTGAAGCTGGGTCAGTGGCGTGGAAGTCGAGTGTTCTTCCACCACGTAACCTCATCCCCAAGTTTAAGGTGAGTCTATGGCACCTTGATAATGGGATTTGAACTGAGATGGCCATTTCATAAAGCATACCGAGAAACCATTTGATCGACATTTCATTTGTCCCAGAACTTATTGCTTGCGGAGAAAAATGAAAAAGTTCACCCCTTATCGACCTCTTCCCCAGGTGGTCACGTGGTATGAGGTGACCTTGGGAAAGTGACATCCTGCTCAGGCTGCGCTGCGCGTGCTGCGCAGACAATTCTGTTTTCCTTGGACCTCCCTAAAACCTACGTTCTAAACATGACTTTGGTACTGCCGAGTATAAATACGCTGACTTGCTGTATCTTCTAGTTTTAGCCGTGAAATATATTTCCATATATTTAGAAAATAGCATAAGATGCCTAGTATCATTTAACTCGCGCATTGACGGGGGCCTGAGCCACCTTCGTTTTGACGGGGGTACCCGCCCCTAGGATCCCGAGAACCACGCTAGGTAGCGAAAAACGGTAAAAAGAGCTGGGTAGCCCATCCACTTTTCCATCGAAAATATTTGAACCATTTTTCGTCAGGTCATATTTAAGGTCACTAGAGGTCAAAACATGCCGTCATAGGGATAACATGTAAATGAAGGTTTTGAGTCATTGCATCTGAACAAGTAAAGATAGAGCAAAACAATGTAGACCATTGGAATCCTCGCAGCAAGCCAAATCGAAAAATATATAACATGACCTTGCCAGGTCAAATAAAAATTTGACCTGACCTGAGGTCAGGTCAAGGTCAAATTAGGTAAAATGCATATCATTAGAAACGCAAGGACAAGACGAATCTAATTCAGTTAAAATAAACGCTCTATCGCCATCCATTACTAAGCTATTCAGTTAAAACAATTTTTCCCATGTATTTCCATCACCTCGTTTTTTTTACTATTTTCATGGCTCGTACTTGACCTTAGGTCATCCATATCAAAAATACCGGAACCAATTTTTGAGAACTCGGTGGGCTCATTATGTGATATGAGTTTCAATGGGATAAGTTCACTCTGTTCCGACTTATGCTATCTTAAACTTTTTTTGGTCAGGTCACTTAACCTGCTCTGGTGACCTGACCTGAGATGACCTTGCCTTAAAATTCTGGAAAAAGTTGTAAAAATGATGAGGGAAAACGTATGCCAAGTACGGTGGCGCTACGCGCCGCCGTTTTTATACTATCTGCGAGAAACCCGAGGGGGACGGGTAACCACCCCCGTCAATGCGCGCGTTAAGGTCCAAACAACAGCCTCTTTTAGCTAAAAAAAGGTTTCATTTATACCTACTTGTATTCACTTATGGCCTATATGAACAGGTTTATCGCGGCACACAATTTTAGCTGACCGCTTGCCGATTTGACGTCTCGCCGATTTGGAAACTTGTTTACATCTAAAAGAGGAAATTTTACAAACTAAATATTAGGCACATGAACCATTTCAACAGAAATGCGGGCAAACAAATTATTTTCAATTCAAATAGCCCCTAAAACCACTCTAGTCTGGAATTGCAGGGAAGTGCCAAATTCCCTTTAAGCAGCAAGCGTTCATCAAATACGCACTGTCAAGCACTGCATAGGCGGATCCAGGGGGGCAAAGGGGCACGTTCATCCCCCGATTGAACCTCGACGCCCCCCGAAATGGTCACAGCGCCCCCTGAAAGGTCGATGGTGCCCCCTGAAATGTCGCTCCCACCCCCAGGATGCGAAAATCGGCGCCCACCGATGGGATTTTGCGCTGATAGGTTTTCCAGTCAAAAGTGGTGCCCCCTGGTCCGGATGGCACCCTCCCCCTGGGAAGGTGCCCCGCCCCCGATCGGCAATCCTGGGTCCGCCTATGAAGCACTGTTACTGTCACAAATCACAAATCACTGTTGAAAATACGTACATTCCGAAATATAAGAAGGTAATCGGAATCACTTGAAATCATTATCTTGTGAAAGCTTAGATTACCACATCCATTGGCGGACGCAGAGGGGGGGGGGTATTCCAGCCATGGCCCCCTCCCCCAAAAGCGCTGGAGGGGGGCCAAACTATCTATTGGCCCCTCCCCCACCCAAACGCCGGAGAAATTTGGGAAAAAGGTGTTTACACTAGGTCTGTAGAGCAAACAAATCTTCGCTCCCCCCCAGGAGGAGAAGCAGACATGGGTTTGCCCCCCCCAAACTCGGGCCTGCGTCCGCCCCTGACCACATCCACTTTATACCATCTAAAACTTCAAACGATGCTTGTGGCAAGCTTGTGACAAAAGTAGCACGCGCATAATATTATTTGAGACTACTGGATACGTAAAACTCGCCCAAGTCACTCGCACGCAGTTCCAAAATGCGGAACGCACATACGCTCCGATGATACGAACGGACGTCCTCTGCGGAAAATCGGATGCGAGCCACGCGATTATTTCATCATGTATTCGAATAGTCATCGCATGCGATTTTCGACATGCGGAAAGGCTGTGAACCGGCCGTAATAGTTGCTGGGGCTTAACGACGCGGCAGCCACTGAGGCAGTACAGTGTCGCCAACTCTCGCCATGCTGGAAGGGGGTTCATGAGTGTAAGACATGGGATTCAATTCCACAGCCTATGTTTCAAGAGTCCAACATATTTCCACTGGGTCACCCCATCCCCCAAATTTTTTTGTCTGGGATACTTTTTGCTTTGTTAATTTCATGAATGCGCGAAGTTCCACGCTCCAGGTGTTGATAGGAATGCTATATCTATATATGAGGATTTTATACCTTATACGAAATCAAATTTGTTTTTTTAAATCCCTCAGGAAGCATTGATGCCTGTAAAATTGATATTATTAAACTGTATATTTGTCAATTTTGCAAATTATAATGAAGATTTTTGGCGGCATCGATAAGATCATGTATTACTAACACTTCCACACGATTGAAGTGGCTTTTAAAGTGTTGTCGTGTTGAGTATGAGGTGATTATAAATGATAGAACTTATTGGTAACTTATTTGGAAATGATAGAACAAACGGGAGGGAATGTAAGCAAACCAAAACATGAGCAGATAGTATGGGGTGGTCTGAAAATATCAGCATGCCCGGCAACATTTGCAGTTAATTTTAGCGGGAGATGGATTGGTCTATCTTGAAAAATAATCCATTGTCTTCATTGTTACTGGACGCTACATCCCACGATTGGGGAGCTGTTTTATTCTCTGGAATGTTAAACCAGTTCGTCGTGTATTTTCGCTTGCCCGGCTGCCGCGAGAATGGCCGACACTGGAACTTTTCAGTAGGTGTGTTCTAAAACTGAAAACCTGTCGTAAAATTGAAAAACTGTTATATCCTAAGGTTTTCGGATAACACAGGGACTGAAAGAGGTTGGCCCATTATCCCGCACTTCTAACACGAAGGGGTATGTGGGGCTCAGTGCATAGGCGGATCCAGGATTGCTAATGGGGGGGCACCTTCCCGGGAGCGCCATCTGGACCAGGGGCGCCACTTTTATCCGGAAAAACCTATCGGGTGGGCGCCACACCCTATCGGTGGGCGCCGATTTTCGCATCCGGGGGAGGGGGATGGGAAGCGATATTTCAGGGGTCACCTTCAAACTTTCAGGGGGCGCCGTGACCATTTTAGGGGGCGTCGAGGGTCAATCGAGTGGGGGGGCACGTGCCCCCTTGTCCCTTGGATCCGTGCATAGCTCAGTGAGTAGCGTTCTTGTATTCTGAGCTATGGGTCCCGGCAGAGCCCCTGAGTAAGTTGATCTGATCCCCCAAATTCTTCCCAACAGGGTAGGAGTTAGCGACGCCGTATAACCTTGGCAGTTGGTGGGTCGTTAATCCCGAACAACTTATCTAGCTCAGGGGGCATCAGGACTGCCCAGATGTCTCCACACATGCATGAGCCCTTTTATTTCTATTCGTTTCATCGGACATTTGAGCTGTCGTAATGATAACTAGCTTTTGGGTGAAAAACAGACATAGCGTTTGCACTATTACTTCGGAAACACAAAAAGATATCGGCCATTCGGCGGAGAACGAAAATCGCCAGAAATGAAATTACGAAGCAGGACTGTTAGAGTAGGATAAGAAGGTAACCCGAACCAAGGAAAAAGAGTACTTTGCGAGCGCAGAGTTGTTCCCGAAGCAAATTTAGTTGAAAACGGAAACGAAAGCCCCATAAGGAAAAATAACGGCTTTGGCAGAAAATATTCTAGAAATCAGGCAGACGCAATTGCATAGGTCTTAATCTGTTCTGAGGGTAGGAAGTATTGGGTAATAGTGTGAACAAAATGTTGGGCATTTTATGAGTATGCATGTTGTTTGCTCTATCGAGATGGGACCACACGAGATGAAGAGAGCTCATGGCCTACCAAACCTGCAAGCTGCATTCCTTATAAGTGGCCATTCCAGAGCCTGTAGCCATGCAGGTCACGAACAGTTCTCATCAGGGATAAAAATGTTAGTTGGCTTCGGCCGTAAATCTGATTGAACTTGTACTGAGTAGATTACATATCCTTATTCTTAGGCATTCAGTCACAAAGGGCTAATTCCTGGTTACGAAAGATGGAATTCGCCAAATAACTATGGAAATGGGAAGCACCTTCTGTGATAAAATGCAACACCGACTCACCGGTGTGGTCTATCACTTGTGTTCCAGCAAAGCCACGAAGCCTAAGCTGTGGATAATATAAACTGCACGGGAGACTGGGGCGAGGCGCTGGTAATCGCCAATCGGTTATCCGGTCGTCAGTGGTGGTACGACCACTTTTCTTCTTTGATGCAAACATAAAATACTGTAGTCGGCCACGGACTAGATATCCAAATGGTCTCCAATTCCAGGGCGGGTTGGATCAGAAAATGTAAGAAGTATTAGCATCAATATTTGGATCCTGATTTCAAAAACTTGCTCATCTGATCAGATGGATCAACAAAGTCATTCCAATGACTTGGCAACACCGGATCGGACTCGGGTCAAAAATTCTAGAATTGAGATGGATTGGCTTGTATCTGGGTGGTAGGTTACGACGTGACGTTATCTTGTGTTGTTTGTTTTAAAAATTGAGTTTTCTCCTCACTATTGCTCTTTATTTGAGAGCGTACTTTTTCTAGAAACCTCCAGTAGATGGAAAGCATACTTCGAGCATCGCAAGAACCCAGAATACTGGACCGTTTCAAGTCCTAGAGGGTTTTGAAGTTTTACAATGGTAAAAAGCCAATGCAAAACTTAAATATCTAAGTACAGTCACTTTCAACGAAATCGATGCGGTAGATTTTATCCACATCATAAAAACACCGACACCCCATAGGCTCCAGCTTTAAAAGGTCTCCAGCGTTGAAATAATGGCGTCAGCATTTCATGTTGTCAGGCAACTTGAACGGGGACTGGGATGTTCTACGTTTCCGGAGTCATCGCTGGGGGCCATCGATGTTATGTCCTGCTCATGGCAAGCACCCTCAAGGGGATGTCCTGTTCATCAACCTACATGCGTGAACCACACGTCTAGACGTCTCTCCAGCAGGGACACCGAACATTTGAAAGCATTGGCTCGTGGTCTGTGGGGAAAATCCATCCAAGATGAAGTTAATATATGCTAGATAACGTAAATGTCCCATGGGCGTCTGGCAAGTGCCAGGAGACAGTCTGAGAGGCAAGCAGACATGCAGAATGAGAGGGAGAGATGGGGTAAGCCAAAGAAAGTCGGGAATTCAGTTTTCCGTTTGCTTTCATTCTCTCCCTTCCCGGATCTCACCATAAACCATAGCAGCAGGCTGTATGAATTTACAAGAGCGGCAAAGGCACCATCAATTTCTACAATGATCTTAAGCGATCAAGCTTCACGATTCACAATTTTTCGAGCCACGGATCTTCAGTCCAGTTCGAGGTTCTAAACAAACTAAAACGCTGCGACAAAATAATACGCCATATATCTAATTCGTGTTCTCTACCTGTGCCATTTCCAGCCGGACGAAAACATGCAAAAACATGAGATCACCACGCATTGTCAGAAATGCAGACGCCCCCTTCACCATCCACCTCCGATCTTAGATCTGACAAGTAATAAAGGCCTTACTGGTTTCAATATTAGATTTGATGGGGATGCGGTGGCGTGGGAAGAGCACTTGATTTCCGCACCGCTGATCCGGGTTCAAATCCCCGGGCGGGCACTCTGCACAAGCCTTTCCGATCCCCATAATACCTTTCCATCAATGTGAAAGTTGGCGACATCATACGACCTCAGCAGTCGGTGTGCCATAGAGCCGCAAAGTTGTTTTAACCGTAAATTTGAGTACCTTATCACACACTTGGTTTCAGGCTATGCGAATGTTAGACTTAAAGATTCACCAAGCATGGACGCTCCTGCTGAAAATCTAAACCCATTGAATCAGAGCGATACACATTCCGGTCGAGGAAATCTGACCGCTACAAACGGCAAGAAGTAGTGGAAGTTTAAATAGTGTATTACCTACTTCAGAATTTAGAGCAAAAGTTGTACATTGAAAATGTAAAAGCTCTGTCAATTTTATTTCAATTCCTGATTTTAATTGACACCTAGTCTCGGTTGACCAGCCATGTATTAAGCAGTTGCATTCGCTCCCCTCTTCAGCTTATGTTCCAGAGACAGCCCTTGAAGCGTTTCGAGTATGGTAGTGGTTGCCAGATCCACAGGAAGATATCTATTTCTTTCCCTAGAGGAGCATTTTAAAAGTACAAATATTGAGGTTATTGTACATTTTTCAGAGAGTCATGAGTGGTTTCAATATTTTCGGATAAAAGTACGCCTAATTAGGTACACTAAATTCCAGGATTCGACCAAGGTGCCACATTACCTTTAACACCACTGCTTATAAGTCGAAAAACTTTTAACACGTGCTCTATGGATATTGGATTCCTCGGCATTCGATAAGTTATAATATTGAATTTTAATTCCTCATTCAAGATTCAAGGAGGCAGGCCTAATAACATCTCTAAAGCAGAAATGTTACGTTTAACGGTTTAACACAGTTTAAATGGGGGAGGGGCTTAGTGGATGCACCCGTCATCAACCACCGGTCCCGGGTTCAAGTCCCGGCGGAGCCCTGAATAAGTCGATCGATCCCAAAAATCCCTTCCAACAGGGTGAGAGTTGGCGACGCCATATGACCTGGCAGTTGGTGCGTCGTTAAACCCGAACAATATTATACAGTTTAAATGAAAGAGCTATTTCCGGTACGACATGAAATCTTAAACACAGCGTGATGTCTTGGTGGGCTTTGAACTAAGATATCAATATTGCCGATTGTGCGGAATAAATGTCAACCGAACAACTAAGGGCAGTGAAGGAGCACAAAAACCAGACTGTATCTTGCAAATTATAAACATCAAAGAACAAACATTTCGGGTACTAGCCTTAAAGCCTTAAATAATTTTTCCTATTTTTAGCCTATTATCATTTGGCCTTAAATTAAGCCTTACAAGCCTTATATGTCAATAGTTTTCTATACAGCTGACTAATACATCAACCCTAGTATTCATAATAAAGCCAATGATGTATCTTTAAATCCATTTACATCTTTCACCTCAACAAAATTTTTGATAGATCACGGATGTATAGAAAGAGTATAGAATAGATGTATAGAATGTATAGAAAGATCATATTCCTCCATGAGCTTTCCTTTTCGTCACACAGGCTTAAATGAAACTTTAAAATGCTACACCTTTGAAATGACTCAGACATACGTGCTCAAACATTCATCTATACGCCGTACTGCCGGGATGAGCTGAGCATTTCTTAGGCATCGCATTGGTCTGACAGTTACCTCCTGAGGGCGGACATATATTGGCTCGGTAGTTCGGGCCATGAAGTGGGCACACAATGGCAGAGCGGCATTTCTGGACACTGAGACTCGCAGTGGTTCCAGATCCAGTGGGGAACACCATCACCCGACGCACCCAAATCCCCTCGTGAGCGAGACTAACGGGTGAGTCGGACACTGCTCACGAAGATGTCCCAGTTTCTCCCCAACGCAGCAATACAGGGACCTTTATCACGACCCAGAGTCGCTGTACGGACAAAGCCACGGGAATCTGCTCCGAACGAGTACCACCAAGAGATATCGGTCAGCCTGCAATGTTTTTCTTGCAGCCAGCACGGAAGTCCTGCATCCCTGTTTGAGGTACTAAAAAAGGCTTACAGGAAATGTGGCACCTTCATAATGGGGTTTGAACTCAGATAGTCACGTGATAGAACATGCCCAGAAACCACTAATTCGAAATTTCATTCGCATTTGAACTTACGGTTCGCGGCGAGAAAGGTGGAATTCACAACCTTTCGATCCGCTCCTCCCCCAGTTGTCACGCGGTATGAGCCGAACGTCGGAGAGTGACGTCATGCTCAAGTCCCACTGCGCGTGCTGTGCGGACAATTTTTTCTTGCTTGGACCTCTTGAAAACCTACATGTAAACGTGATTTTGTTACTTGCGATTATCAAATGCGTATACCTAACTTGCTTCAACGTCTAGTCTCAAACGTGAAATAAGTTTTAAGAAATTAAAAACAACAATTATTTTAGTTGCCACTTTGAGTCCTAACTATGACATGTTTTAGCTAACAAAAACTTCATTTATATTCGTATCCTTTTATGGCACTGCCAGGTAACAACATCGATTATATATGGCAGCATGAAGTGCTACCATTATACATTGGCGGACGCAGGGGGGGCGCATTCCGGTCATGCCCACCTAAAGCGCTGGATAAATTTAAAAAGTGTTTACACTAGGTCTGTAGAGCAAAAAATCTTCGCTCCAACCCCCCTCCTCCCCAGGAGGAGAGGCAGACATGGGTTTGCTCCCCCAAAAAAAAACACGTGTCTGCGTCCGCCCCTGCCATTATATCATGACATCACACCGATGTAAAGGTGATACAGAAGGAAGGAAAATTAGTATTACGGAGGAAAATTGAATAATATGACATATTGAGCTTATACGCTATTTTTCAGCAGAAATAAGGTCAAATTCATCCTTAAAAATATACTTAAGCCACGCATAATTAAATTGGAGCAAGGTGCCACATTTCCATTAAAGGGAATGTGGCGATTTACGAACCAAAGTTCGTATGGCAAAAGTACGTATAGACAAACTTCGTACGCAAAAGTTCGTAAGCAAATGTACGTAGGGTATAAAACTTGTATGTCAAAAGTACGCACGGAAAAGTACGTACGCAAAAGTTCGTAAGCAAATGTACGTAGGGTATAAAATTCGTATGCCAAAAGTACGTATGCAAAAATACGTACGCAAAAGTTCGTAAGCGAATGTACATACGCTTACATGAGATAGAGATTTAATGAGATTTAATGTACATACATTAAGTGCTATATTTCAGACATTGTAACCATGGTAAACATATTCCTACCTATTCCACATGGTATGCTGTTCATGCTTTAGCAGTTAATGAAACCATGGAACAACTCTACCTTCCAAGCCATAAATGGAAATGTTAGCTTCTAGAAAATACCAGAGTTTTTTATAAATGTGGCATAGGTTTGACCTATGGCAAGAAAGACGATATTACATCATGCGTCGTGTATGACATCCACGTGTGCGTCATTGTCGTGAATAATTGAAGGTTATCGGAATACTCCAGTCGCCTCGAAAACAATATCTCCGCGATACTTCATGATGTGCTCATATCTCCCCGACACCTTCTTCGACTCAGCCCAATCAAATGCCGCCAATGCATCCCACCTATGCCATCAATAGAAAAACCATGTCAGTGACAGTCTGTTTTGGTCAGATACGGCTCATAGGCGGATCCAGGATTTCCGATCGGGGGAGGGGGCAACTCGGGGGGGGCGCCATCCGTGAGAGGATCTTTGTAAGTAATTGATACATAATTATATTATGACCGCTATGTTCTAAGCTTGCTCACTTAAAAAGGTTCTTACTTAGCGCGCTGTAATTATCACGACCAGGCTCTGACCCCAACTGCCCGCTCCACACCGAGTGGCACCGACCGGCGCCGCAGCTGGGGGTAGAGGGGGTGTTAATTTGCAAAAATCGGAATATAAAAGTTGGCACATAGGGTTAGTAGCTTCAATCAATTCTAAACAACTTTGCAATCTATCTTCATTTTCGATCTTTAAAGAGAATGTGACGCCTTGGTCGAATCTTGGAATTTAGTGTAATTAGGGCTACTTTTCGCCGAAAATCATGGAAGCATCCATTATTTCTGTGAAAACTGTACCATAAACTTAATATTTTGATTTCTAAAATGCTACTCTAGGGAAATAAATAAATATCTGCCTGTGGATGATGTCATGATCTGGCAACCACTAGCATATTCAATGCACTTTCAAGGGCTTCGATGGGCTGATGCTCACCGTGACGTCAGCATATGTCGTCACACCAACAGCCATGACACCTGTGGCCTACTGCTAAGGGTACATGTAGGGTACATTTCAGGTAGTTTTTTGCTTTTTCTACGAAAATTTTGAGCTTCAAGACAAATTGTATATAGAGCACTGGGTTTTCCGGCATGCTTTACAACTTGGCTATCTCAATTAAAATCACGTTATAAAGGTACCACATTCCCTTTAAATAAACACCCACCCTCGGTCAAATTACTTTTTCATGTAATCGACACGAGGTCGAGCCGCCCGGCGCTTCCCAGTCTGTGTCAATAGGGGCGAATTTGCGTCGCCTCTGCATGTGAACTTCGCCAATTTAGTACGTTTGGTCACATTTTAACTATGAAATAGCTGCTAAAGATACCTGGGCAGGCCCGTAGCCAGGTGGGTGCACTGGGTGCCTGGGCACCGCATGACACTTTCTTGGGTACCCCCTGTACTGAGGGTATGTGAATTTCCCTGTACCTTCAGTACAGATAGACTTTAGGGGCGAGGTTCTCTATTGTCTCCCCTACAGATAATAGTCAAGAGAAGAGGCAATGAAAACTTTTGACCAGTGGCGGATCCAGGACTTCATTTGGAGGCGGGGGGGGCTAGAGAGCTCGAGCCTAACCCAACATTTCCGTGGATCAGCCTCCGACTATGTATTGATTATAGGCGCTCAGACATTTCGGGGGAATGTGAGCCCCTGCCTCCCCCACCTGTATCCGCCACTGCTCTTGACCGATATGAATGCCCTGGACGGAAAAATGGTCACTTCCTCCTTTATCGTAGAGTCGATCACACGTGTAATCGTCTTTCCATTGGAACATTCGTGAGTCACTTCATCTGCGACTACGCCAAAAGAGTGTGGATAAGGTCTAAAACTTCCGGATATCGGTTTTGTCAGGTAGGGTATCTACCTCAAAACTGCATTCCTTGCTACCACTCAGTATCACCTTTCTGACTAAAACCGAATTCACAACTTCACAGACAGCCTTCGATGCTTCCTCAAAGGATAAGCAATGTCCCAACAGTCCGACAATGGTGCGGTTGAATTCGTCGTTCACCACCAGTTCGGATTTCCGAATATGACGATATTGAGGAGAAATTGGCGACGGGGGCGGGGGAATATTTAAACATGTCCTTTAACAAGATGTACAGCCAATTCCATACTGATTGGTAGGTATTAGGCTGCGGTCGTTTTTGCGAAATATCTCTCAAGTGATGTTTCCTGCCGACACCATTGTTGCCTCACCTGCTGCTTTTTAACTGGATGCATGAACTGACAGGCAAAAATACTTCATCGGGCCCAAAATTCGGAAGTAATGGAGAAAAGAAGCAGAAAATCATCGGGATAAGCGAAAACAGTTTTTTTCGTCCATAATCTTCCACATTGACGTCTCATACAGTTCGCAGGGACCCACAATTAAAGGGAATGTGGCACCTTGGTCGAATCCTGGAATTTAGTGTAATTAGGCGTACTTTTAGAAGAAAATAATGAAACCACTCATGATTTCTCTATAAAATGTGCAATAAGCTCAATGTTTTTGTTTTTAAATACTCCTCTAAGTAAAAGAAATAAATATTTGCATGTGAATGATATCATGATCTGGCAACCACTACCATACTCGAAACGCTTCAAGGGCTTCGATTGGCTGATGCTCATCGTGACGTCAGCATATGTCGTCACACCAGCAGCTCACAACAATGGCGCCTGGCGAAAGGTACATGAGAGGTACATTTAGCGTAGGTTTTAGCTTTTTTCTACGGAAATATCGAGTTCCAAGACAAATGATATATAGAGTACCGGGTTTTCCGACTTGCTTTACAACTTGGCTATCTCAGTTAAAATCAAATCCGTTATAAAGGTGCCACATTCCCTCCAATGAGCTCGTCAAAATGCATTGCTAGAGACGCAGCCTTTTGTGAGAGGTGTAATAGTTTTTAAGATATTTTTTAAAACAACTCACACTTATACCTACCAATCTGTGTGGAACCGGTAGTACATAAGGATTTTTTGCTTTTCTTTATGATACCTTACCTTTGAAAATAATTTTGAAGGAAAAGCTTCCTCACAACTATTTTGAAAAATTTACTGGATAGTGGGATGTCAAGAATATTTAGTATTTGTGGAGCTACCACATCATTCCAGGTTTTAGGGAGGGATGAAGACCAGGAGAAGGGCCTATAGTTAGTTATTGCTGTTTGAAATGAATTATATGTCTAGTCTGCTCACAATTTTGTGCACCTTATAGGCATAAATTGGCATTGGCTTAAATATTGAGAAGTAGTACCAAACTTTGTATTATACGCTCCACGCCACTAAACCCAGCAATGCTCGTCAGCTCATTCTCGAACTGCGAACGATATTCCGTGAGCATGCTAGCGCCGGTGGCGGATACAAGGGGAGCTTAGGGGGCTCAAGCTTGCCCCGCGAAATGTCAGAGTGCCTATAGGTGAAACATAGCCGGAGGCTTTTCTGAGGTAATAACAAGGGAGGCTCGAGCCCCCTAGCCCCTCCCCCTAAATGAATTCCTGGATCCGCCACTGGAAAGCATTGCTTATGATACTACGCAACAAGTGCTCCCGAATGTTAAATTAGGTCTTTTGGAGTTCTTGTGTATTAGCTTATGTCTAAAAACTAGATAACCAAACGGTTCTTTTCTACTAGCATGTACCGGTTCTTGTCGGCGGACCCTATTACGGTTTTGATGGAAATATCGTCTTTTTCCGTTTTCCCCCGGGCGGGCGCCCCACCATCAGGGGGAACACACCATCTCCCCCAAGATGACAGACTCATCTGCACTTTCATCTTAACACTACATTACACTTGTCTGACGCACGAAACATCTGACATCTGACAGAAAGCACTGGAGTTAATGACCGTGGAAATGCTGAAATGACCTTGAACCGTAACCTTTGACCTTATCCCTGTGACCCTTAGCTTGTCATCTTCATGCGAGGTAATCTTGACACATCATCCCGATTGTATGGCGTTATGACGTCACCAATCAGTCTGAATTTGTATCAATTCTATGGTGTCACCAATGGTCTATGGGATCAATTCTCAGATCAGACAGACGGATGGTCAAACTGCAGACGACGAGACCGGAAAAACAACAGAAACAGTCTCACTTCGTCAACGGCTTCTGACAAAACGCTCTCAACAAAGTGATCTGCAAAAGCATGTTCTATATCCATATCGTTCGTTGTTCCTGCATCTTGACTTCAAACAGCCAACAAAGAGCCGCAGAGACCTGACCCACCACCCCACCATTTAAACCAATACCTGCCCGAGGCTGCATTAGTGAGGAGACGGGAACGCTCGGGCCGAGTCCAGTCATGTACGCCACTTTGCCAGATTCAATTTGATGACGCGACCTGTCGGTGGGACATGCACTCGGCGCAGTCCATGAATGCCTCAGGCGGCGGACCAGCATACTTGTCAGGTGTTCACAGAATATCATATGACGTCACCTAGCGTCATCAATCGATGCCGGCCACGGCGGCGGCGGAAATGACAATGACGTCAGAATGGGTTGATTGGGGGCTCAATGAAACAGAATGCATGTGTTACGAACCATATTGAAAATCAGTCCCTTTGTAAACGGACGGGTGTATCCGCAAATAAAGACAGAAAGTGGCCGTCCAATGCGCAAGCATGACCATTTTATTAAAACAAGAGCATCGTAGCCTCGCACTGTTAGAGAAGTAGTAACCACCCCATGCGAATACTGACTGATCTGCAAGCAAACACGGAAACTATCATGGCAGTTTCACCAAAACCATCTCGCCTCATGATACACAAGGCCGACTACTCTTCGTGTCTGCGCCCAAGAGCACCATGGACAAAGCCTGCCTTCTGTGAAGAGTACCAACAGGCACCTCACTGATCGCACCGCCTGGCCACGCTGGAGACACGCACTGCAGCCACCTTCCTGAGGTTCAAACATACTTAATACACATCCATCTCTATACGAGAAGCGGTTCACCTGGCTTCAGGGCGAGCCAACCAGGATACGTATAAATGAAACCAAAGAAAACGACGTACACAGCTACAGAAAAAGATAGGAACACAAAAATAAATGTTTGGGGCCCGGCTTCGCCAGCAGTGGGCCCAATATAGTTCTGAGGGGCTCGGTCGCAGACTCAGAGGCTCCAAGTGGACTACGATGGGCCCGGAAGCATGTTAGGGTGCCTGGATAGCCACAGGGAGGCCCGGGTGAACCGCAGGGGGGCCAGCTGCAGGCAAAGGAGGCCCGGGTGGAATACAGGGAAATTTCCTGCAACTGCTGAGAACAGGGGCCCGGCATCGGCAGCAGTAGGCCCGGGATAATTCTGACGGGCCCGGTCGCAGCCTCAGCGGTTCCAGTGCCCGGAAGCGTCAGTGTGCCTGGATGGCCACAGGAGGCCCGAGTGAACCACAGGGGGTCCGGCTGCAGTCAAAGGGGCCCGGGTGGAATACCGGGGACCTACAACAGCTGAGAATAGGGGGCCTGGCTTGGGCAGCAATGGGCCCCAAGATGATTGTTAGGGGCCCGGTCGTGGAGGCTCGTAGTACCTTCTAGGCGAGGGCTCGAGAACAACTCTGGGACCCAATGGATCCAAATTCTTTTGGACTCCTAGAACAGCTATTTTGGGGCACGAGACCAACTCTGGGGGCCTCCGAGATTAATTCAGGGGCCCCCGGTTACATTATAAGGGCCCATGGACCCACCTTCGGGTGGCATTTGGAAGGCAACTTGCAGGGCCGGGGTACAGCTACAGCCGCCAAGAGGCGTTTCTTTCCAGTGCTAAGGTCGGCCCAAGGGGGGGGGACTGCCCCATTGCCCTCCTTGGATCCGCTCCTGGGTATAATAGACATATTTTTTTTATAAATTTTGTCCAAGTTGTTCCCAGTACCGCTGCTGGAGTTGGAGTCTCACTTAGGTCATCAAGGGACTTGTCACCGAGACCCCGACCCCACCACCCAAACGAGGAACTCCCACAATGAAGGGTTAATTTACAAGCCAAAGTTTAACATCCCACAAAGCACAAGGACAGCCGCCCCGCTCAAGTTACCCTCTCACCAGTCAGTTGCCAGCCGACCTACGTCGGGTAAACTATTGAGCGCCGGAGCGTCTCAGGGGAACCGATCCTAGGCCTGGACATGCACTGCCACTGCATGTTTCTGATCAGCGGGTCGGAGCCCAACGCTCTAACAACTGAGCTCCGGGGCAGGTGATTGGCGCAAAAGCAAAACATTCATATCCGAGCGCTTCTCATGTTAAAATACAAATAAGAATTACAAGCCTGAGAAGAAAACACAGCTTCTGACTCATCCCCGGAATGGGAAGACACTCCTCAGCACTAGGACCTCCGCGCCGCCTCAGATCCTCGGAGACCCAGCCGCCACACACGCACCCACGTGTACCGCCCAAACACCGGCCGTCTACGGCCCCGCCGACGCACCCTAGTAGTAGTCGCCTACCGGCGATTCGGGGGCATAGTTTTGAATGAAACAATTAAATGGTTTGAAACATAGCTACAACGCTTGCACAGTGTGCAGGAGCAAAGGTGTGTCTGGTAAGCATTTTCACCGCGCAATGATCCAGCACATACATTTTTGTCAAAATCGCAGTGATCTCGTGATCTCAAGACCTGATATCTCACAGTTTAGAACGCATATCCACTGCATATGCGCATGGGCCAGTGCGTCCAGTCATAACATTGATCAAGCTCGTACCACCAACAAACCCTGCACGATCAATTTCAGCCAAATCGGCTGGGTAGCTGGTCAGCGGGCTCGGACACTCACCTGTCCTTTCACTACCGGCAATCGGACATCCATGATTCAGCATATTTGTAAACAGCCGCTTGGAGCCGCCTTCCGGCATCCATTTCCTACCAGCTGGTCTCAGCTTCACAACAGAAAACAAACAGGTTTTTAAACGGGAGGGGTCACCGTCAAGGGCGGCGGCATTGGCACCGAGAGCGGTCGGCCCTGCTGCGTCGCTTGGGCGCTTGGGTGCAGCCCAGCGTGCAACACCCCGCCCCTCGCCAGGGGGCACGCACACGCACAGCCGCCGTGCAATAACCTGCGCGGATTCAGTGCAGAGCGGCGCCGGCCGGCGGCGGCCCACCAGAGGGACTGTCGCCAGGTCAGAGCCGGGGAGGTCGTCTGAGGGTCACAGGGTTGTGGCGGGGGGAGGGGGCAAACGACCCCCGCCCGCCGCCGGAGTGTCGGCGCCGGGTGGAGCAGGGCTCTGACCGTCATCCCCACCCCTTCGCCCGAACACACTTCTGTACGCGTCGTTGACGTTAAATAGCAGGCTACAGTGTGAGTTACGGCACTGCCACTTAGGCCCGCGGCGAAAACACTGAGTCATCCAAGAGAGAAACAGGGAGCAGCTACCCAAAAGGAGAGCGTGAAATACTGCTTAATCATTGCACGCTGCATGGGACGGATGTTCGCGCTGAGAACTAGCCCACGCTACACGGATTTCGTCGATCTTTTACTAATTCATGAGTGCTTACCCGCAGGATGCTACAAATTTACCTCTTTTAGCAGTTTCACGATCTTAACCCTTGACCCGGTGGCGGGTAGGAGCCACCTTCGCCCTGGTGGGGGGGGGGCTAAAAAGACCCCCACAACCTCAAATACTAAGAGAGCTAGAAAAAAGCGCAAAACGGCAATCAAAAGATCTTCAAAAATGATATCGAAAATACTTCAATCATTTTTCTCGTCAGGTCAGTATCAAAGCCACCAGAGGTCAAAATAGGTCGAAATCGCTAATATGAGGTGTACTAAGAAAACCTCATATATCTCAGAAACTATGATAGCTAGAAACATTTATTTAACACCATTCGAAAGCTCTTGAGTTGCTCTTTCATCACAGTGAAAGTCATTTTCGTGTCAGGTCAAAGCCTAGGGAGCTACAGGTCACTGAATATTGGGAATGTTCTTGGGAATGTCCATAGCCACCCATGCATAAGGGCGTTTAATTTTTTGCCAATAAATTCCAAACCAGGCAAGATACAGCCATAGTTGATGCAACATTGAAATCGTCTCGTCAATACGAATCGAATGATATATAATATTGATATGCCAGGTCAAATTTGAACATTTTATCTGACCCAGGTCAATGGTCTGACCCAACTTGACCTGGTATAGTCATGATGTATATCATTTGACTCGCAGTGACTATATAAGCACATTGGTGATGAAATAAAAGTTCTATCTTTGTTTGTTCAACATTTATAGAGTAAAACACTAAAGAAATGCTTATTTGACCTAAGGTGACCTTTCAAAGGTCACAAGCCAAATTTGTTGGCATCAACTTCAGAAATAAGGTAAACACCGTAACCGATGGTTGAAGTTGATTCCACCTATACTTACTGAGAAAAGCTCATTTCGTGATTTTACCCATGTATTTACAATGGGGAGGTCATGCTCTGCACATGACCTTAGGTCACCAATATCAAAAATCCCGGAATATATGTTGTAGCTCCTGGTGGGCCCAATATGTGGTATGAGTTTCAACTTGATCACTTAACCCGCCTTTTAGTTATGCAGTTCTAAGCATTTTTTTTGAGGTGAGGTCACTTCACCTGGCCTGGTGACCTGACCTGATATGACCTTGAGCTAAAATTTTCAGGAAAGGTGTAAAAGTGACGAAGAAATAGCTAGACCAAGTTTGGCAGCGCTGCGCGCCGCTGTTTTTTTGGTCACTTCGGAAAAACCCGAGGGGGTCTAAGAAGACCCCCCATCCCCACCTGGGCGAAGGTTAAAGGGAATGTGGCACCTTGGTCGAATTCTGGAGTTTAGTGTAATAAGGGGAACTTTTAGCCGGAGATCAAGGAGGCGTCAATTATTCCTCTGAAAAATGTACAATAAGCTCAATATGTTTATTTTTAAAATGCTCCTTTAGGGAAATAAATAAATAGGTACATATCTGCCTGTGGATGATGTCATGATCTGGTAACCACTACAATATTCACTACGCTTCAAGGGTTTCGATTGGCTGATACTCATCGCGACGTCAGCATATGTCGTCACAAAAACAGCCATGAAAACTGTGGCTTGCTGCTAAGGGCTAGTACATGAGGGGTACATTTCAGGTAGGTTTTAGCTTTTTTCTACGGAAATATCGAGTTCCAAGACAAATGATATATTGAGTACCGGGTTTTCCGACTAGCTTTACAACTTGGCTGCCTCATTAAAAATCACGTTATAAAGATGCCACATTCCCTTTTAACCCTCGCCCCACCGGCGACATCGATGGCCCCCTAAGGTTTTTCGGGATAGCAGAAAAACGACGAGGCACAGCACCGCAGTTGAGGGCTCTACCTCTCACCCCATCATTCTCCCACCATCCCTGAATTTTTTTACCCTGGGTCACCAAATATCAGGTCACCAGGCGAGGTCAACCAAGGTCACCTCACTTTAATTTTTGACCTCTATAAGAGCTACATTTCTAGGTCGATCGATTTGAAACTTCCTACACTTCATGACCCCTTCAGGGTCTACAAGATGCATATCCGGGATTTTTTTATTTCGTGACCTGAGGTCAGGTCAACGAGGGGACCTCTCCCATTGAAAAAGCATGGGGGAGTTGACTAGCTCACCTTTAAGAGCAAAGGTGACGACCCAGGCAGTTGACCCAGTTCAATTTCAGACCAAATGGTAAAAGTGATGACGAGCCACGTCATTTGTTGACCTGGTATGGTAGACAAACGTATCGATCAACTCCCAATCACAACACCAACACAGTGGCGCCAAAATACAAGCTATCTTTCTCCTGAACAGAGGAATGGACGTTAGTCTAGTTAAAATGCTCATCAATTGGTATGAATATCAAAGTTTTTACCTTCGCTGGGGTAGCTACACCTCAGAAGCGTTTCCTGTTTTCAATAGGGTAAGGCAGGGAGCATTTTGTCTCCGTATTACATGTGTACACAGATGAACTTTCCTCAGAGCTAGCCGAAAGCAAGTTTGGCTGCACCTAACCTGACAGTGTGAATCATATTTATTATGCAGACGACATGGTTTTTTTGCATCTAACCCACCGAGGGCCAGGATAAAATGTCGGAATTCTGTGGGGAGCATACCAATGATTATGATATTTTATTTAACATGAAAAAAACAGTATCCATTGGCTGTCTTGCCCATGATGTTAAAAATCTGGTGCTGCAAGATTTCACTCTATCTAGGGTTTCATCTAACTAAGGTACACGTCCGATCTGATGACAGCGAGGTACAATATCAGTATCGGCAGATATGCTGTCGTGCTAACTGACCTATTCTAAAATGCTTATTGTGCTCCTATTCTGGCAAAAGGTCGCAGTACAAGGCGTTCTGTTCAACATAAGCTGCGTACAGCTATGGCATTCATTTCGCTTCGCTCTTCGGTGCTAAATAAGCTCAAGGCATGTTTCAATGTGCTGCTAGCATGCTTTCTTTGTTACCACAGGGTTTGCAGCGTGTCTGGTACGTTTGTAAGTGAATGAATATATAAGTTTGATATCTACAGGAAAGGGCATGTGCCTTTGTTAACAGGATAAGTGACTCCGATAATCGCATCCTGAATGGCTTGTTCCACAGTGACTTGGTAATCACATCGACAATCAGAAGGGCCTGGTACAGTGACCCTCTCATGAATCAGCGTGAGGAAAATGTGCAAATGGAGCAATATATATTTCGCACAGGTAGTGGAACAGATAACTGCAAATAACAGAAGAATCGTTCCCTTCTGGATACAATCACCAAAATTGGCACACATACGTCTCTCATACGTTCAAGAGATGGCGTGCGCCGTAGCTATGTAATGTTTCGTTTTTCAACATGCAAAATAGTTGATAAAATGTACATTATTTTTGTCGAATAATAATGCATATACAAACTTGACCTTAATTTGCTTCAATTTAGCCTATCCTTATCTTTTCTTACGTATTATTACGTCATTCATTTTCTACAAGCAAATCGGCACCGCAACACCTTATGTTATTGCTGAATGATCTGCGCCAGTAACTGCAATATTCCTCAAACATAGCATCACTGACACGAAGTGAACTGATTTCTCTTTTGAAAATGGTCAAAAAGCTTCATGTATTTAAAGGACATCCTCTTTTCTCCTTCACCGCTTTGCAGGATCTTTTTAAGGCAAATAAAATGTTGAAATTTTTCTAGACCCGACAAATGAGGGGTCATTTTCTGAGACAAAAAAAACAAATGTTGCAGATCCAAGCCCAAAAGTTGTCTATTGTGATTGGGGGATTAGCTAAACACATCCAAACTTAGTAAAGTTTTCAATGTTGAAGATAGGTAAAGGGATTTTCTGGCGCCACGGTGGTGTCAGAACATGGCAGCTCGTGACCAGCGGCTGCAAGTGGGGGACGTTGCCGTGGCAGTAGCAACTGGACTTCGAGTCTTTAAATAAATAACTCTCTCTCTCTCTCTCTCTCTCTCTCTCTCTCTCTCTCTCTCTCTCTCTCTCTCTCTCTCCCAATTCAACATTTTCAGTTTGGTCCTCCAAAGCTGCTAAGCATACCAACACATGGCATGATAAGTTACAGTTTAATCTAACGCGAATTTACAGTGCAGTCAGGTGAACTGCTCTGCTGCCCACACCCGGAAATGTAGACCTCAAATTCTGACGAAAGTCGTGAGAATTTCGAGACCTAGGTGTTGCAAATATATATGCCAATCTTCAGTCACGTATGAAAAACCGTCGGAATGGCGCTCAACCCCCTGCCCAGCGGGGCCTTTTTTAACTCACGCACTTATCCTGGTTTTCACCACCTTCGCCCTTACGGAGGGCGTTGTTGCGACCCCTGCGATTGACCATTAATTGATGCTTCACGGCAAAAACCAGTGCAATCTTTATGTCGACAGCTCGTGAGTGATTCCTTTGCATTAGGCCATCAGGCTAACTTCCAGGTACGGTGAACTACCTAGTGCTTGCCTCTCACAGCCAATTTCGCCACTCCTGCTGCCATTGATCAGAATGTCTGGTACGTAGTCATTGGCGGAATAATATAGCCAGTAGAGTAACCAAAAGGCACTTTCAAACGTTGATAGATTTCAGAGTGCTGAGGTGAGGAGCATCATTATAAGTTGACAAGGTGTTTACTGGCCTGCTTCCTCGAATCTTGGATACGAAATGGATCTAATACACATGGATTATATATTCAAGAACAGCCCTTCATCAGAATCAGGTAGGCATATTAGCTCTTCAAATTCGAGACCTCTTCGAATTCGAGTTCTCTTCGAGGTCTCGAACTTGAGGTCTTGCTGCACTATGACTAAGAATTTATGGTTTTATCTATCGCTTACCAACCTGATTCTGATGAAGGGCTGTGACCGAATATATAATCCATGTGTATTAGATCTAACTTACATCCAAGGTTAGACGAGGCAGACCAGTAAATACTCTGTCAAGGGCAGATCACTTATATTTGTATACCCAAAAGATACGCGCCTCATCCAACCAACGCGACAGGCGGGTTCAAAGGTGAATGTTGCAGGTATCAGAAGGTCAAACTTGCCCAACATATCTCATTGTCACCTTTCAGAGTTATTGTGGAATCTGAATTCGAATTCACAACTCAAAGACGTATTCTTAATCCACCGATGGTGGTTTTATTAAAAAAGCTAAGATGTTGGGTACAATGGGCTAAGCCCCTACATAAATCACAATAATTAATCAACCCTTGTCCGGGTGAGGGTGTTTGAACACCCCTACCCAGCTTTTCCAACGTTGGCAAAAAGAACAAACAAACAAACAGTGGCACGAAAAATTGGCATACCTTATTCTTGATTAATTTCACAACTTACCCGAACATTTTAAGCTTCATTCATCTCAGTTCAGGTCACAATTGCAGTTCATGTGACTTTAACTCCAAAAATATTTGACATAGGAGAAGCAAAAACAGAGTTAATCTATCGATCTACATATCTTATCACGTAATGGGTTCACAAAGTAACAATATCTATTGAACGGGATGTTTTATTTCGATGACCCAAAGCCAGATATGGGTCTTGACCTCCCCATTGAAAATGCATGGAGAAAACGCGGATTGGCTGGAAAACGATTATCTCTCTGAAGATACCACTTAAAACAAATTCTCATTTCCCAAAACGTCGCATATTCGGTCAATCTAGAGGGTCATGTTGCAAGTTTAGCCATGTAACCTCTGAGAGGTCATCTGGGACTACTTAAGCACGTCTTCAGACTTTGGCCAAATACACCGCGGCAGATAGTGATAGAGCTTCATTTTGACGTTGTCATGTTTGGATCATCACTGCAAGTCCATTGATATGCATATTGACTATGTTAGGTCAGATGATGACCTTGAAGTCCCTTAAGCCAGGCCATGTGGATATTTCGACCTAGTATGGTCCTGTCAAACAACATTAGATTCGACGTAAAAGAGGCAGCAAACAAAGCCTAAAGATTGACAAGCTCAATTAAGTCAGACACCGGGGCTAAACAGATTTTCAAATATGTTACATTCATTAACCTGTCACAAACTCAATATTGGCTTGAGCCAAAAAATGACCCATACATTTCATAATAATTCTTCATGGGCTCTTCACTGACTTTCGCGTATTTTTCGTCATCCCGCATAGGAGCAGAGTTCGACGGAGGGGGTGTTTGAAACCATCCCCGTCCGGGTGAAGGTAGCTTTGAGACCCACCCGAGCGGGTGTTAGAGGTCCGCCACAATCCAACAAGATTTAAATGACACAATACCTTGCCAAAAGTCACAAATGGTCAGCTTAAGTCGCAGCATGTCTTACACCGAAGTCATGTGTGTGTATTGGTGTTTTAGGGCGCTTTCAGCAACTGGGCTATACGCGCCCACCATTACCATGTTTTTCAATTCATAATAATATGCTTAATCTAGATCATGCCAGGGTAATAAAGATTATGGGTGTCAAGGCCACTTGCATGGCAAGCATAATATGCAATATTGTTTAAGGGGTGACAAGAAATCTGGCATTACTTAACAGTGTCTAGGTTTCCCAGCTCCTCCCATCAAACATTTCTGATACGCACCAAGCTGTGCTTGCATCCCATTGTTGAGGAGGTCTCTCGGTTCGCTCAGGGTATCCGAGACCTTTGGGCGGAGATCGGCGAACGAACGTCGTGTTCCCGCCCTTGTAGGCCTCCCGGGCTCTAGGTCCGGAATGCCTTCTATCACTAACGGCAGAAGGGCGAGGCACATCCTGCCAAATATTTTGGATGGACTTCTCCAAAACTTTCCAAGGAGCCAGCTTGCTTGATTTTAATAGGGAACTCTTCTTGCACCCTTGGCACCCATATTTCCTTCCCCTTTGAGTCTCGGAAAAGAAACTCTGGTTTCTGGTGCTTCCTGGCACCGTGGTGAGGAGACGTCTTTCCGGAGTCGTAAGTCGGGGAGCAGAGCCTCCGTTTTCCGTCACGCGACTCTGGGATCACGGAACATGCGTCTACTATGTTGGAAGGCGTCTGTGTGGGCGGTGGTGGAGGAGGGTACGGTGGAGGCATAAGCATGGTGTCACCGCTCGCAGGAGTTGGAAGAAGTGCCACGCTCTGCTCTTTTCGCAAACTGCATCCTTTAGGTGGCGCTGAGGCCGAACGTTCAGAACCATGTTTCAGCGGTTTGGCCCGCGCTTTCCGAAGTGAAGCGGGCTGGGCAGCGATTCCAGACTGTGTCTTAATTTCCTTAGCAGCTAAAGGTGGACTTTTCTCCTCACTCTCACCCCCGGTAGGATCCGTGGTAAGTTCAGCGGTGGCTGCTGCTACCTCACCCTCATGCTCGGAGGTGTCCTTGGAGAGTTCAGTGGTGACTAGACTGTGACTGTCATCCAGACATGTCTAAATGCACTGATCTGTTGATGTTGTGGTCAGAGTGGAAGGCAGTGTCGTGTTAGAGGTAGCGTCCGAAATCCCTGCATCAGTTTCGGTTTGAGTACCCTTGTCCATGGTTTCTGGAGGACTTGGACATCCAGTGTCACCCCCATCTGCGTGCGAAAAGAGCCCACCGATAAGTATGAGGAAGTCTCGCAGTGACAGGTGTGAGATATCGCCCATGCTCGTGCCCAAACTTAACAGTGGTTTAAGCTGGCCTTTGTCTCCAGTTAGTGCGTCCCTATACGAACTGGGAGGACGAACCACATCGTTTGCAGCCACTGGAGGTGTTTGCAAAACCTGTACCTCGGGATGAATTGGAGCCAGGTTGGGATTTGCGGAGCCCTGCTTTCCGGGATCCTGTTGTTCAGCACGGAACTTATCTTTCACCTTCTGCCGCTCTGAAAGAAAGGTAGGGCAGGTCCGGCACCAAGCCTCGTGGTCGCCTTCGCAGCCAGTGCATTTGGGCTTACTAGCCTCACAAGTTCTCGATCCATGCCCAGGGACTGAGCATTTCGCACACCTTTCTTTCCCTTTGCAGGATTTGGCTACGTGGCCATATCGCTGGCAGCGAAAGCAACGAGTGGGGTCAGACACGTATCTACGGACAACTACATACCTCCATCCCACGCGAACCCTCTCTGGTAGCTTCTTGTCTCGGAACGCAAGTACGATGGTGTTGGTACCTACCAACTTTCCCTTCTCTCTCCTGTTCATCCTCCTCACACTCACAACTCCCTGCTCATTCATACCCTCGAGTATTTCGTCGTCCGTCAAACCCTCCAACAGCTCCGTTGAGATGACACCACTTTACCGTATTTTTTTGTCGGGTGTGGCGTAACAGTGACTGGGATCCAGTGGTCCGAATCTCTACTTTTATACGTTAGTGACTCAGCGGCGAGAAGATCTGCTGTCTCTGTTTCGGTGGACATGGTCACTTCGATTTCGGTTTCCGAGATTCGAAGCGCATTAGAAACTGTTCCAAATTTCGACAAAGCCTGGGCGGTTTGAAAGGGGTTCATTTTGTGGCCATTTTCTATCGCTACTAGCAGCACCCGTGCTGACTCGGGGAGGAGGGTAGACTGGTCGGGTTTGTTTCGCGAGACGGTCGCAACATCCGAAAAGTTATTCACAGCGGCGGTATCAGAAAGTGTGCTTGAGGTGGTCCGGTTCGAAGCAGAGGTCAAAATCCGTGAGGTCTGTGCAGTCGAAGTGGGAACCTGAGATAACGCCATGAGAGATAAATTTACCTTCGGCCCCCCAGGTTACCAGCTGTCAATAGCTGGGCCCGGTGGCTGGTACAGTGCCTACGGGGGCAGGTGCACCCGTCTCAGAGGGGCGAGAGATACTCACGCAACCCTCCGATCAGAACGCACCCACCCCCTTGACGCCATCAGCCCAGTGGGCCGGCAGGGCCATGAGTCGGGACGAAGCAAAACGCGGCACCCATCACGCAGCGGAGACTGCGGTCCACCAGGCGCACGCCAAAGGCCGGGGTCTCAAAAACGACGGTTTCCGAAACCCCGGCCCGCGTCGCGCCCGGCAAGAACTATCACAGTCCCCACCGCGAAGGGCGCCGCGCCGCACGCCCGAAACATAATCCCCCCTGCCCAGCTGGAACGAGCGACAGTGCCCGTAGACACTGCCGCGTAGCTAGGCCGCCCGCGGCAGCCTACGGACGGCTTACCCCCGGTTGGATCGAGATATCTGGGCCAAAAGGGGGTGTGTTGGAGCCCTCGGGACTGACCCGCCCGAGTGGGACCTCAACCCCCAGGATCCCGTCAACCTCGTCGCCGGGGCTCGAGATAGGCCTCGAGTGGGCGCCTTACACCCATAAAATGCCGAAGATGGCAAATAACTGTGGGACCAATAACTGAAGCGTAAAAAAGGACAGGAACTAAAAATAATCAACTAAATAAGAAAACAAAAACAAACGGGAGCTACATACTGGGAGGTGCAGGACAGATCTGACCCGATCCAATACGGTTACCGACCAGGTAACAAAGGGCCCGTAAGGCAGTCATCAGCATCGCCGCGGACCTCATCACCAGAGCCACCGACGACAGACGCCGACTCTAACCGACCGAAGTCGGAAGAGGCGGCGGCCGTCGGAGGGCTAGAAAAAGATGTATCCGTGGCGATGCGACAAAGTGCCTTCCAAGGCTGACTGGGGCCCCGGGCGCGACACACCCCGTTGCTCCAATCTTTACTTGCCGGACGAATCCGGCAAGTGAAGATCGGTCCCCTGAGGGACACCCAAGCCATGTTCGAGAGAGCGCAGCACACAACCTGAAATGCCAAAAACTTGCATTACGTGCTTCTGGGAGCGACAGCTTAGCTCGGCGACCTGGTGTTACTTCTCTCAAAAGACGCACGATGCTATGATCCCTATAAGCTACGTATAACAGTGCAAGTCGCGTCACAACAGTTTCCGGGTCATATCCGAAAAACGTGGGGGAGGGGAATAACCACACCCTGTAAGGGTGAGGGTTAGAGCATATTCCTGCTCAGGAGACAGGAATACGTTATCCCAAGCCCCATTGATGGAGGCTGCAGGCATGGTTCTAAAATGAGAACCAACATTTGTAGTGCTCACAGGTGAAAGAAACACCAGTGTTAGCCCGAAAACTTGTGCAACGTCGGTTTGGCGAAGCCATTGGAGTTGTTTGAAATTCTGAATGAACTTATCTTCGCTTTATTACAGGACATCCAAAAATATCCCAATATCCGTCTCTGGATTAATCTGATAACTGTATGAGATTGAGCACGACATGAATGGACACAATATAAATTCTGTGGTTGACATGCTATGAATTTAAGCCGGGAATAACACCACCTTCATTATACACAAAACCAGTGTCCAACCTTTATTTTATACTTGTTTCGTGATAGTCTGACCCTCAGCGATACATTTCGAACGGTCTCACGCCGGGATTTCGTACCGGAGGCAAATTCTGCCTTCGTGAATGAAGGCAGTCCAGCAATCACTTAATTCCCGCGCTTCCCACCAGGGGGTGCTGGCGCCTTCTTTGCATAAACCGGGGGCCACATAAATGCCTCTCACGAAAATATGGGCGTTAGCGCTCACCGGTCCACGAAGGCAATGAAATGCATTCGCAAAAAATTCAAAAAATTACTTCAAAAGGTTTTAGTGCTACAGGTCAATGGCCTGACCTCCCGAGGTCAAATTAGGTCAAGTATCGGTCGTATACGCCACTCAGAATATGCAATGCATTAAGACACAACTGGGCTCAACGCTTGCTTGGAAATTCAGAGTTAATGCAGGCCTGGTAAACGTACATTCTGAAAAGCAAATTGTTTTCCAGTACTTTTCCAAAGTCTATGTGGAATTGGTAAAGACCTAACCCGCCAAGTGAATGCGCTTCGACCATCCAGAGATGGCAGCGAACGACTCGTGACCTAATATGACCTGAGGTCACGGACAGAGTCAACGGGATGGGGATGTGTATGACCAAATTGGGAACGCTAGTGACAAGCCGAAATAGCGACTGGTGTTTGCCTCAATAAAACCGCTCTAGCTTAATTAGGTCAAAAGTATAACTTGGCTGAAAAGACTCCGAAATTGATCCAGATCGGTGACCTTGGATGACCTTGAAAAGCCAACGGAGGTCAAATATGACCCCTTGGGATCCGTGAAGAGGGTGTCCAAAAACATAATTCTGAGCGCTTTTGGAGCATTTGCAACTCATTTCTTGTGGCTATTATATCATGAAACAACTTTGCCCCATGCTTTTTCCAATGGGAGAGGCGCCTCGTGAACAATCCTGAGCACTTACGAGTAACGAAAGGTTCCACCAACACCAGGTCCCTGCGGCTACCTCCCACACTTATAGACCCTCGCACGGAGAAGGGTTACGGAGGACAGCAAATTCCCTCCGCCATTCTTACTTGTCGCTTTTACAGCAGGCATTTACTAAAGGTAAAGCGAGGTGACCATTTTTGGTCTTGATCCTCGTCTGGTGACCTGACCTTGGGTGCCCTTCGGATAAGAAAAATTTCAGGGCTGTTGGAAATACCTTGCAACACTGAGAGGTCTTCTCTACCTTCGGAATTGACTTTTGACCCGTCGTTTCCTGAAGGCTGCTATCGACCGAAATTTTTCTTTGCAAGGCAGGCATCAGTGTCCCCCGATAAAGAAAACGAGGTTAATTCACGCATTTCTCACGAATGACGTAGAAGGTGCCCCCTGGTGCCCTTCCCTTGTATAAATCCTTGGTCCACATAAAAGAAATGTGACACAGGCATGTGCAGTGCTGCTCACCGGTCCAAGAAAAAGTTGAGAAAATTTGTTTCATTCAGCAAATTCTATCCAACAGACATTACTTAAACACAAAGTTCGATTTTCTACAACGCCTATAACCCTCCCAGATCCACGATAGGCATTAGTTTTGGTCGTATACGTTCCACAGGGCAAAGCTGCATTTATACACTCCAACGGCTTTTCGAAGCTGATAAAAAATTCAGCGTGAAACAGCGCCTGAAAACGCTAGTTCCTTCGATCATTTTTACGTCTTTCCTGAGAATTTTGGAATAAGGTCATATCAGAAGTCTATGGTAACAGGCCAGGTAAAGTGACCTCACCTCAAAAATATCTTAGGACCGCATAACTAAGAGAAGGGTTAATCGACTCAAGTTGAAACTCATGCCACATATTGCGGGCCACCAGGAGCTACAAGTGAACGGGATTTTAGATTGTGTTGACCTAAGGTCATGGGCAGAGCATTTGACCTGCCGAATCACTGTTCAATACATGGGGAAAATCACAAAATGGAGCTTATTGTCAGGATAAGTATGGCTGGAATCAGACTTCAAATATCGAGTTGCGACTTGCTCTTAGCCCATTTCTGAAGCTGATGCCAACATTTTTGAACTTGCGACCTTTAAAAGGTCACCTTAGAGTCAAATAAGCATTTTTGTGTCTTTTGAGCCAACTTCGGTTTCTTTGACTAAAAATAAGATAGAGCTTTTATTTTGCCTCATCCGAAGTGTTTGCATAGGCACTGGAAGTCAAATATTATACATAGCATGACTATACCAGGTCAACGGTTGGGTCAGCACCGTTAACACTGGGTCCACGGTCAAATTCTTAAATTTGACCTGGCATAGCAATATCATACTATCATTCCCGATAACGTATTGACGAGAGGATAGCAATGGTGCCTCATACTATGGCTGTATCTTGTTTGGTTTGGAAGCTTTACTTGGCGAAAAGTAAACGCGCTTATGCAATGTTTGGCTATGGACATCCTCCCAAGAATATTCCCAATCCTTTAGTGAAAACCTAGTAGCTCCCTAGGCTTTCGACACCTGACACCTTTCGGAAATGAATACCACTTTAATGAAAGCGCATCTCAAGAGCTTTCGAATGAGTGTTAGAAAAATGTTTCTAGCTATCATAGTTTCTGACATATATGAGGTTTTCCCTTGTACACCTGATAGTGCCCTTTCCTTTGACCTCTGGTCACCTTATATTGAACAGAAATGAGAAAATGCTGCAGTGTTTTTACGATATCATTTTCGAAGCAAAACATTTCTGAGAAAATTTGCTTTTGTCAGCTTATTCTATCCAACAGACATTTTACACACATGCAAGTTCGATTTTGTGAGCGGCGTATAATCCCAGAAAGATAGGCATTAGTTTTTGGGTTTAAGGGCAGCCCAGCCGTTTGATTATATAGTGGCCACCGTATAATTGTAATTAAAGGCGCGTCGGGAAGAGAAAATGTTCAACTCCATTTCATATCCCTGTCACACTTTTTTCGCTAATGTATGACAAATTCAGGAGACCACCAGCCTGGTGGTTTTCTTGACTCTGATAGTTAGTCTTACACGCAGATGTCACACATGCAATTGGGGAAATCCTTGGCTTGCGCCTTTTTATCTAAAGTCCTCCCGCCAAGAAGGAGATAGCCCCCACACTTATAAGAGAAAACATATCACGTCCGGCATATTTTACGAGCACGCAAATCCAACGATGTTTCTTTCAAGCTTTATCAAGTCACCAGAAATTGTGTGGGGAGTAGCCATGTCTTTAAGATGGCAGCGTACAACCCGGCCCCTTATCGCCTTGTTTTGCCCATACAGTGACGATGATTACTGCGGAAACTGACGCCGTAATGACTGTGCATTGACAGGTATTTCAGTCACGAATCATCGCAACGGCTTGCAGCTTGAATCTTAATGCAAAAACTATTATTTTCTTGGACAGCGTCCAAAAGCTTTCCCAAGTTGATGGAAAATCTGCAGCAGTTGACAGAAGAATAACCAAGAGGCTGTATTTAAAGGGAATGTGGCACCTCTATAACGTGATTTTAAATGAGATAGCCAAATTCTAAAGCATGCCGGAAAACGTGGTACATAGTATATCATTTGTCTTGAAACTCGAAGTTTCCGTAGATAAAAGCTAAAACGTACCTGAAATGTACCCCTCATGTACTCTAAGCAGCAGTTCACAGTTGTCAGTTGTTGATATGACGACATATGCTGACGTCACGGTGAGCATCAGCCAATCGAAGCCCTTGAAGCCTATTGAATATGGTAGTGGTTGCCAGATCATGAAATCATCCACAGACAGATACTTTTTCCCTAGAGGCGCATTTTAAAACTCAAAATATGGAGCTTATTGTACATTTTTCAGAGAAATAATGGGCGGTTCCATGATTTTCGGGTAGAAGTACCCCTAATTACACTAAATTCCAGGATCAAACCGAGGCGCCACATTCCCTTTAAAGTGCAGAACGGGGGTCTGAGCCATTTACACGCGCATTGACGGGGGTCTGAGCCACCTTTGCATTGACGGGGGCGGGTACGCGCCCCCTAAGATCTCGAGAACCACGGTAGGTAGCGAAAATCGGTAAACGGCGTTGGGCTACCCGTCCACTGCTCCATCGAAAACATTTGAACCATTTTTTTGTCAGGTCACATTTAAGGTCACGAGAGGTCAAAACATGCCGTCATAGGGGTAACATGTAAATTCAGTTTTTCGGCCATTACATCTGAACAAGTAAAGATAGAGCAAAACAACTTGAACCATATGAATCCTCTCAGCCAGCCAAATCGAATGATATATAATTTGACCTTGCTAGGTCGAATGAAGGATTTGACCTGACCTGAGGTCAGGTAAGGGTCAAATTATATTAAATGCATATCATTAGAACCGCAAAGCCCAGGCGAGTCTAATGCAGCTAAAACAAATGCTCTATCACCATCCGTTACTGAGTTATTCCGTAAAAAACATTTTCCCATGTATTTCCAATGGAGAGGTCATGCCTCGTACCTGACCTTAGGTCATGGATATCAAAAATACCGGAACATATTTTAGAGAACTCGGTGGGGCCATTATGTGATATGAGTTTCAATCGGATAAGTTCACCCTGGTCCGACTTATGCTATCTTAAACTTTTTTGAGGTCAGGTCACTTGACCTGTACTGGTGACCTGACCTGAGAAGACCTAACCTTAAAATTTTCACAGAAGTTGTAAAAATGATGAAAGAAAAGGTATGCCAAGTAAGGCAGCGCTACGCGCCGCCGTTTTTCTGCTATCATCGAAGGACCCGAAGGGGGCGGGTACCCGCCCCCCGTCAATGCGCGTGTTAAACCCACGATTTCTGCTACTGCCCAAGTCAACAGTTGAGAGGTAGCATAGAAATTGGAGGCAGGTTCCTCCGAATTAAATATTTCCATGGAGAGGACGTTTGAGCATATGAATTTCTTCATCCCTCAAATATAGTTCACGATTCTAATGAGGTTTGCTGCACTCGCACGCCTGTGGGTACCCATGTCAATGCAAGTGCAACACCCACGCAGGTTTTGGAGCGAGTTTTGATGCGAGAACACCCTGAGATACATTATTTGACGGCATAATAGGATGTAAAAGCGTCGCTCGGTATTGGAAACTTCATCCTCAAGCCATCTTTCTGGACCTCACACCATTCGCAGTCGTAAAATTGTTGATGATTGCTGGGGTTTAACGACACACCAACTGCCGGTGTTGTACGGCGTCGCTAACTCTCACCCAGTTGGAAGGATCTTGTAGATCAGATCAACTTTTTCAGAGGCTCCGCCGGAACTTGAACCCGGGACCGCTGGCTTAATAGACCGACACGCTATCCACTAAGCCACCCATCCCCTCGCATAGCTCGCTTTTCAGGCTGCCAAACTTACCTGTGGCATCATAGAATTAAATACCATAGGCCACATCGGCTCGAAATATCCTTGCCTCTGCAACGTCAGATTGACCTTAGCCGTCCGCTGATAGAACCAGCCGATGACCATTATAAAAACCAAAGGCACACTTTCGGTATTTACATAGACCCACCAACATGGATAGCCAGTTCTGATTTCCTCTAAATTTCGAAGACTATGAACGGAAGTGCGCTGAGGTGGATCCGAATGAACTAGAAAAAGGTGCTCGACAAATATATGAAACGCACAGGAAAGGAACAGTGCCGAGCTTTCATACAGACCATTGAGCAGATTCATCTTTACGCTGTCGTTCGATTGGAATAAGATCATCCTGATGCAACATCCAGCGACACTGATGCATGAGTGCATTCGCACAAAAATAGGGCAATCATATATATATATATATATATATATATATATATATAACATGAGGTGGTGTTCGATGGTATGGGTGAAAACCTCGAGCCTTTTGATGACTGCTTATGCAAAATACTGAGTGAGGTGATCATTGAGGGAGAAGTCTTTCCTTCTATGTACTTAGACGAACAATTAACGTGCGGCAGGATTTTGTAACTGTATATATGGTCGCCGCTTTTCAAAAACATTTTACAGACCTCATTCACCAAGAATGAGTCAAGAACACTTCAAATCAGGTTCATGGTGTGTCCGCACTCTAACTTAACTCGAATCTTCAACAAGCCCCAAAGGTCAGATGCTCCAACAAAATGTTGAACTTGATTTTAGCAGTTTACATTTGCATTTTAGTAGTTAGGAAATCAGTACAACCTTTCAGGAGATGGCTGCTGCGCTGAAAATTAGGTATCCTAATACAGTTTGAAGTTGGAATATGAAATATATTTTCCATATATCTAGTTTTCAGACCCCAGTTGGTGCAGAACATGTTTTACCCTTCAGCAGGGCCCATTCACTTGACTCCTGAAAATAAAAATATATTTTCGCTAGTATAACACTTTATTAAAATAGATGGATTTGGTGACGTGAACACTCACACTCTCACTCACAAGAGCCACCGGGCACTGCATCGGCGGAAACACCATTTCCAGCTGGCCACGCGGGTGAGGGGCCGAACACTCCAGCGGTGCCCCTCTCTCGCGCGCGCACATACAGGTACACCGGTACGGACAAGTGTGCTCGGATCAAACCGGAAGGGGTACGGACTGGTGGTTGATTAGTGTTGCTCTACTTTACGGACAATTTTACGAATCTGACTCCATGAAATGGTCTCTCTGCTTTGAGAAGATAGCTAGGACTCGAAATCAGACTTGTAAATGACAGCACCAATGGTTCTCAACAGCCTTTGTCCTTTGCAGACAGAACTGCGCTCCAGATACCCCACGCGTGACACTATAAACGCGACGGGAGTGCCGTCAACTTGGTCACAACAGGGGGCGTGCGACGCCTTGTGAAAGTTACAGACACAGGCAAGTGCGACCACATCAGATTCAGCACGGGTGCGAAACGACGCGAAACAAAAGGACCGACGGGAAGGTCGAGCCAGACAAAAAATAACACAGAGGTGAACTGACGCACGGCAGCTACCTCGAGGGGAACACAAACAAACATGAGGTCTTAACAGAGTGTTAGAACCCGGGTTGACATCACTGTCTCATCCGCGCTCCAAACGAACAAAACCATCATCAAATATTGAACACATAAACAGGGTGGGTTGGATGGCACCCACCTTCACACTACCCCTGGCAGAAAAACGTACAACCACACGCGTGAAACACAGCTCAAAGACGAGTACCCGATACCATTGTCGAAGGGAGCCGCTTTTCGGCGCGCTCTCCCATTTCACAGCTACAAATCACGCACACATACAAAACGGACCGGCAGCCACACAACGGAACAGCGCTGCTTCAGAACAAAGCCAACGAACGCATACGCACACACAAAGAACACGACTAGCGACAAAGACAGAACGTGCCAACGCGGCCTCGTCACAGTTGAGATCCGCTCTTGTTCATTCCTTCGGCTATCCGAGTCCCGAACTGCACCGAACATTGCACACGCGCTGCGCCGACGCCGGACAGCATCGTCTCCATCATCGGCAGCCGACCAGCAGCGCCTAACGTCACAACCCCGCCGCCGGCTGCGGCCGCGCGAAGCCGTCACCCAAATGTTTGGCTATCTCACGCTGCAGCTGGTCAGGAAGCACGCCCACGTTGGCGAACAGGTTCTTCAGCACGTTAAGCTCTTTGGTCATGATCTCTACTCGCTTGTGAAGGCCCTCGTTCTCGCGCGACAGAAACTTGACGCGGTCCTCTGTCTCGCGGCAGCGCTGTTTCGCCTTCTCCCGCGATTTCCTGACAGCGACGTTGTTGCGTTCTCTCCGACGTCGGTACTCGTCGGAGCCGGGCAGGATGCGCTTGGACGATGAGTGCTTGCTGCTGGGCGGCCGGTTGATGTTGTTGGCCACTGGTGGAGGAAGCCGCGCTGGTACCAAGCCAGGAGCTGAGGTCACTGGTGTCAGGCTGGCATACGCGGGGTTATAACCACCAGCGGCGCCGAAGGCGGGAGGTACCGGTTGTCGACAGGCAGTGAAGTCGCCAGCGTCCGGGTCCTTCTTCACTGGAGGCATGATGGTGGTCTCGCCGCCACCCAGCCTGGGCACGCTGTATCCCATCGGTTGCAGGTATCCCATTCCAGTGGGAGAGGGGTAGGTGAGACCAGCGCAGGAGGCCGGCGGCAAGCTGACACGACCTCCCATCCCGGCCTGAGAAACCGACGTCCCCAGGCCCTTGCCCTCCACGATATCGGTAAAGATGCCATCACTGAAGTGTGGGTCATTCACAAACGCCTGCAAGTCCAGAGACACCTCTGAAGCGCCCAGATCGGCCAGTTCCGCGAAGTCCTCGCCGTATGAGCCGTTCAGCCGCGACTTGTTGGACAGTCCGTTAAAGTTCGCCGGCTTCACCACCGAGTCACTGAGATCATACATTTGTGGCGATTCCATGGTCGCTCTGCATGTTGCGCCGACACTCCGCTGTAGACAGTGGGCGCCGCGCGCCGGTTACCACCCAGAGAGCAGGGGCAGCCACGTCCTCCCAGCACCGCTTCCCGAGCACGACTGAGCGGCGGGTCGCGCCGCCGGCATACTACGCGGGCTCGCACGTGAAAGTGACGCACGACGGCTACCCGTCGCACGTCCGCACCGCCTTGGATCAGCCAGCAGAGTGCGGCCGTCGCCGCCAGCGTCTGAGGTTAGTTCCACCGGCGATAGGAGTGGGCGCCGGGGCCCGGCGCATGCGTTGGGCTTGGTGCAATGGCTGGCGGCTCTGCTGATAACGAGGCACATATGTTGTATTCTGACTGGTCGATAGTCCCGGGTCTAACGTAACCGGGTACAAAGTGTGCTGTGGTATTGATGTTTTGGTTTGACGTTGGCTGTCGTCCATGTTCAATGGGGCTCGGTACGTTTTACTGTGGAGGTCGGGGGAATCTTTGTTGCTGCAGCGAATAGGTCAACGCGGTCAAACGATCTGAAATAGAACCGCAATTGACTTATCTTGTATGAAGAGATAGAGTGCTTATTTTAAAAAGTTGCAGATATAAGAATAAATGCGAATGCGGTGAATGGATCCATATCTGTAATTAACACCTAGTATTTTTCGTTTGTTTATTGGTTGTACTTGTTTATGTGGGGGGGTGCCATTTTGACCTTGGTTTTTGCGTTTCTCACCCCTAGCCTCCGCCCTTTTCTGTTATCTGGTGCCGTAGCGGGGCTCTCCCTTCCGTTGGCCCAGCAAGCGGGGACGAAATAATGGCCAAGCAAACCACCAACCAACAGCTAACCTATTCGAGTACAGTTGACAGTAATCAGTTGGGGTTGTGCTACACCCGACGCATATCACAGCCAAGCCGTACAAGATCATTCATCATAAGGTTTCAACGTCAAATCAGTTTGTCCGCTGTTCGTGGCGAAACACACCATTGGGAGGCACGCGCAGATCGTTACGACAACACAATTTTAACAACACATCCAGACACATCACCATCACATCACCGATTGCCAGGCACTACCCACAACACACGAGTTCATCGCAGTATTTCAATGAGAAACACCGTTTTACCACATTTACCTCACCCCAGCGCGGGCTTAGACATCAGACACACACGTTCCAATCACGGACACAATAAGCTGTTAGACCGGGGTAATGCTTATCAACAACGCCCGGAACGACCGTTTACGACACCAACGTATCGCCAAAGTGTCAATCTAGTCGTCATGTAGTGGTAGCGAGGACCGTGTCGTTACTGTTTTCAGTGTTACCCACAGCTTGTTTATTTAGCACGCGACTTACCTAAATGGGGCCCGATGATACAAAAAAAAAAATGTTCAAAACAGCTGGGATATTCACTAAGAAACTGCCAGAAAAACGCAAAATAACACCCTTTATGGTTGAAGGTTGATTTCGATCAAACTTTGGAAGTTTGATTTCGATTAAACTTCAAACGGGGGGGGTTAGCGGGCGCTAATGCACACTTAAATTTCAGAGGCTCGTCAATGGACTAGCTTTGTTTTAGGCTTCAGCTTATTTCAAATTCCAACCAAAACAGTTTTTTCGAGGGTTCACACCTTCAGGATTAGGGGAGTGATCAATATAACATTGCATGTGGTCAGGGCAGTGGCAGATGCAGGAGGGAGGGGGGGTGGCTCAAGCCCCATCCCCCTCCCAATGTCCGAGTGCTTATAGTTAATACATAGACGGAGGCTGATCCGAGGCAATGACAGGGAGGCTCGAGCCCCCTAGCACCCCCTCCCCCGAAATGAAGTCCTGGACCCGCACTGGGTCAGGGCATTGGTTATTTCAAGATAGTTGGGTGTTATTGGTTTGTGTGTTGGGTATTTTAACGGACAAAAGGGCATCGTACGCCCTGACGCCTCTGACGTGAATGTGGAGGCGTGTAGGGTGGCCACAGTGGGCAGGTTTGCCAACATACCAGTTTTTCTCCGAGCTCTGCTTACTTGGATCATCCCCATCCCTCTCTTCCCCCACCACGGTCCTCATCAGCATTACTCATTGTCTCCCTCGCTTCCTCATATTTGGGTTTGTTTTAAATACTTTCACATAAATACAGTGACTGCCCAAGTGCCGTCGTGACGGATATGAAGCGATTAAGACTGGGGAAGGAGACGGTAAGGTTCCTGATGGTACGATAGGCACGAGGAGGTTCTCGTCCAGGTGGAGATCGCCGAACCTTGCCCTGAAATCGGTGTTGTGCCCGACATAGTCCGACATTGACATAAAGTTAAGTTGTGCTAGAGAAATGTTGATTATCACCTTGTCATATTATGAACGCTCGGGGAAAGAAACGAGTATGACACAAATTCACACTCTTCTCTCAACGAATGCCAGCGGGAAATGAACAACCCGGTGGGTTGTAAATGCTCGCGGTGCGGCTACCCAGACTAGCCACCAGTGCTTTCAGAGTAGATCCGATCAATTTAGAAACACTGCACCTTACAGTTCTCGGGATGAAAAAGTCCACATCTACATGAAACGACGGTATCAGCATTGTGATGTTGCAAAAGGTTTTCCCCAGTCTAGGCTCCTTTTTGCTCGATATTGTAAATACTAATCTCATCACAGGTCAAGTTCCAGCGGCGTGGAAGCATGCGCTGGTGACGCCGATACCGAAAGGTCGCGCGTCCAACGATCCAGCTCAGACCAGACCAATATCAATACTTCCGGCTATTATGAAAATTGTTGAAAGAATCGTTCAGATATAACTGACAGAGTATCTAGAAACAAATCACCTCTTGGCATCAACCCAACACGGCTACCGAAAACATCATTCAACAGAAACTGCACTTTTCTAGATTTGCACTCCTTCTAGATTTGTCCCAATGCTTTGACGTCATCCCACATTCTAAATTACTCGAAAAGCTTACCCTGTAAAGTGTCGACAGCAACAGCGAATGGTTCGAAAACCATCTTTCAGGTCACACACAACAGGTACAAATTCGCTCCGCAAATGGTTCAATTTGCAAGTCAAAATCCAAAAACAATCAGCTAAGAACATTCCAGGGTGGCACCTTTTCTTGTGTTCTGTACATGCTCTTCGCAAATGACCTAGGCTTGTGTGTGGAAGATGACGTTTCCATTGTTCAGTTCGCTGATGACACTCAAGTACTTGTGACGGGCCCAGAACGTGATCTACAGAGGATTGTGACTCAAATGGAGCGAGCGCTTGAGTCCCTCTTCCAGTGGTTTTGCAAAAATGAGATGAAGCTGAACACCAGCAAAACACAGATGGTTGTTCTTGGTACGCCATCAATGCTCAGGACATTGCAGAACATCACTATCAATATCTGCGGAGCTGTAATCCAGGATTCTAGAGTTGTAAAAAATCTAGGCGTAATGATTGATAGACACCTGAGCTTTGAGCGACATGTGGACTCGGCGTGTGAAAGATGCACTGGAATATTGATAGCACTGAGCCACGCTCAACATTCAATTCCCAGAAGCGTCATGAGAAGCATTGTGCAGGCGCTGGTGATGTCAGTGATTCGTTATTGTCTATCAGTTTATGGCTCATGTAATATTACCCAGACACGCCGCATTCAAAAGATTATAAATTTCAGTGCGCGAGTAGTAAGTGGGCATCGTCGTTTTGACCATGTATCGGATGTTTTGACCCAGTTGCGATGGATGAGAGCTGAACAACTAGTTGAGTACCGTACAGTGTGTGCTGTGCATTCAGCTCTTGTGCGTGGTGCTCCCCAATATTTGGCCAATTCGATAGGAATGGTGGCTGGTGCTACGCACGATCATTTCACGCGACAGTCGCAAAACCTTACGCTGCCACGGATACGTTCAGAGGCGGGAGGAGACGGATTGTATACCGAGGAGTACAAATGTACAACCAGCTGGCAGTGGACGACTGTGTACTTTTTAGACCATGGCTGAGAAGCATGCTGCTGTCACGCCGCGAGTGAGCATGCTTAATGTCTGTTTTTATAGTGATAATTGTATCGTGGTTCTTGATGGTTACCTGTTTTTTTATTTTCAGCGCTACGATTTTATGTATTTTATGCTCTGTGTGTATTTTAGCCAATATACCCAGTGTTTACTTTTATAGAAATGACGTGTCAAGTGAAAGGGCACATACAGTGAATCTTAGACAAAATATACGAACGAACGAACGAACGAAGAACATGTGTACTAAATATTGACATTTTGAAGTGCATCTGATTCTATTACAATATGCGGGGGCCATAGGCAGCGATGGAAAAAGGACCCTGCCAACATCATGTTGTGCGTTTTACACGGTAGGTTTGCGTGTGCCAAAGTGTGTGTCATCTTTGATTCTTTGATTCCTTTCATTCCATTTTTACTGTTTTATCTTCATCACGTGGTTGTGTGAAAATCTCCCTCGCTTCCGTGGACCACAATCGAGTACATTTGAAAGTGGGGCTCCGCCCCGCCGCAACGCTAAAATCAGCTTTCCTCATGCTCAGTCAAAGGGACAACGCCGTACACCTCACGGAACAAAACAACAATATCTGTGGAACGAGGCCCGACCATTTCCATCTTCAAACTACCAACACGTCAAAAGATTCCAGGTCCGTGACGCAAACGGTTTGAGTTAAACGTCGTCGCAAAAAATTGACACACGTGACTGCCTACCAAATATATATATATATATATATATAAAAAAAAAGGGTATAATTTACTACATAGCATATAAGTCAACCGCTTCTGGATTCGTACTTCTGAATACGTCTCCTTTAAAGTTATATGTCGCATCTGTGTGAGGTCGCACGAAGACTGTGCTTTTGTAAGGTCGAATTGTGATCTCAAAGGAATGTGGGACCTTTATAATGGGATTCGAACTGGGATAGCCAGGAGATAGAGCATACTGTAAAAATCAGCTGATAAGGCTTCGTTCGTTCCAGAAATCATGATTTTCAGCAAAACAGGAAGTATTAAGAGCAGAGTCCAACATCATCGACCCCGCGGCAGCAGCAGGTGTACCGGAATACTCGGGCGGGCCCGTTAGGCTCGTAACGGGATGGTGTCGTGTTGCATTGTTTGAACGTTGTCGTCTAAATTCTTTGACTCTGATTGATTGATTATTTGGGCTCAAGGTCGCACCAACCCTAAATATTATATAGCGCCCATATCACTGTCAGTCACTGGCGGATCCAAGGGGGACCAAAGGGGCCGTGGCCCCAAGCAAAGCCTAAAATAGTATTTTCCCCAAAGGACAACATTTTGGCCGTTTTATTAAACACTGTTTAATATTGCTTTCGCAATTTTTTCTCGATTTAGCCCCCTGCCCCCAAAAAAACGTTAGTATGGCCCCCTCCAGAAGGTGGTCCTGGATCCGCCAGTGCTGTCAGTAAAACACAGCGTACAATAGAGTTATCTGGTTCTCTGAGTCTATTTATATATCGGTAAATATTTTTTTACAATATCCTACGGGTTTTCTCTAAACTTAATGAAACACAATTTTTTCTCCACATTATTACAAGCATGCCTTTAGGGATCGAAGCCCCACTAAAGCCATCAAGAGACATGTCTTGGAGACCCGGATTCCACCATCCAAAAGAGCAATTCCTGCAATGACGGGTTAGTTTGGGAGTCAACGTTTAGCGTCCCACAAAGCAAAGGAGCAGCCACAACGCTCAGGTCACTCTCTCACTGGTCAGCTGCCAGCTGACCTACGTCGGGTAAATATTGGGCACCGAAGCGTCTCAAGGGAGTATATCACCAACACAGTGCCTTCATTAGTACACTGTCACTGCGTGTTTTTCTTCTATGCAGCGGGACGGAGCACAACGCTCTATTAAGTGAATTAGCGGGCTAGAAGATCAGAACCGGGCCATTATCAACTGAGCTACCGGGCTAGCAGACTGAAAAATGCACCTACAGTCTCCCTCATAAGCATCGTTCCGCATTGCATCCCTGGTACAGGATTCCAACCAGAAGTAACCAGGGCGGTTCTGACCTGATTTATCTGATAACGACGGGCACATATAGCCTTGGCAACTGAACATGCCCTAAAACTCCAATCATCACAGAATCGTTCCGCGGAAGTATTGTGCGTCGTTAAATCTCGGTGGTTTGAGGGTCTTGTACTCAGTCATCATCAAAATAATGATGCCAAATACTAATGAATGATGATGATGACAATTGCTGCCACAACGCCTCAATGGTGATTAGGAATGAAACTATCAAAGCACCTACATTCGACGACAGCGCGATACTTATGAGGAACGGTACTTATGAGCGAGACCGTACATCATAATACGTCAAAACATGCATGGACGATACCTTCTTTTTTTACTTGTATAGTTCAGCACAGCTTGCCAAGTCCGCCCTGCACAGTTTGCCACACAGCCTGCGGCACTACCTCGCGCAGGGGTCACGATAACGCAGTAAAGGTCACCCGGCGACATGCCCTCAGGCGGTCCGACTGCCTCCGGAGTATAAGCTCGAGAAGTAGGTGCTTATCGCCATGGGCGTCCAAAGCGGGGCAACGGGGGACGCGTCCCCCTACTCGCGAATCAAGGGAGACGTCACCCAAAATTTTTAACCTCGACCTGACGTCTTTGGATTTTCTCCGTTACCTGCGTGAGTCTACATAAATGTGTTGGTGAGGTGCATCGTCGTTAGTGTTTCATATGCAGTCAAAATTATCAGAATTTGCCTCCAACACCCCCACCCCCCCGGTCATCGTTAATCTGAGATCCGTCCCCCCAGTAAAAATTCTGAGGCGACGCCCTTGCTTACCACATGGCGGGTTAACCGAGCATAGGCACAGGTACTGAGACAGCGGAACATGTCACCTCCTCCCATGTTCAGATTCTTAACTTGTAATCATATGGCATTGCATTGGAAAAACGACTCAAAAATAAAATGTGTCCTAATGTTTCGGAACTTCTTAAGTGCACGAAATCAAAGTTGTGTGAGAACGAATGAGCATGATAGACCTGCTCATTACTGCCAATCCTTGACTAAGTTCAAAATACTTGCCTACATTTATCAAAGGCCTTATATAGCATTAACCTTTCCGAAGAAACATTCATAGGTGGATCCAGGATTGCCGATCGGGGAGGGGGCACCTTCCCGAGGAGAGGGGGCGCCATCTGGACCAGAGGGCGCCACTTTTGAGCGGCAAAACCTATCAGGTGGGCGCAAAATCCTATTGGTGGGCGCCGATTTTCGCATCCTGGGCGGGGGGGTGGGAAGCGACATTTCAGGGGGCGTCATCGACCTTTCAGGGGGCGTCGAGGTTCGATCGGGGGGGACGTGCCCCTTTGCCCCCTGGATCCGCCTATGGAAAAATTGACATTTCGCATAATGCAATGAAAATTTCGAACTGATTTGGAACACTACAAAAGGGTCGACTGGACCAAATTTCAAGTTAGGGTAAGCCATGCAAACAAGAGGGAATACTCGAACAAGTCAACGATGTCGCTATTTGTTACTCAATGTGTGCTGTACGGAAAAGAAGACTGCGCGGAAAAGGTGGCGCTGTGGAGCACACTGCCGTGAAAGCTGAACAGCTATGGGTCGTCCGTACATTACGTTCCGCATATTTTTATTTTAACCCCACCCCCACTTTCCCATGTAACGTTGTTTGACACCCATAGGTGACGTTAGATAACGTTGCAGCTCACTTCCCCCACCATTCATTCCATTACGTTAGTTATGGACAGCTCCTTGCGCTGGCAAATAACGTCAAGCTACTGACTGACCCGACTGGCAGGGACGTAGACAGGATTTCACTCAGGGAGGGGCGGCGCCCCGAAAAGGGCCACTGCCACAGCGCTAAAAGGGGCCCTGATGGGTAAAAAGGACCCTGCTTGTTACAGAATAGAGTGCTGAAGAGGGCTTAAGAGGGCCCTGTCTGGTATGAAATTTTAAATTTGGCCACAGAGCATAGAGCGAGGCGGGCCGCATTTTGCGTGGCCCGTGTCCTCAGGGGGGGGAGCGGCTGTCCCTGCCACCACCCCCTCCTTGGCTACGCCCCTGCCGACTGGTCTGTCCCCATCCCGCTGGCGCCATAGCCGAAGGTGCAGCTTCAATAGCGTATCTGACGCACTGTAACATTATGAAATGTAATCCCATTTACACATGCCGGTGATAGGTCTGCAACATATGGCACACACAAATCTCCCGAGAGTCCCATAATTTCTCTCAAAACACGTGTGCTGTACCAGGGCGAGGGTTCTGGTGGATAACTGTACCACTGAAACATGGGGCCTGGGCAGGGGCGGACGCAGACCCGAGTTTTGGGGGGCAAACCCATGTCTGCCTCTCGTCCTGGGGGGATGGGGTGGGAGCGAAGATTTTTTGCTCTACAGACCTAGTGTAAACACCTTTTTCAGTGCTCCACAGACCTAGTATAAGCTACCTCTGCAAGTACATGATCGCTCTCCGTGGGGGGGGGTGGGAGCGAAGATTTTTTGCTCTACAGATCTAGTGTAAACACCTTTTTTCAAAAATTTCTCCGGCGTTTTGGGTGCCAAAAGATAGTTTGGCCCCCTCTAGCGCTTTGGGGGCATGGCCGGCATGGCCCCCCCTGCGTCCGCCAATGGGCCTGGGGCGCCTAAACAAGATGCAGCGCCCGCTGCTCCGAGGCAATGGGTGTTAGTAGCGCCAACGCCCGCGCCGGCGCTCACAACTAGTACTTCTGTTAATTCAACACCAGATGGCAGTGTTGACAGCAGAACAAAATATGATAGCTCCTCTATCAGAGGTGTAGCGAAGGTTTGGGTTTATACGGTTCAGTTCAGTTTGGGTTAATTCAGGTTCAGTCTCCGCAGTTGACCGCCCCAAAACCAGCAGGCGTGCAGCGATACCGTCCGCCCTCCTGGTACAACGGCAGTCCCCGCTGCCAGCTTATGTTTCATCTCATAGGATGACCCAGGAGGGCAGACAGACCCTCATTGTGTATCGGCGCCTGACGAAAATTATTTTTACTCTCTGATGCTGATTATGGGTATAACTTTCATACTCTTTTCCTAGATATATTATTTTGGTTTTTTAAATTAACTTACACATAGTTTCCAAAAAATTTTCCGGTGCCCACTGGGAAGTTATATCCTACTTTCTCTCAGAGCCAACTAGCGGCGCCCCTGCACCTCCAGGATCTTTTATCTCGGATACAGAATCCTGAATCCATCTATTTTCACCGTCGGTCGCCCCCCCTTTACTTACCACCAATCATGATGTAGGTTGTCTCCTACATGTTGATTGTTCCACCCCCACTGGTTGCGCTCGTAACCAGAACCTCCCTTCCTGTCACTATCTGCCGTATGGTATGAAAGTGCCCTTCACTCGTTTATTGAAAAACTATTTTTCGCAAATTCACTGAGATACATATTGATGGAAAAACATCTTTCAAAAGAAAGAAAAAACATTGCTGTTGGCCTGCGAATGTCGTGAGGATATGCTAATACCATGGAATCTACGCTAATACTGGTTTTGTGACGACACCTACCATAATGTCGAAATAACTTTATGCTTTGAAGAGTGCATTAGTCTCGAAATAACCGTTAAATGGAATGTGGTATCTTGGTATAATTCCAGACTAGAGGGGCTGTACGGAAATTTGTGTGGCAAATAGTGAATCTAGCCTTCTTACAGCTGAAAAATGGTTAAAAACTATTTTCGTGTTATTTAAAGTCATTTTGCTACGGGCAAAAAGCCTTAATGTCAGCGTGCCGTTATGATCTGGTAACGTCTTTTTCCAGATTGAAAATCTTAATTTGCGCCACAAATATTACCTAAAAGTGGGTCTTATTAGGACAGAAAGTGACGCTTAAGAATTTGTGTTTTCTTACACATAACAACTTTTTCACGTCTCAAGACAGTCTTCGAAGACAGTTATACGCATTTATAGTCGGACCAGTGGACCTACCGGACCAATCAAGACAAAAAAGCAGATCAAGAGACTTCTCGTTCCGGGCATTGTGACTGAGGCGGATACTGCCCATCCTGGTAAGCGTGAAGGTGGAGCATGAGGAAGCATACTAGAACCCCTCGCACATGGGGAAACATATCCATATATATATATATATATATATATATATATATATATATATATATATATATATATTGTGTTGAATTTTACAGCAGCAATGAGGCTAATCATTAGCCACTGCAATGACATTACCCTGAATGCTGCTGTAAAATTCAACACAATATGTCTAAAAAACAATCTGCTTCCCCGTTTTTTGGTTTGGATGGAAATATATTGTCAACCTCTTGACTAGCTGCTGAATTTTCATTTAGCATCCCTGTTTTGTTTAATATTGACGTATTCAGCCTTTATATTCGTACGTACTGAACACCGGTGTTTGTAAAAATATTTCTCGAACGCAGGATATACATATATACATAGGCTTCGGAAAAGGGGGGCCAGGGGGCCTGGCCCCCACTTTTTGGCCAAAAATTTCCTGACCTCAGTCAAAATGAGAGACAACCGGACATTCTTATATCCAGCCGCTGCGAAATGCAGCGAGGAGCCCAAATTCGAACAGTTTTTGGTCCTGATGTTGAAAGTTTTTTGTCAGCATCAGGTTGAAGTTTGGCTGGCCCCCACTTTTTTGGCGGTGGCGACACTTATGCATATATATATATATATATATATATATATATATATATATATATATATATAGTGGACACCACGAACTGCAAGGGCCGGGCCATATCCATTGCTAGAAGTTTTCCGCTCACTCCGCTTGGTCATGCTTTGCAGAGTATCGAAACAAACGGAATAAGTTCAGGCTTTGAGTCCTTAAGATACCAAAAACATTGTTCCATAATTTACCACTTTGATGGTAGAATTATCGAAATGTTGGTAATTTGAAACCGTATCAAATGCGAAATATTTTAGGTATAACCCTTAGCAAACATTTGTATTCTCCCGAAAGTTTAATCTGTTTTAAAAGACAACGTGACGAAGATCGAGGATAAACAACAAATTAAAATACACTTCCTTTCACGTTTAACATTTTTAATTTCTCACACAACGTATAAGTACTATACGTCCTAGGTACTTTCTGTTACTGAACACTTGGGTGCCTATTTGTGCTCTGACCGGAGTGGCACTAACATGCACATCACCGCACCAGGCGGGCCCGTAGCGCTTTTTCTGGCCTCTCTCCTGTTGGGATGTTCAGCAAAAACTTATACCCGGCTGACAAGGCCTGTCTCTGGAAGACAGTAGTCCTCACCACCCTGTGTTTGGGATACGAAATTGCTACCACGAACCAAAATGATATTTCAATCCTAGATCAACTCCAGTCTAGGTGTATAAAAGCTGTCCTTGGTTTACTTAAAATTGCTCAACATTCGGACTTATTAGCAGCGCTGAACATTCCAAGAGTCAAGTACTGCTGAGGCAAGCAGCTTTGACCGGCTTGCCGGCTCTTTTCGTTCCCATCACCGGCTCCGTAACGCATATTTAAGGGGCATGGCCCTTCTGGCTTGCGCACCTGTGGAGATGAAAGGCTTAGTTCTGGAATTCGCTACAAATTATTGAACAACTTTGGAACTCGATTTTGTGTAGCGGCAGGTAATTTTGATGCCAATATTTTATGTTACCCATGTCCTGCAGGTGGCTGTATCATGGAATAAGTTTCCTTAAGCTGTGGATAGGTCATCAAATTGCCATCTCTGTTTACAATGTCGTCGATTATCTTTATAACGGCTTGATACATGCTTATGATGATCTCAGTTTTTTATCCTAATTGAACTCTAATACCAAAGCATTTCATTTTGTACCTCACTACTGTTTCTTATGTATTTGAAAGTACATTTTTGCAGCGTTATCAGAATATCATTATACAACTTAGCAATTTTGAGCAACTGAGCAAATTCCATCCGTTTCCTAGCGGCTGGGACTTGCCCCGCATCCCGTCGCCTTCTAAGGCTGCTGTTCACAGGTTACGTGATTCAGTGATTTGATGAGTTGTCTGTTCCTTTTGTGCCTTTTGCTCATGGGTGGAGATCCAGGGGACTGGGGAGGGGGGGCTCCTGACTTGGATTTTGGGTCTCCCATTGACTTTATATAGCGCCTGTATCGCTGTACCAGCGTTAGCCCATCCTGGACCACCCTGGGTCGAGAAGACATCTCCGGCTTTGCTTGTGCTAATACCATTTTGATCCCAAATAAATGAATAATTAAGCAGCTCACAGCTCAAAAGTCCCACAGCTCAATCAATGTTCCCGAGTTGAAGAAGATTCGCATTGTACTGCAGATTTGCGTTAATATCTATCCTTATAAGCCATCCCGACCGGATGAACCATTGGCGAAAGGAGTGAAACACAATAGCCGTCCAATTTAATTTCATTTAATGTCTGCTACATCTCCCGCTGTATCCTTGCGTATAAACAAACCCCACGTACCACTGTCATTTTGTTTAGAACAGGCCGGCAGTGTTTACTGAACATACGCCCAGTACACCCATGTCAGTACGCACCACTGGCCGGAGGAGTGAACATCGTTGGGTGCTGTCACAGAGCCGGCAGTTATGTCCATTATTGCGGAGGAAATGGCCAACTTTGACAAACAGGATAAATCGTGTGATTCGGCAACAGAAAGTTGCACAGTGCTAACTTGCTGTAAAAGCTCCAGTCGGATCACCAGTAGTGACAGAAAGATCATTTGCGGCTTGCTGTTAGCGAACGTTTTCTATGGCATTATGGTGGGCATCATAGTTCCATTTTACGCCATAGAGGCCACGGGACGGGGCCTTCCGCAAGCAGCCGTCGGTGCTGTAGTGTGCCTATATTCTCTGACGATGGCCTTCGGCTCAGTGATATCTGGCCAGATGATTCCCGTTTTAGGGGCCTCGAAGACACTTCATCTGGCCACGTTGCTCGCGGGCAGCTCCACCCTGGCGTTCACAGCGCTGGCATTTTCCCAGTCAGCAGCTGTGTTTCTGGTGGTGAGCTGCGTGCTGCGCGCTCTGGAGGCGCTGGCCTGCGCCGCGCTCTACACGGCATCAGCCACCATCATCGCCAACCGGTTTCCAGACGACACCAGCTTCTGGATCGGCGTCATCGACAACGCGATGATGGTGGGGGCAGCGCTGGGACCAGCGATGGGAGGAGGTCTGTACGCCATTGGAGGCCTGGCCCTGCCCTTCGCCGTCCTCGGCTGCACCATATTGCTGGTGACGTCCATCAGCTGGTACGCCTCGCCAGTAGTCGGAGGCGACCCCCAGCGCGTGTACTGGTTGACGATGAGCAGGAAGATGGTTCGATCTCCGGAGGCGTGGCTTAACTCCCTCATCCTGGTGGTGGTTGGTTGGATGTGGAGCGGACTGGATCCATACATAGAGGTGTACGGCCAACACAGCATGGCCCTCACACCCCACACTCTCGGACTGTGCTTTCTCCTAAGCTCGGTCGGCGGCTTGATCGGGGGCCGCTGTTCGGTCGGATCAGCGACATGGTCAGTAACACCTACCCCCAGATGGCGGGCTGCCTGTTGCTGGGTGCCACCAGTCTCATCGCCATCGGCCCGGCTGGTTGGACTGGAATCTCCCCCAGCCCCACTTTACTAGCACTTGGCCTCACCATCCGGGATTTCGCCCTGACTGGTGCCTACATCCCCATCTTCGTCAACCTGAGCCACGCAGCTGCAGATGTGGGCCTGGCAGACACGCTCTCCACGCAGGCCTACATCTCGGGGCTGCTCACCCTGTGGTACGCGCTGGGGATGGCGCTTGGCCCCCTGCTGGTGGGTGTGCTGAGTGATGCCGCTGGCTTTCCCACCACGGCGGCAGCGTTCGCTGCCACAGGGGTGTTCGCATCCATCCTGGTGGCGGGAAAGGGCGCCATCCGCTGTTGGCTGTCATCACAACGGGTGGCCGTCAAGTGGAAACCGCTGGTGAACGTAGCTGACGAGGAAGATTTGTGATCGAAAGACTGAAATAGGCCATGATTTCATAGTCTAAGTGGTTTGTAAAACTGATCTACTGTTTTAAGAAAGGGGAGAAGTGCGGTTATTAAAGCATCATTGTATCCGGCTGACGGAAATATACCCGAACAGTTTTGCTAGCCTAAAGGGTGTTCGTCCTTTGCAGTCTCCGGCCGTGCGAACGCGCGGTGCGGGACACTCAGCGAAGGCTAGTGGTGTCTTCAGTCTTCGAAATACGGCGTCAATGGACTATGAAGTCGCACACAGACACCCGCTGCAGCCACAGCACTGGTTCCCGTCCTGGCGCCGCTGTTCACTCCTGCTGGTGGAGATGGTAGTCGACTTTTGCACGGGGCGGGGTGTGGTCGAGGTGCAGTGTCAGGGGGCGCTGATGCTCAATAGGGGATATGCCCTTTGACTCCGGAAAGGAGAGGAGGAATGAAGTCGAGGACTCTACTCTAGAAGACTTTATACTCTAGTCTAGAAGACTACTGAAGTCTAGAGGACTCTATTCGGTACGTAATCTATGGACGGCCCTAAACGGGTGGCCAGGCAAAATTCAATCAAACCCTAGGTCAGCAATAAGACAGTAGACATGTAGACCCTAATAATCTAATGGTAGCATGGAAGTTTGGAAATAATCACTTGGCAGATGCCCATTTGGCGCCGCTTCTCACCATTTCGGGTTTTGAGGTCGGTCCACGTGAACTGATCAACAGAATTCAGCGCACGGTGTCAAATTGATTAGGAAGAAGGTACTATCAGGGATAAGGTCACACTGTTCTGTACCACTTTATGTTGCGATACTCAGGGAAAACCAGGAGGGGAAGGAGAATTTCCGCTCCCCCCTGGAAGCGAGTGTAAATAGTCGGCCATGTGTCCTTTTCAAGTCCTAATGTGGCCTTCTAGCAAGGAAGCTATAGTATAGTAAAGTGAAAACGCCCTGCAAAATGTCATAATTTAAGTGATGGATATTTGTGATCTTGGTCGCATTTGAAAGTAGGAAAGCTCAAGACTTTGTACCCGACCTGCTTGAGGCATTGAGCTCTGTTCCTGTATCATTTCAGTAATTTAGACCCAAAATTAAAAAAACTTGATCAAAACAACGTATTTTGGAATCTAAAAAAGTCAGTTAGTAATATTTGGGGTTTTACTGCAATGCGCCGTCTGCAGGCGCAGGTACAGGAGGTGGTGCGGGGGAGCCTCCTCCGCCTCTGGTACGCCCCAGAAGTCTGCGCCAGACGCCCCAAATCCTACCAAATGGATCGTTTTGGCTGAACTTGTCAATTTTCTTCCGCCCCAGAAAGCTACGGCAGACAGCCCAAACCGTACAAAATTGATTATTTCGGCTGAACGACAAATATTTTCTCTACGCATTATGCTTTTCTTACCAGCTTCACCAAATATAAACCAGCTTCCAAAAGAATAACATGTCTAATGGGAAGAAAAATAAGAATTCAAGTAAGATTTGACCCAAGAAAAAAACATTTCCATCTTCAGCCACAATTTCGAGACATTTCTCAGATTCTTACCATATCCAATGTACAAATTACTTAAAATAATTGTTTAGTCGGATGTATGTCGGGCCGTTGTATTGCCCCAGAGACCGCTCACGAAATATCGAAATGTAGCTGTCTATAATAGGATGGCTTTGCAACAAAGACCGAGCGACGAAATAGCTCCGGAAGATGGACGAAACTCGCCTGGCTCACAATTCTATTCCAACGAGTGGTCATTATTGCTGTTTTTACGGACACATTAGCGTCGTTACTAACTCTGCTGAGGCGAAACAAAAATAATGGCGATGAAAAAGGCAGGAACAGAGTCGGGACTTTCATCATCTCAGAAGTAGGCTGTAGGTAAGAGCGTCAAACTGTTTCCAGGGAGCCAGATTACTTCTTGTTCAGGGAATCCGCCTGGCATTGAACCCCGGAGGGTCACGTGGAAAACGAGCGTGCCAACCACTACACCGCCGCGCCCTCTAAAAACTGCCAACCATACCACTTCCACACCAAAGGGCGTGTTCTTGTGTCGCAGTCACCCCAGCCTGTGACTAATGGAGGATTTTGAGCTGGGAGGTTGTTTTTTTAAAGTTAAATACGTTCAACTACGACAAACTCAAATCTCAAATGCCTCCAGCTTTCTCAGAACTATCATATTTGTTTCTTAGATCAAAGTGCACGACAGGGTCGTAAGCATCAGCACAGCGGCATCTATGCAGATTGCAGATTATATTCGAAGCTGCAAGTGAGTTCTTTATTTGGTGGAGGCTTTGATGCATTGCCAACCTATGCAAGTAGATATTAGCGTGTCTCATCAAAGCATGAACATTGCCCAGAAACATAGGGGGAGGGAACTAAAGAAACATCGATGCTATAGTTCGAGCATATATATTAAAATTAATTCAAAATCATCCTCATTAATGTTATCATTTCCGTTCAGAGTCATCAGGATTGCGTGCGGTTCAAGAAGTAGGTAACTTGGCCGTACTCCACATGGACAAATTTAATCATTAAAATTTGCAGAGGCACTATCCAGCTCTTCAAATTATTCAATCCTTTCACCTGGATTTCAATCGAAATGAAAGCGCTTTCTAGTTGAAATTAAAAAATAGCTTTGTTGCTGTTCAAACATTTTTTTATAATATTTGTCTCTTGTGGAAACACCACATGACATCGGGTGCTGAACCGCAGACATGTCCGATGTCCATCATACAGTGACGTATTTTGTACATATTTTTTGGATGATGATGAAGTGAGAGACTGAAAATGTGAACACGAACGAGTATACTCCCTCCACTGCCCTATCGGGCCAGCAAACTAGGTGAAGCCTGTTGTTCACCAGCCTTCAAAGGCAAAGAAAAGAATAAATGATTTCCTCATCTAGTTGTCGAGCCAAATATCGTGTCAAAAACAGAAAAAAACGTCAAGTTTATACTCAACTGTTTTGTATTTTGTCGGGTGATGATGAGGTGCGAGTGACTGAAGATGATAGCACAATTTTTTACCTGTGTGTTATGCGTGGGAACACCACATTGTGACTCGCCACTGGGTGTTGAACCCACAGGCATGTTTAATATACGTTATTAACGCGTTTCACTTCCAGGACACATGCAGGGGTGCAAGGTCCCCCAGGCCGCAGCCCGCAGACACGAAACCGGACGGACCCAAACGGGCCAAACCATTTAGCGTCGCAACATCAGTTGTCCTAACGAAACATCAGTGGTACAAACGATTCTAAACTCCCCCAGTCCCCCCGGAGAAGACCCAACGAATCGCAGCCAACGAGAACCAGCGCCCCCACGCACACAGTCGCCCGCAGAGCTTGCGGGAACATCATTTGACATTTGCAAGTACATACATTGGACGTGGCTTGGGTCACAACTTCATGTTTTCCGCCTATCCTAATCCCCATTCTCACGTGACATTCCAGAGGTAAGCGGTATTGATATATCTAGATATTCATACAGATATCTAGATATCTAGATATACAGATAGTTATAAATACATAAACCTGTATGTACAAGCGACCCAGGAAGTCGCTCTTTGTTTATGTGAAAATAGCCTTAACCAGTGCTCATTGCGTCCTGCAAACGTTGAAATCCCAAGATAGGCAAAACGAACGCATCATATCGCCAATAGACCAAACACCCTGCATGGGATACATCCTTCCGATTTACCAGCATTCAGCCTCCACGTAACTGCAATGTGTTTCGATTTGGTATAATAGCTACGAGAGAACACGACCCATAAATCCGGAACGCTTCCCTCGGTGAGTGATGTTGCGATCGAACTGAAAGACGCTGTACTATACATCTGTGATCGCTCCCGTGTTGTCCAGCGACTTCCGCAGTAGATCGAGACAGGAAAACGTCAGATGAATGTAGTGGCAGAAGGGCCTATCATTCGCAGGTGGAACACAGTCAGTGGCGGGAGAATTGTACAAAAAAATGCATCGAGATGCGAGGAAGATGGACAATGCCAGCCACCGCAACCGGAGGGGATTTCTATAGAGCATGGAAATAACTCGAGAGCCTCTTTGACATTTTGTAGAACTGTCACTGTAGTCTAACAGGCGGCTCCTGCCCTGCGCGCCGTTGTCCGGGTGAAAGGAGGATTCCTCGTCGGGAGATTCCCTTCATCAACCAGCAAAACCACCCGGAAACTGCTTACAGGTAGCAGAGGCATTGAGACAACAAATGAGTTTATCACAAAGGCCGAGAAAAAGGGGGATCGGAAAGTATCTACCCAAGTAAGTGACGGGCACTGGGATTCCCAGTCCTTCAAAGTTATTCGATGAACAGAGAACTCGTGTCTACAGAGTACGTAACTAAGTGTAGGATTATTGATGATAATGGTAATTGGCATGACGACACGGAGACAAACGATACACCAGAATACACATGAAACAGACAACGGCAGAGGCCGTCGTCAGTCACACAATGTTTTTAACAATGTGTGACCGCTATGGTACTACTATATAGACCGAACAGCTATTGCTCTCCAGAACTCAGCTCTTGTACAATATGATGCCGTTACAAAATGTAACGTCAAAGATCTTACAGATCGGCACAAAGTGAGAATACAGAGTGAAAAAGGGGAAAAAGACGCTTAAGCAAAAGCGTGGACAAGAACAAAAACGAGAAATTGCTGTTTTGTTTACTACAACGCAAGATCAGATGAATCACTCCCTGAAGAGGGAAATACGATTAGAGAGGATAGATTCATCAAACAATCGTATCAGAGCCGGGCGATCGTTACGTCGACTATGTATATCCGAAAATCGGTAAGGAAATCGATGTTGCACGTTAACTCATGTTCTTAGAAGGGTCAGCACCATGGTCGACTCAGATCACAATAACGGTGCCAACGGGAGAGTTAGGCTGGCCCTCGGTGGGCCATTCCAAAAATCTGTCTGGGGAATTCATACCAACACGCTGACACTGCTACAGCGTATGTGAGGGACACAGATGGTGGAACTCCAGGCCCGTCATCGGATTTAGATTCAGATATGTATTTCCGAATATCCTGAATCGAAGCGAAGCGAGACTTTTCATATTCAATTATCAAGCGGGTACAATAGGTGGTAAGAAGGGTAAAAGTGCCTAAAATGGTCAAGTAAAAGGAATAAAGGGAATTACGCATTAAGAACGTACCTATTCCTGGCCCAAAAGACCGCTTGGAAACGTAACACAGCAGGATTTTACATGAATGCCTCTAGCCATGTTTGAAGCCGTCCGTGTGAGCGTGTTGGGGCTTTCGGGCGTTTTCAGCGGCTTGGCCATATCACGCCCGTTCGGAGAGCCGTTCGGGGCGTGGCTCCAATTCCTGATAATGCTGCGAATGATATGAGCAAAGACCAGCAGGACATGTATCGAATCTGCGCAGCAGTTTAGGCGTGGGCAGGCGTATTTCCTCACAAAGTTTCTAACGGCAGAGCCTGGTGCCTTGCATCCAGCTCGATGGGTTACACTGGTAAACAGGACGATGAGCTTACAGGTTTCCACTGAAAGCAAGATACCTAGCAAGATACCAAGCTACCAAGACACCTAAAGGTGCGTTCAAGAGGATTCTTCTCACGTGTGAGTGACGTCACACAGGTGTGGAGGAATTCCTTTATCTTTGAGCTGTGTGCCAAACTGCTGCTAATGGCGATGCTCGCTTACGAATTTGTGAGAATGCACGGAAATTAAGTTGATCCCAAATGCAAAAACTAAGTATTCTTTTTTCGATTCTGGACATCTTTTTGCAAAAAAATTAGGCAATTTATCATCTAATTCTCCAACGTTATATCCTACCGGGTGTGACGTCACATCAGGCGATCTGCGCTTGCTGTTGAACGGGGGGTACCGAGAAGTACTGAAAGTACTTCCTCGGGAGGCGAGTGGTTTATTTCATTCTGCACCAGCATGCACCCGGCTGATTCAGATACAGGCTTCATCCCCGGATATTACATGGGGCAAAAACTCAAGAAGCTGTGAAGAGCTCTGTTAGAGAGGGATCGTTAACAGCGCCCCGCTGCGGTCTCTGGCATGACGCGCCCTGCTGGGGGCGTATTTTGCTCCCCCACCGTATCTCATTTTCCAGAAAAGCTAAATAAAAAATTACGGACGGCGTTCGAAAGCTCTTGGCGCGACGAAGAGATATTACACGTGCTTTTATGTAAGGCCAATATTGAGGTCAGCAGAGGTCAAGAAATGTTCCACTGGCTTACAACAGGGCAGTGTTCATTTTCTCCTATAGATTTTACTCAGCCGAGCTAGAGCAAATATCTAAACCTCATTGGAGTTATCTTATCGTGGCGAATATAATGATGTATAACATGATATTGCTACGTCAAATGGTGAAAATGATCCAACATTGAGCTAGATCAGGGCCCCTTAGTAACCTGGTATGGTCATGTTGCCTATCAATCGACTTACCGTGATAAGGTAACCACGGTGGAAGCAAAATTGAAGTTTTCATCCCAATTCAGTGCAACATTATTTGCAAAATAATCACTGCATGCTCATGTGACCTCATATGACCTTTGAGAAGTCAGATGGTCAAATATTTAACTTTATGGTTAAGATCGTGGTAAGAATACACGGTATGAGGACTTCCAAGTTGATCTGTCAAGTATTTACTGAAAGCGAGCCTTTTCTGTTTTTCACCAAGGACTTCTAATGGGATTACCAAAACATTGACCCCATCTTAGGTCAACAATATGAGAATCCCGCGATAGCAGATCCGTAGACCCTAATCACCTTACCATATTGTGAGTTTCAAAATGATCAGTTGGGAGATGTTTCTTTGGTGCCGCTTCAAACTCGTGATTTTTTATTTCGAGGTTGATCGCTTGACTTTACAGCCATGCTCCACACCTAAACATGGACTCATTCAAAACTTCCTTCTGGGAAGACCAAACTTTGCAATGTTACGAAAGCTCTTCAACAACAAATTAGTGTTTTCAGGCTGCTTCTAATGGCAGAATGGACAAGAAGCTGAGATAGATTACAGGCCAAAAACTGTCGGGTTTTATTGGGCGGGAGCAGCTAAACATTCACAATAGAATCAGATCAGCGCATGTATCGGAAATTTTAATCGTTCTTTCTCAGAAAATATACCATGCACCCACTGCCAAAGAAAGCGAGACGCTGATCCTGTGGCCCATGTTTGTCCTCCGCGTACCACTACGGCAGGGAATACGGCACCTTTATGGGATTGGAACTGACGCACCAGAAACAGAGAACACGAAAACACACACAAAACATACATGGCTTCAGTCCTGTTTGTCTGAGCACCCACCGTCAGCAGATAAATAGGCGTTTCCAGAATGGAGAATAACCTCTCCCGGGAGGCCCGCTTTCAATGGTGTTCTCACAGTTACATTCCATTCTTACAAACGGGGCGGAGCGAACGGGGTTCTGGGGCTCAAGATTATTATCTGAAAACGATTATTGCTGTACTGTTCTTTCTCAGACACTGGGCCCCACCCCTCCATGGGCCTTTTGACTGGCAGTGGCCGTTCGACGATGGTAGTGACCCGCGCAGGGCCGATGGGGGCGGACTCCGCAAAAAAACCCAAGCTATCCCACTACAAACGGTGAATTCTGGCATGAATGAAATATCGAACCTGGTTTTTTGTGAGTTAACTCAGTTTTAATTCCGTGGCAACACTCACATTCCCTTAACGCTGCCATTCAAACCGTGATCGGGACGATTCAGGCCATCAATGTCGTATTACGCTCAACCCGTTTACGTATAATCGTAATGGATCACACTGTGGGGCTGGAACCGAGCCTTTTCCGGCACAACATTTTCTGTACCACTTAACCCGAGATATACGAGCACACTCCACACCGACTCACGGGAATTCGCACAAGCTGCTTCTTGCAGCGCGCCACGCCAAGACAAGATTGTAGGTTTATTCCCTGTATTTCCGTCTTGCGGAACATACCATAAAACTATCAGTTTCTTAATCACTAGTTTTCAATCCTGACAAAAGCTTTCCGCACTCAGCAAGGTAGGTATTCTAACAAGTTTAGGTATTTCGTAGGTTGAGATAAGCCAGGCATTAAAATGTTCGTAGAATAGGAACAGACACCGAAAATTTTCAACCATTATGCACTTGAAAATAACTAATAGAATGGACTGGCGAAGCTGAAAACTTATATCTATGTAATTGCAGATGAAAAGCTTCCCATGTCAGCTTAGACAAAAAAGTCAGCAGGCTAGCATCTAAACGCGCTCGTTCTTGCACTCGGACGGCAGGCTGACACAAAACTTCCAAATCCAGCAGAGCGTTAGAAAGGACCCTTAAAGTGGCGGTTAAAAGAACAACAGTCGCGTCCACAACGGCACGCTGACTTGCACATCGTCGCACACCCGCGGCATGCGAAAATAAACTATGTTCTCTACTAACCATCCGGAAACATGTGTAAAGCGACGGATACATATCAGAACATTCACCCATGATGTCAGCATAGCCTCGAGGGCCCTGACGTCCTGAACGCACCAGGTGGCGCACCTCACTTCTTACCCAGACCAGCTTTGCAAAAGATACCCCGAGGTCTCCTCATCGCCCGAAGGCACCTCACATCATATGACCCACCTGCTGAATTCTTCGTCCCTGCTCCTAGCATGACCGTGTCAACAGTGTCATCGCCATTCCCGTTGTCATCCTTAAACCTCGTGCCAGGCACGAGAAACTACCCGGAGGAAATGTGTTTCACTCCACACATGAAGGCTGACGTTCCCGCCGCAGCGTCGCCATAGCGACGGCGAGAGAGCGACACTGAAGTACACCCATCTCTCGCCAGATGGCAGTGAAGTGGTGTACGAGAGCGCCACACTGGCTCGGTGCAAGCGGTGTGTAACCAGTGTAACCAGAGAGAAGCCAAAGAGGGTAGAAGGTGTCTTGAGTAAAGTTCTGTCAACACATATCGGTATTGTGAGAACAAACCAGATGGTGATTACAACGTTCCTAAAATATGAGTGACTAAAACACTCATCGCAACCTTAAGCTATCAAGCGTGAGTTCAGTGCCAAATAGGAAATCGGTTTATAAAGCGTGTCATGAATCGATATAAAAATACAAAAGGCTTAAATTAATGTAACATTATGAAAAAACTTGGCAAAAAGGCCACATATATTTCAAGCATCATTCTTTGTCAACGTCTCACTTATTGGCCGGCTTTATAATATAAATATATTTATATAAGCCAGTTACTTTTCCATTTCTTTATCTAAGCGTGTGATAAGTGTAATAGGAAGTTCCATGAGGGGCGAAACCGTAACCCATAGCTAGGTCGTTCAGGGGAAAAAAACGTACCAGTTTCACATACTCATTACTGATAGTATGTTTTGAATAACACACAAGCCAAGAGCAGATCATGGGCATAGAGACGAGAGCATACACGAGACCGAAACAGGGGAGGGCTGGACGGACAACATCATCATCCTCACATATAAAAAGGTTTATCCACAGGATAAGGAGCCATGTTCTCCGGAATACCCCATCAACCATCCGTGTAGGAGGTGAAACTACTCAGTCTTAATTGCTCAGCACAGACATATGTACCCGTGCTCCGGCACAATGCGGTAGAGCTCAGCATGAGTGGCAGTGCCAAATCGACCAGACAAAACTGAAAAATGTTAAGATGGTTCGCCCGACCACGGGGTCCACCGTAAGTACGTCATAGATAATTGGAGAACCATCAGCGACTGAGTGAACTGTGGCAGCAGCTGTTATACCCGAAAAAGATAACATTTTACACATTAGCCGTGCCCGGAATAGTCAGCAACAAGGACAGAAATCAGCCAAGAATGTGGTAAAATACAAATGCAAACAAGTTCAAGGATATGTGCTCCTACATTAGCCCAGTGGTGATGCTAATTGCTCCCCCTGAAACGACCCGGAACTCGCACCACCCGTATCCGCATTCGGGTACACGACCCGTTGGCCCTATGACGACGGCGATAGACTTAGTAAATTATTGGACCTCATTGTTGTGGCAAATCCCTATCCCAGACGAAGAAGAGGCGGTAAACTGGGAGCTCCACTTTTTCAATTTTGTTCACGTTATGCACGTTCAGATGCTGGGATCGACCCCTCAAACCCTCAGTCATCAAGGGACTTGTCACGGAAACTCCGACCCCACAATCTGAACGAGCAATGACGGATTAATTTAGAAGCCAAAATTGAACGTCAATCAAATCAGTTTCACCGTCCTTGCCTCTCCATATGCTCGAATTTCTCGTAAAATGTTTAAGCAATAAACTTTCGGTTCTATTTGAGAAATGGCTGTGTTACTTGTAGCGATGACTAAGTCCTTCATAACGCCAGCCGGCAGCAGAGGTCATTCGACACAGTAGTATAATACCAAAATAGTATAATATAACATATAGATAGTTACACATGCTACACAAGTCATAGGCTCGAGATATCTGAAGACAGGATCTGGTATATCTGATATACATATACCTACATCCAATATCCATATTAATATCCCCCACGTCAAGATGTTTGAAAGCCCAACCATGCGCTAAACCATTCTATCGCTTTCAGTTTTCCGGCAGGCATCAAAGGCTAAACACCAGAAGCACCGCCGCCGATGTCCTACGGAGGGACCAACTCCCGGCCCGGTGAGGATCAGAGGCACGAGGGCGTGAGTCAAAGCCGAAACGAAATGACTGTCCTGACTACCGCTAACGAGGGCAATAACCTACGATCAATTTGCAGCATCTATAAAGACTGCATTAACAAGCAGGAAACATGTTCAAAACTGTACTCGAGCGCCAAAATTTTAGAGACATACCCTCGGTTCACTAGTTGGGGGGACGCGTCCCTTCCACCCAGCATTCGACCCCAATGACAAATGTGTATCAGTTGAGACATTTCCCTACGACGGGCCCCTCTCGTTGCGGCACGTGCTAAGTAATGGCTCTTAATGGAGGCAACACGACATCCCGTCGGACCATCTGATCAAGACCCTATAGATAATACAATTTTTCGAGCGTATAAAAACCACATGGACACACCACCGTCGCGGCCCTAATTACAATCCAATGTGTGATCTGAACCCAAACGAAGCTATTGTCAACAACAAAATTGCAGTTCACTGGGACGTGCCATTTATCAATGGCTCATTTGATACAACCAACAACACAGTGATTCCAGATGAACTCTTTTTCACTGTCTGAAAACTACACGACTTCAAAGGGGCGCCAATACGCTAGAAACGTCGCAAATGATATGGTTCACGTGGTAAAAAGAAAGAACACCCGATCCGGTATTTCCCCATCGGAGGAACCCCATCGGAGAAACGGAAAACTTTGCAACAACAAGGACGAAGGGTCGTCAAGACAATGAGTGCTCACCGGCACACCGCAATAAAGCCTGTCTCGGAAAATGTTGGTGTAGTGGCGACTAGGGTGAGGATGTGGATGTAGATGGGGATTTACTCGATTCTTTTGTCTGACTCCAAATCACGCGTCGCGATCATTCCACATTCGCATGCCGAGCGGTCGATGTTGGTTCTTTCATGAGCAGACAAAAGCAAGGGGGTCTTTCAACGAGCTCTTGTAAGCTGACAAAAACATCTCCATTACGCCTAAGCAGTCAATTTGTCCAAGATAACCACAAATCCGAAGCTGATACCTCTCTTCCCGACAAAGGCGGGGCTGCCTGTTCATGTCCTTCCACCCTGAGCGCTATTAATCCCGGATCGGGTCGACTGCGCAGGCGCGGCGCGACACAGCACTCACCCAGCGGTAGTCTGGATGCATAGCGGGCTACGGTCGCTAGGCACCGCCTACGACGCCCAGGCGGCCAGCTCCGCCATAGCGTCCTCATCCTCCGAGACCTTGGCCTTGGCACCTGAAATAGACAGAGCTGCAGTCAGTTGGGACATTCTCACCAGCTAACAGACCCGGTCACAGACTGCTGGGACCTCCTCACCAACTAACAGACCCGGCAACAGTCAGCTGGGACCTCCTCACCAGCTAACAGACCCGGCAACAGTCAGCTGGGACCTCTTCACCAACTAACAGACCCGGCAACAGTCAGCTGGGACCTCCTCACCAGCTAACAGACCCGGCAACAGTCAGCTGGGACCTCCTCACCATCTAACAGACCTGGTCACAGTCAGCTGGGACCTCCTCACCAACTAACAGACCCGGTCACAGTCAGCTGGGACCTCCTCACCAACTAACAGACCCGGCAGTCAGGACCTCACACCACAGACCCGGAACACAGCGGGACCCCACCACAACAACCAGGTCACAGTCACGGGACCCCCACCAACAACACCCGGAACAGTCAGCGGGCCCACCACTAACAGACCCGGTCACAGTCAGCTGGGACCTCCTCACCATCTAACAGACCCGGTCACAGTCAGCTGGGACCTCCCACCAACCAACAACCCGGTAACAGTCAGCTGGGACCTCCTCACCAACTAACAGACCCGGTCACAGTCAGCTGGGACCTCCCACCAACCAACAGACCCGGAACAGTCAGCTGGGACCCCTCACCACAACAGACCCGGTCACACACTGGACCTCCTCACCACTAACAACCCGGTCACAGTCAGCTGGGACCTCCTCACCAACCAACAACCCGGAACAGTCACTGGGACCTCCCACCAGCAACAGACCCGGTCACAGTCAGCGGGACCTCCTCACCAACCAACAGACCCGGTAACAGTCAGCTGGGACCCCTCACCACTAACAGACCCGATCACAGTCAGCTGGGACCTCCTCACCAACCAACAGACCCGGTCACAGTCAGCTGGGACCTCCCACCAACCAACAACCCGGTAACAGTCAGCTGGGACCTCCTCACCAGCAACAGACCCGGCAGCGTCAGCTGGAACATCCTCACCAGCTAACAGACCCGGCAACAGTCAGCTGGGACACTTTCACTGACTACACGGGCCTGACCAGGAGCTAGGACGCTCTGGCCGGCTAAGTAGACCGTACCATTTAACTGGGACTCTCTCGCCGGCTACACGCACCGGACTTCAGCGAGCTAAACGGATCAGGTCACAGTCAACTGGGACATTCTAGTCGGTTAAACGGACCGGGTCACAGCTGGGACACTCTGTGGCTAGACGGACCGTGCTTATGTCAGCTGGGATTATCTCTGTGGCTAGACGGACCGTGCTTGTCAGTTGGGACAATCTCTGTGGCTAGACGGACCGTGCTTGTCAGTTGGGACAATCTCTGTGGCTAGACGGACCGTGCTTATGTCAGCTGGGACAATCTCTGTGGCTAGACGGACCGTGCTTGTCAGTTGGGACAATCTCTGTGGCTAGACGGACCGTGCTTATGTCAGCTGGGGTGATCTTGTCGGCTCACCTGGGACACTCTGGCCAGTTCCAGAGCCTGATTTTGTTTTTGCTTGAGGTTTTACGGCACTCCAACTGCAAAGCTATATGGTACAGAAGGGCAAGAGGAGTACGGCAAGCTTGGGATAGGACAGGGTACCAAAGTCTGCCACTGGGTGAGCTTGATACCGCCACCCTTTGCACCACTGTAAAGGAACACGTCAGCTCCAGAAACGGGTAACTCTTATCACGTCCACAAATCGCAGCGTTCATCAGGTACTGACACGCAATTTTCTTCGTCCCAAGTTGTAACTTTCGAGAGGCATGCTCAAGTGAGTTCCTGTGGCAAGAAGTTAGTTCATTCACATAGGCGGATTCAGAGGGGCAAAGGGGACACGCTTTCCCCCGATCGACCCTTGGCACACGGTGAAAAGTCAATGGCGCCCCCCCAGATATGTCGCTTCCCACCACCCCCCCCGATGCGAAAATCGGCGCCCACCGATAGGATTTTGCGCCCACCTGACAGGTTTTGCCGGTCAAAAGTGGCGCCCCCCTGGTCCGGATGGCGCCCCCCCGGAAGGTGCCCCTAATCGGCAATCCTGGATCCACCTATGTTTCAAACAGCAAACATCCGTGTTAGACAAATCTCAGAACATTGGAAACCTGAATCAACCATTTGCAGCCACGTTGGTTGCTCAGAGTGCGAGACCACACACAGGGCCGCCGGCCTTGATAAAAACTGAATGCCAGGAAGCAGCAAAAAACCAGGCCTGCAAAACAGCCGGGAAGAGCACTGCATTGCAGGCACTTCAATTGAGGTGCGGAACAATTCTTCTTTATTTAATGCCGTTCCTATTTGCCCTGTATCCACGGAAAATGTTGGCTAGACCTCCCCTGCTGAATTCCGTTCTGGCAATAACTTACCAAAGCAGGTGGGCGGTAAGCTTCCACTCTGCATAAATGGCCATAAACCAAATCCCACTGGGCCGCGGAATGCATTCAAGTTAAGATCAAAGCTACTGCGCGTTTTGAACTTAATTGGCTGAAGAAAAGGAAAAGCAGAGGTTGTATGAAACGGTCGAGAAAGGCGCATGCCACGAAGACAGCGGCACAGAAAAATAATAGAATTAAACATGTGTCGCCAATGAAGCACCACCCATCACGTGGTCGTTCAGAAATAGCGAGGCGAAAGTAAGCTGGAAGCAATACAGGGCTGTATTGCTGTGTTGGTGGCCAGCTCTTGCCCCAGATAGGAGCAAAGGGCTCAGCTACTGTACGTGGAATCTATGGCGCGTTCCATAATGACTTGAAAAAGTCAATGCAGGTTTCGTACAGATATAATTCTACATTTGACACATCTAACGGATTTTCTTGAAACTATATGTCCGAAAATTTGATTAGCCACATTGTTTTAATGAATATCGACCTTCGACTATCCCTCTGGCTTTCTTTAGCTAGTTCTAAAATATTCCACATTAGAGCTATGGCCTCCCGTAGTTCAAACAGGAGCCGTAGTTCCATATTAGAACCCCGGCCCAATGCGATCCCTGACACTACCGGCTATAGTAGAGCGGCGCCCACGCTCATACGGTGATGAGGATAAGACAGCGGCTGAAGAAGAAACTCTGAGACAAGGTTATCAGCGGGCTCACGCCAGCTCTGGCCCTCCCACCATAGGCGGATCCAGGATTGCCGATCGGGGGGCACCTTCCCGGGGGCGCCATCCGGACCGGGGGCGCCATCCGGACCAGGGGCGCCACTTATGACCGGCAAAAGCTATCAGGTGGGCGCCAAATCCTATCGGTGGGCGCCGACTTTCGCATCCTGGGGGGTGGGAAGCGACATTTCAGGGGCGCCATCGACCTTTCAGGGGGCGCCGAGGGTCGATCGGGGGGGCACGTGCCCCTTGCCATCCCACGATCCGCCTATGCCTCCCACATCTCCAGTCTTTCACCAATGGGCAACACTTCTGGTCTGTACGCCTAGTCGAGCTAAGGAGGAGCAAGCCAGTGACCCTGAAAAGACTCCCAATCACGGCGAAGGACTTCGCCGAGTATCAGGAGTAGGATATCAGGGGGAAGATGGGAGCGCTGCAGGAGATTTCCGCGAAACGCTGATGTCTGCATGGAGGTAGGAGCTGGAGCGTTGCAGCACCGGCTGAGGAAACCCCGGGCAAGCACTGGGGGGGGCAGCTTACAGCTGTACTCAACAGCGCTGGATGTGCCAGCATTGGACTCAGTGCCAATTATTAGTATTATTAGTATTTCCGGGAAATGACATCCATTCCCGTGACCTTTTTAACTCCTCACACATGAGCCCTTGAAGTATTTTTACCTCCTGGAAAAAAGAAAACGCATTGACTGGCACCGGATGTGAATTTCAGGGCGGCTATCATATCCTCACATTTAATTTGGTGTCGATCTTAGTGATGGAGAAAGTTGACACCAGGATTTCCTATCAGGGAGGGGGAGGGGGCGTTCTCGGGCGGAAGGACCAGAGGGGCGCCGCTTTTGAACGGCACGACCTATCAGTGGGCGTCTAAGCCTATCATGGGGCGCCGATACTCGCACCCTTTAAGGTGGGTGTGATTCGAAGCTTCAACTTCAAGGGGCGCCGAGGACTTTTAAAGAGGTGCTGATGGTATTTCAGGGGGCGCCGAGACTCAATCGGGGAGGACACCTGCCCCATGACCCCTGGACACGCCTGTGACCGAAAATTATAATATCGGAAATTTCTGGGTTTGGGTCCCGTAACAGGCTATCATCTCCAAATGGGAAATGGTAATTACCTCTCGACACCCGATGCTAAATTTATTTTTAGGACATGAATTTCCTTTACTCACATCAGCCAAAACTTTATTCTATTTGTGAGTGTGAGTTGTAATTCAGGTCTAATGTTGCCCAGAAGCACCAAATAAGCCAATAAACAATAACATTTTTTTGTAATGAACTGGCAACCATAAGCTAATTTTTAGAGCAAAGGCCCCAGCACATCAGCCAATACTATCAAACTGCAGTTCTTCAAAACATCAAATTCAATAATTAACTATCAATGCAGATAAATGCATATTTTCTACTTACTCCCCTATATAGCCCTCTAGTTGAAACATTCCGGTGCATTCCCAACGACAGCTTCGATATTTTCCCTCCGGCATGAGTAAAGACACCGGAGAAAAACCAATGCTCGCAACCAATAGCCCTGTCGGTCAATGTTCTAAAAGACAGGCTGGACTCCTTCTCCAAATGTGTTCAGTTTTCCGGAACACACCCACTCCTACGTCGCTACCTTGATGAAACTCATCACACGCCAGCCAGATGTTTCAATGGCTCCCCATTGATCTACTGCAAACGTGAGCATCTAGCCGAGCACGTGTTTTAATTACACGATGTCGCCACAATATAGACATCTCATCCCAATCATTTCATCGCATCTGGATTGCACGTGGTGCCCGACCTTAATCATGTTCCGGGTCAAAGTTCGCATAATGGAAACACTGGCCGTGATAACGTGAGGTTACTGGTACCATGTTGTCACAAAAGAGCGACGGAGCAGGAAAATGACATCATTGTGTAAGCTTATGTCCTTAGCTGCGGGATGACACATGGTGTTAAAAGTGGGATCAGGCAGACACGGGACTCCAAACAAGTATAATGTAGGTTTGCCGATGATTACGGCCTCAAATTTCCAGTCCTTGGTTATGAATCCCAGATTGGTTCATATCAAATTTTAGAGACAATCCAGCACTGTCGATTTCCAACTTTGTGGTGACTCGCACAGCGCTGAATTGACCCGGCAGACTGAAGGGCACCCCTAACAGCCCCTGCTACCCAAGAGCGTCAAGATCGTCACCCAACCGCCTTCCGCGGTCATTGGGTGTAGGCCTGTGGTGGCTTGTTCCCGAGGAAAGGATTGGCCTGCATGGAGTCCTACGCGACCGGAACAGAATCACAAATGCATCGCGTGAATACATTCTATGATCCTTAATCAAACTAGTGTACCTCTAGCGTACAGAAAGCTACCCGCGTTATCACACATAATCCTGGGTGGGGGGGGGATTCGCCCCTTCCTGGTTTTCCCCAAGTAGGGCATAAACGAAGAGACGCAGAACGCAACATACAGCAATTCATCCCCGATCAATCTCACGAACCTGACCAAAGTTTTTGGTCAGGCCATGTCAGGTCAAGGAGCTATACAAGGTCAAGCGACTCGACTTCAAAACCCGAAATCACAAGTCTATGGTGAAAAATAGAAACGACCCTTGTTCAGTAGATATAGCATAGATTAACTTTTGAGTCTTCATACTATGTATTCTTGGCACAATCTTGACCAAAAAGTTGAGCTAATGGGCATCTGACCTCTCAAAGGTTTTGTGAGGTCACACGAGCATACAGTGATTATTTTGCCGGTAACTTCACGCTGAATTGAGATAAAGCTTATATTTGGTTTTTATTGTGCTTATCTTGTAAAGGGAAGTCGATTGATATGGAACTTGACTATATCAGGTTACCATGAGACCCTGACCCAGCTTGAAATCACGTCATTTTCCTAATTTACCCTAGCCAGGTCATATCATACATCATTCTATTTTCCACAGACGGCCCAAAATGTGTTCTAGCTCCACTCAGTAAGATTTATAGGGAAAATCTACACTGCCCTGTTGTAAGCCTAGGAACCGTCATTTACCTCTGATGACCTCGACCTTGACCTGAAATAAAAATAGGACATATAATTCATTTTCGTGTCGTCAAAAGCGTTCGCACGCCTTCAGTGATTTTGCTTAATATTTTTCAGAAAATGAGATACGCGAGGGGGAGGCGAAATACGCCCCAAACCCCCGCGGGGCGCGTTATGCCAGGGACCTGGTGGGGCGAGTGTTACCCAAGCGTCCTAACTAGGAAATTCAACCACAAAACTTTAGAAGTTGAAGTAGTAGTGGTACTGGCTTTAAGCGCACATCGACATCCAGAGGCTATGCAGAGCCCGATGTCATCAGGTCCAACCAGTTCTGTGCCGTCCTGTTTAGTTCTAAGATGTATACCAGGCCGGGAATGTCAGATCTAAAAAAATATATGTTGAGGCTGCAAAATATGTTTAACTTTATCTCTCTCTCTAGTATGATAAAACCTCTCAGATGCATAGGAAAGTCAGCCTTAGTGCTTACAATCTGTTGCAGAGAACCAGGTGGGAAGCATCGACAAATAATTCGCTACCGCTAATCACAACTATTCGTCCCAGAGAAACATGCTGAACAATGAGGCAGCTGCCACAGAGCGACCGTATAAGTTAGAGGCAGTATCGTTCAGGTATGGAGCGTGCTTAGCACGACGGTGGCCGGTGCGAAGCCTAGTAAGACTCACCTCTTCCTTTCTTCTTCGCCTTCTGGTCGATTCCCAACGCTCAATAAATTTTTGTCGGCTCACAGTGCGTTAGATCCACGCAGCATTCCTCCAGACAAGGGTCCCGCCATGACATTCTCAAATGCAATGGCATTCCTATCGAAGACATCAATCCCCAAAAATAGACTGATATGTTCCATCATATAATTTGTCTAACTTATTGAGAACCCAGCTTTTGGGATCGAAGGATCACTAAAGCACATGGACTTGTCACTAAAACCCGACCCCCATCGTCCAAATGAACAATTCCCGCAATGACGGGTCAACATTGTTTACCGTCCCACAAAGCACATGAACGGATGCCTCGCTCATGTCACCCTCTCACCAGTTAGTTGCCAGCCAACTTAAATCGGGTAAATAAATCGGCGCCGGAGCGTCTCCGGAGAATCGATCCCAAGCCTTCACCGGTGTACTGCCACTGCACGGTTTCCTGAGCAGCGGGCCGGGCTCTATCAACGGAGCTACCGGGGCGGCTGTAATTACACTGTTTGTGGTAAAGCAGCTATTCTGCGGAGGTAATGAAGGCCTGTGAAGTTAAGCCATGAATGTAACGCGCTGACCACTTTGAGGCAGCGCTCAATGAATTGAGAGTCGCTGATTGATGAACCCTCTTTTCAAAGGGCTTTCCGAGGATTGATGCAATTTCGAATGATGAAGAAGACGATAAAGAAGACGCCAGCAACATTCAACACCAGGGAGAACAGTTATATTGATTTTTTCTTATTTAGCAATCGGTTTAAATCTTGAAGGATTCCATCTTTCGATTGCTAAAAACTGGTAATCGTCTCGGTGCCACTGGTAATAATTCCTCCTCTCAAACCAGCCGAGAAATCTAAAAAAAAGCTCAAACCACCAAAGAGTAGTGCATCAAAAGTTCCGCAACTTATCGATGCACGCACCACAAGCCCTAACCCAGTGCCTTCCACTCAGTCATCTACAAAGCACCTGCAGGGATGCGACGCAAAACCACGCACCGCCACGTGCATGAAGATAATACCGGTGGGCACCCCCATCTACATCGCTAACACGCTTAAACGCCAGCGCGCTGGAAATAGCCGCACTGGCCGCGGCGCGGCGCGACGTCACCGCGACCACCAGCGCCGCCTCGTCGCCGCCGACGCGCCACGTTCGGCGCAGCGTCGCCGTCGATGTCGACATGGGTGGCGCTTGCGACGGTGACGACACTCTGCCGCCAGCCGCCGCGCCGCCCGGCCTTCTGGAGTGACGGGCGGGCAGGGCTCAGGGGTGGCTGCAGGTGAACCTGCTATCGAAGGTGGTGACATTGGGCTTGGATGGAGGCGAGAGAAATGGCGGATCTAAGTGGTTACCGTGAGATTAATTAGTGCGTCACGAATCCCAACTTTGTGCTCGAGAACAAAAGGTTTGTGTGCCTTGCTGCAGAAATGATAATGAGGTTGTGCCTCTTATCACCCATGTAAGTGCAGTGCCTAATGAAGGAATGCTTGAAGCACTCATTAATGCGAAGCGGTAGAGGAACACTAATGACTCTGAAGTCCTGGGCCCGTAACAAACAGAACGCTCGAGGAACTAATTAATGCGATTAGTATAAGCGCCTTAAGCGACTTGTTTCAGCACATATTCCCAAACGACTTGGGGCGGAATTATGAGTCGTAAGCGGTGATGGATCCAGGGCGGAGGGGGAAAATACAGGAAACTAGCCCTCCCCCATTTTCTTAAAAACATTTTTCCTTGATCTTGTGCCCCCCCTCCCCTCGCGCGAAAACTCACCAGTTCTGGCACTAGTGAGATTAACAGCAGAGGCAACGAACGAATTATTCATAGACCCATCAAAGGAGTAAGAAGATGATTTCCCCGAAATTAGAACATATTCGCCCATCTGCTTACCAGGAGCTATTCCGCTGACATATCAAATCCCCCTGTATACATTTATCGCCCCAGACAGCCAGGAACATTTCCATGGCTGTTTAAATTTAAACAAATTAGTATTGCAAAAATGAAGAGCCGCCTTTGACCCAGCGTCCGCGGGGAAAATAAGCCTCTCCTGATCGGTACTGCAGGGCCCGGCGATAGAGTCATTGCGTGTTTATCTGTGACTGTCGACCGGGCAGCCGACACAGCCTCATTTCAGTGACAAGATCTGACACAGCCTGGCAATTAGTTAAACAAGTACTATTGCTTTAAACTGGGCCATCCGAAATTAAACAAGCATCGTTCAAACCAGCCAATCCCCGGCTTTTGTTAAAGCTTTCGACTGTTGTCACTCTGATGATTCGAACGTATATTGAAAGAAAGCTGTAGAAATACGCCAAATTTCACTAACAAGTAAAAGCTCCAATATGAGATTGCCCTGAACATATTTCTTGCGGACCACCTCGCAGCTGAATCGCTGAGAACTGAAATGATCAATGTTTTCAGGAGCGCGGGTGGCACTGTTCGGCCGAGCGTCGCTTCCGACGACCAGTGAAGTCTCCGGCAGACAGCACACTAGCACCGGTGCATGCGTACCGACAGCCGGCGGCCGCCGCCCACCATGTCCCTGCACTGGGCCGACCACGGCGGCGCCGCCGCCCACGCCCGCAGGCGCTCCTCCCAGCTGGAGGTGGAGCCCATGCGGCCGGCGCTCTCCTCGCGGCCGTCGTCGCCGCGGCCCATCCCGGCGCGTCGCGTCGACACCTTCCCGCCGCCGCCGTCGGCCAGCAGGTCGCCGTCGCCCTGTCCGCCGGACAGCCTGGACGGCGGCTCCCCGGCCGGCCGCCGCAGCTCGCGGCACTCGCTGGCCACCTCGCCGGGCCGGGCTGCGGCGGTGCTGCGCGACTGGCAGGAGGAGTTCGCACTGCCCGAGTTCCGGCCGCGCTCCAGCTCGGTGGCCGTGCCGCGGCGGCCGGCGCTGACGCGCGGACAGCGAGTCCAGGAGAGGTGGCTGGAACCGGCGGCCGCCTCGGCTCCACACCGCTTCCGCTCCGGCGCACGCTGCTCGCCCGAGGCGGACACCACACGGGTACGCTCCTTCGTGACCACGTCCCGGGGTGTGGTGTCGCGTGGCGACTCAGTCACACAGTGGCGCGGGACGCCGCCAACCACCCCTGCCTCGTCAGTCACCTCCAGCGGTCGCACATCGCCCGCCCTCAGTCAGTCACCGCCGGCAGCGCCGGGCGCACCTCTCCCCGTACACCCAGTCATACCACTGGGCTCGGTCGGCGTGGGAAAGACAGCGCTGGTGCGACAGTTCCTCTCCTCTGAGTACACCAACGGGTACGACACGGGGGCGGTGGCACGAACCAGCGACGGAGGCATCGTGGCAGCCGCCGGTCACCCGGCGCTCACCGTCATCGTCGACGAGCGCGAGACGCGGCTCTCCTTCACTGACGCCTCCGACTTCATCTCGGTGGAGACGATCTCCGAGACACCAGAGCCGGCGGTGGGCTTCCTGGTCATCTACAGCGTGACGGACGCGGCCAGCTTCAGCGAGGCGGCCGCGCTGCTGCTTCGCCTGTACGGCTGTGGCGCAGTCTACCGACACGCCGTCATCCTGGTGGCCAACAAGACGGATCTGGTGCGTGCCAGGGTGGTCTCCACCGCCGAAGGGCGCCACCTCGCCACAGCCCACGGCTGCAAGTTTATCGAGTGTTCGGCCGGTATGAACCACAGGGTTGACGAACTGCTGGCTGGAGTGGCGTCGCAGCTAAGACTCAGGGCGGATGGAGGAGGCAGATCAGGCACCAAGAGGCGAAGCTCTCTTGGCTTCCTCGACAAGCTTCTACACCGTCAGAGCCGCAGCAAGTCCTGTCAGAACCTGTTCACGTAGATAGGGCGAGCGATCGACATCTGCATCGAAAACATCACCTGCACAGGAAGACTGTGGCCGAACAACAAGTGGAGCATGCAACATATTTGCAGCTGACGTCATCCACGTTATCGAAGTGAAGCCAAGCGGCTACATCGTAAGAGCCAGTGTGTCGCTCCTACGAATTATGGACTCACTTGGTGTGTTTTCCTCGCGTGAGTGATGGTGGGCATTTCTCAGGAGTGGCGCCTACCCCTTTCATGAAATTCACGAGCGGTGCACTCGAAGCTAATACCTTCGATGATGTGTAGCTATTCACACTAAACTCAGCTATGTTCCGTCGTTCAATGAACTGAACAGTATTTCTGGTGTCACAGCTTTTAACGAGCCGTAAGACTTGCCCTCTCCCGGAGCATCACCATGACGTTCATACAGTGCAGCCTCAAAGATTGCCAGGCTCCGGTCCACAACGCTTCGTGGCAAACCACATTTCGGCGCAGGGCTACTAATGCTCCCTGGGACGCTCGAGAACTGCGACTGAGAAGCTTGCTGGGACGCCGGAGAACTGCGACTGGGAAACGTGAAATTTCGCCGCTGGCGACAGATTTTTTACGTTTCGGGCACAGCGTTCTTTCTGAGACTGATATAAATGCCACGGCAGCTATGGACATAAACGGTCTTCCTGCATCCAAGAGCGGGCCGAGAATACAGGCGATTCTAAAGAGCAGTGTTCGCGCCACGAAACACTGCATGGGATCGCAATGGGCTATTCTGCCCAAAAAATGGACGCAGTTGTGCTTCGCAAATGTATCTGTAATTATTCGTCGTTGGCTGTGCTTCATACGCCGCTGGTAAAATGTATGCGCGTGTTTCGGGTCATGTATTTGACCATAAAATGGAGTGGAGTGTCACCAAATGACACATTCGTATCGTTTCAGTATTTAAGCGTCCACAACGTGTCACAAGAAACGACTGGTATGTCAAAGCCAGCGTGCTGGCAGTCAGGTACGAAGCATGTCCTTGGCCATCAAATATACTATTCTATTACAACGAGTGTCAGTCATGGGTTAAAAATGAAGCAGCCGTACACGAATCGAGGTTTACCTTAGGCGCCAAAGAAACGCGACGGAAATAGTAAGTAGGTATGTAGGCGAAAAGCCGCACATTGCAGCATACTCGGTCTTTTCCGTCTTTTAAACCTGCCCTCTTATAACGCGTCTCCGAACAATGTTACCTGCATATGTAGCCAAATTTTTAACAAAGCTGCCACCTGGGTCTTTCCTTATTTTTCCGCCACGACGATCATTCATCTAAGTACATACATGCATCCCGCGTAAATGGGCAAGACTGCCTTGGCTTCGGCTGAGTAAAATGGCGAGGACGCTATCAGGCAACGAGAAAAATCGGGCTTGAAACTGCTTCCCTCTCCTCTACCATCTCTTCGTTCATTATGGAAGAACAATATGGTAAATCTAGACAATTTGATCGCCCCCAAAAGTGCCCAGGAACCGGATGGCTCAGAATACCACGAACCACAAACGCCAACACAACTGCGCAACACGAGGACTCACTCGAGACGCGCGGACCCCACGCCAACATCATCTTCCCGTTTCTTGTTGACATGACAGAAATACAGCACGGATGGCAGACTGGGGTATCAATACGGCACCAAATTAACCTTCGAAAAATATTCGACGGAGGTTCAGTTGGCCAGCAAGCTGCTTATGCTGGCAGGGCAACATGTTTGGGCCACCCTATTGGCAAGATGGGACAACGACAGGTAGAAAGAAAGGACAGGCGACAGTCTTCACCTAAACGGCAATCCGGGACGGGGGGTGATGAGTGCAGAGCACGCTTTTCACACTGTCTTAGAGCAGTAGAGGAGTCACGCCTCTCTGTTTTTACACCACTGTCTCGTTTCAAAATGATGCTTCGTGACGAAAAATGAACTATTTGTCCTCTCTAGAGTGTCGACTCTGACAAGTTTACGCCCTGTTCATGAGTCGATGGAACACACCACGTCCCCGCACTACAGGGGCCCCGATACCAAACGGAAGGCAACCGTTTCAACACCCCATCAACCAACCAGGCCGGCCAGTCTGGAGGAGCGTCAGACTCAGCTCCAACGGCCGCCGCAGCAGGCAGCAGGCGGACGCTACCAGCTAACTTCGCAGAACGGTCAGCACCAGTTGCATAGACTCTGCAGCCTGAATGCATTCCGTCGCCTGACGACGTTTGCACCCGAATCCAACTCCGTGATTGGGCGCCACGTCCAGCCCAGATCGATACTGCCCGGAGCTGAAGACCAAAAACCCAGCCGCAATCGGCTAATGGCTGGAAAAAGAGTTCCCAACGCTCCGTCCAGCATCGGATTCAAGCGTCAACTCATTCCGTGTGGTAGACACATGTTCACATTCCAACGAACCCCCGACCAAATGCCAGAAGACAAACATGAGCTTTCCGATCTTATTCCGTTTCCCCGGGAAACTACCTGCCGCGTTCCATCTGGTCCGGTGGGGAGGCTCCTTAAGCACCCACATCAATGCTCCATTGTAATTAGGCAAGCATGCCTACTAGGCAGACCCTGGTAAAATAAATAAATAAAATAGATGACATATTGAGGTTGATTTTTTGTACAAATTCACTGTTCACTATATCACTAGCTGGATGCGACAATGCGGCACACAAAAATCACTGCAATCGTAATTGCATGCGGCAATTGAACCGAATAAAACTGTGCTAAGTTTGGTTGCTGCAGAGGTACCATCGTTTGTCCAGAAATAAAGAATGACCAGAGGAGTAACTCGAAATTCATCGATGGGGCCGAAGCATAGTTCATCCAGATTGGCGAAAGAAGACCAATAAATCTAGGGAACTTTGATAACGGTCGGCCAGAGAATGTTCACGACTCCGTGTCCCCTCCCCCTGGCTCAGTGTTCCCCCTCCCTGACTCAGTGTTCCCCCTCCCTGACTCCGTGTTCCCTCTCCCTGACTCAATGTTCCCTCTCCCTGACTCAGTGTTCCCCCTCCCTGGCTCAGTGTTCCCCCTCCCTGACTCCGTGTTCCCCCTCTCTGGCTCAGTGTTCCCTCCCCTGGCTCAGTGTTCCCCCTCCCCGACTCAGTGTTCCCTCCCCTTGGCTCAGTGTTCCCTCCCCTGGCTCAGTGTTCCCTCCCCTTGGCTCAGTGTTCCCTCCCCTGGCTCAGTGTTCCCTCCCCTGGCTCAGTGTTCCCCCTCCCTGACTCAATGTTCCCTCTCCCTGACTCAGTGTTCCCTCAACCTGCACTCCGTGTCCCCTCCCCTGACTCAGTGTTTCCCTTCCCCTGACTCAGTGTTTCCTGCCTTTACTCAGTGTTCCCCCTCCCTGACTCAGTGTTCCCTCTCCCTGACTCCGTGTTTCCTCTCCCTGACTCAGTGTTTCCTCTCCCTGACTCAGTGTTCCCTCCCCTGACTCCGTGTTCCCTGCCCTGACTCAGTGTTCCCTCCCCTGACTCAGTGTTCCCTCCCCCGAAATAGTGTTCCCTCCCCTGACTCAATGTTCCCTCTCCCTGACTCAGTGTTCCCTCCCCCTGGCTCAGTGTTCCCTCCCCCTGACTCAGTGTTCCCTCCCCTGACTCAGTGTTCCCTCCCCCCGAAATAGTGTTCCCTCCCATGACTCAGTGTTCCCTCCCTGACTTAGTGTTCCCTCCCGAAATAGTGTTCCCTCCCCTGACTCAGTGTTCCCCCTCCCTGACTCAGTGTTCCCCCTCCCTGACTCAATGTTCCCTCCCCTGAATCAGTGTTCCCTCCCCTGGCTCAGTGTTCCCTCCCCCTGACTCAGTGTTCCCTCCCCTGACTCAGTGTTCCCTCCCCCTGACTCAGTGTTCCCTCCCCTGACTCAGTGTTCCCTCCCCCAAATAGTGTTCCTCCCCCTGACTCAGTGTTCCCTCCCCCGAAATAGTGTTCCCTCCCCCTGACTCAGTGTTCCCCCTCCCTGACTCAATATTTCCTCTCCCTGAATCAGTGTTCCCTCCCCTTCGCTCAGCGCCCCCTCCTTCGCAGGCCATCACCGCCAAGGAGGTATTCGTTACTAAGGAAACTCCAAAGTGACTCATCTGTTTTACCCACAACTTAACACGGGCATTGACGGGAGGGGGGTACCCGCCGCCCCTAGGGTTTTTCGAATATAGCAACAACAAAAAACAGCGGCGCGTAGCTCCGCGGTACTTTGCATACCTTTTCTCCCGTCATTTTTAACTTGTGAGAAAATTAAAAGGTTAGGTCATCTCAGGTCAGGTCACCAGTACAGGTCAATTGACCTGACCTCAAATAAGATAGCATAAGTCGGAACAGGGTGAACTTATCAGATTGAAACTCATCACATAATGGGCCCACCGAGTTCTCTAAAATGTGCTCCGGTATCTTTTATATCGATGACCTAAGGTCAGGTACGAGCCATGGCCTCTCCATTGTAAATGCATGGAAAAATAGTTTTAACTGAATAACTTAGTAACGGATGGTGATAGAGCGTTTATTTTAATTGCATTCGATTTTACTTGTCTTTGCGGTTCTAATGGTATGCATTTCATCTAATTTGACCTGACCTGACCTCAGGCCAGGTCAAATCCTTGATATGACCTATCAAGATCATAATATACATCATTCGATTTGGTTTGCTGCGAGAATTCATATAATTCAAGTTGTTTTGCTCTATCTTTACTTGTTCAGATGTAATTACCGAAAATCTATAATTTACATGTTATCCCTACGACGACATGTTCTGACCTCTAGTGACCTTAAATGTGACCTGACAAAAAATGGTTCAAATATTTTTGATGGAGAAGTGAATGGGCTACCCAACATCGTTTACCGTTTTTCGCTACCTAGCGTGGTTCTCGAGATCTTAGGGGTGGGGGCGGGAACCCGCCCCCCGTCAAAGCGAAGGTGGCTCAGACCCCCGTCGATGCGCGTGTTAAAAGGAATCGATAACTTGCCCAAATTCTAATAAAAAGACCACCTGCGATAGGTCAGAAAATCAGGAAGCATCGTTGCTGTTTCCACCTTCAATCGCTCAGAGCAATTTTTTTCTTACCACCCTGAGTTAGCATAAGCATCGCCTGTGATTACGAGTCAGGCTGCTTGCGGCGACTTGCGGCACGCAACGCGAAGGCGATGCCATTTGTTAACATTTATCGCGTGACATGCGTTGCCAGATGGAAAGGAATTCATTCATGGTTCGAGTTGCAGAAGCAAGAAACAGCTTAAGGTGGAATGAAATATGCCAACAGTGGTTTCTTGACGCGTTCTACTCAGTTCAAAACCCATTTTAAAAGTGGACACGCTCCAATTAAGTAATGCCTGACAAAGTATAACACAACAAAAATGTTTAAAAATCAAAATCCACGAATATTAAATCCGCCATGGTCTGCACATGGTCTATTCCATTGGCGGAAACAAACCAGAAGTTTTCCCCAGTGACTTTCCTTTTTGGATGCACACGCTGCTCAGACTATGAGAGCAGGGCTGCTCGTTGTGATCGCGGTGACAGTGACTCGCTCCAAAAGGCATGAATCTTAGGTATTTTTACCGAGGCCCTTCCCCGGCTTTTATCCACGGTCAATAGTAGAAGCATAAAAATTATAAGCAGACGAGTTAAATTCTGTATCAGAAAGCAGACATCCCGGAGAAATTAAACAACCACTAAGCCATTGTAGACGGATATGAATGTTTTCTGTTACAGGTTACTTCCCCTGCTTTTTAATCATACTGCAACCACATTTATCTCAGCTATAATCACTATAACGGTCAGAGGGCAGCTCCAATAAACAGAATATAACAAAAAATAAGAACTAAGACATACCAAACCTGGTAAGAGGCTGGTAAATTACGCTGCATTGGATATCCGAAGGTTCTTTCCTCAGCAACGACCGCTTCCACATGCATGTTCATTACCATCCCACGCGAGGCGCAGTTGGCACACCGGAATTTAATCAGAGCCACTCTTCGGAGTGGCGCCGAGTCAATGACTGTGAGTCGGCTGGCTCTGACCAGTTGTTTGGCGTCTGGTGGACGCCTATCCTGAGCGGTAGCAGTGCGAATAGACACGGAGGCGCCGCAATTACTATCGACTGGCTTTCGTCCCCCTCAGCCAGGCACGGGCGATACAAGAAGCCGGAACAACACCACGCGCACATGTACCCACAGCCAGCGGGCGCGTGTCGGGATATAGGGAACACACATACCTTACAGATCCAGACAAGAATTGAGAACCTAGCGGAAAGTTGGCAGGAGAACGCCTCTGGTGAGAATTTATTGGGAACACCTTCGAGCTAAGTTGATTGATGATCCCCGGCGAGAAGGAAAGCCACAGAACTGAGCACGGCAAAATAACACCCGCCTCAATACACTAGCGCAACACTTGGCTTCGCGCAAAGGCATGACATGACCAGAGGGAGTGGAGGGGCGAACGTAATAAATCGAGTGCGGAATAGAATCTACCTCTTCCTAAAAAAAATCCACTACCGACCGCGTGTTTCTTGAACCAGATCTTTCTTCTCCGGATAAACATTCGCAGCTGAAAATTGAGAGTAACAGCCGAAACGTAGGCCAAAGTGTGTTGGTATGAAATAGGCTCTTGTTTCTCGTTTATTTCTGGGTCTATTGCTTCGAACACCGAAATAATAGCTAATACGTGGGGTTGGCAAAAGTTCACAAGACAATTGATTGCTTTGACGACACGGGATTCTGCTGAATAGCCCCACCATGAGATTAGGGAAGATAGCAATAAATAAAGCAGCCGTCTCATAAATTTCCTTGCGGAGATACTCCAACCCTTTCAGCTCATATAACAGTACTGCCACTTGGGCGCGGGATCACCCGCGACCAACAAGCGACACAAGTCTGGACACAAGCCTTAGTAAACTGAATTCAATGGCCGACGATATTACAAACGTCACATCACTCAGCAATAAAAGCCATGCTGAGGCGTTCCAGACTTCTAAACGTTCAACATTTCGCCTTAAACCGGCGGCGGGCTTCGCCAGAAGAGCTCAACTTCAGCTGGCTTAACAGCGAACGCTTCCAATTTCACAGCAAATGCTCTCTACTGATTATGTTACGAGAAGATCATTGTTCCCAATGAAGTGAAGGCAATAGTCTACAATGTTGAACGTGCGAAACTAATCTGTGATTTGCCCCTCTAAACATCGGAATGTCTGGGCCAGTTCAGGCGCCGCACGTGGACAGGCGGTGGGCGCCACTGGCATTGCAGCATCCAGCACCGAGCGGCCCCTCTCCCGTCGCAGCCTCCACAGACCAATATCAAAATCTGACGATAGCCCAGCGATGCTGCGGTTGGTAACGAGTTCACAAGGCTGCTCACTCTTACCTTACATCTCCAGCGAGCTCTTATGCAAGCCTGGCTTCACGATATTTGGAGCCTGTGATGAGAACGAGCAGACTACAAGCAGACTTGGCCAGCACCTGGTTGATGTCGGTTTAAATTCTTAGCTACCGAAAAGCCACATTATACAAGATAGCTTCCAAGCAAACAATGTTGTCGGGAATAAATTACCGATTTTATTCGCTCAACAAAGCAGTGGCAGTTTTGACCAATGAAGCACCCTCAAAACCCCACGGTAGATAAATCAACAACTTCAACAATTTGAAAAGTGGAAGGTACTACAAGCTATAGCTCGCAGTGCCTGTGCCTACAAAAGCATATATATATATATATATATTTTTATAAATTTTGTTCAAGTTGTTCCTAGTAGGGCTGCTGGAGTCGGAGTCTCACCAAAGTCATCAAGGGACTTGTCACGGAGACCCCGACCCCACCACCCGAACGAGCAACTCCCTCAATGGAAAGTTAATTTAGAAGCCAAAGTTTAACGTCCCACAAAGCACAGGGACGGCCGCCCCGCTCAGGTCACCCTCTCACCAGTCAGTTGCCAGCCGACCTATACGTCAGGTAAACTATTGAGCGCCGGAGCGTCTCAGGGGAACCGATCCCAAGCCTGGACATGCACTGCCACTGCATTCTTCTGAGCAGCGGGCCGGAGCCCAACGCTCTACCAACTGAGCTACCGGGGCGGCATACTTTTACCTTCAATCTTCGAAGTTGAGCTAGGACACTTGACCAGAAGTGCCCTAAGCTAGTGAACTTTGATCCTAACCCAAATCTTCCGCAATATAACTCTTTCGTATACAAACCCTGTCATTCATATATCCACTGGCTTTCATCCGAGTTTCCCTGAAGAGTTAGTTTAAAGACACCTACTGTCTCATCACTCTCAAATACCAGGGCGGTGCATGGCCATTTCCTTGGCGGCAAATCTGGACCTGGCCGATACAGCAGAGGGACACCCGCTAACCGGCTGTTTCCCGAGTTGCCCCTCACCAGCACTCTGTCGCTGGCCGCAGTTGACAAGACCGGCAAGGAGGGGCGCCACGCTGACGACAGCAGGGGCCGACAGGCGCCGAGCCCACCCGAGTGGCAAATAGCCGGCGCAGTTGAACGAACTTCTCCAGCACTCCCCATTAACGTCGAGAAACGGTGAAAACACGAGCAACGTCTCCGTGCGATGGGTTTTTCCGCAGAGGGAGAAGCGCAAGATACAATTAAGCACGAGTAAAAGACTAATGACTTCAAATACTTTTCCAGCAAAAGAAAAACATGTTGTCCAGCCGCGTGCACCGACAGACACAATAACAGCGGTACTGGATCGGTCCGAGGCACGAATGGCGACTCTGAACGGTCGTAAACTGGTGTGATGTGAGGGCGCGCCAGCAACAAACCCGAAGGGGTGATATAACTTCCGTGGTGCATCGTCCTCGCCCAGATCAACCGTACTAAATCGAAACAGAAAAAATGGTAGTGAACCATCCGCTGCAGCGGATGTGTGATAGACTTCGGGCGAACGATTAATGGTGCATTTCAGAAAAAATATAATAATTATTTTCAAAATTGAAACGTGATTGTTATCTTAAACCTCGATTCTTCTTTTCGCTCATGCACAGATGCTATGTATAGAGAAAATAGGTGGGTATCGAATTAATCAAAATACAGAAGCAGTCCCTCAAATGTTTAAAAATGAGGCGGTTCTTTTAGATGCCACCATGGATTCTAGTTTGAGACAGGTAAAAAAACATCTCGTCTCACGCCCTACAGAGCACAGCATTTTTTTCTCCGCAGTGGTGCTTCCGAGGGTTCGACTATAACGAGAAACTTAAAAACAAAACTGACTCCCCAGCATTAATGTCAAACATACGGAAAATAAGAAGTCTAAAATGAGAAACTTTAAACAGCCCTGGTTCCCTGGAATTAATGTCAAACTGATGGAATGTAAAACACAACACTGTTAGCTGTGAAATGTCCGGTTAAAAACATTACCGACAGCTTTCAGCCCAACTGTCATTGACACGACAGGGTGCCTTCAGCCCCATCTCATAAAACATGCATGGGTGCTCTTAAAGGTGAAGGCTGAAAGCCTTCCAGACATCACAAATTCATGAACAATCTTAAATCTGATCGTATAATCAAGAAAAATACGGCTTTGGTACACAAGCAACACAAGTTCAACGCAAGCACAATGCAACACAAGCTCATGGTAAAACGGAACATTTCACCCTGCTTTGTTTCAGTTACATGTATCAGTCGATAATATATACGCAAAATATGCCAGCTTTTGATCACTGGTTGCCAGAGGGTAGGAGGGTGGTGATAGTTTCCAAGAGTCCGGGGTCACTCCGAATAACTTCATCCCTGGCCAAGAAAACATGCGTCTGCATCACAAGTGTCTTCTCGGTGTATCTATATGACTGCAACCGGGTGCAATAGCTTCTTTTTTAAACCACTACCCATTTAACAGGTAGTCAGGAGTGCCCTTCCTCACCCATACAGCCAGATCAGAAAATTTGTCCATCAGCTTCCAAATTATATTAGTTTTACTTATGTTAGCTGGCTGTACCACTCCCCGCTATTCTATTTTTATTGGATGCAACTACCCAACTACCTATTGTTAGTAGTATTTTCTCCTTGGCTCCACCAAAAGAGTAGTCACCTAGTTGTATCTGGTGGAGCCACGAAAAAAATTATTTTGTTAGTGGGGAAATTTTTGAAGGTATGAAAAGTTAAGTCAGGAAAAGAAAACTATTAGTACTTAATCAAAGTAGTTGAGTTAAAGAAGAGATGAAACGAAGCATATCCACAAAGAAAATTCGGTCGCTCATCCACTTGCCTCCTCAGTAATATATCGATTGCAAAAAAAGTTGCGAAGCGTTTTCTTTAGAGCAAATTTTTCAAGTGGGACATCATCTATATTAGGAAACAAGGGACAGATCATTTGGTTCCATGTTCTCGGTCCATGAATTGATAATGCACATTTTCTATACACTGTAGCAGCAAAAGGAACCTCAAAATGTTGTACCAATCGGGTATTTGTTGGTGTGTGAATGGCAAAGAGAGATGAAATTACATCCGGAATTTCTTTTTTAGCGCTTGCGCAATAATAACAATATTCTGTTCTAGTATTATATCATGTATCTTTACCAGTCTATACTCGATAAACAGACAGTTTGTTGGTGATAAATATGGTTTTTTAGCTATTATTCTTACTGCTCGTTTTTGCAATTTGAAGAGTTTTTCTATTTTAGTAATATAACTATTCCCCCAGACAGCAGTACAATAATTGAAGTAAGGTAGTATCAGTGAATTATATAAACACTTAAGCTCACGTGAGGTCAATGAAAATTTGGCTCTACTCAACACCCCGACGTTTCGACTAATAGTATGCAGGTAATCTAAATGAGCATCCCATTTCAGGTTTTCATCAATTATTATCCCTAAGTATTTAACTTGCTTCTTATGATTTAAATTTTCACCATTCATCTTAATGTTCAAAGAAATATCTTTACCCCTAGAGTAAATTTGATAACAAGATTTTGATACGTTTAAAGATAAGCGGTTTGCTCTAAACCAATTTGTAATTTTATGAAGAATTCCATCTATGGTTGTTTGTAGTTCATCTTTATTTTTTCCCTCTTATCATTATCGCGGTGTCATCAGCGAATAGGTAAAAGTTTGCCTTTGCTGAAGTTAAATACAAATCATTAATATAAATAATGAAAAGGAGGGGGCCCCAGGGTGGAACCCTGTGGGACGCCAAGAGAAATTTTCCGATACTCTGACCGTACGTTATTGACCTTGGTGAGCTGGTATCGGTTAGAAAGGTAAGATTTTAGGATGTTATGTAAATTTCCCCTTATTCCTATTCGTTTTATTTTATTCAAAAGAATATTACAATCAACAGTGTCAAATGCTTTTCGTAGGTATAAATAGATTCCACATACAATTTCGCCTTGTTCCAGAGCCTCAGTTACCTTGTCATATATATGAGCTGTAGGCATATAAGTGCTATGCTTTTTCCTAAAGCCAAATTGAAAAGAATATAGAAGACGATTTTCTGAAAGATAATTAATTAGATATTGATGCAGTATTTTTTCCAAAATTTTAGAGAAAATTGGCAAAAGAGATGTTGGCTTGTAATTTGAACAATTTTTTTCGTCACCTGTGTTGAAGATTGGTGTTATAACCGCTATTTTAAGTGCGTCGGGGAAAGTTCCAGACTGTAAACATAAATTATAGAAATAATCAAGATGTCCTAGGCAGCTTTTATAAGTACATTTCAAAATGTGTGTATTTATATTATCTATGCCGCCTCCCACTAGGTTTAGGTTTTTATTATTGATTCTATTTGTAGTGGGGTCGTTGAGAGTAAACATTCAAAAGGTTCACACTCAGGTTGTAAAAGAAGGTAGTTATTGCTGTCGGGGGTGGTATTTTTGCTCTAGTTTTTGGCCTACAGTAGCAAAGAAGTTATTGAATCCATTTGCAATTCCATCCCCCCTCAAATGCTGTGCCTTCACCATCAAAGATTTTTGAAGGGTAATTGTTTCTAGTTTTACGTCTTTTATTCATAATTTGATCCAAAAGTTGCCACGTTTTTTTGCTATTTCCTCGATTCATTTCAAAAGCTTCCAAATAGTATCTTCTCTTTGCATCCTTGAGTAATTGAGTTAAAATATTTCTATAACTTTTATATTGGTTAATTGCATTATTGTCTATATTTCTAAATACAATATTATCAGTCTGTTTTACTGCTATAACCTTCTTATAAAGTTTATTCTTATGATTAATACATGACAGCAGTCCTGGTGTGATCCAAGGCTTAATTGGTGTTTTATTTCTACTAGGTTTAACAGTTTTTGGAAAAAGTGTTCATTCCATCATTGTATACTTTGATCAACTCCTTACATGCATCATTTGGATTACGTGTATTTTGAAAGTTTACAAGTTTCCGTTCTATATGCTCATTTAGTTCATGCATTTTTCTTTGATCAAAGATCACTATTGGCTCCCTCGAAATTGATCTTTCCATTTGATGATAACATTTCATCATCATAATTGGTGGTTTAGGGCGCGCCGACAACAAAGGTCATGTGGCGCCCATAACACTAAGTAAAATATATACAGAAGCGTTTCAACAGCTCACGGGACTAAAGCTGTGTCAAAAGTTAAAAAACATGAACACATAAATAATAATAATAATAGAATAAAACATTGTCAAATCACAACCTAGGTCGGCGAGTAAATAACATTAAAATCGATGCTCCTTAGAAACGATAAAATACGTGAAAGGTCAACGGTCGGAAACTCTCCCAAAAGAGACACCAATGAGGGTGATCCCCCAGGTGTCTAAGCCTCTCAATCTCATAGTCCGGGCACTCAACGAGAACATGGCTCACACTCAGCGGGTCGCCACAGCGCGTGCAGTGCGGCGGATCCTCTCTACTCAAGCGGAAAGAGTGCGTGGCATGAGTGTGGCCGATCCGCAACCTCGACAGAACAACCTCCTCTCTCCTGGATCCAGCGCTGCTCGAAAACCATTTTCCTAGTTTAGGTTTAATGCTTCTCAACTTGGCTCCTCTAGGATCCTCATTCCATCTCCGCTGCCAGTCACTTATTAAAAACTTCTTAACAAGAGCATATAGGTCGAAAAATGGAACATGAAGGCCAGGGGAACGTCACGTTCTATTGCAGCTTTGGCCGCTGCGTCTACCCGTTCATTACCACTGATGCCATAATGGCTTGGAATCCACACAATCACAACATTTTCCCCTTTTCCTTCAGACTGTGCAACTTCTGTCTTATAAGAACCAATAGAAAAGACGTCGATGCAGTATAAAAGTAAAAAGATTTCAAGGCCTGTAAAGAGGATAGTGAGTCGGTAAAAATAACGAACTGTCTTGCCCTCGACCTGGACACCTGTTCCAAACACCGAAAAATTGCATACAGTTCAGAGCTAAAAACAGATGCTTCGCGTGGTAAACTAAAACCCATCTCTTCCCCATCACCAAAAATGCACAGCCCGTGCCATCATCATTTTTCGAACCATCTGTATAAAAGCGGACGTGATTTTCAAAAGACTCAGAACAGAAATCCATAAATAGCTGGCGTATTGCTTCAGGTGTTAAATGTTTGCATTGTTCGAGCAAGCTCGTGTTTGTGTTGACCGCCGACACAACCCATGGTTCAACATTAGCTACGTCATAATGCTCAACAAGGTCAACGTCAATGCCAGCCTCTGTCAACCAAGCCCGAACCCGTACCCCGGGGTGGCGGGCTGAGGCACGCGTACCATTATCGATTCGACGCAGCTGGGCGTCACCAAAAAAATGTTTGATATGTGGGATGATGTACTGACTGTTTAATTTTTATTGCATAACGCATAGCAAGCATTTTTCGGCAGGTTTTAAGCGACATTTCATCGGTGTCAACCAGCATACTAATTATTGGAGATGTGCGAAACCCCCCAGTTATTATTCTAATTGCGTGGTGGTGCACAGTGTCGAGAATCTTTTTGCGGACTGGGTGGCGGCCTCATACACAACGCAACCGTATTCGATCTTGGAACGGACGAGCGCCCTATATAACATAATAAGCCTCTTTCTGTCAGCGCCATATAAGTCCAGCTGAGCTACCAGCTGAGCTACCGGGATGGCAAATGTAGGGACGACATAAGAGATCAGGTACAGAGCTTTAAAAGATGAACCATTTGGAATATTTCAGGTTTGGTTCATTCATAGGCGAATCCAGGGTAAACAGTTCAGCCATAGCCCTTTCCTAATTGGCCAAAATTGACCGATTCTGGCCAAATTTGTTTTAAAATATGTTTTACGGTTTTTTCCATTTCAATTTAATTGCTTTGCGCCTCCACCACACCAGTTTGATTTGAACCCGCCATGAGGTCAGCTCCGGTTGGGGCATCAGGCCAGGTCCGGTGAACTCTCAAATAATTGTCTCAAGGTTTTAATAATTGAGCTGGGATTCGCTTTATCGAATGAAAGCATCAACCACAAAATTTGGCTGTTATGGGATTCCCTATCGTTAGTGGCCAGTGGCGGATACAGGGGAGGGAGGCAAAAAAGGCAATTGCCCCCAAACGGAAAAACTCGGGGCAAAACTATATTTTTGCCCCCCCCAAAGCGAACGACCTCCTTTTTCCCCGAATCCTTTTTAGCTTGTAAGCAATATTTTGGTGCTTCAACTCTCAGCTTCAAACAGAATTAGTGAAGTTCAGTGTAAATATTGGGGCTTCGATAAGAAAAAAGTATCTTGAACCCATATTTTTGCCCCGTAGTGTTTTTTGTTTTTGTTTTGCTTTTCGTCTCCAGTTCCCAAAATCCTACCCAAAAGGCATATTATAGCGCAATTTTTCACTGCGTGACGTTTTTTGCTTTTCGACTTTGGTTTGCCCCTCCCAAACCAACCGGCTAGATCCGCCACTGCTAGTAGCCTGGGTTCAGGTGCGAGGCCTTCAATTGGAAAGGTTAGTCACAAAGCGACAGATTGAAGTATGCTCTTATTTAACACGTACGGTCATGCGCGTCGAAAGCATAGGACAGGAACGGGAGGACGGATTCCCTAATTGGTCAAGCTGTGAGGATGTCTCCCGACAAGTTCTGGGAATCGACCTAGGTTCTTATTGTCTCCCTATTACCTGCCTACCTTGACCTACGTAAATTTGTTCATGAGCTTCATGGTGATTAGCTTTTTCAAAGACGGTCAATTTAAAGTTCACGTCCCCCCGGCCATCACCAGTCCAGGGTCCGTAGCCCCCAGTAACAATTCCGTGACACTGCCGGTGGGTAAGGTTTGGATTAACCCCAAGTTTAACACATAGTTGTTTACTTTAACAAATGGCGTTATATTGCTCTGGGTAAAGACACCCCCTTTCCACCGGGAAAGTTGCCAATGGGGCATCTTTCCCCATTCGTTGAGGGGGCATCTTTCCCAAACTAAACACTGATAAAACCTGAAGGGCAAAAATCATACAATTAATACACTCAAGGGAAATACTCAGTTAATGAGTTAAATATGCCATCATTCGTAATGGGAAGTCAAACAAAGCACGCATCCAATATTCTTCGAGATATCTGCAACTTCTGTGGGCAATTTTTTTTAGAAAAGCATCGAAACAAAGACTTACCCACCAGCTTCACGCAAATCACAGGAGGGAACTGAATTTTTGCGCAAGGAACAATCAAAGCCTCTGCTTTCGACCTAGAACAATATTAGTTACCAGTGGTGGCCCGGATTGCCAAAAGAGGGGATGGGGCGTCTTACCCGATGGGGCATCTTACCCCACTCTCCCCTACCATTTCGTTCAGATGCACACAATGCAACCAGCCTCTTATCATTCGGGAAATGTGTCCGGGTTCAAACCACGCAGCTTCCGGGGCGTTTCGTAAGCCGAACATTCGCGACGGAGCCGAAAGCGCTCAGATGACATTTCCGCTTGGAACGGTCGACCCGGCAGAGTGGATGAGCGTTGGAAACTGGCGGCGCGACATTCATGTTGGCCGTCCGACTCCGGGGCAGACCGTGAGCGCATGACGAGTGCGCTAACATTGAGTTACCGTCGAATTGGAAATGTCGCCCTTTCGACACTACTGCCGGTAAGCTTCCGGGTCACTTAAGCCTCCTGTGATCCCTGTAAATTTTGGCAGAATGGAGCTGTTCATCTTTTTTATAAAAAAAACACGCCCAATGGTAGCAAGTGTCGACGCCCCAGTGAGGCAAACACTAACAACATCACGGATACGTCACATCGTAAGAGGGCAGAATAGTGACTTGATCTCTCCCGAGCCTAGATTGGCATGGCTAGCTTGATATGCATCTCGTTAAGACACTGGCTGGTTTACTACTGGTGACCAGGTTACCTCTGGGGTCGGCACAGGACCACAGCGCAGGCTCTCCCACAGGAACAAAGTGCCTTCCACCAGGGATCGTGCCACGAAGCCCTCCATGAGGGTATGGCTGAAATTACTGCTGACTAGATGGCAGGCACGGACAATTCCAGACCAAGTTCTAAACTTGCCTTGACAAGCGATGCCAGCTTTGGTAGACCATTTGTCACAGAAAGAGAGATCACAAACCTGAGGTGAGTTTCATTTAAACCTTCCCCGGTGGGTGGGGGGGGGTGAACAGGGTTGGTTGGGTTTTAGGCCGCTTCAGCGACCTTCAGCGACCGCTGGCAACGCATAGCCTATAGGCTATGTCGCTGTTTGAACAGCCCTTTTTCCGGCGGCACGAACAAACGGCAGTGCGATGCGCCTCCGTACTTGCAACACCCTTGATTAATTCCGCAACTTTCCCCCAAATTTTAAGGTCGGGTCATCTCAGGTCAGGTCAACAATGCAGGTCAAGTGATCTCACCTCCAAATATGTTGAAGGTGGCATAAGTACGAAAAGCGCGAATCTATCAAATTGAAACATATACCTCATAATGGGCCCACCGAGTAATGCAAAAATATATATTCCAGGATTTTTCATATCGATGACCTAGGGTTAGGCACGGATAATGACCTTTCCACTGGAAATGCAGATAAACACGGCAATTGGCCGAGAAAGCGCTCTATTTTTGTAGATACCGCTTGGAATACCTTCGTATTATCCAAACCTTAATATCCTAGGCCCATTCATAGGTTCACGTTCCAAGTTTGGGCCTGTGCCCTCTTAGAGGTCATCTGAGGCTACTTAAGCAGGTTTTCAGACTTGGCTCAATATTTTTGCAGGAAATGATGATAAGGCTTTTATTTTGATACCGTTGCGCGTGTATTGTTTTGCGAGTCCATTGATATGCATACTGACTGTCTTAGGTTAGATGGTGACTTTGACCTGACCTTATGTCGGGTCATTTTCTATATTTTGAGCTAGTATAGTCATATATTACATCATTCGATCTGCCGCAACCAGAAGGAGCAAATGGTGCCTAACAAATGATTATAACTCACCTTTGTCAGATGCTAGAGCTCAGACCTGAGCCAAAAACGATCGATGTAACGTCTTCATGAATTTTTATGAACTATCCACCAGCGTTCGCGTTTTTCGCTATCCCGCATAGGAAGCCAAGTTCGAGGGGAAGGGGTGTTTGTAACCCCTCCCCCACCAAGGCGAAGGTATCTCGGAGGCCCATTGGGGCGGGTGTTAAGAGATGCGTGTCTTGCGTGCAAGAAATAATACATTTCGGCAAAAAAATAAGACTGGAACATAAGGCCCAATCCATCTTCTGACACGAGTCTCAAACAACGCATCATAGGAGCTCAATCAAAACTACGTTGTTTCGAAAGTATCAGGATACTTATAAAGTCATACGAAGTCAACAAAATCAGTTCTCTCGCTTCTCTAGTCAAAGCTACTCGTTTATTCTGCTGCAAAACCTTTTTCTTTCACACCCTGTAACACTGATTTGCGCAGTTTCAAAGAACTCAAAGTGAAGTGTAAATATCTGTAGAAACTCCCTTACGTATCGTTTCGCTCAGACGGAGCGCTATACAATTATAAGAGGCACCCAAGCATGCAATACGATATCGGTAGCCATAGGCTGGCTCATTTGGATTGCTGGCAGATATGAGGAGGTACAGACTGGTTTATTTGGACTGCTGAGCCTGGTCATTGAATAAACCGTGAAAATAAAGCCTTTATACTTACTTCATTTTGGAAAAAAGTGCACGACCCCAAAGGACAAACAGGCACTCGCCTTTTTAACACCTGGTCTGAGACGATCAGAAACAACGATACTGGAATCATTACCATTGTTGCTGGGGTTTAAGGGTACACTGACTTCTAATGCCATGTGAATGATATGAGACCAATAAAAGTGTTTATTTTCGTCGGCGGCTATCCGTCATAGAGGAACGTCGCAAAGCCTAAAAAGTGTCAAATGAAGACCAAAAAATATAAAAGGCAAAAAAATAGAAAATAGAAACTACACAAAATTCTGACACATGGGTCAGTGTAAAATCATTCCCAAATGCCCAGTGAAAAACGCCAGAAACGCGTCACACAACAACCTCCTTTTAACGCGAAACTATGCGTGCGATTGTATCAGCAAACTCGACGCTCAACGCCAAAGAAAAGCATCTGATGCTCGAGGCGTGAGCAATCAATACCAGCTGGATGTTCCGAATAACCCGACAGGTTTTCCGAGCAGATAGCTACGTTCAGTTTTCAGCCCCACTCGCTATTGCGTAATAATTTGGCGAGGCTATCAGAGAAGCGACCGCCTGGCTTGGCTCCTGTTTGGGGTCATGAAGTGCAATGCATGGTGCAATAATTCAATGGACATATGCTGGTGTGACGGAAACCTTAATTTGGATGTCAAGTTATAATGATGGAGGAGGTCAAGTGGTTCACTACCATGAACAACGAGTGACTATTTTTGCATTAGTGTTGATACAAGCAAAGTATTTCCGGTGTTATTTCACTGCTTTTTTAATTCCACAGTTCTCCTGATTTAATTGACACATGTACACATTGGTCAAGTCTGCTGAACTCAGTCCTCACTGACAAACAACAAAATGAGTGTTACATTTTTAGAAACAAGTTTGAAAATACGCAGTGTCTTGAGCATATTCTTTTCACCCAGTCCTGACAATTACACTAGAGCATTGATGTCATCAGGAGCTTCCCACAGGGTAACACCAAAGAAATACGCAACTGGGACTACTGGCGCAATAAAAAACGGCTAACACTGAGGGTCGAAGACCATGCCTTCATGCATGTAAAACGTGTTTGATTTTTCTTTGCTTTATATTGAGCGTTCATTGGTTTATCTCACGAACCTCTTAACCTGCGTCACAACACGCGTAGATCATTTCAATCTTGTCAGAATTCGAGCTCCTACTTTTAAGTGGTTTTCCTAAGGACTTCTCCCGATGTCATACAAAATCAGGAAATAAAACAAAATATCTGGGCAAGAGAAGTCCGGATGCTACCGAACCTAGATAGCACGCGATGTGGTTCTTCCCACGACATTGGCACAGTGAATTATAAAAAAGCAATGTAAAGGCGAAGATTTTCCTCGCCATAGTAACCATCTGTCGGAAGCACGTGCAGTGACCGTCTGCGATACCATACGCAGGAAAGATCCGATGGTATACAGTGATCACACTTCTTTCGAGGCCAGTCCCTGCTTCAGACACGATACAAGCGAAAACTCCGAAACTGCAAAGTGAAAGCCATTCGAGCTCCCAGAGAAGCCAGCGGATTCCCTGATTAAGGATTCGTCTGGTTCCCGAGAAACCATTCCAACAGGGAAATAGTTGGCAACGCCATAGGGTCCCGGTAGTGAGTGCATCGGTAAGCCCCAATAATTATTAGATACAAGACCAGGATCCATGCATTTCCTTCTCCAGAAAAATCGGATATTGAGGTGAAGTCCAGTTAGCCAAAATATCACTTGTTCTTGTATTATCATATAATATATGTACGGACAAGTTCAGTGTGTACAGGTCAGATTAGCATCAGGCGTGCACACCCGATGGACGAGATTTTCAGGGCGAAGGGGAAAATTAGGCTGATGATTTATACATTGCTAAATAGTAAGTACACACGTTTCTGATCCAATACAATCATATAAGTGCCAATATCTAGTGCTTGCTATCATCCTAGACCTTTGGCTGTTTTACTTGCGCGAAACCAATGTATGGAACAGGCATGACGTAAAACCTCTGCGCGACAAGTGCCGAAACACTTATCCATACGCCAGCTACTAACTAGAGCCGGTTTCTGCCGATAAATAAGGCGCTCAAAAGGTCACCTGGTAGAAAGCTCATCCAGGCGCACAAGAGCCCGAATGAGAGCCGTAAGAGTCATCCAGCAGTCACGTAAGCGCCAGAACCTGCGGAGCCAATCTGATGCGTTGGGGCGGCGCGCCTACAAAAGTCAAGCCGGTGTCGCACCCAACTAGCAACCAAGTACCAAGTACACCTCGTAAGTACCAAGTAATAATCCAAGTAGGGATTATTCCTCCCACGAAGGGAGGAAGCATTTAGGATAGGTGTCCAGCTATCTGTATATTTGTTCATTTGGCATAGATGGACCGTGTAAAAGTCAAGCTGGTGTCGCATCCAGGTAGTATCCAAGTACCAAGTACACTTTGTAAATACCAAGTAATGATCCCCTACCCACAAAGGGAGGAAGTATTCAGGATAGGTGTCCAGTTATCTGTATATTTGTTCATTTGGCGTAGATGGGCAGCATGCTTTATTCCAATTTTGAGTGCACGATAAAACGCAGCGAAATGCAGCGGCACAAGAGTTGAAAACTCACATACGGATGATTGCAAACTCTAGTTGAAGGAGTCGAAAAAAGCGATGCAACACGAGCAGCCATTAGTAGAACAGAATCTCAAAGTTTACTCTCATGTATTAGCTGAGAGAAACACGCGACACCGTTTTTAGGAAATGTACAGTTTTCTAAAGGATGAAACTCTGAATAAAAAGGAGAATGCCATCCTTTTCCCAGCAAGGAGGAAATCTAACATCACCACCCATCCGCCTAGTCATCATGTTCTTTGGGCGCTTTCACGATCAAGACTGTCACAAATCCGACTCGTCGCTGGACAATAAGCCAAAACACACTGAAACTATTTCTCCTAGGTATCACTAAGGGCCGACTTCAAGAGGTCTCCAAATCCCTTCCCCAGCCCCACACCGGCCGACAGCCCATGAAGATTGTCAGTGGAACCAGAGCTAATGATGGCGAAGCTGTCTCATCCCGGCCCTGAGGCGGTCAGACGTGATTGGAAATCCTCCTGTTTGGACAGCACGGCTCCGCATCGATTCCAGACGATCGCGTCGACGCCAGAAGCACACGATCTAACGTACGTCACTGGCAGTCGGCCGTGCTTCTCTTCGCGGCCTTCTGCTCCCCGTGGACTGTTTGTGTTTGCTGAACACGTACGGACAGAGGCGACAGCGGGTGGTGAGAGGAAGAGCAGATAAACGCGCCGGCATTTTCTCTGAGAATCTGCCAGAGCGATGACGGTAAGTGGACAATCTGTCGACTATAATCGCCTAATGCGCGCTCCATTGCCCGCCACCCCATGGTGGGCGGGGTAGGACGCATCAGGTGCGTCCCGCGTCGCCAACGACGACACGCGCGTCGGCAGGGGCGTCTGGGGACGACGGACCGGCGGCAGCGCGTGGGCGGGGAGGCGCAGTTCGCGTGGCGGCCTCTCTCAGAACATGGCCACACAGCCGACGAAAGTACGTATCGGGACTCTCCATGTAAGAAATGGCGGCAAAAACCACGTCTGTGGTAGCGCGTCATCGTCTGCAATTGAGAGGTGTCTGTTTACCTCCCGTAGAGAGAAAAACACCTGAGACTGGACACGGCACCCTATCTATCTATAGTGATACTTAGTTCTGAATGACCTTCATTCATGAAGGGCACAAAACTGCGCACATCTTTGATGTCAGAATCTCCCGTCTCTGCTGAAATATATATATATATATATATATATATATATATATATATATATATATATATATATACAACCCGGGAAAATGAAGTCCGGGTTTTATGGTGTTTCAGCAACCAAGGCACTACTGCGATAAAAAAGGAAGCCACCCTGTTGCACCTCAATACCTCTTCAACTCAGTAATTAAAAAACTCGTCTCTGCATTCGTGGAAGACCACATCGGTTTGCGATGGCTAGTTTCAATTGTGAACGGACGAACGCTTAGACAGCTGGAAAAAGAAATCTGCATACCACCTGTAGTATTTCATAACCATCAGGGAGTCCCTGCATCCAATCGCACCGTCCGTTTGGATACGTTTGGACGGGTGGATATGTTCGGCCTCCGACGTGAAGGCGGGCCAAGTGTGCAACAACACAAACGGCACCGCAAGCGGCCGCGGCGGCCGTTTCCGTTTCAGTTGGAACTCTGCCAAAATGTAAGCCATGTGATTTTGTAGCCGACTCACAAACTATTCCGACCATATGGCGTCGCAAACCGGCACCCTCACCCTAAGCACACCTTATTTTAGCGTCTGCCTGGACTTGAACCCGGGACTCCTGCCTCAGCAAAAATAATCAGCACTACTAAATTACCCAGCTCCAGAATAGGCCAGTCTAAAGCAGGAAATCCCCGACTTTGTTCGAAGCTCAACACTGACGTGAACGGGTGCAAGCATACCAAAGCGGTAGCGCAAGCAAGATAGCGGATTGCCTCGGCGTTGGCAATTTGAGATGTTTCCCCCAGGGACAGCCATGTTGCGTCCACGGGCGGTAAATGGCAATATAGGCCACTCGTTGCGAATAACCAGATGGGAGATCAGGAGGATGTCCTGGGGTACCGTCGAGGCATTGACGTAATAGCCAAATGTAGAAATAAAAGTTTCCACCCAGTTCTTGACATCTACGCAGCAGACATCGAATAAAAGTTGGTTTACGAGGTTTAGGATTTAAGATGTTTTTGGAGGCAGAAAAACAGCCAGCCTTTTCCACTGACAGCTCAACAGACCGGAAACGGCGCGAGGAGGCAGAAAGGAGGAGAGAGAGAAACAACAACGCGAGGAGAGAGAGAGAAAAAACAATTGTTTGTTTGCCACTTTACTTGAAAGTTGAGAAAACCTGCATCAGCCATCCCATTTCCTGCAAGTATTTTTAATCGGCCACACCCAGCGCAGTGATAGCAAGTCCGGACCAAAAGAGGAGACTGCCAGCCTCTGAACGGCGGCGGCGGCCGCAGCGCAGGTGGTGGCAGATTGCTCGGGTCACATGGTCCAATCACCACCAGCACGCTCATACAGGCACCCATCAATTTACTGAAAGGAGCGCGCGGCAAAGATTTACGCACAAGATTGTGGAGCCTGGTTCACCAGGACAGAAGCCACGGCAACCGTGAAAAAGAAAAGATGCGACAGAATCTCGCCCCGTCCGAACAAGCCACGGACAATGCACGACGGGGAATATCTTACAGCTTTTGGCTTTTTTCTAAACAAACAAACAACTTGTAGACGATCACAGACCAGACAAGCGTATGCAAGTATGTAGATGTGAACTTCGTGACAGGTTTTCCAGCACCTGTTCCTAACATAATGACACTTATCTATTGTTTTCAATTAGTTAATGTAAAGCCGGGAACATTCATGACACAATAGAGTGCAGTTGCACGTCCGATTTTCCTTCGTATTTTAGTTCCACAGCAGGCCCCATCACTAGCTCGTCAGACCCGGGAGGAACTTCATCGCTTCGATCCAACTCTGATTCCAGCCTCCAGCCGGCGGAACCAGAGCTCCCAATAACCACCGTCTGAATGCACGGCTGAGAGATAGTTGGCAGGTTCCATGCTGGCCTGACGACAAACAGCCGCAGAGGGGCGGAGACCGTCCGCCGCTGGATCAATCACTGCACGACAGCCCCTGGCGCCTGGGGCGTGCCTCAGGGCAGCAGCCACCTGGCAGCCTCTGAGCTGGCGCGCTTGAAAGCCACTCAGCTGCAGAGAGGCTGGCGGGAAATGGGCCGAGCTGGGAACACGGAGCCGGCGGTGGCACCTCCCATACCGACTCCACTGGCGATAGCGCTCAGAGAGACTGCTGGCTGGGGTTGCATAACGAATGCTTGTGTTTTGGGGAAATGCAATCACCATAGTCAATAGCAACGGAGGGTTCAGATTTAAAGCGCGGGGGGGGGTTACCATGGGGTTTCAAATCCATTTTTGTCAACACCATAGGCCTAGTGATAAAATTTATCATTTAACAGTGCCCCTCCCCTTTCCGCAGCCTCTGATCATGGTGCAGGTGTACATACATTCGCGCTAACGCACAGCATATTGCAAAACAGATCTTCAAGCATTGCAGCGCAAGCGACACAAATATCATATTGACAACCATCGCAATTTCAAATTTGGTTATCATTCGCTAAAATAGTACCGATTTCGTTACATTTCATTCAAAATTGGATGTAGGTGGGAACATGTGCCGTCTAAAGAACACATTGATTCATGTATTGCCGTTAGTCGAAGCTTTGCCAGACAATGGTAGTTGTATGCTTCTTTGAAATTCAGGCTTAGCCTAACCTGAGCTTTGATCCGGAACAAGACAGTGCTGCAGGTATTGTGTAAGCCTGTTAAATGAGGCCGGCAATATGCCTCAAGCTTTAAGCTCTCCTCAGTGGGTATGTGGTGGGTATCAAGTTCGGCGTATCAAAATGGCTCCGTTTACCTTTTATCACTCTGGAGAGCAACTCAGCGCTGAACTTTACATAAGGTTACAAAGTCCCATATACGTGAATCATTCGGGGCGACTGCACTCACCAACTTCTGGCGTTCAAATACCAGCGCCCTTTCTGATGCGGCAGTTAACCAGCTTACTTAACTCCGAACGGCAACAGGTTGAACTCTAGCCTACGTATTTTCAAGTGCCAGCGTCAATTATACGATTACCAGATTTGGGGAATTATAAGATAATACACTACGGCTATGCTGTTGAGACTGCACTAACTTTGCAGGGCCGACCAGGGCTCACAGAGGGTAAGCAAGCGTTGGTATGTGATATATTCTGCCTGCAAATATGCTGAAAAAGAGGTCACATCAACAACCCCTGAAAAAAACAACACAAACTGTCTGTCGGAGAGCTGGAGCAACTTATTGCTTCTGTAATATCTAATGGAAGCTTTTAATAGATGCCAAACATGTTGCTTCCGTTTTTCTCTCAACGTTTTCTATCAACAGCAAAAAGTTTCAGGTCTAATATAACGCAAGAATCCGTAGCACACCAATTTTTAGCCGGAAAGTTTCCTCTGTCTTGAAAATACCCCGTGCAGCTTTGCAAGTTCCACGCGTTGTCACACTGTACCTACACACTTTTATATAGCCCCGGGCCAGTTCCAGCATCCAGAAGCATTCCAGCTGGAATCAAACCCGTATTAAAGATATGATCAAAAATGTGACGCGAGACGATCTGGTTGATGTGGACAAGTAAAAAACAAACAGAGAATGATTTGCAAGCGTTCCCGAAATGCAATTGCCTTTTAACTACCCCAGTTCGCGATATTCCAGAAAATAAAATGGCGTACGCCGTGGTTTCAAAGACAACTTTATATGCTCTCCTTTACTTTCACTGAGGCTGAATAAAACATAATTTACTAAGATGTGTAGAAAAATATTTCGAAATGGTCTTGTGCAATAAAAGGTCTTAGGGGCCGGAAGGCTAGTGGTTTCATTGAAAGTCTCCAGGTTGCGATGTCATGGGTTAAAGGGAGATACGCGAAAAAATTATTGGCTAGATGAAAAGGTCACAAAAAGTTGTTTCAGAAGTCCTATTCTCATTTTTGCGAATTCGGCCTGCGAATGCCTTAAAATTACTCTCAAAGTCAACATTTCTAGACGACTTTACCGGTACACCTCTTATCGATGTAAATGATGTACCCCCGGCTAAGGCTATCAAATTCTCTACAAAACTGGTAACCATTTTTCCTAAGCAGTGACTTGAAAGTTTAAAACTATTAAATAGAAAGTTATCTTAAAGAAAGTTACAGCCAAAAAATATCAAAACAAAAATATAAGACTTTTAAGAATTCACAATTGACCTATCAGAACGTACAGCCACCTCATAGGGTGGTCACGTGACCTTTATGACGCAAAAGTTTTGTCATCCTGGGGCTAAAGCAGAAAACTACTCAGGACCCATGGTACGAAACGGCTGAAGACTTGAGTAATTATATTTTCCGTTTCTGGGGCAAACTAATTCATGTTGTATTTTTAAAGGCTTTGTAAAATTAATTCAAATACAATTACAGGAGAACAGACATTTTTATTACAAAAAATACTTCTCAACTTTAGATAGTTTTTGAAAAGTAAGTGATGGGTGAAGGTTTCAGCATTTTATCGGGACTGTTAACCTATTCGAGAATAAAAGAGTGGCCTCCCAAAATTTTGCCGAAGATACAAAAAAATTGACAGTTTCGTAATCAGGATTTTTCAAATAGCAAGAAACCACAATAATAATTCTTTCGCGTATCTCCCTTTAACGTGGGTTCAATCCACAAGACAGGAAACCTCTGTCTATGTACCGTCTGGTCCCGTGGAGACGACCCTGTCACGCCCACTCCTATCCAGGGGAGGGGAGGGGGGGCAAACAAGGCATTTGCCGCCACCTCCCTCTCCCCATTTTCGCTTTTTTAGCATATGTTTTTCATTATTTTGGCTCACTGCCCCCCCCCCACCACCCGCTGACTCCCCCAACCATTGACCTGCATCCGGCACTGGACACGCCCTCGTCAATTTTCCCTGTAATTGGGCAAGTGTGCCTGTTGGGACCATAATAAAAATATAAACGAAAATAAGCTTTGAAAAAGATGTATAGGGTCTTTCGATGTGTTGCCCCGAAGTTTGCAAGAACATATTTTGAAAAGTGCTGTAAGGATGACACCACAAGTTCACAAACCCTTTGCAGCCACTCAAGCAACACATACTGAGACCACAGGGGTGAGAGCTGTCACGATGCACTCAAAGTTAAGGACAGCAGCGACCTTGGCTTTGACCTCTAGCGATCAGCGCCAGAATTCGACCATTCCGCTCACCCTGCCAAACGTTAAAGGGTGCCAAGTTACGCAGAAGATTAGGACAGGCTGCCGAATCCTAGACGACGCACTCGGTTAAACTTCTCCGCCGCTTCGACGCGGGTGACGCGACGTTTCAAGCCGCCGCACCACACGCCGCACTGGCGTCTGGAATCGGTCGCCAGTCACAATACTCCCGTCTAGCATATCCCCACTGGATTTATGGCATCTACCTCATTGGGTTTATGTGATGTCTGCTGGTCTGAGATGGCCAACAGTCCAGCAGCTTTATCAAAGTCATGGCACGATTGTCATGGTTTAGAAATTCATATAAAACAACTGGAGCTGCATTCAGTGGCGGACTAGCCGTCGGTTGGGAGGGCAAACCAAAGTCGAAAAGCAAAAAAACGTCGCGCAACGCAAAATTGCCAAAATAACTCGGTACGGGTGTTTGAGCAAGAACAAAAAAAAGTCACGGGCGAAAAATATGACTCAAGATCCTTTTTCCTATCAAGGCCCGATATTTTCACTGAACTAACTGGTTCCGTTAGAAGTTGAGAGTTAAAGCACCAAAATGTTGCCTATAAACTTAAAATAGTCGGGGAAAAAGGAGGTCGATCGCTTTGGGGGGGCAAAAACATAGGTTTGCCCCGAGCTTTTCCGTTGGGGGCAATTGCCTTTTGCCCCCCGGATCCGCCACTGGCTGCATTCAGTCGGACAGCTGTGTCTTCGGCAATGGCACTTGTGTCATGACGTTGTGCCTGGCGCGGGAGAGCGCTGTCACACTGAGGGACATACCGATAACATCTCTCTTTTGCCAATGTCCTTATCGATGCCAATACAAAACGGCCACTGTTTCTGAAATAGCGGCTCTTCTGGAGAAACGTCACTCAGCCGTCATAAGACCCTGACATAAAACAAAAGCTTATTTGTTGGTGATATGAAAGGAGTTTAAAAGACATGACAGATGTTTTCCATGACGGTGGGAATGACGTTGAACCAACCATCCACAAACAGTTGAGTATAGTACCCATCGCATAGTAAAACCCAGCATACTATTTGGGGACACGTTTACGCTGTTTATAGCACGATCCCGTATTGAGTTATCAGGCCTTTCACTATACCACCAAGTGCACCACTGGCTCCGCTTGATACACCAGACTTCGACAGTATCCGACAGTCCCAAAATATCTCTTAACAGCCACCGCGCTGACTCTCGAAACGGCGCCATACAGGGCAACATTCAAATGCTATGAATGGGTTCAAAAGCACGAATCGCATAGAGGGAGCGGCAACACTTTCATCTTTCAAGCGAAATTCGATGGAAATGGGCGTTCCGTGTCGAGCTATCGCAGGATCACGACGGCGCAGGGAGTCGGCACGAACACACGAACCTTGCCTCACAGCGAACCACGTTCAGCTGGAATGGAGTCCGGTTACGGTCCAAATTCAGCACGACTACTTACCTATCCCATCCAAGCCAAACACGTCCGGTTGTCACCTCACAAACACCACGATGAGGGACAAATCTCCGAGGCTTCCACGACCGCTGGAAGAGTTGGGATCAGGACAGCAGGAGTAACGCGACGGCCATTGCGGGTGTTTGTGGGAAGGCGATCTCGCTGGACTTAGAACCCCGATACAGAAAACCAGGTTTAACCAAGCAGGCTCAGGACCAAAATGTAACGCTCAAAAAAACCAGTTACCACCCCAGGACGCACATTGGGTTTAGGATTTAGGACACCTTGGTCTGTAAGACTAGTGAAACGATTACAGGAAAAATAAAACAACAATATCCGGTTTTATACCGCTGGCCTAAAACTGAGATTGACCACCAGCTTAATCTTAGCCTGTGGAGCCATTAAACCATGCATGAACATTTCCGAACTGGTAAACGATGACTCGCTGAAATGTACACCATTCTCTTTTAAAAACAATTCCAATGCATTATAGGAATATATCATTAGCTTAGATAGACCCAGGGGGAAAAGCCCACTCGCCCCCTCTCCCATCAAGCCTCGTTGTCCCAATGACACGTCGCATCCCAACCCCCAGGATGCGAACATCAGAACCCCGCGATTATGAATTTGCCCACACATCGCTCCAAATGGCGCCGCCCTCCCCAGCGCCCTATCGGAAGACCCCTCCCGTCCATTATCGTGAGACGATTCACTTTCAGCTAAGATTACTGTTAACACTGGCATGCTTGAATTGATCATCACCACTTCTGCAATATCGTGTAAGACGATTACAGCGAACTAGCTATTCATCTGAAGCCACGTTTCCGCTGACTAGGCGCCTGAGCCAGCGATATTACCTCTACGGAACAATCCTGAAACCAGGAGAGAAGAGTATCCAGAACAAAGCACTGAATTATGAGGGAGCTAATTTCTGCCCTTCAGCTGAACATACAAAGAAAGAGCTGAATAATCTTGAGAATTCATAAAGCCGAACAAAATGTTTCATTCCGCTCCTGTACAACGCCGTTGCAATGATTCATTAGGGTCTAATGGAGATACCGTCAGGGGGCAAACATTACCTTAATTACCGGATGAATGATGAAGTCAGAAGCGAGAAAAGGACAAATCGTGTCAGCCTAGATCGCAGCATCTGTCCAGATTATCCCAAATAGTATAAGCTGAGGTCGCAGCCGATTCTTTCGTCTCGTACGCCCCTCCACAGGATCGCAACTGAATGAGTTTTGATGTTCCTCTTGGTACAGCCCAGTGCAGGGGCGGAATGTGAATGCCGAGAAATGGCCTCGGCATCCTGTCAGACACTCCCGGGGGATATTAATACGGTATACTGTGTTTTTGATCAGTGCCGCAGGCCACCCACGCAGCAGACCATCCAACGCCAATTAGAGCATGTGTGTACGCACTCTGTTGTATGAGAGACTAAGGGCAACGCAGCCAATATCAATAATGCCGCCCCTTAGTAGAGATTATGCGTGTCCTTAATACCATCCCGATCTTATTCCACGAAATTGTGTTGCAATATATTGTTTCCCCGATCACCGATGCCGAGATACAGATACCCTAGAAGGCAATATAGGCAGCTTAGGCACGCGTACCTTCGAATGGAACGCAATGTATCACGCAATGGTCCGTAGCTGCGATTCTTTCCGCCTTCTTATTTAATATTCCGAAGGCGAATTAGAAGCTCGATTCAAAGCTCAACCGTTAGAATTTCACTGTTACACTTAGCGGTAGGATTCCGACGTACCACCGTTCATTCGTAACTGTTCCTTCTCGTGTAGCGCTGGCCACGCCGAGTTGGCGACAGAAAATTACCATCTCATCACCCGATTGCATTTCCGCGCTGACACCGCTTCAGACAGTCCAGGCTCGAACGCATAGTTTGGGATTTGATATGATGGGGAAAGTAACTGGGATCTTTTAAGTAATCGCAGGACATGTCTGATTCCCGTCACAAAACATAAACTCCGATTCTTTACCACCAACTTCATCTTTCAATAGCGTGACTTTGCTCGGCAACGCGCCAGTGGCTCGCAGCAAATGTAATCAAAATGACTAATACAATCAAGAAGTACTTTTTCCTAACAGCAAAAACATCTACAATCATATCCAGATCCAGGGTGACAAAGGGGATGGGACCCCACCCGATGAGCCTCGGCGCCCCCTGAAATCACATTGACACACCCTGAAACGTCTACTTCCATCCGCCCCCCAGGACAGGAGTATCAGTACTCCCCACGCAAATATTCAGCACTGCCCTGAAAGGCCGCGATCCCAGAAGTGGAATCTCGCTGATCCAAACGTCGCTCTCCCAGCCGAGTTCCCCGCCTGTCACCTGAGTTTCTGGATCGCTTTAGGCTTGGAACTCTTTTCTGGCACAGGCACATGTATGGATGGAATAAATGGAACACGAGTTTGGCAGACACACTAAGCCTGAAACCCCCATTGTTTTGTCATGTCAACACTTGTCGTTAGCGGTCTAAAATAAAAATATATCGGAGGGAACAAAACTCCCGAGTGTTATTTGACCATCACCCCGGTGGGGTGGTGTTTGAACACCCCTCCCTCAGATTTTTCCGGCGGCACCAAAAAAATGACGGAGGGAAGCGCCGCCGCACTTGGAATACATTATCCTTGATCACTTCTGCAGTTTTTACCACAATTTAAAGGGTTGGGTCATCTAAAGTCAGGTCACTAGTGCAGGTCAAGTGATCTCACCTCTTTCAAACAAAAAAGTTTAATATAACTAAGTAAGAACAGGGTTAATATAATTCAAAATATAATCCATAACTCATAATTCAATGTTATAATTCAAACTCATATCATATAATGGCCCTACGGAATACTATAAAATATATTCCAGGGTTTTCATATCGATGACCTAGGGTCCGGTACGGACCCTAGGTCATCGATCTCTCAATTGGAAATGCATTACCTCTCAATTGGAAATGCATGGGCAAAACGGAAATTGGCGAAAATTACTAGTACGTAAATACAGCTTAGCATACATTCCTATTCCCCAGATCTTGGTATTCTAGGCCCTTTTCCAGGTTCATGTTGCAAGTTTGGGCCTGTGACCTCTGAGAGGTCATCTCGCACTAATTAAGCAGATTTTCAGACTTAGGTCTACAACTTTGCGGGAAATGATAATAAAGCTTTTATTTTGATAACATTACGTTTGGATTATTATTGGGAGTCGATTCATATGCATATTTACTATGCTAGGTCAGATGGCGACCTTGGCCTGACCTCAGGTCACATCATTTTCATGTTTAGACCTAGTAGTCATATTATATATCATTCGATTCGACGAACGAGAAGTAATGAGAATGGTAACTAAAAATTGATTCTGACTCAACTCTGTCAGACGCTCGCCACAGAAACTCTTCTCTAACCTGTCACCGTCTTTGACCTGTCATGACCTCAATATTGACCTGAGCCAAAAGTAACTTATGTAGTTTCTTCGTAAATTGTTATGAGCTATCCACCAGCTTTAGCGTTTTTTCACAATCCCGAAATCGAGGGAGCCGAGATCGAGGGAGGCGTTTGAGCCCCCTCCCCAGGGTGAAGGTGGATCGGAGGCCCACCGGGGCCGGTGCTAAACCACCAAACCACTTATCTACCACCTGCATAAAACATTTTCTCTGAATCCCCTATTCCCTTTAAGGCCATCGGAGAGCCAGAAAAAGCTCCACCCACCAGGCCGGGACGGTTCAGTAAAATATCACAGTCGTTTTCTGAAATTTACATCATGTTGTAGAACTGATGACGCAACCGCCGGCAATATCAAACACGCTGGCCGCAGAGAGAGAGAGAGAGAGAGAGAGAGAGAGAGAGAGAGAGAGAGAGAGACAGAGACAGAGACAGAGACAGAGACAGAGAGAGAGACAGAGAGAGAGAGAGAGACAGAGACAGAGACAGAGACAGAGACAGAGACAGAGACAGAGACAGAGACAGAGACAGAGACAGAGACAGAGACAGAGACAGAGACAGAGACAGAGACAGAGACAGAGACAGAGACAGAGACAGAGACAGAGACAGAGACAGAGACAGAGACAGAGACAGAGACAGAGACAGAGACAGAGAGAGAGAGAGAGAGAGAGAGAGAGAGAGAGAGAGAGAGAGAGAGAGAGAGAGAGAGAGAGAGAGAGAGAGAGAGAGAGAGAGAGACAGAGAGAGACAGAGAGAGACAGAGAGAGACAGAGAGAGACAGAGAGAGACAGAGAGAGACAGAGAGAGACAGAGAGAGACAGAGACAGAGACAGAGACAGAGACAGAGACAGAGACAGAGGTGGGTAAAGTCAGGGAAATAAATATGGATATAAATAATATAGATTATGTGGCTGTGTTTTCCTTCACCACTATTCCTTCACCGCATCAATGTTCTTTACGATGAAAGATTCATCAAATAATTGAGAAATAGTCCACGCACGCTTATGTGAATTTCGTTTCATATCGACAGATCAGATACTTTAGGCATTACGTTATCGAATCTCAGTAATCAAAATATTTCTTGAAATTTTCAAAACACTGAAAAAAACACTTGAAAGCCCGAAAAAGCCTCAGTTCGAGGCGTAAAAAAATTCTGCAACCCAGTTATGTGACACAAATACGACTGGTACCAGCACGAAAGTGCAGGGGTCACAAAAGTCGATGCTTCAAGCGCGACTCATAATCGTTTACAATGCGCGTGTCTAGAACAAAATTGCGTTAACCAACGTTAAGTACAGAATCTGACCAACACGGCCAACACATTCTGCTCATGTACTTTTGTGATCTAAAGCACAAATAATTATACATGGAGCATTGACGCTGTCAATTGAGCAGTCATGCGCCGCATGAATCGCTCTAACTGAAGTTAGCCGGAGTCTTAGGGTGCATCAGCTGCTAAAACTATATAGTGAAAACCATATCAGCTGATGGCAAGGAGATCCTAGGTTTAAATTACTTCTTGCTGTCGTTCTTTGAAATCCAAATTTTATGATTTTGTCCAACACTCCAAACATTATCTGTATTTTTAACGGGTTCGCCTATAAAGCTACAATACTTATGGATTGCAAACAAAACGAACAATGTAGCTCGAAGTTATTTTCCGAGATTGAACAGCCATTTCTGAGGCAAGACCGACCAGCATGTCCAGCGACGATACTTTACAGGCCACATCAGTGATGAGACCGCCACACTGGCAGTCAGTCAGCAATCAAACAACAAAGTTGTAAAACTAGCCAGAACCTCGAATGGCTGCTGTGAAACACGCGAGTACTTTTACCCTTAGAAAATCCCAGAAATAATAACTTTACATTTATTTCACAAAAACAAACGGCATTACCATAATATAGCATAATATAATTACCATAAGCATAACCATTGAAAGGAAAACGCCGCGCGTACAACACTGGTTTCACCTGGACAGCAGGCCGCGTTTTCTGATTCGCGAAGAAATACTGAAACGCCTTGAAAAACGAACCAGCTATTAAATAAAACAAATGGTTCTCAGCTGATTTCAAATCTAGGCAGACAATTCAGATAAAAGCTGGGCGCCTTGTACCCAGTATTCCACATTTTAGCGAAGCAGCACCGCGTCGTGCTGCACCACTGCAGCAAACTAAGAACTGCACGGTCCAATTCATGTCAGCATGTCGGCAATCGCTGGCAATAACTGTGTCATTTATTGGCTTTGTTAACACCAGACGTCGAGGCAGCAGTACGCCCAGCGCCCGTCACACCAACGCGGGCTCGATAAAAGACTTCAAGAGGGGCCAGTCAGAGTTCACAGTTTGGCTCACGACAGCGTGACTAGCTGCTGCTGTAAATAGCATCCTTCAAACCGACCCAGACGACGTTGAGGCTCATGACAAGCCACAAGCCAACTACATGCAGTCAGATTTATAAAAAGATACACTATGGGGAACATAGTTTCCTTTCTTTGCGTTATGTAGCTTATGGACATGATCAAATAATAAGCTTGGCACCCTTCGAAGGAACGAATTTCTTTAAGCTGACATGTTACTGATCAACGACCTCGTATCAAGACTTGCAGAGCTTAGGACCAAAACACGGATCTTTTCGGTGAACGATGTCCCCAGCACCGAACTCAGCCCCAGTGATTCGGAAGGCGGATCACAACAGCACACGAGAGACAACGGACTCAGACAGCCTTTCATCTTCTCCCCCAAAGGACGCCATAAGAGATCCCGACAGGAGGCCACCGGGTCAAAACCAGAGCCACAGGCGTGATTTATATGGGTCGGTGTTTCCTTCCGCCTATACATCTTCCGCTTCCAAACATGACTTTGGAGTCTAATACTTTTAAAATCTGACATCTCTCCTTCAGTGAGTTTACTATATCTACGAGCCACGGATCTCTCGATGAAATCCAAGCCTATAGGGCCCGCTTAATACGTTTTTTTTAACGAACTAAAGACACTTGTGAACGACGAAAGAGCTGAAATTGAATACATCACTCTTGGGTTCATTGGGCGCAAAAAATGACTTTACTCCTTGTCCTGCAACAAATATCAATACTAACCACTGCCCATTAATGTTCCACAGATCCCGGCTAATTTGTACCCACAATCGTCCGCGATTCCTAAATTTGCATTCCCTGTCATTCCGCGTCTGTCCCTACTACCTGTGAACCCTGGTAAGAATTTGATTCTTCCCATATGCTAACGGAACAGATTCTCTAAGCATCGTAAGATTTCGTCATGAGAATGAAAACATCGAGCGTTCTCCCTGGGATCTCAGCATAGCCGAATATTTCGCCACCCGGCGCGGGTGCACGGCTTCAGACAGAAGCGAAGTCTCGGATAACGAGGGAGGAGTGACAGCCTCCCAATCCGCGGCGGGACCCGCTGTTTGAAGGTCGTCGTTGAACCCTGTGAGCCCATCGACAAGGATGGTGACCCTGCACCACCCACAAAAGCGCGCTTGGTCTCACATGCAACGGTGGCGATGGAAGCGTAAAGTCCTCCTTTCTCTCAGGAGGCTCACGACGACAGTGTTTGCCAACAAGACAAATTAGAGAGGCATTGGTGGATGTTACGGTTACCTCTATTCGTACCCCGGAGGATGTGAAGCGTCATTAGAAATAAATGCTGTTTAGTTCTAACATGGGCGTAAGCCAGTCTACCGGCAGGTTTAATATTACAGATAACAGGTAGCATTTACTTGTTTAAAGTAGTGCACCTTGTGAGTACTGCACAGGCACTTCGAATAGTGGCACAGTATTATAGGGTTTTAAGCGTAGCACATTCCAGCAGTAAAATAATGGTGTTGCCAATAGTCCTAGAGTTGCCTGTATAAAAGCCCTAGCGTTCAAAATAGCTGCATAGCTACGCATTTTAGCTATGTGGAAAAGGAGCTCCTTTTATGTCTTGAGATAGATATTGTTTTCATCCAGTTCATCGTCACAAGCTTTTGAGTCCCCTCACCCATATGCTGTTCTGTTTGTTTTCCTTTGCGGCTGATCCGACAAAAAAACTATCAAAGGCAAGCCAGTGAAAAGAAACCGAACCGTTCGCGCGCTGCTCTTTCGCTCGAAGCACTCGCACCATCTCTATATTTCCCTGCATCAAAGACTATTCAAGTTCAACGACAAAAAGGCTGAAAACACTCCATACAGCTTCCACATTGAAATAAGTCTGCTAGCCGCATAATGCAAGGCACTTCAAACGTTTCACCACGCATTGAGATGATAAAAACGGATCAACGCATTAAGCATCTATGAATTTCGATAATATTTTCCTCTTTCGAAGATACCATATTTTGAAACCCCATCTCCTCTCCCTCCCCCGGAAAATGCAGCACGATGAACTGCTGGGTGGCCATAGTCTGTTCCATTCCACCTTGCATTCACGTTTCTCTTGGATTAAGCGCACATGATAAAAATAATACCAGTAACCCAGTAATTGAAATTTCTTGTCGATAGCCCAGCGGACGTTTCTGTTTAAAAATGGCAAGCGAGGTCAGCTTCGGCTTTGTCAAATGGCTCGAGCCTATTTTCTGGACATAAACGCGACAAAATCCCACAGCAAGCCCAGCCGCAATAAATTAATGCAATCCTTACACCCAATCAGCATTTAAAACGGTAGAGAAAATGGAGTGGACAATAATTCCATATGAATTATTTCATTTTACTTTTGGAATATTTAAATAAACTGATATTCACCTTAATAACAATCAACTGCAACATGAGGTGTAGCTGATTATAACTACAGTATGTTACCAATTATAATTTTTAAAGAAGCTCTTTATTCTAATCAATCGCCCGCAACTACAGTTAAATAACTTCGGAAAAATGGGGCTCTATCAAAGCTCATGCGCACTCCAGCTAAAAATATTTCGTTCTTTAAGCAAGAGGCAGACCTAGCGAACGTTTCGCGTCCGCTCAGCAAAAACTAAAAAGGAGTCCTCAATTGCAAAGTTTAGGTGAAACACAATGCCATGTTTTTTCATTCTGCCTTCCGCACGATTTATGATCCACAAATGGAAACTGCGGGTCACATCGCAAAATCAGATCACAAGACGCTGGGTCACCCGTTAGTCCACTTTACCTTCTCACTGCAAGGAAGCTGGATGATAATTTATCGTTGCGATATTTCAAAGCATTTTAGCTACATTGCTATACAACCACTCTAGCTTTTGAGTGCGTTTATGATTGGATACTCAATGGATCCCCAGACCGTTGTAGGAATTGAATGAATTGGCCAGAAAATGTATGGCCTTTGGCGCCCAGATATGGCTCTCATATTTGACCGTATCTTGCTTCCTATAAGTTTCCCAGAGGCATTCCCAATGGTAAGATAATAATGACTTCCCTTTAGCTGTGAACTTACCTGAATCTAAGATAGCAATGTACAGGTGTGCATTCCTGACTGACTGACATGCCTGTTTTCCACACGGATCGGTCCTGGCTGCTGGGAAAAGCTTCAGAGCGACCCAGGTTGACCCTAATTCTAGTGATCGTGATACACTCTGGCGCATTGGCTGTACCTTCAAATTTTGCCACGGCAGCATATCGATCTACCACAGCCAGAAATCGCATCACTTCTCTCCAGTCGTAAATGTCTGCAAACCATAATTCGTCATGTGGTTGTCACCTCCTTCGGCAGCAAAACTCCTCCGAATCATCAGTCTCATTAAATTAACTGCCGACCCTTTGTTTCTAGACCAACATTTAAGTGCCAAACCAAAACTTTAATCGATATATTTTGATGATAATTGAGCTATTTTCATACCCTTTGGTCAGTAAAATCCACTGAAATGCGCTAATAATATATAGATTAGGTGCCGTGAAGATCTATACCTGCCAGAGTCTCGGCCTAACGGCTCAACAACAATACAGTAACCTTGTACTAAGCTCTCGCTGTCAGCAGAAATAGAGACCACGCCGCTGGGGTGATCTCTAGTCAACACTGAAAAACACTGTCAACAAAAATAGAGACTACGTCGCAGGGCTGTGCTCTAGCCAACGCTGAAAAAAACATTTTCCAGGCAAGCACATGTAATATAATCAAGATGACGTCTCTGAAATAGTGATGGCTAAAACGGGCCGCGGAAGTCGGTCAGAAAATGTGAATATAAATTTGACTCACCACCTGCTTTGAAGTTAAGACGGGCGTACTTCCCCGCGTCAAATTAAGCACAGGCGACTGCACTTTGCGCGTTAACAGCAGATGCCTTCTTTTACAAGTCTACCGCTGCGGCTCGCTCCGGCCCGCGATGGCGGATATGGGATTCGAGATCAGGCGAGATCAATGGAACTGATGATGGCCCTCATGTCGTAGTCGGCGCAGCAGACCGTGCCAAATGTATTCAGTCTACAGCCGAAACTTCTGGAAACTTTATCGAAGGCCTTCGGATTTATATATCTACACCATACGGCCGGAAAAATGGTGATTACAGCCCAGCGCTCGCACAACTTTCAAGCCGAAGTGAGGCGAGAAATCTTCGGAGCCAAGTCTCAAAGGGATTACGGCGGCGGTGGTAAACAAGCCAGTACGTCCTGCTTTGGAAAGCGAGATTTCGTTGGAGGCATATCCGAAGTATAAACAGACCTAAAGTGATTCCATCTTACACCCTGCAGCACTTTTTACCACTATGCACAGTTCAAAAGGCAGCACTGAAAAAGTTCTAAGGGTGGCATTCAAACCATGAAAAGAGAAGTCCTCCTGTCACTCACACCCTACCCCGAGGTCATGATCCCTCGGGAGTTCTCGTATACCTAGTGGAATTATAACACCAGCGTTTACAGTGCTGTTCTTCACCGGGGCGTCCCAGGCACTCAGGTTCCCGTCCCCAGTGGCAACAGGACGCCAGGCTTGCAGAGTTACAATTCCACACCAAAAACCCTCCAAGGAGCTGACTGTTTCCTTACCGCCGACACATCCTAGAAACGGAGTTTAGGGACGCTCCCCGCAACAGCTGAGCTGCAGAGGTTGCGATAACTCAGTCTAGACGAGACGCTTCATGGACGTTTCCACGTGGTCAACAATATTAGTCTTTTTTCGTAGAACTAATATAATTCCCTTAGATGAAGCAGGCTTGGCGCCTGCTAGATCAAATACTAAAATAAGACTTTCACCACGGCCAGATAACCAGGGGCGTAGCCAGGGGGAGGCGGCAGGGACAACCGCCCCCCCCCTGAGGGCCCCTCTGAGAACACGGGCCGCGCGAAGTGCGGCTCGCCCGCACTATGCTCTGTAGCCAAATTTGAAATTTCATACCAGACAGGGCCCCCTTAACCCTATTTCCGGCAGTAATATTGCCCCCCTCAGGTTTTCAAGAATATCTCGAAACGGCTTGCGATAGAACTTTGAAACTTCCTGACTTTTCCTAAAACTAGTACAGGCAGGTTTTCTGAAATTGTCAATATTATATATTTACCAGGGGCGGAGCTATGGCTGGGTTTTTGGGGAGGTTCTATCCACAAACCAAGTATTATCGTATGCGATGGGTTCTTTGTAAAAGGAAGCCGTCTCTGCTGATCCTGATACCAGTTATATGATTTTATTATATCATTTTTATGTGAGATGATAGTGCATTCACAATTGTCACTATTTGTATTCATCAGGGGCGGTTACAGCAGTTCAAAATGGGGGAATGTTATCAAGAAGGACTAAACGTTAGTAAGTGAGAAGACTGCTTACAGCCGTGCCAGGGCAATACAATTGGGTATATGAAAATTCAAAATAGTTATAACCAAATTCTAGATTACCAGAGGCGTGTCCAGTCACTACACATTTTCAAAATGCATATTCCCAGCCAGTATCACCGCCGCGACTCAATATCGTTGTATATTAAAAATGTGTTTCCAATCACCCCCACCCGCCCCCCCACGACGAGAGTCCTTGATCCGCCTATGTCACCCCCTTTACCAGAGCTGCCATGGGAGGGTAAAATTATCAGAAATAAATTTCAACTAGTCGAGGACTAATATACTCATGCATACCACTCGCATATTGTTGGTATGTATTTTACCCCACTGTTTTACCTTACTGCATCCGCCCCTGATGAGTTTTTCACTTTTTCATCTATTTATGTGTCAAAGATGCCAAGCAGCATATCACGGCTTTTAATCCGCGTAACAAAAACTTTTAGGTTGTATATATTTCCCCTCATAGTCCTGGTCCTGGAACTGCCATTGAATTTCGAATTTTTGCTTAACTCGAGTATATGACAATTTTGGGTCAATTATTTGTAAATCTGAACTAGTTTTGTGAAAATCGTACAACAGAGACAAGGGTTATGGAAAATCTAAAAATACACAAAAATTGTATATTTTGCACGACCTTCTCCTTAAAAATCAAAATTTGAAATTTTCTTTTTCAAAATAAAGTTTAGCGTCAGGGAATCTATAGCACTTTGAATTTTCGAAATCGGCCGGTTAGATTACGAGATCTTAGGGGGCCGATATTGCCCCCCTGCCGGAAATAGGGGTAGCCGGGAGCCTGACGGAAATAGGGTTAAGCCCTCTTCAGCACTCTATTCTGTAACAAGCAGGGCCCATTTTTACCCATCAGGGCCCTTTTGGCGCTGTCGCAGGGGCCCTTTTCGGGGCGGCGCCCAGTGGCGGATCTAGCCGGTCGGTTTGGGAGGGGCAAACCAGAGTCGAAAAGCAAAAAAACCCTCACGCAGTGAAAAATTGCCCTAAAATATGCCCTGTAGCGAGATGTTTTGTATTAGAGGCGAAAGGCAAAAAAAAGGTCACGGTGAGAAATGCGGGCTCGAGACACTTCTTTCCTATCCAAGTCCCAATATTTACATTGAACTTAACTGGTTCTGTTTGAAGTTGAGAGTTGAAGTACCAAAATCTTTCTTATAAACTAAAAAGCAGTCGGGAAAAAAAGGAGGTCGATCGCTTGGGGGGGGCAAAAACATAGTTTTGGCCCGAGCTTTTCCGTTGGGGGGGGGCAAATGCCTTTTTGCCCCCTTGGATCCGCCACTGGCGGCGCCGCCCCTCCCCCTTGAGCAAAATCCTGGCTACGTCCCTGCATCTAGCTATATCAAATACTAGAATACTGACTAAGACTTTTCATCACAGGAAGCAGAGACTTGGCATCCTGCTATATCAAATACTAGAATACTGACAAAGGGCTTGTTCCAGCGCCTCCTTAGAAAAAAGATGAGAGTAGCTTGGAGTAAGTCGGATCAGGCGCAAAAACCGGTGTCCGCTGGACCGATTTCGGATGAGATTTGATGAGATATCAGCTGATTGCGCCTGATCAGCGCCAATATGGCGGGCGTGGCGCAGCTAAGAAACTAATCGAATTTGATTAAGGCCTATGATACTCATTTAATGTATTTTAGTGAAATTGGAATACAGAAAAACAGCGTAATCAAAACCTTTAGCTGCCCACAAACGTCGTTTCTCACTTTAAAACAACATATTTTAGTTTCTCAATTGAAATTCGTGCGCCACAATTGAGCTCCTCCAACCTCCTCTGAAAAACCACCTTTCGTTTGAGAGGAGGTTGGATTAGATTTGAGATGAGCTTTGGCGAGCTTGGAGGAAGTTTAAGGAGGCGCTGGACCGGGCGAGAGGAAGTTTGAGAAGCTTTGAGGAGGTTGGAGCAGGTTTGAGGAGGCGCTGGAACAGGCCCTAAGACTTTTCGTAACAGCCAGCTAAGTAATGAAGCTTAAAAAGAGTAGCGCGGTAGCCAAAGCTCTCATTATAGCTTACCACACAAAAGTTAAAAATGACGTACAGCATCTACTGATATAAATGGTCTGATACTATAAATACATGAGGAGTTACATCGGTATCACCCGATAACACCTTGAATAAGCCCAGAATTGAGAGATGAGGTTCTGGGTCACATGCCACTCCACAAACTGGCTGGTTGGAAAGGTGGCATGTTGCAATCTTATGATTTCACTAAAAGTCTACGAGAGTAATCGAGCTTCCAATCATGTTTGATCTATTGGATCACTGTCAAGTTATGGTCCCTCTAAAAAAAGTCATATCGCACACTTGAACCAGCTTTTAAGATTCTGCCTCCTGAGCGCGTCCGCAGCCCGGTGGACTGGAACTGCCGAGGCAATGTGACACCTTTGTTAGTTGGCTATTTTGACAAGGACGCGCTAACCGTAACATTATACAGCTCTCATTGCATTCCTGACTGAACACATGGTTACACGGCTATCTGAATGCTCCGTGGCGGATATACAAAAGCCGGTGAAATCAGTGATCCGGGCAGGAGGGAGCTTAGAGCACGAGATCTTCACGTGTATGAAAACGGCACTTTTATAGTAAGGTTTGAAGTGAAAAAGTAGCTTGTGGCGCATTCAAAAGCACTTACTTATTTCGTTCCAAAACTGGCGGCTGGCGGAAAACAGCGGCTTCAAAGTGGATCTCTGTGCTGCCTCCGGGCCCCAGATAGACCACACCAGGGAGAGGAGGGAAGGTGTGGTAGGCGTCCCTTAGTAAACGCTGATTTCTCCGCAGGTGGTGGGTTTTGGTACTACCAAGAAATGAGAGCGCGGGTATTGCGGTATGATCTACGAGGCAAATATATCAATCCGAATCCTCGCATGGTGAGTGCCAGGTTCTCTTTAGGGCCCTTCGGTTGCTTCGGGCTAACCGACTGTGAAATCGATGCTCGGTCTCAACTTCTGGCTATTGACTTACATCTCAGAGTAACATGCTAACAAAGTGACTGAGTCGACCCTTCAGCATGAAGTTGGTTGAATGGTTATTACAGATGAGGTCAATCTAGCTTCATATTAGACCTTAAGGGACCGTCCAGGTAACGCCAAGGGCGGTGGGAGGAGTCAGCCACAGCAGTATTAAGCGTTACTTAGGGGCATAAATAGCGTTACATTGGGGAGGGAAAAACATGCGTTACGTAGTTTGTGGACGGCCCCATGGGCCTTTTCTCTAGACATACAGAAAGTTAGAATATAAACATATAAAAAATTTGGCTTTAAAAATATGGGACAAAAATAACAAACGAGCAAAAATGTAAATTCGTGGACCTCCATTCCAGCCAAGTGCTAAGAAAACTAGTCAACAGCACGCTTCACCCACCACAAATTACGGTAAAAGACGTCCCGGTTTCCGTTAGCGCTGAGCCTGTACAAAATGCATGGTAGGCATTTCAACCAATCCTTAAAGCGCCATGAGCCGCTTTCTGCGAGCTCACTAGCACTCCGAGAGCACGTTCGCTTGAAAGCGAAGCACCGTGACACCACATCGATCTGGCAGCTCTGGTCAAATCTGGCAGCTCAGGTCGGCTCCGGTAGCTCAGGTCGGACCTGACAGTTCCTGCAGCGCGCACCCCATCACCCAGCGGGGTTCGACTCCAATCGCCAGTTCATCCGCCACCAATCAATAACTCAACCCCCGCCTCTCCAGCCCATTCGGTATCGTAGGAAGCTCCCACACAACAGCTTCAGTTCAGACGCGCTCCCGGAAGCGGCGGGGTTCGAACATCCGGCGCAGCTTCCGGACACAGTACGAGCTGGCCTTTCGAAGTTGCCGCGCGGAGGCAGCTGCGTCATCATGGCTGGATATGGGAAAGCTGACGGAAACGCGGCGCTGGATATGAAAAGACACTGACGGACAGTGGCGGATCCAGGGGGGCAAAAAGGCATTTGCCCCCCCAAAAGGAAAAGCTCGGGGCAAAACTATGTTCTCCCCCAAAGTGATCGACCTCTTTTTCCCCGACTCCTTTTTAGTTTATAAGCAAGATTTTGGTGTTTCAATTCTCAGCTTCAAACAGAACCAGTTAAGTTCAGTGTAAATATTGGACCTTCGATTGGAAAAAGTATCTCGAGCCCATATTTTTCTTCCCGCGACGTTTTTTTTTTGCTTTTCGCCTCAAATACCCAAAATCTTACCAGCAAGCGATATTGCACAGCTTTCACGGCGTGACGTTTTTCTTTTTTTGCTTTTCGACTTTTTACTTTGGTTTGCCCCTCCTAAGCCGACCGGCTAGATCCGCCACTGCTGACGGAAGTTGGATATGGAAATAGTTAAATGGTCTCAATCCTAGTACCTGCAGGGGACGCTCAATCAATTCGAAGTCTTTTATCGTAAATAGCTCCCCCCAGAGGAGTGGTTATCTCAGCCCCGGTTCGGTGCCACCCGTGACATCATAAGTTTGAAGCTCTGATTAGTTCCAGCCATTTCCAGCTTGAGTCTAGAGGGAGTTAGATGTTTCGGGACGAGTGCAAAAACAAAATTAAGGTTTCAACTTCCTTGAAAGCGACTTCGCTTGAAGGCTTTTGTTGTGTGTAGAACTGACAGCAATGCTTTTATCTTGAAGAACTCAATTAAACTTCTTGTTTATACGGCCTTGCAGTTCCCCTTGGTATCTGTCTCAGTCAAGTGCTCGACACAGCACTCGCCTCCCCCTCGCCATCTAAGCTAGAGAGTGCTGCACGGTAAAATATGGGTACAGTTCTGCTCGTCCTTCATAATAAGAGCGCCGAAGAATGCAAAGTTCAGCAACAGAAGATGTCCACATCTAGAGCCAGAGACAATTGAAAGACAGGACCAATCACTGAAGTTTGGGCGATGTTCCGCAGAGCACACCATCGGCGCACTGCATCAGCTCCCGAGACAGATGACTGCGTTCCTCGGCGCATCCAGACATCTGATCTTGACCCGAAAACATCTGCACTGGCCGACACGATTCAACAGAGTACCAATGCTGCGGGCTACATCAGCCGGACGGCACGACTTACGTGAAGGCTGCGCAGGCTCGGCGGAAGGCACTGCCGGCAGCTCCGAGGCCGTTGGCCCTAGATCCAGCAGCTCCTTGTCCAGCTCCTCCTGTTCCAGCTCCTCTAGCTCCCGCTCCAGCTCATCCTGCAGAGGTCCGGTCAGGTCAAGGTCATCAACTCAGACAAGCTCTGAGAGTGGGAGTATATCCTGTACAGGTCAGTTCAGAGGTGGTGACGTCACAGCGACCTGCTAACAGCCGTAATAGACCAGGTGTGCAGGAGATGCACGTTCGCATGCAAGCAAAAACTTAAGTCCAATCTGGCCTGCCGTTTGAAGCTACTTTAATAGTGTCAATTCAATATCAAGAGAAAGTGTGTGCCGCCATAAAATAACACTACATAGACCAAACGAGCGCAGCGTACTTAAATTCAAAAGGACATCCGTGAATTCAGACCAGCGATACGGAGTTAGGCGAATTTCTCGCAGACAGAACAGCTTTGTAAACGGATAACCGTACCTTGATCACAGGCCCAGCGTTCCAGTAATTAAACCAACAAAAGCAAACACTGGCTGTGTGCTAATCCAAAGTTAGCGACCCGGAAGCCATCAACATTACTGCTGACAGCCGGCGTCTTCTCGATTCTGGGGACCATCCTCCATGCCTTTGAAGCTCCAGACAGTGCGAGCTGGCCGCGAACAAAGCGTGTTGGCGACACACTCACTGACCTTTGGCCTCAGGAAATAAATGAAAAAGGAACGCCAGTAACGACGAAAGGCTGTTTACCAGTCATTGGCGAACACCCCTTCTGCTTTAAACACAATTATCTAGCAAACTTTACAGAAACAACGTTCACTTGAAGCGTTTACTTGTTCCATAGAGAGCAAGCAATAACATCAAGAGTTTGCATTTCAGGTATGACACATAACGGATTCCAATCATACTCAGTTGTTTTTTGGGGAGGGACATTCAGCGCAAAAAGAGTCCAAGCAGACAATTCTGACTGCAGATCCCTGTATGTAAGACAGAGCCTGTCTGTAATTTTAATAGCACCCTCTACCGCTAAAAGAACCAGCAGCCACCGGAAATGCGGAGATGATACCCCGATTCTGCGATCACTTCTACCTAGCTCTATGCAGCGGAAACGCGCGCCACATGGAGAGGCGTCCCACTATGTCAGATTAACACATCTCCATATCGACCCAGCGTCCGGCAAAGGCCGTCGGCCGGGTAATAGACGACGTCGAAAGGTCACCAGCACGCTGTGAAGAGGTCGGCCGGCAGGCTGGCCTCCCCCGCTGCTGCTGTGATCACGCCGGCAAAGGTCATGCACCCCCTCCCCGCTCCGCCCCTAATACAGTGAGAACAGTATATAGGAAGCTCATACACCCGCCCTGGCCTACTCAGACAGCACGTGTCCGGCATTGCCGCACTAACCACGTGCTTGTGTTGTCCTCTGGAGGCAGGCGCTGGTGGTTAGCTTGTTAGACACCCCAGTCAGCGCCCATTCACTCTAATATAACGCAGGCCGATGAGGGCGGGGGAGGGATGGGTGGCTTAGTGGATAGCATCTCCTAAGCCACCGGTCCCGGCTTAAAGTTCCGGCAAAGCCTCGTAATAAGTCGATCTGATCCCCAAATCCCTCCCAACAGGGTGAGAGTTGGTGACGCCATATGACCTTGGAAGTTGGTGCGTCGTTAAACCTAAAAAATTATCCCTATTGATGAGGGCTGGCCTCTGATTTACTCACACAGTAGTATACTTGGGTCATTCCATGTCAATTCGCACAGACATGGGCACTTCCGGGACCAGCCCCAAGAAAGTATTGCGTGTGGGACAGACACAAAACTTTGGGTTGTCTGGGTCAGGCAACTTTTGTCCGATGACACCAGTTTGACTTTTGACCCCGAAGCAGTCACATCAGGAAATGTGATATTTGAAGAAACTGAGTACCTAGAATGTTCACAAAACTCACATTTCGTAATGCTATTTTTGGGATCAAAATAACTAAAACTAGGCAGTGTAGCGGCGTGCGATTCGGATGTGTGGTGTGTGTGTGTGTGTGTGTGTGTGTGTGTGTGTGTGTGTGTGTGTGTGTGTGTGTGTGTGTGTGTGTGTGTGTGTGTGTGTGTGGTGTGTGTGTGTGTGTGTGTGTGTGTGTGTGATGTGCGTGCGTGCGTGCGTGCGGCGTGCGTGCGTGCGTGCGTGCGTGTGTCTGACTCGCTGCGCTTGCTTGCAATTTGCCTGCTTGCTTGCTTGCTTGCCTATGCCTGCATGTCTGCCCTAATTTGCTTTCTGTCTTCCGAGTTCTCTGGCGAATGTTACTAGGCCTCTATCTTTTCGCCAGAATCTCGGAGGGGCTAACACGAATCTCCAGTTTTGGGTAGTCCCGTTTGGAAAAAGACTAACAATCTAACCGGTAATGAGCTAAATTATTGTGCATTTAACCCAAATAGACCATTCCTGCTCCCGTATATTTACAGGGAGCTACTACTGGCAGTTTTTACTAATAGTATGATATTTATTATGCTTTCTTTAAGTTACTTTCTTTTCCTAGCAGGGCGTGCCGCGACTTGTAATATTTATGTTCTGGTGGTGTTAACGTAAGGGTACTGTTGTCGTTGGGATCGCGGAGGGGCACGCCTGGCTACCCGTTTAAATGGATGGCGGACCTTTCTAGCAATAGAATTGCATGTAAAAAAAACTAAAATTCACGGGCACTCGATCCGTTTTTCTTATCCAACATCAGCTGAATGACGGAAGAGTGATTTGAAATGACTATTTCAAAGAAAATATGTCGCATCGTACGTGTGCTTCATCAAAACAAGCTGGAATTCGACCTGTGCATTCTTCCGTTACCCGTACCGAGTCGAATGTTACTTCTTTTCCTGTTATTTACTTCCTGTCACTTCTCAGAAACCATTTGAGGTCACTAACAAGGGCTGTGATGTTTCGGTCTATAACCTTGCACTGCATCCAACCAGGGCAGCTATTTTAGTGAATACAAGGTTGTCCTGTTATGACAAAGCAATCGATACAAAACGTGTTGCCTAACCGCGGAAGTCATCCACACCGTGGAACCGTTGTGAATTGATTGTGTTCTCGGTTTAAAAAAGCGTTGTTCTACGCTTAAAATATATGGCCTCTGTACGTTGAGCCATTTCATGTGCACGAAGTTCATAAGATGGGGTGGCCTTCTTAAATGAACTATAAAATTAGCACCCACGGTAGTCCAAGGCTAAGGCCCAAAATGTCACGTAATAACCTTCTATATTAACTATAAAATTAGCCCCCACGGTAGTCCAAGGCTAAGGCCCAAGAATGTGCACGTAATAAGTGTGGGGGCGTATCGGTGCACCAACTGCGAGGGATTTCGGTGTCGCACGCTCGTCCCCGATTGGAAGGGTATCTCGGGAGCCAGATTGTTCCTTGTTCAGCAAATCCGCCGGATCTACAACCCGGGTCGGCCGCGCGGAAAGCGAGAGTGTCTATCACTACACCACCGCGCCCCCAGGGGCGCGCACAACTCACGGCGCTAAATAAGTCTGCCAGATCTCAACAAATCGAAGCCAGCGAGGGAAACTCGTGGCAATTTGACGTGGGATGAACAAAGCACCAAATCTCCGAGCCCAGCATTCTCTACTGGTAAAATGGGATTGATGACCTCGCGGCCCGTTCGGCGTTTTGATGTCATCCCCAGTGCCCACGCATCCGAATACAAATCGTTATGGCGCCCTTGCAACAATATGGATCACAAATGGTTCATGAATAGGTGTTTAGCTATCTGATATCGGATAGCCGCTTGAAATATTTCCAACATTCCAAGAATCTTCCCCGTTCAAGCACAACAAACAGTTCATAGTTAATGCCATTCGAAGGGATCCGGTTCTCCACAGTCTGCATCCCGACTATTGTGACAAAAGCCGGCGAGCTTTCCAGCCTGTTGACTGCTCGAACCGCGTCTGAACTCTCTGGGGCTGACTCGTTCCAGAGGAAAACACGTTCACGAGCTGATAAAAAAGCCAGTAGGTCTGTGGTGCCGTTCATAAAAACCTTATTTCAGCGTTTGTAGCCCCAGTGCGCACCCAGACGGTGTATTAAAACATATATGAAGCCAAACAAGAAAATAACAGTTCGTTACAGCCACAGAACATATAAACAACGGTTACAAAAGATGCCAGTAGCACAAAGAAAAACGTTTGTTTGTGGTATCTAGCAATGTCTTCTGCAGACGTAAAGTGAAAAACAAAAAGTAAGTTAAGCGTGTTTAGATCAAGGAATAAGCAGGTGACCCATCATAAAATCCAGATCAGAGCAAGAATACATTCATTCCAAATGTGGTCATCAATCTTGGGGACCTCACTACGAATCGCTTGTTGGGTCCCTGAAAGAGCTTTGCTAGTAAAATTGCACTAAGTTCCGTTGCAAACATCATCCAAGCTCCACATTCGTCAAATACACGCATGGAGAGCAGCCCACTGGCAAGTAACTTACCGAAACAGGAAAACGTACCGAACTTCCCGACTATTCAGCACAAGACTTCCAGCAAATTTATCACAACTTGTACTGAAGTGAGCAACATAACGCCAGCGTGGATATGTTCCTCGCTGGTGTACTTCTTCCAAACTTTTCAAATTATCCTAAGCTCCTGTGTAGAAAAGAGGAGGCCATGCCGGAAAACAACGCGTGCTCAGAAAGATACTCCGCTTAAGCCGGCACTGTCTCTAAAAGTGTTACAGGGAGTGTGGCACTTTTGTCGAATCTTGGAATTTAGTGTAATTAGGCGTACTTTTAGCCGAAAATAATGAAACCACTCATGATTTCTCTGAAAAATGTACAATAAGATCAGTATTTTAATTGCTAATTTCAGCAGTTAATACTCCTCTAGGAAAAGAAATACATATCTACCTGTGGATGATGTCATGATCTGGCATCCACTAACATACTCGAAACGCTTCAAGGGCTTCGATTGGCTGATGCTCATCGTGACGTCAGCATACGTCGTCACACCAGCAGCTCACAACAATGGCCGCCTGGCGAGAGGTACATATTCGGGTAGGTTTTAGCTTTTTTCTACGGAAATATCGAGTTCCAAGACAAATGATATATAGAGTATCGGGTTTTCCCACTTGCTTTACAATTTGGCTATCCCAGTTAAAATCACGTTATAAAGGTGCCACATTCCCTTTGACCTTCGCCCCACCGGGGAGGGGGCCCCCTAAGATTGTTTTTTCAGAATAGCAGAAAAACGACGAGTCGCAGCGCCGCAGTTGAAGGCTCTACCTCTCACCACATCATTTCCCATCATCCCTGAAATTTTTACCCCGGGTCACCAAATGTCAGGTCACCAGGCGAGGTCAACCAAGGTCACCTCACTTCAACTTTTGAGCCCTATAAGAGCTATATCTCTAAGTCGATCGATTTGAAATTTCCTACACTTCATTAACCCTCCAGGGTCTACAAGATGTATATCCGGGATTTTTCGATTTCGTGACCTGAGGTCAGGTCAAGAGGTGACCTCACCCATTGAAAAACATGGGGAAAAGCTGTCTTATGGCGTAAGAGTTATGCCTAGTTTGCATATTTGAGTGAAAATAGCCTATCTTGACCTAACTTGACCTCTGGAGGTCAAACCATTGACCTGAGCGCTTAAACATACGAAGTAATTTCTTGTTGAATTCACGCGAGCTTTCTAATGCACTTTGCAGATTTGCGCTAACCCCCATATTTTCGGAGTTAGAGGGGGCCATCGATGCCTCCGGTGGGGCGAAGGTGGCGCCGGACCCCCGGTGGGGCGCGGGTTAACCCAATGATCTGAGCGCCACACTGTGTAACAAGAGCACCGGGAACTAATTCTGTTTCCCAGAATTTTCGTGCATTTTCGTTAACTGAGGTCAATTGAGAGCCATGACATTTCAATTCAATTTCCTGAGAATATTCTAAAATGTATGTTTTCAGTAGATATGACTTGGATCGACCTGAAAATTTCAACACTGTGATTTCTTCGTTCATTTCTGATGTTGAAATAATAATTTGTAGCTTCTGAAACGTCATCCGAGGTCGCATTAGCTATTTGCGCGCTTTTCACCGAATCCCACCATAGCTCACCATAGAGCTTTATGCGCCGCAGCATAGATAACAGGTCTATTGTTATCTGTGGCTGGTGCTTTCAGCTCGTCGTCCTTGTTTACGTTATAAATAAGAGTAGATTGGTATGCATTATGACTAAAGGTCGGAATGTAATGCGACTTATTTGCCTTTCTTAAATCTGAAATTTTTACAAATGAAAATTCAATCCGAAAACATTAAACAACAACAATGACAAGAACGTAGGTATGTGTTTACGCCGTGATTAGTTGCTTCGTGAAAATTACACAAAAGGTATCACATGCAGAAATGTGTTCACGTTTACAAACCAGGTTACTATCTTTGATGGCCGCTTATCACGTTATGAGCTTAGTGGTGTTGAAATTGACCATTATCTGCCAAATTACTATTTTTATTTTAGATCTAAATTCACACTGAAAGAATAGATATAGTAATAATCGGAGCTTTTGACTTCAAGTCATATTCAGCAATGATACATTTTTGAGCACAAAAATTCAAAAAGACAAGCACACGCTTAGGAGCAACCACTTCTTCCTGCAGAATTTAAAACAAGCATTCATACACAGTATACGTATCAATATTTTCTTTCCTAAAACAGTTATATATATATTTTTACATATATCACGCATCACAAGACCAACTATATTTTTGTTTTGTAATTATTATCACATATATTTAAGGTGATTTGTGGGTGATAGGTCAAGAAGCGGACATGGTATTCATTTTGCGTTCAAGATCACGTATAAAAATGGATTCCTTGATTTTCGTTTCTGCGACGTCCCGGTTAACGCTTAAAATTTCGATCCGAAATAGGGAATTAATTTCATCATCACTTAGGTCTTTATGATAGTGTAATATATGGTCACCGAAGGGCGTGTCCACTCTATGTAGGCGAGCATCACCTAAATGTTCGTTTAGACGGTACCTAATGGGTCTTTTGCTCTCGCCTACATATGAATGGACATTCCCTAACTGCTCACATTTAGTGCAGGTGGCCTGATAAACAACGAGCCGGGTTATACATTTGCCCCGAAGGCCACACTCACAAGCATGCAGTGTTTGTTTCCAGCTGGACAGGGAGGATGCATCAGAGCAGATCGTATCAGTTTTTGTTTTAGGGGAGTTCCAGAAGTCCAGGATATGCGGGTGGGTAATTTTGAGGCTCTGATGATTCCTTGTATCCGCTTAGACAGTGTATCATTAACGAACGGCAGGCGCATGTAAATGGCATCAGTACGACTTTTTTGTTCTTGCAGGGGCTATTGTGTGACTTAAGAGTTTTAGAGTCATTTGATGCAGAATTCCTTGTACATGATCGTATGGTGCTGGTGATGAGCTTTTAAGGGTAACCATTGAGCGAGAAAAGTCTAGCTATTTTTTCTATGCTACGTTCTTTAGCTACTGTGTCGGATGAGCAGCGGATTGCTCTAGTTATCTGTGTATGTAGAATGTTTCTTTTGGTTGACATAGGGTGGGCGGAATCAAAAGGAAGGATTATTGGTGCTGTCATAGATTTCATGTAGAGTTCTGTAGAATAAAAACTATGTCTTACTGTGATAAGGGTATCCAAAAAATCTATAGTGCCTGAGTCCTGTGCATGTTCCTTGGTGAATTTTATGGCAGGATTGTAGGAGTTCCATTGATTGAATAAGCTTTGTAATGAGTCAAACCCATGGGTCCATACTCCCCATATGTCATCAATGTAGCGGACATAGAAGATTGGATTCAGTGTCTGTCCCGCCATGAAGGTAGTTTCTAGCTTATGCATGAAAGCAACAGCCACAGGGGGCGCTATTCTGCTACCCATTGCTAGTCCTCTTGTTTGCTGGTAATATTTCTCCCCAAATCTTACATTACTATTCTGGAGTACGTGACTTATTAATGTGCGAAGATTAGTGATTGATATGCCGAAAAGGTTGATTTGGTCTGCATTGCTTTCAATTAAGGACATTGTTGCGTCTATGCCTTCTTGAATGGGAATACTACCATAGAGGTTAACCACATCAAAGGATAAAACAACACTTTTCGGGGGAAGATGATGCGGAAACCTAGTTCTAAGTCTGTTTAGAAAGTCGTCTGTGTTTTCTAGATGTGCTGGAACAAATTTGAGGATTTGAGAAAGGATACATTGTAGCAGCCACGATAACTTGTCAAGGGGGTTACCACAGGCAGAGACTATAGGATGGAGTGGGTTCGAAGGCTTGTGTGTTTTTGGAAGCCCATAAAACTCCGCCGTCCGGCAATGTTGGGGTAGAAGGCGGCGAAGGTATTCCTCTGGAAGACAGTCGTTGAGGGTTTTCTTCATGAGTCTTTTTGTTTTCCGCTTCTAGTTTAGTGGTGGGATTCTTTTGTATATGCTTATAACTTTCAACTATATCCTCGGCTTGTTTGATGTACTTTTCTTTGTTCATGATAACCATGCTCTTGCACTTATCCGACCTTTTTATGATAGTAGTGTTATCATTACAGAGGGCCTTTAGATCTCTGCGTTGCGCCGTAGAGATGTTATGTTTTATTGGTGTGTTGTCATGGCGGTAAGCTTTCATTATTTTAGTTTTAGTCTCCTCCAGGTGAAGCGCCGTATGCTTCGATGGTTTGGGTGGCTGGGAGGCATCAGAGTCTGGGAAGAAAGGTTTGGGCAATGGGGGCTTATCACATGGTCGTGACGTGCCCGTATCAGGTTGAAGTTGGCTGTTGGTATTTGTAAGGTTTGTTTCTGTCTCTCTTTTCTTTGATTGAAAGAAATCTTTCCATTTATATCCGTAGAAAGCTCTCTCAATCCCGACCTCGACGTCACTTAGAAGAGATGTTGAGATATTTCTGGTCATAGCGAAGTTCGGACCCTTTTCCAGTATTTGTGCCAGTGATGGGCTAATATCCGTTTCCGACAAATTTACCAAACGGGTGGAAGATTGGGCTGGAAGTTCAGGTTGTGTTCTTAACAGAGCCGGCTGTTCTTCACTTTTTGATGAGGTAGTGCCCTGGTTAAGTGTAGGCTCTAGAATAGGCTCAGGAAAGCGGAAAGTCTGTTCCTGGTCCGGAATCGATTGGTTTCTAGACTCGCTGACGGCGGAGTTTTGGACGGCGGAGTTTTATGGGCTTCCAAAAACACACAAGCCTTCGAACCCACTCCATCCTATAGTCTCTGCCTGTGGTAACCCCTTGACAAGTTATCGTGGCTGCTACAATGTATCCTTTCTCAAATCCTCAAATTTGTTCCAGCACATCTAGAAAACACAGACGACTTTCTAAACAGACTTAGAACTAGGTTTCCGCATCATCTCCCCCGAAAAGTGTTGTTTTATCCTTTGATGTGGTTAACCTCTATGGTAGTATTCCCATTCAAGAAGGCATAGACGCAACAATGTCCTTAATTGAAAGCAATGCAGACCAAATCAACCTTTTCGGCATATCAATCACTGATCTTCGCACATTAATAAGTCACGCACTCCAGAATACTTATGTACGATTTGGGGAGAAATATTACCAGCAAACAACAGGACTAGCAATGGGTAGCAGAATAGCGCCCCTGTGGCTGTTGCTTTCATGCATAAGCTAGAAACTACCTTCATGGCGGGACAGACACCGAATCCAATCTTCTATGTCCGCTACATTGATGACATATGGGGAGTATGGACCCATGGGTTTGACTCATTACAAAGCTTTTTCAATCAATGGAACTCCTACAATCCTGCCATAAAATTCACCATGGAACATGCACAAGACTCAGGCACTATAGATTTTTTGGATACCCTTATCACAGTAAGACATAGTTTTTATTCTACAGAACTCTACATGAAACATATGACAGCACCAATAATCCCTCCTTTTGATTCCGCCCACCCTATGTCAACCAAAAGAAACATTCTACATACACAGATAACTAGAGCAATCCGCTGCTCATTCGACACAGTAGCTAAAGAACGTAGCATAGAAAAATAGCTAGACTTTTCTCGCTCAATGGTTACCCTCAAAAGCTCATCACCAGCACCATACGATCATGTACAAGGAATTCTGCATCAAATGACTCTAAAACTCTTAAGTCACACAATAGCCCCTGCAAGAACAAAAAAGTCGTACTGATGTCATTTACATGCGCCTGCCGTTCGTTAATGATACACTGTCTAAGCGGATACAAGGAATCATCAGAGCCTCAAAATTACCCATCCGCATATCCTATACTTCTGGAACTCCCCTAAAACAAAAATTGATACGATCTGCTCTGATGCATCCTCCCTGTCCAACTGGAAACAAACACTGTCATGCTTGTGAGTGTGGCCTTCGGGGCAAATGTATGACCCGGCTTGTTGTTTATCAGGCCACCTGCACTAAATGTGAGCAGTTAGGGAATGTCCATTCATATGTAGGCGAGAGCAAAAGACCCATTAGGTACCGTCTAAACGAACATTTAGGTGATGCTCGCCTACATAGAGTGGACACGCCCTTCGGTGACCATATATTACACTATCATAAAGACCTGACACGCCCTTCGGTGACCATATATTACATCATCATAAAGACCTAAGTGATGATGAAATTAATTCCCTATTTCAGTTCGAAATTTTAAGTGTTAACCGGGACGTCGCAGAAACGAAAATCAAGGAATCCATTTTTATACGTGATCTTGAACCCAAAATGAATACCATGTCAGCTTCTTGGCCTATCACCCACAAATCACCTTAAGTATATATAATAATAATTACAAAACAAAAATCTAGTTGGTCTTGTGATGCGTGATATATGTAAAAAATATATATAACTGTTTTAGGAAAGAAAATATTGATATGTATACTGTGTATGAATGCTTGTTTTTAATTCTGCAGGAAGAAGTGGTTGCTCCTAAGCGTGTGCTTGTCTTTTTGAATTTTTGTGCTCAAAAATGTATCATTGCTGAAGATGACTTGAAGTCGAAAGCTCCGATTATTACTGTATCTATTCTTTTAGTGTGAATTTAGATCTAAAATAAAAATAATAATTTGGCAGATAATGGTCAATTTCAACACCACTAAGCTCATAATAACAATGCTGCTGCCAACTGTTCTCCGCATACTTAGTTTTATCACGTTACTCACGTTTAATGCGAAAAATGGTACGGTGGCTTGGTCTAGCTAAAATACGAACAGAGGCCGTCCGGAGCGGGTCCACGATGTGTCCATTTGTGGGTACATACATCCCGCTGTTATCCGAATGGAGCGAGAACATGAACGCCCCTCACTTTAAAGGGAGTGTGGCACCTTTACAACGTGATTTTAACTGAGATAGCCAAGTTGTAAGGCATGCCGGAAAACCCGGTACTCATTTGTCATTTGTCTTGAAACTCTTCCGTGGAGAAAAGCTAAAAACCTACCTGAAATGTACCCCAAATCTACCCCAGCCAGGCAGTCACAGTTGTCAGCTGTTGGTGTGACGACAGCGCTGACGTCACGGTGAGCAATCAGCCAACTGAAGCCCCTGAAGCCTATTAAATATGGTAGTAGTTGCCAGATCATGACGTCATCCACAGGCAGAGGTTTATTTTTCACCCTAGAGGAACATTTTAAAAAATAAAAATATTGAGCTCATTGTACATTTTCCGAGAAATCATGGACGTTTTCATGATTTTCGGCTAAAAATACCCCTCATTTCACTCCCAATTCCTGGATTCGACCTTGGTGCCACATTCCCTTTAAGTGGCGCAGTCGGGACGATTTGGGCCATTCTTTGGGTACTGTGGTCAACTTTCATATATTACATGTGGTCGACCATTCATATATATATATATATATATATATATATATATATATATATATACGCCTTCCACTGCAAACCTGAGTGGGCAATACTATGACTCCCTCCCCCTGCCCTCTAAAGCTAATAGCTGTCGCTGCTAACTTCATTCTTTGGCAGACTGATGGCACCGACGCCATAACTAAACCTGTGCCGATGGTTAAAGGTGACTGAAAAGTAAAATTTATCTTTGCAAACTGTTTTGTTTAACATGACAGATCAATTCACAGAGAATCTTACGAAAAGCATGCAATAAATCTCCAACTGGGATCTCTGTGATCAAAATTGACCCATGGCTGGGGTCAATTGTAAGTGCACAGACGTTTATGAAGCTTGAACTAAGGTATTATAACTGAATATTTCAAAAACGTTTTTCAGTTCTAGGAAACCAAAACCTGAAAGTATATAATGACAATGTGCATTTTGCTTACGTCTTATATTTTGGGTTTTGCAAACGAGTTATAAAAGTGTGTTACAATTGGCCCAGTCTCCCCTTCACCCTGCTAGAGCAAATGACATTCATATCTGGCGACCCCAAAGTTTACCACATAAAATGATTGAAAAAACTTCGATTAAATTTCCGGCGAGTTTTTAATTTCTTTTTAACTGCATATATTTAATCACCTTGCTGTTTTGCTTCCACTTTATTTACCCACGGTTAACGGCCATCACCCCCCCTTCACAATGTTGAGAATGGTTCAGACCCCATGGACCGAAGGTTAAAAGCCAGAAAGTGGGCCGACCCGAGGCTGGAGGCATGACCTGACTCTGACCGCACTTCGCACGCCAAAATGACCCCACTGTCAACGGCGGATAGTGGCATTCGCTCCGTCCTGCGCCCTTCCGGCGGCATTCACCACGCCGCCCCAGACCATCGATCTGCGGCTGATCTGCGGCCTCGTCGGCCAGCCGCCACTGAGCCGGTGTTTGATCTGCGCACCCAGTTGGGATCGGATCGCACGATCCCCACCCGCGGCTCGCGCCAGTACCTGTTTGCCTCTGGTCAATACCGGCCGCTTAGTGATGTAGTCGCAAACCAGATTCAAGCCGATTGACAGTGCGCCGCAAAACCGACCAATAGAGACTTAATGGAGCTCCTCGGGGTTCACCCAAGCTTTGGATGTCTGGGGCTCACTGACGTTCTGAATACGCAGGTTCACCTACGCTTTTAATACGCGGGGTTAACCTACGCTTTTGATACGCGGGATTCACCTACGCTTTGACCCGCATCCATATAGAAAGACACCGCCACCAACGTGTGTTTTTGTGCTCATGTACTTTGAAAGCATATTTCCTTTTTCCCCGATGCCTGTCGGTATGTTTAGCGCCTATTTATGAGATTGTTCCGTGGGTAATATGGCACAGGCCCCACCTGATGAGGAGACGTAAATAGACATCACCGCAGCCCGCTATGAGGTCGTTCAATGTCCAGCGTCTTCCCTGCTCAACGGATGCCACGCTGAGGTCCCTGGCTTGACGCATCACGCCGGGTGGTGGCACGGGGGATTTCGTGCGCATGTCTATCTCATTTACTAGACAGGTTAGAACAATATTTCGGACGGCATTAGAAAGTTCTTGACCAGACAAAGCGAGATTATACAAACCGAATTTTATGTCAGGCCATATCAAGGTCAACCGAGGCAAAACAAAGTTCCAAAGGTTTAAGGATTCGGCAGTGTTCCCGCGAGTGGCATGATCACAAGCTGATATGACCTGGCTTATCTCTTCCAGGTCGTGAAGAAAATTGGACGAAATTCCACCATTACATATTCGGACATAGCCCCTATCAGAATATTAGTGGAACAAGATGCAAAAATTGACCATGATCCAGAAATAACATGAGCTATTTCTCAAATTGAAAGGCCAAAACCCTGCTTGGATCATTTCCTGACATTTCAGAGAGTAAACATCACAAGATAATAGCAAACCATCGATAGACGTAGCAAACCACATTGAAATTCAATGTGGATGGATGGATGAACTGATCCACAAACTCCGTCAATTCTAATTAATGGAGGCAACACTTGGAAATGTGTGCTACATATGCCTTTTCCAGCTCAGGCCTCTTTCCGATAATGGCAACGACAATATTAAAAACACCCGATCTTCCGTGTATTTCTGCGACACAAGGGAGCTGCCCACCTCGTCCATGTCCTGTCCGAAGGAGACGGGGTTGGAGATGGCGTCTGAGATCTCGCGCGCCACGTCCTGCTGCTCGGCGATGTCGTCCATCATGTCGTGCACCTGGTCCACGTCCCTGTCAGAAGTCAATGCCGGTCACACCAGGATACACATCATCCCGCTGGCCAGACAGAACAGGTTACAGCCCAGTCAAGTCAGGTCAGGGGCGTGAATTTTCGAGAAAAAAATTGGGGTGCCTGAATATATTATAATTAAGACCTTCAACCCTCTTAAAAACATGAGGACAAGCCGCAGTATAAAATACGAAAACAAACCTGTACCAGCCATGTAGGTAATTTCGAAGGTTTGTGAGACGTGCAACATTAAGCTAGGTACTGAGCACCTACCTAGAACGCATTTTCCTAAACATCAAAATGGAAAAAATTAGAATAAGTGTCAACGCCGGGGTGGTATACCCACCAGTCGGTTAGAGCTGCATGACCAGTAGGAAGATTCGCCTGGTGTTATAGGGGCCCCAATAATCCAGGTATTTGGGGCCCAACTGTTGTCAGGGCCTTTCGGGCTGTTCCACGAGTTATCATCTTGCCACGCGAGTTTCGTTGGAAATCTTGCAAACTAACTTGGGTGTAACATTTCAAGGAGCGCTAATCATCTCACAAAGTGTCTGTGTCGTTTGTATCTGGAGCGTTATATCTTGTCTACATGACACGCTGCAGTAGTAAAAAATATTTCAACCACGGAATTATTGCAAGGACATCGTGAATTGTACAAAAATAACGAAAATAATGAACGAAATTGTGGAGACTTCATACAAATTTTAAGAAAATTGATAAATATATTCCACGCGATTCTTTTCATTCCCGAATATTGAAAAAGATTCATTTCCTGCGCATTTTCTTCATCCACTGAGGCCTTTTGTTTCCCACGTGTCCATGCATACAAACACAAACAACGGCAGAGCGAAAGGAAAAACAAGGTTCTGGAACATCAGGTCCAGATGATAAGGCTTCAGGAAAAGTTAGAACAGGTTCGGAATTATGGAGGCGGAATTGAGTTATTCAGGGACTTCAAGAGAGGTTGTCGGGTAATTGTTTCTTTCAGGCGCAGGTGGGTCAGTATTGAGCTTCGTTTTATGCTTGGAATTCTACCTTGGATTCTGAGTTTGTAACTGATGAGTGGTGCAAAGAATATTAACACAACCAACACCTCCATTTAATTTATTTTCAATGTCATTGCCAGTTCATAAAAGAGTGGGCCCTCAGACTGTCATTCCCTGTTAAGGTATTAACCAGCAACCACCACACAGAAAAGGCGCTGCTTCTCAATGTTGGACACTAGGTATCTAATATATCATTGCATATACTTGACTGAATGTGTGTGAAAACTTGACTGACAGACTGGGGATTCTCATAATGCCGGGGTGTTTTGTACGTTTAAAATGCGTGTCCTGCCCTCAAACTGTTCAAGGAGAAAATGCACTTTGTTCAGCTCTTGTGAATATATTTTAATTTGCTGTCTCCTACGGACTTTCTATGGATCACTCCTTGAATTTTGAGTGCTCAATAAGCTGTCTAACATGTAAATTGCTAACTGGCCATGGTGCGTAGGTATTTCCCCTGCAAGCTAAGGATACAGTTGGAGGTCAGGCACATAATACAATTGCCTATAACTTATGAAAATGTATTTGGAAATATTTTCCGTCTCTTCAAGCACTTCTTTTGAACTTTACTTGACATTCTAGGTTGGGGGTGCCCCAATCACCAATGGGAGTGCCCAGCATATCATTGAGGGCGTTGGGGTAGCCCCAACGAGATAGAAATCCACGCCATTCCGTGAGGCACAGAAGTGCTCATGAAGTTAGCACCAAAAAGTATCCCAGATATGATCCCCAAGGCCACCAAAGGTCACAGGTCGACTGTAGTAACTAGGGACTACGCCCAGTAAGATCTTCTTGGGGTCGGCACATACCTTAGAACGCAATTTATAAATTCATACGAATGACACCATCTGCAGCATTCGTTGCCAGTCAAGCATACATTATTCATAGTCTTGGATAGCGCCGAGGTGCCACAACCAAAGGTTATGTAATATCATTTTCCTATGCAGTACAAAGACGTGTGTCAATCCAGCGTTCCTAGTGGCTTCCCTGCGCAGTGCAGCACCCACGCACGGCAAGCAACGGGCGTTCGGATCCAGAACACTGATCTCGCACAAGCAATATCTCAGAATTCCGGAATTACGTAGTACGCCGGCAGTGCATATTGCGTACAAGGGCCAGACATCAGAAACGCAAGTCGACCTGCTTCCGGATATTCCTGGACACACATGAGATCAGAATACGGCCCCAGGTGTGGCCTTTGTGCCGGATCAGCACAACGGTCCACTTTTAAAACGATTACTCAAACGCAGCACGCAGTCACATTCCAAGAACCATACAGACATTGGGGCACCATGAGAGCTGCTGTATGAAGATACACTTTTCGGTAATGAGGAGTTATACGGCGACAGCCTGAGCCATCAAGAGCTTGCTGCTGTATCCTGCGCAATGCTTGTTGAGCGAACTTATCCCGCAGAGCCGCAGAAGGGTTTGTGAGTTCTCTCAACTCCATTCAATGGATTCTTTCCAGAAAAAAACAATTAAGAGCCACAGTATAGCTATTCAGCCGCAAGGGTTTTTGGCGAGCCTCATCGGAATACCTCGCATCCGCTTTTGTTTACGATCAAGGTAACTTTTCAAAAAGTTGGTCTCCGCAAAATCCGCGAGAGGAAGTCTTTGATTAGTTCGGCCACATAAGCTGCACAACAATAACCGGGCCCGTAAAGATATTGATGTATTCATGGAAACATTTTCCTAAAGGTTTATTTCCGTTTTAAACGATGGAAGCAAGGCTTCAAGTTCCTCTGTATCCAGCCCCCGAGCTTAAACAAACAAACGAAAACCAGACTGTGGAGTGCAACATGTATTATACTAATTCTGACATGGATTTATGAGCTAGGAATAGTTTGTATCCATATTGTGCCGGTGAAATTCTCAGAGCTAACGGAATAGCCATTTTCGTAAAGAGTGGAACTAATCCACCCCCACACACACATACAAACACACACACACTTTGCTAAGGGGTTCTACGCTTTCTGCGACACCTGGTTAAGTGCTGTCCTAGATTCCCACGCGATCTATGTTCTTAGGGAACTTTCGCCAAGACTCATGGAGTTGCCGGGTCTTTGCTCCGATCGAAACGACAGTCCTTATTAGGAAGTCAGAGTGGAGTGAGTTTGTTTCATTTGAGGAGAGTGGTGAATTATGTATGCGGGGCCACAGACGCCTTGCAATGGAGCCCATTCTTCGCTGGTGAATAATGGACTCCAATGCAATGCGGTCAAAAGCCGTCCAGTTGAAAGCGTTTTCGGCTGGGGTTCATCAGCTGTTCCGCTCAGGTACACCAACCGGTACCGCAGAATGGGGACGCCTCTGGAAACTCAAAACCTGACGATTACCACCAGGAGAGCTAGGGCACGCTAAGATTCAGGAAAGATTAGACGAGCGAAGCCATTCTGTTCGAACAGCCAATTGTCACATCTAACATAATCATGCAGGGAGACAGTCCTCTCACTTCCGAACATGGCTTGCCTCAACACACATAATCTCCGTAAAACCTCAGAACTGTTCCAGAAGTGTCAAAGGGATCACACTAATGGCCTCCGAGACCGGCAGCAGGTCTCACACCTGTCGAAACCCAGTTTAAAAACGTGCATCGTTAGGGATTTCAGCCAGCGCGGTTAGTTCAATCACTCCATGGATGGGCGAAGCAGAAGGTGTAGTAAACAAAACTAGTGGCTTGTATAGTGCAAGGGAAGCTGTGAAATAAAACAAATTAAACTACCTGCGTTTGAGTTTCATTGCCCGAAACATACAATGCCAGTTGTTTCACTAAGCAAATCAGCTGCAAACGGAATGCAGGTGACTGAAGGGGAGAAATAAAATCAAATTGGAGAACCAGTAGCCTCGTAGCTTCTTAGCCCGTTTTCAGATCGGACAGCATGGGTTGAAGTGGGTTCAATCCCCGTATCGGGAAACCGCCTTCCATGTCCGATCTGACCCGGTGGAGAGGATCCTTGAACACCCACGCCAATACTCCATGTAACTGGGGAAGTGTGCCTATTGCGAGTAGCCCTAATGAAATAAAACAATAACAAATAATCAAAAGAAATGAACGTAAGATGATTCAACGGCACAATATTATTCAGTGGAGTGAAAAGAAGGTAAAAGATGAACACAAAATATTTGGAATAAAAGCATATTGCGTACGGACGAGTATAGATATAATGGTAGATTAGTAATAAGCGGACTTTTGTCCACATCTTAGAACCATTTTCATACAACTATGTGAGAACATTCCTCACGACGATGTCAATGGAGAAAATACTTATAGCCCCGCAGGGGACCGATTTTCATCTGCTGGACTTGTTGGCACCTGCTGACTGGTCCGGCACATGGATAATTGGGTACGGGATGTGACGACACCCGCGACCCCAGTTGGCAGGATGGGTTTCGCCTCCCGCCTTCGGGCGAGAGGCTAAATCGAAACTGCCATCCTCATCCTTTCCTGGCCTTCCTAAATTCAAATCCCACCAACTCCTTGTTCCTTTTCCTCTTCTTTCCTTATTTCCTTGTCTCTCCATGCCTTTCCACCCGTATCCTTTCTGTCCACTCCTAAACACCCCTCCTGCCCACTGTCTGCGTTGTCTGGCCCGGCGTGTCTCCGCGGGTGGCGGGGTGTGTGCACTCTTGCTCGTCTTGAGTGTGGGCACCTCGGTCGCACGCGGCGCGTGTCTGGGCTGGACAGCACAGACCGACCCTCTTCCTTTTCCAACTCATAACTTCCCAGTTACCCACATTATCCCAGTATCATGGGCGTCCTTGCACGTGCCTATGATTCCTGGATGGTCTGGGTGTATGTGGGCCTCCGGCTCGTGTGGCTGGCGATTGATCCCTCTAATCGCCGGCCCTGCAAGCCGGGGGCTCGCTTCTCTCGGACCAGCCGGGAATCAGTTGTGACGAGCAGGTGGTAGTCGCCTGCTCCGATGAGGCCGTGCGAGGGCGCCTGTCTTTTTAAGGTGAGCTGCGCACCGACCCGTACCCCGGGATGAAGGAGTCCTGGTAGCTGAGCTGAGGGAGGCGCTGTGTTCGTTCGTCGTCCTCTAGCAACACTCTACTTTGGTCTGGATTTCCGCAAGGGCGGGGAACTCTTGAGGGCATCGACAAGAGAAGCAGCATTGTAAAAGTCTGTCGGCCTTTGGTGGGGCTCGGCTGCTCCTCCCTCCTTGGGTGAGGTCCCAACTTCACCCGGGGAGGGTGGGGTGTCCGGCCCCGCCCGGGGTCGTCTAGGCTAGGTGCAAGGGGGACCGTCGTTGGGGCAGGGGGTTTGGTGAGTCTCTCTCCCCCTCTGTAACGGCGGCGTTTCCCCCGTATAGCCAGCCCGTGCGTCGTCTCGCCTTGTAGCACCTCGTTGGAAGGGGGCGCACGTGGCTGGCCGAAATTAATCATACTCCCATGGATTCCACAGACACCATAAATCCCACTCCTTACCCTCCACAGGAGGTAGACACCTCCCAGCCCCCTAGTGGGGAGGGGACCGAGCGAACACCGAGATCCGGTTCGCAACACCCGAACATCCGACCCACTTGCCCCCGAGTTCTGGTAATGCGGGGACAAGATGCATCTCTTGCAGTTCTGTCGCCCTTCAAGCGGAGGGAGGCCCTTGACCATCTTGGAAAGGTTGTGAGATGTGAGAAATTGCGTGATGGAGCGTTAGAAGTCGAATTCGCAAAGACAGTGGATGCCGAGCGTGCACTCTCTGTGTCAGAACTGACGTTCACAAAAAGGAATCTGGACTCAAAAAGACTTGTAAAATCGCCATCTCGGTAGAGGCCCATCGGACAAAGAACTTTAGGAAGGGAGTAGTCAGTAGCCAGGAACTTAGGGGACTTTCTGAGGATGAGATCTTCGAAGGTCTGGAGGAAGTCGGAGTGGTGGAGGTTCGGAGGATTCGGAGGAGGAGCGGAGACGAGATGTTGGACACTGACACGGTCATCTTAACCTTTGACACGACAGAACTGCCTGATCACATTTATGTTGGCTACTCGCGGGTTGGTGTCAGGCCTTACGTGCCGTCACCTATGCGGTGCTTCGTGTGTCAAAAGTACGGACATACTGCCCGAACTTGCAAGGGCAAGCGGGTGTGTGGGAAGTGTGCATCAGATCTCCATAGCACTAATGATTGTGACGCTCAAACACTGAAATGTGCCAACTGCGAAGGCTGCCACGAGGTTACTGACCGTTCATGTCCAGAGTTAATTCGTGAAAAGGAAATCATCTCCATTAAGACATCAAAGCAGATCAGCTTCCGTGAGGCTCGGGAGGCCTATGAGGCCTCCCATCCCAAAAAAGGCTTACGCCCTGGCAGCTGCCTCATGTAGCGGGCCCCCAAGGATGACCGCGGAGGAGGTCATCCGCTCCCTAACCGTGGCGGACTTCGTCCGCCTGGCAGGAGGATGGGGCTGGTGTTTTCACGCCGGCCCGCCGCCCCGGCTCCTGAGCCGACGGCGGCACCTTCCTCCTCGGCCCCCTCTGTGGGGGCAGAGGGCGGGACGCTGTTCCCGCTCCTAGCTTCCCATTCCCCGGCCACTGCCGGGAATGGGAGACGGGGTCCTCCCCCGTGCCACAGCACCAGCAGGCGGCGCCTGCTGTTGAGTCCCGGGAGTCGGCACCCGGTGCCACTCAGAGCCAGGCACCGACTGAGACGGAGGGATGGACAGTTGTGGGACGGGGTGGTAAGCATTCCCCCTCGGGGAGGCGCTTCCGGCCGCCGCCCGTCCAACCACCCACCGGCGGCGATGATTCTGTGCCACCGCCGCCGCCGACCCTACCAGAGACTGAGACGCCACCGGCACAGCCTCCAGCCCAGATCCGCTCCTCTACCGTAACAGCAATGCGGAGAAATTTTGAGGTGCCGCGGAGCAGGTCTCCGACGAAGCGCCCCGCTGTGAGCCCTCCCAGCCAACCACAAACCACACGAGCCCGTGCTCATTCTGTAGAAGGCGCACGAGGCCGCGGTCCGGTCCGCTACCGTATCGGTGGCCCCAGCGTGGGGCCAGCCAAGGGCTCATACGGGGGCACTGGGCCCCCTTGGAAAGGTTAGGTCGAACCGTTTCTTTTAGTAAGCCCGTTTTCTTTTAGCTTAAATGACATTTTTACAGTGGAACTGCCGAGGACTCCGTTCAAATTTTAGTGACTTGCAGCATATCTTATCCGAATATAACCCATCTGTTTTTTGTCTTCAGGAGACAAAGTTGTCCCCTGGAGCTGCTTTGAGCATTCGGAATTACCAGAGTTTTAGAAAGGATATTTTTAGTTCAACAATAGCATATGGAGGGGTGATGGTTGCTGTGCACCATGCCACTCCCTGCTACAGTATCCCTTTAAATACAGCGCTGCAGGCGGTAGCTGCCCGGGTAGATCTTGGTTTTATCA